>OW386551.1:5879200-10679200 GCA_936435175.1 Glyphotaelius pellucidus | reverse complement strand
GTCTAATATTGGGAGTTTGCTCAAGGCTCACATTTTAATAAATTCCGATGAATTCGTAAATATAATAACTTTTTTTTTCAAACCGCGACCCGGGGATGTAAGTTATTTATTTATATTTAAGATTAATAAAAACAATACCTCACCATTATTATATTTTACGTAGAACTGTTTGAAAATTTTATTTCCCGTGTGTAACTATAAATTTAGCGGTGAGCACCAGATTTTATTTTTCTAGACGTTGAATTAATAACTTCAGTAGGGATCCATTTAGAAACATCTTAAATATTAGTAGCTCGTTATACAGAATTAATTAAAATGAACCCGGCGGAAAGGTCGAATCTCCAGGCCTGCTAGGACAAATTCGACTGTACGTCCGTCCAATACGCCGTGCCGCGGGTGTACATTTGTTTACACCCTTTCTTCACTTAGGTCGTTAAGATTCCCACATTATTTTTCTTCTTCTTCTTCTTTTCTTTGATAGGGCAAATTCGACAGTAGGTCCGTCCAATACACGGGTCGCGAATCGCAATTTGTATACAAGGCTTCTTTACTTACGTCGTTAAGATTCTGAATGCATATTAGGGTATTGTGTCGTCTTAACGGGGACTTTTCAAATATAAACAAATTATGCCATTTGATGACAAGGTTGCATTTAATTTTCTGCAAAATAATTGGTCCCAAGTCTTTCAATCATCCAATACTTTTTTTCTCTTCTCTCTGCTAAGTTCACCTCACTGCATTTCCTAGGCAATTATTATAATATAGTCTTTACTTTAAAAAAAAAAAACGCTTTAATTATTGCTTCCTTCTAATCGAGATTTCCCAGCTGATAAATTGACTTCGATAATATGATTTATTTTAACTTTATTCACGCTTCAAAGCAACTGTTGATGATGGTACACAGTGAGTAGTCGGAATAAACGAAGCGCATGTTCTACCTACGTATTGCGTTGCTCATCTTCACCGCAATATTGCAATTATCCGCAATAGGGAGCCAGGGCAAGGTAGTGGAAAGATTGCAGATAGAGAAAAGAAGGGAAATTAATATGCTTTACCGTGGCACGCAGTGTGGTGCGTACGAGCGGAAGAATTTGAGGTAAGCAATGGTTGCTTCCGGGCTGTGGAAATTACTCACATGAAATCATCACTATTCAGATCGATTTATCCACGGAAGACAATATTACAACTGTTTCTTTGATTGCATTGAGTGTAATCAACTATCGAATATTATCATTTGTCTAATGGAAACAAGAGAAACAAGAACAAAAAACAGAGAGGAACATTTTTTTACATTAGTTCCACACAGGAGGAAATGCTTTGTGGAGGGTCTTTTTGAGAAAGGAAGGAAAAGAGGGTCTAGGAAAGAAAAGTGTATAAGGGGAGGTAGGAATCTGAGGGTCAATGTAGCTAGGAGTGACGGACGTATGAATCCATCCCTCCCACTGTAGTACAAGGCGATGGATCGAGAGAATCCGGCTTTTTTTTTTTTTTTACATTAACTCCACACAGGAGGCCTTGAGGAAAATAATTCCCCTCAGGGCCTATGTCATCTGGGATGCTGTGTGGAGGGTCTTTTTGAGGAGAGAAAGAAATGAACATTGGTCTTGAAGAGACAGACCCATGTTGTAGGAGAGAGGAAACACAGATGCCGGCAAATCGTTCCATAGCCGAGCTGTTGAACTCAAGAACGAGTCGAAAAAACGACCCGTTCTCATGTGACAAATGATGTCTGGAGAGGTCCAGGCTAGGTCTCCCTCAACCAATCTCTCCCGATACACATTACGTGGGCAAATGCATTGGCCGCCAAGACCTAGGCGAATGACCCCATGAACCCGGGCGCCCCTGCTAAGACCTCAAAAGTGGCTAAACAATTGGGGTGATTTATGGCAGGGGTGTTGGTTTTCCATTAAATGGCTCCCGGGGTGGCAATACTCATCTTTCCGCCTCCCAAATTGTCTAATTCATTCGTCTTGCCTTGGAAGAAGGATTATTATTGACCGTCTCCGGGGCACGTTACGTCCTTAAATATTTCCCATCAAATACCAATCAACGTGTATATCATGTATGTGTGGTTTGGTTCCATGCCAACTGAGAATAAAGTCAACTCAACACTTCTTTGAACAGTCATTAAAAGCTATGAAAAAAATAGTTTTAAAATAGCACATAACCCTAATCTAACGTAACCTATTTAACCATTTTTTCATCACTTTAAATGACTTTTCTGAGGTGGTTCTGAGTTGGTTTCATTCTGAGTTGTCCGGTCACCGTGTGGTTTTATATTAAACAAGCACAGTTCACTGTTTAATTAATTCAAAAATAGCTGTTAACGGTACCAAACAAAATGCGCCGGAGGTGTGTTTTTTTATGCAAAAACAGGTGATTAACACAATTTTACAACCGTTACTGCGACTTTATTTAATTAGCCCACGTCACAGATGACTTCAACGTTTGCTATCATTGCACGAATATTCATCATAATATCGTAATAACCTGCTAATCTTGCAACATCTGAGTAATATAATGATTATCAAGAACTACGATGCAAATTTATACAAGAACGCTTTACATTACACACTTGCGATTACGACAAGAAAATCGTGAAATGTAAACAATACGATTTCGATTTTTATTAAAATATTCATTTAAACTTTCAAAATTTAACTTTAAACAGGTTACTTCTGGGTCCGTTTTCCCAAAGGAAATTTAATTGTTCCCTCAACCGTTCGTTTTACCAAAAGGGCTTCAACGAGTATCTTCACTCTGGGTTAGCTGAACTCCGAAAGCAGATGGTTTACAGAGGGTCTCTGTTGACGCAAATATACATACATTTCCCTATATATATTCCTTTACATTTCTACCTATTCCAGTCATGGGCAACGTACGGCCCGCGGGCCAAGTCCGGCCCTTCAGGCTAGTCAATCCGGCCCGCGACATTGTTTTAAATAACCCTACCACAATTTACCAATTGAACAAAATGTGTGTTTTCTACTATGAAGCTTCGCCAAAACAGCGTTAGAAACCGATTGACTGACCACCATTTAGCTTCACTACTGCGAATCAGCTCATCCCAGTTTCTACCAGATTATGAAAAACTTTTAGAAGCTCAGTCACAGTTTCATCTGTCACATACGCCTTCATACTCTTCTAAAGAATAATCTATTTCGGTTATTTTTTTACCATTGTAGCATATAATATACTTAATATTATGTTTGATGTAATAATTAAAGTATATCACTTTTAAAAAATTATTTTATTCAATTTTTTTCCGGCCCGCCTAGATAATTTTTTTTAAATTTATCTGGCCCTTTCGTTAAAAAGTTTGCCCATCTCTGACCTATCCCATCTAACCACATAAACCTTTCCCGAGCTGACGACAATACCCGGATAAATTAACAAAATGACAATAATAATTTATGTCAGTAAATGCTGTGCTGTGACCTTGTTCCCTCAGTTCTTATTATATCGACCATCATAGGAAACTTGTGCAGGAATTCTCTTGTTTTATTGTGCTTGTGCAGTGATTACCGCTAGTGGTGTCTCTCAGGACCGCGAGGTCGACCAAGATGAAGGATTTGTCATCACATCCGAACAACGTTGGGTGAGTCCACAAAGTCCACAAAACAAATTTGAATACAGTTCACTCTTTGAATCGCAGTAAATCTAGATTACATTTTTTATTTGCGATTACAGTCTCTTAGATTAGTCCTGCCAGAGTTTCACCTGAAGACGTGCGGTAAGAACCGGAAGGCAACTTGCTCTCTAGAGTTAACACAAAATCTTATATCGGTCATCAAAGCTGTGAAATCCCTTCCAGGGATCACATCTGTAGTAAGCCTGAGCTGCGGGGTGAAAAACTTACCAATAGCATCCCTCTCCCTAATTAGTAAGAGACAAAACGATGCGGGAATGAGAAAGTATTCCAGATCAAAGAACTAATCATTATACACTCGGAAATCTGCATAACAATTAGATGATTTGTATAGAACCTACTTATAAATCTTATGATTTCATAGGAAATTTTGGTTTTGATTTATTAAAAAAGAGAAAATTGGAAACTTGCTTTTTTGGACGCGAGGTCCACTCTTCACTAATGTAATCCTTTACAACCGAAAGACGAAGAGTTTCCTAATGAATTTTAATTGGCTCTTAGTACCTATTATCATATATACATAAGGTCCATATTTCTTTCATTAACTTCTTTCTACCTGCTTTAAACCATGGCTCTTCTTAAAGACCTGTCTTCCTACTTTGAACTGGGTAAACGATTAGCATAAATTATCTTCATCGAACCAGCTGTAATACTACGAGTGTATTCGATTTCCTCTTGTTTGCATTCTCTCAATCGATATCATCGCGATCTATATAGCCAGTTTTACTTCTTCTGCCAGTACTCTGTGCATGTTTTCGGAGCCTGGGGGCTTTCTGCTCTAAATACTTCCTGGACCAACCTCCTCATCTTATCTTCTCGTAATTGATACCCAAGAACTAGATCGCTAATGTCAGTCTGTCCTTAGCGAAGGCGATTCGTTTGCTATCTTTATCTCTAAATGGAAAACTATTAATTTATTGCATGTGTACTTATTTATTCTGTAATGCTAGATGTTTGTTATTAGCGTATTCAAAATGACACACATAGGTAATGTATGTAACTCTTCTGGGACCATTTAAAGTGACCATGGATGGTCTGAACCTTAAACGGAACCAGGTAACTACCCAATATGGATAGAATCTTATTGAAAGGTCGTACTTACCTCATCGACGAAAAATCTTCCTTTTCAAAAGTTTTGTGTGAAAACGAGAAAGACGAGTGTGTATTTTAGTTACAGCTGTTTCGGTTTTCAGGACCATTTTCAAACTGTGACTAGATCCACTGATAGGCGACTTATTTATAAGATTTTAAATGTTAATTTTCAAAGGTGTCTACATTGATTTATTACCGGTTAACCCAATTTGCTGATACACACTAATTGAGAGTGTATTATGTAGGGTTCGGAATTTCGGAATTTGTTTCCCCAACTAAGTGTTAAGGTTTTCTTAATTGTTTTATAATGACGTTTTTGCTATGACTCATTCAAATGCATTATATTTTTTAGGTTTTGTGAATATACTAAGTAGTGGGGAATAAACAATTTTCCTTACTTTATTAATTAGCGTTACATTGGGGTCATTACAGGAATGTAATGCCGTCTCTTTCATACTAGATGACAATAGCATGGTCGTTACGCATAATGACGTCCATAGTTTTTTGTGTTATTACTTATTACATTATTTTAGGCTTGCCTATGTTCGTGTATTTTTGCAGCAGACCGTTGATTATCGCCACCCACATTCGTATCAATATGTTGAGTGAGTATCTACTTGAGAACATAACTTACAAAGTCACGTTGTGTATTTTTCTGTCGCAATCTTTCGGATACAACCATATTATTTGTACCCGTGCTCGTTGGAGCGTGGCTGGAATGTGTGTGTTTTCGGTCTTGCAGAGCCAAGAATCAGGTTACTGGTAACTTGGTAACTTGGTAACTCAGTAACTCAGTAACCGTAGTTTAGGTGAATGAAATTCTACCCACTGTCTTATGTACGCTAACGTAAGCTTGCGTTCTTATTTTGATACAAACTTGCTCGTGCAGGTGAAAAAACACGGAAGAACCTCGAAGCACTGAAAGATAGGAATTAAATTACGTTATTTTGAAATTAATATCGTTCGTTCAAATATTGGGTAACACAATTGAGATGGGACATAAATAATTATATTTTAAAAGTGTCGCCAACATCGTTCACATAACTTCTGAAAAACGCTCTGCCCTGCCTTTGTTTCTACTTATACACCATTTTTATTTCGCGTCGGCACGCTTCCATATCTTTCTTTTGTTTCTATTGTCTATATTTTCCACCTTTAGTTCAAGTCTTACCCAGCTCCCGATAGGGCTGACACTCTCGCGCTATACTTTCATAGCTGGCCTATTTAAGTAAATCGCTCGGTATACATTCCCAGTGGGAATGTCTGGGAATGTCCGGAAAGCCTGAACTCTCTGTATATGAAGATGTCGATGCTCAATTCAGAATCGATAAGCAGTTGAATTGCTCTGTTTAATGGCGCATTCTGATAGGAAGAAGTTCTCGCTTTCGGAGCATAAAAAAGTGAGTGGGATCTCCCACGAGTGTACGCGTTAGGGACATATAAGTTGATCTCCTTCAATAAGCGGTTTTGGTGAGGAAGGTGTTAGGTGGAGAGTCTTTTTTATGGAAAGGAAGGAGACGAAGATCTGGGTTGGAATCTGTGGTCAATCTCTCCAGGAGTGACGGTCATATTAATCCATCACTCCCACTGCGTTGTTAGGCGATTGGTCGAGAGAGTCCGGCTTGTGAGGTCAAAAGGTCTCCCTAAACCAGTCTCTCCCGATCCGGTCTGCCACGCAATAGGTGAGCAAACGCATTCACCGTCAAGACCCAGACAAAACTCACCCCATCAACTCTGGCACCCCTGCTAAGTCACCAAACGTAGCGAAGCACTTGGAGTAGTGACCTATGGCAGGATTGTTGGTTATCCAATAAATGGTTCGATGGGTAGCAGGACCACGCCCGCCTCCCAAATTGAAATGGTCTGGGTCTGTCACAGATTTGAATCTAAAACAGCTATTATTGAGTTCCCACCATTCAATTGATTATTTTATTTTCTAAAATCATCCATCTTTGGTACATTTAACGAGTTTACTACCGCTTCTTGTCAGTGGCATAGTTTCACTGGCTTCATGCGGTTGGGAGCAGTTGGGACTCGTGTGCTGTATTCACATTTTTTTAATGGTGGCGGCTAGCTCTAAAGAGCATAGGAGCAATCCTTAAATTTCGGTTACTTTAAAAATGATACTGAAATATCTTATAAACATTGTCATCGTCACCTCACTAACCTAAATAATTTCCTTTATTCATCTTATTTGAAGCTTCAAACATATTACAATTTCCTACCTAAAAACGCGTAGGAAGGTGTTCAGAAGTAACCCAGACATAATCCTCCATTTTTTCTGACACTATCGATCTTTGACCCCTCTTCCCAGCAAAGTGTGTGGGAGACCCATCTGTACTAATGTTATGGCGACGATGTTTCCAAATGAGTGCCCATTCAACGGTCCACGAGATGCCGTAATAAAAAGTATAATTCGGATGTCAACGGTAGTAAAAAATGTATTTGCATGTTTTTGAGCTCCGAACAAAACGAATATAATTGACTTGACTATCTCGATGACACTGAAGATACACACCGATAGAAGTTTGCTGTGGGTTTATCCATGTGCTCGAAGTAAGATCAATTCTTCCTCACCAATAACTTTTGGTAAAATTTGTCAAATATTTGAAAACATTAAATTTTTTTCTTGTCCAGATGATTCATTTTATTGGTTTGTCTAGGGCCTAGGATTAGAGGTGTTGGTCATCCAATAAATGGTCCCCGGGGCGGCGGTACCTATACCCTTCTCCTAAATTGAGAGAGATGAGGAGAAAAAGAGAAAATGAAGAAGCAATGCTGTAATTCAATAGCCCCAGTTGCCCACAGCCATTGGGACTACGGCGTCCCCAATTGGGAGTGGGAAAAGAAAGGAGAGGAGGAAGAAGAAGGTTGAGAAATACCTGGCTTTTCAGAAAGGCTATTCCTTAAAATTTGTGATAAGAGATCGTTCTCCCGTGAGAAGTGCTGTCTCAGCTGAGATTTGTGTGATTTTCTACAGCTGTTAAATGAATAAATAATCATGCATACTTGCAGTAATTCGTGCTTAAAACGACCCAAACTAAAATACGTGACAGCTCGCAGCTGAAATTTTGACATCGGCCGATAGAAAAAGCAAATAACCGCCGTAGAAAATCACACAAACTGACAGCACTTCTCGCGGGAGAACGATCTCTTATCAGAAATTTTAGGGAATAGCATTTCAGATCTGGTCACCAAGCAACGTTTCGTTACCTCATTCACGACAAATAAACACGTGAATGAAAATTCGATGTGATAGTACTAATATTGACATCATTTACATCTTCATAGACAGTTTGCATGTATGTTGGAATTCTAATATTTCCTGTTACACTGTTATTTGAATAATGTTTACTAAATTTTTAGCACAGGTGAATTAACTAGACATTAAATATTGAGCAAGACGTCAAAATGATTCATGTGGAAACCACCGATAAAAGAAACAAAGTAAATTGGCCATGAACCATGATCAGTATGAAACCGCGCGCAGTGTCGCCAACATCGTTTACTCATTCTGTAAATCTATCGATCGTCCAATTGATTAGTCAGACATCTCCGAAAAATCTAAATTTGAATTGAGTTGTATGCAAGTTTTATAGCATATTTAATACGTAAAACACCGACACGTGTAAATAATATACGATTTATGGTGAGCATTCGAATATTGGTTTCCTCATATCTTAAAATTTAGTATTTGGAGATGTCTGACTAATCAACTGGACGATCGATATGTGTGTATAGCCTTTCTACACACTCTTTGCCTCATTCACATTCATACATCATCTCATACATACTCTTCTATTATTCTGACTCTTGACATGGCCCGACTCAAGTATCTGATTCAATTGATCCAATATTTCTCGGGTGTCCCCGACTTCTTTTACCATTCACATTTTCGTCAGCATGGCTGGTCGCCGCTGCTGTCGCGTTTCAGTTGCCTTGTTGACAGGTTTCCATGGTAGCGGCTCACGACCACAAGTTTTGTCTGACTTGTCAGATCAGAAAAATATCAATTTTCTTCAGGAGGTTGATTGCGATTGCGTCGAAAACTGTTTTTTTCAGTTTTTCCATGAGCGGATGGCCTTACACTACCTTCTTCGTTCATTCGCTCTACATGCCCAATCCTTCTGAGGGTCCTTTTCTTATCTTGTTCAAAAGGGGACTTATGGGTCACGTCAATTATAGATCGTGCGGGATTCCTGATGGAAAGTTAATTATTTGTAAAAAAAAATGTTTTTTTTTTGGAAGGGCGGCTTTAAAATGGGGGTATTGAGCCTTATAAGTTTGGGAAACTTAGGTAGGAATACACGATTACTTAGGTTCTAATGACTGTGGCCTTCAGCGCTTCCGACCCAATTTACCTGTAGTCTGTACAGTGCACGCTAAGCATTGTTATTCCAATAGCTATACAAAAGCCATGTTGACATTTCACGGTTGATTGTGCACAGTGCTTGGTAATGTTGCCATTCTGTTAACAAAAACACAGGGTTATTCAAAATGATGGACTCAATTTCGTAACTCTACATTTCAAAGTGCGAACTAATGACACTTTTGAAATAAATTACACTTGATAATACTAACAATAAAGTTAACAATTACAGTTTATAAATGTTCAATATTGGCTGCACGGCAAACATGTGATCGGTAGCTCAACTCGCTCCACACCCGAAGGTGTTACTGACTTCACAGCATCTGTGATAGGTTCCATAACTTGCTTGGCAGAATTGTTGAAAGGGTGGTACATAAATTCTTGCTTCTTCTGCGAACAGAAAAAGTCTCAAGGGGTGAGTTCAGGAGATCTCGGTGGCCAGAACTGCAGTCATCAATTCCTTCAACAGGACGGAGCCCCTGCCTTATTGGAACTGGAATGTTAGAGGTTTTCAGAACGAATCTCAATTCTCAACGTCAACGATGGATAGATCCATAATTGGGTCACCGCCGCCTACCCAACAACATTGTTGGGAATTTGGGGGAATTCCCCAAATTACGGAAAATTTCTAAGAATTTTCAAGAATTTAAAACCCAATAGTTAGGAACCTTTTATTGGGAAAATGCGTAGATTCTGAGCATTTGAACAATAATATTTACCATAATTGTGAGAATGTACTATAATTTCGGTTTCTTTCGTAACAAATTTTCGAAAAAAAGCACGAACGAAAGAGAAAATCCGAAAATGATAAGATTATAAAAATAAATACTAATTTCAATCGAATTTGTTTCACTTTGTAAGTAAAGGAACTTGTAGGAATTTGAACATCTATTGAGCTTATTTTAGAACATATCGACAGCGGAAATTTGAAAAACTGTAAAGAACCATAATATATAACCATAATAAATCCAAAAATGAGTTAAATTATGTCATTTTTCTTTTTTTTTCTCTTTCGAAAAATTTCTAAAAAAAACAGTGTACTGAAAATCTTTAAATAAATTAAATACTAAATTAAAGAAATTTATAAAAAAATGTCAAGTGTTCTGAAAGATATATGCAATGTTATCTTATAATAAAATTTCATAATTATAGGTCTACAAATCCGATTTGAACTAACGATTTAAAAAATATATATCAAAGTGTGCACTTCACACGCGGTTGAAGCGAAACCTTCAGAAAACTAAGGTAGACAAGAGTGGGAAGGCTACGAAGCACCTCACAAAGAGGATATCGATTATACTATCTCATTCTCTCGCAGGCTAAATCCTATAGTTTGTCTCTTTTAGCGTCGCCATTTTTCGTTTCATCTGAACAATGAATATTTTGTCCTTTACAACATTTCAAATTTCCGCTATCGACATCCATTGGTAACCCTAGGACCATATCACAGCTGCGATGAACTCAGTAACACCTTCGGGTGTGGAACGTGTTCAGCTACCAATCGACCGTTTATAAACTGTACTTGTTAAACTTCATTCTATTTATTATCAAATGTAATTTATTTCAAATATGTCATTAGTTCGCAGTTTGAATTACAGAGTTACGGAATTGAGTCCATCATTTTGATATGTACAGTGTAAATATTTTTTTTTTTAATCATTTATTCCAGATCTCGGGGAGGGTGGTGCAATCCCACGAGTTCCATATTATACATATATAATAATCAAGAAATGACGACAAGATATAAAAAGGATACATTAAAAAAAAATATTTACATGGTTAAAGAAATTTAAAAGAAAATAATAATAATAATAAAAAAAAATAAACTTTTTGTTTTAATCTATGTCCTCAGGAAGTGGATCCATCCTGAGGACAAATATCCAAATATGTCAGCGAACTCTAACTAGTAATAGTACATAGGATTATTCGAAAGTGATTGGCCGATTAGTGGATATTTTGTAACGCGCAACGGAGAATAAGTGTTTTAAATTTCTCCTAGGTTTATATTAAAACCATTTATAAAAGAAACAAAGAGAGGATATGGCATGGGACCATGTCTACTGTCTCCGAGCTACGACCAAATTGCACGTACTACTAAAGAAGAAGATCTAATCAAATTTATGATTCGGAAGAAATTATACATGGAGAGAATTAACCATATTTAAATTGCATACTTCAAATCAATCTAACATTATTCAAACTATACTAAGTTTTTTTTTCACAAATGAAAATTACTTAGCACCCTCTAACACTAAAAATTAATTAAACTATTTGTTTAACGCATTTAATTCTAGTTTGAGTAATTTAAGTAGGTGTGATTCTCACCATGTGTAATTTCCATCATCGTGTAATTCTGGCAGTCTAATTATTTAATTTTTACTTTAACTCAAAGAAAAGATCCCTCACGGCCTATGTCATCTTTGGGGATACTGGGTGAAGGGTATTTTTAGAAAGGAAGAGAAGGAAGTTCTGGGAAGGAATAAGGTGCGAGGGGTGGGTAGGAATCTGTTGGTCCAGGAGTGACGTACGTATGAATCCGTCCCTTCCACTGCGGTGCAAGGTTGAGAGAGTCCTGCTGGAGAGGCCAAGTGGTCTCCCTCAACCGGTCTTTCCCGATCCGGCCTGCTACACGTGGGCAGAGGCATTCGCCGCTCAGACTTAGACGAACTTCACCCCAAGAACCCGGGCACCCTTGCTAAATCACCAAACAAAGCGAACCACTAGGGTGACCTATTGCAAGTGTGTTTGAAATTCTATTTGAAATTCAAGCCTGTATAATAAATTTTCATCTGTTACACCGAGTGAACGATATTGGCGCACTTTTGTTCGGTTTCATACCAGTTCATTGCCCATCTCACTTGTTTCTATTATCTACGATACTTATATACCAAATAGTTACATAAATACATCACGTCACAAACAACTCAATCAATCGTCATCTTCTCGATCTCATACCTTATCACGTCGATCTTATTATTATTAATTATTACGCAAGGAATAAGCAGCTATCATGGCGTGTTGTTGTTCACCCACTTTCTTACCCCGACTACCTCCTACCTTATTAAGTATCCCTTACATAACAGATTATATTTCAAATAATTCTGTATATATAATCACAATTTATTACGTATTAAACCAACTTGACAGGGCTGCCTCTACAAGTTAGCAAAGTTAACGGCATAGATTCAAGTTGTACCATTAATAAACCTGCAAATAAATCTCTTTGATTTGTACAAAGTTACATTTTCGTTCAAATCCACTTTAATACTTGATTTAGGTTAATATATTAATTTATGTCGAATATTGAAGTAATTTAATTCTGTAATATAATGACGCAATATTACTTTTATTACAGCATAATTCATTTGGCATTTTCATGAGCATTTAATTCCTAAGATCTGCATCTGCAGAAACTGTCCCAACAGCCACCATGACGGTTGTACATTATGACGTAGAAAACGCCGTCGGCTGTTTTTATAATTTCCGCGGAAACGGCTCGGCGACGACGGCAACAACATCTTGTTTCTTTAATATGAGTGAGAGAGATTCAACAAAATAATTACTTTTTTGAAGTGAAAACTTCTTTAGCGCCGTTGTGATTTGAACGAAACGTAAAAGCGACACTAAAAATGATACAAACACATAATCTATAGGATTTAGTATGCGAGAGAATGGGATAGAATAATCGGTCTCCTCTTTGGGCGGTGCTTCATAGCCTATCGGTCTCCTCTATGCGGTGCTTCGTAGCGTCCCCACTCTTGTCTACTTTAGTTTTATGAAGGTTTCACTTCTACCTCGTGTGAATTACGCACATTTTTTTTTCTTTGGAGCAAGCAGAAATACGTAAATTGTGTGCCTCGTCGATTGTCTTATCATTATTTAGTGGTACCTAATTATAAAACGCTCTCTGGCTATGACGTCAATAACGCCATATTCACAATCAATAACGAATATGTGTTTTGACGGTAAATAAAAATTATAGAAAATTAACCCATCAGGTCTCGTGCGTGTTTTGTTAAAATGTCAAAATATTCCGCTTTGCAATAAAATTCAAATAAATGGGATGTTTTAGAACGTATTCGAAAACTAAAAACTGTTTTCGAAAAACGCTTTCAAATTTTACAATTCGAAATAAACATCTATTTTTTGAAATATAAAATGAATGCAAACATAAAAAGCGTTGAAAATGGCTCACCTTACGTTTTTTCCCAACTAAAATTACTGATAACAAAAAAAAAATAAAAACACTCATATTTTATTAGACAATACTACAAACGTTATTGTCACTTTACTTTTTTGCCGTTTCTTGTAAAAATAATTTATAAAAAATTCCCAAAGTTCCATAATTTTTTTTCAATGTAGATCTGAATGTAATGGTTTCAGTTCAATTTTAGTTAGTACGTGATTAGCGTGTTTTTTTTTCTTTTTAGACCATATTTTTTTGACCTGCCCATGCCCTCATTGTGCCATCTCAACGCCCCCTAATTTTCTCTGGGTCTTCTACTGCTCCCCTGAAAGTCTCAAACGCCGACAAGGGGTTATCGCCCACGTTGAGAACCTATACAGATCATATTTCTCATCAAGATAGTAAGGGAGACACAACGATTTCTGTTAGACCTGTATGAGTTGTTCCCAAAAGCGAACAAATTAGCCTAAGAGGTTAAAACAAAATTGCCTTCATTGTCATAATTTTTTCGAGATTAAATAATACAATGAACATACCCTATTGCTACTTTTCTATGAAGGGTGGCAGGGGTTTGAAACGGTGACCGGACAAGTCAGAATGAAACCAACTCGGAACCACCTCAGAAAAATCATTAGAAGTGATGAAAAAAATATATAAAAAATGTTTAAATAGGTTACTTTAGGTTAGGGTTTTGGGCTATTTTAATTTTTTTTTTCTAAGCCTTTAATGACTCTTCAAAGAGGTGTTGAGTTGATTTTATTCTCAGTTGGCACGGAACCGTTTGGAATACGCCCAAATAGTAATGTATATCCATTTTGTAGTGGGTTCGTAGTTAGTTGCATGATGCTCGTTTATAATATCTTTAATATAAACCAGTTTTATTCAATTATGTTCGTATGGATTAAACAGACTGCCAGCTTTAGAGCGGCGTGTCATGCTGTGTGTCGTTGTTTTACATTTACCAGTCTCGCGGATGTGGGATTAAGATGTAAGCTTTAAAATGAGATCATAAATTATCCGTTTCTTATTTTTGGTGCAATGCCAAGTTCACGCTAAAATAAATCATGGTTTCTGAAAACACGTGTTTTGTTCCATGTTTAACTTTAACATTTCCATTCACCGTTCACTGAATTATTTTCCTGTTTTAAATCCTCTCTTTTCGCGCAAGTTTCGCACCTGATGAAATATCACTACTTAGTTTTGAAAAGTTACTTGTCTTTAGTCCTAGATCTGAATCTGAGTATTTGCGGCGGGTTCTAGAGTGGCAGATACTTTCAATACCGCCCTGGTGACAGACCACCATTCAGAATTAAAACGCCCTGTTTGATGATCAGATTTGATTCATTAGGCAATTTAACCTGTAAAGGGCCAAGGAGGAAACCACGTAAATTTCGCAAAGTTTTGACTTTGACGTAATATTTTGTGGGTTTATTTTGTGCTATCGTATATTATATTTACTGAAACACATTCCTTGAACAATAAATTTTGCATAAAAACAACATTACTGCGTTTATTTGATAAATTGGTAGGTTTTTCGATCTTTTTCGCTACCTACGACGCTCGTAGTTTGACAGCTCAAATCGCGCGAAAAATGAAGGTCCGATATCATAGATAAATTTAATAAAAATTATTCCGAGTGGCTAGGTGTATTTAGGATACCTCTTACCTCAAGAACAAGAATGCCTAAAGCGATTCTGACCTTGTCCTTCATACATTTTCTTTATACATGAGGGTTAAAATCGCATTTAAAAATAAAAATAATTGAAAATTTTGGCGTGTGCGCCGACGCACACCCGGCCATTTACGGCCTTTCCTACTTTTCCCCTTATCAACCCTTCCCCCACTCTTCAGCTTCACAAGATACCCCGATTGGGGATACCATAGTTGCACCAGCAACGGAAAGTCGGGAGCAGTTTGGACTCTTGTGCGGTATGCACATAAAAAGCTGAAAGCTTTTAACTACGCTACTGTTTATAATGCAATTCATTGAAGGATTGAAGCTGAAAATAGACCCAAATATTGCTTTTCACTTTCCGTTCACAAAATGCACGATCATCTTTACTACGAGATGATTTACTGCCGCCCAGCATCCCGGTACAGTTAGTTTAGTGTTGAAACAATACAATGCATTTGGATTAATAGTACCTGAACACGGCCTTAAGAAGAACGGTTGTTCGGCTTTTTCATATTAAACTTAAATTCGAATTTGAGGCCAAAATACTTAACCAAACTGAAAAATTAGATTTTTAATCAAAAGGATTGCAAATACGTTCGTATGAAAAAGGCGCAGCCTCAGGTGCGTTTATGTTTTTTAATGAAAAACTCTGAGAAGAGCTTGCTCTTTCACGAGAAGCGTCAACTATTGGAAAATAAAGAAAAAAGTGATGTTTATTAATTTTATGACACGAAAAATGGCTTTCGACGACGAAAGCAAATTTTTATTTTACTTAATTGAATTTTTAAATGCAGTATTTTCCATTCCCGAATGCAAATAGTTTCTTTTATAATAATCAAGGTGAACTGGTTTTTTTTCTAAAAAATATTTGTGTTATGTCCATTGATTTCGTAATTTAACCATCGTTTGTATTTTTTTAAATCTTTTATTAATGACTATTGATTTTATTAAATGACTATGACTACATATAGTATAATAGTACATTCACAGTCTTCCTCCCTAAGGACTGAAAGAAGATTGTTGTGTTGGTGTTCATATTCATGTTTGTTGACTGCTCTTATTGTTTTCCTCATATTCATGTATTCAGATTTCATCTTCGGGTGTGTTGATTTCCTCATATTCATGAACCTTGACCTCATCTTCGGGTGTGTTGATTTCCTCATATTCTTGTTTATAGACCTCATCTTCGTATTTTTCGACTCCCTCATTTTCATGTACGTAGACCTCATATTCATGTTTGTTGATATCCTCATATTCATGTATGTAGAATTCATTTCTTTGATTTTGTTGATTTCCTTATATTGTGTGTAGACCTAGACTTCATATTTGTTGACTGTAGGTTGCTTTGTTGGTGTTACTTCAGATTTTTTTATGATTTCCTCATCTTCATGCTTACTTATTTAGCTCCATGGACCTTTGCAGAGTGCATATTCGAGCATGTCTTGGAAAAATATTTAAAATCGCACATTTATTTACCCACTGAAAATTATTTTTAACCCTTCTAAGACATTAACATTCTAAAGACATTTCGATCAAAATCCCAGCCTGTCTTTTTATACCAATATATATTACGTAAAAGTCGTCAATCTGTCAGAACGTCCGCTCCAATAAATAAATAACACAGTAAACAGCCGAGTAAGATTTATTTACTGCACCAGCTATCAAGATAATGTATTTACCTTAAATTGCCGATTGCAAAATTCGAAAAATGCAGGACGTTATGCAACGAAACGCGTCCATTTCCACGCACTTTTCCAAGCGATATTTTTGCTTATTTGGACATATTGTTTCGCAACAGATTTACTCGCATTCCAATAAATTAAAAATTTTCTTTAAAAATATTGTGTATTGTGCGTTCATTCTATAGGTGGCGCAATTAGAGTTGACCAACACATTTGATTGTGTGCATAATTGCATTTATCGACGGTCCCGAAAAACACTGTCGGATCTGTTAAATTGAAAATAGTTTTGTTGGCTTATTTTGTTGATTTAAAAGTCTGTTTTTTCGAAAAAAAATTCAAAACAACATTATATTTCATGATCTCAAAAACAGTAAAAATGCCGAAATAAAATTTTAAACAGCTCTACTGCACATAACAGAAATCTGTAATAAGGGCTTAAAAATGTTGGGATTTATAACTAGGCTAACTAGAAATTTTGACTATTTCTTCAAAATTCGCAAATTCACTTTGTAGCGTAATTATTAATCTAATGAAAACAAATAACTTTGTCACCACTATTTAATTAACAACATCAGGATAACTTATTATCCTGACGAAGAAAACATAGTTTTCGAAACATGTTGATATTGTTAATTAAATAGTGGTGTACACAAAGTTATTTGTTTTCATTAAAAAAAATTAAAAATATATAAATTTTAACAATTTAAAGTGTATTAAACTGTTATATTTTGCTTATGTTAGAAGTCAACTGGAGTACAATTCTCCCGCCTGGAATCCACATTATAATACTCATGTACAACCTGTTGAAAGAATACAAAACAAATTCTCACGTTTTCCAAATTTTAAAATGGGTATTCCAGCAATTATATTGAACTATAACACTCTATTAATTGATATGAATATGCTCAAATTGTCAGACAGAAGAATTTTCACTGACTTGGTATTTTTATATAAAATTCTAAATGATTTAGTTGATAGTCCGGTATTGCTTGAACTGATAAGCTTCCGGATACCACAGCTTAATACCAGAAGTCAGGATTTGTTTCAGTGCAGAAATTCTGGGGCTAACTATTATATGTATTCCTCTTTGCCCAGAATTCTAGGGAAATAATTATACCAAGTCAGTGGACAGGACATCTTCAATTTATCTTTAAAAAAATATAATATATTGTTACTGAGGCAATTCAATTATGTACAATAAATACTGTATTTTTCTTATTATTAATGTGTAAAAGCCCCCAAAAAGGGCGTTAATAAATAAATAAATAAAAACTACAAAATCGCACATCCGATATTGTTCTTCGGGACCGTCGATAATCTATAGACTTGCGACGCAGACAACACGTGTTTTTTTATTTATTTATTTTTATTTTTTTTATTTGCGTCTGTTTTGTATTGTTTTTTATTATATCAATGATTAACGTTTTTATTATTATTTTCAATTGAGTTTTTTCTGAAGTCGAATGACATTCACATTAAACACGCTCTACCTACTGTATCCGTGCCAACTATGGCAGAGAATAATACCCATAATAAATTAATTAATTGAAAAATACTTGAAGTTGATAACATGAGTTTCCATTTTTCGTAATTAATTCATTTTAAGTACTGAGAAATTTTTATGGTGGATGATACAGTTTTTTTTTTCTCAAATATTTTGTAATGAAATTTTTTTTTCTGGTTTGTTAAGCGCCCCTGATATGATTTTCAAAAAAATAGTTTTAATAGTTAAATACATATTAGTATTATTAAATGAAAAATACATAAAGCAACCTATCACATAATACAAGATTAGTAAGGAATGCGGAGAAACGCTTTAGGAGCGTGGGAAACATGTACCGAGTTCCTATTGATCGGTATCGTCATAATATACCTGTACTGGAAGGTGTTTCCAAACGCGTATTGATTCACTCAACAACGATTCAAGTGGCTAACAGCGATTTTGGTGAACATTAGAAATATTAATATATAACTTCTTTTGTTTGTAGCCTCACCGTCATCAGTGTAACTAAAATAATTCATTGATAATATCTAAACTGTAACTCAAAAAACTTGTGGGGTGAGGTTTGTCTAGGTCTTGGCGGCGAATGCGTTTGCCCATCTACTGCATGGCGGGCCGGATCGGGAGAGACTGGTTAAGGTAGGCCTAATCTAGACCTCTCCAGCCGGACCTCCTCGATCCATCGCCTTGCACCGCAAGGTCGTCCTTATCGCCGCAAGGTTGTCTCTATCCAGGAGTGACCGTCCGTTACTCCTGGATACATTGACCCCCAGATTCCTACCCACCCCTCTTTTACTTCCCAGAACTTCCTCTCCTCCTTCTTATTCCTAAAAAGACCCTTTACACAGCATCCCCTAATATAAAATCCTCGGAAGGATTTCGAATCCTGATAATTTTTCAATGTGTAGCTTTGGTTTTTTTTATGTAGACTTGTATGTACAAATGACGTATGTAACAGAAAGAGAGATCAATAATCCTAACACTGTTGCAGCCTTCTCTTTCCAGAGTTATAGATTCTCTCAGTATTGCAGCCCTAGTGAATTAATACCATTCAAAAATGGTTTTAGCCTTGTTTAATGACCAGCTTGAATAATCAGGTAAATTTTAAATATTCCTTTTCCCCAATTCCTTCCTCTCTAACTGTCCAAATTAGGGATGCCGTAGTCCCGGTAGCACCCGACAGTTGAGACTCTTTTGCGGTATTCACCTAACTCGAAATTATTTACGGAAATATATTTCTCCTTTCTAAACTTACTGATAAACTCCGTAAGTCGCTCGCGTAAGCACAGTCGATAAAGTCAATAAATCAGTAAAGTCCTATTCACCCGGTAGTTATGACACAACGTTATAAGTTATAACTTCTAACGAATCAATTTTCTATTTCAATTAAAAGCGGCATACGCAATCGCAGCACATTCGCACGAAGGTATCGAGTAATAGGAGGTTCGCTTACACCACTCTACATTCTACAGACTATACGTACACTCACCCACTCTCAAGTGATATGTTAAGATGATTTCACTTCGACTTATCAAACGAGAGATCACAGAGGCAACTATCTTGAAACGTGACAGATACAATTATATTAGATGTTTATATATTTGAAATATAATATGCAGTAGGTACTAGTTACGTAATAATATATAATGAAGGCGTTTTTATTTTTATGAATAAATTTTCAACAACGATTTAAAATGTGCCATTTTCGATTTGCCGCCAAAAGGACATGTTCGTTTTTATGCGTGAAATCGGCGGCGTTGACGTCACGCCGGGCAGTGTATTTCCAAACCCTATACCCTATACTCATTTTAAATTTTTTAATACACCCCTGTATTGGTTATTTTTTATCACTTTGCAAAAAAAAATGTTCTAAAATGTAGATAAAATAATCTTCCCAATGTGTGTATTAGAAATTATTAATTTTATTTCTAAATATTTAAATTTTGATATTATTCCCTTATATTGTAAATACACCTCTATATTGGTTATTTTTTATCACTTTGCAAAAACAAAAATTGTTCTAGAATCTAGATAAAATAATCTTTCCAATGTGCATATTAGAAATTAATAATTTTATTTCTTAATATTAAAATTTTGATATTGAAAATGTACCGTGACGGAACCGGTATGGGGTTTGGAAATACGCCACCGGGCAACTTTAACATTCGTCTTATCAGACATTGGCGGTTTCTATGTCATAATGACCTTTTAGCTAGTTAGAATCGTTTCTGATTCTGCGGTTCTTCAAATAAACATCTAATTATCAATGAAAGTATGAAAATTAGTTAGTATTAAAATTTGTAATTTAACCATTTTCGTACAATGATTAGAATCAGAAAAATAAACTAAACATTTTAAGGATAGGGGGAGGCGGGGCACGTTGTTACGGGGGCAAGTTATTACGGGGGCAAGTTATTACGGGGGCACGTTGTTACATCAACAAAAAAAATGGCGTGCATGTCTATGGTGGACATGCCGGCCACAGTGTCCAACAAAACGTCAATTAATGAGGTAATTTAGGTTAGTTAATTTATATTTAATTTTTGATATTTTATATCCTTCTGCTTAGTTTCTGAACATCAATCTTAGCCCTTGTAAATTTCGTGTAAATGATATCACGCTTTCAATGTGAAATGCGTCAAAGGGGCTAGTTGTTACATGTAACAATGTGCCCTTCATAGATTTCTTTGTTTCTAAGCGAGTAGCACATTCACTTTTAACCCTGATAGCCTAATATATTAATTTATCTAGTTCTAGATACATTTAAAAATGGTTAGAAACCACCAGAAAAAAACACAGAGGGTTAAGCAGGAAATATATAAAGAAGCAGCCGATGAAGTTCAAGAAAAGGAATTATCTCTTCAAAATGTTGAAGGCTCAATTTTATGACATTGCAGAGGTTCGTTAAACGAATGAGCATGGGACTGGCCACATCCAAATGCAAAACCACGACAAGTATTCTCTGCCAACCAAGAAAGTGAACTTTCTGCAAACACAACAAAATGCAGTGAAATATTTTACTGCCTTACTACAACTGATGCCAACAAGTTAGCATTTCAGTATGCTTCTTCAAATAAAATACCTTATCCTGATAATTGGATTAGGAATAAATAGCGCATTGAAAGACTGGCTGAGAAGTTTATGGATTGAAATAAGACATTGTCGATTCGCTCCCCGAAAGCTACAAGTTTTAAGTTTTTATTGATCTGTCTTCGCAATCCGGTGAACTGACAATCAGATGTACCACATGCGTGCAAAATAGAATAATATCTCTGATGATGGTGGTACTTTTCGTCATACGTCAGGTGATCTCATTGTGTAAAGGGCACATTATATTATGAACAATGGGGCATGGGGCAATACAGTGCGTGCTCGATGCATGCACAACTTGCAGCGTGCATGTCTTCTCAACATAGATGGATATAATTTTCATTTAAATTATCACGTTACTATGTCCTGTACGGACATGTGTCCAAATTTAGAAAGGCTATTAGTAAGGCTAGTTAGTAGCTGAGTGGAGATACGCTTTGGATTCCCACCATCTCGGTTTCAATCTTATGCTAGCCGCTGGCTAAGTTCTCCCTCATTACACAAACTATATTTTCCGCGTAGACTGATGGAAGTAATGGCTCCGGGCCTATTTTTTCGGAAGGCCAAAATATTTCGGCTTTGCAATAAAATCCAAATAAATGGATTTTTTTCTGTTTTCGAAAGGTGATAAAATATGCTTTAATTTTTTATAATTCGAAGAAAACATAACATTTTTGAAATATATATTTTTTTAATGCAAATATGAAAAGATTTATAAAATGGCTCACCTTACGTTTTTTCTAACTAAAATTACTGAACGAAAAAAATAAAAACACACATTTTATTAGGCAAAAAATTAAAAAATTCCTAAAGTTTCAGTTTCGAAACTTTGGATTCATAAAGGTATATGTTTTCATTATTTTGCGGTTAACTTTTAGATTTAAATATAAAGCGCGGTGTTTTCTCTTTCTAACACAGTTTAGATCATATTTCTAACCATGATAGTAAGGGAGTCACAACGAATTCTATGAGACCTCTATGTGTTGTTCCAAAAACCGAACAAAGTAGCCTGATGGGTTAAATATGTTCAGGTTATTCTTAGCTTTGGAATGTTTCAAAAGCCTCGATTACATTGAGCGAGTTTAAAAGCTACCAGCCGGCAAATTCACTATCTGCTAGTAAACACGCTCAGTGTAATCATATTAACTAAATAACTAGCAGATTTTACACTGAAGAAATTTACTAGCAGATAGTGAATTCGCGGGTTAGTAGCTTGTAAACATGCTCAATTTAATCGAGGCTTAATACTCGTAACTCTGAATAAAAGAAATGATGGAGATGGGACATAATCCATTATTAAGCCGCCGCATCCCGGCTCAAAAAGAAGAAGATGGAGAGATATGTAATTACGAATGTTGGACAGAGAGCGCTAATATTTTAAGAAGCGAAAATTGTGAAAATGTTTAATAAAACACGACTCGTTTAAAATAGAGCAAAAATCTCGTGGAAGGCATCTTAAGTATCATTTAAAGAAACATTGTGAATTTTTTCACAACTGTAACTTGTAAAAGAAACAAACGTGTTTTTAATAATTTGCGGAGCATAGTTTGCGTTTTTTTTCTATCGAGGGAATTTCATATAATTTGTGTTTCGGCGTGGAACGCATCTCTAGATATTATCTTAAAAAATAACATACCTTTTTTTTAAGAGCTTAAAAACTTCAAATGTTTAAGGGAGATATGTGAGAAATCGGTAGAAATTCGTGTAGCGGCGGCTTACCTAATACGAAACCGCGCCGTGCACTTATACTGCTGAAAATCGCATCTACGCACAGTGGCGTTTGGCGTCCGACTTTGTTTCTACCTACACATCAAACGCAAATCTCTAATTTATTCCACATAGTTTGGTCGTAACTTCGGCCCCCTTCTATGCCATATTTCACTTTGTTTATGTTAGCTACGGTATCATTTAACCTTTCTGTCATACGAATATTTCTTAAAATCTATATTTAAATGTGAAGAAAAAATGTTATTGGACCGCGGGCCCCTCATTTTCGCGAAGCTCGTTTCGTTTTGAGATTAAGGCCGTTCCCCACCTGTCGGGCTCCGATCAGGGCTGTCAATTGTGCGGTCTGCGGCTGCCATTAGCTGTCCCGCGGTCCATTGTCGTCGTGCGTCGACCCGATCCCTTGTCCTCCGGTTCGAATAGCTGCAGTGAGGCACGCACCCTGAAATCTAATATCAACATTACCAGCCAGTTTAATTTACTCACTTTTTGCAGGAAACTGCAATTTAATCGTGTACTCATTTACGTTACAATCACGTTTATAATAATGTTGGGTTATTTCGCAGATTTTCAAATTTAATATTGATTTCATGAATGTTACGTTGTCATCAAATGTAACTTTGTCATCAAATGTAACACTGTCTTCTAATGGTCTTCGATTTTAGGTCCGTTTTCGTTGTCATTAAATTATGATCAGCATACAAGCGTAAAAAAATGAGAGTTGTGCTTTGCTGCTGATCAAAAATTGTTCAATAAGCTGAGACGATCGGACCTAGAAATTGACCATTTGATGACAAGGTTATATTTGAAATAATCTAACCTAAATAATCTAACCTTGTACATACTAGTATTTTGTTTCTTAAGTTTTAAAGCTCTTAAAAAATATATGTTATTCTTGAAGATACATTCCCCGCCCTGAAACGCAAATTATATTAAATTCAATCAATAGAAAAAAATCGCAAAGTATGCTCTGAAAATTATTATAAACACGTTTATTTCAGTTATTTTAAAAGTAATATGTATTAAAAAATTCACAGTGTTTCTTTAAATGCTGTTTTAGACAACCCCCGCGAGATTTTTGCTCTTTTTTAAACGAGTCGTGTTTTATTAAACATTTTCGCTTAAATATTATTGATTTTAACATTCGTATTGACATATCTCTCATCAAACGGTATTGTTGTTAGGGTTGAAAATATTTTTATTACTTATTCATTCTTTCTTTTATTCGCCCATGAGGCCTTTACATTGTGTACCTACAAGAAAATTACAAAAAAAAATTGTTAACATTTAATGTTAAAAAATAATTACTTACATGACAATGGTTTACAATTGGATTTTTTTTTATATATATGCAATATATGATAAAAATAATAAACGGACATTATCAGACATGGTGACTTTGCTACATAATTTGTTTTGTGAACGGTGATATTAAAATAGGTCCCTTTAGGCCTAGTGTGGCGAGTATGTGCTCTTACATTGACTAGACTCTTATTAACGACCTTCTTTTCTTTGTCTTCCATTGATAAATTTAAAAACATAACCAATCCAAACTTTCTTGAACCAAATAACTTTAATGCGTTGACTTCGTCACCAGCCGAGAACTAAAACAAGCATTCAGACCCAAGTAACAACAAACGAGCAAGGAATTCGAGTATGCTTCACATCAGATCAACACCTCGCCAAGAACTACCGAACGTGTTTTCAACGGTCATGTTTTCAAGACATCCTTGTATAAATATTTCCCTTGCCTCTCATCGTCTCGCTGCCAGAAATTCCTTATAACCGCATGATCAATTGCGAACTTTATGGACGACTTTCGTGTTTGCTAAAAGGAATAATAATTATGTTTGTTTTCTTACCAAAATACCAAAGCTTGCAGTTTTGTTTTGTCTGCGCCTTTTCACGCTCGGGCGGCGGAAGCACCGTCCCGAATCCCGAAGCTCGAGTATTTGCAAAAGCTCCGATCTTGAATTTGTTTTGTTGTTCACCTCAAGGTAGCCGGAAGGTTGCACAAGCGAGTACACTCAACTGCGGTGGCATTGTTTAAAATTCTTGTAAAAATTGCGAGAGAGATTTATGGGAACTGGGAACTTGTGCATAATGCAAAAGTACCACTGCATTATGACTGAAATTAATCGCCTTTGTTTCCCACGAAGGTCACGCAGAAACGATATTTTCACAATACGACGCATTATAAACACGAGAAGGATTATAGATTGTTTGATTACGCATTCAATATGCATGCTCTATTTCTCTCACGGTATCGCTTGTCTTATTGTTGGGTAAATTGTTAAATCTATAAACACACATCAAATTTATTTCCTACTAGCGAGTTCCCGGCATGCGTTGCAATGCCACTTAATAAAGAAATTGTTTTCCCTGCGTGTCCTTTCCCATTCGTCCCTTTCCTTCATGCCTTCCCCCTCCACCTTCCCCGTCTCCCCTCCTGCTTTCCCCTCCCCTCCCGCGTTCTTGGTATTCAGTCCCGGTACATTCAGTTTTCAAATAGCTCGCATGCCACCTATGCAATTTTTATTCAAATTTTCATCTTTCATATATTACAAACATTCATTTTGGTATATTTATTATAAGAACAAACAATTAAATTTGGTACCTAACGTAGGTAGGTTCCTATTAAAAATACCTATAATTCTTGATTAGATTCAAAACATTCAATTTTGTTTTGTATCATAGATGAGTACTTCAATTAAATTCATTAATTTAAAGAGTTTATTCGAAAATAGAATTTTGATTGAACAATCGATGGTTTGCAAAATGTCATTCTTAAATTGTAACATTTTTGACAGTTTCGTAAGAGTTTTTGTAATGAAAAAAAAAACGAGTGTGCTTTAGACCACACGACTGAAGTAAAAATTCTTTATGCTTCGTTCGCCTCGCCCGATCACACTTTTCGTAACGCTCTCGTCACGCATTCACCAGCTTAGCGTCAAGTCAAGCGTCCGTAAAGAAGTTTTACTTCAAAAACTTTCCAGATGATTGTCATGTGGTTGTAATAATCCATAAACCTTCGCGAGGGTGGAAAGAAGATATTTTGAAAGTTTGTAACATTTCCTATGCTTTATATAGCAATACATAAACAACAAACATGCAAGCAAGCAAACACACACTAATTTTTATATGTATAGATTTATTTAGCTTAGCACTTGCATAAATTTTGTTGTACACAGAGCGGAATATGGCACAGTATTTCACGTTGAAGGCTGGTTGGTGTCTTTTATTTATAAAACTTGGATTTTCCAGAAGCCGTTTGTTGGAACGGCTAAAAGGGTCGTAATTCTTGGTTATTGCAGTTTTTAATGCATCGCCAAACGGACAAATTCGTTCTGGGGTCTGTTATTCTGTGTCTGCTGCGGTTCCCGCTTCAACTGTAAATATTTATGGCACTAGTTTCATCTTCACGGCCCATTCGCCGTAAATACTCGAGGAGATTCGAGGAAGCTGTCAGCATGCTGGTTTTAGTAATGCAACCATTTTTAACACTTCAGTACCGGACCGGGGGAACGCACTTACACTAACGAGAGTTTTACGCTGAATCTAAGTTGTTTTTTAAACTACATACTCAATAATTTGGGGAATCCTAGAAAAACAATTTGGTTATCGATCTGCATTAAAAAAATTAATGTCGCATTACTACTTTTCTTAATATTAAATAATTTCTATCAAATTCCGGTGGAGAATCTGTCCCGCCTGCCCCGCTTCCCCTCTGTTCGGGCGTTACGCCGTTCCTATCTGCTGAACTGTCTGGTCAATTCTAAGAGATAGCAAGTAATTTCTAAGATGTTAGTGGAAAGGACTAGATTCCGTTCGTTTACACTGCGCATCTCGTTTGCTCTTTTTACAATGCTATAATGTTCGCTTGCCGGTCAAAGATCATTTGGTCTGGGTCGTTTCCGGTAAGCGCCAATCGCCGGTCGAGATTCGGAAACAAGGAGTTATGTTGGCTATCGGCCCGCCTTCTCTGTTTTCTATGGAAAAATACACGTTATGGTCTAAACTCATTAGAATATTAATTATGACTTTATTTATCGAACGATTTGATAATGACTACTGAAATACGATGAATATACTTCCCTCTAATTATTACCAAAACAAATTACAAAAAATTATGTCACTAACACCCTTTAATAAGCAAAACAAATAGGGGTCCCCGAGTGACCCCCATTCGGATCATGTGTGATTTTTTTCTTTCCGAGACGAAAAGGTTTAGAGTTCCTACCGTCAGAAGTCCTAGTTACTAAGCCTGCATTCTATTATGATCGTGTTGTTTGCGAGATGGTTATTGCGAGTCTAGGATCTAGACATTTCCACATTTCCCACATCTAGGACAATCTATTTTAAACAACTGTGTAAGTACTGTTTATTAACTTTTCGCCCGATATGTTTATATAAACGCAATATAATAGGTTCAACCGTTGATCGTAGGTTAATTTGATCTAGCCCGCAGGTTCCCAAAAGCTGCAGATATATTTTTATTCAACGCCCCCTCAATTAAAAATATGTCTGACATTGTAGATGGAAAAGCCAGCAGGCGGAATTTTTTTTGTTACATGTTTGCAAAGGGAACTAATTTATTTAACCTGAACATTGCGGGTTCGATCCCATTTTCCGCTTAGTAACCCGGGATTGCAGTTTTTCTCATTTTTTTTTTCTTTCTCTAGGTTACACATTTTTTTAAGGATTTTTGAAAAAATATTATCTTAACCAAAAATACTGTTTACCAATCAATAATACCCACCTAATCACCTTCTGCAAAAGTTCAATTAAAATACTGTTAATAAATCAGTATGAGCCATTTGTTTCAGAGAACTGAAATAATAACAGAACTTGAAAGAATGTTAACAGAACTTGAAAATTAACTTTGAAATTCGATGAATTGTTCGGATTCTGTGAAAGAACTGGACCGTAGTTTTACTACCTTGAAGGAACCAAATATATTTCCTCCAAAGCTCACTACACAGTTTATTCGAAGTTTTATACTCGCTTTGTATTTTTGATACGTCCAAGCGTCTCGTAAAATAAAGGCTGGTCTTCCACGAAGAGTTGTCAATTATCAGTATTTATTTATTTAGGTACGCGTATTGTTTTACACGAAGAAAAACAAAACAGCTGCTGCCTGTCCGCCAAAAAAGCGTTTTGTAATCAATACAAGATCACAGTATCCGTTTTCATTTGATACCACTTGAAATTTTTCCAGCCAAAAGAGAGTAAGTGACACCGTTTTACCTAAGTGGTGACTGACCGCTGATGCTGTCTCGGTACACAATTCTTGCTTATTTACATTCATACATTCTCTTCTGCAATTCCTCTCTCACCATGACTCCAATCAACTACTTGATTCACTCGATCGTGCAGTGTCCTCTCTTCGATATTGTCTACCAAATCACGCTTTAAAAAATGGATACAAATTAGATTGATTGATTAAAATGCAAATTGGATTGATTTTTTAATGATTATCATATTATGGTCTTTACGAATCAAATTATGATAATTTTATTTAAATCTTTTGGGATTATCCACAAACGAATTCAAAATTTACGGATACCTACGTTGATAATTGTGTTTATCTACGTTGAATATTTATGATCGCAAATATTTTGTTTATTTTTAGAGAAGATTAGATAAATATTGATTTATAAGTACTTAGAGAGGATCAAACCACACAAAGAAATGCAATTCTCTTTGTCTTTCCACTTAACCTTTCTAATGCAAATGAATTAATTAGGTACTATTAAAAATCGACGCTTTATTTGTTTATAATGACGAATAATTTTTATACGCTCCCAACAAGGCAGGGTATGCTGTGAGGCTGAAGGAAAAGGAGAAGAGAATGAGATGCGAATTAGAAAGGTTGGGAAATACGTGGCTATTAAGAGGGAATAACCAGACAAAACTGACTCTTTTCAACATGATTTCGAAAAACTGTTATTTCATCTAGTGAAGATTTTTTTTAAATTTTGAGAAAATATGTTTAATTTTAGTTCAGTAAGGTTTTTAGTGTAGGTCGTTGGCAGATTTGTTAAATTTTCGAACAA
Source organism: Glyphotaelius pellucidus (assembly GCA_936435175.1). Lineage (NCBI taxonomy): Eukaryota > Metazoa > Arthropoda > Insecta > Trichoptera > Limnephilidae > Glyphotaelius > Glyphotaelius pellucidus. Next base: position 10,650,175 of record OW386551.1, on the reverse strand, counting down.
AATTTTGTATTATGCAATATAGATTTCAAATCATTAAATCATGCAGTAAAATAAATCAATAAATTATTTGGGAAAGGTACTTTTCAGAATTTTAATTTAAGTTCAAATAGAATTTAAAAAAAAGATCCGCACCCTTGTTTTGTGACGAAAATTCTCCAATTTGTCTATTTATTTACGGTCTTACAAACTAATGTATTAAAAAAAAACATTCTTATTTTGCTTAGACAATTAGACTTATTAAAAAAACATAAATACTTACGATCAAAAAATGATTACAAAAAGTACATAATTTTCATAGTTTTATCATCACGAGTTGGAGCATTTTTGAATGTAGGTATTTATTAAAGCAAATTTGGAATGAAATAAAATCGATATTGAGTTATTATGTTAAAATGCTGGTTGGGAGAATAATTAATCTTTCTCATCGGAACATTCCTGTACAGTTGCAAGTGTATGATTGCAAGATCATCGTTCGACGAAATTTAAATTCTCGGCCGCTGGTTAATGGCTCTTAAGATCTGATTACCAAACACGGCTTAAGTTTCTTTAAGCCACTCAGAAAATGAGAATAGCTAGCATTCTAGAAACTCTGGAAATCTTTTTAATATATGTCGATCGTCTATTTGATTAATCAGAAATCTCCGAAAAATCGAAAGTTGAGTTGAGTATGCAGTTATAAGTAAAACCGTAACCTCTATCTGGTTCAATGCTCAGATTACTCATAACACCAACAAATTATAATGCAGAAACACTCGTAGTGAATTTAACCAAATGGATCACTGGTAGAATATTTGAAAATGTCATACTAATGTATCAAAACGTTTTACCGCCCGGTATTATTTTATAGCATGTTTAATATATGTAAAACACAGACACGTATAAATAATATTTGCTTTCCTCATTATCTCAATACTTAATGTTTGGAGACGTCTGACTAACCAACTGAACGATCTATGTACCTAGTTACAATATTCCAGACATCTCGAATCTTTAAACTTTAAACCCACGAAAGATGCTGCTCAAATAGCCAAAAAAACACCAAGTTCAATGACCATTACCAAAAATTTGTACCTTGTTTCTGTGTATCGAAATGCTGCCATTACTACACTAATCTGGTGGATTCCCGTTACTGAGAATGAATTCCAAATAACCTGGTAGGAGTTGTCCTATTTCGTACATTTTGTAGGCGGGTCGTTAGGGGTCTAGTAGCGGAAGCAATTTCTAGTTTGCTAATGTCCCTATCACGATTTGTTCATTAATAATCGATATACAACGCGCGCTGGACCGCAGAGGTGACTGACTATGAACGCTGCAAATGGCTTTCATTATTTTAAACTGCGGTGAACAATAATAATTTTAATATGGTGGTCATTTGAATTGTTGGACTGGTGTAAATTAAAAATTCTTAAATCTAAACGTTATCTATGCATTTAATTAATATTCTTCTTATGAACTGGAGGCCAAAGGTGTGATTCATGCTGTTTGATTTATGATAATTTGAACTCTTAAATTATTTATTCATTTTTTGAAAGTTGTGCTGCCCTTTTACAGAAAATAACAAGGGAGTTAGGCCATGAACCATTATTAGTATGAAACAGCGTGCATTTGGAGGGTCTTTTAAGGGAAAGGAATTTCTGGGAAGGAATAGGGTATGAGGGGTGGGTAGAAATGGGTAGAAAAAGGTCGGACATATGAATCCATCACTTCAAGGTGGTGCAAGGTCGAGAGAGTTCGGCTGGAAAGGTCTAGGTTAAAGGTTCTCTCAACCACTCTTTCCCGATCCGGCACCTGGCACCCACCTCACCGTGATCACTGGCTAAGTCACTAAACGTAGCGAACTATTTGGGGTGACCTTTAGCAGGAAAGTTGGTTATCCAATAGATGGTTCCCAGGTTGAAAACAAATTGAAAAGTGTCGCTAACAACAATTTCATAAAATCTACAGTGTTTTCAATACCATGTCCTGCATGCAAAACTGTATATAAAAATTATCTAATTAACAGTGAAACTAAAAATTTAAAACTATAGACCTAAGTGACCTGCCTCTTAAGTATTATAGTCGTGTATAATATAAATATTAAATTAAAATTTTGTTCATTTTTACGCAGCATCACCTTCGTTGGCGATAACGTTATATTATTGGATATTATGTATATTATTAAGGTTATCATTATAAGTGTAATATATCTGTTGATTTTCCAAAATAAATAAAAATAAAATAAAATAAAATAAATATTATATAATAATTATGTCCGACCGAAACAGGACCTACCGAAACCGATTTTTTTTTAGATAAGTTAAAAATCTATTGTTTACCAAAATTTGGCTTATTTTTTACACTTATACAGACAGTTAACACATGTTAAACGAAATAAAAAACAATAATTGAAATAAGTGAAAAAATTATATATTTTTTTTATATTACTGCTATAAAACAAATAAAAATTAACAAAACATGTTAACTACTTCTTAGAACAAAAAATTGTCAATAATCAACACTTACATTTTGTAGGAAGAACCTCATTAATTGAGTATTTTAACCGGCCGGTGAACTCAGCTGATGGCAGGTAAAACACGAGCCACGAAGTCAGCCGAACAACGCGCGATAATTCACGAACGCAGAGATTCGGTGCGGCCGAAGGTTCGGCAGATTTTCTGCCGAAACTGAAGTCGAAACTATATTTTTTTACCGAAACCTTCCGAAACCGAAACCGAACCTTCGGTCGGTCACTAATAATCATATATAAAATCAATAGCATAATATATTACTTCAAATCATATTTCAACACATGGTCACCCTAAATGATTATATTATCTTCTTTCAGCTTAATAGGTACCCATTATCTGTAAGAAACATCAATGTAACAATATTGTTCTTTCAATATCTATATTATTTTGTATTATTTTTATTACCTTATAAAATTATAGACCTCAACACAGGCTTATCCCATTGAGGTAAAACATTGAACTGTAATCGATAATGCCTACCATGAAACAATAAATAAATTTTAAGTTTTTGACCGATGGTTGCAATCTGTTAGTTTAAGTTTTTTAATGATTTTATTTATTTATTAAACCTTTTTTTTACGTAATATTACAGTTGATTTTTTGAGTTCTCTTGACTAGATACCGTACTACGATTTTGCTCGTTTCATAGTAGTAGTATATAGATTATATAATGGAATACTTTTTAATTTTTTAAATCTGAATACCGCACAAGAAACAATTGCTACCAACCGCCAGTGAGACTATGACATCACCGATTAAGGTGTGTTGTGAGGCTAAAGTAGAAGGGAGGGAGAGGTGATTGGGAAGAGGAATATTGGGAAGAGGAATATTGGGAGATACCTGAATATTCAGATCTGATTACTAAGCACGGCTAAAGCCATTTCAAGCAACGTTTCAATTCTGAGTGGTGGTCTTACACCAGGGCGATGCTTTCTTTTTTATCCTATCTTCCACTCTGGAACGTGATTCAAATATACACCAAATATTTTAAAGATTAGATTGTGAAATATCCCAATTCATTCAAATGAAATTTACTTGTGCACGCCGGGATTTTGAACCCACACCCTTCAGATCACTATTCGAGAGCCTTATCCCTAGACCACGGAGGCTGTGGAGTTATTCAAATAATAATAAAAAATGAAACTGTTTGATTAAAATACTAGATATATTTTTTTGGGAATGAAAATTAAAATATTTAAATAATACATATATTTTTAAATATTAAAATAGTAGGTATACAACGTTATAATAAATTATTATAATGATTATTTTCTATTATTATAGTTAGCAGTAGAATATACCATTGGAAAAAATATATTTGTAAGTACAACACCCTTCAGGCGATTTTTGCCCACAAACCGCGCTATACAAATCATCCAATCCGATATTTTAAATTTTCTGCTGACCTCTTCATTCACCAGGGCGACACTGTGAATACCTTCCACTTGTATTGAGACGTAACAATTTTTATCATAGTTGTAGACAGATTGTCTTGTACGTATAGCTAATTAGTTTGTACTTAGTGTACCTAATTAAATCTTAGATAAATGAACTAATTGACTTATGAATTGATTGGCGGTAAAAACATCTTAAGCAATCGCGCTGTTTTCTGTAACAGTTTTGAAAATTATTTGACCTGTCGTAAAAAGATACTCAACTGATTAATCGATATAATATATAAATAAAATATGTTTATAAACAATCACAGAGCAAAATATTTTCAGCAATGAATAACACCTGCGACCTCCATGATTTAATTATGTATAAAACCTTTATTATTATTGATTTATTCTTATTATAATTTCTTGATCAGGGGCCATCCATAAATTACGTCACACCTTAAGGGGGGGGAGGGGAGTAGAGAAGTGTGACTTTATGTGACAAGGGGTATGGGGGGGGTCATCAGCTCTGTGACATCACGTGTAAAAATCTGAATTGGGATTATTTTTAGATGTAAAATTGCAAAATATGTGACGTCAATGTGACAATGTGTGACAGGGAGGGGGGGGGGGGTAAAAAAATCATGAAATTCGTGTGACGTAATATATGGATGGCTTGATAAACTTAAGGGGTTATATACAGATAGGAGGCCCAAAAAAAGCGAATTTTCAAGTTTTTTTTTTGAGAATACCTTTATATTTATTAATGTAAAAAATTGTACGCCTATTATGGTAACTTTTAACTGTATATTAACATTTTTGTATTTGTAAAAATAATAATTTTGAAAGCTGCTATAGCTGATCTCCAGAAGCTCCTCTCAAAAAAGGCATCTTGCGTGGTGACCACCATATCTTTAGACTGGATAATTTAAAATGAAAAAACTTCGAAAATAATCGCCGGATTGACTTGAAATTTAATGTGTGTGTACTTAAAAATATGTTTATTACGAAAATACAATAAAAAAAATATGTAAACAATATAAAATATATGTTTTCCAATTATTACGTGCCAAAATGTCATCTTATTTATAAATATCGGTCTATATGCAAATCACATGCATATTTTACTACCCAGCTTCGCCAGAGACTTCAACTGTAAATATTCAACATTATCGAATATTGAATATTTATCGAATTGTGAATACAAAAAAAAATAATAAAGAAAGATTAAATAAACAAAAAACATTTCACATCAAGCGTCACCATCTTTTTTTTTGAAAATTCTATGAAAATGTAACATATCAATAGCTCATGATAGAAAATACGTAAAAGTTGAAAAACTCTTTGATGGTGAACAAATTAAAAATTTGCGTCATAAAATTTGCGGTATTTTTTTAATAGTATAGGTAACTGTTTTCTGCCCACTACGAAATTTCCTTCTTGAGCTATGGAGCTTTGAAATATCAAATTTACTGCCATAAACCAAGACAAGGCAACATATAATAATAATATAATAATAAAAGCCTTTATTCAGACAGTAAATTACATAACATTATTTATAATGAACTTTTCACATATATATTCACTTATCATGCATCGACTCCCTGTCTGTATGTCACTAGTTGACAAAGGCCTCCTCCAACTGTCGCCATTTCTCTATCATTAGCTGTTCTTGTCCATGTACCACCTGCTATGGCTTTGATGTCGTCAACCCACCGTCTAAATGGTCTACCTCGTTTTCTCTTCTTGTCACTTGTGAACCAATTCATGACTAATGTTGACCATTTTTCACTTGCTCTAATTGTGTGGCCTGACCACTTCCACTTTAGCTTTTTTATTGTTTTTATGGCACCTTTTGTTCTTGTTTGTTTCTTAATGGTTGCAATTTTTATTCTATCGGACAGTCTTTTCATTATCCTACTTTTTTCCATAGAGTTTTGACATGTTTCGAGCTTCTCATTGTAAGTTTTTGTGAGTGCCCAAGTTTGGCAACCATAAGTAAGTACAGGAAGTATGCAGGTGTCAAAAAGTTTCCGTTTGATAGCTATCCTGATTTCACTGTTTTTCATTATTTCTTTCAAACCCCAATATTGTTTCCAAGCATTTCCAATACGTCTATTTCTTTTGTGGTTAAATCTAAAGGAGAAATGATTTGACCTAGGTATACATATTCATCCACATAATCGATCAGATTGTTATTGATCCTGATAGGTTCTTGCTTCCCGTTTGTCATTGCTTTGGTCTTTTCTGTGTTCATGACTAGTCCAACCTTTCGGCTTTCTCTATCTAGTTCATTCAACATCATCTGCAGGCCTGCACTCGTCAGCGAGAGGATTATCAAATCATCCGCGAATCTTAAATGTGATATGTTTTCACCGTTAATGGACAGCCCACATTGTTCCCAATCTAATTAACGAAAGATCTCCCCCAGGACTGCCGTAAAAAGTTTAGGTGAGAGGGGGTCGCCCTGGCGTACACCTCTTTCTATTTTGATTTCATTTCCTTCTTTATCTAGTTTAATTTTAGCTTTGCTGTTATCATAGATGTTTTTTAGAATTCTAATGTATTTGATTTCGACACCTTGATTCTTAAGTGCCTGAAAGATCTTTTCATGTTCTATTGTGTCGAAAGCTTTACTGTAGTCCACAAAGCAGCAATAAAAGGTGAAGTTGAATTCTTTACTTTTTTCGAATAATTGTTTGATAACATAAATATGGTCTAAAGTCGAGTATCCGCTTCTGAATCCTGCCTGTTCTCTTGGCTGACTTTCATCTAGAGTCTTGGTTATTCTGCCAAGTATTATTTTATCATATGATTTTAGGTTTTAATGGCCAAAAGTATTTTTGTTATTTATTTTTGGGGTGTGATGCCGTGTTGCGCTACCTCCTTCTTTAGCCAACGTTTCGGACAGTGTTACAGTGTCCATCATCAGGGCAAATGAGTAGATGATGGACACTGTAACGCTGCCCGAAACGTTGGCTAAAGAAGGAGGTAGCGCAACACGGTATAACACCCCAAAAATAAATAACAAAAATACTTTTGGCCATGAAAACCTAAAATCATATGATTATCATAAATGTCGAAACCAGTAGTGAAACTAATTACGTATATTTTGTAAATAATAACCTTAGTAATGCCGGGTACTGGTGATACTGTTCAATAAGTTAGGTTGCTATCCATTTATTATTCGCCCAACGCAAAACAAAGATATCATCATTTGATAATATCGAAATCAATTAACGGATTATTATCTTATCATTTTGAATACTTTCCGTCAACCAACACTCGTAAAGTGAGCACAGTTCGTTCGACTTCGGTAGCTGACACACAGTCTGTCAAACAGATACTACATATGATTAATTATACCAAATATCTTTCCAACCACACGAGTTCAAAATATAACCACATGGTTTAATGTGACAAGGTATTTAAAGCGGGAAATTCGTTCTAGTGGCACATTGTTTACCGGATATCTTCCCAATCCACAAGTTGGAAATATTTCTGCATGGTTCAACGAGATTTTTTCTAGTGACATATTTTTGTTTACGAAATATCTTCCCAACCACGTGAGTCAGGAATATATGTGCATGGTTCAATGAGATATGTTCTAGTGACATATTTTGTATCAAATATCTTTCCTGCCACACGAGTTTGAAACATATCTGCGCGGTTCAATGCTGTAAAGTATTTAATGCGGGAGATTTGTTCTAGTGACATATTGTTTACGAAACGTCTTCCCAACCACACGAATTAGAAATATATGTGCATGAGATTCGTTCTAGTGACGTATTTTGCAACAAATATCTGTTGTAAAGTGGCAATATCTGTTTAATGCGGGAGATTCGTTCTAGTGACATTGTTTACGAAATATCTTCCCAACCACATGAGTTAGAAATATATGTGCATGAGATTCGTTCTAGTGACGTATTTTATATCAAATATTTGTTGTAAAGTATTTATTGCGGGAGATTTGTTCTAGTGACATATTGTTTACGAAATATCTTCCCAACCACACGAGTTGGTGGAAAGATATCTGCGCGGTTCAGTGTTGTAAAGTAGTTAATGCGGGAGATTTTGTACTATGTGGTACAAGTGTGAGATAGAAATATATGTGCATGAGATTCGTTCTAGTGACATATTTTGTACCAAATATCTTTCCATCCACACGAGTTTGTGGGTAGAAAGATATCTGCGCGGTTCAATATTGTAAAGTATTTAATGCGGGAGATTTTTTTCTACGTGGTATTTTGTACTATTCTGGTGAAACATTGTTTCCCAAACAGCTTTCCAACCATATAAGTTAGAAATATATATGCACGATTCAATGAGATTTTTTCTAGCTACACATTTTGTACCAAATATCTTTCCAACCACACGAGTTAAAAACATATCTGCGCGGTTCTAATGCGGAGGATTTCTCTAAGTGACAGTTACACTAACATATTCCCAACCACACGAGTATTAAGTATATCTGGGTAGTTCAATGTTGCAAGGATTTCTCTAAGTGACAGTTACACAAACATATTCCCAACCACACGAGTATTAAGTATATCTGGGTAGTTCAATGTTGCAAGGATTTCTCTAAGTGACAGTTACACAAACATATTCCCAACCACACGAGTATTAAGTATATCTGGGTAGTTCAATGTTGCAAGGATTTCTCTAAGTGACAGTTACACAAACATATTCCCAACCACACGAGTATTAAGTATATCTGGGTAGTTCAATGTTGCAAGGTATTCTTCGAAAGAATTTTGGTTCTAGTGATACGCTCCAAATATATCCGCGCGTTTTTAATGTTACAAGATATTTAATGCGGCAGATTTGTTCTAGTGGGATCCATGACAGATCAGAACACTGACTAACAGAACATCGAAGAAAAATCCCGAAAAACTAACCTAACCAAACCTAATCCAACCCAACCTCTTATGTTATCATTATTCTGTTTGGTCAATGCACCGTTCTAGTGAAACATGGATTGATTTTTTGGTACAAAGCAGTATTGTTCTTTCACCTTCTTCTCCAGCTAACATTTCAAACCTATAACATTCATAAGGGTATTTCATAACCCATTAATTAGGCATAGATAAAAAACCATAATCCGTAATGTTGTCTGCGACTTCTAAGTAGTGTTGTTGCTTTCACCCTTTTCTTGAGCTAATATGTATTTCGAAATCATTATGGCTTATTCTAAAAGGCATTTGTCCTGAAAAGATGCTATCCGAAATAATTCTATTGACCGTGAATATATTTGTTTAACTGATAAAATATTGACACAATAATAAATGATTGGCAGTAGTTGTTTATTTATTATCTTTTAGTTCTTACTTATTGTTATCAGTATTGACACAGTTCCATTTTTACGCAGTTATATTAATTTAAAAAGTTGAGTCTTCTTTTGTTTATAGTTTTGTTATTTTTTCGTCAAAGGTTGAGTTAAAATTGAAATGTCAAAATTATTAGTGAAATTTTAAAACCAGAAACAACTTATTTGGGTAACTTTGCTAATGACATAATTACAAATGAATAATACTAATGACTTGTTATTTAATTTAGAAACTAAACTCGTTATTAAATTTGCCACACGATTTCTGCTATCAATGCTAACATCAATTCACAATGTCATTACGAAACCTTTGGACCCAAGCTTACCTAACAATAATGGGGCACAAATGGTTATAGTGTTGTATGAAAAATACCAAGTGTCGAAAACATTGTCCATACTAGTAATGCAAGTCGCTTTTCTTTGCAGTATATTCAGACGACAATCGACACGCTTCCATGCCATACCTCGCTTGTTTAACAATGATTTTCTATATTTTTCCTCTGAACTCATTGCTAATGTATTTTTATTTCTTTGTTTCAGATTCAATTGAATATGTGACACACGATCTTCGCAATATCCTTCAAAATAGCATACGAATCTTCGATACAATCAAACAACGGAAAAGTGGCTAGAAAAAGACAACGAAAACGCTTATAATAAATAAAGAGTAATCGCATATAAAATCTGCACTTCTGATATGATCAAATCATAAAAAAACTATCCGAAATCCTTGGAAGAATAAATAGTGTTTTAAATTTACCAGCGTTAATTTCTGTGCTCCTGGTATTAAATTTTTGTGATGGTAGTTTCGTTCAGTTGTTAGAATCATAATAATACTAGTGTGTGGTGTGTCAAAGTGAATAAAAGTTTCGAGTTGTTCTCCTCGTCCGGCTGTACTCCGGGGATGGTTCAGACCGCTGGTCGGTAAGGAGGACAGGATGCCGTCGGGGGTGGCGGCAGGGGCGGCACCCGAGCGGAGGGGCAGTACCTCTTCCGAGGGTAGTGCCGCGGGCAGCACACACAACAGATCTGTAAGTATTTTATGTTATTTATTTGTCTGCTCAGTTTATGTGCTCCTGGGAACTTTTCAACGCTTTTGCAAATATTTTTTACATTATCAACACCCGAGGAAGTTATTTTCTTTCAGGGCCTTTGTCACCTTTCAGTATGCTGTGTGGAGGGTCTTTTTAAGAAAAGGAAGGAGAGAAAGTTCTGGGAAGGAAAAATGTATCTGGTGTGTCCAAGAGTAATAGACATGTGAACCCATCTCTCCCACTACGGAAAAGTTGGTGTGCAGACGCATCCGCTGCCAAAACCAGAACAAACCTCCCTTGAATTTGTCGATAAACGTAGTGAAACACTTGGGGTATCCTATGGCGGAAGTGATCGTTATCCAACATTCTACAACATTTTCATGCTTTAAAGCGGTGACACACAGAGCTCTAAAAATGTGTGGCTTGGCGTATTTCAACATATCGCTCGCCATATATTCCAATTGGGAATGTTCGGCGAGCGATATGCCGAAATACGCCAAGCTACGTCTTTTATAGCTGTGTGTAGCACAGGTCTTAGGCTCTATGAATACAAAGAATATGAACGAAAGAAGGAAAAACCACCCTATGAAGTGCTGTAAATTTGAAAATGCGACTCGGTCGACAATCCCAGAGGTCATGCATCGGCCAGCCAGGATTGGCCGCCCACCGTGCCTACGCCAATGACCCGCTCCCCAATTGTTTACAAAATGTTTAACTCCCAACACTTTTTGTTACGACATTATTGTCGTAAGTGTGATACAATAATAATAATAATATTTGGATGATTTATATAGCGCCGTTTTTGTGAAAAATCACCTCAAGGGCGCTGTACAAACTTACAATATATTTCTTAAATCTAGAAAAACTACAAACTAGAATTAAAAACAACTTATGACTAAAAATTGCATCCACCGGTTCATACTTAAATATATGTACAATGTCTCGACCAATGAACGCGATGATTTTTAAAAATGCATACAGGACCATACTTACCTGGGAGGTCGCTTGAAATTAACACCTGTTTATTGTGCACCAATCATCGATAATAGAAATAGTGGAGATAGACCGTGATCCGTTATTATTTTATTTATTTATTTTATTTATTTATTTTTTTTTAACAATAATAATTACATTTATAATATAATTACCTAGGTATACATAAGAATTAATTTTATGGTTCTACTACTCCATAAATTGAGCTCTAGGAGCTCGTGTTTATGGGAGGAGTATTTAAACGCATAAAAAAAACATATTGTTCTGAAAAGTGTGAATACAATGATCAAAGACTTAAATGTCTTGAATGAAATAAATATACAAATACTTTTTGACATAGATATAAAAATAAAATAAAAAACAATAACAATAATACATTTTTTAATTAGATGTTAATTAGTTAAGGGTACAATATATCATTATCCAATTTCAGGGACTTAATTTGATTTTTAAATTGTTCATATTTCATTGTTTCTGTTACATTTATTTTGTTTTTGGATAATAATATATTGTACCATCTCACACCTAAATATAAATAGTGGTGTTGAGCCGTGGTCGTTCTAAGCATAGGAATGGCTATTAAGCCATTAGTTTTGAATCTATTGCTTATGCTATCTGAGGGATGAATTTTTTGGATGAAATATTCTTTGTAGATTTGATATAATGCGTTTCTCTTATACAATTCTGTGATAGTTGGCACATTAAATTCTCGAAATATCTCTAAAGTAGGGAAGTCATATGGTTTATAATTCATATGGTTTATAGTTTTTATAAAACGCTCGCGTAATGCTTGTCACCAAAATCACTCACCCGTACTTTTGCAAGTCGTATATGTGCACAGCTCACCCCGCCTTTGTAACTACATACCAAATGCAAAATGCATCGACTTTGCCTCTTTGATAGTCTGTGTAATTTGGTCGTAGCTCGAGGAAAGTCCCATCCATGTCATATCTTCCTTAGTTTTTCTCTTTTAAAATTATGAAAGTTTTAAAAGCATGACATTTAAAATCTTTTCATTTACCAAACGTTTCAATTAATTTCAGTTTACAGTATTGTTTAATTGAATTAATTTCTCTTTAAAGCTGATTAACCCAACGATACAATTTTACCTTCAATGAAATTTCAACTGTCGTAGATTAATATTTTCGTTATGATGCTTCTTGTTTTATTTGTCGGTACTTTTGTCAATTTTCTTCAGTTCTAATTTTATGGCTTTTGTCGTTTATTAAACCATGGCAAAGCGAATCCAGTCAATGATATTATAATAATGCTCCATAACATAAGTGATCTTCTTATGAATTAGTGTTATTTTATACCACGGATCTGTTTTTTTCTGTCAAGGGGAAAGAAAGAGGAATATAGGATAAGGATGAGAGATGCTCCCGATACATTTCACACTCTTGTATTAATTATATTAATAAAAGAGTGTGGGAAGTGTTATCTTGATATAAGTTAAAAAACCTTTCACCTTCGCCTTCACGGCCCACGACGTTGTAAATAACTAATTGTGTAAAATATAACCAAATTCTTATTTTAATCTTTTGTAAAGGTCATTTTATGAAAATTTCCAGTCCCAGAGAGCTCTAAATTCACAAGTTTTTCAAAATAAATACTAATTCAATTTTGGCATTAATCTTCTTATAAATGTAAAAGCAACAGTGCTGAGGGTAGCAAAGGTAAATTCATGCAATGTCCAGTGTTTTCAATATAATGTCCTCCACGTGCAAAGTCGTATCATCCCCAAGCATAAACTTTCTAAAAAAGTGTGTTTATCGGAAGTGACCTGCCAGGTAAGTATGTTTCTGTATCTATTTGTAAATAATAAAATTAGATAGATTCTAAGAATATTAAAAAAAAAAATGTAAAGCGCCCTTGAGATGATTTTTCACATAAACGGCGCTCTACAAATTGTCCAATTATTATTTATTTTTATTGTTCTCTAGATTTTATGTCCAGGTTAAATCTTCCTCACAGGAAAAACTTAATCCTTCCACACACTTTTCCACAAATGCTAATCTAGTCAATTCACGCGATGTAATTGCATTGTATAAGTATACTAAATACAAAACTGTACAAGAACAACACGTCAACCTACCAGAGACCATATGGGAAAATACTTCACCGACTCCAGATATTTTCATATCAGAGGGTTCGGCTCGATAGAACTCCTAACTGAACCGATAAATCCTACCGATCCCTCAATATAAATATTTTAAAAATCTTTCGTAATCCTACATGTATTTAATATGACTGATTTTTGCATTTTTATATAAAGATTCTTTGACAAATCTAATAAGCCTAAATTTTTAATTAGAGAGCTAGGTATAATGCCAGTAGCCGAAATAACAAATGGTAATATTTTTATAGTCCGAGAATGCCAAATTCTTTTAATCTCATTTCCTAAATCTGTATATTTTCTAATTTTTTCAGAAACAGATTTTTGAATATTATTATTATTATTATTGATATTTCTGAAGAGTATTGCTAAAAATGTCCATATTGTGAAATTTTGTGTTATTTTGCGCACGTATACGGGAAAATTTTTCCAATTTTTTAGCGGGCTTTTACAGTAACGCCTAGATAGTCAATGTAAACTGCTGACTTCTTTTTTGCGTTATTTAATTACTGAAGTGTACATTTCAATCAAGCTTTCGCGTGATGATTTTAATTGGTTTTCAATATCGTGCAGCTTTTTTTTGGTCGTAAAATGGGTTTCAGTAGAAAATGTCAGCATTTACCGTTGCGAACAATAATATGGTGGATCTTATTTCAATCACGTTTAGCCGAAACGACCCCAACCACGGCCTAGGCACTGAAGCTGGAGCTCTAGCACGGTGAAATCGATAACTTTACAATATCGAATCGAGAGGCGTAACTTCCGATGATTTTATATCGATGTCCCTAGCATGGTTTCACTGTTAACAGCCGAACCGATATTTATTTATTTATTTATTTATTTATTTATTCATTTATTTATATACGCCTATTTAGGCTTTTACATATATATATATAACAATATTTATGAAATTTTACTTATAAATAGTGCAGGAAACAACTGTTTAAGACAATTGCACAAAAATAATTATTAAGTAAAAACATTATTGAATTAGATCCACACAGTATGTAGGTCCCAAATATTTAGAAAAAATATTTAAAATATAAAAATCCAAAATAACTTTTTTCTTTATGCAGACAAAATACAAATAAATAGCTTTATCAAGGTTATTGACAGGGGAATAAATAAGAAATCGATTTACGCTGGCAACACTGGCGGACCTGACCACGAATTCACATTCCGACTGAACACCAATCAATTATGTAAAAATATTAATAATTTGAAGTTGAATTTAAATACTAACTTAAGTATGCATTGGCAGTCCGCATTTACTTTTTGCCACTAAAACGGGAGTTAGTTAGTTAATGAGATCTTTGTTATTATTTCAACCATTTTCGTTCCTCAAAGATCGAACGGAAAAATTGATTGCATCTTAGATGCATTATTTAAATATATAGTACTACTTTTTCATTTCTACGAGCTTCGTTAGTTCAATACGTTCATTAAATAAGTCTGTAATTTTGCATAACGAACGACATCATTAAATATGTGTGTACAGTAAGAGTTAGCCGAAACTTTTCTGAAAGGCTATTCCTTAAAATTTGTGATAAGAGATCGTTCTCCCGCGAGAATTGCTGACAGATTTGTGTGATTTTCTACAGCTGTTAAATGAATGAATAATCATGCATACTTCCAGGAATTCGTGTTTAAAACGATCCAAACTAAAATACGTGACAGCTCACAGCTGAAATTTTGACATCGGCCGATAGAAAAAGCAAATAACAGCCGTAGAAAATCACACAAATCTGACAGCACTTCTCGCGGGAGAACGATCTCTTATCACAAATTTTAGGTAATAGCCTTTCTGATTCAAATTTATCAATCGTCGGTCGGAATATCTGATAACAATCGTATACCGTGCTCGCAAATATTGATGACTGACCATAGTTGACGGATTTGGTCAATATCGTATTGATGTAGAGTTTTATCGATCGACCATGCAAGACCTCCTGATCGGCTATTTATGTATGTTTCTTGCCAGCTTGAAAGCTGGTTCACATTACGCTATCAAATATAAAAGATCATAGCACGCCAAATAACGCTCTCCATACAATCCCTTCAGACCGTTCACACCTAAGCGCTTTTAAGCGCAGATCAATCATAGACAATACACATCCCAGACGTAACCGCTCCAGACCCGATATCCCAGAAGATAACTCTCCCCTTCTCCGACTAAAACAGGAGAGGGGGTCATTGTAATTACGGAGCTGCCTAGACCCGTGGATGACAGATGTCAAGTTGACAGATTTCAGTACAAAAAATATGCGTTCCGTTGCCGCTCCCTAATTCGACTGACCCCCTCTCCTACCACAGGAAGAAATATTTGATAGCCTCGTGTGAAAGGACAAAAGATAAGCGCTCGCGAATCAACAGATATCTGCTCGCAGATTTATAGCGTAATGTGAACTAAGTATTATTCATTCTTGAGAGTGTTCTGGCCTTGATTTAGATGTTTTCGGTTCAGCCGACTCGACACGTGTTTTCGTGTAATAATATTTTCTTATTTGGCCCACAATTATTAACATTCTCACGGGCGCCATTGTGGTTAAACTCAGGAAAAGTTAATTTAACTTCAGAGCAATATTTTTACTTTCTGGTTTGTTTTATTCTTTCATATGGTGATGTTTGCGTCTAGTGTCTAAATTAGGAAGATATTATATTGTTTTTTGGCACACTACATTCTTCGTTTAAAAAGCATTTACCCATTTTTTACGTCGTTTTCTCTTTGTTTTTGATATTTGCTGCTCGACTTCACAGAAGATTTGGATTGGAAAATAAGTTACAATACATAAACAATATGGTGTCTAGCCTTTTGTTGCCGAAATTTCAATGCTCTGTAGCTCGTGATCGAAATTAAGTGGCGAGTTGAAAATATTTGCATTGACCTAAAGTAGTAGTACCTAATGTAGGACAGAAAACGCTGGGAAATTTTCGTGAGCCCGGAGCACATCGTGATTTTTCGTAATTACGCTGAATTTACAGTTTTCTAGTCTTTTTTTCTTCTTATGTTCGAATTAGTTTTACGTAAATACTGTTTTTATTTCATTTAAGTTGTATTCAAATTTGAATCGTTCAATTTTTCAATAACGTGTCTAGCATGCGTTTTCGAATAGTTTGTCTAGTTAGTGTGTTTGGTTTTATGATAGGTTAGTACCAAACCAAGTAGGAACGATTTGATTAGTATTATAGAAGGCCAGTAGGTACTTATTTTCAAACATTTCAAATGCATTATTTGTTCTATTCAAACAAAACAAATGAATAGAGTTTTTTCATTTGTTTGTGTAAAAGTAAAATTTTCAGCGTCTTCTATTGTTTTACCTCGCAATGAGAACAACCATATTTTTGTGTGATATAATTTGCCCGTTTTATCTGAAATACTCATAGTTGTCGGTGGTGATTTGTTTATTGAAAATAGTATAATAAATCGATAGATAATCGAAAAATACTTTTAATTGCCCTAGTCCTAAAACTTTTACAAGTGTACATACTCATTTTTGAACCTTAAGTCTTTTTTATATAAATAAAGGATGTTTCTTTTAGATGTTTTTTTTTCGAACAGGCAATACTTTTGCCAGTGACAGCCAATTTTACTGCGCACGAAATGGCGCTTTTACAACCAGAAACGACGGACGACCTGAAAGTTAATGCTTCTTCCACACCGAAATCAACCTTCCAACTCCAAACTTAGCTCGGAGTTGGAAGGTTTCTCCAAAATGTCGGACGTCGAACAGCTGATTCGGCGCTGTAACTTATCAGTTGCCTACAATTGTGCAGGTGATGCTTTGGTTTCCATAATATTGATTTCGATTCGTAAAGGTAAAAAAATAATAATTTCAAACAATTTTTATACCACTCTCCCGAAATAATATTGCGCAGACTGATGTGTTGGGCCAACTCGCACAAACCAGCCATCGCCGATCGCCTCGGAGGCGATCCCGGGCCAATTCGAACTCCAACCTTCCAACTCGAATTTCCAACGCACGAACTACCCCTCTACACAATTTCCGAACGTTTGAATCTGGAAGTTGGCCTCTGTGTGGCCATACCATTATAATCGCCGTTGTATTGCCGAAATGCGTCGGCGTACGAATGCTCGAAGTCATATTTAAAACCTGATGGCATAAAATTATATTTCTAATGAAGCCAATTATCACGATTTGCATGAATTTTATTTCAATTTCAAGTTCTATACCTCTAAAAAACACCCGATATTTATTGTCTATGTAAAAGTAAAGTTCGTTCGATCGGAAGCCATAAAACTATTGACATTTTTGTCTCGCTATCTTGCGCAACTTGTCTATTCAGTTCGGGACATAATATTTAGTAGATTATTAGCGCTCCACGTAAATGTCAGCCATTTTGCGGGCGATACGTTTCTGTCTCTGCTGCCAACCGGTCGATTTTATTATTATATAATAATTGATCCGATGTGACAAGAAAGCCCCAGGCTTCATACCACTTCATAACCTAGAACAGTGGTGCTAAACCTGTGGTATTACTCAAAAAACTCGCTGTTCCGCAGACCTGATACTAGACTTCCGCAGACCTGTTACTAGAGTTTCGCAGATCTATTTATTACTAGAGTTCCGCAGACCTGTTTCTAGAGTTCCGCAGACTACTAGAGTTCTGCAGACCTGCTGCTAGAATTCCACGACAACATGTTAGCGGCGTACTAGCTAAGAAACTACTCGGAGTCTCTAATGTAGACGACAAAATTTGGGTTACTGTATTCAATATTAGATTTGATGCTGCTGATTTCTGCAAGAGCCGACCAGTTCAGGCATCGCATTTTAATTGCAATAATGGTCTGAGTTCAGTTCCGTTGAATTATTATTACGGACTGCTGTCCACAGGGTTTAGGCTACCCGATTATAGCCACCATCCTCCGACACCAGAAAAAGAAGAAATATGAACCTTCTTTATATGGATTTTTCCATATATAAGGATTACAGTCTTATAATGCATGTTTTAATTGCAGTTTCTCGATTTAAGATAAAATAATCTTTTTTAATTTTTTTTAATTTTAACTTTGAGTAAAACCTCAAATAAATATTATCCATATTTATCCAGACACTATCTAGATTGCATTTAGTTCGGGTTTGAATCTTGCAATCGTACGTAAAGATAGCAGCTTATAAAATATATGTTAAGAAAATGAAGATAATATGGGTGGTTCTTAGTCGAAGTTATGATACAGTTAAAAATAACCGAATTGGATATCGACACCTTGGCGCAGTGGACAGCGCGTTCGCCCGGAAAGCAAGAGGTCCTGGGTTCGAGTCCCAGAGGTGCCAATATCTTTTTATGATTTTTGTGTTTCCAGATTTTCGATTTAGTTTCGCTCATATTGTCTTCATTTAATTAAAAGTATCTTGTCTGTCATCCATTATTTTTCAATAAAAGTATGTTTATACATATTTGTATAATATTATTAACTATTGGTGTTCCGCAAATCTTTCTTATGATCAAAAGTGTTCCGTCATTTCAGAAAGGTTTAGTACCACTGTTTTAGTCAGTTGGTTCTTTGTTTATTCTTTTGCTTGTCTCAGCGCATTGTTCATTAATTATAACACTTCCTAATGTAACAACAACACACGATTGTTATGTAACTGTTGACGGAATGACTTGCTCGACTGTTCGTGTCCCAATGGTGCACATATTTGGACTGCTCCACATTACCCCCATTTCCCCGTTATTCGTGCCGGTGTTGAGACATTATCTGGCCATTTGCTTATCATATTGATCCGGCTAACAGAACTGCATTTTTTATATTGTATGGGAAATTCCAGCCTTTTTAGTAGTGTTTTTCATCATCCAAACTGAATACCTGCATTTTTATAGCTGTTTTCATAGTTTGAAACTCGCCAAAATGGGCCAATTGAAACAATTGTTATTGATGGGAGAGTAAATGGGCGCAGCGTATCACACGTAGGGACGGTTGATACTTGAGGGGTTATTCTGTATCTTCCGCGTTAAATCAGCCACGTGTGACGTGCACAATCAGAACTTCAACTTCTTCTCCATCAGCACTCCTGTTATGTGCGTTACAAGCGACACATTTAACACCGATTAACTGCGTTATGCTAGTGCAAAAGATAAGGAATAACCTGCAATGGGTTGTCACTGCGGTTCCAGTTGCTGGAGACTGATTCTTTATCTAATTACTTTTGGAACCTTTTCCTAAAAATAAAAAAAAAATAAAACATATTGCCAGAGAGTTTCTGAGAAAAATTTCTCAGAAAAGGGGATGTTAGATTCTGAGAAAAGGGAACCCTTCATTCAAAAATTTCAAACACCCATTTTCATTCTTACATGGTCACTTTTTGTACCCTTTTTCACTTTTGTTATATTCTAAAAGAACCAGTTCAATAAATAACTAGTTCCTCAGATGAATAATATCAGTGTCTGCAAAGAAACTGGCTCCTTGTAACCGGGATAGGAATATCGACCATTTCTAATCACAACGGTAAGTAGTCCTGCGGTAAGGCTCTTGACTCGCATTCCGAAGGTCGCGGGATCGAATCCCGGCGTGGCAAATAAATTTTATCTGATTAATTTGTGTTATTTCACAATTTATTCATTTAAAATAATATATAGTATATTTGCGGCACGTTCCAGAGTGGAAGATACTCTCAGTATCGCCCTGGTGTAAGACCACCATTCTGAATTGAAACGTTGCTTGAAATGGCTTTAGCCGTGTTTGGTGACCAGATCTGAATAGCCAGGTACTTCCCACCTTCCTCTTTCCCACCTCCTTTACCTCCCCACTACCTTCAGCCTCACATACATACACAACATACCCCAATTGGGGATGCCTCACTGACATCTGACGGGAGCAGTTGGGACTCTTGTGCGGTATTCATATAAAAAAAATAAAAAAATCTAAATCAGCTATCATTCTCACTGTCGTAATCAGTGAAATTGGTTCTGATGACCTCAGAACTCCGTACAGCAGTTTATACCAATCATAATTTAATCTTTCATCGATCCCTGACTGTCTAGTTAGGGTTTTATTGATCAACCAAGGAAATGGCCATGGCAATAGTTTTTTTTATCATTCGATATCTCTAATCTGATAAATCCATGAATAACGGTGGTGTGATTGATGCCTTCTCACTTTTATGTAAAGGCAACTTCAAGTATTTCCTCATCGACTTTGTTTATTCACTGCATATCTACTTATTTTATAGAATCTCTACCATCCTTCTAGTATTTTTTTACGTATTTTTTGGTCTGCTTTCGTCTCCTCTCTTTCGTGGCAGATGCTTCTTGCTCCCATTCCGTCTTGCGTCACGAAGCGACAATGAAATGAAATGACAAACACGGTGGTAGATACTTTAGTAATTAGCTCAGCCTTCGTCACCTTTGATGCCGCCGCGGTGACTGAGCGGTGAGCGTGCCACCAACTCTGCGGCTGCCACTGACTAATAATAATTGCCCGGTATAATAGCGGTTCAAACCACAAAATTATACTAATGAAATGCACGAGAAATATCAGCAATGTTATTTATAAACAAACATTTGTCATTAACTGCTAGTATCAATGAATATCATTTGTAAGCGAACGATTCCTTAGCTAAATTATTTATATAAATATCAATACACTGGGGACAAAAATTTGGGGAGATTCTGTTATTCTGTCTGTTAAGAGACAATTAACACGAAGAGGCAAAATCGATAATCCATTTCTCAAAGGTTCGTGTTACGTCAGGTTTGCCGTCGGAAGGCGTCCGTCGTGCTGTCAAATTTCTGTGATTTTCTATGGCTTGTCTATGCCTGTAATTGTATATTACTTAATTAATTCTTAAAATTAGCGCAATATAAATATGCACTCAAAAATTATTTTTCCATAATGTGACTTTATATACGCAATGTGGACATGTTGAAATGAAATGATGATATTTCTCATTTTTATTTCTTGTTATTTTTTGTTGTGATACACAAAATAATTGTATGTTATTTTTAAGTTTAAAACTACTTTTATGTAATGATATTATTTTTCTTACTTTTGTACTCTATTATATGTTTATTTATATAAGGCAGTATAGCCGTTAATGTATTTAAAATTAAAATTAAAATTACTGTAATCTGTACTGTAATGCAGCCGAATTCCGCTTCTGGTCGAAGAAGGGTTGAGAGACTGCCTGTTCGTATGTTCTAAAGTTCGATTATTGTGAAGTTGCCGAATTCCGCTTCTGGTCGAAGAAGGGTTGAGAGACTGCCTGTACGTGTTTTATAAAGTTTGATTATTGTAAAGTTGCCGAATTCCGCTTCTGGTCGAAGAAGGGTTAAGAGACTACCTGTTAGTGTATTCTAAAGTTCGATTATTGTAAAGTTGCCGAATTCCGCTTCTGGTCGAAGAAGGGTTAAGAGACTACCTGTTAGTGTGTTCTAAAGTTCGATTATTGTAAAGTTGTCGAATTCCGCTTCTGGTCGAAGAAGGATTAAGAAACTACCTATTCGTGTGTTCTAAAGTTCGATTATTGTACAGTTGCCGAATTCCGCTTCTGGTCGATGAAGGGTTAAGAGACTACTTGTAATATTGTTATTTTTGCGGAATGTTTGCAATCTTATCTCTAATACATTCCAACTTCTCATCGAAGCGATATAATTGCTTTTTAATGCATTTAATCCACTACAGAGATAATGCACAAATCCAGCAACTGCGCAACATTGTCCAAATAAAGGCTTGGGAAAACCTCAAGACTACAGATAATGGAAACAATGCTTGGACAAACAAACAAACCCTTTTTTGTATTGACTCGTTGATACAATATTGTATTTGTATGCCTTTCTTAAAATTCAGTTTGTTTATGGACAAAACCATAATATTATTATTCATAATATGGCGTATGTACGGGCGGAAAATTAAATAGAGCCTAAGAAATCATAATAAATTGTACAGCGCCCTTGCGGTTGACTTTTTTTTTACAAAAATGGCGCTCTATAAATTCCCAATTATTATTATCTTTGTTATTGTTAATATTTTCAAAGATAACTTGCAAAAAATGTTTTTTTTTTCTAAAATAATTAAACTCGCCCCATCTATGAAATAGCAGATTATGAATTCTTTTAAGAAACACCTTAAATCAAATTTTTATATTTTTTTCTTGAATATTTCACTTAAGTATGCATAGTAATATATATTTTTTTTAACATGTTAGGAAATAGACATTAACTATCTAATAAGCATTCTGGATTTTAAATTAAGGCTCCGCAGTAAGGGTTCAAAAAGAAGACGAAGATGGTTTGAAAAGCAGAAATGTAAATACGAATGTTAGAGGGAGTGCGATTAAAAAAACGAAAATAACTAAGCGAAAATTGAGAAAATATTTAATAAAACACATCTATCAACATTAGAATACAGCAAAAATCTTTTGACAATTGCCTAAGTGCATGCATATAAAGGATACACTTACACTGTGCTTTTTTCGTACCTATAATGTTATAGGTACCTATAAAATGTTGATTATTATAACAAAATGTGTTTTCAATAATTTTTGTAGCATTCTTTGCGATTTTTTTCTATGGAGGGAATTTCATAAAATTCGGCTCTACAAATGCACAGAAATAGTCTTTAGAAATAATAACACATATTTTTTTAACAAATATGTTATAAATCGGTAGAAATTCGGAATGCGGTGGCTTAAGTTGAGCAGTCATAATTTATTCGTTTTAATCATCTGTAAAATTTGATTTCTTGGCTTGAGGGGTTATACGTAAACACGGTTGACAACCTTTTCATTATGTACTTTTTTATTATTTTTTATTGCAGCCGTTAAAATGTTTTAAGCCCCTTAAGATTGAAGATATCTCCGATAGTAGTGGTGAATTTGAATAAACGCAATGGAACATTTTATTACGATAATAATTATTGTAATCATGTTCTTGTATTGATTTACGATCTAGTTTTTGCGACGTTCACTTGATGATCGTTTCTGAAAGTGTTAAAATTCTGCTTTGAAGGTTGGGAAAGGGGGATGGGGATGGTTTATCAAAACCTTATAGACAGTCACCTTCGTCTTATTTTAAAGGACAAGTGTGTAAAATTTCACCGATCTCTAAATAAAATGTAGACATGTAAACCAATTAAATAAACGCCGCCCTCTACAGATTCTCTTCTTTGTTTAAATGGAAGATTGGCAAAGTTGGTAATTTTAAATTCGTGGGCGGAGCATTATTTGACGTTAACGTGAAGAGGCCATTTCAGACTCCTCGCTACACTTTGCTGTCATTTCTCCAGAGAGATGACGCCAAAGAATAACGACAAAGACATAAAAGCATCGGGACTTAAACGTTGACGATGATGATGATATATTTAATGTGCCGAACGTGCTTAAGGATTGTACAATAAAGTTATTTAAGATGGCGTTTATGTTTGTTCATTCCTTGCATTGCAGGTCTCTTCAAGGCCCAGATTTTATTTTTATTTTTATTTTATTTAAATGCCCATAGTGCTTTGGTATATAATGCATTACATCTTTTCTTTCAAATTACTTAAAATATAAGAAACAAAATATGGGTTACATAAAATATAAGAGTTGACACAAAAGTATAAAATAAAAAGATAATCTGCCAATATTCTTCAAATCGACAATAATATTATTAAAAATGCAAAAAATGGGAATGCAAACTATACTTGGATTGAGATGTATGTATAATATAAAATGTTCATGTTTGTCTAGTTGTTCGCGTAGATTTATTGAATGCAAAAGTTCACAACGATCGAATTTAGAGTTTCATAATTGTAATGAAAAGGTTAGGTTGTTTATTTTTCGTCTGTCTTCTAAAGTTGGAATATTTAAAAAAAATATTCATTAAACACGGGTAATTTATGTGCTCTAAAGAGATGTTAAGTTTAACATTTACGAAACATAGACATTTTCTTTGAATTCTTTCAACATAATGAATACCAATTTTGTAGAAGGGTGACCAGATTATGGAGTTATACTCTATTAGGCTTCTAACAAAGGGATATGTACAACAGTTTTACGATTTGTAACGATTCAAAGTTTTTAATTGTTTTTAATATGAACCCTAATGTTTTCATACCCTTATTTACAGTTTGTTGAAGTTGTTTGTTTTTTGTTCAATCCTTTCCTTATTATTATCTTCAGCATCCTCAAAACTTTAAGGCCCTGTAGGAAACCTCAGACTAGAGTTAATATTATTAAAAAAAAATTTTTATCCTGCTCTCTTTTTGGCATTATTTCCTTCTTCTTTCTTTCTACGAGTATAATATACATATATAGCTGAACCACTTTAGCGTTCCTTTCTTTATCTTGTCCTTTACTGTTACACCGGATTTGCATTTTTCGAAACGGTCGTAAGCCTCACTGATTAATTTAACTTTGTATATACTCCACTCGTGACTTCCCAGTTTTTCCAATATTTTTATTATTAAACAAAACGCTTTGAATGACAACCGATATATATGTTATTAATATATTTCTATAAATATTGATTACACGTATCAAATAAGTCCATTCTGCGTGTATTAAATTGCCAAAACAAAATAATTGCTTACAATATCGCTTCATTGGTCAACGGTTGTATTATTTTCCAATACCTACTTCAATTCCCATGTCCGTAATTATTGCTCGTCGAACCGTAAAA
The DNA here is from genome assembly GCA_936435175.1 of Glyphotaelius pellucidus. Classification (NCBI taxonomy): domain Eukaryota; kingdom Metazoa; phylum Arthropoda; class Insecta; order Trichoptera; family Limnephilidae; genus Glyphotaelius; species Glyphotaelius pellucidus. Next base: position 10,625,204 of record OW386551.1, on the reverse strand, counting down.
TTATTTTATAAAAAAACTTCAAAAGTTTTGGACAGTCAAAAAACTATAAGTAACCACCTTTAGGCCTCGTATATTTTAGTATAAGTACCATTCTGGTTTGCGTAATCTCTTGGTCGATCGATTCTTGATTAATTGGTTCTATGGTTTCTGTTTGGTAGGTTAGCTTAGGGTTGCCATAATAGATGTTTTGTTTTTCTTTTACCTTCCTCTTTCTACGTCTCATTTCTTCTTTTATTCTTATTTCTTCCAATCATCTCTGTCACTCTCTTGCATGATGCACATCAGCTCACCTATTTCTGTTTTTCTCGACCTTTTCTTTAATTTTGATATAATGCTTTCAATAATTTACGAATATGATTTAAGATGAGATATGTTTTGAAATGATTATTAAAAAAAAGTATCTGGACTACCTTTTATCTCATTGAGAGCTTCTTTACCGAAACGGTGTTTGTTTGTTCCTTCCTCCGTGAATTCTAAAGGTATGGCAGCCCTGGTAATGGTCATTTCAAAGTGCTTACTCGTTCACGTAATTCGCAATTACTTGTCTTACTATTAGCTCGTTGTTATGCATTTTGATTTTTTACAATTGTCAATTGGCTGTGGAACCAGTTTTTTCTTCACTCTTATAACCAATCGATTTTTAATTGGAAACTGTCCACTGCCATTGTTTTACGAGCAATACAATAAGCCTACAACGGAGGCGGAACTTTCGATTGATTTTGAAACAAAAAAAATGCATGTTTACCAGGATACGGATACTACATTGTATTTTGGTCATCTGTTTATTGGACAAACATGAAATTGGATTATAAAATTTCGAAACAAAAGCATTTCGAATTGTTTTTTGTTAACCTATTTAAAGTCGAGTTCTTATGCATGTAAAGAGTAGACGAAACAAAAAAATACGACCGCATTTGGTTTTGAAATCCATACGAACTGACGTCATTCCTAATGTGCTTAAAATTCGAGAAGCCTTATATGTCGAATAATATGTAAAACAATTCAAATCACACGAAACCACACTGTGGGTAAACAGCCGAATGAATCATCGCCTGCTTTGTATCCCAGACTTGCTTTACATTTAAATAGAGTCGACCAGTAAATTTCTCTTCACTTCTGCAGTACTATTACGTGGTTGTTACCGATCTACGAGGAAACCACTTGAATAGCAAACAAAATATGTATAGAATAATGAACTATTTGCAAAAGTCGTCACGAACGATGTCTAAACCACTTGGAGTCTAAATAGATATTTATACCTTCAACAAATGTTTCAAGAATTTCCAACTTTAAAATCTACTGAAAATGACACATTGTTTGGAATTCAAGATTCTCACATTACTAAAAAAACCTTCACATTTTTAGCAAAGAATTTCGAAATGGCACTTTGACTGTAGCATCTTTGTGTAAATTCCCTTATAATAAAATGACGAGGCACCCAAAATAGGACCTTGCGGTATGCCACGGAATATCTCGTCCATGCGAGAAACACTTGAGACGTTGAAATAACCTTAAATTTCACTATCAAGTGCTTCACATTATGATATTAAGAGTTCCAGATTGGTTATTGGCGTTTGCTTACATTCCTTCAGTCGCCATGACCAATGCTATAAATATATTTGCGTACAGACTCCGTAATAAACATTCTGTCATAGCACTCTTCTAATTCTGTTGCTCGATCACCTTTGTGGCATAACGTAGGAAGGTGTATAGGTACTTTAAGCTTTATTCTAATCTTTCTTCATACATAATAATTATGTATTTGTATTTCATTTCCATGATTCATCAGATCTGTTATTTTCCTGTACCGTGCGTCATTGCTTAGCTTCTGGAAGAGCTGTGTTTATTTTGCAAAAATGGCGCATTGGAAAATTGAAAATGTTTCAGTAACAAGTTATAATTATTTAAACAAAGTCTTTGAATTATTAGTTTTGTTATGTTTTTCGTATTTGTGCACATTGTTTATTATTAAATCACGTTGACAGAAGTCGCCGCTGCTTATGTTTGTATAAATGTTAATAAAGACAGGTCCATATGTTTATTATTTGATAATGATTTCAATTGATTATTGCGATGCTTATTTTCAAGCGCTTTTAAGATTAGAACCAACCCTGATGCATAGCTGTGAGACATGGGCCTGTCAGAGGAAGGGTGAAAATATATTGAATGCCATATAATTGTTGTATTAAGTATGTCACATACAGTTTAATTACGGATAAGATTAAGTGAGGGACCCTAGCATCGATGGGGAATATATAACACCCAATAATGAAGAAGAATTCAGAGAGACAATCCACGACCACGACTAAGTGAATCTAATAATTGATCACATCAATTGTCAATTGAAATAATTGTATTAGGATGAAGAAAAGAGAGTCAGGACAAATTTGCGTATAATTCCATCTCTGCCAAAAACTGCAAGGCAATGGCGTGATGTTTGGTTAGTCGTTTGGACTATACAATATTTTTCTTGCCCAGTATTTCTCAATAATCCCAATATAACGTATTTATGTTTACAAATGAAATCTTACCCATTTTGAGATAATAATATTTCTACAAGTTATCTTCTTCATTATCATTAGGGGGTATTTCACCATCGTCCTCGTAGGTTATTCATACGGTAACGTACATTTTAGATTAATTATACAGGATTTATTTATTGCAAAAGTCTGAGTTTATAATTCGGTACTTGAACCTGTGAATAATGGCTACGTATAGGATAAGTTAGCCGAATTTTTTACCGGTTGGGAGTATTTATTTGTATATTTATTAATATTCGTTACTTGTATGGATAAGCTAAGAGGAGGATGGTGAAATACCCCCTTAATCATATATAATAATGAATGTTTCTTGGTTTGTCCTGTGTATGTTCCTATAACATTAATCCGATTGCGATGAAACTTTCGTGATTTGTTGTGCGCACGTCGAGATGGTTTCTATATGTAATGGTGAGATCTGGCGTTATATTTCTTCAATTTTGGAATAGGTGGCGCGCGAGTTGTTTGAAAAATGTGTGAATTTCATATAGTTTAGGCAGGGAGGGATGGTGCGAGGGAAGGGGAATCCGTGAGGGGGGGGGGGGGAAACGAATTTGCAGGAGGGGAGACGAGGAAGGCGGAAACGCGGAAAAGGAATGCGGTACGGAAGGCGGGGAAGGCGGTAAGGGAGTGCGGGAGAGGAAGAGATCGCGGGAGGGGAACGGGGATGCATGGGAAAAGACACCCAGGGGTGGGATGGGGGGCGTAGAAGGGGTAGAGGGCGGGGACACAGGGATAACAAAAAATATTATAAATCCAAAAACTTCAATTAACAGAATAAAAACACAAACACTTTTAACAGAATAAAAACACAAACTGCTTTCTTGGAGTGGCATTGCAATGCATACCGGGTACTCACTGGCTATAAATAAATAAATGTATTACTTAAGATCAAAGGACATTACAATAAATCATTCATTCCTTATTTATTATATTATGGAAAGGAATTTGCAAAGATAATAAGTGATAAGGCTTCATACATGGATATTGGTGACTGCAAAACCTACCTACATATTTTACCTAATGTGGAAATCATTATTTTTGTAACAATTTACAACAGCGTTGTAATTACTCATTTAAAAATTTAAAAATTCTTTATCGTAACATAAAAAATAATTGCGAAATGATCAACGTTGATACTACGTCATTGCTACCATATTAAGGCATTTGTTTGCGATCACAGCTTGATAAGTTGCTAAAATTGCACATTATGTGATTGTGTAATAATGAGACACAACGACACCAGTTGTTTCCATTGATGCATTATCACTATGGTTGTATCATCCAATTTACGTAACGAATTCCATAAAATTTCTTCCAATGCATACAACGCACTGTAAGTTACAAAAGATAACCCTTTCAGCCACGTAACTTATTCTATATTTATTGTAAGTGAGTCGTTCTTCTTTTTTACCTCTCATAAAGTTGAAAAAAATTCAACAGAATTACCAATATTATTATTTTATGATTGCTTTAAAATTTACTGCATTAAAGACGTAACGACTATGTGCGTTTTAAAAACATATACATATGTGTTTATATTTTTGTAGTAAAAATTACGTTACAGAGTTGTAACTCCTCGTGATAGAAGTGTATTTCATACAAATCACAGTTTGCGATTGCAGTTATCAATTATCCCTCCCCCTCCCCTCAAACACGGCCTCCGTGGTCCCGAGGCAAGACTCTCGACTCACAATCCGAAGGTCGCGGGTTCGAACCCGGCGTGCGCAAATAAATTTTATTTGATTAATTTGTGTTATTTCACAATTTATTCATTTAAAATAATATATAGTATATTTGCGACACGTTCCAGAGTGGAAGATACTATCAGTATCGCCCTGGTGTAAGACCACCATTCAGAATTGAAACGTTGCTTGAAATGGCTTTAGCCGTGTTTAGTGACCAGATCTGAATAGCCAGGTACTTCCCCACCTTCCTCTTCCCTATCTCCTTCCCCTCCCCACTACCTTCAGCCTCACAACATACCCCGATTGGGGATGCCATAGTCCCACTGGCTCCAGACAGGAGCAGTTGGGACTCTTGTGCGGTATTAACTGTAAAAAAAAAAAAAAAAACAGCTCACTTGCCACCTAAATTTCAAATGCCAGAGCTCACCAGTAGTAAAACAAAATAATTATCCAATTTGGTTCAGTCGTTCGGAAGTTATGCGCGTACAAACATTTCGAAGATTCATTTTTATTTATATAGATAGCGCTAAATATATCAACATCGTTTCCACGGCAACGATTGGTTTTCTCACGTTAGCAATAACTCGCTTTTGTTAGCGACAGAAAACGTATAATAAATATAATATATTAATATTTATAATTTCCTAACGCCAGAGCTTACTATTATAACTTGCATATAATGTAGCTTTATATTGGTGAAAGAATTTTTAAAATCGGTTTATTGGTTTATGCGTGAAAGCGTAACAAACAGACACACACAGTTTCGCATTTATAATATTAAGTAACGAACAAACAAACGCAGTTTCGTATTTATAATGTTAAGTATAGATTGCAATATTTTACGTCAACATTTTGAAAAACCAATAACCACTTTAATATAAAATTCAAAAATTAGTTTTTCGAATTTGTAAATAGGTAAGCATTTTTATCGTCTTTTGTAAAGTTTTCATTTTGTGGTTTGAATGGTTTTACCAAACCGCAGTCGATGTTATTAAATATGAAAAAAAACCTTTAATAAATAAAAAATAATCTTTTTGTAACAAACGTTTTATTATAAGTCAACACTAACAAACTTACGTAGGGACGTTCTTGACTTACATTGATTCCTGACACTTGGAGTAAAAAATGTGAATGCAATTTTGGTCTCCGGTGAATTTTTCGGGATTTTTTTAAAGTATTTTTTTCTTCAAAATCAGTCAAAAATGTCACCGGAGACTAAAATTTTGCTCTCGAATTATTTTGACATGCTTTAATACTTTATGGAATGTCTTCCATAAATTATTATCACGGTCGATTAAAATTGAACAATGATTGATAGCAAAACAATTCGTTTAATGTCCGGTAAAACATTGTGAAATTCTTGAACAATAACATTAACAGCTTCTATTTATCTATCTCTACCTAAAAGTCTAAGCCAGGATTTGCTTTATCTTGAAAGGGATCTTAACGTTGATATAGTGTTATTCAAGCACATTATATGTGGCAATTACATTATTTGGCACGAGCATTCTAAGAAACATCCCGTTCATAAAGTCAGTCATGATGTAAAAGCAGAAAATAGATTCATAAATTAAATCCGTTGATTCATAAAATGGTATTATTTGTTTTGACGTGGTTTTCTCTTGGAGCTTTGTTTAGCTTGGATCTTGGAGCTTTGTTTTCCGGGATATTTTGACGAGTTTGTTTTTGATTTGGGGAATGGTTTTTCTCTTCATCAATAGATAATATTGGATTTATGATTTACGTATTGAAATTTATAACTTATCATCAAAAGGTTGGGTGAAATTTGTCCTGCTGTAAAGTAAACAAATGTCTGGCGTCATTCTAATCCAGTTGGTTAACTGTGTCGTCCAAGTATTGGTGTCCCGTCAAAGCCTTTACCAATGTGTGTGCTGATTATCGAAGCCCTTGAAGGCTGTAGGGCAGCGGTACGAAACCTTTTCAGAGCTGCTACACGAAAATAAAGAAGGGTTTTTAAGCAAACTCAGAATAAAAGATCACAAAATTATTTTTTTTACAATAGCTCCACATGGGGGCCCTGAGGAAAAAAATCCCTCAAGGCCTATGGGGCCATCCGTAAATTACGTCACACCTTAAGGGGGGGAGGGGTGTAGAGAAGTGTGACAAGGGGAATAGGGAGGTCATCAGCTCTGTGACGTCGCATGTAAAAATCTAAATTATTAAAACGCAAAACTAAAAAAAAAAAATTGAGCTACTGTTTTGATTATTTTTAGATGTAGAATTGCAAAATATGTGACGTCTCATTAGGGGGGAGGGGTCTCACAAATGTGACAAAGTGTAACAGGGTCGGGGGGGTCAAAAAATCATGAAATTCATGTGACGTAATTTATGGATGGCCCCTATTTGATCTTCTATTCTCTATGGGGATGCTGTGTGGAGGGTCTTTTTATTGAAAGGAAGTTCTGGAAACGAAAAAGGAATGAGGGGTGGGTAGGAATCTGGGGTTCAGTGTGTCCAGGAGTGACGGACGTATGAATCCATTCCTCGCACTGCGATGCAAGGCGATAGGTCGGGAGAGTCCGGCTGGAGAAATCAAAAGGTCTCCCTCAATCAGTCCGGCTCGGCACGCATCCGCCGCCAGGACCCAAACAAACCTCACTCCATAAACCCAGGCACCCCTGCTAAGCTACCATTGTAGCGAACCACTTGAGGTGATCTTTGGTAGGGGTGTTGGTTATCCAATAAATGGTTCCCGGGGCGGCGGTACTCATATCCTCCTCCCAAATAGTTTTTTTGAAATCTGTACTGCAATTGTGTTTTTTTTTCCAATAATTAATATCACAACGAAATAATTTTTTAAGGGTGGGGGGGGGGTAAGGTGTTAAAGGCGACAAAAAGGCATATTTTCATGTTTTTTTTTGAGATATGAATAATGTTGGTTTATTTATTTCATATACACGTTATAGTATAATATCTGAAAAAATTAAAAAAAATTTCAATTAAAAATATCAATAAATAAGTCCGTTAGAGCGAATCTCCGGAGGCTACACGAAAAAAAGTTGTTATGCGGTGAACTTCATAACTCGTTACCGAATCAATAAAATCGAAATGCGTTTAAAATGTGATATGTTTCCTAGGTAATCAGAGAGAGTTTTTATTTTATTTTTGGCAGCATTTTGAAGTGAAAATCGCGATTTTCGCTAAAAAATTTCGGTGAATTTGATAATATAAAATGGAAATTTAAAAAAAAAAAACTGTCCCTGACCTGTTGATTTATGTGTAGAAATAGTGTACAAAATTTCAAAAGGATCGGTCAAGTAGATTTTGAGTTATGATATTCACGAACTTCAAAAATTTGCGAGAAAATCGATTTAAAGATTTTTTATATTCGAAATATACTCGGATCGAGCATGAGGGCCGGTCGCGAGTTTTAAAACCTTACCCCCCCTTAAATGAAAAATGATATTTCTCAGGAGGACCACTCGAAATGTATAGAATTTATTATAATATGAAATCGCTAGAATGAGTACGAACGTAATAAGGAAATTTATCGTAATTTATCATGTACACCGTGTTAATAAATATGGGAAATTATTGACCAGGTGTAGTTGCTTGCTTATCTTAATTACCTGTTTATTTAGTGCTTTATCCACTGAAGATAAATGCCCGTAGAAGTGGCGTGTCTGGTGTGCTCTAAGCTAGGACGAATTTACCTTACTTTGTGTGAAATTGATAAAAAATATGTTTTAGCATAATGTAATCAATTTCACTAGCCTGTCTGGGGCCTAGAAGTAATAAGGTCAATTTTACCTTACTTCGATTAAAATTGATCTAATGATGTAGTAAATTTTTTTCTAATTTCAATCTTATTTTTTGGGCATAGAATAACTGAAAAGATATAGATACGTTTTTAGATTTTCACGGCCAAAAGTATTTTCGTTATTTGTTTTTGGGGTGTTATGCCGTGTTGCGCTACCTCATCTTTTAGTCAACGTTTCGGACAGCGTTACAGTGTCCATCATCAGGGCACACACTTACACATCTGCCCTGATGATGGACAGTGTAATGCTGTCCGAAACGTTGGCTAAAGAAGGAGGTAGCGCAACACGGCATAACACCCCAAAAACAAATAATGAAAAGATATAATATGAACAAAATTATTTATTTGCCCAAAAAAGAATCTCGATATTTGGAAATTTTTGGTTAATTTCAGGAGAAGTGAAGAAAATGTTAGCTTTAAAATGTTCGGGCACACGTACACGCCCACTATCACTACTTGGTTTATCTTGGTTTGACGGTATCCGTGTTCGAGGGGTAAGGCTCTCGGCTATCAACTCGGACGTTTATTTGATTAAAGTAAATTTTTTGTGATTAATTTCTGTTACTTCACATTTTACTCATTTAAAATAGTATAAAGTACACTTTGCGGCGCGTTCCAGGGTGGAAGTTACTCTGAGCATCGCCCTGGTATAAGACCAACATTCAAACTGAAACGTTGCTTGAAATGGCTTTAGATGTGTTTGGTGACAAGATATGAAAAGCCAGATACTTCCTAATTATCCTTATCCATATCTCCTTACCCCAATTGGGGATGTCATGGTCTCACTGGCTCCAGACGGTTGGGACCAATTGAGAATTGAGATTCATGTAGAGTTTCATATAAAAAAAAAATCTTCTGTCCTTCAGTGCAAAGGTCTCATGTACATTACGACACTTCTTTGAAATCGGTATAAAATCACAATTCTAGGGGCTTTTTGTTCAGTGGCAGTATCGTAGGTATTCAGAGGTGTTGGTTGAATGTTGAATAATCGTAATAATATTAAACTCGTAGTGTCATGCAATGCCATGACATGTATCATCTCATTTGATTTCCGTGTGGCAAAGTTGCTGCAGTAAATTGTATAATAATAAATATCAATACTAACGCGAACGAGCAAAACAAATTTCATGTCGTAATGTTATTATGTCCAGTGAGAGTGGAAGCTGCTCTCAGACCGTCATTCAGAATAAATGACTTGAAACTGATTTAGCCGCGAAAAAAGATAAGAAGAGCAAATAAGTAACAATAAAGGTAAAGAAAAGACAAGAGTAGCCAATAAGTCAAAGAGAAGGCAGGATGAAGCAAGAAGATGTAGGAAGAAACTTTCAAGAAGAAGCACGAAGAATAAAAAGGAAACCAGAAGAAGCAAGAAGAAGAGATGAAGCGATAAAATACAAGAGACTAGAAGAACTAGGAAGAGCCAAGAAGAGCTAAAAATCTATTATAAGATATGGAATTACAGCTTGGGGACTTTCCTGTAAAACATATGTAAATCGTGTTCAATCAGTTCAAAATTCATTAGTTAAAATATTAGCTCATAAAAGTTTATATGAACAAAGGCATAATGTTCCGTACTTTCACCAAAATCTCAAAATTCTCTCAGTAAGAGCAATTCTGTGGTATAAAATTATATTTCAGCATATGAATAGCCCTATATACGTAAATAAACTGGACCACACTTACAATACTCGTTTTACGTTAAATGAAGGACTAATTGTACCTAAGCATTTAAACAAATATGGACAAAGAACGCTGGACTACATGATACCTAATTGCTTAAATATGTTACCTGCCGAAATTAAAAAATGTACAAATGGTAAAACAAATATTATGTTGAAAAATTGGCTTGCCGAAAGAAATAATTTGTAACACAAAAATTCTAACTGCATAATAAAGTAATATAAGTTTATTTATATCTCCAAAGTAAAAGTACTCATCGACAAACTGCTAAAAAGTAGTTTATTGGGACTTTTCTTTTTTCTGTATAATATTTTATTTTTTGCTGCCATGTTGTATTACTTTGTATTACTTTGTATTTATAATAAATAAATTAAACCTTGAAAAAAAAACATAAAGAAAGGGAAAACAACAAACAAAATAATGCTCAATCAATTCCTTTATTCCTGCCCACCCTAAATTCTAAATTGGTTGCCACGAATACAGATCGATTGAACTCCAATTTCCCACCCTCAGAGTAAGTTTTCCAAGTACTAACAAATCAGTGCCCCCTATTGTACCGATCGGATACATTCTTAGCTGGGGTGGTACATTCTTATCGTATCTTGCTTGAAACGGCTTTAGCCTATTAATTGACACTTCTCCTTCTATCTTTTAACATCCTTAAAACATACAACCCATAATATCGAATAGAATAAATTGATTGCGTCTTAGATGCATTATTTAAGTATGGATCGCGTATACGATCTTTCGTTTCTAAGAGCTTCGTTAGTTCAATATGTTTGTTAAGTAAGCCAGTAATTTTGAATAACGAACGACATGATTAAAAAATATGTGCATATTGATAGTTAACCGAAACTTTTCTGATAATATGGAGTCCGGGTTAAAATTTATCAATCGTCGGTCGGGATTTGTGTTAATTAACAATCGTAGACCGTGCTCGCAAATATTGATAACTGACCATATATGACGCATTTGGTCAAATTGTATTGATAAAAAGCAAAGGTTCCCAAATTTTTTTTCTCGTAGACCAAATTCAAAATTTTATTCGTCGCGGTGGACTCCCTGCTGGTACATTTCTACCATATTCCCAAAACTCGACAAGCGTTGTACTGAATATTGAATGGTGAGGTGTGGTCTGTCACAACGGAGCGGTACCGGATCTACGATTTTTTCAAACGGGGGCAAAATGGACCAGTATTCGATATTATGGATATGGGACGGGACGTGGTATGGGTATGTTCCCACCCCAGTACAGTACACCCATATCCCATTACGCCCACCCCCCTCTGGGCGTTTTAAGATCTCACGCATAACCGGTACAACAAAGTGCGCTGTACGCCAGTCGCTCTGTTATGGAGGGGGCATAATGGGATATGAGACAGGGGGTGGGATGGTATATGGAAATGGGGCACGCGATCGGTCTCAATCGAAACCAGTTCGTGACCCCCACTTACAACTTGTGAACCCCCATTTCTTTATCGCGCCTGCGTGGACCCCCGTCGGGTCTCCCGTGGACCCTTAGGGGTCCACCTGGACCACTTTGAGAATCACTGATATAGAGTTTTATCGATCAATCATGCTAGGCCTTCTGTGCCATTGTTTAGTCTGTTTGTTATAAATTCCAATCAGATTGCCTTTTCTATGCAATTAGTCCGTTTAATACATTCAATGAATCATTTGGATTTTAGATTATTGGTCCATAGGTCGCCCATCCGCACACCGTTTTCGCTTTTCGATGCTTCACTCGATAATCGTCGACTCAATCTCATTCCCAGTCCTTAGTCTAATTATTCTCATTTCGCCAACGAACGTAATAAACCGCTTACGTCATACACCAGAATAAACCACTGCACGACTTTCGTTACACATCGCAATTTTCCTCGCGTCACGTACCAAAAAGGAAATATGCCACTTGTAATCTTGTATATTATTAATGCAGCTCTCGTATACCTAATTGGCAAGAAAACATGTGAAACTGCACCAACAACACAAACGTAACATTTATAGTAATATATGGGAATTGTATTCACTGATTACTAATGACTTATAGAATATACCTAATCACTGCAAGCACTACTTACATGAAATATATTGTAAATTTACAAACCGCCATAATAAAAAAAATTGTCACAACAAAGATTTACAAACAGAGACATAACTTAAAACTACTGTATGGCTCAGAGAGCCTACTTACAATAAAAGGTCTCCACTGGTTCACTACTATTATGGATAATATGGGGGAAAGCCCTTACAAACACCTACTTGTACACAAACATACCACAAGATTTAGAGAAGGAAAGGGCCTAAAAACTCCTCGAATATTAAATAAATATGGAAGCCGTACTCTTGAATATCTAATACCAGTGATTTTCAATAAAATCAATAAAAACATAAAATTTGAAAAAAATGAGAGACTAAGTCCTAAAATGATAAAACTATGGTTAATGAACGAAAACTCCATGTATCTTTGAATATCTTAATATAGCTGCCTACATATCTTTTATTAGGTAGGTATATTGAAATATCTTATATATTTATAGTTGTAAGTTAAATTATCTAATACTACTATGTGATCTATTCTAATGTTTCCTTAAAACTTTAAATGTATTTACAATTTTTTTCTTAGATATTATATTATGAATGTTTAAATTGTTAGAACCTGCAGTCAAGCTGCCATATGACAGCTTTGTGGGTATACTCTAATTCTTGTACAAAATGTTTTTCTGTAATTTAATAAATAAAAAAAATACTTAATCAGAAATACTTAATTAAATAAAGTTGAAATACATATTTGCGTAGATTAAAGAGAGTAGGTGTAATAATAATCTAATAAATAAATAACTTGGTTGGCGTGTTCAAACACTCTTCACATTTGAATACCAGACGGCCGGCGTTGTCCAGCGGTAAGGCTCGCAATCCTAAGGTCGCGGGATCGAATCCCGGCTTGGCAAATAAATTTTATTTGATTAATTTATGTTATTTTACAATTTATTAATTAAAAAATAATATGTAGTATATTTGCGGCACGTTCGAGTGGAAGATACTCTCAGTATCGCCCTGGTGTAAGATCACCATTCAAAATTGAAACGTTGCTTGAAATGGCTTTAGCCGTGTTTGGTGACCAGATCTGAATAGCCAGGTACTTTCCACCTTCCTCTTCCCCATGCCCTTCCCCTCCCCACTACCTTCAGCCGCACAACATACCCCAATTGGGGATGCCATAGTCTCAATGACTCCAGACGGGAGCAGTTGGGACTCCTGTGCGGTATTTTTATAAAAAAAGAAATACCATCAAATAATTGACTTTTGATCAAATTTGTGATCAGCTGACGCATATAAAACATGTCTGTTAAGCTTGTGGCTCGATAATTGAGCCTCATTTTAATTGTTGAGTTTAGAAATCATCAGATTAAAAGTTATTACTATTTAAATTATGCTGTTATATCTTGTTTTATTGATTGATAAGTTCAAGCAGCTCAAGTCTAAATACATAAAATCATTAAATGGGGCAACACTCAAAAATGGCGATAAACGTCACTTTGGCGTTTCGTAAAATATGGGGTAAACGGTTAAATATAGGTGTATTTAATGGCCCTCGGACACTCTTAGCAATTTATATATTACCGTATTAAAATTCGGAGGTATGATTTTTTTGAAAGAGAGCGGAAAATTTCCAAACCGAAAGGCTTAAAAATTCCCTAGCGCTCAAGTTTGAAATTACTATACGGCGGAACATTCGAGTGGTTTATTTATTTCGTAGTTTACATAGATAATAAGTTCTAGTAATACAAAAAAATGTTAATCATCATTTACTGTATTTAATAGGTTAGTAGTAATGCTTTGTGAACACCTCAAAAGGTGCTACCTGGACTGAGGTTTTGTTTTAGAAGTTCGAAGAAGAAGTTGTGTTCGCATGTTTTAGAAGTATGGAATTTTTTAAATTTATTTCTAACACCGTTAAAATCACATTTCTTACCATGACAGTAAGGGAAGATACAACGATTTATATGAGACCTATGTGAGCTGGGACAAATTTGGTCTCCTGTGATTTAAAGAATTAAGTGTTATTGTGTCGCCTTAGGAAAAAAAATAGTATCCTCCTCGACATTCAAGAAGGGCACTGTCGTTCGACCCATGGCAGCATTGTAGTATACAAAAATTAAGATTAGTAGCAGTTTAAGTTAGATAAATAATTGTCTCCTAATTCAAGTATGTATATTTTTCTATGGAGCATACGCCACTGGTACGAAAATATGGTGGTTATATTTTCTGTCCAGAAACAAACTTTTTTTTGTATTATTATATATTTTTTCGGTTGGATTATGTTTGTTAGGTTAGGTTTTGAGTATAATGAATTCCTTGTTTTTGATCCAGGCTGTGATATGTGAATAATTGTAGATATATTTGTAGTTAGTAGTTGTTTCAGTGCGGTGGTCAAGCAGTTATATAGTTTGATTGCGTAGTACTTAAAGTTTCTTTGCCCGTATGAGATATGTTTTTTTGCCCTGGTTTTAATTGCTGTTTGAGGTTGCATTGGAATGTGGAGTTTACGTAGGAAGAAGTACAACAGTACAGATTTGGTATAAAGTTGTCTTATTGTCATGACGTCTAGCGTTTCATTCGAGTTTTTGTAGAAAGGCACATAGAGGATGAGTTTAATTGTTGCCTTTTGTAATTTTTCTATTGGGTCTATTGCTGCGTTCGTTGCATTACCCCAAGCCAGTATGCCATATGTTGTAGTAGAAATCTACAAAGTGAGTATTTTTTAATAGACCCAACACAATGTTCTGATCCTTTCAATGGCCTTCGAATCGCGCAACACAAGTGCATACAACACAATCAACATCCGAAGGTCTGGCATTGCTGTTATTTTAACCTTTACGATTGTATTGTATCCACAATATGACCATTTCAATGCATAGGTCACTCTGTACTCTTTTACCTACAATTCGTTGGGATCGGATGCTGCGGGCGGGTTTTCTCTACGACCATCGGACCGTAGATCCGCATCTGGTAACACCTGCACAGATATTTTAATCTCCGCTCAAATTATTTGTGCTGTGACTTCCTGTTACACAATCTAACTGCGTTATTTGCGTTGTTGACGATCGGTCCGTGTTTCCCTCTGATGACAAAATATTGTCGTTGTTTCGTTTTGGCGAAAAAAAAATTGTAAGTGAAAGGATAAAGCGATAGCTTGTTTTAGCATAATAGTATGAAAACAGAGCATTGTGTTTATTTTTAACTTGACTAAAATGTGAAACTGGGTATTTATTAATTATTAATAATAAATTTACGGTCGTTTTCCCAGTCAACTGTTGACCACTGATCTGTTGAGCTGAAATTTTGGCTCAACACTCCTCAAACGCATAAATACGCTCTTCTCAACGCAAGACCAACAGCGAATCGAGCGTTACTAAAGCCTGGATCACACGTTCCGAGTAGATGGGCGAGACAGCAAAATGATACTAGGCCGAGAGAGTCGGATGGACGAGTAGGTGTTCACACGTATTTTTTTTTAATTTGGCACCGAGACAGTCAGTCAATTCAGTTGCGACGCTGCAGACTAGCGAGACAATGGATCGCAAAAAGATAATTTAATAAAGTGCTGCGAGCGACGTGAGTGTGCCGAGTGGCGAGTACGCATCGAGTGCATATTTATACCTGCCGAGTGAGCAAGCGAGTCAGCGCGGGGTTGGGCTCTCGGTCTAGTAAATATAACATTGTCCGACTGACTGTCTCGCCCTTTAGCTCGGCCGAGCACTCGGTGATGTGTTTACACGTACCGAGTACTCGGCCTAGAGTCCTGTCTCGCCCATCTACTCGGTAAGTGTGATCCAGGCATAAGCAAATCGCTTAGCTGATCGGAGATCAGATTGGTCGTAAATAGAACGACGAGCATCGGCACGCTTCCATGGCACATCTCCCATTGTTTCTATTACCTACATTTTACTCTGATAAGGATCATCGCGTTTTCTTAAGCAGTAGAGCAAAAATAATAAATAATAAAAAAATATATATAATTGGCAGATGGTTAATTTTTTAATGATAAATTTAATGAAAAATTCAGATTATAATATTATACATTTAGCAACCTTTGCCTGATAGTTTAATGTCCACCAATAATTATTGTTATTCTAAATAGGTAAGGTCGAAAAAATCATTAAAATAATTACTGATCTGTTCGTGCCATGGTTTTGTTGAACGTTCAATTATCTCTTAATTTTAACTTAGAGGAAATACCACGCTGTTTTTTATGCAAATTTTCTCAATGGTTTTTTAACGAACGTTATTTGGTCGAAATTATGAATTTCAGTGTTGTAACATTTTTGAAAATGATATAAAGATGTGAATAGTTATTAAAGTTGTTACGCGAATAGATCTAAAGATGTGAATAGTTTCAATGACTTTATGACACTTTTCAAAAGTGTTCTTATTTGTCACTATTCTGATTTGTCGAGAAACCATCCAATCAATTTGAGGGAGTATTTCACCACTTCTGAGTAATCTGCTAATTAGCGTTACCCGACGAGTTGTGTACGACATCTGTTTCTCTATCGCTCAGTGGCTACTCATCAAATATTTTCCTTTTTTACAGCCACGTTGATCCTACGATTAAAGGGTTCCATGCCAACTAAGAATAAATTCAACTCAACACCTCCTTGACAAGTCATTAAAAGCCATGAAAAAAATAATTTTAAATTAACCGATAACCCTAACCTAACGGTAATCTATTTAACCAATTTTTTATATATTTTTTTTATCTCTCTAAATGACTTATCTGAGATGGTTCTGAGTTGGTTTCATTCCGAATTGTCCGGTCACCGATTAAAGATACTTACTTGAAGAGTAGTCACTTAACAGCTAAGGTTTAATCAGAGGAGGTGGAACACCCCCTAACTTTCCAATGACGTCAGATCTCGTCCGACCAATTATTATGTAGTGTTTAGATATTTTCTAATTAATTCTACAAGAAACTTTATTTAGGTATTCAGAATCGGTGTTTGTTGACATATTTATCTACATTTAACAGAAAAGAGAATATGTTAAAAAAAATGGGTTTGGTTTGTTGTTTGATTGGTTTTTTCCTTCACCTTTCTTCAATGTTCGGTTTCGTCATGGAACCATAATAAAGTAATAATATCTGCTATATTATAATACGTTTTCATTGAAATTCCTTATCTTTGCAGTATGCGGAAGACCTTTTTAAACTTTTGATAAATTCTACAAGTTGAACGTTGAAGCGAGGACTTTCCAGTGCCTTTTGTAACTTGTCCTATGAGATGATTGATTTCTAGCTCTGTTGAAAGCCGCCGGTGCGACCTCTTGACTCTGCCGTTCGTTTTCAAAGCGCATTATACGCTTACATATCTTTTAAACTTTCATTGTGTTGACTTTGTCACAGAGAAAGTGGACATTCCTCGCCAATTCCGACAGTTTACTCAAATATACACCGTAATAGTCATATAACTTTTTTTCAATGAGATTTATACTAATTTTTCGCATTAGTATAAATCTCATTGTTAGTGTATCACTCTCCATGTCTCCATGTGACATTATTCTTAGTTAATAACTGAGACTCACAATCGAAAGTCAAAACAGTCGTGTACTAATTATGGAGACCTAATTGTTATTTTTAATCCTATTACAAGTGAAAGCATTCAACTAAAAGAGTAGGATAATTCTTTACTTCAACGTCAGAAACACTGTTTAGTAAGATTTTGCAGGAGTTGTCCAGCAGATCCGGCAATGATTTCTTGTTATTCGCGTTCAATCCCTTGCTGACCTTGTTGAAATTCTGAAAATTCCTGTACGAACTCGTGTTCGCTGGGCACGTTCGCCCTTTGGTATTTTGGTTGGCATCATTGTCCATTACCACGGACCTCCTTAACTTACCTTATAACCAGGGCCAGTGGCGGATTTACAGTGCAGGGCCCGGTCTCGTTGGACCTTTGGGACCTCTTGACTTGGACCTATCTATCTATTTTGCCTCACTACATATTAAGGGGCCTCTTGTTTTGGGACAGGAGGAACAGTTTCATCGTAAATGCTGTGTTTTTATCTGAGTTATCGAATACCTCTTTAAGATCTGAACAATCTTCCTCTTTTTTAATTTCCATCGTACTTCTTGTATTTGGTTACCCACACCGAGGTGCTGTGAATCTATTTTCATAGCCTTATTTTGTATTTTCTCCGTTTCGTGTTTTGTTTTAATTCCCTTTCCTTTTATTTCAATGATTTGAAAGCCCTCGCAATTGCAACCCTGTAAATCCGCCACTGCTTCTTATACCTTCTACTTAACAAGGCATCTGCCATTTGCTGCCTAATAGGCATCTCCGTATCTTCTACTTAGGGCATCCTCTCATCTCTCGTCATTTCATCTTCTGCTCCTGTGCGCATTCTAGTTATGGCGTGGGTAGTGGGTAAATTTCACCAATTTGCCACGGCTCTCAGGCTATCATTACCCGGCGTGCAATTCAACCAATGATCCAATCATTGGAAGTTTTCACCCGAGCTTGGTAGGGTGGGCATTTTTTCTTTTAATCCGTGTGCTTGTTCCTGCTCTTTGATTTTTCTGTATTTTTCTGCTGACACAAGCAGCTTTTGACCAGTTTTATTCAATGTAATATTATTAACCGTCGTTTCGTGATCAATTGAATAAAATAAAACAGATAGCACGCACGTTACTTTCAAGTCAAACATTGATCTTATGTCTTCTTTAAATTAAGTTTTATGTTGTATTAAAGTACTAGTAGGTAATTTTATTCGGATTTTCGCGAGTTTATTATTTTGGACCATTACATTGGAACGAACAATTTATTAAGTTATTAACTCAATAGCCCATGATGGATATGCACTGAAAATATTTGCGTTGACCTAGAAATCCTAAACAGAAAAACTTTTCATTTTTTTCGATATTTTTTGTTGCGTCATACATTCAGATTTCTGCATTTTAGACTTCCTTGAATTCTTCCATTACAATGACGGGATACTTTCGCTGCAATACACTTCAATTACCGGCTTACTTTTATTGTTTCCAGTCAGTTTAATTTGTATACATTCGCCCTCTTTTCTCACGGTTGATGCCGCGTAACTAAATAACTAAAAACTAACCATCACGCTGTTTCACTGCAGGGATAGGCAGAGTGGATAGACTACAACTCTGTCTTGGCATTATTTGCTTCATTTACATGTATACATTGTCTCATACGTACTCTTCTGTTATTCTGACTGTTGATAAGCCCGACTCAATATTAGATTGTGTCGTGCCTGCCTCGAGCGTCCCCGACTTTCTTCTACCATTACCCGACTTTCTTCTACCATTATTTCCGCTCCGTCGTATATTCTCCTTATCTCTGTTCTTCGTACAAGCAGTTTTTCACGCCCAAGCGTATAAGAGTCCCCTTCTTAATATTATCCATTACGCCTACATAAACCTTGCATTCTTTCCGGATCTTTACATTTCTAACACGGTCATAAATGGTTTTATCGTACATACGCCTTAGGGTTCTCATTCCTCTGCCAGTTCCATACCTCACTGCTATACATGAGGGTTGTTATCGGCATTCCATTGTGGACCTAGCTTCTTTGGACAAATTTTTGTTGGCGTCAACCCAGTTGAGTCTTCCATTAATGCAGTTTCCAACATCTACCCTTCTTTCAATATCCTTATCAGCCTTTCCATCTCTCATAAACATACTTCCCAAATACAAAAATTCATCCGCCTGTTCCAAGTATTCATTATTCACAACTATATTGCACACTATTTTTGCACTCTCTCTTTCAAATATCGAGGCTCTAAACTTATTTACAATCTTCATGCACTCTTAGTTCATCATAGATACGAAATATTGTAGATTTTCCATACTGTTGGAAATCAGCATACAACAGCCAACAAACTTTCAGATTGCCCCATATCTAAAGTTGGCATATTGACTAATTCGATTCTTTCCTTTGTTTTAGCTCTCGTCCGACGAGCCAGAATACTTGCAGGCGGCCAAGGGTCGCATCTCCAAGGCGATTCCGCCCAAGCCAGCAGCCAACCCTCTGCAGTTCATCAAGGTCGGGCCCTGCGAACTGTTCCGGTCTGCACAGGAACAACTGAAGAGGTCGGAGGAGGTGCGGAAGACCAAGGAGGTCAAGAAGGAGGAGCAGGAAGATTGGCAGTCTGTAAGTATCAACAATTTTCAAAGCTTTATAATATCCTAAGGTTTCCTCAGGGGCTCTACTTAGGGTCTGTCTTATATTTGAAAATTCTGTATGGACGGTATTTTTAAGGAAAAGATTATTATGGATATTTCAATTCCTTAACCTAATTTAACCTATTATTTTAATGTCTTCTAATTTGGCACTGTTTTGTTTTTTTTTAAAGAGATACATGCATTCCCTGATTACGAATAACTTGAAATTTTTTTTAAATCTCCTACTACCACCACAGTAGGCGGAAAATGCTTGTGTCGTGATGGAGGACTTAGCCAGCCGAGGAATCGAACACGGGTAGCCTGAGTAGGACCCAAATGCGACGCCAACTCAGCCACTGATCGGTCATTTTATCCGATTACCTTTATTAATATTATTTAATGAGCGATAGCATTACTGATGCGCTCATCTCTAATTTCACAATAAATTTGTTGAATTTATTTAAATTTAAAACAGCATTTAATCTTTTAACATTGCCTCCACACAGAAGATCCCGAAGTTTCCCTCAGGAAACTTTTTCTTAGCCTATGTTATTTCTGGGGATGCTGTATGGAGATCCTTTTAAGAAAAGGAAGGGTATTCCAAGAAAACCAATGTTGTAAATGAGCAACACAAAAATTGACAAATATTCCACATCCGAAATGTTGAGCGTAAAAACTACCCTTTGCTTACTTGACAAAAATGTTGCGAAGGCTTTGGCATCCCGATTATGCACCGGTGCCAAAGAGATCTATGACGTTAGTTAAGAATATCTCCTATGGCATTCCAGCAGAACAAACTCAGCATTCTCACTGTATGCCTTTGTTTAAAGATTAACAATGTGTCGGTTAAGATAGAATCTCTCAAACACAGTGACCGTTTTTACCCAGGGTCAAATTTTTCATGGATCGTAGGGCCCGCAAACCAAATGTGACTGCCAAACACAATGGTAATGCTCACTTACGTTTTGTACACAGTTGCGTAGGTACTATTATACTATTGTATTATAAAGATCGACAAAATACAGCTGAATCTAAATTACGCAACGTCTAATAATGCAGAGCAAACTGCTTGCGCTGTATTTCCATTCAAGTATCCGCCATTGAGCGTACATATTCCACTTACATGTTTGGTTCAAGTGCTTCATTCATTATTGTTGTATTCATTTTCCTTCAAGTCAGTCCATATGCTGATATCCTATTGAGTTTGAATTGACATTGGCTTTCGAAACGCTTTGCTAACCAAATACGTACTATCCCAACCTTGAGGCATTCATCTGTCCAATTATTCTATGCGCTCTTTACTTTAAAATACGAATAATTTAGTATTATAATCTTATTAGATCAACCTACAATGCAGGCGTAGGTATTATTGTTAAAAAAATACGTATCTGTCACATATTATATCTCTTCCCTACCTGCCGCAGTTATATGTTTAAGACATTTCTTTCAATCAGAGCAAAACCTTGTGGAGCACCTGCAAACGTATCGGCAATTTTTACGTGGGAACTTTTTGTTTCAAGCACGAATTCTTCAAAATTATCTATCAAATTAACTAGGAAAAATGGCTTTATCAAAAAAACCGGCAATCCGATATACCGAACAGTCGTATATCAAATTTCCATATTATTCAGAATGCAGACAAGCGGCAATTCCATCTGGCAATCCATTTGAATAATGGATGGCAAGTATTATCGGTAATTGAAATAAATTAATGATTAGTCAAACAAAAACTTCTTAATTGGTTAAAATTTAAAAGGTCACAATCATTTGAGACCCGTAAACAGTGTTTACGACCCGCGAATGGCAAATTCACCGAACAGTTGATTAATTGCCAATGATTACACAAACGAAATGCTTTTTTAATACGGCGGCAATTTGTCATATTTTGTTTTTCATCTTTCAATTGAAGGACACGTAATTCTGACTAGAGAATTCAGCCACTTACAAAAGACCATGGTTGATGGTTGCCGAATTTATCAAATGGTTAGAGGCGATAGATAATAGGCGATACCGCCGTTCGCTCTGGAGTTCTATAAATTTATGTATGTCCGTCTAAATTTATGGCTAGGTCCGGTGGGATGTATCCACTTATTTTTAATTACTAGGTAAGGGTCGGGATCTCGAATGGATTGAAGACTATGGGCACGTGGAGTTATGCGCTGTCTGGGTGTTCTCCGTCTCCTGTTGTGCACATGTTAAAATCCAGCTTCACCTCGGCCGCAATAATTGACGTGTGTGCCTTTTGTAGCTTTTTGTAATGCCTTTGTGATTGGTGTTGTGCCTTTCAATCAATTGAGTTGCCCGAAGCATATCAAATGCACCGCGTTGTTCACTGTTCATATCTACTGATGATTGACGATTGTTACCCCACAGCTTTTTGTGTCTTGCATTCGGCTTTATTTGCACATGCGAGTTGTTGTGATGGCTGTATTATTCCATATGCTGTGTTATTTATGAATGTCCCGTAATTTTTTAAGTTATCGAGAAACGTAGACGCGAATTAAAATTGGCAAAATAAGTGATTTCAATATGAGTAATCTAAATCTAATCTATTTGTTTCGATTACATATCGAGAATAACACTTATAAGATCTAGAATAATTATATAGAATAGATAAAGTATATTGTTTCAACAATAGTTTCAATATTGATGCCATTGACACAAAATAATTACGCAAGTTCTGTAAGCAATTCCCAACAAAAAAGTCTGGAATTTTGATGATCCTAATTAATTGTTTTATTGCAGAATCTGGATAATTGGAAGTCATCAAGGCGGAAGCGTGTTGAGCACATCATTGAGAGATGTGTAGAAGTGAAGAGGATCACAGAAGAGGACCAGGCGAGGGAGAGACGCCGCTCAAAGACCTTCAGTGAAATGATGGAAGATAGGTGAGCATATCAAATAATCTATGCTTACATCAACATGCATATAACTTTCCAACATAATTTACAGAAATTCCGCAGATCTCCTCTAACGTCAATCTTAATCTTCCCAAACCCAGCTTTGGGTTGGTCAAGGTTGCTCCATCGTTCGTTGTCCAAATTTGGATGTTATTGGGTTTCACTCAATTCTTAAATTAGTCATTCTCTATCGGGCCGATCAACACTTCCTTCGAATAAAAGTTTGAGCTTAAACGCAGGTGAAACCACATAATTTAAAACTGAATATTGTCATTACATTGATAGAAATAACAACAGTAATCGTAGTGGACAGGGACCAGATAGCTTTAGAAGGTATAAATTTATTATCGTCAGAGGCGAAAGTGGCTTCGAATATATATATCATTCTTCGTACTTAAAGTAATGTTATCAACCGTTGATGTGGTCAATTTAAGTCCCCGTATATAATTATTATGACGATTGTATAGATTCAGAGGCGCAACAGCACTAATATAAAGTCTACCATATTTTGCTTCTCGTTTTCATTTAAATCCTTCTCACATTATTCAAAGAAGGTTGATTGTAATCGTTGAGGTGTTCAAATGGTTTCCCCCTCCTAGAGCTCTGCTCCGCAACCTTTTTGCACCCACAGCAAACTAAAGCTCTTCCGAAAATTCTGCGGCACACCAAAACTAAAAACGTTAAAATAATTTTATACTCAAATTTAACACAATTACTTTATTTGATAAGGAATTAAATATACCTAGACTAACCACTTTTTTCTCAAACCGCGACAATTTTTCAAACTCTATCTGTCTTGACACGGGAACCTACCAGTGAGGTGAGATATGCGTAACCATTTTATTATTTGTATCAAGATTTATATTACAAAACAAAAATAACTTTCGTTTTCACAACGCAGAAAAACCATTCTCGTGTTCTGTATGCAATGGAAAAACCATTTAACCCTTCCGAGTGCAACTATTCACGAAAGTTGCTAAGTTGGTTTTAAGATTCAACCCATCCAACCTAGCTAAAACTTTTCCTCGTGACTGCCGTATAAATTCTTCAAAGTAAAGTAATAAGGTTTCTTTGCAAGTTTAGCCGTCGCCCTCGGTTTCGGCTTGTTGCGGATTCTTTGCGAAGGACTTTATTTAACCAAATAAGCTTCCAGATCGATCCGCTTCTGTGCAACATTATTCACACAGGTACGGTTTCTTCTAATCCGCAGTTTCCGCTGACGACTACCAATCCACATTTAAGTCGTGTAATACAGGAACTAATGGTACCTGATCCAGTGATCATTCTATCCAAGCTGATGAATTTATCGCCATGAATATTACAGCCCCACTGACTGAGGCCTGTCCAAATTATCAGCGATTGAATCTGAATATTAATTTAACAGACTACTTTGCGAAGTAATAAACATCATAAGTGTGATTTCCTGTATATACTGTGTTTAAATTATTCTGCTCTTTTCTCGTTTCTGCACGTTTAATGTTTTGATTTGACAGATTCAATATCTATTTTCTATTTATGATAGAGTGCAAATTTAATCACTTTCCTTTTATTATTTCCTATTATTTATTCCGACAGAGGCGTTTAGTTATCAAAATGGACATCTTTTTATAGCCTACTGACAATAAAGTTTGATTATTGATGTCCCACTTAAAAAACACACCAATGCTTTAGCTACTGTCAACCGTGAAAATATATCAACATTCCGCCAAGAAGTGGTGATTCCACTCCAATGATACTTTTTTTGTGTATTTTGAATATCTTTGTCTTGATCGTGGAAAATTATTGTAAATCTGGTATCTTTTTAGCTAATTACTGGGTTATTAGTGAAGCTGATTATAGTGGGGATTAGAAGAAGATGGGAGATTGGAAGGTTGGGAAGTATCTGGTCATCAAACACGTCTAAAGCCTCGATGACATAGAGCCAGTTTACAAGCTATCCGGGAAATTCACTCTCTGTTAGTAAACTCGCTCAGTGTCATCGTATTACTTGCTAACTAGCAGATTGTGGACAATCTACGAAAAAATTTGAAAGGTGGTCAACTTTACTCGCTACTCGCTGGCGTTTGCCTAAAGATGGCGGCCATCCAACAGCTGATTTCGTCCGTTAGAATTAGTTCGGGCGGAAGCCGTTATTGGCTAGCGTGTGTTGCTAGCTACGAGCTGTCAGTTTCCTATAAAATGTCGACAGAGTTGCATGGCGTGGGAGTCGTTATTTCAGCACTGTTGCTACTGAGCGAGCGGACAGTTTTGTGTGTCATCATGACAATCTCACTCGCCGATTCACCCGATTTAAACTTACCGGCTAGTAAGAAGTAGTGTAAACTAGCTTAATGTAATTGACGCTTAAGGCCGTTTAAAGTAATGTTTCGATTCTGAATGGTAGTCTTTCACCAGGGCAATGCTGAGAGTATCTTCAAATACGCTTTTAATAAGCCGCATATCTCACGTGCACTCACGCCTCACTTCGTACTTGGTTCGCCTGCATAACTGTGATGCTCCGGCGTGCCGCTACTTGTTACGCTGATGGACGATTGTATTAAGCGACGGGATGCGTCTAGTGTGAAAATATTATAAAATTAGAAATAAATCACGTTACGAATCGCACGATAGGTATAAATTAAGAAAACTTGTATTTCGTGATGATAGCCATGTTTTGTTCGGCCAAGCCAGATAGCCGTGTTGTTTTTTGGCCGTATTTCCTCACTGCGTACTCCTTCGTTGACATGGCATTATTGTTATCAAAAATATTTGTGTAGCGTATAAGTATATCGATTTTAGTTATCCCCTCTGCACACCATTTCGGGGACACTTATCAGTATTTATTATTTTTACTTTCTTATTGAACCATTGAGAAATATAGCGTCTTGCCTCATTTTTTCACAGTCCAGTGAATATTTCAAAGTTTCATAACTCAATGACGTTGAGAGATGAAAATAGTGGCATTGACCCAAACATTCCAAACAAATAACGCTGTGAAATTTACATAACGCCAGAACTCACCGTTCGAAAGTTTTTACTGTTTCATGCACGCTGATTTTCTGCCATGTAATTAAGATCAATAAAGAATAGTGCAAAATGCTAGAAGGTGTTGTTTGTATTGATAAGTATTCGCTTATCATAACTTTCCTGTTTTCGAGAAGTTGTAAATCAATTATTGATTTTGTGCGGTTTTGTTGTGTTAATTAATCGTTTTGCTGCTTTCTCTGTTTTATGATCGGCGTAGGCACTTTCCGCACTTAATTTTTCGGAAATCTCGTTTTATTGTGAGGCCAATCTTGGCGCGCTTTTCGTGGTCTGTTGAATTACATTACCAGGGTCAAAATACTGTAATCAAATTTATATTGCATTAACGCACGCCAGATAGTGTGGAATGCGATGAATTCCAACGTAATAACATGCTTTTTGGGCTACCGCAAGGTACCGCTTTGGGACCTAATTTATTTATAAAACAATTGCTTTTATTTTAAAACAATTTGTGGCTTTCTGTTATTATTCTTCGACTAAAAACTTATAGATACGCTAATAATAAACGTTGACAATTCAGCCGTTTTTCTAAATCATGCTTTCTTTTGTTACCTTAAAGGCCAAACAATATTTTGATTTGGCCCAATTTGAATTTGGCACATCGTGTTCATATCTTCGCGGTGGTCTAACTAAATCAGATATTACTATCCAGGGACGTTTTTTGAGATGCCTCTGTGCAATCTCTCTCTGGGAGAGTTTAAATTTTGCTGTTATATTAGTGCCGTATATATTTTCTTGATCTGGCTTTGGTACTAAAGTTACCTATCAATCAGTACAGGTCCATCCATAGATAATACTCTACACTAGTCCTAGCGAGAGATCACGTGAACGTATGTGAGTGACATCATCGTTCTAGTATCGCCTCTCTTTTAGGTTTTCAAAAAAGACATTTGGGACGTGTCTTCTTTGGGGATGATGTATGTTGGGTATTTTTAGGGAAAGGAGGGAGAGGAAGTTCTGGGAAGAAAAAGGTATGAGGGGTGGGTGGGAATCTGGGGATCAACGTGTCTAGAAGTGACGAATATATGAATCTATCCCTTCCACTGCGGTGCAATGCGGTGAATCGAGAGAGTCCGGCTGGAGAGGTCGGGGTTAAGTCTCCCTCAGCCAGTATCTCCCGATCTGGCCTGCCACTCAATAGGTGGGCATACGCATTCGCCGCCAAGACCTAGACAAACCCATGAACTCTGGTATCCCTGATGCAGTCGCCAAACATAGTGAACCACTCGGGGTAACCTATTGCAAGGTGTTGGTTATTCAATCAACGTTTCCCGGGGGCGGCGGTACCCATAACCGCCTACCAAATTGCGACTAATTCAATATTTTTTTTTGTTTTAATTTCAAATCGGTAATGAATTTATATAATTTCAAATCGATCAATGAATTTATACTTTGTTTACTTTTCGAAGAATTATTTTAATCTTTCGGCCTTGACATTTGATTATTTCAACTATATTATTATTTATTGGTCGTCCTAATGCAAGGTTGGGAAAAAAATGAATCCACACTGTTCGCAAAACATAGTTCCGTGTTGCAGGTACTTTCCAACGCCTGTTGTAATTACAATCGATTATAAACTAATTCAACACTGTATAAATATTTTGATGATAAAAAACCATATCGAATGAAGAAAAAAATGGTACACATAATACTATTGCATTACAGAGACGCGTCAAGGCAATGATTGAATATCTGTTTTTTTTCGTTTTATGAATACCGCGTGAGTGTCTCAACGGCCTGGAACCAGTGTAACTATCACATCCCCAATACTGAAGGGAGTGGGGAGCGAAGGAGATGGGGCTAATGTCATTTCAAGCAATGCTTTTCAATTCTGAATGGTGGGTCTTTTGGTGAATACCTACTTACCACTATGGAGATTCGATCGAAGCGATTTTTTTTTATTGAAACCAGAGGCGGCTCTAGGGGTCCAAAAGTGGAAGGTCATTTAAAAAAATTATATTATGATACAATATCACATTAGATGCGATAATATTCATTTCACGTGCGTACCTCGCGAGTTTGAGAGTCAAATTACATTATTTAATATAGTAAATTATTTCATGCGACAAGCGTACAGTATGCAAAATCAACCTACTCTTTCATCTCTACCATCTCTTTCAGGCGCATAATTTCATCATGCTCTCTCCCTCATGGCAATGACCCAAACTGTCTTCAGAATCCGAAAACATTTTTATTAAGCGACATAGTGCCATCTCGTTTATTGTATGGCGCGTAAAGTGACGGAAACATGATATTGGAACATTTCGTAAATTGACTCAGCCTATCCGTAGTGCGTGGAAAAGAAAGCTCCCATTTAAGACGTTCATACATTTATTGTATTAAGCTTTTTTTATATACTTTTCATTATTTTATGTCTTTTATATGTAGTGTAATTTTTTTGTTGTTGTGAGGCTGAAGGTAGTGGGGAAGGGAAGGAGATAAGGGAGAGGAAAGTGAGTAAGTACCTGGCTATTCAGATCTGGACACTAAACACGGCTAAAGCCATTTCAAGCAACGTTTCAATTTTGAACGATGGTCTTACACCAGGGCTATACTGATAGTATCTTCCACTCTGGGACGTGCCTAAAAAGAGACAAACACATACGTCTACAGGATTTAGCCTGCGAGAGAATGAGATAGCATAATCGGCCTTTGTGCGGTGCTTCGTAGCCTATCAGTTTCTCTTTATTCGATGCTTCGTAGCCTCCCCACTCTTGACTTCTTTAGTTTTCTGAAGGTTTCACTTCCACAGCGTGTGAATTGCACATTGTATTTTTTATACATTCAAAACTGATCTCCGTTTATATATCGATCGCCCAGTTGATTAGGCATTCATCTCCAAATACTAAGTTTTGAGGAAAGCAACATCCAAATGCTTACCAAAAATCAAATATTATTTAAACATCTATGTGTATTATATGTTAAATGTTATAAAATAAAACCGGGAGGCGTAACGGTCCGGTACATTAATATGACATTTTGATATATCCTACTAATGATTTAAAAAAAAACATCAACATTTTGTTTAATTCAATACAAGTTTTTCTGCATTATAATTGATCTGGTGGTGTTTATGAGTAACCTGGGTATTGTACCAGATAGAGGGTACACTTTTACAACTGCATATTCAACTCAAATTTAGATTTTTTGGAGATGTCTGACTAATCAACCGGACAATCGATATACGTACCTATTACTTCTTCGCTTTCGTAAGACCCTGTAAGCTGATACATGAACCACGTAATTTCATATAATCGAAAGTTTTAATTGTATGCCTGTATTTTAATCGATTCAAGTGGAAAACAAAAAATTGACGTTACGTGAATTGACGACTTAATTCGTTGCTAATAATAATAATAATCATTGACCCGTTGTCCACATTCATCGTTGACCTGTGGTTAACCTCAAAGCCGACATATTAATTATTATTTATCTGTGTATGTAAATGTTACGCGCGAGACTACATTGTAGTATTCTGGTTTTAAGCTCCGTCAGTCGATTGGGAAATTGCAGTTTGTATATTAAGATATCGTGTTAAATCCCGCACGGAATGGATTTATGATCTTCTTAATCGTTTTATTAAATGCCTGGCGTATCACTCGACGCAGTGTGGAAAATGCATGGCTCGGTAAGCTCGGAGAAAACATCGTTATTTTTTTCCCGTTTTGCGTCCATTTTAGTCGCTTTCCCGCGGAAATGCGCTCCGCCACCTGGCGCCCGAGGCGTGAACCATTCTTCTGCCATTTGCCGCGCATTTTCTAATTATTCCATAGACAACATCATTACTGAGCAAGTAGGCATTTTATTTGCGTTGAAAAACATTAGTAGGTCAAACTTAATGACTAAGTAGGTACTACCAATTTAAAAAAAAAAACAAATTCCGCCGTTTTTAGTCACTTTACAATTTTTTTAAACCATATTTGAACAAAATCGGAAATTGTCTCGACATTTTACGGACGTATCGTCGATTTGATGGTCATAATGTGATGGAGTTTGAAATGTCCCAACTTAGATATCGGTTTTCATTTTTAATTATTATAAATTAAAAATTAAAATCAACAGTCCCCAAATGAAGACTCTTACTGTCAATGTTTAGATAATAATGGTTATTTAATAATTATTTCAATTTGGGAGGCGGGCGTGGGTACCGCCGCCCCGGGAACCATTTATTGGATAACCGCCTCTGCCGAACATGTGGATTCGCCAGCACAACGGGTACAGTCGGAAATCCACAGTGGATTTCTTGGCACACTTATAGGTTAATAATTTAATAATTTCTGAGATTTCTATACATGAGGGAGTATGGCTATTATCCGTGGCTCTATCCTCCCGACTTTCTTATGGGTTTCCTCGGAATGAACCATCTACGGGTCAGAAGGGACGTACACATTGCTACGCATTTCTTCAGATTGACCGCGGATGGTTTGAAAACTCAGCTATCATGGAGAGCATTCATTTTTATGTTCCCGATGGGTATCTTTGCCACGATAGACTGTTCTATCTTCCGGTCTGCAAGACTAACTTGCCAATGGTCATGCTGGTCGGGAGAGCAATTTTGCTGTTAAACAGAATTAATTCTGATATTGACGTATTTAGCGTGTTAGTGAAGCTGCCTTTAAAAGGCAAGCTCTATTAATTCTTGTGTATGCCTAAGTGTACAATGTAATACTCTTAAAAATGCATTAAAATGTAAAATTTTGTAATGTTTTTGAAATAATAAAATTGAATTGAATTGCATAAAACAATTATTAATTTCTCTATTAAAATATGCATATTTTTTTTATTTTCAGAGCTGGCCGTAAAAATGCCCGCCTTCCACTGCCCATATATTCCGAAGAGGACAACAATGACCTCAGTGACCTTGGCATCGGCACCAGCAGCGCCTCGGGCAAGAGCAGCCTCTCTGAAGACTGCGACAACCACAGCCTTGCCGTGAGTATACAATCCTTTTTTATCACGCCCGCCAATATATTTATCAGCCAATCTGTTTCACGACAAATCAGAACATAATATAAGAAAACTGAATGAAAAAAACCTTACCTAACCTAATTGGCTGAGCATAACAAAGTCCTGTAAATTGGTTTGTACGTTCCGATTCTGATTCAAAATAGTGACCATTTTATGATTCATTAACGATTCTTATTTCAAATGTGAAATCATCATGTTTATTTGGACTTTTTTATTCTCATTTTTTCAATATAGACCCTTTGTAATAAAGGTTCCATCTGTCGCGGTAACGTCATGCGATAATGAACTCTAAAGTAGCTTACTATAAATCCCATTATCACGTGACGTTATAGTGACAGATGCAAAGATATTGAAATATAAGGAGATGGGCTATCGGCAGTTTTTACTGCGTGGAACTGTGCTTCCTGGTGTCGCTGATGTTTTTAACCAATACTATTGCACACCTTCAAAAAATCAACTAAAAGAACGAATTCTTTCCATATTCAAACTATTTGGTTAACCAATACGTTGAAAAATTAACTAAATTGCGTATTCAAAAAACATCAACATTTTGTTTAATTCACTACAATTATTCCTATTAATTATATTCCCATTAAGTAGTAGTTCCGCCGACAGTCAGGTGGACATCATAGCATTTCTCCTTATATTTCAATATCTTTGCATAGATGGAACTTTGGCCATTTTGGCCAACACTTCTTGTTATTTTTGTTTATCAATCATTTTGCATTCATTGTCACATTTTTTAATCTGCCATATATTTAACTGCCAATCTTATCCCAAAAACATCTCCAATCTTCAGAAATTTATCTGAGTTTAATATTACAACAGTGTGGGTATTTCATTTGTATTATTTTTATCAATGATGTTATTTTCTCTATTTTCTTTCAGCAGAAGATAAAGAAAACATTAATGAATTCTTATCAACGACCTTTAAAAATGTGGTCCATTTTTAACATGGATTAACTGGTTCAAAACAATCTGAAACAATAAACGTACATAGATGAAATGCATATTCTTAAATTAATTTGTTTCATGAATATATCAATGAGTCTTGTGCAATTTTGCTACTTGCAAATTGAGTACCTGAGAATATTCAGAATTTTTTTCTTACTTCGTGCTTAGTTACGTCACAAATAATATTCCTGAAAAATTGAAGACAATAGGAAAATAACTACATTTAAGTTCGTTTCTGTAAATTTACCTGAGTTTCCTATAATGGGCTTTTCTTGTTTATTTAATTGCCTTTTATGTGTGTCCTTTTTTCAATATGTAAATATTGTATTTGTGCTGTTGTGTTCAGCTTTTAATGTCCTCTATTAAATTATTTCCAGAGCGATGGAATGGATTTGGACAAAAATCATTCCGATCTTGACAATATGTCCGAAGTGGGTATCAGGAAGTTAGGATCCAGTGCCAACGAGTACGACACATGCACCACCGCCACCATCAGCTCCCCAGAGCCCGAAGAATACACATACGAGGGAGCCATTCAAAGCTACAAGTCCAGAATCATACCCAGAACTCAGTCCACCGAAGTTATCACCAATAAGGTTAACTCTTTGAAGGACTCCATAAAAGAAAAGTCTCCCGAAAGTTACACAAACGGTAATTTGAGACGGACGTCTCTGGGAAATAAAATTGAAAACAAACTTTCCTCGTTTGAACAGAGGCGCTCTTCCAGTGTTGAGCTTAGCAACGCTGACACTAATAAGAAGGTCCTTCCTAAAGTTGACGTCCTCAAGCGAAGGGAACTCTTCGAGAAGGAATCCTCTCCCGAATCCAACGGACTCGGCAAAAAGCTGAATGGAGATTTCAGTAACTCCAAATCTATCAAAGATCGTCTGTCACACTTAGAAAAGCTTACCGAGTATCCGGACACTGTCAAGAGTACTAGCGTACTTCCCACAGAGGCCAGCAGCCTCAAGCAAAGGCTTTCGAGTCTGGAGAAGCACGTGGCTGTCACAGACAAAATATCCACAAAGCTGTCAAATGGTGATCTTTCAAATGCACCGTCAGTCAGAGATAGACTTTCAAGCTTGAAGTCTCATAACTCCCAAGATAAACTTACTGTCAATAATGTAATGTCATCCGGTATGACACAAACTATTAAGGAAAGGTTGTCCAATTTGGACTCAGCCACAAATAAGAGCGTTATTCGTTCACCCGAACGGGAGATTACTATTAAGTTGAAACAAAATAATGGCTACAACGATATGGAATTCAGGGAAGATTCTTCCTACGAAAGTCACCAGAACAGTAGCGAGAGAAACAGTAGTCCCGAAAGTGGTCTGTATGATAGCAAACGCTTCCATCGCTCTTTGGATAGCCTGGACACAGATGATAATCTGCCCACCGGAAAATTTGAAAGGATTCAGAGCTCCGAGGACTTGTGTGGAGAAACAGGAACCGGAGGAGAGACAGACCGCGAAGACAGTGGTATCCATACTGGAGATGTTTCATGCGCCGTGTCTCACGCAGACGAAACTGCCGAGGATCACTTGTCTCTCACCCTCCTGGGAACCTCGACCATCTCTCAAGACACGGTGGTGAATGTGGATGGAATCCTCAGTGAATCCCCGCAACCCGACACCGAGGACTGCAGCTACAAGGACTTCTGCCCGGTGCTGTCCCACTCCTCCGTAACTGAAGACGACCCTCCCACCGTGGAGGAAACCACTGACGTGTTCTTTGACCGTGAAGAAGAGGACACCGTCAAGTCCATGGAACCGGACACCAGCGTAAGTCTCCAAGAAAACTCTGTCGGTTCAGAGAGCGATATGGTGTTTGAGGGGAAAATGTTAATTCATGTTAATTTCAAAGAAATCTGTTCTAAACTGGGTAACTCGCTAAACAATTTAGATTCTACTTCTAACAATACTAACGAAATATCCGACGGGGGTAGAGTATTGCCTTGTGATATGCCTCTGGTGATGGTATCTGAAATGTCTACTAACAAATCTTCTCTTTCATCTAAATCTTGTTTGCAATCAAAACCTGAACTCCCTCCCAAGCCGAACCTCTCCCTGGGCACCTTGCAGCTCAAGTGCAAGACTCCCACCGAGCTGAGCCCCGCTTCCGACAAGTTTATCCTAACTCCTCCCATCCTGGAGTCCAGTGGGCGGTGGACCATCCTGCAGATCAACAACAGAACATCTCCCAGTCCGTTGCAGTCCAACACCCCCATCCTAGATATGCCTGAAATTATTCCCGCCAATCTTTCAAAAGAAGACGACTACGAATATAATTGTCTCGAGGAGAAATTTGTCTTCAAGGTATGCAACAATTTTTTCAACGAGCATTCTCATGGGAAAAGTCAATCTCTGTCTACTGATGTCCAGGCGAATCTCGAAACCAAGTAATAATAATAACGATATTTGTAATTTTCTATCAACACAATTTAATGTCTGTCAATTTAATTTCGTCCAATAATTTTGTAGCCTCGACGATGAACGATAATAATAATTTATTTTTACTCTTTGCAAAGTATGTAAATGTAAATATTTCCCTTTTTTTGCTAATCGAGCCCTCGAATACTAATACCTCAATCCCTTATCATTTATGTACTTAAAACTTTAGATAAATGTAAACCCTTTATTATATTGTTAGAACATGAATGTAGAAATAAGCCAATAAAATAATGAGATCATTTTGAAAATACTCACGTTTGTTATTTTTGTATTTCATCTTCCGCTTCCCTAATAAGCTTTTACATCTCATAAACCGGGTTGATGCATAAGTTCTTAGCATTTTTACTAAATTTATAAAATTATTACACAAAGTCCTGCATTATTTACAAAATAAATTGTCTCTCAATGTTCAGGCAATCTTTCTATTCCACGTAGTTTGGACTTATGCATTAAACCGTTACATTATTCTCTATGGTTCTTATGGTAATGGGCTTGTGAATTATGTGTTATTGTGAAGTATGCATTCCACACGGCGACCTTGTTCTCTTATCAGGAATAATCATTTGCAAAGGAAATCTCTATGAAAATAACATTATCAGAGCTATCTCTCAGCACTGTTTGTTGAGCATCTTTCAAAGAAGATAACATCGTTCCAGCACTGAAAAAATCTCAGAGAATACTCAGTTATATTTCAACGAGCCAAAAGCAGGATTCAAAAAATATCTAAGTTCAAGTTACTTTGAGGAAAAGCCAAGTTATTGAGATGGTAACGTTAATACAGCTATAACTTGGTAAAAGTGCTTTAGAAGAGTTGTTAAAATGGAGATTGCCAAACCGATTGTATACCAAAGTTATGTTTTCATTCTGGCTACTTTTTTGGATAGTTAAACAACACCAAGTATCATCTCACGTATGTCCTTTCTTTTTCTATGTTTGTGTTTTTTGTGAGCATGATTAGTTTCAATCTACCAAAAATGGTTGTTTTTATAAACTTTTACGCAAGCTTTTGTTAATGTTTTATTGTTTATTTAACATTCTTTTATTGCATGTTGTCTTATTGTTATGTAACCGAATATTGATGCATAAAATAAAATGCAGAACTTTATTTTACACCATTTAATTAATATTTTTGATGTTGACTGGCTTTTACTTAAGTATTTGATATTCGGTCTGATATTAATTAGCTTAGCTAATATTAAGCCTTGATAACGATGGATTTAAAGCCAAACCCCGTCAGAGTTAAAAATATTACTTAAATGTGTAAAACAAAATCTCTTGGTTTTATCATTGCCAGAAATTATAAAAATTGAAAATCAATTTTTTAACAATAAATTATTTAAGGTCAAACAGTTCTGCCAGGGCTTCTAAATTCTGTTCATCAAAAACATTTTATAACATTCAATGCTTCTCTGCTATGCTATTGGTAAAGTTTGCTTATTTTCAAAAAATTGCTTCCTGAAGCTTTGCACCTTAAGCCGTTGTTTCACGGAAATTCAAATGTATGTAACTGTCATTAATTGTCATTAATTGGCCATTCAGCGCCATTTTGTTATTTTGACAGTTGAAAGGTCACCGTTAAATGCTGATTCTTATTCCATTTCAGCTTTTGAACAAATTGTGATCAGCAGAAGAGGAGATCTATCATGTTGTTAAGCCTGTCAGCTTATTACAATTTGATAGAAAGCTGAAACGCAGCCAGAATCGGCGTTTTAAGGGGGAACTTTCAAATGTCAAAAAAAACAAAATGGCGCTGAATTGCTATTATATTTGAATTTCTGGCCCTCAGTTCCCCATTATTAAATTATTGTCTATAAGCTATCTTCAAATTTAAATGTTACAAAAATGTTATCAGTATCTTCTTACTTTATAAATTTTATTTATCTTCCCATGTTTGCTCTTTTAATGCTGTCAGACTGCTAGATCTTTATGTAACATAATCTTTGAAAATGTTTTTGTGTAATTGCAATTATTATTTTACGTCATAAACGCATCTAATGAACATGATTAATTACACGTCGACACATTCCCATGATAAATGCAACAGGCAATCAATATTATTTAATCAACACGTTATCAGTGTATCTGCATGATTGTTATCTATTATAATTTTATATTAACATTTGGCTTACACAGCTCAGTCCAAAATATATCCTCAACATGAGTGAAGCTTTGAAGGTTTTTTCAAATTTAATTTTTTTTAACAGTTTACAAAACTGTGTTTTTTAAATTGTAAATATTTCTGTGAATTTGAGTGGCCTTTTTATGTCTGTGAATTTACGAGTTGTTTATTCACACTTTCCGTTAATTTACAATTTTCACGCTTTTGAATTTATAATTAGCCTTTTACGTCAATGTGTAGTAGTGTGCTTCCGTGTATAAATTTAGGCGAGAATTATATGAAGTTTTATGTTGACAGGTGGTTGAGGCTCTAGATATTGCCTTTGAGGCCATCGACATAGACGAGCCGGTGTTTGACGAACAGGTCAAAGAGAAGATGGTCGATCTGCCGAGAGTGGAGGAAAGTCTGAACATCCTCAAGCCGAAGAAAGAGACTCCGGTCCAAGAGACAATCAAAATGGAAGAGTCAAAGATGGTCACGGAGAAGGAAATCGCCGTTGAAGCTGTGACGAAACAGTTTACGCAGAGCATGCCGAAACATGTGCCGCAACACGTGCCTCTGTATGAGAATATAGACATGTTGTATTCTGGGTTGGCGGTCAGTAACGACATGGTGGGCTTCCCCTTGGGGCCTCCCAAAAATGCCATGGAGCCTCCGAAGGAGAAGCCTCCACCGCCGCCTGTTGATGATGACGATCTTAATTCGGTAAGTTATTACATAGTTTAGTCTCTCTTACTTCTTATCATAGAATAATGAATAACACAAGAAGTTCCTTATGGGCGTGTTTTGTGATCCAATTATTAGCCCAAATATTTCCATAAAACTGTGTTTCACCATTATTATGAAGCTTAAATGGGATGGCGATATACAATTTCAGGCAAATGTAAGAGAGACAGCCCGCATGCTAAATGATCAAGGACCAAGAGGTACTAAGTCAGTGGCACACTCGTTTCCATTCAAATTTGTACAGAAGGCACTTCTTGTGTTATACTCTTTATTCTATGCTTCTTATCTTTCTTCTTAAAGTTGTTTTGACCTGGTAATGAAAAATATAATTAAGGTGAAAGGTATATTATACACGGTGTCTGGAAACTAATGGTAAAAGCAGGAAACTAGTGAATCTATTTCACACAGAGAACCCAAACAAAAACAAAATTTTCAGCAACTGTGTTAAAAGAGTTTTGGAGCCGGATCTGCTCTTTTAAAAGGACAAATAAACCCTTTGCAACTGATTTAAAAAAAAAATTTACTTAAATAATTTCAACTTCAGATTCGATTTACTCAAAAACAACACCTCAAAATCGACTCCAAATGTGACATGGACCAGTTTCCCGCTTGTACCATCAGTTTCCAGACATCATGTAAATGGAGAAATCTTGAATCTCAATTTACTGATAATGTACCCATGATTACTGATTTTTGAGATTCTAAGAAATGAAACAAATTCTCTAATCTGCAAAAATGATAAAAAAAATTATAAGGTCCTATGTCCCTTGATTGCCAATAAGATAACCTAGTTTATCTAATTTGGCATGTAATGGGTGTTGGCTACATCACAATGTGTCCCAATGGACTTAGTTATATTTTGCTTGAATATTCCGTGTTTTGATTTTGATGTTGCATGACCCAGCGAATAGTGACTTTAATTGAGGTTATGTGTATTATCCACTAATCCGTTACCATTAAAATATAAGTAGCGCTTTTTAAATTTATGCGTAGTTTCTAAATTTTAGTTTTAAATTATCCTCAACCTGAGATACTTTTCGCTGGAGCATTTGGTCAATTTTGTTAAAATAGTTACATATTACTTTTATTTTACTTTTGTTATCTTCTTGTTTTAAAATCATTCAAACTCTTCATACTTTTCTTAGCTAGTGTATGTCTTCCTTTAGTATCTATTTTAGTATAGTACGCACCAAACTTAAATGCCAATCTGAACTTGATAAGATCCATTCTCGTGCAGGTACAGTCACTTTACTGACTTTACAATGACCGTAAATGAAAAAGAAAGATGCGTAAAACATATGTTTGACAGAGAAAGGAGTGGGCTGGGAGGCATGCCTGCATGCCATGCATGATCTGTATCAATATTAGGTAGACATTAAAGTTTGGCGCTTACTATACTTGTATTATATTTTAGTAAATGTGTGCATGTGTCTTAAAAGAACTTAAATACTGTGTTCTATGATAGTACGGCCACTGAGGGTTTCGTTTTAATCTCTCTTTCTGTTACACGCATCGCTTATGAGAAAGAGGGCGAGGTTACAATGGAACTATCAGCGGTCTGACTTTATCTTGTCGCATTGCATGATGATTGATTATTGAGCCCTTAAGCGGAAAAACAAGGTTACCGAGATAATGCGCCAAAATTACAAAATAGGTACACAGCAAAAGTAGTTTTAAAATCTGAACCATAGATGGCAGTACCAGGGCCTATGGTGACGACCGGTAGTGCGCTCTCAATACAAGTCGGCCATTACTTTAATCGAAACTTACAGTCCTTTCGGCGCTTGGCATAATATTTGTCATTATTATGGTGATAAAGTTTTATTTCGGTGTGTTGGTATTTGTTTAGTTATGAATGATGTGATTAAAATATACATTTATTTCACTTTTATTGTAAATGCTTTCGACAGTC
This sequence comes from Glyphotaelius pellucidus, assembly GCA_936435175.1. Classification (NCBI taxonomy): domain Eukaryota; kingdom Metazoa; phylum Arthropoda; class Insecta; order Trichoptera; family Limnephilidae; genus Glyphotaelius; species Glyphotaelius pellucidus. The sequence continues at coordinate 10,586,281 of OW386551.1, read as the reverse complement.
AGTTTTTTTCAAATTTTTAACAGTCCATAATATTTTAAAACTCACATGTTGCCGTTTTTCCGCATAAGGCTCAATTATTTAGAGATATTTTAAATTTGGTGGTATATTTAAATCTTTAGTTTTCTTCATGTAATATTTAGAAAATCTTCCTAAGAGCTCCTGTATTTTCATTTATTTGATTATTTTTCTACTACTCTGAATCATGTTGCTTGAATAAATCGCAACCTTTCCTTAAAAACTACAAATCTTTTATTATTCTTCCTTACCTATCCTTTCCCATCTTTTTTTAACTCTTCATTAACAATTTTTTCTTCCATCTTTTTAATTTATCCAAAGGTGTCGTTTCTGTCTTTTGGTGTATTTTTTCTTGTGCATGGAGTCCAAAGATACAGTCTCAAAAGATTTTCATCTGAAATATTTGAGAATTTATACATTTTTTTTAAAGATAAATATTTAGTCACAAGTCTTATTTTCAAGCATAACTTTAAACTAAAAGGTTATTAATATTTAATGAATTTACGTTCATATATATTAAATCAATTATGATCATACATTGGCAGATTCCATTCCTTTACCATTTATTTCATCTTTCATCTATTGTCTCAGATGATGAAATAAGTTTGGGTGTTTCACAGATGGTTAGTTTGGGGTGTTACTTAGAAATTCATTTGTAACAATTTCATCAAAGAGCCAATTCAGGCCATTTTTTTTTTTTTGACATTTGAAAAATTCTTGTTAAACACCGATACTAGGTTCATTTCAGCTTTTGATCAAATTGTGATGAGCAGAAAAGCACAACTGTCATGTTGTTATGCTCGTTAGCTGATAATAATTTGAATAGAGAGCTGAAACAGACTAAGAATCGGCATTTAACTTGGACCGTTCAAATGTCAAAAGGAAAATGGCGCTGTTTGACCATTTGATGTCAACGATATATTTGAATTCCTGTGAAAAACATATTGATGCCATGATCTGAAATATAAACAAATATTTCAGGCCCCTTTGATTCGCTTAAACTCGACCAAACGTATAAAGAAAGAGATAAGAAACAAGCGATCGAGCTTCCTGGGGCTCGAGGGCGGGGAAGACGACAGCTACCTGGAGCCGCAACTGTCTCTGGCTCCTCGTCCGGACATCACCAGCTTCCTGCAAGAGGAGACGAGGGTTGAGAAGTTGCTGTACCGGAAGACGCTGTACTACGATTCCGACTCCAATCTCGGAGAAAGTCGGGATTCTGGAGTGGAGCTGGACCGCGGACACTCTGATGATACCTGGTCCAACAAACAGCCTTCTCCGGACACTCTGTCCGAACAACATAGTCGTCAGGGAAGCGAGGTAACTTTATATATATTTATTACATTATCAACGGAAACTGCTTTTATAACTGTCAGTTTGTATTCTATTGTTTGATTATTTAAATTTTTTTTTTAATATGTAATAATAAAAGATAATTCATTATGTGTTTCTTAGTCCTTCTCAGTTTTTAAATACATGCTCCACCAACATTATTTCTTTTTAACACTTAAAAACATTTTTTTTTTCTATCACATGTCACCACTGGTTAATTTGATTGTTTACAAGGACCATGTGGTACCTACGGCATTGCATAGCATTGGACAGTCACCGGTAAACATCTAAAATTTTTACCCCAAATAAGCTCAGGAATTGCTCTCGGGTACTGATACATCCTGTATAGACGCATTATCTGCGCTTGAAACTGGTACATGGTTCAGTTGTTTTTTGCTCATAGAACATACACTGTACATACTTTATCTGATATCAAATTTCCTGGATAATAACAGTGTTATCGTTTGACATGCTCATGTTCAACATTGCTCTACATCACAAGTGCTAATAAATCAATAAATCGATCAAATACTATCATAATTCATATTGCAACGGTAATTTCGAGAGAGTTGATCCTCTGACAATAAAACTAACGAGATAAGAACTATCATTACTTTGCGTATCGGTGAAAACCGATCAATAACTTCCTTTATTCCTGCTCGTCCCACATTACAATATTGGCTAAGGTAACTTGTATACCGGTCTATTAAACTCCAACCTCCTTCCTATTCTCAGTGCACACTGCACATGTTCCAAGTCCTAACATTACCGGTCATACAGGGACAGGACTGCTCCTGGCTGTGGCACATTTGTATCGCATCAATGTCAAGTCCGGTTTTTAATTCCTTTTCATTTTTATTCCAAAGCCGTTCACGAACACGAGCATGACATCAGAAGAAGAAGAGATGGGTAAAAAAGACCGTGATTTCACTGACGGTTCCGATAATGAGAAAAGTCGCCATTTCGCCAAGCCCAACTCTTACTCCGAACGGCAAGACCTAATGGGGCAGCAACTCACGGACAAACTGATTAAACTGGAGCAGGAGAAGATCATGCTGGAGAAGCAGCGGAGCATCGAAGGAAACAACGGTGCTACGGAAGATGACGGCAGGATCAGAAGTCTGGAAGAACAAATCAGAGAGCAGCAGGTTGGTATTTTTCCGTTCACATCGCATCCTGCATTCACCGTGTGGCTTTTCATCTAATCCTAAAGCTCATATATTAATATTATTCAACATATTGTTCAAGTCTACATTCCATGACCAAAGTGCAACAAGTTTGGTTTTGGCGCAAGGTTTGTTAAATAGTCCCGGGTGTTTGAATTTCTGTCTCGTTATTTGATGTCATCATCAAATCAGCAATTGGCACCATTTTAAATTTTTAAATTTTTACATTTGAACACTCTCCGTTAACCACCGATTCTCGGCATGTAAGAATTTGGTGAAATTTTGGTGAGCTTGACAGCTTAACCAGCCGGTTGCCAGTTATGCGCTGGCGCACAAGCCAAAATGTTAAAAAAAATTTAATTTTGGAATGCGATTTTAACCCTTATGTATAAAGAAAACGTATGAAGAACAAGGTCAGAATCGCTTGGGGCATTTTTGTTCTTAAGGTATAAAATACCGTGAACACACCTAGGGAAGCGGAATAATTTCTGTGGAAATGTTTATGCCCTCCGGCTGAGATTTTTCCCGGCATTTGAGCTGACAGATTGACTTGCGTCATTCTCGCGTCGTTCTCGTGAAAAAGATCGTAAAACATATAAATTCATCAAATAAACGCAAGTAATGTTGTTTTTATGCATATTTTATTGTTCAAGGAATGTGTTTCAGTAAATATAATACACAATAGTACAAAATATTACGTCAAATTGTTTGATTGTTTCTTCCTTGGCACTTGACGATTCAACGGCTGATAAAACAACCCAACTCAAAATTTGACAAAACGCAGACAAACTGAGAATCAGCAGTTTTATGGTGACCGTACAAAATTTCCAGTAAGCCCTTAATCAAGGCCGAGACAATTAACGGTAAATTTAAGGCATTCGAGGAAATTTTCAAAATACGAGGCGGTTTACGGCCATGATAATGCTTTTTATGTGACAGACACTTAGGCCCCGATAACTACCGCACGTAGTATGTTTGCGTATTTGGTTTATCTTATCACAATACATAATCTGATTTAAACCACTTCATTGATATATTTTTGTATCATTGATCAGATTTGCGCACCTTAAAACGTTATCATACTAATTCCTTAGAACATGGTTGCACTTCAGTCAGGATGTTTTGGTGTTTTCACTCATTGTTTTGTTCTCATTTCAATGTTTGCATCCTCTTCATTTCACTCATTCCACTAAATAATAATATTTCCCGTTTGTCCGCTAACTTGTTTGTAAATAACAAAACATCATCCCTGTTTTAATTTCAGAAGAAGGAACTAAAGGAAAGGTCCGACGATTCTTCTGATGACGGGCACTTCGAGGTGAATAATCCCAAACCATTGACAAAACTAACCATTTACTTTCTGTTCTCCCGTTGCATGCTTCAAACTAATATCTGTAATAAACCATGTTTCCTGTGCTATCGATAAATAATTAATAATTATTGATTATTGATAATCAATTAATTATTATTGTTGATTATTGATAATCAATTAATTATTATTGTTGATTATTGATAATCAATTAATTATTATTGTTGATTATTGATAATCTATTAATTATTATTGTTGATTATTGATAATCTATAAATTATTATTGTTGATTATTGATAACCAATTAATTATTATTGTTGATTATTGATAATCAAATAATTGATTATTGTTGATTATTGATAATCAATTAATTATTATTGATTCAAATAACTCAAGCACGACTTATTAATACATCATCATAACACATCTCAACATCAGTGTTAATACATCATACATTAGCTTCATAATTTTAAAAAAGTGATACTCACTGACATCCAGATCGTTTGTTCCTCGAATAATCGTTTTCCCATTTGTGTAATTTATTATTAATTGTAGTTAGGCTGCGTATCCATGCATGCTTTTAAGCATTTTTTTTAAAGTATCATGGTGCCAAAGCCTTGTTTAGGGATCAAGGGAACATGGAGGCGTTTGGAGGTCCCCAGACCAGAGGCCCATGTGAACTGAATAAAAAGCTTATAAAATTACATGTACTTCTTAAACTTGGGGGTCCTCATTCAGCTTTGCCGCCCCGGGCCTCTGACGGGCTTAGTCCGCCACTATACCGACCAAGTGATTTTTGTCTTATCATCTTTCCTATGACATGGGACTTTTCAGGACTTGAGTTAGGTATCCTTCTCTACGACATAGGCGTCCGGTTATTAAAATAACTGTTATTTTAAAAATCTTACTGTCTTTGTATTGAATACACAAAACAAAACTCTCACATTGCTCAGCCTCACTTATTTCAACGAGGACAAAAGATGTGTGTCCATTTTAGTGTCACACTCATGAATAGATTGATTCAACTACTACTTCATATTATAAAGTGAAGATGAAATATTAAATCCACATTCAATATGCTCTACTACAGATAATACAGAAACAAGGGAGATTGGCCATGCTCCAATGTGAGTATGAATCTATGTGCACAATAGTGTCGTCAAACTTCTGTGCACAGCAACACCCCGTCTTCGTTTCTACTTACACACCAGACGCATAAAAATCATTGGTTCTGCCGATTTGATAATCCATGCACTTTGGTAGAAGCACGGCAACAGTCGATACGCTTCCGTGCCATATCTTCCTTTGTTTTTATTATCTATGTACAAAACAAATACATACATATTAGATTTTGATGATTTTCAGTTTTAGATGGTGATTGGTTATTTCCTTTGAATTTTCTTTAGCATCCGAAACAAAGTCCCATAAATTAAATTTGAAATCATCATTTGATTTATAGGAGGTCCTCCGGGTGGAAAGAGAGCTCCTGCAGCTGGAACAAGAAGAGCTCAAGAGACAGAGAGACAACCTGGTGTTCAGAGAGAACCAGGCCCGCCGCGGACGTTCGCTCCAAGACATAAACATGATACAATCGTACCCGGCGCGCGTGTCTAAAGAACCGGCCTATTCTTACGCGCCCCCGGTGCCGGCGGGAGTGAATTATCGCCAGTCGATGCCCGACCTGGCCATGGAACAAGCGGAGATTGTCGCTTTCGCCGCTGCGGTTGCTAATGGGAAACCCAGCCCTGCCGTGGCAAAAGCCAGCCCGATGATCATCAAGAAGTTGCCGCCCCCGGTTCCACCGCTAAAGCCAACCAGGACTACGAGTCTAGAAATGCAGGAACGGGAGCTCAATGTCAGGTCAGTTACATTTTCATTTCATCATGCTTACACATTAATAATGAGTAAAAAATGAAACCTATTTTATTCTGTTTTTACGTGGGGAAACGTTCCACATAACGTAGTGTAAAAAATATGATACATTATGTGTAGAAAAATGGGAGATAGGTTCTATTGTATGAAAATCACTCCAGAAGCATGATTCTACATATATCTTTTCTGTTATCTTTTCCGTAAAGTCAGCGTTTGAGATAATTAAGACAAAAAAGCAAAATCTGTCGGACATCGGAAGGCGTCCATATTGCGTTATCGTCTATCAAATTTCTGTAATTTTCTATGGTTTTCGAAGGCTTGTCTACCTCTGTTGTGTGTTAAATGGATTAATTACCTACTTAAAAACACAAATCACCATTTATTAGTTAGGGGCCATCCATAAATTACGTCACACATTAAGGGGGGGGGGGGGGGGAGTAGAGAAGTGTGACATTGTGTGACAAGGGGTATGGGGGGGGGTCATCAGTTCTGTGACATCACATGTAAAAATCTAAATTATTAAAGCGCAAAAAGTTTTAGATGTAAAATTGGGAAAAATTTTTAGAATAAAACTGGGAGGGGGTCTCACAAATGTGACGATGTGACAGGGCCGGGGGGGTCAAAAAGTCATGAAATTCGTGTGATGTAATTTATGGATGGCCCCTTATTAAAACTACTTACGTATAAGCCTATAGGCATTCGTAAGTAATATCCATTCGATTCGCAAATTTTTCCACTACTGACATCTCTTAACGTGGATTACATGGCAATATGCGACGTCATCTCTGGCCTTAGGGTAACTACTTTAAAGAGTTGGTATCTTAACATAAGCGCAATATTTAGCTCATTAACCCGTTATGGAATACCACATATAATAAAACTGTCAAAATGTGTCGAATACGGCCGATTTAAATTTATGCTGCCGCAAAAAACACCCTAAATCACTTCTGAATGGCAAAAGATAAAACACTTTATTGTTTATTCCTACACTAGGATACTATTGGGTAGTTTATGCACGGAGGGTAGGAAAATGGAATGGATATTATCATTGCATTTTGTGGACCATGTTATATCAAAACTGTGTAAAAAATAATAATAATACGTAAAAACAGAATTGACAGTATTCATGCCTGTCTTAATATGTGACTAAATTGATGTATGATTTCAGGAGTAGTAGAATGCCGTCAGCATCCTCGGAGTACGCCAACATTGACCGGGAGTCGGGACTGGTGTTGAGGCAGAAGCCTCCGGTGAACAACAACGCCGTCCCCCATCACCAGATGACCAGAAACACATTGCATGTTAGTCCACCAACATTTAATCTTTAACCATCGTCTTCGCATCTCCTGCCCTTCCCCGCTTCCTTTAGCCCCACAACATACCCTAATTGGGATGTCATAGTCCAACTGGCTTACTTGGACAGTTGGGAGCAGTTGGGATCACAGATAATGGAAACAAGAAAGATGGGTCATAACATCTTTCACCCATACTACTGCAAATCCCATTTACGGCACCCTGCTTTTGTTTCTGTCCACATACCGAACACATAACTTTCATTGGCTCGCTGCTGCGATAGTGCGTGCAGTTTGGTCTTAGTTCTGCAACTGTCGACACGCTTCCATGCCGTTTCTCTGTGTGTTTGTATTTTTTTTTATTTACAAGAAAGAGAAACATTACCAGGTTGCGAATAACCTGACAATATTTTAGAAAATCTCCTACTTCCACCACAGTAAGCGGAAAATGTTGCTTGTATTGTGATGGATTAAATATTGTGATGGTATTGTGATGGAAACAGCCGAGGAATTGAACATACGAAGCCTGGGTGGGACCCAACTTAGCCATCTCGGCCACCGACCACATAGATTTTACACCCTATCTACCATTGTCACTCACACTTTGCTCCCTATCTACCATTTTCTATGGTTAGATGGAAAGTAAAGTGTGTTTATAACACTATTGCTTTCTGTGACGATTTATTAAATTCTGTATTGTCCATCCCCAGGCTCTCAGTGCGGCTCCGAGGTCCAGGCTGATCCCTGCAGCAGATTGGCTCCAGCCCAAGAGAAGATCCGACCCACAGAACTATGACTACAACCAGCATTGGCTCATTCAGGTATGAATTTACACCAATTTTGACATATCCTTAACACCATTACTGTTTTTTGCAAAAATACTCTCATTTATTTCAAAGTATTATTTCTGAGATCAGACATCTAGTCTAGTGATGTGGGTAATGTGCATGCATATGTATCAAATTTACTATCAATAAATGCCTGGATTGATGGCAATAATATGAAATGATCTCTTTGATGATCTTATTCTTTTGATAAATATGTTGTCTTTTCGTGATAAAATAACACTTTGAAACATAATTAAAAGAAACCTACTTTACCCACTCTACACAACGAAGGATAAAAACTCTTATCATTTTTATTTTATTTTATTTATTTCTATACATTACAGTATTTACCTTTATAATTTTATTATGTTGGGTGTAAGGTAGGTTTGTGAAGGTGAAACTGTGGATAGGTATTGTTGTATGTTTCGTGAACACCTCACTAGGAGAACCTGTGCTGAGGTGTTTACGTGTTTATTTATGTTTATGTGTGACAAGTATTTATGTGTTGTAATATAAAGTTTTATATGTATTTTTTTTCAAATTTTAACAGTTATTGTACATTGGTTATATAGAATGGAAGTTTGAATTTTGCCCACAGATGTCACTAATATGTCAATTTTTCGAAATAACTGAAGTCGATTAACTGAAATACTGTTGACCCGAGCAGCGCAAGCGAAAATTTAAACGTGACTATCCATAAAATTAGTTATTTTTCAAATCTTTAATAATTAATTATTGTTCCAGGAAGCGGAACAGCGCAGAATAGACCAGCTCCGCAGCAATATCAAGAAGCAGGCGCAGACGAGCCCCCAGAGCCAGAGCCGGCCCAAGCACCTGCCCGACGCCATCATACAGACCCTGACGCAGCGAGCCCAGGGTCTAGGGGGCCCTGCACCCCTTGCCCGGCCTGGGCCCCCACCACCTCCTCCCCCCATCGCCACTCCGCCCCCTCCCCCCACCGGGGAATCCCCCGAGAGGATGCTCAGCGTCAGTGGGAAGAAGAAATGCTCACATTGCGGTGAAGAACTTGGTCAGTAGGTGATTTTTTTAAGCATTGAGTAGTTGGCTTAGATTGTTTTTTTCTGATGTAGGTGTTATAAAATTGGTGTGTTTTACACAGAAATGGAGAAAGCATTCGACAAAGTCAACTACAATATTTTACCTTATTTCTCCCAGAATTTCCTCACTTTCTTGGCCAGCTATTGTACAGTCGCCATTAAACATCAGCTTTCTCACTAATACAAAATCCACTCCAGGATTTCCCAGGGATCTAGCCTTGGACACCTCCTTTCTTTCTTTTATTCACATAAGAAACAAGACGATCTGAACATTGAACCACTGCTACTCTTCATAGAAAAATCACAACTGAGGTGGCTTGGCCACATACAAAGAATGTCTGATGACCGAATTCCGAGGAAAATACTGAGTGCGGTTCCAAAGGGCAGACATCCAGTGGGCCGCCCCAGACACAGTTGGGCGAGGCAACTCCAGAAACTCCAGAAAAGAGGAGAGGATGGGACTGCCATGAAATAAAAAAAAAATCAGGGACCTTGGCTTGATTTTTCTTGCATTTCTGATATTTTCTCCCGTGCTAGCAAAATACTTGGATTAATTTTCCGTATTAACTCGATTCTATTTGCTCCCTTTGCAGGTCGTGGTGCTGCCATGATAATTGAGTCGCTCCGACTCTTCTACCACCTGTCGTGCTTCCAGTGCTGCGTGTGCGGAGTTCGCCTCGGTGACGGACGCCTCGGGGCAGACGTGAGGGTTCGTCACAACCAGCTGCACTGTCACAACTGCTACTCCAGTGACGACGGAGTCAAGTTCAGCTGCGTCTAGGGCACTAGACTGCCGGTTGTCACTGCATTTGTGACAGTTATCTAGTTCAGCTGCACTGTCCTACTTCAGTGACGACGGAGTCAAGTTCAGGAGCGACTGAAAGTTGTCACTATAATTGTGACAGTTATGGTGTTCAGTTCAGCTGCACTGCCACAACTGCTGCTCAAGTGATGAAGTAGATGTGATCAGCTGCATCTAAGTCACTAAACTGACGGTTGTCACTTGTGTATGCGACAGTTATAATGCCTAGTTCGGCTACATTGCTTTGCATGACTTAGATATGTTCAGCTGCGTCTTGGTCACCAGACTGACAATTGTGACAGTTATGGTATCTAGTTCAGGTACACTGTCACACTACTCCAGTGACGACGGAATCAAGTTCAGTTGCACCAGACTGACAGATGTCACTTGTGTACAATTGTGATAGTTATCTGGTAAAAAGGCATCTAGTTAGGCGATGACAACATCAATCTGTCATTTCAAATTACGACAGTTCCGCATTGGCCAAATGAATGAACTTAATAATACTCTAACAGCTTAATATAATACCAAGTGATAAAAGAATTTTGTGCAGAAACACTCAACAATTGCCATGTAATGTAAGAATCTACACGGGCCATTAATATAAGCCCCGAGAAATCGAGGAATAGCATTTTCAAAAACAAAATGAATTTTTACAAAACATTCATTAAATGTAATAATGAAAATCCTAATGCCTCGGTTCAAAATGTCATGAAAATTATATTTTATTTAATGACGAAATTTTTATTAAACATTTGTAATTATGTATCATAAATAATATTATATGAATTAATCCCATTCATTTAGTCAATACTTTGGGAAGTAGATTTTGAGTGCTTGTAAAAATTTGAACTGGCAAACTGAAGGAGTACTAAATTGAAAAGTGATTTCGGGAAAAACTGTGATACGTGAAAGTGAATATTACAGGGACCAGATGAAGGAGAGACAATTGTTGCGAAGAAGAAAAGATATGATTGTATAGCGCCGATGATACTTACCATGTGCGATGTTGGAATTATTGCGGTACTTGTAAAAATGTAAATAAGATGTGCGCCGTCTAAATGTAAAAAAAGATATCCTACTTTTTCTTAAATTATTGCTGGACATAGATTTGTTGGTAGTTTTAATGATTAACCTCTGAAAGTTCTATATTTCTATTTATTATTGATTGAAGCGCCAATTTTGTACGCTTTCTTTAGGCTAGTTTGATGAATAGTGAAGATGTGTTGTCACATTTGACCTGATACGTTGTACATCTTCTTTTAAATCGTTCAAAAGTACAAAGAACCAAAATCCACATATTACGTAGATGTCAGTATATTATTTATGCCATTTTATACAATAACTAATTATTGATCTGTATAATATTATAAATAATGTAGTGTTGAAGATGGAACAAGGATTGAAAAGCTTAGATTAAACATAGATGTGATGCCATTTACCATGAATATTAGACTTAAGTTATTGTTATTTTGTTAATGTTTCTTTCTATACAGGTTTCAGGTGTAAGGAACCTAGTTTTTTTGGAAATAATTTATTACTTTATGAAGTGCACATCTGTTCTGAGTCTGTTAATATGCTTTTGTTAATAAGATATCACGAACAGACTTTTATTTTCAATTCACTTTATAAAAATATATTTTCTTCTTTAAAGCTTATTTATATTTTCTTGTATTATTGTGTAATTATTAACTTGTAAGGAAAAGGCAATTGTTAAAATATCTACTAAACATCCACTGTGTGTAAATAGTAAATTAAGGATTAATAGAAGATAAGAAATGTAAATGAATAAAGTACCTATACTATTGTATGATGGCTATCAATATGATTTGCAGTTAAGTCTGTAGACAAACATCACAAAATATATATTTTTAAATGTGTACTTTTATAACAGTCTACATTATATAAATAAAATATTCTCCTCTCAATCACATTTTATTTATTTGTTAGTTCGACTTGTGTAAAGAAAACAATAAACAGGGTATTATTAAGGCGACGCTTCCCAGCTCAAAAAGAAGAAGATGGAGAGATATGTAATTACGAATGTTGGACATATTTTCAATGATAAAATTGAAGCGAAATTGTGAAAATGCTTAATAAAACATGACTCATTTAAAATAGAGCAAAAATTTCGTGGGGGTTGTCTAAAACAACGTTCAAAGAAACACTGTGAATTTTTTCATACACATAACTTGTTAAATTATAGAGACAGGCTTGAAAATAAAAATTTTCGGGCATACTTTGCGATTTTTTTCTATCGAAGGAATTTCATATAATTTGCGTTTCGGCGTGGGGGTTGTATAGATATTATCTTCAAAAATAACATATATTTTTTAAGAGCTTAAAACATCAAATGTTCAAGGGAGATATGCAAGAAATCGGTAGGAATTCGGGTAGTGGCGGCTAAAGGAATGCCAGGAATCACTGGTTAAAGTAAGTCAAGTTAAGTTAACCTTAAGACCTGCTAATTTTGACCATCGTGCTAACTTTGACCAAAAAAAAATTTACTCTTGCTTCACCCTGGAGTCCAAAGACAAACACAGTTGCAAAACGTGATCGAACATCAGCTGCTTCATTGTGCGTCGACTCTACTAGTATAGCGTGTCAGCGTCCCCTTAACTCACGAGAAGCAGACGAAGGAGTCAGGAAGATGTGCGCCATTGTCAATGTTCAGACTAGAAAGGTTACACGTAGCCAAAACATTGCACAAATCATAAAAATGTCAGAAAGGGGGTATTCTGCAAAGCATACGGAAAGAAGTTGGGAAAGGTTTGTGTGGCCATAAATTCCACAGAGAAGAAACGGATAGAATTATTTTCTCCATCAAAATGGCTTTGTTTTCACAAAAAAGGAATTGGAGGGATATTTTGTGTATAAAGTGCAAATTAATTTGGTTATTTCAATGAATATGTTGTTGCTTTTATGTTTTTTTTTTTTTTTAAACAATTTGCTATTTTTATGGTAATAAAATGTGAATAAGAAAACCACATTTTTTATTGAGGTAGTATCATAAAATTTATTTAGTGAAATACTAAATTAGTTTCTTCAAAATAGTAAATTGTGCCTAACATTGAACACCACCAAGTAATCCTTGTGAAACGTAGGAAATGCCAGTCACTGGTCAAAGTTAGAAGAAGTCGGGGGTAACATTGACCATGCCTAAAAGTACCCTCTTGCAGGCTTACTAATTGAAAATTCAAATTTTTGAAGTGAAAACTTCTTTAGCACCGTTATGGTTTGAATCTTGATGAAACGGAAGCGAGCGACATGAAAAGAGACAAACGCGTACATCTATAGGTTTTAGCCTGTGAGAGAATGAGATAGCAATAAAATATTTATTTATTTCACGGGTACTTGGTTCTAATATAATACAACAAATCCAAGGTCTCATGCAAGCCTCCTTTGGTCTAGTGCGGAATTTGCGGCTCGCCAACCGCATGCGGCTCTCTGCATAGGCATCTGCGGCTCTTCGACTCTTCAGACATCAGTAGCATAATAAGGAATCTATGCGCGAGTCTGTTTATAGAAACATTTAAACGGGCAGAAGTATGATATTAGTGTAGATAATACAAAGCAACCAGTGATATGAAGCGCCTGACGAACCTTAGCGACCGGACATTCTGCGGGCCAGGGATCGGATCCTACAAAATCCAAAAACAAAAATTATTTTTGTAAAAATAATATCCAATCTTCAAACCACTCCAAAATAAACAGGCAAATAAAACACAAAAGAAAACCTATGTATTCCTCTATTACATTCCATCTATCCATGTTTTCTTAACAACTCTTAACCGAGTTTGCTCAGGATTTTTTACTAGGTGTCTCCTAAACCGACGATGTAAAGGCAGTGGAAGAATGGGAATCGCTCCAAAACTGTAATGCTAGCGTTGCAAGTGAAAGCTGGTTCACATTACGCTATAAATCTGCGAGCAGATATCTGTTGATTCGCGAGCGCTTATCTTTTGTCCTTTCACAAGAGGCTATCAAATATTTCTTCCTGTGGTAGGAGAGGGGGTCAGTCGAATTAGGGAGCGGCAGCGGAACGCATATTTTTTGTACTGAAATCTGTCAACTTGACATCTGTCATCCACGGGTCTAGGCAGCTCCGTAATTACAATGACCCCCTCTCCTGTTTTAGTCGGAGAAGGGGAGAGTTATCTTCTGGGATATTGCATCCGGAGCGGTTACGTCTGAGAAGTGTATTGTCTATGATTGATCTGCGCTTAAAAACGCTTAGGTGTGAACGGTCTGAAGGGATTGTATGGAGAGCGTTATTTGGCGTGCTATGATCTTTTATATTTGATAGCGTAATGTGAACCAGCTTTGAATAATTCGTCTCCTTACAAGCGACACCATTCGTTAGCGAATGCTAGCAGTTGGGTTAAGATAAAAAGAACGGGAATCGCCCTCCAGGTTTCCAGATTTCTCCTCCGATTTGGTCGGAACCTCCGCTATATTTATACACATAGATATTCAAAAAGAAACAAAAAACTTTTTTTTTTAAATTTTAAATACATACATATAAAAGATTTAAAAAAGAAAACCTATGGTTCTTAACTAATTACAATAAATTAATTATTTCTAGTTAACAAAACTACCCAACTCAAAAGAAATATTTTCTCTATTGAGTGTTTGAATTTGGGAGTAGTGCCATCATAAAATAGGTATTTTGGAGCTCCAGACCAGAGGTATCTGCCAAATTCAATTGTGGGGCTCACTTGTGATTTGTACAGGGTTAGCAGTTGTGTACTATTAAAGTATCTGCGGGCCCTGTACGGTACGCAAAATAAAAGAACATATTATAATTTACAATTGATCAATTTTTACTAATAGGTACATACAATCATAAGATATATAAAATTCGTTCTACGAGTATAAAATTAAAACTTATAATTAGTGTTTGGTTGGTCTAGTAGTTGGGTATGATTTTAGGTTTTCACGGCCAAAAGTATTTTCGTTATTTATTTTTGGGGTGTTATGCCGTGTTGCGCTACCTCCTTCTTTAGCCAACATTTCGGACAGCGTTACAGTGTCCATCATCAGAGTAGATGAGTCACCCCAACACTCCAAAAATAAATGACCAAAAAACAAAAAAATGATCTTGTAGTTGTTTGATTTGGGATCTAAAAGATTTTTTTTTTTTTTTCAAATTTGAATTTATACGGTAGGGCATTAAAAAATTTTATACCTTGATAAGCATAATTTTGATGAGAGGCGCTTGTTTTAAATTTAGGGTGATCTTGACCGGTTACCAATGTTTGTTAATGTTATTGTTGTATTGTAACAAAATAAAATGTATATATGTAACAATAGTTTCGTGAACGAAAATAAATTTGGTCTTTGAAAAAAAAATGCATTGAAAAAAAACTCGGATAGACCAGACTCCCCCCCCCATTATGAATGTTTTTAGATAGAATACAAAGTTATCTGATCACGGAAATAATTCTATTATGGCAGATTTGCCAAAATCTTCTTAATTTAATTTAAATCTTAAAAATACTTGAAATATTTTATTATCTAAATTAAGGCAAATATACAGAAAATAGGGACACGCTTAGGGGCCATCCATAAATTACGTCACACGAATTTCACGACTTTTTGACCCCCCCCCCCCCCTCCTGTCACATTTGTGAGACCCCCTCTCCCTAGAATTTCATGATTTTTTGACCCCCCCATACCCCTTGTCACACTTCTCTACACCCCCCCCCCCCCCCTTAAGGTGTGACGTAATTTATGGATGGCCCCTTAATATGCACAATTTATTTTAAAAATACTTTGTACTTACCAGTTTTGATAAAAAAATGGGAAATAAGTACAGTGGTATCTCGAGATACAAGTGCCCTAACAAACGAGATATTTGAGATACGAGCCGTCGAGCGAGCGAAGTTTTGCTTTGAAATACGAGTAACATTTGAGATACGAGGAAAGGCCGGCTGACGCACATTGTAAAAAAACCTTTTGCGTGTTACAACTGTACATATTCATCTTCTCATATGAGAGATGTGAAGAAACACATTCTGGAGAAAAATATTTTTTATATTCCGTCTGCTAACAATCATTTACTCGAAAGGGATCTTTGACGAACCACATGCTGATACACAGTGGAGAAAAACCCTTTTCATGTTCCGCCTGCAAAAAATTATTTTTTTAAAAAGTATTTTTGACAAACAACAACTGAGACACAGAAAAACCGTTTTCATGTTCGGACTTAGTTTTATCAAAAACAATCTTTGACATAACACATGTTGACACACGGTAGAGAAAAACCCTTTTCATGTTCTGACTGTAAAAAATCGTTTAATTAATAAAGTTCTCTCACGAACCACATGTTGACTCATATTTATTGACGCCCTATTGGGCTTTTACATATTAAATACAAATTTCTTTCAAAACAACAGTGAAAATATATACATAATATAAAAAACACATTAAAAAAAATTACAAAATCATTACTAATATTATAAATGCGAAACTGCTCCAGTTTGTTTGCTACGTTTTCACGCATTAAACAATAAAAGACTTTAAAAATTCTTTCACCAATAGAAAGCTCAATTATATGCGAAGACTATAGGCTGTATATAATGGTAAGCTCTGGCGTTATGAAATTATAAATATTAATATATTATATTTGTTATGTCGCTAACAAAAGCGAGTTTTTGCTAACGTCAGAAAAAAATCGTTTCCATGGGAACATCGACCAAGTATTGATCGAAGCATGGGAATGATGTTGATATATTTGTGAGCTCTATGCTGGTAGGTACTCGGCCCTCTACCTACTGGTCGGCTACTGCTCCAAAAAATTCAAATATTAGAATATGTTTTGTTTTTTTTTTGACAAGCTTATGTTTTGGAATAAATGTCAGATGAGAGTTCCTACATTAAAAAAATATATAATTCGTAACGATTATAAAGACCTGAATAATAAATAGTGTAATTTTTTATTATATTTACAAACTTCCAAATATTTAAATAAAAATAAACATCCGAAATGTTTGTAAGCGCATAAATTCCGAACGAATGAACAGAATTGGAAAATCCTTTTTTTCTTTGAGCTATTGCATTATGAAATTTAGGTAGCAGGCGAGATGTTTGAAAACTGAATGTAAGGAAATGAATGTATGGAATGCGGGAGGGGGTGGGGGTGGGGGGAGGGGGGATAATTGATAAGTGCAAGTGCTACAGTAATTTCCCGTAATACCATGCGAGCGAAGCCGCGGGGAAAAGCTAGTATATAAATAAAGCATAAACTCAATATAATAAATAAGAATTATGACTGTACA
This sequence comes from Glyphotaelius pellucidus, assembly GCA_936435175.1. NCBI lineage: Eukaryota > Metazoa > Arthropoda > Insecta > Trichoptera > Limnephilidae > Glyphotaelius > Glyphotaelius pellucidus. The sequence goes on along the minus strand of OW386551.1, from coordinate 10,569,328 downwards.
AGTGGCGGTCCGTGAGTTTTCAGTGAGTTAGAGTGCTAAGATTGAAAAATACGACGTTACTGATGTTGTTGTAGCTGAAAATGATTTTTTTTTTTCAAAATTTCGATACTTTGTATGAAGATTTTCAGGGTCTACTGAAATGTGGATGCGGCGATTCATACAAAAAGTTGAAATTTTGAAATAAATAAAATTCGTTTTCAGCTACAACAACATCAATAACGTCGTATTTTTCAATCTTAGCACTCTAGGGCACTGAAAACTCACGGACCGCCACTGAACTGTACGTATTCATCTTCTAATAAGGAAGATTTTGAGATTTTGGGGGCTGGAAAGGATTAATGGCATTTCAATAAATTTCAATGGGGAAAATTGATTTGAGATACGAGCAAATTGACATACGAGCAAGGTTGCGGAACGAATTAAGCTCGTATCTCGAGGTATCACTGTATTTCAGTTTCCGAAAATGGAAAATAATGCATTTAAGTCAATGACGTTACGATTTTAATAGCTATTTACATTAAAAAAAAACCTTCGACCAAGTATATACGAAAAAACTGATAATTTAACGGCTCCCCTTTCCGCCATGTTTTGAATTTTAAGCCTAGTTTTTAATTTTACATATTTTTTAATTACTAAAAACCTATTTTAGGATCATAGGCTCATATTTTGGGATAAATATTAAGAGAAGAAAAACTAACCTTAAAACTTTCGCATCAATAAAAATAGCCGCCAAGTAAAACCGTAGTGGTCATGATATAAATACGAAGGTTCCATGCTAACTGAGAATAAAGTCAACTCAACACCTCTTTGAAAAGTCATTAAAAGCAATGATTTTTTTTTAAATTAGCCGAAAACCCTAACCTAAGGTAACCGATTTAACCAATTTTTTAAATATATTTTTTTTTTATCTTATCTGAGATGGTTCTGAGTTGGTTTCATTCCGAGTTGTCCGGTCACCAAATGCGAAATATTAAGGGATTCAACAATGAGAATATAAAGAACAACCAAAGTTTATGTTTATTTATTTATTTTAAAGTTAAGATAGCAAAACGTTAAAAAGGAAATAATTTTGAACATGAAAATCAAAATCTATACCAATAATATAAATGCGAGAGTGAGTATGTTTGTTTGTTACGCTTTCACGCCTAAACCACTAAACCGATTTTTAAATTCTTTTACCAATAGAAAGCTACATTTTCAGCGAGTAACATAGGCTGTATATAATGGTAAGCTCTGGCGTTATGAAATTTGTATGAATGAAAATGTGCGTATTTCATATATTTTAGCGGCAGGGAGGAAAGGAAGGGGAAAGGTTAGGTTCGCGGAGAGGGAAGAGACGAGGGAGGAGGAAGGCGGGGAAGGTGGAAGGGAACGGGGGCGCACGGGAAAGGACACGCAGGGAGAATCAATTTATTTATTTGAATGGCATTGCACGCCGGGTACCAGTTAGTAAGTAATAAAAATAAAATTACAATAAAAAAACTGTTTCAAATAGGTTATTAGATTAGAAAGACATCGCTTCCTCTTCAATAATCATTTTTAATGACGACCGGCGTAGTCCAGTGGTAAGGCTCTTGACTCGCATTCCGAAGGTCGCGGGATCGAATCCCGGCGTGGCAAATAAATTTTATTTGAATAATTTTTGTTATTTCACAATTTATTAATTTAAAATAATATGTAGTATATTTGCGGCACGTTCCAGAGTGGCAGATACTCTCAGTATCGCCCTGGTGTAAGACCACCGTTCAGAATTGAAACGTTGCTTGAAATGGCTCTAGCCGTGTTTGGTGACCAGATAGAAATAGCCAGGTACTTCCCACCTTCCTCTTCCCATCTCCTTCCCCCCGCCACTACCTTCAGCCTCACAACATACCCCGATTGGGGATGCCATAGTCTTACTGGCTCCAGACGGGAGCAGTTGGGACTCTTGTGCGGTGTTCGTAAACAACAAGAATTCAAAATTTCAGTCGGTTTGGCGCCACAGAGCCCGAGATACATCCAGGCATATAAAGGCCGAAGCCAATACATTCATGCACGTGGGAAAGATGAATTTTTTTCACAAATGTTACTTTTTAGAATTTGTTATTGATTCCTCCCCAGACCATCATTTTTAATAAGAATCCAAAATTTCAGTCGGGTTGGCGCCGTAGTGCCCGAGAAAAAGGCTTTTAAAGTCCGAACCCAAGTCTTACATTATGCCTGAGGGAAAAGAATTTTCCACGTAATTAGGAGCAGATAAATAAATCAACACAAATATTTTTACATGTATAAAGGGAAAAAATTAAATTATAAAATTGTGTTACGTGGAGAAATGAGAAAAAATTCAAATGAAAGGAAAAAAATCAAACTTTAATATTGGTACCTATACATAGAAATGAGAAAAAGTAACAATGTAACTATGTCGAAGTTGTTTTTTCACGGGAAAGCAGCTATTATTTTTGACTGAATTTTGACTAAAGTACTGCATGTTGATTGGCGGGCCGGTTCGAAAGAGACTGGTTGAGAAAGGCTTTAATATAAGCTTTTGGCTATGTTCTTTCAATCCTACTCCGTTTTAACTAAATTAGAAGGATAGAGAATACGGATAAATTACATACAGTAGCTGTTATTGTTGGCATCGCGTTTGGGTCCCACCCAGGCGTCGCGTGTTGGATTCCTCGGCTGGCTAAGTTCCTCCATCACAACACAAGCAACATTTTCCGCTTACTGTGGTGGTAGTAGGAGATCAGAACACAAGCAACATTTTCTGTGGTGGCAGTAGGATATTTTCAAATATTGTCAAGTTTTTCTCGTGACCCGCAAAAACTTATTAAATATCTCCCTGGCTATTCAAAACATAACTGTGCAAATTATCAAATATCTGATATTATACGTATACCTACCTACCTATAGTACGGTTGAAATTTAAGAACCCGACTTCGAACTTCGAGTTCTTTACTGATGCCGCGCCTTATGCAAAACCATTTTCGTACGTGAAGTTTGTTACAAAGCTACAGTTGTGTCGCCCGCCGCCCGCGGGGCCTAGCAGCAAATAACCGCGGAGTGGATTTTTAACTGCCAGTTATTACAATTACTGTTGCATAAAATATTATTTCTTACGCCAGCCAACTACAGGTAGGTACTTATAGCAGGAATTAATTAAAAACCTATTTTCAGCTAACGACATCGTTTCGATAAGTAAAAATAGAGCTTGGAGACTCAGCAAAGCCAATTAGTTGGTCATTAAAAATAAGTACATCGCTGGATTAAATACTATTTCTTGTGTAATTGCGCCGTAGTACCTACCCGCTAATATATAATTCACAGATGGGTAGGTAGGTACGGTTCCAGTAAGTGCCCCCCTAAAGCCCACATAATAGTGTTGGGTAAATGGTGGCCAGATGCTGGTTCCCAGTACCCGGTGACACGAGAGGGTATTACGGCTTCATGACCCAACCTGCCCCCTTCTCCCCAGCCACCCCACACCTGGAGTTACCCCACACTCCTCATCATTATTGTATTTTTATCAGTTACTCTGGTTTGCATTTTTTGGCTCAAAATCGCTCGATCAGATCTCACGTTGTTAATTCAAATATGTCATATTTGATTGGAGTTGTCCATAGATATTGATCATAGAATCAAGGGTGATGGGCCATAAGCCAATATTAGTATAACGAGTGTCGCCAACATCGTTTATTCATACCACTGCAAATTGCATCTACACACAGCGCCTTACCGTTTTTTTCTACTCATTCGCAAATTCATAACTTCCATTGGCTTCGCCACTTTGCTATTCCGTTCAGTTTGGTTGTTACTCGGCGATAGTCGGCACGCTTTCATGCCAAATCTCTTTTTGTTTCTATTATTTCTGGTGTTGTCACAATGAAAATGCTCACGTACTCACGGTTTGTATTTCTACTTAGTCTGAGCTCGTAAATTTATTTTATTTATTTATTAACTTAATTTTAGTAAATTGTACATTTAAGTTTACAATTTGCTAATTGATTATATCATTTCATGTTGCAAACTATATTTTTTCTTATCTTATGTAGCTCCTACAGTACCTATCTCCAGGAATGACTGACTTATGAATCCATCTCTCCCACTGCGGTGCAAGGCAATATTCCGAGAGTTCTGCTAAGGAGGTCAAAAGGTATCCCTCAACCAGTCTCTCGCGATCCGGCCCGCCACGCAGTTGGTGAGTGAGCAGTCGCATCCACCGCTAAGAGCTAGACAAACCTCACCCCATGAACCCGGGCTACTCTGCCAAGTTACCAAAGGCAGAGGTGTTTATTTTTTTCAACTTAAAACATAAAAAAAATCACTGGGAATTGGACAGTTAGGGAAGGGGGGACGGGTTGGGCGGCTACTCGGGTGAGTGACCAGTGACAATAGGTGGAAGAAAAAAAAAAAGTTCGATTTTGAAAAAAACATTAAAACTGAACACATCAAAAAAGTTACCGGATACCAAAATTTTATTTACTTTTTTTTTATTTCAAATAATGCCAGGAGTCACTGGTTAAAGCAAGTCAAGTACGTTCCGTACCTTAAAAATTTGAAGTTTTAAGCTCTTGAAAAAATATATGTCATTTTTGAAGATAATATCTAGATACGTTCCACGCCGAAACACAAATTATATGAAATTCCATCGATAGAAAAAAATCGCAAAGTATGCTCCGAAAATTATTAAAAACAAGCCTATTTCTATTATTTTAAAAGTTATATTTGTGAAAAAAATCACAATCTTTCTTTAAATGATACTTAAGATACCTTCCACGAGATTTTTGTTCTATTTTAAACGAGTCATGTTTTATTAAGCATATCACAATTTTTGCTTCATATTTATCATTTAAAATATTAGCGCGCTCTGTCCAACATTCGTAATTACATATCTCTCCATCGTCTTCTTTTTGAGCCTGGATGCGCCGCCTTAACACCCTGTTAACAGCTTAATGCGAGAGAATAAATACATTAAGAGAATTAATAAAAACAAAATGTTAGTTTAACCTTCCAGTATCCACCCTGTAACGGTGGTCTACCATGCTTTGAAAAACTTTCATTGCTCTATGAAATCACGTGTTTATTTATTGAGTGGACCTTTCCACCCCCATGTCCTCCGCCTCTCGCCCCTTTCCGATGGTGGTGGCGGTGACCCGTAACCAAGGCAAGGCAAACAGTGACCATCCCCGTCACGTCAACGCAAATATTGTATATGATCCAACCAACCAACCACCCAACATACCTACCCCCACCAGCCACTTGATCGGGCCGCGGGAACTGGCGAGTGTGTCGACAGAGCCGGACCACGTATTTCCGTTTGCACGTTCAGGAGCTCTAAGGCCCTCCGTTCACAGAGATACTTACAAACTACGTGATTGTGACACAACCACAAGTACCCTGCAGATATACTACGTTTTAATGCTGGTTTCCGTACACGGCGCTACACGAAATATACCGAATCATTTTCACGTAGAGCCGTGGAGTTAACACGACGTCAAATGACTTTTTTCCAACATCAATCTATGCCTTCTCCACTAAATGCTTTCTTACGTGTTCTGGTAATGTATAGTTATATAAACACGCATTTTTTTCCACTTCCAGAACAAATCTAACATTACTTTCATGTTCAGACGACGTTTCTGTCAAACGAAATTCAAATTCAAAAACCATTTATTGCACAAAAAAAAACACAAGTAAAAAAGGTGTAGCTTATATATGAATTCTATTTCTTCCAGCTAACCAAAAAATACAAACATTATAAACCAAAAAATTACATGTTTACAATTACATATGAGAAAATAAAAAATAAACAGAGTTAATTTACATAAGGTATTCATTAAGAAAGTAGTAGACATGAACGCTGCAACGCGTAGCGCGCTACCAGCACCGTCGGTAGCGTGCAACTGATTTCAACCTGACACCCATCGCGTAGCGCCGCGTACGAATACCAGCAAAATTGTATGGCGGGTACCCACAAGCGTGCGCGTGCTACGCGCATGAGACTTGAGTAGCTTGTAAGTAGCTCCATGTACGGAGGCACTAACACGGTGAAAACTTAACAATATCGAATCGTAACTTCCGATGATTTTATATCGATTTCCCCAGCGCAGTTTCACCGTTGACAGCCGAATCGATATTGATAGGAAACAAAAAAAAATCGATTACGAATGCACTCGCTCCGTCAACTCTCGTAAAAAAGCAATTTCCTCTTTTCGTACGTGTATGTCACTAGAAAATTTTTTATCAGTTAAGAAAGCCCAGGCAGAAACCAAACGAATTTTGAAAAATAAAAAACGCGCTGGATGGCGGAAGTTCTGTGAGAACCTGTCTCCGGAAACTCCCCAATCTTCAGTTTGGTCTAGCTTAAAAAAATTCGGATCATCGTATTCTCCGCCGAGAACCAAGCATATATCAGAAGAAATTCTTATAGGATTTGCGGATAAAATAGCCCCCCATCAGTGGCCGGATATGAAGAAATGCCTTCTATTAAGCCATATCCATCTCATTCTAACTGGCTAGATGCTCCTTTCTCCATTGATGAGATGAAACGAGTAATAAGAACCCTTTCTGACTCTGCTCCGGGTCCCGATGGAATACTTAATAGTTTCATTAAATCATTTTCTGATATGGCGGTTGAATATTTCTTATCTCTTATTAATAATATGTTTGAAACAGGACTAATTCCGGATGATTGGAAAACTCAAAAAATCATTCCCATTTTAAAACCTGGAAAAAATCCATCTGAAATTTCGTCTTATCGGCCTATTGCTCTTTCATCATGTTTGATGAAAGTAGCGGAGCGTTTGATGAAGAACAGATTAGAGTGGTTTGTTGAAAGTCAAGATATTATCTCACCAAATCAGTATGGTTTTCGGAAAAAGAAATCTACAATGGATAATTTAAGTTTGTTCACAACTGACATCCGAGTTTCCCAATCCCTAAATTCTTATACATTGGCCACATTCCTTGACCTTTCATCAGCTTACGATGATGTTTTACTGAATGTTTTGAAAGAAAAGCTAATTAAAAAACAAATCCCCCCGAAATTAGTCCAATTTATTATTAATTTGCTCTCAGATAGGTCCATTATTATTGAGTCTTCCTCTAAATGCTTAAGGCGCAAACTATGGAGAGGTTTGCCCCAGGGTTCTGTTATTAGTCCTCTGTTGTTTAATATTTATATAAGCGACCTAGACTCAGTAATTCCTTTTTCTATCAAGCGTCTTTACTTTGCGGATGATATCCTTGTATATTTGTTACATAAAAATATTATTCTTGCAGCTAAGGAAATGAATTTGGCTTTACAATATATTAAAAGCTGGTTGTCAATAAATGGGATGAATCTGGCGGCATCTAAAACAAGGGTCGTGGCTTTCACGCGCAAAAGAAAAATTCCCCAATTCTCAATTTCTTTTGATAATGTGCCTCTACAAACCACTACTCAAATCAAATTCCTTGGTCTTCTTTTGAACCATAAACTTTCCTGGCTTACACACATTCAGATAATTTCTACAAAGTGTGAAAAGGGACTTAATATGATGCGAGCAGTTTCCAGAGTATGGTGGGGATCTCATCCTACCACTCTTAAATTAATGTATAATTCCCTAGTTCGGAGCCACTTGGATTATGGCTCATTCCTTTTTGACCCACTCCCTAAATATCTAGATAAGAAAATGGAAAGAATTCAATCAAAAGCCCTCAGAATGATTATTGGAGCTATGAAGTCTTCTCCAATTAATGCGCTTCAGGTGGAATGTGTGGAGCCTCCATTATATTTCAGAAGGCAATTCCTTGCCAATAAATATATTTTCAAGGCTTTATCGTTATCACATCATCCTATTAAACAAAGTCTTAATAGGTTAAGTGTTAATTTGAATTCTAACAAAAGATTGAGAGAAAAACAATGTTTAACTCTTAATTAAAAGTTTTCATCTCTATAATTCTCTATCATCTTCCCTCCAATATCTTCAAGAAGTTCCCAATCTTCCTATATACAATATTCCATTTAAGGCAATCACTTTTATGCCGAACACAATAACATCAGTCTTTCGGAAGAATATTTTATCTTCCCCAAATGAATTTCAAAATGTGGATGATTGTTTTAAAAGCATAGTGGCTTCAAAATTCCCTGGATTTTCCATCCTTTTCACGGATGGTTCCAAATTTGAAAATAAAAGATGTGGAGCATCGATATATAGTCCAGAATTCAACATCAATCTCACTTATAAATTACCGAAAGAAGCTTCCATATTTACAGCCGAATGCTTTGCAATTGAACAAGCGCTAAATCAAATCCAGGTTCTCAACATTCATCGAGCCTTACTATGTACTGATTCGCTAAGTGCTCTAACTAAAATTAGGTCAAATATTTTACGTTATCCGGAAGACAATATTATATGTAAAATAAAAAATCTTCTCAATTCTCTTAGTGAATCTGGGTTTGAGACGATATTGGCCTGGGTCCCTGCCCATTTGGGTATCGAGGGTAATGAGATGGCCGATTTTCTCGCCAAATCTGGTTCAGATTCCGGAATTATCCCACTAAATTTTAGAATTCCTATATCCGATGTCTTTCCGATTCTTAAATCCAATATGACTCGTGCCTGGGAAGAAAATTGGGCAGTCTCCAAAATAAGAACTGGATCTTTCTATGCGGGAATTCAAAACCATATCCCTGCTAAGCCATGGTTTCACGGTAAAAAACTTTCAAAACGATTCATTTCATGTATCTCGAGAATGAGAATTGGCCACTGTTCAATTGCATCTCACTTGTCTAGAATTAGAGTTTTAGATGATCCGTTCTGCCAGTGCGGTGTGGAAGAGGAAACCCTCGACCACGTTTTTTTTAACTGTAAAAACCATTCATCTTTCAAGAACATATACCGCCGGCTTATTAAAATCACACACCAGTCCCCCCTTAACATTTCATACCTTTTATCTCTTAACAATCCTCGTGTTCATACAGCTTTATGTAAGTTTATTAACCTGAATGAATTCAATATTTAATTTGTTTTAGTGATCTAAATGAGTCCAATATTTAATTTGTTTTATTATTTTCCCATTAGATTAACCGAAATTTCTTATCCATTTTAAATATTACCGGCACAAAGCACTCTCTCCAGGGTGAATTGCCTTAAACCAAAAAATAAATAAATTGGCAATGTTAAATTGAAATACTAATCTAAATATGCATTGGCAGTCTGCATTTACTTTTTGACACTAAACCAGAGTTAATTAGTTAATGAGGTCTTTATTTATATTTCAACCATTTTCGTTTCTCAAAGATCGAACGGAATAAATTGATTGCGTCTTAGTTGCATTATTTATCCGAATTCTTTTATTTCTAAGAGCTTCGTTGTTTCATTACGTTTATTAAAAAAGCCAGTAAGTTTACATAACTTATCTGATACTATGGAGGTCACTCTAAAATTTATCAATCGTCGGCGTCGGTCGGAATATCTGTAAACAATCGTAGACCGTGCTCGGAAATATTGATAACTGACCATAGTTGACGGATTTGGTCAATATCGTATTGATATATAGATTTTATCGATTGACTATGCTAGACCTTCAGTAACCGCATCTGCCATATGAAACCAATACGGATTTGTTAGAGCAATATCCCCCAACAAAACGCCAATAATGCTTGGGCTTGAACCGCCAAAAGCACTACCGTAAAATGTTTTTTCAGTTTGGTAGTAGCTCGGCGACAGTCGACGCGCTTCCATGACCTGTCTTCCTTTGTTTCTGTTATCTACCCCCTATTGGTGCGTTTCCATAGAAACAAAGCTGAGCAGAGTGAAACAGAGACGTACAAAAATTGACCAATCGTATTGCTCAGAAGACACATCTCATCTCCGCTCCACTTGTAAAGTTTTGTGATTTTGACGGAATTTGATCATCCATTATCAATTAACTCACGTCTTCACGAATAAATACCGCGAAACGATGAAAATGACAATTGAGAAGATACTTGCTTTGACATACTGTGTTGCCAGCTCTAAATATTAACATATATTGCTCTGGATTCTAGCGTTTTTAGTATATGTTTTATCTATGTCAGTTTATTTTTCATTATCATTATTAAGATCGCTAAATGTATTTTAAAGCCATAAGTATTTGAAATACAAATTAAAAAATACTTCAGCATCAGGTAATTGAAATACCAATTTCAAAATACATTTTTAGGAAGTAATTTAATTCAAATACTGCCCAGCCCTGTCTACGCCCACAGTCCGGCCCGCTGACCCCCATTACACAGGGCGGGTCGCAGGGTGCAACCCACCCCGTCCACCCGTCACCATTCCCATACATTATTCATGCTCGGTACTTAATCACGGGGAATCTTCACTTAGATAACCCCTTTGTTCGAACAGGTACTAATAGTCAAATTATATTGTGTTTGATTTTTTTAATATTTAGAAAAAATATATAAGTACCCACGTAAATAAATAAATTAGTTACATTTTCGAAAATTAGATGGATAACTAAGGTGACTGATATGTTGTATTTTATTTTATTTGGAAAACCAACAATTATAATATTTTAAAATATGTGTAAATTATTTGGTTCCATGTCAACTGAGAATAAAGTCAACTCAACACCTAGTTGAAAAGTCATTAAAAGCTTTGAAAAAAAATATTTTAAATTAGACGATAACTCTAACCTAACGTAACCTATTAAACCAATTTTTATACACAAATTTTAATCACTCTAAATGACTTATCTGAGATGGTTCTGAGTTGGTTTCATTCCGAGTTGTCGTCACCAAATTATTCAACCAATAATAGGTTTTCACTGATGAGATATTTAAGAAATATGAAATGTAATTTAGTATTCAGGTTAATTTGAAAAATAATTAAAATGGAAATAGTCCGTTAAGATCAAAGATATCGAAATACAAGAGATATGCTATGATGGCCGCCCGACTGTCAGTGGACTACGGTCTAATGGGCCTAGTATACGGAATTCAGTTGATTTTTTTGAAGGTATGCAGTAGTATTGGTAACAATATCGGCGACAACAGGAAACACAGTCTTCCCAACAAAAACTGCCCATAGCACATCTCTTATATTTAAATATTTTTGGTTAGGATCTTGTAAGAATGGGTTGTTTAACATAATTTGAACAATTCATCAAATTTCAAAGTTAATTTCCAAGTTCTGTAATTATATCGACTGTAGTTTGATAAAACTCCTCAAGCCTCATAATGAAATCTTTGGAGGAGACAATAAAAATGTAATAAGTACTTCCAAATCGTAAAACTAATTAAAAATCTTAAAGTTTATTTGGAATTTACAGACAGACGAAATGCCGCACTTTATTTTAATACAAAATTGTCGACCGCCGGTTTGGAAGTACACTTCCATCGTCAGGATAATATGAACACAATATTAATAGTTTTAATATTATTATGAAGATGGAAGGGTTCTTCCGAAACTGGTCAACAATTGTATTAAAATAAATTGGTTTGAAAAAATTATGTGTGATACAGGTAAACTCAGTTCTGTTTTTGCAAGTGTAAAAAATACCGTAGCGTAGGTAAACACATTATTAATTTTATGTATAGTAAAAAGAGACAGAAGTTGCATTGCATTATGTATATTGTAATATATAAAAGGGGGGGGGGGGGTTTACCCCCCCCCCCCTTGATCTCAGCATTGCTTAGGAAAAAAGAGATTAATACTCCTAAATTAAACTCTTGAAAAATACAACAATATTATTTCGCACCAATTATCAATTTAAAAAAAAATTATATGAATACCGCTCAAACAGTCCCGACTGCTCCCGTCTGGAGCCAGTGAGACTATGGCATCCCCAATTGGGGTATGTTGTTAGTTCATAGCTAGGCAGACTGCCCGTTCTAAGGAACCAAATGATGGTGAAAAGGCCAAATTTTTTTTGTTTTTTTTTTTGTACAGATTAAATTATAATTTACTAGCTTTTCCCCGCGGCTTCGCTCGCATGGTATTACGGGAAATTACTGTAGCGCTTGCACTTATCAATTATCCCCCCTCTCCTCCACCCCCACCCCCTCCCGCATTCCATAAATTCATTCCCTTACATTCAGTTTTCAAATATCTCGCCTGCCACCTAAATTTCATAATGCTATAGCTCAAAGAAAAAAAATCAAATTTGGTTCATTCATTTGGAATTTATGCGCTTACAAACATTTCGGATGTTTATTTTCATTTAAATATTTGGAAGTTTGTAAATATAATAAAAAATTACACTATTTATTATTCAGTCTTTATAATCGTTACAAATTATATTTTTAATGTATGAACTCTCATCTGACATTTATTCCAAAACATAAGCTTGTCCAAAAAAAACAAAACATATTCTAATATTTGAATTTTCTGGAGCAGTAGCCGACCAGTAGGTAGGGGGCCGAGTACCTACCAGCATAGAGCCCACAAATATATCAACATCGTTTCCATGGAAACGATTTTTTTTCTGACGTTAGCAAAAACTCGCTTTTGTTAGCGACAGAAAACGTATAACAAATATAATATATTAATATTTATAATTTCATAACGCCAGAGCTTACCATAATATACAGCCTATAGTCTTCGCATATAATTTTGCTTTCTATTGGTGAAAGAATTTTTAAAGTCTTTTTATTGGTTAATGCGTGAAAGCGTAGTAAACAAACTCGAGCAGTTTTGCATTTATAATAATGGAAGTATGGATTATGACAAGCCACAATAATAATTATTTTTACAAATTAGCATTTGTACACATTTGATACTTGTCGTATGAGAACGGGTCGCTGTAGATTTTCCTCTCCTGCAAGATGGGTCTCTTCAAGGTACAAGTTCACTCCTTGCTTTACTCAAACAGACCCTCCATACAACATACCCAAAGATGACGTAGGTATGTGCGGAGTTAGCGTTAAGAAAGAAAAAATATGTTTTGAAAATAATTATAATAAGGTACGGTACTAGATACTTCGCATTAGAAAATAATTAATGTATTTAGAAATGTGCTAAAATAATTCTTGTATTCTATTGTAGGTATTCATAAATTAAAAAAAAAAACAGAACTAACTATTTATTTTAACAACATTTTAAACAGAGCGAAACGTGACAATTTTCCTGCAACCCACCCTAAGCGTTTAACCAAAGCTGTAAAGTTCTGCAATTTTCTGATTACTAACTACATACATAATTTAAATGTTGAAAACTTTATACCAACACTTATCTAACACACACATACACACCGCAAACACGACAAACACGACACTAATACGCGAGGGAAATTATTACCAAGAGCTATTACTGCCTGTCCGTAATTACATATAAAAAATTATCACATCACACGATAATAGCAGAACCTCAGTCACAATACGAATTACACATAATTACAGGTGAAAGCGGCCAATGGGAGCAGGGCCAGAGGTGGACAGCCAATCACAGGGCGAGGCGGGGCGGGATTTTCCGCACCTGTCAGGTGACAGCTGTCAGAAAGACGCTTTTCCCGCGATTTCCTCCGACCATAGAGACAATGGATTATACCTACCACCACATTAGTTTTTATTCATCGCGCGCGTTGGACTACCCTTTAGTGCTGAATTTCAGCGCCCTTTTTAAACTGTGACGATAGTTTTTTTTCTGAAGGCTAAAAGGTTAAATTTTATAGCGATCGGCAATGATCAGTGATTTTTGGGAATCTTCTTATTAAATTTAATGTTGATAAGTGCGAATTTATCTTCTAAAACTGGTATCAAAAAGGAAATCAGACAACTTGATTTCCAGAAGGTCCTAGGTATCTATCTACACAGGACTTTATTAATAGATAGACAGAAAATTAGTTTTGAATTGGCTCAACACAAAAGGCCCCAGGAAAACCTCAGAATTTATATAATCCTAGTGAAAGATTTGTTTAAGGCGGTATAATACCCTAATATTGGGGGTTTGCTCAAAGCTCACATTTTAATAAATTCCGACGAATTCCTAAATATAAAAACTTTTTTTTCAAACCGCGACCCGGGGATGTAAGTTATATATATATTTAAGATTAATAAAAACAATATCTAACCATTTATATATTTACGTAGAACTGTTTGAAAATTTTATTTACCGTATATAACTATAAATTTAGCGGTGAGCACCAGATTTTATTTTTCTCGACAATGAATTAATAACTTCGGAAGGGATTCATTTAGAAACATCTAAAATATTAGTAACACGTTCTTCGGAATTAATTACAATGAACACGGCGGAAAGGTCGAATCTCCAGGCCTGCTAGGGCGAATTCGACCGTACGTCCGTCCAATACGCCGTGCCGCGGGCGTACGTTTGTTTACACACTTTCTTCACTTACGTCGTTAAGATTCCCACGTTTTTTTCTTCTTGTTGTTGTTTGATAGGGCAAATTCGACAGTAGGTCCTTCCAATACACGGGTCGCGAGTCGCAATGTGTACACACGGCTTCTTTACTTACGTCGTTAAGATTCTGAATATATTTTAGGGTATTGTGTCGTCTTAAGCCGCCGCTATCCGGATTTCTACCGATTTATTACATGTATCCCTTAAACATTTGAAGTTTTTAAGCTCTTAAAAAATATATATTATTTTTGAAGATAATATCTAGATACGTTCCATGCCGAAACGCAAATTATATGAAATTCTCTTGATAGAAAAAAATCGCAAAGTAAGCTCGGAAAATTATTTAAAACAAGTCTATTTCTATTATTTTACAAGTTATATTTGTGAAAAAATTCACAATGTGTTCTTTAAATGATACTTAAGATACCTTCCACGAGATTTTTGCTCTATTTTAAAGTCATGTTTTATTAAGCATTTTCGCAATTTTCGCTTCAATTTTATCACTTAAAATATAAGCGCGCTCTATCCAACATTCGTAATTACATATCTCTCCGTCTTCTTCTTTTTGAGCCGGGAAGCGCCGCCTTAAGGATAAGAAAGTGTAGGTCTGGGCCATAAGTAGGTCAATGCTGTAGGAGGGGTGAAACAAAAAAACCTATGACATTCCTCAGCCGAGCTATTGAGCATAGGATAACGTTCGTAAAAACAAACAGACCCCATGAGACAAATAATTTCTCATGAAAAGAAAAATAATTGATTAGAAAAATAAAATGAACAACGTTTAAAAAAAGTGGCTACCTATGGGCCGATATTTTAGTTTTTTCTATAATATTATTTTGTATAAGTCGGCTTATCTTGTCAGGGTTCCTAGCATAGAACAACTTGACGAACGTAAATAATATCTCTCACAGCGAGCAACTGAAATTTCGGCCCTTTTAGAATTAAGCGAAATACAAGTTACCGTTAATTAAAGATGATTTTGCTTAAAAGGGGTAGGGGTAGGGAGGCTGATTTGATGCAGGGTTTAGGCGTTTTTGATTAATGTCCTAGTGCACCTAATTTTTTTTTTCTTCTGTGTGTATTTATTTTCTATTTTGTTCTGTTTAAAAACGATAAACAGTTAAATTCCCGGGTTGTGAATAACCTGCCAATGTTTGAAAAAAAATAATCAACTAGCATCATTACAAGCAGTTGCTTTTGCAATGATGGAGGAATTAGAGCTAAAGATGGAACTAGCAGAGGAATTGAACTCATGACACATGGGTTGGGAACCAGACGCTATTATTTATTTTATTAATAACCAATTTAATATTACAGAGATTTTCACACAATTATATATATCTGATGGCGATGATTATACGATAGGCGACGATCAACGCAAATCAAAATAGAAAAACCAATGTCTTAAAAGAACTCTTTAATCACAAAAAGAGCCAAAAGTGTTAACTGATGAAATTATATTTTTAAATGAAATTAAATTGAAGTAAGGTTTTAAACGTGTATAAACTGAACTTTGCTGAAAGTTAAAGTAGAAGTGTGGGTACCTGTACAGTGCGGGTCCTTGACAAGACGTTGAGGCAGTTTGGACAGAAGCTTTGAATTATTGGACATTGATGAGTGCAGATTATAGTGAAGGCAATAGACAAAGAAAGTATAGAGATAAGATAAGAGTACCTACAGCCTACAGTGAGGGATTTGAAAAGACGTTGAGAGAGTTTGGACCCCCCGAGGGGATGGGAGCCCCGCCACCCCCTTCACAGGTTTCGTGCCAACACCTGCTGATATCCGCTGGTAAGTAAATATCTATTAATAATCTCAAAACTTTAAACCCACTACTTTTCTTGTGTGATCTTTTGTGTTTGTTTTATCCGGATTCTTGCCTTCTTCGTGTTGTAAGGCTTATTTTCGTATTCAATTAATTGGGAACAACTTATTGAAACTTAAAAATAATATTAACAACTAGGGCTGCCACCTATCCGAGTTTGCATGGTGCATGTCCGGGCTACGGGTTTAACATCGATATCTCCGAGTTAGACCGGGCGGTGGCAGCGAAGCTACAGACGACAAAATAAACTTTATGACGAGAATCAAAAATTGAACCAAGTATTTCCTCAGCTCGTACAATCTAGTGATTCAACATTGCCTGTTGATTTACGATGGGTTCAGTTATTCAAAGTCACCTCAACCTTCACCGAACTGCCAAAAATAATTGGAATTTTTTTTTTCAATCCCTATAAGCAATGCTTTTGTTGAACGCGTCTTTTTTTTAATTGGAAGTTTGTGGACAGACGAGCGAAACTGCTTGTCAGTGGACATGGTGAAGGCAGAGTTCATTGTGAATATTAATTACAATATGAATTGCGAAGAATTTTTGAAGTTTTTGAAGAAAACTGAACAAGAAAAGATGCTTAAACAATCCCTTCAGAATGAAAAATATAGTTTTAAGTGTCAAGCTGGTCCAAGTCAGCCTAGCACTAGCTAGGTCATTTATATTTAAACAAAAAAATTACCGATGGCAATTTACCATGACATTTTGCCTTAATTAAATAATTCATAATAAAAAAAAACTATATTTCTAAAATCTCCGGGTCTACTGTTTTTGAAAGGTGGCAGCCCTATTAACAACTCTATGCAGTTAGAATTTTCAAAAAATATATTTTTTTAATTTCATTTTCGCAATGTAGACATATATTTAAGTGCACACAAAAAAAGTTACACGCATATTTGTTTAAATCTTTTTACTCTATGTAAAGTGCTTTTGAAACTTTAAATGCGTTTTTCTCAAAACTGTGTTTATAAATCGGTGACCGAGATTTCTCGGAAACAATTTATGTCTCCGATCAGTCTCAAATTTTAACACAAGCTTCTTAAGTATATTTTTTAGTGATTAATCAAAGGTTTATTCTCACCGATAAATATTTTTTTTAATAAACAATTTAAGGCCAAATTTTGATCAAATTCTATTTTATGACAAGCAGCCATTTTGTCAAAAATTTGTTTTGCTTATTCCTTCGATTAATTAGAAGATTATACATTACTTTAACGAAATCCGTTTGTTTTTTTCTTTTCTTTCTAGATGATTCAGTCTATTCAGCTTTCAAAATTATTATTTTTACAAATACAAAAATGTTAAAATACAGTTTGAAGTTACTTTGATAAATTCAAAAGTCTTATCAGGAAATTTTTTTGAAAAATCGCTTTACCTATATAAACGATTTCCTTTCTGGATTTTGACACTATTGCAAATATTTTTTAATATAATGGCCTTACCTATCGAGATAATTTTTAAAAATTCTGACCATCAAAATGGTCCAGACCTGTCACAATAGCGCCCTTGAGATGATTTTTCATGAAAATGGCGCTTTATAAATAAGCCAAATATTAAATATTATTAACGTGTCGGTAAGTTTGCTTTTTTTTGATAAATTACTTCCTATAGGAGTTGGGACCCTTCAAAGATCTTTAAAATTGCCCGGTTTGAACGCCATCAACATACACACAGTATACAAACTTGACTATGCATTTTAAAAAGAAGAAAAACTTACAGATATTGAGTATTTTCTTCTCATACAGTTAGCAAAAAATCTTAAAAATCGTTTGGAGGAGAAAAATGAGGAATACAAAACCTCGATGTTGATGATTCTTTAAGGTATATCGTCCTGAGGTGCAGTTATCCCTGTTGATCAGTATTCGGGGGAGTAAAACAGTTTGATAAAATACCTGCTATTCAAATTTCCCGGCGACTGGGTTTCCTCGTAATGAAAGACGAAAAAGAAAAATAAAAAGGTAACAGTCGCAATTGGCATTTGAAACCATTTCCCCAGGTCTTACCAGGAGCAAACAGGCGAATTAATAGAGAATAATATTGGTAATAGGTACTTAATTTGATCGAAATTGAGGTGGATAAAAATGACCGAATATAATTAAGTTTTCACATATTTTGTTGATTCGATGTCTAAGTAAGTACTTAACTACTTATTTCACTTAATTTGAATTTTTTTTTTTTTTTTTTATTAGTATCTATAGCAAAATTTGTACATAATGTATTTATAAATTGTATTATATTAAGGTATTATAAAGTTTTTTTTTCACAGTCCTCCTCACTAGGGTTCCCTGTTCTGAGGCGGCCTGTAGTTTTTCCACATTTGTATTTAGTATCCAGTTGTCTTTACATGGTCTTCAGTATGTTTGATAGTTCATTTTCACTTTGTTCTATTTTCTAATTATGTTTCTATTTTCCCAGTTATTTTTAATACATTTTTTTTTATTATTTATTGAGTTAGTTTATACTACATGATGAGTATAAATAAACTAAAAATGTAAGCACAAAGTAACATTTCATTTGAGAAATTTAAATATTTTTACAGTAAGCATAACATTTCTTTTTAAATACATTCATTCTTTCTTCATTCTTCATACTTTCAGGCATTTCATCATATATCTTTAGTCCTCTATACATTAGGCAGTTTTGTGATATTGATTTTTTCATAAGTGGCAATCTAACTCTATTTATATTTCTTGTTTCGTAATTATGTACATCTCTATTAAAAACAATTTCACTTTTAAAGTCTTTTTGTATTTGGTTTTACATAACTTTATGCACAAAAATTAACACATTAAATAGCAGTCTCTTTTTTATTGGAATCCAATTTAGCTCCTCTCTCATTTGATTAACCCTTACGTATTTGCCTTCCCCCCTTATACATTTCATAGCTCTGTTCTGTATAACTTCTAGCTTATTCAAATTTCCCTCGTTGGCCAAATATAACATCGTAGAGCAGTAATTTAAGAGTGGAGCAACTAAAGTTATTATAAATGAGCTCTGCAGTGTTTCTATTTAATTTATTTCTTATTCTTCTAAGAAAATTTACTTTTTTTAATACCTTCTTTAGCACAAATTCAAAATTTGCCGTGAAAGTTAGTTTTGAATCGAGTATTACACAAAGGTTTTTGATTTCATTTACTTTTTCAATTTTTTCATCGTTAATTGTAAAATTTAACCCCATGTAACGCGTTATTGCCTATTTCCATATATTTTGTTTCGTTTACATTCAGTTTCAACTTTTTTAATTTTAGCCATTTTGCTGTATTTTGTAGGTCTTCGTTTATTTTGTTAATTGCATCTATGTAATCTTCACACGAAATATTGATTAAGATATCGTCTGCAAACAGTCTAATTTAGCAATGTTGTTTTAATTATATCATTTATTTAAATAATTAATAGAATTGAACCTAATACCGATCCTTGTGGAACACCAAGGTTGTTTTCTATCAGTTCTGATTCTGAGCTTTCAACTTTCGTTACCTATTTTCTTTGCTGGAGATATTCTTTGAATAGATTCAGAGCTACGTCAGAAAGACCTACATCTTCTAATTTTTCCAATAGTTTTTTCCTCTCTATCATTTCAAATGCTCTTTTGAAATCTAAGAATGCCGAAATGGTGATTTTTTTTGTCTGTTTCTTTCTTCCATGTATCAATCACTATGTTTATCGCCGCTTCGCAAGAGTTATTGTTCCGGAATCTTGATTGTTCGTCACATAATATGTTATGTTTTTCCAAATACTCAACGAGTTGTTTTTTCATTACAATTTCTAGTACTTGTTCGTATTTTGGTAACATATTTATTTGTCTAAATTCTTCACATTTTCTGTTTTCCATGTGTTTGGAAATTTTCCGCTTCGTAACGACTAATTTATTACGTCCAGTAGATGAAGTTCTATCACTGGCATTGTATATTATCTCAAAACTGTAATACTTATTCCATCTGGACTATCTTTTGATTTGGTGCTGTTAAGAATTTGTAAAATATACGTTTCATCAAAAGAGCATTTAGTCATCGGTTTAGCCGAACATTTATAAAAAAAAATTCTCACGTGGATGTCTTTCTTCATCGGTGTACTCTGAAGCAATTCTATTATGCTGTTTACAAAATATCTGTTGAAGCAGTTCTGTGTGCTACCCTGTATCTGACGTAGAAATGCAAATGTCGTATTTCTTCCCTTTATCTTCAGTTTCTAGTAATCCTTTTATGGTTTTCCACATGGTGTCTCCTTTTTCAGAGATAATTTTATTTTTAAAGTAATCGTTCTTACAAACGTTCAATTGTTTTGATTATTTATTTTTCGTATTTTTTAATGCTTTCCAGTCTTGTGGGTTTCTTGAGATTTTTGCAATTTTGTACAGTCCTCTTTCATGTTGTATTGTTTCTAGTTCTATATTATACCTACCATTTATTTGTTGCTTTTATTATTTCCTCTTATTTTTCAGTTGTGCTCGTTCAATCATTCCATTCATTATAAATTCATCCGCCATAACACAGGGACATCCCTAGCATGGCGGATGAATTAACACAATTTTTTGTTCATTGTATAAACTTCTTTTAATAAATAAATAAATAAAAATATCTTTAAATTTTGCGAAATTCGCAGAAATTCAAATACAACAATTCGTGCATCAATGTTATCAATTTGTCAATCAGCGCCGTTTTGTATTTTTTTTAATTATAAAGGTCACCATTAAACGTCGATGTTAGGTCCGTTTCGGCTTTTGAACAATGTTTGATCATCAGAAAAGTATACAACTCTCATGTTGTTATGTTTGTCAGCTGTTCACTATTTGATACATTTAAGAAACACCCCAATCTAATTGTTTGTCTGTGACTGCATTCAGTAGATGATATTGTTTTTAGCGGATCTTGTCCCGGAAATGTCCCGCCGGGTGGAGTGGTGTTCGCTGCCCCCTCTGCCCTACCTGCCGCCCCACTTCTCCCAGATGGGGCACCTGCAGCACCTCCCCCTGCCTCACCTGGCCGCGCTTCAGTTGCACGCCGCCTGCCAGCCCAAGCCTCAGATCTTCACAGATTGCAAGACAGGTACCTATCTAACAAAGGTAAAGATGGTGCTTCCATGTTCATGAAGTAATCCACTGTTCACAAGTTAGTTCGGCTGGTTCAGCAATATTCATTCACTGCAGGTGCGGAAAAACATAATTGAATTGCCAATTAATGCAGAAAAGGGAAAGCGCAGAGGGAATGATGGAAAAGCCACAATCTTACCCTGGTCCGTATGTGTCTCTTCTGGAGGCCAAGGCTGGTCACACCGCTCACATGAAAACAATTAGTGTCTCTAACATAAAAAAAAACACAGGTTAAATGCGGCGGGATTCAGGATCACGTCACAACATATTGGGGGGTTTTCCAACAATGCGGCGCGTTTAACGTACAACAGCGTTCAACAGCGCGTTTAACGTTCGGCAGCGGAGCGTGAGTTGCGTTCAACGAACATTCTTGTCTGTGGTTGTAGGGGCTTAGGGAATTCAAACTGGAAGAAAATAGGAAAGCATTTTTTCCGCAATTATATACAAGACATATTACAGATATTCAAACTGATATTTAAAAACAGTATTCTTACCCAGTTCGATGATGTCTCTCAGCAATCATATAGATGTAAAACTTCTGTTCCCAGGCTCCGTACACCTGGTGACCATGAGTGGGGCGGAGGCCGAGGGGCGAAGACCCCGTGGGGAGAAGCGCCCCACGCCCGAGGGGCACAAGGACGACAAGTACTTCGAGCGCCGGAAGAGAAACAACCAGGCTGCCAAGAAGTCCCGCGACGCCCGGAAGTTCCGGGAGGACCAGGTAACCAGTCTGCCTCAATCACAGATAATGCCTCAATCACAGCACGAAAAAATACCTGATCTGTTATCTATTTTTCTATATATCTATTTTTACGATTTCTTCTTCATTAGCCTCTTGGTGTTTAGTTTTAGATATTATAAATGTAGGACTCCCTCAGGTGTCTGAGTTTTGTTAATTATTTTTCGTTTCTTTGATGAAGTGAAGAAGTGGTTCTAGTAAACGTCTGATTAGTTAAAAACAATTATTCGTTTGTTGGCAGATAGCCCTGCGTGCCATGCTGCTAGAGCAAGAGAATCGACTCCTGAGGGCGCAGCTTGATGCCCTGAGGGAGGAAGCCCGTACTCTGCTGCTGCGATAGTCTAGAGGCGATAGTGATCACTGCCTGCTGCCTGGATCTGCTAACGATCAAAGCACAGTCTAATACTAAAAACCTCCAGACTACCACAATGATATGCATCGCACCTACTTTATTATGGAAGACTATACCTACTGTAACTATGGCCATATATAGGCGCCTACTACTGTAGGACGAATAAAGCAACCCCAGAAAATTTGAAACGACCGTTAGTAGCAAGATTCCACATCCAGGAAACTCTTTTGAACTGAAGTCGCTGCGCCACTAAACTTGGCATAGATTCATAACCTAATGAATTTTAAATTTGTGAATGTCCTCTTCGTTAATTTACCGAAGGCTTTTTATCTTTGCTGAACCCTAGTGACTCCCGATGCCGTCGTCAGGAAGAATGGAATGTTTGGAGGAGGGTCATTTCGATAACATTTACTTTTGGAGTCAGAAAGATTTTAGTGGCATTTAAAAGTAAGGCGTAGAAAAGGGTTGAGAAATTGATCTATTGTATATATCTATACTATATATCTATACTACTAAACATTGCTGCAACCATGGTGGTAGTTTATCTACTTAGAATATTTTGTAATGCATAAGTGCAATTATATTGTTATTAAACTGTTTCAATATTTTTAAAATTGTGCCTAATTGTTAATTTTTAATATAATAATAATATGTTACTTGAGACCACAGGCGCAAAGCGGTTGGTATTTTTTCCATGCTAAAATTGAAAATACGTGTAAATATAATGTCTGTTTTTGTCATTTTTATATGAAGATTTTCAGGTGGGTCCACTGATATAAAAAATAACTAAGTGGATAGGTGGTTACTAAAAAATTTGAAAATCTTCAAAAAAACATCGCCTTTTGAAATTAAAATTAGCTACAACAATATCCAAATTTATATCTACCTATTTCAATTATTGTTGTTCCTGCACAAAAAAACACTGCTTTTACTGCTCGCAACTGACTCATACTAAAAATGTTATCGCTACCGAGATACTGCAGCGCTTCAGAAATGTTCCTGGAGGGACGAATGTATTTATTTTATACTTTCAGCTTATGGCGCAAACCATCTACACCGTCAAATATTCTCCACTAGCGAAATTTTATTTTGGAAACTTTATTAACTAATCTTTTCTTTTTTCTTGTATACTTAACATTATATCACTGCGTATTATTTTGTTATGCTCAGACATTTTTTAAACATAATCATTCATTGGCCGGTCAGTAGCTGAGTTGGCATCGCGTATGGATCCCACCCAGGTGTCGTAAATTTAATTTCTCGGCTGCCTAAATCCTCCATCACGACACAAGAAACATTTTCCTTTTACTGTGGTGGAAGTAGGAGATTTTCAAAATTAAATATTTAAAATATTTAATATTGTCAGGTATTCGTAACCCGGGAATGTGTTTTTCTTTTTTAATTTAATGAAATTTATTTAATTTCCGGTAACCCGGGCGTTTATTGACTTTTTAATGGTTCTGACAGGTAAAGATTTTTTAGCTTTGTTTACTTCAATGTATTGCATTGCACTTTGCACTATCTCTTCATACCGGATTTTTTCAAATTGTTTTCTCAGGTGGTATCATATAGTAATTAATGTAAATTTGAAATAAGTGCCTACTTGATTAATACATGCAGATATTATAGAATACTAGCGCAGTCCCGTGAAAAATCACGGGATAGTATAATTCCTATTTTAAAAAAAAAGATAATTAAAATATGTTTCTGTTAAAATATTTTATATGTAGGTTGGTTGTCTGAATTTTTCATACAATAAGATCCTAATTTCGAAAATGACACTCAAATCCAAAGCAAATCTTCTCAAAGGGTTCTAGAGTTCATTGAACCAGAGTTACAGACACATCCGAAAATGGAATGGTTGTTAGAAGAAAAGGCCTTCTAAAATTGACTACGCTATAACGTAGCGAGCGTTTTTGGGCGTGGCCTATATCACCATATCATTCACCATACAAACCCATACAGACCTGTCACACTAGACATTTATGATGTGTTATAAGTGTGGGCGTGGCGACGATAATATGCCGTATCTGCTAGCCTGGCGATATTTGAAAATTCATGCGAGCAAGAAATGATATTCTCGCAACCTTGGAATAATGGAGGACGGTAGGTTGAGGTCATAGAAGAGAAGTGGTAAAAAGAGGTCACATTGGTGCTGTTCGAGGCTTTGTCTGTTGTACCTATAATGTAATTATATTATATGTCAGTGAAATTACGTTAGATCATTACCGATAGTCTTGTCTTCTATATCTTCTGTGTGTCTAGTATATTAGACTAAGACACACAGTACCTATGTGGTCCCTATTTATTGAAGAAAAAAAAACACATGCATCTATCCGATTTTGTCCCGAGACGCGAGCCTATAATGTTCCGAGATGCCTAACGCCGTATATCGCATAACCTCCATCGGCAATGGATTCTAAAGATGTCGAACAGAAGGGTGTTATATCAAACGCGTCAAATGTACCTACAGTTTGATGAATTCGAAAGTTTCTGCCATATGTTTGACAGACATCAAAGGTTCCGTGACTTCCATAAACACAGAACACGCCAAAAGAGACCATTTACGTTTTCTCCCCAGATATAAAACTGCTGTTTGAGGTTAGTTACAGCTATTCAACATCAAAATTTGGAATGTAATACCATTTATGCAGCTTCAAGAAGCTTGACTGCCCAGGCGACCGCATAGAATTTACAGTGGAAGGGATACCTACGTACCTTTGTGAATATAATATAATTTGAATTTGTATTTTAATCGCTTTAATTTGAATTCTGGTTATTTGTTATTCTAATTTCATTTTAATTATTTTTCATCTAGATATATTATGTGTAGAGGCACTTCCTGAAACATTCATTCATTTCGGGAGAAATCCGGAACACACAGCTGAGCAATCACCATTTTTTCATAAGAATGAAAGAAAATAAGATGTTTAAATAATAATAAATATGCCACAATCTACGGTTAAATAAACGTTTTTTTAATCATTATTATTCCTGCTCTCCCCCGCTGGTAGGTACGCGCCATATCCCTGTAGCACGGAATATCATTTCTTTTTACAGGATCCATGAATAGGTAGTTTGTTTTGACAGGATCTATCACCTTGATAGATCCTGTCAAAATAAAGCCGCGACAGCCTGTCATAATGACAGCCGCGTGACGATGGCAATTCTCCAATTGATCTGATGCCCTAACCTGCCGTAGGGAGAGGAAGATTATAGCGTCATGTAACGTGTAATCTGTGAAGGCCACGCCCAAAGAAACTTCTTTTATCTCGTTACTTGCCGTTCGTCCACCGGTGTACAATCGGCGCAAGCCAAAATAATCACTAAAAAATAATTTTGTTATGCGATTTTAACCCTTATGTATAAAGAAAACGTGTGAAGAAGAAGGTCAGAATCGCTTGGGGCATTCTTGTTCA
This sequence comes from Glyphotaelius pellucidus, assembly GCA_936435175.1. Taxonomy (NCBI): domain Eukaryota; kingdom Metazoa; phylum Arthropoda; class Insecta; order Trichoptera; family Limnephilidae; genus Glyphotaelius; species Glyphotaelius pellucidus. The sequence continues at coordinate 10,543,592 of OW386551.1, read as the reverse complement.
TAAGGTATAAGATACCATGAACCCACCTAGAGCAGCGATATAATTTCTTTGAGATTGTTTATGACACGGCCTGCGAGGCTGCGCGTCGCCCGGCTGGACAAAATGGCGGCTGTGAAGTCTCGCGTCGCGGGCGACGAAATGATCGTAAAACGTATAAATTCATCGAATAAACGCAAGTAATATTGTTCTTATGTATAGTTTAGTATTCAAGGAATGTGTTTCAGTAAAGATTACATAAGATAGCATAAAAATTAACCTGCAAAATATTACGTAAAAGTCAAAACATCGCGAAATTTTTTCGTTTTTTCCGTGTTATTTGAAACGTAGTAAAAAGTATAAATTCATTGAATAAACGCAAGTAATATTGTTCTTATGTATAGTTTAGTATTCAAGGAATGTGTTTCAGTAAAAATTACATTAGATGGCATAAAATTAACCTGCAAAATAATACGTTAAAGTTGACGTTTTTTCGTTTTTTCCTGGCTCGTCAGGGGTTATAGCGTGGTCTAACTTAGGCATCATTGTTTGAATGCGACAGTAAGGAGAACGTGTTTATAATTTATTGTTATAATATAAGTCTAACATTAACTCTTATAAAAAATATATCAAATCTTGGCTAAAATGCACTGGAATAGATGATTTTTTTCTTTTAAATCATAATAGGTATCATCTATTAAGTTTTCTTCTATAAAGAATTAGGTACACCTTTTTCTTTTAGTTTAAATTTTATCTCGCAATCCGTTTTTTTAATAATTTTTAAATATCCCACAGGTTTTGCCTTTGTGGGATATTTTTATTTACACAATTTTTTAAATTTATATTTCCTTGTATTTTGAATTTTCATTTTGCCTTATTATAACTGTATTTTATAACTGTTCCAATGTAACAAAAAATTAGAAAATAGAACGAAGTTTCGCAAGGACTGAAAAATGTCCATTTACAAAACTTTGATTGTTTTCAGGGGTCTCCAATAAGCATTATTTACTTCGTTCACACAGAGGTATCGCTTACCCAAACTAAATAAATCTTCTTGTCATGCATACATAAACCAAATAATTGAAGTTTATTACACATATTTACACCAATAGACAGAATCCTGTGTTGTTCGGGTCAACTTTCGATACCTACTCTGGTCTGAATGTTTTGCTAATAATGATATTTTTCCCTGCGTTGTATTATATTACAGATTACCTATATATTATTATATTATGTCTTAGATCTAAGAAACTACATTATTATTAATTTATTTATTTCCCATGTCTACGTATTATGCAGAAAAGCACATTGTGATAAATGTTATGATAAAAATATAATAATACAATTGTTTTCACGTCGTGAGATTGGACTTTCTGTAAATGTTTTTATTATTTTGTATGTTTGCATATAAATAAATAAATATTTTAAAACTTAATAATTCTTTTTTCTTATCCTGGCTTTCAAAATATTAAAAGTAGGAGAGTTCGGGGACAATTGTGCCACGGGTCAGTAGTACCAAGTACCAATGCGAATTATTTGCTAATCATAATAGATATGCAAATAACCCGTTATCAGGTGATGGGCCTGACACGTGCAGATCTGTAGATCGTGCAGATCCGGACACGGTGGAACCCGAATGCGTGTGTAGCGACCTTAGAGTAACAATATATTGTTACTCTGAGGTAGCGACCCGCTCTTGAAAACTTCATCGTGGCGCCAGTGATACACCAAGGAATATTTGAGTCCAGCCGTCTAACTAGGTATGTTTATTTACCTACGCCATAGGTATCAAGCGCCGTCAAGTACTTCTGCCGCCCGGCAACAATTACACCGACACCTACTGGAAAGGTCTCGCGTATCTATCAATAATCCGCAGTACAGCGCTGAAACTTTCGCGAAGAATCCAGTGTGAATTTTGCCTGCCCTTCCAGTAGTTACTGAACCAGTCCGCCTATATAAGCGTCTACGGTCTCGGTCGGGCCAGTCAGCCATAAACCAACAGTCGGTCAACAACATCACTCTACATGTAGACATAGATCACAGTACGAGTACTAAGTGCATGGCAAATCCAGTGCAGCTTCCTTCGAGGATATACATCGAATCTCAGGTCCACCATACCTTCAGCTCCATCACCGCTCCACTCCTGCGACTACAAGGTCCACGTCATCTTCAATCCAGGAAGCAGCTCATCATCTCAGGCTACCGAGATCCACCGCATCTCGCTGCCACTGAGTCATACTTCGCCTCACAAGGATTACCTGCAAATGGCTTCAATCACCGAGTCATCGCCGTTAACCTCCGCCACGCACGGCGTCGAGCGACGGCCTGGAACATCAGATCATTCTCCACCGTCACGGTGTCGAGTAATATGCTGGCGTTCTGCAGAACCGTGGTCTTCACCGCCGCAGCATCACTGACCTTCATCACCCAACATCACTTCCGTGCATCAGCAATGTCTTCACTCAACAGCACTTCTATCTATATCTCTGTTACATCATCATCGGCCTTCGCTACATAGCCCTATGACTGGCCTATGATTCGACTCAACTCAACTGACCGCCTTTAATTTCATCTCCCGTCTCTGCCGCTCGCGGAGTCCGCTCCCTCGTGTGTTTACAAAGCCGACATTTCAAACATGATAGGTTTTGTTGTGCAAAATCATACACAAACCCTTCCCTATTTCAGTCGCATGTCGCGTAGTCGACGTACGAAAGTGATTGAAGCAAGCATGGCGACCGAGATGTTTGGCGGTCTTTTCTCTCTGCAAATGGTATGGACTTTGTAGATGAAAAAAAATATATGAATCGAAATAAATGCACAAAGGCATTTAGGTACTGTAGTCACCGTGACTGAAATAATATTGGTATAGGTTTGTATAGATTTTGTAGATGATTTCGCTTTAGCGATTGAAATGGGGTAGGATGTATGGATGATTTTGAACAACAAAACCCATCTCATTTAGGTCGCCCGCACCGCGCGCGCCGTCGCGACTGAAACAGTGTAGGTTTTGTAAATATGCAACCCAGACATCTGCATTAGAAAGAAAAAAATTTTGAGCACCAAAAGCAATTTTTTTCGATTGCATTCATAAGCGTAATATTAGAATTACTGTGATCGGCGGTCCTCCTCAATATAACTGGTTTATCTTTGAACCAGGGTTACCAAATTCGTGAGGAATAGTTTGGTTCTCATTCGCGATAAAATTTCTATATCATAAAAATCGGAAATTGACAAAATAATAAAAAAAATAAATACTATGTTTAATTTTTTTTTGGAAAATCAACAGATTATTTACATTTATAACAATGAAATTAATAACACATAAAATACAATAATTGATTTTCATATAACTTAAAATTATAATAAAAAAACTAAGGGTTCTGAACCCGTGAGCTAACAAGTTTACAAAAATACAACATTGTAAATGTTATAAAGAATAAAGAAGATGTAAGAACACAAATATAAACTAATAACCTGCTTAATAAATTTCAAAACAAAGTACTTATTCAAAAATTTATCATTACACAACAGCAATAAAAATGTACCTATAACTCAAAAGTGAGCACATTACAGTAAATCAAATGGCTCGAAATATTAGAACGAATTTTTCGAATATTTCTTCGAAATGCGTCAGTAGGTTAATCCACTACTGGAATTTCGAAAGATCATTTGGAACATGAAACAGGTTTTAACCTAAGAGTTAATCTACATGCAAGTCCTCAGCTTTAATTGTTACTACATCCAGAACAAGAAGATGGTTTTCCTCCTATTTTTGCACTTGGAACACATGGATGGTTTGATGATCCATCGGAACACATGATGATCCATGAAACTTTCTTAGAATTGTCAAAGCATCGCCCACGGACCTCCCTCAATCATTCTCATTGAATATTAGTCGTAAACAATCCAAGCGCAAAACAAATTTCGGGGAATTTTCGCAATTCACTATAGACGGTGTTGCCAGTCGCAGTGATCAAGATGACATTATTATACATTCATTGAAAGAAAGGGGTTTCCCAGGTTTTGTCACAGAATGAATTATGAAAAATTCCGTGCCCATTTCAATCGACAAAAATATGAACTGAAATGGTTAATTTTTTTATAAGATATTATTATTATTTATTGTGAAGATACAACAGCCGCTACTGTCTGAAAATTGTCAGAGAGAGTATGAAAAATGATTTATTTAAAAGGGATAGAGTCATAGATAATAAGAGCCGTGCATGTTCATCCAGTTATTATACAAGTTCACATTTGTTAGCGAACAGACTTCTGCTATTCCACTGGAGTATTCTGTTCAGTTTCAGTTTCGGAGACATTGGGAAGACAAGAGTAAAGGTTTAGGTAACATAATCGGCAGCGTTGGACGGTACATTATTGTTGTTAGAAAGAATGTTATATCTGTCTGTATATTTTATGCCTTTGTATTGCAGTTACTTAAAAGTTATTCTTCTGTATCTATTTTGCATATTGTGGTTTCTTGTAATATTTGTGCTTTAGTGTTTTGTTAATATTGTTAAATCGACCTGCTGACAAACTGCTTTGGCAGTTTAGCTGGGGCTTAAAGTTAAGAATAAAAAATAAAAAATAAATAGAAATTAAGAGGGTAATTAAAGTCTGAATAAAATAAGAATTTTCTTTCATAACTATAGGAAAAATAGAGGAAGAGGGATAATTTTTAAAGCACTCCCGTTGGGCGCCTGAGATTTATTTGGGTTAAGCAAAAGTTCATAATGTTATTTCTTGTCAATAAAAGGAATAAATTTCAGTTTTGGTTTTAAGTGAATTGAAAGGGAGATGAGTAGGATGTTGTCTCTGCAAAAGATTTTTTCGCGGGCGAGAATTATTTTGATGCCTGGAAGTAAGAAATATTGTCTGAAGTCATAACTTGTATAATATTCTTGTGTCTAGTCAATTCTGGACAGGCCAAACCAACCGCAGTGTGATTGCCCTGACAATTAATGCAAGTTGGATCATTAAATGAATTTTGGCAATGGTCAAAAGGATGATCTTCTCCGCAATGGAGACAACGAGGAGGGAAACGACATATGGGTTTAGAATGTCCAAACCGGCAACAATTAAAACACTGAATGATTGGAAATTTATACACTTCAACCGGAAGCGAATTGTAGTACCTACATAAATACCCGGCAAAGTTTGGCCCTCAAACGCTACAACAACTGATTGTGATGGTTTCCAAATGGTGGATCCAACAGATGTCTCCTTAAAATTCAGACGACGAACTTTTAATATTTTAGATGTAACTTGTGAATCATTAGCATCCACAATTTCTATTTCCGATAGGTCACAAGGAAACCCCTTAATTCGTTCCATTCTTATAAGATTGTACATAGGAATAAAAGATTTATATTTATGGTCAGAAAGAGAATCAATTTTTTTCAACAAACTCATTCGCACAGGAGGCGTATTTAAATTGAACTGATAATTTGTAGCGGCCTTCCGGTTTAATTGACCCATTTACTACACCAAGGTTTTTGTTTTTGGAGCTGAAAATGAATTTGCCAAAATCTAGAGGATGAATAATCTTCCTCTGTTCCGTTCTCTGTACATTAACAATACATGGTGGCAATGAGGAGAGAGAATAATTTAAATTAGTAATTTTAGATTCAGGTATATTGGAATCCTTACGACTTTCCTGAGAGATTGGTGTTTGCTTATTTTTTTAAGTTGTTTGTTGAAGTTGTTTTTGAAGTTATATTTTGGTAGGAATATTGGGAGACAGCGAAGGTCTACGTTTTCGGGAAGGGATCGTTGTAGAAGTATGACTCATCCGAGTCCATACTCATCTGCAATGTTGAATATAGATTCGGGTTCAGGAGGACGATTTTCATCTTCATCCATTTAAAAAAAATAATTAATCGCAAAAAAGAAATAATAATAGACAATCTATTTGATTGACTGTACACGGATTACCGTAATATTACAAAACAAATTATAATAAAGAAATAAATGTGACAATAAATTCTTATCTGTACGCGGACAGGAAGGAACACAGAGCACTATCGCGGTAACACAACCACTCACCACTGCAACCAGATTGTTATTTTTATTTATTTTGTGTATTAAGCGTGAGGCGGAATTCAACAACTTTACCAGGCTGGTCTATCAATTCAAATGTCTATGATCCTGACGCCTCCTTCAGCCCTGGATCCACAAAATTTTCAAACTGGGGCAGAAACTTGATGGTGGCGCCCTCTCTCCCTAGTGTTTGAGAGGGGGGAGGCTCAACTGTCAAGGAATCAATAATTCGATTAAAAATATGTCAAATTATTTGTTATACCTTTAAAAATTTATTGTTTAGCAATTTAAAAAAAGCAATTTTTATGTATTTAAAGTACTGGGTACCTCCTTCCTTCTTGTATTCATGATATTATAGTGTCAACTCTTAATCATAATAATACACGTAGGATGATAATATTATATAATAAAAATTTTCATTTCATCCAATTTAATTTTCTTATTGAATGTGATGGAATCTTTCAGTTCAATTTTCATCCACTTCCCGAACAATATATGTGAAATTTCGCACACGTAATAAAAATGATTACAATACATATAATAACAAAAACTTACCAATATTAAAGTTTACTTTGCTTTATTAGTACGTGATTAGCGTGTTTTATTGTCTTTTTTAGATCATTTTTCTTTTACCTGCCCATGCCCTCCCTGGTCATCTCAATGCCCCCTAATTTTCACTGGGTCTTCTATTGCCCCCCTGAAAGTCTCAAACGCCCATAAGGGGGCGTTATCGCCCACGTTGAGAACCTATGACGTACATTATACATGCGTTCAAAATTGACTTAGGACTATGTTCATAAATCAGCTTAGGATTCATAAACCAACTGTGCGTTTTAAAATCAAATGGATAATCGATAGAACAATGTGCGCTGGATGCCAGGTGCTTTGTGAATCAAGGTTTTATTTTTTCAATCTAACATATAAGTTACGATTTTGACGCCCCCTTAAATTGCCGCCCGGGGCCCCGGTTTGCCTCCCCTAGATCCGGCCTACTCCTTCAAATGCCTTAAGTTTTGCCTATTGTAGCGCCTTCACCCACCATAAGCTGGCAGTTTTCTTTAGGTCGTCAGCCCTTCTCATATGTGAGTGATCTCTTTTCCTCCTTTGTCACCTTCTGATGACACTATAATTAAAAACTTCGTCTGTTAGCCACATCATGTTCACAAACAAGCAAATTTATCTAGTTTTGGGGCATTTTAAATTAAACTTTTTAAATTGATTTTCATATAAGAACCCCTTCCCCCCTCCTTACCAAGAAGTGCTTCTACGGTCTTTAAAGACATATTTCAAATCAAGAGTACTCCAGAGAAGAACTAAAATCGAATCTCCACAAAAACCCATGAGACCAGTGCTAAACGGTAGCTCACCAAGAACAGACAAACCATTTAAAACTTTTATTAAAAGAAAATTCTTTGAAGCCATACAAGAACATGGTGTCTGGTAGACTACGTGCAATCATGAGCTATATACCAACTGTTTGAAGAACAGCCAATAACAAGATTTAGGAAACTGATGGCTCCGCTGAACGGAACACGTTCACCAACGATGAAAGAAACGTGTCCAGCAAAAGAGGCTTCTCTTTAATAAACCTACAGGACTATAGAGTGTTGAGAGACCTACACTTGGTGGCTGGATGTGTGGGGTAAACACTGCAGTCCTGGCCATGAGGAACTGGAGGGAGATAGCATGACACTGGCAGAGTAGAACCGTTTCCTTTAGGTGGCCAAGTAGATCCAAGAGTTGTGGAATGTATGTATCTACTGGATCTGAAAGTGTAAAAAATATGTTTGTCTATAGTCCCGGCTGTAGCAAATCAAAACGCGCAAGAGCATGGTGGTTTATCATATCGATTAAAGTCATGGATATTGAACAATAAATAAGTATTTAAAAATGTTTGCGATATTCTCACTACTAAAACTTGAAATCTTTTGCAAATTTAAAAAACGACTTGGGCTGAAAGGTTAGCAACATTTAAGGTTTTCCACAGGTTGTGGCAAAAGTGTTTGTGTTTTCTATGTTTGCCGTCTGAAATAATTTGTTTGAAATACTTACTCGTTTTATTTCTACAAACAATAGTCCGAATCCTTAACTTATAGTTAAAGTAGTCAGAATGTGGCTCCCCTCTAATGGTATCCAGTGACAGAGTATCTCTAATTAAAACATATACAGTCTTTTTTTTTTTTTTTTTTTTTTTTTTTTTTTTTTTTTTTTTTTTTTATTTTTTTTATTGTTTTTGGGGTGTTATGCCGTGTTTCGCTATCTCCTTCTTTAGCCAACGTTTCGGACAGCGTTACAGTGTCCATCATCAGGGCAGATGAGATGATGGACACTGTAACGCTGTCCGAAACGTTGGCTAAAGAAGGAGATAGCGAAACACGGCATAACACCCCAAAAACAATAACAAAAATACTTTTTGGCCGTGAAAACCTTAAAACATACCATATACAGTCTTACTAAAGAATCATTGTGAAAATTTTATTTAACTGAAAAATGACCATGTATGTGAAAACATTATATATCATTAAATATGGATGTGAAAACATTAAATATCATGTCCTGAATTTAAATATATGCAGAAATAATATAATATATGTCATGTACCTGTTAAACCTTGCCTGGCTCCCTCAGGAGATGTCCAGGAGCAGAGGGGATTGTGGCTGGTTTCAGAGTGTTAATTCCCCCAAGCAATGGCCAGAGGCAGTCGTGGATTTCGGCTGAGTGTTTCCTTCAAGCCCTCAAGAGATGTCCAGGGGCAGACGTAGATTGTGGTTACATTCAGAAGGTTTTCCTCAAGAAATGTCCAGGGCAGACTTGGACTATGGCTGCATTGAGAATGTATATTCCATCAAGATATGTCCAGGGGCAGAGATGAATTGTGGCTAATTTTAAAGTGTTATGATACACTTTCTATGTACTGAAGTGGTTGAACTTTTGAGGTAACGTTTTTTTTAAATATATATTTATGTTAAAATTTTGTTTCAATGAAATATTATTACAGATGAAGACATAAAACATGTTTGGTAAAATGATAAAGTACATACATACTTGTAGTATAAATTATGTTTTTATTTTATTTCTTAACCACTCGCACCCATAAGCTTGTTTCACGATAATATAGCATTACCATACGTATGAGATGTATCTGACTTATTAAGACATAGGTACAATAATTATTTTAATTTACTAATTCAATTATAAAAAATTTATTATAAAAAAAATCTTATTTTTATTGTTAATGTTTTATTATATTTAAGTTAAAGGTTTTTAATAAGTCTCTTGTATTTTTTAAATTAGTTGTACTTAGTTTAAATTTTTATTCACATTTTTTATGGCTTTTCTTATCAGAATCTCAACTTCTGCATTTCGGAATCAGTTATTTCAATCACCTTTGCTGTAGAATTTATCACAACTTTTATTATGAGACACTTTCAAAATTATTGGTTTGTACACTTCTGTTTTATTTTAAACTTGTTTTAAACTGTTGTTTATTCACAGTTTAGTAATAGTAATACATGTGTGGTGGGCTTGTCAACAAAATAGTTGCAACAGTTGTGATAATTGAAGACCAGCTGATGGTGGCATATTGTCCTATAGGTGCTCAGCAGGTATGACTTCCTGGTGGCCACGGAGAAGATCAACTATCTCTTGATGCCCCCTTTCTTCCGCCCTGGAGAGAGCTGTTCGCCCATTCTGGTCCTGCAATGATATATTGGCATTGAACTGCAGAAGTAACTCCACAATATTCACATATCCATAGAATGCTGCCCCAGACATTACTGTTTCACCCATTCTGTTCTGATGGTTTATTTCTGCCCCGGACTCTAGCAGCATGCGTGTCACCTCGTGATGCCCATTATACGCAGCCAATATCAGGGCAGTATTACCATCACTTTTTGCAAAGTTAGCATCTGCCCCGGACTCTAGCAGTATGCGTGTCACCTCGTCATGTCCTCCCCGTGCAGCATGTATCAGGGCAGTATAACCATCACTATTCGCAGAGTTAGTATCTGCCCCGGACTCTAATAGCATGCGTGTTACCTCGTGGTGTCCCTTCTGTGCAGCCCCCATCAGGGCAGTATGACCATGCAAATTTGCAGAGTTAGTTTCTGCCCCGGACTCTAGCAGCATGCGTGTCACCTCGTGGTGTCCATTATATACAGTCAATATCAGGGCAGTGTCACCAACACTATTTGCAGAGTTAGTATCTGCCCCGAAATCTAGCAGTATGCGTGTCATCTCAATGTGTCCATTTTTTGCAGCCAATATCAGGGCAGTATCACCACTACTATTTGCAGAGTTACTATCTACCCCGGACTCAAGCAGCATGCGTGTCACCTCGTGATATCCCTTCTGCCCAGCCCAAATCAGGGCAGTATTACCATCATTATTTGCAGATTTAGTATCTGCCCCGGACTCCAGCAACATGCGTGCCACCTCGTGATGTCCATACCATGCAGCCCACATCAAGGCAGTAGTACCATGCGCATTTGCAGAGTTACTATCTGCCCCGGAATCTAGCAGCATGCGTATCACCTCGTGGTGTCCATTCCCTGCAGCATCCATCAAGGCAATCTTACTACTTTTATTTACAGATTTAGTATCTGCCCCAGACTCTAGCAGCATGCGTGTCACCTCATGGTGTCCATTCTCAGCAGCCAACATCAAGGCAGTCTTACCATTTTCATTTACAGATTTAATATCTGCCCCGGACTTTAGCAGCATGCGTGCTACCTCGTGATGTCCATTCTTTGCAGCAAACATCAGGGCAGTATTACCATACCAATATGCAGAGTTAATATTAGCCAACATTTCTTGAGAATTTAAAGAAGAATTATTTTCGTACTTTAATGTGACATTACTGTTTTCGAAAATTATTTCTTTTCCAAAGAATTCATTCTTAATTTGTTCGTAGGTTTCTTCAGATTGATTTAATAAAAAATTAACAATTTTAAAATACCCCTGCTCTGCTGCACAATGCAAAGGGGTCCGTTCATCTCTATCGCGCGATACACAAACTCCTTGTTTTGCAAATAATTTAAATAATGTATGGTTTTGTTTACTCGTTGCGAGATTGATGGCAGTATGGCCCCGACCATCAGTGGCAATCAATAAGTAAACTCGCTCTGTATCACTTTCCAGGTCACTGAAGATCTTTAGTACAGTCTCGTTGTCATCGTCTTTCACTGCCGCAATAAATGGCTCTAATATAATATCTCTTATATGACGTGTTCTTTCTAAGGCCCGGTATATGCTAGATAACTGCTGTGTTTTTAAAACATATTCTCCAAAATAATATCTTTCGATGTTTTTACCGTTTTCCTTGTCTAAGAAAGAAGCAAGCATTAGTCCTAATATTGACTCATACGAGCAATTTTCTACATTTTCAGTTATTTGGCTTACAATATCGATGTTTTTAATCCCCAATGCTATGTTCAGCACGGTCCTCCCATCCTTGTCTCTTGATGTAATAACGGAAATGTAGGCTTCATCAGATGTCCTGCTGGTTGGGCCACTAAGAAGGACTCCAACAGTGCGTGTATTTTGTTCTTCAGCTGCTATGTGCAATAGATTTTTTTTACGATCATCGAAGAATAGCTGTCGATGTTCAGACCAATGTTGGTACATTTTCGGGTGATTTTCCAGTTCTTCGCCAGAAATTGGCGTTGTTTCAAGCTGAGTCTCGATGAACATTCTGATTATTTTATAGTCTGGCTTGAGCAAAAATTTACAAAATTCATTTTTAATCAGTGTGTTTTCTTCTTTGCTGTTTCTTCCCCTTCTAAGCCATCGAACAAAGAAATCAGCGCAAAAATATTCTTGCAACGTACGGTGAATGAAAACAAAAGTTCCATCAATTTTCAATTTTATCAGCCCGAGACTGCTTATGTCTTTCACTTCTTCGGTTGTCAGGTCGGATAGTTTAATGTTTGTGAAATATTGTGTGGCGAATGTTGGGTCGATGGTCTGAAAAGCCAAGATACAATGATTTTCCATCGTACCCTTAACCATCGAATCAAGTAAGGCTTTCGGTATCTTGTTCAAGTTAGTCTTCTGCTCAAAATATATATTTTTCTTGACTTCAATGAACTGTTTGTACAAGTCAAACAGATTGGTGATTTTGGGTAAGTTATTAAATTGTTCAGGATATAACACAAACCGTATGGCCTGCAGGAGGAACACTTCTGCCAGCATACGGATCTGCAGCGGGATGCCCATGAAGCTGGCCACGTCTTCCTCCAGCAATCCCTCCACCTCCTCCCGCAGCTCTCTGGCAAAATGGCGCAGTCTCGCCTTTTCCAGCCCTCTGTGCTCTGGGAGTTCCAAGGCCAGGTGAGGAAGCCAGAAGTTCACCAAATAATCCTCCTGCTCTTCTTCTGTAATTTTTTCCAGTTCTACTGCAAATTCTTCCGAATCATTTTCAAGCCATTTTTGTTGGTATACCCGAGTGGTAACTACTGTTTGACAAGTTGTAGCATTTTTTAAATATTTCAGGAGCTCTGCCATTTTTACCTTATTTTCCTCAAAAATCTCATCAAATGCATCCACTAAAACACAAACCTGCCTCGAATTATCTGACTGCAGGCAATGCTCTAATAGATTGCGCACTATTTTTTTATCGGTAGGTAAACCAGATGCGTGAATCAAAAATTTTATGACGGATTTCATATCAAGTTTCGAAGGTAATTTTAAGTCAGCTAAATTCTTGTGGTCAACTCTCAATACCCAGGACTCTAGGATGAGCTCCGACATGCGCGTAAGTATGGTGGTCTTTCCCATACCAGGATCATCCGCGATGATAGTATGTTTCTTCTTCATTACGCAGAAGTCTCTTTCCTCGATGGAGTCCCTGTAGTCCCGGGTGATGAAAGGGCGCAGGCCATCCAATGAGCCCTTGGAGTATTTCCACACCAGACACGGACTGCCTCTAATCTCCAACATTTCAAAATAATGTTTACTAAATGAATCCTCCTTTCTTTTCTCTTCGACACTCAATTCTTGAGAAGGTGATCTTATTATAAAGTGATCGTTTTTTATAAGTGCATCCTCAGCTTCCCCAGATAAGCCAAAGGTTTGTATTAGCAATGTCTTACCTTCAAGGTTGTTGAAAATAAATAAATCCTTATCTCCCTTGTACTGAACAAATTCATTTATGGATTTAATAATAAGTCGACTGTGGAACTTCCTGGGCAGGTATACACTTCTATTGTAAACTTCGTTCAGGGTGAAGCCTTCAGCAGATAAATGAAACCAATAGATTGATCTAGCTGACCCCTCCCGACACTTTTGCATAAACATATCCTGCCCATCTTCCACAGTGGTGAAGATTCTTTCCCTTACACCCTCCCCCACCTCCCTCCAGTAATGCTGGCTGAGCTGCTCCGGATCGCTGATCACCAGCAGCGGTCCATTGGCCCCACTCCTCTCCAGTAATGCGGTAAGCCTTTCTCTGTCCACTAGCTTATTCCCTTTAGAATAGAGAGCACTTTGTTCACAAAGCCGGGGAAGGTTGTTTGGGATTTTATCTATATGCAGGTTGTCCATCACGAGGTTCTTCAGAATGGGTGAAAGCAATTGATTTATTTTCTCATTGGGAGTTTTGCAGTCATTTCCCAGTATAACTTCGAGGCTTAGGGTTTCTTCACCTATTGTAATTGCGTCTCTGGAAAATATTTTTTTTCTAGACAAAAGAGTTAGATCTTCTAGTCCAAATGTTTTCGAAGTCTTTGTTTCAACCGTTAAATTATATTTTGCAAATATTTTTTTATCAATTGGTTGCGATTTAATGATCACAAGCTTCTTGCGACTGAATTTTACTAAATTTTCTAATATTGGTGTCAATTGGCTATCGATTATTTCTTTAGAATCAACATTCAGAATGATCAGGTTACTGATGTTAATATCGGTCTCGCTTAAACCCTTGAAATCAACAACCTTAGCTAGAGTTGACATATCATTCCAACTCAACATTGTGTGGTATTTTTCATTCAGGTATTTTATATCTAAAGTTGTGTTTTCCATTAGAATCAGAATATTGTACAATCTGCTGGCTTGAAATTCAAAATCACTAGACACAATTATTTGTAAAACACGTTTAGAAGATTCTAAGAACGATTCCAGCCCCAAGGTGTCCCGACAGTCCAGGATATCGGGCAAGGTGCGGAGGTAGGCCTGGCCAGCCATATATAAGGGGGCTGACTTTATACTCCGGTTCTGTAAATCCATAGCTTCCATGATCTCTGCAGGAAACCAGCGCAACAATTGTTTAGTTTGTCCAATCACCTTTTCCAAATTTTCTTTCCGAGAACAAGTAATAGTGTTTCTTCTTGAATCAATCTTAAAATGTGGGAAATATAATTTTTTAAGTTTTTGACGCTGAATAAAATTTTGAATTTCAGTTCGTTTCATCAGCGCATTGTTTTGGAAAAAGCTCCAATTTTGTATAAAATTTAACTCTTCTGTGGAAAATACCCCCGACTGGCAGACTGTTCCCCGGGATTTAATAGCGCTGTATTGTAAGATTGGTGTTTCTTCCGAGTGCTCGCTGCCAGCATTTCCTTTAACTGGTTTCATATTCCGGTGGCTGCCACTAGAACTCTCAGTAGGAGCTTGTATGGCTTCTGGAAGTAAGATGTAGGAATTGGAGAACATTTCTATCTTGTGATAATATTTGCGTTCACTCCATCCTTGGGGCCAGTTCTGTACCACATATGTATCCTTCCCATCATCAAAAGCTTTGATGAAAACGTCTACTCCGTGTGTGTCTATATTGGACTTCCATAAATTCTGTTTAATTCGATTCCATACATTTGAATCACTGGGGAGAGCGATCCGTTCAATATTAATCTGAAGTAAGTCTCCCACCTGATATCCGGTGCAATTAACGGCATTTGGGGCAGCGAAGAAATTTGTGATATCCAAGTGCTTGCTGCACTTAGATTGGTCGTATTTAGCACCATAATCTCTGCATATCTTTATTAGGATATCTTCAATTCCCGGGCTGTCCAGGGCTAGTGTGTGCGCATGGAGTCCTTCTTCGGGGCTGGCAATCCCACGGAAGCCACCGCCTTCCCTCTTCAGATACTTCGCCGTGAAGGTGGTGACCCCGGCCAACCAAGCCCCTAGGGAATGCCCTGTGAAGGATAAAACGTAGCGGCCATCTCCTTTATTTATTTCAATGATTACCCTCTTAACGTCATCTGCGAAAGAGACAGCGGAATTCATTTGCCCAGAATATTTGTTGCAGTAAATGCTTTGTATGTCAGTCCAGATTGCTCCCAAATTCGTAATGTCCGTCCCCCTGTGGCCGATGATGATTTGCTGCTGCGAGGGGCTCCACACGGCGCAACCGAAGTATCCGTTATTCTCGTTTTGTGCCGTGGTGAGCAGGTACCATCCTTCAGGCTTTTCCCCCGAACAGTCTGAATATACTAACTTGGCAAAGGCCGCTAGCACTTTTACACTTGGATAAGGTTCCATTGTCAGTTTTCTATTGTTGTCTTTAATGTGATGAAACGATTTGAGGGTTTTCCGCCACCCGGGTGAACCGTACAAAAGACTCCTGTCGGCCTGCATTTTGAAGGGAAGAGGATTCTGGAGACTGATTCTGCAACAAGGACAATGACAGCCAGAGTTGGTATTTATAGCACTGTGTTAACATTAGGTTTTTTTTTGTGCTTTTAAAACATTTCTAAAAAAGAAATTACAATAATTTCTGACAAGCTACTGATCAACAGTTTGCAGTAGTTTGTCAAATGGGTTACAAGTTCCTTAATGAATTAATTTGAATAATGTAGAAAAACTAAAAAGAATTTGAATGTGGGGTTTGTTACTGATGCCAATATATAATATGAGTCCTATAATTTCAATACTCGCTATATCCGATTTTTTGCCAAATTGATCTGAGTATGACATCTTATTCACATTTTTGCGAGGAAAAAGATAAACCTAAAATTGAGTTTCGAAACCTCCCTTATCACAACCAAAAACCATGTTCTGTGAGAAACGAAACCCGCTATATCATTCAAGAAGTTACTATCAAAACCCGCTATATTGGAATTCAACCACAAGCAGCTATTTTGACAAGATGGCGGGTTTAGAAACTCGCGCGTCAGGTCAGTTGAGTTTCAAAAGCCTCTATATCGTGAGTAAATCACAAAGTGAGTATCAAAATCCGCTATATCCATTTTATTTATCGAAATTACTTAAATATTGCTAGACATACATTGAAAAATGAACACTTTTCGAATTTATATTACACAAATTCATTATATAAAAAATTAAAATGCAATAATTTATTTACACTAGAGATGTGACAGTTTTTGCGGTTTTCTCCAAATCAGTGAAAGTTGATATAGCGGATATAGAAATTGAACGACTCATAGAATACAATAACAACATTTATAATAAGACAATAATAATACAATAACAACATTTACCAGTGTTTTGTATACTGGTATACACCATTACGTATGTGATAGTGTAATAATCTATTTCTCGGTTCCATGCCAACTGAGAATAAAGTCAACTCAATACCTCCTTGAAAGTCATTAAAAGCTATGAAAAAAATAAGTTTAAATTAGCCGAAAACCCCAACCTAACGTAACCGATTTGACCAATTTTTTTCATCACTCTGACTTTTCTGAGGTGGTTCTGAGATGGTTTCTTTCTTTGTACGGTCACCCTGATAAACACATTGGAGAGATTATTTTTTCTAGATTTTAGAACAATTTTTGTTTTTGCAAAAGGGTTAAAAAATAACCAATAAAAAGGAACATTTAAAATGCATGGGAAGAACCGCGAATTTTTGCATGCAAACCTTGACAGTCAAAAGCTTACAGATAGTATTTTCATATTATTTGAAGGGAGGTTTGAAAGTACCTTCTGATATCTAAATCTAATTATTAAAACTGACAAAGGAACTTCTAACACTAAACCGGCGAGGAGCAGAATATTGAGACGGAAGTGTTTATTCAGCGGGAATCAATTGATGGCTGACAATGCGGGTCTTGACAGGTAGGAACACACAGGAACGGGTTGGAATATGATGGACATGCAACAATATTTACTCCCAAGCAGGCGCGGCCGGTGCCTTAAATTTATGGCGGTTCACCAAGTAATTCATAAAAAACGTAAAACAAAAGTAGGTAAATAAATAAAAATAAAATTAAACAGAGCCTAGTAACTCATAACTCGTGCCCTTGAGGTGATATTCACAAAAAAGGGTGCTACGCAAATTATCCATTTGTTATTATTATTACAATTTTGTGTAAAAGTTTTCTTTGCGGATTTACAATCTTGGTTGATAATTAAATGTAGTTTTGGCGGGCCAATGGCTATAATTCTGCTTTTATTTTCACGGTTCATATGGTTATTTTTAATATAGTCCATATTTATTATTACATGACTAATTTTAAAAAGGCAAGGAAATTTATTTATATCTATAAATAGCGATATCAGAATATTTCTATATAATGAATAATAACACAATAACATCACACAGTAAACGTTTCTCTTTGTGGCGCGGGGGTTTACTAAGTAATCATCAGTTTTTAAGTAAAGTTTGCAATATGTGACAAAAATGCACACAAACAAAAGGTCACAAAAACTAATAATGACAATGCCAAATCGGTTCCCTCTCCATCAAGATAATATCGCACCCGCTGACCCGTTGACTCATCGTTACATTTTACAGGAGAAAAAATGGATTTACTATCTTATTCAAACCCTACGTAAGAATAGTCATTTCGCCGGAACAATTTCTTCGGAATTCTTCGGGCGTTTCCGTCATCTTCGTGCGCAGCACGGCAGTAGTAATTTTTTCGATATGATTGTGTGTTTCGACGGTCTGGACATCTTGCTGATGGCTTCATACAAATGATAAATCCCAAACGGGGCACTTCACTGAAACGCGCGGAATGGTATGTACCTCGGTTCCTGGCCGATATAAATTGCGCGCGGGAAGCAAATGCTTTAGGCCGCGATAGTTATTCTCTACCAAATTCATGTATATTTAAATAGATAGTCAATTTTTTTTTTAATTTTGTTAAAGAATATGCGCAATTTTATAATTAAAAATATTACGTAGTAATATGATGGGCTGCAATATGTTGTTCAATTTTGTTGGCGGTTCGGCGAACGATTGCACGTTAGGACGGGCCGCGCCTGCTCCCAAGTACAGCGGTTTATGAATATAGGCGTTTACATAAATGTAGGGCGTGTAGTACAAAGTGTAGGTGTGTAGTACATAAATTTAGGTGCAAGGTGTATTGTGTTAGTGGCACAACCAACATTGAAGAAAGATATTGGCTCCCACAATATTCAATCCGACAGATCAATAAGAAATCAATAAACCATTAGCTTTATTATAGTATTACAAATACCTTAACTTACTTGAATCCCTTATGTAACTATACACTTATACACTCTATGGGACGTGTGATTGCACGTAACTCCCCACTTTCTGGAATAGACCTTCATGCGTTTTTTGTGTTTAAATGAAGTTATTTTTTCTCTAGAGTAGGCGCTGTTGTAGCCACCACTTATCACCAAATACAGTCCTACTTATCACCAAATACAAATATGACTAAAATGAGACTTCAACAATTTCCTGGTAAATCCATTTATAATATAAAACCGACTTCCGCTGTCGCTTATCTTCTATGTTAAGTTGATAAGACATTGCGGCAAATAGCAACTTGCATTTTCATTTATTTTCGATTCACAAAGAAATTATAGTCATTCAAACGATGCTTGCAAAATGCCTTGAGTGATCGCTTGCCATAATGTGCCAAATTATTGCAAATTTAAAATCCTTATGCGAGGGAATAGCCAGAGACAATCGAAAATATGTCAATTTTAAGTCAAATTTTAGACGAATCAACTATTTTCTACAAAATAAATATAAATTGATTTCGAAAGATTATTTTATTTATATTTTTATAATGATTGTATTATAAGGTTATGCCGTTGTTAAATTTTCAAACAAAATGTTGCATTATACAACATACATTTCAAATCATATAATCATACAGTAAAATAAATTAACTAAGAAAGCTACTTTTCAGAATTTTGATTTTAGTTCAAACAAAATCATTAAAAAAAATTATAAGTGTGCAGTTCACACACGATATAAGTGAAACATTCAGAAAACTAAAGTAGACAAGAGTAAGTTTTTTTAAAATTATTAACCCTGCACAGGAGGCCGATGAGGAAAATAATTTCCCTCAGGGCCTATGTCATATTTGGGGATGCTGTGTAGGGGGTCTTATTAAGGAAAGGTAGGAGGGAAAGTTTTGGGAGGGAAAAAAGTATGAGAGGTGGGTAGGAATCTAGGGATCAATGTGTCCAGGAGTGACGGACGTATGAATCCATCACTCCCTGATGCTGTAGTATGCTCGGCGATGGGTCGAAAGAGACCAGCTGAAGGGGTCAAAGAGTCTTCCCAAAGTAGCTTCTCCCGTACCGGCCCGCCACTCAGCTAGTGGGCAGGCGCATCTATAGTTTTTTTGACCTGAGCACACCTCACCCGATAAACCCGGGCACCCGTGCTAAGTCACCAAACGTAGCGAACCAGTTGGGATGACCTATGGCAGAGGTGTTGGTTATCCAAAAAAATGTTGAAATTCCCTTTTCATGAAACTGTGAAAAAATTATAAATGTACCTAAAAAGTTAAAGTAGGGTACTGAACTTATTAAAGTAATTTCATAGCCATAGCTGTAAATATCAGTGGTAAAAAATATATGAATGAGTAACCACGGATAAATTTTTTCCAAGGGCTGACGTTGGCTGCTTTTTTGATTCTCGTGGACCGCCTGTTTTCTGGCGTTGATCGCTCAGTGGATATGATTGTGAGATGATAGGGTACAGAGAATAAATACCAAAAAATAATATATGTAATATAATTTGAGATTTATTCACAAAAAAGGTACATGCATAATTTATACAGAGAATAATTATTTGGAACCATCTCTTAGAGCACAGAGGTCTTGGAATGAAAGTGCATTCAATGAAATAAAACGGGAGAAGGAAATGTATCTTCATGAATTATCAAAGTTGTCACTTTTATGAATCTATCTTTTATGAATCTATCTTTCCTCAGGTCTCGAGCATATTCTGTCAGATGGTCAGATTATTTCTGCTTTTTAATAAAATCAAAAAAATGGATTATTTCTTATCTATGTGTAAACTAAAATCTGGTTTTGGAAGGTTGAAATATGATTCCAAATTTTATTATTAGAGATAAATAAATATTTTTGAAATATAATTTTTTTTAATGCAAAACATAAAAAAGTTTTAAAAATGGCTCACTTTAGGTTTTTCTCACTAAAATTACTGATACCAAAAAAATACATACACATTTTATTATGCAAACAAACATTTTATAAGCATTATTGTTTTCTCTTTTTTTTTCTTTTTCATGTAAAAATAATGAATAAAAATTTAAAAAGTTTTATTAATTTTTATCAAATTGCTGTCAGAAACTTTGGTTTCATAAAGGTTATTTTAGATTTCAGTATTAAGTGTGGTGTTTTCTCTTTCTAACACGATTTAGATCATATTTCTCACCATGACAGTACGGGAGAAACAACGATTTCTATGAGAACTGACTTACTTTTACTTGCTTATTATTATTTTTTTTCAACTATAAAACAAAAAATCAGCAGGTATAAGACAGTTAGGGTCGAGTGAGGGATTGGGCGGTTACTCTGCTGAGTGACCAGTGACGACATGTGAAAGAATTATTTGATTTTGAAAAAAAAAAGATATCACCGGGGACCAAAATTTCATTAACATATTTTACTCCAAATAATGTCAGGAATCACTGGTTAAAGTAAGTCAGGTACGTCCCTTAACTATCTGTAAATAAAAGAAGTGTTCTGGTGTGGTTTTGTTTATAAAAAAAAAATCATGTTTTATTCAGAGAGTGGTGAAATTTTACACACTTGACCTTCAAAATAGGAGGAAGATCACTAAATGAGATTTTGAAAAATCACTCTTTAACCCCTGACGAGCCAGGAAAAAACGAAAAAACGTCAACTTTAACGTATTATTTTGCAGGTTAATTTTATGCCATCTAATGTAATTTTTACTGAAACACATTCCTTGAATACTAAACTATACATAAGAACAATATTACTTGCGTTTATTCAATGAATTTATACTTTTTACTACGTTTCAAATAACACGGAAAAAACGAAAAAATTTCGCGATGTTTTGACTTTTACGTAATATTTTGCAGGTTAATTTTTATGCTATCTTATGTAATCTTTACTGAAACACATTCCTTGAATACTAAACTATACATAAGAACAATATTACTTGCGTTTATTCGATGAATTTATACGTTTTACGATCATTTCGTCGCCCGCGACGCGAGACTTCACAGCCGCCATTTTGTCCAGCCGGGCGACGCGCAGCCTCGCAGGCCGTGTCATAAACAATCTCAAAGAAATTATATCGCTGCTCTAGGTGGGTTCATGGTATCTTATACCTTATGAACAAGAATGCCCCAAGCGATTCTGACCTTCTTCTTCACACGTTTTCTTTATACATAAGGGTTAAAATCGCATAACAAAATTATTTTTTAGTGATTATTTTGGTTTGCGTCGATTGATCACCGGTGATCGAACGGCTAGTAACGAGTTAAAGCAGTATTCTGATACTTCTTGATAAAATTTTGCGCACTCAAAATATATATGTATGAAGAAAATTACTGTCCACATTAAATTTCGAAAAACTCTGCCAAGTCCTGGCAACAACGAGAACTCCAGCTAGTAATATATAAATTAAAGGGATCTTCAGTCTTGTGTTAACTTGTGTGAACTGAGGAATCTCTCCAGAAATTAACTATATTACATTTCTACTTGGTAGAGAAATTGTATTATCAAAGAAACAGAAAATGAGTAGAAGGCGTCATGCAAAGACAAAATTAAATAAAACACAAACATTTGGTTTATTATATGTGAATAAAAATAAGACATTATTATTAAAAACGCATCATTTTCACTTGAGTCTTTTTGCAAAATATATTTTTAAAGTTACACTATTCAAAGTATGTACAGAAATGTATTCAATCAAGAAATGTCACGGAACATCTTGTGGTCACTCATTTCAATGAAATGGATTATCAAGTTTCGGGTGCCCAAAGTTTGAAGGTACGGTCGTACGAACAGGTGGCCACATAACTGTCATCGTGGGCCACATCCAGCCCCATGATGCGCGAGTCATGCCCTCGCAGGGTGTTGAGGGGCTGCCACGAACGGTCGGCCCAAAGACGAAGAGTGCTATCATATCCAGCTGTCAAGAGGTATAAACCTTGGGTTCGTTGCCAGCGGACGGAGCTTATCAAGCTGCCGTGAGCGGGGATCGTGTGGAGGCATTGTCGTGTTCGCAGATCCCATACGCGAGCGGTGTTATCGCCGGATCCCGTAGCGAGTCTCCAGCCGCAAGGAGACCAGGAGACGGAGTAGACAGCTTTCAAGTGGCCTTCCATGAACATGACGCAGCGGCCGGTGCGGAGGTCCCAGACTCGGCCGAATGCGTCGAGGCCCCCGGTGGCTGCGACGGATCCGTCTCCCTGGAAGGCGAGGTCGTGTGGCGGGCGGGTGTGGCCCTCCTGATGCAGCAGCTCTTGACCCGCCTCGGCGTCCCACAGACGCCAGGAGCCGTCGCGGCAGCACGTGCCCAGGAAACGGCCGGAAGGGTGGAAGGCCACGCGCGACACTCGGTGGGGGGAGTGACCAGAGAGCTCTGCGAGGGGGTCGGCGCTGAAAGTAGAATTTGTTAAATTATTAGTTATTTAATTATTTTTTAAATTATTAGAATCTGGTGACGTTTATATAATTACTACAACTAGGTGTAACTCTGAAATCAGCTTTTTTGTGAAATTGAATTATAAGATGGTAATCAATCTGATAAATCGGCTTTTGCATATTTATACTGAGAAGTATCATTAAATCGTAGATTGTGTGATGGGATGTGTGTTGGGAACCGTAATACATACTCATATTTTGTAAATAAGAAAATGGCTAATAATTTTTTTATGTATTTATTTACAAAAAAGGAATCACTTACCTAGTTGTTACATACAAAAATGCACCAAAGGCAACTTAAGAGGAATATAAACGCTAGAAATATTTCGATTCTCATCATTTGCACGAGGCAAGTAAGCGAAAAAGTGGTTTTTATTTATTTTGTGTATAATTTTATAAGAATGAAAAAGAGATAGAACATACAAAACCTCAAAAATAGTCTTAGCCATAAAGGGGTATTTAAAAAAAATAGTTTTTTATATTACTTCATAGTTAAGTCATGAAAAAACATTTTTTTTAGCGGTTTGCGTATATATTTTTTGTTATGTAAATAATAATTTTATTGTAATTCCAATACATAGAAAAGCTAGTAGAAGCTTCAATTTTTTTTTTATTAAAAAGAAAGACAAACATTCCCAGGTTACGAATAACCCAACAATGTTTGAAAATCTCCTACTACCACCACAGAAAGCCGAAAATATTGCTTGTGTTGTGATGGAGGACTTGGCCAGCCGAGGAATCGAACACGGGACGCCCGGGTGGTACCCAAACGCGATGCCCACTCAACCACTGACCAGACATACAATTTATCCGTAGCATATTTTTTGATGTTCATACTGTAAACCGATTCGTTGTAAAGATGAATCTAAATAGTATCTAAATAGGATTTCACGTATAGCTTCATCTTAAGCAATTCCACCAATTTTAAAGCTATAACCTAGTTGTAGCTAAGTCTAGTCGCCTAATTGAAATATGGAAAAATACTTGTGGTAACTAGAATTACCTAGTTATAGAATTAAACGATACCGTTTTGGAGATACCCACAAAAAACATATTCAAATAACTTGATGATTCCAATGCTTTACGACTTTTCCTTTTGTGGCATTCATAGACGAGGAAATAAAGTTATGCTTTTACGGCCTTACTAAAAAATGCCACAAAAATTTTATTCAATTGATAAACGACCATGGATGTGAAAACATTACTAATTAAAAAATGACATAAAATTGTTCATAGAAAGATATATACATTATACATTGCTTATACAGCCAAAGGGGTTGTTTATCTGTTGTATATACTGTTAACCACTAGATTGCCGCTCGTCCGCCGGCGTACCATCGGCACAGGCCAAAATAATCACTAAAAAATAATTTTGTTATGCGATTTTAACCCTTATGTATAAAGAAAACGTATGAAGGTCAGAATCGCTTGGGGCATTCTTGTTCATAAGGTATAAGATACCGTGAACCCACCTAGCGCAGCGATATTTTTTCTTTGAAATTGTTTATGACACGGCCTGGAACTTTTTCCCGCCTCTCGGCTGTCAGTTGGCGTTTTTCAAGTCTCGCGCCGCGGTCGGTGAAATGATCGTAAAACGTATAAATTCATCAAATAAACGCAAGTAATGCTATTTTTATGCATAGTTTAGTTTTCAAGGAATGTGTTTCAGTAAATATTACATAAGATAGCATAAAATTAACCTGCAAAATATTACGTAAAAGTCAAAACATCGCGAAATTTTCTCGTTTGTTCCCGTGGCATTTGAAAAGATCGTAAAACGTATAAATTCATCAAATAAACGCAAGTAATATTGTTTTTATGCATAGTTTAGTATTCAAGGAATGTGTTTCAGTAAATATTACATAAGACAGCATAAAATTAACCTGCAAAATATTACGTTAAAGTCAAAACATTGTGAAATTTTTTCGTTTTTTCCCCTGGCATTTGACGAGTTAATAAAAATAATTCATCATTCATCATTTTCCAACGTATTTTGAATATTCTACATATTTATTATTTTTGAAGATGTCGTAAAAACAAATAGCATTATATAAACTAGATAAAATTACCTTCAAAAACGAAAAACATTTGAAAAAAAAAGTTTACAACACATATTTTTAATCAAAATGTAGAGAAATTAAAAAAAAATACAAGATTAAAAAAACACAGTCTTTTTATTTAATTTTGGAAATAACTGTCATTTCACTTTTTTCTCGATCATACAACAAATTATTTTTTTTTATTATTATGCTTTTGTTTTCTAAAAATTAAAAAAAAAAACTGATCTTAAAAGGTCCATTTCTTTGATACATTTACCAACATATATGTATTAGACATTTATGTTATAAAAAAAACATAACTTTCAAGAAATTCTTATAAAATAGACAGCCTAAAATGCAGATTGAATATTTATATAACCTGTAAAACCATTTTACGGCAGTTCAATTTTCAATATAAAATTATTGTATGATAACTTGACAAAAACTGACAAAAATTACCACAAATAAGTTGTAAATACATATATTGAATACACGAATATGATAAGAAATCAACCGTTTTATGTAACAAAAACATGATTCGTAAATTTAAAAACATAAATATCTACAAAAGCAATCGTCTACTGGGCACTGGTCGGCAAATCTCCTCTGCACATGCGTGACCACATGCCACATGCCCGTTCCAAATAATTACATTTGGAGATTTTTTTTAGTAAAAAATTGAATCTATAATTGCACGGTCTTTGTGTAACGTGTAACAAAAACACCGTTGAATGGTTGTGAAGTGTTTTTTTTTAGTAAGGCCGTTAGTGTGCAATTCAAAAATGCTGATTTCGGAGTTATCTAGTTGTAGTAATTACCCCATGATATTATTAGTAGTGACCAGAAATGAACGACTAGGTACGGATACAGTTCTCAACCTTCCAATCTTCCCCACAATACTCCCCTAATTGAGGATACCATTCTCCCACTAGCTTAGGCCAGTTCTTAAACAATATCGCATTAACCTTCCCATTACTAACAAGGGTAATAAAAATCTCTGAAATTATTAACCTCCAAGTATCTGCTTAGGGTGACCGGAAAACTCAGAATGAAATCAACTCAACACCACCTTTGAAAAGTCATAAAGTGATGAAAAATATATATAAAAAAATTGGTTAAATATGTTACGTTAAGTTTGGTTACGGGCTATTTTTCAATTATTTTTTTCATAGCTTTTAACTCGTGCCGTGCCACTGGAGGAGACGGGTAAATTTCGCGATGTTTTGACTTTGACATATATTTTGTGGGTTTATTTTATGCTATCGTATGTAATATTTACCGAAACACATTCCTTGAACAATAAACTATGCCTAAAAACAACATTACATTTATTGATGAATTCATATGTTTTACGATCTTTTTCACGACAACCGACGCAACCGAACTTGACAGCTCAAAAGCTCCGAAAAAACCCGGCCAATGATCACAGATAATAAGGAACTCCAGTGAAAAATATTATGCCTTTAAAAAATATGTTCATATAGACCAATAAACGCTGATTCTGAATATATAAGTTTTATTAAATAATATTAAAGTTTTAAAAAAAATATTAAAAAATCCATTTTAAAACGTGTTATTAAAACACCCTGTCAAGTCGGTATTGCTGGATTTTGGCGGCGTGACGTCACCGCGTCGCGTCACCTGGGTCAAAGTTGTATAGAAATGTAAGACACAAGCCGTTCGACATTACGTGTTATTGGTATAAACCTCTTTAACCCGTCTAATCACAGGAGACCCTAGTTGTCCCAAAACATCATATGCCGTTATAATAACAGGAGACCCAGATTGTCCCAGAACGACCGAGCGTCATTAAAAGTTAGATATCTCTCTTCCTGTCAAGCAAAAATTTGTGATTTCTTTTATATTTGAAAGCGAAATAAATATTGCTTCTTATTGTCTTAGGAATAAACGAGCTATATCAGATATTTTACAAACCCGACCATAAGTGACGATTTTATTTTGCGCCAATGTGTGACGTAATAAACAATTAATTTAAAAATAAAATTGTATGAATGTGATAAAAAGTGAAGTGACAGTTTTATTACAAATTTTCTTAAAAAAAGGAATCTGTATTTAAAATTTTAATTTTCTTTTATTTTATGTACTTTTTAGGGGAAACCCCAGGTACGTAATTTTTAAGCTAATTCACATTTTCAATATAAAAATTTTAATATTTTAAAACAAAAATCTTAATTTTTGATAAGCACATCGGAAAGATTATTTTATCTAAATTTTAGAACAATTTTTTTTTTTCAAAAAGATTAAAAAATAACCAATAAAATGTAACATTTGAAATGCATGGGAAGAACCGAGAATTTTTGCGTGCAAACTTTGACAGGCAAAAGTTCGTAGATATTATTTTCTCATTATTCGAAGGGTTAAAGATATTTGGACATATAATAGTTTTTGTTTTTATTGAAACATTATTTAGGCCTAAATAATTCAGTATCAAAAATAAAGTATCTCTATTAGTTTATCTATATTATTTAAAATATTAAAAAACTGTACAAAAAACGACCATAATGCCAAGTAAAACGCTCCAATGCTGAAATTCAAAATGACGGGAGTCGAACAGCTGATTCCAGTTCCATACAAAATTCATACTTCGGTTGATCATGATGACGTCACACTAGATTCGGTGGTTTTCGGGGGATCTTGAAAATTTAAAACTTTGAAATTTATTTTAACTATTAAAACTAACTATAAAAATAAATATGCAGTTATTTAAGTTAGAAGGTTATTATTCATAAAAAAAAAATTAAAAATTGAACTGGAGTTCTCAATTCCAGAAGAAATTATTCCGATTCCATAGATGTGTTCAAGGTCCCAAGTGATTCTGACCTTATCTTTCATAAGTTTTCTTTATAATTAAGGATTAAAATCGCATTTCAAAAGTCATTAACTCCTTGCGCACTCGGCACGCAATGACTTTTGAAATTCTTTCAAAGAGGTGTTGAGTCGACTTGATTCTGAGTTGGCAGTGAAGTCTACAAACGTAGCATTATAATGATAACATGTGCGGGGTTATTCTGTATATTAAAAAAAACATTAATATTTGAAAACTAAACCAACCTGGCAAAGTTCCACAGTTTGACGCTGCCGTCGTGTCCGCACGAAGCCATGGCCAACTCCCTGGCCGAGGAGTCAGGTTCTACGACGTGTGTGGGATCAGCAGGGGCCACCAAATGTGCGGGCAGCAGGGCCGAGGGGCGGAACACGGCATCTCCGGCGGGGCCCGCATGGCCGCCCAGCTCCTGCAGCAGGTCGCACGATGGGACCGACCACACCTTTACTTCACCGGACCTAGAATAAGGTGATTTTTCAAAAAAAAAAAACGGAGCTATACAAATCATTCAAATATTATTATTACAACCACGTGCCTGCCTCATTGAAACAACCCACAGAAAAAGCGCCATAAAAAGCATATATGGGTACACAATTTTTCCAGAACTTAACACTAAACCAAATGGCTTACATTACTTATACACAAGCATAATCTACGTCTTTTGTAATACACAGAGATTCAGAAACACTGTAATACACAGAAATTACACTAATTCCACACAGGACTTGAGAAAAATAATTTTCCTCAGGGCCTATGTCATCTTTAGGGATGCTGTGTGGTGGGTCATTTTGAAAAGACCCAGTTTGTAGGAGGGAGGAAACACAGTGACAGGCAAATCATTCCACAGCCGAGTTGTTGAACTCAAGAATGAGTTGTAGAAACGACCCATTCCCATGCGACAAATATCTACCGTGTGCAAATGTTGAGCACAAGTTTGTCGTTTTCCGACTAGGCACGGGTGCTGAAGGGATCAATGATGCTAATTCCTCGGAGCATCTTCCATTGTTCTACCAGCAGAATAAGGAAAGCTTTCCAACCTGATGCTTGTGCTCTAAATATTGCTGTCTATTTGTGAAAACAGGGGAATCTATAAAACGGACCACCCGTTTCTGATAAAATGCATCTAATGAAAAAATGAAAAACAAAACAGAACACAATGAAAGAATAGGTTCAATGTTCTGTTACACCATGAAACCTTTAGAACATGCTTCACTAACCACGAGGCTGTGATGAGCATCTTGGAGTCGTTGGAGAAACTGCATGAAGCCAGAGGCCTGCGCCCCCCCAGCTGACTGGCAGCCGGCCCCAAGGTGGCCAGTCTCCTCTGCAGCTCTTGCCTCACTACTGCCCCGCACCGTCCCTCTGCCTCCTGCAAATATACAATCAACTTTTATTTCATAGGTTCTTTAAAAAGTACAGGGAAATACTGTCAATCTTGCTTGCTTGCCAGACTTCAACAAAATGCTTTTTCACACCAAAAATGTCTAAAAATATTAAGGATCGGGCCCAATCTCGTAATTGTATCTCGTAATAAGTGCACAACTGCTGACCTGTACAAATCGCAAGTACGCCCACTGCTAAATTTGCAGCCACCTCTGGTCTGGAGCCTCAAAATATAAAAAAAAAACTTGACTGCAGAAACGGACGATCCGTTTGATAGATTCGCCTATTTTAACAAACGGATTGCAATCTTTAAAGAATATGCGTCAGTTAGGTATGCTGTCCTTTACTACTTAGTTCTGTTCCAACGGTATAAAATGGAAGATGCTCCGAGGAACTAGCATCACCTTCGGCACCAATGCATAATTGAGAAACACGCCAACGTTTATATTCTTAGCTGTGCAACGATTTGCCGGCCTCTGTGTTTCCTCCCCCCTTCAATATGGGTCTCTTCAAGAAGACCCTCCACACATCACCAAAGATAACAAAAGTCCTGTGACAGTCAACTAATGAGATATCTCTTGGTTTTTATTACCTTTGGGTACAGCAGACAGCATAATACATGGTAGTGTGTGTAATGTTTTTTTTATTGATGTAATGCATTTTTATCCATAATTGAAAAAAAATATAGGCATTCTGCACTCCTTCTCTATATAAACTATAAGTGTGCAAAATTTCATACTCCTCCGTCTGCAAATTTTCGTAAAAAGGGGTACAAAGTTTTTGCTTCACGTATTAATATATAGATAGATAGATAATTAATCAGTAAGTATGAGTTACCTTGCGCAAGCGTGCTCGGGCGCGGGGCAGAGAATAGCGCGCCAGCCAGAGGCGCGCTGTACGCAGCTCAGGCGGGCCCTCGTGGTACCAGGTGCCCTCCTGGCCGCGCTCCTGCTGCAGACGAGCCTCTTCTTCTTCCATGCGCTTGTGAATCGCATCTTCTCCAAGGCTAAAAATAAGTCAATTAATTAAAATTACATTATTAAAAAATTAATTTCAATGACACATCCATAATTCAACAATATTTAACATAAATCTTACGACGGGGCTGTTTTTGACAGAATTTGTACAATTCATCAAATTTCAAAGTTAACATTCAAGTTCTGCGAGAGTCCTATTTAAGTTATTATTATCAAAGTACTGTGAAACAACCGGCCTGTGATGAAATAATAACAGAACTTGAATAGAACTTTCACAGAACTTGAATTTTTATGAATTGTTCAAATTCTGTGAAACAAACTGCTCTTAATGTATGTTGTATGGTTTGAAAACACTAATAAGCTTAATTTAGTAACAAATCAAAGTTTTTAACCCATTGGAGACGGCAAGAAACTTCAATAAATAAAAAGATTTTTTTGTTAAATTCAACACTTAGACAATAGCACACTTGATAATGTTACATTTTTATTTTTATTTTTGTTTTAAATTAACCTGGTAGAGGTAACATCCAAAGGCAAAATGAATATTTAAGTTCGACACTGCAATTGCAGTGCTAGGAACCTGTACATGCAGTTAAGTTGTGTAAATAACACTGTCAGAGGTTTTTTAAACGTAAATAAACCATGAGTTCCAACGGCTTCCAATTTTCCGGAGACAGTGAGACTATCGGATCGGAATCGGAAGGATAGATAACTCACAAGGACAGCAGGTCCCGGAGACGGGCGCGGCGCTCGGCGGGCCCCTCCCCAAACAGGCACACGGGCTCTGCCAGCTGCCGCAGCGCCTTGCGAACCTCGCCATCGTCCGTGGACACGTTCAGCTGCCGCGCCTTCCGCCGCCGCTCAAACTCCTCCAGCAGAGCCTGCTTGTCTTTGGACACCTCCTCTTCTAATTCCATGTACTCTGAAATAAGAATGCCATTCAATGACGATTATTAAACATTCAATTATTGTACTAAATACCAAAATAACGAAATAAACAGGCAAATATCAGTGCCAAAATATATGCCTGAAGTACACGATAAAAACATGAATGTGTCTTGAAACTGGTTCCTGGTGGTGAGATGGCGACTGATTTAATAGGAGCATGGAACATTCAATTTCTGAGGTGGGTAAGAGTACTGCCTACTGCTGTATTTACTGCCGGAAACCATTTATTTGATAACCAACACCTTTGCCATAGGTCACCCCAAGTGGTAACGTAAAAAAAAAATTGGATGGGTGGATGCTAGATACGCTAACCACTAAAAAAGGTTAAAAGCGTGTACGTTTAAGATGAAGCCATGCGACGTATTGCAAAATCATACAAAATCGTGTATTTTTGTTTTGAAAATTTAATCGCTTGGAAGTATTATATATGCTTCAATTAAATACTGCGTGTAGAACGTATCTTGGCCCTTAAAAATATCGGTCATTTTTTTTATAAGTCTTTTAATAAGCCTAGAAAAAAATAAAGTATTAGGTCTATAAAAAAACACTTTCAAGTGCAAACTCTCCTACTTATAAACCCTTTTTCGGATTTAGTTTTATTGCATAATAGCCCAGTCAATGAACGCATTGAACTGGAACATGCTAGAGGAAAGCTGAATTTTTGCAGGTGGATAGTACTTTTTATGTGGAGTATTTTCCAAAAAAGTCCCTACCCCTCCCCCGCTTGCTTCCTCCCCTGTCCCCTCTCAAACTTTGCAAATTTAGAGTTCTACGAAATCCATTATATCTCTTAAACTATTATATGCATCTGAAAAAAATTTTCACCGTTAAACTTCTTAGAAAGCTGTCTAAAAATAAGTCGTATATTTGTCTTTGTTATCTATTACGGTTTGGCAAATAATAATGACATTGTCGCAAAAAAAAATTTTTTTTTCGTAAAATTTTGATTTACAAGTGAATATTTTTTTTATCCGGGGGAACACGCAAAAATACTTCAAATAATTTATTTGCCAAATTTAATAAGCTTTAAAACGATATATAATATTGCTTACTTTTATTCTTAATACCGGTCAAAATCCGATTCGATAGCAGGGCGGCACGGCGTGCTTGGCGGTCGGGCCTACCCCGCTGTGCTTGCAGATGACCGATTTGAGCTTAGGTAGGTATTTATAGTTTTAAATTGAAACACCGTGTACTGTTTAATTGATTCACGAAATAAAAACGCTTTAACACAAAATTATATAGTAATAGTAGTAATGGAGGCTTTCTTACCTTTCTTTAAAAGAACGTCTTCAAATAAAGGTGGATGCGAAGCTAGTTCAAACTCAAAGTAGGATTTGAACTTTGCAGGACTGTCACATACGCATAATATTCTATTGAATATCTGCTTAGGGTTGATTATAACTTCTTTGTTTCTAACTTTGTCAGATTTATTACTGGCTTGAGTATCAATCATATCCGATCTGTGTAGTTTTAGAAAAACTTTGCCCTGCCATTTTCTTCATAGCTTTGAACCCTACCTCATAAGCATCGTCATATGTTTTAGTTGAGTCTGATACTAATCTCGAAGAAATGCAAATTAATTCACCCGACTTTCGAGCAAACGGATTGTGTGTCACCAGTATGAATTACGAAGTCTTGGTTATCCCGTAACTGGCTCTCCCTAAGCTCAACATAATGCTCACTTTTCTTGTAACTTAAACCCAAGAAATTATGAAAAGCTTCACTGATTGAAAGGAATAATGGAGCTCCTAATATCGATTTACTGAGAAATCCCACACCCTTGCGTAAGTGCTCCTACTGTTTTTAATGACTTCATCAAAGATTGTTCATGTCAAAGCACATATCAGTCCAAACTCCTGAGCAAAACATATTGTTAAGTAAAAACATATTGTAAGTTTTGCTGTCCGACTTGTCGCTTTGATTGTGTTTTAAGTGTCGGTGAAATGTTTATGATTTATTGCAACTGATTCGTCTTCACAAGCTAATTCATGTGACATCTCCTTGTTCACAATATTTCTTTTATTTCACGAGGAAAAAGTGTATCATGAGAGTCATTGCAAATTATTTTGACGATTGCAGCACCTGTAAGAACATAGGCTCTTACAGCTCTTGCATAAGCGTGTCCTTTTATCATGTGTATCACTGTGGGACTTCCGTACACAGTTTTCCATAAATCTTCGAGCCCACTTTCTTCCGTGATCCAATACATCCCAAATATGACATTTACAAATGAAACTTCCTAGCCGTACAATAATTTTTGAAATTTCAGATGATCCATCAGCCCCCGCTACCATTTCAATGGGTTTGAGAAAAAGCGGTTGGTCGAAGTTACAATGTCACACAATCGTTTATAAACCCGTTCCAGCTAACTTTTGAATGCACAATGCTAATTTTATGTCACTTAACCACAAATAATTGGTTGGAGATACAAAAGATAATGAATCGGCATGCTCTTTTCTGAAAGATATACATTCACTGACATGGTTACATCTTTCAAGCCGCTCTTTTTGCTCTTCGCGTAACAAGGTTGAAGGATATTTTCTTGATTAACGAAATTTCCATTTCATCACTGAAGACGAAGTACATCTAGACTTGTAAAATTAGAGGCTGGATTGATGCACATTGCACTTTATTCTTCCCACGGCATGAAATGTTTTTATATTAACGTCGGCATTTTCGAACACAAATTGTGTGAATGTATCATCTTCGATTGTAGGAGGCCCAGCTCTTATTACAGATCTTTGGTATCTGTCACCTTCATGACACGACGAACAAATGCCGAATGACGACAACACTTCTATTAAATTCTTAGATCCGTACATTCTCTGTAGAAAACACAAACTTGTCTGAATTGATGACAAAAAGACCTTGGCCTTGCAGATGCTATTATGGCGTGATTAATTACTAAACGTCTTCTCGTAACATCAGGTCCATTATCATACAATCTCTTCTTGGTTACAGTTAACGTGAACAGATTCAGAGTTTCAGGAACTAAATCATCACCCCCACGACTGATTTCCGGAACATCAGGATAGCTTTCACAATCATGTGGCATTTTTTTAAATATCTTTTCTGATTATTTCTGCGGCAGCAAGTACAATTCTTAAACATTTCAGATTTGCATTCTTATCTTTGTTTCTGTACCAGTCGCCTAGTATCTTATAACTTGAGTGAGACATGCACATGGCAGTTTTTCTGCCAAAAATACACTTATACATAAAATCTTGAAAATAGTCAATTACTTGTTTTTTTAGGAAATGTATATGGGTACGGAAGATCACTGCCACAAATGTCTTTTACTATTTTCCCTAATTTCTCTAATATAAACTGACATTCGTCAGTATTTTCTAAGAAACTACAGAGTTTAAGAAAATTTTTAGCTGAATTATCATATTTAAGTGTTCCTATATACTGAGTTGGTTTACTTTTACAGAACTTCTTGTAGCAAATGCCATGATAGCGAGCTTCTGCTACGACCAAATCAAACACACCTAAAAGTTTAGATTTTATTTTTGCACCCCATTTGTCATCTATTATATTACAATGTTTACAAATTTTGCACCCCATTTGTCATCTATTATATTACATTGTTTACAATGTTTATTTCTGGTCTTAACACCAAATGTATTCGTTAACGATATTTATGAGATAGTTTAAGATCAAACGCTGTTTTTTATTATCACAAATAATACTCACAAATAGTACTCCGTGAAATTAAATGTATTTTCTAAATGCCTTAGGAATGGCTGAGGTGTACCTACTGGTCAATAGGCTACAATTAACATTTGTAAAAGCTTTAATACTGCTAGGCTTATTATACATTTTTCTACAATCTACGTGCACAGTTGCACTACCTAATGGTTAATTGGTTACGCTACCTAATGGGTTAATTTAACATAATTATTATCTCTTTCAATACTAGCGTTAATTAGCATTTGTAACCCTTTCTTTACTTTAACAAAAATTCCTGGAAGGTACTTTCTTTACATAAAATACACAATAAGTTCTCTTCAGACATTTTCAGTGTTTTTTTTTATATTTATTAATTGTTAATTAATTTTTTCTCAATATTTTAACCTGATGAAGGAGGGAAAACGCACAAAAAACTTGATACACGGCTTGGCGCAACCACGTCAAAATATAACCACAAAACCGACA
Organism: Glyphotaelius pellucidus; assembly: GCA_936435175.1. Taxonomy (NCBI): domain Eukaryota; kingdom Metazoa; phylum Arthropoda; class Insecta; order Trichoptera; family Limnephilidae; genus Glyphotaelius; species Glyphotaelius pellucidus. The sequence continues at coordinate 10,508,412 of OW386551.1, read as the reverse complement.
CACACCTTAACCTTAAGACATATCTTTTTTTTTAACATATGAGATCAAACTGACCATATTTATTTATTTTTTCGTTTGTTTCAATTTGATAAAACAGTAAGTAGCGACGCGACAAGAACGACATGTCGCTTGGCCTCGCCACTCCGTGTTACGGCCAGCCCGCGCACGCCGTTGCCTTCGTCCACTATTTTCGATAGAAATAAAAGATGTAAGTAAACATTGTTATGCATGGTTTTAAAGCTTATTAAATTTGACAACTTATTTGTAAAAACTATTTTTTCATATTTTCTCAGACAAAAAAAATATTCAACTTCAAAAAATAATTTTGCAAAAAAAATAATTTTTTAACAACAATCTCATGATTATTGGCCAAACTAATGCAGATATTAAAAAAAAATTTAATATAAAATTTTTAGGCAGTTTTATAAGAAATTCAACGAGGAAATTTTTTTTCCGATATATCTTTTAGTTTACGAGATATAATCGCTTTAGTAGAACCCCACATTTTAATGTTTGGGAGGGCACAGGGGAGGAAGCAAGCGGGGGAGGGGTAGGGACTTTTTTGGAAAATACTCCACATAAGATGTACTATCCACCTGCAAAAATTCAGCTCTCCCCTAGCATGTTCCAGTTAGGGCCTGTTTTTTGTCTAGATTGACTGGGCTATAATGTGGCAAATTTAGTTTCTTTTATGATAATCGCGAAAAAAATTGATATTTATGCATGAACTTCACGAAATAAAATAAAATGTGCATTTTCGCGTTGTTATTTTTGACGTCAATCAAGACCGCCGGCATTCGACAAAAATGTTATTTCAAAGTGAACCTTATGCCATGGACATAAGGACCACACAATCGTCACCGCCTTTTTGTCGCATTCTCCACCCAACCGTTGTGGTGGACAGACCTGTCTTCGACTTAGTGACTCTCTGCGCCGTAAAATGTTATTCGAGTTTACGTACAATCGATTTTTAAATTTCCTAATTATATATGTAGATGTTTGAATGAACCGGTTAACCACTTTATAATTTACTTTATTTATATAATAATACTCGTATTTGAAAAAAATATATATAATTCTGTTGCCAAATGTCGTTTGAAGTAGGCAATAACTTTGCCTATGATTTGACATTTACAATTTTAAATCTGGCGCGCTTTTGAGTATTAAACAGTGACAACAGTACCGCACAGTGAGCAAATTTCAATACATGGTTAACAATTTAATATTAATAAATTCGTTTCATTTTCCATATAAAACGACTTCCTTGAAGTACTCGATTCACATTTTGAATAAGTTATATTATTTTTATTTAAAAAAACGCGATTTTTAAAATTCCGCCGCAACATTGATGAACTAAATTATTTTTACCTTGATAACACTGGCATAAATCTAACTATGCACATCAAATCTCCGTAGAAGAGAAACTTATTAACTTTAATTAATTAACTTTTATTGCCAAGTTCTTACTTTCGGGGAATGATTAAATATATTTTTTTGTGTATTAATACCTAAATTACAGTCCGAAGCTTTCCCGTTCAGTTGTTAACCGCCAAGCTGTTGGTGAATATTTTTGTTGAAAATTGTTATTTCCAATATTTTTATTTTTAAATAAATGCAAATTGTTCAGAAGAATTTTAAACAATCCAATTTATTAGCAGTTCAAATATAATTGTAGGCCTCCTGGTCAAATGTATTTGACGGCCTCCGTGTTTGAGGGGAAAGGCTCTCATCTAGCGATCCGATGGTTGCGGGTTCAAATAATTAAATATAATATATTATGGTATATTTATGGCATGTTCCGGAATGGAAGATACTCTCAGTATCGCCCTGGTGTAAGACCAACATTCGAAATTGATACGTTGCTTAGTGACCAGATCTGAATAGTGAGGTACTTCCCCACCTTCCTCTTCCCAATCTCTTTCTCTTCCTCGCTACCTTCAGCCTCGCAACATACCCCAATTGGGGATGCCATAGTCTCACCGACTCCAAATAGCAGAAGTTGAGACTATTGTGCAGGCGCGGCTGGCGCAAACGTTCAATGGTGCGCTGAACCGCCAACAAAATTGAACAACAATTTACCTTATTTCGGCTCGTTGTATTTCTATGTAATGTGTTTAATTATAAAATTGAGCACAATCTTTAAATATAATCACAATTAATTACCTATCTAACAATGTTTTGCGGCCAAATAAACGCAGTGTTCCCGCCCGCCCGCCCCCTAATACGGCGGCTAGGAACGAGGAACCGAGGAACCGAGGTAGGTACATACCAATCCGCGCGCCAGAACAAAGCGCCCCGTAGCTTGAATGAAGCTCGTAGTAAAAAATCCCAAAACGTCGAAATATGTCATACTAAACCAGTCATGGGCAAAGTACGGCCCGCGGGCCAAGTCCGGCCCTTCAGGCTAGTCAATCCAGCCCGCGACATTGTTTTGAATAACCCTACCACAATTTACCAATTGACGAGTTTTCGGACGAGTTTGGGATTTAAAAGACGACTCTTTCATGGAAGAAAAAGTAATGGACGAATGTGAACATATGGAAGATATTGTATGGCTAGCTTTACACTCGTAATTAAAAATTACGGATTACGTAATATTTTGACAGGTCACTCCCAGGAGCGTTTACATATGAATCTGACTTGTGGCAATTTATGATCACGGAAGTTTTTCGGAAGTTCGACCTGTGTAACTGCTCATGCGACCGTTTACATCTGTAAATGTATTTGCGGTGAGATGGCTTCCTTTCAACAACGACATGCTACTGTCAAATTTACGCGATTTTGTCAATAAAGACGAAAAGGACCAAATAAAGTGCTGAAATAGATTTTGGCTTTAATTAAACAATTCTCCACGCACTTTTGTGCCGTCAAAGGCGAAAATTAATGGATTTCTTTCATTTTATTCGAATGACAGCTACCTGACAGCTGCCGACTGCAACCGACTTCGTATTCAAATACGTAATTTAAAAAACAGAAACATTGAGATTAGAAAGGTTTGGACCGATAATTGAATAGAAGGATGCTCATTTTCAGAAAACTCAAATAAGTGGAAATAAATTCTAGTTTTATAGGAAAAAAATCCAATAAAAACAAATGTCTTTTGGTTTTGACATTTCGCAACGGCGCATTTTGGTACTATTTCTTACAAAAAGTCCCTCAGCTTATCAAATTGATTTTATAAGCTGTGAGAAGGCTGTAATTTCGCGCGGACGCGATTAGACCTGTCAAAAAACTTCCGGGAGAAGAAGTTCTGTAACATGCTTTAAATTACGTTAAGTGACTTTTGGTGTCGTTTACATTGGTAATTTGGCCATAATTCACTTACACGAGCGAATTACGGGAAAAAAATTACGAATGTAAAGCCAGCCTATGGCTTTCAGACTTTGCATTTTTACAGATCTCAGATACATCAATAAATTTAAACTTAAACTCCAAGGAAGAAATCAATTAATCAGTGATATTTGGGATCATATCATGTATTTCAAAATGCAATTGAATCTATTTTCCAAACAACTAGTCAAGAAAGACTTTACTCATTTTCCAAGACTAAAAACTATTGCAGTTAGGGAGGACCAACTTAAGAACTATGAGAAAAGCGTGAAATGTCTTCAGGAAGAATTTGAACGAAGATTCCAAGACTTCAAAGTTATAGAACAGGACCTGGACATTTTTAGCACGCCATTTAATATAGATTGTGAATCAGTCAAACCAGAATTGCAGCTCGAACTGATTGAGTTGCAATGTAACACTGAATTGAAGCAACTGTTTCTCAACGTATCCAAAATTGAGTTCTACAAGGCCCTGTCAAAATCAAGTTTCCCAAACCTGAAATTTCACGCTCAGAAGATAATTGCGATGTTTGCATCCTCCTACATCTGTGAACAGGTGTTTTTTACTATGAAGCTTCGCAAAAACAGCGTTAGAAACCGATTGACTGACCACCACTGCGAATCAGCTCATCCCAGTTTCTACCAGATTATGAAAAACTTTTAGAAGCTCAGTCACAGTTTCATCTGTCACATACGCCTTCATACTCTTCTAAAGAATAATTAATTTTTGTTACTTTTTGCCTTTGTAGCATATAACATACTTAATATTATGTTTGATGTAAAAATTAAAAAATAAAGTATATCACTTTTAAAAAATTATTTTATTAAATTGTTTTCCGGCCCGCCTAGATAATTTTTTGATTTATCTGGCCATTTCGTTAAAAAGTTTGCCCATCTCTGTACTAAACGTATCTAAAAAACGACTAACCGCGCGCCGCACGGCCACCCGAAGATCTTCGGGATTCTTCGGAAATATTCCGAAACTTTGGTTCTAGCGAAAGTAGGGTTTGAACAAGATAATATTAAGTAATAATATTTCTCTTCTAAAACGCAACCATTAGTCAAAGGGTCAGTTATGCGTTCCCACGATTTTATCTTGTTCGAGCCCTTGGGATATACCTTTTTGAGATTATTATTTGTTTGTTTGACAGTTGAAAATGACCTTTTGTTTGTGTGCGTTTTTTGTCACTTATTGCGAACTTTATAGGTCGTCAGTAACAGACAGTAAATACCTGCGACCGCTGGCGATCTACTCCTCTAAGTGAAATGTTTCTTGTGTGTTAATTATTGCGTTTTTAATATTATTGGAAGGTGGAGTCTTTTATTTTTATTTTATTATTTATTTATTTATGTCTATTCTTGAATACACAATTTTACAATTGATTACAGAGGTTTACAAAGGAGTACAAAAAAACGTTAATTTTCAGTAGCAGTAAGCAAAAAGATTTTTTTTTTTTTAAGTATTATGTTGGGTGTAAGGTAGGTTTGAGAAGGTAAAACTGTGTGTGGGTAATATTGTATGTTTCGTGAACACCTCACTAGGAGAACCTGTGCTGAGGTGTTGAGGTGCTTATGATTAAGTGGGACAAGTATTTATGTGTGTTGTAGAAAATTAGTTATTTAATTATTATTATTTTTTTTTTATACATTTTATTATCGCATACACTGATTATTTAGAATGAAAAAATATGTATAAAATACAAATCCATATATACACATTTATGCACATGTTTATATTTATAGACATACATACATATAAAGTTGCACACACCTACACATATTTATTAATTAAAATAACTGTAAATTGCATATTAATAACTACCTCAAAAATTATATTTAAAAAAAAAAATTTAAAATTCAAAATTATTAAACATTTTTGATTAATAAACTATACAAATCTTAAGTACGTTCAAATGTTTTATAAACCTAGTCTATTCCGTGCGAAGGAGAGCGGTTCATCTTGGTTCATGGGATTAAAAAACAGTCTTTTCTGCCTCCTGTAAAATTTGATAAATGAAAGTTACTTGTTCTACAAATTAGGCCCATGATTTGTTAATTTTACCGTGTATTTTGATAATCATAAATAAGTATTCAATATAATTATAATGTTCATATTTTTCACAAATTTTACCACAGTGTATTGGAGGGCGGAACTCGGGATTTATGAGCCTGACGCCCCTTGTCTATTATTGGTTGTCAAGTTTTCTCAAGTATTTTATAATCCCTCGCAAAACAGACGATTTCGAATTTTTCAAGGACTATGGGATCACCTTAATGTCTAATGACTACAGTTGATATTGACATTGCATTTTGCGTCAGTGATGCTGTTCAAATGAGATATGTTGTTTCTGGTAGAAAAATAACACTTTACCTTCTTTCAATAAAAAAAAATCTTTTTTAACCCTCGACCCGTCGCGTGGGGTCTTTAAAAACCTAGGTTTTACAGAAATGCTAATTATGTACATTTTAAATGTTTCCACTGATTCTTTACTTTAGACAGCTTCCTAAAAGGGACTATACTTGATGCTAGCGCCAGCGAAATTCAGTCTGCGCATGTGCGCTGTGAGATACAGACGTGTGTTTCAGCGTGAGGCTCAATAAAAATCAACAAAATGCAATGAAAAAAGAGTTTGTATGTTTTTTCATTGCATTTTCTAGATATATATATGATCAATAGAGACGAAGAAAAGAAGTGGGACTCACCATTAGAGACATGTATCTCTGCCAGGTCTTTGCCCGCTGGCGCAGGCTCCCCGGGGTCTCCGCGCACTGCGGCTGCGATGGCAGCCAGACGCGCCCTCTCCTGCTCTTCCAGCGATCCATAGTGGACCGTTTTTTGCTTCTTGTTGAATGTTATATCCTCATCGTCTGACATTTCTGACGACGCCTAAAATACTACCCTATAACAAAAGATGAAAACAATTTCGATGATATTTAAAGAAAATACAGGTATAATTCATAAATTTGTATAAATAAACTTGTAAATATTGTCAATATACTGCTTAGAGTTTCTACTAACCTAAAAACACAATACCACACAACAGAGACGTTTTCAAAACAATCTGTCAGTGTTTTCTCGTTTTATCTATGCATGATATTTCATTGAGTAACCTTTGAATAGTTCAGTTGGTTTTGTTTATATTTTACGTATCTTCAAACCAAAGCGATCATAAAAGCAATACGTTGTAGGTCAGGCAAATAAAATATTTGTTTGCTATAAAATGTTTATACATGGTTTAAAGTAGCATTTATTCACTATTCACAAGGGCCACGTATTTCGCAGTTCTTGCGATAGCGCTGTCCGTATGTATAAGTCTCTATGTTGAGAACTACTAACTATGGCATTCTATGGACTCAAATTTGGCGGTAATCTGAGAAACTGACAATGACAAACTGTCAAAAGTCGCGGCGCGCCTGTTTCTATTTGTTCGAAACTTTTTCAAATCTTTGAAAACATATTTAGTTTTCTCCTGTTAAAATAACGAAAATGGAGGAAATTGTAGCTGCACTGGCGTCTCTTGGGGAAAGTTTAAAATGTGGATATTGCAATAAGTTAGTCCGAGACGGGTCACTTTTCCTGAAGTGTTCACATTTGTTTTGTTCAAAACACATAACAGGAGGACAACTGAACTGTTGCTTTGTATGTCACGAAGGGACCCTTAAGGATGTCGTAAAGGCTTCGGCTGTCATGGAAATGGTAAAAGATTACGAAGCGTTAGAACACATATTTAAAGGTAAAGAAAACGAGCCAGAAAAAAATGCAGATATTTCAGTGGAAAAGAACAAGAAAAAATTTTCTGCGGGAAGTGACGTTCCAAATCAGGACAATATAAATGGGGTCCCTGGAGGTTCAAAAATTACTCTCCGTCGAGGAAGAAATAAAACCACACCTGAACCGCTAAAGGAAGTTGTCACTAAGCAGACCCTCACCAGGGGCAGAAAGAACACACGCTCACGCTCAAGGTCTGATGTTGAAGATATTACGGAACCCACTGGAAGAGATCTAAAGTTGGATATTCCTACTAAAATTAAACCACTCACTCCCAGTAAATCCAACACTACGTCTCCCAATAAAATGAAGCATCCCGTTATTAGTGGTGCTAATAAAGAACCTGGAAGAGTTTTGCGAGGGAAGGCCAAGAAAGGAGAAAGTTCTAATAGCTCACTTCATGAAATTCTCCCTGCCCCATTTACAACAAAAATACTTAAAACATCTCCTCTAATAAGAGATGAGCCTCGAGCCACTCGAAGGACAGCTTCCAAGTCTCCCCAAAAGATTGCGAGTAAAGTACTTCCTCGCTCTTCCAAGTCTCCCCAAGAGAGAACTGCACCAAGTAAGGCACTTCCTCACTCTATTTCATCTTCCAAGGCTGGTCCTGATACCAAGATTGTGAAAAAGAACAATCCCCAACAAAGTTGTGACGACTCCTTTTCAGACATATCCTCTAACTACGCTAAAAAGAATTTAATGAAAAGGAATAATAAGGGGGAAACTCCCTTACACTCCGCATGCGTGCGAGGAAAATTTGAAGTGGTTTCGGCTCTGCTAGCGGCTGGAGCTGACCCCAATACTAGAGACCACGCAGGCTGGACCCCTCTGCACGAGGCTGCGGGGGCGGGGCGAGTGGAACTGGCCAGGGCCCTGCTGGCACACGGGGCCTTACCCTCCCCGCCTGGGCCGCACTACGTTACCCCTCTGCACGAGGCTGTGAGATTGCGTCTGCCAGAAATGATCACCCTGCTACTGCGAGGCGGAGCCCTTCTCGACGCCAGAGATGACAATGGTAACACCCCACTGCAGTTAGCCGATGAAGACACCAAGAAACTCTTCTTGTTGCAATCCTCAGAGGACAATCTCGAAGTTAACGGAAGGCTAACGAGGAGTGTTGTCTTATACATATATCCCTCCAATTTGATGAAAGAACACACGGCCAAACTGCAAAATTTAGCAAAATACCACGAAGATTTAAAAATTGAGACAGATTATTCGAAGAATGTGACGCATTTGCTGGTGGAGGAATGCCGGGTGAATCAAGACACGCTGAGGGCTGTAGCCGGGGGACGGGGCATCCTAACGATAGAGTGGCTGAACAAGTGTGACCACACAACACTTGCCGATCCTGAGAACTTTGAAATGAAGGGTTTCGGTAGTGACATTGAATGTATAGAGCTATCCATTATTAATAAGAACAATCTGAGGCCCGGCTTGTTTGATGGATACCACTTCTACTTCCTGGGCTTCACCAGTAACTATGAGATCAGTGCACATCTGACGGTGAAGAAGGCTTTCCTCTGTAAGCTGGTGGAGGAGGCTGGGGGAGTGGTACTGAAGAGAGAACCCAATCCTGAAGCTATTTCTCAAGCGGAAAAGAAAGTACCCTACCACGCTCCGCTTCAGGGTCCTCTGCAGAACTGCGCCCATTTCATCATCTACCAGACCCGCCCGCAGTTAGCTTACAACATGGAGCACTTGCGCTCTCTGCCCGTGGGATGGCTGATTCAATGTATAGAGGCATTTAAGCTTGTGGATCCATCATAGGATATTTATAACGCATTCACATATTCACGCAATCATGTTTATTTTATATAGGTACTTATGTAAATACTTTATAGTTTTGTTTATGTTTTTTGAATATTTTTTCTGTGAAATTGTGTAAGTATCTGTGTAATCCTGTAATATAATAATAAATATACACAAATTATCAATAATTATTTATCTTATAAATATTCCATATTACAAACCAGTCCTCTGCCCTCAGAAATATTATTATTTACTTTAAATTAATTATTTTTTTTATATTCTTTAAAATACCATTTGAATGTATTTATTTGTGCACAGTGTTACATAAAAGTATTTGTTACAAGGTGTATGCACCCTCTTATACACACTTTATTTATGGTCTCAATGTGTGACACCTCCGGTACTTGCCCATTGACATTTGGGTATTGGTTATATTGTGAGCCCTGCAATATTTTGAGAATGCAACAGCTGTCGATCCTGCAAGAGATTCAAATCAGCAGAAGAAAGCATAAAGAAAGCGGGTCATTGGGATTGGTATATTTATGGGGTCATTCTTTGTGCAGCAGCCGAGAGCTTTGGGCGTTTCAAATTGGCTTGAAATAGTTTGGAATGGCTGCCTGCAGTTCTCTCTTACCCATGCAGTAGTTCTACGATCATGTACATGAGACAGAATCTCTTAAAAAAATTTCTGCTGTGACCAATGACGTTATCTATATATATACGGGCGGTCCGTTTGATAGATTCTCTCACCTTAACGAACGGATTGCAATCTTTAGAGCACAGGCGTCGGGTGGGAATGCTATCCATGTTCTACCGATATTTCAATGGAAGTTGCTCTGAGGAACTAGCGTCATTGATCCTTTTGGCACCAGTGCATAGTCGGGAGACACGCCAATCGCGCGCCCAACATATGTACACGGTTGACATTTGTCACATGAGAACGGGTCGTTTTTTTGACTCGTTCTTGAGTTTCAACAGCTCGGCTATAGAACGATTTGCCGGCTTCTGTGTTTCCTCCCTCCATGGGTCTCTTCAAGACCAATGTTCATTCCTTCCTCTCCTCAAAAAGACCCTCCATACAGCATCCCAGATGACATAGGCCCTGAGGGAAGTTATTTTCCTCAGGGCCTCCTTTGTGGAGTTAATGTAAAAAAAAAATATATATATATATATATATATAAATTTTGGTTCCATATGTTTGTGTCCGCAAATCTTGGAAAGTAATTGACTCAAATTTTTTACAGAACATTGCATTTTAGCAGAAGAGTGTTTTTATATATATATATATATACATAAACACTATGTAAGCTCTATGTACAATGTAATGTAAACACTATGTACAATGGTAAGCTCTGGTGTTATGAAATTTGTTTAAATGAAAATATGTGTATTTCATATATTTAAACGGCAGAGAGGGAAGGCAGGAGGGGGGGGGGGGGATATAAAAAAGAAGTTTAGCTAGCGTCTCTTTTTTGACACTAGCCGGGCTTCTGCGGGTCGTGACCTCTGCTGTGTGCCACACAGCCGAGGATGCAATAGTGGCAATTCTTCCACTCCTCATGCCCCCTCTCTCTTTCCAATTTATTTAGAATTTTTAAAGCAGTTACAAAATTTAAGTATGGCCCCTGTCCCAACATTATCTGGGGTAATCTTTTCATAATTTCTTAAATCCCAAATTTACATAAAGTTTTAGTTATCCTATATACTAAAGAGAGTCCAGCCCGAGAGCGGCGCTTTCATTGGTCCGCCAGAAGGTAGAATGCGGAGAGGGCCCGGGGAGCGGGGCCCCCTCTCGCACTCCGTCGGTCATTTTGGTGCTATAACAAGGTCAAGGCTTGAACACAGTGGCGAAAGGAGAAACCGAAAACGAGACAGATTAATACAAAATAATACTTTATTTCACGTAACAAAGGGCATGAACATAGATGACTTAATCCTAAAGGAAAAGGTACGAAGACGAAGATGGCTTTAAGAGAACTTCTCTTCGTCTTCATTGATACATTTACTATTCTAAGTTTAAGTTAAAAGAAGTAGATGTCTTGAAGAGAAATCATCCTCTTCTTCATTGGCCCGTCCGGTACACTGTATGTACAAAAAAATCTACACTAATATAATTTTCTTTGATATTCACACCAACTTATATTCATACTCATACTGAATATCTTATATGTTTGAAATTGGTAAATATAATTACCACAGTAACACATTTAATAATGCACAAAAAATCATAGTAAACATCATTTCGGGGATTTATTAATCTCTATCCAATTTTATTATTTACAAATAGATACAGAAACATACTTACCTGGCAGGTCACTTCCGATAAACACACTTCATTAGAAAGTTTGTGCTTGGAGACGACAGGACTTTGCATGTGGAGGACTGGACATGGCACGATTTTACATTTGCTACCCTCATCATTGTTGGTTTTACATTTATAAGAAGATTAATGCCAAAGTTGAGCTAATATTTATTTTCAAAGACTAGAGAATTTAGGACTTGAGATTTCCATGAAATGACCTTTACAAAAGCTTAAAATAAGAAAGAAAGGTTTTTTAACTTATGGATACGACTGTCTGAAAAGGTGAGTTTTAAGTTTAGCTCTGTATTCCTCCGAGTCTGTGATCGTTCTACCCGCATAATTTGAAAACATTTTAAAGCATTCCAATAAAATTATTTATTTCTCTAACATTCAAATTTAAATATCTCAAAACTTGTTCATGTGGTTTGGTGGCTTTCGCGCTGAAGAGTGAAAATTTGTTTTTTTTAATATTTTAAATTATTGGGTTGGTTCCATGACAAATAGAACAAGTTTGAAAAGTGAAAAAACCTCACTTTGTTAGGACGGGTTGTTTCAAAATATTTGACGGATTTGTCAAATATTTGAAGTTAATTTTCACGTTCTGTGTAAGTTCTACTCAAGTTCTATGATTATTTCAGTTTTATGAAGCAACTGGCCTACAATGTTGTAAAAACAGAACTTGAATAAAACTTACACAGAACGTGAAAATTAACTTCAAATATTTGATGGATCCTTCAAAATTTTTGAAACATCCCATCCTTAGGACGGGTTGTTTCAAAAAATTTGATGAGTTCATCAAATATTTGAAGTTAATTTTCAGGTTCTGTGTAAGTTTTTTTCGAGTTCTGTTTTTTTATCATCATAGGCCAGCTGCTTCACAAAACTGAAATCATCACAGAACTTGAATAGAACCTACACAGAACGTGAAAATTAACGTCAAATATTTGACGAATTCGTCACAGAATTTCACAGAACGTGAAAATTAACGTCAAATATTTGACGAATTCGTCAAATATTTGACGTTAATTTTCACGTTCTGTGTAGGTTCTATTCAAGTTCTGTGATGATTTCAGTTTTGTGAAGCAGCTGGCCTATGATGATAAAAAAACAGAACTCGAAAAAAACTTACACAGAACCTGAAAATTAACTTCAAATATTTGATGAACTCATCAAATTTTTTGAAACAACCCGTCCTTAGTCTATTTTTTCCATCACTTCAAAAATGTTCTGATTTCTCTGGTTACTTTGTTTACCTAGTTTATCAAACTTAAAACAGTTTTGAATGCTGAAACAGCTGTCGCTAAACGTAAATAAACTAGCAGAACCTGATAACGTTTTTGATTATTAAAAAAAAAGCTTCAAATGATAAAGCTACTCTTGAACATTATTGTGTAACCCCGATACAGGCGAACCCTAGTGGGGTTAATAATTACATGCTAAAAAATGTGCATATTAAGGGGGAATTTACGAAAACCGAAATAATATTTCGGGGTAGAGAGGAATGAGGTAATTTGAACCGGGGAACATGCTACGCGCTTGGTGACACACTACGAAGTCAAAGCAGCGAACAAATCTACTAGACTAGATGGTACCCTTGAGTAAGGTTTGAACATGAAACGCTTAATAATGGGCGTCTTTCAAATTATGTTTATTAAGTTGAATGTGCATGTTTTAGGTAAATTTCGTGGTAAAGTTCGTGATTTTATGATTCTTATCAGATTTTGATGAAACTTGTTTGATAAATTATTCGATACGATCAACTACACTGCTAGACGGCAGGCAGTAGCTTATGACTCGTAACCGATATGTTCTTCAATGACAGTTGTCAAAACAATACGGAATTCAATTACGCATCATTTTCATAATAGGTGATCATTATTATGTCTGAATATATTGGCAAGATAAATAAAATATCGGTAATTTTCAATATTTATTAGTATTGTTGCAATGTCATTCAAAGAAAAAAATTGTTTCTCCCGGCATGTCAAATAAGCATCTAAAATTTCCCCAATTGCATGTGAAATTTTAAACGCCAGTATCATGTCTTCCAGCAGTAGCATCCAAAACTGCTAGTTTAGGTGAACTGCGTGCGTACAAGGATATTAGAGCAAATTCTTCCGAAAATAGTATTTGCGAGGCGATTTCGGTAATGAATGAACAAGTGCGATCTAAAAATATTATTATTTGCAGTGTGCCTGAAAATATTAACATATTGGATAGACAGAAGCCGGCAGAATTTTGGATGACCAGGCAGCTGTCACCAGTTTAATCAGTGAAACCGACAAATCAGAAAATGAAAATATTTCAAAATTTTACAGAATTGGAAAATTATCAAATAGCAAGCCTAGACCAATAAAAATCGAGCTACAGAATTCAATGCAATTGATAAATATTCTATACACACATCTTCTGATAAAAAATCTGAGTTTTTGACCTTGGCGCACTTGAGCTTTCGCCGCCATCTTGAAAAAACCAGCCGAAATCACGCCAAAATCTAGTTTTTCTCAAATATCTCGTTCCCAATGAAAATTTTGGCTAAAGTAGTTTGACAAGTTTAGTAAAACATAAAATTACCTACAATTTTTATGCAAATAATTTTCTTCTATCTCTAATAAGTATTGAGATATACAGTCGTAAAAATGCGTATAAGTTTATAAAAACAGGTAAATCGCACGACTAGATTTGGTTACATTTTACATTACATTTTTACATATTGTTACTAAAAATTTACGAGAGAGGGGGTCACTCCCCCCTCCCCCTCACGATTGTCAGTTTTTACAGGAACAGTTTATGGGTAAAATAAAAGGAGTCTTTCGGCCTAACATAAAAACTGTCAGAGCGAGACTTGAAAGGCACAACTGCTCTTTGTTAGAGAAAAAGTAGTAGTGTGCTTCAAAATTACAGGCTGTAAAATAATTAATGAGATAGGAGCTCCAACCCCCTGGAGGGACGTTGTCGGATTGTAAGAGCTGCTGCATATATTATTAGAGAAGATATTCGATCCAAAGTGTACACATTGAAAAATTAGTCCATCAGATGACTTATCAGCAGCATCTTTCATTTATCACTGCTAACGTAGATGCTTATACGACGAGACAAAAAAATTTGCTCTAAAAAGTTTATTGTTGCTACCTCAGCCCTCGGATTTTCATGTTCTTACAAACAGGCAACTCGACTTGAACAGTTTGCCATTTTTCATCCGGAAATTCCGATTCAAGATAATGCTTTTATGCAATTTGTATTTGTATTATGATAATGAAGATTTTAATATAAACTCTTTGGATGGACGTAAAACATTTCACGCAATGGGAGGGATTGCAGCTGTGACCCCTAATACATCTGTAGCGCCAGATCAAAACATTCAGCATATACAGCGTTTATCATCAAGGGAACTAGTGGGAAAATTGGGTTCCGTTCAGTTTTTTTCAAAATGGCGGCGAAAGTTCAAGTGCGCCAAGGTCGAAAACTCAGATTTTTCATCAGGAGATGAGTGTATAAAACATATAAAAAAAATTGGGACTACCGGAATAATTCCGATCTGGGCGTTAAATAAATAAATAAATAAATAAATAAATAAATAAATAAAAAAAATAAATAAATAAAATAAATGTCTTTTCCCATGCGTCCCCGTTCCCCTTCCGCGTTCCCCTTCTACCATCACTGCCTTCCCCTCCCTCGTCACCACCAATCCTTCACAAACACTTCTTGAAATATAAGAGAATACCACTCCTTAGTAAATAATATGTTTTTCCTTAATTTGATTTGTATTTTTGAACAACTTCTTTGCTGAGGAGGTCTGAGTGATTTCGGAGTGTCACGAAAATTCCGATTTCCGAGGCGAATATTAAAAAATAGTTACATCACAAGATATAGACGGCCTCCGTGGTCCCGAGGCAGGACTCTCGACTCACAATCCGAAGGTCGCGGGTTCGAACCCGGCGTGCGCAAATAAATTTTATTTGATTAATTTGTGTTATTTCACAATTTATTCATTTAAAATAATATATAGTATATTTGCGGCACGTTCCAGAGTGGAAGATACTATCAGTATCGCCCTGGTGTAAGACCACCATTCAGAATTGAAACGTTGCTTGAAATGGCTTTAGCCGTGTTTAGTGACCAGATCTGAATAGCCAGGTACTTTCCTACCTTCCTCTTCCCTATCTCCTTCCCCTCCCCACTACCTTCAGCCTCACAACATACCCCGATTGGGGATGCCATAGTCTCACTGGCTCCAGACGGGAGCAGTTGAGACTCTTGTGCGGTATTAACTGTAAAAAAAAAAAAAAAAATATGCCCTTGATATTATGGCCTAGGAAACTACAAAAATATTTCATACATTCTATAGTTTACATTAAAAAACTACGGCAGCAATTTGAACTGAATAGCACAATTTGTTGGTTATTCACATTTGGTAGTTTTAATTATTGCTTGCAAGGTTCGCTAGATTCATGCCGGGAGATTTATGGTGAGGATCGTTTCGTGTTTTTATGAAACTTTTCCCCTACTATTCTTATTTATTATCTCTTTATCCATACCCAATAAACAAGAAGTTTGACTTCTGTCGCGCGTGGACTCCACGCACACACTTTTTTTATTTTATTTTTCCATTTTTTTATATTAAATAGATTTCAACAATTTTTCTCGTTAATCTAATATTTAATTTTTAGGAGTATGTCGATTTCTTTTTGTTTGTTTGCAACATATTTTACAATTTTGTTACTTTTTTATAACTTTGTAACTCATTTTATCTTAACATAATTTATAAGATATACCATTGTTACAACTAACATAACTGTATAATTAGAAATGTAAGTAAAAGCCCAGTAGGGCTAAATAAATACTTAAACAAAACTAGGAATACGTTTCTGGTGAAGGGGCGCTCTAAAACATTATATGCCGCTGGCGCTGGTTACAGCCGCTAGACAGCCGCCGCTATTAGTAAAAAAGTCAACTTGGTTCTGAAACAATACATAATAACATAACGACGTTCCTTTAGTTTGACCTCTTTTCTGATGTGCCATTTGTAAAATTTGACGTCCGCCCGCTTCGAAACCATCTCGCATACTGACGGCAAAAAGTTCGCGTCGTGGTTTATATAATAGGTGATGCGAGAAACAATATCGTTATATTGAAAAAACTGTTTTTATTTATTTATGCATTGTTTTAATGCTTTTTTAAATAATTTTATTCTACAGTCGTTTAGAAAACATTGATGTGGTGATAATGTATATTTTTTATAATTCTCCTGTATTTAGAAGTAAAGGATATAATCGAACTTTAAGCTATTTTTAGAGGTTCTGTAAAAATTTTATTACGCATTTGTTTTAAAGATTTTAACACGTTTTATTTTATCTTCATTTAGAAGAATAATTTATTTGTTCTAAACATAATTTTATTGTCTAATAAACAATATAGAAATTTTCTAAAAACTGCATCAAAAACCGCAATTATGCTGCGTTCGCGGTAATATACCCTTAAAAAAGTGCAAAAACTATTCTAGGGAGCTTTCGCAGTTCTGGAGGTTTTTTAATTTCATTGAGGTGGTTTGCATAAAGAATGACCTCAAAATCCATATTCGAAAAATAAAATGATTTAATTCGTCAATATAATATTATGCAAGTCCATATTTTTATGTAATCTTAGTACAACAATATTGTACACTTTGAATATTGCCGCGTAAAATCAAGTTTGCTGCCATGTTTAATAATACCGTTTTTTGTGTTGGCGATATTGATAACTTCCGGCTGTCAGTGTCGGATGTTTTTGTTTTGAATAATTGTAATGTCAAATTTTGTTGTTTTTGGTTTTTTATCACAAACCGCCATCACTTTCACAGATGATTCATAGATATATTTGAGTTATTTAGATTGTTTATTATTATTGGCTGACATTTACGGCTTAAAAAATGTTTAAACCGGTTAGCTGTGAAAACCTTTCCAAAACTAATCACGAAAAACTGAAGATAAACGGTATCAGATACTACCAGGATATTATTAATTCAAAAGCTTCTTGGACACGTGAAATTTACGAGGAAATAGAGAAGCAGAGACCCGAATTCATCATTAAATCCGCATTAGATCTCTGGCAGGTATGTTTTGGAAAAACAACAATAATATTTTTAAATCTAGAAGTTTACGGATCTATCCGAATATCCCTTTCGTTGTTTTGTGATTAGCCCCTTGAATTATATTATTTGTCAGATTATTTTCGCAGCAATACATGTTTAATTCATTACGGTAGGAAGAGACATCTCGAGAGGCAATCTGTGAGATCCCGGGGGCCCCAGGAGCTGGACTACGGGCGGGGGAGGTGCTGGAGATATGTGGGGGCCCGGGCCAGGGCAAGACACAGCTGTGGTGAGAGCCCCTTTTATCTTACTCTGGTTTTTGTTCCTTTGCTGAATAAGCATAATCAGTGGTTCCCAACTAGTGGTACGCAACACCCAGGGTACGTACGTGAGGTTGCTAGGGGTATGCGCATGCAAATATTAAAATCATCGAAATATATTTTGATCTATTCAATCTGCATATTTATGACAGATGGGAAGGTGCTCCCAGTATGGTGACCAGTTTCCAAATTTGAAACTTTTTTTGGTTATGATTTCTTCGACATTGAATGATGACGTAAAATCGGCCATAAAATGCCACTTGCACAATTTGTCAACTTAAGCTCAATAAAAGGCAACTTGATTTTTCAGAGCTGTGCAAAGAGAGACTTATGCATGAAAAAAAGCAAAAACTAATTTTATTTTTTATTTATCATTCTGGCTACAAGGAGTAACGAATTTGGGCTCTTTCTCGAAGGGGTACTCGGGAAAACTAATTGGGAACCACTGATCTAGAACTATCCTCCAGGGCCCATATCCATGTTAGCATCAGTATATTTACGCTGAAGCCAATTCAAGTTTTTAATGATGTAATTAATGGTGATTGACTGAGTTCAGATATTTTTATTTTGTTTTGAGGTGTTTTATTTCATAGTGTACATTTGTTAATTAATTTTATTTTTTCTTAAAAATTATACAAGTACAGAAATGATTATATATTAATACGAGTGGTGATTTAGGGGAGGGGAAGAAAACTGTGGGAGGCTTCAATGTAACAAGGAAACATGGTCAACAATGGTGACTTACAGGGTGCTATTATTTTGTTAAATAAATTAATTTTTGATTTTTTTTTGTTTATTTCTTTTCCTTTAGCCATATGTTTTTATGATTCTTCGGATAGCAATAGTTTTTTTTTCTGTGAATACTACTGCACAAGACAATGACAGAGTTTCCAATTGACAGATTCATTGGTATCCCCAAAAGGGGATGTTGTGATGCTGAAGAGAGAGGAGAGGGAAAAGAGTTGGGGAGACGGAGGTTAGGAAATTTCCGGCTATTCATATTTGGTCACTAAACACGGCTATTACCAGTTCAAGCAACATTTTGATTCTTATAGTAGTATTTCACCGGGGTGAAACTTAAACCCCCTTACTCATAATTGCAGAATAAGATAATACCACGGTAATACCAGAGGGTTAGGTGAAATTGTCGTATAAATTTCACCTAACCCGCTCGTATTACCGTGGTATTAACTTGTTCTGCGATTATGAGTAAGGCGGAAAGTATCTACCACCCTGGAATGTGCAGCAAATATACTACATTTTGTTTTATATTCTGAACCCAATTCAAAGTTTCTGGTGTTATACAGATTAATAATTGAGATAATTCCTCAAATTGCGATAGTCCATTGGTTAACCCCTCAGGCCTCGGGCCTATTTTGTCAGAAAGTCAAAATATTTCCACTTAGCAATAAAATCCAAACAAATGTAATATTTCCGTACGCATGAAAAGTAAAAACTGTGTTTTTGAAAGGTGATGAAATACGCTTTCAAATTTTATAATTCGAATTAAACATTTAAAAATTTTAAATGCAAACATAAAAAAGTTTTAAAAATGGATCACCTTATGTTTTTCTAACTAAAATTACTGATAAGAAAAATAAAAATGGACACATATTTTATTAGGTAAATGTTATCATCAACTCATTCTTTTGTCATTTCATGTAAAAATAATTAATAAAAAATTCACAAAGTTTTTTTTTTCAAATTGCGGTCAGAAACTTTGGTTTCATAAAGGTGTTTTTCATTTGAATTATTTTGCGGTTAGATTTGAATATAAATCGTGGTGCTTTCTCTTTCTAACACCGTTTAGCATAATTTTTCTAACCATGATAGTAAGGGGGACACAATGATTTCTATGAGAACTAGATGAGTTGTTCCGAAAACCGAACAAATTGCCTGAAGGGTTAATAATCTTGGAAAATAATATTTGTGTTTCAGTTCACAATTTGTACCTTGGTTTGGATGTCATCACAGAAGCTCAGGAGGTTCCTATATATATATGGAGAAAACATATAAACTATATTATTGAAGAACATATAAATATTGCTTTCATTTATTGTTTCAATCACATTCTAGCCTGCAGCAGTGCGTGGGTATCTCTCAAGCCGGAAACGAAGCTATCTTTATAGATACAGAAGCCAACTTCAACTCGGACAGGGTGCGAGAGATGGCCCTCGTCAGCGGAGTGCAGGAGCCTGATGAAGTCTTGAAGAGGATACATTTCCTCCAAGTCGTAGGAGTTGACCAGCTCTGTGCGGCTATCAACCTGCTGAAGGGGTTTCTCCAACAGCATCCGAAGGTACTAACCATAGATTTTTCTTCATTTTTGTCCTTTCTAAGTTAATAGCACAATATATTGTATAATTTTTTTTTCATCTTTGTCCTAATAAATTAATTAATAGCGTAATATATTACATACATATATTTTTTCTTTTCATCTTAGCTTTATGTTTTTTATTGTCATAAAAAGATACATGCATTACAAACAAATTTTATACAATAATTAATTACATAATAGATGATTTGATGTACCCCCATATATAAGCAGGGCTTGTGTGTATGGGGGGGGGGGGGGTGTTGTCATATTGATTTTATTTGACATGATTCAGTTCAAGTTTTCAGTATAATTTTTAAGGTGAGTTTTAAATTCTTTTATATTAGTATTCATGTTTCTAATTTTTTCTGGCATTAAATTAAAAAAAATTTAACTCTGAGATATTTATGATTTAATTGTCCTATTATTTTTTTACATTGTGGAGTAAGAAGTATCGAAGTTTGTCTAAGATTTCTGTTATTTTTAAAGGGTGCAACTTTATTTTGAATATTATCTTTATAAATTTGTAACGTTGTGTGGTAAAAGTATTATGCATTTAATTTTCTGACCTTAAATTGTTTGAATAAAAGTTCTGACGAATATGAATAAGGTTTTTTTTAAATTGTTTTTATTATTAGTTTTTGTGATATGTAAATTGTTTGTGTTTGATTTGTATGTGCACCGCCCCATCCTATAATGCCGTATTGTATAATTGATTGACAGAAAGCAAAGTATGTGGTTCTAAGTAATTTTTCTTTTAAAATATCTCTTAAAACATCTAAATATGTATGTTTGTTTAACAACAACAATTATTTCAATTAACAATAAAGATTTAATTAAATTTTTCATTAAAGATTTCATTAAATTTCACATGGTCACCCTACATATTTACATTATAACTATTAGGCGGCTGGCGGAGGCAAAAACATTGGGAATGTATGGCGAGGGATATGCTGAAATAGGCCAAACCAAATGATCTTTTATAGCTAAGTCTGTTGGCCCCATAAAACCCTTTTACAAAAAAAAATTAGAGTCCTGACGTGTGCGGCTAAGGAGGTTAAGCAATCAGTTTCCTCACACAGCCGTTGGGAAAGTGGTGGGGTCCCCTCCAATGGCCCCATAAAACAAATTAGACCGGTCAAATAACAATTGTTTTGCCTGTAATAATAAGCGGCTCTGGAATTTTTGTTTTGCCTCCACATTCCACCTCCCAATTATAACTTATTAGTTTTCTTCAGCTTAGTATGTACCCATTATCTAAACATTTAAAAAAAAATTTCATAGTCAACTTTTTTACAGTTTGACAAAGAGTAACTACAGTGTTCTAAATTTTTTATTGTTTTTATATCCACAAAATCTACACTATCGGCCCACTGACTGCAGAGATAAGTATGGCAATTTGTGTAATGTAAGCATTTTGTCACCATTACTCATTTGTGATGCGTAAGTGTTGGCAAAACCCATTTTTAATTACATACATATTTTCTCGTTCTGAGAAATATTCGTAATATAAACGGTACGTTTTCCTATTTTACAAATCTATTTATTTACGGATGGTAAATTCATCTCAATTGTTCTATGCTGTATGTGCTACATGTTAATTGCCCTTTATTTTTTAATCACATACATAAGTGTCACAGGAAGTTATCATCAGCTTACTTAAATCATGGGAAGGGGACCATGGGTTCAGTTAACTGGTTTCCAGCACCATTTAAATTTTTCATTAAAGATTTCATTAAATTTCACATGGTCACCCTACATATTTACATTATAACTATTATGCGGCTGGCGGAGGCAAAAACATTGGGAATGTATGGCGAGGGATATGCTGAAATAGGCCAAACCAAATGATCTTTTATAGCTAAGTCTGTTGGCCCCATAAAACCTTTTTACAACAAAAAAAATTAGAGTCCTGACGTGTGCGGCTAAGGAGGTTAAACAATCAGTTTCCTCACACAGCCGTTGGGAAAGTGGTGGGGTCCCCTCCAATGGCCCCATAAAACAAATTAGACCGGTCAAATATCAATTGTTTTGCCTGTAATAATAAGCGGCTCTGGAATTTTTGTTTTGCCTCCACATTCCACCTCCCAATTATAACTTATTAGTTTTCTTCAGCTTAGTATGTACCCATTATCTAAACATTTAAAAAAAAATTTCATAGTCAACTTTTTTACAGTTTGACAAAGAGTAACTACAGTGTTCTAAATTTTTTATTGTTTTTATATCCACAAAATCTACACTATCGGCCCACTGACTGCAGAGATAAGTATGGCAATTTGTGTAATGTAAGCATTTTGTCACCATTACTCATTTGTGATGCGTAAGTGTTGGCAAAACCCATTTTTAATTACATACATATTTTCTCGTTCTGAGAAATATTCGTAATATAAACGGTACGTTTTCCTATTTTACAAATCTATTTATTTACGGATGGTAAATTCATCTCAATTGTTCTATGCTGTATGTGCTACATGTTAATTGCCCTTTATTTTTTAATCACATACATAAGTGTCACAGGAAGTTATCATCAGCTTACTTAAATCATGGGAAGGGGACCATGGGTTCAGTTAACTGGTTTCCAGCACCAACCTAATGCCTCGAGTATGCTGCCCTGTATGCTGCGGCGGTTGCATCTAAGCCAAACTTCTCTGTGTTGTTTTTAGAATATTTTAATATGCAAGTCTTTTTATTTGGTTATTCACTCAATTAGAATTATGTTGATGATCCATCGGCAGTTGACCAAAGTAATGAATCTAGCTACGAGACCAATGGTGTCAAATCTAATTAAATACATCAATGCGTTACTCTTTCACGTGCCTTGCAAGCTGCTAAGCGGGTTAGGTTGCTTCAAACTGTCGTCACATTTGC
The DNA here is from genome assembly GCA_936435175.1 of Glyphotaelius pellucidus. NCBI lineage: Eukaryota > Metazoa > Arthropoda > Insecta > Trichoptera > Limnephilidae > Glyphotaelius > Glyphotaelius pellucidus. The sequence continues at coordinate 10,485,688 of OW386551.1, read as the reverse complement.
TGACCAAAGTAATTAATCTAGCTATGAGACCAATGGTGTCAAATCTAATTAAATACATCAATGCGTTACTCTTTCACATGCCTTGCAAGCTGCTAAGCAGGTTAGGTTGCTTCAAACTGTCGTCACATTTGCCGACCACCAAATCGTCGATCAGCACCATTTTGAATTTTTGACATTTAAACAATTCCGGATTATTGGTGCTTTTGATTTTGATCAAGCATAACGGCGATGTTGTTATGCTTATCAGCTGAGTAAAAGTTGTTAGGTTAGGTTTAGATGTTAGGTGAAAGGCCTATCTCGCGCTTTCTCCATCAATTTAAGAATAAAATTATGTACCCACTTACAACTCACTTAGATGATATTTAACAAAAATGACGTCAAATTTTTGATATTATTATCCCTAGGTACGTCTCATAGTCATTGATTGCATAGCCGCCCCCTTTAAAGATAACAGCACCACCGAACTAGAGCGCACTGCTCTGCTCTACCGCTCCGTGGCAGAACTGCGCCGGCTTGGATTGCGCCAGACCCTGGGGGTGCTGGTGACCAATGAGGTGAGCCTGCGCGTGGGGCTCGGCGTTGTGGCGGCCCTGGGGGACAGCTGGGCCCACCTGCCCAACCGCAGGGTGCTGCTGCAGCCCCCGCTGATTGCTGTGACTCACGGAGACCCTGAGCTCATAGTTACTTCTGTGCAAGTAGGTTCAATGATTATTGTTCGTATGTACCTATGATTCAAGCCTTCATTAATTTGGACAGGTTGATTATGAAGCAGAAAGAAAATCTGTTTTCTGGAATACCAAAGATATCAAACAGCCAGCCCTCTGGTATTATTAAATTTGCATAGCTTTTTCTTTTTTACATTAACTTCACACAGGAGGCCCTGAGGAAAATAATTTCCCTCATGGCCTATGTCATCTGGGATGCTGTGTGGAGGGTCTTTTTGAGGGAAGGAAGGAATGAACATTGGTCTTGAAGAGATCCATGTTGTAGGAGGGAGGAAACAAGAAGCCAGCAAATCGTTCCATAGCCGAGCTGTTGAACTCAAGAACGAGTCGAAAAAACGACCCGTTCTCATGTGACAAATGTCAACCGTGTACATATGTTGGGCGCGCGTATGGCGTGTCTCCCGACTATGCACCGGTGCCGAAGGGATCAATGGCACTAGTTCCTCAGAGCATCTTCCATTGAAATACCGGTAGAACAGGGAATATTTTGGAGCTCCAGACCAAAGGTGGGTGCCAAATTCAACCGTGGGGCATACTTGCGATTTGTACAGGGTTAGCATATATTAAAGTATATGTGGGCCCTGTACAGTATGCCCAGTTTTTGAGAGGCTAACTTTACTCTGGCTTTGATGGAGCCCCCATACCTGAGCTGGTCTGTATGTATAGGTTTTTCTGGAATACCAAAGATATCAAACCGCCAGCCCTCTGGTATTGTTAAATTTGCATAGCTTTTTCTGTCTGGGATGTATGTAACGGGTCTGGGTCAACGCAATTATTTTCAGCTCCCAATGCCATTTGAAAATATGCATATTACTGTAAAAAATTGCTTGTTCCATTTTTGAAACTATCTTTTGTTCAATACAATAAAGAATCTTAAATATACTGACACAATCAATGATGTTACAATTCAAATAGACGAGCTGCAGAGCTCTCAAAGTGGCAAACAAAACAAAAGCTAATTGCTGTGCTTTCGATTTCATAGTTTTAATACTAAACTGTCATATCCCGCGTTATGTTGAGTTGTACCTCTTAACTAATTGCATAAAAAGTGCCAAAATGCCTTCATTTGTGGTGAAAAAGTGTTAATATTGGCAAAGACTAAAAAAACAAAGAAATCACATATTTCATGCATTGTAAATGCTTGCAAATTTTTTTATTATCATAAAAAACAATCACAGTTATTTCTATTATTTACTGAAGATTTTCGACGTCATTAGAGAAAGTGAGATAGCGAATGTAGCAATACGTACCATATCTTTTTCTGATTTTTATTTTTTCGATTGAGTTTCGCTAATATTGTCTTCATTTAATAAAATATTACTCATTAAGTTAAGAATAAAAATTTAATTCTATTTTTATTTATTTTTTGCTTACTATTTTTTTCACTGAAATATAAAGCAGTATGACATTAGTATAAATGTACAAGAATGGAATTCACAGGCAAAGCCAGTTTATCTTTTCAGTTATTTACGATTTCGGTATCCTTTCTTCTATCAATCCTTATCTAAAATTGCCTCCCCACCATTCAACATCTCATCTCTTCTAAGTCTGAACACCATTCCGAAATCCCACATAATTTTGGAATTTGCTCATTTGAATAAAATTAATTTATCACCTTTCCTCTCACCATAATTTGAAATTATGGCCTAGAACACCCTTGGGGGGTGAAAGCCAGAAACATTTGAAGAAAAAAAAAACTACCTAAATGTATTTAGTTTTCATAAAAATTCACTTATTTTCCTCATCTGTCAAATTTATAATTTGCTTTTGTTTAGGGCACTTTAAACTTAAAAAAAGAGTGCATTCAAAATGCAAACAAGTTGAGTAGTATTGAGAAAAAAATCTTTCAAAAAAGTACCTACCCTGATTTTTTAACTCTATATGGATTGTCAATACAGTATTGTTTTATGGCTGTTCTAACTTCATGAGTCAATACGAAGGAATTTGTGTTTATTTTATAAATTACTAGCTTTTCCCCGCGGCTTCGCTCGCATGGTATTACGGGAAATTACTGTAGCGCTTGAACTTATCAATTATCCCCCTTCTCCTCACCCCCACCCCCTCCCGCATTCCATACATCCATTCCCTTACATTCGGTTTTCAAACATCTCGCCTGCCACTTAAATTTCATAAAGCTACAGTATATACATAAAGCTCAAAGAAAAAAAGAATTATCCAATTTTGTTGATTTGTCCGGAATTTATGCGCTTACAAACATTTCGGATGTTTATTTTTAATTAAATATTTGGAAGTTTGTTAATATAATTAAAAAATTACACTATTTATTATTCAGTCTTTATAATCGTTACGAATTATATTTTTAATGTAGGAACTCTTATCTGACATTTATTGCAAAACAGAAGCTTGTCCAAAAAAAAAACGAATTCTGATATTTGAATTTTCTGCAGTAGTAGCTGACCAGTAGACTGAGTATCTACCAGCATAGAGCCCAAAAATATATCAACATTGTTTCCATAGAAAAGATTTTTTTCCGACGTTAGCAAAAACTCGCTTTTGTTAGCGACAGAAAACGTGTAACAAATATAATATATTAATATTTATAATTTCATAACGCCAGAGCTTACCATCATATACAACCTGTAGTCTGCGCATATAATTTAGCTTTATATTGGTGAAAGAATTATTAAAGTCTTTATATTGTGTTATGCGTGAAAAGGTCATAAATGAACTCGAGCAGTTTCGCATTTATAATATTAGTATGGATTACTCCATGGTAACAGGAGCAGTCAAGTAAGGTTGTCTCGTAAACTGTTTTGACCTGCTGAATTTTCGAAAAACCGCGTGGATTTTACCTTGCTGCTTTCTGGTCAAGTATCCATATAAAAACAAAGGAATTGCTTTTTCTGCGATTGTTTTCTGTTTACCAGATAATATATCTTATCATTCATGTATGTTACGTGATAATATCGTAAGAGGTTTTTCTAGAATAGTTAACTAACTAAAAAAAAAGGTTAAAAAAAATCTCCCATTTTGGAAATAATTGTCAAAAAAATATAATCGCACAAATATAAACTGATTTTAATTTTTCTACACAAATCTGAATACATACTCAACATGAAAAAACGCAATTCGAAGAAGTTTGCAAATAAATAAAGACCTTTATACGCATTTGAAAATGTAAAACTTAGATTTTTTGCCTTTGACAGTTGACAAAAATGACCCTCTATGTTCATTCATTTAAAAATATTCTAGCGTGGCTAGATTAATGAAACCATTGGTTACTTCAAGAATGATATTGGCGCAAGCGATTCTCACCTTGTTCATACAGTTTCTTTATACATAAGGGTTAAAACCGCATTTAAAAAATTTAAAAAAAAAACACAGGAAAAATTTCTGACAAACGACAGGTTAATTGGCTGCCATATTAAGTAGCAAAACATAAACTTGGTGCATAATGGTTAACATTTAAGTGCTTATCTCAACATCTATTAGAAGAGTTATGTTATGTTTTAGATAACACCAGAAGGATTAAAGGAAGTATGAAGAGATGGCAGCGAATTTTGCCTTTCATCACTGCATGAATCGGGTGGTTGAAGCAGCCCTCTGAGAGAAAGGTCAGCAAATTGTGTGGTGATCATCAAATGAAGTTTCTGATGAATGAACTGTCTCAGCGGGAATCCCAGGATATACCGTAGATAATAGAAACAAGGGAGATAACTTTCATTGGCTCGGCTTCACAATAGTTAATTTAGTTTAGCCGTAACTCGTAACATATCTTCCTTTGTTTCTATTAACTACGATCACGGTGGTTGCCATTCAAAACACTTTGTTTAATGTTTTAATAAAATTTATTAATTCAATACATAACGGAGTTTAAAATTTTCCTCAGCACCAATACTTACTAGCCCAATTTTATAATTAGCTTGTTAATTATTACAACAAGAAAAACACACGAATAAGTAAAAAAAAAAAACACTAGCGTTTTGTTCCGTTAATTTTGTTTTTAATAAAAATTTTGTCTTAAATCCGTAAATCTATAAATATAATGCTTTAGGAGATTCCTCAAGTACTGGAACGTGGCTTATTGACTATTGTAGACCTTATAAGCCCAGGAGTGAAGGACTTCTAGGAGGCGAGGGCGATCATCACCTTCTTGTAGTCGCCTGTCAGGTCATCCTAGAAGCAACACGCCTTCAGGTCAGTCCCCCCACAAGGCACAGGGCAGTGTATATTGGGTAAGGCATAGGAGGGGTCTATGGAAGTACAGGGTGCCTAGTTGGCCAAGGTCACCAACAGGTCGCTCAAGTCACCGCCGATATCATCCTGAAAGTGATAACCATCCATCATGCCAAGTCTCGGAATAGTTGAATTCTTGGGAAAGGATTAGCTTCATGCATTTCGGAGGAAGAAAAGAGGGAAAGAAGGGAGATGTGAAAAAGATGCTGGTGAGTGTTTCAACCGTTTAGGCCCTACTAGCCGTGCAGGGGGCTGTTAACATTAAATTCGTTATCTGACTATAAACTTCAACAGGTAACTCAGAGTTAGTCATGTCAATCTAGAAACTCTGCTGTAATATAATACATGTATATGATATTATGGATGCTGTAGATATCAAGTATTGTTATCAACTCTATTCCTGTTTATGTGGAGAAGTTGAATATGATGACCATTCCATTATTTTCCAAAACCATTCCAAATTTCCAAATTAAAGCAAATCAAACAACAAAAAAACAACACAGTTAAAACTAATGAACAACCAATCAGCGGACTCAACTCTAACTCACGGTCAATAATCTTAAAATGTAACAAATCTGTCCCTGTGTAAAATATGTATAAAGTGTAACGTTAGTGGGAATGTCGCGAGTTACAAGGATTACATAAAACAAAACACACGTTTGGTCAGTTTATTAATTTATTAATACACGTGCCGTGTAATTTAAATAAGACCATGTCTTAAGCACCACGTACATAAGCACACTTTTATTACCAAGCCCAAAAAAGTACAAAGTATAAAGTAATAAATTGTGCAATTCAAATATAAAAAATATCTTATTTCGTGCTTTGATTTTATCAATAAAATTTCTAAAATATTTATTATAACTTCTTAATAATATATATTATGTATTACAATGCACAGTGTGGATGAAATTCAACGGTTGTAAAGCTCTTTTAAACAATAACAATCATGGCTAGTCTAGTATGCATCGCATTGTGTGGATGCGTTAACGAAGAGCAGCAAGAAGAGATGGGGATCCTCACGATGCGAGCGTGCACAGCGCGTGTTTGTAGTCACCCGTCAGATCGTCCTGCAAGCACAGCGCACACGCGTCAGTCTGCTGTCTCACCCCCTCCCACACGCAGCCGAGTATTACAGTACAGTTAGCATAATTCTACATCTAAGGCGTTATGGACGGACGTGTGTTAAACACTCAGTTGTTGGCCATAGCGACCAGGAGTTTACTAATGTCTCCGCCGATATCATCCTGAAATGAGAACATCCTTCATGTACACGCCAATCTCAAGGTATTTATTAGTAGTGAGTGCGTGGCATGCAACCGTTTGATGATGCGTACAGACAACAATGTTAAGCTCGACAAGCCGTGTGAGAGAGAGAGAGGGTAAGAGTCCGGTGGTTACAGAGATACAGTGAAAGGCCCTAGCATCGCTGAGGGCCGAGGGAGGGAGGGAGACAGCTACTCCACCAGAGTGAGCAGGACTCTCTTGTAGTCTCCCGAAGTGTCGCCCTGTAAAAGGTTTAACCAATCAGCCACTCCCGGATAACCGAGCCACAAATCCCTGAAATAATCATGCTAAAAACTTTTCTCCAGACCCCGCAAGTTCCAAAAAAAATTAAAACCAGCACTATTTTTTCGTCTTTCTAATGTTTTGTTGACAATTTAATTTACCCAGAAGATATTTTTCAACAGATCTCAGCTATAAATATAGACGGCAATGTTTGCCGTATTACTAATTGAATATTGACATCTTGGCATAAATTTTCACTGACATCGAAAGTTATTCCTTATTTCAAAGTTAACTTAATAAAATCATATTGAATTATTTACGACAAGATGGCAGTTGTACGAAAAATTCGAATATGTATGAACCTTTGTAATATATTTTTATAGATAGATACCTTCTTGTAAATTTATTAAAATAAAAAGGACACCATTTTTTGTGTTGGTTGTTTTTTTTTTACAAAGTGGCTAACTATAGTTTTTTTTTTAAATGTAGGTACAATAAAGAAATGGTTTTATAAAATGTACGTAGAAGTGAATGATTTGATCAATTAATGAAATCAACAATGAAAACTAATCCAGGAAGATATTGAAAGGGTGTATGAGGTGTTATATTATTATTATAGCTACGTGCATCTAATATATTATTATGTAGTTGTATGCAATTAGCTTCAAAATTAAACTTGTGTTTTGACCATCACCAAGAATTAACCCTAAAGCGAAGACAACACTGACAATGACATTTCACTGGCAGAAGCCTATTGTTTATTGTATCCACTACTAAAGAATTTTAGGGAAAAGCATGCATTCAATTTGATGCAATCAAGGCAAGCCTGAATCAGCCGAGTCCCATAAAATTTCTGGTTTTATTTAGCCGTTAACGTAGGTTTCAAAAATAACATTAACAAAAGGTAACATTAACAATAACCAGACAAAATACAATAAAACATTTAACAGGACAGCGGAAGCACAAATATAGGAATGTAATTTTCTATCCAAGGGGAATCGAACCCTGAGGATTAGAATAATATAGTTCGATCGAACAGGAGACAATTTTTACAAATATTCGTCAACAGTTTTGGTGAAGGGGTGGGAGATATTTTAAATAAAGGGGTACTCACAGCGATCCAGCTCTCCAGAGACTTCTCGTACTTCTCCTGGAAGGCTTGCTTGATATCTCCAAGATCGATTTCAGAGCGGCTGACGATGATACGGATCAGGGTCTTATCGGTTGTTCCAAGTCCGGCCATGCTGTCGTACAGGCGCTCGGCAAAGTAGCCCACCTTGCTCTTGACGCACTTGACAATGCCCAGGAGACCCTTCTCGATGCTTCCGGAGAATTCCTTCTTAATGGTCTCTTCAATGTCGACGCCGGTCAAGCGCTCGTACGAGAGGAAGATCTCACGCAGCTGTTGGTAGGAGCGGGTGATCAGGATGGCGTTGAAAGTGGACTCGTCGGTTCCCCACTGGCCGTCTCCAGCTGCAGCAAGAGCCTCGGCGTCAGCGTTGGCTGCTCCCTCATCGACTCCTGCGTTCTCATCACGGTTGGCCATGCACAGAGATACGCAGAGACGCTTGAAGTGTCCGGAGGTGTCTCCCTTCAGGTCAGACTCCAGGGTCGTGTTGTAGAGCTGCTCGTAGAAGGCGGAGATAGTGCGGATGCCATAGTTAGACAGGGTGCACAGGATCTCTACGATAGCTTCCTCGTCAGTTCCCATGCCGGAGACGGCATCATGGAGCTCCTTGGCATAGAAGTGGGGCAGAGGGGTCATGAGGGCCACGATCACATCCTCGAACTTGCCTCCCAGCTCGCTCTTCAGGTCGCTGATCAGATCCTGCAAGAATTCGCAGTTAAAATTGTAGATTATTTTTAAAGCAGGACCTACTTGGTCCTTTGTGTGTCACCACCAGAAATCACCTCCTTTTTCTTTCTTTCAGCCCACACTAGAATGAGAAATAGATATTTTTCTAAGTTTGTACAGGTTTGATAGCAGTATTAACTTTCTCTCCTTATATTATTCCTTTCAGTATGAAAATGCATTTTATTTTCTCCACTTACATGGTTGACCATCTGAATGTCTGAGATCGATACATAAAATCAATATAAAAAGCATTACGGATGTCCTCAAATCCTGGAGTAAATCTCACGAATGGTAAATGATTCAAGGAGTCCGGTGGAAGCGACCCGGAGGCAGCAAAATGTAGACTGTGCGGAGGAATGACTAAAGGCGAATGACCACAATCAGTGGAGAACACTTGTAGAGAAGGTCAAATCCCACCCAATAACTAGTTTAGTTACTTGCCTTGCCGTAAGCGGTCTTGAAGGTCTCAGCGATCTCCAGGCGCTGGACGATGCCGCGGCGGGCGAGGACATCGATGATGGCCTTCTCATCGGTGCCGAATCCCTTCATGGCCTTCCTCAGGGTGGCGGCGTCAGCCTCCGCATCGAAGGGCTCGGCCGGGTACACCGTGGGTGTACACTGAAGGAGAGAAACAACACAAAATTAACATTTTGCAAACAGAAAAAAAATTAAACAAAATAATTTTGGCATTGCAGAAAGGGCATGGTTTATCGGTAGTTCGCCAGCATTCGTTGGTGGCTTACTACACCGAACTAGTCGTCTGTTCCTACCTTCATTCTGGACAACTCTAGGGGACGATCTTTTGTTTTTGATCTAACTATCGTTTAGTGTATACAATTCATTACCATGTGCTATTTGGAATAATAAAGGGTTTAAGTTTTTTTTCAAAATTTTGCGACGAATTAAGTGGTTGGCTTGCCATTAAATTAAGTAAAATATTATTAAATTTTAGACCTTCTCCAAGTAATTTTATTTGACATTTCTTTGGATTTTTTTAACATTTTTTCCTTTTATTAAATGGATTAAACATTTTTTTCTTCTTAAAAAAAATGTTTTTTAATGAAAACATTAATACTTTTGTTTCATTTTAAATATTTACACAATCCCTTTTTTTATTCTACATATGGCTTTTATTATTTTAATGAAGATCTTGAATGTGATGATGCATTTAAAGCCGAAGAAAAACCTTGTTTCCAAATAATTTACAATAAGGTAAAACTTTGTCTGTGTTTTGCCGAGATAAACAATTGTAATACCTATAAATTTTATGTTAAAATGATAAGCAAATAATAGTTCAACTAACCCCCAGCCTGCATATTAAACATAATATTTGTTTGTGCGCAACTGATTACACAAACCGCAGGAATTATTAATAACCGTGCAGCTTGCCATACATATCTCTGTAGGCGACCAAAGTAGGAATTTATTGAACAAATTTTATCGTGATTTTTGAATGAGAGTGGAATTTTATTGTAGAGTTTAGTGCGATAGCATTAGAACCTTTTTTTCCGAAATGTTGTACATATTTGTAGATACTTCGTCCCCTCAGTTCTTAATTGTCCAAACGACCATTAGAAAATTTTACAGGAGGAGAAGGTTATATTTCATTATTTCAATTTAACATTATGATAGGTGTTTGATAAAGCTATTTTCGTAAGGACAAAGGTCTCATTAGTTTAAATAATTCATAGTTAAGTGATTAACTATCATTTTTAATACTTTAATTTTCATTTTAAAGTGGAGATTGAACAAAAACTAAAATGGTCGTTTGGACAATTAAGAACTAAGGCGACGACTTGTTAGATATGTTTTTGACCCTGAGATCTAGTGTTTCTAATATCAGTAACCAAGCGAACTCACTTCATCAAGAGATCGACAAGAATAAGCAATACATGACAATCTTGCGCACCCTTGACCAACAATGAAATCTTGAAAGAAATACCATGCCAGCAAGAAATTACTCGTATGGGAATTGTGAATTTACATGTAAAGTCTCAATGACATTGAGCGAGTTTACAAGCTACTAGCTGGGAAATTCACTATCTGCTAGTAAATTCGCTCAGGGTGATATGATTATATTACTATCTAACTAGCTGATTGTGGACAATCTACGAAAAAAGTTGAAAGGTGGTCAACTTTGCTTGCTACTCGCCAGCGTGTGCGTCAAGATGGCGGCCCACGAACAGCTGATTTCGTAACTGTCAGAATTAGTTCTCGCGGTAGTCGTTATTCTCGCTACTGGCTAGCGTGTGGCGCTAGCTGCGAGCTCAAGTTTTCTACAAAATGTCGACAGAATTGGTTTGTGCGAGTCGTTATTTTAGCTACTACTGAGCGAGTAGACAGTTTTGTGTGTCATCATGACAATCTCACTCGCCGATTCGCCTGCTTTTAAACTTACCGGCTAGTAGCTTGTAAACTCGCTCAATGTAATCGAGGCTTAATACTATTCATGTACACTAGTGTCAAAGTCGATATGTAATACAATATAAATAATAATTTTAATATGTATTTGACATTTTTAACAATATGGCATGTTGTTATTAAAACTGACAGATTTGAATAACAGAAGATTATATTAATGCATTTAGTTATACACAACATGACTTACCAATGTCTTTAGTTTTATTTTTCGCCTTGTTTTACCATACTTTAGTTCAAGTATTCTTGAATGTTGGAGATATCTAGACATTTCTACTTTTTTGCGGTAAACTTGATAAAAATCATAACTTAATAAAGAACGTAAACAGCCGGATCATAAGGTATACGATAAGTGAATACAAGACACTCTTGAGACTTTCAGCAAATACATTGTTCGCACATTGCTATCTGCTTCAAAAAATGTGTAACTGATGAAAATAGTCAAATATTTGGAATATTTTACATTACAAGATAAGAGATGAGTGATCTTTAGATATTATATCCTTAAGTTGGTAAGCCGTACGGTTCGATAAGATAAATAAATTCGCGATAAATTTTCAAAATCAACCTGCAAAAGCCAAATTTTTTTTATACTATAATACAACTATTTTAAATTTTTGATCTAGTTGCGCCATCTCTTAGACAGGTTAGTAGCCAATTTCAAAGTTTTTTTGTTGTTGTTGTTTTTGGTTTAACTGAGGATTGAAACTTCCTCCCCAGGGACTGGCCCTTAAATGCTATGAACTTTTAAAATGTCTTAATCAAAGGAACATATAAAACTAGTAAAAACAAGAACCTGTCAAAATTACACAATAATAATAACGATACAATACGTTAAACACTCACAATACAAGACTTTAAATTTTTAGTTGAGAGATAGGTAAAATTACTTGCCTATGTTTCTCACGATTGTGATTACATACATATTTATAAGTTGAAACAATGATCTAGGTATTCTATGAGAATCTATGGACAAATTATAGAACGAAAGTTGAAATCAATTCGACTTTCGGTTTCTATTCCATAGAAAATCCTGTTCCCACTGATCCATTTCATAGATTCCAGGTATAGGATAATAGATCGTAGAATAATGGATCAGGTGTGATCCCAGCTTGGAAAAAAAAATTGAATTTGGAATAAAGATGGGTACCTAGGTAGGTACATATTAATTTATCTTATTTACTGACTTGTACTATCATATTGTAAAAGTTCCTACATTGATCAGGCAACTTCGTGACTGGGTGAGTCAATAAAGTAGGTAGGTAGATATAATATATTTATCACGCATATAAACTGCATTCCGTCACTCAGTTTGCTATTTTAAACACTTTGCTCATTTACATTCTCAGAAGGAAATCGAATTCTTCAGACATAATAAATTAATACTATTAGGTGTCAAGCATGATGCATCGATTCTAGAACCGCACTACCGACGGTACTGCAAATTTGCGCTTCGTTATTGTTATTATTTTCAATAGGTAAGGTCCGAATGAAATCTAGTTGGATTCTGAGAACAATCAGATTGGAAAGTGCCGCACGTCCCACGTATTTTCCGTTCAATTGGAAACGGGAAAACATAAATGGAGAGCGGTAGGATGAAAAGACTGCGGAACGTCACCGGAATACAAATTATAAATCGTAATAGTTTCGGCATAATTTGATGGAGGCTCACCTTGTGTGGGTAGAACTGCTGGGAAGTCATCTTGGCTGCTCAAACTGCAAACAAAACAAGAATTGATCTCATAAGTCGTGGTGAATATTGAATCACAAAAGAATTAAATTCTCATGGCGGCAACCTTCTGCCGCCCGCTTTGGCCTTGGACCAAGTCACGGACAAAATAATACAACAAAAAAACAACGAACGAGTATGTATGTACCTATACCTTTTATCTCAATTTGATAATAGTTATTAATACACCAAATAAAATAATATATCATTTAGTTTATCGATGTTATGTCTGCAGCCGAATAGTCGACGTTGCAGCAGGCTTTACCGTAATAATTTCAGTAGGAAAGTATGGGCGTGAAATAAATGACGCGACCCACTTCGAAATGCCGGCTTAAAAACATCAATTCACCAAAATATAAGAACTGTTTCGTATTAAATATGAAGTTTACTCTATTTATAAGTTATGATATAAGCGAATGGACGGGAAAATATCAAGGAAATTGGTAAATTAGACTTACTGGAATAGTTGACGCGGAACGGAGCTGTGTTACGAGCCGGCGGCAAAACTCAACTAACACTAGAGCGGACTTGGAAGTAGGTATTTGTGTGTTTTCGTCGGCAGACGCGGTACAGTCTGTTCGTCATTATTCTTCGAAAAAACTTCAATTATTATTTATTTATTCTATTTTGTCAGATGAGTAATAGTTTTCATCGCAGTAGAAGTGTAATAACTACTGAATACTATATTTTCTTACTTATCTGTGTTTATAGTAATACACAATCTTGACAACATGGATAAGTTCCAGTCAACATTTTTTTATTTATTTTTTTAGCAATTTTTTTTTTGATATCAGAATAGGTATATACATAATTAATAATTGGTTTTAAATTCCATTATAATAAATTTTATTATTTCATTTTTTTTTTATTACGCTGCTTTCATTTAAAGTCACAAGGAGGAAATCCATAATTGGTTTTATTTTGGCTATACAAACATGTACAAACTGAAAAAATTTAACTGCTGTTTTCCAGAAAATAAATAAATAAATAATAACATAAAATATAAAATAGTAACAAAAAGAGATCCCACAAATACGAAGCCTATGCGTGGGTATTATATTATGTAGATATTAGACAGTGGTAGTTAAAATAGAATTTTAAAAATATCTGTATATAGTAAATATAAAGATCAAGATGATTGATTTTACAGGAGTTACTGAGAATTTTCTTAAAATTAAAAATATATACATAAACTTATGTAAACACCCATATACGTACATACACACGTTCATATATACATGGGTATATATTACCTTTTTTAATGTAAATATACAGAAAGACATGGAATATTTTAAGAAATTACAAACAGATGGATTAAATTATTAAAAAAAATTTACTCACTTCCAAATTATTTTTTATCCAGCTTTTAACATTTTTTATACACGTTCAGATTTTGACTCGTGTTGATGGAATTGGGTAGGGAATTGAACAATTTTGGGACAATACAGTTAACGTGCCTTTGGGGCAACCTGGTTTTGCAGTGAGGCACTGTGTACACGCACGTGGTATGTCTCCGGCTAGAGCGCTTTGTGTTTTTGGTGAAATTGTTAGGACGAGAAAATATAAATTTAAGATATTGGACACAGTAGGTCCGCCTTAGTTCCATACTTTCAGTTTCTTGAAATAACTGATTGGTGGGATACGTTTTGGCCCTCTGGTACATTACCTTAATGATGGACTTCTGTGCAATTTCTAAAGGTATATGGTTATTGTATGTTCCTCCCCATACGATTATTCCATAGGAAATGGATGAGAGCATCAATGCGTCATACACAAGTTTCATGGTCCTTATATTGACAATATTGCTCATGCGTTTGAGTATGTAATTTAGGTATATCAGTTTATTAACAGTTTTTTTTTCTATATGGTAAGTCCATTTGAGTTGGCAGTTACACCCAAGTAGTTGATATATTTTCCTAATTTTACACCTTCGCAGTTTGAGCATGTTGCAAAGTTACAATTAACGTTATGGAACTTCAAGTAAAGATTTTTTTTAGGGGATGACTTTTGGGAATTATAGAAGGGAATAAAAATGGTTTTATCATAATTTAGACTGAGAAGATTTCTATGTAGCCAATCTTTGACTGTTGCAATGCATTTGTTGGCTTTACTGGTTGTATCTTCCCACGTTTTACCTCCTACTGTTATTTTAGCATGTAGGTACCATTTTTTTGGCACGTTTTCATAGTTTCAAAGCAACGACATTTGAATAGTGAACAAAAGTAAAATCGCTATACGGGGCCATCCATAAATTACGTCACACCTTAAGGGGGGGGGGGGGAGTAGAGAAGTGTGACATTGTATGACAAGGGGTATGGGGGGATCATCAGCTCTGTGATGTGCAAAAAACTTTTAGACCTAAAATTGCAAAATATGTGACGTGACTAGGGGGGGGGGGGGGGGGGGTCTCACAAATGTGACAATGTGTGATAGGGACGGGGGGGGTAAAAAAATCATGAAATTCATGTGACGTAATTTATGGATGGCCCCTACTCGATTGAATTTTAACATTCTGCGTATGTTCTATTCAAGTTTTGTGATTATTTCAGCTTTATGAAGCGACTTGAAGAACTTGAATAGAATTTACGCAGAATGTGAAAATGAACATAAAAAAATTGATGAATTGTTCAAATTTTTTGAAACAACCCGTCCTAAGACTTAATTTTTTAGATACGTACTTTGAATATCAGGAACCTTGGGATTGAATTAGGTTAACTTAAAAATAATAACAATATTAAATTTAGATAGGTACTTAGATATTAAATTTAGATAGGTAAAAATGCTGGGTTCTCACCAGATCTGTTTTACGGTCAATTTATAGAAAGAAAGTTGAAGTCGATTTAATTTTGCGTTTCTAATCCGCAGAAGAGCCTGTTCTCACTGATCTATTTCATATTGCCTGTTCTCACGATTCTATGAAATAGAACATATAATAGATCAGATATTATCCCGGCTTGAGGTTCACGGCTTATATCTTGATCTATAATCTCTTTAATGTCATTTAAATATAAATTTTGTTGATAGATGCTTCTGAAGAGAAGAGTTTCACTATTTTATCTCCATCGAATGATAAAAATATTTTAACATGACTTTTGTTGGTTATGAGAATTAATTTCATATAAAAAAAAATCTACTTTCTAAACTCTTTATAATATAAAGGTTCCCGAACGATTTTTTGAAGCAGGGATACGTTTTTGTTTACAAATAATGTTACCTTTGCTTGTAATATGATGATATCTTACAAAGCTAGCTTTGGACGTGGAAAAATAACTAAAAAAACATTAATGCTTTTTAAAATAGTTAAGTTTTACTATATTTTGTGTGGGTGAGGAACAATGAATTGATTATAATATTAAATTACAGAGGCAAAATTATAGTTTCAAACCAGAAAAGAAAAACTATAGAGCTTAGTGAACGTAGCATAGGTACCCACTCATGTCAAAAATATATTATTTAATCCAAATTCTAGCGAGGACAGAGTATAATTCCGAGAGGCGGCTAGCTGTCACGCCCTTTCCAGCGATGACGACATCACCGGGGATGCCGTCAGCGCAGAGCGGAGACCCGCCATTATTACTGGGCTTCGAAACGTTCGTTCAAAACTCACTTCTAAATTGCTCAATGGTACGATGGCATTATCATTATGAATCATACATTCCTACTGGAGCATTCTGTTATAAATTGAAGCCAAAGCGAACGGCCAAGGCAAGCCCAAAGCCCTTGGCTTGGACTGGGAACTCACCTTGCAGACTTTGATCAATATTGCAGAGGCAAAGCATTTATGGATAGAAAATCGAGTGAACATACCTGAACAAGGACATAAATAACTACCTAATTATGCGACAGGCAAATTAATTTATTATTTAGTTAAATACAATCCAGGCAAGTACCTAGGTACTTATTAATTAGGACAACCATTCGAACTCTCCGAGTGAACTTTTGAACTCATTGGGAGTTACAAAGTTTGAAAGAATATTATTATGATGAATAGGTATTGCTTCTGCTATAGGTAGGCACTACACACAATAGACAGAGAAAACTAAAAGCCACATCCGACGATCCGACTACGTAAAAATACCACCACAGCCTTAGGTACCTACTTGTTTGTGAGTAGTTTAGTAAGTAAGTACTACCCAGGGGCGTCACCATCTTCCAAGCTCGAGAGGGAAGCTTAATTTTTGTATAGAGCTTACAGGGAAGGAACACGGAAGTAGTCAGGATAAACTAGAAATATTTACATTCAAGCTGACGTAGCGCTGCTCTGGGTTATGAACATATTATAACAAATTGTGATCAACTGATAAACAAAATGTGCGAAAATGAGAGTACCTAAGTATCTACCATATCAACCGCAAGCAAGTAGGTATCGCAACCATTCAACATAGTAGTTAGTTTAGTTAGAAGTAATTTAGAATACAATTCAACTATTTGGTCCCCATACTATAAAACACATCAATTAAAAATTGAGAAAGTTCAACATAAATTTTTAAGATTCATTAATTTCAAACTCTCTATACACATTGAACAAATTAATTACGATAATTTAATGAAACTACTTAATTTAACTGACTTATCGTGTAGAAGGACCAAGAGCGATCTGGTACTTTTATTCAAATTAGTTAATGGATCACTTGACGCACCTGACTTCAAAACTAATAACATTCCGAGTACCAAATCATGACACGAGACTTCCAGGGGGCAACTGTTCTTTGTTTATCCGCCAAAAACTAACTATTTCATCAACTCCCCAATCCAAAGACTACATAGGCTTGGTAATAAATTCAGTTCCGTTGATATTTTCATTTATTCTATACCAAAATTTATATCAGAAATTTCTAAAATTCTGACATAAATTTTTATTATTATTATTCTAATATTGTCATTTCTTTTTAATTGTGCAAAATTTTTTTTTAATACAATGTTAAATAACTTGTCTATCTATAATAACGTGTACCTACATGTAAAAGTCTTTAAGGCGTGAATAAATAAATAAACAATTATTGTTCTTTCTATTTATTTATTAGTATTGCAATATGATGTAACGCAAAAGCATTTGTGTGTGTTTTTATTTTTTTTATTTGATCGCAAACATGTAGGTACATGCTAATTAAATACTGCCAGAATACACAGGTTAACTTCGCAATAATCGATCATTTAAAAAAATATACTTACAGGTATTATAAAAGCCTAGAAAAAATAAAGAATTTGGACTAAAATTGCTTTGAAGTGCAAAATCTCCTACGTACAAACTTTTATTTGATAATGTTGTTATTATGTAGTAATTGTGTCAGAGGGCACATCCATTATTTTCCCCTGCCTGTGTGGCTAGTATTCTCGTCATGACCGCGCACGCGATTTTCCGAGTCACGTGTTCACTTACACAAATACTTCATCAAAGTAAAAAGGTACCTACGCATATAAAACACAATAGTATATGTTTTTACTAGTACAACTGTTCGATAGTTTCGCAGTGTGTATTATTTGTATAGTATTTTGGCACGGGTAAAATACAATGTAGGTAGGAACCTACTTAACTTACGTAATATGCCAACTTTGATGGGAAATGTTTTAGTTCCATGAAAGAGGTAAAAAACTGAATAGAATCGGGCATTGGAAAATAAACAGAATCATTAGGTAGCCCCTTACAACAGTAAAAATCATTTTAAATGAGCATTTAGGATTGTGTGTATTGGTGAAAATGTATACACTTCCGACAATGATGCTTTGCTAAAAATCACTGAGAAACCGCTTTTCGTCTTTCTTTGATTATTTTTAGGATAAATTAGTAAATTCACGGATTATGGAAATTACACTTGTTGGTTTGTTTCAACGCAATTATTACAAGAAACAACCATTATCATTGGGAGATACGGTAAAAGATGTGCTAAAGTTTCTTTTTTTTTTCAATCAAAGTTTAAAAAAAATCCCTGTTAAAATGATTTTGTGCCGCCATTTTGGATTTTTTTGGAATGGTCAATGATGTTTGCGAAAGTTTCGTTTCAATCTAAATTTGCACACATTATTTAAATAACCCAAACCAAGAATCTAAAAACCTATTTTGTTCAAGTAAATAGTTCCAAGAAACGAAGTAGGTAGGTATATTTTCCATAATCTGTGCCTGAAAGTGCGTCGGTTAGTTAAATAGATGCCATTTTTACCAAAAAATGGACAAGTGTAATAGGTACCTATGTACCTAACTACGTCTTTAGAATTTGGATATTTTTAACAGTATATTATTCTTATTAAGTAGGAAATAAAAA
The DNA here is from genome assembly GCA_936435175.1 of Glyphotaelius pellucidus. Taxonomy (NCBI): domain Eukaryota; kingdom Metazoa; phylum Arthropoda; class Insecta; order Trichoptera; family Limnephilidae; genus Glyphotaelius; species Glyphotaelius pellucidus. The sequence goes on along the minus strand of OW386551.1, from coordinate 10,466,995 downwards.
ATTGATCTTTTTTCAATTCCGCTGGATTTTTGTATTCTGAAGTCGAGTATCAATTATCAAAGTTTGAGAATTATGCTATTTGCAAACAATCTAAATAAATGTAGAAACAATGCATCCGCGTGAGTAGGGACTGTATCGATGTCAACTTTGGCAGCCTTACCAAAGATATTGAAAAACAAGATACCCACCTACACCTGGAAGTCGAGTATATTTTTCAGAATCGGGTTACATGTTCTTCTAAAAAATCGATTGATTTTTACTTCGTAAAGTACCTATACTAAAACGTAATCTTAAAAAAAATGTCAATACCTACGTGTTTCAAGAATCATAAAAAGACACTGAGAAATATGTGCAATAAATTGACTCGTGTTTAATTGTTATTGCTTTCATTAATTCGTTAAAATTTCGTTTACAAATTAATATAATATATTTTACCGATTAGTCAGACGTTTCCGAAAAATCGAAATTTTAGTTGAATATGCAGTTATATGTAAAGGTGAACCCTATATCTGGTACAGCACTCAGATTACGCACAAACACCGCAAAATTAATTATAATGCAGAAAAACTTGTAGTGAAATAAACAAACAAACAAAAATATATTTTCTGGGTTTAAGTAGGATATTTTAAAATGTTATGTAAACTCGTATGCACTTGCCTCATGATAAGTAGCAAAATATAAAATAGGTACCTACATTTTATTTTAAAATCCATGGCGCAAGGAATGGGTTTTCCACCGCTGCTCTGAGGTTTTGAGGAGAAAAATAATTAGGACGAAAATAACTTTGTGGTTACAAATTTTGACCCGCCGTGGTTGAATAATTTTTGGATAAAATTATTTGTTATCTAAGTAGGTACCCTAGAATAATACATTTGGAATAATCTAGAACCCGGTCAATAAATTCTAAGTAGACGTGTCGGCATTTAGACAAACTTTTATTAATCATAGTATAAAGTAAATAGTCCGTAGTAAGGAGACTCAGACGAAACGTAATCTTATTTCTTGGATACGAGAATCATCCAATCTACGTTTACACATTATGACCAATAATACGATGACGTAGAACATAAATGACGTGGCCAGTTGGTCATAGGTACCTACCAAAAAATCTCACAACATTTCCGCGTATTCATTCATTTTCCTACACAACATTTTTAATTAAGGAAATAGCCTTCACATGTTGATATTATTTGGCCTAAAACAATGATTGTTAATTTCCAGAATTAATGGCGTGTTTAAAGGCCATTTTCCAGCGGTTAGCGTCTGTTATTAGGTAAAGTGTTTTCCACGGCGCCAACGATCTTTTTCGGGGAGAAATGTTTGTTTCACGGGGTCACTGATCTGGGTTAGTGGGTCTGACATTATACCTACGTAGTTTTATGCTTTGAAAGCACACTAAAACTACGTTACATTACGGCAGAAAATTGTAAGAATAGCGTAGTGAAAAAGTCTGGGTAAATAAGTAGGTACGTAAATAAGTACGAACAAAGTAAATAAGTAGGTACTTACCTGTTAAATTTATTTACGAGAATTTTCGCAGGAAAAGAAGTATATAGGTAGGTACCTACTCAGTCTAATCACATTATTTTCAGTAATTAAAGTGGAAAGACTTACTTACGACTTAGGTACATGTATTCAGCCAAGGAGTGTAGGTAACTATAATCTCGGAACTGTTATTTATCGAGAATAATCGCAGGAAATAGAATAGGTAGGTAATAAAATTTCCAATAAATGAAGTACCTACCTGGGTAGACAGGCAGTAGGTAAACATTATATTATTATATATCAGCTTTACTAATATTTTTTTTGATAAGGTTTTCTATTTTCTTTATTAGAATATTATTATTATCGAAGTACATAAATATTTACCATTGGTGCCGATGTAGTCGGTAGGTGGTTACAGTCAGCATAAAAATACTAAGAATAAAAACGTTACCATTTCTTTTTGTAATGTGTATTATATATATTCCCATTTAATTCCTGTCCCCAATCTTTCTGTCATCACAGCATATACCTACCCTGATTGGTGATGCCGTAGTTTCATTGATTCCGGGCAGTTGGAACTCTTGTGTGTTATTCACAAAGCGGCAGCCTAAAAGCGTAAGTTGAACACTAATAATTTAGTAACTATCAGTTTTACTTAGAGTGAAACACAATCGTCGACACAATAGATAGGTAGTTGTAGGTCCTTACTTACCTTTTAAATACAATCGATAGGGAGACATCGGAACCCAAACACTTTGTCCCAAATAGGCGACAGTCTCAAATAAGCGAAGTTTAAGGGGGAAAAGAGTCAAGCTGTAAAAAAGATGTATTTTAGTAAAAACAAAGTGTCTTTTAAAACTTTAAACGTTCCTTCCCAGTGATCTTGCCAAACCACGATTTTAAACCGACATTTATTTCTTCCAGTACTTTAATTTCATCGAATCCAAGAAAAATGCGTAGGTAATGTCCGTGTATTTGTGCGTGATTGACACCAAAACAGAATGCATTGTCATCGCCAATGAATCTATCTGCCGAGTTTCAGCTCTATCGGGTGTCAGGAAGTGGGTTAATTTCCACTTCCAAGATTCTGCGTCAAACACAGAAATTCAAATAGATATAAGTATTCAAATAGATATAAGTATTCAAATAGATATAAGTATTCAAATAGATATAAGTATTCAAATAGATATAAGTATTTTTGCGTATTATTTATTACGCGCCAATGAGAAAAAATTAAATTTCGGGAGAGTGAAAAAGGTGAAGGCAGACTAACATTATTTTTATTTGTTGCGTACAATATTAACATAAATAAATAAAAATTTAGAAGTCCACCTTCATTTTCCTACTTCAAGATTGGTTTTTTCACTCTCTTCTAAAATATATATTTTTTTAACATTCTCCTAGCCCTCGCCGCAAACCGCACGCCCGCCCTCTTAAGCCGCGGCATTCGGCATTTTTACCGATTTATAACTTAATATTTTTCTCACTTTAAGTTTTTAAGTTTCCAAAAAAAAAAAAGTCATTTTTTAAGATAATGTCTATAAATTTGCCACGCCGAAATGGTAATTATATGAAATTCCCTTGATAGAAAAAAATCGCAAAGTATGCTCCAAAAATTATTATTTACGTTTTTTTTGTTATTTTACGAGTTATATGTATGAAAAAAATCACGATCACAATCTTTTAATGCTATTTAAGACATTTCCTAAGAAATTTTTTCTCTAATTTGGTTGATAGTTATAGCTAGATTTAAAATTTATTCAATTTTTTTTCTTTCATCTTCATTTATTTTTAATATTAGATTTCTTTCATACGAGTTGTGTTTTATTAAACATTTTCACAATAGTCGCTTAATTATTATAGTTTTTAATATAAGCACACTCCCTCTAACATGCGTATTTACATATCGTCCTTTCGTCTTCTTTTTGATCGCTTATTACCGAGCCTTAAAAATTCGTTTACGGAGATACGTTTCGCATTGACTTCAGATCCAATTAAAATGTAAACCTTATATTCATGTAACTATGTAAGCATTTATGTAATTCTACGTCTGTCTCGACACAGGTAAATCCTAGTGAGCTGGGCAACGTAAAAGCTAACACACGATCAAATTTTATATAGATAAATAAATAAATAAAATAGTTTCTATATTTGGTTTCTGTTCCTTGGGCTTTGTCCCAAATAAGCCGCTGACCCGATAAACTGGTGTACCAATTAAGTCGAATCGATTGAAATTGATTATTAAATATTTACTAAATTATGCTTTTACATACACACACTCATTACATCTCCATTAGAATGGATAGGGGACTTAAATAATATATTGTGTATCCAATGATAGCAAGAGGGTACCTACTTACTAAGTTGAAGTTTACGGTTAAATAGTGATGAGATGACCTAATCCATCTGAAAATAATTCATAATTCCATGACATGTAAGTGGTTTAGTTGGAATGTGTGAATAATGAGTGGGTGGAGATGCGTTGGGTGAGATTCCTCAATATTTATGCAGGACATAGTAAGTTTGCAAGAAAATTCCATTATTTCTACAACAACGGATGAATGGAGAAAGGAGCGCAGGGAGAATATGCATAAATATTTTTTTTATGTGACATCTCACAAAAGTGCCCCTGTCTGTATGGTGTAAAGGCAGAGGAACTATGTCTCCACTGCTGCATTTTATTTAATTAAAATTTATTATTTCAAATTTTATTAAATTTTATTAAACTGAAAAATTGGGGCTTCAGCACAGGAAAAGTGAGTTAAAAATAAAGTTAATGTATCGGACGTGAACTTTAATTTTAATTTTAAAATGATTTCATATTCTTTTCCGTTAATAAATTGAATCACGGGTCAAGCAGTTCCTACGGGACAAAAAACTAAGCTTGACCCCCCCCCCTTCACTCTCCCACCCCGAATGTGTACATACCTACACACCTTTTTCCCTTTGCATAAAGTTTGAATTTGTGCAAAGTAGTCCATTCGTACGGGCGCCTTATCTTTGCACAAATTCGAATTTTGTGCAAAGCTGTTTCAATGTACCAAAATTATGCAAACCCATAATTATTGTAAATAAAATACGGAGGACGGCAAGTGTCGGGCGAGGATGATATTGTGTGGCGACACGCTCGGTGTAATACGCCGCAGCGTTCCTAAACCCTGCCGGTCCGAGTTCCAAGACTCTCTCAGTTCTTGGAATTACGGGGAATTACCTTCCCCTCCTCACGTTCTGGGAAAGAGAAGGGTATTAGGGGTGGGAAGGAATCTGGGGGTCAGTGTGTCCAGGAGTGTCCCGGACGTGTGAATCAATCCCTCCCGCTGCCGTGCAAGGCGTTGTTTCGAGAGAGTACCTACGGCTGAAGTCAAAGAGACTCCCTCAATCATTCTCTCCCGATCCGGTCTGTCATGCAGCTGGTGGGCAGACGCATCCACCGTTAAGACCCGGACAAACCTCACACCATGAACCCGGGCACCCCTGCTAAGTCACCAAACGTAGTGAACCACTTGGGGTGACCTATGGTAGAGGTGTTTGTTATCTAATAAATGGTTCCCGGGGCGGCGGTACCCATACCCGCATCGCATTCAGTCTACTTCATCCTTCCTCTGCCAGTTTCCATGCCTTACTGCCATACATATAACTAGTTAGGTACCCTGGTATCGTAGAAAATATTTTTAAAATAAAAGCTGAACTGCCAAAATTGAATTTCTTACTACCTACTACCTAGTGAACACAAGTATATTAGCGTTAATACAATCTCGTTAGCTAGTAATAAATAGTCCGTAGTAAGGAGACTCAGACGAAACGTAATCTTATTTCTTGGATACGAGAATCATCCAATCTACGTTTACACATTATGACCAATAATACGATGACGTAGAACATAAATGACGTGGCCAGTTGGTCATAGGTACCTACCAAAAAATCTCACAACATTTCCGCGTATTCATTCATTTTCCTACACAACATTTTTAATTAAGGAAATAGCCTTCACATGTTGATATTATTTGGCCTAAAACAATGATTGTTAATTTCCAGAATTAATGGCGTGTTTAAAGGCCATTTTCCAGCGGTTAGCGTCTGTTATTAGGTAAAGTGTTTTCCACGGCGCCAACGATCTTTTTCGGGGAGAAATGTTTGTTTCACGGGGTCACTGATCTGGGTTAGTGGGTCTGACATTATACCTACGTAGTTTTATGCTTTGAAAGCACACTAAAACTACGTTACATTACGGCAGAAAATTGTAAGAATAGCGTAGTGAAAAAGTCTGGGTAAATAAGTAGGTACGTAAATAAGTACGAACAAAGTAAATAAGTAGGTACTTACCTGTTAAATTTATTTACGAGAATTTTCGCAGGAAAAGAAGTATATAGGTAGGTACCTACTCAGTCTAATCACATTATTTTCAGTAATTAAAGTGGAAAGACTTACTTACGACTTAGGTACATGTATTCAGCCAAGGAGTGTAGGTAACTATAATCTCGGAACTGTTATTTATCGAGAATAATCGCAGGAAATAGAATAGGTAGGTAATAAAATTTCCAATAAATGAAGTACCTACCTGGGTAGACAGGCAGTAGGTAAACATTATATTATTATATATCAGCTTTACTAATATTTTTTTTGATAAGGTTTTCTATTTTCTTTATTAGAATATTATTATTATCGAAGTACATAAATATTTACCATTGGTGCCGATGTAGTCGGTAGGTGGTTACAGTCAGCATAAAAATACTAAGAATAAAAACGTTACCATTTCTTTTTGTAATGTGTATTATATATATTCCCATTTAATTCCTGTCCCCAATCTTTCTGTCATCACAGCATATACCTACCCTGATTGGTGATGCCGTAGTTTCATTGATTCCGGGCAGTTGGAACTCTTGTGTGTTATTCACAAAGCGGCAGCCTAAAAGCGTAAGTTGAACACTAATAATTTAGTAACTATCAGTTTTACTTAGAGTGAAACACAATCGTCGACACAATAGATAGGTAGTTGTAGGTCCTTACTTACCTTTTAAAACTAGCTATTAGCGTTAATACAATCTCCAGTTTTCGGTAAACAGATCTAAAATGATAAAACAAACAACGAACATGCACGTGCGCTTGTCTGACAACACACACACAGATACACGATTCTATTACCTCTCCCCCCGGCCCGCGCACGTTTCGCTCCCCCGAGACTGGCAAAAGAGTGGATGAGATGACAACAAAAAACCTAGGTAATTTTACGATAAATTTGCGCGTAACTAGATCCGGTTTTTGACGCGAATATAACTGTTTTCAGTGCAAACTAAAATTTTATCGTATACTTCATCATATTCAGACAGAATGTGAAAGGATTTTTCAAAAATAGCATCCATTTGGTCAGAAAAAAATTCCAAAGTAGCCTCCTAAATTCATCGATAAATCGTCATCTTTTGGAGCCTATATTTTATAATTTAACCTCTGGTTTGCCGATTGCGCGCCCAGGACGCGCCATAAAAAAAAATAATTTTTTTTTGAGATGCGATTTTAAACCTTATGTATAAAGAAAATGTATGAAGGACAAGGTCAGAATCGCTTGGGGCATTCTTGTTCTTGACGTAACAGATGTAAGGAACACACCTAGCCTCTCAAATAATCATCTTTGCACATATCTATGACTTTCGAAATGACATTTCTGCCGCGATTTGAGCTGTCAAACTTTGAGCGTCGCATGTCATGAAAAGATCGATAAAACTATCAATTTGTCAAATAAACGCAAGTAATATTATTTGTAAGCATAGTTTATTGTCCAGGGAACGTGTTTCGGTAAATATTATATACGATAGCATAAAATAAATCCGCAAAATATTACGTCAAAGTCAAAACATCGCGAAATTTTTGAGTTTCTTCCCTGGCATTTAAGAGGCAAAAATCAAAAATCGGATTCATATCCGTACTTTTTATATATCTAACCTGTCATTTAAAAAAAATTTGAAAACCATTAATTTGATAGTTTAGCCGTAAATCCGGAACTAAATTTTGTATGAAACAGGCCACACAAACGTTCCTCTTAATATACACATTTTGTGACAGTGTAAACTAAGAGTCATCATTAAAGCTTGCAATTTTTTTCGTCATAAAACCAAACTTGAAATTCGCAACCTTGGTGATTTTGAGCCATATGTGCAAGTATTCTTCCAATAGAAATCATGTTTATAAATTCTACTACTATAACTGCTCTCAGTAATCGAGAATGGTATACATGTAATATAATTTCGCATATCAAATTTTTAAACTGTGTTTAGAACAAGGGCAGGTTTTAACTTAAGACGCTTGCAAATATCTCAATTCTATGATGATTGCAAATATCTCAATCGTCTCATATCTCGGAATAAGGTAAAGTGAAGTTAGAACCCTGTCCATTTGTTAATTTAGCCAATAACACATCAATTAATGTAACGAGTTTAGGATATCTCAAATGCATTTAGAATAAGACCTTTGCTTTTATTAGTAAGACTTTTTTATTTTTATAATGTAATATGTACATACATATAAACAAAGACAGGTTAAAAAAAAGCTCAGTTTTATACAATTCCATATAATGTAATAAATATCAACATACAAGGAATTTCATAATACAAAAGGGATAACTGGCGTTAGCGCTGTGAATGATTCCTGTCTGGTTGTTCGAGGTGCCCCCGGGCCCACGGAGCCCCATAGCGCCCCTTAGTCCTCCAAGAAGAAGTATTGACCTGCTCGTTTTTGCTCCATGTCCTGTAACAAATGAAGAAATAATATTAACCTCTCCGCGAGTGAGTTTTGGCGAACAAAACTGTACATGAGTGAGTTTTTTTTGGTTTACTTTTTTAATATTTTTTTATAAATTATCATAGTTTAACTAAAAATAATATTACATTTTGAATTAAAACGTCAACATCAATCCACGAAAATAAACCAACATCGAAAAAAAACATGTCCACACAAAAAAGCTGCTTCCTTCCTCTGACGACCGCTAAATGACGCAAAAATAATTTTAAAACTAAAATTGTGAAGTTGGTATTGTAGATGTGTCTTCCAAAACTTCAACAAACTACGCGCAGATGTCAGAAGAAGCCACTACAAATCAAATAGTTTCATTAAATATGACAGTATTTGAATAATAGCCACTGATGAACCGTTTCGTCCATACTCTTCTGGGCATTTTTTCGCTTCGACGAACTGTTTCGTCCATACTCGTGGAGAGGTTAAAATGGTTTTTACGTGAAAAAGAAAATTTCATACCAGCTAATCAAGAGGCACCAACCGCCTCGAGCTAATAGGACTGGCATTTCCAAGTGGAATATGTTGTGAGGCTGAAGGTTGCGGGGAGGGGAAGGAGATGTGGAAGAGGAAGGCTGGAAGTACCCTGCTATTCAGATTTGATCACTGTAATTTGCACTGCATTCAAGCATATTTGGTACCACCCCAGTGTAAGACCACCATTCAGAACTGAAACGTTTCTTGTAATGGCTTTAGCTATATTTAGTGACCAGATCTGATAATAGCCAGGTAGGAACTTACCATTCCCCACATTTTTCAGCATACAACGTTGTGAGGCTGAAGGTTGCGGGGAGGGGAAGGAGATGTGGAAGAGGAAGGCTGGAAGTACCCTGCTATTCAGATTTGATCACTGTAATTTGCACTGCATTCAAGCATATTTGGTACCACCCCAGTGTAAGACCACCATTCAGAACTGAAACGTTTCTTGTAATGGCTTTAGCTATATTTAGTGACCAGATCTGATAATAGCCAGGTAGGAACTTACCATTCCCCACATTTTTCAGCATACAAGTATCTAAAAAATTAGGGATGCCAAAGTTAGGGTATAGGTAGTTGAGACACTAACGCGGTATTATTAAAATAACCAGAAATTCAATAAAATATTCAAATAAAAAAATAAGCTGGTGGTGTATACTATCAGTATCTCCCTGGTGAAATACCACCATTCAGAATCGAAACTTAGTTTTAAATTGGCTTAACGCGAACAAAATTTTCGAATTTTTTTTTTAGAATGCGATTTTAACCCTTTATGTATAAAGAAACTGTATGAAGGACAAGGTCAGAATCGCTCGTTACATTACAGGTACCCGAAATACGAAATACAATCATTTGCCGTGATTTTAACTGTAAAACACGGAGCGTGGTAGGTAGTGAAAAAGATAAAAAATCAATTTATTATATAAACGCAAGTAATGTTGTTTTATGCATAATTTATTGTTCAAGGAATGTGTTTCAGTAAATATAATATACGATAGCACAAAATAAACCCACAAAATATTACGTCAAAGTCAAAACATCGCAATTTTACATTGTTTCTTCCTTGGCATTTGACGGGTTAAGCCGTATTTGGTGATTGGATACTTCCTTTCCCTCCCTAATACCTTCAGCCTCAAAACATATCCCAGTTGGGGATGCAAAAGTCTCACTGGCTCCAGGCCGCTGGTAGAAGTTGGGACTAATGTGCGATATTCAAATTTAAAAAAAAAACAGGTAGAAACTTCCTAAACTTCTTTCCAGCATGCCCAAAATTAGAGATGCCATATTTCCACTAGGTATGGATAGTAGACTCTTGCATTCATTTAAAAAATATAATGATGTGATATCTCACCTTGACAGAGGCGAACTTGTTAATACGTGGCCTGTAGTTGTTGGGATCCCTGCGGAAGGTGATTCCCAGCAGCTCGAGGAAGCGGTTCATGCCGTTGAGCAGTGTCTGCGGCGTGTTGGCCGTGGCGGTCACGGAGGGCACGCCCTCAAACACTATCACGCGGTCAGCCAGGTATGTGGCCATGATGAAATCGTGCTCCACCACAAAACCCGTCTTCTTGGCGTGGAGGATGAACCTGGAATAGTGGGAATAAGTTATTAGATGAATTTGTATACGCCCAAATGCCCCCCTCCCAGATTCTTCCAGACTGCACCCTGAAGATTGCCAACCAGTCCACAATTCAGTGTGGTAGATACTTTCAGTACTTTCACTGGTGAAAGGCCACCATCCAGAATCAAAATGTTGCTTGAAATGGCTTCAGCCATGTCTGGTGACCAGATCTAAATACTTCCCTACTACTTTCAACCCCATAACGTACCCTCATTAACTCACTTCAGGTGGGCGAAAACAAGGTGCCCGTTCGAGAAAAACTGATTAAATCAATATATCTTTGAAAACAGTATGTACAATTGAATGACTTTTTTAATATTTTTCACCCAAACCATAAAAGTATTGTCCAAAATTATAACCTACTTTGTAGTAGGATTCCACAAACAGAATTTAAAGTCAGTTTGGGTCATTTAGTGACGTTTTACGTGTAAAAAAGGTACATAATTTATTGCATTACAAAAGAATTGTTATTCAATTTGGTACAAATCATTAAAAAAAGACAATTTGTGCATCTCCAATGCCAAAGTGTAAGCTTCCTTTTGATAAAATATTCTTCCACACAAAAAACAAGAAGATAAAAAGATGGGGAAGACTTGCATCACATAAACATATTGTATATATTTATATGTTTTATACATATACCTATAGCTAGAACCCTTATAAAGATACCCTTGTACGATAATCATATAAAAATATTTGACAGCAATGTCTTTCCAGGCATTCAAGTAGGACCGGCGTAAAAGGTAGAACTATCCTTCCCGCACAAAGTGTGTTAACATATCACAGTCCCACTGACTCCCGAAAAAACCTTATCTCCGATAAGAGGCGAGAGAAGGATTGAAAGTCAGACACACCTCTTGATGACCTTAGCGGCCACAAGACGCTGCTCCGAGTCCAGGTAGGCCGAGGGCTCGTCCACCAGGTAGACATCGGCAGGCTTGCCGAGGCACAGCACCAGCGCCACCCGCTGCAACTCTCCCCCGGATAGCACCTGCACCTCCTGGTCCATGATCTCCTCCATCTTCATGGGCTTCATGACGTCCGTGATGAACTGCGGGTGCACGTAGGCGTCGCGGATCTTCTCGTGGAGCAGGTAGCGCACGGGCCCCTGAGACTTAGGTGAAATCTTTTGCGGCTTGTAGCTGATATTCAGCTGCGGCAGCTTTCCAGACTCTGGAAAACAATAAACATGTTTAAATTAAATTCTAAGTAACTAACCATCATACTGATTCTCCGAGGAGGTAGGCAGAGAGGATGGACTGCCACACAACTCTGTCTTGGCAATCTTGGCATACACTCCTTGCTTTATTCACTCATATTATTTACTCTCGGTTCTTTATTTTATCAGGTTCCCCATAAAACAGTTATACAAAAGAATATTATGGAGAAGATTACAAACTTTAAAGAAAAAAGTGTATGGGGGCAATTTCACATCTTGTGACGTATGTCAGAAGATAGTTACTGGATTCTCTGTAGGTGACATTGAAGATGTCGATGCTTAATACAGATTAATTTGGCAGTTGAATTGCTCTGTTTAATGGCGCATTCTGATAGGAAGAAGTTCTCTCTTTCGGAGCATAAAAAAGTGCATGGGATCTCCCACGAGTGTACGCCTAAGAGACATATAAGTTAATCTCCTTCAACATGGGCAGATTCAGTATAATGCCGGAGATAAGCTTAACCTCTGGTTTGCCGATTGCGCGCCCAGGACGCGCCATAAAAAAAATAAAAAATTTTGAGATGCGATTTTAAACCTTATGTATAAAGAAAATGTATGAAGGACAAGGTCAGAATCGCTTGGGGCATTCTTGTTCTTGACGTAACAGATATAAGGAACACACCTAGCCTCTCAAATAATCATCTTTGCACATATCTATGACTTTCGAAATGACATTTCTGCCGCGATTTGAGCTGTCAAACTTTGAGCGTCGCATGTCATGAAAAGATCGATAAAACGATCAATTTGTCAAATAAACGCAAGTAATATTATTTGTAAGCATAGTTTATTGTTCAGGGAACGTGTTTCGGTAAATATTATATACGATAGCATAAAATAAATACGCAAAATATTACGTCAAAGTCAAAACATTGCGAAATTTTCGAGTTTCTTCCCTGGCATTTAAGAGGTTAAAAATGTTTACCCAGAAATATTTTTCGGCGGGCTTCTAATGTATTAAGATCGAGCATTCCTGTTAAGAACAACGATGGATACAGGAATGGATAGTATGTATATTCCCTCATATACAGGTAACGCATAAACCTTTTTTGAACTCTTTCTATTTCTAGGATATGGTTTTGTTCAGAGGGGGCCCAAATAATGGAGCTATATTCCAGGATGCTGCGGACAAGTGCTTCATATGTTCTCCGTATTGCGATTCCATTAGTAAATGATCTTGCATTACGAAGAACAAATCCAAGCATTTTGTTTATTATTATTATGTTTATTCTGACTATTGACATCGCCTGCCTCAAGTATTTGATTCATTTGATTGTAAGATGTTTTAATCGGTTCCAAGCCATCTCAGAATCAAGTCAACTCAACACCTCTTTGAATCAAGTCAACTCAACAGTCATTGAAAGCTATGAAAGAAATAATTTTAAAATAACCCATAACCCTAACCTAACGTAACTAGGGAATGCAATCTCGTTCTACTGAGTAGGTATAGTTTTATTTAATTGATAATAATATCTCAGTTTAATAGTCCACTCTACTTAGATAATAAGTTTCATTTTTTTGACTTCTCGTTGTTTTGTTGGTTATAAAAGAACTGTTTTATTACTAAAAGATTTTTGTTTGATATTAGAAGAGAAGACTGGTTGTTTCTTTCGTTTGTTATTTGATAGATACATACGTCAAAGTTTATTACTTAGAAGTTTATTAAAAAATTATAGACAAATACGTCAAACAATGTTTGATACATAAAAGTCTATTGAAAAATTCGTGAAAATAAATGTTTATCTTATAATACTTATAATTTTTATTATTTTTTTTTCATAATTTATTCAAATATTGTGATTATTTGCAAAAAAAAAACACACAAAACTGCCAATCTCGCGAGATCTCGAAATTGGCGAGATCTCGCAAGATTTTATTCATAAACTCGTGGGATCTCGCTTGAGCCCCAATCTCGCGAGATTTGCATTCCCTAAACGTAACCTATTTAACCAATTTTTTATATATTTTTTTCATCATAAAGACTTTTCAAAGGAGGTTCTGAGTGGTTTTCATTCCGAGTTGTCCAGTCACCTTTTTCATCAGTACGAGTTGTCCAGTCACCTTTTTCATCAGTACCCTCGACTTCCTATCAACAATGTCAACCCATACAAAAAAAAAAAAAATTGAAATGGCGGAAAAGGAATCTTTTTCTATGGGGAAATTTTGAAATTTGTTTGAATAAAATGGAATTTGAATGCATCTTTTACCATCTATCCACATATCCTTATAGTAATTAAGTTGAAAAGTGTAATTTCTAAAATCTGTGCCTTATAAAAGTGTAGCGGTTAATAGAAAATTTACAGAACCTAAATAACTGTGAATATGATTATTTTTATATACATGTCGAATTGGAAATCAAAACATGGCATTTACTTTTCTGCACACAAAACGACAATCTTTGTCAGCATCTGACAGATGCATCAACCAAAAACATTGGGAAGTGAACCACCTAACAAAATTACTTCTAAAAACATGTTTTGTAAATGGAATGATAAATATTGGGTGCATTTTTAGTACAAAACACCAAGGTCAAACAAAGCTTGCCAAATCTAAAGAAAACAATCTTTGAATTTTTCATAATGAAATGAAAGAACTTATTTGCAATTTATTAACTAAAACATCCTTATTAAATAATATTGTGCAGAACCAACAGCGATAATGGTCTAACAATAATTGGTTTACCGTCTGCTGGCGCCCCCGCCTGAGCGTGGCGGAGGCATTTCTGGAAAACTGGATCGAAGAACAAGTCAAAAAGTTCACTCTTCGTCATTTTTTAATAAAAAACTATCAATTTACAATCACAAAAGCCGTCATCGTAAAAATACGTGACCGAACACATAACCTATAAACCACCCATCGACTGAATACGACTACGCGAGTTTTCACAATAACTGTCTTTACGCCATTTATACTCAAAAGTTTATATTAGAGATTCTAATTTATGAAAACAATGGTGTGATGCCGGTTCGTTTCTTTAATTTTGTCGCACTTGTAACATCTCCAACCAAAATATTCACAACACAAAACGCAAAAAGTGACAGCCGACTGGCAGAAAATACGTCAGCGGCGAAATTGGAACTAAAATTGGTCACGTGACGTTTTTTAAAAATATAAGGCGCGTGAATTCAAAACTACGTTTTTCATCCACTTCATTCACACCAGAAGATTTGAATAAATTAATATGATTCGAAAGCGTAATACGAAAAAAAATCGTAATTCGAAAGGTATTTTGTGTATCGTAATATTATTTCGTAAATCGGAATGGCCGGCGTTTTACGAAGACCAGGTAAAATGCCGAAGTATTTCAATTGCGCGTTTATAAATCATCCTAATTCGTATTGTTATTTCGTAAAGCTGACAGGCGGGAGCAACGGTAATCGGTCGCGAAATTTTCACGGAAATATTATTTCATACCTTTTATTAAATTTACTTTGTATTTGACTGCCGTCCACGACGTTAATCGGCCGCGAAATTTCGATTTACACGGAAGTATGTTGTATTTATATGAGTTTTCTCGAATATCGGAATGTGAAGGGCTGACCGCGACGGTAGTCGGCCGCAAAACTTCGATTTACACTGAATATGTCGTTTTTTTTTAATGAATTTCTTTCGATTTTTGGACCGGTTGCGAAATTTCGATATGGAATATAATTATGTAATTTTTACGAAATTACTTCAAATATCTTTAATTAAAAACCCCGCCGCAAAGACAATCGGCCGCGAAATTTCGATTTATACGGAAATGTGTCGTATTTTTATGAATTTACTTCGAATATCTGAATTTGAAGGCCCGGCCGCGAAAATTCGATTTACACGAGATTAAGTCGTCTTATTACGAATTTACTTCGAATACCGAATTGAATTTGGAGGGGTCCGTCCGCGGAATTCGAATTTTCGGCGAATTTTTTTCCCTTGAAATTTTGAATGTCGAAAAATAAAAATAAGATCCCTGAAATTTAAAAAACATTTACAAATTCCCCGACTAATTCCCATTTTTTTTTACCCTCCATAATGTTGGGTATTGTGTGGTGGTCTTCGTGATGCTACATAAAGTGAATTGTAGAAAAAGTCAGGGAACATCTGAGGAAAACATGGCACAATCAAGTGAAACGAATACCTACCTATCTGTGGTAAAATGAGGCAAACGTGTAAGGCTAAAGTAATTGAAATGAATAGGATTAAGAAAGGCACACTTGGATTATTTGGGCATAACGAGTGAATGAACACAGAAAGGAATGTAATGAGATTATATGATGTGAAAGTGAATGGTAGAAGAAGTCGGAGATGCCCAAGCAAGACATGGCACGATCAAGTGAATCAAGCACTTAAATTTTCAATTCTAAACAATAATATTATTTCCACTTTAAAACTATACCCAGTTTACTAGAATTCATGAACTCTAAACTTTACTTCAAACCATTCATAATCCTGAGCAACACCAACGCATCAACTTTAATTCGACTAAACATTTTTGTCATTTTATTTTCTTTACCCCCATAAAAACCAGAACTATGCTATGCCCTTGGGCTGGTCATGTGGAAGGAATGCCAGATGATAGGATGCTGAAAAATATGATAAGTGGGTTCCCCGGTGGAAGCAAGCGTGCCCAGAGGCAAACCAAGAAAGAGGTGGATTAGTGATAAGGATCGGAGAGGGACCGCAGCCAGTGGAGGGGGCCAAATCCCAACCTGGGATGTAGCACCGTGATGATGAAGATCAATCAAATGAATATATATTTTGTTCATAAGAATAAATTAATAAAAGTATAATAAGTTACCTTCGTCAGCCTCCAGGTTTCCAGCCAGCATCCGGATGAAGGTGGTCTTGCCAGTTCCGTTCTCCCCGAGGAGAACCAGGATCTCCGAGTCGCTGAACTGCCCCTTCTCCACCTGGAGGGAGAACTCGCCCATGGTCTTCTTCATGCGAGGGTACTCATAGTGCTTCATTCGCTTGATCTGAGGAGGATGGAATGGATTAGAACTGCTACTACTCATCTTTTTTACATTAACTCCACACAGAAAACTCTGAGGGCCTCAAGGCCCATGCAACATGCGATGCTGTGAGGAGGGTCTTTTTGAGGAAAAGAAGGAGTGAATCTGGGTATAGGCGGGACGAAACACCGATGATGATTAATTATTTCACAGCTGGGCCGTTGAACACAAGAACAAATCATAGAAGCAATTCATTCTCATGTGACAAATGTTGGATGACATTTGCGTGTTTTCTCATTGTACATCGGTGCCGAAGGGATCAATGACGATACTTCCTCGGAGCATCTTCCATTGAAATATTGTCAGAATAAGGAAAGCATTCCCACCGAAGTCACAGCTTTCCTACTGAAATCTCCGAAGCCCTGTGCTCCATTATCGAAATCCATTTGTGAAGAAGGGAGAAACGAGAAACTATAAACAAACTCCCCATTTACGCACGCAAGGGTTTTTTCAGGTACTTTGGGGCTCTAGACCGTAGGTGGTTGCCAAAATTCAACACTGAGGCGCACCAGCAATTTGTCCAGGGTTAGCAGTTGTGTACTATCTGCGCAATATCTGTAGGTCCTGCACAGTTCGCTCAGCTTCTGGGAAGCTAACTTAACTCTGGCTTCGATGTGACGATTATGTAAACAAAAATTGCAATAAATTTGTCCCTACATGATTATCTTTTCAATCAAAGATAAACGGATATATTTTATTGACATGTTACGTACCTCTTCTTCAACCGCAGACTCCGATACCTTGAATATGAGGGATTCTGTGCGGAACCTCATGTTTTCTGTGGGCACATATCCGTCCAAGAATATATTGATACCTGTGGAGAGAAAAATTGTTATAAACTCAAATTTTTTTTAATGTATGAAGTAAAGCTATCTAGTAAAGTTAGATCACAAGCAAAAGAAGGAGTGCTGACAAATGTGGCTTGCCATGAACAGAAAAGAGGTGATTTACTAGTACAGTCGAAATTGGTCATAACAATCACGGCTACAATGAGCAATTATCAAATTATATTTTAGTTCAGGCTTATCTTCATATAATTTTTGGTTAACATCCAAATAATTTTGTCACCACAGTTTAAATACATAGATGGATTCTTGGGTCTGAAAAAAAAAATAATTGGGAATTATTCTGGACGGTATAGCGCGGTCATCTGCCCGGCGCTCGGCGGCGGGAATTCCTATCCCGTTAGGGATGGATTCAGATTTTTATACCACTATCTTTGTAAGATTGTCGGCAATGTGAAACAGTGCTAATCATCTGAGCACTATGTAAAATTGTCATAAAATCTGCAAAAGTGGATTTTTGTGTTCGTTGAAGGAGAGGGGGTTGAGAGTGAAATTTCTTCAAACCAGTTCTTCAAAGTTAGTTTCATTTAGGACATTCAGAGTAAATTAACCAAAACTCCATTAAAAAATTGTCATCAGGGTTTTCAAGAATTACTGCAAACATTTTGATTTTTTGATAGTCCAGGGGGCCGTACGAATTCCTTGACGTACGGGTTCCTTGACAACTCAAAATCATGCAAATTCAATATACCTTTGAAAAGTCATTAAGAGTTATTTTTTTTAAAATTGCCCATAATCTAACCAAACATAGCCATTTAACCAAATTTTTTTGATCACTTTTTATGACTTTTCAAAGGAGATGTTGAAGTTGCATGATTCTGAGTTGTCCGGTCACCACAATATTATTTCATTGGGAATGTACGCGGAGTGATATGCCGAAATACGCCAAGCCAAATGATCTTTTATAGCTACGTGTAACACAAATCTTAAACTCACAAAAATGTGATATTTTACCACATATTTTCGGGATCGAATCCCATTGCGGCCGATCTTCTAAATTCAGATATGTACCTTTGAAATAAATTCGTAAATATACTGCAGAATTACTGCGTAAATCAAATTTTCGCGGCTTATCACTGCCCGGCCAACTCTTCTAATTTAGATATTTGAAGGAAATTTGTAAAATTACGATATATTTCGCGGCCGGCCCACTAAATTCTATACCCATTCGAAATAAGTTTGTAAAAATACCGCATAATTTGCATGTAAATCAAATTTTTGCGGCTGATTACCGCCGCGGCCGGCTCTTCAAGTTTAGATGTTTGAAATAAATAGTAAAAATACCACGTAAATCGAATTTCGCTGACTAGCGCCACAGCCGGATCTTCAAATTTAGATATTCAAAGTAAATTCGTAAAAATATGATACATTTCCGCGTAAATCGAAATTTCGCGGCCGAATCCCATTGCTGTCCGCCCTGTAAATTCAGGTACCTATTCGAAATAAATTCATAAAAATACGATATATTTCTGCATAAATTGAAATTTTGCGACCGATTTCAATCGCAGCCGGCCATTCTAATTCAGATATTCGAAGAAAATTGTAAAAATACCGCTAATTTCCGAGTAAACCAAATTTTCGCGGCCGATTATCGCCGCGGCCGGCCCTTCAAATTCAGATATTCAAAGTAAATTTGTTAAAATATGATAAATATCCTCGTAATTTGCGGTCGATTTCCGCTGTAGCCAGTCGTTAAAATTAATATATTTGAAGTAAATTTGTAAAAATACGACATTGCAGTGTTAACAGATTCAGATTTACAAAATAATAATACGAATCAGGTCGATGTTAACAGCATAAATCGACATTTTATGGCGTTTTACCACCACGGCTGCCTGACAGATTCAGATTTACGATTTTTTTGCAAAAATCAATGTTTTTCAAATTACACTAATAAATTTTCATGTGCGGGCAAACATAAATTTTGAATTAAAAAATCACTTTGTACGAAAAAAAATTTTTTGGGTCTTTTTTGGCAGAACTTTCGAATTATACGCGTATTTTCGAATTAACGGGGTTCTACTGTAACGCGTTGATTGTTTGAGGAGGAAATTGAGAGGTATGAAAACAAAATCTTTAAAACAATCATTAATTATAAATTTTATACTCATATTTTGAAAGCATTCTATACATTTACAAACATATTGATAGAAGAAGCAAGTAGATAGGTACATAGGTCTTTTAATCGCCCTACACATACGAACGTACATAATATGTCCGCAATATTGTCACCAGAATGCAACATACCGTATCACGTACGTTCAGGTAAAAAATAACTATACCCACCCATGTGAACCCACAAAATGTGCGCGATACGTTCGTATACATTAAGTTTGTTCCTGCGCTATCGCGAAGCTAAGGGACATGGAACGGGAATTTTCGTCTCTCCCGTACAAGCTAGTCAGCAGTACTCTCTAGGCAAGTGGCGCGGTTTATAAAACTGTTTAAAAAACCCGATTTTTTTTTACCAACTTTTTGAAAAATAACCCAAAGATAGGGCGGTTAAAAGCCTATTTTGGATGTAACAAGTAATGGCTATAAGAAGCAAATTTAGTCGGCCCCTCGTGCTCGTTATAACCAATTTTGACTGTAGTTGCATTTGTTGGCGGCTACGGACAGGTCACAGGTTAAGTGTTCTACAACATGGTTGAACTGATCCCCTAGCATCAACACATCAAAAAAGATTTTATCGCCAACTTGTTTTCGTTCCTGAGCCCAACAGCACATTGCCAACAAACAACAGTTTACGGTGACTAATTAGCTTAACCTGTTGAACGTTAGATGGTATTTTGAAAAAATTCTTTTAAAATAATTCAGGGTAGTACCTAGGTCCTAGATTGATATTGGCACAAGCCATTCTGCCCTAGTCCTTCACACAGTTTCTTTATACATAAGGGTTAAAATCGCATTTAAAAAAAAAAAACAAAGATTTCTTTTTGACTCGCGACGGATGAGATGTTAATTTATCTGTTATTTGTTCATTGGGAATCTGTAACGAAAATAAGATACTGACAATCGACAAAATCTTTATGAATGAGTTTGTACGAGGCTAGGGTTCTGGAAACTCATAATCCTCGATCTAGAGTGGGCTGAACTCCAGTGGAGGAAATGTATTATGACAGAGCTACATTTCAAAATAGTTCCCATACTACATTTTAAAATAGTTTCCGGGGCGGCGGTATCCATTATCTGTCTGTCAAATTGATTTTTTTTTTTACATGAGCTGCACACAGGAGGCCCTGAGGAAAATAATTTCCCTCAGGGCCTATGTCATCTTTGGGAATGCTGTGTGGAGGGTTTTTTAAGGAAAGGAAGGGGAGGAGAGTTCTGGGAAGGAAAAGGGTTTAAGGGGTGGGTAGGAATCTGGGGTTCAGTGTGTCCTGGTCATCTGCCTCCAAGACCTAGACAAACCTCACCCCATGAACCCAGGCACCTGTGCTAAATCACCAAACGTAGCGAACCACTTGGGGTAACCTATGGCAGAGGTGTTGGTTATCCAATAAAGGTTCCCGGGGCGGCGGTACCCATTCCCGCCTCCCAAATTGTACTGAGTATGAATGAAATAAGAGTACTAACCTTCCCTGACTGAGAAGGGCATAGTGACTACTCCGTAGACTCCGGGCATGCCGTAAAGGCAGCAGATGAAGTCAGACAGGTAATCCAACACTGACAGATCGTGCTCCACCACTATCACGAACCTGAAACCATAAAGATGCTTAGTTTTTCCTGGTAGAGGACTGCACACAATACAGATTAGTGGAATCAGAATGAGGGTTCTTCTTCTAATGGGATATTATGTATAAACTATCAACTAACCATCACAGGATGGACAGCCAAACCACTCAGTTTTGGACACACTCCTTGCGTCATTCACATTCATAATCGTGTCCCACATGCTATTCTGTTATTCTGACTCTTGACATGGCCCTACTCAGTATTCTGATCAGTTCCCTCAGTGAGTTTCTGTCCATATTGAGAAGTTGCCTTGCATATCTAGGGTCTTGTCCGTTTATGAGTATTTTCTCATTCTGGATGCCCTCTCTCATCCTTTACAGTGCTGGGATTTTCAAATCTTTCAATAAGTAGCTTGGTGTGGCAAACTGTCACTCCGAACCGGCAGGTCGAATTCCACAAGTGGTGCTACCACCCTTTTTCTTGCTAGTCCGTCAGCCCATTTTTTTTACCCTCAATACCATTATATCCTGGCATTATGAACTTACTTGTCGGGGTGGATGAGAGAGCGGATGGTCTGCGCACAGTTGAGTCTCTGCTTGACGTCCAGATAGGACGAAGGCTCGTCGAACATGAAGATGTCCCCGTCCTGGATGCACACCATTGCGCACGCAAATCTTTGCAGTTCCCCTCCGGACAGTGCCTGGATCGGTCGGTCCCGAATATGTGACAGTTCTGGAATTAATAACAGTAATTCTTACTAACTAAATAACCACAAATACACCTTGTATCATTCACTTTCATGCAATATCTCTTACATACCTTTCTGTTATTCTAACCCTGACATGCCATGTTTACCTCGGGCTTCTCAGACTTCTTATACCATTCACTTTCATGCAGGGTTCAAAAACATCATATTTATATAAATATCGATTATGCACTGTGTTAAGAGATGTACCTGTCATACTTTAACCTACTGGTTATTTTTATAACTATTCCTGAGCGTATTTGGAGTATAAAATTTAGAAGTCATTTTGGTTTCCGGTAAATGTTTGTTTGTGAATTTCATTTACATTTTTAAATCCAAAAAAGCTCAGAAACCGTTAGTTAAAGTTTGTCAGGTTTGTCAACACGCTTTACACCTGATATGTGGATCAAAAAGTGATACATCGTCGGAGCAAGCACCGCGGAAGAACTATTCGTAAAAATGTTCAGGAGACAAATTATCTAGGGATATAAACGCTCTTGCTTGCTTATGAATTGGGAATGGTTCATTCGCAGTATTCGCTTTAACCGAGTAAAAGGTCAATTTCAAATTTTGAAAGCACCAATCAATGTGGCTTGTGCTGTTCAACTGAAAGTGCCAAAAATACGTATTTTTAAATTATTGGTATTGAACTTGCATATACAATATATTTTCTATCTATTTCCATATATAAGTGAAATAGATGCTACATATAGAGCTTGAACAAGGGAGAAAGTACCTCTCTAATGATAATTGTCCACAAAGTAGTCTTTTCTATTGCCGGCGCCAGACATAAGTTCAAAGAAGTGATCACTTCTTTGAAGACTTTGCTCACACTTTTGGTTACATATTGTTGTACCTGCCAGATATGTGTTCAAAGATTTTTTCACTCCTTTGAGCACACAGTTTTCAAATGGACTTCAACTGGGCTTCGCGCAGTGTGGCAGGCACACAAACATTTGGACTTTGATCCCTTTGATATGCGCTAAAAAACCGACACGGAACGGCAAAGCGCACTTAAGTGAACAAATATGTGACAACAGTATCAAATGCCCGTGCCACACATTTGAACACTTCTTTGATCACATCTTTGAACACATGTCTGGCGCCGGCATAATGGCCAACAATTATTATTCTCCCCAATGGTCAGAGAATTCCACCACACCGAGGGTAATATATTTTGAAAATGACACCAAACATACAACAATGCGACTTGATAGTGCCCAGGGAATCTCAGTAAAGTAAAACACAGAGAAATGTGGGAATATTCTGGAAAAACAAGACACTTAGGCTGTAATATAAGAGTACTTACGCAGCATCCTGCAGATCTCATGCTGGTTCTTCCTCTCGTCCTTCTTGTCCATGAGCTGGCCCACAGTGCCCTTGACGGCCTTGGGGATCTGGTCCACATACTGCGGCTTGATCAACGCCTTCAGATCGTCCTCCAGGATCTTGGTAAAGTAATTCTGCAGCTCGGAGCCGCGGAAATAGGCCAGGATTTCAGACCAGTCTGGAGGATCCTAGACAAAGCATATTTAAAAGTTTAATGGTGTTATAATGTATTATATTACATAGATATAATGGCGGGTAATCTGTAACGCTCTAACGAAGCAGATGACGCTGGCGTGGTTGGATGTCATGCCAGTCATTATACCTTTGCAATGTGCGTAAGTTTTTTTCACAAAACTTTAGTACCTAATTAATAGTTAAATAAATTGTCTCAATGTTGTATTGTGCCTTTATGCTCCTCGAGGACGTCTTGATAGTTTCCAAGTGATGAACAATTAACCCTTAGCACTCGAGTGCTGCCGTAGAGGCGGCATGCATTGTTTGCCATATTACTGGAGTGCTGCGATAGAGGCGGCATGCATTGTTTGCCATATTACTCGAGTGCCACCGCTATGGGAGCAAGAAAATAAAATCGATTTCTCAATATTTTTAATTATATTTCAAATCTTAAAAAATGCTTCGAGTTGGCAGTTTGAAGCTACCAAAAACATTTTGAGTGCAAAGGGTTAAAAAGAAATTGGATTGTGCCGTAAAAAACATAATTATAATAATCGAAAAATTCTCACATTTGTAGAAAACATTTTATTCTATCAGACTATGTGCTGCCTCTGGAGTTATAATTGTAGGTTCAGTCTAATTTGAGCAAAATGCTATTTTAATAGCAATATAAATAAGCACTACTTCTAAACTTAATTAACCTCACTTTTCAACATTTTGACTCTTTGAAAATCGTTTGAAAATTGTTATTTTTGTCGTAAGACGTCAATCTGAAAACAACAAAATTTATTTTTCATCTTATTCTGCTAAAGCATGTGTCGATACAAACGTTCATCAAATGTGAAATAGGTTGCAGTTATAAACAAATCAAGTCTTCCCTTTTCTTAATTACCTTTGCATTTACATTTCTCAATTCATTTTTTAATAACTCCTTGACACTCCAACCACCATATTTACCGTCCATTTTTTAAAAATGCCTAAATCATATGTCACATAGCTGTCACATCAAGCAAATGATATTTAACAACAAAAGCGCCATCTACTTGGAGCTTTTCAAATTAACTGCCATTGGAGGGGCAAAACGCTAAAGGATATTAAGGTATGGATGTTTCACAAAACATAATATTGTCAAATGTTATTGTATTATCAAATGGCCAATCAATTCCATTTTGTTATTTTGACATTTGAAAGGTCCTTGTCAAACACCGATTCCAACTTTTTATCGTGTATAATTTTTATAACTTACAGTAAATCGTCCGAGATTGGGCTTCTGTTTACCGGCGAGGATCTTGAGCGCCGTGGACTTGCCGATACCATTCTGGCCGACCAGCCCGAGGACCTCGCCGGGTCGCGGGATGGGCAGCCGATGCAGCTTGAACGAGTTCTTGGAGTAGCGATGAGTGGTGTGCTTCTCAAGGTTGGATGGGAGGTTGATGATTGTGATGGCGTCGAATGGACATTTCTGCAAATGGGAATTAAAAAATAAAAATCTTAAAATCCGTTAATTTTTTGGGCCATTTCTTCCGCATTTCATAGCCTCTGGAGAAAATCCATACAAAAATTACATAATTGTACTACTCTTCAATTTTTTCAAAAAGTTTGAAAAATATGTAACTGCGTCTTATTTTTATAAGTTATGTTTTAGAGATCTAACAGATATACGATTACTATTAAATAATCATTATAAGACAGTTCTTTCAATTGTAAGTCTCATTGTTTGCAGAATGCGCTTGTATCAGAAAGAAGGAACTAGTACCGATCGTGGAATATACAGTCCTGATTTAACTAGCTCATTGAATTTCATATACCCACTACAGACACTCGTTCTAAAATCCTGTTTAAATGCTACAATAACCGGACTGAGTATATTAAACACTTGCTTGTACTTAGATTACATGAAGTTACTAATAGATAATGAATTTCATATACCCACGAGAGCCACTCGTTCTAAAATCCTGTTTAAATGCTACAATAACCGAACTGAGTATATGAAACACTTGCTTGTACCTAGATTACATGAAGTTACTAATAGATATGCAGATGTGGCAGATCTATTTAACTGCACTGAAGGTAGGTACAAAAGGGCACTATCAAATCTTTTCAATTAATATTAATTTTCTTTATACTATAGATTTTTGTATGTTATTGCATCTCTGGTGTCATTTCTCTTTCAAACGCCACAATTATCTGTTATAATCTTTATTTATGGTTTCTAATGTGTTTCCTATGATTTTGTGACATGTGTGCTTATGGTATATTTATACCGTTGATATTAAATAAATAAATATGATCCATTCAGTTTGCACCTCGTAACATATATATTATAATAATTCCAATTAAAAGGGATGCGATTTGCTCAGCGAGTCAGTTCTCTGCTGCACTTCCAACAAGACAATGTCTCATTTAGGACCCCTAACTAAGGTTCCCGAAGACAAAACCGCCGACCATCTTAAAGTCAACATGACGAAAGTGAGAGCCACATACATGTTTCCTATGATTTTAAATGAGATAAAGAGTAATGGGTCAATGTTCCACAAGGCGCCGCACTTTTAATATGTTTCAACTCAATTACTTCAAGAAACAACTAATAACGTTTGGATAGATGGTAAAAGATGCATTAAAATTAAATTTTTATTTAAAGTTCAAACTTTCCCGTATAACTTTTCCTTTGCCGCAATTTTAATTTTTTTTTGTATGGATTTGGCATTTGCAAAGTTTTCTTTCAATCTAAATATGCATGAAATATTTAGTTTACTCAAACTAAGAACCTAATAACCTATTTAGGGCAGGTAAATAGTTGTTTCTTAGAGTAATTGTTGAAATGAAGTGTAATTTCCATATTCCGTGTTTAAAAGTGCAGCAGCTTGCGGAACATTTAATGAGTAATGTACTGCCGGTGTAAAGGCAGGAATTGGATGACTAACCTTTACGCAGATACCACAACCGATGCAGAGCTCCTCGGAGATTGCAGCAATCTTGTTATTGGGGGTGACCTCAATACACAGCTTTCCCATCCGCACCACCGGACAGCTCTTCTTGCATTCCTGCCTGCATCTCTTGGGCTTGCATCTGTCCGCGTTCACGATGGCAATACGCGTCTGCTTGTCGGTCTCATCGTGTGATTTATTTCGTGACATTTCTGAAATATAACCAGTTCTTTTACACGACCATTTTTAAACTCAACTTCAGTGATATTAGATATACGATTCATGCACATCGAGAAACAAGGTAAAATTATGTAAACTCTCTCCGAGATTTAAACATATGTGCACTGAATTTAAATTGTCTAACCTCAAAATGAGTTCAACTGACGTTTAATAATTGACAGTTGTCTTCGGTTGTGCGATTCAAAATAAGTTTATTTGATTAATAAGACGCAGGTGGTCTAGTTACACCTCAAATAGGTTTATTTACCTGTCAAAAAGGCGAACGTTGACTGTAAAGTCAAACGATCGCGTGTCGCTCGAGCCGTCAAACAGCTAAAAAGATCATAGACAAAATGTCAACAGTGTACTTGGCACTCGGCCACAGATAATCTTGAATTTGGCCAACAGTGATGGGAGTAGTCGAAACATTTTGATGATCGGTTTACCCGATTCCGAAACTTTAGTGTTATTGTTAATTTTTAAAAGCGCATACATCTCCAAATCACCATTAGATGTCATGTCTTTGTTTTGCACGAACCCCTTCAATAAAACTATGGAAAAATGTGGTTTGTTGTTTTCCTGGTTTACGTCTTTCAAAAGGCTTTTCCTGCAAGTTTACGGATTCCCAAACTCAATATGCCCATGGGCCCTTTCACGGCTTAAGAAAGTCCTGTTCATAACCGCGAGCAACGCCGGGTACACGTCAGCTTGTATGTTAAATTTTGTAGTTTATTCTGATTACTTCCTTGCTGTAAGCTTTATAAAACAATTTAATTTAACTGCTCATCCTGGCTTGGAAGCTATGCGTCGCCCTATGACTTCGAAACAGGAAACGAATATAAACATCGCTTCCAAATAGGTACCTACACTCATTAGTAGACCATTATTAATTTTGTTATATTATAACGATTTATTTTGGATGATTACTATTTATTTTTAACTTTTAATATAACAAAACACACATAAAGTTGGTTGGTGCTTCCCACCTGTGTGGCCAGATGCATAGTTTTTACCATGTTTGCATGTTTTTTTGCATCATTTATAATATTTACACCTTCGTGATTTTTTGAAAAATAACATGTTTTTTTTTTACCACCAAAAATATGTACTTTTGAGTGAGTAGTGTAGTTTTTGAACTTCGGTGCGGTTCACACCGTCTCTTTATGTAATTATTATCTTTCTCAATATGTAATATGAATAGATTAATAAAATGAAAGGAATATTATATTATGTAACTTTGATGATGTACCTACACTAACACTGTAAAATGTAGAAAAAATAAATTATTGTAGATGTGGGAGACGGAGGTTGAGTTGTGGGAGGGGTTGAGGGATCCATGAGAGAAAAAATCTTCTCATGGATTTGAAAAACAAAATTATTTATACCTTTATACTATAAAATATCTAATTTTAAATTGAGTTCTACAAATTAACCCTGATAACAGTAAAACATTTAAGAAAACTTTTTTGTTTTTATTTATGTGGTGTTTTTTTTGTTCAAAAACATAATTTTTTTCCGATCATTCAAAGGAAAATTATAAAATCCTTATTTTTTATAAAGCAGCATAGATAATTTTCTTATAAAATGTTGTTTTATTCTTTAATTTCTTAATAAAAAAGCTTACGAAAAACAAGTTTTTTTTATCCTTCAAAACATGGTAAAACATTGTTTTTTACTCCACTTTTTTATTTATTTTTAGGACATGGCATCACTGCTTCCTGCTGCTTCTTGCTCTCCTTTCCAGATTCCCGCCATGATTGGTTTATTTATGTTCCCGCCATTATGTTTCCCGCTGTCCCGCTTCGTGCTTCCGGCGTCCCTCTCGTGGTCCATTTCGGATTGTTTTTATATTTATGGATCCCTCTGTACCATCGTACATGATTTTCAACTGTAGCAATAGTATCAATCAGCATAGACATATCAGGTCCAGCGGTATCTACAGGTAATAAATGGTTACGGCCTATTTTTTTGGTACCTCGTTTGGAATGTAGTGGTTTCCCAGAAGAAAAATTCAACAATTACTACAAGAAAAAGAAACAACTATTTACGTGTACAAAATAGGTTATTAGGTTCTTAGTTTGGGTAAATTAAGTAAATCAAGCGTGTTTAGATTGAAACGAAACTTCGCAAATGTCAAATCCATACAAAAAATGGCCTCAAACAAGGAATTGTTTTATACGGGAAATTTTGAACTTCGATTGAATAAAATTGAAATTTAAAACATCTTTTATCATCAAACGTAATTGGTTGTTTCTTGAAGTAATTAAGTTGAAACGTAGTATAATTTCCAAAATCTGTGCCTAATAAAAGTGCGTCGGTAGGTGGAATTGTTACCCATTATTGTTATTTAGCTGAATAAGCTTAGGCAAATAAAATGGTGTATCATCAGTGGCGGACTAACGAGGGGGCGGAGGGAACGGCCCGCCCCGGGACTCTGGTCCTGGGGGGCCTCCAAACGCCTCCATGTTCCCTTGATCAAATCCTAAACAAGGCTGACACCAAAAGAGCGATTCTCTATTTTTGGTGGGATCGTTAACGAACTAACGGACGTGATCTCCTGTCAGGTGTGTGTGATTTTTACATAGATATTTTAGTTTATATCGTTTTAAACACGAATTCCTGCAAGTATTCATGATTATTTACTCATTTAATGTACGTTATACATAGAAAAATCAAATAAATCGCACAAATCTCACAGGATACAACGTCCGTTATCTCTATAACGATCCCACAAAAGATAGAGAATCGCTCTTCAGTACACTGTAAAAAAAAAGATATTTTTTAAATGCGTTTGTTATGAATACTCTCACGAAATGTTTTAAAGAGATTCAAAAAATTGACGGAGATACAGCATTTTATGTTAAGATGAAGCTTTACGTGAATTCCTATTTGGATACTATTTAGATTAATCTTTACGACGAATCGGTTTACATTATGAACATAAAAAAATATGCTGCGGATAAATTGAAACTTTTACAAGCTTTCCTATTTATTGGAATTACAACAAAATTATTAATTACATAACAAAAAATATAAGCGTAAAGCACAAAAAAGTGTTTGCAAATAATATAGGAAACAATTTTTAAAAAATACCCCTTTATGGCTAAGGCTATTTTTGAGGTTTTGTATATTCTAACTTTTTTTCATTCTTATAAAATTATGCACAAAATAAATTAAAACCATTTTTTCGCGTACTTGACTCGTGCAAATAAATCGCTCGATTTTTAAATTTTCAAGACATGATAATCGAAATATTTCTAGCGTTTATATTCCTTTGTATGTTGAATTATCCTTCAGCAAAACTTTGAATGCGTTTTTCTTGCCGCCCCGCCACCGTGTATCATTCATTATTCAATTATTCAATTATTCCTTTCCCCATTCACATTTATTTCTAAGATATAAGCAAATTCATTAGCGTTATACACTAATGCGTTTTGACAGAATTGCACCTTTATCCGCCTCACAATGCTTGAAAGTAATACATACTATCTTAAATACTCAGATTAGGTGCAATTAAGGCGCATTCGGTGATGGCCGCGTTCGTATTGATTCAGTGCATTTTTTAGGTCAGTGAATTACAATTAAATCTAGCTATAACCCTAACCTGTTTGTCCAACCTCGTGACTTGACATTGAAGAGTTATTGCAAAGGTCAGGTGATCGGGTACGTACCTGGATAATATATTATAACGTCGGCTTACAACTAAAATGCACTAAGTGCTAAATCAGTTTACTCAGTAAAACGCGTTTTAATTCGTTAAACGGAAATTTTTAATTCAATATTAAATTGGATTTTTAATTTTTTTAATCATGTACCTATAATAAAATACAATTTGTTCGCGTAGGCATAATAAAAACATAGTAAAGGAGCTTTTAACAAATCCAGTATTTGAGCAAGAAGGATAGTTACATTAAAATTAAAAGCAAATAAAATTCGTACAATATCTATTTACCAATGAAATATTCATATTGAGAGGTGACGTAGAAGCGTAGAACCCCAGCTTCATTGCAGAATTTTTGAATGGTATAAAAAAGTTATTGTTATCATTCGTTTTCTGAACATTCTGATTGGCTGTCGTTCATTGCAAGTGCTTTGGCACAATCCTGAATGGTTTTATAAAGCTGGGAAACTATTATTTAGTACACGCCAAACTTTAATGCCGGCCTGATGTTGATCGAAAAGCAATAAAGAAAAGCATTTTTTTAAATTTCTAATAATACCGAAATATTTGTATAGCGCAGTTTGTGATATTTCAATTCAAGTTTTTATATGAATACCCCACAAGAGTCTCAGCTGCTCCCGTCTGGAGCCAGTGAGACTATGGCATCCCATTTGCGGTATGGTGTGAGGCTAAAGGTAGTGGGGAGGGGTAGGCGATGGAGAAGAGGAAGGTGGGAAAGTACCTGGCTATTCAGATCTGGTCACCAAACACGGCTAAAGCCATTTCAAGCAACGTTTCAATTCTGAATGGTGGTCTTACATCAGGGAGATACTGAAAGTATCTTCCACTCTGGAACGTGCCGCAAATATACTATATATATATATATATATATATATATATATATATTTTTTTTTTTTTTTTTTTAAATGAATTAATTGTAAAATAATACAAATTCATCAAATAAAATTTATTTGCCCACGCCGGGATTCGATCCCGCGACCTTCAGATGTCGAGTCAAGAGCCTTACCCCTCGACCACAACGGCCGTCAATTAATTTAGTATTCCATTAATAACTCAGAATTGACAGTTTTGTTGGATACAACATTTTTCTGGCATAAGCTCGATGCTGGTAATTTATTTCCTTTTGTACATTTATACTTGGGTATGATACTTTTTTGTAAAAGATTGTTTTTAAAGAAACTGAAATGAAACCAGTTGTCAACGCAATTCGAAATTCGTGGGCGCTATAATGGCAGGTGGTAGATTTTACCTGGATGACTATTTTTTTCTGCACTTAGGGATTTTACTTACTTTGAGCGTAAAACGAACTTAGTGGATTTTAGTTGTAAGCCGATGATAACACAATTCTGTTCAGGGTCTCATTCAACATAATATGGGAAGATGGAACGTGTAACAGGGCGCTCAATCGTAAAGTGCGCTAGGAATTTTCCATTTAAATGATATCAATGCGCTTGGTAGCCGCATGATTACATGTACGTATTTCTGATGTTTTTCTGAAGACTTTCTGAAGGAATGCAGAATGCATATTGTTCGATGAAGTTAACTTACTTGGATTATGTTTTAGCCAAAGATATAAAATATCTTTGGTTTTAGCACTATAAAGCGTATAATTCGTTGCGCTCCCAAAGAAGTTTCTGATGGACATGCTCGGTTTTTACTCCCAGCAGCTCAGAAGAGATTTTTTAAAAGTTTTATTGCTGTAATATTTTGTATTTATTAAAATTATTTTCTTCTGCAATTATTAAATATTACGTTGGTCTGAACCTATAACCTTCAAAAGATTTTCCAATAAATTGAATATTAATAAAAATTCAACAGCCGCCGAACGAGGAAAATATCCCCTAATCGACTAAAGAAATCTATTTTTCAATATTATTCATTATACTCGTAGATACCTAGGTAATATTAGTCAACCGTATAAATATGCGTTTTTGCCTCAATCTTGAGATCCAATATGCAAATTAAGGTAGGTGTGTTGGTTTTGCAATTAGGTACTCTATGATCTATATTTTGCAATTACAGAGCCATTCTAAGAAAATGGACATAATAGTTCCAGGAGTCATCCATTTCTTCAGAACTTCAGACTGTCAAGGGGTCGTTGTGAAAATGCAGCTCTTTCTGAAAGTCTCTATTTTTTATGATATTTATTTTTTATATTTTTACGTCCAGTGGACGGTACAAATGGTGTCAGAACTTCCCGAGAGCTATTTAGAAATTGTTCTCAGGGTCAAAACATGTCCAATAAGCAACTACGTATTCAAAATTTGGATCAACAAGCTTCTTATGCTATGGTAGATAGGTACTAAATTCTACAACGAAATCACACTCTCATTCGAAAATCACAACAATATTAAGTACTTATAACATTTAAAACTCTAGATACAAAACCTAGTGAGATCAGAAATAGAAAACATACCTACTTACCTACTAACATGGGCGTTGCCAGGTTTTGATTTAGGGTGGGGCAAAAAATAAAAATTAAGAGTAGGCACCGAAAAAAGTAGACTTCTACAACATATTCATGCTTTAGGCACAATTAATACAAATAATATGAACGGAAGAAGGAAAAACCATCCTATGAAGTTCTGTAAATTTGAAAACGTGACTCGGTCGACAATCCCAGAGTTCATGCATTGGCCAGCCAGGGTGGGGCAAATGCACCACCTTGCCCCACCGTGCCTACGCCCATGCCTTCTAACACCAAATACAGACTGAAACAGAAACCATTCAACCGCACAAAGAAACCCAAATAAGTAATATATTTATGATTCTTTCATAAACTTCATCAGGTAATTTAATTTTAATTTGTAAATGAAGTCCTCAGTATGGAAGATCCCAGTGATTAGGTTAAATAACAAATCGTAAAATAAGTTTTCATTTATTATTATTATTATTTCTGCTCCGGGCGCTAAATGTCGCAGGCCCGGCCCAGTTTCTGTCTCCGACACCTTCGGAGTCGATAACATTTTCCACAAACTACAGAAAATAACGTAACAGTATCTTCATCAACAAATAAAACAGGCAGTTCCCAAACTTTGTCCTTCGTTTTCCATCTGGCTCTACCATACTAGGCAAGATTCGTAGAAAATGTGTTAGTGCATTTTCTATGAACTCCGAGGTACTGATACCATGTACCTACTATAACTTTGATAATGGAAAACTTGAAGCATAATGTTTAACGCTCAGTTACATAATGAATAGAAACCCTTTTTGTTCTCGAAAAAAATAAGTTATAAATCTATACTTATCTATACTAATATTATAAAGAGGAAAGGTTTGATTGTTTGTTTGCATTGAATAGGCTCCGAAACTACTGAACCGATTTTAAAAATTCTTTCACCAATAGTAAGCTACATTATCAGCGAGTAACATAGGCTGTATATAATGGTAAGCTCTGGCGTTAAGAAATTTGTATAAATGAAAATGTGTGTATTTCATATATTTTTGCAGGAGGAAGGAAAGGTTGGGGGAAGGTGGGGTTCATGGAGAGGGAAGAGACGAGGGAGGGGAAGGCGGGGAAGAGAACGGGGACGCACGGGAAAGGATAAGAAGGGAGAGTCAATTTATTTCATTGAATGGCATAGCAACGCATGCCTGGAACCAGCTAGTATCTTTATAATATACCTGTGTAGGTATTCATTACGACATTTGTACCCATTCGCGCATACATTTTAATAATAAGATTATTTTCATCATTGAAGAAGAAAATCATATTAATAAATCTAAATGAAACAAGATACAAAAAAGTTAACTATCGCAACTGTGGAACAGAGAAATAGTTGAGTATAACTGTAGTACCTAATTCTTAAATTTAAATATGAAATCAATAAAAATACCGAAAATAATCATGTCTCATTAGATATCAATCAAAATCAAAATCAAAATCATTTATTGTACAAAATTTTCATTTAGTACAGAAGGTATAACTTATAGGTACCTACATCCTATTTCTTCCAGTTAACCTAACATGTTATACAGAAATGAACACAAATGAAATATAAATATAAAAGTGGTGTAATACAAATTGAGTTTGTTTTAATTTATTATATAAACATAAATATAAAAACAGTTGTACCTATGTGAGGTATTCACTTAATGTGTAATGAGACCTGTTCAGAAGGAATGTTTTTAGTGATGGCTTAAATCTGAGTGTATCTGGTATTTGTTTAATATCATGTGGAAGGTTGTTATATACTTTAATGGCCATGTAAAAGGACAGGAAAGGATAAGTGGTCAGACTGGACAGATCGTTAGCAATTTATTTTCTGTGTCCTCTTCTGTTTCATATTTATTAATATTATCTTCCTCTTCAATAATTAAATATTACGTTGATCTGTATGACCTTCAACAATATTTAATATTATTAAGAATTCAATATTCAATTGCTGCAGAATAAGGAAAATATCCCCTATTCCGACTAAAGAAATCTATTTTTGAGTATTATTCATAGGTAGGTAATATTAATCAACCGGCTAAATACGCGTTTTTTGCGGTCAATCTTGAGATCGAGTATGCAAATTAAGATAAGTGGGTGTGTTGGTTTTGCAATAACACTTAAGTGGATGATTGTTACGGTCTGACGAATGACCAGTTGTTCTGAAAATTTGAAATTTGAAAATGCTTGTTCATCTATCAACTTTTTTCTTTCAGAAATAAAAATACTATCCCAATCAATTTTTCTAGAATGTGAATAATAGGTACAACATGAGTCCCAACTGCTCCTGATTGACCGGAGTCACCCGGACTACGGCATCACCGATAATTGTAAGGCTGGCTCATAAGTAAAATTACTATTAAGTTTTTGCTTAGTTACCCACAAGTGCGTTTACATTTTACATATTATTACGTATTACGCATCTCAACTAATGGTAATTCATATTCACGGAAGTTGTTCGAAAGTTCAACTTATGTAATTGCTTGCAGCATCCGATAAATCTGTGAGTTTATTTGCGGTTTATTTCCAGCCAAAAACGATTTGATGATATTGCCAATAAAGTCGAAAGGGACCAAATAAAGTATTGCAACTTGAGCCTTTGCTCGAGAGAAACAATTCTCCACGCGCTTCCGTACCATTAACGGCGGAACAGAATGGAGCACCAATGAATAGCAGTTTTTTTAATCCGAATGATGACAAATAATGACAGCACGAATTCAAATGCGTCATGTTAGAAACAGAAACAATGAGAAAGGATTGGACCGCTAACGCGCTAATTTAAAAAAAATGTGCTCATTTTCAGAAAGCTTTTTACCACCTGAAAAAAATGAAATCTCTCTCTCTTATTTGAGTTTTATATAAGGTTATTTTTTTATTGTTTTCTGGAGATAATAACGTACTTATCTACTTATCCAAACAGATTTTAGTTCTAAAAACACTAGTTTTTAATAGAAAAAAAATCCTACGAAAACCTGTATTTTATTTTTGGCAACTCGCATCTACATTTTTTCAGGTAAGAAGTATTTATATTTATTATGCACTAGTACTATTTCTATTCTATTTCTTACGTAGGTACTATTTCTTATGTAAGTACTTAGGTACTTTTTCTTACGGCAAGCGTCTCAACTTTTCAAACTGATTTCATAAGCTGTAGGTAAGCTCACAAGGCACGTTTTTTTTTTTTTTACATTTTCTCCACACAGGAGGCTCTGAGGAAAATAATTTCCCTAGTCGAGTCGAGTAGAACGAGTCGTAGAAACGACGCGTTCTCATGTGACTAATGTCAACCGTGTACAAATGTTGAGCGTGCGTGCCGAGGGGATCAATGACGCTAGTTCGTCGGAGCATCTTCCATTGTAATACCGGTAGAACAAGGACAGCATTCCCACCTGGCGCCTGTGCTCTAAAGATTGCAATCCGTTTGTTAGGTTAGGAGAGTCTCAAACGGACCGCCCGTTTCTGCACTGAGTCAAGGGCTTTTTTCAGGTATTTTGGAGCTCCAGACCAGAGGTGGCTGCCAAATTCAACCGTGGGGCGCACTTGCGATTTGTACAGGGTTAGCAGTTGTGTACTATTAAAGTATGCGTGCCCTATACAGTATGCCCAGTTTCTGAGAGGCTAACTTAACTCTGGCCTCGATGGAGCCCCCGTACCTGAGCTGGAACTACGATTGGGCCTGTCAAAAACTCACACCTCTTAGGCTAGCTTTACACTCGTAATTAAAAATTACGGATTACGTAAGATTTTGACAGGTCACTCCCAGGAGCGTTTACATATGCATCTGACTTGTGGTAATTAATGATCACAGAAGTGTTTCGGAAGTTCAACCTGTGTAACTGCTCATGCGACCGTTTACATCTGTAAATTTATTTGCGGTAAGATGGCTTCCTTTCAACAACGACCTGCTACTGTCAAATTTACGCGATTTTGTCAATAAAGTCGAAAAGGACCAAATAAAGTGCTGAAATAGAATTTGGCTTTAATTAAACAATTCTCCACGCACTTTTTTGCCGTCAAAGGCGAAAATTATTGGATTTCTTTCATTTTATTCGAATGACAGCTACCTGACAGCTGCCGACAGTAACCAACTTCGTATTCAAATACGTAATTTTAAAAACAGAAACATTGAGATTATAAAGGTTTGGACCGATAATTGAATAGAAGGATGCTCATTTTCAGAAAACTCAAATAAGTGGAAATAAATACTAGTTTTATAGGAAAATAATCCAATAAAAACAAATGTCTTTTGATTTTTGACATTTCGCAACGGCGCATTTTGGTACTACTTCTTACAAAAAGTCCCTCAGCTTATCAAACTGATTTTATAAGCTGTGAGAAGGCTGTAATTTCGCGCGGACGCGATTAGACCTGTCAAAAATCTTCCGGAAGAAGAAGTTCTGTAACATGCTTTAAATTACGTTAAGTGACTTTTGGTGTCGTTTACATTGGTAATTTGGCCATAATTCGCTTACACGAGCGAATTACGGGAAAAAACTTACGAATGTAAAGCCAGCCTTACGACCTCTGTAACATTCCATAAATTACAGTAGGTGACTTACAAGTTGGCTTGCTATTTATGTAGGTATCCACCCAAGATTCTCCGATACTTATAATAGCCAATCTACCTAATTACCCAAATTAAAATGTGTTAATTAAATAGGTATTTAGGTATATAAGGTAGAATGGTTTATGTTATAAACATTGATTTATAACCAGAGCATATAACACTTATATGAGTATTTTATGTAAATAATAGGCCAACTTGATTCACTGTCCTGTGTGAGGATGGTTTTGTTCGAACCCGTCACCTTTGGGTCTGCGGGCGTGAAATAGGTCGATTCTCGGCCCGTCAGCGTAATTACACAAGAATTATCAATTATCCTTTAAAAATAATTAATGTTTATATTTCATACTTTAATGTTAGAGGAGCATTGGTTTGCGATTGCGAAATTACGTATCGTAAACAAGAAGTCTGGTTTATTTATTGAACTCACGGAAAATACTTGTCAGTATTCCATAAGTGTTTTCTCTGTACGGTTGTGTGTACAAGAACTACATTCGAACTACTAACTACAACATCTATTTTTATTGTATTTTCTGAAGGAAAAACAAACTAACAAAATGGGTATGTAAACAAGTTAATAATTATCTTCTTGGGTATGTATAAATCAGACTGCATGTTTACATGTCTCACTAAAAAATAAGGAAAAATGAAATACTTAACGGCATCTACCTACGTAGGGATTTTACAAGAAAAATGCATTTAAAAGAACTGTTTCATATTTCTGTGTTCAAAAGCTAGAAGCTTCGATTTTTCTCGCCAACTTTCTAAAATAATAAACCGCGCGGCGTCTGAAAGCAAAACCGTACAAAGCAGGGACACTGAATTAAATTAGCCTCTCAAGAGGAAACCTGGTCGTCGAGAAATTTGAACAACAGGTATTTTAACAAACTGTTGATATCACTGTCGCCCTTACTCCCCCGAATACTGATTGAAAGGGACAAATCCGCCTCAGGCTAATAATACCTAAATAAAATCATCAAAATCGAGATTTTGTATTCCCCATTTTTCTCCTCTAAAACTGGACCAATTTTTAAGATTTTTTACTAACTGTATTAAAAGAAAATACTCTATATCTGTACGTTTTGATTAAAAAAAAAAAACATTGCTAGTTGTATCCTGAACGCATGGGCGTAGCCAAGTTTTGATTTAGGGTGGGACAAAAAATAAAAATCTAGAATAGGTACCGAAAAAGTAGTCTTCTACAATATATTCATTCTTTGGGCTCTCAATAATGTGAACGGAAGAAGGAAAAACCATCCTTTGAAGTGCTATAAAATTGAAAACGCCACTCGGTTGACAGTCCCAGAAGCATTCATGTCTAAACGTCTATTGACGACGTTCAAACCAGTCAATTTGAACGATTTTTTGAGGGGTCGTAATTCCTAAAAGTAATTTATCAAAAAAAGAAAAACGTAGGTACTAACACGCTATTGGTCGATGATTGTTTTGACACCCAGAGAGGAAATTGGGGAATAGACAAAATAAATTTTTTATGATGAATTGAATTATGATTGATGAATAAAAAAATAAAAACGAAAAATTTTGCAGGTTCTCATCAAGTTAAGAGGCCGATTGGATTTAGTGTCTCGAACTAAGGCCCCGTACCCGAGCTCGAAACGAAGAATATGGAGAGATATGTAAATACGAATGTTGGAGAGAGCGCGCTAATATTTCGAACCATAAAATTGAAGCGAAAATTGTGAAAATGTTTAATAAAACACGACTCGTTTAGAATAGAGCAAAAATCTCGTGGGGGTTGTCTAAAATGCTGATGGCATATAAGCCTCTAAATGGTTTTATATCGGTACCAGATATTCTGGCTGAAATAGGATTCTATGTCCCGGATAATTTCACGCGAGGTCGCCATCACAGGCTTTTGATTCTTCCCAGGTGCAGAACTAACTTACCAACGGTGATGCCCCTGGGAAGACTTACTAGGTTAATTAACTGCCTTGCAGTAAATGTGGATATTTTCCACATTTCCTGCAATGACTTTAAGCGTGAAATAGCACTTATTAAATAAATGTTTTAACTGTAAACGTAATAATTATGTATCTTGTATAACCGTTTTGCAATATATTGGTGTAATGCTGTTTTTGCTAATAAATAAAATAAATAAAAATAAAACAACGGTCAAAGAATCACTGTGAATTTTTCATACATATAACTTGTTAAATAATAAAGACAGGCTTGAAAATAAAAATTTTCGGAGCATACTTTGCGATTTTTTTCTATCGAGGGAATTTCATATAATTTGCGTTTGGGCGTGGGGGTTGTATAGATATTATCTTCAAAAATAACTTAATATTTTTTACGAGCTTAAAAACGTCAAATGTTCAAGGGAGATATGCAAGAAATCGGTAGAAATTCGGATAGTGCCGCCTTAAGATCTAGGTGGATTTCCTGAAAGACGTCAGCGTTGGTCGACAACCCCAATAATTACTAGAGAAGACCTCCTACGACGTACGCAAAAGAGCGTGAACTTTTAAAATTTGCATTTTAATGTTGATAAAATTTATCTTTTCAAATCCAGACAAGCCGTAAAGTACCTACCTACGTATAATATATTTCACAGACAATTATTTTTAATTCTGTGAGCGTAGATAGTTAGGTAGGTACTTTTGCTGGCTATTTTTTTGCCAAAAATGGATCATTTTATAATCGGTGGAGATTAATTTATTTCCCTTTCATCGTTCCGCTTTGAAGATTTTTTACTAATGATTTTTTAATAATATGTTATGCGCTAAATTAGAAAGACATTTTTGTCTCTTTGGTTGAAAATACTACCTATTATTAGTTTGAAACATTTAAATTCCAAAATCGATTCATTCAAATGAATACAATTCTGAATACAAATTTGGTAATGTTGTTAATTTTACGAACACAATATGCACACAGATTATTTGTGAAAACTCAAACAAAAACCGAAAAAATAAATTCCTCATAAAACATGAATTGAGTAACATTTTTGGTTTAAATATACACGGTGTCCGGAAACTCGCAGTACAAATAGGAAACTGGTGAATCTAGTCACCAAACATAACTAAAGTTATTTCAAACATCGTTTTGATGCTGAGGTGTTCTTTCTCCTGGGCAATACTGGGAGTATCTACCACTCTGGAGTCCATTTTTTAAATATAAATTGACTATTTTTTTCAATAAATGTCTTTAGAGATTTCCATTATGTCCATGGGTGATAATAACGGTGCATAACTAACTCTATTGATGGCCCATTCCTCTTTATACATGCTTGGAAACTTCCGCCCTAGATTAGCTCAGTGCTCAAGATACCACACGGCAGAACAGACCTCTAGCACAGCAAGACAAGAGAAATGGTGCTGTTGAATGACATTAATAAAACAGATTTAATTACTCTTTAAATAACCTTAAAACTTTTGTGTGTAAGTACTTATCTTCCCAAATGTTGAATGTTAAATAATAAAATGTAAGTACTGTAGATGGAAGTCTGTTGTAGAATAATAAAAAATAATTTAAATTTTTTGTTTTGTTTCCAGCAAAACTGTTCTTCATCATTGTGAGCTTCCTCATTGTGGCCTCCTTCCTCGTAGAAGAGTCATCGGCAAGTAAGTAATCTAATGAAATGTTATTAAATAATTGCAATCTCCCCCCTTTCTCAAAGTATACGTACTATGCCTATGACTAACGCGGAACACCTACAACGGAGATAATGCAATTTGCATTCAACAGTGCAAATATATAGAAACAGTGGAGATGAATGGTGAACCGTTATTAGGATGAAACAGGGCAGTAGCCAGAGTTGAATTTAAAATAGAGCAGCGGTAATTACAGCTAGGGCGCAAATAAAAATGTAACTTGATCTGATCTGGTGAATCGATTTTCGTTGTACATGTGTGAGGCAATACTTAATTGGATGATCAAAACATTTAGTTATTTAACAATGATAAAGGATTACCTTGTGTTCTTTCACCAGGTAGATAATAAGTATTTGTATACAAGGTAATTCTTGATCATTGCTAACAATGAACTTCGGAAAAGTAACTGCAGCATCAATGGCTTTACATTTATTAAGGTTTATATTAGATACCAAACATAATTTGAAATTACAGAATAAAAACAAAATTAAAAATAATAAAAAGTCCTTCCTTAAAACAATCGAATTCTTCTAGATATCGATCTAGGGATTGGTTTATTTATGACTCAACCGTTTAATAGCATCCCCAAACTGTTTGGGAATTCCCGGTAAGCAGTGATTGCAATACATGCACAGCCTCCCACCACTTACTTCAACACCATCTATGGGCAGAGTAAAAAATTTGTATGATATGATTCCTTGGTCGAAGCTGTTTAGTTAGATATCGCTACGCTACACTAATAGGTAGTATTTTTTTTCAATCATATCAAACTATGAACAAACAGTTTACTAGTATATTATCATAATCAATGGTATTTCTTAAGGTAGGGCACAGGTATTTTAAGGTAGGGCATTACCACATAATGCCCCCTCCTAGCTACGGCCCTGGGATGAAATTCCACGAATAAACGCGTCACCAACTTCGTTCACCCATTACTATTGCGAATTGCATTTACCTACAACAGCGCCTTGCCCTTGTTTCTACCTGTACACCAAACGGTTAAATTTCATTGGCTCCACCAATTTGATGGTCCATTCAAGATCATATCCTGCTAATGGTCAGCACACTTCTATGCACATAATATACTAACGTTTTAGATTATATTATATGCAGTATACATTTGTAACGAACTTCTTGAGTTTGTGATAAGAACAAGTAAACAATTTTCCAAGCCCGAAGCAATGATTCATATTGATGTACAACTGCATTATACAATCAAACTAGAATACACTTCTGCTGTTTGGGCCTCGTATCAACAAAAATATACAGAATTACTGCAACAAATCCAAAAGAAGTTTCACATTTTATATATATTTATTGATGA
Source organism: Glyphotaelius pellucidus (assembly GCA_936435175.1). NCBI lineage: Eukaryota > Metazoa > Arthropoda > Insecta > Trichoptera > Limnephilidae > Glyphotaelius > Glyphotaelius pellucidus. The sequence goes on along the minus strand of OW386551.1, from coordinate 10,424,890 downwards.
GTACCCGCGATTCTTGCATCACATGGATTTGCCTTCTGAGACGCTCTACAAAAGTCTCCAATCTAGAAGCCTTAGAGTAACAGCATTTAAAATTATAAACTATTTCACTGACAGCCCATAGCAATCCTATAAATCCATAAAAAAATATTCATAATGATTACCAAACAACTACCAGCAGAGTCGACACCATGACCTGCGTTTTCCACATGACAACATAACAAAAGGTATGGTATAACTCTTGACATTTCCAACATTGGTCTTGAAGGTTTCAAGAGTCACATTGGGTAAGAACTGTAAAATTTATTATTATTTCATATTAGCTGGTATCCGGCATGCGTTGCAATGCCATTCAAAGAAATAAATTGTTCCTACCTGCATGTCCTTTCCCATGCGTCCTCGTTCCCATGCGTCCTCGTTTCCCTCCCACGTCCCTTTCCCCTGCCACCTTTCCCGCTTTCCCCCTTCGGCTTCCCTCCTGCGAACCCCACCTCCTTTGTTACCCTCCCCTGTCACTAAAATGTATGAAATACACACATTTTCAAACCGTTCGCGCCCCACCTGTAGTGTATTTTACCATTTTTTATACAAATTTCATAATGCCAAGGGTTACCATTATATTACATAGATACCTTCGCGGTCGTGAAATCACCAGTTTCATCGCAATCGGATGAACGGTATGGCAGCGCATAAAATATGAACAAACAAACAAATATTGATTTATATAATACAAGATATCTATTTTTTAGTTATGTAAATAATTGTTATATATATGTACTGTAACAGAATTAATTAACCTCTTGTACGCCGGCGTATCCTAATGATACGCTTAAAAAATCATTTATCTTATTATAACTAGATATTCTGGGGAAAGCACAAATGGTAGATTATATTATATTATTTTTATAAATAATACTAATAAAAAACACATTATCTGGTAAAACGGTAAAATTTACAAAAACACTATTTTGTAAAAAAACAAGTAAGTTACGATGAGTATAGAATCAGATGGCCCATGGCGAAAATTTTGGGTAGGCAAACCAAGAGTTTATCGGTAATACACAATTAAAATATATGCATGTACATATACATATAATATTCTTACATGTATTTAAAAATACATACATAATATAACATATATAACATATATGCAAATATCTCCCTTTGTTTCTGTTATATATCAATATATATCTATGAAATTAAACAAATGACACAGTTTCTCTATTATTCCAGGCGGTGAGTGTCCCCTGGTGAGCCAGGTATACTCCTGCCAGCCCAGTTGCCTGCAGGATTCAGACTGCTCCTATGGGAAGAAGTGTTGCGCCAACTCCTGCCATACCAAGTCCTGCGTCGAGGGCAAGACCCAGGGATCTTCCGGCTCCAAGGGAAGTAAGTATTCAATAGGTTTTTTCAATTTGCGCAATCCGTTTCCGGCCTGTCCTTCCAAGTAGCATCATTGCAAATTCATAGATTATTAAACGAAAATTACATAAATTATATTAATTTATTTATTTTCATAGTCTGCCTTAAAATAGTTGTACACCAATATTTTACAGAGATTACAAAAGTAGAGAAATGGTAAAAAAATAAACGTAAAATAATAATATTTTTTTATATCATTGAAGAAGAAGATAACACTTAAAATCTGAATGAAAATATGAAAGAAAATAAAACACAGAAAAATAGAAAAAGACAATGGTCGCAACTGGGACTCGAACCCAGACCTCTCGTCTAACCGGGACGTGCGCGTTATCCAATTTCGCTATTGCCACCTTCTGTCAAACCGTCATATTTGTCAATCTCATATTTCAAATATTTAGAATGTAAAAATAAATATACAAACCTTTAAATAAATAAACCTCTCGCACGTCCCAGTTAGACGAGAGGTCTGGGTTCGAGTCCCAGTTGCGACCTTTGTCTTTTTCTATTTTTCTGTGTCTTGTTTTCTTTCATATTTTCATTTAGATTTTAAGTGTTATCTTCTTCTTCCATGATATATTACGTTGATGGGAATAACCTTCAAAAATTATAAAAAGAGAGTTTTTCTCGTAAAAAATTGAATATTTTTTACATTAGCTCCACACAGGAGGCCCTGAGCAAAACAATTTCCCTCGGGGCCTAGTTTGTGGGAGTGTCTTGTGTGGAGTGTATTCTTAGGGAAGGGAAGGAAAGGAAGTTCTAGAAAGGAAAAAGGTATGAGGGGTGGGTAGGAATTTTGCTTACTGTCTAGCTATAATATTAACTTATATTGGTTAGGTAAAAGGTTGTTAGTTGTTTTTAGTAAATAAGCATGCATAATAAAATCCAGCATGCATAACAATTATTATCAATAATTATTGTCATGTCAGGTCAAATGGCTGATATAAAATGACACTTATTGCAAATAAAAATGATAACAGTTTAGCATAATTGATTGTATTATCAACATGTCAACCAGTTAACTGACCTTTTAAGGTGGTCAGTTAGAATCTTTTACGTACCAGAATATACCTATATAAATAAATATCTTTATAAACATGTATTAATCTCGCATCACAATGTTTGTTTGAGATAAACTCCGAAACTACTTAACCGATTTTGATGAAATTTGGCTTAGGTACTGTATGTAATTTGGTCCAACTTAAAAGATTGGATAGTTTTTATCTCGATTAGTGTCCTCTATATTTATTATTGTGAATTAAATGTTTGTTATAAGACAATGCTTTGTAATTATTTGTTAGCTCCGTAAGTTTGTAACAGATGGCGGTGTGAGTTAATTTATCGACACAGCACTTGGTTATCTAGGTTGGGTAACCATCCAGTAGATGGCATTGTGTTTCGTTAGTCACAGCAATGCGTGGCCAGGTCAGCTGGTATATATTTAAAATATATACATTTTAATGAATACTCTTTGAGCCACAGGTCTATGTTAAATGTGTCTTTTATATGAATACTGTATGAGAGTGAGAGGGGGGGAGAATGGAGGGGAAGGAGATAGGAAGAAAAATGTTGAAAATTACCTGAATGATGGTCACTAAACAGGGTTTAAACATTAAACATCAAGCAATGTTTCAATTTTGAATCCAATCCTCTTTCCACCCCTTCCTTGGTGTGCCTCTGAATTGCCTCCACTCCATACAGATTTGGTTAGATTTTAGAGTTAATGGTTTTTTTTTTAATCTGTATGATCCATTTTCCAGGAGTGAAGCTTCCAGGATCCATTTTGCTTCCAAAATGGCCATTCAGCGCAATTCATTTGTTTTTTTTTTTATATATTTCAAAGGTTAAACGCCGAATCTCAATAATCTTTCTTTGTTTCTAATGATTTATCACTTTCAGCATCCGGCGGAACAGGGACCTACTGCAACAATGTCAAGTGCAACTCCTACGAGAAGTGCGCTCTGGACCGCACCACCAAGAGGATGAAGTGTGTCCGATCCTAAACACCAAATAAACCAGCCATAAAGGCATGCCACTGATAACTCCATTATAACCTAACCCTCTTTCTCGTTTAATATGCCACACTCCCACAGCTAGATGTCAAAATATGCAAAACTGAGATAAATGATTTCCATGCCATATATATTTATATATCTCTTTTTTTCTATTATCTATGCTTATGATAGTCTAATAAATTGTGGGAGTGAACTGTAATAGAAATTAGAGGTTACAAAGGAGTTCTCAATGGTAGGGCTATAAAATTATATGCATTATTATTTTATACCAACTCAATATATGTTTTATGAATCAATATTATACTCGTTGATAGTGTGTTAATAATGACGATGGTTATTAAATAATTAATTGTTGTATCCATAATTTATAAAAGCTTTTTAAACCTCTCTGATTTTTTTTTATTTATTTCCAAATGTGGTTGATTTTGGCACAAAAAATCCTTTACATAGCTCGAAAGACTTTGAAACAGAAGAAGGATGTTATTTTTATTAGTTGCTATCTGCCTGAAGTCATTGATACTATATTTTATAATATATGGGAGAGGGGAAGGAGATGTGAAATAGGTAAGTTAGGAACTCATTCAGGTCTCGTAGAAATCGTTGTGCCTCCCTTACTACCATGGTTAGAAATATGATCTAGATGGTGTTAGAAAGAGAAAACACCAAGCTTTACATACAAATCTAAAAGTTTTCAGCAAAATAATTAAAATGTACACTTTTATGAAACCAAAGTTTCCAACTGCAATTATTTTTACACGAAAAGACATAAAAGTGACTTGACGAAAACGTGTTTATAATACATTTTGCCTAATAAAATGTTTATTTTTTCATTATCAGTCATTTTAGTTAAAAAAACGTAAGGTGAGCCATTTTTGCAACAATTTTTTTTTAAGAAAAAAAATGTTTATTTCGAATTATAAAATTTGAAAGCATATTTTATCGCCTTCGAAAAACAGTTTTTAATTTTCAGATGCATTCAGAAATATTCCATTTTTTGGATTTTATTGCAAAGTGGAAATGTTTTGACCTTCTGACGAAATAGGCCCGAGGGGTTTTGTAACTTAAAAAAATATTTTCTTCTTTATATAAAAATATTTCAGCTAGCAGCGTGGAATAGAAGCCTAAAGAAAAGGCAAATGAAACATCATCTTTGTGGATTTATTTATTAAAATAATTTTACTTAAAACTACACAATTGCATAGTAAAACACATTTCCAAATATGTAAATTGAAATAATACTAAACAAAATTTCATGATAATATTATGACATGCATGATTTAAGTGGAAGAAACCCAACAAATGTTTTGCATCTTATTTGCTCAAGATGAATTATGCAATTTGATTTCATCAAGGACAATCGGTTGTATCAGCAAACAGGTTAATTCTTGCGTTGCTGTGTGCTTTTAAATACTATGAGCATAATCCATACATGACTTAAAAATAATTATCTATTTTTTTGATTTAAGTTTTCTGAATGGACAAAACATATTGATCAGTTCATAAGATTTGGATTTGGAGACAAAAAAAAATAATAAAAATCTATATTATTAACATTGGTTTTCAATTTTTTTGCAACTTAAAATTATTGATGTCATCAAAAGGGTTCATTTCTTAGATAATAGAAACTGGGGATATTGGAGGCGGGTGTGGGTACCGCCGCCATCTATTACCATTTATTGGATAATCAACATCATAGATCACCCTAAGTGGTTCGCTGTGTTTGGCGACTTAGCAGGGGTGCCGGGTTCATGGGGTAAGTTTTGTTTCATGTTCATGAAGTCTTTGTGGCGGATGCGTTGGCCTGTATATGCATGGCAAGCCGTATAAGGAGACTTATTGAGGGAGTCCTTTTGACCTCTCCAGCCGGACTCTCTCGACCCATCGCCTTGCACCGCAGTGGGAGGGAAGGATTCATACATACGTCACTCTTGGACCCACTGATCTCCAGATTACTACACACCCCTCATAAATTTCTCCCTCCCAGCACTTCCTCTCCTTCCTTTCAGTTAAAAGACCCTCCTTAGAGCATCCCCAAAGATGACAAGGGCCCCTGAGGCAGTCTGCGAGCTATGACCAAACTGCATGGACTCTCAAAGCAACGGAGCCAATGAAAGTTATGCATTTGAAGCAAAGGTTGAAACAAAAGCAGGGCACGCGATTTACAGTAAGTAGTTTGTGAAAACAATGTTGACAACACTTTCATATTATGGGTCGTGGCCCATCTCTCTCGTTTCAATTATCTATGATCCTTTCATATTGAACATTTTATTTTATATTCATAAAATATTGCTTGCATAACTAGGCGAAGATACAAAATACACATAGTAATCAACAAACAGATAATTCATACCAGAAATGCCTTCCGTGTAGATTTGAATGGAAACTGATGCAGCCACTGACTTATTCCATTTAGGTTCTCCTTCATTTAGCACATGCTCTCACACTGCCTGACATAATATATTTCGCCATTACATTTGATCGAATTGAAAATTTCACAACGATGAAACGAATTTTTATATTTGAAATTTAAGCAAAGAAAGGTCAGACTTTTGGATCACGAAACGTGCGCACATTACATTTCTTGTGTTTTTCTTTTTTCTATGATGGTAATACATATATTATAGCTTATTTTGAATGAGAGCCTGCCTAATTCATGTTATATAAAATAATATTTTTAATGACATGAGGATTTCTTAACCGCACATCGCAAACAAATAAAAAAAATCTTAACTGCTCTTATTTATGAAACAGGAAATCTATTTTTTTTGTTGGTTTCTAATGAAGGTCCAAAAACCTTCAATGTAAACTCCAGCAGTGTGAAATTGTTAGTTTTATTTTCTATCTGGTATTTTAAGATCAACCAAACTTTTAAGCTCAGAAAAGTCATTGCCACCATGAGTCACAACCACGGATCTGACTTTTTCAAAACGGGACAGAAGATGGATAGCAGTGCCCCCCTCTCGATGAGTGGCCCCCTCCCGTGAGGTGAGTGATCGTCGCTTCGCTTGACGTTTGACTGCTCGGGTTTATTCGGCTCAGCTCGTATAGCCCTTAGTTCTAGATGCGACGGGGATTCCCCTGGCAGAGACATCACATACACCATGCACATGTTCACAATTGACTTAGGATACATTCATAAATTAACTCAGGATGTGTTCAAAAACCAACTGGGCGTTTTAAAATCAAATGAATAATCGATAGAACAACGTGCACTGGATTGCCAGGCGCTTTGTAAATCAAATTTTTTTTTCAAACACATAAATTACGATTTTGGCGCCCCTTAAAGTGCCGCCTGGGGCAGCCCGGTTTGTCCCTAGACCCGGGGGCTGTAAGTAGGTTTGTAGCTTTTTTGATTTCTAAGCACTGTTACCTTGGAAAGATTTTTTTCATATTATGAATTTAATAGAAATAAAATAAATAATAGAAAAAAAAGGAGATACAAGCTGTGCCTTGATTGCATGAGTGATTTTCCACATGATAATGCCTTGTCGCATACAATTAACATTACAAAAGTTGCTCTATTCAAGAGTTCGGTTGTTATTATTCTGATTAAGGTTATTCCGATAAGTTTAAATTCTACTGGAAATTAAACCGGGGCCACTACCGTTTGCAGGTTTGCTCCCCCCCCCCCCCACCTAGATCCGGGGCTGTGAGTCAGGGAGCTTCAAATAGAACTATCATGTAAAAATTTAAATTTAGTGTTGAAATTTATTTGTTGGATAAATAAATAAAAATTTACCTTAGAATAAAAAAACTGTGTTTAACTTAATGGTCAAATATGTGGTCATTGAAACCAATGTCAAATTTCACAAATTAAATGCAGTACGTATTGTTAAACCTTAGACTAGTTTGATATTGGCGACTAAGCAGAGCGATTTAGCAGCGAGATTCAGCCGCATACATCTTTTCATAAGTAAATGTAATGCTAAGTCGCCAATATGGCCTTAGAATTCTATTAGAATTGGGGAAGATTATAATCATTTTATTAATAACAAGAAACAAGCATTTTTCTTCCCAAATTGTTTAAATTACACAAATTTTAGCAAAACAAGTCTCAAGAACTATTAAAATGATTAAAAGCAAATAATAACATAACATTCAGGACAGAGCCGATAATAATTAATGAAATACCAAATACACAGAAACAATATCATTTTCTCATATATGCACGGAAACAATATCAATTTTGTTTTCGTGAATGAATGAATGCAAATCTTGGAAGTGGAAATTAACCAACTCTCCTACATCTGATCGGGCTGAAACTCGGCAGATAGACTCGTTGTCGATGACAATACATTCTATCAACTTTTGGTTTCGCTGAAATTGGCTTCTGGCTGGTCCAAGAGATGGCCCGAAAATTGAAAATATATGTATCATAGTAAAAAAAATTTTATTATGCATTGATTTTTTTTTTACATGTTGAATCACTAGTCTGTCTCTAGTTTGCCCACAGATAATAGAAACAAAAGGAAGACATGGCATGAAAGCGTGCCGACTGCAATACGGGTGAACCATAGAATAAAGAAGAACACAAGATTTGCCACGTGGAAGTTTTTTGTGATGCAAATATTTGGCCAATTGGGCCTTAAATTTCCGATACAAAATCGTTTTTACAAAATTCAAATGGAATGGATATCTACAATGTCAGGCAGTGCGACAGAGAGACAGGCTATTAGGCTTTTTGTTTCCATTCAAATTTGTATGGAAGGCACTTCTATTTTTTTCTTTATTCTATGGGGTGAACAATGTTGGTTTTCTTTGCTTTAGAGCAAATGGTTTCACACTAATAAAGGTATAGCCTATCTCCCTTGTTTGCATTATCCATGAGTTTGCCACTTGTCTGTCGCTAGTCGCCGCTAGTCTGCCCTGCCAGCCTAGTCTTGCGGCGACGAAGTGGCCGGGGAGTCGTCAGCCCCCGCGGCTTCGGTGGCCTCAGCAGCATCCACCCCCTCCCCACGCTCGGGCACCCACAGCCCCGAGTCCACGCACCGCTTCATGAAGTAGACGGCCTCGTCTTTGGGCATCTTGGCGATGGTCTCCTGCAGCAGGGGGATGTTTCGCTCGTTGAAGCATTTCTGCAACTCCTGCGAGAAAGAATAAACATTTTAATTTAACCTCTTGAACGCCAGAGCAGAAAATCCTCAAATTTTCAGCTGAGAATTCGCAGAACTGTGCGAAAATTACCTTGATGATTTGTGTTCAAATATGGGAAAAAAACCATGATTGAAATTGTTTCTTTTGCAATTGTTTTCTATCAACCAGATAATATTTTGTGTTACTATTCACCTCAGTACTCAGCAAATGTTCACCGGTGAGCGTTCGCCGAGTACCGTTGAAATAAATGTTGCCCACCGGTAAATGAAAGATGTTAGTCTAGTTAACCGGTCCCTTGTTAGCGTAGGGAGTGTGGCGAACCCATCGCTCAGGGAGTGGAAACACAAACCTGCAATAGACATCCCAAGCCAAGGTGTGAGCTACCGTGCTCAGGCTGAATGTCCTGGGGAACAGTGTCACGAACGGTGCCTCCGAGAAACAAGGTCGCATCTCGGAGTATTTAGACCTTACTCCAGCATTCGGGGCTCTGCTGGAGTGGACCTTCTATTTCCCTGGTCACTCGTGGGACAAAAAAATTGGACCATTCGAAAACTAGGGGCTTTTTGGGAACCTAGGAGTGCTGAGGCCACCTCTGTGGACTTTCTTCCTGGGGCCCGTAGGAGGAACCAAGAAGAGAAGGTGGAGAGGAGAGCTGAGGCCATCTCCATGAACCCTTCCCTTGTGGGGCCTTCAAGGAACCAAGGGGAAGGGCACTCTTCCGGCGCGGGGCCTTTGGAGAACCAAGGAGGAGTAAAGTGGAGAGATGATGTCCTCTTCCCATGTGGGGCCTTCAGGGAACCATGTAGGAGTGAAGAGGAGAAATGAGGCCATCTCCGTGAACTCTTCTCTTATGGGGCCTTTAGGGAACCAAGGAGTGAAGACGAGAGATAAGTCCTCTTCCCTCCTGGGGCCCTTGGGGAGCCAAGGTGGAGTGGACTCTTCCCTTGTGGGGCCTTTAGGGAACCAAGGGGAGGTGAACTCCCCATTGTTGGAGCCTTCAGGGAACTAAGGAGTGGAGAGGAGAGATGAAGCCCTCTTCCCTCGTGGGGCCTTCAGGGAACCAAGGAGGAGTGAAGAGGAGAAATGAGACCTGGGAAGACACATTGTTGAACCAGAAGATACAGCTTCATTTCCAATGACAATCCTGGTGAACTTTGTAAAAGGGATTAGGTTACTGTCAAAGGAATGAGGTAAAATGGGAGATAGCACAATGGGCCTATGGCCTAAGTGCTCACGGGAACTTTACATATGTTAACCGTCTCCGCTCTTAAAAAAAAAAAAATAACCGGTCCCTTGCCGATTACGCGCCGGCGCGCGCCAGATGCGAGCCAAATTAGACTCTAAAAAATATTTTTTGAAATGCGATTTTAAACCTTAATTATAAAGAAAACGTATGAAGGATAAGGTCAGAATCGCTTGGGGCATTCTTGTTCATAAGGTATAAGATACCGTATACCCATCTAGCACAGCGGAATAATTTCTGTGGAATTGTTTATGATCTCCGGCCAAGAATTTTTCCTGCCTTTGAACTGTCAGATTGGCTTGCGTAACTCTCACACCGTTGTCGTGAAAAAGATCGTAAAACAAAGAACATTAATCAAAGAACAAACAACAAATGTCTAAAATAATTAATAAAATCACATATGAAAAAGATTTAGAAAAAAATTTAATCCCTCCCACTGCGGTACAACGCAATGGGTCAAGAGTCAGGCTGGAGAGGTAAAAAGGACTACCTCAACCAGTCTCTCCCGATCCGGCCCGCCATGCAGTGAGTGGGCAAACACATTCGCCGTTGAACCTAGACAAACCTAACTCCATGAACCCGGGCACCTCTGCAAAGTCATCAAACATAGCGCACCACTTGGGGTGACCTATGGCAGAGATTCATATATCATTTGCGTTTCATGTTCAGGACCTGGTTAAACAAATAATGTCCTACCGATATTGTTTTGTTATCAGGTATTGTTACCTACCGATTGTTTCATTTGGTAGACCAAAGTGTTGGACTGCCAGAAAGAATAATTGGTAATATTTACCTCTGGCAACTCTTCGAACACCTCCTGAGGGTCCAGCCCCCCGGGTCCCAGTCGCTCCTGCTTCTCCAGCTCTTGCTGCTCCTTCAGAGCCTCCGCAATCTTCTCCTTGGCACGGCGTTCGATCCTCAGCTTAAACTGTCGGAGCTCCTCTTCGAAGGACTCTTTGTACGTCGCCTCCGCCACCTGGATCCTACGATTACATCATATTATTATATCTGATTGCTCTAAACACGAAAGGAAGGAGAGGAAGTTCTGGGAAGGAAAAATGTACGGGGGTGGGGATCTCCACATTTCTCACAAGATCATATATGGTTTCACCACACATACGCCTCAGGGATCTCATTTCTACAGCATTCAGTCTACTTTCATCTTGTCTTTTAATAAAATAGATAATGCCATCACAAAGTGAAAACCTTTCAGAAGAAGTTTTCTTCGAAAAAAAAGTATTATTGTTTGTTCCAAACAATTGTTCAATGAGAACGAAGAATCAAATCAAAGAAGATTGATTGATGTCAGCTAGAAAAATGTAGTTAGTGTATAAAATGTAAATAGTTTCTAGAAAATTAAGTAACCGGATAAAACAGAACACAATAAAATAGTAGTGAGTTAGGTTAAGTTTGACGTTTGTTCTTTTTTTTCAATGTTCTGAATTGTCATGTAACCGGAAAATTAGTACCTGGTAAAGAATGAAGCCACGCATCCTCTGGGATCCATGTCGAGCTGTTTGGACAGCTCCAAGATGTATTGCATACAAATAGTCTGGTGAGCCACGTGGCCCATCAGTTCTGACTTGCCCTCCATCTCCAGGTTGATGCACCAGATCACCAGATAGTTGGCCGTCTCCTCACAAGCCAGCTGCGAGTGCTCCTGCAGGAACCGCTTTGAGTCATCGTACTTCCTCAGAATTCCAAACTGTTTGAGTAACTTTTCGTTTTCTTTGATGAATTTATGCATATTCTCTTCACGTTGTTCATCAGTTAGTCCTTCTGTGGAAGGGGTCACTGGAGTGTTGATTACAGTTTTGTTGAACCCGGATTTACTAATTGTGTCCACGTTCCACGGGGCAGACTTTTCTTTCTTCTCCAACTCTTTTTCTTTTTGTTTAAGCTTTTCGTTTTCCTTTTCTAGTTCCCTTAGGGCTTTCTGAAGGTCTTCCATGTTGGCCTCTTTGTTGGTCTCAGAGAGCTTGGCTTTAGTTGCCTGCAGTTTGCGGATGTTGTCCTCTTTGCTACTCTCCAGGGCTTCCTTCTCTCGCTTCTGCTCCTCCATTCTCTCCACTCTGGCCTGGTGCCGCCATCGGAACAATGATCCCGTGTCAATATTAGGATGGGTTTCATCTTCGTCATCTGAAATCTATTATACCCACTTTCACAATTTGCTTTAAATTACAATACAGTATTTAGTAATGCTTGCTAGTGTCTACAGATTAGCAACTACTCAATTTATTGCTGAAATTCAGATTAATAACTCGTGCGATAAAGAAACGTCATCGTGAAAGATTAACTCCCTTTCCGGCTTCTGCCTGTAACTATGTCTATAACTGCAATACATGAACTGTAGTTTATTTAATTTATTTATAACATTATGGTAAATAGTAAGTTACTGCAATTTGTTTGAAAGAAACCACATTCAAAAACAATAGGTTGCGGCGAGACGAACCCGGTTAAAAACTAAAAAGATAAGCGTAGTTGGCCTCGAAATCCCTAAATAATTAAGGTGTGTCATAATGTCGCCTAACTTACCTCAATATTCTTCCATTTACTGTAATCGACCATTGTATGAAACTATTATTTACTTCTTTTGCTAAAAATCCAAACGCGAATCCTGTCAATCTGTAAATATTTCGCGCATTCCAGAATATTCATCTATGAGAAATTGAGAACAGTCGATTGCATAGATAATAAATATTACCACTCTGCCGTTTGTCTTGTCGCTTGTCGCCCTTGTCGGATTGTTATTTTTGCAAACTAGCAACACCGCATAACTTACGGGAGGTTAGGAGCCCATTTTTCGCAAGCAAATTTTTATTATGTTGGGTATTATGTTTTGGTTTACTTCTAAATTATTTTTTTTAAATCAACAATTTTTTTTTATGGATTCTTTCGTAATCCTCTAACTAGCTAGGGCTTATAACAATACCCTTTCATGTTTCTAGCTGACTAGTACTGCAGCGCATTTGACCTTATTACTATTATCATCTGAAGGTTTTATTTAATTGACTGATTTTGAAATTAACAAGTTTATATAAACCATTGGTATTAAAAATAGAATTTCTCCAATTCTCTTGTACGTCAATGCCTGGAACGAAAAAAAATGGTTTAAAGGGAAACAAAGAGGAATAATAGTTTCATCTTAAAGTAGCTCCAACTAAAATGTTCAGTCCTGTTAAATCGGTCATTTGGCATTTCATCTGTCCATAAATTGTGAAATGGTCGTGTTACTTAATTAACTAGGTAGGGTTTTAAGTACTTACTTATAAATCTTACGATTTCAGGGGAAATTTTGGTTTGGATATAAGAGATAAATATAAACATTATTTTTTGGACGCGTCTACTACAATATTACTTATACGGAATTTGCTAATACCTATTTATCACAAAACTACTAGCTTCTAGTACGTATTTTTAGCAAATACCCTATTGTATTCAAAGACGTTACAATACATCTAGACTTGCTATTGTCTCACAAACTCAAGATAAAACGTGGATAAAACTATACTCGTGATAAAACTAGTGTTTCCAGTAAATTCTTAATTCAAATATTTTTCATGTATAACAAAGATAGACAAAAAATATGTAGGTACATATTTTCGAAATAAACGATAATACCGGGGGGCGTTTTCGTTTCCAAAAGTTGCGTCGAATACTTACTTAATCAAGGCTGACTACAGTGATACAGTGACAAGCTTGTGCGCCTGACGGACTTTGAGGTATCCAGTGGTCATGGAGCAACAATATTTTGCAAATGGCGGCGATTGGTGTTGACGATCTGCTGATTTTTATGTTATTTTACTGCAAGCATATAAATAATAACATTATTTTAAGTTTAGACGGAATCTAACCAGAGTCTAAATATAAAAAAAATTTAAAGGCATTTTTCTCAAAACTACTTTTTTCAAGACGGTTGACACGATATCTCAAGTTCTACGGAACCAATTTACTTGAAATTTGGTGTGAGCCTTCTCTACACATTACTCTATCGCCCCTACCAGAACAATAACAAATTTTTAATTAGAACTTTTTTTTTTTATTCCGAAAAGTCAAAAAAACTGGTAAAAAAATGTGTTTTTATTTCAGACAGCCACCATTTTGCGTAATTTTTATTTTATTTTTACTTTTCCGAGGTACGGGCCACAGCAGCACTTGTTTGGATTAAGAATTAATTTTGTTTTTTTTTCTGGTTGCAATCGTGTCAACCAGGGTGCGGCATTTTTTTGAGACCCCCCAATTCAACACCTGTAACTTTTTATAGTTTAATTAATTATTTCTTGATGTTTAAATAATGTTTGGTAAAGTAATGGTCACTAAAAATATTATTTGTTTTTTTTTTTATTGCACTTGAAAAAATACCTGCTTTAAAAATTCACGCGTCTAGACTAGAATACTCCCAAGTACCTATTCTAAAATTGGTGTAAAGTTTTAGTTGACAACAGGCGCCAGAATCTTGGCGATTAGTCTCGGATCTGGACTTTTTCCATATATTATATAAAGAATATCAATGCGTTTATAAACTCTGTACACAATACAATTAATTATTTGGGTCTTATTCGGCATAATATATATATATATTTTTTTTACAGTTAATACCGCACAAGAGTCCCAACTGCTCCCGTCTGGAGCCAGTGACACTATGGCATCCCCAATCGGGGTATTTTGTGAGGCTGAAGGTAGTGGGGAGGGGAAGGAGATAGGGAAGAGGAAGGTGAGGAAGTACCTGGCTATTCAGATCTGTTCACTAAACACGGCTAAAGCCATTTCAAGCAACGTTTCAATTCTGAATGGTGGTCTTACACCAGGGCGATTCTGAAAGTATCGTCCACTCTGGACTCTCATGTGCCGCAAATATAGTACATATTATTTTAAATGAATAAATTGTGAAATAACACAAATTAATCAAATAAAATTTATTTGCGCACGCCGGGTTCGAACCCGCGACCTTCGGATTGTGAGTCGAGAGTCTTGCCTCGGGACCACGGAGGCCGTCTTATACTTAATAACTCAAGGATTATAGCATTGGCGATATAACTCTTGAGTTATTGTAGAAGAAGAATAAAAGTAAGTAAAAGAACTTGAAGAATCACTTCTGATGGTCTCCTGCTGACTCCCTCTAGGTCCTTTGCCCAAATGACGTTGTGTTTGCCTCCAGACGTACATTCACCTAAGCATAGGATTCTCAACAATTTTTAAAGAAAGAAACATCCTCGGATTACGAATAACCTTACAACGTTTGAAAATCCCCTACTACCACCACCACACTAAGCGGAAAATGTTACCGGTCTTAAATGATGATAAGCCACCTTATTTTTCTTCTAGGCCTTTCGAGGAACATGGGGTGGAAAATGGGGTGAGTGAGACTGCGGACTCTTGGGGGTATCGATGTATAAACTCGTGGGGTTTACAACTGGGTATACAACTCGGTGACAAAATCGATTTAATGCATAAACTACGACTCGTGAATTATTAGATGATGATTTGTCCTTTTCTATTGACCTGCGGCCACCGAGAAATGATTGATTACATTTTAATTATAGTTCTGCGTTCGGAAAGAAAGCGGCACGTGTAGAAACAATTATTTAAAAAGTACCTACTCAAAATAGATATTTACGAATTTTATTTATTTATTACTACATATAATATTATGTAAGTAGGTACTGCATACCCATGACAGATCTTTCCCAACCCCGACATTGAAACATTTTTTTGCTTCTCTGGTTACCGCCATTTTTGCTGTCAAATATTGTAGTTTATGCATATTTGGTATATTCATAAGTGTTGCATGTATTAAAAAATATATATATTAACATAGTAGGTAGCTACTTCTGAAGGTTCGTGTGAAAAAAATACATCGAATGGTTTTTTGATGTAAAAATATGTCACGAGCACCACTGTTGAGAATTATTTTAGAAATTCACGGCCAAGCAGGAGCTTATTAAATATTTTACTGATTATACGAAAGAATAAGTCACCAATACCTATATTGGTTCAAGACGTCCAGTCAGTGTTTTCCGAGACTGGGGGTGAGACCGTCTCTTTTCATGTCTCTAATGTGGAAATTAAACATAATAATTTTAACAGGAATCGTTATTATTTTCAAAGTGTACTGTATCTATGTAAATTATTATTACTATTGATAGTAAATTGTGTTGAAGAAACTTAATCAAATACAACATGTTTCGAAATAAAGTGTCCCCACCCCAGGGTGGCAGAATAGGAGAGAAGGTTAATCCTAGGGTGGTATATTTGGATGTCCAGCCTGTAAGTTCTGCTTGTACAGTACCAGGACTACAGAAAGACGTGGTGTACACCAACATTAAGCCCGTGCTTCTTCTGTTGAGAGCATTGGGGGCACTTCCCTACAGTCATCCTAGCCCTGGGCTCACCGTGGCTACTTTCACGGCTCCTGCAGCACTTTATTCTGTTGTTCTCTTCACCGCCCTTTTGACCTACGTGGGATATGTTTCCCTACACAGGGTCAGGATTGTCAGGTCAGCGGAGGGCAGGTTTGAGGAGGCTGTTATCGCGTATCTCTTCACTGTGTACCTTTTCCCCGTCATCATTCTGCCCATCTTGTGGTACGAAACGAGAAAAGCGGCGCAGGTGCTCAACGGGTGGACGGATTTCGAGGTAAAACATGTCATTCACTCAAATTTAAAACATTACAGCCGACTTTATTATAAACTTATTCATTTATAACATATGTAGTTAGTTATGTAAGGCTTTAGATGTAGTTAGTTATGTATGGTTCCATGACAAAACAGAACAGTAAAAGTCAAAAAGAAGAAAAAAAACTCATTTAACCTAACCTAATATAACCTATTATTTAATTGTCTTGCCACTGTTCTATTTTATTCAGTGACCGTTATTAGTTATTAGGTATTGTTTATCGAAGTGTTATAAAACAGGGTTATTGTGGTGATAAAGTCCTTAAAAAATTTTTAAAAAAAATGTAGCTTGTTTTCACTGAACACAAAATCCATTTATTTCTGAAGCAAGGAAAAGTCTGTAGCAAGAAAAAGTCTGAAGCAAGGAAAAGTCTGAGGCAAGGAAAAGTCGAGATCTTGCGTCGTGAATTTTGCATAGCTTTTATAGCTTGTATATCTAAATCAGTGCAACATTTTTCAGTTTGCCACATCTTTTCAGTCATAATTAGTAGGCGGCTGGCGGAGGCAAAAACATTGGAAATGTATGGCGAGCGATACGCTGAAATAGGCCAAAACCAAATGATCTTTTATAGCTAAGTCCCATAAAACAAATTAGAACGGTCAAATAAGAACGGTTTTATTGTTTTGCCTTTGATAATTAGCAGAAAATTCGTTTTGCCTCCGCATTCCGCCTCCTAGTCATAATTTATAATCTATGTAGCTTTTTTTATCTATTTATCAGTGTTGATTGTTCATAGCATAGTGTTTTCCAAGGAAATCAATAAAAATAGATTCTTGACACTCAGGAAAACCCGTCTAATACCCACCAAACTACTCATTTGAATAAATCCGCTTCAATGTACAATGATGCTATCGGAACGCGAAACAGCTGTCAATACTAACAATAAATCAATAAACAATAAGTCAAAGAAACGGTAATCGAATGAAACAGATCAGTGACAAAGCACAATATGATAAAATAAAAGGTTACCACTTTTGATGTGACGAATGTTCTATTTGTCACTGTTACGTTTTTTCATTGAACTTACTGAAATGTATCCATTGATAATGTTCCTTCGATTATGAATAATATACCATGTGAAAATAATATTGCACACCCTAATAAAAGACTGTAGGACCAAATTAATAGTTTTGTGAAGAAATTCTTTGACTGAGAATTGAGAATGTTTGAAGAAAAATGATGGCTTCGAGTATAATTTTAATGAAATAGTGATGCAGACCCGATTTTGTCAGACCCGAGACTGATATACACCGGCAGGATCAAGATATTCAATTTCTATACGGTGTTCCTGTAGGTATATTGATTAAAATATATATATTTTTTTTTAATTCCTGCCTTTGGACGATAGTCTTGTACTAGGTGTGCGACAACTTTATGACGAGAAGAAGAAACATTTCAAAATACATGACCTTAAATCGTTTAACCCCTCGTTTAACCCGTCTCGTAGAAATCGTCATGTCTCTTTACTACCATGGTAAGGCTAGCTTTACACTCGTAATTAAAAATTACGGATTACGTAAGATTTTGACAGGTTACTCCCAGGAGCGTTTACATATGCATCTGACTTGTGGTAATTAATGATCACGGAAGTGTTTCGGAAGTTCGACCTGTGTAACTGCTCATGCGACCGTTTACATCTGTAAATTTATTTGCTGTAAGATGGCTTCCTTTCAACAACGACCTGCTAATGTCAAATTTACTCGATTTTGTCAATAAAGTCGAAAAGGACCAAATAAAGTGCTGAAATAGAATTTGGCTTTAATTAAACAATTCTCCACGCACTTTTTTGCCGTCAAAGGCGAAAATTAATGGATTTCTTTCATTTTATTCGAATGACAGCTACCTGACAGCTGCCGACAGCAACCGACTTCGTGTTCAAATACGTAATTTTAAAAACAGAAATATTGAGATTATAAAGGTTTGGACCGATAATTGAATAGAAGGATGCTCATTTTCAGAAAACTCAAATAAGTGGAAATAAATACTAGTTTTATAGGAAAATAATCCAATAAAAACAAATGTCTTTTGATTTTTGACATTTCGCAACGACGCATTTTGGTACTATTTCTTACAAAAAGTCCCTCTGCTTATCAAACTGATTTTATAAGCTGCGAGAAGGCTGTAATTTCGCGCGGACGCAATTAGACCTGTCAAAAAACTTCCGGAAGAAGAAGTTCTGTAACATGCTTTAAATTACGTTAAGTGACTTTTGGTGTCGTTTACATTGGTAATTTGGCCATAATTCGCTTACACGAGCGAATTACGGGAAAAAACTTACGAATGTAAAGCCAGCCTAAGAAATGTGAACCAAGTTTGGCATGCGTTGCAATGCTATATTCAAAGAAATAAATTGTTTCTCCCTGCATGTCCTTCCCCGTTCCTCTCCTGCATCCTCTTCCCCTCCCGCGTACCCCTTCAGTACATTACAGTATATTCAGTTTTCAAACAGCTCGCGTGCCACCTATTTCAATTTTTTTAATAAAATTTTTCGTTTTTCGTATATTTCAAATGGTGACCGGACAACTCGGAATGAAACCAACTCAGAACCATCTCAGAAAAGTCATTTAGAGTGATATGAAAAAAAAAATATAAAAAAAATGGTTAAATAAATTAAGTACGTTAGGTTAAGGTTATCGGCTATTTTTAAATTATTTTTTTCATATCTTTTAATGACTTTTCAAAGAGGAGTTCAGTTGACTTTATTCTCGGTTGGCATGGAACCATTACAAATATTCAATTTTCGTATATTATAAGAACAATCAAATATTATAAACAATCAATCAAATTTGGTACCTAATATAGGTACCTATTTAAAATATCTGTAATTCTTGATTCGATTCAAGTTATTATGTAAGTACTTCTAATTAATTCATTGATTTTAAAGAGTTTTGAAAACAGAATTTTAGTTTAACAATCATTATTATGCAAAATGTCATTCTTAAATTTTTGACAGATTCGCAAGAATTTTTGTGATGATTAAAAAACTTTTCAGATTTATTGTCATGGTTCAGATGGTTGAAATAATCCAGAAGCATTCGCGGGGGCTTAAAAAAGGTATTTTGAAAGTTTCAAACATTTCCTATACTCAGACATCTCACTAATCCCAAAACACATTTTGATTTTTATTTATATAGATTTTTACATGAAACGACAAAAAATTGAATTGACGATAACGTTTATAATACATTTTTTGCCTAATTAAATATGTGTCTTTTTTTTCGTTATCAGTACATTTTTAAAACTTTTTATGTTTGCATTAAAAAATTTTATATTTAAAAAATTATGTTTATTTCGAATTATAAAATTTGAATGCATATTTCACAAGCCTTTAAAAAAAGTTTTTAGTTTTCGGATGCGTTCAGAAATGTTTTATTTATTTGAATTTTAATGCAAAACGGAAATATTTTGACCTTCCAACAAAATAGGCCCGAGGTCTGAGGGGTTTTAGGGGAACGTAACAATGTAGGTATTTGCAATTAGGGTCCTCTTTAAAAATCTCAAAAATGGTATAATTATGTAATTTTCTTTGACTTTAAGAGGAACGTTTGTGCGGCCGTTTCGGTCCGTTTCATATAAATCTTAATTTTGGATTTGAGACCAAAATACCCAACCAAACTGAAAAATTATATTTGTAATCAAAACGTATTTTAAATATCTAGTACGGATAAGAGCTACTTTATTTATTTTTGATTTAAATTATAAGATATAGGCCATTAAAGATTTTAATATTTCATGAATTTGGAAGCTATTTGGGCAATTATTTGCGATTTTATTGTTTAATGGTTTTAGAGGCAACTTGGGCAATTATTTGTGAGTAAATGAAAACATATATTTTTTAAATATATTTACCACAAACGTATAATGAAATATAAAATAAAAATTAATAAATAAAATTATTTTGTAGTTTTGAAATACAAATTACCTTATTAGGTCGGAACAAAAATTTGCGTTTATCATATTAAAATTACTACCCAAAAAAGCATTTTTAACAATGTTTGATTTTTCAGTAAATTTACAATATAAAAAGAGTTAAATTATTTTTATTAATGTTTTTCATTTACTTACTCACTGCCCAAGTTGCCTCTAAAATCATGAAACAGTAAAATATTTAATGGCTCATATCTTATAATTTAAAGCAAAAATAAATAAAGTAGCTCACATCCGTACTAGATATTTGGTATACCATTTGATTACCAAAGTAATTTTTCGGTTTGTTGAGGTATTTTGATCTCAAATCCAAAATTAAAATTTGCACGAAATGTTCCACTTAAGGGCCGAAACACAATAGGTAACTGGAAAAAAAACAATAGGTTAGGTTAGGTTGGGCTAGTATACTTGTTATTTTTCTTCAATGTTCTATTTGTCACTGTTCTGTTTTATTATGGAACGAATTTTTTCTTAGGTTAGGCACAGTTTTTATCCTTTATGGATGGACTACACGCCACCGTTTTTGACGCCATTTCATGAAATTAAAAAAATAAATTGTTATTTTAGGTTCATTATAAGCAGGTTTCCGGACGGGCCCTACCTCTGGGCCTTAAGAGAAAAGCTCTGATCATCGCCCTGTTGATTCCCACCCTATCGACAGCCTCCGTGTTCATTACACATGTCACCATGGTCCACTTTCGGCTGTTACAGGTTAATATTTATATTTCCACAGACTATGAACATATTCTAGAAACATAATTTATAATTTTCAGATGGTTCGAAAGTTACCCTGACAAAAGAAACATATCAGTCAAAATCAATTCACATTTTTCACATCAGTTTGAAATCTTCACCGGAATTCCACAGGGGTCACATCAGATCTGTTGTTTGTGCCCAGTGTTGTTTTCCTTGTTTATCAATGACATTTCATCCAAATTTCATGTAAACCGTGACCTTCTTCTTGTTTTGAAGATGGAAGTGTTGAAAATTTCATCATTCTCGGAATAAAATTGTAGATTTGTATCAAAGGCAAATCCATTATGTACCCAAGTAATAAAAATAAAACTTTTTTTTATTACAGGAAGGTTACTTTGCCGCTTGTCTGAATAATTAGTTCCAATTTTGAAAATGATACTTTAATTCAAAGCAAATCAGAGTTCCATATTGAGTGTTACATTCAGACACACATCCGAAATTAGTATTTTTGATAAGAATTCGTTACCTAGTTCGTTTTCTTTGGTTGGTTCCTCACTACTGAGGATAGTGGCTGCGGGTACGTTTGCCCACCAACTGCGTGGCGGCCCGGATCGGGAGAGATAGGTTGAGGGAGTCCGGGGAGTCCTTTTGATTTCTCCAACCGGACTCCACCTACCGCCTTGCACCGCAGTAGGAGGAATGGATTCATACGTCCGTCACTCCTGGACAACTGAACCACAAATTCCCTCCCTTCATACCTTTTTCTTAAAAAGACTCTCCACACACAACCCCAAAGATGACATAGGCCTCGAGGGTAATTGTTTTTCTCGGAGCCTCCTGTGTATAGCTATTGAAAAAAAAAGACCGTAAATAAATAGACAAACTGAAGTATTTTCTTCACAAAGCGCGGATCTTTTTTTATGATTTTATTTGAACTTAAATTAAGATCCTGAAAAGTAGCTTTCCCAAATAATATTTTGATTTATTTTACTGCTTGATTATATGATTTGAAATGTATGTTGTATAACACAAAATTTTGTTCGAAAATTTAACAAATCTGCCAACGACCTACGGTAAAATCTTATTGCACCAAAAATTTGAAAAATAGTCTTACTAGATAAAAGAACATTCTTTCGAAATCAATTTATGTTTTTTTGTGGAAAAAAGTCAAAACGTTTAAAATTTGATTTAAATATGACATATTTCCGGTTTTGTCTGGTTATTCCCCCTTAACTAATAAGTCAAAACCAAAATTTCCTTAGAAATCATAAGATTTTTACCTAAGTACTTAAATATCTACCTTTAAGTAACTTTTTAAAATTTCAAATGTGAAATTTTACAATTTGTCCAAAGAAATGTCACTATCAATGACAATTTTTTTCGAATTTTCTTCAGGCAGGTAGGTACCATAATTTTGAAAAGCTTATTCAAAATTAGCCATCTAGTCAAAGTAATTAACGTTAAAGTGGATGCAGCAGATTTTCTAAACCGGAAACAGAAGGTACAAACAAATTTATTGCACTTTAATGGCTTATTTGATATTATAAAATACAGAAAAGTCCATGCAATTATCCTAAAAGTATTAACTGAATTTCTTTAGAATTTGATGTTAAATCATCTCCTTTCATTAACATTTAAAACTTTGGTCCACAATTCATTTCTCAATAGACTGTCCACAATTTAAGAAAATTTCTACAAAAAACATTACGGAGAAAGAGAAAATTGTAATGGATAATATTTGTTTCAGGTGTTGCCATACGTATTTCTGGAGATGTTGACCTATCTCCTGGGAGGATACTGGTATCTGCTCTGCGAGGTTCTGAGTTCCTCTGCAACGCTTTTGGCAGAAGACTTCCAAAGGGTTAAACATGCATTCATTTCGCTAAATACTTATAACTTGTTATTTATTATATATGTCAATGATATATTCCATATTGCCAAATATGGAGATATTGTCTCCTACGCTGACGATACAGTTCTACTACTAAAAGCAAACACCTGGTCTGAATTAAATAACATGGTGAATACAGATATTAATGAACTAAAATTATGGTTTGATGAAAACCTGTTGACTTTTAATTCTAAAAAAACTTTTTATTTACCATTTTTCATCACCTAAAGAAATAAACATCTACTGTGTGACAAATACAGAAAACCACAAATGCAATATATTATTTACAAACATAGAAAGCAAGCCCGATATTAAGTACCTGGGGTTTAAAATGGTCCCCACGTATAAATATTCTGAACAACAGATTAAGGAACTAACTTACATATTTAGATGTCTAAGAGATATTTTAAACGAAAAATTACTTAGAACCACATACTTCGCTTTCTGTAAATCAATTATACAATACGGCATTATAGGATGGGGCGGTACATATGCAAATCAAACACAAACAATTTAGATATCACAAAAACTAATAATAAAAAAAAATTAAAAAAACTCTATTCAGGTTTGTCAGAACTTTTATTCAAATAATTTAAGGTCAGAAAATTAAGTGCATTATACTTCTACCATGCAACATTACAAATTTTTAAAGATAATATTCGAAATAAAGTTGCACCCTTTAAAAATAACAGAAATCTTAGACAAACTTCAATACTTCCTATTCCAAAATGTAATAAAACAATAGGCCAGTAAAATCATAAATATTTCGGAGTTGAATTTTTTTAATTCGCTACCAGAAAAAATTAGAAACATGAATACTCTAATATAAAATAATTTAAAACTCACCTTAAAAATTGTACTGAAAGCTCCGTGTAAAAAAAAACATATAATAACACCCCCCACACAAGCCCTGCTTATTTATGGCGGTACATCAAATACGACTATAATGTAATTAATTATGTACTGTATAAAATTTATTTGTATATTATGTATCTTTTTGTTAATAAAAAAACAATTTAAAAAACTACAGCGCCCCAGGGAGCCAGTAAAATTGTCCAATAGATCGTCCAATAGGTCATTTAGAGGATGAATTTCTATTTGACCAACTCATTGGCAGCGATTAATAAGAATTTTGATTGAAGCTCTATTGACAATTTTGATGACCTTATCCAGGTAGTAATATTGCTCATTAAATTGACATCGGCGGAATTAATTATTATTAGGTAGGTATCGAATTTGTGTAGTATCTACCTGTTAATAAATTCAACCCTCTATGTTTCTTCCTACACAACAACGCATAATTTTCATTGCATAGTCGCTTTGTTAAATAAATACATACACTGATTAAAACCCAAAAAGCCATAGTGAAAATTATACTGAAAGTCCCTGTAATAGAACTAGCACTAATGAAATTTTCAACAATCTCAACATCATGTTAACTGTTTTTAGGTTTTCACGGCCAAAAAGTATTTTTGTTATGATTTTTGGGGTGTTATGCCGTGTTTAGACTAAAAAGTGTTTTGGCTAAAGAAGGAGGTAGCGAAACACGGCATAACACCCCAAAAATCATAACAAAAAAAAAAAAATCATGTTAACTTAACATAACTTAACCTTAACATCATTTTAAACAATAGAAATAACAACTGACACGTATATTATAGACAATAGATATAAGGGTCAAAAACATATCCAACAAGTAATTACAAATACAATATTTGGGCAAAAAAACTTCTCATACTATGGTACTTAACTCCAATAAAATCCCACCCTCACTCAAAATCCGCAACAGAATTATAATTAACTTAACTTTTTCGAAAAAACAAACTGCATAATATATTTTCATATTACTCATATAATTAAAATATAATAAGTAAATGGGTTCCATGCCAACTGAGAATGAAGTCAACTCAACACCTCCTTTAAAAGCTAAGCAAAAAATAATTTTAAAATAGCCGATTTTTTTTATATAAATACCGCACAAGAGTTCTACCTGCTCCCGTCTGATGCCTCTGAGACTATTGCATCCCCTATTGGGGTATGTTGTGAGGCTGAAGGTAGTGGGGAAGAGGAGATGGGAAGAGGAAGGTGGGAAGTACCTGGCTATTCAGATCTGGTCACCAAACACGGCTAAAGCCATTTCAAGCAACGTTTCAATTCTGAATAACCCATAATAGCCCATAAACCTAACCTAACGTAACCTATTCAACCAATTTTTTACATATTTTTCATCACTCTTAATGAATTTTCTGAGGTGGTACTGAGTTGATTTCATTCTGAGTTGTCCGGTCGCCATGTAAATGAAATCCTGAAATCAATAGATAATAAAACATTTATTTTTATTATTCCTTGAGAGTCCGTGCATTTTGATCGTAGCTCGGCGGCAATCCGCACGCCTTCCCATAATTCTATTTTATCATTCAATACCTTATGTTATATCTTTATGTCCAGGCCCTCAAGCACATTGGTCCAGCATCAATGGTAGCCGAGTACCGCGCCCTCTGGCTTCGTCTCAGTCGCCTCGCCCGAGACACTGGGGTTGCCAACACCTATACCTTCACGTTCGTCTCCCTCTATCTTTTCCTCATCATCACACTGTCCATCTATGGCCTGATGTCCCAGATCTCTGATGGCTTCGGCGTGAAGGACATCGGTCTGGCTGTGACGGCCTGCTCCAGCATCTGTTTGCTATACTTCATCTGCGACGAAGCACATTATGCTTCTCATAATGTAAGTCGACTTCCCTTGAATTCCCAACACTTATTGATACAGTTTCTGTTCAAATGGCAACTGGCAAAGTGGAAGACAGAACCAGAGAAACAGAGGAAGATCATCAATGTGCTAGTAGTCGAATATCACAGGCGAAGTATGTATATAATGTACCCAAAGTCATATCGGTGTGCTTGGTTCTCCATATAGAACTGTACCGTGTGGAGTACAGGAGTCTTGTTCACCAGGGAAATTGGAGTGGGGGTCACGATCCTCGGCAACGAGAAAAACTAACGCGGTATCGAATTCTTATCAAAAATACTAATTTCGGTTGTGCGTCTGTATACATGTAACTCTGGTTCAATCGAACTCTGATTTGCTTTGAATTAAAGTGTCATTTTCAATATTGGAACTGATTGCTCAGACAAGCGACAAATTAGGTACCTACCTGGATTGAAAAATTACTTTATTTTTTTCAATAAGGTAAAATAATTATTTTATTTATATCAAGATGAGTTTCCGTGGCGGGCGGAGGTGATTTTTATACGAATCTACATTTTTTTTCGAGAAAGATGAAATTTTCCACACTCAACCTGCAAAACAAGAGGAAAGTCACGGTTTATATGTTAGGTTAGGTTATGGGCTATTTAAAAAAAAATCATAACTGTTAATGACTTTTCAAATGAGTGTTGAAATGCCACTTTATTGAGTTGTCGTGGAACCGCCGCAGCAAATATACATATTATTTTAAATGGTTAAATCGTGAAATAACAAATTCAATCAAAATAACATTTCCTTGCGCACGCCGGGATTTGAACCCGCGACCTTCGAATTTGCTAATCGAGAGTCTTACCCCTCGATTACGAATGCCGTCAAGTGTAGCGCCATGGTGATGAACGTAGAAATACTTTTGGTTTTCCAGGTGCGTACTAACTTCCAAAAGAAGCTGCTGATGGTGGAGCTGTCCTGGATGAACTCGGACGCGCAGACAGAAGTCACCATGTTTTTGAGAGCCACGGAAATGAACCCTTCTGCCATTAGTCTCGGGGGGTTCTTCGATGTCAATAGGAATCTCTTCAAATCGGTCAGTAAATCCTGTTCATTCAAATGAGTACTATATTTATTTCCTAACAAAACAGACACTAAAGAAAAGGGTATTAAAGCGATAAAAAGAGTTCTTACCTAAAATAAACTACCCTAACTTCAGCATCATTTGTCGTGTTCTAATTTGTCATAGTTCTGTTTTTTACGGTTACCAGTACTATAATAATTTACAGCTAAATTACTATGAATGATCAGTCGTTCATTTTTATTTCTTTACATTTTAGTTAGATATTAGATACCGACTATATATTTAATTTATTAGTCATTGTTTTCGTAGAAATCAATCACTTTGTGGTTATTTACAGGTACACATTAAATGAATCTTTATTTAAATTCAAATTATTCATTTCTATACTTGCTGTAGGTACTACAAGCCTTTTTTTGCCCTAGCCTCTATACTTACATTTTTTACATCTTTGGGGTTGCGAAGGAAGGGGGATGGAAGTTCTTTTTAATGAAAGGAAGGAAAAGAAGTTCTGAAAAGAAATAAAATATGAGAAACGAAATATAGGTGTTCAGGAGTGACGAATGAATCCATCCCTCCAATTGCGTTAAGTCAAGAGAGTCCGGCTGGAGGTCAAAGGGTCTCCCTCATCTTGCCTCTCCCAATCCAACCCGCCACGCAGTTGGTGGGCAGACGCTTCCACCACCAAGACTTGGACGAACCTCACTCTCAGGATAAATAAACATAGGGTAATTTTTTCAGCTCCTAGCCACAATGGTGACATATCTGGTGGTCCTGCTGCAGTTCCAGATCAGCATCCCCGAGGACTCCGGCGTGAGCAGGAACTCTTCACTTTCCATGGACCCCAAACTTGACGATTAGTAATGTTGTTCTTCTCATGCAAAGTGGCGTTTGTGAATTTTTAGAATGCTGGCATTCTAACCTCAGGGAAAAATGTTATGTTTGCATTAGTTGACTGTGAAATTAAAAAAAAAATAATTTAATAACTTCACAAATTCTTATTTTATTTGTTGTTTTATTTTTTATTTTTTTGTAATGAGATATCTTTACTCTTTTATCATCGTATTGATAGAGTAAAATTCTGACTGTCAGCGACTGCCGATCTCTGTGGACGAGAAAAACTTATGCGCATGAAGTAGTAGTACATATAGCATGAAGCATTAGTTAACTTACGCAAGTGAATGAAGCATTAGTTGACTTACATCAGCGCATGAAGCAGTTTTCGTATCACAGGCGCATGAAGTAATAGTTAACTTATGCATGCGCATGAAACATTAGTTAACTTACGCAAATGAATGAAGCATTAGTTAACTTACGCGAGTGAATGAAGCATTAGTCAACTTATGCCAGCGCATGAAGCAGTTTTCGCATCGCATGCGAATGAAGTTAAAGTAAACTTATGCATGCGAATGAAGTTAAAGTAAACTTATGCATGCGCATGAAACATTAGTTAACTTACGCAAATGAATGAAGCATTAGTTAACTTACGCAAGTGAATGAAGCATTAGTCAACTTATGCCAGCGCATGAAGCAGTTTTCGCATCGCATGCGAATGAAGTTAAAGTAAACTTATGCATGCGCATGAAACATTAGTTAACTTACGCAAATGAATGAAGCATTAGTTAACTTACGCAAATGAATGAAGCATTAGTTAACTTACGCCAGCGCATGCATGAAGCAGTTTTCGCATCGCATGCGAATGATGAAATAGTAAACTTACGCATGCGCCTGCAGTAGTAGTAAACTTATGCATGGGAATGAAGTAGTAATATCAATACGAGAGACGGGTACCGCCACCCCGGGAACCAATTATTGCATAACCAACACCTCTGCCACAGGTCACCCCAGGCGAAGTCAAATCAAGTACACTTTGCCAAATAATCATTGAAACTAATTAAAAAAATAAAAATGTTAACCTCCAAAGTACGGAAAAGTATTTTCGTTTTTTTTTTTTAATTTTTGGGGTGTCATGCCGTGTTGTGCTACCTTCTTCTTCAGCCAATGTTTCAGACAGCGTTACAGTTCCATCATCAGGGCAGGTGTGTTAGATGATGATGGACACTGTAACGCTGTCATAAATGTTGGGTAAAGAAGAATGTAGCGCAACACGGCATAACACTCCAAAAATAAGTAACGAAAATACTTTTGGCCGTGAAAATCTAAAATCATATCTACGGATAAGTATTTTAAGCAATTTACGTAGATAAGATGAAAGAGTAGATAAGAAAACCAAAATATTATGTGGAATAAGGAATAATTAATTTGTCATCTCTTTCGAAAACGCAAGGTTATATTATGTAGGTTAATAAAAAAATAATATCAGTGATATGCCCAATGCGCATATTCGTTTCGTAGGTTATGCTGTTTGTGTGTTGAGGATAGAGCATTTGTTGAAGCATGTGTTAATTGACCTAGTAAATTGATTTGGTACGGGTATATTAAATAAGGAAAGCAAATCTGGTTAATCAATTAAAGAGTTGACCAATTTTAAACTGTCTCATAAACTAATTAATCGCATTGTTGTCAGCAAGGAATCATAATCAATCAGTTCTGACGGTGGACAATTTAGTAAGTCTAAAATTTATGTGCCCAAGAAATTTGTGTAGAACTCTGTTGACGACCTTAGCATAAATATTTTTCAAATATTTAGCGTACCTAAGTATTCAACGTGACTTCTATCAGGAGCAGGCGGGTAGTACCTACTGTAAAGTTTGAATCAATTATCGTTTTTCTAAATAAACTGCCTGGTTATCTATAGGTAATTCAACAAAGATTATAAATGAAATTTAAATGATTTACATTATATTCGCTACTAAATGTAAAATGGTTTTATACCTTGTAACTGTATGTATCCTAAAAAACCTCAACTAAAAAAAGATAAATGCATCAATAGAATCATTTGTTTGAAAAACACCACTTGTTCCACATATTTGGCGAAGTCAGTTACGAATTCCACATTTTTATTTAAACCTATTTTAACATTTCTATTTTTTGCTCTGAATATTTTTTTGGGTCTTAAGTTTAGGTCGCGTAGTTTTTTTAGCAATGTTTATCCTTTTTTTATTTATTGTAACAACATTTATCCATTTATCATTTTTTCTTCCTTTTGGGTAACTTAGTTTTTGCAGCAATATCCTTTTTTTATTTATTGTAACAACATTTATCCATTTATCATTTTTTCCTCCTTTTGGGTAACTCTAAGTTTTTGTAACAACATTTATCCTTTTTTTATTTATTGTAACAACATTTATCCATTTATCCTTTTTTCCTCCTTTTGGGTATCTTAGTTTTTGCAGCAATATCCTTTTTTTATTTATTGTAACAACATTTATCCATTTATCATTTTTTTCTCCTTTTGGGTAACTAAGTTTTTGTAACAATATCCTTCTTTTATTTGTTATAACAACATTTATCCATTTATCCTTTTTTCCTCCATTTGGGCAACTCTAAGTTTTAGTAACAACTTTAATCCTTTTTTATTTATTGTAACAATATTTATCCATTTATCCTTTTTTCCTCCTTTTGGGTAATTTGTAAGTTATTGTAACAACATTTATCCTTTTTTAAAATTTGTATTTACTCTTCATAATACGCAGATATTAACTGGGAGAAGGCTAGATTAATTTACGACGAAAGTATGTTTGTGAGAAGTTACTTACAACGGTTTTTACACAGAAGCAGACACGCATACGTTGTTCGTCTCGCTATCATTTAATGTGTAAGAAAGAGCTGCAGCGTTACTGTAAAGAAGAAGCTTTTTGTGCTGTCGCAGTGCAGTAATCGTAGGAATTATAAAAGCGTCCACACACTAAGTTTATTCGCGCTAAGATGGCTCCCGCCAACAACACGTTGTGGCCATTCGCCATTATGGTCGTCGCTGACTTTGACAGCTGATCTGCCGGTTTATGAAAAATCCACCACCTAATAGAAGAATCATACTAGAATTATCATGAAATTAGATTATTTTTTGATTGATTTTTTTAAATTATTGTTTCAAAACAAAGGTGGACGAGAGGTGTTTTGCAAACAAATGATTCAAATAGCCGAAAGATCGGCCAGGTAGGTGGCTGCTCGATTGGTCAAGATTCAAGATTAGCATAAAATGACCATTACGACCAGAATACGACCTTCAAGAGATATAATTATTTCCATTTAAGGATATTTTGCTCGCCATTAGACCATCGGCCGGCTACTCCCTCGTGTTTACTGTTTGTGGTAACCGCAAATCTTTATTCTTGGAAAAGCAGTGCATAAATAATTAAATAATAACCATCTACTTAAATATTGTTGATGGTTTATAGGACACATCGATATTTTGCCCGGGAAATTAATGGGGTATGTATGGAATGTGGCGGGAGGAATTTCTGCAACATTGGAATGTTAAAGAAAATTTTTAAACCCAAACACTTCCGGAGTTGGATTTAGTTAGCGCATGAAATAGGACTGTAAATTGTTGTACCTACATGGTGTAGAATTTAGATAACTTCATTTTTTCTATCAAACCTGCCATTATTATTACCTCCACGGCAGAGCGAGCTTCCCAACCATACTCTTCCCATCACCTACCCACTACCTTCAACCCCGAAACATACCCCCTAGTCTTACTGGCTACAGGCAATTGAGAGCAGTTGGAACTTTTGTGCGGTATTCACTTTTTTTTCGATAAAGCAATTTACTCTAAAAAGACACTCACTTTTAAAAATTGCTTAACATCCAGAAACTTGAAAAGATTTCTGAAAATTGGTAATATTTATAAAAGCTGCAGATGGTGATGAGATGAGTTATGATAGACAGCTTACATACATTAAATTTATAGATTTCAACAGTTTTCTGTGAAGTTACACATACATAATATATATAGCTAATTGTAATGAAATATTAGTTATAATATGATTATCCAAAAGATATGTCACGTATTCTTCATTCCTCCTACGAGTGCCTACCAAAATCAGACATGTTTCGTGTTGGTATGTAGGTCTAGGTACGGTTTGTTCAAAAATACATAATCCAAAATCCACACAATGCAGTGATGAGAACTCCGCGACCCTCGAGCCCTTTTCGTGACCCTATTGGCTAAATAAAATGTGAAAAAATTGCGAGTTTTCTTTTTTGTTCTGTTTTGCATAAGGGTTTAGTGGAAAACCTAAGACTTTCTTCAAAGTTTTGAATCAGCCGCTCAAAATATAAGTTTTTTTTTATATTTTAGCGAAAGAAGACAGTTTTAGCCAGCAAGGATCATGTGAAATGCACTGAATTTTCGTGAATTGTTAAAAGTCTGAGAACATATTGGATATTCTATATTTACCATAAATATTCTATATTTACGAAATATTGATATTTCATTTACACCACCCTTCAAAAACACTCAGAAGAAAAATACATCATTCATATTTAGCTAAGGTACTGCTTAAAAAAATAATCGAAATGGATAAAGACACCAGACACAGCTGGTCGAAGCAACTCCAGAAACTATGTGAGGAGAGGATGGGACTGCCATGGACGGAGGCCGAACAGTCAGCACAAGACAGGGACGTATGGAGGAGCCTTGTCGATGCAATGGGTCCCCACGCGAATACGATGAGGGGATGAAGACGATGATGATGGATAAAGACACTTTTCGTGATTAAACCTTAGATTTTAATTGTAGAATAAAATTCACCTTCGCATGTCAGTGCTTTTTTGAGACCTACGTGTGATGCAAAGGTTTCCGTTTAATAAAATACCAAAAATTTCGACAAAATTTATAAATTTATAATTCGATAAAAAATCTTTTTTTTTTTTAATAGTTAAGAATGATACAAATCAATATGTAGCATTTCTCAGTTTGGCCTAGGAGACATAAAATTGTCTTCGCTCTGCTGTGCTTCGACTTTTTTATTTAAATAAAACACGTTTTGAAAAT
Organism: Glyphotaelius pellucidus; assembly: GCA_936435175.1. NCBI lineage: Eukaryota > Metazoa > Arthropoda > Insecta > Trichoptera > Limnephilidae > Glyphotaelius > Glyphotaelius pellucidus. The sequence goes on along the minus strand of OW386551.1, from coordinate 10,392,256 downwards.
ACAAATTGTTGGCGACGCCACCGACCAAGTTAAAGTTAACCATGTCAAGCAGTATGTATCCTATCCACTGTATCCCGCAAACAAATTGAAAATGAATAATTTGGCCCTCAGGCTAAAAAGGTTGTTCATCACTGATATAATGTGTCATAAATTCCTGTCTAATTATTAATAAAATGTACGTATAGGTGCAAGTACAAGCTGCTACTATCGACGATAATATCACGGACTAAAATATTTTTTCAAACAGACCAAAATATGGGGTACCTGTCTGGGTCGTGATTTTTATTTAATTTGTACCTGTAAAATATTGAAATATTACAGAGGCCCTTGAAGTCCACGTTACATGTCTATTTTACTTGCTTCCCAATCTTGTTTTCGGAAGCATGGTAATCTTGATGTTATCCTCTTGTGGGGGTGAACCTTTTTTTATCAATATTTTGTATACCCTTTGAAATAGGGGAGAGGAACTCCAATATCAATGCTGAATTAGAGGGTTGTCCGCAAGGTTTCTAACGTTAGACCTAGCTTAGCAAGTTAAGTTAGTTAACAAGTTAAAGCTACTATTTGGGAGACGGGCATATGTACCACCGCCCCGAGAACCATTTATTGGATCAACACCTCTGCCATAGGTCACCCCAAGTGGTTCGCAAGGCTTGGTGATTACAGGGGTGCCCGGGTACATGAGGGTGAGATTTGTACGGGTCTTGGGATCGAGAGAGACTGGGAGGCCGTTTGATTTCTTCAGCCGAACTCTCTCGACCTCGGGCTCCTGGACATCTCTTGTACCTTTTCCTTCTCAGAACTTCCTCTCCTTCCTATCCATGAAAAGACCCCCGCATGGCATCCCCTAAGATAAAAAAGGCCATGAGAGAAAATAATTTTTGACTGACACGTGTGGAGCATTTGTAAAAAAAAGTAAAGAATAGACCAAAAACCAAATAAGGTACAGGGTAGATAGAGGGCGGTAGATCCAGCTACGGGGGCAAGCCGGATATTATCAGAAAACAGGTTTCAAGAGAAAACAAACTGTGACGAGCCAGAACATTAAGAAAAATGAGAAAAAGGAACACAGGAGAAAAATAACAAAAACACCTAACACAATCTAACCTATTATTTTATCACGTTTTGTTTCATCCGGTTATGGTACACTACGACAGTAGCCTGAACCTTCCGAGTCCCACTCGGAAGGTCCAGGCAGTACCAGTTATCGGACAGTGTAATGGGTATAGAGGGGCTGGACCAGCTTTAAGGGTCCGATTCAAGGTATTTGGTAGATTACGGGGAACGTAGGAGCTGGGAGATCTAGAGCCCAGGGTCCGAGGATGGATGTCAGATGCATTCAGGATACGGAGCTTCCAGGGCACGCATTGGGTACAGAGGAACAGGAAGGTCTAGCTTCCAGGATCTGATGCAAGATACAGAAGGGGCGGTAACAGGCAAGGTACAGAGATTCCAAGGCGCAACGTGCATTAGGCAGAGAGGGGTACAGAGTGCGGAGGGACCGGGAGGATTCTGGCATCAGGCAGGGTACCGTGTACAGAGAGCTTCCAGGGCGCACCGTGCATCAGGCAGAGAGGGGTACAGGCTGCGGAGGGACCGGGAGGTCCAGTGAAAGTGAGTGAGGAGTGAAGGACACCAGGCAGCGAGAGCGCGGCTCGGATCTCGGCTCTGCAGTTTGAGCCGATACACCGGCCGGGCCGGACGTGTCGCGTTCTCCCGCCTTCGAGCTTCGAGCCTCAAGCGCCCGCTGCCGTGCTAGTGACTTGTGTGATACCCAATCCTGTGCTAGGTTGTTGTTCTTTCTGTGTTTACTTTCCCGGGCAGTTCCGGGACCCGCTTCTGGCGTGTGCGCGTACGCGGTGGTGGATTCAACCAACCCCTTTTAACGCATAAACAATATGCTACCTAAATATTGTACATTATTTTTCAAAGTGGAGACAAATAATTATTTTATTACAACAAACATGCATACCTAATTATTTTTCTTATTAAACTCTTCGCTTGCACCAAGTCAGTATAAGGTACTCGGGAGTTTTCTCTGACGGCGTTTGAAGGGATCATGATGATATTTTTAAAAGTTAATATATTTCTAATTCTAGTTAGATTCTCCTTGGTTTCATATAAAATTTGGGGAGCTTGCTAGCATTTTCCGACATTTTTGAAATGTGTAATTTTACAAGGATTTTTTCCAGGCTTGCGTTCAGTGTCTCTAATAATTGCGGTTTTGACTTCTTTTTTTAAAATTTATTTTTGGTTGTTTTTATTTATTGCAAAGAGTGACCTGATGTGTTACAAAACTCATTTTAGGACGGGAGCAATTTAAAATTCATAGACGGGAAGTAATAGGTACAATTTTATAGGTGACTGGACAACTTGGAATGAAACCAACTCAGAACCATCTTGTATCTTAAGTATCAAGACTTTGAAAAATTGATTAAATATGTTACCTTAGGTTAGGGTTATCGGCTAATTTAAAATTATTTTTTTCATAGCTTTTAATGACTTTTCGAGGAGGTGTTGAGTTGACTTTATTCTCAGTTGGCATGGAACTAATTTAAAAAGGTATTTTGGTTTGGCATTGTATAAAAGTACCTATGTATCGCGGCATTCTAGCTTTAGAGAGAAACACTTCTTTTTTTTAGGAGGCAGGACAGCATTGATTCATAACGTTATTATTTTCTTTTTAATTTCTTGGTCTTTTGGGAAGTTTAGTGTGTTATTAGATTCAGGCAAACAAATAGATAAGGCGCTTAAACACGATACAGGTAATACGCACGCGTTGTAAAGTGCCTTATTCATTAATATTCAGCATTGGATCTCTGTTTGCTGAGCAGTTATACCAGGAGTTGCCAACCGGTCGATCGCAAAGCAAAATTACATAACGATTGTGAATTTCGAAGATCCGAAAAAAAAAAAATATTATGCTATTTCGTAGGATAAATTGATTTTGCTAGGTTCGTGATTTGAAGAATTACAAAAAGCAACAGCTTCTTGTAAGATTCGTGTTGGAAGTCGTTAATCTTGGAATATGGATACGAGTAGTTCCCATCCGCTAAAAGGTTTCCAACTTAAATGCAATCAGGGGGTCAAAGGACATCGGTTGAGTATTATCAAGTAATTATCTATTTGATACTATGCCTATAGCAAAAATTCTCTCAAACGGTGAGCACTGCCGTCGTGAAATTTGCATTTTTTTCTGCCCGGAATTTCAAGATCAATGCTGACATAGGCCCTGAGGGGATTATTTTCCTCAGGGCCTCCTGCGTGGAGCTATGTAAAAAAATATATATCGCTTTTAAAAACTGTTCAATATAATTAAATTTTAAGACAAATCAAAAAATGACCGTTGAAACTCGTCTCGTACACACTTAACATGGTACCAAAGAGTTATAAATCAATTTTAAGGACGGGTTCTTTCACAGAATTTTAAATGTAACTTGCCGATTCCAAGTCCGATTTTGGTTTTGAACAACTTGTGATCACCAGAGGAGGACAACTATCGTGCTGTTAAGCTTGTTAGCTTTATTATAATTTGATAGAACGCTGAAAAGCACTTAAAATCGGTTTTTAATATGAAGCTTCATGCTAAATCACTATTTTAGAATAATCTTTATTACAAATCGGTTTATAGTACGCGCCCAACATAAATGCTGACCTGAACTTGATGCGATCTTGCGCAGGTACAGCCTATTTATTGTCTTTACAATGACCGCAAACGAAAGAGATGCGTAAAACATACGTGCTACAGAGAAAGGCGCTTGTCGCTTTTTGGACTTCAAACTCGCCAATTGCGACGATTTCTATATCAATATCAGATCAGCATTAAAGTTTAGCGCTTACTATACATACAAACAAAAAATATGCTGTGTACAATTTGAAGCTTTTTCCACCGTTTCCATTGACTGGTACTAAAATAAAATTGTTAATTACTTTATAATAACTATTAGTACATGTAAATTACTAAAAAATGCTTTTTTTCGTGAGAAATGTATAAAAGAAACAACTTAAAAAAAATATTATTTTATTACTAAAATTATCTGCGACGGTTTCCATTGACCACCGGAGCGCTTTTTGCCACAATATGGCACTATTTAAAATACCTCGGATTGCTTAGCTGCCAATTTTGGCAAATTTTCCCTTATTTGTAAGTAATTAAGTAGAAGTTTATAATATTTTTGTTATAAATCCTACGAATATGTGATAATCGACAAAAAAAAGTGAATTCATTGGCTATACAGAACTATAATCAGTTTGTATGTCTCGTACTTAAACTCGGAGGCATGATTTTTTTAATGTGGGCGGAAAATATTCAAAATGATTACCAAAAAATCTCGAGCAATCGAAGAAAAAAGTTTTAAATTGCGCTGTCGCTCCAGTGGTTAAAGTTTTTTTTTCTTATAAAATTATTAACAAAATAAATTTTTAAAAAATTAAACAAATTTGCGCTTGAAATCGTGACTTCTAGACTCCATTTTCCAAGCGATTTTTATGCATATTTTTTATATACAAGGCACACCAAGAATTTTTGGCTAGGCTTTTATTACATTTGAATTTCCGTGAAACAACTCGCCCTAAGATTGGTTTTAATGACTATTTAACTTTGATATATTGCCCATTCCAAATCAAAAAAACGAATCCTTGAAATTCACCGCACTTATTTGTATATTCTAATAATTTCATCAAACTTCAATACTTACTTATTTAAACATTTGCTCAGATCATCAAAATTTACATAGATAAACGTGCCTTTCAATGTGAAATTACTATTCGACCTTGTTTATGATATATTACTATCTCTTGAGATGTTTAACGTGCGAATTTGTTTGCATAATCTATCATCAACAATCAATTATTATTAGTTTGAACTATATTACCTTGAGACTTGAGACTAGGCATCTTTGTACCATCAAGTTTAATGACCAATAATAGGATTGTTGGGCCCAAATGTTGCATTTAATTAATTAATGAATAACTTAAGCATTACATTCAGCATAGCGGAATGAGCCTCTTACATGAATTTTTAAATTATTTAAAAAAAAAAAAATTATAAATTATAAACGGTTGTTACTCTCAGTCTTCCCTGGTGAAACTATTCAGAATTGACACTGTGGGATTGGATGGATTGGTGACCGGATTTAAATAGCCAGGCACATTCAAATTATCCTCTCCCATCTCCTCCCTTTCCATGCCTGCTACCTCCCAAATACCCCTTTGGGAGTACATAATCCCACTGGCTCTGGGCAGTCGGGAATCTTGTGCGTATTCATATAAATAAAACATATATTGAATTATTTTAAAGGGCTGCTGGTTAACCGTAAAGAGGTAGCATAATTGAATCATTTTGTGGTCCTTCGAGCTGGATATCGTTCTCGGTGTTTTTCATTCGTTTTATTGGAGTTGGTTGCTTGTGTGTGTTTTTCCAACAACCTTGATCCCTTCTTCCTCGTATTCCTGACATTTCGGTCTTTGAAATAAGCGGTTCCATGCCAACTGAGAATAAAGTCAACTCAACACCTCCTTGAAAAGTCATTAAAAGCTATGAAAAAGATAATTTCAAATTAGCCGATAACCCTAACCTAACGTAACCTACTTAACAAATTTTTTATATATTTTTTTTATCACTCTAAATGCCTTATCTGAGAAGGTTCTGAGTTGGTTTCATTCCGAGTTGTCCGGTCACCGAAATAAGCGTATTATCATCTTCAAAGGGGAAAGTTTGATAATTTTTAATGTTTTTTAATTGAAGTCTAGAATTAATTATTGGTGTAGTTTTATTTAGCTAGTGAAATCATTACATTTTAAAAATAATCCATTTTATCACTTAATATATTTAAGATTGTTAATTTTAAAATGACAATGAATTTGAAGATTTAGCTAGAGCACGTTATTTTTAATTTTAAATGTGCAAATGATTTATTTCTTCGACCGCCAACCTTTTTATGGTTGCTTAATTTCTCCTTTAAAAAATATTTAACTCAATTAATTTGCGTTATTAGATAGTTAACTGACAGTGACAGATAAATTCTACTTATTTTTAAATTTATACGGCCATTCAACCGACAAAAGAAAACACTTTTCGTGCTTTATTTAAAAAAAACCGTTTCGAAGGTATTAAAATTGTAATATTACAAAAAAATTGCTGAGGCTTTGAAAATGAGATTAAAATTTTTAAAAAAAGCTGAAGGACTTAGAAATCCTGATACAAAAAGAAAACAAAAAAAATATCGTGTAAGAAGATCATCGAGTAGGTAGGTACCTAACGCTAATTATTAATGTTTCGTTGGGATCACAGTTTTTTAAGAAGATTTTTTAGTGAACAGTTGAATCAATATTATTAGACTATTTTCGTGAAAGATCGTTTCACTCCAACTACTTATCTTTTGTTCTTTCTTTCAGTTACAATTTGATTTTTAAAAAGCAATGAGAAATATTATAAGAGACCTGTTGATCGAGAAAGATTTTGTTGGATATAATAGTCTAAATCAGGGGTTCTGAAGGTGGATGATATCCCCCCCTCCCCCACAACAATAATAATAAGGGCTATAAGTTGACAGCAAGGTTTTTGTTTCCTTTTTTTCAATTCATTTTTCAATGAAACTGAAGTTTGAAATTGTTTATTTCAAGTCAAAATATTTTCATAAGAAAAATTGACAATTATTTTCAATTTTAGAAGCGTTTGAGAAAATGACGTTTGAGAAAAAAGTTTGCAAAACTCTGGTTTACAATTATCGAATATTAGCGCAGACCCGTGAAAAATCGCAAATAGTCTGAATTCTCGACAAATCAGTTCCAATTTTTTAAATGGCATTAAAAATATTTTTTTGTAAAAAATATTTTTTTTATTATTTATTATTTTAACTTTACGAGTAAAACCTCAAACTGTAATATTTAATTAAATGAAGACATGACCGAATTGGATATCGACACCTTAGCTCAGTGGATAAGAGCGCCCAACCCGGAAAGTAGGGAGATCCTGGGTTCGAGTCCCAGAGGTGCCAATATCTTTTTCTGATTTTTCTGTTTCCAGATTTTCGATTGAGTTTCGCTCATAATGTCTTCATTTAATTAAATATTACAGTTTGAGGTTTTAGTCATAAAGTTAAAATAATAAATAATAATATTCATCCCAGACTTGCAGAAGAGTCAATAGATGTCGCACATTAAATAAAATGGATAATAATTTATCCAGACACCATCTAGATTGCATTTAGTTCGAGTTGAATCTTGCAATCATTCATAAAGATGGTAGCCAATAAAAATATGCGTTAAGAAAAATGAAGATAATATGGGTGGTTCTTGGTCGAAGTATGGTACAGTTAAAAGTGACCGAATTGGATATCGACACCTTAGCTCAGTGGATAAGAGCGCCCAACCCGGAAAGTAGGGAGGTCCTGGGTTCGAGTCCCAGAGGTGCCAATATCTTTTTCTGATTTTTCTGTTTCCAGATTTTCGATTGAGTTTCGCTCATAATGTCTTCATTTAATTAAATAATATTTTTTTTTTGTTAAGTGCTTTTTCGCTTGTCTGAATTCTCCAAAATAGCATTTCCAATTTTGATATGATGATACATTTTTCACAACGTAAATATTTCAATTAATTCTGATGAAAATATTCGATTCTTTTCAACTTTAATGGATAAAATATCTAATTCTTACCTACTTTAATACCTGGATTTCACCAATTTAATACATACAATATCTGATTCTTACCAACTTTAATGGAACAATTATCTGATTCTTGCCAATATTAATAAAAAAATCATCACATAAAAACGTTGTATTTAACCCTTTGTCCATATTAACATGTACCTGATAAAAATAATATAAAATGTAAACCAGTTGGTAAACATGTTAATATCACTGACTCTTCATGTTTTGAATAGATAATGTAAGTCATAAATATTTAGTAGGTTTTACGATGTTTTTTACCTTCTGAAGGTAAATCATCTATTTGCGCCTATTGCGTTAGCCGCTATTGTAAAGTGTTAGATACTCTCAGTATCGCTCTGTTGAAAGACCACCATTCAGAAACGAAACGTTGCTTGAAATGGCTTTAGCCGTGTTTGGTGATCAGATATGAATAGCCAGGTACTTCCTCACCCTTTTATTTCACGTCTCCTTTCCATCCCTACAACTTCAGCCACACAACGTACTCACAGCAAAACTCTCAGAGTTGTAGACACTCTTAGTATCGCCTTGTTGAAAGACCACCATCCATATTCGGAACGTTGTTTAAAATAGTTATATCTGTGAGGTGGCCAGATCATATGTGAAATCCTATTTAGATACTATTTAGATTAATCTTTACGGCGAATCGGTTTACAGTATGAACATCAAAAAATATGTTACGTATAAATTGAAGCTTTTACTAGCTTTTCTATGTATTAGAATCACAATAAAATTATTATTTACATTAAAAAAAATTTACGCGTAAACCACTAAAAAAAATGTTTTTGCATGACTTAACTATGAGAAACCATTTTTTTAAAATACCCCTTTATAGCTAAGACTATTTTTGAAGTTTTGTATGTTCTAACTTTTTTTCATTCTTATAAAATTATGCGCAAAATAAATGAAAACCACTTTTTCGCTTACTTGCCTCGTGAAAATCAGACGCTCGATTTTAAATTTTGAAGGCATGAGAATCGAAATATTTATATTCCTCTTAATAGCCAGGTACTTTCCCACCCTCCTTTTTCCCATCTCCACATTTGTTGGGAGTAGTTGGGACTCTTGTGCGGTATTCTCTTTTTTTACTTGGAATTATTCACCGGACCAAGTCGTTTTAGGAGACGCTGTAGAAATCGCGACATTCTAAGCATTGTTAAAATTAACTAGAGTGTGATTCATTATTGAAAAGTCGAATTATCGCGTATCCACCAACGCACGCACCGCCATATTAATACCTACAACCAAACTGATCCTTATATAATATAATATAACATAGTTGTGATCTCCTTAGGTCCTGTTAAGGATGTGAATAGATTAACCGATGGAGGTAACATGACAGACACAATAATACGTGATACAGTTGAAACTAAAACACTAACAACGAAAAACGAAAACGAACTTTGATCATACGACTCTGAAAAAACTGAGGAACAAAACTTTCATCGAGTATAAATACTAAGTGAAAACATTCGGGAACAATCTGGATTTGTGTTCCTGACAGTTCTCGAGATAGGAGAGGCTGACATCGATCCCCTAGTCAAGGAGAACTAAAATATACAATTTCATGTAAGTTTGCTCATATTTTTTTAATCTTTATATAAGTGTTATTGTTATTAGGTTTGTTTCATTACAATTTAGGAGGCGGGTGTGGGTATCCCGACAACCTTCTATTGGAGAGGTTACCCCAAGTGGTTCGCAACGTTTGGTGACTTAGCAAGGGTGTCCGGGATCATGGGGTGAGGTTTTCTCAGTTCCAACTGCATGGCACGCCGGATCGGGAGAGACTGGTCGACAGAAACTGTTTGACCTCTCTAGCTGGACTTTCTCGGAATATCGGCTGTGAACATATCTGTGGGAGGGATGAATTCATACGTCTGTCACGCCTGGACACATTGACCCCCAGCCCCACCCACATTCCCAACCCCTCACACCCTTTTCCTTACCAGAACTTCCACTCCTTCCTTATCTAAAAAGACCCTCCACACAGCATCCCTAAATGTTGAATTATTTTCCTCCTGTTTCAACGAAACGTCATGTTTCATGTTACGAATGTGTAAAGAAACAGAACAAACAACAAACCTAACCTATTGTTACGTAAACTAACTATACTAGGTACCCTAACCTAATCTATTACATATATTATCTTCTTCAGTTCTCTCGTTGTTCTGTTTTATCCGGTTTCCATATTAAACGTGGCAGTAAATGGAACTGGAATGGTGAGTTTTGCATCGTGAAATGTGCTCTGCTTTTTCAGTCTTGAATTTTTGTGTCAACGCTACTCTTTTCAGCCCGTAACGTCATTTACATCATAGATTATGGAGTTTTGAAATTTGTCAAAAAACAAGGCTTTGGTGTCAAGGAAATTTGTTAGTTTTTTTCTATCAGAGTTCCTAACAAAAATATACGTTGCTCGAAATATCGTTTTTATCACGAGCTATTGGAACTTTGGAATATTAATTAAAACAGTTTAAAAATAGAGTAAAAGACGTCATGCTGATTATATTTTGTCTTTAATTCAGAAATAAATATAATATAAACAAGTTCATACTTAATTCACAGGATTATTAATAATAATTCTTGGTCTACGTGTTCAACCATATTTTCTTTATAAGGATGGCTTAGTCACTGAGCTCGAACAGTTGTGAAACTTTTTTTTATTTATTTTTATATCATTACTATGAATGACACTATTATATACTGATTATGGAATCTGCTGACGGTCAATTGAAATGCCACACATGAAAAAAATGACGCCGAAAAATCCTTCTACAAATATCACAGATAGTAAAATTTCTTCTTATTACCAGCCTAGGTTCTCCCTGCCTCGTAAACTCAGGTTCACCATCAATAGGATAAGGTGCCCCCAGCTCCTATAGCCGTTGTGCCCACATGATGCATAGTTGGAGCCTCAACCCGTTTAATCACAGGAGACCATATTTGTCCCAGCTCAAATAAGTCTTATAGAAAACTCCCTTACTATCAAAGTCAGAAGTATAATCTGAACGGTATTGGAAAGAGAAAACCACACGCTTTATATTCGAATCTTAAAGTTAACCACAACATAATTAAAATGTATGCCTTTATGAAACCAAAGTTTCCGACCGCAATTTGGAAAAAAAATATGAAAATTTGTGAATTTTTTATGATTTTTTTTTTACATGAAACGACAAAAATTGAAGTGACAGTAACATTTACAATTCATTTGTCTAAAAAAATTAAGTGTGTTTTTTTTGTAAAAACGTAAGGTGAGCAATTTTTAAAGTTTGCATTAAAAAATGTTATATTTAAAAAATTACATGGTTATTTCTAAAGGCCTTTGCTCACGGAGAAACTGAAATGAAACCAGTTGTCAACGCACCAGCACTTTTGATTGTGTGGTAGATGCTTTTCAGTTGCCTTGTTAGCAGGTTGCCATGGTAGCGCTCACGAATTTCGAATCGACAACTGGTTTCATTTCAGTTTCTCCGTGAGCGATGGCCTTTATACTAAAATTTGAAATTATATGTTTAGGTACCTACCACCTTAACACCTTTCAAAAACATTTTTATTTTTCGTATATTATGTTCGCAAATATTCCATTTATTTGGATTTTATTGCTAAAACGGAAATATTTTTACCTACTAACAAAATGCGCCCGAAATTTGAAAGGTTAAAGGGTCGGCGTTGTGCGAATGCGATGCGGTGCAGAACACCGATCAACGAATGCCCGCTCCATTCATTCCCCGGCGGGATTGATGAGGCCCACAGAGCAACGCCTGAGGCTAGCTCGCAGACCTAGATGTCCCCATCTGATCCCCCACCATACGAAAGAAGAACAGATAATAAAAACAAGTGAAATGGCCCATCCATTAGATACTTTACTGAAGAAGATTGCGTTTACCTCTAACACGCTGTAAAAATTTTAAAGACTGAAGAGTACATAGCTCAATGTATTTGCTGCTTTAGACGAACTAATAAAATGATATTTATTTTTCTTCTATGATTTGAATTCCAATATCAATAATTTTTTTTAATGAAATAACCAATGTTGTGATGCATAATTTCGCAAAGTCACCATTAGCTAATATTTTCAAATCGATAATTAATTTGATTAGATTCCACATTCTTTAATAACATATTGGACTAAAATTTACATAAATCTGATTAACTAACGATCGAACGAAGAGTTTTGCGTAGACAAATTAATATGAATAATATTCCGCAAGACGAGTTTTCGATAAAAAAACATTTTATCCGTTTTAGCTACGTGACTTGTTCGGAGTAAACCTGTGCTCAAATGGTTACACAAGGACGAAAATAATGACTTTGGAAACCATTTAAAATTTATTCCCATAAAAATTCTTTCACGACATCTATTAGATGTTTTCGCATTATATCGGGATATTTTGACGATGAAATTAAATCACGAAATAATAAATATATACTAATATTCTAATAAAATTACGGAATGTAACTTGATTTGCCAAGATGAAAGCTGAGATTTTTTCTATGGAATCAAAAAATACCAAACATTTCAGATATACAATAAAAATAATCGTTGTGTAAAACATATTTTTATTTATTTTATTTTTGTTTGGGAGACAAGGACGGGTTGTTTCAAAAAATTTGATGAGTTCATCAAATATTTGAAGTTAATTTTCAGGTTCTGTGTAAGTTCTTTTCGAGTTTTGTTTTTTAACATCATAGGCCAGCTGCTTCACAAAACTGAAATCATCACAGAACTTGAATAGAACTTACACAGAACGTGAAAATTAACGTCAAATATTTGACGAATTCGTCAAATTTTTTGAAACAACCCATCCTAAAACAATTTAAATTGAAATAAAGAATAATATCTAAGTTAAATTAATTTTACCACTTGTAACAATTGCACCATTGTGGTTTCCACTTGGGTATTAATATAATTCTTTCCTTATATCTCGCAAACCAACATCGAGGCAATATCTACCGTTCATTGAGACAATTCCAACACAGAATCACAATTGTATACTACCGCTCGCCGTATACAAAATTTGGGTAATGAGTAGTATTGACTATAAAGATGTTGTTGACATATTTAACCCATCATTTAATAAATATAAATAAGCAGTAGAATTTATATTGGAAAGAAGAAAAACAAATTTATTTAAACAAACTAATAGCTCTTCTTCGACTTACTTCATCTATGTATTATACTTTTCCCAGCCTTCTGTTTTTCCATCTTATATGGTGGAGTATTTTGTTTTTATTTTATTTCGTTTTTGATTTTGATTTTGTTTTTGATTCTGTTTTTTTATCTTGTTTGTTTTTGATACGGTTTTTGTTTCTGTTTTTTATTTTGTTTTTTATTCTATTTTTGATTTTATTTTTGATTCTGCTTTTGATTTTGTTTTTGATTTTGTTATGCTCATTTCGATGTTCTTTGTGAAATAAAAAAATAACATGCAAGCGCCCATCTGGGCATGAAATTCAAAATAAATAATATAAAAGTCAATTAAGCGATTTGAGAGATGATAATTAAGAAAAATTATATAACAAATTGTTTAAATGAGAATAGGGACGGGGTAGGATGTACAAAAAACAAACAAAAGGGAAGTTCATATAATGGTGGTAGCATTCGATGATATCTATAATTGTTATAATAGAATGTGGTGCAGAGTTAAAAATGTCAAATTGTGTGTAGTGTCTATTGAAAGTGTGTGATGCACGATAAATTAAGGAGTTTTGCTTAGAATTGGTGTTGCATCGATGGAGGCTAAGAATTTTGTCTGGTCTGGTTCATTGGTAAGTTGAAATGTGCTTGATTGTCATTAGAAAAAATCTATTTATGTTGACATTTACACACCCGTTTCTGTCTTCAGCTCAGAATATTGTTTCCATCACGAGATTTCAAATATCAAAAAGTGTATGTCGAGAAACGTGACAAGACAAAAAGTGTATGTCGAGAAACGTGACAAGACAAAAAGTGTATGTCGAGAAACGTGACAAGACAAAAAGTGTATGTCGAGAAACGTGACAAGACAAAAAGTGTATGTCGAGAAACGTGACAAGACAAAAAGTGTATCTCGAGAAACGTGACAAGACAAAAAGTGTATGTCGAGAAACGTGACAAGACAAAAAGTGTATGTCGAGAAACGTGACAAGACAAAAAGTGTATGTCGAGAAACGTGACAAGACAAAAAGTGTATGTCGAGAAACGTGACAAGACAAAAAGTGTATGTCGAGAAACGTGACAAGACAAAAAGTGTATGTCGAGAAACGTGACAAGACAAAAAGTGTATGTCGAGAAACGTGACAAGACAAAAAGTGTATGTCGAGAAACGTGACAAGACAAAAAGTGTATGTCGAGAAACGTGACAAGACAAAAAGTGTATGTCGAGAAACGTGACAAGACAAAAAGTGTATGTCGAGAAACGTGACAAGACAAAAAGTGTATGTCGAGAAACGTGACAAGACAATACACGTTTTTTTGTTGTTTCTTTTTCCGATTTTTGTTGGAAATTTCAATGCAACAATTTTCAGCTCTCGATATCATTTCCATGTGAAGCTATGAAGCCTCATCTTTGGTAAAAATGAGACAAGAAACCATATTTAAACCAATTTTTTTTCAGCCAGAAAGGTACCTATTTGAAAACCGAGGTAGAACAGCAGAGTTGCTGAACTAACAAAAAAATAATATAGAATATACATAAACCTGACCTAACCTAACTCAACTCAATCCAAAATGTGTTTTTTTTTAAACCTAATAGAGTTCACCTTACTAAATAATATCTCTATGGAATATGTGTGTAGTATATTTCCCCATTTTCCTGTTGTTGACAGCTATGGCCGTACGAAGTATAGATGTTTGTGATGTATCCGGTATATGAAGCACTATTATTTATTACAATGCTTCGCACAACCTGATTGAAGACCAGTTTCCAGTTCTTATTTAACTGAGAAGATCAGACAAGAGAAGGCTTTGGCCCTAATCTTATCTGGTCTTGTATCAAACCACTTCCCCGCCTCAGATAAATGGATAGACAAGAAAAGTTAATAAATATTACGCAGAGAAATTAAATTTCATCTTTCGACTACGACCCATCTAGAAATTGTGTCCAAGACATGTAAAAATATATAGAAAATGGTGTTACGCTTGAGGTGACCCAACAATTCATAATCTGCTCTCTCATAGATGGCGCAAGTTAGACAACACTTTTTTGCAATTTACGCTTTGAAATATTAAATTGTTGGCACCCGTACATGCACAATTTGTATATGAACAAATGTCCGTAAACAAACTCAAATCTTTCAATAAAGGCTTACAGGTGATTCAATACAATATTGTTTTGTAAGCCTCTCTAGATAGTTTTAAAATAAAATGTGTGTATTGAGCGTGTCCCTGTTCTCTGTTTATTTACCATATTTTCAATATCGTTTTAACTTGTAAACATTGTATGAACGTGTTGGCCAAAAATAGAAACGAAGGCTTCACTAAAAAAATTTCCATAAATTGATTTCCAAAATCAAAAGGAATTAAGAAAGTTTGTCTACCTCAAATATTGATTTTGTTTTTTTTGGAGATTGAATATATTTATATTTAAAAATTTTAAAGATGTGTTAAGACTAACAAATAAGTAAACCAAACAATAAAATTATAATATGATCCCTAATTTTTACCATGAACCTAAAATGCCCTGAAGGGAGCTATTTGAGAAAAAATTGAAGCCGTGAGGCGAGATGGAAGCTATATGAAAAAATAATTTATGTACCTACAGTTTGTCAAATAAGAGTAGAAAACATAGGAGGGCGCCACTGTTGTTCAAATGGCATTACTAAAAATATAACTCATGGTGGAAATGTACAGCTAAAAAAATAAAAAGGCATAAACGTAAAAAAAATATTTTTTCATTGCAATATAGATACCAACCGATCTAAAAATTAGAATTGCATATAGGTATATTATGCCTATGCAATTTTGTGTTAACATAATGAAGAATTACGAAATTTTAATAAAATTTAAAGCACAGTGCTTCTTAGATTTAATTTTTTTTCTTTAAGAACAAAAAAATGTTTAAAAAATGTCATTTACAGTGTTTCATATATTTCGACACCTAAATTTGCGCTCTTGTTAAAAAAATGGCATAGTAGGTTGGGCATTTAACATTTTTTAATAATTAATATGAACTCCCAACGAATTGCCAAAGTTGCCTCTAAAATCATAAAAAATCGACTTCTTTAATGCCTATATTTTTTAATTTGAAACGCAAATAAATAAAGAAGCACATATTAGTACTAGATATTTGCTATACCTACCCTTTGTTTGGTTAAGCAATTTGCTCTCAATTCCAAATTTAAGTTCCTCTTAAAAGCAAAAGTTCCGAATGCCTCATACATCAATACAGTGGGTCAATCATCATTGAATATTTTTTATTTGACTGCGAAGCACGAAACAGACAAGTTGTATTTAAGCTCAAGCATCTAACTGAGAAATTTCTCATTTGAACTTAAAGTGTGTACTTACCTTTATAGATGCAGTAACTTACCTTTGAATATCTAATAAATACCTGACATGTGTAACAATCACCTGATCGATCTCTGTCCCCTCCCGAGCTTTTAGAATGTTTCTGGATCAGGTTATCGGAATTATATTAACTCTCTATTCTTGTAGCAATTTCTTACATTCTTACATATTAAATAAAGCTAGGAGGTGCAGGAATGAAAGCCAATATCAATAGAAAAGCGGTGCTGTCTCTCTACCGGTTGTTGAAATAATTTTCACTGAGAAGGACAGCCAGAAATTTCTTATGTTGTTCAGTCATGATTGTTGGTTTATTGGGAAACAATCCTTATCATCTTTCTACAACCTTGGGTCAAACTAGTAAAGGCCCGTTTATATTAGGAATAGTCTGTAATCCGTATTCGATAAGCCCTAGGCCGTAGAAGTTGGAAGATAGGAAACCTGTGTAACCGTTTATAATAGATAGCAATAATCTTTAATAATTTTCCATAACCGAAAAGATGGTTCAACTTTATCTTTTACGGTTATGGATTACAGAAAGCTTAGATATATGCTGAGATTTACGTATTTTCGATCAATATTCTACGGTATCTACAATTCACTTTAGTTGAATAATAATTTTGTGAACAAATATTTAAGCGGAGTTAATAAATACTTTACCGAATTAAAATTTATATTCACTGAAGACGAAAGTGATCTAATAAATAGTAATGAACATCTCTTATAATCTAATATAATCTCCCGGTTGACAGTTGACATAGACAAGTGATAGCGGCATTGTCACTTCTATGGGCATATTCTATTCTATTCCTATTCCAATTATAAACGACCATGTAAAATATTACGGATTACGGATTACGGCCCCGGCCTATTCTTATCGCTTATTCCTAACATAAACGGGCCTTAAGGAAGGCTTTCAAACAGAGCTTGTTTCTATTTTTTTATATTACTTACTCTTTTATACGTCCATGGGGGTTTTACACTGCGTCACCCCAGTTCTTATTTGTCCAACAGACCATTTTAGTTTTTGTTCAATCTCCACTTTAAAATTAAAAACTAAGTATAAAAAATTACAGTTAATCACTTAATTAAGAATTATTTAAACTAATGAGACCTTTACCTTTACGGAAATAGCTTTATCTTAAACAACTATCATAATGTTTCACTGAAATAATTAAAGTAAACCTTCGCCTTCTGTAAAATGTTCTAATGGTCTATTGGACAAATAAGAACTAAGGCGGCCAATTTGGTACATATTTTTTAAATTTATTTTACACAAAGCAAATAAACAATAGAAATAATATATTGCCATAAAAATAATTGTTTAAGCATGTTTTAAACATAGAAATTGTTACATTGAAAATATCGATATAATTTGTATGTTTGTTTGTTATGTGTCCTAGCGAGGAATTGAAAAATTGAGAATTTATGTTTTGAGTCTAATAATGTGCCCACGTCTGTGGGTAGAGCTCAAGCGAACTCTGTTGGGACATAAAGGAAGTATATAACCCCGTCATCATCTTGAACCGGAAACAGAACACACAAACAAATTTGTAGACGACAAAACGTTTGTTTTCTTTTATTATTGGTTAATACGCTTTTTTCGATTTTTTTTAAATAATAAAATGTAATTTGGGTATGGCACGGTTTTGCCGTAAGCGTGCACTTAGATTTACTTGCTTATAAAGTCGATAATAATTAATAATTTATGGGGAAAATTAAAAAAACATTACTTTCATAAAATTTTTAATTAATTACTAAATATTTACGAAGAACACGTTTTCATAGACCGCTGCATTTTATAGGGCAACTTCAGGGATAGACAGGTTACGACTAATCATGATAAAAAATGCCAACCTGCTCTCGTAAATATCTAATCAATCTATAATAATTATATACGAATGATATTATGTACTAAAACGATACGAATAATATTGCAACAATGAAATAGAGAAACGAAAAGAAAATAAAAAAGATTTTGGGTGACACTGCTCAGCTTACAATATTAACAATGGAACAACCCCCTGTCCAAGAAGTCGTCTCGAAACTTCATGTTTTTTGCAAATGTATCAAATTAAAAAGCTTGCTGCGGACAGAAGCTTCAAATTTTTATCGAAAAATTCAGGAAATCAAAATGTTGATTTTTGCGTGATAGTACAGCAGCACAGCCATCCGAATTATGAATTTGTAGGAACTGCGTGTGACTGCATGGGACACAATTGCATACATTTTAACAATGCTCACTTTGAAAGCTCATGACTTCGTCAGTTTTGGGGATATCAAAAAACTAATTACAGGTACTGTCGTAAAATAATCACAGAATAAAGAAGAAAACTAGAAGCGTCTTCCATACAAATTTGAAAGGAAACAAATGTTCCATTGAGCCCATTTAGCACACGCCCTATCCCGCTTACACTTGCCTGACTTGTAGATCTACATCTCATTTGAACTTAGTAATAATGGTGAAACACAGTTTTGTATTGGAAATTTAAGGCCCGATTGGCCAAATATTTTGATAAAAAAAAAGAATTATGCAATTTGGTGCAGTCGTTCGGAAATTATGCGCGTACGAACATTTCGGAGATTCGTTTTTATTTATATAGATAGATATTAACTACGACGCCTGAAATAAAATTTCCCGCAAATATATCAGCATCGTTTCCACGCAACGATTTGTTTTCTGACGTTAGCAATAATCGTTTTTGTTAGCGACAGAAAACTTATAATAAATATAATAATATTTATTATTTCTTAAGCTTACCATTATATACTTACTTTTAAGCTTACCATTATATACTGCCTAAATTACTCGCATATAATACGTAGCTTTCTATTGGTGAAAGAATTCTTAAAATCGGTTTATTGGTTTATGCGTGAAAGTGTAACTAACAAACACACGCAGTTTCGCATTTATAATATTGGTATAGATTGATAAATCTTTATTTTTTTTTGTCGAAAAAATTTTCTAGAACGATTTAAAATAAATATGCCGTTTTCGTTTCGACGCCAAAACGACATGCTCGTTTTTATTCTTTAATTCAGCAGCGTTGACATCACGCCGGTCAACGTTGGTGACAGTCATCTTACCAGCCAGTGGCATATTCTACGTCATAATGACGTTGTAGCTAATTGGAACCGTTTCGGTATGAGCGGTTTTTCATCAGAATCAGATAAATAAACTTTAAATCTTCCGCACATTTTTAACGATGTTCATAGTTTGTGAAAATATCCCATTGAGAGTAAAGCTTATAAAACAAATTTTATTGACAAATGTAATGGAATGCTGAAAACTTCGAGTCAATTCAGTGCAGCGTGCATTATGGTTGTTCTCATTGTTTTGTGTTTAGCATAACCGCTTCGACTATATATCAATAATCAGTACCTGAGATTGAACGGCTTCGTAGAATTATGATATTGGATAACAGCGGTGGCATTCCAATAGGATCGTGTCACCACAGACCAAAGACTGAGTTGTCGTGGACTATAGAAAGCATTCAACGTATTCATGTCCTGGGGCAAGTGGAATGCATGAAGGGGTGTTTCGACTATTAAATATTATGTAAATACAAACCATGACAAGTTAGCAATTGTTGAGGTATGCATGTGGCATCCGGGGATCGTGTATATCTGGTGAATTCTGGGAATGGAAGACTTTTTTGATATGTGAGTTGGTTGATTGGTTTGTTGGTCATATGCATTACAATTTAACACTCTGCCTCACTAGCTTTGGGCAGTCAGACTCTTAGGTGGCATGTAATAACATAACATCGTGTAAAATTCGGAACCAGGCCGCTAAAAATAAAACTCCAAATGCAGATGGCATAAGGTTTAAATTCACGTTTCATCAGCCGCTTATTTTGGTTTATTCACGCAAAAAACATCACCGAAAAGCGTTTTAAAAGTTTTATGTTATGTTGCAAAGTTCAAGCACAAATATTTAAATGTTTTACGATTATTTTCTAAAAAATTAAATTTTCCACAGTATAAAATGAAATCATAACCGAAAAGGTGCTTGTCGCTCGATGACATTGAGCGTGTTTTTTTTTTTTTTTTACATTAACTCCACACAGGAGGCCTTGAGGAAAATAATTCCCCTCAGGGCCTATGTCATCTGGGATGCTGTGTGGAGGGTCTTTTTGAGGAGAGGAAGGAATGTACATTGGTCTTGAAGAGACCCATGTTGTAGGAGGGAGGAAACACAGGTGCCGGCAAATCGTTCCATAGCCGAGCTGTTGAACTCAAGAACGAGTCGAAAAAACGACCCGTTCTCACGTGACAAATGTCAACCGTGTACATATGTTGGGCGCGCGTATGGCGTGTCTCCCGACTATGCACCGGTGCCGAAGGGATCAATGACGCTAGTTCCTCAGAGCATCTTCCATTGAAATACCGGTAGACATGGATAGCATTCCCACCCGACGCCTGTGCTCTAAAGATTGCAACCCGTTCGTTAAGATGGGAGAATCTATCAAACGGACCGCCCGTTTCTGCACAGAGTCGAGGGTATTTTTCAAGTATTTTGGAGCTCCAGACCAGAGGTGGCTGCCAAATTCAACCGTGGGGCGCACTTGCGATTTGTACAGGGTAAGCATTTGGGTACTATTAAAGTATCTGCGGGCCCTGTACAGTACGCCCAGTTTTTGAGAAGCTAACTTTACTCTGGCTTCGATGGAGCCCCCATACCTGAGCTGGTCACTTATAGTTACACCGAGCATATCAATGGAAGGTCTGTTCGGAAGATTGCTTCCGTTGAAGGAGACTAGATTTTCATTTCGATCCCTTTTAGACGTAATCAGACATGATTGGGTCTTTGAAACATTGAATTCGACGAGGTTATTCTTACCCCAAGAGAAAACACTCTCGAGGTAACCATCCATTCTTTGCTTCAAAGCCCTCCGAGCCGTTGGAGTTTGTGTGCCCTTTGGGGGCTTGTCAAACGAAAAGCTGTCATGGACTGTACTGTCATCCGCGTAACAATGAATTGGCGCACATGACAAAAGGTCGTTGATGTGCAACAAAAACAAAGTCGGGGACAGAACCGATCCCTGTGGGACGCCAGCATTTACAAGCTACTATCTGGGAAATTCACTATCTATTAGTAAACTCGCTCAGTGTCATCGTATTACTTGCTAACTAGCAGATTGTGGACAATCTACGAAAAGAGTTGGAAGGTCGTTAACTTTACTCGCTACTCGCTCAAGATGGCGGCCTACCGACAGCTGATTTCGTAACTGTCAGAATTAGTTCGCGCGGGAGCCGTTATTCTCGCTACTGACTAGCGTGTGGCGCTAGCTGCGAGCTCAAGTATTTTACAAAATGTCAACCGAATTGGTTCGCGCGAGGGTCGTTATTTTAGCTGCTACTGTCGCTACTGAGCGAGTAGACAGTTTTGTGTGTCGTCATGACAATCTCACTCGCCGATTCACCCGCTTTTAGCTTGCAAACTCGCTCTATGTAATCGGGGCTTAAGTAGAAGATTTTGAACTAAATTCTTGTTATTTTTTTTTTGAGCTTATAAAAAGACTATTCTAAAAAACATACAATTATTTCGAAGGCAAACATGTGTTCTACTCGCAGTATTTGAAGCATCTAAACTGTTTCTAAGCGATCTAATTTTCAAAACAAAAGCACATGATTTTGCATTGCTTAGTAACGCATATGCATACTTTAATATAACAATTCCGCGAACAAATAAGATCACATGCGGTCAAGCGATGACAATATTTCCCAAAAACAAATGTATTATTTTCAAAAGTGATCCAATTAATTTTCGAGGAATAATTGATGATGATTGACATCCATTGAAATAAAATTCCTCTAAATATGATCACAGAACAAAAATTGCATTATCAGAAACAATACGAATCTAACCACAAAATCTAGCCACAGTAGAAGACAAATGATTAGTTGGTATGATATGATATATATTTATACCAATGATCGAAGTAAAGACTTCCTTATAATTTCGTTCTCGTGACCCCTGTGCATGTGACTACACCTGAACATACCACGTACATCTATTGATTAGTCACACCTACAAAAATAATTACAACTAAGTGCCTTTGTGGTTAGGCAGAACCAATAATAGAATTCCAGTAACTCCTTCGCTATTGAGAATCGCCCAGCGATTGCAGTAATCCGTTTCAACAAACCGTCAATCTGGAACAAGTTAAATATGCAAATGTCTGGAAACTGCGTCCAGAGATGTATCTGTGGTTGGATCTATTGTGGAATGGAACCCAGTTGTTGACCAGGGGTGAACTGGTGACCTTAATAGTCTGGTAATCAATGCAAGTTGAAAATAATTAATAATTCTCTATTTCAACCGAACACTGCGGTGAATGTAATATTCTATCTGCCATATGATATTCACACAAAAATTAATGTAAAAAGAAAGAATTTACGTGAAACCAAAAATGAACATGATAACAACTTAATAGTACTTAATACAAAACGAAAAAAAAACATTTTGTACATTATGGTGGCTTGAAGGAAATTCTCCGTCTGTCATAATGTTAGGGTGCCCGCTGTGCCACTGGGCGACAGCCTGAACGAGAGATTTCCAAAGATGTATTGATTAAAATTAAAAATATTTGAAGAGTAATTTCTTGGATTCAGAGCTCTTTAACTTGATAGCCCTTCTTTTTTCAAACTTTTTTTAACATTAGCTCCACACAGGAGGCCATGAGAAAAAAAAAATCCCCCAGGGCCTATATTATCTTTGGGGATGCTGTGTGGAGGGTCGTTTTTAGGGGAATGAAGGAGAGCACGTCCTGAGAAGGAAACAGGTATGAGGGGTAGGTAGGAATCTGCGGGTCTACGTGTTCAGGAGTGACAAACGTATGGATCCAAACCTGCCACTGCGGTGCAAGGCGATGAGTCGAGAGATTCCGGAGAGATCTAGGTTAGGTCTCCCGCAACCAGTCTCTTCCAATCCGGCCCGCCATCCATTAGGTGGAACGTCAAAACTTAGACAAACCTTACCCCACAAACCCGAGCACCCCTCTTAAACTGCCAAACTAAGCGAACACTTGGGGTGACCTATGGCAAGGGTGTTGGTTATTCAATAAATGGTTCCCGGGCGGCGGTACCCATAACCGCCGCCCAAATTGAAGATTTAACGAGTTATTGACGAAAAACATAAAAATGTCCCATATTTTTCAAGACGGCGGCTTTTCCAAGATTATCCGAGGAGATTTGAGGCTGCGCCTAGTATCTTCAATTTTACTATCACCAAATTTTGGCTAATTTTCGGAACTTTGATCAAAGGTGAAAAATCCTGTCGGCCCAATTCGTCCCTGATTTTTTTCTGAATTCTGCATTGCATTGAGAGGGGTTATGTGGGAGGCGGGCGACTGGGGTGTCTGGAGCATGGTGCCCGGTGCCCGGTGTCCGGTGTCTGGGGTCTGGCCCTATAGCTCGGGCCTGCAGAAGTGCAACGTTGCATCATCGCTAATGGCGCTTGAATTGTTCTCAATTAGTTCAATAAATTATTGTACAATGCTGTTCATAAGTTCGTCTCTCCGCGTTTCTTTCGAGCAGGCACTTAAATGAGCTGCGAAAGCTTTTAAAAATATAGATATTAATGTTTAACATTTAACAAAATTAGTGATATAATTATGTTACTTTCCGAGATTAAGATCCTCGGCTACGAATCCAGATGTCGCGGGTTCGACGCCCGGCGAGCGTAAATATATTTTTTTAAAATTCTAATGTGTTATTTCTTAAAGATGATTTAGAATGAAATTATAATAACTGCCAACCCTGCACAAATCGCAAGTGGGCCTCATGGTTGAATTCGGCAGCCACCTCTGGTTTGGAGCCCTAAAATAACTGAAAAACTCTCGATCTGTTCAGAAACGGGCGTTCCGTTTGATATATTCTCCTATCTTAACAAACGGATTGAAATCTTCAACATTTTTACACAGTTGTCATATGAGAACGGGTCGTTTTTTATGACTCGTTATTGAGTTACTTGTACGGTTTGCCGGCCCTTGTGTTTCCTCCCTCCAAGCAACATAGCTCTCTTCAAAACCAAGGTTCACCCCTTCCTTTTCACAAAAAGACCCTCCATACAGCATCCCCAAAGATGACAAAAAATAAATATTTATTTATTACTTACTCTTTTATACGGCCATAGGGTTATTATATTGGGTAACAATAATATAAATAATAGCATAAATTAAAGTTATGCGTAAATACACTATATAGCACCTTAATCGAAATATTATGGTAGCTATGTTTCGATAAACACGTAATAAATACTTTAAAAAAGTTTGCTAATTACAAACATAAATATTGACAATCCTATCGTATTTCCCTCTATAATTAAAATAACAATCTCACATTAATTTACTTACCATATATTCTATGTTACCTGCTTTGTGTCAACTATTATATTTGGTGTTATCTATATTTTGTATATCTTATATCTTATGTTATCTTTATTTTGTTTCTTATATTTATATTATATTATGTATTTCTTATTTTTCCAAAAACATGTACTGCACTATATGTAAAAGCCCTATGGGCGTTTAAATAAATAAATAAATAAATACTGTAGTGAGTATGTAGAAACCAAGACGGGGCGCCCCGGTATGCGCAGATGCGATATTTGCAGTAGTGCGGGTGAACGATTTATTGGCGACACCTTTGAGCGCACGATTTCATAATAATGGCTCATCTTCTTTGCTTCTATTATCTATGGCTATGAAGGAGTTCTCAGCAACACTACCATAATAACAATTTCAGCTTACCACCACATCTGATTTGGCTCCGGGACATTCTTGCAATGCTAAGTAGCTTTTGTTCGCTTTATTTATCTTTATGGGCCGCTATTTTGGATCGAGAAACTGATTTGATCGACTTAAAAGCAAGGGGCCTACTTTTCAGAATCTATATCGACTGCGGTTTGGAAAACTCTTCGAGCCACACAATGAAAACTTTACAGGAGATGGTAGAAACGAATATTTATAAATTCGTAAAACTAATTAAAAAATTTGATGTTTGTAGGAAAGTGGTTTCTAGTTTTTCAATTTTGATGTAAAATATTGATATTCTTTTTACAATTTGAGGGCTGAGTAATTTCATCTATGGTTCTTAACTGCTTTTTGCCACAACATGGCACTATTTAAAAAACCTCGGATTGCTTTGCTGCCAATTTTGGCAAATTTCCTTTATTTGGTAGAATTTTGCGATTTTATAATATTTTTTTATAAATCCTACGAATATGTGATAATCGACAAAAGATAGGTGAATTCATTGGCTGTATATAACTATAATCAGTTTGTATGTCTAAATATTAAAATTCAGCGGTATGATTTTTTTTTAATTTCGGCGGAAAATATTCAAAATGATCACCAAAAAATGTCGGGCCATCAAAGAAAAAAGTTTTAAATTGCGCTGTCGCTCCAGTGGTTATGAAAAAAAACAAAAAAATACGCATTAATTTAGTTTTCAGTATTAAAAATGCCTAAATCAGCAAAAAATATTTTACCGTGTTGTACTTCGAAGACCATTCTACATGAAACCACTGAAAACATGTCCAAAAATTTGGCTTGAAGGATTTTATCAAAACACAGTCGATATGAGTATTTGAAATTTGAAATCAATAAAGGCTAGATTTGGAGGAAGATAGGCATACTAATGAATTAAGCTCTACGGTCTTCGAGTTCGAACCGTTAACATCCATGTCTTTGAATCCAGGGTTCGATTCCCGCGTGAAAGTAAAGTTAATTTCATTAACATAATGTTTTTCCTAACATTGAATTAAAACACAAATACATGTTATATTTGAAACGCTTTCCATTATGGAATATATCGCTCTGATGAAATACAACAATTCAGAATCGACTTGAAATGTCGAAGGGTTTAAGAGATTTTATTGGCAGACCTGTGATTATTGCATATGTTTCTGATGTTTTTGACGTTTCTGTGTTGTAAATTTGTAATTACGACCGCACTTTCTTTGAAATCGCTCACGGGATATTACCCGAAACCAAAAACCTGATAACCACCCGCGGGAAAGAAATTAATGCTGCGAACACGTGCAAAACAAAATTGCAACAGATTAATTAAGCAAGTTAATTTTCATGTGAAAAATATCTACCCTCCGGCGAAACGTTCTTGTTGGTAAAGAAATTGCTTCAGCTTGCTCCACATTATGTATTGCAGCCAACATCGCCGGTAAATCAGCCAGTATATGGAACCTTAAAAACCCTCTGTATAAATAATATACAATGCTTGTCAATCGAAGAGCGCGCGGGAAATGACATTGGGCGAGTTTACAAACTTCTATCTGGGAAATTCACTACCTGTTGGTAAACTCACTCAGTGTCATCGTATTACTTGTTAACTAGCAGATTGTGGACAATCTACGAAAAAAGTTGAAAGGTGGTCATCTTTACTCGCTACCGCTGGTGTTTGCCTAAAAATGACGGCCCACCAACAGCTGATTTCGTCTGTCAGGATTAGTTCGGGCGGGAGCCGTTTTTGGCTAGCGTGTGGCGCTTGCTGCGAGCTGTCAGTTTCCTACAAAACGTCGACAGAACTAGTTCGAGCGGGCGTCGTTATTTTAGCTCATATTATCAAAAAGATGTTAAAAAGGAAAACTAAACTGCACAGAAGATTCTAGCCTTCAATTGCTTCATATCCATTCCCATAATCAACTGTTTTTCATTGAGTTCACTAAACAAACTTTTGAAGATTTCAATTTTTAGTTTCGTGTTGCAATAGTCTTTATCTTTTATATTCCATAACATAGGGTACTGCTGATAGACGTTAAGAAATACCACAATTTAATTTACGCTCCACTACATTTTTAATGCTAGAACACTCAGAAAATATGGCAACTCGCTAGGTAGTTCGCTACTGAGCGAGTGGACAGTTTTGTGTGTCATTATGACAATCTCACTCGCCGACTCACCCGCTTTTAAACTTACCGGCTAGTAGCTTGTAAACTCGCTCTACGTAATCGACGCTTTAGGTTAGGATAGAATGTACCAAATTTTGACAATTTTGTCTGTGTCGACTGTCAAACTGTCGACTTTTGACGCTTTGCATCTTTTTATGTATCTTCGAGAGACTCGAAAATAACAGCGTAGACCAATGTGTGTAGATTGCGAGCGGCCTCGATTGGAGAATCGAGTCCCTGGTCTTTTGACTGCTCAATCAATAAGTGAACCAGCAACTTTAAAAAACTGCCGATATGAACCTTGCACAAGCCATGGTTTATAGACCAATCATTTGTGTTCACAGTTCACACCAATGTCGTTATACCATTAATTTTATCAAGTTCCACCGTAAGTATTGCTATTTTTATCGGTCAATCTACAAACTAATTACTGTGTTACCATTTAAGCGCGAGGTAATTGATAAAATGTATAGCAGTAGGTGCCATAAGCAGTGGCGTACGTTTCATTAATTTTAGAAATCAAAAAAAAATTAACGAAAATTTTGATTACGTAGATATTAGAATCAGAGAGGTGGGCCATGAAACCCAGTAATATGAAACTGAGCGCACAAAAGCGTCGCCAACTAGTTCACTTCTAGAAATGGCATCGAGGCTCAGTGGCACTCTTGTTTCTACCTACAAACCAGATACGTAATTTTCAATGGCTCCATGCAGTTTGTTCAGAGCTTGGCGGCATTCCGCACACTTCCAAGCCTTATCTCTCTTAGTTTCTATGATCTACAATTGTTTAATAGTTTACGATTTTAGTAAGAAGTTATTATATGATTTAAGGTAGGCACTAATTTTTTTACTTATTTCGTGATTCTTTTTTATTCCATGAAGCATGGGTATGACGCTTACACACATGCTTTTTTTTCCAAAAACGAAATTTCCTCACTTATTCGTATAGGAATCAAACATTGTTCCGTTCCTTCTCACCTTTTTAAAATTCACGTCTTTGACTCCCCAGATTGTACATTCTGTGGTCTAGAAGTGGGAACTTTAGATTATATTTTTTGGTTGTTCCTCTCTGAACAAATATGCTCTCTTCTATAAAGCGATATCTAAAATTCAACATCTCATGTCTTCTTAATGTGAACTCGACTCCAATCTTCCATATAATTTTTAAAATTTCCCTTATTATATAAATTCACCTTTCCTTTCTCCATGATTTTAAATGATGACCAAGAATACCCTTAAGTGTGAAAGCCAGAAAAAATTGGAAAAAATATATTTAAAAAAACCAAGAAACGCCCTAGCCCAAGCACATTACGTTTTGGTTTTGGCAAACCATTACTGTAAAAAGCTATTTGTTTGGGTGTGGCAACAATTATTGGCCAAGGTCAAATACTTTGGCCTGAGGATTTGAGCAAGTGCTTACTCACGCTAACCATGCATTAAAAAAAACGGTACCACATAATGTTATGGTAAGTATGTGTTACACTCTCACCATGATTTTTTTCTTCCTTCCGGGCAGTTAGCAGTTAATATTTTTTTTCAGAGCTTTTATATTAATTTCCAAGTGATTTAACTCAAGGAAAACTTGAAAAGTGAGAAGAAAAAAAAATCAAGCGGAAGTTACATCAGTGAGTGGTTTAGTTAGACATATAGAGCATGTAGATAATCATTTTAGTTTGCTGACCGGATTTTAACAAATTGTTGTTCGACTATTAGCTTCGTTGCCCTTCTTTCTCCATCTTTTGATCTGATGATGAATACTGCAAAATTGTCCGAAATGTTAGCTCAACAAGGAGTTGGAAGTAGAACATGGGGCGATTCCTCAAAAATATGGCGTTTTGCTCTATTCATTACAATGGTATTCAGACAAAAAAATACCCAATTGAAAAAACAAAGGAAGTAAAAAACATTAAAATTTAAAATAGTCCAATATGCTATGATTATGAATGAACATCGGCACCCCAGTGAAAGAAAACCGATAAAATAATGAAAAGTAGGTTGGGTTAGGTTAATTTAGTTTATTGAATGAAGACAAACAACTTTGTGTACACCACAATTTAATTAACAATATCAACATATTTCGAAAACTATGTTTTCTTCGTCAGGATAATAAGTTAATTGTTTTCATTCAATTAATAATGACGCCACAAAGTGAATTTGCGAATTTTGAAGAAATAATTTAGTTTACGTTATGTTAAATTAGGCTAGACTACGTTAGGTTCACGTTAGGGTCTGTTGTTTGATGGTTCTTTTTCTTTACTTTTCTTCAATGTTTCTGTTTTGTCATGGGACCGATTGTATCTCAATACATTATAAATTAAAGTTCTCCGCCGCGTCTGTCTGTCTGTTCGAGATAAATTCAAAAACTTTTGAACGGATTTTGATGCGGTTTTCACCAATAGATGGAGTGATTCATGAGGAAGGTTTAGGTATATAATTTGTCAATGTTTTGTGTAAATTGGTTGAAATATTAAAGGAGAATATCTGTATGTGGTGGACGAGCGGGCTGGCAAGTGGGCGGCGTGGATTTGATTTGTACGCAAATTGAAAGATGGCGGTGTGAGTTAATTTATTGAAAAAACACTTGGTTATAAAGGTTGGGTAACCATCCAGTAGATAGCGTTGTGTTTCGTTAGCCACAGCAACGCGTGGCCGGGACAGCTAGCTAATCATAAATCATTTAGAATTTTGGTAAAAACGTACGAATCCGAATAAATTAGGACTGCACCGGATTCTAGTGTGCCAATTCCCCTTATCTTGTATTACCTCTTGTACAGACCTTTGCTAATGGGACTATTTATTTATTTGCTATCTCGGCTTTCGTTGTGAAATCCTACAAAGTGTACCTACGTGTGTAGTTCGGGTAAACGTTAACCTTTCGTTATCTCAATTAGCGAACACGGATAAACTTAACTTCCTTTCTTGGCTAGGTTAAGTTAGTGGTTAAGTAGGAACCTACATTCTTGCGTATTCAATAGCCGTCGATAAATTCCATAAATTTAAAAAAAATTACTACCACGGCAACACTGAGTAAAATCGATTTTAGAACAAAATATAGTAGATTCAAATTTGGGGTTATGTTGGAATTCCGAATCTGACAGATTGCATAACTCCATTTTTAATTATTTATATAACACAGTTGTTGATTTAACATCTAATAAATGACTTCCTTGATACACACGTTAAAATATACAAAAAAAGCTTTTACGTGCAACGTGTTGAAGAATACGTTTGAATGTTAATTTTCCTTGGCATATGGTGTAGAATTATCTCCTTTTAGGAAGTATTAATAATTTCTGAACACCGTTTGATGTTGATGCGAAAAATATTCACATGAACAATGCTTTTTAAATTTACGATATTATTTTTGCTTTGATTTTGGTGTTAACATTTCGTACCATTTAACCCATGAACCTAATAATCCTTGGACAGACATAGTATATTATGTGTTTAACTAAGGGAGATTTAAGAATTATGTTTTCAATATAATCCATAAATATCTCTGCTAGATGTGGACTTAACGGTGATCCCATAGGAAGACCATCATTTTGTTGGTAGTACAGCATTACTTCGATTTAATATAAATGACATTGAATACAAATCTAGGGTGAGGAGAATTTGCCTGGCAGCCAAACTTTAGAAATGATTTGTATTCAAAGTGGTATAAAATACACTTTTAAAATTTTCTGTTTGTATTGTTAATACAATTATAAGAACTTTTTTGAGACAGGGAATGGTATAATAATAATATGTCATCAAAAATATTAAGTAAGTTTATGCATCTTTAATACATCTTCCGCCCCCCCCCGCGGCTTTAAATTGTTCTCGAATTTCGATTTGATCGATGACAGGACCCTCCATTTTTATCTACACTTTTTTAAATACACTTTGATTTGATTTTTTATTTTGTTTTCTGGAATGAATTCAAATCATAGAAGCGGAAAGTAACACACTTCCAGTTATCTCGACATTCGTTGTCGAAGACAATGCATTCTATCAAATTTTACTATCACGCACACACGCTTTTCTCTGAAATTGGCTACTAGCCGTCCTAAGAGAAGGCGCAACTAGGACGTGCCGTTAGGTGCGTAGGACCGTAGCGGAAAGTCGAAACTGTTTCGCTACATAAAAAATAGACGTATTATAGTAACAATTTTTTTGACAAGCTGTACATTCTTGCATGCTGATCTTTATGGCATAAGGAGAAAAATTTCAACAAAAAAGTGTTTGAAATCTCTTATAAGCCTTGACGGAATATTTAGCTTGCTGTGGCCGGAACCAACAATTCGCCTGGGGGGTTTTAAGTGTCCGCTGATCCAATATTTAGATTTCGCTCATTGGTGACAGCTGAATGTCATCATAATGATCTTGAAACATTATTAATGTTAAGCACTATTTTTGCACTACAGCGGGACTTATGCAAAAAATGCATTCATTAGTGCGCAAATTCATTCATGCAAATTCACCATCTCAGGTGACAATGTTTTGTCAAGTTTATTTTACTTTCGATTTTCGAAAAACAGAGATTTTCACAACTTTCTTGATTAAAAGGTTTATTTTTTCAAATTAAGTTACCGGAAAAAATGCATTTTATGGTGTGACTCTTAACATTACCCGACTTCACATATTTAATTAGTTTCCTCGGGCATCCTTGACTTCTAATATTCACTTTACCTCCTGACACATCGGTTCGACATGCCAAAACGACCCAAGCATCCCTTTCTTAAAATTGTTCACTACGTTTTCATCAGCCTTGCATTCTATCCGGGACCACAAATACGTCTCAAGAACCTCATTTCTATAGCATTCAGTCTATTTCATCCGTAATCTGTCAGTTCCACGCCACATTACCAGCGTTTGATCCGGGTTATTATCAGTACTCGATTGTGGACTGGTAGCATAGTATTGTTAGACCATTTCCACTTAAAACTTTTTAACAAACAAAAAAATTACAGTAGGTATTGTATCTGCCAGTTCCATGTCTCTCTACCAGGGTTTGATCAGGGTTATAATCTGCCAGTTCCACGCCTCTAAATTGGTTTGATTAGGGTTGTTTTCAGTACTCGATTGTGGACTGCTAGCATAGTTTCTTTGGACTATTTCTACTTTGAACTATTTAACAACAAAGATAATACGGTAAGTATTATATCTGCCAGTTCCATCTCTCTTTCTATCAAGGTTTGATAAGGGTTATAATCTGCCAGTTCTATGTCTCCCTACCAGGGTTTGATCAGGGTTATAATCTGCCAGTTTCATGTCCCTCTACCAGGGTTTTATCAGGGTCATAATCTGCTAGTTCTATACCTCTCTACCAGGGTTTGATCAGGGTTATAATCTGCCAGTTCTATGTCTCCCTACCAGGGTTTGATAAGGGTTATAATCTGCCAGTTCTATGTCTCCCTACCAGGGTTTGATCAGGGTTATAATCTGCCAGTTTCATGTCCCTCTACCAGGGTTTTATCAGGGTCATAATCTGCTAGTTCTATACCTCTCTACCAGGGTTTGATCAGGGCTGTTATCAGTACTCGATTGTGAACTGCTAGCATAGTTTCTTTAGAATATTTCTACTTCAAACTTTTTAACAACAAAAATAATATGATGGAAGAAATAAATAACACAGCTCCAAAAAAGGGCTTCGAGGAAAAATCGACACTCACATAAAAGAATTACCGATTTTCAATAATGTATCCAAAAATATCCGATATCTCCCAACTTCACGTTTGTATAAAGTTAAATAACAAAGCTCAGATAGAAACTGCATATCCGCGGTT
This sequence comes from Glyphotaelius pellucidus, assembly GCA_936435175.1. NCBI lineage: Eukaryota > Metazoa > Arthropoda > Insecta > Trichoptera > Limnephilidae > Glyphotaelius > Glyphotaelius pellucidus. The sequence continues at coordinate 10,359,427 of OW386551.1, read as the reverse complement.
AACATTTCACTTTGATTACGTTTGACAACCAGCTTATGACATAAGGAAGCAGTATTTAAATAAAGTTTAGAATATCGAAGAAGCATAAACAGCGGTCAACGTAGTGATGTAACACGTTGTATCTTTGTGTCTATCGGAGGTTGGGCAAGAAGTTGTGCCACTTTCCTCTTGGCTTACTCCAAAATGTTGCCTCTCGAATAACTAATACATTATATTTCACGTTTTACCTATCTCGGACATGCCGTTTATACTCAGTATACGCCAGTGGCGTGCGTTACTCTATGACCATAGAAAAATGAAAAATCACTAGAAGTTCTTTCCATGCAATCTAAATGCAAACATTTAGCCCAAAAGCTCAGTGCTCTATCTAAATTACGTTCGCTGACACGACTCTTTAATTTCGTAAATACAGTTTTGTATTAGAAATTTAAGCCCCGATTGGGCAAATATATGGATCACGAAACCCGTTTCGATGCATTTCTCGTGTCCTTTTTTTGTTTCATGTCATGTTTCGTAGTCTGTGTATAGTTTTTTTTTTAGTTCAGATGTTGGTTATGTACTAAAAAAATCTTTATTTTTTGTTAGCTTTTTAAAATTACGATTTACAAAAAGGATTAAACCTTTAGTGGTAAAAATATACCAGGGGTATGCGGCATACATTTATTTATTTTTTATTAATCACTATTCATTTAAGATAATATGTTACTTATCATGTGTTACATTATTAAAGGTTTCCCAAGAAGTTACAAGAAACTAAACTCCACTGACTAGATTGAGAAAGTCAAATGAATGGCTAAGGCAGGTTGCAACAAAAAGTATAAATGAGTAAAATGGAAATAGTTTGTTAATTTAGAATGATTGTGACAAAAAATAAACGCCAATTCAATCTCGGTCTGATATTTGAAGAATATTTTATTATATATTATTTTTTGATTTTATTTTTAAAACATCTATGTATTTGAATTTTGATTTTGTTTTCTTGCTTGAATGAATGAAATGAAATCTTAGGAGTGGAAATTAATTCATTTCCCGAGATCTGATCGAGCTGAAACTCGGCAAATAGACTCATTATCAATTACAATGCATTTTTATCAACTCTTGATGTCACTCAGGCACACACACACGCGCACAGGCATATTTCTCTGAAATCGGATGAAATGATGGCGCACCTAGGTCATGTCGTTCGATGTATAGGACCGTGGCGGAAAGTCAACACTGTTCTAACATAATAAAAAAGATGTATTGTAGTAAAATAAAAACTTTGTTTTTACGGTAACCGAACAACTCAGAATCATCCAACTTCAACACCTGCTTTGAAAAAGTCATTAAAAGTGATATAAAAAATTGATTAAATAGGTTACATTAGGTTATTTTCAATTTTTTCTTATCTCTGGGTGTTGAAACGGTATAATTTTGACTTACCGTTTTTACTTGTTGATTTTTTTATGGTTTGTTTTTTATCCGTGAACACATCTTTTTAGCCATTACGTATGGACGGCACGCCACTGGTATGTTTATGATGAGTGTTACTTATATTTAATGAAGTCAATAATTTCTGTCAACTAACAACTAACCCCGCTTATTGGATGCTAAAGAAATTCAACCGCGGTAAATGGAATGACAGTAGATATGGTAATCTGCGGTTTATTCTTATAGCATGTTTGTGGGTATTATTTCCCAACTACCTTATTACGTTCATATTTTGTGTTGGTGTTAGGAAACATTATGCTTATTTATTTATGTAGGTAGAACCTACATGCAATGGGATTAAGTAGCTTATTATTAGCATAAAGGTAATATACTTACTAATTTAGGTCATGTAGGTCGCGCAATTATAGTTGACCCAAACAATACAAACTAAGGATTGGGTGTTTTGGTTCATATACAGCTAAATTAGAACATACCCGAAATATTTTAACCAGCGATTTCTGAAAATATTTGGAGTAAAAATTTAGATATCATTTTGCAATTTTTTTTTTATTGTTTTATTTTTTTTTATTTTTATTATTTGTTATATTTTAATAAAACAAATATAAAACTTATTTCCACTTGACCTTTTGAACTTTTTTGACCGTAACTGGTTTCAGCTCGTTAAAGCCATCTTCAGACTGGTATAAATTCTTCTTAACCTACGGTTTATATTTTAATTATTTGTTACAATAAATAAAATTCCTTTTGTTTCAATTGTTTTTCACATTATCTCTACTCAGGAGGCCCTGAGGAAAAAAATCCCTCAAGGCCTATGCCATCTTTGGGGATGCTGTGTCGAGGGTTTTATCGGAGAAAGGAAGGAGAAGAAGTTCTGGTAAGGAATACAAGGATAGAAGAAATACAAGAATAAAGGATACAACCTCGTTCGAACAGCACTATTCAGACGAGATAGAGCGCATTGCAACTTGTAGCAGTGTGATCGGTGGCGAACGTATGGCAAAGATGGCAAAAATAATCTCTTCATTTTTTACTCCAACATTTCGGGTATGTGCTGATACCCTGTACTCTGTTTGTAATATGTATATCTCCTTCAGTGATGTTCTCGCCAAACGTCACTGAGAAACGGCCTTTAGTTTTGCTTACACATTCCTGCTATTATTAGCGAGAAGGGATAACAAGTATAGGCACACACAATCTTTAAAAAATATCTGGAGTGAAACACTTTTAATATCACTCAGTGAAATACCACCATTCGATATTTGGTGACCGGATCTGAATGGTCAGATATTTCACAACCTTCAACTTCCCCATATACTTCAACTTCTGTAAAATTTCTCTGTAATCATCTGCAGAGATATTGTATACACAGCTATTGAAGATCACGGTGATCGTTTATTGCTATTTAGTTAAAATAAAAATATGGTGTAAGAGGACACACATCCTTACAACTAGGAAGCTAAATTTTGTTTGTTCTTTCTCGCAAAAGAAAGACTTGCCTGTCACATGTGGCCCGAGTATAGCATAGACAACAGGAAAAAATGATAGAACTGATCATAGACTAATAATATGATACATTACAATTCCCTTGTTAATTTTGAAGCAATCAATTTTTCAGACTCAAATAATATTTTTTAGAATCGTTTACCAAACATTTTCTATCTACTTTTGATGACCTTCAGCCTCGCAGAAAATAAACCGAACAACTAAATAATATCTATGTGGTACAAGACCATCCATTTAACAAGTTAGTATCGGCAGTGGAATGCGCTTAAAGGCACTAGGTTTTTAATTAATTCGGTTGATATTCGATACAATATTTCACTTGACAAATGAAACTTCGGTTTAACACGATTAAAACTGGTCTTATAGTCCAGTATTGGGTATTATTAATTTGTAATTGGGCAACTCAGTTAACCCACTCTTTAGAAGTTGAATGGCAGGAATTTTAAACGTCAAAAAAAGTTTAAATACTTGTCACAAGAGATTAGGAATTTTAAAACAGAGTTACACGATACACGTTAAAAATACCAATTTCGATTAAAAAAAAATGTATTTTTTATTATTGAAAAAAAGGATGCATTTTACGATATTACGATCGTGCATTTTGTGTTAATGAGAAGTGGAAATGATTAAAGCTTCCTTTGAATGTTAAAGATATGCTGAGTTTAGTTATTTTTTTCTGTAAGTCAAACGCGTTTGAGAGATGTTTTGAAATTGTTGTCCGTGAGAAGAATGTATTCACCAAACTCGGCCGAGTAACGCGCTTTTTTCTTTTTGACCAATTCGAAAATACGGGGTAAATATTATGGGTACGTTCTTTGAGAATTAAGCGGATAGATATTTAAATGCGCCAAAGCTCACGAAAGATTTGAAATGAGTTTGTCTCCTAATTTTTATGTTGATGAATAGAGTAAAATTAGTTTTTGGATATCTAAAAAAAATACGAAATTATGAGCTTTCAAAGTGAACTTCGTTAAACGCATGCAATTGTGAATGAGTCTTGTGACGTCACACGACACATGTTTCAGCACAATTCATAATTCTATGGCAGTGCGACAGTACTGCCGCACATGTACCGTGACGTCACAATCTTTTCGACCGGCTGCAAATATCAATATTTTGACGAATTTTCCGAAAATTCAAAAAAATTCTGCTCATGATATATTTATTTCTTAATTTGGGTGGCGGGTATGGGTACCGCCGCTCCGGGAACTATTTATTGGATAACCAGCGTCCCTGCCATAGGTCACCCCAAGTGGTTCGCTACATTTGGTGACTTAGCAACCCGGTTTCATGGGGTGAGGTTTGTCCGGGTCTTGCAGTTCAAAATGCGTATCAGGCCGGATCGAGAGGGAGACTTTTTGACCTCTCCAGCTGCACTCTCTCGGAATCGCCTTTCACCGCAGTGGGAGGGATGGATTCATACATCAGCCACTCCTAGACACTTTGACCTCAGATTCTTTCCACCCCTTATACCATTTTCCTTCCCAGAACTTCCTCTCCTTCCTTTCCCTAAAAATACCCTCCACACAACATCCCCAAACATGACGTAGGCCCTGAGGGAATATTTTTTCAGGGCCTCCTCTGAAGGAGACAACCACATTCTGCGCTAATTGCGCTGTGAAAATAATACCCTGCCTTTACATAGAAATTTCAAACAAAAAAAAGCTGTGAAGAATTCAAGGCGCCAGAGCTTACAAATCGAGATTTTTCGCTGTTTCAAACAATCAAGTCTATTTAAGAACTGTGCACTTGTTGACAAATAAATTGGACGTCCGCTTTGCAGAACTGGGGCCATTAATATTGCAGACAGGTGACCCTTCCCAAGACCGTGTAATGAAAGAGCCTCTCAGTGCAAATAAATTAACTACCATGGACACGTCCAACGTCCATCTGGGAAATAAATTATTCAAAATGATTGGTAACGACTTACGGTGGAGCACAGAATCGTCGTATAAATTATAAGTCCTTTGTTTATTGTACACAACTTGCAAGAATTTTACTGAGTGCAGAAGTTTGTTTTTGGAACTGAAAAACCTCTAATATAATAGAGAATTCCAGTCCAATTTTTTTTTTTTTTTTTATGAATAATGACCTTCTCTTAAATAACTGCATATTTATTTTTATTTTTATAGTTAGTTTTAATAGTTAAAATAAATATCAAAGTTTTAATTTTTCAAGATCCCCCGAAAACCACCGAATCTAGTGTGACGTCATCATGACTAACCGAAGTATGAATCTTGTAGGGAACTGGAATCAGCTGTTCGACTCCCGCCATTTTGAATTTCAGCATTGGAGCGTTTTCATAGACATTACTGGGCAATAAGATCGTTTTTTGTACAGTTAAAGTTTTTGAATATTTTAAATAATATAGATAAACTAATAGGGATACTTTATTTTTGATACTGAATTATTTAGGCCTAAATAATGTTTCAATAAAAACAAAAACTATTATATCTCCAATTCTCTATAAACCAATAACACGGAATGCCGAACGGCTTGCGTCTTCATTTCTATTGATTTCTATACAACTTTGACCCAGGTGACGCGGCGCGGTGACGTCACGCCGCCAAAATCCAGCAATAGGGTGTTTTAATGACACGTTTTAAAATGGACTTTTTAATATTTTTTTAAAAACTCTACGTTAAATATTATGTAATAAAACTTATATATTCAGAATCAGCGTATATTGGTCTATATAAACATATTTTTTTAAAGCCATAATATTTTTCACTGGAGTTCCTTATTGGCGGGATTCTAGTTTGCAACCAACGATCGAGAAAGAATTTTAACATGACTTGCCAGAAAAAAATAGTTCTTCCAGGGTTGCCATGTTTATTCAATTAATACGGAATGTACGAAAAGCAATCTCAGCAAGGTCTTATTAATTATTTTTCTTAATAAAATGCAGCATTCTTTACACTAACCTTTAAAACAGAAAACGATTACAAAATATTTTTTTGGAGAACTGAGAATTATCGTTGTTTATTTGACTAAAGTTAAATTTAATTTCACTTTAGCTAAAGGGTAATTTTTAAGTAAATAATATTTGTGAATTTTTTTTTTTTATATTAGCTCCCAAATAATTCCCCGCAGGGACTCAATCATCTGGAGATTGAAGATGCTGTGTGGAGGGTCTTTTTGGGAAAGAATGGAATACGTGGGGTTATAGGAATAGGAATATGAGGGGTGATAGGAATCTGGGGTTCCCTCAACTTGTCTCTCGCAATCCGGCAATGTTTCTTATCCGGACCTCATGAACCCGTGCACCCCTGCTAAGTCACCAAACGTTGGGATTACCTATGGTAGCGGTGTTGGTTATCCAATAAGTAGTTCCTGGGACGACGGTACCCATAATTGAATATTTATGGTGCAATTTATTTGTAAAATTCCATTATACATTTTTTTACACTAAACAAAACAATCAACTCGACCTAGAAAAATCTGTATTGTGCTCAAAAGCCTAATGGGTCTCTTTCCCCAAAGATGAAATAGATCCTGAGGGAAATACCAAGCATCCTCCTCTTAATAATTTAAATAAATCTATGCATGCTTGCGTTGTGCATGAATCCAACCAGTAAGTCCCTCTCAAAAATAAATACTTAGGTTGTAGGCTCTTGCAGGTTATCTTGACAAAGAAAGAAACAGTGTACACATATATTTGTTGTAGGCACTTGTGCATACATTTTTTCCAATACGTAGATAAATGATGATGTTTGGAACATTTGATTCAGCGTTCACCACCTCTGAGAGGTCTGGAGAATTACTAGAGACCTCGACGGAAGACCCTGGGGTAACCAGATGGCTCTTTACCTTACTCGCCTTACGAACTGTCAAGGAGCGCGATTCGGACAATTAAATACAAGTACAAGACCAACTTGCATATTTACGTCACCGATTCTGTAATTTATTGTCTGGCGGGATAGACTGAACTGTCGAGGTGGCTCGACACTAGCTTGGCGCCACCTGCGTGTATGTGTTTTTTTTAATATTAGTTTTGCGCTCTTGCGCGGTTCTCTTGTCCAACTGCTGCTCACTGTCAAGTGGAACGAAGCCAGTGGAACTACGACATCCCCAACTTGGGTGTGTTGGGTGCTGAGGATAGTAGGAAGGAAGAAGCGATGTAGAAGACTACAGTGATCTAATTAAACTTACTCGGGCACGCTAGCGTGCCGCACGCTGATATTCAAACCCTCTGGATCTGGTAGTCGACCACGTGGGCTATCAAGGGTGTTTATATATTCCCTAAATCATATACTATGATGGAACGTAGTTCTTAATTATCCAAACGACCATTTCAGTTTTTGTTCAATCTCCACTTTAAAATTAAAAATAAAGTAAAGAAAAACTATAGTTAATAAATCATATACTATGACGGAACGTAGTTCTTGATTATCCAAACGACCATTTCAGTTTTTGTTCAATCTCCACTTTAAAATTAAAAATAAAGTAAAAAAAAACTATATTTAATCACTTAACAAAGAATTATTTAAATATTCAGACCTTTACCTTTACGGAAATAGCTTTATCTTAAACACCTTACATAATGTTTCATTAAAATAATGAAAGAAAACCTTCTCCTCCTGTGAAATTTTCTAATGGTCGTTTGGAAAATTAAGAACTAAAGCGACGATTTGCTACCAATAAAGAGCTTGATAGATATTTAGGTACATACTATCCGGAATCATTTTGAAAATCAGGTAACTATAATCTTAAAACTTTTGCAATAAAATCCAAGTCTGAAGACCAACCTTGACACAAAAACTACGAAAAAAAAAAGAATAAATATTTCACCGTAAAGCAGAAAAAAATCTTTACCGGCCAGCTCTGACGTCATGAAATTGTTTTATTTCTATATGTTGAAGGTCACCCCAACTATTTTCAGCATCTGCGTATATATTTCCACCATGTGCTGAAAAACTATTTTGATTAGTGTTTTCAATATTGTTTAGTATGAAAAAAGATTTCTAAAAAATAAATAACGTAAAAACGCTTGCGAAACCGATTAGCAAAACCGTTATTTTTATAATGATTCTAGCTGAAGTAATTATAAAACAACGTTTAACAAAATCGTTGTCTAGGTGTATAAAGTCAATTAATTTATTCGTTACAGAGGTTTCTCAGCACCATGGCATAAATAATTCAAAATTATCAACATTATCATTTCTAGAGATACTTCAGATTAGAATCGAGGGACTTGTAATAAATACTTTTCTGTCTAACGGGTATTCTCAGACAAATACGTGATATTGACGATGGTTATGGACAATAATGGTCATTCCGTAGTTAACATTTCTCTTTGGAATGCCTCCCTTCCAGGCAGACTTAGTATGGTGAACAACTGATCAGGGACTCTAGCATTAACCCCTCAAGCCTTGAGCTTATTATGTCAGATTGTCAGATTATTTCCATTTTGCAATAAAATCCAAATAAATGGAAAATGAACGTATCCGAAAAATAAATTAACTCCAATAAATAACTCTAATAAAAAATAAATTAACTCCAAAACTAAAAACTTTTTTGAAAGCTAGTGATATATATATGCTTTAGAATTTTATTACTTGTCAGAGTTAAATGAAAATTAACAAAAATAATTTGAGGTATTGGTTTCGAGACATGTTGATAGTTTTGATTAAATAAGGGGTGCATACAAAGTGATTTATTTTCATTTAGTTAATAAAATTACTCTTGTAAAAGAAATAAGTATAATTTTGACATTTACGAAATAGATGTTGCTATCGCGGGGCTTTTTTATTTTTTTTTTCAGAAATTGATTGATTTATCGATCCTAGATGTTGCCATCGTGGGGCTTTTTTAATTTTTTTTTTCAGAAATTGATTAATTTATCGATCCTAGATGTTGCCATCGTGGAGCTTCTCTATTTTGTTTTCAGAAATTGATTAATTTATCGATCCTAGACACTATGCCATGCCACTATGCCACACTGTGCCACTAGGCCATGCTCGATGTTTGGGTCATCGACAAACAAACGTCGATAGCTCAGTTTATTTTACTGATATGAGTTCGTTATCGATATAGCCGTGCTGGCCTCCCGTGTGGTTTCTTCATCAGGTGGCCAGGCATGACGTGATCAGGCGTCCAGGTAATCAGGTGGTCAGCTGTCTGTCAGGGCCTGGCGCCAGTATTGGAGACTGCCAAGGTCTCTCAGGCAGAACCATATGGCAGATTGGTAGGCTGTGACTAGGCAGGTATCCGCCATCTACCTGTTGTAGATATCCGTATACTGATATAAGTACCCGCGAGCACAGTTGAGTTATGAATATCGTTAGTTTTCCGACGTAATGTGACTAATTTGCTAAGTAATTTACACTGAGCCTATTTGTTCATGGACGTTCGAGAAAAATCGACAAATAAAATGGTACAAAGAAGTTATACTTCACTGTATAGTCTGTTAGTTTGTCTGAAGCATGAAAAACACTTCAATTGTGAGCTCTGGCGTTATGATATTTCTTTTGGTGATCTACGCGTCCATTTGGTGCAACATATAATCATAATTTTACTGGCGTTATGATATTTTGGTGATCTACACGTCCATTTGGTGCAACTTCTAATCATCATTTTTCTGGCGTTATGATATTTCTTTTGGTGATCTTTTGGAGCTACATATAATCATCATTTTACTTCGAGAGAAGAATTTAACAAATTAGCTTAAGAAGCATTTGTGCATTTTTGTCTTTATAAACCCATAAATAATTTATTATTTATCATTTCTTCAAAATAGGCATATTTACTTTGGGGTGTCATGATTAATTTTATGAAAAACAAATACCTTTGTATAACACCACTATTTTATTAACAATATCAACATGTTTCGAAAACTATGTTTTCTTCGTCAGGATAATAAGTCAATAATAAATAACAAAAGACAAACAAGTATAGACTAATTAGAACATAGACAAAATATTAGAAAGAAGAGGTGATTAATTACCTAAAATATATCATAAAAAACAATTATATAAAATAAAATATAAAAATTATTTTAGAATGGGTAAAAAATTACATTAACATAATAAAAAATCTTTTAAAAGGAAAACAAGAAGTCTAAATAACAAAATAAATTATTATAAGTATAAGTATTAATACGAAAATAAATTTAAAAGATGGCTATTTTTAAAAAACGTTTGGTTATTTATAATATTTAATTTACTATTAACACTTTTTCTAATTTCTAAAATTTGATATAAATAAAGGTTTAAAAATTTTACACACTAACACAACGGGTATACGATTAGATAATTTAGAAATTTTTCGTAAGTTCGTAAGTTGTACTTGGTGTTATTTATTGACTTCCAGTTTGCTCGAATTATATCTTTATATTTATCCTATATTTTCCCACTTGCAAAACATGTATAGTTTGGTACACACGTTTACAAATACTACAAGAAAAACCCAAAATAAGATGTTTAAACGACCCTTTCTAAGGCGACAAAAAATGTCAACCGTGTACAAATGTTGGGCGTGCGTTTAATGTGTGCGCCGAAGGGTTCAATGACGCTAGGTCCTCGGGGCATCTTCTATTGAAATACCGGTAGAACAAGGACACCATTCCAATCTGAAACCTGCGCGCTAAACATTGCAATCCGTTTGTTTGAGAGGGAAATCTATCGAACGGACCGCCCGTTTGTGCTTTCTGAATTTTCAAGTATTTTGGGACTCTAGACCAAAGGTGGCTGCCAAATTCAACAGGTGGACTTGCGATTTGTACAGGGTCAGCAGTTGTGTACTATCTGCAGAATATATTGGCCCTTAGTACAGTAAGAAGAAGAAGGAGGCTTCGATGGAGCACCCGTGCCTTTTTTTTTTCAGATTTAAATTTTAAACTACAAAAAAAAAACCTTTCGTTTTTGACCATTTAAATTCATAATTTAAACGTGGAAACGCCTTTATATACAGTCGTAAGATGGATATCTACACACTAATGACTGCCTCCGTGGTCGAGGGGTAAGGCTCTCGACTAGCAATCCCGGCCTTAATATGTATATAATACACAATATAAATTTTAAAATAAACGTTTAAAAAATATATTTTTTTACGAGTTACGAATGATCTGACATTATGTGAAATTATCCTACTACCACCACATAGGAAACAGGATAATGTTGCTTGTGTCGTGATGGAGAACCCAAACGCGATGCCAAATCAGCCACTGAACGGTCTTTGAATAAGTTTTTTTTGCATTTCACAATTTATTCGTTTAAAATAATATGTACTATATTTGCGGCACATGAGAGTCCAGAGTGGACGATACTTTCAGTATCGCCCTGGTGTAGGACCACCTTTCAGAATTGAAACGTTGCTTCAAAGGCTTTAGCCGTGGTTAGTGACCAGATCTGCATAGCCGGTACTTCACCACCTTCCTCTACCGCATCTTCTTTCCTCCCCACTACCTTCAACCTCACAAAATATCCTAAATGGGATGCCATAGTCTCACTGGCTCCAGATGTTTGGGAGCAGTTGGGACTTTTGTGCGTTTTGACTTAAAATAAGGAAATTTACTTGTAGAATGGCCAAAGTTTTAAACGTCATTTTATGACAGGGAAGTTATGTAACGAACTGACACTTGCTGTTTTGTTCCAATTTAATTTTAAAAGGGCCGGAATTAACTCTATTTTGTCAAAATATTGAAACCATTATATAACGTATATAATATGAGGGTTTGTTTAAATAAAATGTTTTCATTACCATATCGTCTTAGAATCCCGAAATTTAGGGCTTAGAAAATTACTGTTACTCATTGTAGCGTCTATTTTAGGCAAGTTGTCGGATTACGCCGTTAAAAATACTACTGTCAGTCATTACAACTGGACAATATTATATAAAACTGTAGAAACAACACAATCATCTTAAATATGAAATAAAACCGTCCATAACCCCGAACAAGTCGAGAATGTTTAGATGTTTGATAGTAACACGGTGATAAACCTCGGAACGGCGACTCTAGTGACGTCATGTTGCGTACAAGCAGTCATGGGCCGTTTTCGTTTCGTTCCGTTTACGCGTATTTTGAAATCAATAATTATGAATAAAAATATTAAAATTAAACATTTTTAATGCGATAATCATGTTCAGAAAAATAATCTTTAAATCTTCCACATGGTTTTAGCGGTATACCTGGTTTGTGGAAATACCCCATTATGTTTTTCCCCCTGTGGTAAAAATTGGACAAAATTAACAGAACAGAATTACGCGAAACAAAAATCTTATTATTGTGAAATAATGAGAATATCCAAGAAAACAAATTAATTCATAACAAAATAAAACAATAAAGTAACAGAAAAGTTGGGAAGTTACATTTAAGAAAAACGTAAGGCAATTTGCGGGGAGAGGGGGGGGTCTTGTAAAACGTTACTGTGCGTTACCGGGGTGGGAGGGGGGTTCGAACAACGCGTTACATAACATGTTTTTTTTAGTTAAATAAAAACTAGGGAATTAAATTCATCCATGTTGGCAACCCTTTTCGTTTATGTTTTACAGGGAATCCCTCGATTGTACTGTACGTCATTTTTATTTTATTTTCGGTGTCAAAATCAAACCAAATTGATAAAAATAGTCACATGTGTATTACGTAACGTTTAAGGAGGGGAAGGGGGTACAGAAAAACGGTTACGGCGCGTTACACGGGGGGGAGGGAGGGTCAAAAATCTTCAAAAATTGCGTTACGTAATACTTGAACGCCCCCCTATGGACTTTTTATGTTTATTGAATGAAAATAATAACCCCAATAAATGGCAGTAGGTCGTCAAAAATACCATTTTAGCTATTTTACAAACCTTTTAATGTTAGAATGCAAATTAAGCGTTTAGGTTTTATGTGAACTTTAAATGTCACCTTGAAGCTAAAAGACCGTGAGACGATTTTGAGAGCTTTTGTGTCAAAAAAGAAAGTGTGACACTCGTCACTATGACAATGGCTCTCTAATTTGTGAACGATTTTGAAATCCATCATCTTGTTTATTGCAACAGTTGATGTATCTATTTTATTGTAATTCTTAGCCATGTGTTGCGCTTCACGAATAACTGCCTTATCGGTAAAGGTATTTCATTATTCCTTCGTTAACTGTGGCCTCCAGTTTGTCACTTCTACTAAACCGAAGCAGATAAGATATATTTGACTAAGTGAAATCCTGTTTAAGCTCGACCGATGGCATTTCATCTGTCCGTAGAAATGTTTGCAATTTATCATTCAAGCAAGCTTTACTTTGGTTGATGGCTAACCTGTGTCAAGATGTCAAAATTAGGTGACTAACTTTAACTGAGCTTTTTAATTTTATCGTACCTACACTCTACCTGCCTGAAAAAAGGATTTTCAATGAGAAAATTACGTTTTTTTGGACAAATTGTGTAATTCCTTATTTGAAATAAAATAAAATGTTATATATGGTTTCATTCATTCAGTAGGTCAGTACTAAAGAACCTACTTACAAATCTTGTGATTTTAGAAGAAAATTTGGTTTTAATTTTGAAATTCGAAGCTTCCTTTTTTTGGACTACTAATATATTCTTCCATCAGCTTTCTGCCTTGTTTTTGGTGATTTGGACGAAACAACAAACAAACAGAGTAGTAGATACTCTCAGTATCGCCCTTGTGAAAGACCATAATTTAGAAACGAAAAGTTTGATGACCAGATCTCAATAGTAAAGAACTGGTTTTTCTCCTTCTCTTTTCGATGGTTTCGGACAGTTGGGAGCAGTTGGGACTCTTGTGCAGTAGTAAGATAAAAGTTCAATTTAATAATAAGCCTCTAACTAAACCACTGAGGTATCGCGGCAACCTTCAAACCCGCTGACCTTAAAATAACAATTATATATTACCCACGTTTATTCTAAATTATTATTAAAAATAATATCGTTGGTGGTGTGTATGTGTGTAACTCCAGTTTAATGACTTCCAGAGCTTTGATTTGCTTCGATTTTCGAAATTGGAACTAATTTTGGGAACGATTCAGACGAGCAAGAAATTATTTTCCGATTCTCTCTAAAATTGACAAAGGCAATGATCCTGAGGCCAATATTTTTTTATAAATACTTTCAGCTTCACAAATCCTATAATTATGATATCCCGTGATTTTTCACAGGTTTGAGCTATTTACATAACATTTTAGAAACTGAAAGTATTAACAGTGTTTCAATAATCATTACCTACGTGTAATATCGTCTGGGTTTGACAGGCCCAGGTCATCGGAAAAAAAACTTAATGATGCACCATGTCGTGTAAAATTCAGAATCAGACCGTTAACGATAATACTCCTTATATAGATGGCGATAAGGTTTAAATTCCCATTAACACAAGCAGCCTGTCTTGATTTTGTTTTACCATCATTTTCTAAAGAATTTCATTTCCACATTATACATTAACACCATAACCGAGAAGAGATTCAAAGGTAAGAGATTTTGAACTTTAAAACCGTTTTTATAGGATGATACTTTAATTTATAAGATCTATTCGCAGTATTTAATAAAAGCACCTAAAATATTTGTAAGCAATATAATTTTCAAACCAAAATCACACGACGTTGCATTGCTTGGTAGAGCATCAACAAAATTAAAACATCACATATTCACACCTCGTTCTACAAAATTACAAGTAAATGAAAACGTATGCAAATAATAAACAATAAATCAAACAATTGCCTTTCAAAACATACAAAAGACAACTTAAAATATAATGACATTAATGACAGGGAAAGCTTGCAGCGTGAATGGTGAACTTTATACTCATCAACACGTAAATCATTCAGTTAATGGCAATTGTTGTTATTTATTTACATTTAAGTATTAAAATTTATTGATGAAACCCAGCCTGGCTTTTCTTGGTGAATCCAATTATCCATCCCGCTCATCTATACATATATATATATATAAATAAAAATGTGAGATGCGTTTTTAGATTTTCACGGCCAAAAGTATTTTTGTTATTTGTTTTTGGGGTGTTATGCCGTGTTGCACTATCTCCTTCTTTAAGCGGTATCGATACCCGCCCCCCAAAAAGTGTCGCTAACATATTAATATTATGTTAGCGACACTTTTTACGGTTTACCTCATTTCTTTCCACCTTCAACGCATAACTTCCATTGGTTCCGCAGCTTTGAAAGTCTGAGCATTTCGTTCGTAGCTCGGCGACAGTTGCACGCTTCCACGCCACAAATCCCTTTGTTTCTGTTATCTATGATCCCGCCGAAGAGTCGACAAATAATATGGCATCCATCATCCGGGTTCGAGTACCTGATGATGATTAGTATTCCGATCTGGTAGTTGCTAGTACCATTGAGGTGGGCCGTTCGCCGAACTGTTGAAAGGGGAATTATTTTGTTATCTTTAACTTTCGTAAGGATTCATACATTATTGCTAAGCAACTTGCAAGTAAAAAAAAATGTTGTCAGGATGAAATTACACGGGCGTGAATTTCACGTATCGTTATTATTTATTACCTTCACTGCCAGAATTGCTCACTTGATAAATTGCACATGTAGAGAATAACAAATATGGATATTACACCAAATGAAACCATGCCTTTGCTTTTTGTGTAATTTAAATACATATGTGTAATTCTCTCTATGTGTAATTTCATCCATGCATATTTTCGTCCTTCTGTACTTCTGGAAGTGTAATTATTAATTATATTTACTAATATTGGTAATTCACATATACTCAGTAGATTTAATTCTATCCAAGTGAAATTTCGTCCATGTGTAGTTCGGCTCGTGTGTGATTCTGGTAGTGTAATTAATATGAAACTATGTAATTTCGTTCCCGTATGTAATTTCGTTATGTAACCAAAAAAGTCAGTTTTACTAGTCAGTTTCGTTTAATTTTTCAACGCATTTTTATTTCTTTAACAAATGTAAAATAAGGAGTTAATTAAATTAAATTAACAATTTTGTTTTGTACCTTTTTTCCAGTTAAATTATTAGTAGTAAGTTTCTTAGTGAACTTAAAATAATTGCGTTAATCTATAAATTACAGAGAAAGATCAAGCTGCGAAAATTTCATGAGAACAGAGCTCATTTTTGAAAAGCTTTATTTCTTTTGATTCAGACGAACCAAACTTTTTTCTGGCATAATAAATTATATTACGGGTATTCGTTAAATTCTATCTCGTGGCTTGTCTTTTATCCATTCTAAAGCTACATTTTCTCAGAACTTATGTGTTTCCCATGTTCCTCGAATAATACACACTTTTGGTATCCCTCTTTGTTCATCCATATGCTTTACATCACGTCCATATCTTCTGCATGATAAAATAGGACAAGTCAAAAATAGTGTCATGTCATTTAAACAACCTACTTTTATTTGTCTTGGTCGAACCAGCACAAGACCAAATTTTTCTCTGAATCAGAAAAAATTGATGTTTAAATGTAAATTTTATTTAACATTTTTTAATTTTCAAATAAGGAATTACACAATTTGTACAAACGAATGTCACTATCTCAATGGCAATTCTTTTTTCAAACTTTCTTCAGGAAGGTAGATTCCTAGGATAATATTGAAAAAATGTGAGTAAGAAAGTGCAAATAAACACAATCATTTCATTGAAGAAGAAGATAACACTTATAATCTAAATTAAAATATGAAAGAGAACAAGACACAGAAAAACAGAAAAATACAATGGTCGCAACTGGGACAAAATACAAAATAATAACAAAATAGGACATTCCTACGCTCAGTCAAAAATAAGTGCTCTTTATCTTCGTGAATGCTTAAATTCTGTTCGTTTCTGAAACTTGCTTTGCCTGAAGGCTTCTCCAGTGACTACAAGCGATGAACTTGCTTTAATTTGATAAATGAGTAAAATGCAGCTCGATCTTGTTGCTTTGTACATTGTAGTTTGTAGTTATATTTAACAGTGGAAGTCGAGAGTAATGTGTCTAACAGTTAACAGTAATCCGACATGCTCCATCCAGCATTCAGCAAGTATCTGGTTGATATGTCGAGGTGAGATAAGTAAGAACAACTGCTCCATTAATCAATCAACTTCATTTTGGCGGCTAAAGCAAAGGAAACGTTAACCTTGCCCATTCATACTTAACCTCTTGTAGTTTTTATGCAACATTATAGATTACGGCTTAACACTTTAAGCGGATTAACCTTTCTTTTTTTTATTCTGCCTCTGACAAGTCAACACGGGTGGAACAAGGTACATTCCTTGCGGAACGCCATGTGATGGATTATCTTGCATGGTTCATTATCGAGATTTGCGTGCATTGCGACACCAATTTGAGGGGACATTAATTATTTTTCATGATAACTTTTTTAAAGATTAGAAAGATCAGATTCTGCAACAGACAATTTGCATAATATGAGGAGTATAGAATTTTTTTAAAGAGATTTCTGTTACAGCATAAACAGCAGCAATCTCAAAAAAGTTGATTTATTTAAAGAGTTTGATATCTACTTTGATATCGAAATGATTATATACAATATGTTATATGTACTTAAATGTATTATATGATTACAACTAGACTATTCGAAACAATAAATACAATTAATATATGTTATTACTAATTCAATATGCGAGGCGGGAATGGGTACCGCCGCCCCGGGAACCTTTATTGGATAACACAACACCTCTGCCATAGGTCACCCCAAATGGTTTGCTACGTTTGGTGATTTAAGGGGTGCCCGGGTTCATGGGTGAGGTTTGTCTAGGTCTTGGAGGCGGATGACCAGGATACACTGAACCCCAGATTCCTACCCACCCCTTAAATCCTTTTCCTTCCCAGAACTCTCCTCCCCTTCCTTTCCTTAAAAAAAACCACCACACAGCACCCCCAAAGATGACATAGGCCCTGAGGGAAATTATTTTCCTCAAGGCCTCCTGTGTGGAGCTCATGTAAAAAAAAATATATGCGTATTGCATATTCATGAAAGAATGAGGAATAAAACGGTTTGATATGTACAAGAGATTTGATGTTGGTGGAAATTGCAAAAGTATTTTCTTTTAATATATCACTCGTATTATACTAATATTTTTAAGGTTATGTAGTTGGAATTCCGATAAGTACAATAGGTCATATTACGTGGCATTCAGTTACCTCTATATCTTATTAGGAAACATGTGCATCAAGAGTGAGTGCTTTTTTATAATTTACTCCTAGTACCTACTTATTATTAACTGTTTTAGTACCAAATGTTCCAGTATATGTGATGTGATTCTATAATATTCAGTTTAGAGTATAATTAGTATTTTGTAATGTCGCCGAGTTTTGTGCTGGTGTATACCAATTTTAAAAACTGTACTAATTAGTGAGGTTTGAATGTTCTGTTATTTACTTAATTTTTACTTGTTACTTTCTTTACGTTACTTTTGCTATTCATAATTTTGCTAATGGCACATATCGTGCCGTACCTATCTATACATGAAAGTAAATAAACGTGACAAGGCAGTTGAGATGTCGCATTTTAAGCTCAAAGTGTCTAAAATGTATTGGGTTTTTTGGTCACTCCAAAAACCAACAATGATGACAACATTGCATTACTCATGGAAAGTTCAAGCTAATCAGAGTTATTGGTACTTGAGAACACATTATTTTAAAGAATGTTATTGTCTAAATAATCCATAGGTCTATGAAATAATCGCATTTCTTGGAATAAAGCAGTCCTGGGTGGTTTCATCGGTCGATGTACAACGAATTCAACATATGTATTCTCTTGGTTCAGGCTTCGCGGATCTTTTATTATTTGTTTTATTCTAAGTATTCTTTATTTTATCGCTGAAGCTTTCCTCTTCAATGTTTATTATTTTATAAGTCGGTGAAGAACAAAATGCGTACAATACACGTCGTATAAAATAAGTCAAAACATAAAGTGGAACATATTTAAAAAATTTGGAACGGTGATTTCTAGCGTGAAGAATTTTTAAGTACTCGCAAACACTACTAAATAATATTCACTACGAAGAACAAGCATGTTTTCTGAAGAGCTCTGGCGCCTTCAAATAAACACAGCATTTTCTGTTTGAAAATTTCTAGATCATTGCAAGTATTTTCAGATGGAAACGCAATAACATTAAGATGTATGGAGTTTCGAATTATCAGTTTAATTTCAGTGTCGATAAATAGGCGTCTATAGATCCTCGCGTGTACCTAGATTGCATGCAGTTGGAATACTTTCTCGGAAGTAGTATATGTGTTCAATTGCACGTAATATAGTTATAAGAAGGCATTTAATAACTAACCTTAATAATGACATCAATGTTAGCATAATACTATTCTTCTGCCTCGGTTCTATACAATTATGGCATAACTTCTTAATTACTGTTCCACAATATTATTATGTAGGTAAATCACACGTTTTTAAAAGTCTGTAAAAATTTAAAAAAACGTTGTTTTTTTTTAGCAATATTCATATTAAAGTTCCTAATAGACGTAATTTAAGGAGTCATAAAATATTCCATCTTGAATTATTTAATAACAATATTGCATACTTCAATCCTCTCCCTAGAATTTGTCGTCTATATAATACCATTGAATGTGACCATATAGATATCTATGCAATCAAACTTACATATTTCAAAAAACAAATTATCAAACTCCTACCGTGACACTTCGTGGAGAACAGTTATGTATCTGCTTTATTGTCATACCCTTTATTTCTTTTTTCCTTTTTTGTTTTTCTCTGCAGGGTATTATATTTGACACTACTATGTTTTATATTTCATTTTGATTATCATTATTTCTGTTATCACTACAAGCATTTCCGTCTAGTATAAACTTAACATTAATTTCTCATGCTGTGAACATTTCTAATTGGTGTATTTGTAATATACCAACGGCAATTCTATTATTGTAATAATTGTTAACACTCTGTAAATGTTTCAAACAATAAATAAATAAATTTTACAGTTTGATGCAATCTAACAATATAAGTACAACTATAATTTAATTGCGTGCTTTACGTTTATTACCCACCTCCACTAGATGTAACCTGAAATATTTCAGTGCAATATTATCGACAGTTTAGATATTTTTAATTGGTCGATGTTTGAAGAAGCGAAAATAATGCACGTTGCGTAATCTTCCCATAGCAGTCCTACAGACAGATTTGTGATTTGAACAAAACCTCTCAACTAGGCAACGCAACGCAACGCTCTCAATTAGGAATCCGAAGGATGCGGGTTCAAATCACGGCGTGCGCAAATAAATTCCATTTATTTAATTAATTTGTGTTTTTCAACAATTGTTTTCATTAAAAATAATACGTAGGATATCTGTTGCACGTTCCAGAGTAGAAGTCAGTACATAGCCCTAATAGGCTTTTCCTTAAAATTTGTGATAAGAGAGAATCAGATCACACAAATCTGACAGCACTTCTCCCGCGAGAAGTGCTGTCAGATTTGTGTGATTTTCTACGGCTGTTATTTGCTTTTTCTATCGACCAATGTCAAAATTTCAGATGTGAGCTGTCACGTATTTTATTTTGGGTCGTTTTAAACACGAATTTCTGCAAGTATGCATGATTATTTATTCATTTAACAGCTGTAGAAAATCACACAAATCTGACAACACTTCTCGCGGGAGAACGATCTCTTATCATAAATTTTAGGGAATAGCCTTTCTGGTGTAAGATCACAATTCAGAATTGAAGCGTTGCTTGAAATGGCTTTAGCGGCTTTTGGTGACCAGATCTAAACAGCCAGGTACTTCCCCACCTCCCTCTTCTCCAACTATTTGCCCTCCCCACTACCTTCTTCCTTCCAAAATATCCCAATTGGGGGTACCATAGTCTCACTGACACCAGACGGGAGCAGTTGGGACTCGTGTAGGTATTCATACAACAACAGCAAAAACACCAAAAAAGAACCGAGAAAAAATATATTGGGGGAAAAAATTGAGAAGTTTTTAGGCGACAAAAATATTAATATCGCGTAGCGCAATCGTTGCAGGAAGGAATGAATCCTCGATCATTGTAATAAACTGATTATAATAATTGTATTCGTAGAGTACCTTCATACAATACAGACGAAGAAGTGGGATGATAGTGACGATGGGATGCACACTGCACGCTGCACACTGCACACTGCACACCTGTTATTGCGTGTCGAATAGTCATGATTCATAATCAACACACCTTATATTTTCAACAGCGGTTTGTCGTATCCGAGAGTGAGAACTATTGGTACAATCAATAAATTATTAATTAAAGATATCTATTTATTCAATACAATATCCAACAATATCCTATTCAAAGAATTTCAAGTACCTTCATTTCAACCAATAAAAGAAAAAGACAAATACTGATTTTTTGAAAACCGTACTCGATTTAAATATAAGTTTTCAAATCCAAAATTCAAAACTTCATTTGCATAACAGCCCTATGGGTACCTACCTACAAAGAAAGATATTTTTCAATCGACTACCGGAAGAAATTGTAAGCATTAATGATTAGCGCCGCTCCTGGAACCATTAATTGGATAATCAACACCGGTGCCATAGATCAGCACGTGTGGTTTCAGGCTTGTCTTGGCGGCGGTTACGTTTGCCCACCTACATCGTGGCAAGCTGGATCGGGAGAGACTTGTTGAGGGAGGCCTTTTGACATCTACAGCAGGACTCTCTCAGGAGGGATTGACTGCAATGGATTCAAACATTATTGAACTGGACACATTGTCACACCATCATAAATTTTTCCTTCCCAGAACTTCCTCTCCCTCCTTTACATGAAAAGATCTTCCACACAGCATTCCCAAAGATGGCAGGCCCTGAAGGATTTTTTCACAGGCCTCATGTGTGGGCTTAATGTAAAAAAAATTAACTCTCAACAAAGATTTTAAAAACATTAGTTTAAAAAAACTGTTGCCACTTGAATTAATCTTTCAAATTAATAACCTATTTTATCCAATTTTTTTCTACTTATTAAAGGAAAATAATCCAAAAAAATAACTATTTCTTCTTTATAAATTCATCATACCATTGCATTGGTATACTACCTACACTTATTCCATATGTACCATATTTATATAACTTCTTTTCCAACTGACTGTACTTACTACAGCACATATACATGTATCTATATTATTTAAATTACTGATTAATTGCCACAATAATGTTCACTCCTAACCACAAGCGAATGTACTTCAATCACAAATCCACAAGTACACAAACACCAAATACACAAGAGAAGTACTTTAATCACAGGTGTAAAAACCACAATGCAAAATCTATCTTACATGTGTCTTAAAATTGGTTTAATTTTTTTCTCTTTTTGCATAGAAAGGTACCTCATTTCTAATCCTCTATAATCCCCAGGTTTCACTTCTAAATAGCTCATAAAAATATACTTTAAGTAAGTACTAAATAAATAACTTTATTCATCGATAGATTTTTTTACAGTATTATATATTTTGTTCTTTTATCATTGAGTCTATTGATGAAAAGGTCACTGCTCAACTACAATTCAGGATTTCTCCTGGATTGCAGCTGGTTTTCAGCAGTGCCTCCAATATAAAACAGAAAATTAAATAAAAACTTAATTAAATTAAGATAAAATAAATACAAAAATTAAATTACATAAAAAATAATTAAATCAAATCCATAATTCAACACACACAATATAAATAATAGAAATTAAAATAAAAAAAATATATAATAAAATTGATAATGTAAATCGGAATTCAAAGTAAAGCCAATAATCTTAATATTAAATCTCTTATACAAAATAAAATTAAATATAATATAATTTAGTGTCCGACCGAAACAGGACTTTCTACCGAAACCGAAACCGTATCTTCGGTGTGTTTCAATTTCGGCCGAAACCGAAACTTTTAGTTAGACATGTTAAAACTCTATTGTTTAATGCATAGCCTTTTTTACATTAACTCCACACAAGAGGCGCTGAGGAAAATAATTTTCCTCAGGGCCTATGTCATCTTTGGAGGCGTTGTGGGGGATCTTTTCGAGGAGAGGAAGGAGCGTAATGGGCCTTGAAGAGACCTCAAGAACTAGTCGTAGAAGCGACTCGTACTCATTGAACAACCCTCACCATAATATGTGCACTGACGCAGCTAAACCTCTTACGGTGAACTCTGTGTCATGCAATTCGCAAATATTTCCAGATCACAACACCATTTCCATCACGTTTTGAAATTTTTTCTCATTCTTCTTCTATACTTCTAGTAAATTCCGACGAAAGCAAACATGGTAAAACCTACTAATTAAATAAGGTAAATGAATGTGCGGAAATGTATTTTTTTCTCTATTTTCGGTGCAAGTTATTGATCGTATTCCTTGAACAGAGGAAGGCCCGCTTCAATGTCTCAATGTTTGCCTTTTTGGGTTTTGCATATTAATGACTCTCAGTTAATGAATATGACCGGACATTAGTCAGAGAATATTTTTAATTTAGTTATGCGAGTGTTCGTCCTTCTGCGCCTTGTGTGTTGTGTGCTCCTTGCCGCTTCTGAAAAGAAATCAAATATTTTTTATCTTTTATTATATTTTACAATGCCGGCGTCAACACAATGTTATCTCAATACGTTCTCCGTAATGCAAGATACTTTGTAAGATAACATGCATTGATGGATAAGACGCGTTACATTTTATGCTGTTACTAGGCAGTCACCATTTTGGGTACCACCCCCCAAACAATATATACAGATGAAAAATGCATATAATTTTCTTACAATGCTTATATGCTAGCGTCTATCCGTGAAAAATCACGGGATACTCTGAATTCTTGACAAATTAGTTAAAATTTTTGTAAAAGTCAAAAATAAAATGTTTTGCTGTTAAAATATTATATTATAGGTCTGTAGTCTATCGCTTAACTGAATTCTTCACACAATCAGTTCCAATTTTGAAAATGATACTTAAATTTTAAATTCAAAGCAAATTTTAGTTCATTGAACCAGTATCACCCAGGACCAACTCACGTCACTGACAGCCCAAATTAGTAGTTTTGATGCAATTTTTTGAAAAATTTTTGAAAAAAAGGTATAAAATACTTTTTTAAATCGAAAGTTCGCTACTAGGTACCTACCAATAAATCGACCAAATAAAGTAGGTACTCACTCTTATACGCATAAGCAGGCATTAAATGTACCTACCTAAACTTTTTTTTTTAAATGTTGAGGTACAAAACTAAAAAATACATACATTAGTTAGAAGCAATTGCAGGCTAGGCTACGTTACTATAAGGGTGCCTTTCTTGAATTTGCATGGTTTTTGAAACATTGATGAAGGTGTTGCTGTGACAAAAGTCACTCGTGGGCACCTGGAGTGGAGTAAACAAGGAACTGAGTGGTATTTTAAAAACAAATTTATCTATTTAAAATTAATTAATCAAGTTATTCATTGATAAGTAGACCGCAACGGTCACAGTTTTTAGCTGTAACTAATGAATATAATTTGTTTCAAATCTGGACACCATGGATGAAAGAAAAAAGAGACATTATGTCGCCGAACTACGTCCAAACTGCACGGGCTATCAAAGCGGCAGAGCCAATAAAAGTAAAGCATTTGGTGCTTATGTAGAAAAATTATGTTCAGTAGTATGGGTGAATATTGTTGACAACTTGTGCGTCAACCTTCATTGTTTCTATTGTCTAGGCTGCAACTAATACTAGATTGAGTTAAGCCGCCGCTACCCGAATTTCTTACATATTTCCCTTAAACATTTGAAGTTTTTAAGCTTTTAAAAAAATATATGTTATTTTTGAAGATAATATCTAGATACGTTCCATGCCCAAACGCAAATTATATGAAATTCCCTCGATAGAAAAAAATCGCAAAGTATGCTCCGAAAATTGTTTAAAACAAATCTATTTCTTTTATTTTACAAGTTATGTTTGTGAAAAAATTCACAATGTTTCTTTTAATGATACTTAAGATAACTTCCACGAGATGTTTGCTCTATTTTAAACGAGTCATGTTTTATTAAGCATTTTCCTAATTTTCGAATCAATTTTGTCATTGAAAATATTGGCGCGCTCTGTCCAACATTCGTAATTACATATCTCTCCATCTTCTTCTTTTTGAGCCGGGAAGCGTCGCCTTAAGTACATAATTTAATATTAGTTTATTTCATCTCTTTGTTGAATCCCGCTGCCGTTCTCGCTTAAGATCGAATTTATTTCCTTGGCTGCGTGGAGTTTGTTACAACTGTAACGCGTTGGGCGGAACTTTATGCAAAGCCATTCTCAGAAATAATTCCCAAGATACAGCTTCGCCTCACACATTTCCAGTCTCAGTCAGTCTACACACGGTCCATCGTTAGCCCGGAGAGGATGGTTCCAATTAGCCACTATCTTAGCAATTTAAATAACTAATTCATATTATTTATATCATTTGATTGCGACCTCCTTCCTTTAGTGTTAGGGCGTACAATTGATATTTATTACTAATTGATTTACGAGTATAATATGATTTTTGGGCGAGTGTTTCAATATTAATTTACGTTTAATCACGTTATCCCAATATTATTTCGAGTTGAGACATTAACACAAATTAAAGACTTAGGCATCACTTTCCAATCAAATCTTTCATTTGTTAACCACATAACAGAAATCTCTAATAAGGGCTTAAAAATGTTGGTATTTATAACTAGGCTAACTAGAAATTTTAACAATATAAAGTGTATTAAACTGTTATATTTTGCATATGTTAGAAATATACTTGAGTACAATTCTCCCATCTGGGATCCACATTATAATATACATACAAGCTGTTGAAAGAATACAAAACAAATTCTTACGTTTTCTAAATTTTAAAATGGGGATTCCAGCAATTATATTGAACTACAACACTCTGTTAAATAATATGAATAAGCTCAAATTGTCAGAGAGAAGAATTTTCACTGACTTGGTATTTCTATACAAAATTCTACATGATTTAGTTGATAGTCCGGTATTGCTTGAATTGATAAGCTTCCGGATACCATAACGTAATACAAGAAGTCAGGATTTATTTCAGTGCAGAAATTCTGGGACTAAATTTTTTTTTTTACATGAGCTGCACACAGGAGGCCCTGAGGAAAATAATTTCCATCAGGGCCTATGTCATCTTTGGGAATGCTGTATGGAGGGTTTTTTAAGGAAAGGAAGGGAAGGAGAGTTATGGGAAGGAAAAGGGTTTAAGAGGTGGGTAGGAATCTGGGGTTCTATTTGTTCTGGCCATCCGCCTCCAAGACCTAGACAAACCTTACCCCTTGAACCCGGGCACCCCTGCTAAATCACCAAACTTAGCGAACCACTTGTGGTAACCTATGGCAGAGGTGTTGGTTATCCAATAAAGGTTCCCGGGGCGGCGGTACCCATTCCCACCTCCCAAATTGAAAATAATTCAGATGAGCGATAAAGTAGGTACCTACCTACCCACAATCAGAAAATTATTATATTTTTATTATTTGCAATTATGATTTTATATTTGAAATGTGCAGGTATTTCTTTTGTTTAAATTTTTTACCGAATCATGATTTTTCGAGTTATCTAACGGTGCTCATTCCGAGGGTAAATTTATAATTTGTCAACAAAAAATTACAATATAAAGAAAAATGACCTTTGTTTTTGAAAGGCAATGATCATATCAGGCATACATTTTATAGATACCTTCAGCTTCACAAATTCTTCACAATTATAAAATCCCGTGATTTTTCAAGGGCTAGTTGTTAATAATACGCTTTAGCTGATGGATCAAAAATTTGTTCACCGATTCCACTGTTTGGTATCCGGTACCCAATTATACGCGTTAGTCGACAACAAAAATGATTGCAGCTCAATCCGAATAGGACGTAATACCGAATGATAAATAATTCCGCGTGACAAGTGAACCCATTGGCAGTTTCGTGTTCAGCGGAGGTAAACACAAAGCCAAGAGCAGGTTTCGTGAATATTTAATCCTACAGGCTGCGAACACTGGCACCGGTGGGCGGACCGGTTCAGACAGATATATCCCAGCACCAGTAGCATAGTGCTGACGCTAGCTACAGCCTCTATACGCACTGTACCATGGGCTGGCCAGCTGTGGTGAGTGCTCCTGCAAGAGGAAGTTCTATTGCACGCCATTCATGCCAACCACCCATTGATCAACACACAACACCCGCCAACAGAGTAACAGACCAGCTCAGAAAGCCCTCGGGACTTGTAACTCTTCGGAACATACAACACACGATACACCTTACAGTCATGCTGCTGACTGTTTATTATTTATGGTATCGCTGAACGTCTCACGCTTAGTACGTGATATTATTTATTACCCTCTTTACATTTACATATTTGCTTGTAATGCTTTGCGTATTCCCAGCGAGATCTTTCTTTTGTTCCGATGAAAACTGCACAAGGAATTCACGAGCAATACTTACGCGGAATGCCGCAAGGACCCCACCGCGGACCACTCTTACATTAATATTCGTCGAGGTTTAGCGGCTAAATATTATTATTTCAAGTAAGTACTTCATGTCTGACAAATTGTCGCAATGCAAGATAAACGATCAATGGTGGCGAGTATTACCATTATATCTTCGAGTAATTTGTTATTTTAATATTCAACTACGATTATAATAAAGCCACGGGCGTAATGAGATCAATTATATCGCGTTAGGCTAAGTACAAGGTAAGGTTGTATTCAATATCAAATGGTAGCGACTGCGGGCTGCAGTTGTATTAATATGCATGTCACTAATTGTTGGAAACGAATCAGCGTTAAAAACTTTGTAAAAAAAATCATTAAGTCGTCCGGACATCTTGCGGCCATGACCCGGCGGCCGTTGCTCCTACAAGTGGGAGTTTTATTACTTGCCAAACTAGTTACACGAAATAATATTACATGAATCAGTTTCCAAAAGACAGTTTGTTTCTTTGACAAATTTACAAATGCTATAATTTAGTTTGTCTGTCCGCCTGCCTTTATAATTTATTAATATCAATCACCTAATTTTTGTTTGTTTTGTCAGAACTCGCATAAATATAGTGTGGTTAACATAAAATAAAATGTTATTTAAGTATAATAATGAATGACAGTTAAAGTTAGATTTAATACATCGCAACTGAAACTTTCTGTTCAATTATTATTCATTGTGCGGTGCTTAATAATAATTGTCAGTTATTACGTTATTGGTTATACTAAACTGTCAGCTTGAGCTATATTACATAAACATATTAAACTGAACTCGTGTATCATAATATAAAATATTTACCTACACAGCACACAAGTTACAAAGCACATCAACAGTGTTGATTCAATGAATTAAAGTAATCCCTTCCATTTCAGAACTCAACAACAGAATTACTTTTGAGGTTTATGTAAAGTTTAATTATTGTAAATTAATCATTTAAATAAATAAATCATAAGTTACAAAGACCATTATAAAATTTTGCAATTGGATAATATGTCCATAAATCTATATTCATTTGAATGTCCTAAAATGGAAAAATCTTTATAGTAGATAGTCAAAACTTTATTTTTTTTAATTGTCTAATGTAGTGTAATGCAAATAATTAAATAAAATGCATATTGTAAAAAAAACTTAATTTTCGAATATACTTTAATAATAAAAAAAGAACAAAGAAGAACACAAGAAATGTTTTGTGAATGTGTTTCGTTATCCAAATATTTGGCCAATTGGACTTTATTCCCTAAACGAAACCGTGTTTCACCATGATTACGAAGGCCAAAAGGGATGGAGATATACAATGTCATGCAAGTGCAAGTGAGATAGAGCGCAATGGAACATTTGTTTCCATTCATATTTGTTTGGAAGGCACTTCTAGTTTTCTTCTTTATTCTATCCCAAAAAATACGTGTAAAGAAGAAGAGTAGATTATTATAATACTAAAATATAATTAAAAATACAAAAATAATTAATTAATTAAATTTTGAACTTCCTCCAATATTCCGGGCTAATGCGGCTATTACGATCATTTGGTCAAGAAGTTTGTACAAACTTTTATTATACATTCCTTCACTCGAGTTCTGACTTCATCAATCATCGTCCTCCTTATATCATAATAAATATGCCAACTGCTTACTAAGTACTCTGTACGATGGGTGATTGTGATTAGCCATTTAGAAGGGGAATGCTTCTTACAAAGTGTTGACATTAAACTGAATTTAAAAGCCATTAGCACCTCCTATTACCCATTAGTTTATTAAATACCTATATCTTTATTTTATTTAACTAGAGTTTATTTTACGTTGTCTGAGGGTTTATTTAACAATTTTTCCAGTGTTTTTTTGGTTGTGTTGTATTCCGATGACAATAAATGCATACGTCTCTAGATTGGCGCCCCATCTCTACAGATGCTTGTGGCGTTCATCTTGGACCCTTTCCCCGCTTTCGTGAGAATATTGTATAACCACGAAGTAAATAAAGTAACTACCTTATTAAGATTTACTTAGTTTCAATTTATTAAAATTTGTGTCATTGCTGTATTTATAAAATGGTATCAATCTTCATATTTTTATTCATTTTGGATTCTTTTGTCGCTATTTGCAAGCAATTGTGACTTGTTTTGGCTTAAAATGACTTCTCCATCCCGAGCTATGATATGCTGAAAATTGAAAGTCGTTCTGTAGGCTTATAGTCTATATATTCGGAATTTTTTTGAAATGAAATACCAAGTACCAAAACAACACTATATTTCTTGATCTGAAAAATAGTTTAATTGTAGAAACGGGACGTTAAACAGCTCTACTGCAAAACCACAAAATCACACACACAACAAAGGGTAAAAAGTCTACCTACGTGAAAAAACAAAAAGCTGCAACGTGTGTCCCGGAGTAATGTCCCTGGAGTGGTTCATTCCTTTGGTCTGCAATTTTGAAATGATGAAGATACAACAAGTTAAATCATTCAAAGAGAGAAATTATAACATTTCTAATTACGTATTGCCAAACGAAGATACTGCATTGTGAGAGCATAGTTATTCACAGCATATAAAGCGATCCGCATCCTCGGATGATGCATTTAACGTCCGTGGGCGAGGTCTTGCATGCCGCAACAATGTGTATTATTTATTGGGCTGTAAAGTTATCAATTTTCATTGAAGAGGGACCATTCAATCCCAATACAAATAAATTGAGTAAGAACTGTGAACTTACAACTCTAATTGATTAAATTGGTTAAGTAGGTACTGCACTGCGAAACAATAATAGTATATCGAAAAGGGGTCACTCATTAATCATCGTAGACAAGTTAACAACTTCAAAATCATCGGTGCAGAATAGATAAAGACGACGAAAGTGAACTCAATGCCATTATAATATTTTCATGGCGTCTTTGGTTGGTCAGCTACACTGGATATATTTGTTATATTTTCTATTATATTATCAGGGTCGCGCTCTCTGTAAGGACAAAGTCGTGTGGGACATAATGGCGCCAATCGTAATATAAAGGCGCCTGGAAATATCTGAATTTATTAACAATATATAAAGTTTCAATAGACGCCATAGGGTTTCTTCATTCCACAATTTTTTGGAAAATTGGATAAAATACAGTAGAAATTGGTTATAACAACATCGCTTATTACGAAATCATGGTTATAACGTACAGAAAGCTATGTTAATTAAATATATGCATATTTCCATAAAAATGCTCAAGGTTGTAACGAGTGTCCTTCACTGATATGCGGGACAATAGTTTTTGTTAGTTATTTTTGTTAGTTATTTTGTTAGTTATTTTCTAAAGAAGGAGGTAGCGCAATACCTGTAATGGCCGCGCCAAATGAAATGTACTGGGTGTCGGAGGGATTGTCGTGCCTTTATTGTGGCGTGTCGAGTAGTACACAGAATGAATATAGGTAATTATTTACTGGTATTTATTCGGGAGCTGCTTATAACAAAAGAGGGCACACTACTGACACCCATCGCCTTTTATAGGTTCTCGAAAGCATTCCATCTCGCTTGCTATCATACACATTCGCATAAATACCACAATACCCCAAAAATAAATAGCAAAAATACTTTTGACTGTGAAAACCTAAAACCATACGGGACAACAGTTGATGTCTAATTAACTAGTGTTCACACCGGTAGATACTTTGAGTATCGCCCCGATGAAATGCTACCATCTAGATTCGAAAAATTGCTTGAAATTGCTTAAACTGTGTTTGGTGACCAGAATTTGAATAGTCAGGTATCTCTATCTTTCATTTCCCCAATCTCTTTCCCCTTCCCACTTCTTTCAGTTTCACAACATACACAAATCGTTCTACTATTTGCCCAAATTAGTCATCAATTCTTGTAATTATACTTGGATGATGATTTTAATTAGACTCGGTGCGGCCGTGACCATTAAAATTTCCGCATGGATGCACCAAAGACTGCTTAGTATATAATCAACTCGAAGAATCACTCGAAAACATTTATTATTGGAACACTTTTATAATAAATCCGACCAAATTAGCAGGACAGCAAAACTAAAGAAAAAACCAATCTGTTACCAAAATCTAATTGATTGCCATTGGAGAAATAGTAAAACGTTTGATAGATGAATGTGGTCACCAGACTGCACACAACTTATGAATATAATTCATTATTAATGGAACTCCAGTGTTTGAAGAGAGGCTAACACCATAATATATAATTCCGCACTACTAAAACTAACCACATAACTAATTGTTGGTGGTTGGTCATCGGCTACCGTATAATCTCCGGGTGTTTATGTGAGTTGGATTGCTGTCAAGATCTGAAGATGGCAATCATCTAGATGTCGAAACAAATTACAGGAAGCAAGTAATGATGGATATAAATTCCTTTTGTAACAAATTATTATAGTTACCACATCTTACTAAACTGTGGCACAAGCTAAAGCATTATTTCACAAACATGCCCCATTTTTAAAAGAAAGTTGCACTAGTACTAATCTGGAAAAGGGTAAAATTTTTGATGCAAAGTGTGGCGTAACCATCTTTCAAAATACAAATAAAATTCCTTCAACAATCCGTAAAGTTTTTTTGTAAGGCCTGTGTTCAATTTTTTAAACGCTTTTTAATTAGAATTTAAAGTAGGTAATATGTTTTCCACACACAATAACACCAATTGACAATTATTATTTGAGGTGTGTAAAAGCAAAGGCAGCAATCTCCAAAATATCGGAAAAAAGTTGTAAATGCAGTTTCATAGTGATTCGAATTGAGAACCTAAATTCAATTTGCAAATCTGGTTAGTTACAAACTCGGCTTTCACCCATCAAAATCAGAGTTTGAAAATATGTATCAAAGGCAAAGACATCAATGTGTTTTTAGCCTTTTTTTCAAAAAAACGAAAGTAGAGATTGCTGCCTTTGCTTCTACACACCTCATTTGGAGGTACTCGTATATCATTCTATTCATAATTTAGAAGTAAAAAATCAATCTACTTCTAAAAATTTAAGTGTCACACATCCACAGCTTACACATTATTTGTAATCTTGATCTAAAATTCACTGCCAATTATTATTAAATATTTTAATTTGTAAAGATTCAATATTAATTACGAAATGTAAGCACCGCGTATTGGCTGATTTCTGAACATGAAATGTCCCAATGATCTCTGCCACTTCTCAGTCCCCTTATCTGTCAGTTCCAGACATAAGATGTTCTCCATTCTGCTAAAAGCAAACATTGGATCGTATTACCGAAGAGCATTTCAAACAACTACTAAGCCTGCCTCAGGCTTTCTGAACTCCGAACAAACTGACTCCAATCCGCATTAGATGGACAGTTTGTAAGAAGATAATTAAATTTCACAACTTAGCTAGGGTTTGCCATCCCGCAATCCCGCGGGATTTCAGTGTGTGGGATTTGCGGGATTGCGGTATTGAAAAAATACTAAATTAAAATTGCCCTTAATTTTAATACATTTTTGTAGCCTATCTAATCTGGGTTTTATTTTTTTACAGGTTTGAGTTGGCTGCCGATAATCAACAACTTAAGGTAAGTCATTCAATACATCTTCATATATCATATAATACAGCTGAACATGGTTAACTTTACAGGAGACCAAAGGAGGAACAGAAAGAAGAGATAACTATTATTATTTATTAACTATATTAATTACGCACAAAAGCCAAGTTGGGATATCAAGATCGACAATCCCGAAGAACAATGTCGGATCGGAAAAATTGGAAATCGCGCTGCTGGCACTTCAATTTCTTTTTTCTTGATTTAAAAGAATTTTCTGAATTTTGAATGAAATTAAATTTTCCTATATGCTACAATTCTCGATCTCAAAAACAGTAAAGATGCAGAAACGAAACTCAAAACTGCAAAATCATTGTAGATCTGTTCTTCGGAACCGTCGAGATGTTCTTTTTATTTGTAACATTGAAAAATTGATTCATGTTAAAACAGTCTATGAATACTGGACAGTCTGATGAGATCTGGCGTCATAAGTTTGCACCATTTTTTCTCATGGAATTTTTATCATGAGATATACGATATGTAAGACAAGACGCAATAATCAATAAGAAAAGAAGAAAAAAAAATAACTCGGGTGAGCTGAGTAACTCTATTAACCACAAGTCGTGTGTGAATCTTTTAATTTAGATATTTTTGAAGGCGAAACAGCTCTCTAAATTGAGGTGTACGCAAACGAAGTAACGTTAGAAGAGTGATTCTATTTCGTTAACCTATTAGTTAAAATCGGCCGTATTTGATAAAATTCGACAGTTTTCTTTAATGCAGTATTCCTAACGGGCTGCGCTATTCGATTTCTGACATCAACTCTTAAATGGAGAGATGACGGCTCCCGAAATTACCCCGAAATTCTCGTTAAGAGTTTGTTAGTCGCGGGAAAATTTGCTGAAAATTTATTAAATATGTACTTAGTTATAATGTTGATAATACGGCAATAGATTATTGGTAAAGTTGCCGAATTCCGTATTGCCTAACCTTCAAACATAACTTTGATTGAAAAAATTGGAAGCTTAATGTTTCTTGTTGTAATTAAGTTGAAATCAAGTTATTTTACTCAACAAAGTATCTTGTCAATTCTCAATTGAATGATGAATTGACAGCCGATAACATCTGACATCCGACGGATTTCGCCTTTTTGTCTTAACTGTGTCATAACCCCAAAAGATAACACAAAAGAAACAGAATCACCATTCTTGCGATAGAAAATCCAGAAATCTCTCAAATCATGAAACCAAGTAAACATTGTTTATCTTCAATACTTCGATGCACCATGAATTATTGTATGTATTTGTGGACAATTTAGGGCTAAGTGAAGTAACAGCACTCACGGAGGTGAACCAACACGGTGTATATTTAGTCCGCTAAGTGTTTAGGCCAGTCCCCATTAATCAGATGGAGTTTATTTATTACATTCTCGGCTAAGAGGATGAGAGCCACCTCGGAATGAACGTACTTTCTCGTAATGTTGATGAGATAATCAGGAATTCTTGTCTTATTTCTAAAATAAATAGAATTTCTTCATTGTAGATAGTTCATTTGACTTTATTCAATGTTAAGATTAGGTAGTTCATAGAACTTCATTCGTTAATAAGATTAGTTCATAGAACGTTATTAATTGTTAAGTTTAGTTTATAGAACGTTTTTAATTGTTAAGATTAGTTCATAGAACTTAATTCGCTGTTAAGATTAGTTCATGGAACTTTTTTCAGACATCCGACTGCACAATTTGTGTAATTTGTGGAGGTCACAATTTTCATATAAAATCAATTTTTCCAAAAATTTAACCTTTTTTAAGTGTTTCCTCTATTCGAACTTCACTTCTCACAAAAAAACCGTAAATTAATATTTTTTTAAGGAATGTGAAAATTTTGCATCATTTTTTACCAATCTCTGGTAAGTTTTTTTGCAATAAAAAACAGTTAAAATAAATATACTATTTAGGATTGAGGTAAAAATACAGCGTATTTATATAAAGAAACTATGTGCTGAGTTTGATAACGATTGTTCAAAAACTGTAGGAGCTAGAGATTACACAAATTCGAAAAAATTAGTTTCGAGAAAAACGCGTTTGAAAATAAGAGTGGCAGTAAAATAGTAATAGTTCGACCAAGAGACACTCACACTTAATACATAACTTTTAAACGGCGTGGAATTTTGGTTTGAAATTTTTAGAATATATTTTTGAATATCGATTTATGAAAAAAAAAAAAGTTTTTTTTTTAAGCCTCTACACCAAAGATATTAAACTATAAGAGATGCTATCCGCAGCTTTTACCGGGTGGGACTGTGTTTCCTAGTGTCGCCGAAATTGTTAACCTATACTACTGTTCACCTTAAAAAATCAACTAAATGAACGAATTCTTTCCGTATTCAAACTATATTGTTAACCAATACTACTGCACACCTTAAACAAATAAACTACTTTTCGTATTCAAACTATTCCCATTTGGCGGCAGTAATCCGCCGGCAGTAGGGCGGACACCATAGCATATCTCGTATTTGATTATCTTTGCTTTACACCCATTTCCCCCCAGTTAAACGTTTTAATATTCTGAAAGAGATAACTGCCAAAGCAAATGTCTTTCACACCTTAATGAGCAAATTAAAATATCTATTGAAACATGTTGAAAGACTGTGTCCCTAGTCCCTAGTGAACTCCACAGCATTATTGGATTCTGCGGTTACCCGTTAGATGCAAATGTTGGAGGCTCCTGAATATAATATTGAAACTAAATTATGCAAACTTAATAGCAGTAACGGAGTCCGTTAAACTTTAAACCCTGAGAAAACTGTTATGTTTCACTGGGTCAAATTCGAGGTTTAAACAAATATTAAAAACATGTTCTTAAAAAGCAGTAACTTGGCTTGCTAAAATTAAACTAAAAAAACAAACCAAAGCTTTGTCGCGAGTTCTGGATTGCATTGTTCGAATGAAAACGAAAATTGCTTTAGTATAATAAATAGACTCATGACTAATGTAATTAATGGTGACCTCGCAAATGCTTTATTGATAATATCATATATTGTTTTCAACGGAAGATATAGGTAACTTCGCCGACAAAATGTATGTGAATTGTGAGTCGTGACTAGGTTGAGCTTTGACAAAACGTTGACCCAGAAATAGTGATAGATCTCACGCACGACAGAGATGAAATGTCATGTCATGTTTAGTTCAGGGAATAGTATAATTAACTATCAGCAATTGGTATCCATGAACATATCTGAGACCTCTTTCTGATTCTGGAAGAAGGAAGAATAATTATTAATTGTGCCCAATCCAATAAGGTGAATATGGATTTAATTTCGTCTCTCATTTTGGTTTGAGTGCTGAGATAAATGTTATGAAATTACCCTTAGCTATTAAATGTCAAATAATGTATTTACTCAACATTTTTAATCGCCGACTATCTTGGGGAAATCTGCAAATATTTGCAGACATGGCGGAAATTATGTAATTACGATTGGCTTATAAACCATCGGCATCGTTGAAAATAACCCTGACAAACAAAGCTTACTTAGTTGACTTAAGGTCAAAGTGGAGTTTGTAAATATAATACATTTCATTACGTAACAATGCACAGACAATCGTAAAGTTTTCTTTGTGTTGGATATAGGTACAGAGCATCATTATTAATAAACAATGCACACAAAAAAAATCTCAGCGCACTAAGTAGATTAGTTGGTTGATTCAGTCACATTAAAAATTATCATTGTTCTACCTTTTTCAACAGGTGAAGTTTCGATCAAAATACGCGCCGTTCATGTATATGACAAAATGCAATGCCGCCACGCAAATCCGATTGAATAAGAGCTGTGTGGTATGTGTTAGTTTCGGGACTAAAATGCCTCATCCGAGATCATTGTGGTATTCTGTAGCAAGTATTACTTAACTCCGTGGGCACTATTAATTGTCACGGAGATGTGGTAGTACATTTTATAGGCACAATGGCGAAGGTCACACGGCTTAGTCACCGCAGATGATCTGGCGCCTTCACTGACATCTACCTGTACCGTGTCTATAATATTTATATGGCTCTTGAAAATCTAAACCTACGTAGGTATGTGTACTGTGAGAATTTCATGACCTACCTTCTATTCTCTTTTTCTTTGATTTTAATTATGAAGATATTATTGGGCAAGAAACATTGGAATGGAAATATGAAGTGGGAATACAGTCATCGACATCGGCGCTACAAACTTTGGAAATTATAGAAATGTGTCCTTAAACGGGATGATATCCCAGAGACTAATTATCTGATACTTGTGAACCAAGTGCCGTTTTGAAGGATTATCTATATTATTTTATGTTACAACATATCCAAGACTGTAAATAAGAAAACGCCGGGTGTGAAACCAAAACCAACGTGTACTCTTACGTACATATTATGCCTTCAGATATTCTTTAAACTTTTTCAGTCAATTATGTTTAAGCTTCCAAACATTATTATTTTTCCCCGCAGGCATTCAAAATAAGAGAAGCTTATTTTCAATGTCTGCAGGCTAATAAAGAAATTTACTTCTTGATTTTCCAGTTTGTTTACGAGTCCTGCCCAGCGCGCGGCGTGGACGTCTCAGTTTTATGAATCTTGTGATTGGCGGCTCTTAAAACAATAGCAAAAGCTCGAGGTTGTTAATATTAAATAACGTTGTTTGTATTAAATAACAATTTAGTAAGGAAATGATTTTGAATGGTAACAATGCTCTTATGTAAGTGAAATTTCCTTCCACTAAGGAGCTAGCAATTATGGTAGAGTGCATTGCATTGTTCGCCAACCAGTCAATATTTTCTTTTGCTCAAAGTAAGCTGCAATTTTTTGTTTGTTTTGAAAGATCTTGAACCGGTTGAACCTTTTCACAGTGTTGCTCTATTTGGTACCCTAACGAAACAAAATATTTCAGGGTTAGTAGGTATAATATCGTGAATGTGGATTTCAAGTTCTTTTTTGACCTTAAAAACATTTTCGTTTAAATCAGAGGTTCCCAAACTTTTTTTCTCGTAGACCACTTTCAAAATTTTACTGGTCACGGTGGACCCCCTGCTGCTACATTTCTTCCATATTCCCAAAACTCGACACGCGTTGTACTGAATATTTAATGGCGAGGTGTGGTCTATCACAACGGAGCAGTACCGGATCTACGACTTTTTCAAACAGTGGCAAAATGGACCAGTATTCGAGATTATATTTGCCACGACGGAGGGGGCGTATATAGATATGGGATATTTATTTATTTATATATAAGTTGTACATTTATTTATAACAATTGCAGGCAATATAGCCTAAGACTTTGTAATTGTACCATTTATGCAGTGTATATGCAATGCCAAAAATCTTACAAATGCGCTATAGGACACATAAAATAAATCTATTTTTTGTGTCCTATGGGTATGTTCCCATCCCAGTACAGTTTACCCATATCCCATTACGCCCCCCCCCCCCCCCCCCATTGCCTAGCGTTTTAAGATCTCATGCATAACCGGTACAACAACTTGTGCTGTACCTACGCCAATCGCTCTGTTACGGAGGGGGCGTAATGGGAGACAGGGGTGAGATAGGATATGGGTATGGGGCACGGGATGGGTCTCAATCGAAACCAATTTGTGGACCCCCACTTACAACTTGTGAACCCCCATTTATTTATTGCGCCTACGTGGACCCCCGTCGGGTCTTCCGTGGACCCCTAGGACTGGACCACTTTGGGAATCACTGGTTAAAATCATTGCGATTTCTGGTGTCATTCAGAGCCTCTTGGATACTCAAGCATTTGATTTTCATTCGAAAGGTTGCGACGTCGATTTCCACCACAATACAGTATACGGACGTTCTGTGCATAATTTAGCTTGATGGATCTTACTAAATAAAAATAAATAAATTGTTAAATCTCTCATAATTGTATGTGTGGAGTCCTTGCAATTATTATTTTCATTAAATATTTAGAATCATTCCTGCTTGAGCAACAGCTATCAGGTTTTTAGATAAGATTGACCACGAAGCCTTTATGAACATATCATAATTAAATTGCACAATTTTAATGCTTGCTTATCCGTAATATTACTTGACATGTAGATTGTAGATACCTATTTTCCTTCTGAAATCCAAGACACGGGTACCTCTCTATGGCTTTATATTTTCATTATTATTACTGGCTATTGATATAAAATAATAAATTCAAGATATTTCCTGACCGCAAACGTAGTTTAATAAAATCTTAAATGGAGTTATTGGTACATAACAATCATATGAATTGCAAAAGATGCGGAAAAAGCCATCAAGTGTCCAAATTGGGAACGATAATATCCATAACATTACGTTGCTCCTTTGTCTTCCGCTATGGACCATAGACCAAAGACCATAGACCGATCCATACCTGTGGATAGAGTGAGAGGTTTAACCTATTAGTATAAGGAAGTGGTTCTGGCCAGGGCCGCATTATTATAAGCAACTAGCTGGTACCCGGCATGCGTTGCAATGCAAAGAAATAAATTGTTTCTCCCCGCATTTCCTTTCTCATGCGTCCCCGATCCCCTCCCGCGTCCCCTTCCCCCGCGATCCCCTTCCGCCTTCCACACCTCCTCCCTCGTCATCCCTCCCGCTAACCCCACCTCCTTCATTACCTTCCCCTCATACCTTCCCTCCCTGCCGCTAAAATATATAAAATATACTCATTTTCATTAATACAAATTTCATAATGCCAGAGCTTACCCTTATATATAGCCTATAACCTTCGTGGGTGTGCACACAACAAATAACCAAAGTTTCTTCGCAATCGCATGAATGGTATAGCAACGCATAACATACGAACAAACAAACAAAAATTGATTTTTATATATAAGATGTGTGCGATGCACACGGGTGGCATCATGTTTTCTACCCGCAGATACTAGAAACAAAATGGCACAAAAGCGTGAAGACTGATGACTGTCCAAACTGCACGAACTATCAAAGTGATGAAGTAAGTGTGTTTGGTGTGTAGGTAGAAATAGAGGTCTTGTGCGTAGATGCAGTTAATCGTTTATTAAAACATATACAGTATATTTTGATGCATGTGATAAGGTATACTAAATTAAATTATTGTATGGTTATTAATACAATAGTAGGTACCTACTATTGTATAAGTCCATATAGAATATCAGTAGGTAATTTACCCTAAAATGAGAACGGTTCTTAAATCTTAACTAATAAAAACATTGTAAAAGAAAATATGCAGATTTAGGAAATGAGATTAAAAGAATTTGGCATTCTCAGACTATAAAAATATTACCATTAGTTATTTCGGCTACGGCATTGTACCTAGCTCTCTCATTCAAAATTTAGGCATATTTGATTTTTCAAAGAATTTATATATAAAAATACAAAAATCAATCATATTAAATACATGCAGGATTAGGAAAGATTTTTTAAATATTTATATTGAGGGATCAATAGGATTTATCGGTCCAGTTAGGAGTTCTATCGAGCCGAATCCTTTGATATGAAAATATCTGGAGTCCGTGAATTATTGTTGTTCTAGTATTGTTTTGTATTTATTTTACTTATACAGTGCAATTGCATAGCGTGGATTTACCAGATGATCATTTGTGGAAAAGTGTGTGGAAGGGTTAAGTTTTTCCTGTGGGGAAGATTTAACCCGGACATAAAGTCATAGAAAAAATAACTAAAAGGAAAAAAGTATGTGGAGAGATAAAGATTACATTTTTAAATCAAGAATTATATCCTCACAATTTGTAATTGACTGTTAATAAAAGTGTAATGAAAAATTAAGTGTAGTTTTGAAATAATTTATATCACGATGAAAAAAAAATGTTTTAGTTTTGTATATTAGCAAGGAATCATGAAAAAATGTCTGTAATGGTGTGTGTAAGTGTGGTAATCTTTCATGGTGGGTACATCGATCGTCTAGTTGATTAGTCAGACTTCTACGAAAAATCGAAATTTGAGTCGAGTATGCAGTTACATGTAAAAATGTACCTACTCTCTATCTGGTACAATATTCAAATTACTCATAAACACCACCAATTCAATTATAATGCAGAAAAATTTGTAGTGAATCAAACAAAAAATTGATGTTTTCTGGGGATGCTAATGTACCGAACCGTTTTGCCTTCCGGTGTTATCTTATAGCATATTTAATATGTAAAACACAGGCACTTGTAAATCATGTTTGTTTTATGGTGAGCGTTCGAATATTGCTTTCCTCGTAACCTCAAAACATAATTATTTGGAGAAGTCTCTGACTAATGAACTGGACGATCGATGTTGTGATTGCACGAGTAATTGATGAGTTATTTGCCGCATTAGCGTTGTTGGCTTCTACGTGAAGAAGCGTAGTGTACCTGGTACGTCTCGTTGGAAAATTTAAACCAATGACAGAAGCAGTATTTGCAAACGGTATTGGCGATAACTACATATATGTTAGGCGCGCGGTTTCATATACATAATTGTCCATTGCCCTTCTTCCTGGTTTTATTATCAATGGTTTTAGCCCTCGCTGCCACCCTGTTTCTGCGAGTCCGAGGCTTGTATTTACCTATGTTAGATGCAGACAGTACCTGCTCCGTGGATGCTGCGCCACAGCTAGGATACCTACCTATTACCTTGGGTCCAGCTCGGGGCCAACACGATACCTCGTGATGAGATCTCGCCGCCTCTGACGTTTGATCAAAGGAAGATATTTACATCACTCCATCTTCCGAGGTACCCTCTGCTCTAACCGGGATATATCTCATTCCGAGAGGTATTAATCACTTTCACCGCAAACCAGATTCACTTTTGTTTGATATCTCGCGTCGTAAACCTTGCAAATTTACATCTAAATAATTAATTCTGGATTTGACCTTTCCACTACGTCCGATCGTCAATCTATATGTTGTTAACCGAAACCTTTACCCAATAAATTACTGTTTCATCGAATCTTAATTTTTTTTGCACAGAACCAAAAATAACTTTCTATCAATTAACGCCTGTAAGTTTTATGTGCGTTGTTTTGAAAAATATATTAGGTACACTAAATATTTAAGGACTTTCTACAGTTTAAAAATCAGAGCTTATCAGTTTTTTTAATACAATTTCTTTTTAATTTTTTTTTTTTTACTTGAGCTCCACATAGGAGGCCCTGAGGAAAATAATTTCTCTCAGGGCCTATGTCATCCTTGGGGATGCTTTGTGGAGGGGTTTTTTTAAGGAAAAGGGGGAAAGGAGAGTTCTGGGAAGGAAAAGGGTTTAAGGGGTGGGTAGGAATCTGGGGTTCAGTGAGTCCTGGTCATCCGCCTTCAAGACCTGCGTAGCTGGTTGAGGGAAAAAATCTCAGCCAGAATCCCACCGCCTTGCACCGCAGTTGGAGGGATGGATTCATAGTTCCGTCACTTCTGGATACACTATATCTAGGCTCTGATTCCTACCCACCCTCAAACACTTATTTCCTTCCCAGATCTTCTTCTCCTTCCTTTCCTCAAAGACCCTCCACACAGCATCCACTAAAATGACATAGGCCCTGAAGGGAATTATTTTCCATATAATTTGGGGCCTTCTGTGTGGAACTAACATTAAAAAATTTAATTGGGTTAGTGTCATTGCTTTTCAAAGACAAATATTGACAAATTAGAGAGACGATTAGAAATTTACATTTCGAATGAACAGCGTAACTAAACTTGAAAAACCACGAAATCAGTAAAATATAGAAATCTTACTAATAAAAATTAAATTATTTTCTGATTTTAGGTAGATCTTATACTTACCTAAAATCTCTTATCTGAAAAATCAATACCTATTTTGAAAATTACACTTAAATTCAAAGCAAATTTGAGTTCATTAAACGTGAAAAGTTTCACCCAGAATTGACGAACGCACAACATCAAAGACATCCGAAATTAGTATGATTTTAATACGTATTGTATATAGCGTAGCTATAACATAAATCCTTGGTGTACGCCATCTTGCCATTTGGCTCTAGGCTATCCTTTACCCAAGGATGATAAACCAATGGTGATTATGTAGGTTGTGACTTTCCCCTACACATCTCTCTTCTTAGCTTTCTTTACTTGTGTCAATAATGTCTTGATTTGCATGGCAAAATAATCTATCTGGTGTACTACCTCCTGGAGTATGGGTGTCTAGGCTCTATCCTTTACCCAAGGACGGCTAATTGCAGAAGGTTAACATTCCCTAAGACCTGATGCCAGATTCCCGTGCGGCTCACACCGTGGCAGTCAGTGCCAGTATTATCGGCGCTGTTAGGTGTCGCAAGCCGCGCGTGTCAGCCCGCTGTTGTAAGTAATACAAGGTCCGCTGCCTGCCCATATCGGGAGACCAGCCCACCACACATACACCAAGGCCAAGATGATTATATACCTACTCCAGCCTGGTAGACAGATGTTGAATGTGAGCATTTTAGATATCTGCTGGGAACGGTAATTTATTATTCGTCCAGTGTGCATTGATATCAGTAAGTCTTCCTATACTTGTGACGATTTGTGACGATTTCTAGAAATTGGATGTTCCCGTGACATCCTATTTTTAAGTAGTACCTAAACAGCATTTTAAAAATCTGCTGGTAACGGTAATGATTGATCCAGTGGGCGTGAATGTCAGTAGGTCTTGCCAGACTTGAGATTTGCGACGACTCCTAGAAATTGGCTGTTCCCGTGGCTTCCAATTTTTACGTAGTACATAGACAGCACTTCCACTGGGCATGAATGTCAGTAAGACTTCGACTTGAGATTTGTGAAGATTTCTAGAAATTGGCTGTTCCCGTGGTTTCCCATTTTGACGTAGGACCCAGAGAGCATTTTCTGTATCTGCTGGTAACAGTACTAATTGATACAGTGGCCATGTATATCAGTTAGTCTTCCTAGACTTGAGATTTGTGACGATTTCTAGAAATGGGCTGTTCCCGTGGCTTCTCATTTTTGAGTATTAAGTATTAGACAGCATATTAATGGTAATGCTGCTGATAATGGTAATTATTGATTGATGATAATATAATTATATTGTGATGATAAATGATAATAAATATGCTACAAATTGGCTGTTCCCGTGGCTTAATATTTTTACAGCAGTGAAAGCATTATACATATCTGCTGGTAACAGTAAAATTATTCTTCCAGTATGAATATAGTAAGTCTTTCTTGTCTTTAGATTTGTGAAGATTTCTAGAAATTATCTATTGCCATAATTTACCGTTTTAATCAAGAATATATGTTTTTTTTTAAATTCACAAATACGTGCATCAATTTGAGAGGTGGGTACGGGTACCGCCGCCCCGAGAACCGTTGGCCGTAGGTCGGTTCGCTAAGTTTGACGACTTAACAGGGGT
Source organism: Glyphotaelius pellucidus (assembly GCA_936435175.1). Classification (NCBI taxonomy): domain Eukaryota; kingdom Metazoa; phylum Arthropoda; class Insecta; order Trichoptera; family Limnephilidae; genus Glyphotaelius; species Glyphotaelius pellucidus. The sequence continues at coordinate 10,315,342 of OW386551.1, read as the reverse complement.
GCCCGGGTTCATGGGGTGAAGTTTGTCCGGGTCTTGGCGGCGGATGCACGTTCGTCTACCCATCTGCTGCGTGGTGTGCCGGATCGAAAGAGACTGACTGAGGGAGGCGTTTTGACCTCTCCAGCCGGACCACAGTAGGAGGATGGATTCATACTACTGTCACTCCTGGACCCGCTGAACCCTAGATTCCTACCCACCTATCGTTTTCCTTCCCAGAACTTCCCCTCCTTCCTTTCCTTAAAAAGACCATGCACACAGCATCCCCTAAGATGGTATAGGCCGTGACTGAAATTATTTTCCTCAGGGCCTTCTGTAAGGAGTTAATGTAAAAAAAATCGCATTCGAGAATAATACGTCTTTGTCAACCGGAAATAAAAAAAACCCTTATTTTCCTCCCAATAAGAAAATATGAAGATTATTTCTCTACATTTTGAACAATCTGGACTTTTCTGGCTTGAGCATGAAATTCAATGTTTAATATAACTATTTTGATCAGTAGAGGAATAGAGTTCGAGTAATCAACAGTAGTTTGTATAGATAACAAAAAGAACTGGAACGAATTTTGCATGGTGATGTGATAATAAAATTATTAGTAATACTTATGTAGATTCTACAAAGTATGGCTGATGCAAATGAGCAAGATTATTTTTTCGCTCGTACAAGTTAAAACCGTATCTAAATATAACATATCGATGTAGAATGTGGTAGTTTTGCTCCGTTAATTTACTTTAGCTTCTATTTCAAAGGAAACCGTAATCAAATAGAGAAACGTGCTCAGACAAATCAAACACTCCCATACCAGGAATAACAATCTGTATGAAATTACCTGATGTTTAATTAGCTTGGTTATTGAGATAGCCAGGACAGCTTTCATTAAGATTTCAAGACGAAGAACCTCTTTTGTAATCATGACCTCAAACAAAATTTGAATCAAATTCAATGATTTTTTTTATATTCATTTTTATTTTATTTTTGTATTTGTTAAACCCCCGTGGGGCCTTTGCATACATTCATATATGTTTATTGTACATGGGTCATTCTTCTTTTTAACCTACATAAATTTGTCTCCACCAGTTAGTGGAGAAAAATGCTGTGTGGAGGGTGTTTTTAATGAGAGGAAGTTCTGGGAAGGAAAATTTAAAAAAATGTGTATGTACAACTTTGTAGAAAAATAAATTTAAAAACCATTTAATTAAATAAACGTATTACTTACGATTATTGTAACTTCACTTTTTTAGTTTTACATAAAAATAATAATAATTAGTATTAAAAAGTTGGCATCCTTGACCCTGGTGGGCTGTTTGGTGGTTATTTTTTTTTCCATATATAAGGGAGCTGTAACTTTTAAATGTAAAGATGAAGCGTGGTGTTCACCCTTTCCAAACATTTTTTTTTTAATATTTTACGATACAAGAGGAAATAGAACCTTTTACAGATGTAGCAATATTTCCGAGTGGTTTTAATATTTGAAAAAAAATCAGATTGTGCAATTCACACGCGATAGAAGTGAAACCTTCAGAAAACTAAAAAAGACGTGGGGATACTATGAAATTTTTATCAATGTGAAGGACGATTATTTCCATATTTTTGTCGTCCAATTCTAGTGCACTTTTTCCTTCTGTGCACATTTGGTCATCTTATTAGTATTTGTGTCTTCTTCTTCGGATTTGCTAGGTGTCGCTTTCTTTTGTGTTTTCTTTTGCCTGATCATTTTGGAGTGGTTTGAAGATAGGATATTGATTTCACAAAAATAAAAATATTATTTTTTTTGGATTTCGTAGGAGTCGATCCTTGGTCCCCTGAATGTCTGGCCGCTAAAGTTCATCAGGCGCTTTATACCACTAGATCAGAGGTTCCCAAACTTTTTTTTCTCGTATACCACTTTCAAAATTTTTGTGACCCCCTGCTGCTACATTTCTACCATATTCCCAAAACTCGTCAAAAATGTGAAGATTAGATCTAATGGAAATTTGCGTCGCGGCTGAGTTCCAACCCCAAATTCGGAGTGGTAAAATGAAAAGAAAAATAGTACATTTTCTTGTGTTCTATTTATTAAAATAATATGATTAGACTTAATAGAAAAAAATTTTCAAGCCCGTGGTCCAAAAAAAGGCAAAAAATTTGCTAAACATTTTTTTCGCGCTATCTGTAAGAATTGCGTCCGAACCGTAGCTTCTAAAAATATCTAGCCAAACATCTGAAAATTAGAATCTTCAAGCTTCAAAATGATTTTTTTAAAATTCTCAATATGACAATTTTTCGTCAAAAAAAATTAAAAAAATGCCTGTCAAAAATCACTGAAAAATTTGGAATATTTTTTTGCTCCCTTAATTTTTTTGAGTATTGTATTATCTGCCATTGATAGATAAAGCCAAGCCAACCTTTTTGTTCTTTATTATCGAAACAAAAAAAATTCGTGGACCCCCACTTACAACTTGTGAATTTTTTTATCACGCCAACGTAGACCCGTTTCGAGTCTCCCGTGGAACCCTGGGGGTCCACCTGGACCACTTTGGGAATCATTGCACTAGACCAAAGGAGACTTGCGTGGGACCATGGATTTATTGATTTATATCGGGTTTGAATCTTGCAATCGTACATAAAGATGGCAGCCAATAAAATATGCGTTAAGAAAATTAAGATAATATGGGTGGTTTTTAGTCGAAGTATGGTACAGTTAAAAGTGACCGAATTGGATATCGGTACACCTTAGCTCAGTGGTCAAGAGCACTCGCGCGGAAAGAGAGAGGTCCTGGGTTCGAGTTCCAGAGGTGCCAATATCTTTTCTGATTTTTCTGTTTCCAGATTTTCGATTGAGTTTCGCTCATAGTGTCTTCATTTAATTAAATATTACAAATGAAAATTTCTTTATCTATCCATCATTTCGGATTATGGTTAGTATAAAGTGTGAAGTGACCGCCATCAGGGTTAAAGACAAACACCCGCATCTGGTAGCAAGTAGAAACAGCAAGTATTATAGTACCTACTGAGCTACCAGTTCCTCTGACACTGACACACTTCATATTCTGTGCCATTTTCCTGATTGCCCGCCATCATCGCTTCGCTGTCCACTTCCACTCCGCGTCGCTTCCGATACGCGGTGAAATGCCTTGGAGTAATTAGTTTCGAGATTCCTGTTCATTCGGGTCGGTGCAATCTTTCGTGGTCTTCATTTTATTGATATTAAATGTATACAGCGGTAATATCTTTACGAGATAAATATTTATGTTTTGAACAAGTTTATTTCGTAAACAGTAGGTAATATAATGACATCCGCAGTCGTACATACGAATTTACAACTTTATTTGATAGGAAAAACAACTACATTTCCAGCATTGTGGTATTTTATGCCAAGTGGGTAGGTACCTACACAGGACCGGTATATCAGTAGCTTTTTATGATTTTCGCCCGTCAAGTTGCTACCCCGGCAAGATATGCCTATGGATACCATTACGAAAAATTACTGATATAACGGCCCGTCTAACAAAATAAGTATTTTACGTATAATTTTATTTTATGGCCTGGCAATCTTTTTCATTTTCTGGACGCATGCGCACAACTGCACAGCATGTTCATAGCCAATTATTCGGCTGATTAGTGCGGGAAGTTCCCTTCCAGTTGCATCGCACTATATTTTCTTTATGATGATTGACAGGCGACCATAGACACAGACAGTACGTTATTAGATATTATTATTTTTTATTTAATTTAATAAATCAAATTGGTGACCGTGGCGATCAATTTATCCAACACGATACAATGAAGTATTTTAGGCATTTTTATTTAAATTTGAAATTGACACACAATGCTAAACCGAGTCTCACAAAAACGTGGACATTGATAAACTCTACAGTAGGAATATTAGTATGTACCTATATGATTGATTTCAGCTTTAGTTAAATTTTGGTCTAGTTTTCTGATGAATTCCAACTACATCAGGTGTGGAAGATCACTTGCAGGTACCCATGTATATCAAAATAGTATAGTCAATAATTATTGAGGAAGCTGCCTTTGTTTAAATATTTATAAATCGCCCCAACAGAATGAAAAAATTATGAAACTTTAAAAAAGCATTATACATAAAAGTTCAAGTGTTGTTCTAGTAACTATTTTCCACAACATCAAACGATGTTCATAAATTTGTGGTAATCCCTGAAATGTTTAACACTTAGGGAGATTCAAGCAAAATGTTTTTTTTATTTTTTTTATTTTAATTTTGAAATGTGCATATTATTATTAAATAAATCATTTATTAGAAATGTTAAATCAAAATTTAAAAAAAACTATGTGGAAGAAATGCGTACTTTTAGCAAAATAACTTTTTAGGGTGTAAGTAAAAAAAAATTAACTTTAAAATAAATAGAAGTGTCATTTTTCAAATAGTCCATTCAACGTTTCAGATTCGAAAGTTAAGCATAACCTTACATTTGAATAAAAAATATATTTTGTTCTAAAATCGATGTTGTCATAGCAATGAGAAAAAAATTGTTCCATTTTTGATTGAGCTTAGCAAAGTCTTGTGTTCCTTAATTTGTACTTTCTCAATCACTTTTTTTCAATATTATGGTAGGTACCTAAAAAAAAAAAGTCTTTGGACAAATTGTGTAATTCCTTTTTTGAAATTTAAATAAAAAATGTTGCATAAAATATTTTGTAGGTATGTAAATAGGTACCTACTTACAAGTCTTATAATTTCAGAGAAAATTTTGGTTTTAATTTATTAAATAAGAGAAAATTAGAAACAATTTTTGGACGAGAGGTATACTGTTCACAGAACTTTTATTAAGTATTGACAAACATCTTCATGTAAATTACTTACTGACGAAGACCTCAATTGATAAAAAAACAAAGGGCTTCATGGTGTGACAGATTACGGCATGCTTGCGCCAATTCGCACGTATTATGATAAAGTATCAAGTATGGATAAAGCAATTACAATATTATTTAGATTGTGGCCTTCCTCTACTCGTCTGCCTTGTCACGCGTCCTTCCATTGTAATGGGTTTATCGTGATTTCCCCATTACATTTTCTTTGTTTTCGTGGAACTCTTTTGTATTATGTTCTTTATCTCTGACTTTTACACCGAAATCAATGGCGCCAGTAAATATTATAATATATTGCTAATACAATGCACCATATGAACTTTTGATTGTTTTGGGGATCGGATATACTCTGGTATTTTGTAAATAATAACGACCTGTTAGACCATTGTGCCAATTTAATGGCCAAAGGCAAAATTGATACATAAGGTCACCCAGGCATGTTACAATAATTAGACTTAGACAGATACAAAACATTTCAATAAATAAAATGACTACAAGAAAATAAAATCATTATTTTAGCGCCGATATGAATGACGCGGTTACCGGAAAAATAGGACATGATAAAACAATAAGCTAGGTTAGATTAGTTTATGTTAGGTTGGGTTAGGTCAGGTTAGATTTGATTAAGTTAGATCTAGGTTAGGTTAGGTTAGGTTAGGTCAGGTTAGATTTGATTAAGTTAGATCTAGGTTAGGTTAGATCGGTTATACCAGATCGAGGTTAGATTTGTTAATGGTTTATTATTTTTCTTTACTTTTCAATTAAACATTCTATAAAACGACAGAGTAGAAGACACTCTCAGTGTTGCCCTGGTGAAAGACCACCATTCAGAATCGAAACGTTGCTTGAAGTGGCTTCAGCCGTGTTTGGTGACCAGATCTGAAGAGTCAGGGGTCCTATCTTCCTCTTCCCCAAATCCAACCCCTTCCCACTACCTTCAGCTTCACAACTACCCCAATTGGAGATTCCATAGTCTCACTGTTTCAGAGGGTTGGGAGCAGTTGTTTGAATATTATAATAAGAACAAAATACATAAACGGGTACATCATTCTAACATAAACGCGACAATACGTCAGTACAGCACGAAACACATTCCCAGTCATTTTCAGCAATATTTTATTGATGACCCAGTAAAAAGGGTAAGTACTTGGGTAAGTAAGTACCTACCACCTTTTGAAGATCAGAAATTCTCGGTTATATACTTTTATTATAACAAATATTAATGACAAGTTAGACCTTACCGCAATAAATTGGCCATTGGCAAAATTGTTAAATCAAAGGCCAACGTGAACGTAAGTATGTTATAATAACATAATAATATAACGTTGATGCAAAACATCTTAACAAATAAAACGTTTACCAGGATAACATCTCATCCCGCTCGCTGCAAGGTTTAACAATTGCCTTGATGGCAAAATTATTGATCAGTGAATATCAGAATCAGAATCGTTAAGTCCGTAATGTGCTGATGTGTAAACGATATTACAAATTTAAAAACTCTACCCACGTTGGGCCAATTGCACTTTTCCCGGGTCAACTTAAATTGATTGTTCATCTAGTATAGAGTACCTCATACGAGATACACTACAGATATACAATACTAAAACGTAAAATATCCCGCCACCTCACCAAATTTGTCCCAACTCTTTTTCTTTGTATCACTGCAATAGGTTTTGTAATATTTTGTATTACTACAAATGTTTTGAGGTAGCAACGTGGTGAAGTGTTCGTTATTGGCATTACATTACTACATTTCATGTACTTTTTATGCCACCCCCATGATACGAAAATATTCTGGGGAAATTTTCTCTTTGAAATTCTTTAACCACACGGAAATAATCTGAAGAAAATTATTTGGCTGTACAATTTTAGCTCTTTTTGGCCCTTTCACACTTTACACTTCACACCTCATACTCTCATATATGAGATATACCTCAAATGAGGTGAGGTACATCTCACCTCATTTGAGGTTAAACACTTTTTGGAACAAATCTTTCACACTCTCACCTCACCTCACTCTTTTCAGTATTTGACTAACTCATACAAACCCATTCTTAAATCGTATCCTACCCAACACTAATCTAGTAGAAGGGGTTGTTATTGGCTAAGTGCGTTTCAGCATTTGAACATTGACGGCCTCCGTGGTCCCGAGGCAAGACTCTCGACTCACAATCCGAAGGTCGCGGGTTCGAACCCGGCGTACGCAAATAAATTTTATTTGATTAATTTGTGTTATTTCACAATTTAATCATTTAAAATAATATATAGTATATTTGCGGCACGTTCCAGAGTGGAAGATACTATCAGTATCGCCCTGGTGTAAGACCACCATTCAGAATTGAAACGTTGCTTGAAAATGGCTTTAGCCGTGTTTAGTGACCAGATCTGAATAGCCAGGTACTTCCCCACCTTCCTCTTCCCTATCTCCTTCCCCTCCCCAATACCTTCAGCCTCACAACATACCCCGATTGGGGATGCCATATTCTCACTGGCTCCAGACGGGAGCAGTTGGGACTCTTGTGCGGTATTAACTGTAAAAAAAAAAAAAATTATATGACACGAAAATATTCTGAGGAAATTTTCTCTCTGAAATTTTCCATCCACACGGAAATAATCTGGAAAAAATGATTTGGCTGTATAAGATTTTAGCTCCTTTTTGACCCTTTCACACTTCATACTTCACACCTTATACCTCACCTCATTTGATGGGGGACACTTTTTGGAACAAATCTTTCACACTTCACACCTCTCACCTCACCTCACTCTTTTCAGTATTTGACTAACTCATACAAACCCATTCTTAAATCTTATCCTACCCAACACTAGTCTAGTAGAAGGGGTTGTTATTGGCTAAGTGCGTTTCAGCATTTGAACATTGACGTATTGGGTAGTTTAACAAGTTTTGATCAACAGAAAAGTACGGCTGTTATGTTGTTATGCTTGTGAGTTGTCCAAAGAAAGAAAGAAAAGGCAAGAGTTCCATTCAAACTTATTTGAAAATAATTTAAAAGTTGTTTTTTTTCCAATCGCAGATCAAGGACCCCTTGAATCTTGAAACCCCTAAAAGTTCGCAGCCCACTATTTAGAGCCCCTGATTTAGAACACGAAGAGTGTATTATATAATATAGTAGAAAATCAACAAACTTCAAGACGCCACATGACTGAAGCGAGGTGACGTGACAAGACACCTGCCAATTACAAGTCATTGTTCCTTCATCATGTTAAAAGTTCCCGACATAGAGATGGCTGAACTTTACACTGATGCATCAACAATATCATAATATTTCACTTGACCTGCATCAGCTACCTACCTATCTGAAATCTGTAATATCCAATCATCGCTATCCATTGAATACAACAAATCTCCACAAAGGTCCTCATTTAATACAAGCCAAATTGGCAGCTTTTGTAAAAATTGCATATTTTGCTGTTGCGTCCTGTGTAGCCGCCGAAAAACATTTCTAAGTTGACTTCAGATTTTGATGCTTTACTAAACTTAATGTATTTTTTTGCCATTATGTTAATTCCAAATCAAAAACATTGATTAGACATACCACTAAACTCTAAATGCTGTCGATTTTTATAAATCTGGAAACCTGTGAAAAATTTTTGTGAGTTTTAACTTCAGCTGAACTAAATTAATATCTATCTATAAAGAATTGATCTGCTGGATACACGAGTCCCAGTTTCCAGTTCACAAAACCCTTTGTTTATTTGTTCAAGAAATTGTATTGCATCTTCAGTATAAAGTATTTGCTAAACATGTGTATGATAACTGTTAGAAACCGCAATATCGTGGATACCGTTAGTTGGTAGTTTATTAACGCTTTGTATGTCAAAAAAGGCTCGAGCCTTCTGTAAGTTTGCAACACTACTTATCTGATTGTAGTCCGACTTACCTCTTTCGGCAGAGTTCTACCGGTGTCCAGGTGTCCAGAAAAGATGGCTTAATATCTACATCTGATACCATTTATATACTTAGTTGGTGGATGCCTGATGCAGAAATTTTTACTAAATTGAACTGGCTCACTTCTACGAACATGTAAACTGCAGGTAACCCGTAACTGTCCCGCTTTCTTCCACAGTCGAGCAAATTGATATTTCGCAAGGCGGCCTTTCGGTGTTTCGCGTAAATTGTTTTGCTGTGTTTCTCGGCTGGTAAAAGAAATAACTTGCGAAATTTTAATAACGTGAGATCTATGCTTCGCACAAAGCTCCGAATCGCAGCTATAGTTGACCAAAAAGATTAGTGATCAATTGAATATACACAGTATTTCAAAAAATATAGCTTTATAATTTTTTTTTGCTATTTTCAATTACTTATTATTATTAATTTTGAAAATGGTCTATCACATTTTGCAGAAAATTAAATCACACCAATTAAATTCAATGTAAAACCAAAGAAAAATATTTTTATCATACGTTGCTGCATACAACTTACAAAATCACGTGGGTCGCTCTGTATATAGTCAAGGACCACTTCGACAAACAGCTTGCTATCTCCTGTCCAGTGTTACTTCAGAAGTCTTAGTCCATTGTCCTTCGTAGGCTCAGCCCAAAGATAATTTCATAGTTTCATTGTAAATTCTATCAACTATGATGTTGTGCGGTTGACTGTGCAATCAGCAACCATTCGCTGCAGAGCATCTTGAAGCACTGCAACGATGGCGATATTAGTCGACTTGGGATAGGCAGTGGTATTTCATTCCAAAGTTTTGATGATAAATAGCTATAACCACCCTCAAATACAGCAGTTTTATCTGGGTGGAAACAAGTATTAACCATTTAATGGTCTCTTTGGCGTGTACGGTGTACATGAGAGTCACGGGACCACTGAAATCTGTCAAACAGATAGACAGGAACCATCGATTCATCAAACTATTCATTTGACATATTTGAAGTAACTTCCTAACATCTTCCATTGATTCTAATATCTGCTTGAATCGTGTTTTTGTTCAGCTTAAGTTGCGATTTGGACGTTCGTTCACCGATGCAGGACTGATTTCTTCTTACCGCAACTATTCGATAGAGACTTTGCTAATTGAATGTGAGAAAGAGGATGACTACATTAACCTCAAGTCGGTTTCTCGAATCGTATCTTCGTGTATACAATTAGCTCTCGCAGAGCTCTCATCTTATCAATTAAGCAATTAAGCTCCTGCTAATATAATACCTCTTAATTCCCGTAGATTGTAAGAAGTGTTATTTATTGCGTAATACGTTATTAGTTGAACCTACTGTGTGTGACCTCACATGACCCGACCTATGTGCATCATTTTAGCTTCGTGTTGCTTTTATCTTGTATTACATCCACTATTGACACTCTTGGGTAACATCTATATTTTCTTAGCTATAAAGCACAATATCTTTTAGTTTGGTTGTTTCTGAAGCAGCAGAACTCTCTAACGGTGAGCTCTGGCATCTCAACTATAAAGTAAACCATCTGTAGATTTGTTTATTTTCTTTCGTGTTTGTGTTAATACAGAACAAGAGCCAAATTGACTACGGAATCTCCGTGCAATTGGGGTGTGTAGCAGTGGTGGTCGGTGACTTTTTGCATAAGGGATGCTGAAGTATATACCTACCTAATATCAAATATAAATATCTATAGACTAGCCCACGAACAAGATTATTGACAAAAATAATATGTCAAATTAGCTCTTTAAATCCTTCATGCTTCACATCAATTATTACAGTTCTAAAATGAAATTAATTAAATAGATATTCGAAAGATATTCAACGCAAGAATCGGCTTCAGTTATTCAAGCCAAACTGTCAAAACGGTCGCGCGAACAAAAAATCTAATACATACCGAATTAAATCCCGCGTTTTGGTTATGCTATTCTGTGCACTACGCCTATTAAAGTCGCTTTCTGCGCGTTGGATGCTCCTTTGGAACGCGTATCCGGCTTCAGACAAATCTCGGCAGGCAGAACTAAATACGCATGCGCGAAAATCAAACTTTTTCTTACATCGTGGATGCGGAATGAATTAGTTAGTCAATCATCTCCAAAAATTCGAAATTTGAGTTGAGTATGCACTCATAATGTAAAAACATAAACACCACCACCAATCAATTACAATCCAGACAAATTTGAAATGAATTAAACAAAATGTTGATGTTTTTGGGTCACTAGTAAGATATTTCAAAATTTCATAGGTACTAATGTACCGGACCGTTATACCTCCCGGTTTAAAACAAAGACACGTGTAAATAATGTTTGTTTATGGTGAGCATTCAATATTGCTTTTCTCATTATCTCAAAACGTAGTATTTGGATATGTCTGACTAGTCAACTGGACGATCGATTTATTAGATAACCAACACCTCTGCCATCGGTCAACACAAGAGGTTCGCAACGTTTGGTAACTTAGGGGTGTCCGGGTTAATGGGGTGAGGTTTGTCTAGGTCGTGGCGGGCCGGATCGCGGGCGACCTTCTTGGTTGAGGGAGGCTTTTTGATCTCTACAATCGCATCGCTGTTGGAGGGATGAATTCATACATCCGTAACTCCTGGACACACTGACCCTCAGATTTTACCCACCCCTCATACCTTCTCCTCCATAGAACTTCCTCTCATTCCTTTCCTAAAAATACCCTCCACAGCATCCAAAATGATGACATATGCCCTGAGAGGAATTATTATACTCAAGGCCTCCTGAGTGGAGCTAATTTAAATAATAGAAAAAAATGTTTTTAAAGAACATACGATATAAAAATATTATTAAAAAAATTACTAAATTGATTATATTTCCGGATCAACGAAATCCAAGTTATTTTAAAATTTTAAACGTTCAGCTTCTATCGAATTCATTATAATTATAGGTTCTCAAAGGTGAGAGTCGTAAATTAATAAAATTTCTGGTTAAATTGGATTTTCACTCTGCTTTTAAATTATGTTAAACTGTTATGATATTGCTTTTTAATCTTGCGATGAAAACATTTATTCAATTTACGCAATATTAAATTCGTCTAAAATGTATGAGCCATAACGTGCCCATATATTACAAGTCTATTTTCCTATTCAGTAAGGATCAGTAAGGAAATGTAATGGCTAATGGCATGTCAGGTTGTACGATAAAGTGTTGTAAAGGAGTTCACAATGGTCTAACATGCCAGGTAATTCTGTTTTCCTGGATTATTTGACTTCAGAACATGTTGCAATATCATTTATGTGGCAATTCATATAAGAGTTAGCCAATATAAATTAGTGCTGTCATCCAATAGGTTTCCGGAAATCGTTTTATTAAAATTTGTGGAAAATTCGGAAACCTGTTTTTATAAGTATAATTAAGTAGGGATCGATTTGATATATTAGGCGTGTACAGCTCTGTCAAATTATCCGTCTTCAAATAGATTTAGTTCGGAGTTTTATTGTAATATTTTAAAACTTTTTTAATGAATGTATGCAGGGGTGGTGCAACGCAATAGGTACATTCCATATTTCAAAATAACGGAAAAGATTTTAGACAGATAATAAGAATATGTAACAAAATAACAATATATACATAAAATGAAGACGAATAAGGACTGAAAATATGAAAAATGTAATTGAAAAATATTTATCACAAAAATGAATGCAAGCAGCCGTTTATAGACTATATTTGACTGTCTCCCGTCTCCAGAGGGCCATTAGGGCGGACGTCCTGGTAACCACGGCAGTGATGATTGTATTCTTCAATTGGCGTAGTCTACGCCATAAGCTTCCCTTGCGGTGGAGAAGTACGCTGAAAGTCTGCATTCGTCCCTCCAAGAATAATTCCATAGCATTGCAGTATCTCGGTAGGCGGAATAGATGGCGATAAACATTATTGTAAGCGAATTTTAGCTTAATGTAAGATTTAATTAAATGAAGACATTATGAGCGAAACTCAATCGAAAATCTGGAAACAGAAAAATCAGAAAAAGATATTGGCACCTCTGGGACTCGAACCCAGGACCTCCCTACTTTCCGGGTTGGGCGCTCTTATCCACTGAGCTAAGGTGTCGATATCCAATTCGGTCACTTTTAACTGTATCATACATCGACTAAGAACCACCCATATTATCTTCATTTTTCTTAACGCATATTTTTATTGGCTGCCATCTTTATGAATGATTGCAAGATTCAACTCGAACTAAATGCAATCTAGATGGTGTCTGGATAAATTATTATCCATTTTTATTTAATGTGCGACATCTATTGACTCTTCAGCAAGTCTGGGATGAATATTATTATTTATTATTTTAACTTTATGAGTAAAACCTCAAACTGTAATATTTAATTAAATGAAGACATTATGAGCGAAACTCAATCGAAAATCTGGAAACAGAAAAATCAGAAAAAGATATTGGCACCTCTGGGACTCGAACCCAGGACCTCCCTACTTTCCGGGTTGGGCGCTCTTATCCACTGAGCTAAGGTGTCGATATCCAATTCGGTCACTTTTAGTTCGAGTTGAATCTTGCAATCATTCATAAAGATGGCAGCCAATAAAAATATGCGTTAAGAAAAATGAAGATAATATGGGTGGTTCTTAGTCGATGTATGGTACAGTTAAAAGTGACCGAATTGGATATCGACACCTTAGCTCAGTGGATAAGAGCCCCAACCCGGAAAGTAGGGAGGTCCTGGGTTCGAGTCCCAGAGGTGCCAATATCTTTTTCTGATTTTTCTGTTTCCAGATTTTCGATTGAGTTTCGCTCATAATGTCTTCATTTAATTAAATATTACAGTTTGAGGTTTTACTCATAAAGTTAAAATAATAAATAATAAGCTTAATGTAAGCTTTAATGTCATTGCACTAGGTACGTTGAGTTTAAGAATACCTACTTATTTCAATAAAAGTATTATTTTAAAATATTCAAAAAATATAAATATAAGCATTAATTTTTGTGACTTCAATGCGTATTGGACGTTTTATGACTTTGTTGGAAACCCGTTGTTACGGAAATCGGATGTTACCTCAAACTCAGTCGGCTTCCATTGAATGTACAGCAAAACAGTAAGTTATTTTGTAATTCTATTATATAAATAACTAGCTGAAATAACGTAATATAAATGGTATGTTAGCGAAAACGCAGGAATGTTTTAAAATCCAATAATTTATTAGTTATTAACTCTATATTCAAGGGCATAACAAAAATCCTCGCCAATTCGTCGCCAACATAGAGATAGAATATATCAATAGTCGTCAAATGATTTAGTTATGTTTATTCCATTATTTATATCCTTGTTAATAAATAACCATTTAGCAATGAAAAGAATGCAAACAACGCCAGTGTTATTTTTTTAAAAACTTAATATTGATATTTCTCGCATTGTTTGAATAGCAAATACTTCAGAATAATATAAATATTAGCCTTCCTATTTAATTTTGTTGTGGATCTCTAATCTGTTCCTTGTAAATTTTCTCAACAGTATAAAATTTAAAATCAGTTATCGTCGTGGTGGTCCTTTTTATTGTTTGCAGTTCTTGTCATATAATTTAATAGTGGAAATGGACAATGAGACAATAGACGCATAATATCACAAAAGGAAGCTTTTATTATATGTAGGTGTTATTCATAGAACTTATGGATTCGAAACTTGTCTAAGCCGATGTCCCCAAAGACCCTAAGAATATGGATTCAATCATAGTTCCATGAATGCACCTAATGCTTCCTGCGTAAACTGTTTACGAGTTTCATATACGTAATTATTTATTGCATGTTACGCTAACTGTTGATAACGTTGGTGTAACTTTGGAGGATATATGTAACCTTTCCTTATCACTTATGTGACTTTTTTTAAAATTAATCTCACACACGAGGCCCTGAAGCAAACAATTTCCCTCAGGGATTATGTCTTCTTTGAGGATGCTGTGTGGAGGGTCTTTTTAGAGAAAGGAAGGAGAAGAAGTTCTGGGAAGGGAAGGCGAATGAGGGTAGGAATATAGGAATCAGTGTGTCCAGGAGTGATGAATGTCTCCGTATGAATTCATCCCTCCCGCTGCGGTGTAAGACGATGGGACGAGAGAGAGATGCTGGAGTCCTTTGTATTGAGGATAGTCACTATCCTATCAAAACCGTGGTTTCAACAAATCCCCCATTTTTCCAGAAAAGAAGTTTCCCCACTTATTCAAATGAAAATTGGACATAGTTCCGTTCCTTCTCACCTTTTTAAAATTCAAGTCCTTGACTTCCCAGATTGTACATTCTGTGGTCTAGAAGTGGGAGCTTTAGATTACATATTTTTTGGTTGTCCCTCTCTAAATAAATATCCTCTCTTCTATCAAGCCTTATCTAAAATTGCCTCCTCTCCATTCAACATTTCACCTCTTCTAGGCCTGAACTCGACTCCAATCTTCCATATAATTTTGAAATTTGCCCATTTAAATAAAATTAATATATAAATTCACCTTTCCTCTCTCCATAATTTGAAATGGTGGCCCAGAACACCCTTGAAGGGTGAAGGCCATATTGGAAAAAAAAACTTTTTAATTTTTATATATATTACCAAGGTCTCAACCTTAAATTCGATTGCAAATTGGAGGTGCCAATTTTTTTAAAGTGGAAACTTCTTTAGCACCGTTGAGATTTGAAACCAGACGAAACGGAAACGAGCGACACTAAAAAGAATAAACACATACATCTATAGTATTCAGCCTGCGAGAGAAAATATTTACTCAGTTCCAATATAATATGATAAATCCACAGTCCCACGCAAGTCTCCTTTGGTGTAGTGGTAAAAAGCGCCTGACGTTCAAATCACACAAATACTAATAAATGACCAAATGTATAGGATAAGGTGCACTGGAATTCGACGACCAAAATATGGAAAAAATAATCATTAAGAAGAAGTTCTTCGTAGTCACCTCACTCTTGTCTACTTTAATTTTTCGAAGATTTCCGAAGATTTCCGAAGATTTCCGAAGATTTCACTTCTACCGCGGTGAGTTACACTGATTTTATTTTAGTGACATTAAAAATAAATAAAATACTACGACCACAATAATAAGGAACTCCAGTGAAAAATATTATGGCTTTAAAAAAATATGTTCATATAGACAAATAAACGCTGATTCTGAGTATATAAGTTTTATTAAATAATATTTAACGTAGAGTTTTAAAAAAAATATTAAAAAGTCCATTTTAAAACAGTTCATTAAAACACCCTTTCAAGTTGGTATTATTGAATTTGTGAGGCGTGATGTCACCGTTTCCATAAAACGCTCCAATGTCGAAATTCAAAATGGCGGCGGTCGAACAGCTGATTCCAGTTCCTTACGAAATTCATGCTTCGGTTTCCTTAATATTGATTTCGATTCGTAAAGCTAAAAAAAAATAATTTCAAACAATTTTTATACCAATCTTCCGTAATAGTATTGAAAAATATAATAATATAATAAATATAATATAATAAATAAATAATTACACCTAAATAACGTTTTACTTATTGAATAGTTTCATCACTTCTTCCATACGAAATGACAACATCTGTTGAAAATAACTAAAACTTGTGGCCAGATGACGTCACGGTGGTTTTCGCGGGATCTTGAAAAATTAAAACTTTGACATTTATTTTAACTATTAAAACTAACTATAAAAATAAAAATAAATATGCAGTTATTTAAGTTAGAAGGTCATTATTCATAAAAAAAAAATTAAAAAATGGACTGGAGTTCTCTATTGTAGTTTGTTGACACCCCACCAAAAGTACCTACCAAGTAAACGAGCCTGTTCGAACTTGGCATTCAAAGGGTTAACTAGCATTAGAGCTCTATTGGTTAACTACGTATATATTTTATTTATTATCCTTTTAACGTCTCCTTTGTGTACTTACATAAATAATAGTAAACGGACACGAGATTAGCGAAGATTTAAGCGGTGTTTAAATGCCATCCCATATTTGTCCTCCTTACGTCATGTTTGCTTTGTACAGCAAAAGATCCAAACGATATTATTTCTCGTCTAGTCGTTTATTATTTTTATACTTATTACTGTTGCTATGATCATTACGAGTGTCTCGAATCCTACAATTTTCCACAGTTCTATATTTTATATGTCCGCGCTAGGGATTTCAATCCCGCAGCTCATTCAATCCCCGATTACTTAATCCCGCGCGAGATCACGCGAGATCCCGCATCTTTGAAATTATGTTATAAAATCAAATTGAAACTACAGATTTTTGTGTAAAATCAACTTTTATCTAACATTTCTTACGTTAAGCAACCGAAATTATTTCTTTTCTATTAATTTAATAATCTGTTTTCTTAGATTCATCTTTAAATGTTTGGCATAGTTTAATAGTTTTGTTTAATTTTACCCTTACTCCTAACTACAGTTTTATATTTTTTAAATCAGGCTTATTCATATAATGACTAATAATCAAATCACAACTCTCTCTTACATGCTATTACTATGATATCAGCCTGTGGTGATAAATTTTGAAAATACGCTTTTAAGAAGCGAATGGCATTTATTGTATCATCTCCAAGCCTGCTTCTGAGTGAACTGCAAATATATTCTGATGCTGAAAACGCTCTCTCGGCTTCTACGCTAGTAGGCTGAACCGTCACGATATATTAAGAGGCGAGTGTCAGGTACTCTCCTCTGATACCATCGAACTCAAAAAATTACATTTTTTCTTCAAATCTTTAATTTGCGGGATCTGCGGATCCGCGCTTTGAAGGTGCGGGATCTAGCAGTTTAATAAAAGCAGCAGGATCCCGCGGGAATGCGTGATCCCGTTTTGCGGGATTGCAATCCCTAAGTCCGCGCATCCCGGAGCCAGCGGGGTAACTAATTCAAAAATATTTAATCGAATGGCCAAAACTTGCTGTATTGAACTAGATATTTAAGCTGAAGAAATTCCAATATCTTGATCGTAGCATAATGACGAAAGAGTGGTGTACTGCCGCGGTAAGTAAAAACACAGTGTTCTTCCTTTAAGACTCTCAAGGAAGACATTGTGTTTTTAGTTACTGCGTCAATAATTAAATTAGAGAAATTTTAACAATTATACAATGTATTAAACTATTATATGTTGATGATGTTAGAAGTCAGCTGGAGTTCGATTCTCCCGTCTGGAATCCACATTATAATACTCATGTACAAGCTGTTGAGAGAATACCAAACAAATTCTTACGTTTTCTAAATTTTAAAATGGGTATTCCATCAATTATTTTGAACTATATCACTCTGTTAAATGATATGAATATGCTCAAATTGTCAGACAGAAGAATTTTAACTGACTTGGTATTTTTATATAAAATTCTAAATGATTTAGTTTATAGTCCGGTATTGCTTGAACTGATAAGCTTCTGGATACCACAACGTAATACCAGAAGTCAGGATTTATGTCAGTGCAGAAATTCTGGGACTAACTACCACATGTATTTCTCTTTGCCCAGAATACTAATGGAGGGAATTCAATTACCAATTCAGTGGACATCTTCAATTTATCTTTAAACAAATATAAGATATTGTTACTGAGGCAATTCAATTATGTACAATAAATACTGTATACTTCTTATTATTCATGTGTAAAAGCCCCCAAAAAGGGCGTTAATAAATAAATAAATAAATATAGATTTATTCTTAATGTACCTTGATTAGGTAGAGGATAAGACTTTAGTCATTTGATTGTCTATTTTCGGCACATTCCAGATTGGAAGCTCTCAATGTCACACCGGTGAACAACCACCATTTAGATTTGAAACGTTGATTGAAAAGACTTTGGCTGTCTTTAGTGACCAGATCTGGATAACCAGGTACTTTCCCACCTTTCTCTTTTCATCTCCTTCCCAACTCCATGACAATCAGCTTCACAGCATACCCCTAATAGGATGCCATTATGTCACTGGCTCCAGACGGTTGGGAGCAGTTGGGACTTTTATGTAAAAAAATAAAAATAAATCATTCTAACCAATCCAACGTCAGAGACGAAAATGAAAGTTATAATTATTTCACTTCTGTGGTGATTTTTTTGTATCACTGTCAATTTTCAATTTTAATCACTTTATTTTCCACACGTTACAACAAATAGTAGGTTCCCATATTTTACACCAGGGGCTCTAGCATGGTGAAATCAATAACTTTGCAATATCGGATCGTTAGGAGTAACTTCCGATGATTTTATATCGATATCCCTAGCACAGTTTCACTGTTGATAGCCGAACCGATATTGGTGGGAAATAAATTAGAACTCGATGTACGCTTGCAACACTGGCGGATCTGTCCATAAATTCGCATTCAGAAACGTCAAACGCCAGTCAAATACGTAAAAATATGAATAATTTGGCAATGTTTAATTGAAATACTAACCTAAATATGCATTGGCAGTTCGGGTTTACTTTTTGACACTACACGGGAGTTAATTGAAACTTTGCTTGAAATGGCTTTAGCCGTGTTTGGTGACCAGATCTGAATAGCCAGGTACTTCCCATCTTCCTCTTCCCCTTCTCCTTCCTCTCCCCACTACCTTCAACCTCACAACATACCCCAATTGGGGATGTCATAGTCTCACTGGCTCCAGACGGGAGCAATATTCATAATTTAAAAAAAACTAGTTAATCATTTCTTTAGTCATATATCAGCCACTTTAATTTCTCAAAATTCGACCGGAAAAATTTGGTCGCGTCTTAGTTGAATTATTAAGTCTATGGATCGCTATATGACTTTTTTCAATACAAAAATCTTCGTTAGTTCAATACGTTCATTAAATAAGCCAGTAATTTTGATTAACGAACGACATCATTCAAATAAATACATATATTGACAGTTAACCGAAACTTATCCGATATTACGGAATCCGGGCTAAAATTTGTCAATCGTCGGTTTGAATTTCTCTTACCAATTGTTGACCGTGATCGCAAATATTGCTAACTGACCATAGATGACGAATTGGGCAATATCGTATTGATACAGGGTTATGTCGATCGACCATATTAGGTACCCTGGTAGGTACTTTCTAATGCCTCTTCGTTCTTTCTTCTCCAGTCTCCGTCTGCGAGTCTTCCTATTTGTGATCTCTTAATTATTGGTTTAGTCTCTTCTTCTATTCCTATCCCCCGTCTCCCGTCTTCCTACTCTCTCCTGGTCCGCTTCCGACACACTTTTAACCCCAGAAATAGACTATTTAAGTTCTTCGGCCAGTTTATTTCAGTTTTTACTGCATTAATATTGCCCGGTCTATAACTAGCGCGACCTTTTTGAAAAAGGATTGAAAAAACTGGTGGCACGTGCGGACATTCCCGCCAATATTACTGTCACTTGCAGGGATGGCCTAACATAACCTAATATTTATACTATTACGTTCAAAAGTTTATTTTTATTTTTTATAAATGATATTTTTTACATCCAGTTTCTTTTCACTACCTGGCTTATTCACTATTTATCGTACGTAGACCGTGAGAAGAATACGTTACGAACTAATCGAAAAATTCTAGAATTCATTATAACAATAGACATAAAGGTGCCAATGGAAAGATGGGAGTGGGAAGGGGGAGGGGGAGGGGCATAAATTTAGAAAGAGAACAATTTTAATAATGTGTATTTTAAAAATATTTTTGTTTAGGGCCTCCTGTGGAGCTAATGAGCTCCACAGGAGGCCCTAAGGAAAATATTTTTTTATAATATTTAAATTCATATTTACGCTCCATCCAATTTTTTATTTGTCTAAATAAAAACCATTAATTTTGATTTGAAATTTTAATAGTTTTCATTTAGACAAATTAGAAATCTTAGAAATTAGAAAGAGCTTAAATATGAATTTAAATATTATGATTTATGCATAACAAAAAATATTTTTGAATAACCCATTATTAAACTTGTCCCCTTTGTTAATGTATGCCCTACTACCCCCTCTCCCTTCTCACTCCTACCTTTCCATTGACACCTTTGGGTCTATGTCTATAGTTGTAATTAGTTTTAAAATAACCCTGATGAAGTAAGCATTACGTACGAAACATGTAGTTTTTTTACATACAAGACATTTTCCTTTTATACCTTGATTCATGGCCAAACAAAGAAACCCAAAAATTATTCTTTTGTTCCTATTTAAACTTGGATCCACATTCATTTCAGTAAGTAGGTACTTCGGCATCTCCTAGATAACGATGCAGGTGAGATTATTTTGGATAATTTTTAAAGCTGGTAACACCGTTAGTGCACAGGTCGCCAGCCCTGTCATGGCGGCCAAACGGAAGCTATCAAGAGGTTGACGGGAAGCCATTTCCGCCGCCGGATATCGTCACCTTGTTCCCCTAGTTTGGGCGGGACGGCCGTGTCCGTAGAGAAGATATACTCCTCGTGTCGCCACTTTGGCTATGTAGGTACCGGCTGTATAAAATTATGATGTTTGGTGCCAGGTACTAGCAACAGGCAGTAATAGACACTATAGGCAGATAGGTAATTGCAGGAGCGGATTTATCCTAGAAAAAATTATTCCGTAGATTACCTAATGCCTTTCAAATTGATGAACCCAAAAAAATGCTAATAATGTTTAAATTAGATTTTTCCCGCCGCTTCATTCGCGTGGTATTTCCATGTAGAGAAAAAAATTGGATGAAATGTTTTTCTGGGATGAAAAGTAACCTATGTCACTTTCCAGTCCTCCAACTATCTCTACGCTAAAAATCACATCGAACGGTCGCTCTTTTGCGATGTGAATGAAAAACAAACAAACACATTTTCGCATGTATGAACATTAGTTGGGATTTCTTATCACCCTATTGGCCCCATACACGCAATTTTACTTTATTTAATTACGGTATGTTAGTATAATCGGATAAACATAGCATAAAGCATAACAGCATTACAGTCTTTGAATAACACAAGATGTGCTTTAGTTGGCGTGTTCCAAAATATATAGGTGTGATCCAAATATTTGCCCAATTTGGGCCTATAATTACATACAAAACGGTGTCATCGAAATTGAAATGGGATGGAGATCTTTGATTTCAGGCGAATGTACGATTTTATTTTTTTTACTTTTAAAAGATCCCCATTAAACGCAGATTCTAGGTGCGTTTCAGATTTCTATCAAATTGTAATAAGCTGACAAACTTAATAGGAACGTATGCGCGGCCCATTTTGGCCAGTTTCATACAAATCTTAATTCTGGATTTGAGATCAAAATACCCAACCAAACTGAAAAATTATTTTTGTAATCGAAAGCTGTATTAAATATCTAGTACGGATATGAGCAACCTTATTTATTTTTGCTTTAAATTATAAGATAAAGGCCATTAAAGATTTTAATATTTCATGAATTTCGAAGCTCTTTGGGCAATTATTTGCGAGTAAATGAAAAACAAAAAAAAATAGTTTTACTATATTTATCATAAAAATATGATAAAATAAAAAATAAAAATTAGTAAAAATCATTATTTTGATGGGTGTAAAGTTAAGATACAAATTACCTATTTACGGCACGAAAATTTGTCGTTTATATATTTAAATTACTACCCAAAAATGCATTTTTAACGGTGTTTTATTTTTATTTTATTTTTCATCGTATTTTTAAAATAAATATACTAAAATTATTTTTTATTTACTCACAAATAAGTGCCCAAGTTGCCTCTAAAATCATGACACACTAAAATCTTTAATAGCCTTTTTTAAAGCAAAAATAAATAAAGTAGCTCACATCCCTACTAGATATTTGATACACCTTTTGATTACAAAAATATTTTTTCATTTAGATTGGGTATTCTGATCTCAAATCCAGAATTAAGATTTGTACGAAATGGGCCGCGCATACGTTCATCTTAACAACATGACAGTTGTTCTCTTCTGTTGATCATAATTTGTTTAAAAGTGAATTTCTGCGAAACAAAAGGACCTTAGAATGATGGTAGTTTGAATCTGACAAATATTTTAGGGTTATTCTTAACCTGGTAATGAGTTTCTTTATATGCTAAGAAAGGTCAAAAGATGATGTTTCAAAAACCTCTACAAACATTTTTGCAAAATTTCTTGTAAAAATAGATTCTTGTAAAAAATTGAACGAATAATTAACGGTTTTAATGCGATGCAGAAATGCACGCTGCACTCTCATAATATATTTATATCTTTTGGACCTTAAATTTGTAATCGAAAGTGAACATTTTTGCTCACCCCGGAGCCCCTACGAAGGTGCCTCGATAGCATTTTCAGCCCTTTAGTAAATCCGTGCCTGGTTACCTCGCGGTAACGGTCGTGCTATCCTTTAGTGCAGTCACGGACGTGCTGCGTAAACATCGAACAGTGAACAATACCTTATAGACTGACCGCAGGGAGCCGCAGTAACCGTTCGTGATGTCCATATGGCTCCAGCGCCGTGGCTGATTACATTATTGCAAGACAATGCATAACAATCGCCATTATCCTTAGTTTGTTACACTTCATTAGAAGGCCTAGCGGGGCTTGTCAACATTCACATTTCACGGTGTGTTAGAGCAGGTACATGGGGCTCAGTTCTCCAATCGAAGTCGCTCGCAATCGCCTTCGAACTTGCATACATTGGTCGACTTTGTAATTCTCGAATCTCGACTCCAAACGTCAAAAGTCATTCCACTCGAAAAACGAGGGGTCCAACCAGTCGATACCGACAAAACTGTCAAAATCTAGTAGATTCTATCCTAACCTAAGATCGTTTCCCGCGTGCTCTTCGAAGAGAGAAATCGTACCTTCTTACAAAATTGTTTTAAGGTTCCATATCGCTGATTTACCGTGATTTTGTCTGCAATACATATCGTAGAGCAAGCTGATGCAAATGCTTTGAAACCAACAAATCCAGGAGTCAAACCAACAAGAACGTTTCGCCGGAGGGTAAATAGTTTTCACATGAACATTAGCATCCTAATTAACTGTGCAATATCGTTTTGCAAGTGTGAGCAATGTTTAAGTTCTTTTCCGCGGGTGGTTACCGGCTGTTTTTTTTTTTTTTGTAATATACCCGCTCGCCATTTTGAAGAAAGTACGGTCGTAATTTCAAATTCACACCACAGAAACATCAAAGACATCGAAAACATTGCCAATATTTACAGGGCTGGTAATATACCTAATCATCTCTACAGCCATTTGACGTTCAAGAATACGCATAGGTAAATGAAACATTTGACGAAGTTCGTCGAGAAAACGTGTAATTTTCCATTCGCAGGCGCATAACGAATAACTCTTGATCGCTGTTACAGAATTGAGCCCCTGACAAAACACACAACTGAATAAAAAGTATCACAAAAAAGGTTCGGTCGCATCTGGGAATGCTGCTACAGTGGGACCTAATCCTTTTTCTGATTTTTCTCTTTCAAATTTTCATTTGAGAGTCGCTAATATTGTCTTCAATTTTTTATTATTAATTAGTTTCAATTATTTTTATGAAGTTAATTTGTGTAAAAAACTGACGAAACTCATTTCGACATCTACAAAAAAAAAATTAAGTCACTTTGAGTTGACAAGGCTCTACATCTCTACAGGAAAAGCAAATCCTGATTTATAAGCCAAGGGATGATGAACTGGTTGCAACAAAGAAGTCTTTCCTATGTTCATCTAAAGAAAAATGAGCGATGCCAGATGCCAGAGAGAAAAAATTTGATCAATTGGGTGGAGATGGGAACTGACAGCGTGGAAGAAGTTCACAGCAGGATGAAGGAGGCAAGCTGACTGTATAATAATGACTAGGAATGGAAGCGGGGAAAGATCATTATTATATCTATGAGTAGCGAAATTTTACCAATGGTGTTACAATCTCCGTAGAACTATGAGATAAATCGACTCAGAAATATCCTTCGAAATATATTGCAAACATTATCTTCCTTTTATTACAAACAGATATCGGATCTTCAATAATACTGCAGACCTTTTATTTTGGCTTTCGCCAAGCATTTTTTTCTAAATGGCACCTTTTACTTTTATAACCCCCTGACCTCTCGATTTACACTCGACAACAAGGTTAACAATAAAACAATGTGTTGGACAATGCAGACGTGCAAACAGGTGTGATGCGGTCATATATTTGGGGGTCGTGATTAATCTACGATAAAAATGTGAAATTCAAATATATTATAGTTTATATAATAAGATTTCGTAATTAATAGCGTGTAATGTCTGTGTGAATTTTAATCGTAAATTGCATAAATTAATTTTAATTCTGCGAAACAATTTTTTTAAAGTTTTAAACTCTCGAAATCCAAAATTTTTGTCATCCGATTATTCAATTTGTTTTAAATTTATTTAAGTTAAATAGGGAAACGAACAATTATACATATTTTATTATAATTACACTTTACATGGTTGCTTGAACCAGCGTAGTTTCCGCATAAAATTCACATTATAAACAGAAAAACATAGATGATTAAGAAAACATAAAGTGGAGTTGCTAGAAAAAAAAACTAAAAAAATAAATATAAATTTAAAAAAAAACACATATTTAATTATATTTGATAGATAATTTGAAATTTAAAACATAAACAAGTTTAATAAAAGTAAAACAATATAACGAGAATTAGGAAATAACATACAGCTGGGTTGAGGGGACGTAATTAACAATTTGTTTTATTTTTTTCAATGCACGATTAGACACATGGAAAATATCAGCTTCTGAAAAGATATTATTGTATTTTGTGCACGTCCTTCTGGGAATATATAAATATTATTTTCATTCTTTCTTTTACAATTTGCCTCTACGAGTATGGAGTCATCATCATTTCATATTACTTGAATGCTGGCCGCAATAATTCTGTGGGAAGTCGAGTTCATCATTTTTAATGTCGTCAAGCAAATTTTAACTTGTTCTTTAATAATATTAACTGGTTCTTCCAACAAGTTGATATTGCGGGCAGATTTAAGCCGTAAATATCCATCCTTTCTTTTTTAATCGTTTATGTAAGTAGCACATCGCTTTTTTGCTCATTTTAGCATTTTTTGATAGTGAAGCCTGTCCATTTAGTTGAGTGAATGCATAACATAATTCGCAAAAAAAACGCGGAAGCCGAACTGTGCTTCCCTACCTTTCAATAAAAATAGCGATGAAGTGTGCAAATTTTTACATTTAAACAGTAGAAGTTAGGAAAACACAGGTTACTGTTATTAGCTGGATGTCTACCTGTTAACCTAAGGATGGTATCGTTGTCATAAACGTCGATTGTAGTTTCACTTTAGCTTTCTATCAAATTGTGTCATCTGACATGAAGTTGTGCTTTTCTGCTGATGACAATTTGTTCAAAAGCTGATTCGGCGCTTAACGGGATCCTTTTAAATGTTCAAAAACAAAATGGCGCTGTTTGGCCTATGATGGATGATAATGTTAAATTTGAATTTCCGTGAAACACTTAGCGCAAGAATGAAGAATGAACCAACTTGTACCATTGCCACTTGGTCTTTTCCTTTATCTGTTACTTGGTGCATTTAGCATCTGTAGGTACAATTGTTTGTTAGTTAGAAGCTTTTAGCTTGTTCTCATCTTCCCACAACTGGTTGCCTCATCGCCAATCAATAATAGATAAATACACACATTGTATTTATCTTCTATCGACTTTACCTAACCTGTACTTAGTTCTGTAATCAGAGTTTCCCAAACTTATTGGGCTCATTTACAAAGCATTAATTTTTCTAGGAATCGCTTTTCGACGAAAATTTTAGTGAAACATCGTGATGCTGAAATTTTAAAACTTAAAAAAAAAGATCATTTTTTTCGTAAATGAATTTTGTTACTTCTTCTTCTTCCTTGTCAGGTCCCCACGACGTAGGTGATCATTCTGGAAAATGTATATCTCTTTTGCGCTGCCCGGAATAGCCCCTCCACACTTCTAATACCGGTCCACTCTCGTACTTTCGCAGCCAAGACATTTGTCTCCTACCATTTTTTTTTAAGTGCTTAAATGGCTTTAGCTAACTTCACTTACCAGGTCTAAATAGCTACCCACCTGTAATACCTAGTAATAGGTAGGTTCAATATCCCAAACTTCCTCTTACCAATCACCTTCCCCTCTACACTGCTTCCAGCCTCACGAGATTCTTCAAATTGGGGGTGCCATATCCCACTGACTTCAGACAGCGGGACTCTTGCACAAAATTCACAAAAAAAAGCATTAGCAATGTTTTCTAAAGCGCATTTTTATTGTGCTTGCCGCCTCCATTCAATTTAATCCCGCTTTGAGAATCACCGATCTGTTGCCTTCCTTTTCGCACTCTCATATTTGCGCCACCTTGCTCTTCTCTAGCCACAAACTCATTAGGCCACACTATTTGTTTATTTTAGAAAAATCGGTTTGTGGCACTCTAACGTCTCTACAAATACGCGGAGCAATCTCTTTATAAGGCTTTTTTTCGTAATGAATCGACGAAAGGGCAAGCAGAATTTTATGAGGTGAGATATTTATGCCAACTTGATGGGCAGTCACGAACTGATGGAATCGTTATTAGTTATTATTATTAACTTAAGAGGCTTGATGGCTTATATGAAAGTTTCACTATAAATAATGTAGTATTTACCCACTAACAAGAATCTTAACATTAATAGCTTCTAATATTGCTACTTATCCAATGAAAAGATAAACTGATGGTTACATGGATAATAGAAGGAAGGGCAATGAACCATTACTATTTGAGTATGAAACTATGTACAATAGATAGTTTATGGGTCCGTGCAGTTTGGTCATAGCTGGTGACAATCGGCATGCTTCCATGCCATAAAAGTACAAATTATATTAACTATAAAGATGTACATTTACTCATGAACTCGATAACTAAGGTAAAATGATTTAAAACTAATTGCTCAATAAATTATCGTGATTTATTTTTGGGGTATTAGCCAACGTTTTGGACTGCGTTGCAGTGTTCATCATCGTGTCGGGTGGCTGAGTTTACTGCTCAAAATTCGGCCACCCTGACAAATCGGCCATTGCCGAGCATTTAATTAAAACCGGCCTTTACTTTGGATTTGTTGCTGAAGTCCTGTGAAGACCCAAAATACATAGAACCCAAATCTCGAAAATCCCACTGATAGTAATAGAGGCGACACTCAATAGTTTTTGGTATCCGGTAATTGACGGCTACACCAAAACTATTTTTAAATATGCAGTAATATCAGCTCATAGAGGATTGGATGTGGCAATACCATATCGCATCTACAAATATAAGCACACACTTTACCACCATAGATTAGATATCTGCCTTGATGTTGGACACTGTAAATCTGTCCGAAACATTGGCTAACGAAGGAGATAGCGCAACAGGGCATAACACCACCAAAATAAATCGCGATAATGCGACTGTGAAAATCTAAAATCATTTTTTCTCAATCAATTCCTCAAATTTATATATTTGCGATGTGGAGTGGTCTTTAAAACGGCTTGCAGAAGTGTGTATTAGCATGCATCCAACAGTGAAGTTGTTGTGTGATATAACTTAAGATTTATTGCAACTAACATTATGCAACACACAGTTGACTTTTAGGTTCAGATCTTCTATTATAAATTTAATATACTCTGCAGTAATGGCCTAAATTTGAATATCGAGTCATTCCCTCCTCCCATCGTTGATCGTTGGTTTAGTCTGCATGATAATACAAATAATAATATGTTTACCATGACACTACCAGTTACTTTAATACGCTTCCAGGCATTTAGATATGTTATTACGTCTGCAGCAGTCTGCTAACATTAGTGCACAGTTCACAGTACTTCACTTCAGCATTGATTATTTTTCGGAATAATATCATTATTCATTATACTGATCAATTGTATAAAATACGAACTACTCCTCTGAAACAAAGGTTTTCCAACCATTACGGTATCTAATGTAGAAAACAACAATCGTTCATTGATGTAGATTAATTATTAGGCATCTGTGTTCCAAATAAAGCAAGTTTCTGTTAATTTATCAGATCCCTACTAACAATAATTGTTAGTAGGGATCTGAATTATTCAACGTAGTCCTTTTCTCTAAACCTAAAAATCAGTGTTAATATTTTGTCTCTTACATATTCTCTCTTTTAATTTCTGGCTTCTTCCTTTTTTGCTGTTGCCCTCTCCAGTTGTAGGTTGGCTATCATCCATCGATCTGTTATGCAATCTTGACCCTGCTGCATACCGAAACAACTCAGCAAAGCTGAATTTCTCGTCCTTTGTACCAGTTACATAGATTAAAAAATCGCCAATTTACAAGTTTGTTTTGTGCGAAGAATAATAATTGATGTTTGATCACATCACTTAATTAAAGCTTAGGTAGGTATAAAAATTATTTTTTAATCATATTATTATTTTAGATCGTTTAATGTTAACCACACCACGCTCGAGGATCTCGTGGTAAGCAAAAACACTCCCACTACCAACAATTTCGTGTACATTTCATAATCCACTCCGCAAAAATATCGATGTCTTTCACGAACCAATTTGGCACAAATATTTTGAGGAGGTCTTCATTAAGTGGTGAATTTATCACGTAAACATTTTAATCTCGGATTACTGGTCCATTCAGAGGGGGGTCAAGTTATTCGTGCAGTGTTCACCTGGCTATACAAAGATTTTGAATAAGAGGAGTGTCCAATAAAATGAGTGTTTGTAAAATTCAGATTTCCACCGCATTGTGCGGATGGTTTGTCCTTGTCTTCGCCCACACTGAGCTCGAGTGTCTTGGAGTATTGAATGTATTCGCTGCACTGTAGTGTATCTATGTGTTACTGGTTTTACTGCACACATTAGTGGCTTACCCGTGAAGTTACATATTATACGAACGGTGTTTATTCATAAAGCGGACCACACATCGACATCTATTATGACAAGTAGAAAAACACGTGCGAGTTGCTCGGTCAACGGGTGTTGTTACTACTACCAAATAAAAAAAAACATGGCTTGTTCAACTCAATGTTCCATTTTATTACCACTTTCCACAAGGCGTCCTCTGGTAATCATATAAATTAAGTTAAAATAACCAACTTTGTTTACACTGCTATATTTAATAAAAATTATCAACACGTTTCAAAACGAAAGATTTCTTTATCGGGATACAAGACATGAATACAAAATATACTGAAAATAAAGTCGTAAGAATAGAACAAATAAGCAGAAACAAATAAGTATCTGTAGACAAAAATATAACAATAAGCAGGTGGGAGAAGGTAATTAATTCATTATTATCGTAAAAATTATATTTTAGAACGTAAATAAAATTATTATAATACAATTAATAATTAATTAAATTAAAAATAGTGGTGGTATGTAAACAAAATTATTCCTTGATAAGTCTCAAAGATATGAATTCGAATTGATGTGTTATGCCTACTTAAGATGCAGCTTATAGTCCTCCCTCAAAAATGTTTCCAGTTTTGCGGATTTTTGGCGTTTCTCCTCCATCCGAAGCTGGTAGTTCTCTTCTAGTCGTCAGCTCATCTCGTTCGTGGACGACTTCTGTTTTCTTTTCCCGACTTAGGCCGCTATTGGGTGCTTGTTTAATTCGGTGACTGTCTTTGGCCTGACACCAATCCACCTATTTCCTTTTTTTGTAACACGTGAAGACATCTAGAGTGATTCTTTCGGTGGCTCTTTGTGAGACTGTTGAAATTGCATAAAATGGCGTAGAAACCTGTGTAGTTTATCCCAGAGATAGACCAAAAGCAACTCCACCAAACGGTGGCGACAATTCAACAATAAAAAGAGAATACAAGGCAGAAAATACTTAGTCGCAGAGAAGTTTCCTTTTTTACTTCATGGTACTTTAATGGATAATATCATAGTCACTCACAAAGATTTTAATGAATGATCCACAAGAATTATTACCGTAAGCTTCGTATTCGTCAATTTATTTATGTTTCGCTTTAATAGCGACAGGTGCAACTGATATCATGATACATTTCCAATCAGCTAGTCCTGGGGCGTTTCCAGATTGTCTTTTAAAATTAAAATTATTCCATCATAATTTATGGTGTGTTTTTTTATTATTATCAATTGAACTATTTATTTCTCATGTATTTCTAGCCTCGAGGTATCGGAGCACTTTGGTGACGTTTGTATATATTAAATATGTCGGCACATAAATGAATGCATGTAGATTGTAGAGCAATAAAAGTTGAATGGTAAATTAGCATGATGGAGTGATACTAGTATGCACCTATTCGTATACGTATCCGATTCTGTTGTTTGAAAAGTCAATGCTTTATTATTTTGTCACATTCAAATGATAATTTGATTTGCAAGATCGTACCTAGAATAATTTCCGATGTCGTTTTCTAAATATCCACCGACACGACTTATGTATTGTTTTTGATCTATCAATCATATTTGACTGAGCGTAGCGCAGTCCTGTGTTGACTCGGCCGCTTTGCGTTCCGTCTGTCTGCAAATTTGTTTGTGTGATAGTGTGTTCCGTTATGGTTCCGTTCAATTCTGGTCAATCCTGTGAAGGTGGTAGCTGTGTTTGATAGTACCATTTTATTCCGCCAGAGCACATGAGCATTGTGACTGTTGCGAGCTGTCGTGTCAGAGTAATCAACGTCGCGCGAAGTCACTAGTATTATTTGTCGTCAATATTATTATGAAGGGTGTAAAATGTCTTTTTAACGAGAGTTTTGTCAGCTTTCGTTCTATATTCTTTCATTATTATGAAATCTGTAAAATTAGTAATGTTAAATGTCTTTTTAACGAGAGTTTTGTCAGCTTTCGTTCTGTATTCTTTCATTATTATGAAATCTGTACAATTAGTAATGTTAAATGTCTTTTTAACGAGAGTTTTGTCAGCTTTCGTTCTGTATTCTTTCATTATTATGAAGTCTGTAAAATTAGTAATGTTAAATGTCTTTTTAACGAGAGTTTTGTCAGCTTTCGTTCTGTTATTTTGTTATCACAGCTATGATAACAAAAGATCAACAAAACAAAACAATACCTACAACTTGCCTATATCAAAACTTACTTGACAGTTTCGCGCTCTTCTCCAGAGATCAGATTTTTACGTAGGTACTCGGCGGAATAGTCGCTGACATGTTGTATTAGTATTTTTGTCCTGCCGAATTTCGTCTGGTAATAGAAAAACAATATCATGAACTGATGGTGTCTAATTTTCACTCCCACTGGATGCCAGACATGTGCTGTGTCGACCACCTTGCCTTTCGCCTCTTGTCACGCGGTCCAATACCTGCATGCTCCTAATGGGAATGTGTGAACGTGGACAGGATCCTCAACACTGACAACGTTGTTCCAAGTTACATATCAGGTGTATCAAATTATGCAACCTTGTTGTCATTCTTAAGTTCTTTGTCGTTATCCAACAGGAATTCTTTTAAAATGTCTGTGTCCTGTCAAACTTGAAAAAGAAACATTTCAATCCTGAACATTGTTTGATGTTACAACCGGGTATCAAATTTCATTGGTTAAAAATTCTTTCTCGGTTTTTGAACTTACGAATTGTTTTACAATATCCCCGAGTCCATCGTCCATCCAAAAATGAAAAAAAAGAGTTCAATTTGAAGTCTTACACAACATTGACAAACTCATGTCTCAAATTGCACGTTTTTTTGCAATCAGTTTTTCCGACTTTACGTTTTACTTTACAGTTGATATGAAAATCTAATACATTCCGCGATTTCAGAATGTTTTGTAGCAAAATAAATTCGACAGAGGTGTTACATGTTTTCAATTTCCTTGTTGACATTCTTTGATAGTCGGTATCTTGGATACATGGGGTTATCCAACACAGGACTATTATTTGGAATTACCATGTTGTCACTTTAACGTATTCCTTGACCCCTTGCGAAACGGGCATCCTTTGTCGGTTACCACACAGTATGAGGATATCTCTCACAGGTAACTCACAATGTCCTCGCGGACCTGACTGGAATATGTAAGCGTGGTCAAATCTGATAATGCTGCGTTCAAAGTTACAGAGTAGGTACCCACCAAGAAGACGCCCAACACAAGAAGTGTTATTATGTGAAACATACAAAACTGTGTTTTCGTTATTCAAATGGGATGGAGATCTACGATTCAAGGCGAGTGTAAGTGAGACGAAAAACTGGGGAGTTGGACTAAATGGAACATTATTTGTTTCCATTAAAATTTGTATGGAAGGCACTTTTGTGGAATCTACGATGTGTTTTAAGTTGTCATACTTTTTCCGGGGATTTCTGACGAAGAAGACAAAAGGTCTTTTGTTGCATTGTTTAAGAATTAAGAATTCTTCCTCCAAGATTAAACTGTAAAAACGGATCAATTTTGCTTCGGATAACGTCACAAATCCGTCACAGATCTCATCCGCGGTTGCATCTCGGACGGTAACTATGATATCAAATTTCATGATCATTTATCAAGATCGTTATATTTAATATTTATTTTTAAACACACGCAATAAAACTTATATATCAATTCAGATATTCAGCAACAGCGTTCGTTGTTCATTTCCTCATTGACAGTTACTGATGTCTTTTATTTATGTGCGTGTTTGATGTCTGTTATCTCTATCTGAGAGACACCTGCTGACTATTGGCTGGAGGAGAGAAGTAATAGAGGAACAGGTAGTGGGGAGGCTGTGTATATTCTCTTTGTGGCTCCGAAGAACAGCAGGTAGTCGGTTGGTAGTATCTGCTTGCAGTGGGCGGCAGACCATTCCACCGGCCGCGGCCGTTGCGATACACAAATGCCAATAGCCGCCCACACTCAGTGCTGACTGCTGACTGCTCGCACCGGTGCCTGTGGTACTGTGGTACCTGCCTACCTGATGCCTGAACCTACCGGCAATACGTGGCCAGGTATTATATTATTGCTTGTTGCGCAACGCCCCGCCTCAACTTGACTCAGGTGGATAGTCACTTAGGAAGTACCTTTGTCGTAATCTTGCCATAAATAATGTCTCATTCTCTGACTCGCATTCGGTTCCATGACAAAACAGAGTGAGAGACAAAAGTGATGTAAACGAAAAACCTAACGTTTTTTAAACTAACCATAAACAGGACATTGTTTTTTTTACCCTTTTTTTACCCTCGCATTCACCATTCACGTCTTTTTTTTAAATTAGCTCCACACAGGAGGCCGTGAGGAAAACAATTTCCCTCGAAGTCTGTGTCACGTTTGGGGATGCTGTGTGGGGGGTCTTTTTGGGAAAAGGAAGGAGAGGATGTTCTGGGAATGGTATGGTATGAGGGGTGGGTAGGAATCTGAGGGTCAATGTGTCCAGGAGTGACGGAAGGATGACTCACTGCGGTACAAGGCAATGGGTCGAGAGTCGAGATAGTCCTGGAGAGATAAAAAGATCTCCCTCAACGCTAAGCGTTAGTTGAGCAAACGTGACATCTAGACAAACTTCACCCCATAAACCCGGGCAAGCCTTCTAAGTCACCAAATGTAGCGAAGCACTAGCTATGACTATCGGGAGAAATAAAAGCTGGACACACACAACGGAGCCATATTCAATTTATTTTTATAAGAACAACTCTCTTTTTATAACTTTTGAAGTTTATTCCCTTCATTATAATATATCATTGAAGAAGAAGATAGCACTAAAAATCTAAACGAAAATATGAAAGAGAACAAGACACAGAAAAATAGAAAAAGATAACGGTTGCAACTAGGCCTAGAACCCAGAACCTCTCGACTCACTGGGACGGGCGCCTTTACCAATTTGTCAATCTCATATTTCAAATTTTAGAATCAACAATATTATCTTTGAGTAATTTTGCCATATCATAGGCAACTACCTTTTTCGTTGGAAACAATCGTTCTAAGAACTGGTTTGTAACCTAGATAGCGTCTCGGATAAATATATACTTTATATTTGGAAGATTAATAGTTTACTCGCGTTAATTAATAACAATTTTGCATAAAAATAACAATGTAAAATCGTTATTATGTTATCCATAAGTGACATCATGGGGTTTCTTGCAGGCTAAATGTCAGCTTACCAAAGGTCGAGTTTAGCCTACATTATTTTTGCAAATTGGTTTATTATGCTGTAAACGAGCGTTATGGCCGATATTATTTTAAAATAATGATATTTGGCGCATGTTAAGAATTTAAGAGAGCCATGGCTCCCCCGCAGCCAATTGTACCCGTTGCGTTAAGAAAGCATGAAAATACACGATATTCGAAATTCAGCGAGGTATTTCCTTATCTGAATGCCACTTTTGCAATCTCACAGTATCGCGCAGTTGTTGCTTGAATTGCTATTGTTTTTTTTTCATCGAATTTCAACTATAAAATTCCATTTTCGGACTCAGTTTATTCGAAAACGAAAGCTTAAATTAAAAAAGTTGTACTAGAAAATTGACCCAAAAGTTGTGTAGATTCACTAGTGTCCCGCTAGTACTACGAGTTTCCAGACATTGTGCACTTGTGAAATGAAACACGGGCAAGTGCCTAGCACGGTGGTCGAAAAATCTACAAATTATGTAACCATCAAAGCAATGAATAAAGAAAAATTTAAAATTTAAAAAATATATATATATCAGAGTGTGTAATTCACACGCGTTAGAAGTGAAACTAGAAAGTCGATATGTCGCTTTATTTTCTTTTGCTTGTTTTTTTAAAGTGGTTTGAAGATTGGACATTGATTTCATAAAATAAAAATGTTTTTTTTTGGCTTTCGTAGGATTCAAACCCCGTTCGCTTGATGTCTGTCTTTATCGCCGCTGAGTTGTCAGGAACCTTGCCAACTACGCTACGAAGCACTTCCGTTTCACCAGAATTTCAAGACACTAACGGCGCTAAAGAAGTTTCGCCTCAAAAAATCCAAACAAATTAGTTTATATCTTACATGGAGCATACCGCTCAACCGCAGAGGTCGTCAAATTTTCAACATTCTAAGATTGGTAGTTATTCGTCCTGGCACCACCATCTTGTGTCTTGAACCAATAATTATTTATTTTGAATTTCACGCCCGGCTGGGCTTTTACATGTAATTTTTTTTATTTACAAAGAACATCTAAATGTGCATAACAAAAACAAAAAACAAAAATATTATACCATTACATAATTATACCAAACTCTGAATATATTTTCTATTCGCTTATGTACGCCTCACTATATTTTTACCGGAAAGCGAGTCATTTGAAATTCCATAGAAAAATCCTTTTGTAATTAGAATTCCATAGAATCTGCGCAATTCTCATCAACGAGGTTCAACTTCTTTACTTCTATGGACGTCGCTAATCGCAACTGGCTTTATAAAGAAACGACATAATGAGATTTGATTTAATTATCCGGAATAGAATTTTTCAATGAAAATGAATCAGTGTCTCCCACGGAGTCCGTAGATTTTGACTAACGGTTATTGGAATCGCAATTTATTACTCTTTGAATAGATATCTTTTCTAACTCAGTTAACTTTGTAATTGTCACATAAACTCTTTTTTAATCATTAACCCCTCAGACCTCGATCATATTTTGTCAGAGGGTAAAAATATTTCCGCTGTGCAATAAAATCCAAATAATTGGAATATTTCTGAACACATCCGAAAACTAAAAACTGTTTTTGACACGTAAAAATTAAAATTAACACAAAATTTTGAAGTATAAAAATTTTGCATACAAACACAAAAAAGTTTTAAAAATGGCTCGCCTTACGTTTTTTCCAATTAAAATTACTGATGACAAATATAAATAAAAACACGTAGGTACATATTTTAATTAACAAATGTATTATAAACGGTATTGTCACCTCACTTTTTGACGTTCCATGTAAAAATAATTAATAAAAAAAATCACAAATTCATTATTTTTTTTCAAATTGCGATGCGAAACTTTGGTTTCACAAAGGTGTACATTTTATTTCTTTTGTGGTTAACTTTTAGATTTGAATATAAAGTGCGGTGTTTTCCTCTTTCTAACGCCGTTTTTTCATATTTCTCACTATGATAGTAAAAGAGGTACAACTATTTCTATGAGACCTATATTAGTTGTTATTATTAGTTAATATCAGCAACTCTCAAAGAAAATATGAAAGAGAAAAAGTCGTAGAAAACAAAAAAAGGGAACGTTCGCAACCACGAACCCAGATCCTCTAATCTTATCGGGACTATCATGTCTTCCGATTGAGCTATTGCCACCGCATTAATTTGGGAGGCGGAAATGGGTACCGCCGCCCCGGGAACCTTTATTGGATAACCAACACCTCTGCCATAGGTCACCCCAAGTGGTTCGCTACGTTTGGTGATTTAGCAGGGGTTCCCGGGTTCATGGGGTGAGGTTTGTCTAGGTCTTGGAGGCGGATGACCAAGACACACTGAACCCCAGATTCCTACACACCCTTTAAACCCTTTTCCTTCCCAGAACTCTCCTTCCCTTCCTTTCCTTAAAAAACCCTCCACACAGCATCCCCAAAGATGACACAGGCCTTGAGGGAAATTATTTTCCTCAGGGCCTTCTGTGTGGCCAATGTAAAAAAAATACATTCCGTTATTCTTATCCATCTCACGCTTTCCAGAAACTTAAAAAATATTCGAAGTCACTTAATTCTACGGCGCTTAGCAGATATCTAGAAGTAAACAAGTTGGAAGTCAGGTAAAGGTCTGGTAGATTAATCGGAATCACGAAGTGCTTATACTGACAGACCTCCCGCGATAGAACCAACGTGACGCGGTAGGCGGCCCTTAATTACTGCATTTCAATACCTGTCAACTAGACATGGCCTCTTAGGTATTTTATGTAGTCATTGGATATGGTAGATTAATTTGCAGTAAAGAATCAATTCAGTCTTATTCACCTAGTCATGTGAATCGATTAAATCTGATTCAACTGCAAGCGAATTGATTCAGTCAGATTCACCTAGTCAACTGTCAATTCAGTCGAATTCAAATAGTCAATTGAATGAATTCAGCCTGATTCACCTAGTCAATTAAAATGATTCATTAATTTCTTCGATTTGATACTTCTTTTTGGTTTCTCAGTTTTTGGGTTCAAATAATTCGCACATTTTTGGGAAACTTGCAAAACTTTACTTTTGGCGACTTCTAAAAATCTGAACCCCATACTTCAATATATATTTTTTTTGTGATTTTAAGGCATTATCCTTATCTTTCCGAGCATAATCAACCAAACACGAATCTCATATTGTCATTGTTAGTGGTGCATATTTTGCAATGACTAAATAAAATACCTAAGAGCCATTTTGACATTTCGGTAAACTTATAATTTGTAATAGCAGTATTGTAATAAATGTCCCCAATTCCCATTTTTTAAGACGCCATAACATTTTTCACACGTATACATTTAAAAATAATATTGTCTACTTTAGCCCTCTGACCCAGATGTGTCGACTATATAATAAGATAGAGTATGCTGAAGTAGATATTTTCGTCGATAGTTTGTATGGATTCAAAAAAAGTTCTGGGGCTGTTAAAAAATACTAACTAATTATATTGTCAATTGTCTCTCTATGCAGGCCTTGCGTATTTCTTATGTCTCTTGCCGCTCATTGTAATGTGTTACTTGAGTGAGCTTGTGTATAATTTGTGATGTTTTTCTAATTGTACGTATCTGTATTTAATTGTATGTAATGGTAGATTTTTGTAATTGTGTAATAACTTTGTTTTTATAACTGGATTGTTCTCACGTAAGTGCGAACATTTGTAAAAACCTAGTATAAATAAATAAATAATGCAAATGCCATTAATAATAATAATAATAATAATAATAGTGTTTATTTCAGCTGAACAGAGCGGTGAGTGCAATACTCTGTCAGCAATACCCGGTTTCGAAGAGGAAACCGGGCGGCGTTTTGTCCATACAAACGTTTTATCCGATTTCCTCCCTGGATTTTGACACTACTGCAAATATTTTTTCATGTAAAATAGATATCGACCACTAGAGTGTCGGTACATTTTGCTTTTTTTTGATAAGTTATTTCTTAAAGGAGTTAGGACCTTCCAAAAATCGTTAAAATTGCCTGATTTGAATGCCATAAAAAGACCTTCAGTAAACAGAATACAAACTGGACAACATATTTTTTTAAAAAGCATTACGTACGGATGTAGATTATTTTCTTCTAATGGAATTAGTAAAAAAATCTTTAAAATCGGTCCATTTTTGGATAAGAAAAATGGAAATCCAAAACCTCGATTTTGATGATTTTATTTATAAGGTATTATCAGCCGAGATGTAGTTGTCCCTTTCGCCCAGTGTTGGGGCGAGTAAGAGTGACAGTGGTAGCTACAGTTTGGTGAAATACGTATTGTTCAAATTTCTAGGCGACCGGGTTTCCTCGTAAATGTTAACATAATTATTATGGCAACGTGAAGAATTACGCACAAAGACAATCAAACACAAGTAGGTACCTAATTATAATCAACGTGGGCAGTTTTTGCAATGGTCAATTACAACGGAGTTCAAAGATATTTCCCTTATAAATTCAACGCATAAACCTTGTTGTCAATCAATTGCGCACAGCTGTGCCGTGGTGACTAAGAGGGAACAGGTAATTAATCAATCAGGTTCCTACTTATTGTGTCTTATAAAAACGCATCTTCTATCTGTGAGATAATCGAAGCTCGGAGCGTAATTAATTAGCAACAATAGGAGGGTTTTTTCTAATCCGATAGACGCGATGCATCTCATCGTGTGAGATTTTGACTTTAGATGTTTGATTTATATTATAAGAAACCGACGGCCCTGAACCTGAAGAAAAATATTCTAAAAATTGAAAGTCGTTCTGTTGGCCTATTTTATTGATTTAAAAGACTGTATATTCGGAATTTATAATGAAATGATATGCCAAATATCTAAAAAAAACACTATATTTATTAATCTCAAAAACAGTAAAAATGTAAAAAATAATAATTAAAGAGCTCTACCGACCATTGTGCTTCCGAACCGACGAAATGTAATATCCATGTAATTGGGATATTTGCCCAATCTCATTCCATTTCAATTTAAAGTGCACCTCTTCAAGGCAAAGAGGGAATCATCCTCCATTACCCAAAATAATTAATTATTTCGTATGTTTTTAGTCGTGTAAACTCGCTAGGATCCAACTGGATTTTCCCCTTTTTAGCGGCAAGTGTCCATAAATAAAACATAAAGCATTGCTTGCGTTTGCAACCAAAGTGGAACTCGCAGTGTGCGGCTTATTTATAGAAATACAAGTTATAAATGGCTGGCATCGCCATAATAGACACAGCCATATTGGCGCTTTTTTTCCGCTTGACAGTTGATAATAATATGGCTGACAGGACACGTGACCGACCAACTAGGGATGTGCACGCAGCATATAGTAGGGCCGGCATACTTATTTTCCAGGAACATTTCGAACTAGGACTTAGTTTAATAGAAGAAAAAACGGTAGGTACTTACCTACTTGTGTATTATCAACAACAGATATTTAATGATTCCCCTTGGCCGGGAGATCTGTTGGTCTTCGGCCCCTTACGTAGCGGCATAAGTAGAATAGCGGCATCCTCTGTACGATGATGTCGTCTCTCACTCGGCATGCCGCTTGAAGTCCCGAAAACCCTTCAGGCTCCTCTGATCACCTCTCACCCCAGAAGATAGGTGGAAGCTTGAGTGGCAATCGGCCAGCGTGAAAAATGCCTATCTCGTACAAGACCCCTCTGAGCTCTGAGGGACAGCCTGAATTCTCATTGCCCCGCAAACTCTGGTCCGCCATCAATAGGATAAGGTGCTACCATGGACATTGTGCCCATATGATATATAGATGGGGTCGGCGATGTGTGAATACTATGCGGTGCAGACCACCGAACATGTGGTCGACGAATGCCCGCTCCATTCTTTCCCCTGCGCCGGGATTGATGAGGTCCACAGGGCAACGTCTGAGGCCCTAGACTGGCTCGTAGACCTAGATGTCCTCCTCTGACCCCCCACCATACGAAAGAAGAAGAACAACAGATTAGATAGCTAAGTAAATTGTGATGTTTAATAGCCATAAACTTAAAATATGTATTAAGTAGGTACCTATTTAAAAGTAACTACTTACTCTATTTTTCTACAAGGCGGGAAAGTAGCCACTATCATAATGTCTAGATTATTTATAATATTTTCAATATTTTGTGTCCCTTAAACATCTTTTCTACAAGAACCAATGAACAGAATGTAACATGGCAATCAAATAAAATATATTATGATAACACTGATAACGATATATGGCCAAAGAGCGGAAATCACGTGAAAATGTTAGGAAGAATATAATGTATGAAGGGTATCTGTATAAGTCATGTCAAATATAATAGAAACAAAGGAGATGGACCATGCACCATTTAAACATAAGTAGAATTTTTAAGGTCATATTTTTAGAAATCTCTAATCATAGAATTTAACAAGAAAAATATTAACATTTAAAATAAATATCAACCCCAATTTTGCAACTAATCTTTTAATAAATGTAATATCTGTTTATTTATTTATTACACGCCCTAATGGGCTTTTATATTCTTTGTTTATAAGTTAAGAATCACAGTTATTTAAAATACTTTAAAACTAAAACAATAAAGAAAATATAATGCAATGAAAAAAATGTAACAACAAAAACAAATAATATAAAATAAAATATATTGGTAAAAATGATAAGAAGTCTCACATAAAAGGATTCCAAAACAAAAATTACAGAATTTATCCACGACTATTTTGTGGATAGATAGATATACAAAAGAATTGAAATAAAAAATGTTTATACTAGTTATTCTTAAGGTGAAATATATCTCCTAGATCAGAATATTTATTTCCGAGATTGTGAAGTCTCGGAATAGGGGAATTTTGGTAAGAGATTGTCATGGTGCTGTTAAAGTAAAAGGGTAGTAAATGTCGGCAAGATCTTTTGGGAATAGAATGTGGATGTTGATTAATTGAAGTAATTCAGGACATTCAATTTTATAATGCAGTATTTTATGTAATAATATTAAATCTGTGTTAATTCTTCTTTCTGAAAGTCTTAATATGGACATTTTATCCAGTAGGTAATTATAATCAATATTTTGTACAGGAATATGCAATTTATAGTTTATGAACCTCAGGAATTTATGTAGAATCTTTTCAATGCTGTCGGAATGAATATTGTAAAATGGAGACCATAACTTAGAGTTATACTCTATTTGGCATTTGACAAGGTTTTATATAATATCAATATGAATGGAGGATAAAATAGCAAATGTAAAATCATACAATGTCCAATGTTTTTTTACAGTGTTTTTTATACGAGCAACAGCGCCGCTCGCGCAGTTTCGTCGTAGTTTGGAGACAATCGATACGCGTCCATGCCTTTTCTCTATCTGTCTCTATTATCTGTGGTTGTTTCACACCTGCCACAGATCAAAAAAAGAGGTATTGAAACTAAAAGATAAGTCTTCGCCCCATTTCCCACGGTTGTGTCTGGTGCAGAGCCACGTGTTAAAAATAATGGCCGCCAGTTTTATTTCGACTCGCCACTTGGACGCTTCTGAGCATTTTGACGGAATAATAAAAAAATATAAATATAAAGGAAAATAAACGAAAACGTGTAGCAAAGTTGAGGGGTATTGAACTCAATTTTAATCTTTAGAAAATTCAAATGACAACTTCTGTGTGTCCATTGGTTCATAGTGGTAAATGATACTCGCGGTATCGTTATGATTTGGTGAAATACCACCAATCAGAATTGAAAAGTTGCTTGAACTTGCTTTGGCCGTGTTTAGAGACCAGATCTGAATATCCAAAAGCTTCCCGACCTTAAGTCTCGATTACATAGAGCGAGTTTACAAGCTACTAGCCGGTAAGTTTAAAAGCGGGCTAATCGGCGAGTGAGATTGTCATGATGACACAAAACTGTATAATCGATCAGTAGCGACAGTAGCAGCTAAAATAACGACTCTCGCGCGAACCAATTCGTTCGACATTTTGTAAAAAACTTGAGCTCGCTGCTAGCGCCAGCAGCGAGACGAAATCAGCTGTTGATGGGCTGCCATATTAAGGCAAACACTAGCGAGTAGCGAGTAAAGTTGACCACCTTTCAACTTTTTTCGTAGATTGTCCACAATCTGCTAGTTAGCAAATAATACGATGACACTGAGCGAGTTTACTAACATATAGTGAATTTCCCAGATAGTAGCTTGTAAACTCGCTCAATGTCATCGAGGCTTTACTTTTCCTAGAGCCTCGATTACATTGAGCGAGTGTACAAGCTACAAGCCGGTGAATTCACTATCTGCTGGTGAACTCACTCAGTGTAATCGTATATACTAGCTAACTAGCAGATTTTTTTTTTTACTGGGCAAGTTTACTAGTAGAAAGTGAATTCGCCGGTTAGTACCTTGTAAATTCGCTCAATGTAATCGAGACTTTATTGTTGTAAATAGTACGGTATTTTTTTTTGAAACTTTCGATACTATCGGTGTCAAGTCAGTAATTATATTCATACTCTTTAAAAATATTTGCCTGTATTTTCATTCTATTTCACCGGGGACTCTAATGATTTGAAATCGAAACATTCGAAATATAAATCACCATCGAAATATAAGGTCGTGTTTGTACGGTCACGGTTAAGCCGAACCCGGTGGATCGAGAGTCTGCTGTACGTACATGGCAACACTAGCCTTGAAGGGCGCCTTATTTATTATTATTTCCTCCCAAATATGGTAACTCGCCTGGCCTCTAGTAGGCCTCCACAACAATGCCACAAATAATACCACAATTATCACCAATACCACCAATGTCACCAACACCACGAATACTACCAATTCCATAAACACCACCAATAC
Source organism: Glyphotaelius pellucidus (assembly GCA_936435175.1). NCBI lineage: Eukaryota > Metazoa > Arthropoda > Insecta > Trichoptera > Limnephilidae > Glyphotaelius > Glyphotaelius pellucidus. The sequence continues at coordinate 10,271,913 of OW386551.1, read as the reverse complement.
TATAAATACCAGCATTACCACCAATACCACGAATACCACTAATATACAAATTCCATAAATACAAGCAGTACCATTAATACCACCAATATCACAAATAACATCAAAACCACTAATTCTACGAATACCACCAATACCACAACCACCAAATACCACGAATACCACAAATACCACTAATACTACGAATACCACCAATACCACAAACACCACCAAATACCACGAATACCACTAATATACAAATTCCATAAATACAAGCAGTAGGTACCATTAATACCACCAATATCACAAATAACATCAAAACCACTAATACTACGAATACCACCAATACCACAAACACCACCAAATACCACGAATACCACAAATACCACTAATACTACGAATACCACCAATACCACAAACACCACCAAATACCACGAATACCACTAATATACAAATTCCATAAATACAAGCAGTAGGTACCATTAATACCACCAATATCACAAATAACATCAAAACCACTAATACTACGAATACCACCAATACCACAAACACCACCAAATACCACGAATACCACAAATACCACTAATACTACGAATACCACCAATACCACAAACACCACCAAATACCACGAATACCACTAATATACAAATTCCATAAATACAAGCAGTAGGTACCATTAATACCACCAATATCACAAATAACATCAAAACCACTAATACTACGAATACCACCAATACCACAAACACCACCAAATACCACGAATACCACAAATACCACTAATACTACGAATACCACCAATACCACAAACACCACCGAATACCACGAATACCACAAATACCACCAATACAACGATTACCGCCAATACGTACGTTTGTTTTTAATGAAAATTATTTCCACTAACTAACCATGGACTTATAAATTGATTGCCAATCAGAATCCAAGAAATTAAACAAAAACGCCACCGAAATTGTGTATTTGTGTTCCTCCCCCCCCCCCCCCCCCCCTCCCAATAGAAAAATTTTCAATTTGTTTTAGGAACTCTAAAATTTCAAGATTTCCATTTATATAATATATAATTTGACGGCCGGCGAAGTCCAGCGGTAAGTCTCTTGACTCGCATTCCGAAGGTCGCGGGATCGAATCCCGGCGCGGCAAATAAATTTTATTTGATAAATTTGTGTTATTTCACAATTTATTCATTTAAAATAATATAAAGTATATTTGCGGCACGTTCCAGAGTGAAAGATACTCTCAGTATCGACCTGGTGTAAGACCACCGTTCAGAATTGAAACGTTGATTGAAATGGCTTTAGCCTGTTTGGTGACCAGATCTGAATAGCCAGGTACTTCCCACCTTCCTCTTCCCCACATCCTTCCCCTCCCCACTACCTTCAGCCTCACAACATACCCCAATTGGGGATGCCATAGTCTCACTGGCTCCACGGGAGCATTTGGGACTCTTTTGCGGTATTCATATAAAAAAAAAAAAATAATAATTTTAAACACATTTTGTTGTTCATAGGCGCAGCTCAAGTTTTCGGATTTTATAAAAACCAAAAGAAACCGATTTAACAAATAGCCGTTTCCTTGGAAAAATAATATCGGGCGATCCTGTGGCAGCAAAGTCACCGGGACAAAAACGTGATAGTAATATCGTCATAAATGAAGTTGGGTTCAAAAATTATATTTTTTTCCTTTCAATTTTTATACTTGATTTTGGAAAACCCTATGTTTGGTTAGTCATTTAACTTTTTTTTTTTTTTTTATAGATACAAACTTTCATGCTGGGAAATTTTTAATCTTGGAAAATTTTATTTTTTTGAAAATAAATTCTGGGAAATTTTTCGGGAAAAAAGGTGGAAAATGGAAATAAATTGGTTGAATAAAAGTTTTCCAAACTGAGAAATTTTGTAAATTTTCTTTGCGATATTTTTTCACCAGAGATGCTGTTTGGAAACTTCAACAGTTCTTTTTGAAGAGGGCGCCATTGCCATTTACAACAATCCAAACTGTACAGTCGTTAAGATAATAATCATATTGTTTATGATTTCCCTTCTTCCCTTTTCGAAGGGCTATAAAACGATTCCTTTGTTTCAAAGTATCCTGTTTGTACAAATTACTTTTCTCGATGCCTTATTATTCGGCGGGATTTGCATTCCGCCTACGATCTACCATTTCCACCTTAGCCGTCAAAATATAAACACCAGATACTGCATAAGCCGAACATGCCAAACAATGTCCCTTCCTGCAGTTAGTCCGATAATTTATCAGATACACAAGATCAATAAAAGATATCACTTGACTTCCAAATTCAAAAAATGCTACAATGTAAAGTGATTGAATTTCATACAATTAATAATATTAAAAACTGTTTATAATGTTGTTAAATATAAGGTTCGAATAATAGGTAGGTACTGTAAAAGGTTTATAATGTGCTATAGGGTTTTGTGAACACCTCACTAAAGCCTTGACGACATTGAGCGAGTTTACAAGCTACTATCTGGGAAATTCACTATCTGTTAGTAAACTCGCTCAGTGTCATCGTATTACTTGCTAACTAGCAGATTGTGGACAATCTACGAAAAAAGGAGAAAGGTGGTCAACTTTACTCGCTACTCGCTAGTGTTTGTCTAATTATGGCGGCACACCAACAGCTGATTTCGTCTGTCAGAATTAGTTCGCGCGGGAGTCGTTATTCTCGCTACTGGTTAGCGTGTGGCACTAGCTGCGAATTCAAGTTTTCTACAAAATGTCGACAGAGTTGCATTGCGCGGGAGTCGTTATTTTAGCTGCTACTGTTGCTACTGAGTTTGTGTGTCATCATGACAATCTCACTCGCCGATTCACCCGCTTTTAAACTTACCGGTTAGTAGCTTGTAAACTTGAAGCTTTAGAGAACCTGTGCTGCTTTAGAGAACCTATGCTGAGGCGTTCACGTGTTTCGTATTGAGTATTGCTCAAAATATAGGCCTAGGACCCCAACTTCTAGGTGGGGGGCCGGACAATGAATGCTGTAAAAATGTTACACATTTAGGACACAGGTGTCGGCAAAAATATATCGAATTTTATACTTTTGAATGCAGCTATAACTTTGTGGTTATCCATTACAAATAAATGAAACAATATAACTTTGTTAAAACCACTTTATATTTTATCTACGCCGACCGGTTTCGGAACGGCCGTTCCTTCCTCAGGGCAAACATACAATGAGTTGACAATTACAAAACAGTGGGTGGGTACAATAAATTACCGCGTAGAAATGGGATAGTCTTAATGATCTAGAAGCTCTTGAAATTTAAGAAATTTCTTAAAAATAAATAAAACCAATATATATATATTGGTTTAATAGTAAACAAACAATTAGATTTAACAAATAACCCTATTTTAAACATGTTTCCCTTCCCTACACCTATTTTACCCCTCTCTCTACTCTTCCTCTCGCCCCCCACCAAAGTTCATGTTCTCTCTTCTAGGTTACCTATAAATACACTGTAACTCTGTAATTAATTCAATATGATTTTAATATGACCCTGATGAAGGTTCACCGAGGTAGAACCGAAACCGGTTGGTTTTATTCATTAAAGATACATATATACAATAAAGTGGTATTCTAACAAAGTTATTTTATTCTAATTATTAAAAAAAATCTGCGAGATAATCGCAGATTTTAGCAGTCCTAGAATTAACAGAAATATTGTGAAAATATACGTAATGATACAGCAATTTGTGATCAGGATTAGATGGCCTCCAATAAAACCAGAAGTTTGCAGCCGACCCGTATGCACTTATTTATTACCTACGGGTTTCTGTAAAAGGCACCGTCCAACTGATTTACAACACGAGGTCCTACAACCATCGTCACTTCCTGAATATCAGATCTATTGACATCTTAATAACTAGATGTCAATAGATGCCAACCGAATCTGAGCGTCTGTAGAGTCCATAGAGACAATTAAATATAATTAGTACCATGCATTTGCATAGTTAAGTTGCATACGTTCCAACTTGTATAGGGTTTTCCAATAAGAGGTGTTATTTTGAATAGCGATTAGCGATCGAGAGATGATTAATGATTTTTTATGGCCGGAATTGGATGGTATTGATCTGGACAACGTTTACTTTCAACAAGACGGCGCTACCTGCCACACAAGCAACGAAACGATTGATCTTTTACGGGAAAAGTTTCCGGACCGTGTTATCTCTCGAAGAGGTGATCACAATTGGCCACCGAGATCTTGTGATTTAACACCTTCGTTTGGGGCCACGTGAAAGAAATGGTCTACGCCAACAGCCCAGCGTCGATTCAAGACCTCAAAGATGGAATTCGTGAGGCTATCGAGGACATAAGGCAGCCACTTTGCGATTTGGTTATGGAAAATTTCATGAAAAGGATATGGTCTTGTAAGCGTGGTCGTGGTAATCATTTGCCTGATGTTATTTTTCACTATTAACGGCATACCTTCTTCTTTATAACGAAATAAACATCCGATCATTTATATTGAAAAATGGCATTTTTCTTTGAATATCAAAATAACACCTCTTATTGGAAAACCCTTTATAAATCGCCATACAGAAAGTTGTCTACCTGCAAGTTATCTACGGGTACAACATTCTGTTGTAAGTAATTTTATTTGTTTGCATGCAACAGAAATAGCTGCCCTTAAACTTATGGGTCTTGTGTAGCGTGTAGTACAGAATTTGCATATCAAGCAATGAAAAATAAACCAGTCCCTAAGTGTTCTTAATATATTCGACGTCAATTGTTGTTTGTACGTTAGCGATCTGCAGTTGTCCTGGAGAACGATGAGAAGTTACCGAAAGTTATCCTATCAATCCTTATCGATCGAACATGCTTGGACCCCAGCAGATAGACAAAAAAAAACTATCTCCGAGGGTATTTTACCAAAAATTAAGAGTAAAATCACTAGTTGGGTATGATCGTGATTAATTTCTGGGTTATTTTGTTGTGTTGCGCTTTCTCCTTCTTTAGCCAACGTTCTCTGTCCATCATCAGGGAAGTTGGATATGATATTAAATACCTTCCCATAGGTACCGGTAAAACACAACATTTCCTTTTCTCCTGAATCTATATTGTTTTATACATTGTTCGGTTTAGGTATACCTATTACAGCCGTTTCGGTCTCTTGAAGAAGACATATCATCGATATTGTCATTTTAATCTCTCTCTATTTCTTATAAACAACGCAAATAACCGAAAGATATTATAAGTTACATGGGCTTCTAAGCAGCAGGACTACAGTGCCTCCAAAGCAGATCTTCATAATCAATTAAGTTTAACAAATAGGTACCTAATTTGAAGAAAAATGGGATTTTCAATAAAACCACATAAGTATTAGCATTCCATAATCGACGGCACATTTAAAAAGAGATAAAATATGCCAACAAAACCCGCACACAAGCTTTAGAGAAGTCTAACAATAACCTGTGAAGACGAGATATTAATGGTACCCACACCTGTGCACGAGGCCTGTGCACAATCCGAGAAGTGCATCGAATTCTATAAATGCTCAATGAATCGAAAATGAGAATGGCTCGGGAATGTAAACAGATAACCCTTGAAATAGCTGACGCGACAGATCTGCTGGACCAAAGAGGACAAAAAGATCTCGCGTTCCTCTCTTCCCCCCTCGGCGGGAGGTATTCCGGAATGTCCCGTCAATACAGATACAGACTACAGCAGAGTCGAGGACTGCTCCATTGTTAGTTAGAAGCCAATTAAGCGTGATTAAAGGTTAATTATGAAACCTATTTATTTTCATTGCTCGCTTGATTTTTTAACGAGAACACTTCTATAAATAAACTTTACTGGAAAATAAGAGTTAAAATATGTCGAAAGAAGAATGTGCAATCAATTATAGGATTAAGGATTCAATGTGAATTAAAAAGGTTTGATGCTTTTGAATATTATTATTACGCTTGTAAGTGCTTTCTCAAAATTAAATGCTGCGTTAAGTGTTTTCACAATTTCATCATTATTATTGTTTCGCAATACGTCAAGGGGATCATCATCGAATATCGCTAACGAATTTACTGCTTCAATAGTCTATATTTCGGCTCTTGTCTAAAATCCGGCCTAACTAAGTTTAAACCAAAAATCCATCATTTATCGAATTATTGTTGATGTTCGTTTAGCCTTTCTCCCTCCCTTCCACTATCGCTTCTTCCGGACAAAAAATTAAGGAGATAAATAATATAGCGATATCGGCAAATATATATATATATATTTTTTTAAATCGTTTTTTCCAGATCTCGGGGAGGGTGGTGCAGTCCCACGGGTACCATAATGTACATATATAATTTATCAAGTAAAAATAAAAATATTGCAAGATGAAAAGAAAAAAAATTACCTGGTAAAAGAAAATAATAATAATACAAAAATAAAAGAAGAGAATTTGAAAAAAGTTTACTTTTTGTTTTAAATCTGTCATCATGAAGTGGCTCCATCGTTTGTAGATGGGGAGGGCCAGAAGTGGAATGCTGCCATCACAAGACTGTTTTCGCTCGAGGCTAGTCGCGTTCTGTAGTCGGTGATCCGTTTTTTCATTAGTGCTCGGAATCCGCGGGAACGCGCCTTTCTTCAAACATCTCGGTGGCACTGCAGTACCAGGACAACCCAAAAAGCGTTCGATATGAATTGTTGTACTGTACTTCCTTTATTTTTAGTGATGATTTGTTAAAGATGGTCCACAGCTCCGAGGCACATAGGCTCGTACAGTATGTCTTAAAAAGTTGCCCTATGACAGTCCAGCAGCTTGGGTCTATCGCCATCCATATCAGGACATCATAATCACAACTTTTCTTTAGGGTTGAGTTCTCACGTCGCATTTCTCATAACAGACTACTCCTGGTGTGTCTGCATTTTGTACCAAGTGCCTAGAAATCTCAAAACTTTTCCTGCCGTACTGTATTTTGTTTTACAGCGTTCCTTCGAGGATCCCCTGAAGAAGCCTTTCCTGTCCAATGATGATCAAATTTTAATGAGTAATTTCTTTTGTTGCAGATCTAAACCAGCGCGTGGCAATCTTCAGTCATGGAGAGCCGCGTGGGACTGGAGTACATCGTGGAGAACAAGGAGTACATGGGCAAGCTGGCCGCAGCCCTGAGCAGCCCTAGTGTGCCCGTCAAGCGGCAGGTGGTGGAGCTACTGTCAGCCCTGTGCGTCTACAGTGCCGCTGGGTACGTGAGGGCGCTGGACACGTTGGCTCACTATCAGGTAAAATCATCAATATTTATTTATTTATAACATTAACGCCTTTCGGCTTTTACATAATATAACATAGTATAAGGTATAGCAACAACATGAAAAAGCCAACTCTAGTGAGCATGTAAAACAGTAAGAAATAGTTATATAATAACTATAGATTAACCCTCTCATAATTAATTCCAATCTAAAAATAATATCACCTGAGAGTAAATTCACAAATAAATAATAAAACTCCCCATCGAATTCCGATTTGCTTCGAAAGCCTGGATAAGTTTCCTACAATATACATAAAACAGAGCACGAAGTTATCGCTCAATCCCATGTTGTAATTAAAATTTGTTAATTTTATTGGCCAATCGGTAGTTTTTGTGACGTGTGCCTTTCGGGTTTGCGAAAGGCACACGTCACAAAAACTTAATAACCTAACTTGATGTAAACTTGTTGTACATTCTAAAAACGTACGCAAACCACCAAAAAACGTTCATTTTGTGGCAAAAATGTTGTCGTAATTTGTTGCGTTGCGTAGTTTTGCAAGAAAGAAATGTAAGATTTTTTTTATCAATTGTTTCTTTAAGGGGGTATTCTAGTCTAGAAGCCCGAATTTAGGGCGTTTTTTGACGGTCGCTAAAAAAATATTTTTAGTATATATTTTTTTATAATTTTTTAATTTATATTTTAAGAATTCACAAAAAAAAAATTACAAAAAATGTACATATATTTCACGAAGTTATACGCTGTTGAAGTAGAGGTGGAAAAAAAAGAGTGAGTCCTCGTTGTCAGGATTTCCACCCTTTTGGTCATCTGAAAAATAAAAAAAAATGTAGATTCTTTATCAGTAAAAATGTCATTATGGTAAAAGCTGAAAAAAAAATCTTTATCAGTACAAATGTCACTATGTCAAAATGTCTCGAAAAAAGTAGATTCGAGGAAAAGGCGTTTAAAGTTTTGTTCTATTTAGATTCTAGTTAGATTCCGTCTGTTGCCACAACACTAAAATGCCTATAACTTTAAAAATAATTCGAATTTCGAAAAATCCTTTTAAGGAGATATTCTTGAATATCTAAACTATTGAAATACGATTTTTTTTGCCGCGTCGTCGCCTTGATGGGTATATTTAAAAAAATATTAATATAGCTGATTAAATTGACATTGATAAAGTCCGCGAGAGCCCCTACCTAAAAACTGCCTCAAATTCGTGTTTGAAAAATGATCTTCACAACGCTTATGGGACGAACTTGCTGGAAGACAAATTTACTCCGTGCAGACCAACAAAGGAAAATAACAATCTTTCGACTGCGAGATAATGCACTTCATATTTTTGAAGTGAAAACTTCTTTGGCACTGTTGTGATTTGGCGATTCCTCGTAGTCTCCCCACTCTTGTCTACTTTAGTTTTCAGAAGGTTTCACTTCTACCGCGTGTGAATTGCACACTCTGATTTTTTTCAACTAATATTTTTGTTTTCGGTGTTAATTTTAAGGTTCACGCGCCCTGTCTAGATAATACTTGGTCGATGAGTAGGATCCATGCGCTCACCCTGAGGTTAGCAATAATACACGTTGCGCGTGGAAATCTTCATCAAGCTGGCCGCAGCCCTGAACAGTGCGTACATTTATAACTAGGTACATATATGTAGTTATAAATGTACATACATATTGATTAAATAATATCAGGTGTTCTTTTTTTAAATTGGGTACTTTGTCCATATTCTGAGGCCCCCATTTTACAATTTGATAAACTTCAATGAAACGATAATATGAAATAAAATAAAATAAATGACATGAAATAAAATAAAAGCATAATCAGCATCGGTATAAGGTTGCTAGATAATATTATATTAAAATCTTTAGATAATAAAACCAATTTAACAATGTCGTAGGCAGCTTCAAATGCAATTTATTTATCACCGGCTCTTTTATAAATGAATGAACTGACCTCTCCATTGGAACAGATTGATATCTTAGCCTTGACAGAAAAAAATTGTAATTAATTTCTTTAAAATATTACACTCTTTGAATTCCTAATACGCAAAATAGACAGTGCAGATATACAAATAGTTAGGTATAAACGATTGGATCGGATTCTGTTAAATAAATCTGTGTTTTTTAGGTACCTGCCGCGCATTTTTCTTTATTTATACTTCAATTTTGAGATTCGTTAGCAGCTATGGCAGTTGAACCGTTGAGGAACGTATGCGCGGCCCATGCGGCTAAATTCATACAAATCTTAAATTTGGATTTAAGATCAAAATACCCAACCAAACTGAAAAATTATTTTTGTAATCAAAAGATATATTAAATATCTAGTACGGATATGAGCTACTTTATTTATTTTTTGCTTTAAATTATAAGAAATAGGCAATTAAAGATTTTAGTGTATCATGATTTGGGGGCATCCATAAATTACGTCACACTTTAAGGGGGGGGAGGGGAGTAGAGAAGTGTGACATTGTGTGACAAGGGGTATGGGGGGCATCAGCTCTGTGACGTCACATGTAAAAATCTAAATTATTAAAACGCAAAACTGTAAAATTGCTAAATATGTGACGTCACACTTTTTTACAAATACAATGAAAAATAAAATAAAAAATAAAACATCGTTAAAAATGTTTTTTTTTATAGTAATTTTAACCCTTTGAATGGCAGGAGACCAGATTTCTCCCAGCTCACATGCGTCTCGTATAAATCGCTGCAACTCCGTTAATATCAGAGTGAAAATTATATTTTAAACAGTTTTAAAAAGGCAAAATATCACGCTTTTAGTCTAATCTAAAAAATAACGACGAAAAAAGTAAAATGTACACCTTTATGAAACCAAAGTTTTCAATCGTAATTTGAAAAAAAAATTGAAATCTTGAGAATTTTTTATTAATTATTTTTATATGAAAAGACAACAAAATGAGGTGTCAGTAACGTTTATTATACATATACAATGGGGCTATTTCACCAATCTCTTTAAATGTTGCTCTTAACTACCGGTCACATAACTTTATTGGTAGGAGAATCATGCTCCAAAACCCGTGCGCATTTCGCCACAGAAAATATGGTGCCAAGTAGCTATTTTGGTCTACTGCCACGCCTGTCTTAGACGTGCTTAGACGCCATTGTTTCTATGAAATCACAAACGTCAAAAGTGTCAACATGGTGTAAACACAGTGTTCGTTTATTGTTGTTTACGAACGGGATTGGTTTATTTATGCAAACTATAAGGTAAGTTCAACGGGTTTTTGTTATGTTTTATTGACTATTGAGTGATATTACTAAAGAATTTAGTTGAATTTGTAGATTTGTCTTAATTCATGCGTCACAAAATGTTTTACTCTTTCTTCTTTCCTCATTGCTATTTTTTGTGATTTTCTGCTGTTAAATCGTTTAGGTACAGTGTCTTTAACATCTATTGTGTATTTGTCTGCAGAGCCTTCAGGTGAACCAATACATTAAAGTGAAATATGAGGGACTGGAGAGACAAAAGTGCACCCTCATCAGATAGGGACCCAGCAACGCTGTTCCCTTGGACAACATAGAGACGATGATAAAATGTACGATCTCCCTCACCTCAGAGGCACCACCAGCGGCTGGAATATCGATGCCTCTGCTCTAGGTAAAACATTTACATTGCATATTTAAAAATCAACCTGTACATTTCCTATTGTATTTATTAAAACGCTTTTTAGGGACTTTTACACAGAAATAGTAAAAAATATACAATATTATGTACAACTGAGCGACTTCAGTAACAATATTTTGTATTTGTTTAGTGTTAAATTCTGGCTTGCCATTGAATTAAAATAATGCATGGTTTCATTGCGCTTTTACAAAAACAAGAAACTTAAATTTTGGGTCGCACAGTTTACAAGCGTTTCACACGTTGTGCAAGGGGGTCACAAAGCATCGGACCATCATAAATTGAAGACTCGGCATAATTATTTCCCTCCATTCACAAATCAACTGGCTGTTGATTTGTGAGCATGCTCATTGATCCACAGGTGGAATGTGGCAGGTGGTTAGTGTTTCATGAATGTTTTATCCCTTATTATTACTTTCAGATAAACCGAATGCAATTGAGGAGTACACCGCTGTGCGTTGTGGATGAGGAAGACTAAAAGAATAGCCATCAGCCATCCAGAGCCTCCAGAGCTGCTAACATAATGATTATATAAAACAGAATGTATTGTTTACTTTACAATCTAGAATATTCATTTAGTAAGGTGTTCCCAACACGAAGCTAGTTATTCTCTAGCTAGTTCTAGTTCATTGAAATTTTTGTAATGTTTGTAGTTGAACAAATGGGTGTAGCTAGGTATTGATTTAGGGTGGGACAAAAAATAAAAATCTAGAGTAGATACCAAAAACAGTAGGCTTCGACAACATATTCATGCTTTGGGCTCTATCAACATGAACGGAAGACGGAAAAACCGTCATTTGAAGTGCTGTAAATTTGAAAACGCAACTTGGTCTACAATCTAAGAGGTCATGCATCGCCCAGCCAGAGTTGGCAAATGCCCCACCTTGCCCCACCGTGCCTACACATGGGGCAACATCTACTAAATGACCTTGCGTGAGAATGATTATAAATAATATACAATCATTTGTCTGTACCATTCATATTCATCCATACAATATTATAAAATATTATGGCTGCCGTCGTCCCACTGACTCCTGATAATGTTGCCATATATTTATAAAAACTAAGTATAATCTACCGTATTAGGTATGTTCTTACAAAGAGAAATGTTTTTCTCTCACATGTTATTAAATAAATATATTGTACAGATATACCAAAATATTCTGAAGTTTTATTACAGTTTCCATAAAGCTAAATAAGTGTTTTTCACAATAAAAGTACAGGGAATCTACTCTTTAAAACACAGTTGTACAAAATTTCTAGGGTCTCATACAGAATCACTTCAATCAGCACGTCCACCTGGAGAAGACACCTTTTCTGTAGCAGTTACTGGTTAAGGTTACTTCGGCATTTTCTCCGTCTGAAAGAAGAAAGTCATTTCAGTACTTGGTTTTTTCAGTTGGGGAAATCGAATACTGTTGGAATAAGGAAATGAATACTACAGGTGTGTAGTGAGGATATAGGTACATTTTATATACCTTCCCTGTTCCTGTGAATTCATTGATAGTACAAATATTGATTGTAAAAATATCCGTTACAGTAGTATGATATTCAGAGGTACTTACTTGGTCACATTGCAACATGATTGCAGTCCATAATCCCTTGACCCTCGGGAACTGGGTCAAATTATAAAAACCTTTTAAAAGAGCCGGGTCCAGAAGGAAGCGAATACACATTGGACGGCTATATCCAATAGCCTCCGACTATCTTTTTATAAATCTGCAAGCAGACACCAACAAAATCTCCGGCTGACAACAATGAAATTATTATTTGTTGGAATGCAATTTATATGGTTATAGAATGACATAAAACCTAATATACTTGTTATTGTTGTTGAAATATGACGTAAGTACTACAATTCTGTATTATTCTTCAATATATATATATTAAAATAACACACCAAGTGGTTGAGAGTTTTTGTCTTTAGGCTGGTCATGGATTACAAGAACGGCATTTTCGTAAGTAGAAATCGTGAAAAATTCGGGTAATGCAAATACGATTTGACAGCAGCTGTCTGTCATATTTATTGAACCCGTGGTAGAAAACTTTGCTAATATGGTAGAAAACTTTGCTAATTTGTACCCGGTAAACGTTACTGGCTGGTAAAAGTACCAATTAATAAAAATAAACTTTATCTACCCACATAAGCATCCTTGAAGGATGGTGAAATCGAAAAAATGCTTTATCCTATTGGTAGTGCTTGTGAGCAAGATGGTGAAATACCCCCATGTCTAATAAAATATATTTGTGTTTTATATTTTTTAGTTATTAGTAATTTTATTTAGAAAAAGCCTGAGGTGAGCCATTTTTATAACTTTTTAATGTTTGCATGCAAAATTTTTATATTTCAAAAATTATATATTTATTTTAAGTTATAAAATTAGAAAGCCTATTTTATTACCTTTCAAAATCAGTTTTTAGTTTTGGGATATGTTCAGAAATATTCCATTTATTTGCATTTTATTGAAAAGCGGAAATATTTTGACCATCTGAAAAATACGCCAGAATTCTGAAGGGTTAATGCATAAACGACAAATTTTTGTTCCGCCGTAAATAGGTAATTTGTATTTTAAATTAACACCAATCAAAATTATTTATTTCTTAACTTTTATTTTTTATTTTATATTTCATTATATTTCTATGATAAATATAGTAAAATTATTCCACAACCTACTCTACTGAACACTCCCTACACTTTTGCATTCAAATTTTGAAATCACGCAAATATTCAAATTGGATTTAAATATTTACTTACCCAAAATCCATTTTGGCCATTATTAATTTTCGACGTTTTATTTAGAGAAAATGTCGAAAACGCGTATTATGCAGATAGAAATGTTTTGTAAATAAAATATAAATTTGCAATGGAAACTACCATTTTTATGTTTGTACTAAAAACAAGAATCCATAAATTAACCAGTCGCCAAGAATGGTGACCGGACAACTCGGAATGAAACCAACTCAGAACCATCTCAGATAAGTCATTTGGAGTGATAAAAAAATATATATAAAGAATTGGTTTAATAGGTTACGTAATGTTAGGGTTATCGGCTAATTTAAAATTATTTTTTTCATAGCTTTTAATGACTTTTCAAGGAGGTTGAGTTGACTTTATTCTCAGTTGGCATGGAACCGCCAAGAATCCATCGAAAAATATGCTTTTGGCTTCCCGTTCGACGTGCTTATTTTCCTCTAAAATAAAAACAACTCTAGCGGATTTTTCCCAAACTTCCAATACACTAATTTTTTAGGCTGTTCAATATACTATTCGGCATAAATATTAGCTGAACAAGTCCTTTCCTAACAAATCATTTTTTTCTAAATAATCGCAAAAGATAGAAATTGTAATTACGTTTTATTCTCATATTCATTAAAATACGGAAGCAGAGGCTATTGACTCGCTTTTTTGTGTTCATAATAATATTTCACGGGGAAAGATACTGATGCATACATACACTACCTATTTATGTCATTGTATAATGTCGACACATTGGATCGTTAAATCGGCGGTCTTTCCTCATGTCAGGATGGCCGAGCGGTCTAAGGCGCCAGACTCAAGGTTTACCTTACCCGCTATTGCGGGGTATCGAGCTCTTCTGGTCCTCTCTGAGGGCGTGGGTTCGAATCCCACTTCTGACAAATATTTTTTATTATTTAATTTGTGTTTATCGCATTTGCTGATAAAGTTTATTACGCAATTGTAAAAAAAATAACTATCAAGATTAAACCCACCAATGTTTTTCCATTTCATACAACTTTATTTTTAGCTATACACTCTTGTTTTCGATTTTTTTTCGGATGCTTTTTACAACAATGATGACCGGACAATTCAGAATGAAACCAACTCAGAACCACCTCAGAAAAGTCATTAAGTGATGAAAAAATATATACAAAAAATTGGTTAAATAGGTTACGTTAGGTTAGGGTTATGGGCTATTTTAAAATTATTTTTTTCATAGCTTTAATGACTTTCTTTCATCTTTTCATTCATGGTCTAAAATATGGTGACCGAACAACTCGGAATGAAACCAACTCAAAACCATCTCAGATAAGCCATTTAGAGTGATAACATTTTTTTTATAAAACATTGGTTCAATAGGTTACGTTAGGTTAGGGTTATTGGCTAATTTAAAATAATTTTTTTCATAGCTTTTAATGACTTTTCAAGGAGGCGTTGAGTTGACTTTATTCTCAGTTGGCATGGAACCCTAAAATATATAAGAACTAACTTTTCCCCGCGGCTTCGCTCGCATGGTATTACGGGAAATTACTGTAGCGCTTGAACTTATCAATTATCCCCCCTTCTCCTCACCCCCACCCCCTCCCGCATTCCATACATTCATTCCCTTACATTCAGTTTTCAAACATCTCGCATGCCACCTAAATTTCATAAAGAAAAAAGAATTATCCAATTTTGTTAATTCGTTCGGAATTTATGCGCTTACAAACATTTCGGATGTTTATTTTTAATCAAATATTTGGAAGTTTGTTAATATAATTAAAAAAATTACACTATTTATTATTCAGTCTTTATAATCGTTACGAATTATATTTTTAATGTAGGAACTCTTATCTGACATTTATTGCAAAACAGAAGCTTGTCCAAAAAAAAAACGAATTCTGATATTTGAATTTTCTGCAGTAGTAGCTGACCAGTAGACTGAGTATCTACCAGCATAGAGCCCAAAAATATATCAACATTGTTTCCATAGAAAAGATTTTTTTCTGACGTTAGCAAAAACTCGCTTTTGTTAGCGACAGAAAACGTATAACAAATATAATATATTAATATTTATAATTTCATAACGCCAGAGCTTACCATCATATACAACCTGTAGTCTGCGCATATAATTTAGCTTTACATTGGTGAAAGAATAATTAAAGTCTTTATATTGTGTTATGCGTGAAAAGGTCATAAACGAACTCGAGCAGTTTCGCATTTATAATATTAGTATGGATGTCTGTGAGCGGGCTGGCAAGCGGTGTGGATTTGATTTGCATGCAAATTAACAGATGGCGTTGTGTTTCGTTAGCCACAGCAACGCGTGATCGGGTCAGCTAGTTATATATAATATTATATTACTATATTTGGCTCCAATGTACAAGACAGTGTCATCACAACAAAAAACACAGTTTCATTGCTGGTTTCTTCTATAATGATAAAGAGGTCCTTCTTCGCGTGTTGAACTCTGTAATTGGTTCCCATCCTTGAGGATTTATATAATAATAATAATTTAATATTATTTTTTGGAATAATTTAATGAGTAAAACCTCATATTGTAATATCAATGATTACAATATTACCAATCACATATAAAGATAGCAGCCAATAAAAATATGCGTTAAGAAAATGAAGATAATGTTGGTGACTAACTTGACCGAAAGAGATAGGGTCCAGTTTAGCTCAGCGGTTAGAGCAGAACCCCGGCAAGGCTAATGTCCTGGGTTCAATTCCTAGAAGCAACTGAATCTTTTTCTGATTTTTGTGTTTTAAATTTTCTTTTGAGAGTGACTAACATTGTCTTCATTGATTAAGTAATAATAACATGTTAATATTAACATAACATTTGTGCAGCGCAGTTTTGTGTTATTTCACCAGAACCATTACCATTCATACACCTTTACAATTCTCATTCCACCGATTGTCTTCTTTGTTTCAGAGCGTGTACGGAGAGCGATACCGCTTCAGCGTGGTGGTCAGCGAGTTGGACAAGTCATCACAGGTGGAGTACCAGACCGCGCTGGTTGCCTTCATCAACTGTCTTATCATCTCGGCCCCCCGCCTGCCCGACAGGGTGCGGGTTAGGAATGAATTCATCGGTAAGTTCACTAAGTACTAACTTACTTACCGGCGAAGTAACAGATAATTCCCGATTGGGTTGCTTTCATAAATAATAGAATCAAGGAACATGAGACATGAATCATTATTAATGCAAAACCGTGCATACAAAAGTGTATTCAAAATCATTCACCCATACCCTCCTAGAAATTAATAGTAACCACGCACAGCGCTGCCCAGACTTTGTTTCTACTCAAGCATCAAATGCATAACGTTCATTGATTTGGCCACTTTGATTGTCCTTGCAATTTGGTTGTTGCTCGACAACAGTCGGCAATGCCATTTCTCACTATGTTTCTATTCTATAAGTTCTATACTTAATTGCCAGCTTGGCTAACTACCAGATAATTACTACAATTTTAACCCTTTGAGGAATATCGCCGCACATATGCGGCGGCACTCGGACGATCCAGATAGAGTATCGCCACATATGTGCAGCCGTATGACTTTATTTTTTATTTGTAAAATGTTGAGAACCACTGAATTTGTCCAACTATAATTTATAATGCAATAAAAAAAGGTTATAGTGATAAAAAAGCTCCGAAATTAACTTGCGTAGTAAAAAACGGTAAGAAGATAATTAATTAGACCGACTGCAAAATTAAGAAAAACTTGAAAAATAACCCACTCCCACGATGTAAATGGCAAAAAAAATAACTCACTAATCAAAGGGATCATTAAGAAGTCGTGGAAATCGTTTTTTTATATGCCTAACTATCCCTACTTCGAAAACAATAAATTTATAACTGCAAATTGTTTTTTAAACATAGCCTATTTTAATTAACTAACAATAACTTTTGCAAACAGTTATCATGCTCTTACGATTAATTTAAAATATACAAGAATCTTGCTAATGACGAAGCTATGCACGAAATCCTATTTAGATTCATCTTTACGACGAATCGGTTTACAGTATGAACATAAAAAAATATGCTATGGAAAAATTTAAGCTTTTACAAGCTTTTCTTTGTATTGGAATTACAATTAAATTATTATTTACATAACAAAAAATATAAGCGTAAACCACTAAAAAAATGTTTTTTCATGACTTAACAATGAAGTAATATAAGAAACAATTTTTAAAAAATATCCCTTTATGGCTAAGACCATTTTTGAGGTTTTGTATGTTCTAACTTTTTTTCATTCTTATAAAATTATGCACAAAATAAATCAAAACCACTTTTTCCCTTACATGCCTCGTGCAAATACGACGACGCTCGATTTTAAATTTTAAAGGCATGAGAATCGAAATATTTCTAGCGTTTATATTCCTCTTAATTTAAGATATCAATGGATGTCTCTGTGGTTCCATTTCATTTTAAATATTAGTAGAATACTATTTTTACCATAAACCCTTTTCCTCATACGATATAGCCATTACTGTAGATTCCTGTTTTATCATCTCCACCATTTTTCCTTTGTTTTTTTCAAGTCAAAATTTTCTCTTTTCAAATTTGGTTCCTCATGGAACAACAGCTTGTGACTGAAGTCCTAGTGTTTTTTATTATTATAAAAGGAAGAGATAGAATAAAATATGTGGTTGACACACCAACACAGTGCCCTTTATTTAACACATCTATCGTAAATAACAAATTAAATTACTAATGACATTATTATTTTTACAGGTCTGAATTTGCTGCCAATATTAAACAAGTTAAGGTAAACTATATGCATATTATTTTAGTAGAAAGTAATTCTATGTGCTCTGATCTTTCAAATGTTCAATGGAAAATTCAGTGGTCATTGCTGGAAAGCCATACTGTAAAGACAGAAAGTCTGTTGTGTCTCTCTAAAAAGGCTTTGGTGAATTCCAGCATCATGACGTTTATACAGATTTTTTTCTCTGGAATTTATGAATCAACGCAACTAATTTCAGCTTGCAAAGTCATCTCATTATCGACCTTATGAGAGTCTAACATAACTGTTGCAAGAGTCCCAATCATCTGGAGCCAGTGAGACTATGGCGATTGGGGTATGTTGTTAGGCTGAAATAGTGGGCATGGGAAAGAGATGGGAAGAGGATAGTGGAAACTGGCTTTTCAGATCTGGCCACCAAACACTGCTAAAGTCATTTCAAGCAATTTTTCGATTCTGAATGGTGGTCTATCACCAGGCCTTTTGACTGCCTCTGCGGTCGAAGGGTAAGGCTCTCGACTAGCGATCAAGAGGTTGTGGGTTCAAATACCAGCACGCATGAGTAAATTTTATTTCATTATTTATTAATTATTTTATTTCTCAATTTAATCATTTAAAAATAATTCAAGGTGTATTTGCGGCACGTTCCAGAGTGGAAGATACTCTCAGTATTGCCCTGGTGTAAGACCACTATTCAGAATTGAAACATTTCTTGAAATGGCTTTAGCCTTGTTTGGTGAACAGAACGGAATGGCCAGGTACTTCCCATCCTCTCCCCCATCTCCTCCCTCTCCCCACTATCTTCAGGTCTCACATCATACCTCAATTGGGGATGCCGTAGTCTCACTGGTTTCAGACGGGAGCAGTTGGGACTCCGGTGCAGTATTCACATAAAAAAAGGGTGATAATATCTACCTACTACTTTGGAAAGCGCCGTAAATATACAATTTATTATTTTGAAAGGATAAATTGAGAAATAATTCAAATTAATCAAATAAAATTTACTTGTGCGTGCTGAGATTTGAACATGCGACCTCCGGGATTCGAACATGCGATTCGTTGACAAGGATTGTAACCACTCAATTACGCAGGCCGTTGTTACTTCTTTCCACTGTTGCATAATGTTTTTGCATTACAGAGAGAACTGCGGCAGTGTCCCCGTAGGGGCAGGCAGTAGCAATGACCTGGCTGTGCAGTTGGACGTGTTTGCGGAGCAGAGAGACAGCGATGAGGCTCGTGGCCCGGGAGGAATCAACCTCTCCTCGCACATGGATGTTTTCTGCGCGGTAATTGTCACTAATTTATCTACAGCATACTACTTACTAACCTTAAAACTCCGCCACAAAATCTGATGACCAAACCAACCATAAGCACAGTTTTAATTTTTTAAATTTGAACAGTCCCTATTAAAAACCGTTTCTTTTCCGATTTCACTTTAGATTAAATTGTGATCTACTGTCAAGCATAACACTCATCTTATTAGGAATTTATTAGGGCAGAGCCATGAAAAATCATGGGATAGTCTGGGTAGTTCGAATTCTTGACAAATCAGCTCTAATTTAAAAAAATGGCGATCAAAATATTTTTCTACCAAAATATTATATTACAGATTAATAATTGCCCAAATTGCCTCTAAAATCATGAATCACTAGATATTTGATATACCTTTTTATCACAAAAACAATTTTTCTGTTTATTTGGGTATTTTGATCTCAAATCCAAATTTAAAATTTGAATAAAATGGGCCGAAAAGGGCCGCGCAAACGTTCCATTTAATCTCATCCTCTTTACAACTTATTACTGGAAATTCATGTATATTGATTGATCATAATCACTGAATATTCATCTTTCTGTGTAGGTTTTACGCCGCGTAGCAGACACCCCTCACGAGGTGGTTTTCCTCTCGTTGCTGCAGCACCTCCTGCGGGCCGAGCCCTCGGAACCCCTGGGGGCACTAGCCTGGGACACGGCGGAGACCCTGGTGCACCGCGCCACACTCATCGGCAACCCGGAGGATGCAGCAAGATTGCTGAGAGCTCAGCCCACATCACAGGTCAGTAAAACACAGAATTGATAATGTGTTGATATACACAGAAAATGATAATATTACTGCACCACCCATCGAAATAATATTAAGTAGAAATAAATAAATAAAAATAAATAAATCTTAGATACTTAAAAAAAAAATTCTTTTTCAAATATTTAATCTGACAACTACACGTGTGTTGTCATAGACCACAGTGTCCTCCTTTTTCACCAAAATATATTTGTCGCACTGTAAATGTTTTTTTTTTTCAAGTCTACATATAAATCGATGCAGATGGAAAATTTTCAGGAGAACCAAAAAAATTGTTTAAAACTGATTAACATTTGAAAACTTTTAACAGGGAAAGATGGTGTGCGTCCAATGCCAGCAACATAGCTCCGTGGGCAGCCCTGGTCGCAAGGCTTCTCTCGCCCGTGCCTTATCCCCTCCTCCTCCACCCTGCCCGCCTCCCCCTCCGTGTCCGCCCCCCGCACCTCCGTGTCCCCCTAACAACGCGCCACCCCCGCCGCCACCGCCCCTGCTGGTGCCTCCTCCACCTCCCCATCTTCTCATGACGAACCCACCTCCAGCGCCTGAGAGACCAGAGCCAGCGGGACCCTTGCTGCCACAACAGGAGACTCCAGTACCTAAAACCAAGATGAAGACAGTCAACTGGAACAAGATTCCTAATAATAAAGTGAGAATAGTACATTTATCATAGTTTATTTCCTTTTTTACCTTCACTGAGTGCCCTGAGTGAGAGGGAAGACAAGTGAGCTACCCCACCTGTTGTGGAAGTCACCGAAGTAGCGCAGGACAGGAACCTTTGGAGACCATGGATTCCCTCCCGAATAGGATAAGAGGAAGAAAATGAGATGAGAGACCTTTAGAGAGAATTTTTCCCAAAAGTCAAAACATGCACTTGAAAATCTTTTTTCAAAGGATCTCGTCAATGTAAGAAACGCGGCATTCCCCAAGGTACTCATTTGGGGCCAATCTTGTGCTTTTCAATAATTTGTAAATTCTTTTCTTGGTTTTTTCAATGAAATACAAATTCTAACATTGTCATTGAAACTTGAAACTTTCAGGTCGTTGGCAAAAACAATATCTGGTCCATTCTCGCCACCAGCCACAAGCGAACTGCTGATTCCGAATTGGACTGGGAGGAGATGGAGGGACTCTTCTGTCAGCAGGCGCCCCCGGGATCTGCCGGATCCTCCCCTCGCCTGGGAAGGGCCGCACTGGGCCCCCTCCAGGGCACGGACACCAGGAGGAAAGAGAGTGCCGAGATCACGCTGCTGGATGGAAAGAGGAGTCTCAATGTTAACATCTTCCTAAAACAATTCCGAAGGTACACCAAACACAAACAGATCCACCTTATTTATAATAAATTATATTTCTTATTGTAAAATCCAAATTAAACTCTCTTACAGTGTTTTTCAAGTGACTATTTAAAAAAAATCTTTTATAACCTTCAGCACGGGTTTTATTTGCTTTTGGAAAAAGGGTTTCTTCGATTGCGGAATTATGTCACATACATAATAACATGTAGTAAAAATGGCATAACAAAAAAATAAATATTTTTAAAGTGTTTTTCACCAACAAATAAAAATAACCCTTGGTTGCCAAACAAATTCGTGTCAAATAACCCATTATGAATTTTCAGCACAAACGAGGAGATAATGCAGATGCTTGGAGCGGGGGCTGCAGATGCAGTTGGGGCTGAAAGGCTCCGGGGGCTTCTGAGGCTGTTGCCAGAGATGGACGAATTAGACACCCTCAAGGCCTTCCAAGGGGAACCTGCCAGACTCGGGAATGCCGAGAAGTTCCTGATGCAACTCATTCAGCTACCCAAGTAGGTCTTCACTAGATTAACCATATACACAATATAGATATTATGCAATTAGGATAACTATGGAACTATGTAGCCGTTGCATCAATCAACCAATCATTGGAGGGCTATCCCCGTATGCGACATCCGTTTTGAGGTTTATGTTTTGGTGAAAATTTATGGATCACATGCCATGTGGGCCATAAAGTTTTACTAAAACGCATACATTATTTAAAAAAGTGCCATGTGATGGAATTGTATTAAAAAGGCCAGCATTGTAAAGGTTAACTTTATGTATACGGACATCGCGTATGTACCTAATCAATTGCCGGCTATCGGATATACGTAGTTCGATCCATGAAGTTTCACTAAAACACATGCATACATTGTATCAAAACATGCCGTATGGTGGAATGCAGCATTGATAAGATGAAGGAGTTTTCATTGGATTGCCCAAAATTACGAAGTTACTAGATATTAAAGAAGAAACTCAAAAGGTTACCCAACTGAAAATCTGGGGAAAGATTGATTGAAGGTATAGGTGAGAAAGATGCCGCATCTCATGATGAAACAGTATTGATAACCAATCTTCGATAGGAGAGGTCGCCAGAAGAAGAAAAAAGAGTAGTATGCACTTTTCAACAATTTCAAGACAAAACAAAAGATTGAAGAAAAGAACAAACAACAAACCTAATCTAATTTATTATTTTATTGTGTTCTGTTTAATCCAGTTACCTTTTCAACATCTTCTGTTAAAATCTTTGTATTTTGATTTGCCTCTCATTTTGGAGGTTGGGAAACTATACTTAGGTCTTTTAATTTATATGCTCCTTGATCATGTTGTGTTTTTTTATCTTCCAGTTACAAACTCAGAATAGAGGCAATGTTACTGAAGGAAGAGTTCGCTGCAACTACAACTTACTTGGAGAGCTCTATCAACGCTATTCTTGTTGCTGGAGACGACCTCACTACCAGTCAGGCTCTCCAGGTAAAGCACACATTTATTATATAAGTATATTAACAGTTTAAAAATTATTTAACTATTGTAATTTGTCAATAATATCTTATATAATTATTATTGAATGGCTTTCAGGAAGTATTATACATTGCCCTGATTGCTGGAAATTTCCTGAATGCTGGAGGGTATGCCGGCTGTGCTGCAGGAGTCAAGTTGTCATCTTTACAAAAGTTGACAGACATTCGAGCCAACAAGCCTGGAATGAATCTCATGCACTACGTCGCCATTGTAAGTGGTAACATTATAGTAACTTATCAGTGTTAAGTAGTGACATCTATGGAAATAAATTGTAATTTTTTATTATTATTTATTATTTTAACTTTATGAGTAAAACCTCAAACTGTAATATTTAATTAAATGAAGACATTATGAGCGAAACTCAATCGAAAATCTGGAAACAGAAAAATCAGAAAAAGATATTGGCACCTCTGGGACTCGAACCCAGGACCTCCCTACTTTCCGGGTTGGGGCTCTTATCCACTGAGCTAAGGTGTCGATATCCAATTCGGTCACTTTTAACTGTACCATACTTCGACTAAGAACCACCCATATTATCTTCATTTTTTCTTAACGCATATTTTTATTGGCTGCCATCTTTATGAATGATTGCAAGATTGCATTCCCCAACCCGGAAAGTAGGGAGGTCCTGGGTTCGAGTCCCAGAGGTGCCAATATCTTTTTCTGATTTTTCTGTTTCCAGATTTTCGATTGAGTTTCGCTCATAATGTCTTCATTTAATTTAAAAAAAAAAAAAATGTAATTTTTTAATTAACTGATTTAATAGTCTCTTCAAGGTACAGAAAAATGTTGCTCATTGTACAATTATTTATATTTTCAGCAAGTAGAAAAGAAAAACCAGGAGCTGGTCCATTTCGCAGACGATCTTCGTGTTCTGGAGGATGCTTCCAAAACAACTGTAGAACAAATAAACAATGAAATCAAAACCTTAGACACAAGAATTTCTAAAATAAAGAAACAAGTAGAGCTGCCCACGACAGACAAGGACATCAAGAAGCAGACAGAAGAATTCCTGCAGGTATGAATAACAATAATAGTAATTAAAATATCAAATGCACAATTTTACAATATTTCTAATGTAACCTTTCTTGGCTGTTGCACATGCCATCCATCGGCGGTGGCGTCGCACATTTGATCCATGAAGTTTCACTAATAATAATAATCCATGTGGACATTGGTAGGATAGATGGATTGTAAAGTAATAAATTTAATAGATTGACACTTTTTGTTGTTTAGATGGCTACTAAAGAAGTATCAGCCCTGATGAAAGACATGGATGAAGTAGAGTCCATGCGGAACACTTTGGCAGAATTTTTCTGTGAAGATCCAGCTTCGTTCAAGTTGGAGGAATGCTTTAAGGTAAGCAGAATGTTAAATAGGATGTATATTGGATATGGGTATGGCTGAGAAATTCGGACCAACTGCTAAAACAGAGATAATTGTTCTCAAATCATTGTTCATACTCTCCGCATGGCCACGGCGAAAGACTGCTATTCAAAATCAAAGCGTTGCTAGAAATGGCTTCACCAGTTTTTCTAAATCTTAATAGCCATGTGCTTAACAAATCGTTTTCTTCTCCTTCTTTTAAGCCTTCCTCAGTTTTTTCAGTCTCAACTTTTGTCAAAAGTGGATTCCATATTTCTATAGGCTGCAAGCAGTTGGGACTCTTGAGCAGCATCACTAAAATAGTTGAGATATGAGAAAACAGAAATTGTTTGGTTTCCAAGTACTTCATGTTTTTTTTAATGTTGCTTCCCTAACCACAAATATGTATATCTAAGGCTGCTTATACATGCATGTAACAAAACGCGAAACGAACCATGAATTATGGGAAAGGAATCAGGCAAAAGCAAACGGTGCGAAATGCCAACTGCAGTTACTTAGTTCCTTTCCCATAATTTGTGGTTCGTTTTGCGTTTTGTTACAAGCATGTATACGCAGCCTAAGATTATCTTAATATATATATTTCTTCTATCCGTGTGTATGTCACTGAACTCCTCCTAAACGGCTGGACCGATTTTGATGAAATTTTTTGTGTGGGTTCAAGGGGATTCGAGAATGGTTTAGATTCACAATTTGGTCCACTGGAAAATTTTCTTTTAATTAATTTTTTATTTCTAAGGAGTTGTTGATTTTGGAATGTTTTACATTGGATCCGGCAGACTGCGCTACCATCGCAGTATCGAATATTCAATATTTTTCTGTTTTAATTTTAGTTTGTCCCGACAGTTGTGTACTGGACAAGGTCTGTCAGGTCCGCTATAAATAAATAAAATAAATTGTGGAACATTCCAGAACACTCTCGAATGTTGTCCTGAGCGAAGCCGGGTAACCCAGCTAGTACAATATAAAAACATAAATTTGTTCTAAATCAATACCACAAATTAAATGCTTTTTACAAAAACGTAAATCTAATATTGTTTTCATTGTCGAAAATAAGTAATCAATGTCCTTATTTACTAAACAACATAAATGCGGTGTTTATTTCAGGTGTTGCTAGCTTTCTGCACCCGCTTCCGTCAGGCCGCCGGAGAGAACGGAAGAAGGAGGCTGCAAGAGCAACAGGCAGCGCAGAGAAGGGCACAAAGAGAAGACCAGCTCAGGAAGAGACAGGGTAAACACTTCTTTTTAAATTTAGCGTACTTTTTTTATTTTTTTTTTATTTCATCATCATCATCATCATCGCTCATCTGCCCTGATGATGGACACTGTAACGCTGTCCGAAACGTTGGCTAAAGAAGGAGGTACCGAAACACGGCATAACACCCCAAAAACAATAACAAAAATACTTTTTGGCCGTGAAAACCTAAAAACATACCTGAATTTAGCGTACTGTTTATGCTCTTATTATTTCTATTTTATTTGATTTTTATTTCTAAGAAACAAACAGCTTGTACATAGAATACAAAAATAAATATCGATATTAAGTCAACTGAAGTTAAGCCAAAAAAGTCTCTTATGCAAATATTGCCAGGAGATGGAATTGTGTCTTAAAATTAAATTTATTTAGGTAAGGGGGAGAGGAAGAGTAAAACAGGATAATACGAATATTTACACCGGCATTGTTGAACTGTTCCTACTCCTCTTATGAAAAGCTGAAATTATTCTCGATGACTTAATTTGCAAATGATTATAAAGCGATTGCAATCTTTAGAGCAAAGGCGTCAGGTGGGAATGCTGACCTTGTTCTATCGATATTACAACTGAAGATGCTCCGAGGAACTAGAGTCATTGATCACCTTGGCATCAGTGCATAGTCGGGAAACACGCCAAAAACGCGCCTAACATTTGGACACGGTTGACATTAGTCACATGAGAACGGGTCGTTTCTACGACTTGTTCTTGAGTTCAACAGCTCCGCTGTGGATCGATTTGCCGGTCACTGAGGGAAATTTCCTCAGGGCTGCCTGCGTGGAGTTAATATTAAAAAAAAAGTGTTCCTTGTCGTTATTTTGATCAAGACCGCGTTTAAAATGTCAGTGAATTGTGTCACCATGAAGTACCCTTAAGAACAGCATTATTTTCCTCAATGTACTGACCTTGTGAAATGATGGCCATCAGGAAGCAACGCAGGAACCCCCTGCTCAGACTCAGAGACAGGTCTGGTGGACTCCTTACTGCTGGACATCCGCGCCGGCTTCCCGCTGGTGCGCCGACCCTCCAGAAGATACGACTCTGACAGTCAGGGTAATGCTCCAGTGGACGCCTCACCAGGTTAGTGACAACCCTGTATTTAAAAAAATAATCCTATTACAATTTAATTGTAATGTGTATTATTTCTAAAATAATAATAAATAGTTTATATATTTGCATTTTAGACCTTTTCAATAATAAGTTACGTCTGTACTGAAGATATTGAAATACAAGAGATATGATATGATGGACGCCCGATTATCGGCGGACTGCGGTCTAATGGTCCTAGTTTGAATACGGAATTAGTTGATTTTTGATTTTATTTTTTTTATTTTGGATTTAGTAGATTTTTTGAAGGTGTGCAGTAGTATTGGTTGACAATATCGGCGACACCAGGAAGCACAGTCCCACCCAGTAAAAAATGCCGATAGCACATCTCTTATATTTAAATATCTTTGGTCCATACTCAATACAAACCGTAGATATTTGAGACAAAGGAAATGGGACATGAACCACTATTACATTTTATGAAACCATTCGCACAAAAGTGTTACTGCAACGTATCTTATGGATAATCACATCTACAGACAGCGACTTCCTACCTTTGTTTCTACCTACACACCAAAAACATAACTTTTATTGGCATCAGCACTTTGATTGGTCGTTGCTCTGCGACAGCTCGGCTCGCTTCAATCCCATATCCCTTTATTTCTATTATCTATGGTTCAAACAAAGTTATCATATTTTTATAACAAGCATTAAAAATTTTATAAATTTATAAAGGCTTTAAATTAATACCTCTTAAAAATTGTATATTTCTGCATTTTTTCAAAGATTATACAATATATATATGTTTATTTGTGAGTTTTAAATTTTTACCTAATTTATCACACACGTGATGATGTAAATATTTATTACAAACTAAGGGAATGTAATTTTACGAACATAAATAATATATAAAATACATAACCTTACTTTGTCTAAAAAATGTGTCATTTATGAACTATCTTTCTGAACCAATATCTAATGTGAACTAATGTTATAGGTGCAATAATATTAATGGTCTGCCTGTACTACTAACACAAGCTGAAATAACAACTGACTCTTCCTCTTTCTTCGCTCAACTCTCTCAACCCCTGCCGGGCCAAACACTAATGTATGCTTCTTCTTTTAATATCTTATTTCACCAACACATTTTATTATTGCAATACATGCTTGACGCACTTCATGTTTTTCACTAAAATCTAGAAAAAATATGATTTATTAGAATAACTTTTGAAGAATGTAAAATTCAATATATGTAATATTTAATTATTGAAGAAGATAATATTAACAAGAAGTTACTGCCATCAATTATGAATTACTAGCTTTTACCCGCAGTTTCGCTGGCATGGTATTAGGGGGAAATTACTGAAGCGCTTGCACTTACCAATTATCCCCCCTCCCCATCCCCCTCTGCCCTCCCCCTCCCCCTCTGCCCTCCCCCTCCCCCGCCATCCTCGCCCCTCTACCCTTCCCCCTCCCGCATTCCATTACATTCATTCCCGGTACATTCAGTTTTCAAATAGCTCGCGTGCCACTTAAATTTCATAATACCAGAGCTCACCAGTAGTAAAAAAAAGAATTATCCAATTTGGTGCAGTCGTTCGGAAGTTATGCGCGTACAAACATTTCGGAGATTCATTTTTATTTATATAGATAGACATTAACTACGACGCCTGGAATAAAATTTCCCGCAAATATATCAACATCACTTCCACAGCGATTTGTTTTCTGACCATAGCAATAACTCGCTTTGTTAGCAACAGAAAAGTATAATAAATTAATATTTATAATTTAATAATGCCAGAACTTACCATTATACACAGCCTATATTAATAAAAATAGCCTTTATTCAGACAGTAAATTAGATAACATTATTTATAGTAAATTTTTCACATATATATTTACTTATCATGCATCGACTCCCTGTCTTCTATTACTTGCATATAATGTAGCTTTCTATTGGTGAAAGAATTTCTAAAATCGGTTTATTGGTTTATGCCTGAAAGCATAACAAACACATGCAGTTTCGCACTTATAATATTAGTATGGATGACAAACACGAATTTATTTGCAACCTAGATGGTCACAGATATATTTTCTCCTGATGTAGGAAGGATTCTTCCAAAATCGGTAGAGTGTGAATAAAATTAAAGTGGTCTATAGCAAATTTATGTATTTTTTATTTTCCATTTATTCTTAATAGGTAGCCGTATGATGCGATCGCCACATTTACATACAGGCGCAAACAAACAATTCAACTCTATATTTTAAAGCTAAGGCCCTTGGTACATGGAGATACTTACAAGCTATGTGACTGCGATGCAACCACAAGCAATCTACCGATTTGATACTCTTTAATAGTGGTTTCCGATTACATGGCGCAATTATACCGAATTAAACTGAACTTGATCATTTTTTCACATGCAGCTGTGGAATCAATACGATGTCAAGTGACTAGCGACGAAGACAATAATATTATTCTTCTTTTTCTTAATAAGTATAAAAAAACCATGTAAAATAAGATTGTGGGTTCACCCATAAAACAAAATAAATAATAATTTTAGAGCATTCGTCGCCACTAAGGAACTACATGAGAATGATGTCAAAATGACTTTTTTTTTCAAACCTCAATTCATGCCTTCTCCGCTAAATCCTTTCTTACATATTCTGGTAATTGTGCTTCATTAATATGGATATTTTCCCTCCTCCAAAACAAATTTGAAATTCAAATCATGTTTGGACGCCAATTCTGTTAAACGAGTAGTGGATGCCAATTCAATTCGCTTAGCGCGCTACCAGCACTCAGTAGCGTGCAACTGACCCGTAGTCGACGTGTAGCATCGTGTACGAACACTAACAAAATAGTATGGCGGGTACTCTTGAGCGGCGCGCACGAAACTCAAGTAGCTTGTAAGTATCTCCAAGTACGAATGGCTTAACTTGCAAGAAGTTTTTTTTTAATAATTAAATTAGTGCCACCTATGAATGAGAAGATTATGATTTTTTTTAAGGTGACCCTTAAATTTATTGGAATAACACTGTAGGTAATCATTGAATATTATTTTAGATATAACGCCCACGGGCAGCTTGCGGAGAAGGAGGGGCCGGCTGCCCTCAGAGGAAGATGAGGGAGGTCTGCTGCAATTCCTAAGAGCTTCCAGCGACACGCAGAGGGAACGCAAATCTTGGGGAAGTCTCGGTAAGCTATCTTTATGCAATATGTTGGCATATAAAAGATCATGAAAACTGGAAAACTGAAAAATGAATGAAAGGATGAAGGCCATTTTACTTGATTTTGAATGGCACAGTTTGGAATTTAATTATTTTAGTTAGAATTCTTGGTTTCGCATTTTTATCTCTTGGTGTGCTGACATAAAATTTCGCCGTGCATCATCTGATTCTACTTTTGTCATAACTTGTTTTTTGCAAAATCATGTTTTTGTAAATTGCATCGTCTTACCAGATAATGAGTTTATATATTTATAAAAATAGTATATAATTTACCAGATAGGTATGTGGTTTCACAGAATAGCTAGTTATATTCAGAGAAATGATTTTTTTAAATGAGGATATGCTGGCGTTCAAGAGGTTAAGTGATTGTAACGTCATATATTATCAAAAATATTAATTTTGCTTCTGTGTCTGTAACTCCGGTTCAATGCACTCTAGAACTTTTGTTTTGAATTTAAGTTTCATTTTCAAAATTGGAAGTAAAGTAATAAATACTGGGTACTTATAATATAATGTTTTTAACAGAAAATTATTTTTATTGCCATTTTCAAATTGGAATTCAGATTATCCCCATTAGATGAGACACGAAGCGAAAAAATTGGTTCCACATTTTTACCTCCAATTAGTTCAATTTGACCAACGCTCCCAAGGCTCTAATGCCGAACGAATGGAAACTACTGAATCCGGTCCCCATACATAGCAGTCTATTTGCATGATAATAGTGGAACATTGAAATATTAGTACAGCACCACTATGACTATCCCGTGATTTTTCACTGGTTAACTTATTTATTTATTTTATTTATTTATTTATTTAAACGCCCATAGGGCTTTTACATAAAGTGCAGTAGACGTTTTTGGTAAAGTATAGGAAATAACAAAATATAATATAAACATAATATAACTGTAAGAAAAAAAATAAAGATAAATATAATATTTATGAAAATCGCGACATTTTTCAGTATGAATGAATTAAATTTCAGTATGTTGGTTATTTTTGCTGATGCTTCTAATATTCATTTTCAGACCGCTCGTGGGCACGACCCGGGGGTCCGACACGCGCCCGCCTTGAGATCCCCGGCATAGAGCGCGAGCGGCCCGCCTCCCCACGCCCCGTTCCCCCGCCAACCCCACCGGCCGCGCCTCCCGCTGCCGAGGCTCCCAAGCCCCGCGAGTGGCGCCAGAAGATAGAGTCCTGGCTGAGGGCCAACCAGCAGGAGCAGCCTGATGAGGGCAAGACCAGGGCCAGGAGGCTGCAGGCTAATAGGCGCTCGCTTGAAGACTCAGGTAGGACACAGAAAATGTTAAAATAATAGGTTAGTTTAGTTTTTTCTTTGCCTATTGCAGAGATAAGAACTAAAGAAAATCAGTAATCAACCACCATGTTACAGATTTACCTGTTTGAAGGTGTGGCTACTGTAGATTTTGGAGCTACTAGTGCGAAAAAGTTTGCTTTCCACTTTTGACTTAGATGAATTTGTACATGTAAGAAATTATGTCAATGCCAAGGCCTCTACAGAAAAGACACTGGTCTATAATCTACATAGGGTGTAACAGCACATACTCGAAGGTTTTTAACCATCAATTCCTGAACATATTTGGAGTAATAAATGTAGATGTCCGATGATATTTTTTTCTATTAAAAACTGAATAGTTGGGTGCAGCCTAGGCGGGTAAGGTGGTAAGCACTCCGTCTCATTCTAACAACATGGTAACACATGAGTCAGGGCACATATCATGTAATTTCTTCGCGACATGCAGTAGTGTGATCAGTGGCGACATGTGGTAGAAAAATATATTGTTTGTTTTTAATTGAAAAAAGATTTCATCAGACAGCAAAATAACAACAACGTTTTTTACTCCAAATATGCTCAGGAATTGCTGGTTAAAATCCTTCAGGTATGCGCAATTACACCTTGCATACTTAAATAATAAATTTTAAAAATTGACATAATTTTAAACAACTTAAAAAATCATTGAGATAAAAGATATATTTTTTTGCTTCACAGAGAGTGAAAGAAGTGGTCCACTGGACACACTGCTGGAAGGCAAGGAAACAGAAAGAGAGAGGGAGAGGAGCGACTGGCGCCCCTCGGCCGTCCTTGACAAGGATGTCGTCAGTGCGATGGAAGCTATAGAAGGTAAGCTAAACATCACAATACTTGTATAAGAGTGAATGCAACTTTTTATGTATGTAATAGTGAAGATAGGTTAACCACAGCTTTTTGTTATCTTTGTTTACAGATGTGCAGCCTCAAAGCAGGATATCAGCACTCCCACACAAAGTGGAAGAGAGTGCCGAGGATCTACGACGAATCCGAAGACAACGATCCCGACCTAACCTGGAACCCTCCTCTCCTCCCCCCCTCCTGGGGGCCATCAAGGAGGAAGATAAGAGCAAGTCCTCTAATGAACAAAGCCCCCCCGCCGCCCCTTCCTGGCCACTCAGAAGCCCCGACAAACCTATCAACAAGATAGAAATAGATTCTGACAATATAGAAACCCCTCCCGTCACCAGGAGAGTTTTCAGTCCCCCCGCCGAAAGGGAGCCCTGTCGAAGACTTCAGTCTGCCATCTCCAGCAGCAAACCAGCTGATGATATTGGTCTTAGTCTTAAACACATCGATGACCTTCAAAATCTGGAAGTGTTGGGAGATGGACAGTTTGATAGATTCTCCGCGACTCGTCGCACCAGAAGGTATAAGAGGCCCACGGATTACAATTCCCAGAGTGAGGATTCTAGTTCTAAGCATGATGATTCTCCACCAGTACAAGTACAACCTGCGGTTGCCGAGACTCAGGTCCTTAGGCCTTCCAAGCTTGATTTAAAGTCATCTTACATTGTGGAACAAGTCGCACCTCAAGCAGTCGAGGTGGTGAAACCTGAAGATAAGGACACTCGTCTGAGGAAGTGGCAGGATAGACTCAAGAGACAGGATAGTACAAGTCCAGTGAAGGAAGAGCGTCCTGTCTTTCCGACTGAAGCCCCGGGCAGTGTGCGCTGGGGAGGACGAATTCGACACCAGACTTCCATCAACCAAGAAGACGTCCAAAAGGCAATTAGAGAGCTCAAATCGCCAACCGACAGTCCAAGGAATTTTTCTGCTTCCAGAAGCCTTCCAAGAACGAGCAAGCCGGGGAGCTCATCTCGAAATACTTCCGAAGTTCAGTCGGGTAAAATGGTCAAGAACCGCAGCGAACATGAACTAAATGATGAAGGATTTGAGGAAACAAACAGCTTGAATTCAGAAAGCAACTCTCAAGGGGCTTCCTCCGGGTGTAACGAGCCTGATTTGCCCGCTGTTAAGAAGGTCTCCAGAGTGGGACCACCACATCCCCCCGTGGCAGGAAAGACGAGGGCTCAGTCAGTCACCGTAGGCCGACCCCTTAGGCCAGTGGCTGCTGGAAGTAAGACTGTGGACCGCCGTGCACTGAGCCTTAAGAAAGTGGACTCTCAGAGTAGTGTGGGGAGCCTGCGCAGTAGAGGATCACTGAGAAGCTCGCGTAGTTCTCTTAACTCTTCAGCTTCAGTTGCCACTGTGAGGCGAGTGGCTCCACCCGCGCCCCGCATCCCCCCGCCAGCCCCTCGAGTAGCAGCTTCCCGCTCCAGCTCTAGTGGCAGCTCGGTGGCCCAGAGGGTGCCTCTCAGGCCTCCCCTTGCCCCTGCTGCGCCCACCGGGGTGCCTCCCTCCCGTTCCTCCTCCTCGGGATCCTCCTCCGTGCCCCCGCGCCGCCCCTCTAGCTTCATGCGCCCCACAGAAGCCAGCCGTACCAAGAGAGCCCCTTCCCATCGCACACAAACACCTGTTAAATGAACCCCGCACACCAATTAGGAAAATATGTTTTAACATTAGGAAAATGAGAATTTGCTCATAAGATGTGCCAGTTTTGTTGTTCTATGTATTTCTAAAAATATGTGTCACGCGTGTAATAATTATATCACATGCGCTGACACTCTTATTTCTCTGTCCACCAGATCCATTTACCGAAAACTTCAAATAACATTCAATACAAATAGGATATAATGATTATATTTTATGAATGTGTGTTGTGATATTAGAGCAAAAGTTTACGAATGAAATATTAGACAAAAGGTTATTGTTCAGATTCAGAGTGAAAACGCAATGACTGAATAATATTATTTTTCTGAATCTCTGAGAGCGGAGGTAGTATATATTCTCTTTTTACTACAATGTGTTAAAATAATACAAATGTAGACTAATCGATCATGAATCATGAATCGTGGTCAACATACAAATAGATCAAATCCCCTTTCCCGTTAGGTATTACATATACTTTTGAATGAAGTACTTTTATCCATTCAGTTACCTCAAGAGGTCTTAAGACATGATGTCTTCTGTTGGAGTAATGTTAAGCATACATGATCCAAATATAGTTCATAGTGCAGTAGTTTAAAGCGGAGTAAGCTACCCCCTATTTTAATACAAGTAACTTTACTGACCATACTAAATGTTAGTCTTCTCACGAGTTTAGTGACTCGATAGTGAACGTGGAATCAGTTACAGAGTCTAGAAGAGATGTAGCTACGTGCGACAGTCATTTCCATAGATATTAGAAGATGCAAACTTCTTATATTATCTATGCCCAGGTCAGTCCTAGATCCTAGAATGGATGACATTTCCCAAGATTGGTGCTGATCTAAGGTCTGTTTTAAAATTCCAACCACATTCCCACTTGTGTCCATGACGCCTGAAGGAATATTCGTATTGTTACCCTCAGAGTTATGTTTTGAGTTGAAGGTGTGTAGTGAGTGAATTTTACAATAAATATATATAATAATTAAAATGTTAAGATTGAGTGTAAGAAACAGTCAATCAGAAGTGAGAGGCATTGTATTTATTTACTAAAACCCTAATAGATTAACAAATTTAATAAAAACTTCCATAAAACAATGTGCATTTCTTATTACCAATTAAAAATGTTGTCCTTATTTTCCTATTAGAATAGTTCATTGCAGTGGCAGCTCGAGCACTTATTTGATGGTGGGGATAGACTTTTTTTACGTGTACCTACTGTCCCATAATCTCACCTCCCGGAGAATTTACCTAAAATAAAATTTCTCAAACAAAATTTTTAATTTTTTAATTTTTTATGAGAAAAACTTTCTTTTTTTTATAACTTTTGAAATTTTAAAAATTTTTATGGTCAAATCATGCTAATCGGATAACTAAAAGCAAAATAATATAAAATTTCTCTAGATATACCAATTTATAATAAAAATATTGCTTTATCTTGCAAGATTATTATCGAACTTATTTGAACGCGAGCGATTCCAGCCCGAAACCCGCAAACTAATGGTTCGGTATTCTGTCATGAGGGGATAAATAGGATTATCCCCACGGTATTTGAAATTCACATTCGAGTGCGCCTGCGCGGTTCTCGGATTGCCTCTATGACCAAGAAAGCAACACAAAGACTATCAAAATGCTTTGGGGGATAACTTGGATTGTCCCCCAAGTGTGCATTAGGTTCTGCGCACTGAGTGAGATGGTTCGTGCGCTGGAACTAGCTGACCGGCTATCATTCCGCTCTCGCCGGTCAGCCTGGGCGGTCGCCGGGTCGCATTAAATTATCCGGAATAATTTTTTGTATTCAATTTTTTATAAGAAAAACTCTCTTTTTATAACTTTTGAAGGTTATTCCCGTCAACGTAATATATCATTGAAGAAGAAGATAACACTTATAACCGGGACGTGAGACGAGAGGTCTGGGTTCGAGTCCCAGTTGCGACCATTGTCTTTTTCTAATTTTCTATGTCTTGTTTTCTTTCATATTTTCATTTAGATTATAAGTGTTATCTTCTTCTTCAATGATAATTTTTTGTATTTTATTCTGCAAATGTTAATTGCTTTTGTGTAAAGAATTCATTCATTTTGATGAATACAAAGCATATTGACTATTATTTCCTTTAGTAGGTTTCGGATGTAACTGGGGATTGTCCCCACTGTCCCCCTGTGAAGAACCGCCACTGGTTTATTGATGCTGTCCGGTGATGATGTCCAGATGTGAACTGCACTGATGATGAACACTGCAAAGCTCTCCGAAATGTTAGTCAAAGGAAGGAAGGTAGAATTTTCATTCGGGGTTTGTAATTTGGGGAATGAAAGGGCAACAAATAAAACAAAGTGCGTACAAACTTCGTGACATGTATTTATGTACACATATAGTTCTTTGAACTAATATAACTTAGCACATGATAACTATAACACTTACAGTCTAAAATATCTGACACCAATTGGGTCAAATGGGCAAATATAAATACATCAATTCATTCAGGTTCACACAATCGCCACCACTTCATATTATTAGCTACAAGTGGACTATTGGACAGCAAACTCCCGTCAAATGCCGGCTTTGGAATGTGACTCACGCGGTTTTGCTGACAATGTTCATACGACAAACTTAAAAATAACACTCTAAATAATAAATAATGTGTTAAGGGACGTAATTGACTTATTTTAACCAGTGATTTGTGACATTATTTGGAGTAAAAAATGTTAATGAAATTTTGGTTTCCGGTGACGTTTTGATGTTTTTTTTTCAACTTAAAAATCAAAAATCACTAGGTTATAGGTATTGTACAGGAGTGAGTGGTTGGCGGGTACTCGGTTGAGAGAACAGTTTTCTTGTTTGGTTTCAAAAAATAATTTATATAAAAAAAGTTACCGGAGACCAAAATTTCATTTACATTTTTTACTCCAAATAATGTCAGGAATCGTTGATATACATATTATTAAATCAAATAAACGCTTTGTTTTACGAACTACAAAATTTATTATATCAAATTCAACCGGTTTCACCTGGACCAGGCTTCATCAGGACAATTATAATAACTAAATAATAAGTTAGAGATATATATAACAGATAACTTAAAGAAAATATAATAAGTAAATAATAAACGATATCTCTGTCTTATTATTTAGTTATGTATTATAAGTCCTGATGAAGCTTGGTTCAAGTGAAACTGGTTGACGTTGATATAATAAAATTTCATGGATTAATACAAAGTGTTGGTTTGATTTAATAAATTAAGTCTCGTTACACTTAGGTCCAGTTATTTTGCCGAAATTCATGTTTCACAAAGTCATCAAATGATCATTCAGTGCCAAATTGAAATTAACTGACAAGCTCAACGACATGTTAGAAGTCTGAAAATAATTGAGATTAAACGCCTCTACTGTGTTTTGTTTTTTACATTAACTCCTCGCAGGAGACCCGGAGGAAAATAATTTCCCAGAGGGCCTGTCATCTTTGGGGATGCTGCATGGAGGGTCTTTTTAAAGAGAAAGAGTGAATACGGGCCTTGAAGAGACCTGCAAATTGTTCCACAGCCGAGTTGTTGAACTCAAGAACGAGTCGTAAAAATGACCCATTCTCATATGACAAACCGTGTACAAATGTTGGGCATGCGTTTGGCATATTTCTCGACTGTACACCGGTGGCGACATTAATTCCTAAGAGCGTCTTCCATTGAAATATTGGCAAGCAAGAACAACACTCCCTTCTGAAGCCTGTGCTCTAAAGATTGCAATCGGTTTGTTAAGATGAGGGAATCTACCGAACTGCCTGTTTCTGCGCAGAGTCAAAGTTTTTTTTTTTCAAGTACAACAATTGCGATTTGTACAGGGTTAGCAGTTGTGTACTATTAAAGTATCTGCGGGCCTAGTACAGTACGCCCAGCTTCTGAGAGGCTAATTTGACTACGGCTTCGATGGAGACCCTGGGCTTAAACTGGTCACTTAGAGGCGGTTGTTATAATACTCGACTTTTAAGGAAGAAGCAGGTTCACTTTCTATTAAACAACTAATTGTATTGGCTACACAAATGTAATTTATAAAGATGTTTGATAACCTTACAAAACAAAATGACTTCCCAATCAACATAATTTTATTTCAATGTCAAAAGTGAAGCTATTTTTATATGGTTCATCTAACAATCACATGTTTTAATTGAAAAGCACCGGAATTATTCTGATCATTACCGTTAGTCACTGTTAATCCAATGTTGGGTGAAAGCCTCCCTTAGCTGCTTTCTGCTTGATTTATTGCTTTGAATTTTGACGTGTTTCCCCAACCTTATATATCTTCTTCACCTTCAAAGTTATTTCCCACTGTCATTTTTTTACGCATATATTTAACTATGTCAGTTACTTTAGATTATTTCCTTATTCAAGTAATTCCGCTATGTTTGGTGACTTTGCAGGAGTGCCCGGGTTCATGTCTAGGTCTTGGCGACGGATGTACTTGATCAGGAGAGACTGGTTGAGGGAGAATTGACCCCCGAATTCCTACCCAGCCCTCAATTTTTCCTTTCCAGAACTCCTCCCTTTCCTTCCCATAAAAAGACCCTCGACACAGCATCCCCAAAGATAACATTGTGCGGAGCTAATGTAATAAAAAATCATTAATTTATTTTATATTGCTTTCGATGACGTAATTATACTTTCGTTCATTTGACGCGAGGCAGGCATACGAGACAGACTCGCAACACCGACTGAAACAATGGGAGATAAGGCATGGAAGCATGCCGACTGTCACCGAGCCACAACCAAACTGCATAGACCATCAAGGCAGTGGAGCCAATAATCATATTGCATTTGTACATAGAAGTGATTTAGAAGTAGTATGGGAATCACGTTGGCAACATTTTAGTGCATGCGGTTTCATACTAATAATGGTTCATGGAACATCTCCCTTGCTTCTATCATCTATGGTTGTAGTAGCACAAGGTTTTAGTATGGTTGTAGTAGCGTTTTTAAGTTTGTCTTATCAACATTGAGATTGTACTCCGCAGAAGTAGGAAATAGAGTGATGGAATACAGAGAAGTCAATACACCTACAGAGATATGTGCGGACGGAAATAAAATAAAAGTAATACGTTAGTTGAAGTTTGTTCTAAAGTTATACAAAACTAATACTTACCACAACATGGCTTGTTCATACTGACTCTTAGAATTCTGGGATGATAAAAAAAAAAAACAATAAATTATTGAATACAGTACAACCTTTCGTCCAAATTAAGTTGGAATATCAAGTTTGTACTAGAGATTACAGAAATAATCTAAAAATAAGGTTATCAAATAAATTAAAAGCAGCCAAGTTGCTGTAGTTATGAAATATGTTGAAACTTGGGACAATTTTATGCAATGATTGATTGTTTTTTAACATGAAACAATATAAGCGGTAAACTTACAAAACAAGTAGTGTTAATCTGACAGTTGGTATGTCGGAAAGTTTGGTTAGGTTAGGCCAAAAAAACTGGAATTAACAAATGTGTCGACACGTAACAAACTCGTCTAAGTCCCGTTCAAACATTTTTCAGATAATGACGATTTTTTCTAGTTTCAACTTTTATCTAGTAAAAACCTGTGAATATTACTTTATGTTATGAACATTGTACCTGGGAACAAAGAAAAATAAAAATCAAAATTAATTTCTTGAAGTAAATATGCATTTTCATAGATTTTTTTTATGGACTTAGGCGCATTTGATATAATACCTATGGATTTAGTCGATATTGAAATAGAAGGCACTGGACTTAGGTGTGTTTGAATTAAAGAAATAGGACTTGGGTGAGTTTGATATGGCTTGTCTTGCTTGGAACAAACACAAATGGCGGCTGTGACACAGTGAAGAAGACGTGTGGTTGGCTGTAATGGACTATGGCTCATATGATTTGAAGCGGGTGTGGGACTTAGGTTGGATTGAAAAAATCTATCAACTTTCACCCTTAATTTCTTTGGGAAGCCGTGGACTTCGGTTAGTTTGATTTAAAGCAAAAGATTAGTTTTTTTTTTGCTGAATCGAATTTACAAAAAAAAACGAAAAATGGTTGGTAGTGGACTTAGGCGAGTTTGATATGTATCAACACAAATGTCCCAATTTTCCTGGTCAAAATATGAAAAACAAAAATTTCTCCAAAACAAAAATTATTTGATATAAATTAATTATTGTTGCCCTAAAATGTTCATCAATCACTCATAAAACATCCATAAATAATACAATACAAAAATGTTTTTCATTATAAAATTGACTACAAAATAGTGAGTTTTCTCATTTACCAAAAGGGCTGTTAAATTTGTGATGATTTTGCAAACATGAGTTTGGTAAACTTCAAAACAGACTTCAGAGATAGAGAATCTCCTAAACAAAGTTTTGCAAGTTTTTATAGCCCAGTGATTTAAAAAAAAAAAAACAATATTTTTCGACGCAAAATTTACAATATTTTAAAAATAAAATTGTACGAGACCAATTAAAAAAAATGTGAGATTGGAATATTGTCAAATAAATTGGCAGAGATAAAAATTGCATCACTAAGAAATATTATGCATTAAATATCATAAAAATAGCAATAAATAAGAAAGAAAAGCTAATAATGTACATATTGGTGTTTAATTTAATTAAAAATACTAGGTTGTAAAGATTTGTTTAGAGCTTTTTTTTAAACATGAATTATATAGAAAAATAAAAATATATATAGAGCAATGTAAAATAATAATTGTTGACCTTTGTATCGAACTTAGGATTCAAACAATAAATTGAACTTTTAAACAATGTGAAAGCACCCATGAAACAATCAATTTCAATTGTCAATGCGCTGGCGATATCGACAGAGTATATTGAAGTGCAATCGACTATTGTTACTAATAGAATTGTAATCGTCACATCAATATTTTTGTCTAAGTCGATTTTTGGTCGAAAAGAAACAGTACCTACAGTGAACGCGAATACAGAAAGAAAGTGTTTGATTTAAGATAATCTTTTGATTTTGCTTTCCATAAATCTGGACAATCGCAGTATAATGCAATTTTAAGTAAAACCAAATCTCATTCTATGATGTAACTTGAGTTCCGAAGGGCTCGATTGATCCAAAGGATTGTAAAATGCACAGCAAAACAATCATACCGCTATGTTTATAGCACTTGTCAATATGTTCAATCAAAATACCCATTAACCGGTTGAACGCCTCGGTGTTTACGGATGAAACTCGAAAATTTCGCGATGTTTTGACTTTTGACGTAAATTTTGTGGGTTAATTTTATGCTTCGGTATATAATATTTACTGAAATACGTTCCTTGAACAACAAACTACGCTTACAAACAACTTTACTTGCGTTTATTAGACAAATTGATAGGTTTATCGATCTTTTTATGACACGCGAAGTTCAAAGTTTGACAGCTCGAATCGCGGCAGAAATGCCCATTTCCAAAGTCATAAAAATGTCCAAAGACAATTATTTGAGTGGCTAGGTGTGTTCCTTATATCTGTTACGTCAAGAACAAGAATGCCCCAAGCGATTCTGACCTTGTTCTTCATACATTTTCTTTATACATAAGGTTTAAAATCGCATATCAAAAAGTTTTTTTTTTAATTTTTTATTCGGCTATAGGGCGCGCACCGGCGCGCCAACGGCACGCGACCTGTTAATAGGAAGTTTCAATTGTCAATCGCTTCAATTATTACCTCTGTAAATGATCAGCTATAATTATCGTCCATCGCATCAATGACTTGAATTTACGTTACCATTGACAATTGATTTTGATGGTCTCGGGAGCGCTTTTGTGTAAATACACGAGTGAACTTCAAATAAAAAAGTTGACACTTTGATTTAATATTTGAATTAAAAGCTGGATTGATAACTTGATATAGCCGAGAATATGTATTTATACGTAACTGGTTATGCTGATATTTTTATAAAAAGGTACCGAAAAGCAAGATTTCACTCCATAAATAATAGAAAAATTATTAAATGCTTGCCTTGCTTAATTAAATAATCGATTATCACATTGAACAAGCAAGGCAGAAAAAGTAAAAAAAAAAAAACTAATAATAAATAGAATGAACTGTCCACATGAAATGAAGAAACTAATGACAAATTCAGAGATGATATTCATTTTACCTACATTGTGTTCACAACTCTTGATCCAGAACTTTTCTAATTCACATTCACTTTGATTTAAGTCACAGATATGCTTGTGTTGGGCTGATCCATCAAAGGCAGTGCCTTTCGATTTATGAGTTAGAATTAGCACATTGTTAGAGGAGAATTATCTTATTCCCAGTTCTTACACCGTTAAAGCGAAGCTTAGAGTTCACACTGCAGAATAAGCCGGTAGAAAGGATTCATTGAAGATGCATTGTATTGACGCAACACCAACATAACAAATTCTTTAAAACTTAAACTTATTGTCGAGATAAATTGGTTATAATGTTACTGGGTGAATATTTCACAAAACGGTGCCTAAAGTCAATATTATTTCTATTATTATTATTTGAACTGTTTGTGAAGTGTTGTTTGTTTGAGGAGGTATTATTGTGAATCTGAATTTTTTAGGGAAAGGGGAGTGGAGTCGGAGCTATCACTGGTGTTAGGTTTAGTGGTGGCCCGTCTCCTCGAGACGATGGTCCCCCGATCTCTGACTCGACCCCGGGCCTGGACCTGCAGCCTGGTCAGAGGTCGTTCCCGAGGCTGGTTTCCTCGGGAGAGGTGTGGCCTGCCCCTGGAGAGGTGCGGCCGTCCTCTAGAAAGGGCACGCCCACCTCTAGATAGGGCCAAAGTAAGGGCACGCCCTCCTCTGGATAGGCTCGGTCGTCCCCTGGTTAAGAGAGGATCTCCCGGGCCCTTTGAGAGTTGTGGCCGCCCCCTCGGTCGGTTAGGATGTCCTCTAAGCAGTAGACTATCACCCGAACCCCTGGAGAGACCAGGTCGTCCCCTAGGCAAGAGAGAATCCCCCGGACCCCTGAGGATACCGGAGCGAGCTCTAGGCAGGAGAGATTCGCCTAGACCTAGACCCTTAGAGAGACTAGGCCTTCCTCTGGGCAGGAGAGCTGATGTGGCCGGGCCCCTGGAGAGCTGTTGTGGCCTTCCCCTGCGCACGGCGAGAGAGGGTGGGTAGGTCCGGGGCCTGCCCTGTAGTGGCCGCCCCCTGCGCGCGGCAGAGGACGGCAGTCGCCGCTACGACACGGTTCGCTTGGCCTGGAGGCGAGTGAGAGGTCAGGAGGTGGACGGGTTGGGATCATAGTAGAAGGATGTCCCAAACCATTCCTCGTGCTCCTCCAGGTACCTGCAAGAACGATTAAATATAACGACACCTTATTACCAAGTAGAGAAAAGGATGGTGTGAAATTATTGCCAGACTACCCCGTTTAATCGCAGGAGACTAAATTAAAAATAATATGATCTAAATAAAAGAAATATGATCGAAACGGTGTTCGAAAGAGAAAAGACCATGCTTCATATTCAAATACAAAAACTAACCACAAAAGAAGTAAAATGTACATCTTCATGAAACCAAAATTTCGAATCGCATTGTAAAATAAATTGATGAAATTTTGGGAATTTTTAATTAATTATTTTTACATGAAACGACAAAAAAGTGAGGTGGTAATAACGTTTATAAAACATTTTTCTAATAAAATATGTATGTGTTTTTATTTCTTTTCGTTATCAGTAATTTTAGTTAAAAAAAACATAAGGTGAGCCATTTTTAAAACTTTTTATGTTTGCAATCAAATATAGATATTCTAAGTAAATTCGTAAAAATACAAAATATTTCTACGTAAATCAAAATTTCGCAGCCGATTTCTATCCCAGCCATTACTTTTCTAGTTCACATAGTCGAAGTAAATTCGTAAAAATACTGATAATTTCCGAATAAATCAATTTGCAGCCAATTATCGCCGCGGCCGGCCCTTCAAATTCAGATATTCAAAGTAAATTAGTGAAAATAGGATAAATTTCCTTGTAAAACGAAATTTTGCGACCAATTTCCTTCAAATTAATGAATTTGTAGTAAAATCATAAAAATACCACATTCCAATGTTAACCGATTCAGATTTACAAAATAATAATACGAATTAGGACGATGTTAACCTCGCAAATCGACATTACACAGCGTTTTACCATCACGGCTGTTTTGATAAATTCAGATTTACAAATTTTTATTGCAAAAAATACGTTTTCAAATTACACAAACAAATTTTCGTTTGCGGGCAAAATTAAATTTCGAATTACGAATTTCGAATTAAAAAATCATTTTGTATGAAAAAAAATTTCTGGGGACTTATTTTTGGCAAAAATTTCGAATTATGGGTTTTTTCGCATTATCGGGGTTCAAGTGAACGGGGTTCTACTGTATTTTTAAAAACAGTTTTTGGCTTTCGGATACATTCAGAAATATTCCATTTGTTTGGATTTTATTGCACAGTGGAAATATTTTGACCCTCTGAAATAATATGGTCGATCGAGGCCTGAAGTGTCAACAATAACTTTAGATAGAAAAAACGTAAGGTGAGCTATTTTTTAAAAAAATGTTTGTGTTTGCATAAAAATTATATTTTTATTTGTAATAAAATAACATTTGTAAACGAATTTCATCATCTTTTAAAAACAGTTTTTAGTTTTCAGATATGTTCAGAAATATTCCAATTATTTGGATTTTATTGCAAAGCGGAAATATTTTGACCTTCTGACAAAATATGCCTGATTTCTGAGGGGCTAGAG
Source organism: Glyphotaelius pellucidus (assembly GCA_936435175.1). Taxonomy (NCBI): domain Eukaryota; kingdom Metazoa; phylum Arthropoda; class Insecta; order Trichoptera; family Limnephilidae; genus Glyphotaelius; species Glyphotaelius pellucidus. The sequence goes on along the minus strand of OW386551.1, from coordinate 10,227,289 downwards.
TGCATTAAAAATCAGGAAAAAATTTGAATAAGGAATTTTTTTTGTTCAAATAAGCACTTTACAAACATTTTAGCATAAATAATTGTGAAGTTAACCTGATACGCAGCAATTGAAGTGTATTTTTAGAAGGAACGAGTATTATACATAAATTAGTAGGAGGTATTTATAAGTTTGGTACTTACTGGACAAAATATTCCACATATTGTACAATTAATTCTAATTTGGACTCGGGCATATTGATCACACTGAGATATTCTGGTAATTTTACTGAAACAGAAAATAGAACCACATTATTATTTTATTATAGAAATTCAAGAACAATAACAGACTGGGTGGAACATGCCAGACATGAAATTGTGAATTGTTAATTCTCAATTCACCTAAAAAGAGCCACATAAATTAAAGAGATAATTTTGGGTAATGTCTGGTTTGGAACAACAAATATCTGGTTGATCCAGTCACTAAAGTACACTTAAAAGTTAAATAAAGAATTATTTTTTAAAGTTGTGTCATTTTTTGCTTTTGTTGTAAATATTTACGTAATTGGCACTTTTTAAAAATTTATTGTGACAGTAGTTCGCACTTTGAAGACGTTATTAATATGAATCAAAATGTGTTTGGGGATTAGTGTATTGTGTATTGCTATATTAAGCATAGGAACTGTTTAAAACTTTCAAAATACCTTCTTTAAAAAAATAAGTCCTAGAATTAATATTTGAACGAAACAAATTCCTGATCAACCGAGTCAGAGCGACCCGACATCCTAGAAATAAATATATATAAATTTTTCCGCGAAGGTTTCTGGATTATTACAACCACATGACAACACATCTGAAAAGTTTTTTAACCAACACAAAAATTCTTGCAAACTCAAAAATTTGAGAATGACATTTTGCAAAACAATGATTGTAAAATCAAAATTCTTTCAAAACTCTTTACATTAATGAATTAATTAGAAGTACTTCTATAAAGTACTTACATAATAATTTGAATTGAATCAAGAATTATAGATATTTCAAATTTGATCGGTTGTTCTTGTAATATTTGATTGTTTTTATAATTTAGAAAAATGAATATTTGCAATAGCTAAAAAATTTTTATTTGAATTAAAAAAATTGTAATGGATGGCACGCGAGCTGTTTGAAAACTGAATGTACTGGGACTGAATATATGGAACGTGGGAGGGGGGGTTGACGGGATGGGGGAGCGGGAGAGGGGAGAGGGAAGGCGGAGAAGGTGGAAGGATGGGGGAGCGGGAGAGAGGAGAGGGAAAGCGGGGAAGGTGGAAGGAAAGGGACGCAAGGGGGGGAACGGGGATGCACAGGAAAGGACATGCAGGGAGAAACAATTTATTTCTTTGATATAGCATTGCAATGCATGCCGGGATCCAGCTAGTATTAAATAAATTTATTTTCAAATTTTATAATAATCATAACAATAAAGAGTCAAATACGTTAGATTATGTTACCAAAGAGTCTAGCGAGGTGAATAGCCCCGTAGATGGCGGCGGGGTAGGGGGGGTGGTCGGGGGGCACTATTCGCCAGTCGAGTGCCTCCTTGAACTCCTCCGCCACCCCTCCATTCAGTTCTGCCACCGACGCTTCTGATCTGCAATAAACAATGGTTTTAATTACCTACGCCAACATCATAGTACAACATGAAATACAAACACTGTGAGGAATTAAATTTATGAGAAAGACAGGGTTAGTTACCTTCTTGATATGGTAGGTACTCACCCGACCCAATGGTTGTGTTTTTGTTCCAATTTCAAAAAAGTGCATAGAGAAAACTAGTAAAAAAAGTGTTTTGTTTTTGGAATACATAGTTGAAGAATTATATTATTGAGAAAGAAAAAATAAGGGTAGGGTATTAAAGCAGTAACGGGATAAATCAGAACGTGATAAATTAGACCAAGTTAGGTTAAGTTAGTTTTCAGGTTCCGTAACAACTCAGAATCACGCAATTTGAACACCCCTTTGAAAAGTCATTAAAAGTTAAGAAAAAAAAATTGAAAAATAGCCCCTAACATAACATATTTAAGAATTTTGAAGTGTAAACTTCTTTAGAACTGTTGTGATTTAACCCCTCAAGTGCCAGACGAAAACGAAAAAACGTCAACTTTAAAGTAATATTTTGCAGGTTAATTTTATGCTATCTAATGTAATTTTTACTGAAACACATTCCTTGAATACTAAACTATACATAAGAACAATATTACTTGCGTTTATTCAATGAATTTATTTTTTTTTATTTTTATAAAAGGCGGAGACGGTTTACAAGTATATGTTCCCGTGAGCACTTAGGCCATAGACCCATTGTGCTATCTCCCATTTTACCTCAATCATTTAGTAACAACCCAGTCCCTTTAATAAAGTTCACCAGGGTTGTCACCGGATATGTGGCTATTACTTCTGGTTCTACTGTGTGTCTCCCCTGGTATCTGAGCCTAGTTCCCACCAGGGCAGGACATTGGCACCATAAGTGAATTGGAGTTTCTTCGTCCTCTTCACATTTCCTGCATCTATTGGTGTTTTCCACTCCCAATATCTGCATGTGTCTCCTGAGGTGGCAGTGTCCCGTTAGTAGACCTACCAGTTCCCTCAGCGAGTTTCTGTCCATATTGAGTAGTTTCCTGGTTCGTCTAGGGTCTGGTCCTTTTATGAGTACTTTAGATTGTCTCATTCCAGATGCCCTCTCCCATTCTTTGCAGTGCTGGGATTCGACCCACCTATCAATATGTAGTTTTGGGTGGCAAGCTGCTACTCCTACAGCCGGCTCGGATCCCACAAGTGGTGCTTTCGCCCCTTTCCTTGCTAGTTCATCAGCCCGCTCGTTGCCCTCAATACCTTTATGTCCTGGTACCCAGATCAGGGTTATTTTATTGATGGTAGCAAGTTCTGTAAGAATAGTCCTGCATTCCATCACCAGTCTAGAGTCGCATCGGTTACTTTCCAGTGCCATTAGGGCAGCCTGGCTATCAGAGCATATTCCTGTACCCGATACGTATATTCTCCTGTGCGCAGGCCAAGATGGCTTTCATCTCAGCTTGAAGCACAGTACAGTATGTTCCTAGAGGTATACTGAGTTCCCTCTTGGATCCCTGCAGACAGACCCCGGCCCCTGTTCCTTCCTCCATCTTGGATCCATCTGTGAACCAGATTAGTTCCTGTTTGGAGGTTGGACCTGGAACCGTGTCCCATTCCTCCCTTGTGGGGTAGATCACCCCGAACTGCTGTTTAAAGAAATAGTCGGCTTGTTTGCCGTCCTGCTTCATTCCAGCTGTCGGGCTAATTGCCCTCAGTCTTGTTCCGATCTCTGTATGACTGTTTTTGGGCAGCTCACCTCTCCATTGACCTTTACATTGTAACCTGTAGGCTGCCGCCATCGCTGCCCCCTCTATTTCTAGGTTTAGTGGGGGTAGGTTCAGCAGCACTCCCATGGCTAGTATTGGAGTGGTTCGCATAGCTCCCGTGATTCCTCTGCATGCGAGTCCCTGTATGTGGTTGAGTGTGACCATCACTGTTTTCAGTGTTGTTCTCCTCCACCAGACCAGGGCTGCATGCATGATCCTTGGTTTTACAACGGCTGTGTACAGCCATTGCATCATTTTAGGGTTGAGTCCCCACGTTCTGCCGCAGATCCGCCTGGTTGCCCACATTAGTGCACATGCCTTTCTGCCCATAATTTCCACATGGTTTTTCCAGCTCAGTTTGGCATCTATGATGACTCCGAGGTACTTGACCGTGTCCGAGGGTTTTAACTCCTTTCCATAGAAGGTTGGATTGTTCCATCCCTCTAGTTTTCTTTTGCGTGTGAAGATTACTAGTTCTGTCTTGTCTGGATTGACCGACAGCCCTGTTTCTTCACACCATTCTTCCACTGTCGCCAGTGTTGATTGTAAGAGGCCCCTGGTTGTGTCTGCATCCCAACACCTTATTATGGTTGCAATGTCATCCGCATACCCTTGTGTATAGAGGCCCCTGTTATTGAGTTTCCGGATGAGGTTGTCCACCACTAGGCTCCACAGCAAGGGTGACAAGACCCCTCCCTGTGGACACCCTCGTGTCACCAGTACTCTGATGTTCACCTCACCCCTTGTTACCGTAAGTATCCGGCCCGAAAGCATGTTCTTCAGCCACCTTCTGGTGGTTTTGTCGAGTCCATGTCTTTCTGCCGCTTCATCGATGGATTTAATAGTGGTGCAATTGAATGCTCCCTCTATATCCAGGAAGAGTCCTACCGCCAGTTCCCCAGTCGCCTGCGCCTGCTCCAGTTTGTACACCAACCTGTGCAGTGCCGCGTCAACCGACTTGCCTGGTTGGTACGCAAATTGTAGCTCATGGAGGGGTTTTTTCCTCAGTGCCCCGTCCCTTATATGTCTATCCATTAGCCTCTCCATTGTCTTCAGAAGGAAGGAGGTGAGACTAATTGGACGGAATGAGCCTGGTTTGTCGTAGTCGGTTCTCCCAGGTTTAGGTATGAACACTACCCTCGTTTTCCTCCATGATATGGGAATGTATCCGAGGGCGCAGCACGCCCTCAGGATCTTAGTCACCGGAAGTAAGATTGTATCTAGGCCCTTCTGTAGAAGTACCGGAAAGATTCCATCCTCTCCCGCGCTTTTAAAGGGGTCGAACCCTTCGATCGCCCATTTAACTCTGGAGGGAGTAACTATTTTAGCCGCAGTGTCCCAGTCCTTACCTTCCCGTGTAACTCGGGCTGGTGGTGGACCGGTGTCACCTGCTTCTAATTTTTTGTAACCCGGAAAGTGTTTCCCAAGCAGTTCCTCCAGCTCCTCCTCCCAGTTATTGGTGAAGCTTCCGTCTGCTTTTCTGAATGGGCCTTTGGCTGCCCCTGGGTCTTTAGCAAGAATTTTCTGAATTCTTGCTGCCTGAGGGATGGTTTCCACCTCCCCACAGTACTTCTCCCAGGAGCTTGATTTGGCTTTCCGGATTGCTTCTTTGTACTCTTTCTGTACAAAGAAGCAATCCGGATCTCTTGTAATGAATTTATACTTTTTACTACGTTTCACATAACACGGAAAAAACGAAAAAATTTCGCAATGTTTTGACTTTTACGTAATATTTTGCAGGTTAATTTTATGCTATCTTATGTAATCTTTACTGAAACACATTCCTTGAATACTAAACTATACATAAGAACAATATTACTTGCGTTTATTCGATGAATTTATACGTTTTACGATCATTTCGTCGCCCGCGACGCGAGACTTGACAGCCGCCATTTTGTCAGCCGAGCGGCGCGAAAAAGTTCCAGGCCGTGTCATAAACAATTTCAAAGAAATTATATCGCTGCTCTAGGTGGGTTCACGGTATCTTATACCTTATGAACAAGAATGCCCCAAGCGATTCTGACCTTCTTCTTCACACGTTTTCTTTATACATAAGGGTTAAAATCGCATAACAAAATTATTTTTTAGTGATTATTTTGGCTTGCACCGATGGTACGCCGGCGGACGAACGGCAATCTAGCGGTTAAAACTCAATGAAATGGAAACGAGCAACACTAAAAACAGACAAACATATACATCTATAGGATTTAGCCTGCAATAGAATGAGATAGATTAATCGGTGTTCTCTTTGTGCGGTGCTTTGTAGCCTATCGGCCTAAAATAATTTTTAAACTTGGTAACAATATTATAATTAATAAACCCTATAATTAATTTTCTTACTCCTACTCCAGCATTCGTCTCATTCTCTTGAATTTTAGTTTTCTGAAGTTTTCACTTCTACCGTTTGTGAACTGCACACATATATTTTTTTTCATCACTTTCAATGACTTTTCAAAGGAGGTGTTGACGTTGCATGATTCTGAGTTGTCCAGTCCCCAGTTTTTAGGCTGTTTATATTTATAATTTTAAAAACTATCATTTTTTAAAGTGTTCTGATGTGTCACTAATCTGATTTGCCACAGTAGAAAGTTATTGTAGTGTTATTGTTCTAATTTCAAATGAATGCATAGTAAATAGTTAGAAAAGTGTTTTATTGTTTTTGGATTAGGCTGTTTTTAGCTTTTTTTACATTAACACCAAGCGGGAAATGTCATCTTTGGAGATGCTGTGTGGAGGGTATATAAAGATAGTACTAACGTGCTGGTGGTCCGTGAGGGGCCGGGCTGAGGGTTGGGGGGCCGATCGTCCAGGGTGCGAGAGCGGGGCCTGTGGGAGCGGAGTCTGGAATATTACGTCCACATACAGAAAACTTCATCACACAGTACGCATTGCTAACAAATCCATAGATAATAAAAACAAGGAGATGTGCCATGAATAATGCGAGTCGCCAACATGTTCACCCACATTGCTGCAAATCGCATCTATGCACAGCGTCGCCCTGCCTTTGTTTCTACCTAACCACACCTTGACGGCCAGCATGGTCGAGCGGTAAGGCTTTTGACTCGCAATCCGAAGGTCGCGGGATCGAATCCCTGCGTTGCAAATGATTAATTAATTTGTGTAATTTCACAATAAATTAATTAAAAATAATATATAGTATATTTGCGGCACGTCCCAGAGTGGAAGATACTTTCAGTATCGCCCTGGTGTAAGACCACCATTCAGAATTGAAACGTTGCATGAAATGGCTTTAGCTGTGTTTGGTGACCAGATCTGAATAGCCAGGTACTTCCCCAATCTCCTTCCCCATCCCTCTCCCTCCTTTTTCAGCCTCGCAACATACCCCAATTGGGGATGCCATAGTCTCACTGGCTCCAGAAGGGAGCAGTTGGGACTCTTGTACAGTGTTCATCTTAAAAAAAAAAAAAAGAATGCATAAGTGGCTCTGCTGCTTTGTATCTTTAGTGGCTCAGCGACAGTCGGCACACTACTACGCCATATCTACCTTTGTTTCTATTATCTATATATGTAATAATAATTTATTTAGTACAGAATAACAAAAACATTATAATTGACGCAGTCGCCAATGATGTGACATGATCGCTCACAAGAATTTCTAAACAAAGTAAAGTTATGATGAAATTGTGTTGAAATTGATCATTAAAAAAATGCATGCAATAAAATGAAGCATCAAAATGAAATTATTTTATTTACCTTCTGCTCGGCGTCTTTGGATTTCGCAAATTCAAATTGGAGCGTAGATTGTTTGGTTTGCTACAGTTGGTCACCCCCTCAGCGCTGTCTCTACTCCCCTCTCCGTCTCTCCCCTCCTCACCCTGGACGCTGGATACCCGTGAAGCCGCCCTCCCGCTTTCCATGTCGTCAATCTGCCTGGAATCCGACTGACTGTCTTCCTGGGAAGAGAGCGTAGAACCAATCTCCGACTCTTCTTTAAGATCTAATTGGGAATCTGACGCTGCTTCTGAAACCCCTGACGAATGTCCTCGCTGGTCCCGTGCGGAGTAATGATTAGGAGAATCTCTACTTGTTCGAGAGGCTTCTCTCGATCTTGTTTGATTCGCCATTCCTGGTAACAATTGGTTGCAATTATCCCAGATGTTGTTGGTTTCCGTCGATTTTTTCACAACATATTCGTCTTCTTTGGTTGATGGTTCTTTAGAGTTGTCGGAGATATTGTTGTCTTCGGTTTTGATTCTAATGAGGTGCCAGGTGGGAGACGGTTCGCGGTGGTTGGGGGGCGGGGAGGACTTGGGTTCGGACTTGCAGTGGGCGTCATCACAGGGGGAGACGACCTCCCTCTTGATGAGGATGTTGGGGAGGCCGTCCAGGAAGGGTGGGAGGTGGGAATAGTCGTCTGGGTAACCCCGGGGACCACTTTCCTCCTCGTCCTTCACCACTCTGAAACATAAATAAATAACTTCTAACATGTTTTGTGTGATGAGCACAGACAAGGTTTTGAAATATGTTACACGTATTATATTTAGCAGTCCACGATGAAGTGCAGATACCAACACTAGTGTAAGACATGGAACTGGCAGAGGAAGAAAGAAGTATGCTGTAGAGATCTCTGAGGCATATAGGCGTGGTAAAACTTTGTTTGACCATGTTCAAAATGTGGGGATCTGAAAGATTGCAAGGCTGATGATGTAATGGTTAATATTAAGAAAGGGATGCTCAGAGGTTTGGGAAGGAGGGTAAGGAGAATGTAATGATGCAGAAGTTATGGTAGACGTAGTAATTAAACACTTGAGTCAGGTCATGTCAAAAGTCAGAAGAGTGTGTATGAAACGATATATGAACGCAAATTAATCAAGGAGTGTGTGCCGAGACAGAGTTGGGTGGCAGCCAATTCTCTTTGTCTACCCGTGCGGAGAAACGGCATGAGTATATTAGAGGTGTGATATTAGTTATCAAACATTAAATAAATTTGTACTAACGGAGGCAGAATATCCTTGATGGTCCCATCTGCAACTGCCTGCTGATATTGCTCCCTCTCCCCATCATAGAGGAGCTGGTCTCTCAGAATGAAGTCCAGGTAAATCCGCAGGCCGTCAGCTACCTCTCGGAGAATATTCAGCCTGAAAAACATAATTTAAAAATATATTATAATAAAAGTGGTACTACTGTTGATCCTTGTGGGATTCCATAAAAAAAAATTCTTGCAATTTAAATGTATCCAAGGCTTCCAAGGCTTGGTATATTATCCCACAATTATCAGAATACATACTTTCATTTGAGAGGCTGATAATTCACCACCTTTGAGTAAACCATCAATTAGCATTAATCATCGAGTAGAGTACATTATCTATTTCATCACTGCTCAGTAAAGTAACCTGTCAATTAAATGTCCGCTTTAATGACATGTTAACACCACGATTAAGTTACAATTAAACAGTTTACTCAGAGGTGGTAAAATACCCCCTCAGTACATAACAATAATTTTTTGACAAATCAGAGCCTTGAGAGACACCATTTGATTGTTTTAACCCAACAACTAACTAACTAACTTATTTTAATATTTACCTACCATGTATCTCTCTCATCACAATAAGATATTATTTTATAAAGTGTATTATTTATAGAATTGAAATTTTTAGAAACTATGTTTTTTATAATTACATTATATTTATGGCTGTCCTACGCCATGGAAAACATGGCAACATTCGAATTCTCCTTGTTATCTATGGTAACAAGGTAAAACACAACAGAGACAAAACAGAACAGTGACAAAAGAGAACAGTGATGAAAAAGAACAGTGACAAAAAAGTGGTAAAATATTAGGTTAGTTAGATATGATTTTAGATTTTCACAGCCAAAAGTATTTTCTTTATTTATTTTTGGGGTTTTATGCCGTGTTGCGCTATCTCCTTCTTTAGCCAACGTTTTGGACAATGTTACAGTGTCCATCAGGAATCACACCTGACGATGGACACTGTAACGAAGTCCAGAAAGAGGAAGGTAGCGCAACATGGCATAACACCTCAAAAATTAGGTTAGTTGTCTGAATGTTCTCATTCTTCAACACGCTAACTTAAGGCAGTATTCTAGTATTCTATTTATTTTGTGCATAATTTTATAGGAATGAAAAAAAAATTAGAACATGCAAAACCTCAAAAATAGTCTTAGCCATTAAGGGGTATTTTTAAAAATTTGTTTCTAATGTTACTTCATAGTTAAGTCATGAAAAAACTTCTTTTTTTTGTGTTTTACGCTTATATTTTTTGTTATGAAAATAATTATTTTATTGTAATTCCAATACATAGAAAAGCTTCAATTTATCCGTAGCATATTTTTTGATGTTCATACTGTAAACCGATTTGTCATAAAGATGAATCTAAATAGTATCCAAATAGGATTTCACATATAGCTTCATCTTAAAAGAATTTTTCGAAAATCGCATTATTTTAAAAGTTATAACCATTTTAATGTCGCAATTTAGACGGAATCTAACCAGAATCTAATTAGAACAAAATTTTAAATGCATTTTTCTTTACGACTTTTACTGAGACGGTTGACACGATATCTCAAGTTCTACTAAATCAATTTACTTGAAATTTGGTGTGAGCCTTCTCTGTACATTACTTTATCGCACGAAACAGAACTATAACAAAATTTTAATTTTTACTATTCTAAAAAAATTCAGAAAAGTCAAAAAAAATAGTTAAAAAATGTCTTTATTTCAGATGGCCGCCAATTTGTGAAAAAAAAATTTATGACTTCTCCGAGGTTCATGCCATAGCAGCATTTGTTTGGATTAAAAATTAATTTGTTTTTTTTTTTCAAATTACTAGGAGGGTTGCAATCGTGTCAACCAGGGCGCGCCATATTTTTGAGACGCCCCACTTCAACACCCTGTAACTTCTTAATTTTTTTTTATTTTTTTGTTTTGTTTTCTTCAATGTTTAATAAATATTTGGTAAAATAATGGCAACAAAAACATTGTTTTTTTTTATTGCACCTGAAAAAATACCTACAATTCATGCTTCTAGACTAGAATACCCCCTTAAACTGGATGATATGACTATCAAAAGGTTCAGAGATTTTATCCAAAATGCCTCACACTTTGCTACCAGATCCGTAACCGGAAAAAAGTGAACAGTGACAAAATAGAACATGACAAAATAATAGGTCAGGTTAGGTTAATTGTTTGTTTGTTTATTTGTTCTTTTTCTTCAATGTTATGTTTTGTCATGGAAACACCAGATTCAATCATCTAACCTGCGGACTTGCTCTTGCATATCAGCCTGGGGTGGTGGAGGGGTGTGTGCGGCAACAGTACGCGTTGTGTGGTGCCGCACACAGTCCTCCAGCAGCTGCAGAGCGCTCGGGCGGCAGGGCAGGCGCACCATCAGACCCCCGCACACAACCAGCTCATAGTCCAGCGTCAGCCTTTGCCTGAAATCATACACTCGTTATGATTACATTGCAATGCCTTGTATAAACGGCACGGAAGCTTGCTGACTGTCGCCGAGCATTGACCGAACTGCACAGACTACAAAAGCAGCACAGCCAATGATAGTTAGGTAGAAACAAAGGCGGGGCGTCACTGTGGATAGATGCGATTCACTAGTATGGATGCATGATGTTAGTGACACTTTTGTGAGTGCGGTTTCATATTAATAATGGTTCGTGGCCCGTCTCCCTGGTTTCGATTACAGTGTCTAGGTAGTAGATATTTTTATAACATAAGCTGTTTCAAGCAACGTTTCGATTCTGAATGACGGCCTTTTAAAGGGCGATACAAAGGGTATCTACCGCTCTAGAACCTGCCAAAATTGTATCTTAAATATTTATAAATTTTAATGCTTGTACATTTTATCGAAGAAAGCAAACACTTTGTGGCTTGACATTTTACAGAATGAAACAAGTTCTTTGTTTAAAACCACTTTATTTAAATTTATACTCGTCGACCGGTTTCGGTCGAACTTGACCTTCTTCAGGACAATAAACATATAAACTAAATTAAAGTACAGAGTTACCTAATGAGGATAATTTCTTGTACATTTTTCCAAAATGCCGACGATAAAAATGAGAACTTTTTTAATACTTGGTTCGTCATTGTCAGAGAGCAGTAGCACTCTGACAGTAGAATGACTCTGACAGTAGAACGAGAATCTGACTCTATCGGTTTATATATGCCTACCTTAGTCCAGGCCCCAAGGGAATGGCAGCCGTACCATGGTCATCACTCTGATAGTCGCAGTCGGAGACACAGCTGCTGGAGCTGGAGTCGGTGCTGTCGGACCCCGGGACTCCATCCCCATCTGATAAACAAACAGCATTAATATAAAATGCATATCTTGCACAGTTAAACATTTAAGTGTTATTAGATGGGGTTCTAACTGATTTTTTTCATGCTATTTGGCATATTTGAATGCCAAGGCATTTCTTTTGCTCATTTCTATATCAAGAATAATTTTCAGAACCATTTGTTATATTTTCTTAGTGTGACAAAGTTCTAACATCAAGCATTTTGGTTGGTTAGGGTTCTAACTTCGCCTTATCATATTCTGAGGTTTCAAAGTTTGCAAAGATGAAATTTTGTAATCTATTTAACAATTTTTGATTTTGAGATTCAATCTTGTGTAAAGTATTTTAGTTTATCATATTTCAACGCGTTACGTGCCGCGCGCGCGCCGGCTCGGTCGGAACAAAATTTTCGAAATTTTTTTTTAGAATGCGATTTTAATCCTTATGTATAAAGAAACTGTATGAAGGACTAGGTCAGAATCCCATACCTAGTTTGTCATTCTTGAAGTTACAGGTACCCGAAATACGCCAAGTCTCTCGGAATAATTTATATTAAATTTTTATGGCGTCCACGTGTCATTTTTTGCCGTGATTTTAACTGCCAAATGCGGAGCGTGGCAGGTAGCGTAAAAGATTAAAAAACCTATCAATTTATCAAAAAAACGCAAGTAATGTTGTTTTTATGCATAGTTTATTGTTCAAGGAATGTGTTTCGGTAATATAATATACAATAGCACAAAATAAACCCACAAAATATTACGTCAAAGTCAAAACTTTGCGAAATTTACGGGTTTCCTCCTTGGCATTTGGGATGTTAAGGTTAAACGCAACGTACGTTATAATCTACGCATTCACAGATGGCGCCAATAAAATTATTTTAGGTTTTAGACACTTTTGCAAGTTATGCTTTAAGATATTAATAATAATTAATTGTTCGCGCCCGTACATACGCAAAATGAATATGAATACATAGTTTTGTCAATAAAAAAACTCAAATCTTTCAAGAGAGGCTGACAAATACAAAATTACATCGGTGATTCAATCCAATATTGTATTTGTCAGCCTCTCTTGAAAGATTTGAGTTTTTTTATTGACAAAACTATTTATTCATATTCATTTTGCGTATGTACGGGCGCGAACAATTAATTATTCTTAATATTTTAAAGCATAACTTGCAAAAGTGTTTAAAACCTAAAATAATTTTATTGGCGCCATCTGTGAATGCGTAGATTATAACGTACGTTGCGTTTAACCTTAATAGAAAATATTTAAATAGGACGTGGCCCAAGCTTGGAATTGCTTTAGGGAAATGTAATTAGAACCTTATGCAATGAATTATTATGTCCTAGCTGGTCGCATAAGGTTCTATTTGCATGTTTAGGTATGTTCTAAAATGGAAAGTATTCATCCTATTTAAATATTTTCCTTTAAAATAAGTTCATTCAAAATATTTTATACACGATTCAACCTCAAAAACAGAAATTGGTGAATAGATTACGAGAAATCATCTTTGCAAACTTTGACACCTCATATCTCAGAACAAGGTAGAGTGAAGCTAGAACCCTATCCAAATGAGTTGAGGATTGGTCGGAGCCTATAGCCAGCTATAGAAGTGTGCTCAATGCTGGCCACAGATAAAAACATCCAACAACTTACTAGTACCAATTGCGCCACCAGCAGAACACAGTCCCGGACGCGTCTATCAAAAACAAGGGTATTTGCGACTCTCGACTTGGACCCTCTGGAACAATCATACAACGTGTAAGATCACTGTAAGATCACTTACCCTCTTCGCCGTCTTCCGGGGAGCTGAGGGCGCTGGACTCCCCGTCGCACTCGATGCGGGGCCGCTTGCCCGAACTGGGCCCCGCCACCTTCTTCCGCTCCTTCCTGTACAGGTACGCCCCTCTGGAACATTCACACAACAGAATATCAGCAATGTAAAAAAAAAAATAGATGGATTCACTGGCTTTAACCCCTCAGGCTTTGGGCGTATTCTGTCAGAAGGTCAGAATATTTTCGCTTTTCAATAAAATCCAAATAAATAGAATATTTCTGAATGAATCCAAAAACTAAAGACTATTTTTAAAAGATGATGAAATGTGCTTTCAAATTTTATTATTAGAAATGTACGTAGAAAATTTTGAATGCAAACATAAAGAAGTTTTAAAAATGGCTCACCTTACGTTTTCTCTAACAAAATTTACTGATAACAAAAACAAAAAAAAACACCTACATATTTTATTAGAAAAATGCATTGTCATCTCACTTTTTAGTCGTTTTATGTCAAAATAATTAATAAAAAATTCATAGTTTCATAATTTTTTCAAATTGCTGTCGGAAACATTGGTTTCACAGGCGTATATTTTAATTAATTGTTAAATTTTAGATTTGAATATAAAGCATGGTGTTTTCTCTTTCTAACACCTTTTAGATCATATTTCTCACCACGACAGTAAGGAAGAGACAACGATTTCTATGAGACCTTCGTAAGTTGCTCCCAAAGCCTGTGGGGTTAAACGGCAGTAAGCAGTTCATATAAAAATAATAATAATTGGATAATTTGTAGAGCACCGTTTTTGTGAAAAATTACCTCAAGGGCGCTGTACAACTTATTATGCCTACAAATATTAATATTTTTATTTATTATTATAATATATGTTTCTATATTAATATTTTTAGGCATGATATTAATTAAATCGAAAACTGAACAACTAGAAATCACCATCGCTTGAGGGGCTAATACAATTGAGAAAATTAATCTACTAACATCTGCAGCTGAGCCTTGTGCGCCAGGTTCCGCTGCAGCTGCCGGTTGTTCTCCGTGTCTTTGAGGACTAGCTCCTCACCCACGCAGCGGTCCCACGAGGAATTCCAGCCCTGGAAGTGGATCAGGTACTCTATGGCGCGCCTTCCCCGCTTGTCTTTTCTCTCTATCACTTCAAGGACCTGGAATAAACAAATTGTAAATTAAAATAATAATATAATATTCATGTACCGAATTTTTATGGCTGTTAAATATCTGTTAGGTTAATTTCAGTTTATTAGAAATGTTTTTATTTTTCAAATGGTTTAAATTTCAGTTGTTTTGAAAAAAAATCAATACATTAGGCCATTATCAGAATAATGCTGTTTTGAGCAAATCCATTAAAATTACACGCCGTGTATCCAACTGGTTCACAGCAAAAAAAAATTGAGTGTAATTCATTAATTAGTGTAATTCACACGCGGTAGAAGTGAAACTAGAAAGTCGCCAGATGTCGCTTTCTTTTCTTTTGCCTATTTATTTTAAAGTGGTTTGAAGATTGGATATTTATTTACAAAAATAAAAATGTTTATTTTTTTTGGATTTCGTAGGATTCGAACTCCGTTCGCTCGATGTCTGCCTCTCTGGCCCCTTGGATTTGTCCGGCACCTTCGCCGTTGCGCTACGGGAGGGTCGAGCCGAGGTGCAAAATTTAGCGCATTATATTAGAACCGACGACCTGTCATATAATAAATTTTAGTGATGTATTTCCGTTTCATCCGAAATTCTAATCACTAAAGACGCTAAAGAAGTTTCACTTCAAAAACGTTTTAAAAACTCAACGACAGATCGTACAGGCCGATAACGAGCTTTTATCCGTACAATGGTAAAGTCAAGACAAATCGGCCATTACTTAGCCCCTCAGACCTGAGGCCCTGGGGAAGTTTTGTCGGAAGATCAAAATATTTCCACTTTGCATTAAAATCCAAATTAATGGAATATTTCTGAACGCACCTAAAAAAAAAACTGTTTTTGAAAGGTGATAAAATACACTTTCAAATTTTATAGGTCAAAATAAACATATAATTTTGAATGAAACATAAAAAAGTTTTAAAAATGGCTCACCTCACATTTTTTCTAACTAAAATTACTGATAGGGGGCATCGGGGATAGGGTCCAGTAAAATCTCACCAAAGCAAAATGAAATTGTTTCACTTCTTTTGAAGTGTCCCATTTTGCCGGATGAAAAATACTTATAAATATCACTTATAGGGGGGGGGGTCTATATTGAAAAAAAAACAGCTCACGTAAATGGATGACCCCTAACAAAAAAAATAAAAATACACAATTTTATTAAGCAGATGTATTGTACATATTATCAACTATCTCTTTGTCGTTTCATGTGAAAATAATTAATAAGAAATTTCCAAAGTTTCATAATTTTTTTTAAAAATTGCAGTCAGAAACTTTAGTTTCATAAGGGCGTACATTTTAATTATTTTGTGGTTAAGAGAGTTCAATATAAAGCATGGTGTTTTCACGTTCCAACACTGCTTAGATCATATTTCTAACCATGATAGTAAGGGAGACACAACGATTTCTTTGAGACTTCTGTGAGTTGTTCGGGAAAGCGGATTTGTGCGATTGGCATATTTAACATTATTATGGTGAATAAGTTTTATTTTTGCATTGTGTTATTTGTTGTGTCTGGAATTTTTAAATTTTATGAAAATTTTTGAATACAACAAAATACATCTATTTTTCTATTCAAAACAAATGAATAATTTGATAAAAATACATTAAACTTGTTGGCTGTTAAAATACCTCATTACACATAAATTTATTCAACTTTCAATGTGTGTAAATTTGCTGTTTCCAGTCAAATGAAATGCAATAACAGCCAATATCTCAGAACTCACCTTTTCACCCGCTTATTTTCTGCATAAGAGCTCAATCGTAAATATGCTAAAAGGTTTATTAAAACTGTAAAAACTCGACCCTTCATTCTGGAGAATGACTCCCGTGTGAATTACTGTATTTTTACTTACCACGGCAGTGTTGTTTGCCTCACGGATTTAAATAATCAGTTGATTCCAAAAATCAATAATTAAAACTCAGCAAAACAGAATGAGTGAACATTCATTAATTATGGACTGTATAATAAAATATTCGTAGAAATAATTTAAGGAAATTGCAACAATATTCTTTCCATAGGAAATTTGGTTAATAAGTCAGGTACGCCTTGTACGTCATACATATATGTCTGATAATATTATATAATGGTGAAAATAAACTTATGGGCCCAAGTGGTTATTGTATGAGTAAATTTATATTCAAAACCAAAAAATTAACAATAATACGATTAACTGAAATTTTGTAATAATATATATTTTTTAAAATGGTACATTTTTTAATTAGTAATTTTTATTCGTCTAATAATAATAATCAAAAGCAAAAAAAAAATTGCAAAATATATTATTTATTAAAAAATAATAATGTTAAATTGTGTTACATAAAAACAAATATTTAAAAATAAATATATTTTTGCAAATTGTAGTAATTCAAAGAGAAAATTTGACATTTTAAACTGTTATCCTTATAAGTAAAGTTCAAGGTCACTATTACATTTGCATTGGAAACGGTTGCACTATATTTTTTTATCCACTATCCCAAATTAATTCATTGTTTATTGTACTCACTGGTGTTATTTAGAAATCGGTGCAAATATTAAATATAATTAAACGAATAATTCACAATAATTATTATATTGACAGTTACTAGCCACGAAACAGGTAAATAATATCATAACTTATTTACACAAGGTGTTTTGGGATGCTAAATTTATTATAAAGATTTATTTTTGAACACTGATTCGATTTTATATTATAGTATGATTTATAAAATAAATAAATACAAACTTGAGGTTAAGAGCTGTTAGAAAACTGCGTATGTTGTATTTTGTATTTACGTTCAATTACGAAGGCTTACGTTCGACATGTATCTCAAAATATGAACAGTATTATGTTTATTGTTTTAGAAATAGTACAAAAAATGCGTACGAAAATATACCTACATGTTATTGTACCGAAATGCCGATCGACAAGTAAAACAAAAGTACGTATATTTTTATAAAATGAAATAAAATATAATTTTAACATTAATATAGTTATTGTCTGGTGAAATGAAAATGAATAACATCCAAAAAATATGTTTTGTCCGTTACTTCTGTCCTGACAACGAAAATGTTGACGTTTGACAGCTCGGAGTCGTAAGTATGTAAATTCGATTTTTACTCGAATTATTTCAAGCGTGAACAAAAAACTGAAGCCGCAAATACATTTCAATAATTTTAAATTTTCTAATTGGTTATACATATAAATTAAAAACATTGTTTAAAAATGTCAACAAAAACAAACACAAAATCGTTACCTTTGAATCGTAAAGTACTTTTGCTTTTGTTGGATCGGGCTCGTAGCATAAAACTCTTTCGCCTTCAGTAAATTTATATCTTGGGCCTCTCGTAGAAACCATGTTTAATTTAATATAATTAAACGCAAATAGATTTACTACACATCGCATAACCTACAAACCAACCGGCGCGAAAAGGCAGCCATTTTTATATGATGCCAATAATTTTCCTCTTTTTCTTTTTAAGGGTTGGGAATTTATTCCCCAAATCGCTGACAACATCCTGGCAAGGAAGATTCGACCAATGAACACGCTGAACTAAGTAAATGCATAGAAAGATGCACACATGCTCGGTTTCTCCAAGTCAACATACAAACCGATCATGTGACGGAATAAAATAAATAGTAAACTAGAAAAATAATTATATACGTATATTTCTTCTTATTATTTTGTATTAGTTGATTTATTGGAATGTTTCTATGAAGTCGCTATTGACAAACAAAAAAACTTTAATTTCGAGCATCAGCTGGTATTTCGCAGTGCTCACTTTCAAGGTAAATGATTAGAGAAAAAAAATTTTGTACGTTTCGTGGGATATTTTTTTTTCTGGGTTTTATATTTCATCTCAGTTCAATCGGGGCCGGATTAAACGTGCTGAGGCTCGTAGTCGATGCGTGGCCCTAGGCAGTGGCCTATGCCGCCATTTGGACCGTGCCGGGGCCCAAAGCAATCGAGGCCCCTTTACCCCAGGAGCCCCTAGCCGATGCGGGGCCTTTAGGCAGTTGCCCACACTGCCTTATGGATAATACGGCCCTGAGTTCAATGATATTGTATCTCCACATTCTGCACTACCGTATAACAAAAAAGGATGAATCATAATATCATCACAATACGGCCAGCATTCTATATAGCATTCAGCATTCGGTCTACCAAAAATGAAGTTCTTAAATCATCAAATATTATTGATTGTGAAGTTGTATAGATTGTGAAGTTGTATAACATTGTGAAGTTGTATTATTATTTTACATTGTTCATTACAAACATAATCTTTGCATATAAAACTAGAAGTAATTACAGTCTTTATAATCGTTACTCAGAGATGCATAGATATTACTTAAATATATGCACCGCAAATTTCTATTTTTGTACGTCATCTATTGTTATGATGTGGTTTTGATGAGTTAGGTGTGTTTTGTCATTAATTTCATTTCTTAATTCTTTTCATTTGGATTATTTGTATTTGTCTTATTATTTTTTTTTTACAAATAACACTACACTTGAGCAATGTTTATTTGCGAAGTGAAATATTAGTTTTCCGTAATGGGTACAAGTACAACGGGAAGCGAGTTACACTCGGATAAACTCGCAAAATTACAAGCTCGAAAGAAGGAATTGGAGACTCTGTTAGCTGCGAAAAACGAAGATTTATACAAGTTATGCGTTCAGGAAGTCAAACTCACAGGGGTCATGCCTCCCGAGGCGCCCGTAGAGGCTTCACCGTCTCCTGTCGAGGTCCGCAGGGAGGGCACAGAGGGGCGCAGAACCCGTCCGGTTCAGAGACAGTCCGCGGAGAAGGGCAAAGAAGCTCCCTCCACTTCAAGAAAACAGATCTGTCACCGACTCTCTACTCCATCAATATCGGGACTTTCGATAAAGAGTAATCCTGTAAGACGTGCAGATCATGCATCAGCCAGTTGTTCAACTCTCTCTCACGACGTCAGGGATACCTTCTCTCTGCACAGCTCCCAGACCTACCCCACACTTCAGTTGGGACACGAGAGAGAGCCCGTCCCCGCGCCCGTGCAAGGAAGTTACTCTCGCCACCACACCCTCACCACTGAACGAGTCAACAAACTGCACTATTTGGGCAGTCAGCCGGATACGCAGAGCTTCTCCCGGGAGACTCACTTTAGTTCTAGTCACCCGGACATCACTACTCACTACAGCCATACTCTTCTGACAACCCAACCTCAAAGTGCTGGAAATAATATGCCTTTGCTATACCAATACGCTTCACAACTAAAGGCGCGGAGCCCACACCTCAGCTCTGTGGAGCAGCGTCCTCGACGCACCACCTTGCAGCGCACACAGACTTATCACCTGACAGCGCACAGCGACCACCCGCCTACTCACCCACCACACTTGCCTTCCCCTATGTCTCCTCTAGCCCCCCTATCTCCACTCTCGACAATGTCTATGAACACGGGCTCTAATCCCTCAATATACTCCTCTCACTCAGCTGAAGCTCAAGACCGAGAAAAGATCAAAGAAAAAGAATGGTACGAGTCGTCCCTCGACTCTCCGACTAGTTCATCAGGAATGAATCTATCCAAAGAGTCTATCCATTACCATTCTCCTAAGAAGGTGGTGCAAAGATCTCCGAGTGTGGCTCAGCCGCCTCTGCCATCCCCCCCTCCCGCCCCACAGAGCCCCCAACTTCCTCAACCACCGCCCATTGTCCCCCTGGAGTCCCCCAAGAACTGTATGGTTGTGGAATCAGGAAAGTGGTTCCCTTGTAGAGAAGTATCGAAGCCTTTTGAGATGTCAGACTTCTACAAGTACTCCACCAAGTATCGCCAGAGCACTAACACCACGCAGAGGAGTGGGACAAGCCCCTCTGACTACCCTCCGCCCCAGGAACAAGTCCGGACCTACAACTCCCCTGAACAATGGCATCAAGCACACCCCTTGTAAGAAATCAAAACATGCCCTACTCCTGACGAAATCCCACCTTACATAAATAAAATTAACTAATATTTTGATTTACTACGTTATTTGCCAAATGTACAAATATTATATAGCCATATAGTTCACTTGCCATAAGCCAACATTTTTCTTACCAAGAAATAAACAAAAATATACTATTTTGTTTTATGTTAACATGTTTTCCTAGCAAGCAATTGGTTTTTGTTTGACATAAAGACACCATTTTAAAAATACAACAATTGTACTTGAAAAGTTATGTATCACAAATAATTTTTTTGTTTAGGTCAAGTACCCACTATTTATTTTTCCTTGGATGCATCATGTTGAATCTGATTAGATACTGAAAATTGCCTTTTATTGAGCTTTTCTTAAACCCAGTTGTGTTAATTTTAAGCAGTATTTTTTATGCCTAAACTTAGACATGTGGGTGGTTTGTATATCTATGTTAAGACATTATTATTTGCAATAATTATGGTCAAAGCCATTTGTTCTATTTGCACAAATTAATTAAAAAAATGTTTTTTTGGGGTAAAAACCTAAACTTTTAACTTGACAAGTGTGCCAACCTGTGTTTTTTAAATTGCCCAAAATTGTTTTTTTTTTTAGGTTATAACATCATTTACAGATTTCTTACAAATTTTTGTATGTAGCAATATTTACTAAAACACATTATATTGCAAAGTTGATGATTATTTTAATTAGAATCAATAAAAAATATGTTTTTATTATATGGGCTACCCAAAAATCCCAGTTTATGTAAAAAATATATGTTTATGTGAGAAGAGCTTGGAAATTATAAAAAAAAATGTTTGTTTACAAACCAAGTTACAATAATAAAATCAAGCTTTTATAATATAATGTTTCTATATTATCAAAGTTAAGATAATGAATGTCTTTTTAAGCTCATTCGTCACGCTTATCTGAAAAAACTAGATATCAATTTTTTGATAAATAATATTAAAAAAAATTATGGTCTTGCCTGTTGAAAATTGCACAAGCCAATGTTAGATTTTGTAAAATTCAAGAGCAATATTTTATATTGTATAGCAAACCATGATGATATTTACTTATATTCATTTTCAAAATACATATGCATATTAGAAAATCAAGTTCTTGTACCTATAAAGGATGGAACTTGAAACAGTGTTAGCAATTCAATTTTAAAAATTATGGGTATTGCCAATTCACAGCGGGTCTTTATGTTGCCTTAACCAGTCGAATGAGATGGCTACCCATATTTAGGTCTCATCACTTTAGGCCTCAGATATGGCTGCCTAAATTTAAGTAGCCTTTTTTTGCCAATTTTTTTTTATAAAACCTGCAAGTAAATTTTGAAATATAAGTGGATTCGCTCCCTGCTTTTATAATTCCCACGGCAACGGCACACGGTATCTCATTTCTTTAATACAAGTGAGCGAGATGCAAGAAAATTGTTACTTTTTTCCTTTGAAGGAAGCAGACTTACGTACATTGTTTGTTTCATCGTTTTTGTCTCACTATTATTTAGTGCGTAAGAAAGAGATGCAGCATTACTGTGAAAATAAACTTTTTTTTTTCATTTTTGTGCTGTTGACGGGCTGTTACCGAATTAAAATAAAACCTAATAATGTTTACGGAACAGCGATGGTACAAAAAAGGAATAAATGTTTAAGAATAAATGTAAAACTTTCCTTACCACAAAAATGCTACAGCTCTTTCTTACACATTAAATAGTGGTGAGACAAAAGATGAGACACAATAAACGTATGTCTGCTTCTTCCAAAGGAAAAAAATAATCATTTTCGTTCATCTCCCTCACTTCTATTAAAGGAAAGAGATGCCACGAGCCGTTGCCGTCGCTGTGCCGTTTCCACGGGAATTATAAAAGCAGCCATTGGCTTTAAACCGCAGTAAGTAGTTGGTATGTTTCCATAATATGATTTTTTATGAGCGCGGGCGAATCCAAAACTGAAAGCCCGGGAATGTCTATCGCTCAAGGCATTTTTTTTTTATAAATGATATAGCTCAATGGTTTAGAGCAGTTGCCAGATTTGCGCAAGTTCAGAATTAAAATTCCGATTGAGACATTATGGAATAGTATTTTCTTTCTTTAACATTGATGAATTAATTTTTGTCTTGATAATTTTTGCTTTACTTTGGTTAGAGATTAAATATTATTGTATACATTGAAGATTATTACAAAGGTGATCTCAATAAATCAAGTCCCGAGGAACGGTATTAATTACGGAAAATTGTGATTGCAGTCTTATAAAGCTATGAAACCCGATATTGACATCTAACCCGACATCTCGGGTTGCTATAAAATACAATCTTATATTCTATTACAATATGAGAATTCTATATTACCTTACAAAATTGACAATATTATTATGTATAGGACTACTCAAACTTCGTGAAATTCGAAATATTCAAATACAATTTTCGTCATTGGATACTTTAACAAGAATGTGATAAAAGTTCTCTCTTATAAAACATATTATAGATTTTAAAGAGGCTATTTGATAGAATAAAATATAGATTTAATTTGGAAGCATATTTACTATTAAGAAAATTATAAACATGATTTATAAACACTGTTTAAAAACGTTGCTTTTGATTGGCATTATATTTTCAACCGTGTTGCCGTGTCGATTAATAATTTAATGTAATTCAAAATAATATTTCCAATAAAACTCTTTTTTCCAGGGAAAGGAAGACGTATGGGATAAATTGGGCCATTTTTTTATTCCAGTCTTGAAGGTACCTATAGGTACTAATCTTATAAGGAATTCTGATATGTACGAGGGTTTTACCATAGTGCTGAGAAATAAATTTCAATATGGCGTATTATAGTTAAATGTTTTCATATATAGAACTATGTTCTGCCTTTATTTATCTGTTAAACATGTATGTGGTAGAAACTATAATAACATTATAAAATGTTTTGTAATCGTTTGAGGTCCATTTAAAAAGTACTGAACAAAAATAAATAAATTAAAACTGAGCTTTATGAAAATATAGGATAAGTAAGTAAAAAACGTAGGTATATTTTTCACTCTCAGTCTTGTAAGACCAGTGATATTTAATAATGTTAATTCTGTTTCTGATCAGTAAAGCCTCTATTACATTGAGCGAGTTTACAAGCCACTAGCCGGCGAATTCTCTATCTGCTAGTAAACTCGCTCAGTGAAATCATATTAACCAGCTAACTAGCAGATTTTACGCTGAACAAGTTTACTAGCAGATAGCGATTCGCCGGCTAGTAGTTTGTAAACTCGTTCAATGTAATCGAGGCTTAACCAATTTTGCTTGGCAATTTATTGGACTTGGGCAAGGAATACATGGATTGCTATAAGCTGTCGGTAGTCGAAATACTTCGAGAACTGTGTTGTTTTGTAAGTTTGTTATTATTAACAGTCGGTTGTGAAAGCTTTGGATGTATCAGTCCGTGTATACTCTGCCTTAGGGATATGTAATTTTATTAAAAAATGTATTCTAAAGTTGTTTGTGCATTTATTGGAATATTAATCTTTATAATCCCATTGTGTCTTAGGGCCGGTTTTATAACCAACCACTTGTTGTGCTTGATACCATTTTTAACAATATTAGGTTGACAATAGACCAAATACTTGTTAAAAATGGTGTTGAGCGTAACAAACGGATGGTTATAAAACTGGCCCTTACAGGTTTATTCAGGGTCCAGCTAACTTCGCAGTTATATATTTTTGAAATATGGACATATAGTGAAATATAAATATGACAAAAATATTGACCTCTAACGGGCTTCGATAGCTTTCGAAGCCCGTAAAGTTTCAGCGCTCAATGGGTTAAACTGAATTGCTTTCAGTATTAAAAAGAGTTGAAAAAAATATACATCACAATAAAGCGTTATTGAAATTAAACTATTTTGTATTATGTTTAATTAAATATTATATATTTGTTATTTAATAATTCTTACAATAAATATTTGGGATTCTGGAGAAGGGTATATTTTATTTTGGCTCAAATATTCTCATCGTAGGTCATCAATAAGTCGAGGAGATGGGGATCTGGAATATTCTAGACGTTATATTTCCTGTGCAGATTCTGATGAGGGAACATCTTGTTGTAGATGTGCTGCCTCGCCTTGAGGGCTTGCAGGGAGCGCTTGCCAGGATTGAAGCCTCCATTCAAATAGTCATTGTCCTGTCCTGGAGGCAGAATAAATTGGAAATTAAAAGTTTTTGCAGACAAAAGTCTAATAAATTAACACCACGGACATGAGAATGAAGAGAAAGGGTCATGAACCATTATTAGTATGAAATCGCGCACCAAAAGTGTCACCATTCACCTGTACTACTGCAAGTTGCATCTACACATAACTGCGCCCCACCATTGATTCTATCTACACACCAAAGTGTAACTTTCATTGGCTCTGCTGCTTTGATAGTCATTGCTGTTTGCTCGTAGCTTCACGACAATTGGCATGTTTCCATGCCATATCTCCCTTTGTTTCTCATAAAGATCTTGATGGATATAACCAAATATTGCATAGTTACTGCCATATAGGAAAACCTTTTGAAAATTTGTTAGTACCTACTTTTGTAATAATTTATGAATGCATTGTAGACTTTACATTGCTGTTAGTCACGTGAATTATTACCTAACGTATATAAATAGTCCTTCTTGATTATATCACTTTATAAACTTATTTACTAAGTGAATGATGTCATTAAACAAGTATTATCCTTCATTGAGTGAATAATCAGCTAAACAACCATCACAGAGGCTTGGATGAAAATATATTTTTGTCTCGTCAAAAGCAAATTGTGTTATTATCTTGGATTTTTCATACACAATTTTTTAAATGTTTTCTTCACAAAATTTTGTTTCACAACACCATTTTTTTATTGATTTGACCTTGAAACATTCTTGAACCTAGCAATTTTTTTTTCTGCGGCGCTCTTTACCCACGCTTTTATAGATATTTTGCAAGGGTTCCATTTTACCAAAGTCATATAAGTAAAAGAAGATGGTTTTGAAATTTGTTATTTAAAAGTAATCATTCGGATTTCCGGGTGCCGTGATCAAATATTTAACGTTTTCAAAATCTCTATTAAAAAATAAATGCAAAAGGTTTTCGCGATACACTTTGTTTGTCTATTTTGAATTAGCTGCCCAAAATTGAAAGTATTTTTTACACGTCTTATATTTCAGAATATTTAAAATCAACAGCATTTATTAGTTTGGCCTTGGAGACATAAAATTTTTGTCAGCAGTGCTTTGTTTCTGCTTTTATTAAAAGAAGCGCCAGCGCTTTTATTGAAAAAATTATTGTTTTATAAAATATAAATTGGTTTGCAACATCACAGACAATGTTAAAAAGGTTGATCATCACTGTCGTGATGAATTAATTAATTGATGAATTAACAGAGTAAAGATGCGTTACTGAGACAAAGCACATGGTTTCACTGAACTAGGTCCAGTGGACATTCTTTAGCGGCCTATTCATATTAATGCTCTTTGAATGGCTATCTATTTATTTTCATAAGCGGTGCTACATTTTTTATTCGATTAGTATGAATATAAATAAAGTATCTTGTAATTTTAATCCTCATTGGTTATTATCTAGCAAAAATAGGCAGTGAAATATTTTCTTAGCAAGTAGCACACAATAAATTGTGCCAACTGAGGCGACCTTTTAATCTTACACGATTGTTGCACGTGTGATTCATGAAGTTCTACTAAAACATATCTTGTGCCAAAATGTGCTGCATGATGGAATAGATTGCGTTGAAAAGGTCAGCATTGTAAAGATTTAGCAGCTGTAATTGGCTACAGAAAAGAATATAGTTTTCTTTTATATCCAGAGGTGGTTGATGTGAATGCGTCTTATCAATTTTTATAACAAAAACTTTCAATGAATGTAAAAATATCTAATATTTATACCTGCTCCGGGGAGCTGACCATTGGCACATCCCTCATCCCACACATTTGCGCAACGCTTGCCTGGGTTGAAACCGCCATTTAGATAATCATTGTCTTGACCTGTAAGAAACAAAATACTCAATTATACAATCTTATTCTTTCTGCAAATCCAGACTTGTTATTTTGAACTAAACTTGCAAAATAATATCAATGTTGGAATGGCTGCAAATGAACTGATTCCAGCAATTTAAAAAAAATAAATTGAGAAAGTTCATTTAACTACTAGTATTTTTTTAACAAATGTCGTTTTCATGCTTAAAATAATTTTCAAAGTTTGCTTTTTTCAAAGCCCGCCAAAAAAATCAATAAACAACAGTGAGGTAGCGGCGTAAGTTCTGTCAGAACACCCGACCAAACACAGGGTATTTAAATCTCTTGGTTTTAAATGACTAATTAATCACAATTCACATGTGTTTATTATAAGAAACAAAACTTATATAATCAGAATCAGCGTTTGGTGATCTATATGAATATTTTTCACTCAAGTTCCTTAGATTAATAATATACAAATTTTGTAAAGTTTTGATCAAAGTTTTCAAATAGGAAAAAATAACAATCCTCATAATTTTTTCATACAAACTTCTAACCATAAATAAACCAAATCACATACCCACACACCTACTAACATCCTATAGATTCGAGAAAAGTAGTACTGAAAAAATTTATTATTCAAATTTCAGAACACATTTTTTCAAAATATGTATCATAGGCAAAATGTGTTTCCGTGGACAATTTCAGTGAGTTCTTGACAAATTTTAGGCTCTGGTTGGTTTATTTATGGCTCTGGTAAACAAGCAACTTTTTATAGCAAGGGTGATTGGTTTATTTATGCAGCAAGGTATTGCTTTCAGAATTTCCATGTTTTCGGGAAAGATCTATTCTTGTCGACGGTGATCTATTGACGTTGAAAGATCTATTCTATCCCTGGCCGGTGAGTTTGCTCGGCTACCGATATTATGACAATTTTGCCGAATCAAATTTATTTCCTTCTTCTGTCTGTCATAATTTCGAACGCGATTAATATACATAAATAAATAATTTTACGATTTTGCTTCTAAGTTTAGTGGAATTATTGCAGGAGATCGTTTTTTTGTATTGTGAATTTGTCTTATACATTATACCAATCTTGATGGGATCCGGCAATATTGACGGCCTACGCCTTGCCCGGCAAGACTATTGACGGGCAAGACAGTTAATCAGCGATTGGCAATAATAGGAAAATTGTCTTGCTCATTTACCAGCACCTTAATAATTTGTTCCAAGTTTTATAACTGATTTATTTTTGAAAATCTAATTTTGGAATTAGCCAAAAAAAAGAAAAAAATACCTGCTCCGGGTAGTTGACCATTGGCACATCCCTCGTCCCAGACATTGGCACAACGTTTGCCCGGGTTGAAACCGCCATTTAGGTAATCGTCATCTGACCCTGAATGAATAAAATTACACAGAATTAAACACATTTGATAAATGCTTTTGGATATTTCTATTGCACCTAAATCAGGGATTGGAAAACTTTTTTGAATACTCAACCAAAATATATTTGTGTAAAACCCTTACCTATCGAACTATCAAATATTCATAACAATGTAATGGGTAACAATGAGTAATAATATAATATTAAGTAATATGTACCTGCTCCGGGCAGCTGACCATTGGCGCATCCCTCATCCCAAACATTGGCACAACGCTTGCCCGGGTTGAAACCGCCATTTAGGTAATCGTCATCTGAACCTGAATGAATAAAATTATACAGAATTAAACACTTTTGGTGAATGATTCGACAACCTTTAAATTTGCTTTGGATATTTCTGTTGCATTTAACCACCCTACACATACGAACGTACGTGATACGTCCGCAAAATTATCGCCCGAATGCAACAAACCATATCACGTACGTTCAGGTAAAAAATAACTATACGCGAAACCCACAAAACGTATGTGATACGTTCGTATACATCAAGTTTGTTCCTGCGCTATCGCGAAGCTAAGGGACATGGGACGGGTATTTTCGACTCTCCCGTACAAGTAACTTCGCTAGTCAGCGGTACTTTGTACGCAAGTGGCACGGTTTATAAATCCGTTTAAAAAACCCTATATTTTTTTACCCACTTTTTGAAAAATAACCCAAAGGTAGGGCGATTAAATCAGGAATCGGGAAACTTTCTTGAATACTCAACCAAAATATATTATTGTGTACAACCCTCGTCCCTCATGAGTAAAGATACTTTACTGAGTAAATGCGCATGGTTTCACTGAACTTGGTTTACCATCATCCAACAGGTAAATTTCTTCTAATGATCTTAAGGCAATATTTTTTTTTATAAATACTTTTAGTTTCACAAATCCCACAATTATAATACCGTGATTTTTCACGGGTCTGAGCTAGTGTAATATAATATTAAGTAATACCTGCTCCAGGTAGCTGACCATTGGCGCATCCCTCATCCCAGACATTGGCACAACGCTTGCCTGGGTTGAAACCGCCATTTAGGTAATCGTCATCTGAACCTGGATGAATAAGATTACAAAGAAACATGATTTTTTTAATTTATTTAACTTAAATTTAATACTATGAGGCTGGGCAAAACTGGTCGTGTTTATTTATTTTTTCCCTGAATGTGCTGTTTATTATTAAACAATTATTCTCAACACTTTCCCTGTCGTATCTTGGCTGTGATGGTTTGTTAATAAGGCTTTCATTTTGAAAAAAAATCATTTTTTGTCAGTCAAACAAGAATCCTGATATTCATCAATGTACAAGGCGCTAATAATCTCGAATCTAAGACATCCATCTATGTAGAAGTAACACTGCAAATTGTTTAACCTAATACCCCATGGCAATACATTATCAATGAGCTTATTTTCATAAAAATAAGAATGAAGTAATAAAATAGTTCTACTGTATTGTATTATGTATTACACACTGTGTTGTATTTCAATAAATAAATAAATAAAATATAATAAAAAATGTGATTTTTCACAAAAACAGCGCTCTACAAATAATTATCCATTTATTATTATTAAAGTACATATATCAATAAAAATTTGCACCCAGCTGTGCTGTTTTCTTTCACCCTTCTCTACAAACTTACATTGATAATAGCTACATAATTAATACAGTCAACTCCGCTTAATTGGTACACTGGTTTATTGGGACAGCCGGTTATTTGGAACAAAACCCAAGGAACAGGAACCAAATAAAGAAACTGATACTAATTTACTTCGGTTTTCTGGCTCACCATCCGTTTAATTGGGACAAACGCCAGTCTGAAGTCGAAGGAAAACATGTCCGAGTAAACGAATTTTAGTTAAAAAGGGCAGGAGGCACATTCGAGAGGACTCGAATAAATGTAATATGTGGATAATTTGCAAAAAGCTCAAAAAATATATAAATTTTTTTATTTAACTTACGAACTTTGATCATTTGGGACAAAATATTTGTGCCCCGATGTGTTCTAATAAAGCGGAATCGACTGTATATGAATAAAAATGAAAATATTTTGTTAACACACTTCAGGCGGACGAAAACGAGAAATCCCTCCAAAAAAATTGAATTTGTTAAACCGATATATCTTTGAAAATAATATGTAAATTGAAATGATTTTTTTTTATAGTACTCACCAAACCCAACTATAAAAGTATTGTCCAAAATTATAGGCCACTTTGTTATAGGACTCTCCATAAACAGAGATTAAAATCAGTGTTGGGCCATTTAGTGACGTTTTATGTGAAAAAATGTAAGTATTTTTTTATTTTTACAAAAAAAAAATGGTTTTCACTTTGGTATAAAAAAGAACAATGTGCGCATCCTCAAAAAAGATTTTCCCATCTTGTAAAATATATTATATTTATTTGTATTTATAGTTAGGACTCTTACAAAGAGAGTGGTGTACAATATTTATATAAAAATATTTGACAGCAATGCCTTTTCAGGCATTCAAATAGGGGCGGCATAAAAGGTAGAACTACTCTTCCCATTCGAAGTGCGTTAACATAAAAAAAAACTGAATCTTACCTGCTCCCGGCAGTTGTCCATTGGCGCAGCCTTCGTCCCAGACATTGGCGCATCTAGCGATAGACACAAAGTGGCGTGCCAGTGCGCACTCCCACAAACCGACAGTCAACAGGAATATGACGATACCCTTCATGGCTAAACTATTATAATACTACTAACTTCTTCTCTTAAGGCACAGGAGTGAATGGCAGTTCATTGAAAATCCCGGGGTTTATATAATTGGATTCAAGGGGGTTATCTTCTTAATTAATATTTCGTTTGATTGGAGGTCCGTGTCAATGCAAATAATAGTTGATATGAGGTTTTCAATATAATTGTTAATTAGTTACCCACCCGGAATAACAGTAGGATATTAAAATATTAGGAGGTGCTTTTGATAACTAAAATATAATATTGCGTTGTTTCAGGGAGAAAATCATTAGGTTTTGTAAAAGTATCTAAATACTAGTAGTTCTGTAAAAGTGACTGTATTGTGGACTATTCTGATTAGACAGCATGTGCACGTTCCGGTGGAAAAAAAGGTACTATCAAACACGGCTACCATCTTGACAGGATCGACTGGATCCAGAACACACAAACAAATTTACAGAAAGACCAAATGCAAAGTGGAAGGCAGAAGATTAAATATACGGGAGAAATTTTGTACTTGGGAGGCGGGTATGGGCACCGCCACCCCATTATTGGATAACCAACACCCCTGCCATAGGTCACCCCAAGTGGTTTACTACATTTGGTGATTTAGCTGGGGTTTACAATACTTGTAAACTTACTTACAATACTTATATACTAGTAAACCCCAATATTTTGGGGTTTACTGTTATCTCAGATCGGGAGAGACTGGTTGAGGGAGAGCTTACCTAGACCTCTCCGGTCGGACTCTCTCGACCCATCGGCTTGCACCGCAGCGGGAGGGATGGATTCGTACGTCTATCATTCCTGGACACATTGAACCCAAGTTCTTACCCACCTTTTTCCTTCATAGGCCCTTAGAGAATTTTAGGACCAATAAAACTGCTATGTGTTAGCAGTTTTGTTTGTATGCAACTGCTGTTTGTTTGATTAATTCAGTATTAGTTTGGGGATGTAAAATGAATTATTAATCCTTTTGCTAATTCTATTCTAATTTTTTTTCGAAATTATTTAAATTTTATGGATATTAAACATTTTACTCTTTGTTTAATAAATACCTCAGTCAAGAATGTTTTATTTCTATTATATATAACTTTAATAATGTGCTTTTGAGTATTAATTAAAAGAGTTTGATTTATTTTTATGGTTTTAGCTTTTGTGTGACAGCCCTAAACATATTATGCATCATGAACATTCACTCAGCGAGCACGAGTTAGTTATGGCGGTAAGTAAATTATGACTCATTTGCAAAAGTGTCTAATACTGTAACAAAATATTCGATTTTGGAAACAAGCGGAATTTTTCGGCATAATTTAGAATTCGCAATAACGTTTATAACTGCTGCTAGTAATTTGCACACTTTTGTAAAAAGGGCTAGTAATTCATAAGCAGATTTTATTTTTGAAGTCTTAATCCTCCAGTTTGTTCACTTTTGGGAACAACTCATATAGGTCCATAATGACTATAGACATAATAGACAAAATAATTAAAATGTAATCTTTATGAAACCAAAGTTTCCGACCGCCATTTGAAGAAAAATTTATGAATATTTGAGATTTTTTTATTAAATATTTTTATTTGGAATTGACAAAAAAGTGAGGTGACGATAACATTTGTAATGCATTGGTCTAAATGTGTTTTTATTTATTTTTTATTATCAGTAATTTTAGTTAGAAAAAACGTAACGTGAGACATTTTTTTTTTTATGTTTTCCTTAAAAATTTTGATGTTTCGAAGATTATATGTTTATTTCGAAAAAAAAAATTTTATACCCACTCTAAAAGAGTTTTGAGTTTTCGGATTCGTTCAGAAATATTCCATTTATTTGGTTTTTTTTTCAAAGCGGAAATATTTTGACCTGACAAAACCTGAGGGGTTAATAGTGAAGGTAGAATACTAGTTGCCGTCGGATTCATTAAGGCCCTCCGTTCATGGAGATACTTACAAACTACGTGATTGTGACACGACCACAAGTACCCTGCAGATATACTACTTTTTAAAGCTGGTTTCCGTACACGGCGCTACCCGAACTATACTGAACTTCATCATTTTTCATGTGCAGCCGTGGAGTTAACACAATGTCAGGCGATGTCAAATGCCTTTTTTCCAACATTAATCTATGTCTTCTCCACTAAATCCTTTCTTACGTATTCTGGTAATGTATAGTTATATAAAAAGGCATTTTTTCCACTTCCAGAACAAATCTAACATTACTTTCATGTCCAGATGCCATTTCTGAACAACAACATCATTTCTGCAACGTGTAGCGCGCTGCCAGCACCGTCGGTAACGTGCAGCTGACTTCAACCCGACATCCGTCGCGTAGCGCCGTGTACGAACACCAGCAAAATTGTATGGCGGGTACCCACGAGCGGTGCGCGTGCTACGCGCATGAGGCTCGAGTAGCTTGTAAGTAGCTCCATGTACAGACGCACTTACTGACCAGTCATCGAAAGGGTGTCTGTCACCCACTCCTTGCAACGTGGTTTGTACTCCTCACCCTTCCTGTCTATTTTTTTTTCATGTCTATGGTTAGTTAAAAAAAAAATTATATATAAAAAGTCCATTTATTAAAAAAATAATAATTTTATTATTCAATATGAACACATCTTAAGATAACAGTACATTAACATTTCGACAGGCATAATATGTTTCCGAAAAAAATGTTTTTAGTACATTATTATAATTAACTTATGAAGAAAATATTAACCTCAGAGATGACGAAATCACATTTCAATCAAATTAATCAAAACATTACCTTATATAACTTAACTGCGATACTAGACAAGAAAATAATATGAACAAAAAAAAAGAAATTATAAGAATGTTCATCCAATATGAAGTGATATAAAAGATTTTGTCTCATTGAAATATAACATAACACTACATATCGTTACAAAAAATTATGAATTATGAAATTTTTTCAAAGGAATTTTCTACACCAGATTTACACTTTTTACCAGAAAGCTTCACTCAGAGAAAATCAATTATTATTTGCTCAACAATAATAATTATTTTAAATACAGTGAAACTCACTTAAAAAATACTTAAGGAATTTTACTGATTAACACTCCCTTACTGGAGGGGGGTAATACGCTTACCCCAAACGCGTTTTGTGCCTCATCCAAGTTGTTTTTCACATCACATGCCTGAGAATACAAGGAGACCGTGTCACACTTTTTACGAAACTGAGTTAAGAACTCCAAAGTATCCACAAAATCATATCTATCAATCACAAATAGACCAAAACCATAACTCACAAAGCATACATTTTTTTTAAAATACTATAAGACCATTTACAAATTTAAAATTGAATAATAATACACACCAATACGTGCCATTTTGGCAGTATCTGCTTGCGATACATACATGTATTTTATAAAGAACTTCAAATCTGATGTAAACGAAGAAGAGTTAGATGAATCTTATATAATAAGAACCAAAT
The DNA here is from genome assembly GCA_936435175.1 of Glyphotaelius pellucidus. NCBI lineage: Eukaryota > Metazoa > Arthropoda > Insecta > Trichoptera > Limnephilidae > Glyphotaelius > Glyphotaelius pellucidus. The sequence goes on along the minus strand of OW386551.1, from coordinate 10,193,271 downwards.
ATATTTCTCATACAGTTGATGAGCTGCCTTGTGCAAGTTGATCAGAATATGTCAAAGAGTATAATGTTTTTGAGGGAAATGGAATAAAGAAGTGCTTTTAACTTTTTTTTTATATTTCTGGTTCTTTATCAGATTAAAATAATGTTTTAAATTTCAGTCTGTAAAAAATAATTTGGACCATGTAACATTTAATTGGAATTTCTTAAATTTATCAAAAAATGTAACACTACATTAAAAAGTCAACATCATTTAATAATAAAATAATTTGTTTTGATAAATTCTCCGACATTTTATTTTACTAAGGTCAAAAACGTCAATACCTCGATATCTCAGAAAATAAATAAATGTGACATGGTCTCCTTGTATTCTCAGGCCTCCTAATTCAAATATCCTAGAAAAACTAATTGGTAATCGATCTGCAAAAAAAAAAAAAATCTGTTACTTTTTATTAAAGTTAAATAATATCTATCAAATTCAGACAAAATTACTCTCCCCTTACAGGTTCGCCAAATCATAAAAGGTTCAATTTAATGGAAAGGGGTACAATAATATATGTATGTATTTGAGTTACACTCAATTTCATACTAGGACATGGGTCTTTTACGGTTTAGCATTACTTAATGATTGACTGCTGGGCGAAGATGAGGGATGTCCGATTAAAACGGTAACTAGTATCTAGTAACTGAGTGTTACTGGAAAGGGCAAAAGGAATATTAAGACTGATGTATGGGGGACCCCAGTGACCCCATTCGGGTAGCAAGATTTTTACCTTCAGGTATGTAAAGGTTTAGAAATTCTATTTTTTTGTCCCTACAGAAATTTAAAAAAAATGGTCAAATTTATCCCACATCTGAAGTTTTCCCAAATAAGATATTTTTTCCGGGCTTTATGAATATATTATAAGTGAGTTTCACTGTATTTTTATTGACACAGAAGTAGAGATGGATGATGTTGGCGACACTTGTGTGCACTCGATTTCTTATTAAAAATGGTTTATTGCCCATCATCTCCTTTGCTTCTATTATCTATGACTCCAACGTTCTTTTGATGTACAGGTCTACAAATGACTTCAAAGCGCATTTTTAATGCAGACCAACTATCAGCCTCACTAATAAATGTGTTCTAAATTACAGTAAACTTATCAGTTGTGTAAAATTTAAAACACATTTACTGGAAAAGTTGTATTAGTGTAATACTCAAATGATCAAAAAGCTGAAGGCAGAACATAAAATCTTGTTTGGGTGAGAGCTGTTTATGTTTCTAGGCGTTCTAGCACCTTCTTATACGACTCCTCGACAGTCTTGTATTGGCTGCACAAGCGCTGGAACCCTTCCTCCACTCCAGACATGGAAACAGCAGCGGCGTACTCCTCAGCTTTGAGGACCTTCTGCAGCTTCTTCAGCTCATTCTTCTTTTTCTGAAATAAGACAATAAATAAGGATCCGTATCCATATAACATAAAACATCGTATTTTTCGCTTTTGACGGTTGGAAAAGTCGATCTGGTAAGTCATAGATAATGCATTTAAAAATATTCTAGTGTTGCTATATGAATGAAACCATCAAGAAAAGTATTGGCGCAAGCAATTCTAACCTTGTCCTTCATACAATTTCTTTATACACAGGGGTTAAAATCGCATTTAAAAAAAAAAAGGCAATTTTTTTTCCGCGCACGCTAGCGTGTTTCCGGCAAATGACGGGTTAAACTGCCGAACAACTGCCGTGAGTATTAATTACCATAAGTTGGATGCATATTTAAATACTTCTGTGAGTAACTTATCAAAATCTTATGTAAGCCGTAAATTTTACTTACGAGTGTAAAGCTAGCCTTAGAATAATATAATGACGGTAATTTATTAGTAACGCGTTAACACTTCGCGCGGCTATCCTGACTAGTTTTCATAAAACGAGGGGCAACCGAGTGGATATGCGATAGTCGGCAATGGGTACCATAGTGACAGTTGAGTAGATGTCCTTTGGGTCTAGCATACTTTTGTTGAAAGTTGTCAAAGTTATCGCATTGTTATTTTTGCTGCGGTTTCTGAGTTTCCGGCGAAAAAAAGTTAATCATATTAATAATAAATAAAAAAGTTGATAAAGAAAATAAAATGATAAAATAGAATAATAAGCAAATGGTAATACTCTGAAAGATAACTTATAGGGCGGTCGGTAAAGTGAAGTGCGTATTGATTATGATAACTTTGAAGTACCTGGCTTGTGGGAGTTGTTTGCACAGCACATAATAATAATATTATTATGTGCTGTGTATAGTATAATCAAAATAACTTCTTTGAAATACAATCAGGTAGAAATGCTAAGAACTTTTTTCCATAGGAAAGCTAATAGTTCAGAAATGCACAAAATAATTTGCAAGGCAGATAGAAACATTACACCTTTAAATTTATACGACGATAATGCCAACATTCTTTTAAATACCAACCAGGAATTATTAGATTCCTGGTCAAATAAAATTATTCACGCCAAACACTTCAATTATCTCAACCAAACGTATGTTGACAAACTTTCGTCAAACAAATGGTTGAGTATTGGAGAATTGAACGCAGAAATAGAAGGATTTATGCTTGCCATTCAGGATAGAGTCATTAATACTAAAAATTATAGGAAGTATATAATCAAAGATAGAAATCGAATTGATGATTTATGTAGAAAATGTTTGGCTTTTCCGGAAATTATAGAACATATTATATCGGGATGTTCTATATTAGCGCCTTCCGAATATACTTTTAGACACAATCAGGTTTTAAAAATAATTCATCAAAGTTTGGTAATTAAACATAAATTGATTGACTGCCGTAATGTAGTACCGTATTATGAATACGAACCAAATTCGTTTTTAGAAAATGAATTTTATAAAATATATTATGATAAAACTATACTAACAGACAGAACGATTCGTCATAATAGACCCGATATAGTTTTACATGACAAAATTAAAAAGATAACTTATATCATTGATGTCGCTATTCCAAATTACTGTAATATTCAAAAATCTGTTTCTGAAAAAATTAGAAAATATACAGATTTAGGAAATGAGATTAAAAGAATTTGGCATTCTCGGACTATAAAAATATTACCATTTGTTATTTCGGCTACTGGCATTATACCTAGCTCTCTAATTAAAAATTTAGGCTTATTAGATTTGTCTAAGAATCTTTATATAAAAATGCAAAAATCAGTCGTATTAAATACATGTAGGATTATGAAAGATTTTTTAAATATTTATATTGAGGGATCGGTAGGATTTATCGGTTCAGTTAGGAGTTCTATTGAGCCGAACCCTCTGATATGAAAATATCTGGAGTCGGTGAAGTATTTTCCCATATGGTCTCTGGTAGGTTGACGTGTTGTTCTTGTATAGTTTTGTATTTAGTATACTTATACAATGCAATTACATCGCGTGAATTGACTAGATTAGCATTTGTGGAAAAGTGTGTGGAAGGATTAAGTTTTTCCTGTGAGGAAGATTTAACCTGGACATAAAATCTAGAGAACAAATAAAAAAGTTATTAAAAAAGATTCCTTAGTAAATAATGCGGAAAATGAATTAATCTTAACCTGCCCCTTGCCGTTCGTCCGCCGGCGTACCATCGGCGCAAGCCAAAATAATCACTAAAAAATAATTTTGCTATGCGATTTTAACCCTTATGTATAAAGAAAACGTGTGAAGAAGAAGGTCAGAATCGCTTGGGGCATTCTTGTTCATAAGGTATAAGATACCGTGAACCCACCTAGAGCAGCGATATATTTTCTTTGAAATTGTTTATGACACGGCCTGGAACTTTTTCGCGCCGCTCGGCTGTCAAAATGGCGGCTGTCAAGTCTCGCGTCGCGGTCGACGAAATGATCGTAAAACGTATAAATTCATTGAATAAACGCAAGTAATATTGTTCTTGTGTATAGTTTAGTATTCAAGGAATGTGTTTCAGTAAAGATTACATAAGATAGCATAAAATTAACCTGCAAAATATTACGTAAAAGTCAAAACATCGCAAAATTTTTTCGTTTTTTCTGTGGCATTTGAAAAGTAGTAAAAAGTATAAATTCATTGAATAAACGCAAGTAATATTGTTTTTATGTATAGTTTAGTTGAAGTTGCCTTTTTTTGGTTTTTTCTTGGCATTTGAGGGGTTAAAGTATAATTTGTTCAATACCAATAAATACTCCGTTGAGATGCTTGGAGCATCAGCTATTTGGTATTAAGGACTACCATAGATAATAGAAACGAGGAAGACAGGTCATGAACCATTATTAAAATGAAACTGAGCGCACAACAACATTGTTTACCCATACCCAAAAAGATTCCTTAGTAAATAATGCCCCAGTAGAAGTAAGAAAGCGCATCACAGCCGCTAACAACACATACTTCGCGTTGCTGCCAGTGTTCAAATCCCGAAACGTCCATAGGAGAACCAAAATAACCCTATGTAAAACAATTATTAGAACGGTCTTGGCCTGTGGATGTGAGGCGGGAACACTGACAGCAAAGTCTGCGGAACAGCTAGACACCTTTGAAAGAAAGGTACTTTGAAGAAGCCTAGGAGCGGTGCAAGAGCAGTTTTTTATTAAAAGTTTATAAAACATTTAATAAAAAAACATAGCAAATTTTTTATGTTTGCATTAAAAAATTTATACTTAAAAAATTATGTGTTTATTTCGAATTATAAAATTTGAAAGGATATTTATTTCATCAGCTTTCAAAAACAGTTTTTAATTTTCAGATGCATTGAGAAATATTCCATTTTTTGGATTTTATTGCAAAGCAGAATTTAACCTTACGTCGAAATAGGCCGAGGCCTGAGGGGTTAATTCTTAATTCTAGCAAGTTAGTAAGAAGATAAAACAGAAAAGCGACAAAACAGATTAAGTTAGGCGTGTTGTTTATTTTATTATTTTCATTTTCATTATTTTCATTGTCGTAGAATGATTTGTTTTTTCATAGAATCAAGTAGGTAGTGCTAGTTACCTGGAAGGGAGCATTGAGTCGGTTCTTGATGTCCAGCCGATAGTCCTGGTACTGGCGCGGGTCGGAGGTGTCGGTGTACTTCAGGCGCAGGATCTCGTACACGCGGCGTGCTTGGCGCCCGTTTATCTTGTACTTGCTCTGGGCCTGCTTGGCCATATCTTTTGTAAATCTGCAACAGTCACACACATCTGGATGAGTACCTAGTCTTATTTGGGTGTAAAACGTACAGTTAAGAAAGTGTGATATTTAGTAAAATGGAACAAAGTAACTGAGTAACACCGATTTTGGAACCAATCATAGTAGAATCAAATGTGAGGTTATGTTCAAATTCCGAATCTGAATGATTCACTGGAAGGGAAAAATGACAACTCAATCCAATAAAATTCAAATTCCAAAAAACCTTTATTGTTCAAAATAAACATAATCCACCTTACTAATAAATGTGTTTTAAATTTTACCCAACTGATAAGCAACCAATTATATAAGTTTTTATTCCAAATGTGCACAGTAATCACTGGTTAAAATCCTTTGGGTACGTGCTGTTACTCTGTACACAGTTTGTTAGTATTATTGTCAAATATCAACAGATGGTTTTGACTTTCTCAAAGGTTGTGAGGCTATTTTTCGCATAGTTGCAAAATTATCAAAAAATGCTGATTACATACTAACCCATTCAATATATTATTACGTTCAAAGGCGGGAAGGTTTTCACAGTTCTGGACGTCCACATAGTCCCGGATCCTCTGGAACTCCTCGGATGGATCCTCCACGGTTATATCCACAACGGAGCTTATCGGGATGTAGTGCAAGTATACGGCCTGAAATTGAGATACAGCCACTTTAGCTTTTTCATCATCACTGAAATCACCTTAATATTGAAAATTCATGCGAGATGAGAATTTATCGGTGACCGGACAACTCAGAATGAAACCAACTCAGAACCATCTCAGATAAGTCATTTAGAGTGACAAAAAATATAAATAAAAAATTGGTTAAATAGGTTATGTTAGGTTAGGGTTATTGGCTAATTTAAAATTATTTTTTTCATAGCTTTTAATGACTTTTCAAGGAGGTGTTGAGTTGACTTTATTCTCAGTTGGCATGGAACCGAATTTACCATATCTGTCCCGAAACAAAGTTTTTTTTTAATTTTTTTTTTTTAATGTTTGGGTTGGGTTATGTTTGGTTTAATGGTCCCATAGAATTTAATTTTCGTTCTATTAATTGACCATGGAGACTGGTAGAATAGAACTGGTGTGAACCCAGCAACAAAAACTAAAGTTTAAACAGCTCTTATGCAAGGCTACTAATTTGCACATGTCATTCTTCATGAGGACCTCAGATAATAGGACACAGGAAATGGGCCATGAACTTTTATTGGTACGAAACCGCACGCACTCGTCGTCACATCAAGAAGCTACAAAAAATCGCTCATACAGACAGCGGCGCCGTGTTTCTACCTATAAACCAAATGCATAACTTTCATTGGCTTCGTCCTTTTGCTAGACCGAACACTTTGGTTGTAGCTCAGTGATAGCCTCCACACCGTATCTTCATTTGTTTCTACCATCTATGGTTTAACATAACGATACCTGCAGCAGTTGAGCGCCGAGGCCCATCCTCTGGAAGGGCGGCAACACCAAGCACTGTGAGATGCGTGGACGCGTGTGGAAGGGGTAGGCGTAGTAACGGTACACGGTGCACAGACCAGCCACGGCGCGGTGAACGCTCCCATCACTGCTTGTGTAACGCTCGAAACTGCAACAAAAAACTGTAGTAAATACATCATTGCTTAACCCTCGGATTGCCAGCGGATTGATTAGGAATTCACCGCACTCGTCTCGATTTTAAAGTATTTTGATCAATACTTTCTTCTAATGGAACCAACATTTCAGATAGCTTCGCAGTATCCAACATCAAACCAGATGTGTCACTGCAAGACTCTAAAAACGTAGGCTCAGGGAGAAGAAAATACAAAATGACTTAGAATCATAAAAGTCAAACAACAATAGAGTTATTTTTCATTGAATAAATACTAATTTTCTAAAGTGAAACAGTTATGCATACATCATAATCAAACACCATGTCATAAAAGTTTATTTAGAATGAAGGAATGTAGGTATTCACATACATATTAACCAGAAATTTGGCTTATTTTTCTGCTTTATAATAAACTAGCTTTTCCCCGCGGCTTCGCTTTTAAAGCGCCCTTGAGGTGATTTTCTCACAAAAATGGCGCTATAGAAATTATCCAAAAATATTATTATTCGCTCGCATGGTATTACGGGAAATTACTGTAGCACTTGCACTTATCAATTATCTCCCCCCCCCCCCCCACCCCACCCCTTTCCCCTCCCGCATTCCATATATTCATTCCCTTACATTCAGTTTTCAAACATCTCGCCTACCACCTAAATTTCATAATTTTTTTTTTTTTTTTTACAGTTAATACCGCACAAGAGTCCCAACTGCTCCCGTCTGGAGCCAGTGAGACTATGGCATCCCCAATTGGGGTATGTTGTGAGGCTGAAGGTAGTGGGGAGGGGAAGGAGATAGGGAAGAGGAAGGTGGGAAGTACCTGGCTATTCAGATCTGGTCACTAAACACGGCTAAAGCCATTTCAAGCAACGTTTCAATTCTGAATGGTGGTCTTACACCAGGGCGATACTGATAGTATCTTCCACTCTGGAACGTGCCGCAAATATACTATATATTATTTTAAATGAATAAATTGTGAAATAACACAAATTAATCAAATAAAATTTATTTGCGCACGCCGGGTTTGAACCCGCGACCTTCGGATTGTGAGTCGAGAGTCTTGCCTCGGGACCACGGAGGCCGTCAAATAATGCTATAGCTCAAAGAAAAAAAGAATTACTTATCCAATTTTGTTCATTTGTTCGGAATTTATGCGCTTACAAACATTTCGGATGTTTATTTTTATTTAAATATTTGGAAGTTCATTAACATAATAAAAAAATACCCTATTTATCATTCAGTCTTTATAATCGTTATGAATTATATTTTTAATATAGGAACTCTCATCTGACATTTATTCCAAGCTTGTCCAAAAAAAAAAACGAATTCTAATATTTGAATTTTCTGCAGTAGTAGCTGACCAGTAGACTGAGTACCTACCAGCATAGAGCCCAAAAATATATCAACATTGTTTCCATGGAAAAGATTTTTTTCTGACGTTAGCAAAAACTCGCTTTTGTTAGCGACAGAAAACGTATAACATATATAATATATTATATTTATAATTTCATAACGCCAGAGCTTACCATCATATATAACCTGTAGTCTGTGCATATAATTTAGCTTTATATTGGTGAAAGAATTATTAAAGTCTTTATATTGTGTTATGCGTGAAAAGGTCATAAACAAACTCGAGCAGTTTCGCATTTATAATATTAGTATGGATTGCAAATAAATGGAATGTTTCAAAACAAATCTGAAAACTAAAAAAAAGCCGCAGCGGTAAACGGCCACGAAAATTTGATTTACACAAAATTATTGGTATTTTTACTAATTTATTTCGAATAGGTATTTGAATTTAAAGGGCCGGCCGTGGAAATAGATCGTATTTTTACGAATTTACTTCGATTATCTAAATTTGAAGAGCCAGCCGCGGCAGTAATCAGCCGCAAAAATTTGATTTACGTGGAAATATATTGTATTTTTACTAATTTACTTCGAATAACTGAATTGGGAGGGCAGGCTACGACGGAAATCGGCTGTGAAATTTCGATTTACTCGAAAATATATCACATTTTTATGAGTTTAAAGGGACTGTAATCGGCAGGGAAAATTTGATTTACACGGAAAACATTGTGTTTTTACGAATTTTCTTCGAATACATGGCCGACTGCGACGGTAAATGCCTGTGAAAATTCGATTTATACTGGTATAAGTTGTATTATTACGAATTTACTAAGAACCCACCCGGATTTGAATTTGTGGTCAAGTAACTCAATTTTCGGCAATTTTTTTTCATAAGATTTCAAATTAAGTGGGAATTCGTTAATTTGAATTTTTTTTTTGATAACCGTGGATTTTGAATTTATGGGGTTCTACTGTATAACAAAACAACAACAACAACAAAACAAAATGGATAGGAAATCAAACTAAAGAACTCTTACAATCTAGAGCAGAACTAATATCAAACCCTAAGAAGTCAAAAACCACAAGAAAAGAAATAGCCCAAATTAGTAACAAAATCAAAACTCAAATGAGAAAGGACCATCAGAGATATAGATTGCAATTACTCGAAGAGTGCATACAAAGAACAGGAGGCAGCAAAAAAGCAACCAAACAACTATTAGAGAAACGAAACTGGATACCAAATTTAATAAATAAGAACCACAAATATGAAAAGCGTCGCCCAGAAATCATCTCTATAGCTACTAGCTTTTTCGCCGAACTGTATGAAAGGAAAAATACTATACAAGCAACAAGCCTAACGGGAGGAAGCGAAGTACCGGACATAATCTCTGCAGAAATAAATAAAGCTGTGAAATCTCAAAAGAAAGATAAAGCTCCAGGATCAGACGGCATTACCAATGAGTTCCTCATACTAAATAAAGACTACCTAATGCCAATTCTCAAACACCTTTTTAATGAAGTACTACATAGTGAAATTATACCCAACCAATGGACAATGTCGACTATAAAACTTTTGCACAAAAAAGGAGATAAAAATAACATAAATAATTATAGACCTATCAGCCTGTCGTCAAATATCTATAAAATCTTCGCTAAAATAATACTTGGCAGAATAACCAAGACTCTAGATGAAAGTCAGCCAAGAGAACAGGCAGGATTCAGAAGCGGATACTCGACTTTAGACCATATTTATGTTATCAAACAATTATTCGAAAAAAGTAAAGAATTCAACATCACCTTTTATTGCTGCTTTGTGGACTACAGTAAAGCTTTCGACACAATAGAACATGAAAAGATCTGGCAGGCACTTAAGAATCAAGGTGTCGAAATCAAATACATAAGAATTCTAAAAAACATCTATGATAACAGCAAAGCTAAAATTAAACTAGATAAAGAAGGAAATGAAATCAAAATAGAAAGAGGTGTACGCCAGGGCGACCCCCTCTCACCTAAACTTTTTACGGCAGTCCTGGAGGAGATCTTTCGTCAATTAGATTGGGAACAATGTGGGCTGTCCTTAACGGTGAAAACATTTCACATTTAAGATTCGCGGATGATTTGATAATCCTCTCGCTGACGAGTGCAGGCCTGCAGATGATGTTGAATGAACTAGATAGAGAAAGCCGAAAGGTGGGACTAGTCATGAACACAGAAAAGACCAAAGCAATGACAAACGGGAAGCAAGAACCTATCAAGATCAATAACAATCTGATCGATTATGTGGATGAGTATGTATACCTAGGTCAAATCATTTCTCCTTTAGATTTAACCACAAAAGAAGTAGACAGACGTATTGGAAATGCTTGGAAACAATATTGGGGTTTGAAAGAAATAATGAAAAACAGTGAAATCAGGATAGCTATCAAACGGAAACTTTTTGACACCTGCATACTTCCTGTACTTACTTATGGTTGCCAAACTTGGGCACTCACAAAAACTCACAATAAGAAGCTCGAAACATGTCAAAACTCCATGGAAAGAAGTATGATGGGGAAAAGACTGTCCGATAGAATAAAAATTGCAACCATTAAGAAGCAAACAAGAACAAAAGATGCCATAAAAACAATAAAAAAGCTAAAGTGGAAGTGGTCAGGCCACACAATTAGAGGAAGTGAAAAATGGTCAAAATTAGTCATGAATTGGTTCACAAGTGACAAGAGAAAACGAGGTAGACCATTTAGACGGTGGGTTGACGACATCAAAGCCGTGGCAGGTGGTACATGGACAAGAACAGCTAATGATAGAGAGAAATGGCGACAGTTGGAGGAGGCCTTTGTCAACTAGTGACATACAGACAGGGAGTCGATGCATGATAAGTGAAAAGTTTATTAAAAATAATGTTATATAATTTACTGTCTGAATAAAGGCTATTATTATTATTATTATTACTGTATAAAGAATTTAATTCAAAGTTTAAAGAAGGTTAACTCACAGAATAAAAAAAGGTTAACTCATAGTCAAAGAAGCTTCGTAGCTTCGAAGCTTCGAAGCTACAGTTTCGTAGTATAAAGTTCAACTCATAGTGTAAAGAAGGTTAACTCACAGCATAAAGAATTTTAACTTGCATTATAAAGAATTTAACTCACAGCATAAAAAGGATAACTCACAGTATAAAAAGGTTAACTCACAGTATTAAAAAGTTAACCCACAGCATGTATAAAGATAGTAAGCTCACAGTATAAAGAAGGTCCACTGGTCATCATCCACGTCGATGAAGGATGCCGCGTCCACGTACCACAGCAGGAAAGTCTGCAAGCGTGTGTGAAAGGCCAGGAATCCTGGGGTAGTGGTCTCGCAGAAGTAGGCCTCAAACTTCCTCTCGGGCATCTCCTCTGCAAGTGGTCATCGATTACATCATAAACTCAATAAGAACCCAAATTAAGGCGTTAGATATAATAGACAATTTATGCTTTTAAAATTATTTTTATGTGAATACCACACAAGAATATCAAATAATGTTTCCAACCACATGAAGTGAGACTGTGGAATCCACAAGTAAGGGTAAGTTGTAAGGATGACAGTGGGGAGGTAGTAGGGAGGGGGAAGAGGAAGATGAGGAAGTACCTAGCTATTCAGATCTGGTCACCAATGGTTAAAGCCATTTCAAGCAACGTTTCAATTCTGAATGGTGGTCTTTCACCAGGGATACACTGAGAGTATCTTCCACTCTGGAAGGTATGGAATGCGCGTGCATGCACAAGCGTGCCGATTGTCGCCAAGCTACGACCAAATTGCACGAACCATCAAAGTGGCAGAGCCAAAAAAGTTATGCGTTTGGTCAAAGGCGGGGCACTGCTGTGCGTAGTTGAGATTTGCAGAAGTATATGTGAACAATGTTGGCGACACTTTTGTGCGAGCAGCAGAACAGCGGTTCACGACTCACCTTCCTTGTTTCTATTATCTTTGGGTAAGAGCATTGTCTACACTTATCTAACAAAATACGGTAAATATTTACCTATTGTGGACACGCTCAATACGAACTTTTTATTACAAAAACACTTAACATCAGATAGATAATATTGAGAAGTAAGTATTTCAGTTTCCGGAATTGAAAAATAATGAATTTTATTAGTTATTTCGTTAAAATTAAAAACGGTTTTTTGCTTGGCGGCCATTATCATTGATGTCAAAGTTTTGATGTTAGTTTTTTTTTTTCTCTTATTTAATCCAAAATTTTAACACATGACCCTAAAATAGGTTCTTAAGTTCTTAGGGTTTAATTAAAAAAGGAAAAAAAAAACTAGCCTAAAAAATTATTATATCAAAACATGGCGTGAAGGAAAGATGTGAAATTGTCTGTTTTTTATTGAAATATCTGCCAAAATGCATTATTTTCCAATTATGGAAACTGAAATACTTACTTCTCATTGTTATCTAACTGATTTAAGTATTTTTGTAATAAAAAGTGCATATTGAGCGTGTCCACAATAGGTAAATATTTACCCAAAATACATAATATTGTCAAACTCACCATGTTTAATAGAGAAGGAGTGCACGAGAGTGCCGTAGGGTACAAAGGCATATTCCTTGGCCAAACTCTTTATCAGATCCTCCGTGTTGGTCATGTAGTTGGGGGCCAGCACCTCCGACAGCTTGCCCGCTATATCATCAGGCTTCACCCCATCAAACTGGGCTGGGTCAACCTTAAAACATTGCACACGAGTTTTTTTTATAAACTCGATTTAAAAACTATATATTTCCATGAATTGGAAATTGGATCGGGATAGATCTGCAGCATGAAACAAATTATATATTGTTAGTGAGCATTATCGGTTGTTGGTATTAAAGATTGTTGACATGGGTTTTGTGAAAATCACCACTAAGGGCAAACACAATTTTAATGGATACATATTGCTAGTTTGGATTGAGGAATTAAGCTTACAAAAGAGGCTATAGAAACTTTGCTAAGCAAGCAGTTGAACCAAATTATGTGCAACAATAACCTTGGGTGATTTGACAAAAATGCAAAAGTCTATAGATTGAATGTTATTATAACATTTATACCTTTTCAGTATAGCTGATTCCTAAATAAGTCTGCAGTGAAGCTGCCGTGTAGTACAGGCGAATGTGAAGATCTGTGTATCCAAATATGTTTTCACTGTCTCCGAATACTTGGTGACACATTTCAGGGCTAAAAGCAACACTGTCATCTTCAATATCTTCCGGAGTGCGAACTGGAAAAACAACAAGTTGAATATCAAACTAATCAAGAAAAAAGACCAAGCAATACCGACGAATGTTTTACGCAAAAAATTCACAAATCCTTTTTAAGTAACTTACTTAGTTTTAGTTCCAAGACAGTATTAGCATCCACCACAAGATGGGATAAAGCGTCCATCCTGAAACAAGCAAATAAGAGTAATTATGATCGCTTTTTCATTTCATTTGGTAAACACATTCATTGAAACGGAAGACGAAATTGCCGCCAAAATTTATTTATTTTTTTTGCGTATTTAGACAGAATTGAGGTAAAATAAATAGGAAATTACATGTTCGACGACATCTTGCGCTTTTGACTTCGTGTTTCAATGTCTAAAACTATTATTCAAACGATAAGATTAGTAAAAAACACAATATTCTCCTACGCATACGCGGCCACCATTTGACAAAAATACCTAAGACAATGTTTAATCCAGGAAATTTGACAGTTTTATGAAAGTGTTGCCAAGGACAACGATAAGGAAAAGGAGGTAAATAATTTAACTGCTATTTTATTTGTCTATTTCAAAGTAAAATACAAATCTTAGATTGGACAAATTAGTCGGCTGAAGGTGTAAATTAATTAAGTAAATTCTCTACAAATCTTTTTTTTTCATCTTGTGACACGGAACCCCTTCGACGAAAAAATATTCATAGGTGCAAAAGTGTTTTGACTTTTCTTCAATTTATGCATTTTTTATTCCGACTTTCTAAAACCACCCACTTGTAAATAAATACTAAAAAAATGATCAGCTATTTTCTCATTTCCAAAATATAATGGTAATATGGTTCCCAAATATAATTCTATAATAATATTCTCCAAAATATAATAGTATTATGGTTCCCAAAACAGCAGTTTACGTTTTAACAATACTTAAGAGTATAAACCATATATTTCATATACCATTTTTGAGATAAACAAATAAAAAAAGTACAACATATTTAACAGATAGTCTTATAATTCAATTTTCCAACAAAGCTGATTTCAGAGTAACACAGTAAGTTGTATTATTTATCCCACGATTTGTTACAAGATAATCTTATACAATGAGAAATATTTTCATGAAGATGGTAAGAGAAAACAAAACGCTTCAATAAAAAATATCTTTATAAGAAATTCGGATTTTATCCAGTGATCGCAATGCTGTTATGCAGACATGCTGTTGTAATACTAGTTTGATTTTTTTATTAGTAAACTTTTTTAGAAATTACTAACATCGAATACGCCAAAAATAGCTCTAAGAAAGGATTTTTTTAAACGTATTATTTTTATTTGGATAAAGGACCAACATCATTAGTTATCAATCTTAGTTGTAAGCCACTTGCAATACATATATAAAAATCAAATGTATGAATTAATTTTAAAGCGCCCTTGAGGTAATTTTCTTACGAAAATGGCGCTATAAAAATCGTTACTATTATTATTATCACGGTGTTTGAATTTGTATTTATGTTATCATATTTTTTTATGTACACAACACATACATAGAAATATTTACATTGTCTATGGCATTATGTGACGTCATTATGGCCTAGTTGGGTTAGGTTTGTCGTAGAAATTTCTGTTAAAAAAATTGTCATTGCCCATGTTAGCGCTAATATTAGAGTTGATTTATTTACAAAGGAAGGAAGGCGCTGTAAGAAATTCGCCAAAAATAAGCGAAACAGAAATAGAGTTGCGTTTGAGCTAAAATGAGTCGCCATGAAGGTAGGTGGTGGTGATAATCAAAATTTACACGAATGACTTCTAAAGGCTGCAATCGTCACTGCAGCTGGATATTTCGCGATCTATATCCTTAATATTATTTCTCTTTGTTCTCTGGAGCTCGTAAATAGTATCATTGACCTAGCTTATAATGTGAAGGACATGTTTTGTAGGAATATTTTGACATTGTTTGCAGGAGTCAGCTGCGATTCATGTATGAAAAGCAACTTCAGGGGGCGCCGTTATAAATGCCTTATATGTTACGATTATGACCTGTGCGCCTCTTGCTACGAGAATGGAGCAACATCAGCTCGCCATACAACGGACCACCCCATGCAGTGCATCCTCACACGATCTGATTTCGGTAATGTTTACACTTCACGCCTTGGCCATTATTTCCTTTCATTCTGTCACCTCATTTCACAATATCAACCATACAACTCAAATCGTGACTATTTTAGCTTCTTTTGTCATGGAATATCGAATAAACATTCCTTGGATTCGATTGCTATGTTTGGTGGAAACCAAAGAACCAATAAAATGCTAATAAGGTCAATATCAAAGTCTCAAAAGATATTGTTATGACAGCTTACACGTTGAAACAGTTAGTCAATATAAATTGACCATCCAATTATATTATTATTCTGGCAATATTTTTATTTTCAAAGCATTATTATTTTACAAATACTTATTGGTTTTTGTATTGGTATTAAAACTGCTTAATGTATTCCGTTGAAAGATGATGGCATATGCAGTACAATTATACTAATGGACAATCACATTAAATTTATATCGTATACTTCTTTCTACTAACTTGTCACATGTAAAATGGTGACTAACTCGGGGCGAAGACAAGACTTTTTTAGCATGGTATTTTGATATCAATAATTGATCATTTTGAATTAATTTAACTCCCTTAAAATTTAACACAAAATACATAATATATGATCAAGGCATTTTTGAACCGTATAAAAATAACTTTCGTTGTTCGTAAAGGGCATATTTGAAAGATAGTTACTTATTATCTTTATAATTAATGTTCACCAAGCCCATAATACATATTATGAGATAAATATAAAACAGATGTTCACATTTGATTTGAGATTCTCATCATCAAAAGTATTATCGTATTTCCTTTAGCCAACGTTTCAGACAACCTTGCAGTGTCCATCATGAGGGCAGATGTGCTAGGCTGTCTGAAACGGTGTCAAAAGCTATAATACTTAATACCCCAAAATCAATCAAGATAACAGATTTTAGAGTTTCAATGTCTATAAGCATTCAACCAGCATTGTGTTTTTAGCTTTAGCCATATTAATCTTAATCTAGTTTATTATAATGACGGTTGTTTGTGAAGTTACATAATTTTGCAGCATTCAGGTACTATTGTATAGAAGCCATCTTTGGCAAGGGGCAAGGGAGGAATGGGGTGTACAAAATACATAGGGAGTTGAGTTTTCGTTGTAACATTGACGGCACTAAAATTTAATCCTATTTTCTCTACAAAGCAGCTTAGACTTTGGGTTACCTCCGGTATTGGGGTTAATGGTTCACACACACTTAGTAAAATGCAATAAAAAAGTCTTATGTGATAGTTAATTTTCAGTGGTGTCAGCATAAAAAATGCTCTTATATTTGGTCAGTTACTGTTACATTAATTCATTGTCTCGTGTATGATTTGTGATTTTCACGGCCAAAAGTATTATTGTGATTTATTTTTAGCTTGTTGCGGTACCTCCTTCTTTAGCCAATGTTTCGGACATTGGCTGAAGAAAAATATATCCAAAGCATATCCAAAAATAAATCACGATATTGCATTGTCTGATGTTAAATGATTATCCTAAATTGAAACCTTTTTTTATGTCAATACTGCATAAGAGTCCCAACTGCTCCCAGCTTTCTGGAGCCAGTGAGACCATTTTATCCCTAATCAGGGTGTGTTGGCTTAAGGTGTGGGGAGGGGAATGAATTGGGGACAAGAAAAGTGGGGAAGTACCTGGCTATTCATCAGATCTGATCAACATCACGGCTAAAGCTATTTCAAACATCATTTCAATTAAGAGTGATGTTCTTACACCAGGGCGTTGCTGAGGGTATCTTCTATTCTGGAATGTTTCCCAAATTTAATATACTAGCTAGGGTACCCGCTTCGCCCAGGGAGTCGATATGTGATTGAACTGACGTTCGAACCCATGAAGGATCTTGTTTTATGTACCTCTACCAATGGGTAACGAATATGAACGAATGTTCAAGAATATTCTGCAACATTCGAGATTGTTCTGGAATATTCCACAATGATCTGGGATGATCCGGAATGTTCCAGATTGTTCCCGAACATTCCACAACATTCCAGAATGTTCTGCAATGTTGTGGAATGCTCTCGAATAGTCTCGAATGTTCTGGACTGTTCTAAGAATTTCTACAGGGCGAAACTTCCAGCATTTATATTTTCAAAGCACGCCCTTCAGGTAAAAATGGGAACCTTCTTCATTGATTGGGGATAGAGGGCTACAACACAATATAACTCAATCGATCGTACCGGGACTCGTTTCTGAGTTTTAGATTGCACATTGCAGAACACTTTCTTTTAAAATATATATTGATTATGCAAGATATCTGGGTGTAATATGCACAAACTTCGGGACATGACAAATGACCGTATATTGTTTTAAACTAATAATTTCTGAAGTAACACAAATTAACCAAATAAAATTTATTTGCTTGTGCCGAGACTTGGAGCCTTACCCCTCGACCACATATAGTTGTCTTCGAGCCTTTTGCCTCACCGTGTTTTGGGACACCGTTACATCTTATATGACTGTTCGAGGAATTATGCAACTGATGTACAACATTGCATTTTATGTGTCCGTAGCGGATTTGCTAGGAACTCACTGCACTCGCCTCAATTTTATGGCATTTCGAACTTTTAAAAATGCTCATGGCATACTCAAATAATAAAAAGAAAAAGTGAAAAAGCATACTCCAAATTCCGTGTCAAAAATGTCATATTTTTTTAATGAAAGCCTCATATGACTTATTTTCATTATGAATAATGTTTATTTTTGTTGAAAATATAATAATTCTAAAGGATATTTTCTTACTTCTTCATTATACCTATAATATTTTTTGTAAAATTAGAGAGAAAAAACTTAATGTAAGAAACTACATAGGAATTACACATTTTCTGATAAGACATTACGATTTACAAAACATAGCCCATTCATACATGGAGCTCTTACAAGCGACTTGAGCTACTTGAGCACAGCACACGCGCCGCTCGTGACTACCCGCCATACTCTTTACCATACGATGCGCGCAGCATGTACGAACACTAGCAAAATAGTATGGCGGGTATGCACGAGTGGTGCGTGTGCTATGTCCGTGAATTTCGAGTCACTTGTAAGTAGCTCCATGTACAAATGCGCATAATCTTGCAAAAAACAAGTAAGTTCTTACGAAAGTAGTGTCAGCCGGCGCATGGCGGGCCGCTCGGCATTTTAGCTGGCAAACTAACGGTTTCACCGTAATCCAATCACCTACCAATAATATATTTTTATCTCTCTACGGCAACACTAACAATCTAAATCTCTATGGTAAATCTTATTGCTTTAGTATCATTGTAGAGTTTTACTGGCCTATTATATTTTTGTATTTCTTTATGGTAACTTTAATGATCTGTGTTATCGTTATAGACTAGTACCTACCTATTATACTTTTGTATTCCTTTATGCTAATACTAATGATTTTATGGTATCATTTGTAGACTTGTACTATGGAGGAGAAGCATTGGGACTCGAACAGCCACAGGCGTACACATGCCCCTTCTGCAACAGAATGGGATTCACGGATGCCACCCTACAGGAACACGTCACTGCA
This sequence comes from Glyphotaelius pellucidus, assembly GCA_936435175.1. Classification (NCBI taxonomy): domain Eukaryota; kingdom Metazoa; phylum Arthropoda; class Insecta; order Trichoptera; family Limnephilidae; genus Glyphotaelius; species Glyphotaelius pellucidus. The sequence goes on along the minus strand of OW386551.1, from coordinate 10,174,343 downwards.
GATCACGCCGATACTTCACAGGAGGTAAATTACTTGTTTGCTTGACAAAACAGAGCATTGAAGCAAAGTGAAGAAAAGAGAAAAAAGCTAATCCAACCTGAACTAACCTAACATGCTATCTTATAGTGTTCTGTTTTGCCACTGTTTGATTACCAAATTACACGTGGATCATTTGTTTAAATGCTAGTAATTGCAATATGTATCGGTGATTCAATCATCATGATTTGTATGCCTTGATGAAATGAGTTTTTACATGGATAAAACAATTTATTCATATTCCATATGTGCAGGTGTAAACAAACAATTCATCTTAATATTTTGAGGCATAACTTGTATAAAGTGTTTTTTTTTCTAATATAATTACATTAGTGACATTTATGTATAATGTACATAATCTATAAATGAGCAGTTTCTGAATAATTTAATGTTTCCCATAACGCATAACTTTTATTGGCTCCTCGGCACGCTTCCATGCCCACATCTCCCTGTATTTCCATTATCTTTGTATGCCAGTCATCCTAAGTACAGTTTATTTATAATAATGATTTTTTTTAGGTGGTGTGCCCAGTTTGCGCAGCAGTGCCAGTCGGTGAACCCAATTTCGTGACGGATGATTTTGCTGGACACCTCACCCTAGAGCACCGTACCGGGCCTCGGGACCTGATCTCTTTTCTCATATCCTTTACAATGTTACTTATTTTTAAATATTTATGTAGGCAAAATGGAATAATGATGATTGTTTGTTGCCTTATGCCTTTGGCTTACCTCCCCTTTTGAATGAGGGGCAGTTTTGAATGTCCCCAACCCACTTTAAGCTGCTAAAGAATCAAAGGAAATATATATATATATATATATATATTTTTTTTTTTACATGAGCTCCACACAGGAGGCCCTGAGGAAAATAATTTCCCCCAGGGCCTATGTCATCTTTGGGGATGCTGTGTGGAGGGTTTTTTAAGGAGAGGAAGGGAAGGAGAGTTCTGGGAAAGAAAAGGGTTTAAGGGGTGGGTAGGAATCTGAGGTTCAGTGTGTCCTGGTCATCCGCCTCCAAGACCTAGACAAACCTCACTCCATGAACCCGGGCACCCCTGCTAAATCACCAAACGTAGCGAACCACTTGGGGTGACCTATGGCAGAGGTGTTGGTTATCCAATAAAGGTTCCCGGGGCGGCGGTACCCATTCCCGCCTCCCAAGGTATAAGTACATATATAATTTTTTGTGTGACTCCTCACAAGAGTGCCCCTGTCTGTTGGGCAGCATTGTGAGGCTTGTTAAGGTAGAGGCTCTAGGAAGGGATTTATTAATGCGGGTCTTGAAGAAGCCTGAAAAAAGAAACAACCTGTTCTCTTGAAGCCATCATCAACTGTAAATGGGTGTTCCGCTCATGTACATCGAGATAAGACCGATTTGGATTGTATCACCAATATAATATTGTATTTGTATGCCTTTCTTGAAAGAATTGAGTTCTTATATGGACAAAGTAATTTATTCATATTCTCTATTTGCCGAATTAATTTTTGAGCCTGTAAATGGCTCAAAAATCAATTCATCTTAAGATTTTGAAGCATAACTTGTAAAAAATGTTTTTTTTTCTAAAATAGTTACAGCGCCATCTATGAATGAACAGCATATTTTTAAGTTTATGACCCCATGGTTGAGAGGTAAGGCTCTCGACTAGCAAACGAAGGTCTCAGGTTCAAATCCTAGCGTGTGCAAGTAAATTCTATTTGATTATTTAAAAACAATACATAGTATATTTGTGGCACGTTCCAGGGGTATTCTTACACCAGTGCAATACTTTCAGTATTGCCTTGGTATAAGAATACCATTCAGAATTGAAACGTTGCTTGAAATGGCTTTAGCCGTGTTTGGTAACCAGATCTGAATAGCCAGGTATTTCCCCATCTTCCTCTTCCCCTCCCCAATATCTTCATATTGATTTAATAATACCTTTAAGATAGTTCCCAATTCACATACATGAATGTTTGTTTGTTCGTGTCTCGGCACAGTCGCACACTTCCATGCTACATCTGTCTCTGTTTCTTTTATCCTTGTCTCAAACCATAGTATTATTGAATTTATTGTTCTTAACTAATGATTACGACGAGCCGACAGCCATCCGCCATGGTGGAGTTCGCCGCACACCTCACGCAGGAAGAGGAATTGGCGTTCGTTCGCGGCGGTCCAATATGCACTTCAGGTGAGCAAATAATATGAGTTAACATTGCTGATGTGTGGTAAAACCACGTACGACCGTGTTACTAATGTAAGGCTGATTTAAGCGCAATGAATAGGAAAGGATACTTGGATGGTTTGAACACGTAAAGCGGATGTGCGAAGAATTGAATGTATGAGACGTAAAAGTGTATAGAAAAAGTCGGGGACGTCCGTGGAAGACATGGCGCTGTTAACTGAATCAAATACTTGATTCGGGTCATGTCAAGAGTCAGAATAATAGAAGAGAACGATGTATGTGTGTGAAGGAATGAAGGAAGGAAGGAGCGGATGGCAAGCGGTCCACCCTCTGTCGATTCCTGCGGAGAAGCAGCGTGGTAGTTAGTTAACTTTGTTGTGGCATTTGAATTATATCGATTTGTTATTTGTATACTTTCGATGAGAACAAACAACTATGGTTTGAGATTTTCACAGCCAAAGTATTATCGTGATTTATTTTTGGGGTATTATGGCGTGTTGTACTACCTCTTTCTTACGTTTCGGACAGCGTTACAGTGTCTATCATCAGGGCTATCATGTAATCAAAGATTGTGGTGAAGTGTGTAAATGCAATTCCGTGTCGCGCACTCCAATCCTTTTAAGAGCTGGTATTTCAGTATAATTCGGTAATTTAAAATGATCTTCTGCGTTTAGTTTTTTGATAGCCATCAATTACCGGATACCAAGAACTATTTCAATTGGGTCTTCCCAGTTCTTCAGAAACAAATCCAAAGCGATGGCCGGTTTCAAGTAAATGCTCGGCAATTGCCGATCAGTCCGGTTGGCTGTTTAGAGCATGCTAACTCAGCCATCCTGACAAATCATAAGCCGACATACATAAGGATACAATTACGAATGTATGTTACCTGACATACATAAGCAACATTTCCATTGCACATCACAATCTTCCATTGCACATCTGCTCTGTTGATGGATACTGTAACGCTGTCCGAAACGTTGGCTAAAGAAGGAGGTAATGCCATAATACTTCAAAAATAAATCACGGTAATTATTTTTTCAATGTTTTTTTATTATTTAATTTTTTTTTTTAATTGAATATAATGTTATTTGTATTTTTGGTTTACTGAGTAAGATTTGTCATTTTAGGTGAAAGACACCCTCTAAGATCAAATTAATAACTTGTAAACTGCTGAAAAAAAAATCACCAAAATTTTTCAAATAACTCTAATTTTCGTCTAGCATCAAATATATTCTACCACTGCCATTTTAAATTCAGTCTGAAAGGGTTAAGTTAAGAGGACTGAGTCACCACTAGAAAACAACAGTCATAGATAAATTTAAAATGGGGGTGTTTAAAACTTCATTAATGGTCCGCGCTGAACGTCAATTCTCTTCATATTTTTGCTTTTGATCAAATTTAAATTAGCTGTAAAAACAGCACGGCCATTATACTTCACAACTGATCTGTTTTTTTTTTGCTAATAGACTTATTTGAGCCAGTTTGATTCGGTTTTTGGTCTGAGACTATCAGATAACAAAGCTGGAGCCAGTCGAAACATTGTGATTTCGGCAGGACAGCCAATATGACTAGCTAATATATCTGGCTGCTTGATGCAAGCATCTTGGCTGCCTAGTGTGTTCCCTGCCTAACATTTGATCTTTGTTGCGTCAGTCTATTTGCAATAATTCATGGAAAACCTCTCAATTCCCATAATAGCAAAGATGGTCATCAAATAGTGGCCAGGTATTCCTACCTCGGAATACTCATTTCTCTCATAATTGCAGTAGTGTTTCAATGTATTGGCAGAAAGCCAAGCCTCTGATAGGCGTTCAATGCTTAACTCTCTCTGCCAAGAAACTACATTTTAGCAGCTCACGGTTCCAACTGTGAGATTTTTATTTACGCCTAATGAGAAGATGGCATTCCTTTTTTATGCAATAAATGTTGAAAGAATAATATTATGTAGACTGGAGAGATAATTATTAGAGTAGGGCTATGACCTGCGGGAGTGTTATTGTGACAGAGTAACTATTGTTTGCGCTATTAGTTGTCCTGAATGAATTGCGTTGTGGGAGGCGAGTGCGACATGACAAGCCACCAACGAACTACTAATAAATCGTGCCCTTTCTGCACGTGGCAAGAGACAAGCGTCTTCGCATCTTCCTTTGTTAGCGGTCGAGCTATGAAACTGATTGTATATTAAATTGGAATACATAGCAAAGTATCTTCATAGCGAGATTGAACCAATGGAGACGTCTTTTGATTGTAAAGGTAACACAGGCACTGCGTGCATTTGTTTTTAGCGTAGTATAGCTACAGTAAATTGTATTGTTTTTTGTAGTGCGGGCAGCGGGTTGAGCGCTCTGTCGCCAGGATCCCGTGAGGCCGTAGTGGACCCCATCGCAGAGCTGCTCTCGCAGCTGTCGGGGGCTCGCAGGGCTGCCGGACCGGCCCCTGCTCCCTCCCAGCTGCAGCAGCTACAGATGCAACTGCAACTCGAGAGACACCAGGTATCGGTGAGTGTCACAAAGCACTCTTTTTGTATTTGTACCTTATTTTTAAGCAAGTCTACAATCATACAGCATAGTCTCTACAATCCAAACAAATAAAAACCGAGCCTTTAATTTTCGAATTACTGGAATCTTTAAGAAACAGCCGGATATTTGTAAAATTTGAGAGTTTTCCGAGACTTTGTAGATGCTACACAGTCGAAAATTATATCATATTTATCTTTCAAATCGAATTCTGTGGATTTACATATTAATATTATATACCCTTGCTAATTGAACTCTCTCCACTTTCAAATATTCTTAAAATTACACTATTTTCTTCAATTATAAATGTTTTCTTTATGGCTTGTGTTCTCTAACCCAGTGTTCCGCAAACTTTTTGCCTTCAAGGTACACCTACCGAAACAAGAAATTTTAGAGGAACACCAAAAAAAAATTTGGTTGTCTGTAAAGTCGGTTTACTGACGATAATTTTACGTGATAACGTCATATAATAACGATGGAGTGGAAAGAGATAGATGCGTCACAAGCCGAACGCTTGTTCTGCGCTCTCGCTTGCACGCTCGGCTTAGTCGGAACGTGACAATGAGTCATGCTTTTTCATGAGGGCAGCCGGCGTTCATCGATTTATAAGACGTTATCACGTCAAAAAACCAATGTTTATTTAATATTTATTATTAAAATCAATATAAAATGAAAAGATTTTTATATGAGCCTGCAGGCAATCAAAATTTGGAGAAGTCGTTGATAACGCTTCTCTCATCTCTTCATCGATCATCCTCCTCTTTTTTTATTGAATCATAGTGAGAGTTGAAAATCCCAATTCGCACAAGTTGGTTGTGGCAAATGGTAAGAGAAATGCAATAGCACGCTTTGAAAGCAGTGGATACTCATTTTTTTACGTGCTAGCTCTATTTCGGAAAATTTTAGTTTTAATGTCCGATCAGTTTTTAGCTCCATGAATTCTTCCTGCCCGTTTATAGAATGAAGAATGGATTCTTGATGAATCCATGATGAGGTTTTTGTATTTAACTAGCATATAAGAGATCACCTAGCTTGCTTTTTGCGCTTTGTTTGATGTTTTGAAATATGAATTAATGAAAGTTACCTGTTTCTTAGACAGGTCTTTCAAACGTTGAAAAATGGCTTTGTCTTTTTAGCAACCGATGGGTTTTTAGTAGTTAACTGTCATTAAAATTTACTGGGCACCATCGAATTATTACCCAAAGTTTCTCCACGAGGAGTGGGCATGATTCGTCACCGCAAAATATAAAGCCATAAGTTACGTATCTCTCATCATATATTCAATTAACAAGCTTAGGTTTTTCTTCTTTGAATCTGCTCCTTTTTGGGAATCATTGATTTCATTTGACAAACTTGCGGTACATTTAACAAATTTATTCGTTACATTGTCACATTGCGGCGCGGCACACCAACTATTGACCACGACACACCAGTGTGCCGCGGCACACACTTTGCGGAACACTGCTCTAGCCACTCACCCCCGCCCCCTTCAGTGGATTGGCAGCGCGGCATTTTTCGTACAAAACTTAAATTTAGATTTGAAGCCAAAAAACTGAATAATTGTTTTTTTATTCAAAACGTATAGCAAATATCTAATATATTAATAATATTCTGTTTTAATCTATTTTAGTTTTAAATTGTAAAATAAAGGCCATTAAAGATTTCAATTTTTACCCTACCCTTCATCTAAATATAATGACAAACATAAATAAACAAAGCATCTTAAAAAATTACTGGAGGTTCGGATTATAGTGGGTTCAGATTAGTGAGACTATACTGTATTGCATTGAAATAAATATCCTGTTTTATTGAAAATATATCTATCTTTTTAAATACTTTTGCTGCAAGAGACGGATTCACACTGAAGTGTTTGTATGTATCAAGTAGGATGTTTAGATTGAATTCATGTCGTTTATAGGCTTTTATTACAACGAATGCGTACCCATCATTTTGTACACTGTTGACGTTTGTCACGTTGGAAAGGATTGTTTTACGGCTCTTATCCTAAATAGCTCAACTGTGGAGTGACTTGTCGGCTTTTGTGCTTCCACCTTTCTGCAATACTGATCTCTTCAAGACTTTGGTTTAATTCTTCACACTATATCAAGAGGAAACTGAAATGGAAAAGAATATTATATTCAAATCACGAGAGAAACTGTACACTGAAAAATTCATAATAATAGAAACATGGGAGGTGTACCATGAACCATTATTATGAAACCTTGCACACGAAGCTTGTTGCTGACACCATTCACCCATAGCGCTGCAAATCGCATCTGCGCACAGCGGCGCTCCGCCTTTGTTTTGGTCTGCACACCAAATGCATAACTTCTGATTTTTCTGAGATTTTTCAGTTTCCCCAAACTGCTGCGCTTCCCCAAACTGAAAAATCTGTAGCCGTGTCTAATTTTTGGCAAGCGTCAAAAACAACATAGTAACAATATTATGCAGTAGCGCGATTGGAAGTGAATTTTAGACTTTTTTTTACATGTGAGTGAACAGTGCTGTCGATCGGATCACAGATGGCATCACCTCCATTGGCCTCAGTCTGAAGTACGGACATATTTAAGTTTATAATCAGATAAAATGTAATAGTTAAATTCCCTCATAAAAGTAGTTGTAATAGATGCATAAAAGTGCATTTAAAAAAATCGACTTTGTTATTATTTTATCTTGGATTTAACTGATTAAAGATATTTGAAACTTTAACTGTAGTCTGGAGTCTGTCAGACGGCATACATGTATTCATATATTTCCGCCTCAAATTAATAAAGATATCCAGATAAACGTTTTGAACAGATTTTTTCATGTTTGTACTATGTTGTGTTTTTTCCAAGATTTGTAAATGTTGAAGAAAGTAAGTAGTACATAATAAAACCGGCAGGTCGTCAACAATCGTGCAACTACCAACCCGTGTCAACAGTTAAAGGTTAAAGTCGATCATCTAAGAATTAAAATTGGCACTCACCCTGTCGAAAGCTGAGGGTATTTCGAAAAACCGTGCGGATTTTACCATGTCGCTTTCTGGTCAAATATCCATATGAAAACAAAGGAATTGCTCTTTTTGCGATTGTTTTCTGTTTACCAGACAATATATCTTATTATTCATGTATATAATGTGATAATATCGTAGGAGGTTTTTCCAGAATAGCTAACTAACTAAAAAAAAGATTAAAAAATTTCCCATTTTGGAAATATTTGTCAAAAAACACTATTTTTATTTGTCTTTCTATTTTTCTGTGTCTTGTTCTCTTTCATATTTTCATTTAGATTATAAGTGTTATCTTCTTCTTCAATGATATACTACGTTGATGGGAATAACCTTCAAAAGTTATAAAAAGAGAGTTTTTCTTATAAAAAATTGAACCTTTATAAGCATTTGAAAATGTAAAACTTAGATTTTTCGTCTTTGACAGTTGCAAAAAATGACACGCCAAATCATAGAAAATGCATAAAAAATATTCTAGTGTTGCTAGATTAATGAAACCATCAGTTACGTCAAGAATGATTTTGGCGCAAGCGATTCCGACTTTGTCCTTCATACAGTTTCTTTATACATAAGGGCTAAAATCACATTTAAAAAAAGCAAAAAAAATTCGTGACCGCCGGCGGTTCCAGCAAATGACAGGTTAATGACTTCTGGCAGTAAGCTGACAAATTGTTCACATTTATAAACAAATCTTTGTGCATGAAAAGTATATTGATGTGTGGCTAAAATGGTGGTTTCTTATTAAACAAAAGATGATGTTGCAGGCGGCCCGGCAGCAGCAGCTGGAGCGCGTGCCCCGACGCGGGGGGCTCGGCGGAGCGCCGGCCGCCTCTGCACCCTCGGCCACCGCCGCCCCCGCGCAGCCCGCTGCCCCGCCGCCTGCCGCCCCCACTGCCGCCACCACTGCCAAGGATGGGGAGAGCGCACCGCCCTCGCAGTTCTTGCTGGCCAGGTGAGTCCCTTCATACCCCCGCAATATTATTACATCTTGCAGATGTTGTTAGAATTACCGCATTTAATTGAATGAGAATAATTTAATTGGCTTAAGGAACTATCGGAAAAATAACTTATTAGTATATTAAAAACATTGTAATACTTAATTTAACTCCTAGAGCCCATCCTGTTATAATAATAATATTTGAGTAAAAAAATATTCCAGGTGGAATGGATTATGTAAATTGTATTGCGGCCATGCGCTTGGCACTTTTCATGTATTAAACCAGAACCCCCATCGGGAGTCCTAGGTCTAATAACAAGAAAGTTCAAATTTCACAAAATATAATATAAATGTGATAAATTTACGAGAACGATTTTTTCTTTTTTTGTATGAATTCCAAAATTCAAATCATAGAAAGCTGAAAACTTGATTTTGGGGCGCAAAAAATCTTCAATTGCAGTTTAGGCATGTCTGCCCTAATATTAGTAGAATCGTTACTTATTTCTTTGTTTAGTGTTGGGGTCAATGTTGCCGTGATTTCCGAAAGTTATATTCAAGAGTTGGCATTTTTTAAGATAGTCGTCAATGCCTTGTACTAGTATGAACGCATCTAAGTTTGGTGTATGTTCATCATTGCAGATTCCTGAGCAGCGTGACAATTGAAGAAGACCCCTTGGAGATGACATGGCGCTCGGGCTTTGCGCAGGCCGCGGCGCTGGGCTCGCTGGGGCGTCCGCCGCCACCGCGCCGTCCGCGTCACCCTCCTCCGCCGCCGCCCGCGCGCGTCCCCCCGCCACCCAACACCAAGCAGGGACAGGGCAAGCAGCGCAAGGAGCACCAGCGCCAGCCCGCTCACCTCGCCGAGGGGAGGTAAAAACTGTCATTGCTGTCAAATGTTACATGACAAAACAGAACTATGAACAAAATTTAAGAATATTGAAAAAACATGTACCTAACCTAAATCAACCTATTATTTTGTCTTGCTCTGTTTTGTCATTTTCCTGTTTCATCTGGTTATTGTTTCCGCCATACCCTCACAAAATTTAATTAAATATATACCCCCAAATTGGCTTATTACACCCATGATTAAGAGCTTGTTCACAGCTATAAAATATAAAAGATCATCGCACGCCAAATAACGCTCTCCATACAATCCCTTCAGACCGTTCACATCTTAGCGGTTTAAGTGCAGATCAACGATAGACAATACACATCTTACGACGGAACCGCTCCAGAGGCGATATGTTAAAAGATAAGCGCCCCCTCTCCGACGAAAACAGGAGAGGGGGTCATTGTAATTACGGAACTGCCTAGACCGGTGGATGACAGATGTCAAGTTGACAGATTTCAATACAAAGAATATGCATTCCGTTGCCGCTACCTAATTCATCTGACCTCCTCTCCTACCACAGGAAGAAATATTTGATAGCGTCGTGTGAAAGTACAAAAGATAAACGCTCGCGGTTCAACTGATAACTGCTCGCAGTTTTATAGCTGTGTGTGAACAAACTTTTATAGTCTGTCTGAAAAAGTACATTTTTGACAGTTGCGAGTTTACGATTTATTTTTAATGCTCTTTCACGATTTATTTTTAATTCCAGGACTTCGAAATAAGCAGAGAATTCAATTATGAACAAACCGATATATCGATGGTCAAGTTGACTAGTCAGACATCTCTGAAAAATCAAAATTTGAGTTGAGTGTTTAGTTATATGTAAAAGTGTACTCTTTAAAGGCCCGTTTATAATAGGAATAAGCAATAAGAATAGGCCGGTGCCGTAATCCGTAATATTTTAGATGGTTGTTTATAATTGGAATAGGAATAGAATACGCCCATAGAAGTGACCACGCCGCTGTCACTTGTCTATGTCAACTGTCAACCGGGAGATTATATTAGATTGTATTATTAGAATGTATTCATTATTACAATATTAGATCACTTTTGTCTTCAGCGAATATAAATAAAATTCGGTAAAGTATCTATTAACTCTGCGTAAATATTTGTTCACAAAATTATTATTCAACTAAATTAAATTATAGATACCATAGAGTATTGATCGAAAATACATAAATCTCAGCATATATCTAAGCTTTCTGTAATCCATAACCGTAAAAGATAAAGTTGAACCATCTTTTCATTTATGGAAAAAAATAACAGATTATTGCCATCTATTATAAACGTATACACATGTTTCCTATCTTCCAACTTCTACGGCCTAGGGCTTATCGAATACGGATTACAGACTATTCCTACTATGAATGGGGCTCTAGTACAATACTCAGATTACTCATAAACACCACCAAATCAATTATAATGCAGAAAAACTTGTAGTGACAAAAAAATTATGCTTTCTGGGTTACTAGTAGAGAATTTCAAAATGTTGTGTATCATTATTATGCCTCCAGATGTTATTTTATAGCATATTTAATATGTAAAACACAGACACACGCAAATAATACTTGATTTATGGTGAGCATTTGAATATTCCTTTCCTTATTATCTCAAAACTTTGTATTTGGAGATTGATATATGTAACTTAAAACATATAAAACGAACACACAGCAAAGAGCAATTGACCATAGTCCAGTTCCTGGTAAACAGATTGGTTACATCTCGTGAATAATAGTGAAAAATGTCTGCTTGTTACTGATGAACAGAGCGGGTCACGGGAACTTTGAAATAATTCCAATAAATATTTGAAAATGTCTCTTCAAACTGGCCACTTTGCCAGCAAACACTCGAGGATGTTTGCAAATTGACCAAAATGTGGCCAAAAATGCTATACATTTTATAGTGATACAGGAGTAAATAATTTTAAAAATTTTTTTGAAGAGTTATGATAGTTTTCTTGTAACTACATTCCATGCAGTTAAATACATCAACCACCTCTGCGAATGTATTACCGACTGCATGCAATCTAGGTTCAAGCGAGTATCTAAAAAACTCAGTCCTGACATTGTTACAATCAAAAATAATTTTGGGTAGAGTAGTTTTCAAAGGCAATAAGAATGTCTATTGAGGACCAGCTGGAAGAATGAGTGGATCCGACCTTCTACATTTTGAACATCAAATCGACAAAAAGCGCCACTTTGACATTTTCAATAAAATGTTGATTCTTGGTCCATTTCAGATTTTTATCAAATTGTGATTGGCTGAGAAATTGGCAACATGACCGTTGCATGATTAGATTTTTTGTTATTTGGATACATAATTAAGTGCTGTACGTTTGGTGTATTTCCTGAAGGTAGGTCCTGCCTGGCCTCGCGCGGCTGCCCACCCCAGAAGTCGGCAACGCGCCTGCAGGAGCCCTAACGTCGCTGCCCGCCCCAACACATGTCCCGCTAGCCCCGCGTACCCCGGGAGCCCCTCATCTAGTTCTCGCTCCCCCTCGTGCTGTGGAAACTCTACGTGTCAAGCCTGCCCCATATGTTGAGCTTGCCATACATCTAGTACTAGCCCCACATCAAAAACTAGCCCCGCACGATGATTCGGCTTCACATCTTGCGTTGGTCCCATGTCAAATTTTAGCTCCACTTGTCAAGCTATCCCCATGTTTCGTGGGAGCATCACAAAATTTGATGCTTAAAAATCATGTGGATCTAGTCTTGTACGCAGTATGTGACCCGTTTGTCAAACTAGCCTCGTACGTCAAGCTTTGCCAATATTGGTGGCTTGCCCCACACGGGGCATGGTTGCACGGGCACGTGGGTTTTGTTCCGGTTGTTGGGAGAGCCCCGCATGTACTGGCCCCGCGTGTGGTGTTTGCCCCACATGAAGAGTTTGCCCCGGTCACGCCTGCAGGGGCCCCCACGCCGCTCTACGGGACGTGACCCTTGCTGTTTAATTTTTGTTTGTGTATTTAACATTTAGTCTTAAAAATGTATTAAATTGATATGTTGTTTGATATATATGTATATATTAGGGAACAGCTGGCTAACGGTGGTGGAACCCTTCCCGGGAGGGATTGATTGGAGGGAAGCTTTGTATAGAAACCAACCCCCTCCTCCGCTCCCCGTCTCGGAATGGGGCCGCTATAAATACTTAGTGATATTACTAAACATTAAATTCCTAATGAAATATAATTGTTGTTAATTTTAATTTAATATATTATTATTATTATTGTATTGTTTTAAAATCATTAAATCAACATCTCAGAGTCTTGTGGAATGTTTGATAGTAATAATAATAATAATAATAATTTTAAAACAGTTTTATTATTTATGCTTTTTCTTGTGTTTTAAATAATATTATTCCACGAATTGCCGGTAGCAAATAAATTAAAATTAGTTGTTTGAAGTTTATTTCTCACACTCAGTACTGTACAGTTCGGCTGTATGATGTCCTGACCCGACTTAAACTAACCTAATATACTATTGTACATAATATAAAACTGTAGTGTTTTTAATCTAGGGTGGGGTTAATCCATTCTTCTCAAAGTAGCCCTTGTTTTACAAACATAGCATATTCAGTATGTGAGATAAGTACTGTCTAGTCAGACTTGTAATGTTTTTGATTGAATAGTGTATCGGTTTGGCTTTCCTTTGTACTGATCAGGCGTTGTCAAGTGCGGTAGCTGTTCAACTAGCTACAAAACACTCCTCCACCCTTCCTTTATAATTCACTTCTTACTATTTGACATTTAATGCAATAATTTATTATTTGTAAGGAAAAGTATCACTTATTATGCAAAACAATTAGGTGTTTACGTCAAAGGATTGAGATGTATAGAAGCTACATGGGGTAAATTGTATTTACACCAGTTTACATTGTTAGTTGGGTGCCAAACAACACCTCACTCTCCTCTCCCTGATACATTTTGTAATACATATATTATTGCAATGCATTCAATAAAGGAAATGTCTGTTTACAGTTATGCTTGTGAATTTTTAATTCCTCACTCGTGTATGTGCAAACCCAATTTAATTGTGATTCATTGTTAGTCATATTTAAGGCCAAGGACAAAATTAATTTGTGAAGTGAAAGTGCGGTAGTCATCAGCCAATGGAAGTAAACGAGAGAGAGGATAAATAATATTGGGAGTGCCTAAACATAGCTGAAGGCGTTTCAAACAATATTTCACTTCTGAATTGCTATTGTCACCTCGGTTGGACTGGGTCACTTCATCTTGTTCTGCAGTATGAGGTGTCAAAATTTACAAAGTCGATTTCTCATTATCTATTCACTGATTTCTGATTTTGAGGTTGAATCTTGTGTAAAATATTTTAATTGAAAATATTTAAAGGAAAATATTTAAATAGGACATATATTTACCATTTTAGAACATACCTAAACATGCAGATAGTCATATGCAACCAGCTAAGGTGTAATAATTCATTACATAAGGTTCCAACTACATTTCCCTAACACAATTCCAAGGTAGAGCCACGTCCTATTTAAATATTTTCCTTTTAAAATAATTAAAACACTTGTATTTAAACCACGAATTTATTATTTTTTATGTATCTACCAGTTTCGCTTCGACCAAGCGTCATCAGGATATAATAATAACTAAATACAAAGGATTAAAATTATGATAAATACCTTTCTCAAGTTTGAACCTCATAATCAAATAAAATTAAATAGATTACGAAAATTCGTCTCTGCAAACTTTGGAATCTCAGAACATGGTTAGACGAAATTAGAATCCTATCTAACCAAAGTGACGAACGACAATGCGCCTCGTAACAACAATCAACTAAGTCAGATACAAACAAAATAGATATTGTAAGTTACGTTAGAAACTTATAAAATAAATGGAGCTTGATTTTAGAACTTCATCAAACAAGTATTTACAGAAATGCAACACATTTGGTTCTGAAAATTATTTTGGTTTTAGAAACGAGCTGAATAAATGATTTTGAAAAGAATGTCAGTTAGAACCTTGTCCAACTGAGGTGACACTATGCCGAAAGTATCTTTTTTTGTATATTTAGCTTTAAAACATGTATGTTCGTTATATTTTACTGTAAGTCTTTGCTGTGATCAGCGATTCTAATAAAAACCTGCTGAATGATGATTCAACCAAGTTAGGTGGAAACACACGGCAATGCAAAGCACGGAACAGAGTTGTAGCAGCGAGGATGGGCGCAGGCCCTCCTCTGGCAGAAGGTAGACAGTCGTTGGTGATACATACTAGTTAAATGAGCAAGGCGAGGAGTCAATCTAACTCTTAAGATGGCATTGCTTTTTGTACTGCGCCTGCTCACAATGATGCAAAACTTGGTTCTGTAGGGTAGCGCAAGACAGTAGGTACCTAATAATAAATAATTGTCTTACAAAAATAATGTGGGAATAGAATAAAGAAAAAAATAAGTTCATTCATAATTTATTGTAAAATCTTTATTATTTGCACATTCATTTGCAGAATCATGTAGTGTGTTCAATCAGGTTAAAAACATGTGAAATCGAAGGAACAACTTGGTGCAGGACTTTTACGTTGCACAATGAAAAGTGTTAAATAAATTAAAAAAAAAACTTTGCTCTAGAACTGAATTCTACAAACCTTTTTTTATTTATTGTGAAAAACAGTGAATCAATTACATTTCACAAAAATTTACAATAGCCTTGTGTTAATTTTTTTTTTTATTACAATGTTGAAGTCAAGTTTAAAATAAAACGCAAATTTGTTATAGACCACTTTAATTTAAATTTATTAAAGTGGTCTGTATCAAATTTAAGTATTTTATTGTAAATTATGGCGAGCCACAAAGTCCATAATGCTCTGAAGTTTAACTGAAAAATGTCTACCTCAGAAAAAAGATGGTTTAAAAGTGTGGTCATTCTCCCGAAAAGGCATGATCTTTGGTAGGTTGGTTCTGCCTCTTGGAAAAATAAAAAGTCAGTGCTTCCTAGCTCTGGTGAAGTTATCGGGGACGTAATGCGTAATACGTTCCAGGGCAACAGGATTGCAAATGTGCCATTGGGCAGCTAATGTGCTACTAACACATTTTTCTCCTGACATCTAGACCAGTGATTAAGCAATACGCCTATTTGGTATGGCCCGCGAGCCTGTGCAGATGTCAAAAAAATTTGCAGTAAAAAATGTTGAACAGTTTCTGTTTTGTAAAAGCGTTTCGTCTTTCTTCAGAGTTTGGAATCAGCTGCTCAAAATAGTAATTTTTTTTTACATATTCAAGACAGAATATCGTGGCTCGATCACGGTTGTAACAAATTTTTCAACAGCGCGGTGCAGCAGTTGAGTTTTATCTATATTTGTTGCATTTTAAAAGTTTACGTTTTAAAAATTACCAACCGTTTTTGAGACTAAATTTTGTTCAACTTTCCGAATGACAAAAATCAACAGAATTTATTGGTTTGTCCTTGGAGACAATTTTTTTTACGTTCAATGATTATTTGATTAAAAAATTAATTTTGGAAAATATAAATAGGTCTGCGACACCACCGACTTCAAAGTTAACCATGTCAAGCTGTATGCAACCTACCTTTAACAGCCTCTGAATAAATTGACCCTCCAGTTAAAAGGTTGCTCCTCACTCATCTAGACGATTTAGTCTTAGCGTTCGAACGAGAAAATCTGAAGAATACAACAAAGGTTAGTACTCTCGCATTTAAATGTGTCCCATAAACTTTTTATGCACCTTTTCTACATCATTTTAGTTTTGGGCGTCTTCGGGTCCCCGTATTACCGAGCCACTCTCGAGAATGTTGCGAACTGGAAATTATTGTTATTAACTTCATAAATTGAATATCTGGCAATTATTATAGAATTATCCAACTTATAGATTTTCATTATTAAAAGTTAATGTGCTGGCTTAAGATATATTGTTATGTGAAGAATTATTAAATTCATGACCAGTTGTCCGATGTCTAAACTAGAATAGGATGGTTAGTATCAGGTTAAAAGGGTATGTTTGGCTGTCTGCCTGTTAATAACAGGGATGAACTTCTGATCTGTTGTACAATGTTGCAATTCAATAAGTGGTTTGGGTTGATAAATACGAACCCTGCAAGCTGTGTTGCTATCAGAAATTCTCAAGTTGGTAAGAATAAGAATATTCTTTGTTATATTTTACAAGGTTTTGTTAAATTTTATGTCAACACTAGAATGTTTGGATTACCCCATCCAAGAGAAGTAATAGTAATAATTAACCTCGAAATAAATGATTAGTCAGATTTTGGTCTATCACTTGAATGTAAATACAAATGTAGTATTACAAAATATTATATTCGAAACACTAATAATTAAAATCAAATCTTATTTTTAAATACACAACACAAAATATTTTAGAGCGTTACGTTTTCACTAAACCGAATTTGGCTTTCCGTTTTTCTATTTTCTCCTGGTTCTCTACATCAACCATTACTTTGGAGACGGAGATACCAAATCTTTCGGCACGCTTCTTCAGGACGTCTAAAGACGCTGCAGCAGCAGGTTCGATCTTGCGACTTGCGGGGCTAGCTGGTGTGGTCGGAGTGGTGCTTGTTACTGCTGTAAGGCCAAACCTCGCCTTCCTCGCATCCTTGGAAGCTGCCTCAGTGGGAGGGAGGCCGAATCTCTTGGCTCTCAACTCCAACCTGCTCTGAGCATCTACTGGTACCTTCACTGCAACGGGAGTTTTAGGAGCGTCTTCTGACTTATCACTGCTCTCCACTTTGTCCACTGTTATGATCGCTCTGTTGAGAACCACTTTCTTGGCAGAGCTGGCATTAATATCTATGGTGGTTATTTGCCGTTTTGGCGGGCTCTCTGAGTCGGGGGATAGAAGTTTATCTTCGTTGATAGACTCTGTGCTCGTAATAACCGGAGGAAGTCTTCTCTTCAGGGTTCTGGTGGGCAGAACCTGACTCGAAGCGGCGACGGAGTCAGATTGGCCTTCCGATGCGGTTTCGGGTTTGTTCGTAGATGCCGACACTTCTGATTCGTTCGAGATGACATCTTCGGCCTTCAACTCTTCAGCAAACTTCAGATCAACATCGTCATCCAAAACTCCGTCGGAATCTAGATCGTCCGAGTCCAATGTGTCTTCTGCCAGGCTGTCCTTGCTGACGGCAGTCTGCAGGCGAGTTGTCAGCTCACTCTTGTCTCCAACGGTGCTGAGTCCACGCGACTTCAACTCCTTTTTCAGTTCCACAACCTTTAACTTAGCGATGTCTGAAGGCTTTCCAAAAACTGTGGAGTCTGCCATCATTACAAATTATAGGCTCGATTTTATTTATATCGTCGTTATTCGTATCACGAAAAATATTATGTATCTAGCAGAACTTTGCTAAAATATGAACGCCGTTAAACGAACTGAAATGACGGATTGAGAATGAATGCCATAAACAAAGATGTATAGATCATAGAGCCATCCATAAACAAACCAATCCCGAGCCATCATAGACCATAGAGCACAAATAAACCGGAAAACTCAGAATCAAGCAACTTCCACACCTTCTTTGAAAAGTAATAAGTGATGAAAATGATATATAAAAAAATTGGTCAAATAGGTTAGATTATGGGCAATTTTAAATTTTTTTTCTAACTTGTAATGATTTTTCATGAAATTAGTAATAATAAGTAATTTATGGATGGCCCCTTATTATAAATCATAAAATATTATTGGGAATTTGTACCTACTTACTAAACTGAGAAGCGTATCAGCAGGACCTTCAATATTGTATAAAACAGATATAAAAGAACTACAAATGAAAAATTGTCTTTCTTGTACACAAAAAGAAAGAAAGAAAATCCCCTAAACTAAATGCAAATTTGGACTTATTTGCACTACCTATCCACCTAAATAACTTAAAATAAATTATAAAATACTTTTATTTGTACTGAAAAAACATGGATAAAATGTTATTTTGATTCTTATTTTAAAATTCGTGGGTATCAAAAATAATATTAATATTGCCAAGAATAACCAAAATGTTGCCACACTAATAATTTGTGCCTTCCCCTTCCCCTTCCCCCCCCCCTCCGCCCTTTCAAAAACTGGAACTATTGACTGTTGCTCCCGAACTCTGAGCGATTAATCATTCGATTGTCGATTTTGATGTGTTGATAAGAAAATATCGAAAATGTAAATGTATCGATCATTCCCATCACCATGTGGAAGTATGTTAAAAAAAACTTATCCAACTCAATAATACACGATGACCGGTAAAAACTTGTCTTCGACACGGTTTTTCCGTGATGACCCAAAAACCATGGCAAAAACCATACAAATGGCAGCACTGATTCTGAGACAGTTGTTGTTCTGAATCGCTATTAAGATGAGTTATGATGCTGATGAATTGTCATATGAGAAAGTATCACATGATGATAAATTTATTCTGAAAACTCACATGATGAGTTCTCAAACTATGAGCTGGCATGGAACCGAGTATTCGTGTAGGTACCTCTATGTTAATAAAACATTTTTTCCGTAAAATGGCAGCATTTTTTCATGACGTTCGCCATAACTGTCAGCTGTCAGATTCTAGTTTGGGCACAGATCTGATTGTTTTTGTGTTTATGTAAACCACTATGACCCTGTAAATCCTTTTATTTTATCGACAGTACTCAGTAATCAACAATGGAGATCGCAAAATCTTTATTCACGTCCAGGGACCACGAAGGATACGTGGGTAAAGTGGATCATGATGTAAGTTGATACCAATATGGTGGATCGAACCCGTATTTTATTGTTATTATCGTTAAACTTGCACAATTCCGCCAATCGTATACGTTTGTGAACATTTATAATTCAAGGTAGTTTTTTAATTAATGATTTAACACGCTTCAATGCATTGTTTGTTGGCAGCGTAAAATGTTGAATGATGATGAGCCGGAGGACTTTGCGGACATGGTGGAAGGTTTGCAGATCTCTGAGAAGCTCCACCCTGCTCCTGGCGGTCCCTTCTCGGCCCTGACTGCGAGTATGTGGCCACAGAATCTCCTTGCCAAGCTTGGCCAACCCGAGGTATTGATTGTTTACATTTTATGACAATATCTACCTAATTTCAGCAACCTTATTGTGGAGGTTAGATAGCATAACGAAATGTTTTATCATTTTATAATTAAAAATAATGGTAAAATTTGGATATTGGTGGCCACGGCTATTACGAATAATTTTTAGAAAAAAACTTTAGATTTGCCTTAATCACTATAAAAGGAAACTTATTGCATCACGGCTGGCGGAAAATAATGCATTTTAATTTTCAATATCGTTAAATAAAATTTCACTTCGCCAATCGATCTACGACAGCCCGCCCGCTGCCGGTTGCCGCCCGCCATTTTGTCATTGTTGGTATCCCTGACCTCACAACTAAATACGATTGTAGGCAACTTCGCGTGATACATGATGGGCGCGTAATTATGAAAAATGTGTATAATAATAATTGTAATAAATATTGTGTAGCGGGCTTGTGTATGTTATCTTTACTTTAAAAAACAGCCTATGTTTTTAAATGGTTTATTTGGCTACGCAGGGTTTGTGTAGCGGGCTTGTGTATATTATCTTTATTTTAAAAAACATCCCAGGATTTGAATGGTTTGTCTCCATTCCAGTACCTACGCGCTTCCAGTACCTACTCGCCTTATTATTTATCCCGCGAAGTCGACTACAATCGTTTGTGTGAACTCAAGGATACCAACAACACAACAGTTGACAGAATGGCGAGCGGCAGCGGGCGGGCTGTCGTAGATCGATTCGCGAAGTGAAATTTTATTTAACGATATTGAAAATTAAAATGCATTATTTTCCGCCAGCCGTGATGCAATAAATTTCCTTTTATAGTGATTAAGGCAAATCTAAAGTTTTTTTCTAAAAATTATTCGTAATAGCCGTGGCCACCAATATCCAAAAATTACCAAAATAATAATTAATTTATCATTGAAGAAGAAGATAACACAAATAATCTAAATGAAAATATGAAAGAAAACAAGACACAGAAAAACAGAAAAAACAATGGTCGCAACTGGGACTCGAACCCAGACCTCTCGTCTAACCGGGACGTGTGCGTTTTCCAATTTCGCTATTGCCACCTTCTGTCAAACCGTCATATTTGTCAATCTCATATTTCAAATATTTTAGAATCATTAATATTATCTCCAAGTAGTTCTTTTTTTAGAAGGTGGCAATAGCGAAATTGGAAAACGCGCACGTCCCGGTTAGACGAGAGGTCTGGGTTCGAGTCCCAGTTGCGACCATTGTTTTTTCTGTTTTTCTGTGTCTTGTTTTCTTTCATATTTTCATTTAGATTATTTGTGTTATCTTCTTCTTCAATGATATATTACGTTGATGGGAATAACCTTCAAAAAGTTATAAAAAAAGAGAGTTTTTCTCGTAAAAAATTGAATAATTAATTGTTTGCGCCCATATAGGTAAATGTAATATGAATATGAATAAAGAGTTTTGTCCATAAACAAACTCAAATCTTTCAAGAAAGGCTTTTAAATATAATATTGTATCGGTGATTCAATCCAAAATTGTATTTGTTAGTCTTTCTTGAAGGATTTGAGTTTGTTTATTGACAAAACTATTTATTCATATTCACATTGCGTAAGTACGGGCACAAACAATTAATTCATCTTAATATTTTAAAGCCTAACTTGTAGAAAGCGTTTTTCCCTAAAATAAATAAACTTGCGCCATCTATGAAACAGAAGATTATGAATTCTTTTGACTATCACCTTAAGTAAGTGGTGTATACCTATAGTCTGAAAATATTATGTATCTAGCAGAACTTTGCTAAAATATGAATGCTGTTGAATACCTGAAATGATGGATTGAGAATACATGCCATAAATAAGGACGCATAGAGCCGTAGGTACATTTTACTTATTATTGGAATATCTTTATTAATTACATGGCATGTCTAATCTGCAAGACGGCATATTTGACATTATTGAAATATCTTTCTTAATTATATGACATATCTAATCTGAAAGGTGGCATATTTGACATTATTGGATTATCTTTCTTAATTACATGACATATCTAATCTGAAAGGAGTTATACTTTACTTATTATTGGAATATCATCTTTCTTTTGATTACATTACTACGACGGCCGGCGTAGTCCGGTAAGGCTCTTGACTCGCATTCCGAAGGTTGCGCGATCGAATCTCGGCGTGGCAAATAAATTTTATTTGATTAATTTGTGTTATTTCACAACTTATTAATTTAAAAATATTATATAGTGCATTTGCGGCACGTTCCAGAGTGGAAGATACTCTCAGTATCGCCCTGGTGTAAGACCACCATTCAGAATTGAAACGTTGCCTGAAATGGCTTAAACCGTGTTTGGTGACCAGATCTGAATAGCCAGGTACTTCCCACCTTCCTCTTCCCCATCTCCTTCCCCTCCCCACTACCTTCAGCCTCACAACCTACCCCAATTGGAGATGCAAAAGTCTCACTGGCTCCAGACGAGAGCAGTTGGGACCCTTGTGCGATATTCACATAAAAAAATAAAAAAAACATAGCTTAGGTATCTAGTCTGAAAGAAGATATTTTCGTCTTACTATTGGAATTTCTTGCTTAATTAAATGGCTTAGATATCTATCTGAAAGACAGTATATTTTAATTATTATTGCAGTATCTTTCTTAATTACATTGCGTGTGTAGTCTGAAAGATGGTATATTTTACTATCGTTGGAGTAATGAAGAGAAAAACAGCCTGCAGCGTGTTCTAATAACACCCGACATTTTATATTTTTCACTAGCTGGTACCCGACATGCGTTGCAATGCAAAGAAATAAATTGTTTCTCCCTGCATTTCCTTTCCCATGCGTCCCCGTTCCCCTCCCGCATCCCCTTCCCCCCGCGCTCCCCTTCCACTTTCAAAGCCTTCCCCCTCCCTCTTCATCCCTCCCACCAACCACACCTCCTTCATTACCCTTCCTCTCCTACCTTCCCTCCCTGCCGCTAATACACTTATTTTCATTTATACAAATTTCATAATGTCAGAACTTACCATTGTATATAGCCTATAACCTTCGCGGGCGTGCGCACAACAAATCTCCAAAGTTTCATCGCAATCGAATGAACGGTATGGCAGCGCATAACATCCAAACAAACTTGATTTTTATGTACAAGATTTACCCTTTCGAATAACTACCTAATTTTCACATTTTGTAATGAAAAAAGTGACCAGCCCTTGCAAATTGTCATCGTACTCACATTGCCTAATCATCGTTTACTTACATTGTTTAAATTATTTAATTTTGTTTTTCTTTCAGTCTGAGGGTGCCAATGAACAGCCTGATTACCAGTTTGACGAGTTTGGTTTCCGAGTTGAAGAGGAAGATGGCCCAGAACAGAACTCCAGTAAACTTCTAGCTAGTTCTTTTACAGAAGATGATCAGCACAGGTATTTGCTGAAAACTTATAAAAAACTTCAAGAAATATGAAACAAGACAATAAATAACAAAATGTACAACAATCTTTTTAAAGACTAAAAAAACCCAATTGTTTGTATTAAGTATTAAATTTCCTGAAGACCCAAGTCCTAATACAATAGTTCTTGTATGGGCATGCCACTGAGAGCCCCGTTACAAACTTTCTTTCTTTTTTATGTGTGGATTAGACATCGATAAAGAGAAAGTGATACAATAGATACCATAGAGCTATCTGTGGTATGCCTTTAGTACCTATTATTTAATCCCTAATCAGGCAAGCTTTGCTGAGAGTTTATTTTTAATTTATTAATATATGTATTTTTGTTGACAGATTACAATGGGTCGCCCATGTAGAGTTCTCCAATAAGGAAATAGATATCACATCTGAAAGTGCAGATGGTCGCTTGCCTCGGACAGAGAAATTAAGGAGCATGGTAAAGCAAGGTATCCCACATTCACTTAGACCTCAAATATGGATGAGATTATCAGGTAAACCTACTCACAAGTTAAACGCTTTCACATAATATTTATAAGCATGATACACATGAATAAATGCATAAAATGCTTCCACAGCCGTTGTCCCCGTATGATGTATAGGTGGGGCCTTACAGTCAGGTCATTGTGAATGCGGTGCGGTGCAGACCACCGATTATGTGGTCAGCAAATGCCCGCTCCATTCATTCCCCACATGGATTGATGTGGTCCGCAGGGCGATGACTGAGGCCCTAGACTGGCTTGCAGATCTACATGACCCCTTATGACACCTCTAACATATGAAAGAAGATGAAGAAGATCATGAATAAAGTTTTTTAAACAATGGTTTAGACATTAACACATCTAGAAGTCGCCGCCTTAGTTCGTACTTGTCCAACAGACCATTAGAAAATTTTACAGTAGGAGAAGGTTTTCTTTAATTATTTCAATGCAACATTATGAAAGGTGTTTAAGAAAAATCTATTTCCGTAAAGGTAAAGGTCTCATTAGTTTAAATAATTCTTAGTTGAGTGATTAAATATACTTTTTTATAGTTTATTTTTTATTTTAAAGTGGAGATTGAACAAAAACTAAAATGGTCTGTTGGACAAATAAGAACTGAGGCGACGAAGTGTTAAAAAATCTGAAATAAGTGTCAAAAAATATCTTTCTGATGTATGCCTAGGATCCAAAAGCCATAGTAAATATTTGCTTGGGGACTATTTATTGAAATACAATCACCATACATGACAATATAATCAAATTATAGTTTTTTTTAAATTGCTCTAGATTACTAGATGTATTTTATTTGTCCAGTTGATATTGAATGAGCTAATTGTACATAATCATCTTATTCTACAGGAGCACTTCAAAAGAAACACCAATCCGATGTAACCTACAAAGACATAGAGAAGGCATCTAGCGACGATGGACTGATGACTTCTAAACAGATTGAAAAAGACCTTGTCAGGACATTGCCCGCTAATGCCTGCTTTTCACACCTCACCAGCACTGGAGTTCCAAGACTTCGAAGGGTTCTCAGGGGTTTGGCTTGGCTGTATCCAGAGATCGGGTGAGTGAAAACTTATAAGGGAAAATCTTCTGCATGGGATCCAAATTAGACCAATTTTTAATTCCCGTCACAGTTATTTTCTTGAAAACATCAATCGAGTTTAGTTTAGGTCGATGTGTATTATCTAGTATATTGAAATTAAATAAAAAATTGGTTTTGAACTGTTTAATTCATTTCGAACTTACGTTTATTGAATACAGCATAGTGGTATGAGAAGTAGGATACAATTGGCTTCGAAATTATTTGAATATGCCTTAATAATATTAATATTGCACTTTCCATCTCTTATCTTTTTGAATTTATGCAATAAGCGTTTGGAGCCTAAAATGAGTTGTAACATATATGAACTCTTCAAACAATACTTGGTTCACTCGGATTGAATAGTTGGCATGTCGAATCCGGAATATCGAAAATCGTTGGTTCACTTTGAGCATGCGCAGTTCTTGACGTCCGGCTGCCATGAATGTTGGAGCTGTACCCTGCATTTCCACAAAGTTTCATCCTTCTTTTTTAAAACGAGATTAAAGATATTTTTACGTCAAAACAAATCTTGTAAGCGTGAAAACTTCCTACGTGGGAACCTTATATGAGTGTTTTATGAACCTGAATTTTATTAACATCAACAACTTTTAACTACTCAAGTGTTCTTAAATAGATAAAATTATTAAAATAATAACGGTTACCCGATTATAGGAATGTACTGTTGTTTATTTATGTTTATCTGTAGGATCTAGTTGAAAGAAGATTTATATCTCATGTACAGGAATGTAATTTCATATATCAAAGCATTCTAAGTAAAGTACTTTATCTGCAAGTCTGTTACTTTACAGTAGTCAGCCTTGAAGTTTTTTGTAGGTTTGTCATAAATTATTGAGATAAAAAATTAATCTTAATATATATGAGATGCTTAGTTTGGTTATTATCATCAGCGGCTTCCAAAATACCCGCCTATTTTAATTAATTAATGTTTTATGAAATAGTATTGCAAATATGCATTTCGTTGCCTCAATACACAAGATCGAACGACTTATTTAGAATACCACACTGTGACTCCAATAACGCGCAAAACCTTTTAATAGTAAATTGTAAAAACTAAAATGCCTTACAAGATGTGGAGATTCTCAACTGTCAAATCATATAAAATACAGCTGACTAAATTGATAACTTAAAATACTTTTATTTTTGTGAAACTATACTATCATTATCTGTAGTGCATAGTAGTATAATGCATTTCTTTATATATAATGTTTATTTTTTCTTTTTGTTAAAACAACATTATGTAAAAATACTAAATCAACATTTAACTTCATGGAACTTAATTGCTGTAGAACAGCGGTTTCAAACCTGTGTTACGTATACCCCTTAGGGTACGTGAAGCAAAAATTGGGGTATGCAATATCATGGCACGAATGTAGGTTTTAAAACTCAGCTCCTACCCATGTGAAATTGAGCCAAACTTTGTAAAACTTTGCTCTGCAAAGCAAGCTCAAGAGTCACATTGATTGTGTCGTTAACATTGTGTTATTGATTATACAGGGTGTTACAGTAAATCGAACTTTTATTTTAACTACTGATAAATGAGAACTTTTTTCCACAAAATTTTCAACCCCTGGTCTAGAACATACAAATGTTTGTTTTTTATTGGGTAATGTAAGACTTTTTGTTTCCTAAATAAATATTTAAAAAAAATTCCAGGTACTGCCAGGGCACAGGGATGATAGCAGCATCATTATTGCTGATGATGGAGGAAGAAGATGCCTTTTGGATGATGGCAACAATAGTGGAAGATCTATTACCAGCATCCTACTATTCTTCTACTCTTATAGGTAACTTCTGCTCATTTCTAAGCAAAAATGCTGACATCAATTACAATTATTATAAATACAAGCGTCATCCTGCTGAGAGATCACCAATGGCTTGAAGTCATTAATAAATCAACTTCTAGATTTAAAGGACCATATAAATTTGCAAGTCGAATAATTTCATAATGCAATTCCTTAACGAATTCTTTTCCTCCTTCGAAAGACTAATACTGCACTCAAAAATAACACAGAATGCAAAGTTAACCCTGAAAAGCACGATATAATTTGGTCATGTACATGTTCATTTAGGAAGCCAAAAAGGCGTGCATCACAAATTTGAAATTGAAACTTCAGAACCCAACTTCATGTACAACTCTGTAGTCGCGCCGTATTTGTGACAAAACTACTGTTTAACCTGATTTTATTCACACTTCACGAACCAATACATCCGCATACCATAATTGTTAGTTTTTTGAAAAAGCTCGCTCGAAACGATCTGTAATATATGCAGTTTTTTTTTTATGTGACACCTCACCCTTTCTGTACCGTTTAAAGACAAGGGAACTATGTTGCCACCCAATTGGGCAAGGGTTATGAGATGGGTTAAAGTAGGGGATGTAGGAAGGGATTTTGATTTGCAGGTCTTGAAGAGGGCCAGATTTTATGATAGAGGAAAAACACAGTGGGTACGGATTCCAGCGACCATTGAAGTATTCATATTGCTGATTAAATTTTCAATGATAAAGCCCGAGTTAGCTCCATGTATATCTATCTCTACATCATAGATCATATCATGATAGTGATCAATATCATGTATATCTATCTCTACATCATGATAGCAAAGATGTATATCTAAAATATCCATGAACTTCCCAACCTTCCCATCGCCACTCTCTTCGGCTTCCCAACATTCCATAATAATATTATTGTTTTAAATTCCAGGTATTCAAGCCGACCAAAGGGTACTCCGCACTCTGATAACCAGTTACCTGCCTGCCGTGGACCAAGTCCTGTGCAGCCACGACATTGAGCTGTCCCTCATCACGCTGCACTGGTTCCTCACACTCTTTGCCAATGTGGTGCACATGAAGCTGTTGCTGAGGATCTGGGACCTGTTCTTCTTGGACGGGTCTATCGTACTGTTTCAGATAACGCTGGCCATGCTGAAGATAAAGGTACAAAAATATTGATGTCAAAAGGGCAAGTTTGTTTGTAATGATTTATTTATAAAATTTAAATGAAACCAACATATTAGAGTGAAGTAATTTGAACTTGCTTTTATTTATAACTAGCTTTTTTACCCGGGGCTTTGCTCGCATGGTATTAGGGGGAAATTACTGTGGCGCTTGCACTTATCAATTATCCCCCCCCCCCTCCTTCCTCCCGCATTCCATACATTCATTCTCGATACATTCAGTTTTCAAACAGCTCGCGTGTCACCTAAATTTCATAATGCCGGAGCTCACCAGTAGTAAAAAAAAGAATTATCCAATTTGGTTCAGTCGTTCGGAAGTTATGCACGTACCAACATTTCGAAGATTCATTTTTATTTATATAGATAGATAGATATTAACTATGAACTAAAAAATATATCAAAAACCTGAAATAAAAAATATATCAACATCGTTTCCACGGCAATGATTTGTTTTCTGACGTTAGCAATAACTCGCTTTTGTTAGTGACAGAAAAGGTATAAAAAATATAATATATTAATATTTATAATTTCATAACGCCAGAGCTTACCATTATATACGGCCTATAGTACTCGCATATAATTTAGCTTTCTATTGGTGAAAGAATTTTTTAAATCGTTTTGTTTTGTGCGTGAAAGCGTAACAAACAAACACACATAGTTTCACATTTATAATTTTAGTATAGATGAAGACAGTGTGCAGATAGTTTTTGTGAGCACTTAGGCGATGGGTCCATTGTGCTATCTCACATTTCACTTCATTCCTTTATAAGTAACCCAGTCCCTTTAATAAAGTTCACCAGGGTTGTCATTGAACGTTTGGTTGTCTCCTGATTCTATAATGTGTCTCTTCCCAAGTAGCTGATTGTTCTTATCAGGGTGCGACGTTAGGTAAATTGGAGTCCACCCCCTTCACATTTTCTGCGTCTATTGGTGTTTGCCACTCCCAATAGCTGCACGTGTTTTCTGAGCGTTATTTTAAACCCATCTCTGATCGTCAAAGTTTCTGAATTTAATTTTGTAACTCCTGCTTCTCCTCATGGATAAGTCACAACTGAGATGGTTCAAGCACACCAGATGACCGAATTCCACTGAAAATATTGAGTTCGATTCCAGAGGGAAAAAGTCCAGTGGGTCGCCCCAGAAAAATTTGGGAAACAAGTAAATGCTAGGATTTACCAGTTTTAAGTTGAAGAACTTAACCATTCAACGAGTTTCTAATCAATCTTTAATCTTTTTCATCCCCAGGAGCCGAGTCTTGAGGAGTTCACAAACTCGGCGCAGATCTTTAACGCCCTTTCGGATCTGCCCGGACGACTGGACGACGTGGAGCAGCTGATCGCGCTAGCCGAGGAGATGGGCGATGGCACCCTGACGCAGGTGCTGGTGGACACGCAGCGCCGGAGACATTTGGCATATCTGATGGCCGATCAGGGGGCGCTGCTGGGGGGTGACCCGGGCAATGCAGCTAATCTGCCTAAACAGCATTTGGCGAGGTAAATTAATATAACTTTTTTTATTTTCTTGAAAAGGAAATTAAACTTTCCCGAGTTACGAATAACATGAGAATGTTTGTAATCTCCCTCCTCGCATCTGAAGATGTTGCTTGTCCAATAATGGAAAATTTTGCA
This sequence comes from Glyphotaelius pellucidus, assembly GCA_936435175.1. Taxonomy (NCBI): domain Eukaryota; kingdom Metazoa; phylum Arthropoda; class Insecta; order Trichoptera; family Limnephilidae; genus Glyphotaelius; species Glyphotaelius pellucidus. The sequence goes on along the minus strand of OW386551.1, from coordinate 10,145,206 downwards.
GAAGACTGAACGCCTAAACTCTTCTACAAACCAAATAAAACATGTCAACCCCTCATAAGCCACAACTTGTTAGCAATGTCACATTTTAGTGAAATGGAAAAGACAAGTTAAACCAATTCATAAAATGTATGCTGAAGCCACAATGACTGTGTTTCAATGAATGAGTTTTTATAAGCTACTATCTGGGAAATTCACTATCTGTTAGTAAACTCGCTCAGTGTCATCGTATTGCTAACTAGCAGATTGTGACAATCTACGAAAAAAGTTGAAAGGTGGTCAACATTACTCGCTACTCACTAGTGTTTGCCTAAAGATGGCGGCCCACCAACAGCTGATTTTGTCTGTCAGAATTAGCTGTTATAGGCTAGCGTGTGGCGCTAGCTGCGAGCTCAAGTTTTTTACAAAATGTCGATCGAATTGGTTCGCGCAAGAGTTGTTATTTTAGCTGCTACTGTCGCTACTGAGCGAGTAGACAGTTTTGTGTGTCATCATGACAATCTCACTCGCCGATTCACCCGCTTTTAAAGTTACCAGCTAGTAGCTTGTAAACTCGCTCTATGTAATCGAGGCTTAAGGGACCGCTGGTAATGATTTAAATAAGTCAAATTCATTTAGATTTTTTTGTAGGTTACTTTATTTCTGCACTGACCGCTCCGCTTATACTTACTGTACTAATTAAATGATTGATTGATTGTTTGTGTATGTTTAATATTACAGGAGACAAGTAAAGAAAAACAAATCAATGATTCAGATGCTATTATTTGGAGATGAAGATGGCGATGAAGACGCCAAATGTAAAAACGTAAAGCAGACAGAAGTTCTTGTTGACCTCAGAGAAGCTATTTTACAGGTAAAACTCTCTTAGTACATAATATTAACCAATTGCAATTGTTTTATTTCTTCTCTTATTATTTAATCTAAGGCGCAGACCCGTGAGAAATCACGTGATGTTGTAATTGTAGGATTTGTGATGCTAAAATTATTTATTTAATAATTATTGTAATTAATGTGTAGCTGGTAACAGTAAAAAATTGAAGAGAACGACTGACAGGCAAACTGGCCTGTTTATCCTTCATTCACATTGTACATTAATCAGAAACTTGTTAATGTTAACTTTAAAAAGTTTTAAAAATGGCTCACGTTTTTCAAACTAAAATTACTGGTAATGAAAAAAAATAAAAACACGTACATACTTTATTAGACAAATGTAATATAAACATTATCATCACGTCACTCTTTTGTCGTTCCATGTAAATAATTTTTCAAAAATTCACAAAGTTTTATAATTGAAATTAAAACACTTTTGCACTTTTTTCCACTAATTTATTTACACCAGGACCGGTTTCATCCTACTACGGACATTTTCAGACTGGTAGTTCTTAGAAATTCTTATGCTATGGCATTTATACAAACTTAGGCAGGGGTAGACAACATTGTCTCTATATAATGAATGTTTCTATTTTGTTAATTTAAGGTATTATAAGTTATTTTGTTAATTTAAGATACATATAGGTAATTATAAAGTTAATTATTAAAATTATGAATGATTTTACATAGTAAATAGATATTTTTAATTCACATGAATATATATGAATTTATATGATTGAAAAGGTTTGTGATTACTGATTTTTTATTTTGGTAATGTTGGGATATTCCCTCCTTGTTGCTTAGGGATTATTGGCAAATATTGATAGCACTATGGTCATTATTATTATAAGGGTTCTCCGTAAAATTGGGTTATTACATTTTTAAATTACATACTTAATTACACCGCTGCTCTCTGAAGAAAAATTATTCTAAGGAATTATAATGGGTATATTAATGGTGATTGGGCATTACGTTCCAACTGTTTATTCATGACATATTTGCGATCAATTTTCTTTGTTAGGCGATTAATTTCTAGGGACTCTAATCTGTCTAATTTTGGTCCTTCGTTGCAAACATGAAGGATTTTGACATCTCTATCTTTATCAAAAGTATGTTAATTTTCTAGTAAATGCAAGGCGACGTTCGATAAATCCCCTTTTTGATTAACCCAACTAGCGAAATGTTCTTTTACACGGGTTGATACTGCTCTTCCTGTTTGTCCTACGTAATACGCAGGGCAGTTTGAGCAGTTCACCTGGTAGACTCCCGAGTTTTCTAGATTATCTCGTTTATCTTTATTGTTTATAAATATTTTACCCAAAGAATTTACGTTATAAAATGCTGTCTTACATTTTTTGTCACTGTCTATTAAAAATTGAAATTTTGGTTGAAAAATTTGGTCGAAAACTTTGGATTCATAGAGGTGTACATTTGTGATTAACTTTGAGATTTGGATATACAGCGTGGTATTTTCTCTCTCCAATACCGTTTAAATCATAGGTTCTCAACATGGTGACGCCCCTTTGTGGGCGTTTGAGACTTTCAGGGGAGCAGTAGAAGACCCAGAGAAAATTAGGGGGCGTTGAGATGGTACAGCGAGGGCAGGTAAAAAAATATTGTCAAAAAGAGAGAAAAACATGCTAATCACGTACTAATAATCTTATGTGTATTATTATTATTAAGAATCGACACTATATCATGAATACAAGAAAGAAGGAGGTAGCAACCCGGTACTTAAAATACAAAAGAATTACTTTTTGAACTTGCTAAACAAAAAGATATAACAAAGAATTTAATATATTTTTAATCAAATTATTGATTCCATGACAGTTGAGCCCCCCCCCCCCCCCCCATAACAAGTTGCGGTAAATATAATCGTGGCAATAGCTGTTTCAGATTCGCGACAGATGGTAAGTAAAAATTGGGGGCTCTAGAAAAAAAAAATCTCAAAGTGTGCAAAATAACGTTGAAAACCTGTGGTTTAGGTCATATTTCTAACTATGATTGTAAGGGAAACACAAAGATTTCTGTAAGACCTTTATGAGTTGTTCCGAAAAGCAAACAAATTAGCCTGAAGGGTTTATGATACTTTCAATGTTTATCAGTTCCAAGTTTGAAGATCAAAAGTTCATTGAACTCGAATAATGTTGCGCTTTACGCAGGAATATTTCACAATACCTACCCATGCACCATCAACCGAAATCAGTGTGTTTAGTTCTAAATATTGGTTTTGTTTGTTGCAATATTCCAGGTTTCAAGGCATTTCTTGACTGTAGAGCCGCAGCTAAATACACAAGTGTCCCTGGTAGCTGACTACAATATGCACAGCCATGCTAAGGATCATGACAATTTTATCAACGTTTCACGGAATAGAAAACGAAGGGCCAAAGCTTTACTTGGTAAGTATTATACTTCTTCTTCTGGGTGACTAGCTGGTACCCGGCATGCAAGAAATAAATTGATTCTCCCCGTTGTATTTCCTTTTCCACGCGTCCCCGTTCCCCTTCTACCTTCTGCGCCTTCCTCTTCCCTCGTCACCCGTCCCGCGAACCCTACTTCCCCCGTTCCTCTCCCCTTCCAGCTTTTTCTCCCTGCCGCTAAAATGTATGAAATACACACATTTTCATTTATAAAAATTTCAAAACGCCAGAGCTTACCATTATATATAGCCTATAACCTTTGCGGGCTTGCGCAAAACAAATCACCAAAGTTTCAGTGCAATCCGATGAACAGTATGGCATCGCATAAAATATGAACAAACAAACAAACAAATATTGATTTTTATATATAAGATGTGTTCTTCAACACGTCTGTTGTGAAGGTTAGGATGATGTTCAATTTTGTTTAGAGGATCTTTTTGGGGAAAGAAAATGGATGAAGTTCTGGAAAGAAAAAAGGCATTAGGGGTGGGTCTAGGGGTCAATGTGTCCAGAACTGACAGAAGTATGAATCCATCCCTTCCACTGCAGTACAAGGCGATGGGTTGAGAGAGTTCGGCTTGAGAGGCCTAGATTAGGTCTCCTTTAACCAGTCTCTCCCGATCCGCCCTGCCAAGCAACAGGTGAGCAAACGTATTCGCCACCGAGACCTAGACAAACCTCACCCCATGAACCCAAGCACCCCTGCTAATTCAAAGAAAACAATGCGATAAATAAATTGATAATGTGTTGAACTGTGTTGCACTGTGTTCGTGTCGCGTTCAGCCGGCAATTATACAGTAGCGTTTCGTGAACAGAAAATTCCAGCTCCGTCCTGAGCAGCCTGAGCTGCACAGTAGGTACGTTCTCGCACAGTTCGTGCCGACCAGTAGTCATGGCATATTCCGAACGCTAACACACTAGTGCTAACGCTAACGCTAACACACTAACTGGGTGACACTAGTAGCGGCGACAGGTGCTGGTTGTGCATGTCACAAAAGAGCTTAGAAAATCCTGATCTTCCAATTCTAGTAGGTGTTTTTCCTTCCGCGAGTAGGAAAGTTATAAAGTTATTTTGTACCTTCTCTGTCATTAGTATGCTATAAAATAGCAGAATCTACCAAGATCAACCTTATTATTTTCAGACTTTGAGCGTCACGATGATGACGAACTGGGCTTCCGCAAGAACGATGTTATTACAGTGCTGTCCCACCGCGATGAGCACTGCTGGGTGGGCGAGCTCAACGGCTTGCGCGGCTGGTTCCCCGCGCGCTTTGTGCAACCACTGGACGAGCGCAGCAAGCGCTATTGCACAGCTGGGGACGATGCCGTGTCGCAGCGGGTCACACACCTGGTGCGCGGGGGGCTGGCGCCGGCCTTCCGCAAGGTGTTGCTGCACGGTATACGACGACCCAGCTTTCTAGGTGAGACACTTAAATTATTACACCCATTATATAGCGGTTAACTGCTGATTCTTCGACCACCTGTACGCAATCAAATTTTGATGATTACTTAAAAAAACAATTACATGAATACTGCACAATCAGAAAACTGCTCCCAACTGTCTGGAGCCAGTGAGACTGGCATCCCCAAATGGCATCCCCAATGTTGTGAGGGCGAAGATTGTGGGGAGAGGTAGGAGATTGGGAAGAGGAAGGTGGAGAAATACCTGGCTCTTCTCAAATCTGGTCCATAAACATGGTTAAAGCCACTTCAATTCTGAATGGCGGTCTTACACCATGGTGATACTGAGATTATCTTCTGCTTGATGGCTGATCCAAGTTCTGTTGCACCGTATTAGGCGACCCAGCTTTCTAAGTAAGATTCTTCATCACATGTCCCAGGCAGAAAATTACCACATTAATAGACATTAACAGTTCCATAACAGTTTTCGAGAATGATTGCCTCAAGAACTTATTATACTCTATCAAAGTAATTCAAGAAACTTAAAATTTGAAAGAGTTTGCAAACGTATAAAAGATTTGTAAAGCCACATACTCATTAGCAAGCTGTAACCTTAAACGTAACACATGACTGTTACCAAAAATCATAGTGTGTATATCGGTCGTGGCAAGCCGATGGCTGCCGGTTTTTTCTGTGAATCAAAGGGCGCTCTACTGTCATAGTTGTGTGGACATTGCTTAAGCACTAGAGCAGCCTTTCTCAAAGTTGGTGATAACGCCCTCTTGTGAACGCTGGAGGCTTTCAGGGGGGCAGTAGAAGGCTCAAAGAAAATTAGGGGGCGTTGAGAAGACTTACGGCTGATTTTAAGTGAATTCGAACCTGATAATTAACACACTGGTCGAAATGCAACAGATTCATTCTTCACATCAAGTATGAGTATTATTTCTTCTCATTGAAACATTCTTTGATCTCAGAAATAGGTTATCGGTCACACCCTGTCTATCCTATCCATATAATAATGCATGCTTAAAAATTATATTCGCAATAACTATTTTTTAAAATACGCGTAGTACTGTAAAAAGGCAAGTTTAAAAATATAGGGAGCACTAGATTTTTTAAAATTTCAAATTGGACGGTGGTTGAAATACATTTGAGAACCTGTGCACTGGAGCCAGGTTACTGCGTCTGCAATGGTTACGGTTACAATTCGCTGATGAGTATGCGGTTTTATATGGGGAAATATTTATTTGTTTTCCCTTGTTATCGTCACTCATGTTAACATTGCTACCATATTGGTCATGGAAGTTATCTTTTAAGTTTTTAATGTTTTTTTACCAGTTACGGATGAAATTTGCCTTTTAGTCTATTGAACAAGCAAATAATAAAATGAAGAGTTGTTTCCATATTGGCGTCCCTGCGAATACCAAATAATCCAAGATTTTAGTCTTCAAGACCAGGTTCAAGACTGTTGATTCTCTATGTTTTTATTACCTGGTGACATTAATATGACTATCTTCTAATTCTAGGCGGCCCCTGTCACCCCTGGCTCTTCATAGAGGAGGCAGCTTCCAGAGAAGTGGAGAAAGACTTCAACTCCGTCTACAGCAGACTGGTTTTATGTAAAACATATCGCTTGGATGAGGATGGCAAGGTTCTCACTCCTGAAGAGGTATGTCACACCTCTCGGACTTTGATTTGGCTGACAAACTTTCCTCATCTGAAAAAAATTACAATTAATTTGTTGATTATTATGCAACAAAGCTTGTATATAGATTGAGTTTATTATGGGCTCAACTCAAAATAATTCTTCTCATAAGCAATTTTTACTTTTTCCTGGATCTTTTTGATAGTCGGCAACCATTCACAGTGTTAATCTTTTTGCAGCCGCGCTACCTGCGTAAATGAATTCAGGCCTTTGTAGGTCTGCTTGGCAATTTGTTTTTTTGAGTGATTTTCTCACCTGCAAGCACATAAGGCAAAAATAAGAGGTTTCTTTTTCATTGTTTATTTTTGGGGTGTTGTGCTACTTCCTTCTTTAGCCAACGTTTTAGTTAGAATAAGAAATCAATTAACTTTAATGCTTTATTTTTCAGTTGCTTTACAGATGTGTGCAATCAATCAACCTCTCTCACGACAACGCTCACGCACAAATGGATGTTAAATTAAGATCTCTGGTTTGCCTGGGGCTCAATGAACAAGCTCTGCATTTATGGCTGGAGGTCCTGTGTTCGTGCGTAGATGTTGTCCAGAAATGGTAATAACTTTTTTTTAAATATCTGTGTGGCATTCAAATTATCAATTTGGGTTGTACGAGTTTCTTTAAAACAGTCTTTATTACATCAAGCAATGTATGTTACTTTGCAGAAATTAAAATGTAACATTGTCTCCAAATGGTCAATCAGGGCCATTTTGTTTCTTGACATATGAATTTCTCTAAAGCTATCTTTATTACATCAAGCAATGTGTGTTACTGTACAGAAATTCAAATGTAACATTATCACCAAATGGTCAATCAGGGCCATTTTGTTTCTTGACATACGAATTCCTCTAAAGCAGTCTTTATTAGATCAAGAAATGTATGTTACTTTGTAGAAATTCAAATGTAACATTATCACCAAATGGTTAATCAGGGCCATATTATTTCTTGACATATGAATTCCTCTAAAGCAGTCTTTATTACATCAAGCAAAGAATGTTACTTCACAGAAATTCAAATGTAACATTATCATCAAATGGCCATTTTGTTTCTTGACATTTGGAAGGTCCCCGTTAAACGCCATTTCTAGGTCCGTTTCGGCTTTCTGTTAACTTGTGAACAACTGACAAGCGTAATAACATGACAGTTGTGCGTTTCTGCTGATCACAAATTGTTCGAAAACTAAAAGAGGAACTAGAATCGGCGTCTAATGAGGACCTTTCAGTTGTCAAGAAACAAAATGGCCCTGGCTGGCTATTTGATGACTATATTTCATTTAAATTTTTTTGAAGGTCATTTCAATTTTCGAGTGTTGTGACCATAGAATAAAGGACACAAGAAATGCCTTGTGGACATGTTTCATGATCCAAATATTTGCCCATTCAGGACTTTAATTTCCAATACAAAACTGTGTTTATGAAATTCAAATGGGATGGAGGTCTACGATGTCAGGCGAGTGTTAGTGAGACAGAGCGCTGGGCTACTGGGCTAAATGAAGGCCCTCTAGTTTTCTTCTTTATTCTATGGTTGTGACTGATAGAAGTGTGGGAAGGAAATCTGGCTATTCAGATCTGGTTACCAAACATGGCTAAAGCCATTTCAAGCAACGTAAGCTGTCCCACCCTATCCCGTTTTGCCCCCTCTGTTGTGTAAATATGCCTTCCCACACTATCCCATTTCGCCCCCCTCCGATGTGGTAAATATTCTGTTAGAACCCATGCCACCCTATCCCATTACACCCCCCGTTGTGCTATCCGCCTTTGCTAGATACGCCACTGCTTATATGAGTTGTTCCGAAAAGCGAACAAATTAGCCTGACAAGTTAAAAAACACCTACGAATTTCAATTGTTTTTCCATAATTACATAATATTTTCGATCTTCAATATTAACATAATTCTTCTCCAGGTACCACCCCTGGTCCTTCATGAACTCCCCCGGCTGGGTGCAGATAAAGTGCGAACTCCGCATCCTCTCCCAGTTCGCCTTCAATCTGAACCCTGACTGGGAACTTCCTGCCAAGAAAGAGACCCAGAGTCAGCCCCTCAAGGATGGGGTCAGAGACATGCTGGTCAAACACCACCTCTTCTCCTGGGACCTGTAGAAGACCTGTAAACCAGTACATTTGTACAACACCTGTTTACCTGCTAACCAAATATTTGTTTAATTAAAGCTGCATTTAAAATACATTAACATTGAGGTTAAATCTTTTTGCCAGAGGTTAGTTCTGATCTACAGTCAAAAAGTAATGCCTCCTATTTTTTTCCTCCTTTAATTGTGAAGAAATAAAAATGCAATTACATGATTTGAAAACTGCACTTATTGACGATTAATTTGTTACTTTTCAATATGATCTCCTTCCATTTCCACAGCTTTGGTTCATCTTTTAATAAGGGCATGTATCACAGTATTGTGAAAAGTACGGTCACATCCAAAATTAAAAAAAAATAAAATACATATAAAACTTTCTATTACAACACATAAATACTTGTCACACATAAACATAAATAAACACGTAAACATCTCAGCACAGGTTCTCCTAGTGAGGTGTTCACGAAACATACAACAACACCTATCCACAGTTTCACCTTCACAAACCCACCTTCACAAACCCACCTTCACAAACCTATCCAGAACACCATCGCCATAATTTCCCCCGCTGATCACACAGTTTTGAATTTTTTCGTCCTTGGTGGGTTTGTGTGATGCCATTCCTTTGACTGCTTCTTTGATTCAGTTTCCAAAAAATTTACCCATGTTTCGTCTCCGGTCACAATTTTTTCCAGAAACTAAGTGCTACAAGTGTTGTGAGGCTGTTATTTTTCGTGTTTCTGTATGCTGGCCGGTTAACTTTCTTGGTACCTACCTTGCACAAACTTTTGTTGAATAATCGTCATCACACTGCCTTTACTGAGGGAGAGAATGCGACATCTGTAGTTATCTGGGGTCACCATGAATGATATCATCAACTCGCTCAATGTGGCGTGCAGTCTGTGTATGTGACCTGCAACCAATGGCCTGCCACTCTGCTTTTTGTCAGCCAGTGGTGTTTGTCCTTCTGCTTCGTTTCAGCGTACCAATCGTCTAGTAGTGCTGACATCCAATGTTGCATAATGGTACACATTTTACAGTCTTTCATTAATGTGAATGGGCGTTTCACCTTCTACAGTCGGGAATCAATCACAACACTGTCTAATACAAATATCGATGTCGGCCATTTTGCAAGCGACTGCAGTGCTGCCACCTGTTGACGCAAAAAGTTACTACTGCAGCAGATTGTAGAGGAAGGTTTTAGGAATAGCAGCAAATTCAAAATTTTCACTTAAATAACTTTATTTAAGTAGAAAAAAATAGGAGGTATTACTTTTTGACTGACCCTCTTATTTTAACCTTATCTATGCGGCTGGCACATCAGTGATCCGTGAAGGAACTAAAACACAAGTTTTGTGTCAAAACACACCACATTAAGGGATGGCGCCGTAAAGGTTAAACTATCAAATTTAGTTTAAAAAATTATTCTTCGTATTAAAATGTTAACCTTTTATCCAAAATTTTTAATTTGTAAAAATTACTAATTTATTGTATTTTCTGATCGCAGCCATTAGATTTGTTTACTTTAGTATTTCCTCTCATAAATTGTAACTGGCTGTCTCAAAATAAATAAATAAAAAAAGAGTTTCCAAGCCAATTGACTGATGTTAGTTTTCCAGTCATTTTGTATATCAATATAATAAATAATAATATAAATATAAAATCGGAGTATAAATTTTTTGATTTACAAAATGCAGGTTTATTTCATCAATTTTTTTAATAATGCCTTTATTTTGGGACAGCTGAATACTGATCTATTAATTACTTATCAATTTAGGATTAATGTTCTGACAAGCTATGGAGTACTAAAAATGTGTTATTAATCTAAATTTTTTATTATGTTTAATCTTTTGAACTTTCTGTATGTCTTTGTAAAGTTTGTTTGAGTAAAATGAATTACAAAACTGTGCATGCAATGTACAATCTATTTGTGTTAATACTGTTAATTTATATGAATATTATTTTTATTTTTTTTGATAATAAATTGTACTTAATTTCGATTTTTTTACCCAATACTTTTCATTCTTTTAAAAATTTACGTTGAATGGTTTTAGTTATAAAGTTCTTCTTATTTTATTTCTATTGGCTGACATGCAATATAAAACATAAACACTAATTTAATCACGTAACACCAAATCATTATTTTGAAAATTTCAAGTTATTAAAATTAAACAGATAAACAATATGTTCATAGAAAGCATTCACTTTGTTGTTTAACACAATTTTATTTTGAGATAAATGCTTTCCTTTTGCTTGAGTCAAGTGAAACCCATTGGTGAATAAATTTTATAGTTGCCATATAAACAAAATGTTTGTCTATATGACAACTATAGTGTTAGTTTATATGACAAATAGTTGTCATATAAACAAAGTGTTTGTTTCATTTAATAAGAAAAACTATTCTTATGGTTAGAACAAGAAATGTTTTAAAAATGCTTTTTGTTTTTTCACTTCATTCCATTTTCAAATTACGTAATGTTCCCAATTTTATAAATTATATGGATCCACGAGAGTTGCCGTACTGAAGAAATGTGGCAATTAAGGAAAATGATAAGGAATAAGAAATAAGTGTGAATCAATGTGAAAAGTGATAAGTTAGGCTCACTCTTGTAATGAATTCCAAGTATTGATGAATGCAATATTTTTTGCAAAATAAATAAATATTGCAATATAATTGGATAATTTGTAGAGCGCCGTTTTTGTGAAAAATCACCCCAAGGGCGCTAATAATAATGTTTTTTTTGGTGGTAAAAGTATTTTATAAAATTTTTTTAAATTCCAAGAGGTAATAATATTTTTAGATCTAAATATTGACGATACGGATCTGGTAAATATAATGTATTGAATATAAAAATAAAATCATTTTGGATTTCGTAGATGCCTTCAGTTCCCCTGATGAAGAAATAATCCTGGGTCGATTGTGTTCTACCTAATCATTTTGACCCAACCACGAACCACCAATGATTGACCCAATCATTTTGACCCGATCACAAACCACCAATGATTGATCAGGGCACATTTTTAAAAAATAATCAATCATTTGATAAATGAGCTGTCCTGTGATGGGAGGTAGCAACGACTATAGATGTATAATTTTTGTAGACCGGGCGTCTGGAATTTCCCTCTCCTGAGAGAGAAATAGAGCTGGTATGCCTGTAATAGGCTATAATTACGGTTCTGCAGAGAAGCGCAGTCTACACAAACTCAAAACACCCGGTCTACACAATTTATACGTCTATGGTCTACATTCTACATCAACATGGCGGCGCCTCATCGATCTACCTATTACACTTTTCTTTGCATTCCTTCACAATCACACAATACTCCCCAATGTTGTGGGTACAATATAGGCCCACGTGCTATGGTGAAAAATAAAATTTTACCCTTTTATTTAGGACGGGTTGTTTCAAAAAATTTGATGGGTTCATCAAATATTTGAAGTTAATTTTCAGGTTCTGTGTAAGTTCTTTTCGAGTTCTGTTTTTTTATCATCATAGGCCAGCTGCTTTACAAAACTGAAATCATCACAGAACTTGAATAGAACTTACACAGAACGTGAAAATTAACGTCAAATATTTGACGAATTCGTCAATTTTTTTGAAACAACCCATCCTTAATGTTTTTTTGTATAATGTTTATAATAGCTTTTTATTCATTTATGAAATGTTTTTTTTCATTGGCTTGAAATGAATTTTAGGACAATCAACAGTTTGTTGTGTTTTAATTTTGTCATTTTAACCATTCAAACATGGACATAGATATCATTTGGATTTCATGTTTGTTTTAGAGTAAATATTGCGAGTTTCACCTATGTATTTTATTATCTATGGTGGAAGAGCTAAGCATTTTTACATTCAGAAATTTTAAATAATTTTTTAAAATTACTTTTTGGATTAAACTTGTATTTTATATATATTCTTTCAAATGAAAAATTACTTTGTTTTAAACCAGTTTATTATCCAAAAGTCCAATTTTAAAGCTGTTTCCTTTCTCCCCGTATAACCCCTACCTAACACACTCTGATGCACTGTCCCGCTCTTATATTTTTCTTTCTCTTATTGATAACTCTTTATATATCGCACATTCCGTAGAAAAGGGTCATAAGTCAAAATTATCTGTTTTATAAATTTTTTTTTTTATCTCTGTATAATAAAGTGATGTGATTACTTATGCCCCACAAAAACTATATTTAAGTGAGATCACTCTATGTTTGCCAGTTATCGCTAATGTCTCTTCGACGAGACCGCTTGTTTCATAAATCATCATTTGGTTTTGCTCTACTGTAAAATTTACTTTTTTGACTTACGACCCTTTTCCACAGGATGTGCTATACATGTATATTTAAATGTCTGCACTTATTTTAGTTTTATTATTACGATCCTGAAGAAGGTTAGTTATAATCGAAATTAGTTGACTATTTGTAAAATTGTATGAAAAAGTGGTTTAAAACAAAATAATTTTCCATTTAAATTGTAATGTCAAGTCATGAAGATATTGCTTTCTTCCATAATTTAATATATCTTAACTTTTCTTACTTCAAATTACTTAAAAAATTCGTTAATGCAAGTATTTAAAAAAAAATTTATTGTTTAAATTCATTTGAATTATTTTTTTGCTCTTATACCTTATTTGAAACACTAACCATAAAATGCGAGTTGTAAATTGATGATTGTGTTTGATTTTTGGGGTATTACACCATGTTGCGCTTCATCTCGTTATGCCAACTTTTCTTCCTTCAGTCTTCTGCCCTTATGATGGACACTGTAAGGCTGTCCAAAATGTTTGGCTAAAAGAGGAGAAAGCGCAACACGGCAGAATACCCTAAAAATCAATCACAATAATTCTTTTAACCTTGAAAATCTCAAATCATGCCTATAAATTAATGTATAATAAATAATTGATTAAACAATGTTTTGATTGTACCCATCACTAGTATTCAGTAAGTATAAATTAAATTCTAATATTTATCAATGATCTGTTAATAATTAACACTCAACTTATGTAATATAATTATTATTTTTTTTATAAAATATGTTGGGTAAATGTCACACAAATATAATTTTTTGCATCTATTACAAATATTTGTTTGGGATTGCGGTGATTTTAACAATGGCAATTTTAAAAACAAAATTCTAAGTGACTTTCATCATTTGACTTTAGCCCCTCAGACCTTGAGCGTATTTTGTCAAATTTTTTCTGCTTTTCAATAAAATCCAAATAAATGGAGTTTTCGAAAGTTGATGAAACAAGCTTTCAAATGGTTCCATGACAACTGAGAATAAAGTCAACTCAACACCTCTTTGAAAAGTCATTAAAAGCTATGAAAAAAGTAATTTTAAAATAGCCCATAACCCTAACCTAACGTAACCTATAACCAATTTTTAATAATTTTTTTTCATCACTATTAATGACTTTTCTGAGGTAGTTCTGAATTGGTTTCATTCTGACTTGTCTGGTCACCCTTTCAAACATATAATTTTGTAAATATATACATTTTTGGCTCACCTTACGTTTGTTCTAACTAAAATTTATGATTACAAAAAAAAAAAAAACGTATGTATTTTATTAGACAAATGTATTATATATGTTATTTTTACTTCATCTCTTGTCATTTCATCTAAAAATAATTAATGAAAAATTCACAAATTTCACAATTTTTTTTCAAATTGCTGTCGGAAACTTTGGTTTCATAGAGGTGTAAATTTTAATTTTTCTATGTATAACTTTTAGATTTGAATATAATGCTTGGTGTTTTCTCTTTCTAACGCCGCTTAGAACATATTTCTTACCATGACAGTAAGAGAGACACAACTTCTATGAGATTTATATGAGCTGTTTCCAAAAGCGAGCATAGTAGCCTGAGGGGTTAATAATTGATTTATCTTTACATTACACAACATTGCAGATTAATATTATTGTTATCAATGCAAAATATTATTTATTACCATGCTGTGTCCTGCCACATCTTTTTTTACAAAAAGATTTACATTTTGTATTTCTTGCCAACCTTTTGTGATATAATATTGTCTTCTCTGCCTCATTACCTACCTTAATTTATTATAATATCACTTTTATCTTATTCTGACACGTTATATGTATAGTTATTTATATTACGACATATTTTGCAAATAGGGTAGTAAATTTTATTCTAATTTGCACATTTAGTATTTACAGCTTGGCAAATTTATGCACTGGGGGAGCAAATATATAATTCACCAATTGTTGTGATTTTTAAAAGTCCTCATTATTTTAAAAACTAAACTTAAAATTATTCATAAACTGCTCGTTTATATATGCTAATTTAATTATTTTAGGTAAAAACACATTTTTGCAAGATATGGTTTAAAATCTTAAGATGAATTAATTGTTTGAATATAAGTAAATAGTTAACCATAAAAACATTGAATAAAGACAAATTAAAAAAAAATATTTTGTCCATGTAAAAACTCAAATCTTTCAAGAAAGACTAACGAATACAATATTGTATCGGTGATTCAATCGAATATTGTATTTATGTGACTTTCTTGAAAGAATTGAGTTTTTATATGAATACAACTATTTATTCATATTATGTAGGGGCAAACAAATAACTCGTATTAATATTAACGCATAACTTGCAAAAAGTGTTATTTCTTAAAATAATTAAATTAGCGCCATCTATGAAAGTGCAAATTATGAATTCTTACAAGTTTACCCTCAAATATTTCTCCTTTTTTTTTTTTTTTTGCAAGACAGAATTTTTTTTAAATTTATAAAATTTGACTTATGTGTTTGCTCCCCTGAATTTAATATAAGAGTATTATTTAAAACAGACCGTATTTTGATATAAATGAGATACTTATATAAATCATTATTTATTTTTATTGAATTGTTATTTTTATAGATGTTTTCCAGTTTGTCTTTTAATGAATTTATTCCATCTTTTTTAATATGTTAATATTTCAGCAAGTGTCTTTTTGCATATTGTTTCTACATCTGATAAGTATTTTGAAAATTGTGTATTTTGTCTTCAAACCTATCAATATATGATTTTTTATTTACCAATACTAAAAATATATACTTACAAAAGTATTTTTGCCGTCCAAAATTCTCCTTGTGACTTAGGTGAAAAGGGTTTTCAATCTTCATCCTAAACATAAATACATAATACTTATTTTTTTAAAGACAATAATGCAATCATTCTTTCTACCACTTGTCAGTTTTTCATCATTCCATTTTAATTGTTTTTTTTTTCAGCATTATTGTAATTACTACTGTTGTTAACTCTAAAAATAAAATAATATGCATTCAGTAAACCACTTATTTATTTATATTCTTGTAATGAACGAAGAACACATTAAAAAGTACATATTTAATGCCCATTAACCAACGGCCGAGAATTCAAATTTCGTCGAAAGATGGTCTTGCAATCATACCCTTGCAACTGTACAGGGCAGTCCCGATGAGAAAGAATGATTATTCTACGTACAAGCATTTTTAACTAACTACCCAATAGCTATTGTATCATTCAAAATGTGCTTTAATATAGACATTTTCGATGAGCATAAAGGAGAAATACAATATTGCGACATTTTAATTACTATTATCACTAACCTTTTGTAAAAAAACTTTCATCATTGCATAAGAAAAATGGCTGTCAAGATATCCAACTAAACCAGCGCCAACGGCTTTTTTGAGCATTTCAGATTACCTGCCTTTGGCAACCTATTTTCACAAATTGATGACATGTGTGTCGACACATATCAAACTCGCCTAAGTCCGTTCAAGCATTTTTCGGATAATGATTTTTTTCTAGTCTCAACTTTTACCTAGTAAAAACCTGTAAATATTACTTTATGTTATGAATATTGTAACTGGGAACACAGAAAAATACAAATCAAAATTAATTTCTTGAAGTAAATATGCATTTTCATAGATTTTTTTTTATGGACTTGAAATAGAAGGTACTGGACTCAGGTGTGTTTGAATTAAAGAAATAGGACTTGGGTGAGTTTGATATGGCTTGTTTCGCTTGGAACAAACACAAATGGCGTCCATGACAGAGTGAAGACGACGTGTGGTTGGCTGTAATGGACTTTGGCTCATATGATTTGAAGCGGGTGTGGGACTTAAGTTGGATTGAAAAAATCTATCAACTTTCACCCTTAATTTATTTGGGAAGCCGTGGACTTTGGTTAGATTGATCTAAAGCAAAAGATTCTTTTTTTTGCTGAATCGAATGCACAAAAAAAAAACAAAAATGGTTGGTAGTGGACTTTGGCGAGTTTGATATGTATCGACACAAGTATAAATGACTGAAAATGCTGAAAAGTTAACTCAGCAATAACTTATTTTATGAATACATAATACCAAGCTGTACAATGAGGTGTTATTATTTCAGTATTCGAAAATGTAACGTATCTTGATCTTTGATGTTCAGTACGTTTTTGACGTGATAACGTATTATAAACCGATGAACGCCGGCTGTATCACGAAAAAGCATGACTCATTGTCACATTCCTTCTGAGCCAAGCGTGCAGGTGAGAGCACGGAACAAGCGTTCGGCTTGTGACCATTTATCTCTCTTTCACCCCATCGTTATTATATGACGTTATCACGTAAAATTATCGTCAGTAAACTGACTTTACAGACAACCAATTTTTTTTTTACATTAACTACACACAGGAGGTCCTGAGGAAAAAAACCCTCATTGCCTATGTC
Organism: Glyphotaelius pellucidus; assembly: GCA_936435175.1. Classification (NCBI taxonomy): domain Eukaryota; kingdom Metazoa; phylum Arthropoda; class Insecta; order Trichoptera; family Limnephilidae; genus Glyphotaelius; species Glyphotaelius pellucidus. The sequence goes on along the minus strand of OW386551.1, from coordinate 10,128,033 downwards.
ATCGTTTGGGATGTTGGGTGGAGGAATGAAAAGAGAAGTTCTGGGAAGGAAAAAGGTATGAAAGGTGGGTGGTAATCTGGGGGTCTATAAGTCCAGTAGTGACGGACGTATGAATCTATCCCTCCCACTGCGGTGCGAGGCGATGGGTCGAGAGAGTCCGGCTGGAGAGGTATAGGTTAGATTTTCCTCATTCCGGTATTTTATGTGTTTTACCTATAAAAACCTCAGTCCATGAACTCGGGCACCCCTGCTAAGTCACAAAACGTAGTCACACCTTGGGATAACCTATGTCAGGGGTGTTGATTATCCAATAAATGGTTCTCGGGGTGGCGGTACCCACATAATACAGTAAAACCATAGCCGAAAAGGGGTTCGTAAGTAGGAGATTTTGAACTTTAAAGCAGTTTTATAGGCATGATATAAAATTGTTTTCTGGAGGTATGTTTTTAGGTTTTCACGGCCAAAAAGTATTTTTGTTATTGTTTTTGGGGTGTTATGCCGTGTTTCGCTACCTCCTTCTTTAGCCAACGTTTCGGACAGCGTTACAGTGTCCATCATCAGGGCAGATGACTCATCTGCCCTGATGATGGACACTGTAACGCTGTCCGAAACGTTGGCTAAAGAAGGAGGTAGCGAAACACGGCATAACACCCCAAAAACAATAACAAAAAAAAAAAAAAAAAAAAATTGTTTTCTGGACTTCGGAAATGACCAATAAAAAAAAACTATTGTTTCTAAGGCAAATATGTGTTCTACTCGCAGTACACTAAAGCATCTCAAATATTTCTAAGCAATCTATGCGAGCTTGAGTATTTTTGAATGTCCGTATTTATTAATTTTGAATGAAATAAAATCGACATTGAGTCATTATGTTAAAATGCTAGTATGGAGAATAATCAATCTTTCTCATCGGAACCGCCCTGTGCCGTTGCAAGGGTACAATCGCAATAACTTTGTTCGACGAAATTTAAATTCTCGGCCGCTGGTTAATGGCTCTTAAACTGTTTCTAAGCAAGTTTCTATTTTTAAAAGGTGCAAAGAATTTTTTTTTATGAAATTCAGGAATTCTTATGAGAAACGGAAACCAATCTGTAACACCAAAGGACCTTTATATTTACCAAGACATAAAAAAGTTCAATAATGATTAACTAATCTGAGCAAATAAATATGTGTAAAATTCGGGATCGGGCCGCTGACAATAACACTCCTAGAAGAGATGGCATAAGGTTTAAATTCCTGTTAACACCAGCTGCCTACTTTGATTCATTCACGAAAAAAACATCGCCAAAATGCATGTTTTATTTTATTTTGTGAACTTTGACTTTAAGCTCAGGCACAAATATGAAAATGCTTTACAATAATTTTCTAAAGAATTTAATTTTTCAAAATTTTTTTTTTGCATTAGCTCCACACAGGAGTCCCTGAGGAAAATAATTCCCCTCAGGGCCTATGTCATCTTTAGCGATACTGTGTGGAGGAGCTTTTTAGGAGAGGAAGGGGAGGAAGTTTTGGGAAGGAAAAGAGTACGAGGGTTGTGTAAGTATCTGGGGTTCAGTGTCCAGGAGTGACGGATGTATGAATCCATCCCTCTCCTGCGGTTCAAGGCGATATTCCGAGAGAGAACGGCTGGAGAAGTCAAAGGGACTCCCTCAACCACTCTTTCCCGATGCGGCCTGCCATATGGGCAGACGCGTCCGCCGCCAAGACCCGGACAAACATCACTCCACAAATTCGGGCACCCCTGCTAAGTCATCAAACGTAGCGAACCACTGACCTATGGCAGAGGTGTTGGTTATCCAATAAATGGTTCCCTGGGTTTTTTCTGGGCTTTTAAAATGACTAAGAAAAAAAACTCGATTATTTCTATGAAAATATGTATTCTACTCGCAGTACACTAAAAGCATCTCAAATATTTTTAAGCGATCTAATTTTAAAACCAAAATCACTTGACTTTTCATTGCTTAGTAATGCATCGCCTTACGCAATTAAAAAAAAAATAACTTACGCAATATGCAAATATTTCACACAAAACTTTTCTAAGAATTCAAATCAATTTCGCATGAACCCAATTTCAAAGTAAGAATCGTGGCTCCCCTTTGGGGCGCAAGAGCTCCTCTCTTCTGATAAAGTAAATATGAATACTAAGGCCGGTATATAATATTTTTGTAAAATATATATTCCTAAATTAAGGCGGCACTATTCGGCTGAAAAAGATGGAGAGATGGAGAGACATGTAATTAGGAATGTTGGACAGGGCGCGCTAATATTTTAAGTGATGAAATCGCAGCGAAAATGGCGAAAAAGCTTAATAAAACATGACTCGTTTAAAATAGAGCAAAAATCTCGCGGGACGTATCTTAAGTATCATTTAAAGGAACATTGTGAATTTTTTCACAAATATAACTTGTAAAATAATAGAAATAGACTTGTTTTAAATAATTTTCGGAGCATACTTTGCGATTTTTTTCTATCGAGGGAATTTCATATAATTTGCGTTTCGGCGTGGAACGTTTCTAGATATTATCTTCAAAAATAACATATATTTTTTTAAGAGCTTAAAAACTTTTTTTTTTTTGGTTTAAGGCAATTCACCCTGGAGAGAGTGCTTTGTGCCGGTAATATTTAAAATGGATAAGAAATTTCGGTTAATCTAATGGGAAAATAATAAAACAAATTAAATATTGGACTCATTTAGATCACTAAAACAAATTAAATATTGAATTCATTCAGGTTAATAAACTTACATAAAGCTGTATGAACACGAGAATTGTTAAGAGATAAAAGGTATGAAATGTTAAGCGGGGACTGGTGTGTGATTTTAATAAGCCGGCGGTATATGTTCTTGAAAGATGAATGGTTTTTACAGTTAAAGAAAACGTGGTCGAGGGTTTCCTCTTCCACACCGCACTGGCAGAACGGATCATCTAAAACTCTAATTCTAGACAAGTGAGATGCAATTGAACAGTGGCCAATTCTCATTCTCGAGATACATGAAATGAATCGTTTTGAAAGTTTTTTACCGTGAAACCATGGCTTAGCAGGGATATGGTTTTGAATTCCCGCATAGAAAGATCCAGTTCTTATTTTGGAGACTGCCCAATTTTCTTCCCAGGCACGAGTCATATTAGATTTAAGAATCGGAAAGACATCGGATATAGGAATTCTAAAATTTAGTGGGATAGTTCCGGAATCTGAACCAGATTTGGCGAGAAAATCGGCCATCTCATTACCCTCGATACCCAAATGGGCAGGGACCCAGGCCAATATCGTCTCAAACCCAGATTCACTAAGAGAATTGAGAAGATTTTTTATTTTACATATAATATTGTCTTCCGGATAACGTAAAATATTTGACCTAATTTTAGTTAGAGCACTTAGCGAATCAGTACATAGTAAGGTTCGATGAATGTTGAGAATCTGGATTTGATTTAGCGCTTGTTCAATTGCAAAGCATTCGGCTGTAAATATGGAAGCTTCTTTCGGTAATTTATAAGTGAGATTGATGTTGAATTCTGGACTATATATAGATGCTCCACATCTTTTATTTTCAAATTTGGAACCATCCGTGAAAAGGATGGAAAATCCAGGGAATTTCGAAGCCACTATGCTTTTAAAACAATCATCCACATTTTGAAATTTATTTGGGGAAGATAAAATATTCTTCTGAAAGACTGATGTTATTGTGTTTGGCATAAAAGTGATTGCCTTAAATGGAATATTGTATATAGGAAGATTGGGAACTTCTTGAAGATGTTGGAGGGAAGATGATAGAGAATTATAGAGATGAAAACTTTTAATTAAGAGAGGAAAACATTGTTTTTCTCTCAATCTTTTGTTAGAATTCAAATTAACACTTAACCTATTAAGACTTTGTTTAATAGGATGATGTGATAACGATAAAGCCTTGAAAATATATTTATTGGCAAGGAATTGCCTTCTGAAATATAATGGAGGCTCCACACATTCCACCTGAAGAGCATTAATTGGAGAAGACTTCATAGCTCCAATAATCATTCTGAGGGCTTTTGATTGAATTCTTTCCATTTTCTTATCTAGATATTTAGGGAGTGGGTCAAAAAGGAATGAGCCATAATCCAAGTGGCTCCGAACTAGGGAATTATACATTAATTTAAGAGTGGTAGGGTGAGATCCCCACCATACTCTGGAAACTGCTCGCATCATATTAAGTCCCTTTTCACACTTTGTAGAAATTATCTGAATGTGTGGAAGCCAGGAAAGTTTATGGTTCAAAAGAAGACCAAGGAATTTGATTTGAGTAGCGGTTTGTAGAGGCACATTATCAAAAGAAATTGAGAATTGGGGAATTTTTCTTTTGCGCGTGAAAGCCACGACCCTTGTTTTAGATGCCGCCAGATTCATCCCATTTATTGACAACCAGCTTTTAATATATTGTAAAGCCAAATTCATTTCCTTAGCTGCAAGAATAATATTTTTATGTAACAAATATATAAGGATATCATCCGCAAAGTAAAGTCGCTTGATAGAAAAAGGAATTACTGAGTCTAGGTCGCTTATATAAATATTAAACAACAGAGGACTAATAACAGAACCCTGGGGCAAACCTCTCCATAGTTTGCGCCTTAAGCATTTAGAGGAAGACTCAATAATAATGGACCTATCTGAGAGTAAATTAATAATAAATTGGACTAATTTCGGGGGGATTTGTTTTTTAATTAGCTTTTCTTTCAAAACATTCAGTAAAACATCATCGTAAGCTGATGAAAGGTCAAGGAATGTGGCCAATGTATAAGAATTTAGGGATTGGGAAACTCGGATATCAGTTGTGAACAAACTTAAATTATCCATTGTAGATTTCTTTTTCCGAAAACCATACTGATTTGGTGAGATAATATCTTGACTTTCAACAAACCACTCTAATCTGTTCTTCATCAAACGCTCCGCTACTTTCATCAAACATGATGAAAGAGCAATAGGCCGATAAGACGAAATTTCAGATGGATTTTTTCCAGGTTTTAAAATGGGAATGATTTTTTGAGTTTTCCAATCATCCGGAATTAGTCCTGTTTCAAACATATTATTAATAAGAGATAAGAAATATTCAACCGCCATATCAGAAAATGATTTAATGAAACTATTAAGTATTCCATCGGGACCCGGAGCAGAGTCAGAAAGGGTTCTTATTACTAGTTTCATCTCATCAATGGAGAAAGGAGCATCTAGCCAGTTAGAGTGAGATGGATATGGCTTAATAGAAGGCATTTCTTCACATCCGGCCACTGATGGGGGGGCTATTTTATCCGCAAATCCTATAAGAATTTCTTCTGATATATGCTTGGTACTCGGCGGAGAATACGATGATCCGAATTTTTTTAAGCTAGACCAAACTGAAGATTGGGGAGTTTCCGGAGACAGGTTCTCACAGAACTTCCGCCATCCAGCGCGTTTTTTATTTTTCAAAATACGTTTGGTTTCTGCCTGGGCTTTTTTAACTGATAAAAAATTTTCTAGTGTCATACACTTACGAAAAGAGGAAATTGCTTTTTTACGAGAGTTGACGGAGCGAGTGCATTCCTCGTCCCACCACGGATTAGAGTGTTTTATTTTAATGTTCGCATTGCGTTTCGGGATGGATTTTTCTGCTGCATTTATAACCATAGAGGGAAACGTCTCACATTGCAATCTGATGTCTCCCGGGGACGATTTTTTTTTAAAATTAATAAGGTTATCTAGTTCAGAAGAGAAAGTGCTCCAATTCGCATCATTTATTCTAAATTTGAGATTATTTTTAACTGGTGGAGGATAAGTGTTAGATTGATGTTGGAATCGGATTATAATTGGAAAATGATCACTAGAGAGGGGATCGTTTAGGATGTCCCAAGAGCATTTAGATGCTAACGAATATGAACAAAGAGATAAATCAACAGCACTTTTCCGTTGATGAGGGGGGGTGAATCTGGTTGGAGATCCGTCATTTAAAAAACATAGGTTATGGGTATCAATAAAATCTAAAAGATTGCGGCCAGAACGATTTGTTATTTTGCTACCCCAAGAAGGGGAATGTGCATTAAAATCTCCTAGGATCATAAAAGGGGAACAAATCTGGGTTAAGATTGGTGCCCATTCATTTTCAATAAAAGTGGTAGAGGGAGGAATATATATTGATAATATTGTGATATCAGATAAGACAGCTGCTATTATCTGGATATCGTCGGAGGGAGTATGTATATTAATTTGTTTAAACGGGATAGAATTATGGATTATCAGAGCCGTGCCGCCTTTACCATCCGGTCTGTCGTGTCTGAGACAATAATAACCCGGAATTCTTAAGTGAAAGGAGGGTTTTAACCACGTTTCAGAAATGGCGGCCACTGAAACGTCGTGTTCGTCGAGTAATTGAATTAGGTCAGATTTGTTAGCGAAGAGGCTTCTACTGTTCCACTGAAGAATTTTGTTCAGTTTCGAAGTCATTGGGGAGGCAAGATAATAAAGATTTAATGTAATCGGCAGCGTTGGACGGTACAGTATTGTTGTTTGTAAGGATAGAAATTAAAAGGGTAATTAAAGTTTGTATAAAAGAATTATTATTCAATATTTCGGGGAGAGCAGGAGGGGATGTATTACTATTAATGGCACACCCATTGGGGGTCCGAGATTTGGCATTCCCATTCGGGCTGGTCAAAATATTATTCAATTGTTTTTTATCAAGGTAAGGAGTATATTTTGGGTTGGGTTTGACTGGCTTGAGAATGGTTTCTCTGTGAGAAGATGACGTTGAATTTAAAAAGGTGGTTGATTGGAAAGGAGCTGAGGACGATGTCATCTCTGCGAAAGATTTTTTCGCAGGAGAGAATAACTTTGAGGCCTGGAAGTACGAAATGTTGTCGGTAGCCATTTTATGTTTTATGTTCCTCTGTCTTGTCAATTCCGGACAGGCTAGACTGACCGCGGTATGTGCACCCGAACAGTTAATGCAAATGGGATTATTGGAAGATTTTGGACATTGATCAAATGGGTGATTTTCTCCGCAAAAGTAACAACGTGGAGGGGAGCGGCATACGGATTTTGTATGTCCAAACCGGCAGCAATTGAAGCATTGAACAGTTGGAAATTTATAAACTTCGACGGGAAGCGAGGTATAATAAATAAACACACGAGACGGAAGGGATTGTCCCTCAAATGTAACAACAACAGATTGGGAAGGTTTCCAGATCTTGTTTCCATCAGTAGAATCCTTGTAGTTCAGTCGACGTGCTTTTATTACTTTCGGGGTTCCTTGGGAATTATTCAAAGCATCAACAATTTCAGCCTCTGGGATATCCGTGGGAATTCCTCGAACAAGACCCATTCTCGTAAGGTTAAATGACGGGATGAACGATTTATATTTATGTTTTGAGAGCGAGTCAATTTTTTTTACAAATCCATTTGCGGAAGCGGCAGTATTAAACTCGATAGATAATTTATATCGCCCTTCCGGTTTAATTGAACCATTAACAATACCAAGGTTATTATTTTTTGAGTCAAATAAGAATTTTCCAAAATCTAAAGGATGAATAAGTTTTCCTTGTTCAGTTCTCTGAACAATTACGATAAAAGGACCGGAAGCGGAAGCAGGATAAAGTAAGTCAGTACTTTTTGTATTATCGCTAGCTAAAGTACTTGTCTGGGTGTTACTATTGGGGTTAAGGTCGTTAGAGGTCGAGGTTTGTTGAATCGGCGGTATAGATTTAACTTTCGATGGGATGTGAAGGCTATGCGATGGTCGTCGTTTACGAGATGGAAGCGTAATAGAAGCCTGGCTAGTGTTAGATTCCGAATCAGAAAAATCTAATATCGATCCTGGGTCGGGAGGTCTATCTTCGTCTTCCTCCATTATATAAAAAAAAAACTTAACTTTTAAAAATTAAACTGAAAAAATAATACGCAGTCTATTTCATTGACTGTACAAACAAAAACGGATTAGCCGTAAGTAGGAATGCAAACAAATAAGTATACGATAAACAGAATTAAATAAAATGTAACAATAATCTCTTATCTGTATGAGGCACGGGAACGGGCGAACGGCACTAAGCAATAGGTAAGGTACACACAACCACTGTAGACCGCGGCTCGAATCGGACTGAGCTTAAAAACTTCAAATGTTTAAGGGAGATATGTAAGAAATCGGTCGAAATTCGAATAGTGGAGCCTTAATGTACCTAACTCATATTTTTTAAATAGCGTTATAAAATATTTTCTTGCTCCTGGCAAGGAAAGTTTCCTGCAATAATAAATTCTTATACTACATAACCTTTTCACCTAACATTTCTTATAGTACATAACCTTTTCACATGACAATTCTCATATTATAAAACCCTTTTCTATTACATAACATTTCTTATACCTAGTATTTTCGTTATTTATTTTTGGGGTGTTATAAGTACGGTTCCATGCTAACTGAGAATAAAGCCAAATCAACACCTCCTTGAAAAGTCATTAACCCTAATATAACCCTAATATTAGGATAACCCTAACTTAACGTAACCTATTTAACCAATTTTTTAAACATATTTTTTTTATCAATCAAAATGACTTATCTGAGATGGTTCTGAGTTGGTTTATTTCCGAGTTGCCTTTGCCTAAAGGTTTAAATTAATGTGGGTGCTTTCAATCTGGCTCTTTTACTGCCGATTTAGATTTGATGAACCCTTCAATAATGTCTTTACAGATATCAATAATTGTACATTAATTATTAATTCATTGAATAGCTCTCGTAGGCTTTTGCTGTAGCCAACAAATTAAAAACATTTTACCTCAAGCCACAATTTATTTTCAATAGATCACCCACAGTTATATACTCGATATCTTGCAAAAGTTTTTTGTTGAATGTTTTTCGAACCCAGAAAGAATCTCTTGAGGCCATCAGGATGCCAATCAGCCAAGACGCTGATTTGGACGGTCGCTGTACAGACGGTGAGATATGTCATGGGCTCCATAAATCCACTCTTCTCCTCCAAGGATCCTACTGTGTAGCCAATAAGAAAATATGCACAGTGATCAGATTTTTCAACGACGAATATGAGAAGTCTTAAAATTCTGGAGAACGGTCTATTTGATAAAATGGCTTGAGATTTTCACGGCCGAAATACTATTGTGCTTTATTTTTGGGGTATTATGCCGTGTTGCACTATATCAGGGAAGATGTGTAATCGAAGATCGTAGTGAAGTGTGGGCTTATGTACCTATGTAGAGCTTGATAGATATTTGTGAAGCATAAAAGAATTTAAAAACATTATAATAATATGTAACATAGATAAGAAAAACAGTACAATAAACTGAATAAACAATACTTTTATCCACCACTTTTTGACCATCCTTTTCCTTCTTTCTTCATTAATCTTTTGCCATAATCCCATCATCTCTTCTTTTGACTTCACAATTTGATTTTCATTTTCTGAAATATTTATTGCAATGTGACATTTTCCCCTTTCATTGTCTTTGCGATAATAGTATTCCCATTTACAAGCATCCACACCCACACCTACTTCATTTTCTGTACTTTTCTTTCTGTTGTTACTGTCTTTTTGTAATTTTGCCGGAGCGTTTAGGACTGATTTACCGGCCATTGTTGAAAACAAACATTTAATTTTTGATTTTTTACGAGAAAAACTATCTTTTTATAACTTTTGAAGGTTATTCCCATCAACGTAATATATCATTGAAGAAGAAGATACAAATATACAAATATGACGGTTTGACAGAAGGTGGCAATAGCGAAATTGGAAAACGCGCACGTCCCGGTTAGACGAGAGGTCTGGGTTCGTGTCCCAGTTGCGACCATTGTTTTTTCTTTTATTTCTTCAAAATGATTGTAACTTTTTTTATATTGGGAAGACTTCTAGAAATTTTAACATTAGAGTTAAGGAACATCTAAGATGTTTAAATAATAATAATTATTCAGAATTTGCAAACCACATTTTGGAAACAGGTCATTCTTTTGATATTAATAAAGGTTTAAAAATTTTACACACTAACACAACGGGTATACAATTAGATAATTTAGAAATTTTAGAAATTAGAAAAAGTGTTAATAGTAAATTAAATATTATAAATAACCAAACGTTTTTTAAAAATAGCCATCTTTTAAATTTATTTTCGTATTAATACTTATATTTATAATAATTTATTTTGTTATTTAGACTTCTTGTTTTCCTTTTAAAAGATTTTTTATTATGTTAATGTAATTTTTTACCCATTCTAAAATAATTTTTATATTTTATTTTATATAATTGTTTTTTATGATATATTTTAGGTAATTAATCACCTCTCCTTTCTAATATTTTGTCTATGTTCTAATTAGTCTATACTTGTTTGTCTTTTGTTATTTATTATTGACTTATTATCCTGACGAAGAAAACATAGTTTTCGAAACATGTTGATATTGTTAATAAAATAGTGGTGTTATACAAAGGTATTTGTTTTTCATTAAATTAAAAAAAAAAATTGTTTTTTCTGTTTTTCTGTGTCTTGTTTTCTTTCATATTTTCATTTAGATTATTTGTGTTATCTTCTTCTTCAATGATTTAATTTTTGAAATATATTTTGCGACCTGTCACGCAGTTGGTGGAGCCGATAACACAGTGATTGGCGTGCCAGAACTTTTACAACACTCGATGTATCAGGAAACTCGAGGCGCTGACGTAAAATAGATTAACAATTAGCCAAGTAATTCACAACTTCACAACGACGTGGAATTAATGAAACTTAATAATCACAATTGACAACTTTTGTTTCCAAACAAAAAAGCTTACAACGAGCAACAGATGTTGCATCTCCGGCGACACGTGGTAAATGACAGATTTAAGGGCGCAAGGAATTAAACAAAACAAACATATCATAGACGCAATATTATAGCTCAAGTTCTTTCTATAAATCAATACTCAGCAGCGTGGGACAATGCATTTGCTTCCATATTTTCGCCATGCATTGACAACATTGCAAGAGTTCAATGTTTTGAAGAAGTCTTAAATAGTACAAGAGATGGAAGGTTGTGTTTTTAATAGTTTCAATGTTTAATGCACTTATGGTTTGAATGTTTCTTTTGTTATTTTTATGACTTATTCGCATTGGTTGCATTGGAAGGGGTGCCAGGATCTACACATGCGTACAGTCTTTTTGATCGTAAAATGCAATCTGCGCATCGTTCCCGGGGATGACCCTGAAATTTCGAAGTCCATTTTAGAATGTACTATCTACGGCGAAAGTGAAACTATTTCCGGGATTTCTATTCGACAGTGGAAGAGTGTTTTTTTTTAAACTTAAGTTTTACATTATATGGAGCTTTGGTTGTGGCTATGTCACATCGAAATATGTATATCCAACTCTCAAACGATAACAGGTTGGTAGGTAGGTTGGTAGGTAGGTAGGTAGTTAGGTCCGAAGGTATTTGCCAATAATAGATAAGATTATTAAAATAAAAGACAGCAAATTATCATTTTTTGCATATAAAAACCTTCATGGAAATAAACCTAGTAAATTATCCATCGTCCAACAAATACTAGACAGAACGTGTGGTTGTTAAAAATGACACCGAAACCAAGATTATTGTATTACAAAAAATGGGTTACGAAAAAATGTATCAACAAGAAAGTGTTATTATAAAATGACACATCAGTGGGCCGAATTATTCGACCGAATTTGTAAGAGACAACATAGCTAGAGTTAATAAAAGATAAAATAATAATAACATACCTACACGTTATTATTTGTTTTGGAGTTCAAAGTTTCAAAAAATATGCTCACGTTCTCACCAAACCAAAAGACCAAACAAATCATTATCTAATAAAAAAACCCTTATTGAAAATTATGCCCAGCAGGAACGGACTGTCATCAAAAAATAAAACGATGAGATGGAAGTAGGAAGATAGTAAATTTTTTGCAATGGTGTTTTTTAATGCTTACTTTTTTCTCTCTGAAAATCATAGAACGAAGAAGAACCCAAAAAAAGAAAACTTGACCTGATTTTTTACAAAAACAGCGCTATAGAAAGTATTAAATTTTTATCTATACTAATATTATAAAGAGGAAGGATTTGATTGTTTGTTTGTTTGTTTGTTTGTTTGTTTGCTTCGAATAGGCTCCGAAACTACTGAACCGATTTGAAAAATTCTTTCACTGTTGGGAAGCTACACTATTCCCGGGTAACATAGGCTATATTATATTTTAAAAAAAATTAGGGATCCTTACTAAAACTCCAATAATGTAACCCAAGGTGTAAAAAAATTACCTAAAATATTCTTTAAATCGCGTGCGCTGCGAAAACTATTGATGATAGAATAAAATAATATACTACGACTTTGTAGAACACATTATTATCTACAAAAAGTGTCGCGACAGCATATGTCTAACTATTATAGTTATGCCACAATAAGTGTTCTTTTATTTTAAAAAATTAATTGAAATGCCGCCGCTAGAAAAGACTCTTTATTTGTATCTTGGTATTAATTCTTATCAAAATAAATTATTTTATATTCGAGACTGCTTCAATGCCTTTATATAACTTTTTGAATTATTCAATTCGGACATCCCATTTCAAAGATATCACGAGTTTAAAAATGTAAGTATTATACGATGTAAGCGTCACTGGGGAACGGACCGTACGGGAGTACACCAACAAACAATCAAATCTTTCCTATCTTATATATAAAAATCAAAATTTGTTTGTTCGTATTTTATGCGCTGCCATACCGTTCATCCGATTGCGATGAAACTTTGGTGATTTGTTGTGCGCACGCCCGCAAAGGATAAAGGCAAATTCTGGCGTTATTAAATTTGAATTAATGAAAATGTGCGTATTTCATATATTTTAGCGGCAAGGAGGAAAGGCAGGGGGGAGGGCAACGGGAGAGGTGGGATACGTGGGTGGGAAAACGAGGGATGTGAAGGCGGGGAAGGTAGAAGGGAAACGCGAAAGGGGAAGGGGACTCGGGAGGTGAACGGGGACGCACGGGAAAGGACATTCAAGGAGAATCAATTGATTTCTTTGCATTGCAACGCAAGCCGTGCTTTGTGCTTTGAGTTTTGGCTTTAAGCTTTGAACTTTAAGCTTTGAGCTTTGATTTTTGAGCTTAAAGCTTTGAACTTTATGCATTAAATGTTAAGCTTTACGTGTTGAGCTTTAAGCTTTGAACTTTGAGCTTTATTTTTAAGCTTTGTGCTATGAGTTTTAAGCTTTGAACTTAAGTTTAGAGCTTTGATATTAAGCTTAAACTTTGGCCTTTAAACTTAAAACCTTGCTTAAAGCTTGAGCTTTAAGATTGAGCTTTAAACTTTAAGTTTAATGTTTGAGCGTTACGCTTTTGGCTTTAATCTCTGAGCTTTAAGCTTTGAGCTTTGCGCAAAGCACAAGGCTTAATGCTAAAAGCTTAAAGCTTAAAACTCAAAGCTTAAAGCTCAAAGCTCAAAGCTTGAAACTCAACGCTTTAATCTTAAAGCGCAAAGCTTAAAGCTAAAAGCTCCAAACTTAAAGCTCAAAGCTCAAGGCTTTAATCACAAAACTTAAAGCCCAAAGCTTAAAGCTAAAAGCTCAAAGCTAAAAGCTCAAAGCTCAAAGCTTGAAGCTCAAGGCTTAAAGCTCAAAACTTACAGCTCAATGCCAAAATTTCAAAGCTTCAAGCTCCTAGCATTAAACTCAAGGCTTTAAGCTCAAAGTTTTAAGCTCAAGGGTTAAATCACAAAACTTAAAGCTCAAAGCTTTAAGCTCAAGGGCTTTAATCTGAAAGCTTAAAGCTCTAAACTTAAAGCTCAAGCATAGTGCCCAAAGCTTATGGCTCAAAGCTTAAAGCACAAAGTTTTAAGCTCAAAGCTTGAAGCTCAAGGCTTTAATCTCAAAGCTTAAAGCTCAAAACTTAAATTCAAAGCTTAAAGCTCAAAGCTTGAAGCTTAAAGCTCAAGGCTTAAATCTCAAAGCTTAAAGCTCAAAACTTAAAGCTCAAAACTTAAATATCAAAGTTTGAACTTCAAAGCTTAAAGCTCTAAGCTTAAGGTTGAAGCTCAAAGCTTAACCCTTCAAAAATTTTAAAGCACAAAGCTTGAATCTCAAAGCTTAAAGCTCAAAGCTTAACCCCTCAAAAATTTAGCGTATTTTGTCAAAAGGTATAAATGTTTCGATATATATCGACTTTGCAATAAAAATTCAAATAAATGGAATATTTGTAAACGTATCCAAAAACTAAATACTGGTTTTGAAAGGTGATGAAATACGCTTAAATAAATGGTATTATTAGAAAATACGAAAACATTTTTTAAATACAAAATTTTTTAATGTTAACTTTAAAAAAATTTTAAAATGCTCAACTGACATTTTTGATATTAAAATTACTGATCTATAGAAAATGTGTTTGTTTCTGTCTATGTGTGTGAGATGTTTTGCGTTGCTAAACCGTTCATCCGATTGCGATGAAACTTTGGGGTTTTGATGTGCGCATGCCCGCGATGGTTTCTATGTACGATTGTGAGTTTTGGCATCGCTATCATACATTGCTAACCGTTCATCCGATTGCGATAAAACTTTGGGGATTTGATGTGTTTAAGTCCGCGATGGTTTCTATACGTGCATAGTGAGTTCTGGCATCATCTGGGACGAACGGGAAAGGGTTAGTAGAGCGAATTTTTTTCTTTATTAAGTGGCATAGCATATGCCGGGAACTCGCTATTGTATTTAAATGCCTGTGTCAGAATTTGGTAAATTGAATTATGTAATAGAAAGTACCTACCCTAAAATTCTAAATCTATACTAATATTATGAATGTGAAACTGCGTGTGTTTGTTTGTTACGCTTTCACGCATAAACTATTAAACCGATCTTAGAATTTTTTTCACCAATAGAAAGCTACATTATATGCGAGTAATATAGGCTATATATATTGGTAAGTTCTGGCGTTACGAAATTATAAATATTAATATATTATATTAATTTTACGTTTTCTGTCGAAAATGGCGAGTTATTGCTAACGTCAGAAGAAAAGCAAAACAAATCGTTGCCGTGAAAACCATTTTGATATAGATTTTTTTAATTCGGGCATTGTATGTAATACTTATCTCTAAAAAATGAATCGCCGAAATGTATTTACGCGCATGACTTCCGAACGACTGCACCAAATTGGATTTTAATACTGGTGAGCTCTGGAATTATGAAATATGCAAAAGGTGGCATGCGAGCTGTTTGAAAACTGAATGTACCGGGAAAGAATGTATGAAATGCGGGAGGGGGACTCGGGTAGGGGGTTCGCGGGAGGGGGAGGAGGGAAACCCGGGAGGGGGAGGGGAATCTGGGAGGGGGAACCTGGGAGGGGGGAGGGGAGCTTGGAAAGGGGGTTCGCGGGACGGGGAAAGGAGTAGTGGAGTGGGGGGAGGGAAGGTGGAAGAGGCGGAGTGGGAACGCGAGAGGGGAAGAGGACGCGGGAGAGGAAGGGGAGGCGGAAGAGGAACGGGACGAATGGGAAAGAACACGCAGGAGAAAACAATTTATTTATTAAATGGCATGGCAACGCATGCCGGGTACCAGCTAGTTATTATTAAAAACAAAAGAAATGCTACGTGAGCGTGTTTCGTGATCCAAAAATCTGACCTAATATTGAAAATCGGTCTATACTACAAATTCAAAACCAAATATTATAATGGCTGATGAATACGATGTCAGGCAAAATAAGAGAGACAGAGTTTTTTTTTTTTTTTTAAAGGCGGAGACGGTTTACAAGTAGTTTCCGTGAGCACTTAGGCCATAGGCCCATTGTACTATCTCCCATTTTACATCAATCCTTTAATAACAACCCATCCCTTTAATAAAGTTCACCAGGATTGTCATTGGATATGTGGCTATGTCTTCTAGTTCTACTGTATGTCTCACCAGGTATCTGAGTCTAGTTCCCACCAGGGCAGGATATTGGCACCGTAGGTTAATTGGATTCTCTTCATCCTCTTCACATTTCCTGCATCTATTGGTGTTTTCCACTCGAAATATCTCAGAGACAGTGTTTGATTAGTTGACTCGATCTAATTGTCAAAAGGACTTTATCATTGGCGACATTGGTTTCCATTCAAACCTACATAGAAGGCATCTCCTTGAAATTTTTTATTTTTTAAAGAAGGTTGGTAGTAGACCAGTTGTTTCTGGATCCTCCCCTGACGAAATGTTGTAAATATTTACTTGATATACACAAGAGGTCACCATCCACAACTGAAGCCCAAGTTCCTAATTAGACTAACATTCATTCAAGCCATGCAACATTATCCTATAGCACGAGACAGTAAGTTCCCTACCATAATTGGCTCCAAATGGTCTGGCCATCCGATCCCTGGGCGCTTTAGGCACTCAATGAATGACAAATTGCTTAACGACGCCAATTTGCCAGAATTAAATCCGATCGCTCCACATTGTCCATCGCCTTAAGCGGCTGTTGATCTGGCTGGGAGATTTACACCACTTTATTCCTGGAGGATATAAAAGGATTGGGTTACTGGTGGATGGTTGTCATTTGATTCTCGTGTGTTTGAAGTGTTGTTCTTGAAACCAATTCCGTCAACATGAAGTCGATCGTCTTTGTTATTGCTGCTTGCTACCTGATCGCTGTTCAGGTAATTTGTCTTTTTATGAACTCCAGTAGTGTTTAATTCACATTGTTCAAGGCTTTGACAAATTGATTTTTCATTGCTACAAAGAAACTGATTAAATTCTTCACCTAATGGCTTTTTCATTGTTCGTGCAAATCTCTTACCGGAACTGTGTTGGAGCTAATCGCGAATTATGGCTGCACTTGCATGCGTCTTACGATAAACCGAAATTTATAATTTGTTATTTTGTTTTGACTGATTATTGTTGTTTTATCTTCTTGAGTTTTGTGCTCAAAGTTCAAAGTGACTAACTGAAAAAAAAAACAACTAAAATTATGGTTTTAAATTTCGTTTTTTAATTAGAATAACTGGCTCAAATTAGTGATGTAACGATTACGTTATCGTTGTATCGTAATAAAATTGCCAGTTGTAAGAATTGTTGCTGTTTTTTTAAAAATCATAATTGCAAAATTACTGAAAGCTTATGTGGATCAAGTAAACATATTCGTAGGGGTAAATTTTTAAAGTTGAAAAATTCAACGTCAAAGTTTATGATTACGTTATGGCATAGGTAATCAAAGAATCCTACCGCAAGCTATTGTTTTTCCCTGAGCATTCAGCCAGTTACCCAATCAATAAAAATGCTATGAATATCTTTTCAAGGAAACTAATCACAGTTTGTTCTCCATCATGTATACCTTTTTAACATTTGCTCTACAAAGGAGGCCCTGAGGAAAATAATTCCCCAGGGCCTGTCATCTTTGGGATTGCCGTAAGGAGGGTATTTTAAGGAAAGTAAGGAGAGGAAGTTATGATAACGAAAAAGGTGTGAGGGGTGGTAGGAATCTCAGAGGCGATTTGTGACCTTTCAGTGACCAAGAGTGCTAAGATGGAAAAAACGACATTATTGATGTTGTTGTAGCTGAAAACGAAAATCATATTTTTCAAAATTTACATTTTGTGTATGAAGATATTTCATTTTGGCGATGCTGCGCTTGACAAATTGAAAGAATTCTGAAAATCTTCAAACACAAATTTAAATTTAGAAAAAAAAAATCATTTTCAGCTATAACAGCAATATCAACATCGATAACTGACCATGACGCACTTAGTCAATATCGTATTGATATAGAGTTTTATCGATGGTCCATGCTAGACGTCCTGAACTTTTAAAATTCCTTTTTTTTTGTAAGTAGGTATGTATCAGTTTGAACTTGATAACAATTTTTTTTAAAATCTTGTATTTTGCTTCTTTTTTACTCTTCTATCAAAAAAGATACATTTACTTTACATTATACTGACGGTACATTTATCAAGCTGCGTCTCTAGCAACAATATTATCACAAACATTGAACCAAATGTTTGTGCAAACATGAAACATTGGAGCAGGGCCACAATGATTTTGTTTTCCGTGGCCGATGGAAAACACAAAAAAAAACGCTGTGGCCCCGACTCAATGTTTTTGTTTTTGTACGATGTTTGAAAACATTTGGTCGCTGGAATTTGAGTGCTTGAATAGTTATCAGCAAGTTATAATTTATCAATGTGGGAGGCGAGCATGGGTACCGCCGCCCCGGGAACCATTTATTGGATAACCAACACTTCTGGCGTAGTGGTTCGCTACGTTTGCCGACCAAGCAGGGGTTGCCAGATGTGAGGTTTGTCCGGGTCTTGGCGGTGGATGCATCTGCCCACCAGCTGTGTGGCAGACATTTTTGACCTATCCAGCAGCACTCTCTCGGAACATCACATTGCACCGCAGTGGGAGGGATGGATTCACGCGTCCGTCACTCCCGGAGAAACTGGCCCCCATTTTCTACCCATCCCTCAAACCTTTTTTCTTTTCAGAACTTCACCTCCTTACTTTCCTTAAAAGATCCTCCACACAGCATCGCCAAAGATGACACAATAACTGAGAGGAATTATTTTTTTCGGGGCCTCCCGTGTGGAGCTAACATTTAAAAAATGTATGGATGTACATAACTATAAGATAATTTTTTCAGTAATTTGGGAGGTGGGAATGGGTACCGCCGCCCCGGGAACCATTTAATGGATAATCTACACCTCTGTCATAGATCACCCCACGTAGTTCACTACGTTTGGTGACTTAGCAGGGGTGCCCGGATTCATGGGGAGAGGTTGGTTTAGGTTTTGACGGCGGGTGACTGATCAGACAGACACACTGAACCCCAGATTTGGATACCCCTCATATCTTTTTCCTTCTCAGAACTTCCTCCCCTTCCCTTCCTAAAAATACCCACTACTTAGCATCCCCAAAGACGACATGGGACCTGAGAGAGATTATTTTCCTCAGGGTCTCACCTCAAAAAAAAACACTGAAAATGTTTCAAAGTTAGATATCTACTTAAAAAAAATATATTAAATATATATTATACTAGCGAATGCTCGGCATGCGTTGCAATGCCACTTAATAAAGAAATTGTTTCTTCCTGCGTGTCCTTTCCATTAGTTTTCCCCTTGCGCCTCTTCCCCTCTCGTGTCCCCTTCCCTTCACGCGTTCCCCCTCCAACTTCCCTCTCCCCTCTCCCGCTTCTCCCGCTTCCCGCGAATCCCCCTCCTGCTTTCCCCTCCC
This sequence comes from Glyphotaelius pellucidus, assembly GCA_936435175.1. Lineage (NCBI taxonomy): Eukaryota > Metazoa > Arthropoda > Insecta > Trichoptera > Limnephilidae > Glyphotaelius > Glyphotaelius pellucidus. Next base: position 10,108,871 of record OW386551.1, on the reverse strand, counting down.
CCCTCCTGCGTTCCATTCATTCAGCCCAAGTACATTCAGTTTTCAAAGAGCTCACATGCCACCTATTTTTTTTTCTTCAAATTTTCTTAATGCCAGAGTTCACCAGTATGTACAAATAAACCTTCAAATGTCAAATATTTCAGAAAAAAATGTAAATTATAATACATTTTCTTAAGTTTTAATCGGTTATCGAACGATTAGACAACTAATCGTAATCGTTGAACTGCAAATACGTGCATCACTAAAATGCTAATGGCAAACTTGATAATTATAACAGTATTATAACAGTACATATTAGTATGTGTAAGGTTATAATGATTACCAGTAGGTTAAGTAGTAATTATTATAATGAAGCGTTTAGTGTCGTGTTCTTATCACCTTAATTGATAAAAATTATGTTTCTGTGAACTAATAACAGGCCTTAAATAGTAAAGTAATCTTTATTTTTGTTCAATTCCTTGAATAAATCGGAAAAAATAAAATAATATTTGGTTCAAAATTATTATAATAAAACATTAATATATAACAATGTAGTCAGCCCAGAAACATATCCTCGTAAGAAGGTACAGATTGAAAGACTATTGTTATTTTCACACTGCCAACTGAGAATAAAGTCAACTTAACACCTCTTTGAAAAGTAATTAAAAACTATGAAAAAAACATAGTTTTAAAGTAGCCCATAACCTAACCTAACGTGACCTATTTAACCAATTTTTTATGTTTTCATCACTTTTGATGACTTTTCTGAGGTTCTGAGATGGTTTCATTCTGAGTTGTCCGGTCACCGTTTGTATAGTTAATATGTAAATTGTTATAGCTATTTTTTACGTTAGTTCCACGCAGGAAGCCCTGAGGAAAATGATCTGGACTTTTTAGGGAAAGGAAGGAGCGGAAGTTCTGGGAAGGAAAAACTATGAGGGATGGGTAGGAATCTGGGGTTCAATGTGTCCAGGAGTTATGGATGTATGAATCCATCCCTCCCATTACGGTCCAAGGCGATGGGTCGCGAGAGTTTGGCTGGAGAGGTTAATAGTCTTAACGAGAGATCAACCGGTCTCTCCTCATCCGGTCAGCCATGCAGTAGGGGGGCTAACGCATTCGCCGCCAAGACCTAGACAAACCTCACCCCATGAACCCGGACATCGAGCGTAGTGACGCCTTCGGCCTCCGTGGTCTGGGGTAAGGCTCTTGACTCGCAATCCGGAGGTAGCGGGATCGAATCCCGGCGCGCGCAAATAAATTTTATTTGATTAATTTGTGTTATTTCACAATTAATTAATTTAAAAATAATATAGTATGTTTGCGGCACGTTCCAGAGTGGAAGATACTCTCAGTATCGCCCTGGTATAAGACCACCATTCAGAATTATTCAGAATTGAAACGTTGCTTGAAATGATTTTAGCCGTGTTTGATGATCAGATCTGAACAGCAGCATTTCCCCACCTTCCTCTTCCTTATTTGCTTCCCCTCCCACAACCTTCAGCCTCACAACATACTCCAATTGGGGATGCCATAGTCTCACTGGCTCCAGAAGGGAGCAGCTGGGACTCTTGCGAGTTATTCATATAAAAAAACAGGGTGTGCACGCGGTAGAAGTAAAGCCTTCAGAAAACTAAAGTAGACAAGAGTGGGGAGGCTACGTAAACTAAATCCTATAGATGTTTGTCTTTTTTTAGTGTCGCTATTTTTCGCTCATTGAGTTTCAAATCACATGGCGCTAAAGAAGTTTTAATTTTAAAAAGCTGGGGCGACCTATGAAAGGTGTGTTGGTTATTATAAATGGTTCCCGGGCGGCGGTATCCATACCCGCCTTTTAAAATGAAAAAAGTGTTTTTTTAGCATAACACCAAACTTTCAATAACATATAACACAAAACTTTCAAACAACAAAAAAAAGCTTTCATTCGACATCGATATCTCTCAGAATAACCTATCAAGAACTAATTATTCATCTACAAGCGTCCTGAAGGTGATTTTTCACAATAACGGCGCTCTACAAATTATCCAATTATTATTATTATTATTACAAAGCCACCTAGAATGCCCCTTTATTTAAATTAGACATCTGTGCGTTACACGTGTTATGAAAATCCTCCAATTTAAATCATGACAATGTGGTCTAAGCAGCCGAGGAAAAGCGACCTGACTACGCGTAAGAAGATTGGAGCAACATTGGAAGATGGCTGATGACTACAGACAAATGGTAGATTTTAAAATCTTCTTCTCTCCCTTGGCTCCCCATACTTCCAAGCATAACCCCGCCAAATTTCAGGCGAGAGATTGCAACACTAAGGGAGTACAAGAAGGCGCTGCAAAAAAGCGCTATAACTTTGCACGATGATATCGTCTCTCACCCGGCATGCCGCTTGAAGTCCCGAAAACCCTTCAAGAAAGACTCCTCCAATCACCTCTCACCCCAGAAGATAGGTGGAAGCTTGAGTGGCAATCGGCCAACGTGAAAATGCCCGTCTCGTAAAAGACCCCAATGCGAGACAGCCTGGATTCTCATTGCCTCGCAAACTTTGTTCCGCCATCAATAGGATAAGGTGCTCCCATATGATATACAGATGAGGCCTTAAAGAGTCGGAGATGTGTGAATGCGGTGCGGTGCAGACTACCGAACATGTGGTCAACGAATGCCTGCTCCATTAATTCCCCGGCGGGAGTGATGAGGTCCACATGGCAACGCCTGAGGCCTTAGACTAGCTCGCAGACCTAGATGTCTTCCTCTGACCCCCCACCATACGAAAGAAGAAGAGACGAGTGATTATGGACAGTAGTCGGTGGAGAAAATTTGTAGAGGAGGCCAAATTCCTACAGCACACACATGCAGCGCCGTGATGATGACACCCCTTATTAGATTTCATCACTATAAAGATGTCACTTTAAACTGGCATTCTGCTTACCAACTTATGAAAGTCAAGGAATAATCTACTGTAATAAGAGTACTTCATTAACGTTAAAATCCAGGGAGAGTGTTATCCGCCTCCAAGAAATAAAGTCAGTCTCCCGCTTTTCCATTTAATTCCTTATGTCTAATGCCGGCGCCAGACATGAGTTCAAAGAAGTGATCACTTCTTTGAAGACTTTGCTCACACATTTGATCACATTATTGTATCTGCCAGATATATGTTCAAAGATTTCATCACTCCTTTGAGCTGTTGAACAGTTTCCAAATGGACTGCAACTGGGCTTCGCGCAGTGTGGCAGACACAAACATTTGGACTTTGATCCCTTTGATGTGCGCTAAAAAACCGACACGGAACGGCACAGCGCACTTAAGGTGATCCCATAGTCCTTGAAAAATTCGAAATCGTCTGTTTTGCGAGGGATTATAAAATACTTGAGAAAACTTGACAACCAATAATAGACGAGAGGCGTCAGGCTCATAAATCCCGAGTTCCGCCCTCAAATACACTGTGGTAAAAATTGTGAAAAATATGAACATAATAATTATATTAAATACTTATTTATGATTATCAAAATACATGGTAAAATTAACATATTATGGGCCTAATTTGTAGAACAAGTAACTTTCATTTATCAAATTTTACAGGAGGCAGAAAAGACTGTTTTTTAAACTCATGAACCAAGATGAACCGCTCTCCTTCGCACGGAATAGACTAGGTTTATAAAACATTTGAACGTACTTAAGATTTGTATAGTTTATTAATAAAAAATGTTTAATAATTTTGAATTCTAGAAATTATTTTTTATAAAATAACTTTTTAGTTATGTTTTTAGGTTTTCACGGCCAAAAAGTATTTTTGTTATTGTTTTGGGGTGTTATGCCGTGTTTCGCTACCTCCTTCTTTAGCCAACGTTTCGGACAGCGTTACAGTGTCCATCATCAGGGCAGATGAGCAGCTGTGATCTGCTACATAACACCAGAAAAACAATAACAAAAAAAACTTTTTAGGTAGTTATTAAAATGCAATTTACAGTTATTTTATCAAACGATTTAGTTTACTCTTCTATACACTCTTGCAGTTCACATTTCTTTAGAATTCTATTGAAAAGTTTTTATTTTCAAGCAACCACTTGGGCAGCGTTGTGGGGCGGCTTAAAGAAGGACCTGTAAGAAGGGATATATTAACGTGAATTTTGAAGAGGACCGGAATATATGAATCATTTGCTCTGGGTGGAGGAGGGTACATTAATGCAAACATTTAGTTTACAGTTAAGTAATTGACTGAGAGTGGTGAACTCCAAATTTTAAGTGGATAAAAAAAACTTCATTCTTGGGAATCTGTTTTATGTAATACCTACTAAACTTTAATTAACAGTTAACAAAATTATGGCGTTATTTCTATCAAGACGATTTATCTTATTTTCTAGTGCCTTTTATATTTTTTTATGTGAATACCACACAAGAATCTCAACTACTGCTATTTGGAGTCAGTGAGACTATAGCATCCCCAATTGGGGTATGTTGTGAGGCTGAAGGTAGCGAGGAAGAGAAAGAGATGGGGAAGAGGAAGGTGGGGAAGTACCTGACTATTCAGATCTGGTCACTAAGCAACGTATCAATTTCGAATTTCGGTCTTACACCAGGGCGATACTGAGAGTATCTTCCATTCCGGATCATGCCACAAATATACCATAATATATTTAATTATTTGAACCCGCGACCGCTAGATCGGATCGCTAGACGAGAGCCTTTCCCCTCAAACACGGAGGCCGTCAAATACATTTGACCAGGAGGCCTACAATTATATTTGAACTGCTAATAAATTAGATTGTTTAAAATTCTTCTGGACAATTTGCATTTATTTAAAAATAAAAATATTGGAAATAACAATCTTCAACAAAAATATTCACCAACAGCTTGGCGATTAACAACTGAACGGGAAAGCTTCGGACTGTAATTTAGGTATTAATAAACAAAAAATTATATTTAATCATTCCCCGAAAGTAAGAACTTGGCAATAAAAGTTAATTAATTTATCTTAATACGTTTCTCTTCTACGGAGATTTGATGTGCATAGTTAGATTTATGCCAGTGTTAACAACGTAAAAATAATTAAGTTCATCAATGGTACGGCGGAATTTAAAAAATCGTGTTTTTTTAAATAAAAATAATATAACTTATTCAAAATGTGAATCGAGTACTTCAAGGAAGTCGCTTTATACGGAAAATGAAACGAATTTATAAATATTAAATTGTTAACGATATATTGAAATTTGCTCACTGTGCGGTACTGTTGTCACTGTTTAATACTCAAAAGCGCGCCAGATTTAAAATTGTTAATGTCAAATCATAGGCAAAGTTATTGCCTAATTCAAACGACATTTGGCAACAGAATTATATTTTTTTTTCAAATAAGAGTATTATTTTATAAATAAAGTAAATTATAAAGTGGTTAACCGGTATATTCAAACATCTACGTATATAACTAGGAAATTTTAAAATCGATAGTACGTAAACTCGAATAACATTTTACGGCGCAGAGAGTCACTAAGTAGAAGGGTTCCATGCCAACTCGGAATAAAACCAACTCAGAACCATCTCAGATAAGTCATTTAGAGTGATAAAAAAATAATTTAAAATTAGCCGATAACCCTAACCTAACTTAACCTATTTAACCAATTTTTTATTTATATTTTTTTGTCACTCTAAATGACTTATCTGAAATGGTTCTGAGTTGGTTTCATTCCGAGTTGGCCGGTCACCAAGTCGAAGTACGTCTGTCTACCACAACGGTTGGGTGGAGAATGCGACAAAAAGGCGGTGACGATTGTGTGGTCCTTATGTCCATGGCATAAGGTTCACTTTGAAATAACATTTTCGTCGAATGCCGGCGGTCTTGATTGATGTCAAAAATAACAACGCGAAAATGCACATTTTATTTTATTTCGGGAAGTTCATGCATAAATATCAACTTTTTTTGCGATTATCATAAAAGAAACTAATTTTGCCACATTATGCAATAAAACTAAATCCGAAAAGGGGTTTATAAGTAGGAGAGTTTGCACTTAAAAGTGTTTTTTTATAGACCTAATACTTTATTTTTTTCTAGGCTTATTAAAAGACTTATAAAAAAAATGACCGATATTTTAGGGCCAAGATATGTTCTACACGCAGTATTTAATTGAAGCATAATAATACTTCCAAGCGATTAAATTTTCAAAACAAAAATACATGATTTTGTATGATTTTGCAATACGTCGCATGGCTTCATCTTAATATTCGGGGGATTACAGCGATAGTTACAGCAGTAGTTTGGTAAAATATCTATTGTTCAAATTTCTTGGCGACCGGGTTACCATATCATCCTGCTATCTGCTACCTTACCCAAGCTTTGTTCTGTAAAATTTACGGGATTTAATTAGTAAAAGATGTTAAGTACTTATATTTACGTTCTCCTCTTTATTTCCAGGGTTTGACTGAGGAACAAAAAGAGAAGCTGAAGAAGCACCAGAGTGAATGCATCGCTGAATCCGACATCGAGCCGGCCGTCGTCCAGAAGCTGAGAGCCGGGAACTACAAGGATGACAACGATGGCATCAAACGATTCGCCCTCTGCATGCTCATCAAGTCAGAGCTGATGACCAAGGAAGGCAAGTTCAAGAAGGACGTGGCCCTCGCCAAGGTGCCTGTGGAGGCGGACAAGGCCCAAGTGGAGAGGGTGATCGATGCCTGCTTGGCCAACAAGGGGAACTCTCCCGAACAGTCTGCCTGGAATTACGTCAAGTGCTACCACGAGAAGAGCCCCAAACACTCTATTCTATAGGGAAATGAGAGCGTTCCTTCATACTTTCGTCCACATTCCGTAGTCTTACGAATATCATTCACTAATCATCCAGTAATTTCATGTGAATAAATATATTTTTTACACAGTTCGTAGTTTGATTATGATCTTTTTGGAGAAATCCTGTAGCTTTGTTGACTTGTTTACCGAGTTACTATAGTAAAAGGAGTTTCTTCTGCGCTGCGTGAAGAGCTGCAGACATCGACGTTCCAGACGCCTGTGAAATTTGGTCATTCCAGCGCATTGGTAACCTTCTACCCAGTGGCGTAGCGTGGGTGTCAGCCTCCCGGGGCGGAGGAAAATTTCGCCGCCCCCTTATTTAGGTACATCAATTTAAAATACTAAAGTATAATATAGTAATTCTAAAGAATTTAGGGCAAGAACAATCATCATTATTGTGTATTCTACAGGTTATAAAACAAAAACATAAAATCATGTATAGAGAGGTATATATGTAATAATATAATAATCATATTTGTTACAAAAATTCCTACACATATAATTGCCAAAGCATCACTCACGGACTTCACTTCCCTGAAGTCATTCTCGCTGAATATTAATCGTAAATTATGAACAATCCAAGCACATAATAAAATAGTGGAATTCCTGCAATTGAGTACAGACGTCGTTTCAATGAGCAAGATGTCATTATTATACATTCATTACGTCACAGAATAACTCATGTAAAATTCCGTGCTCATTTTAATCGGTCCGAATCGTAGGTGCGATAAAAATATGAAACGAGATGGTTCAAATTTTTACAAGATATTATGGTTTATTGTGAAATTTTGCCGTCCCTTAAAAGCGCCGCCCGGGGCGCGCCGGCACCTCCGCCCCCCCTACCCTACGCCACTGACTCTATCTTCCATGTCACTAGTTACCACGAGTTTCTCCAGGTTCGAGTTCTCAGTTTGGCGATCAGCGTGTCCAAATTATCTTAGAATATATCAAAAGCAGACGGTTGCTAACCAAATGCGGGTGTCTAGCTCTTCCATGGATTTTTAAAAATACTTTGATAAAATTAACAAAAGAGGTGTATTATACTGTTTCCATTACAATAACAAACTAGCAATCATGCCGTTATTTATGCGCAAGGGTAGGCAGTGAGGATGGAACGCCATACAACCCGATCTTCGAACACCCTCCTTGATTCATCCATTCAACATAATAAAATATAAATAAATAATATTCATTTGAAGAATACGATAACACTGATAATCTAAACGAACATATGAAAGAGAACAAGACACAGAAAAATGAAAAAGATAATGGTCGCAACTGGGACTCGAACCCAGAACCTCTCGTCTAAAGTTATAAAAAAAGTGTTGTTCTTACAAAAAAAAAAATTGAATATTCATTTAGACTTTTATAAAAAGGTCGATATTAATAAAATCGGATATATTTATCCGAGACGCTATCTAGGTTACAAACCAGTTCTTAGAACGATTGTTTCCAATGAAAAGGGTAGTTGCCTATTATATGGAAAAAATATTTAATTAATTCTAAAATTAAAATGATATGGAAAAATTATTTAATTAATTATAAGATTTGAAAATATGAGATTGACAATTATGACGGTTCAATGGAAGGTGGCAATGGCAGAATTGGTAAAAGCGCACGTCCCGGTTATACGAGAGGTTCTGGGTTCGAGTCCCAGTTGCGACCATTATCTTTTTCATTTTTCTGTATCTTGTTCTCTTTTATACATACGTTTAGATCAGAGGTTCCCAAACTTTTTTTTCTCGTAGACCACTTTCAAAATATTACTGTTCACGCTGACCCCTGCTGGTACATTTCTACTAATTTCAAACGGGGGCAAAATGGACCAGTATTCGAGATTAAATTTTACAGAGGGGGCGTAATGGGATATGGGTATATTCCATCCCAGTAATACCCATATCCCATTACACCCCCCCCCTCCTTGCCTAGTTGGGCGTTTGAAGATCTCGTGCATAACCGGCACAACAACGTGCGCTGTACGCCGGTTGCTCTGTTATGGAGGGGGCGTAATGGGATAAGAGACGGGCGGGGGGGTGGGGGGTGGGATATAGATATGGGGCACGGGATGGGTCTCAATCGAAACAATTCGTGTACCCCCACTTATTACTTGTGGACCCTCATTTCTTTATCGCGCCTACGTGGACCCCCGCCGGGTCTCCCGTGGACCCCTTGGGGTCCTCCTGGACCACTTTGGGAATCACTGGTTTAGATTATTAGTGTTATCTTCTTGATATATCAATTCAATGATATATTACATTGATGGAAATAACATTCAAAATTTATAAAAAGAGAGTTGTTCTTATAAAACATTAAATAATATTATTCTGATATGACTTTTGATACTACCTGACTCAATATGATGGTAGTTCTTTCCAGGGAGTCATTATCAGTGTATACCTACCTAATTATTAAAAAAAGAAATAGCAAGAAATGCTGACCTAAATTCAATCATATCAATGAAAATTTTTATATCAAGTACCTAGTTAGTAAAAAAAAAAAACGATTTCGGTCATTCTTGATGTAAAATGATACATCAATGATTTTTGCGGTCGCTTCGTCTAATTGGAAAAGTGATTTATGAAATATTAATACGTAATTGATTTTGAACCAGTCTAAACATTTATTTTGTGTTTTTAGATTTTCACGGCCAAAAGCATTTTCGTTATTTGTTTTTGGGGTGTTATGTACACTGTAACGCTGTCCGAAACATTGGCTAAAGAAGGAGGTAGCGCAACACGGCGTAACACCCCAAAAACAAATAACGAAAATTTATATTGTGGATTTAAAAAATTAGTCAAATAAATTATTCAACAAAGCAAATAATAAAATCATTTTACTTCAAAACATTCCAAGCGGGGACTTAATAAATGTTATATATAGAATTATCTTTAAAATATGGGTGAATGCACTTGATATTATTACACTATCTAAATAAGAGAGTGAAGACCCTGAAAACCTATTATGATAGTCGAGAATGTTTTTTTGATAACCCCTTTCTCAGGTCTTATGTGCATTTATTCAATTTCAGTGTAAAATTTGTGTTTTTTAGTGTCAAATCTCATTTCCAAGAAATTAATTAGCTCGTATCCGGGAACAATCAGAAACAAATAAAGAATTATTTTTATAGAATTATCATAACATAAAAATCAAGACATAAGTCAGAATTCTTCACACAATCAGTTCGAATTTTGAAAATGACACTTATCAAAGCGAACTTTTGTTCACTGGACCAGATTTATCTGATCGTACTTTATATTATATATCTTCATTTACACCCAAAATTATTACAATCCGTATTAAAATGGAACACATTTTTTCTAAATCAAGCAAGCTTCTTTTCTTATAGAACAATTCCATTTGGGAGGCGGAAATGGGTACCGCCGCCCCGGGAACCTTTATTGGATAACCAACACCTCTGCCATAGGTCACCCCAAGTGGTTCGCTACGTTTGGTGATTTAGCAGGGGTGCCCGGGTTAATGGGGTGAGGTTTGTCTAGGTCTTGGAGGCGGATGACCAGGACACACTGAACCCCAGATTCCTACCCACCCCTTAAGCCCTTTTCCTTCCCAGAACTCTCCTTCCCTTCCTTTCTTTAAAAAACCCTCCACACAGCATCCCCAAAGATGACATAGGCCCTAAGGGAAATCATTTTCCTCAGGGCCTCCTGTGTGGAGCTCACGTAAAAAAAAAAAAAATTTGAATTTCGAATTTGAATAACTGAAAAAATGTTAAATCAAACAAAATAGTACTTATCTATGGCTTTAAGTACCTACCCAGAGGATTTAAAATAACAGTACCTACCTATCGATTAACCGTGTACAGTTTTTCTACTGTCACACTAAGGACATGGCCATATTATGGTATATATTACCTAGATACTACGAAGCTTATTAATTTTTAGAGACATTTCCCGGGTATTACCTACATCTAGCAGAAATACACTTACATTATTTTTGACTTCCAATTAACAATGAACCCCTCAATTAATTAAAAAAATGTCCTAACAAAACGGCTTTGTAATTGTCTCCTTTTTGAACAGCGATCTGTAGTGCCATAACATTTGCACAATTTTTTAATGTACGTTTTTTCAGCTCGTTTATTTTTTTTCCTTCGTAAGTTGTGAACATTTTACATTTAACTACAACGAATGAGACATCATATTTTTTATTAAATATTTCTAATTAATTTGTTTTTAATATTTCGCTAAAATTAAATTGCAACTCGTGCTATTCATTGGACTTATTTGGAGCAAAAAATGTAAATGAAGTTTTGGTTTCCAATGACCTTTTAGTTGTCTTTTTATTTTTTTTTCATCCACGTGTCGTCACTGGTCACTCAGCCGAGTAACCGACCAACCCCCCGCCCTAAAAAAAAATATTAAAAATGTCACTGGAGACCAAAATTTCATTTACGTTTTTAACCAAAATAAAGCCAGGAATCGCTGGTGAAAGCAAGTCAAGTCACCTGTGTAGTCGCTTAATTATATGTATATGAAATTCTGTGCATATGTATATGAACTCCCGCACAGTCGCGCACAATCGAAATTATAGCACTTACAATAACGTAGTACCTACCTATCTCATGTTTTCAGTGACCGAGAATTATTAAGTGAGAAATATGCTAAACAGTGGTTTTGAATCGTTAAAGTTATCGAAGTTATCCAACGTTGTGTAATAGCAAACAAAGCAATCATTAGATGAACAAACAAAGATCAATTAACGCCTCTATCTTGTTCCGCAAATAAGTCTATGAATATTTAAAAAAAATTGCTCTTTTAAATATAGGAAGCAGACATTGTATTTTTATAAGTGGTTGGTTAGGTACCACAATTTTATGACTGAATATTTAAGAAAACCTGAAAAAGCAAGTGTTTAAACGGTTGGATCGACATTTCAAATTTTTTTAGTAGCATGATAAAAATGAGGTTACGAGCTCAAAAAAAGAAAATCTAGACAGAAAAAGCTGTCAAAATTTCATGGCGCTGGTACTTACCGTTTGAGAGTTTTTGCCATGGCGAGAGACTTCTATTCAGAATCGAATCGTTGCTTAGCGAACCTTCATTTTCCCCTCTTCTGTTCGACTTCAATCAGCCCTTTTTTAAAAATTTATTTTTATAATGGTATATCAAAGTTTACAAATTGATAATTAATTATAACATATTATGTTACGTGATCTCTTGCTTAATATAACTCCTACAATACGAATACATTGAATCTACCAATTTATACAGACTTTATAGTTTCTAAAGATTTAAATAGCATTAGTTCTCTTGCTCCGGACAGTTAACCTCTTTTGCTGTATTAAATTTTGAATATAAACAGTACATACTCTGGCAATCATGTCACCTTTACTAAATATTATAGTCTATCCGATCTATGGATCTAACAGTCTGATAAAAAACCCTTCCGGGGAAAACAAAACAAATATTTGCGAGATTTTAAATGAAAAACTTGCATTTTTAAACTTTTCTGTCCCACTTGCGTCTAATATTTTTGTAGGCGAATTCGATAGTGTCACTTTCATTTGAATTACATTAATTTCGTACATTTTCTAACTGTACAAATTACCTACTTTGTCGATTTATTGGGAGTACATTCGAACGGCTCTTGATATCTATTTAAGGGAATAAAATTATTAAATAAATTACCGCTCGATATACGATCGAAAAAAAACTACGACAAATATATATTTTTTTAAATTGAAATTTTGTAGTACCACCTCATAACTTTTATAGTACATGTATACAATTTTAAGAGAGTCCTAATGGTCGACTGGGTCGATTCGACAAGAAGACAATATTTTATTAACAAAATATTTAAATTGTACTAGAATAATATGATTACCTGCACCCAATCTAAAAATAATTCGAGTAGGTCGATAGGTACTTACGAGCAAATCATTTAAAAAATAACGTAATTATTTTTATTGAAATTATTTTTCTTGATAAATTTATTGAAAGAGAATAGGAAAAAAATGTTTTTTCAGTGTTTTAGGAGAGAAGAATTTTATAGAACTAGTATTTGCTAGGTTCCAGTATAGGTAGTATTCCAATCACTACCTTCACTTATTCTGACAATGTCGTCAGCATAAGATATTATTTTTCCTTTTAATCTTTGTACGAACATGTCGTTTGTAGATGATAAACAGAAACGGTCCCAGGACTGTATTTTGAGGTACGCCGAAGACACTTGTTTTTTGCTGACTAAGCACATTTGAATTTTACGACTTAAGAGCGTTTGTAAAGGTAGCTTTTTGGGCTGTACAATTGTCCAATTGTTCTTTTACGCTTTTTTGTTGCATTTTTCAGCTTTCTAATAACAACAAAATTAATATTGAATAAACAAAAATGATCAATGCAGAACACCACTACATTCTTTCTTTTATTTCTTTTGTTTCCCAAATGTTATTTCCTTTCCCTTACTGTTTTTATTTTTCCTTTACTGCTTTTATTTTATTTTCCTTTACTGTTTTTATTTTATACGTACTTTTTACTTACTATATTTCTTTTGTTACCCAAACGTTTATTTTCTTGCCTTTTTTGGTTTTTATTTTTATTCGAAATTCGAAAACACTACATTGTATATTCGATGCTTAACTAATTCTAAAACTGTATCATATATTATAATTAGGTAAATGTAATTTGTCAATCTTTGTCTAATTTGTCAACACTACATATATTAATCATCATGTACCTAATATATTCGAAACCTATCAATTTGACTGTCCTAGAACGGGAGTCCTTCCTAGTTGGACAGTCAAAAGCTTCCTTGTACTGTTATTGTATTTTTATAACAAAAAAAAATGAAATTCGCACGTAGGTAGAATAAAACTAATAACATTGCTTATAAATTACAGTAAAATTAACCATAGACAAAAACCCAAATTTTTGTCATCATAGATACTGAAACACTGTATCACTACTTTAAAATAAAAACGGGGCAGGTTGTTACATTAATATACATAAAATAATTAATATTAAAAATAATTGAAATGGCAAAAACAAGAGGAAAGGGAGCCATCATTGAAAATGAAGATAAATTAAACATGGAGAAGATATTACAAATTATCGAAAAAAAATTGATTCCATGAAAAAAGAAATTATATCTAAAATAGATAAGCAAACACTGGACAACCAGAAAAGCATCGAATTTATGAGTACACAATATGATGAACTAATTAAAAAAACTAGAGATAACAATCCTACAAAACTAAAAAATAGAAAATGAATTTATTATGATTAAAAAAGAGCAGCAGGAGAAAAACACTATAATTAAACAACTTGAAATAAAAATTGCAGATATGGAGTACAAAACCCGCTCTAACTATATGGAAATAGCGGGCATTCCTCAAAAAAATGGGGAACAACAAATTGAAGTGGTAAAAAGAGTTGCGAAGGCGGCTGGAGTGGAATTAAAATATGCAGAAATAATCGAGGTAAAGAGGATACCTGACAGACGTATTAATGCACCACCTAAAATATTAGTGCAATTTACTGATAAAATAGTCAGAGACAAGATTATACAAAATAAAAAAAATATTGATTATGCAAAAATTAAGGATATATCCACTGAAACCATATACATTGCGGAAGAGATAAGCTTTTACCATAAGGAACTACTATGGAGAACGAAACAAACTGCAAAAGAAAAAAACTATGCATACGTATGGTTCAAGGATGGAAAAATTATGGTAAGAAGAATGCCGAATGAAAAATTAATATACATTAGACACGTAGACGATTTAAAAAAATTGTATAAATTAAAAGTAACGACGTAACAATAATTAGAAAAGTAAAATAAAAATGTCTGACACTATTGTTACCACGGAACCAAGTGATCTATCAAAGTTTAACAATAATTACTTCAATATAATGCACAAAAATATAAGAAGTATCAGAAAAAATTTTGATGAATTGCAAATTTTAATGAAATACTTAAATATCAATCTACATATACTAATTCTTACTGAGTGTTGGATAAACCAGAAATACTTGAATTTGGAAATAGCTGGATATACAACCTACTCAAGTTTGAATAACATAAAACAAAATGATGGTGTAATTGTATACATAAAAAACGAAATAAAAGCTGAAGTCGAGGAAATTATTGTTGCAAATGCCAATTGTTTAAAAATTAAAATCGGTAAAGAAAAGGCTATATTAGCAGTCTATCGGTCTCCTTCAACAAGAAATATAGACCCATTCCTTAAATCGATAGACGAAGAACTCTGCCTACTGAAAGACACAAAAAAACATATTTTTATTGGAGATGTAAATATAAATATACTAGAAAATGGACATCCCAAAAAAATACAATATCTGCAGATGTTAGCCTCCCATGGACTGGAAAGCCTAATAAATGTACCTACTCGAAAAGTGGACGACACACAAAGCTGCATAGACCATATTATGAGCAAAACAAAAGAAATTACTCAAACTGTTGTATTTAACTCGACTATTACTGATCATTATACAACTATGCTTTCAATAAAAATAAACAAAACAAATAAAATTATGGAAAGACCGCTAACAATAGAAAAAACAACTGGAATGTCATTAAACAAAATCTGCAATGTACCGATTGGAATAAACTACAAAGTATGGACAATACAAATGAAGCATGGAATTATTTCATAGAACTCATACAGCAAAACATTTCCTCTAATACTGTAAAAATTGTAAAAAAAAATTCACATAAAAATATACACATTAAACCATGGATCACACAGAATGTTATAAACTGCATAAGAAAAAGAGACGAGTTACACAAGAAGCTAAAAAATAATCCATACAATATACACATGTTAAGATACTACAAAAGATATAGAAACATATGCAAAAAAGTAATTACACATACAAAAGAAACTTACTATAAGCAAAAAATTGATGATTGTAAACAAAATCCCCGTATGATGTGGCAAATAATAAATGAAATAACTAGTACTAAATCTACCAACGCCACATCAATTGACGAGCTGAATATAAACAATGTCCCCAGGAAATACGCTGAGAATCCTGACGAAATTCTTGAATATGTCAATAACTTCTTCATAAATATAGGATCTAATTTAGCAAAACAAGCTACGCAATGTGATGAAGCGGTACAAACAAATGAATCTCCTAAGCAAGGAAAAAAGCTCGAGTTTAAACAAATCACAGCTGATGAAATCAAAAATACAATTTCTTCTCTAAAATCAAATGTATCTTCCGGGGAAGACTTAATAACAACAAATGCAATAAAATTTCTCTGTAAAGAACTTAACGTACCTCTAACATATCTAGTAAACATGGCTATAACTGAAAGCGTATTCCCCACAGCTCTCAAAAAAGCTATTGTAATACCAATATATAAACAAGGATGTAAAAATGACATAAACAACTATCGACCAATAAGCCTACTCAATACATTTTCAAAAATATTGGAGAGAATATTAAAAAAACAACTCCTATCCTACCTAGAAGAAAATAAAATATTATCAGAAACACAGTACGGATTTAGGGAGAATCTAAGTACTGGTGACGCCATAGAAACTATTACAGATATGATCATAAAAAGTTTAGACAGAGGAGAAAAAACACTGGCAATCTTCATAGACTTACAAAAGGCATTTGATACAATAGATCACAAAATCCTTTTTGCAAAACTTTAAAAATTGGTATGTCAAATAGAACACTAAGGACGGGTTGTTTCAAAAAATTTGATGGATTCGTCAAATATTTGAAGTTGATTTTTGCGTTCTGTGTAAGTTCTATTCAAGTTCTGTGATTATTTCAGTTTTGTGAAGCAACTGTCCTATAACGATGAAATAACAGAACTTAAATAAAACATACACAGAACGTGAAAATCAACGTCAAATATTTGATGAATCCATCAAATTTTTTGAAACAACCCATCCTAAACTTATTAAAAAGCTATATGATGGAGCGTACACAGAGCGTTCAAATTAACAAGAAAAAAAGCAAACCTCTTCTAATCAACCATGGAGTACCGCAAGGAAGCGTACTAGGACCGATATTATTTCTAATATACATAAATGATATCGGTAGCATAGGAACGAGAGGAAAAATCATAAGCTTTGCTGACGATACAGTAATTGTATTCAACGAAAAAGATTGGAGAAGTACCTACAAAGAAGCGGAACATGGACTTGGTCTACTGCAAAACTGGCTTAAGAGAAATTCCCTTACACTTAATGTCAATAAAACAAAATATCTGACATTTTCTATAACAGCCAGAGGACAGCCAGAAGATGACTTTAATCTCAAATTACATACATGCCAAGAAAACTATCAAAATCAAGGCTCATCATGCCACTGTCCTACCATAGCACACTCCAAAAGTATCAAATATCTTGGTATTGAAATTGATGATAATCTCCGATGGAACGGACACATTGAAGCAATCACAAAAAAACTCACCAGGTACATTTACTTCTTTAGAGCCATCCGTAACATCCTCAACATAAACGACATTAAGAAAGTGTACTACGCTTTATGTCAATCACAAATAGAGTACGGGATAACTGGATGGGGATCTGCCTTGAGCACTCACATGGACCGGCTCAATATAGCCCAAAAAGGAGTACTAAAGATAATTTTGAAATTATCGGTTAGAACTCCGACAGAAGAATTGTTTCAAAGCATTCAAGTCTACAATATACAAAAACTTTATGCAAAAAATATTTTATTTAAAATTAAAAAAAACATATCAGAATACTCCACTGTCCAACATAGATACACAACCAGGGCAATAAACCAAAATACTCTAGCTACAGCCAGTTTGAAAACATCTTTTGGACAAAGAAATATGAAATTCAATGCGACAAAACTATACAACGCTCTACCAACTCAAACAAAAAAAATAACAGAAATAAATAATTTTAAAACAAAAGTAAAAATATGGTTGAGAGAACAAAGTGAAAATGAACTATCAAACATACTGAAGACCATGTAAAGACAACTGGATACTAAATACAAATGTGGAAAAACTACAGGCCGCCTCAGAACAGGGAACCCTAGTGAGGAGGACTGTGAAAAAAAAAACTTTATAATACCTTAATATAATACAATTTATAAATACATTATGTACAAATTTTGCTATAGATACTAATAAAAAAAAAAAAAAAAAGAAGTTGTTTCCCTCACGGCTTATTGCTTTATAACGATGCAATATCACTTATATTGTCGTCAAGCCATTACATTAAAATAATAATAAAATAAAACAGTACCTATCAACCATCATCTCATGCACAAGGAAGCGTACACAGCCCAAACAACATGACGCGACATTTTTTATGCAAAAACGAGAATCATTTAAAATACATTCGCAGCCAAAGTGAACCTAATTATTGCCAGTGGCGTATTGATGGACCATTATAAGACTTATGAAAATCTTACAATATTAAAAAAATAACTATGTTCATCTTCTTTATAATGCCCATTTTAATAAAAAAAAAACACGCGGTAGAAGTGAAACTAAAAAGTCGCTAGATGTCGCTTTCTTTTCTATTGCCTGTTTATTTTAAAGTGGTTTGAAGATTGGATATTGATTTCACAAAAAAAGATAAAAATATTTATTTTTTTGGATTTCGTAGGATTCGAGCCTCCGTTCACTGGATATTTGTCTCTCTGGCCGCGATTTGTCAGGCGTCTTAGCCGCTGCGCTATCGGAGGCCTCCGCCTGGTCGCGAATTTACAGCATCTTATTAAAACCGAAGGCCCGTGAAATAATAAATTTTGGTGACGCACTTCCGTTTCATCTGAATTTCAAATCACAACGGGGCTGTAGAAGTTTCACTTCAATAACTATAATAAATTAATAAGTCTGTTTTGGTTCGAATGGAAGGTGTGAATGAGTAAACAATTAGCTGTTATGAAATGAATTTTGAATTTTATGGCCAAAATTATTTTCGTTATTTGTTTTATCAGAGCAGATGTGATGATGGACACTGTAACGCAGTCCGAAACGTTGGCTATAGAAGAAGGTAGCGCAACACGGCTTATCAGAGCAGATGTGATGATGGACACTGTAACGCAGTCCGAAACGTTGGCTATAAAATAAGGTAGCGCAACACGGCTTAACACCCCAAAAATAAATAACGGAAATGTTATGAAATGAGTTAACTCAACCTTTATTATTCTGAACCGTGACTCTATCGCGTCATTATAATATAATGACGCGATTGAGTCATAGTTCATAACAATGAACATAATATTATTATGTTCATTGTTTTTTTTTAATAAATGTTTTAACGCTGCGGCAGGTACTTACCTACTGTATAACAGATTTCAAACAAAAAGCCTCACGTTATCCAATAGTGATTCGGAGAGGAACTATTTCAATTATGTTATTCCAGTTCCGTCCTTCTCCAAGGTCTATTGACTCTTGTGTAGATCTCTTAATCATGTTTTAGGTCTTTCGACTTTGGCGTAGGTTTCTCGACCCTGTTCTGGTCTCTTGGCTCTGGTGTAGGTCTCTTGACCCTATTCTAGATATCTAAACTCTGGTGTAGGCCTACCGACACTTTAATTGTTTTCTCGACTTTGTTATAGGTCTCCCGACCCTCTTCTAGGTCGACTCTATCTCTCAACTCTGGTATAGGTCTTCCGACCCTGTTCTAGATCTCTCGACTCTGGTGTAGGAAATCCGATCGTGTTCTAGGTCTCTCGACTCTGGTGTAGATCTCTCGACTCTGTTTTAGCTCTAACGACGCTGTTCTAAACTTCCCTGACCGTTGTAAGGTCTCCAAGTTTCAGAAATCTGGGCAGTTGATTTTCGCCAACCGTTTTAAAGATGTGGGTTCTTCTTATGAGTTTTCCCTTCTCGTTTGTATTATTTTTTTTAAATTTTATTTATTCATTGCATTGTCTTTATTATATTTTTGAGAATTTTTGTGTTAATCGCTTACATCATAAATAATTTTAAGTACGATGCGTAATTTCGGTTTAGCGGCGCAGGCAAATATTACTACTTTTTTCGTCAAACGACGATCTTGCGATTGTACCCTTGCAACGGTACAGGGCGGTTCCGATGAGAAAGATTAATTATTCTTCATACCAGCATTTTAATACAATGACTCAATATCGATTTTATTTCATTCCAAATTTGCTTTGATAAATACCCACTTTCAAAGATGCTCAAACTCGTGACGATAAAACAATTAATATTATGTACTTTATATAATTACTGTTTGATCGTTAGTATTTATAATTTTTCAATAATATCTTAGCAAAATAAAAATGTAATTTTTTTAAAAAATATATTATTTTGTAAGACCGTAAATAAATAGACAAACTGAAGTATTTTCGTCACAAAACAAATTCAAACTAAAAAAATTATTGATTTATTTTACTGCATAATCATATGATTTGAAATGTATGTTGTATAATACAAAAATTTGTTTGAAAATTTAACAAATCTGCCAACGACCTACGGTAAAACCTTATTGTACTAAAAATAAACATATTTTCTCAAAATTTAAAAATAGCTTCACTAGATAAAAGAACAGTCTTCCGAAATCATTTTATAATTTTTTGTGGAAAAGAGTCAATACATATAAAAGTTGATTAAAAAATGATAACATATTTCGGTTTTTGTCTGGTTATTCCCTCTTAACGCCACTGTTAAAACAATATTTTAATATTATTTACCAAGCAACTAAAAAGTGGTTATGTAATGGTCATTGACTACGTGCGATTAGTGTTATGCATCAACCAAAGTCTTGCGAGTTTGTCACGGTCATTGGTATCAAAACATTATAATTACAAGTTGAGCTGACAAGTTTTGTAAAAACAATAACATTTTAACCGTTGCCAAATTTACATCCATTAGAAACACATCGATAATCACTGCAGAAAATCTGTTTGTATGGCACTGCCAATATTCTCGAGGTGAATGCTCTGGTTTTGTTTGAGTGATCAGAACACTGATTTTGAAGTCACCACGTCGTGCAGAATCGTTTGCAGAATCCAAACTGTCTAAAAATAAGATGCTCTAATAACAATTGCTCTCCGTCAGAGTATATTTGTTCACGTGGTTTTAATTTATTGAAATTTGGTCAAAGTCCGATAGTAAAGCTAGCGCTAATGAAAAGTGGGTACCTACATACCGGTGGCGGTCCGTGAGTTTTCAGTGCACTAGAGTGCTAAGATTGAAAAATACGACGTTATTGTTGTTGTAGCTGAAAACGATTTTTTTTTTCAAAATTTCAACTTTTTGTATGAAGATATACTGAAATGTCGATGAGGCGCATCCACATTTCAGTAAGTACATCCTAAAAATTTTCGTACAAAATATCGAAATTTTGAAAAAAAAAATTAAATTCATTTTCAGCTACAACAACATCAATAATGTCGTATTTTTCAAATCTTAGCACTCTAGCTCAGTGAAAACTCACGGACCGCCACTGCTACGTACACATACGATGGCATATTCACCCCTGGCGGGTAATTCGAGCGAAGAGACTAAGCGTCACAGACAGCGCAGCGTGGTGGCATTTGGCGTGGGGAAGCCAGGCTACACGCCATGGTTGCCGGATTGCGTAAAAGTGTTCCTGGCGACTGCAGCACCTCGGAGACCTTATTTTACGGACAACCCTCGTACTATAATTATTATGCATACTTATCAGTAGGTACCTACTTAATTATCTTCGGTCAGCGATCGACAACAAATGTAAATCAGGCCATCATCAGAGCGGAAGATGGACTCTCATCATCGCTCTTGCGGAAGACCACCATTCAGAATCGAAGCATTGTTTGAATAGGCTTCAGCCGTATTTGTTAATCAGATCTAAATGGCAAGGTACTTCCAAAGCTTCATCTTTCTTTTCCACATCTCCCTGCCTTTCTCCTTCCTTTTAGCATAACAACGTACCCCAAATAGGGATGCCATAATCCCACTGGCCCCGGACAGTTTGGGAGGCGGGAATGGGTACCGCCGCCCCGGGAACCTTTATTGGATAACCAACACCTCTGCCATAGGTCACCCCAAGTGGTTCGCTACGTTTCGTGATTTAGCAGGAGTGACGGGTTCATGGGGTGAAGTTTGTCTAGGTCTTGGAGGCGGATGACCAGGACGCACTGAACCCCAGATTCCTACCCACCCCTCAAACCCTTTTTCCTTCCCAGAACTCCCCTCTCCTTCCTTTCCTAAAAAAACCCTCCACACAGCATCCCCAAAGATGACATAGGCCCTGAGGGAAATTATTTTCCTCAGGGCCTCCTGTGTGGAGCTCATGTAAAAAAAAAAAGTTGGGAGCAGTATTCACATGCACTGAGATTCACAAAATAATGCAAGAGAATATTAGGTACCTGATGTATTATATCCAATTATTATAACCATGCTATGAATTATTTATGCATCAACGAATTGTTTAAAAATAAAACCGGACCTAATGTGCAAATTTTATTGTATTTTTCGTATTTTGGTATTTTTATATAAAATTCTAAATGATTTAGTTGATAGTCCGGTATTACTTGAATTGATAAGCTTCCGAATTCCACTTCGTAATACTAGAAGTCAGGATTTATTTCAGTGCAGAAATTCTGGGACTAACTACCATATGTATTCCTCTTTGCCCAGAATACTAATGGAGGGAAACAATTATACCAAGTCAGTGGACATCTTCAATTTATCTTTGAATAAATTTAAAATATTGTTATTGAGGCAGTTCAGTTATGTACAATAAAATGTTTTTTCTATGCTATATATGTAAAAGCCCCGAAAAAGGGCGTTTATTTATAAATAAATAAATAAATAAACCTATATTTTGTGGAAAATTAGTAACTATTATTGTTGGCATTGTTGTCTAGGACGCCGTTTTGGAATGATTTTTACGAATTATTTATAACAGAACCATTTTTGAATTTTTTACACATATTTATTATACCTTCAAACGTGCACAAATTTTTATTTACTAAAACGCCAATAGGGCTTTTACGTAAAATGCAGCATACGTTTTTTTTGGAGAGCGGTGCATGTGCTATGCGCACCAAACTCGAGTGGCTCGTAAGTATCTCCGTGTACGAAGGGTCTATCTAGCTCAGCAAATTTTATTAATCTCGCTATTCTATTTGTACAGACGTATTTAGTTAAGTTCATTGTATGAAAATGGACAGCATTCGGAAACGATTGTTCAACAAGACAACAATACCGCCTAAGGTGATCCAATAGTCCAGGAAAAAATCGAAATACGAAACCACGCCTCTTTTTGGGCGGGATTTAAAAATACTTGTCAAGACTTTGAAAAGGTTGAAAAAATTATTCGAGAGTTGTTTTTTACGGGTGGATTTCATAAAGGCCCGTAAAAAACATTAACTGCTTTCTTACGCATCTTGCATTGTTTATTGTAATAACAAGGTAATTTAAAATTGATTTCACGGAATATTCCCCACAACAGATGGGGCGGAACTGATACAAAATGGGTATGACAAGTGCATAATTCTTCCGTCGATGGCATAAGGTTCACTTTAAAAATCCAAATTCGTCGAGTGCCGGCCGCCTTGATTGATCGACAACGCGAAAATACATATTTTATTTTATTTTGTGAAGTTCAGGCATAAATATAATTTTTTTGCGATTATTATAAAAAAAAAACTGAATTTGCCACATTATACAATAAAACCAAATCCAAAAGGGGTTTATAAGTACGAGAAATTGCATTTGAAAGTGTTTTTTTATAGACCTAATACTTTATTATTTTCCAGGCTACTATAAAAAGACTTATAAAAAAAATGATCGATGTTTTCTAAGGCAAAATGTGTTCTAAACGCAGTATTTAATTGAAGCATCTATAATACTTCTAAGCGATCAAATTTTCTAAACAAAAACACATGATTTTGTATGATTTTGCATTATTTCGCACGGCTTCATCTTAAGGGTCTACTATTCGTATTTCGACCGATTTCTTACATATCTCCCTTAAACATTTGAAGTTTTTAAGCTCTTAAAAAAATATATGTTATTTTTGAAGATAATATCTAGATGCGTTCCACGCCGAAACGCAAATTATATGAAATTCCCTCGATAGAAAAAAATCGCAAAGTATGCTCCGAAAATTATTTTAAACAAGTCTATTTCTTTTATTTTACAAGTTATATTTGTGAAAAAATTCACAATGTTTCTTTGAACGATACTTAAGATACGTTCCACGAGATTTTTGCTCTATTTTAAACGAGTCATGTTTTATTAAGCTTTTTCGCAATTTTCGCTGCTATTCTACGACTAACCATATTAGCGCGCTCTGTCCAACACTCGTAATTACATATCTCTCCATCTTCTTCTTTTTCAGCGCTGTGTTCACGAATAGTAGACCCTTAAGTGGGATGTTTGCACGGCCCGTTTCACACAAATCTTTATTTTGGTTAAGATCAAAATACCCATCCAAACTGAAAAATTGTTTTTGTAATCAACAATTTTGTATCAAATATTACTAAAGATACGGGCTACTTTATTTATTTTTGCTTTAAATTATAAAATATAGGCCACTATTTTTTTATTGTTTCATGATTTTAGAGGCAACTTGAGTAATTATTTGTGAGTAAATAAAAAAATTTAAGGCAATAATTATTATGTTTATTATACAAATAAAATTAAATAAAAAAAAATAAATTAATAAAATAAATCATTTTGATGGGTTTAAATTTAAATTACAAATTTCCTTTCTTTTTTCATTATTTGTTTGTGGGGTGTTATGACGTGTTGCGCTACCTCCTTCTTTCGGACACCGTTACAGTGTCCATCAGGGCAGATGTGACAAATTACCTATTTACGTCTCAATAAAAAATTGTCGTTTATATATTAAAATTTAACGATGTTTTATTTTTTATTTAATTTTTCATTATTTTAATAAAAAAGATAAGAAAGGGTATATTTTTTAATAATTTTAAATAACTCACAAACAATTCCAAAGTTGCTTCCAAAATGAAGCAAAACCGAACTCTTTAATTACCCATATATCATTATTTAAAACAAAAATACATAAATTAGCACACATCACAAGATATTAAATATAATTTTTGATGAAAAAAATAACAATTCAGTTTGGGTGACTATTTTGTTTTCTAATCCAAAATTAAATTTTGAGGCCGCGCAAACGTTCGCCTTAAAAACTGTGGAGGGAATATAACGTAAGGGGCCATCCATAAATTACGTCACACGAATTTCATGAATTTTTGACCCCTCCCCCGTCCCTGTCACGCATCGTCACATTCGTGAGACCCCCTCCCCTGGTGTGACGTCACACATTTTGCAATTTTACATCTAAAAATAATCAAAACATTAGTTCAAAATTTATTTTTTATTTTTATAATTTTTTTTGTTTTATAAAATCAACATCAAATAGATTTTTACATGTGACCTCACAGAGCTGATGACCCCCCCATACCCCTTGTCAGACAATGTCACACTTTTCTACTCCCCTCCCCCCCGTTAAGGTGTGACGTAATTTATAGATGGCCCCTAACGCACGATTTAAAGAAAGATTTATAATTGCCAAATCTAAATGAGTTTATAATATCAGGTTAACCACTCTCAACCAACAACACAAAATCTCATTAGTTATGCATCATGGAATCAGAATAACTATTATGAAAAAAAGTCGTACAATATCCCGAAATCTAAAACGATGACTTGTCAATTCAAAAATACGCAGAGAGTTATAAAATAGAGTGGAGAGCCCATGCAGACGGAGACTTGAGTTCAATTTAGTTCGGGAAGGGCGGATACTCATGTTCGACAGCGGAACTATACTCACAGACTAGACTGACATAACCGAACTAACTACTAGACATAGCAATGTAATGTGACGTGTAAGTTGTCGTGTATCGAGAAACTTAAAATGTTTTGCACGTATCCCCATTTAGCAGTTATTCAATGAAATTAATAAAAAATTTCCACGGGAAAGTTACTTCTTTTTATTTTACTACATTTTTGCAGTAACGCAACACACAGAAGAACTTTTTGATATATTTATATTTTTACTAGCTTTTCCCCGCGGCTTCGCTCGCATGGTATTACGGGAAATTACTGTAGCGTTTGAACTTATCAATTATCCCCCTTCCTCCCCACCCCACCCCCTCCCGCATTCCATACATTCATTCCCTTACATTCAGTTTTCAAACATCTAGCCTGCCACCTAAATTTCACAAAGAAAAAAAGAATTATCCAATTTTGTTCATTGGTTCGGAATTTATGCGCTTACAAACATTTCGGATGTTTATTTTTAATTAAATATTTGGAAGTTTGTTAATATAATACAAAATTACACTATTTATTTTTCAGTCTTTGTAATCGTTACGAATTATATTTTTAATGTAGGAACTCTTATCTGACATTTATTCCAGCTTGTCCAATAAAAACAAAACATATTCTAATATTTGAATTTTCTGGGGCAGTAGCTGACCAGGGGGCTGAGTACCTACCAGCTTAGAGCCCACAAATATATCAACATCGTTTCCATGGGAATGATTTTTTTCTGACATTTGTAATTAACTCGCTTTTGTTAGCGACAGAAAACGTATAACAAATATAATATATTAATATTTATAATTTCATAACGCCAGAGCTTACCATCATATACAACATATAGTCTGCGCATATAATTTAGCTTTCTATTGGTGAATGAATTTGTAAAGTATTTTTATTGGTTAATGCCTGAAAAGGTCATAAACAAACTCGAGCAGTTTCGCATTTATAATATTAGTATGGATAAAGATAAATCACAAATACAGATAGTAACGGCTTGACGGCCGGCGTAGTCCAGCGGTAAGGCTCTTGATTTGCATTCCGAAGGTCGCGGCATCGATTCCCTCCGTGGCAAATAAATTTGATTTTATTTGTGTTATTTCACAATTTACTCATTTAAAAATAATATATAGTAGATATATTTGCGGCACGTTCCAGAGTGGAAGATACTCTCAGTATCGCCCTGGTGTAAGACCACCATTCAGAATTGAAACGTTGCTTGAAATGGCTTTCACCGTGTTTGGTGACCAGATCTGAATAGCCAGGTATTTCCCACATTCCTTTTCCCCATCTCCTTCCTCTACCCTCTACCTTCAGCCTCACAACATACCCAAATTGGGGATGCCATAGTCTCATTGGCTCCAGACGGGAGCAGTTGGGACTCTTTTGCGGTATTCATATTAAAAAAAAAGTAATTTAATAAAATTGAGATTGTTAAAATATTTGTGTTAGCCGTGTTTGGTGAACACATCTGAATATCCAGGTACTTCCCCACCTTCCTCCTCCAAATCTCCTTCCTCTCCCCAGTGCCTTGAGCCTCACAACACACCCCAACTGGGGATGCCATAGCCTATTGGCTCCAGATGGGAGCAGCTTGTAAGGTAAGAATTCACATAAAAAATTCTATGTTCTACCAAAAGAATCTGGAAAAAAAAAATCGAAAGAACTGCATGGTACATAACATTTAAGTTATGATTTTGAATAAACATTTCGCACATGTATCTAAATTGATCTCTGGTATTTGTGCGCATCCGGCTAAGTGAAATGGAATGGAATAATTCTTTCAACCAAGTTGTTCTTGGGGGTATTTTAAATTTTAAGTGCCAACCTATATCAAAATGGAACCACTTTTTTGCTCAGTATCTCACCTAATACATCTATGTAAATATCTGAGCTATTTAATCTATCGTTCATCTTTGCGAGCAGAACATGACAGATGATTGGCTAATAATACTGGTTTTTGGATCGGTTCAGAGGATACAAAGAATGCAAATAGATTGTTCAATGAGATGTGTATTATATTAAGTTGTTGTCTACCATCTTTGCGACCAGAGTTCAATAGCATTGCATATTGGAAGCCGTCATTCTTCTGTTGTATTATAAAACCTGTTATCTTAGCATAAATCAGTAGGTAATCAATTTACGTCTGCAATCAAGGAATACTGTGTTTATGTATAAATTGTACCCGGAGAGTTAGGAAAATCTATAAGGCTTCAATGCCACATTTAAATGTTAACCATTTTTTCCTTCCTTTTCTGTAATCGTTAAAGTAGTAAAAAAGTACTAAAATAAGTACTAAAATAGGACTAAAATAAGTAGGTACATCGAAGGACAATATTTTTTAAAATATGGTCTGATCTCACTACCCGGTTTCGCCAGAAATTTCGTCTTTTTGTAGTAATCTTTTGATTGATTAATATACGTAATTGAAGAGAAGTGAATAAATTATGAAATAAATTATAAATTGTTTAATTTATTACAAGTTGATACAAAGCCCATGAATGAAATTGTATTTAGAGCTGAAACTAGTGTACCGCCGCTCTGGGAACCATTTATTGGATAACCAACACCTTTGACATAGGTCACCCTACGTTATATATGTAGGTTCGCTACGTTTGCTACGCTTACGGGTTTGCTATGTTTGGTGACTTAGCAGAGGTGCCCGAGTGCGTGGCGGCGGATGCGCCTGCCCACCAGACGCGTGGCGGGCCGGATCCGGAGAGGATGGTTTGAGGATACCCTCTGTCCTCTCCAGATGGTCTTTCTCTGGACCCATCGTCTTGTACGGCAGCGGGAGGGACGGATTCATCATTCCCAGACATATTGACCCCTAGATTCCAACCTCCCCTCAAACCAAAGCTATTAAAATATAAGGAGATGGGCTATCGGTAGTTTTTACTGGGTGGGACTGTGCTTCCTGGTGTCACCGATATTTTTAACCAATACTACTGCACACCTCAAATAATCTACTAAATGAACGAATTCTTTCCGCATTCAAACTATATTGTTAACCAATACTACTGTACACCTCGAAAAATCAATTAAATTCCGTATTCAAACTATTCCCTTTAGGTAGTTGTGCGGCCGACAGTTGCACGGATATCATAGCATATCTCCATATATTTCAATATCTTTGCCTCAAACCTCTTTCCTTCCTAAAACTTCCTCTCCTCCCAATCCTTAAAAAGACCTCCCATACAGCATCCTTAAAGATGACTAGGTCAGGGGGAAATTATTTTCCTCAGAGCCTCCTATATGAAGTTAATAAAAAAAGTATATTTGAGACATGTTTCATACGTGGTAGATACTATCAGTGAAAGACCACCATTTAGAATCGAAAAGTTACTTGAAATGGCTTTCGCCGTGTTTGATGACCATATCTGAATAGCCAGGCACCGTTCTTCCTCTTCCTAATCTCGTTTCCCTACCCACTACCTCGAGCCTCACAGCATACCCCAATTGGGGATGTTATAGTCTCACTGGCTCCAGACCTTGGGGATCCAGCTCCTGTGCGGAATTCACATAAAAAAATTTTTTAGCCTGTTTGGGGCCTAAGAGTTAAAATGTTTTATATAAGTTGCCGACAAGACTTTTTTTCACTTCATGTTGATAAAACAGGCAGATTAATTCACAAAAAAAATATTTTTTTTTTAAAGTGAAACTTCTTTAGCCCCGTTGTGATTTTAAATTCGGATGAAACGAAAATGACGCATGACAGTACCTACAAAGCGCCAAAATTGGCCGCTTTGATTATGATATCACTTTTCAAGGCTCCTATTGGTTGAGTTATGAAACGGAAATGACGCATTGCAGTACCTACGAAGCGTCAAAATTGGCCGTTTTGATTATGATATCACTTTTCAAGGCTCCTATTGGTTGAGTTATGAAACGGAAATGACGCATTGCAGTACCTACGAAGCGTCAAAATTGGCCGTTTTGATTATGATATCACTTTTCAAGGCTCCTATTGGTTGAGTTATGAAACGGAAATGACGCATTGCAGTACGTACGAAGCGTCAAACTGCGCTCATTGGCAGCGTTGATTATGATATCGCTTTTCAAGGCTCCTATTGGTTGAGTTATGAAATGGAAATGACGCATTGCAGTACCTACGAAGCGTCAAACTGCGCTCATTGGCAGCTTTGATTATGATACTCTTCCATGGAAGCATTAGCTTGTGGCTGGAAGAGTAGTGTACATTGTTTCATTTTAGATATTTAACTATCGCCAACAATACTAAGGTTACATAACATATATTTTATATGCTATATTAAGTAAATTACAATGCATAAGTAGAAAACAATAAGTTGTTAGGTGTTATATAATTCTAAGTGTCAAACTATTTTACTATTGGAATAACGTATCTAAGAATACTGTAATTAGTTTTTAATAATAAAACACAATGTTATCATGTTGGTCCAAAACACTTCAAGGGCGCTGTAATAGGTTTTAACGAAATAATTATAAACAAGCTAAATTACTATTATTAAAATTGAACACAATCGTATTATTAAATCTTATAAATAAGTACCTATGTACAAATACGTACTCATGACATTTGAATTAATTTAGTAAAGAATTATTGCTAACAAATTGCAACCAACAGCCCATCAATCAACTCTAGAAAATTATATGTGCATTGTGCACACTTGATTTAATTGGTGTGAGTATTGTATGCACTATGACTCATTATTACACTATCACAGTGTACATAGAACAAATAGATTTTTATGCATAGGTGGCATCTGCTAACAACCTAGTAGTGGGTCGTTTATAATCACATTAAAAGTAGAATCTTCAATTGTAAAAATCATACTTCCTTCGAAAGCATATATCGTTTGCTTATTAAAATCACCCACCATTCTCCCTTCAGTATTCCGTATTTTTTTTTTTTTTTTTTTTATAGTTAATACCGCACAAGAGTCCCAACTGCTCCCGTCTGGAGCCAGTGAGACTATGTCATCCCCAATCGGGGTATGTTGTGAGGCTGAAGGTAGTGGGGAGGGGAAGGAGATAGGGAAGAGAAAGGTGGGGAAGTACCTGGCTATTCAGATCTGGTCACTAAACACGGCGAAAGCCATTTCAAGCAACGTTTCAATTCTGAATGGTGGTCTTACACCAGGGCGATACTGATAGTATCTTCCACTCTGGAACGTGCCGCAAATATACTATATATTATTTTAAATGAATAAATTGTGAAATGACACAAATTAATCAAATAAAATTTATTTGCGCACGCCGGGTTCGAACCCGCGACCTTCGGATTGTGAGTCGAGAGTCTTGCCTCGGGACCACGGAGGCCGTCGAGTATTTGCTGTCTCTCAACAATTCTCGCGTTTTTCAGTTCTGTAAAGTTTATACGTTGCTACTGGAATAAAAACCATTATTACTATTATAGACTTGAGTCACTTCAATATTTGATTTCCTGTCCTCTTATAGATTATCCTCAAAATTATAAATATCTCTCTTACCTTTATCGGCGCAAAGCACTCTTTTTATGTTGAATTGCCTATCTAAAAAAAAGTGAGAATCGTGATCAGGTCAGAATATTACATAATATTGCAACAAACGTGGTAGCGAACGACGCAGCTATTTTGAATCGCACAATCATTCCTATTGGCTCCTCACACGTCAATAACCATCCCACAACATTTTCACCTGCTGTCGGTACAAATTAAGAGGAACCATTCTGTTCCAGATTGCCGACGACGCAACAGTTCGTAAATCGCTACTTGTTCGCTCCCACTTTTCGAAAATTTTTATATACGAATATTATGGTACACATGTAAATTGTCATAATAAACTTGTAAGTACAGTGTTTTTTTTTTTTTTTTTGTTTTAGGCAATTCACCCTGGAGAGAGTGCTTTGTGCCGGTAATATTTAAAATGGATAAGAAATTTCGGTTAATCTAATGGGAAAATAATAAAACAAATTAAATATTGGACTCATTTAGATCACTAAAACAAATTAAATATTGAATTCATTCAGGTTAATAAACTTACATAAAGCTGTATGAACACGAGAATTGTTAAGAGATAAAAGGTATGAAATATTAAGGGGGGACTGGTGTGTGATTTTAATAAGCCGGCGGTATATGTTCTTGAAAGATGAATGGTTTTTACAGTTAAAGAAAACGTGGTCGAGGGTTTCCTCTTCCACACCGCACTGGCAGAACGGATCATCTAAAACTCTAATTCTAGACAAGTGAGATGCAATTGAACAGTGGCCAATTCTCATTCTCGAGATACATGAAATGAATCGTTTTGAAAGTTTTTTACCGTGAAACCATGGCTTAGCAGGGATATGGTTTTGAATTCCCGCATAGAAAGATCCAGTTCTTATTTTGGAGACTGCCCAATTTTCTTCCCAGGCACGAGTCATATTGGATTTAAGAATCGGAAAGACATCGGATATAGGAATTCTAAAATTTAGTGGAATAGTTCCGGAATCTGAACCAGATTTGGCGAGAAAATCGGCCATCTCATTACCCTCGATACCCAAATGGGCAGGGACCCAGGCCAATATCGTCTCAAACCCAGATTCACTAAGAGAATTGAGAAGATTTTTTATTTTACATATAATATTGTCTTCCGGATAACGTAAAATATTTGACCTAATTTTAGTTAGAGCACTTAGCGAATCAGTACATAGTAAGGCTCGATGAATGTAAGTACAGTGTTAATCCTTATTTGATTTATATGCAATCACACATCTCATATCACTCCCAGTGACCGAACAACTCAAAATGAAACCCACTCAGAACCACCTCAGGAAAGTCATTAAGAGTGATGAAAAAAAAAAATATAAAATTGGTCTAGTAGGTTACGTTAGGTTGGAGTTACGGGCTATTTTAAAATTATTTTTTTCGTAGCTTTTTAATTTTTCTTAAATATTCTAGTTTACATTCAGTTAGGACGGGTTGTTTCAAAAAATTTGATGGATTCATCAAATATTTGATGTTAATTTTCACGTTCTGTGTAAGTTCTATTCAAGTTCTGTGATTATTTCAGTTTTGTGAAGCAGCTGTCCTATAACGATATAATAACAGAACTTGAATATAACCTACACAGAACGTGAAAATCAACTTCAAATATTTGATGAATCCATCAAATTTTTTGAAACAAACCATCCTTAGTCTTGTTTCTAAATACCTATCTGTGAACATTAATTTTTTATCATCCTTTTATGTTTATTATTCTGCACCACGCTCTTTAAAATCACACAGGCGGTCTCAACAACAATAACAATAACTATAGATACCCATCTAATGCAACTACCACACTATGAAATTCTTTTTATTTTTATAATAAGTATTTTTTTTGCTGTGCGTTATTTTTATTACTATACCTCAACTTAACCGATCCCCCCCATCCTACCCCCTCTCTATTCCCACCTAAATAACTTCTAATAATGTTTCTTCTATTGTAATTTTTATCATCTATCTAATCACTTGTATATAATACCCATGTGGAAGCCTGTAAATGGTACAATTATTGTGACTCAATTAATATTATGCTCTAATACTAATGTAAACTGTTGGTCTTCCAAATAAAGTAAAATAAAATAAAATAAAATAAAATAAAATAAAATAAAATTATATTACTAAGACTGTTTTTGTTCCTTAAATAAATAAATATAATTAAAATGATTTTTAATTTATCAACCTCCTGAACAAACTCCCTATTTTTCTGCTAGGATAATGTTAAGTTACTCGAAAACTGACAGCTCGTTAGGCGCAATATGGCAACCTGGCAACTGAAAAGCACCGGCGATTAACACGGCAACCAGTTGGCAACAAAGCTTCTCTCAAGGCGCAATTCAAGTTTACTTATGATGTTGTTTAAAAAAAAATAAAATTGATTAATTATCAACCAAATAATTGAAAATTTATCAACCTTATAATATAATATCTAAAAAAAATATCTAAATCGTCGAAAAATTCTAAAATTTATGTAACCAACATTTCAATGAATAAAGAAAACTTAAAAACTTAAAACTTAAAAATACCATCCATGTAATAAAAAATGATTTATAATTTATCAACCTCCTGAATAAAATTGATATTTTCCTGCTCGGATAAATGGCAAATTACTCAAAAACTTATGGCTGGTTAGGTGCAACCATGGCAACTTGGCAACTGTAACGCATCGGCGCGGCGACCAGCACGACGAGTTGCAGTGATTAGTTGAGTCGCCATTGACAATTGGTCTTCGATAAGTTGCGTAGTGTGCGGACCACCATTTAAATGCGTTGACCGGCCAACTCGGAATGAAACCAACTCAGAACCATCTCAGATAAGTCATTTAGAGTGATAAAAAAATTGGTTAGATAGGTTACGTTAGGTTAGGGTTTTCGGCTTAGTTAAAATTATTTTTTTCATAGCTTTTAATGAATTTTCAAGGAGGTGTTGAGTTGACTTTATTCTCACTTGGCATGGAACCTTCAAATACACAGGATAGCGACTTGAGTTGAGTTGCCAGCTGGTTTTTTCAGTTGCCCCGTGAGCGGGTGGACATGTTCAGTAGTTGAGAATTTTTTTCATAACGGTGTACCAACTCATAATACAGACCCAAACTTCAGGTTTAAAGTTTGGAGCGTACTTTTTATAAAAATACAGATATATGTAGGTTTTTCAGCCCTGGTTTCATTCGACTAACGGGTTATTAAAAGCACATGACCCATCAAACAAGTCGCTGTCAGTTTATTATTATATATGTATGGGTATATCAATTTTTTATATTAACGTTATTTAAAAAAAAATTAGGCATATATTTTAAAAACCTCATTAATGCTTCCAATATATAAAAAAAACATTATTTATCATATTATTGAATGTAAACAGAAAAATGAAGCTTATTCAATCCACAACATTTTCACAATTTGCACTGTACTCATACACTGTAAATATTTGTTTTTACCGTCTTCTGAGAAGTTTTCAGTTTGTGGCTTGGGGGTTTTACCAACCGCAATCGATTGTTATATAATTAATAGTTATGGAACATCAACAGCGTGTCTCTATAAAGTAATAGGTACTTTCGTAATAAGAAATGGGTTGGTATTTATATTTACCTAACAACAATACGGATAAGAAAGGATAACGTCAGTTTTTATTTATGTTCTGTCATTGTCAATATGGTATTCAGTAACCCATTGAGGTACCTATCCTATTTCACTTACGCTAATATATGCGGGTACACGAGTAATAATTTCCGTGGAATGTGAGTTTATCTTCAGTTTTACGGAAAGTACTCCCATAACGCAATTATTACACATATTGACTTGCATTGAATTTCAAATAGGTAATTAACTGCATTTTTTGCGATTATTAGGAACTAGGACTAGTTGTTGACTATTTTGTTCCTTGGTGTATAAAAGGACTAGCTGGTTTTGTTGAGTAATCAGTAAAGAAGAAGTAACAAAAAGTGACTAATAGTAAAGAAAAGTGGTTTAAAATACAAAGCTAACAATGAATTCATATCTTCCAATTGTCCTCTTGGTGGCATTTTTCGCTCTTGCGGTAAGTAATATTACTAAATGCCAAACTAAGAACAATTTTGTTCTTGTATTTTGTCTGGCTTTGTAAATTTCGTTCAACGAGCCTTTCAATGACATGCGTGGTGTAACCTTAACTGACAGAATTGCTCCGTTGAAGCCAGTGTTGTGTTAAACTCACAGAAGCTTTAGTAGGTACTGTACAGTTGTACAGAACCAGTAGATTCTGCATAAGTGCATAACTGTTGACCCGTGCTGGTCAACTGTTGACTGAAAAAAATACAAATACGCCCGCCTGTTGAGTTAGATAGTCATCTCTGGTAAAAAGCCTCTAGATTCTACATGGCATCAAAATACAATGACAAAAAGTGTAAAAACTAACAATCCATCTGAGAGATTGCCGTGTCGTAAGAGGGAATAACCAGACAAAACCGGAAATAAGTCATTTTTAACATTTCTTTTCCACTTTTTTCCACTCTCTTCCACTAAAAATTATAAATTGATTTCGAAAGACTGTTATTTTATCTAGTAAAGGTATTTTTTTTAATTTTGAGAAAATATGTTTATTTTTAGTACAATAAGGTTTTACCGTAGGTCGTTGGCAGATTTGTTAAATTTTCAAACAAAATTTTGTTATAAACAACATACATTTCAAACCAAATAATCATGCAGCAAAATTAATCAATAAATTATTTGGGAAAGCTTCTTTTCAGAATTTTAATTTTAGTTCAAATAAAATCATAAAAAAAGATCCGCGCCCTTGTTTTGTGACGAAAATACTTCAGTTGGTCTATTTATTTACGGTCTTACAAACTAATATATTAAAAAAAATTACATTCTTATTCTGCTTAGAAATTATTGAAAAATTATTAATACTTTTAATCAAAAAATAATTACAAAAAGTACATAATTTAAATTGTTTCATCATCGCGAGTTTCAGCATTTTTGAATGTTGGTATTTATCAAAGCAAATTGGGAATGAAATAAAATCGATATTGAGTTATTATGTTAAAATGCTGGTATGGGGAATAATTAATCTTTCTCATCGGAACCGCTCTGTACCGTTGCAAGAATATGATTGCAAGATCATCGTTCGACGAAATTTAAATTCTCGACCGCTTGTTAAGGGCTCTTAACGCACAAGTTGCAATTTTTGTAATACAGAACCAGGCTCTACAGAGCTGGCGACATTGATTGCCTTGGTAGTACCGTTACACAGGAGACACACCAAGCGCATTAGCAACATTTGTCCCGATGAGATGAATGCATTTCCATATCACAACAAATCGTTTTCGCGCACAACAGCTCGACTGTGGAACTAAATGCCTTTCCATGTAATTTCCGTTTCCAATGCAATTTCCTCTCTTCAGGATTCAGGGTCACCAGACAATCCATTATCTTTGATCCCAGCAACCTCTCCGGGATGTTTTCTTGAATATATTGTAATACGACAATTTTAACAATTTTTAAAAGGTTTTCCTAACTCCATACAATATATCAAAAGCTACAATTTATAATATATGTTCCTTATGCCTTATATATTTGTTAAGGATAATTCAGTTTTCGATTCTTCCTACAACATACTCAAACACTGCCTTTCCTTACTTTGAATAAACTGCAGTCATTCTTTGACCGACCATAAAATACATGCAAATACTCATTGGTTTTAATCCTGAGTTTCCGTGCAGTATTTTCATTCAGAAAAAAATATATAGCCTCATGCTCAATGTAAACGAGGGAAATAGTTTTTATGTCACCTTGGAATATTTTTCTTTTTTCAGTGCGGGCTCTCTGACGAGCAGAAGGATACTATAAAAAAGAATCACGGCGAGTGCTTGGAGGTCACGGGGGTGGAAGAGGCGTTGGTGAAGAAGATGCGCGAGGGAGACTTCTCGACGGAGGACGAGCCCCTGCAGCGCTACGTGTTCTGCATGATGCGCAAGAGTGACCTTATCACAGAGGACGGCCACTTCAACAAGGACGTGGCCATGTCAAAGCTGCCCGAGGACGCCGATAGGGAAAAGGTGGAGAAGGCCATCGACGAGTGCAAGGACGAGGAGGGAGCCACTCCCCACGAGTCTGCATGGCTGATGGTCAAGTGTTACCACGAGAGAAACCCCGACCATTCCGTCATGTAAACCATCCGGCCAACAACCCATCTTCATTCATTTCAAAACCCTCGCCGGCTTGACCTCAGCTCCGCAACTCACTTCGCAAAACATGCTTTGTACTACAGGAAGAATTCCGACAGCGCAATTAAAACACCTCAAATTCGTCTTTACCCTCAGTTATAGTCTACTACCAAAGGAGAAATTCCGATTTGCCATCATAAAGTCGAAAAAACGGGATCGTTTTAATGTTTCTATCATCTTCTTACTAGAATCTGCATTGTGTTCTAATAATTATATATCTTTACATTGTTTCAATTGACTAGTTCCTTATTGAAATTCATGATACTTACCTAATATAAGAATCATCATCTGTAGTTAAAACATTACGATTTTGGCCTATTTAATTTTTATAATATTATTGCTCTACAAAAATAAAATGTCTCTAAATTTTCAAATGCTCTCTTATAAATTGTATGAATTTTCTGCTTGAATATAAATTTTATCTTGATTTTAATTTCATCGTTTCATTTCTATTAATATAATCGCATAAATTAAATATGTTCGTGAAAGAATTCATGTTTTTCATTTATCAACCCCGAGTGGTCTGTTATAACATGATGAACGACTGACCTTCATCATATGAACAAACATAAGTTGGCTCATCGTGATTAGTTTTTTGGGTTATTACACCGTGTTGGGTTTGCTCCTTCTTTATCCAATCTACAACTTTTCAGTATCCATCATCAAAGCAGATGCTTTAGACGGTTATGTTTGTATGAGCCAATCATTTACTCCATGTTTACTCCCGTAAGACCATTATGTTATGCATAACGTGACCATATGTCCCGTTTTAATCGGGATCATCCCGTTTTTATGGACCCTTCTGGACGCGGAAATGTCCCGTTAGGAAAGCGGGCCAGGCGTGACATCAAATTGAAAGCAAAAGATCTGATTATCTCAACAATTTATAATTCCTACGGTTATGGCACGGCAACGGCATAAAGCATACGTGCTTTATCATAACAATTCTACAGCTCTTTCTTACACACTACACAATAACGTCTTACATACTGCATAATATAAGAAAGAACTGTTGAAACCATACAAACGATATACGTTTGTATTTATAGTAACATATAATATTTATAGTAATCATTATCATACATTTATAGCTACTGCGAGTAGCTTGTCAGCAGGAGTTTTGTTCCACGAGAAAGAATGTTACAACAGCAATAAATGAAATAATCATAGACGCATTAGCGTAGCAACAACATACATGTAACAACATATAAGATACATATCAACATTGGGATGTGCAAATGTTGAAAATAATACAGAAACAGTTTTTTTTTATAGTGAAAAACAGTAGAATAGGAATATATATTTTAAATATCCTTATACCATTGAGAATGCATTGGCAATATAATAACAGCAATACATTAGTAATTAATAACATATTTGCAAATTAGTACATGGTGAGAGTGAGCAAAATATAATCTTAGTACACAAGGTTACTCCCTAAAAGCCATGATTTTAACATCAGTGAGAATTTCGTTGTGGAGCAGTTTTCTTTGAATCCGCATGGCAATTTGTTAAATATTAATGGTTCGTGGGTTCTTGACCATATTTTTTTTGAAACACGGGTACTTTCATTCCTTTATTTTGTATGGAACGTGTATTGTGTACATGATCCACCATTGTTTTGTACGGACTGTCGGATATATACTGTAATACAATTTTTGCCACTTGAGAGCACGCACTGGCAATACATTGATTGATTTGTATACAATACTAATGTCTTGCCTTTGGTGAAAAACGGTTTTGCTTACTAGCAACTTTACCATGGCATTTTGAATCATTTGTACACGTTTTATGTTAGTTTTACATGATTGACAACCAATAAGTTATCGCATATCTCAGGGTTGATGAGATACAGATTGATCTGAGGAAAATAATTTCCCTCAGGGCCTATGTCATCTTTGGGGATGCTGTGTGGAGGGTTTTTTTTTAGGAAAAGGAGGAGAGGAGAGTTTTGGGAAGGGAAAGGGTTCAAGGGGTGGGGAGGAATCTGGGGTTCAGTGAGTCCTGGTCATCCGCCTCCAATACCTAGACAAACCTCACACCATGAACCCATGCATTACTTGGCTCTATGACTGTCCCACGTTGTAACACTACCACAGCCCAACAATTCTATAAATATACTGGAGTGAAATAGTTTAACCAATTACCAGTTAATCTAAGATTGGAAACTAATTATAAAAAATTCAAAAAATCAATAAAAACACATTATTATGACTACATCTTATAATACTATACTTCTCAACACAATTGTAGTATACGGATATCCTTTTTCTTTCTTTATTTTTCTCCTTTCTTTTTTGTTACCTCCTCAACTTCATTTCTATTATATTCATATATGTATATTTTTATATATGTATGTGTACACATATGCATATGTTTTTATATATGTACACATGGCGATAACATTTTGTATATGTGTATATATGTAGGCATGTGTGTATATCTACGTGTGTGTATGTGTATACTTACATATATGACCTTTTTTTCTTATTTCACTGTTTAATTCCTATCTTTTGTTTTACACATAAAAAAAATAATATTTTTTTCCTTGTTAAATTGTGCTTTACATTCGTTTTCTCCACCTTTTTTACTCGAGCTCTGCTCTAAAAAAAGGTGTAATACTTATTAATTAATGTATTTTTAAAAGAAAAACTTTATTTAATTTATAAAAACATGTAACCTCTGTACCATTATATTCAATAAATAAATAAATTTGTTAAAAAAATATTCAAATCAGGTAAAATATTCGATAATCATCAATAAAACCTGAATATGTCGAGTACCCAGTACTGAAATATTAGTCGAAATAATAATACGCTTCCCAATAATTTTAATGCCCACTTCAGTATGAGTACATTTTTTATAATGCAGTTTTAGAGATTCAATGGGAAAAACCTTGTGATTTTAACTATGGCTGTTAGCGTAACGAGCTAAAGTGTCTATTACGGTATTTGTTGACCGGTTTTTTCAGACAATTGACAGAGTTTGAGTTATATAAAAGGCAAGGGGAATCTGCAAACATCATCAGTTCTGAAATTGTCTTCTACGAGTTCACAGGAACCCCAAACCGTCTCAAAATGAAAGCCTTCGTATTTGCATGTGCATTTATTGCCCTGGTTGCAGCTGTTGTAAGTATTTTTGATTTATTAATAGAAAACAAATAGTTGAAAGTCTTCAAAAATGACTGGAAAAATTACGTATTTGTCTTCATATTAAAAAAAAAACAGCAAAATTAAAAAAAAACATATTAATAATTTATAGAAAATTTCAAATATTTTTCGTAAAAAGTGTACATTTTGTACCAGTTAAAAAATCCTGGAATAGTTATTGTTTAAATTGTTAATAATTTCAGTAAATTATTATTAAGATTCAATTTTTTACGAGAAAAACTCTCTTTTTATAACTTTTGAAGATTATTCCCATCAACGTAATATATCATTGAAGAAGAAGATAACACAAATAATCTAAATGAAAATATGAAAGAAAACAAGACACAGAAAAAACAATGGTCGCAACTGGGACTCGAACCCAGACCTCTCGTCTAACCGGGACGTGCGCGTTTTCCAATTTCGCTATTGCCACCTTCTGTCAAACCGTCATATTTGTCAATCTCATATTTCAAATATTTAGAATCATTAATATTATCTCCAACTAGTTCTTTTTCCATATTATAGGCAACTACTCTTTTTATTGGAAACAATCACTCAAAGAATTGGTTTGTAACATGAATAGCGTCTCGGATAAATGTATCCGAATTTATTCATACGGAAAACGCGCACGTCCCGGTTAGACGAGAGGTCTGGGTTCGAGTCCCAGTTGCGACCATTGTTTTTTCTGTTTTTCTGTGTCTTGTTTTCTTTCATATTTTCATTTAGATTATTTGTGTTATCTTCTTCTTCAATGATATATTATTAAGATATTTTCTGACAGAAATTTTATTTTATTTAATTAATTTAATATCTTCTCATTCTTTTAAAAAATTCGTGTAATAACCTAAATTGTTGACCACATACAAGTAATTTTCTCGTGCGTTTCCACCGTTTTTTTTTTAACAATAGTGCACAAAGGAGGTCCTGAGGAAAACAATTAACTCATGGCCTATGTCATCTTTCGAAAGGAAGGAGAGGATCCACCTCCCAAATTGACAATGTACTAACACAAAGGTTATGTTTTGCTTTGCTTGTTTTGAAAATTACGTTAACTGTTTTTAGGTAGGTAGGTACGTTTTTTCTGTGGGATTCAAACTCGACCCTTACAATTTCTCCAACAATTATCTGGTAATACTAAACTTCAAATCATTGTTTCATAATTCAAACGCAAGCACTGCTGTAATTTTTCCTTAATAATCAATTAGACTTTTGGTAGATCAATCAAAGGCCAGACCTACCTTAGCATATTTAATTTCACGCGTGACAGCTGTTTCCTCTTCCATGAGCATTGTCAATACAATGTAATTATCTGACAAGCTCTAAAAATCGTCGTTAAAATCGTCTAAAAATGATTTGTACCAATACATACGTTACAAACTATCGTCAAGAAAATACATCAATGCATGCCGTACGCATAACCCACGCAGTTATGCCCTGACAACTTTAATATTGGTGAAGTGTTTCTTTTCATCAATAAATATCAATATATAATTATAAATAAAGAATTAAATAGTGAATATCCGAAATAATGAATTGCTGTTCCTCAATCAACATTCTACTAATTATGGATATCATTCTCCTTTATTCAGAATTTCAAGACTTGTTAACGCAAGTCAAAGCATTGAATTTTTTGGTGTTAGCCTAAATGACTTTCGGCAGTCGATACGAAATGTGTTATTTTAAAGTCTTTTAAATCTATCTTCAAGCTTTGACTTGTAGTCTTCTATATGCTCTTTATATTATAATTTGTCAATGCTCTTCATTTATATGTACTTTCCTTTCATTGTCATCTCTTTTTTTTATTCGTATTATTGTTATGTTATTAACGGACTATTTGTCCGTAAATAAATAAATAAATAAAAGAAAGTGTACTACAATGTGCGTGCCGCTAAATCTCAGAAACCATACGATCGAGGGAATCATATGGTGTGGTAGCCATATATGTATTTCCAGATTGTACTTTCTGTGGCCTAGAAGTGGGAACTTTAGAACACAATTTTTTTGGTTTTATTCCTAAATATCCTCTCTTTTATCAAGCCTTATCTAAAATTGCCTTCCCTTCGTCTTCTGTTCAACATCTCGTCTCTTCTAAGTCACATTTCATCTGTTCACATGTCTTCTGTTCAACATCTCATCACTTCTGAACTCGAATCCAATCTTCCGTATAATTTAGAAATTTGCACTTGCTGATAAAATTACTTTATGTATTCACTTCCCCTTTTCCATAATTTGTAATTAACACCCTTGAAAGCCATATTAAGTTTTTAATATTAAGTTTTTTCTTCAATCTCCTCAAATTTACTTTATGGGGTCATTTTTAATTAAATGAAAACAAATCACTTTGTGTAACACCACTGTTCAGTCAAAATTATTTGTTTCAAAACCATTGGTTTTTTCGTCAGGATAAGATTAACGTTAATTTAACAGTGGTGTTATATAAAATGATTTGTTTTCATTTAACCAATATTAAGTGTTTTAGTTTCACCATTTTCTTTTACAAAAACCATTAACCCGAAATGTTATTAACACGACTACAAAAAATCCCTTATTACTTATTAATTGAATCATAAATTACCCTTACATATTACCTAAATTACAACAATTGTAAGTAAACAAGTTAAAATTTTCATGGTCAATGTAATTATATAAATTGACAGCATTTTCAAAATAAATGTAAATAGGTAGGTACATCATTATCAAAAAAAAATAAAACACCAACATTATTTCGTCTAGTCTAAAAAAATAAAACACCAACATTATTTCGTCTATCGAATCTAAGCTCTTCGGGGTAAGCACAAAATAATTGTCAAATAGGTATTTATGTACAATCAAAATAATTCCTTCTTTCTGCGTTTTGTTTTGATGTCAAATTAATGGCACAACTAACCTTGGCCAATGTCATATTTTGAGTATCAATTTGAGGTCAGCTCAGTTAAATAAAGGTTATTTGTGATGTTGATAAAATCACAATGATAATCACGATAAAGATAACTAACTAAATAACTAACTAACCATCACGCCGTTTCCCCGCAGGGGTAGGCAGAGAGGACGGACCGCCAAGCAACTCGGTCCTGGCACACACT
Source organism: Glyphotaelius pellucidus (assembly GCA_936435175.1). Classification (NCBI taxonomy): domain Eukaryota; kingdom Metazoa; phylum Arthropoda; class Insecta; order Trichoptera; family Limnephilidae; genus Glyphotaelius; species Glyphotaelius pellucidus. The sequence goes on along the minus strand of OW386551.1, from coordinate 10,065,462 downwards.
CTTTGCTTCACTCACATTCATACATCGTCTCATACATACTCTTCTATTATTCTGGCTTTTGACATGGCCCGACTCAAGTATCTGATTCACTTGATCGTGCCATGTCTTCCTCGGGCGTCCCCGACTTCTTCTACCATTCACATTTGCGTCATATATTCTTCTTATACTACTTTCTTCGTTCATTCGCTCTACATGCCCAAACCATCTGAGGGTCCCTTTCTTAATCTTACTCATTATGCTTACATCACATCCTTACATTCTTTGCGGATCTCCACATTTCTCACACGATCATACATGGTTTTACCACACATATGCCTCAGGGATCTCATTTCTACAGCATTCAGTTTACTTTCATCCTTCCTCTGCCAGTTCCATGCCTCACTGCCATACATCAGGGTAGGTACCAGGACTCCATTGTGGACTGCTAGTTTCGCTCCTTTTGATAGTTTTTTATTAGCGCCAACGGCATTCAGCCCTCCATTAACGGAGTTACCGGCATTTACCCTTCTTTCGATATCTCTATCAGCCTTCCCATCTCTCGTAAACATACTACCCAGATACACAAACTCATCCACCTGCTCCAAGTATTCATCGTTCACAACTATATCACACACTGTTCTCGTACCTTCTCTTTCAAACACCATGACTTTACACTTACTTACATTCATCATTAACTCATTCTTCATACATGCTTGGTTCATCCTAGACACTAGAGACTGTAAATCTTCCATAGTGTTAGAAATCAGCACCGCATCATCAGCGTACAACAGACAACATACTTTCAGATTACTCAATTTCGCACCCAATCCCAACTCTTTCAATTCTTGCATACAATTATCCATGTATAGATTGAATAACCATGGTGACATTACGCAGCCTTGCTTAACACCTTTTGTGATGTCAAACCACCCCGTAAAACCACCGTTCACCCTAACACACGCAACGCTTCCCTCGTACAGAGACGCAATTGCCTGTATGAGATTTGTATTCACTCGATAAAGATATGTAAAAGATAAATATGTCTAACGAATAAAAGTTTAATCCCCAATTTTTTTTACTATATATTAAGAATCCATTTTATTTTTCGATCCGAAATTTTCACGGCCAAAAGTATTACCATTATTTATTTTTGGCGTATTGTGTCGTGTTGCGCTACCCCCTTCATTAGTCAGTGTTTTAGACAGCGTTACACTGGACAGATGCGTAATGATGTGATTTGATAATGGATATTGTTATGCTGGCCAAAACACTGGCTAAAGAAGGCCTTTACTGTTGTTTCTCTATCTTACGGTCACAATACATTTATATAATAATATATTTAGTCAGATATTTCAAACCTACATAGCTCGTTATGGAAATGACGGTGCGAGCCAAAAGACTTGGCATGACTTTAATATTTTTATAAATAAACATCGTTCTATAATTAGAATCTCCCATCTTAATAAACGGATTGCAATCTTTAGAGCAAAAGCGTCAAGTGAGAATGCTGTCCTTATTCTATCGGTATCTCAATGGAAGATGCTCCCAGCATCATTGACTGTCAAGAGGAAGATAAAACTAATAATTCTAAACGAAAATATGAAAAAGGTAACGATCGCAACTGGGAGTCGAACCCAGGATCTCCTGTCTTACCGGAACAAACACCTTAATCAACTCAGCCATTGGGACCTCTTATTTTTAAGGCATTTTCATCGATTTCATATTTCAAATAAATTAATTGTTGAATTCATTTGAAATATTAGATCGACAAAAATTACTTAAAAATAAGAGGTCCCAATGACCGAGTTGTTTAAGGCGTTTGTTCCGGTAAGACAAGAGATCCTTGGTCGGAGTCCCAGTAGCGACCGTAATGTTTTTATTTTTGTGTCTTGTTTTTTTTCCATATATCATTAGATATATATCTTTATTCTTTTTTTTCCAGACTTGCAAAAACGCGGCATCGCCCGATAATGAAAAGTTTCGTAAGGAATGTCTGGTGGAATCAAAGGTGGACGAAGCCAAAGTTATCAAGATCCGTAAGGACCACATCTTCCCCGATGATGAGGGTCTCCAGAAGTACTTTTTCTGCGTCATGAGCAAGGAAGGCTTGGTGGATGCCGAGGGGAACCTGAACAGAGCAGAGGCCGAGAAAATGGCCCAAAGCAAGGAAGACAAAGAACAGGACGCATTGGCTTTTGATACCTGCATGAACCAGGAAGGTACTCCCCTCCAAAAGGTTTACCTGATGGCCAAATGCTACGTTGGTATCAGACCAGATGCAGAATTAATATAAATTATAATGTCATCAAAGATTTTCAGTATTAATTAAGCAGGTTGAATTGATTTAACACTGTACTTTGGTTATAATTAATTTATCAGCACCAAAATAAAAATAAAAATTTAAAAGCACTGAAATTAATGTTTTTCGGATGGTTTAATAAATTTATTTGGTAACCCTAATCTTTGTTTGAAAATCACTGCGGTATCCTCAGACCAGACCCCCTTACACGAGAACACCTCAAAATATCAACAGCGGAAATTTGAAACGTTGTAAAGAACAATAAATCCAAAAATGAGTTAAGGCAACGCTTCCCGGCTCAAAAAGAAGATGGAGAGATATGTAATTACAAATGATGGACAGAGCGCGCTAATATTTTCAATGATAAAATTGAAGCGAAAATTGTGAAAATGCTTAATAAAACATGACTCGTTTAAAAAAGAGCAAAAATCTTGTGGGGGTTGTCTAAAACAACGTTCAAAGAAACACTGTGAATTTTTTCATACACACAACTTGTTAAATAATAAAGGCAGGCTTGAAAATAAAAAATTTCGGAGCATACTTTGCGATTTTTTTCTATCAAGGGAATTTCATATAATTTGCGTTTCGGCATAAGGGTTGTATAGACATTATCTTAAAAAATAACATATATTTTTTTAAGAGCGTAAAAATTTCAAATGTTCAAGGGAGATATGCAAGAAATCGGTAGAAATTCGAGTAGTGGACCCTTAAAATAAGTAAAAAAAATTTTCGTTTATTTTTCTTTCTTTCGATGTGGATTATAAAAATATTTTCAGGAAAATAAGTGCAATTTTGAGGGGATATTTTTTCTGAAAAATCTATACTAATATTATAAAGAGGAAGGATTTGATTGTTTGTTTGTTTGTTTGCATCGAATAGGCTCCGAAACTACTGAATCGATTTGAAAAATTCTTTCACTGTTGGGAAGCTACACTATTCCCGGGTAACATAGGCTATATTATATTTAAAAAAAATTAGGAATCCTTACTAAAACTACAATAATGTAACCCAAGGTGTAAAAAAATGACCTAAAATATTCTTTACATCGCGTGCCCTGCGAAAACTATTGATGATAGAATAAAATAATGTACCACGACTTTGTAGAACACATCATTATCTACAAAAAATGTCGCAACAGCATATGTCTAACTATTATAGTTATGCCACAATAAGTGTTCTTTTATTTAAAAATTTAATTGGAATGCAGCCGCTAGAAAAGACTCTTTATTTGTATCTTGGTATTAATTCTTATCAACATAAATTATTTTATATTCGAGACTGCTTCAAGGCCTTTATATAACTTTTTGAATTATTCAATTCGGACATCCCATTTGAAAGATATCACGAGTTTAAAAATGTAAGTATTATGGGATGTAAGCGTCACTGGGGTACGGGCCGTACGGGAGGACACCAAAAAACAATCAAATATTTCCTATCTTATATATAAAAATCAAAATTTGTTTGTTCGTATTTTATGCGCTGCCATACCGTTCATCCGATTGCGATGAAACTTTGGTGATTTGTTGTGCGCACGCCCGCAAAGGATAAAGGCTATTTAAAATGGTAAGTTCTGGCGTTATTAAATTTGAATTAATGAAAATGTGCGTATTTCATATATTTTAGCGGCAAGGAGGAAAGGCAGGGGGGAGGGGAACGGGGGAGGTGGGGTACGTGGGTGGGAAGACGAGGGATGGGAAGGCGGGGAAGGTAGAAGGGAAACGCGAAAGGGGAAGGGGACTCGGGAGGTGAACGGGGACGCACGGGGAAGGATATTCGAGGAGAATCAATTGATTATTTGCATTGCAACGCAAGCCGTGCTTTGTGCTTTGAGTTTTGGCTTTAAGCTTTGAGCTTTGATTTTTTAGCTTTAAGCTTTGAACTTTATGCATTCAACGTTAAGCTTTACGTGTTGAGCTTTAAGCTTTGAACTTTAAGATTTGATATTGAATTTTGAGTATTGAGCTTTGTGCTTTGAGATTGAGCTTTGTGTTTTGAGCTTTAACTTTGAGCTTTGAGCTTTAAGCTTTGTGCTTCGAGATTTGTGTTTTGAGCTTTAACTTTGAGCTTTATTTTTGTGCTTTAGCTTTGTGCTTTGAGTTTTAAGCTTTAAGCTTTGAACGTAAGTTTAGAGCTTTGATATTAAGTTTAAACTTTAGCCTTTAAACTTTGAACCTTGCTTAAAGCTTGAGCTTTTAGATTGAGCTTTAAGCTTTAAGTTTAATGTTTGAGCGTTACGCTTTCCGCTTAAAGCTTTGCGCAAAGCATAAGGCTTAGTGCTAAAAGCTTAAAGCTTAAAACTCAAAGCTTAAAGCTCAAAGCTCAAAGCTTGAAACTCAAGGCATTAAACTCAAAGCTTAAAGCACAAAGCTTAAAGCTTAAAGCTAAAATCTCAAAGCTTAAAGCCCAAAGCTTGAAGCTCGGAGCTTGAAGCTCAAAGCTTTAAGCTCAAAGCTTAAAACTCAAGGCTTTAATCTCAAAGCTTAGAGTTCAAAGCTTAAATCTAAAAGCTCAAAGCTTAAACTCAAAGCTTGAAGCTCGGAGCTTGAAGCTCAAAACTTAAAGCTCAAAGCTTAAATCTCAAAGTTTTAAGCTCAAAGCTTTAAACTGAAAGCTTTAAGCTCAAGACTTTAATCACAAATCTCAAAGCTTAAAGCTCAAAGTTTAAAGCTAAAAGCCTAAAGCTCTAAGCTCAAAGCTTGAATCTCAAAGCTTAAAGCTCAAAGCTGAACCCCTCAAAAATTTGGCGTATTTTGTCAAAAGGTATAAATGTTTCGATATATATCGACTTTGCAATAAAAATTCAAATAAATGGAATATTTGTAAACGTATCCAAAACTAAATACTGGTTTTGAAAGGTGATGAAATACGCTTAAATAAATGGTATTATTAGAAATTACAAAAACATTTTTTAAATACAAAATTTTTTAATGTTAATTTAAAAAAAATTAAAAATGCTCAACTGACATTTTTGATATTAAAATTACTGATCTATAAAAAATGTGTTTGTTTCTGTCTATGTGTGAGATGTTTTGCGTTGCTAAACCGTTCATCCGATTGCGATGAAACTTTGGGGAATTGATGTGCGCATGCCCGCGATGGTTTCTATATACGATAGTGAGTTTTGGTATCGCTATCATACATTGCTAACCGTTCCTCCGATTGCGATAAAACTTTGGGGATTTGATGTGTGCATGCCCGCGATGGTTTCTATACGTGTATAGTGAGTTCTGGCATCATCTGGGACGAATGGGAAAGGGTTAGTAGAGCGATTTTTTTTCTTTATTAAGTGGCATAGCATATGCCGGGAACTCTCTATTGTATTTAAATGCCTGTGTCAGAATTTGGTAAATTGAATTATGTAATAGAAAGTACCTACCCTAAAATTCTAAATCTATACTAATATTATGAATGCGAAACTGCGTGTGTTTGTTTGTTACGCTTTCACGCATAAACTAATAAACCGATCTTTGAAATTTTTTCACCAATAGAAAGCTACATTATATGCGAGTAATATAGGATCTATATAATGGTAAGTTCTGGCGTTGCGAAATTATAAATATTAATATATTATATTTATTTTACGTTTTCTGTCGAAAATGGCGAGTTATTGCCAACGTCAGAAGAAAAACAAAACAAATCGTTGCCGTGAAAACCATGTTGATATATATTTTTTAATTCAGGCATCGTAGTTAATATTTATCTCTAAAAAATTAATCGCCGAAATGTATTTATGCGCATGACTTCCGAACGATTGCACCAAATTGGATTTTATTACTGGTGAGCTCTGGCATTATGAAATACGCAAAAGGTGGCATGCGAGCTGTTTGAAAACTGAATGTACCGGGAAAGAATGTATGAAATGCGGGAGGGAGACTCGGGTAGGGGGTTCGCGGGAGGGGGAGGAGGGAAACCCGGGAGGGGGAGGGGAATCTGGGAGGGGGAACCTGGGAGGGGGGAGGGGAGCTTAGGAGGGGGCTTCGCGGGATGGGGAAAGAGGTAAGGGAGGGAAGGTAGAAGAGGCGGAGTGGGAACGCGAGAGGGGAAGAGGACGCGGGAGAGGAAGGAGAGGTGGAAGGGGAACGGGACGAATGGGAAAGAACACGCAGGAGTAAACAATTTATTTATTAAATGGCATGGCAACGCATGCCGGGTACCAGCTAGTTAAAAATAAAATGAAAAACAAAAATGTCTCCAAAATTTGTTTTTAATATAACCAAGCTCCGAATCTTAAAAAGATTAACCATCAAGTACCTAATCTATTTAATTGAAATAAATTAAAAGATCTCCTAATTATGAGATTAATTAATTAATTATAATAAATGTTTTTTTTAAACAACAGTAATTTTTTTTTGTAATATTTTTTTATGATTTACACAGACAAGTATTTATAATAGAATACATTCGACACAGGAAACTGCTTATACATACAAGTGATTAGGTACACAATACATAAATATGAACGTACACTGTAAATGATTATTCTTAATATATTGCTTTCAGATTGCTGCAGATTATGCTTCATCATGAAATTTTCCATTGTGTATTATATTTCTGATATTAAAGACGAAGCAATTAAATTTATATTAGTAAAGTGTACGTAAAACTTCTACGTAAGTTAGAAGTCATAAATATTCTTAGAGGTTTTAATTTATTATACTCGCCTGTACGGACTTTTACATAATTATAGACGATGCATAATTAAGGTGACCAGATTTTTTTGGCCCTAAAACGGGACATTGGTAGGGATGCAGGGCTGGGGGGGGGGGGGGGGGGGGGGTGAATCCACGCTACCCTCTAGAGTTAACACGGTGGAAACTTGTTACGTGCCCAAAGTAAAGTCAATTTTATCAAACTCCAAGTGAAATTGATCCAAAATTATTGAATATCAAAAGTCTGTATTTTACAAATATGAAAATTTCATTGTCTGCTTGGGTCTAAAAAGGTTTTATGGCTTTCTAATTGACGACATCAGTTCTCTTTCAAGTCGGTATACATCACACTTCTAACACGATATCTAATGGGTTATTTTATCATTTCCACGACAACGGCACGGTGTTTCATTTATTTGGTACGTGTGAGGGAGATGTATGATAATGATTACATTTTCTTTTAGGAGAAGCGGACAAACGTACATCGTTTGTTTGGTTTCAACAGTTCTGTTTTTATATAATGTAGTGTGTAAATGTTATTTTGTAGTGTGTAAGAAAGAGCTGCAGAATTATTGTGATAAAGCACGTACGCTTTGTGCCGTTGCCGTGCCGTAACCGTAGGAACTATAAAAAAGCACCCAGTAGTTGAGATAATCAGCTTTATTAACGGGACAGGATCCCTAAAAACGGGATGGTCCCGATCAAAACGGGACGTATGGTCACGTTATGCATAACTAAAGCCAGTTAGTTACGAATAACTTACAATATTTGAAAATCTCCTACTACCAGTAAGCGGAAATGTTGCTTATGTCGTGATGGATGACTTAGCCAGTCGAGGAATCGAACACGCGACGCCTGAGTGGGACCCAAACGCGATGCCAACTCAGCCACTGACCGGTCGTTCCTCGTGATTGAAATAGGTTTAAAAAATCATAATTTATCTATCTACATTCCTTCTTGAGAACTGATTCAACTTTACCTGAGAAAATATATATGTGAAATCAAATGAAGTGAAGCAGTGCATTAACGCACGTGCTCTTCTTACATAACAGAAAATTATTAAAATATTAATTAAATATTTGCTAAAATATTTTTGATTTCTTTGTGTAATGCATTCCATAGTCTTTTTAACAGTAGAATAGAATATAATATAAGTTGTTTTTACATATTTTTATAGTTTACATAGTAAATAATTTTTAGAAATAGAAAAACCCAAAAAGCATTATGTAAAATATCTATTTTTGGTTGAATTAAAATAAAGCGCCCTTGAGGCGATTTTTCACAAAAACGGCGCTCTACAAACTCTCAAATTATTATTATTATTATTATAATGGTGGTACCGGAGTGGCGTAAATGATTGGCTCATACGCTCATACAAACATAACCATCTAAAACATCTGCATTGATGATGGATACTGAAAAGTTGTAGATTGGATAAAGAAGGAGCAAACCCAACACGGTATAATAACCCAAAAACTAATCACGATGAGCCAACTTGTGTTTGTTCATATGATGGTAAGGTCAGATTTTCATCATGTGGTAACAGACCACCGAAACCTCGGGGTAAATACATACGTATTTATGTATAAAGAAAAACATGAATTCTTTCACGAACATATTTAATTTATGCGATAATATGGAAATGAAACGATGAAATTAAAATCAATCTAAAATTTATATTTAAGCTGAAAATTCACACAATTTATAAGAGAAAGGAATAATTCTATAAAAACGAAATAGGCCAAAATGGTAATTGACTTAACTACAGATGATGATTCTTATATTAGATAAGTAATAAGAATTTATCATGAATTGCAAAAAGGAACTAGTCAATCAAAACTCACTAAGATATATAATTATTACAACACAATGCAGATTCCAGTAAGAAGACGATAAAAAACATTTAAACGATCCCGTTGTTTTCGTCTTTATGATGGCAAAATTTGAAATTCTCCTCTGAGTAGCAGACTATAACTGACATATTGGGATAAATCCGAATTTGAGATGTTTTAACTGCGCTGTCGGAACTCTTCCTGTAGTACAAAGCATGTTTTGTGGAGTGGAGCTAAGGTTAGTCGGGCGGGGGTTTTGAAATGAAGATCGCTGGATGGTTTACATGACGGAATGGTCGGGGTTTCTCTCGTGGTAACACTTGACCATCAGCCAAGCAGACTCGTGGGGAGTGGCTCCCTCTTCGTCCTTGCACTCGTCGATGGCCTTCTCCACCTTTTCCCTATCGGCGTCCTCGGGCAGCTTTGACATGGCCACGTCCTTGTTGAAGTGGCCGTCCTCTGTGATAAGGTCACTCTTGCGCATCATGCAGAACACGTAGCGCTGCAGGGGCTCGTCATCCGTCGAGAAGTCTCCCTCGCGCATCTTCTTCACCAATGCCTCTTCCACCCCGGTGACCTCCAAGCATTCGCCGTGATTCCTTTTTATAGTATCCTTCTGCTCGTCAGAGAGCCCGCACTGAAAAAAGAAAAATACACCAATGACATAAAAACTATTTCCCTTAGTTTACATTGAGCACGAGACAACATTATATGAACCTTTTTTTCCAAATGAAAATACTGTACGGAAACTCCGGGTCAAAACCCGCGAGTATTTATGGTCGGTCAAAGAACTACTGCAGTTTATTAAATCTTAGGAAATGCAGTGTTTGAGTATGTTATAGGAAGAATCGAAAACTGATTTATCTTTAACAAATATATAAGGGGATAAGGAACATTTAAATTATAGCTTTACATATATTGTAGGTAGTTAAGAAAACCCTTTAAAAATAATTAAAATTGTTGTTTTACAGCATATTCAAGAAAACATCACAGAGAGGTTGTGAGAAAAGATTGCTGGGATCAAAGAGAATGGATTGTCTGGTGACCCTGAATCCTGAAGAGAGGAAACGTCGTTAGAAATGGAAATTACATGGAAATGCATTTCGTTCCACAGTCGAGCAGTTGTGCACAAAAACGATAAAAACGATTCGTTATGATATGGAAATGCATTCATCTCATGGTACAAATGTTGTTAATGCGTTTGGCGTGTCTCATGTGTAACGGTACTACCAAGCCAATCAATGTCGCCAGTTCTTTAGTTCTGTATTACAAAAATTGCAATTCGTGCGTTAAGACACGGCAATTTCTCAGATGGATTGTTAGTTTTTACACTTTTTGTCATTGTATTTTGGAGGCATGTAGAATTTAGAAGCTTTTTACCAGAGATGACTATCTAACTCAACAGGTGGGCGTATTTGTATTTTTTCAGTCCACAGTTGACCAGCACGGGTCAACAGTTATGCACTTATGCAGAATCTACTGGTTCTGTACAACTGTGCAGTATCTACTAAAGCTTCTGTGAGGTTAACACAATACTGGCTTCAACGTCACTTAAGGTTACACCAAGTATGTCATTGAAAGGCTCGTTGAACGAAATTTACAAAGCCAGACAATACAAGAACAAAATTGTTCTTAGTTTGGCATTTAGTAATATTACTTACCGCAAGAGCGAAAAGTGCCATCAAGAGAACAATTGGAAGATATGAATTCATTCTTAGTTTTGTATTTAAACCACCTTTTTTTACTATTAGTCACTCTCTGTTACTTCTTCTTTACTGAATACTCAACAAAACCAGCTAGTCCTTTTATACCCAAAAAAACAAAATAATTAACAACTGGTCCTAGTTCCTAATAATCGCGAAAATGCAGTTAATCACCTATTTGAAATTCAATGCAAGCCAATATTCGTAATAATTGCATTGTGGGAGTACTTTCCGTAAAACTGAAGATAAACTCACATTCCATGGAATTTATAACTCGTGCACCCGCATATATTAGCGTAAGCGAAGTAGGATAGGTACCACAATGGGTTACTGAACATAATAATGCAATGACAGAACATGAATAAAAACAGATGTTTTCCTTTCTTATCCTTATTGTTGTAAGGTAAATATAAATACCAACCCATTACTTATTACGAAAGTACCTATTACTTTATAGAGACACGCTGTTGATTTTCCATACCTATTAATTATATAACAATCGATTGCGGTTTGGTAAAACCCCCAAGCCACAAACTGAAAACTTCTCAGAAGACGATAAAAAAAATATTTACATATTCGTGAAACTAATTGAAAAACTCGAAGTTTACATGAAATGGTTATCCAATTTTCAAAATATTGATGTAAAATATTGCAATTCTATTTACAAAAATAAAAGATTTGAGGATTGAGTAATTTCATATATGTTTTCTCGAAATTCGCTAAAAAAATTTATAAATTTTGTTTTTAGTATTAAAAATGCCTATCAGCATTTTACCATGTTGTACTTCGAAAACTATTCTACGTGAAATCACTGAAAAGTAACATTCCCAAAAATATGGCTTGAAGGGTTCTATCCAAAGATATTGAAATATAAGAGATATGATGGCCGCTCGACCGTCGGCGGACCACCGTCCAACGGGCGTAGTTTGAATACGGAAAGAATTTGTTCATTTTGTTAACTTTTTAAGGTGTGCAGGTATTGGTTAATAATATCGGCGACGCCAGGAAACTCAATCCCACCCAGTAAAAACTGCCGATAGCTCATCTCTTATATTTCAATATCTTAGATTCTACCAAAATACAGTCGATATTTATTTTGAATTTCACGGCCAGCTGGACTTTTAGATGTTTTGTAAACACAAAGAACATATAAATGAACATAATAACACAAAACCAAAATACTACGCATTGCAAGAGGGAAAAAAGTAGATCAGGAATAGTGCAATAAATAAATGGAATAAGTCGAAGCACAGCTAGGAAGTTTGTTTAATTAGATTTATAGTTCTGCTTGCCGATAAAATTCTACTCAGATATGATTGAAGCATGTGAATATGTCAACAACATCATATCATAATTGACACATTCCATTGTAATACCTATTCTGAAGTTAATTAATCTTAAGAATTTATTTGGAATAGTTTTTATCGTGAGATAATGAATAGCATAACTTGGTGCCCACACTGTTGGGTTGTACTCGATTTGACTCCCGACCAATAGTAAGGACGGGTTGTTTCAAAAAATTTGATGAATTCATCAAATATTTGAAGTTAATTTTCAGGTTCTGTGTAAGTTTTTTTTGAGTTCTGTTTTTTTATCATCATAGGCCAGCTACTTCACAAAACTGAAATCATCACAGAACTTGAATAGAACTTACACAGAACGTGAAAATTAACGTCAAATATTTGACGAATTCGTCAAATTTTTTGAAACAACCCATCCTTAGTGTACAATTTTTTTATGGTGTTAATATTTTTTAATTGGATGCATATTCGTAATACAAAACCCAAAATTTTAGAAGTTTTATTTGATAAAACGAAATAAATACGATTAATAAAATTTAGTTCTTGCAAGTATACACCCAAATAAATTACCCCGGTTGCAGTAGTTAGTACTATATGGAGTAATAATAAATTAATGGATTTTTTTCTCTATGAAATCACATGGTTGTAAATTGTTCTCTGGTCAATAAACAAATTATTTGACAATCTTTAATATATCTTATAATTTAGCATATTTTCATTTCGTCCGCAAACATTAAAACTTGGATATCTTTGAAAATAGTGAGAATATCATTCACAAATAGCAAAAAAAAAAATGGTCCCAAATGTGTCCCTTGGGGAACACCACTAGTGATGATGAATTTAAATGAAGTGAAGCTCTCAATTTTAAATGCCAATTGCCTGTTACTTAAATAACCGTTAAACCGCATGTACACACCATGACATTCCAAATTTATGAAGCCTTAAAAAAAAAACACGAATAACTCCGTCGAATGCTTTGCTGAAATCAGTATATATGTTATAGTCAATCCTCGAAGCTCCGGCGCTCCTAGGTTTGACTTGTCAATCCTCAGGTCTGATTAGTCAAGCTCCTAGGTTTGATTAGTCAATCCTCAGGTCTGACTAGTCAAGCTCCTAGGTTTGACTATAACATATAGACAGAATCAAATTGTAACTTCGGATATAAAGTTTTGGTAAATTAAAATATTAGACAAAGGAGATTTTCTTGAAGAAAAACCATGTTGGTTAGGTGAAAGTGCTGGCTTTACAGAGTTAATGATTTTATTAAGAAGAAACTTTGAGATAGTTGATATAAAGGCAGATCGATCTATTTTTGCTCACCTCTTTTTTTATCTCTTATCCAGTTGTTTCAGCTAAGTTAGGTACATTCAAAGTTCCATTAGCTAAATTTAAATAACGGTCCGAGGAAAAACTGGGCATGCTGGGTTTATTATATGAAAATACGATGATTTATATGTCTGCATTATTTATAACTAGCTTTTTACCCGCGGCTTCGCTCGTATGGTATTAGGGGGAAATTACTGTAGCTTGCAGTTATCAATTATCCCCCCCTCCCCCTCCCGTATTCATTTATTCTCGGCACATTCAGTTTTCAAAAAGCTCGTGTTCCACCTAAATTTCATAATGCCAGAGCTCACCAGCAATAAAAAAAAGGATTATCCAATTTGGTTCATTCGTTCGGAAGTTACGCGCGTAGGTACCAACATTTCGAAGATTCATTTTTATTTGCATAGATAATCGTAGATAGATATTAACTACGACGCGACGCCTGAAATAAAAAAAATATATATCAACATCGTTTCCACGGCAACGATTTGTTTTCTGACGTCAGCAATAACTCGCTTTTGTTAGCGACAGAAAACGTATAATTAATAAAATAGATAATATATATAGAAATATAATAGAAATATAATAGAAATATAATGTATATATATAAATAAATATAATAGAAATATAATTCGACCGGTCAGTGGTTGAGTGAGCACCGCGTTTGGGTTCCACCCGGGCGTCCCGTGTTCCATTCCTCGGCCAGCTAAGTCCTCCATCACAACACAAGCAATATTTTCGGCTTTCTGTGGTGGTAGTAGGAGATTTCCAAACATTGTTGGGTTATTTGTAACCCGGGAATGTTTGTCTTTCTTTAAAAAAAAATAATAATAATAATATGTTCTTCTTCTTCGTGTGCCCTATCAGATCCCCCCGACGTTGGCGATCACTCTGGAAAATGTCTCTCTATCTTGTGCTGCCCGGAATAGCTCCTGCGCACTTCTAATGCCGGTCCACTCTCGTATATTTCGTAGCCAAGACATTTGTCTCTTACCAGGCACTCGGCGACCTTCTATTTTTCCTTTCAATTTTAATTGGAGTAAGTGATACTTTTCCCCTCGAAGTATGTGACCCAGATATGAAATTTTCCTGATAACCATATTATTAATATTGATAATATATTAATATTGATAATTTCATAATGCCAGAGCTTACCATTATATAACCTATAGTCTTCGCATATAATTTAGCTTTCTTGGTGAAAGAATTTTTATAAACGTTGTATTGTTTTATGCGTGAAAGCGTAACAAACAAACTCGAGCAGTTTCGCATTTATAATATTAGTATAGATATAGATAGATATAATTTATTAGTTTGTGTTTTTTGATAATAGGTCATAAATTTCATTAAAATTTGTCTGAATAGTTTTATGTCAAATAATACTATTTTGCAAGAACTTTTATATATATTTTTCTTTTTTTTGACACCCCTAATAATGGCATCACAAGTGATTGAATAAATTAATTTATTCATTAGGTGTTATTACCTTTTTTATATGTGCCGTCATATTATTGCTTTCGATAGAATGTTAAAATCTGGAAATTTTCCTGTTTGTTTATATCACCAGTGGTTTTCCACGGAATAATCGGTGTACACCATAAAAGCGTTTTACGTAAATGCGAATAGAAACCAACAATATTTCCACTGCAGTGGCGGACTAACGGGGGAGGGGCGAAGGGACGGCCCACCCCGGGCCTCTGGTCCTGGGGAGCCTCCAAACGCCTCCATGTTCCCTTGACCAAATCCTAAACAAGGCTTTAAGGCACCAGGACACTGTACAATTTTTTTTTTAAGTGAAAACTTCTGTAGCCCCGTTAGTGATTAGAAATTCGCATGAAACGGAAATGCGTCACAAATTAAATATTTAAATTTAATAAACAAAAAACTTAACATTTCCTACTTGGTTCTAATAATATATAATACAGTAAATATCATATTTCCCAAATACACAAACTCATCCACCTCCTCGAAGTATTCATCATTTACATTGTTTTCCTACTCTCTCTTTCAAACACCACGACTTTAGACTTACTTACATTCATCATTAACTCATTATTCATACATATTTTTTTCATTCTAGACACAAGAGACTGTAGATCTTCCATACTGTTGAAAATCAGCATCGAACCCAATCCCATTTCTTTCAATTGACATTGATAAAAAAAGTGCTTCGTGGTCTCCCCATTCTTGTACACCAGTTTTCTGAAGGTTTCACTTCTACCGCGTGTGAATTTCACACTCTAATTGTTTTAAATTTAATTTTGTGAAAAATGCTTTTCTTAAGGATGCTCTCACTAAATGTTTTAAAGAAATTCGAAAAATTGACGGAGATACAGCATTTTTTACCGTTTGAAACAGTTTGTATGTTGAATTATCCTTCAGCAAAACTTTGAATGCGTTTTTCTCGAAACTTTTTTAACACGTTTTCAACCTGGTTGACAACATATTAAAAAAAACTATACATCCAATTTCATGCACCAAGTCTTAAACTGTTCGAAAATCTAGTGTCTATAGTACCATTTGATAGGGTAATTTTGATATTAAAAAAAAGAAACAATGAGTTTTATTTTAAACCAGCGAATTTTATTTTCGATTTTTGTGTAAAATTTTCATCGTTCATAAAAACAAAATCTAAAAAACTTGCATAACTTAATAATAAAATTATTATATTTGAATTATATTAAATTTATAAAAAAATAAATAAATTGAATTCTACGAATTAACACAAAAACAATTAATAAATTAATACATCTGAGCGTTCGATAAGGAAATTTCCATCCACTTTAAGAAAATTATATCTCCGAAGTTTAACATGAATACTATACACTGATTTTAGTGCTGTATTGCCAATGATTCCACCTGCATTTTACCGATTATCTCATATTCTTAGGATTTATATAAAAAATTATTAAAAAAATCGTAATTTTTATGAACAAGCGATTTCTGCGTGTTAGTTCTCTTGAAATTGAAGTGCGATGTACTTATTCGACTCAAATTTGGATATTTAATATTTTTGTATGTTTTGCAATAATCAAAGATACAGATATATATTAGAAAGTTGAATTTTTAATCGTAAATAGGTGTTCGTAAGTTTTGTATGAAAAATTAACGTCTTATAAATCGATGAACGCCGGCTGCACTCACGAAAAAGCATGACTCATTGTCACGTTCCGCCTGAGCCGAGCGTGCAAGCGAGAGCGCGGAACAAGCGTTCGGCCTAAGCGTCCGGCTTGTGTCGCATCTAACTCTCTTCCACTCCATCGTTATTATATGACGCTATCACGAAAAATTATCGTCCGTAAACCGACTTTACAGACAACCATTTTTTTTTGCTCGTTTTTGTGGAGGAATTCTTTGAAAATGTTGAAAATGTTGAGCGGCGCGGACGAGACGTCCTATTATTATTACGGTAGGCTGTTTTGGTAGATAAATGAGTAAAGACGAATTTTGACCCGCACCGCTCGAGGGAAATTCAAATACAAAATGCGCAAACATGAATCATAAATTTATTAGAATTACGTTCTTTGAACAATTATTTATCGACCATAATTACTTCTAATTTATCAATAATGTCTAGTTGTGTAAACAATTCTGAAATACATCAATTAGTAAGGCTGTAAATAAATTGACAAATTGAGGGAGTTGCGTCGCTAAACGCGTGTTAGGATTAATTTATTATTGATATTTGAAGTAAATATAATATGCTAAAACATGGCTTTACTAGATAATTTATTGATTTATAAAACTGTATGATTTACATAATTTGAAATACGTGTAGAACAATACAACATTTCATTTTAAAATTAAACAAAATCAGCGCAACGACGTTTAACTTTATTATAATTAAAAAATAAAAACCTTTTCAAATTTTAAAACACATAACTTTACTGAATAAAATAACAATCTTTCGAAATCTTTATGTTTTTTTTTGAAGAAAAGAATCGATACGTATAGAATTTGATTTTAAAAGTGGCAAACTTGGGGTTGATTCTAACCAAACCCTCTTAAGTAGGTACTGATATGTACTAAAGATCGCCTATATTTTTTTGGGTTCAAATATTGCATCTCTTAAACCTACCTCCCAAATATATAAACATATTTTTAAACGCATTGTAATTCCACCAGGCAATGCTTTATTGTATCTCCCAACTTAATTTATCTTTATTTCAAACAAAAGCTCATGCTAGAATACGATAGTTACACCAGTAAAGATAGTAAATATTGAACAAAAACCTTTTTTTTTGTGTAACAAAATCTAACCTTTGAAGGTTTGCAAACTTTCAATTTCAGTCTCATACATTATTTTAACACTAAGCCATCGATGAGCATGTTAATGGACACTATTTATTTATTGTTTGAAACATTAACAGAGTGTTAATAATTATTACAATAAAATAGATTTGCCGTTGGGATGTACATATATATTAACACTCCAATTAGAAATGTTCACGCATGAGTAATCAATGTTTAGTTGTTTCTAGACAGAAATACTTGTAGTGATAACAGAAATAATGATAATCAAAATGAAATACAATGTTTTGTATTTCATTTTGATTAGTAGTGTCAAATATAATACACAACCTGCAGAGAAAGAGAAAAAAGAAAGAAAGGGTATGACAATAAATCAGCTACAAACTGTTCTCCACAAAGTGTAATGGTAGGAGTTTGATAATTTGTTTTTTGAAATACGTGAGATTGTTTGCGTAGATATCTATGTGGTCACATTCAATAGTATTACATAGATGACACATTCGAGACAGTGGATTGAAGTATGCAATATTGTTATTAAATAATTTAAGATTTAACCAGATGCACTATTGGAGGAAAACACATAGCACTATATATTATAGGACCCTGCTTAAATTTTCGTCAAATTACCCACCTGAAAATACCCCCCTGTTTGAACTAAATTGCGTAACTTATGATATACTATTTTATTATTTCCCGGGCACCGCCGGGAACGGATCGCTACTTAATCAGAATTTCATGCAACGTACAAAGAAGCTCATAATAATAAAAGATAAAGTAAAAATAATGATGGCATGTAATTAAGGTATAATCTACCGCTGTTGCAGAAATCATCAACGCCTTCAATAATATAATTGCAATGATTAACGTCGCAGTTAGGTATTCATAAATAATTTACCTGAAAACCGGCATTATGTGACTTTATATAAAGGACGTGTTTTCAAGTTAGTAATCAGTTTCATTCTTGAAAGCACCCCTCTACTACAATGAGAACCTTCTTGATCACTCTTTACATTGCAGCCTTCGTGGCGGTGGCGATGGCTGTAAGTAGATTATTATATTTTACATCTCAATAAATCTTTTTATAAATAAATTAATCACGTAGTATTTTAGTGAAAAAACTAGTAAAAAATCACTCATTACTCAGTTCTCAGTCAAACCAAGCTAACAGGATACCAAATTCATCCCGGCTCACACAGGTCTCATATAAATTGTAGAGATATGATCTAAACGGTGTTGTAAAGAGAAAACCCCACGCTTTATATTCAAATCTAGAATTTAAAAATACAAAAATTTAAATGTGAACTTCTATGAAGCCAAAGTTTCCGATACCAATTTGAAAAAAATGTGTAAAATTTCGAGAATCTTTTATTAATTATTTTCTTATGAAACAAGAAAGTAATAATAACGTTTATGATACATTTGCTTAATAAAATAAGCGTGTATTTGTCTTTTTTCGCTATCAGTAATCTTAACTAGAAAAAAAGTTGGCTGAGCAATTTTTAAAATTTTGCGTAAAAATTAATGCAAACATAAAAATTATAATAATAAAAAAAAAAATTAAAAAAAAATTATAATAAATATATTTTTAATGCAAAAACGTTGAACAATAAACGGTGAGCCATTTCAATTTTTTTTTTGTTTGCATTAAAATTAATGCAAACATAAAAATTATAGTAATAAATAAATAAATTTTGAAATGAAAAAAATAATTAATACATTTTTAATACAAACATAATTTTTTTTTAATATTTCAGAAATTATTGTTGTATACCTAACTTTACAGAAAAGAAATCTATCTAATTTAACTGATAAATAAAACACTTGTGTTGCTAAGTTGTGTAACGAAGAAACGACATTTATGTTTATTAAATCACTTTCTTTTTATGGTTTCTTCTAACAAACTGACACTTTACAAATAAAATCCTAAAATAACAAAACAAGTGACAATTCTCATTCTAACCGACAGCACAACAATACTTTTCCTTTACATGTGTTTATGAAATAATTGCAATGTAAACCTGGTGGGGAAATATTATATAACTAACTCGATCACATTATATAACTAACTTAATCACATTATATAACTAACTCAATTCATTCATCCATTCATTTTATCCATCGAAAAGTGTTACAAGTAAAATATAATAATTTTTTTATTTTATTTTATCACGCAAAGTCATTAAACTCCGCAAAACTCAATAAATGTTTATTTCTAATAAAAAAATTTGAAAGAATTTCTATCAACTTTCAAAAACGGTTTTTTGGAGTGAAACTTCTTTAGCGCCTTTAGTGACTTGAAATTCTGATGAAACGGAAGTGCGTCACAACTCAGTTCTACACAAATACTCTGTTCTAAAATAACGCCGTAAATTCGCACCTCGACGCGTTCCTTCCACAGCGTAGTTGGCAAGGTGCATGACAAGTCTCAGTGGCGATAAAGACAGACATCAAGCGAACGGGGGTTCGAATCCTACGAAATCCAAAAAATCTACTTTTATTTTGTGAAATCAATATCCAATCTTCAAACCACTTTAAAAAAAACAAGCAAAAGAAAAGAAAGCGACATCTAGCGACTTTCTAGTTCCACTTCTAACGCGTGTGAATTACACTCTGATTTTTTGTTTTCGGATGCAATCCAAATTATTCTATTTATTTGGATTTTATTGCAAAGCGGAAGTTTTCTGACCTTCTGACAGAAAATGTTTTAACAAACTCCCGGAAGAAATATACAAACTGAAAAAAATTTGAAATTTTTAAGAATAAACTTAAAATACACTTTATATCAAACTAATTTGATTGCTTGGTACAAAATTGTTTGCATTTAAAAAAAACAGTGCAAAAAATATATGTATGTGTGTATGCGTATACATGTAATATCTTGTTTTATGCAGTAATTAGTATATATTTTTTTGTATTACATAAAATTATTAATTTAATGTACACAACTCATGGTAATAATCCATTCTTAACCACTCCGACCCATAAAAATGTTTTCGCGATAATATAACATCGTATGTATGACATATGAGGCGTACCTGACTCATTAAGCATGGGTTATTCTCAATTAGGGAGATATTAAAAACATCAAGAAAAAAATAACGAATGCATTTTAGAATGACAATATAAACAGAATTTATGTAGCAAGTGGGTATGTAAAGTTTTATTACTGACTATTATATAAAAATATATTTATAAAAAGTGATGATATCATATTATTATAATATTGTCTTAGTATTTTTTCAGTGCTGTGTTTATATTGTGCAAACTCAATGATTTGGCTAAACCGTAACATGATTGCGGCAAATTACAAAGTCTTGGCTTTAAATTAATTTTATTAATTTTTGAAAACAGTGAAGTGTGATGTCTTTGAGTTTGAAGGGGATACATGGGGAAAATTCTTTAGAAAATTAATGATATATTTATGTAGTCTGTATTTATAATTTTTTTGAGGCTCAACATATTTTTCTTTTTTTTTAACATTATTTTACGGGAGGCCCTGAGGAAAATAGTTTCCCAGGGCCTATGTCATCTTAGGGGAAGCTATGTGGAGGGTCTTTTTAAGGAAGGGAAGGATATGAAGTTCTGGGAAGGAAAAATGTATGAGGAGTGGGTAGGAATCTAGTATCAGGAGTATCTATCTATCTATCTAGTGTCAGTGTATCCAGGAGTGGCGGACAATATATCAATCCATCCCTGTGGTGCAAAGCAAAGGGTCGAGAGAGTCCGGCTGCCAAAATGCCTACCTTAACCAATCTCTCGATCCGGCCCGCCACGCAGCAGGTGGACAGACGTATCCGCCGCTAAGACCTGGACAACCCTCACCCAATGAACCCGGGCACCCCTGCTAAGTCACCAAACGTAGCGAACCACTTGGGGTGACCTATGGCAGAGGTGTTGGTTATCCAATAAATGGTTCCCGGGGCGGCGGTAGCCATACCTGCCTCCGAAATTGAAATTTCCCGACTGAAAATTTAGACCAACCTGCGGCCCGCAATCATTAAAATTAACCATTCTCTTTTTCCAACTGTTAACAAAAGTCTAATTAAAATAGTCACAGTAGAGAAAACCATTCTCGTGTCCTGACTGTAGCTATTCAAATTCAGAAAAATCTTGTTTGAGAGGCACAAGCTGACTCATGGCAGAGAAAAACCAATCCAATGTTTCTACTGTAACCATTCATGTTCACAAAAGTCTAATTTAAATAGTCACACACTTAATGTCGGTGGAGAAACACCATTCAGTGATTTACGATTTGCGATTTGCGAGTAACAGAATATTACAATTCATTCCTCAGTTAGAACTGTGTTACGAACAAAAATAAGTTAGTATTTAACCTATGCGGCCCTTGAAATATTTTAGGTCGTCTGTGATGCGGCCTGTGATGCAATTTGGGTTAACTACACATGTTTTAGACATCTAATGTGAATTTTTGGTATTATTTGGTCTCTCAAAATTCTTTCATAGTTTTTGAGTAGTCTCTATTACTCTGTCACTTGTACATTTTGTCGGAAAATCAGCTTTTTTAGAACAATGGCAAGAAAACTGTCAACAATCAGCCGTTGGCGCTAGTGAGATGGCGGTCATTATCGACACAAGTTAACCAGTTAACCGATTAGCAGGAGTTAACCAGTTTCAAAACTTGAGTAAATCCCACTTTTCAATATTCTGTTTCTGAAAAAAAACGTCTGAAAATAAATTGGTATTTCTGACGTACGTCGCCAATGTGAAATTAAAAAGCAATATTCGTTTTCTGATCTTATTCCGTATGTGTAATTACATCCGTTAATAGGAAAATAATCTTAAGTATTTTGAGGTCACACACCGTCCCAGCCTTATTTTCCTTTCCGCAACCCATGGACGAGTTTCTGGTATCCTATCTGGACTTCCGGGCTTCACCATCATAGGCAAGTTAAGATCCAGAGAAGGCATCTGCCTCTACAGCCGAGCTGACGTCAACTTTATTGTATGCGACTATTGAAAATGGAAAACTCCAGATTCAACGTAGTGTAGGTGCGCTTGCCAGGGTGACCGGACAACTAGGAATGAAACCAATTCAGAACCATCTCAGATTATTTAGAGTGATAAAAAATATATATAAAAAATAGGTTAAATAGGTTACCTTAGGTAAGGGTTATCGGATAATTTAAAATATTTTTTTTCATAGCTTTTAATGACTTTTCAAGGAGGTGTCGAATTGACTTTATTCTCAGTTGGCATGGAACCGCTTGCCAGTACGGAAAGATTTTGTGCCTGTCTATACCGCTCACCGAACCTGAGCGAATTCGACTATTCAAACATTTGAGCTAAACTGTTGATGATCTCTAGCCCTGCTACCATTCGACCGAGTTTGTTGTTCTGGGGGACTTAAATATTAATAATGAACCATGGCTGAAGTTCTCAGGAACAACGGACTGGGCTGGCGATTGCCCTTTGCAATAGATTTGAACAACCGGTTCAAGAGCCTACAATAAGATTGACGTCACAGCATCTCTAGGATTGTTCGATAACTGCCTGGTGATGACATCGATTCTCATTAACTTCAGACCAGCCAGCGGGAGAGGCTGAAGAGAAAAGTGTGGCACTGTAGGTCAGCAGATTGGTTTAGTGTGCAGGCTCACTTTAACGTTTTCCCGTGGTCAGCTGTCTATTTTCAGATTTCGAATCCTTCCAGATGTGCTCATGCAATTGATAAATCACATTTGCGTTTATCTGCCATTGTCGAAAAGAGCCCCAATTATCTAAACAACATATTAATGATAATCTGTTTGTTCTTCTATTCCAGGTTGGTTTGTCGGATGAGCAGAAGGAGACCCTGAAGAAGAACAACGACGAGTGCCTCAAAGAGACGGGCGTGGACGAGGCGCTGGTGAAAAAGGCGCGCGAGGGAGACTTCTCCATAGAAAACGAGCCCCTGGAGCGCTACGTATTCTGCATGATGCGCAAGAGCGACCTTATCACAGAGGACGGCCACTTCAACAAGGATGTGGCCATGACCAAGCTGCCCGAGGGTGCCGACAGGGAAAAGATAGAAAAGGCCATCGATGCCTGCAAGGATGAGCAGGGAGCCACCCCATATGAATCCTCCTGGCTGATGGTCAAGTGCTACCACGAGAAGAACCCCGACCACATCGTCGTGTAAACAAACCAACAAATCGGCCTGACCAATGTTTCATGTGAAGAACCCAGCAATGGCGTAAAAACACGTCTTGAACATATTTAGCTCAATGGTTGTATTAGTATGGTCTGCTACTTCTAGGAGAAAATCTAAGCTTCACTAATCAGTTAATAACACGGCACCGTCCCTTGTAACTTGATAATATGTTTTGTCAGTGGATACCACAAAAATAATCCCAATCATGAAGTTAGTCAAGAGACTTCAGGACACTGCTTCAATCCAAGGTTTTTGTGGTCAGCTCCACAAGGAGCATCCCTGATCTGACCTTCATGAAGACACATCTTAACTTTGAACATTTTAAAACTTCATATATTATTCTTCTTCGTGCCTACTTACGGGTATATTTGTTTTGTAATATCTCCAGTATTATAGATTTTTTTACTAGTTATCATTGCACCGTGGCTAATAACTACGCATTTTTATTTTATTTTTGATTATTCATGATACTTAAATAAATACCTTTCTTTTTTACTATTGCAAAAATAAATTGTCATTTATGTATATAAAAATAATTCGTTTTATTGAGTGATTAATTCATCTAACTATCTATATAAAAATGAAAATATGTTTGCTTCTGTCTATGTATGTATATATGTATGCTATGCATTGCTAAACCATTCATCCGATTGCGATGAAAATTTGGGGATTTGATGTGCGCATGCCCGCGATTCTTACTATAAACGATTGTGAGTTCTGGCATCATGAAATTATGCGTTGCTAACAGTTCATCCGATTGCGATGAAACTTTGAGGATGTGTGCCTGCCAGCGATGGTTTTTATGTATACTGGTGAGCTCTGGCATTATGAAATTTGGTTAAAAAAATTGCAACAGGTGGCATGCGAGCTGTTTGAAAACTGAAAATACCGGGAATGAACCCGGGAAGGGGGAGGGGAACTCGGGAACGGGATTCTCGGGAGGGGGGAGGGAGAGGCGAATCTGGGAGGGGAAAGGGGAACTCGGGAGGGGGGTTCGCGGGACGGGGGTAGAGGGCGAGGGGAGTAGGTAGAGGGAAGGCGGAGAAGGCGGAGTGGGAACGAGGGGAAGGGGAGGCGAAGGAGTGCGCTTGATTCCAGAATATCAATAATTCTATTTTTTTTAAATTTTTTAAAGATCATATATATTTGTGAAGTAAGGATCGTCTGGAGTCTATGGTATGAACCAAATAAGCCCTGGACGGAATTATTAGAGAAAAAATTGACGCCGTTGGATGAAGGAGAAGATGTTTGAAAATGTCAAAACCTAATTAAATTTTTTAATGACATATCCCACTCCATGTCTCATCAAATATTCAAAAAATCATAAGCCGTTATAATTGCATGTACCACTTTTCATAAAAAGTTTGTTATACGAAAAGATGGCTGCCAGGCAGTTTCCCCTCATCCTAGAATTGGCTTCAATTCAATTCATATAAAATCGCACGAATGCTCTATCTAAGGCTTTTTAGGTTCATGGTCTGCAGTAGAAAGATGTCCTCATTTCGTATTCGAACTGGGTTAGCCCAGTTTAAATTTTTAATTAAATGAAGACATTATGAGCAAAACTCAATCGAAAATCTGGAAACACAAAAATCAGAAAAAGATATTGGCACCTCTGGGACTCGAACCCAGGACCTCCCTACTTTCCGGGTTGGTTTCCCAACCCGGAAAGTAGGGAGGTATAATGGAGGAAAATAGCACTTCAAATTTGATAATTAAAAACATGCCAGATAATATCCAACCAGCTTTTTACGCCAATAACAAATTAAAAAATTATATATTAAATAACAAGGACAAAGGTGTGTTTTTGAACAAATCTGGGGTTTATAAATTAATTTGTAATGATTGTAACTTTTTTTATATTGGGAAGACTTCTAGAAATTTTAACATTAGAGTTAAGGAACATCTAAGATGTTTAAATAATAATAATTATTCAGAATTTGCAAACCATATTTTGGAAACAGGTCATTCTTTTGATATTAATAAAGGTTTAAAAATTTTACACACTAACACAACGGGTATACAATTAGATAATTTAGAAATTTTAGGAATTAGAAAAAGTGTTAATAGTAAATTAAATATTATAAATAACCAAACGTTTTTTAAAAATAGCCATCTTTTAAATTTATTTTCGTATTAATACTTATATTTATAATAATTTATTTTGTTATTTAGACTTCTTGTTTTCTTTTTAAAAGATTTTTTATTATTTTAATGTAATTTTTACCCATTCTAAAATAATTTTTATATTTTATTTTATATAATTGTTTTTTATGATATATTTTAGGTAATTAATCACCTCTCCTATCTAATATTTTGTCTATGTTCTAATTAGTCTATACTTGTTTGTCTTTTGTTATTTTTATTGATTTATTATCCTGACGAAGAAAACATAGTTTTCGAAACATGTTGATATTGTTAATAAAATAGTGGTGTTACACAAAGGTATTTGTTTGTCATTAAATTAATGATGACGCCACAAAGTAAATATGCCTATTTTGAAGAAACATTGATGTTACTTTAGATAAACTTTATTTATACTTTTCTAATACTATTGAATCATATGTACCTTTTTACACACCGAAAAGCTATACCTACCCGGTTTGGTTTTCATCAGAGCTTACAGCCTCTCTTCAAAAAAGAGTCAACATAAAAAATTCAAACGAAGTAAATCCATAAGTGATTATATAATCTTCAGCAATATTAGGAAAAAATGTAAAGATCTTTCCAAACAGTGTTACAAAATGTACATAACCTCTATTGAGGACACTGTTTTTAAATCCAAAAACCTTTGGAAATTTCTTAAAAAAATAAACAATGAAAACACAGACTACCCGCCAATAATGAAAATGAATGGAATCAGTCCAAACAATACACAGGACATTGTAAACCTTTTTTCGGACTTCTTCAAAAATGTATATGATGAAGAAACCCCAGATGATAAAATACCTGAGTACATATTTAATAAGACGACACACTTAACAAATTGCCAAATCACACAAAAGTGCTGCGAACAGAAATTACTTTCCTTAGACACTGACAAATCCGCTGGCCCAGACAACATTCCACCAATATTCCTCAAAAAATGCTCTAATACATTTTCTAAACCACTCACATTACTATTTAACCGTCTCTTGTCCCTTGGACATTTTCCAGACCGCTGAAAATCTAGTTTCATTACACCGATCTATAAAAAGGAGATGACACTGAGATAACTAACTATCGCCCCATTTGTATACAATCAGTACTGCCTAAGCTTTTTGAATCACTCGTCCTTGATGAAATCTATCCCAAATTAATAAAATTAATAAACCAAAAACACGGGTTTATCAAAGGAAGATCTACCGCAACTAACTTAATGGTATTTCAAAACCTCATAATACAACCTTTTTCAGAAAATAAACAAGTCGACTGCATATATACAGACTTTTCGAAAGCATTCGACAAAGTATCCCATAAACTACTAATCCGAAAACTATTTGCTTTAGGAATAAGGGATAACATGCTAAAATGGTTTAGTAGCTATTTGTTAAATCGTAAACTGTTGGTTAAAATAAAATCTTGGATGTCGAAATCTTTCTTGGCTACTAGTGGCCTACCGCAAGGTAGTCACCTTGGCCCGGTTTTGTTCCTCATTTTCATCAATGATATAACCAATTGCTTCAACGATGTCGAGGTATTGCTCTTTGCTGATGACATCAAGCTATACAAGAAAATAACCGATATAAATCATTGCCATATACTACAGTCAAACATTAGTAATTTTAAAGATTGGTGCATTCAAAATAATTTATTTTTAAATGTAGAAAAATGCAAAACCTTGACTTTTTTCAGAAACAAAAATCCGGTATTATTCAAATATTCCGTCAATAACACAGCTTTAGAAAGAATTACAGAAATGAGAGATCTGGGAATTATTTTGGATGAAAAACTAAGTTTCGCCAATCATATCCATCAAATTGTGAACAAAGGTATGAAAACACTAGGCTTCGTATTACGAACAACTAAATTTTTTAATTCCTTACAAGCCATAAAACTAATATACGTATCTCTGGTTAGGAGCTTAATCGAATATAACTCAGTAGTTTGGTCCCCAACCTACAAAATTCACATTAATAACATTGAGCGAATTCAAAAAAAAAATTCTGCGTTTTATCAATTTTAAATTAAATATCCCAGTTGAAGACTTGAAATACGATTACATTAAATATTCTAAAAATACATACATTAGAAGACAGACGTAAAATAAACGACTTAACATTTTTATTCAAAATACTTAACTCTAAATGCGACTGTTGTGAACTCTTGCAACTCATTAACTTACGAATACCCACAGTAACAACACGACAAAATACAATATTCTATAGCAGCACTCATAAGCGTAACTACATTGCCCAGTCTCCGATACAACGACTTCACACCATGGGGAATAAGTACTTGGCTAACTACTGAAATACTGAAAAGTGTTAATACAATGATCAAAGACTTAAATGTCTTGAATGAAATAGATATTCAAATACTTTTTGACATAGATATAAAAAAAAAAACAAAAACAATAATACTTTTTTTTTATTAGATGTTAATTAGTTAAGGGTACAATATATCATTATCCAATTTCAGGGACTTAATTTGATTTTTAAATTGTTCATATTTCACTGTTTCTGTTACATTTATTTTGTTTTTGGATAATAATATATTGTACCATCTCACACCTAAATATAAATAGTGGTGTTGAGCCGTGGTCGTTCTAAGCATAGGAATGGCTATTAAGCCATTAGTTTTGAATCTATTGCTTTTGCTATCTGAGGGATGAATTTTTTGGATGAAATATTCTTTGTAGATTTGATATAATGCATTTCTCTTATACAATTCTGTGATAGTTGGCACATTAAATTCCCGAAATATCTCTAAAGTAGGGAAGTCGTAAGGTTTCCTAAGGATGATTTTAATAATTATTCTTTGGGCTGTAAAGAAATCTTAAAGGCCTCTCCCCAACCAATAATGCCGTACTGTAATAAGGACTGAATTAACGCATAATAGACAATTTTGATAGTTTTCTTGTTTAAAATGTTTCGTATGTTATAGAATACATAGATAAGTTTTCTTATTCTTTCCACAGTGAGATCTATATGATCTTTCCATTTAACATTTTTATCTATTAAGATTCCAAGATATTTTACATTAGGTTTATGATTTAGCTTAGCGCAGTCCGTATTACATGTACCGTCATTTGCACAATTTTTGGAATGGATTATTATGCTAATTAAATTAATTGGCACATCTTCTTGAAGAGAGAATGGAATATAGTATGTTTTTTTTGTGTTGAGTGATAATAAATTGTTATCGAACCATTTTTTTATAACCTTCATGTCCTGATTGGCTGCATTTGCAATATCGTTCCACGTCTTTTTTCGATAATTATTGCAGTGTCGTCAGCAAAAGATATAAGTTTACCATTAAGTGTTAATTTAAACATTTGGTTAACGTAAATTATAAATAAAATCGGTCCAATAACAGTCCCCTGGGGAATTCCAAATGCTAAAGTTTCATCTGCACTTAGTGAGTTATTTAATTTTACTTTTTGACTTCTTTGAGTTAGGTAGCTTTGTAGCCAATACCTAACCTTACCAATAATACCGATATCATTTAATTTATTAATTAGTTTTGTATGGGAGATACTATCAAAAGCCTTGCGTAAATCAATGAAAATGCCCAGGCATTTTTTTTTTAATCCAATGCATTGTATATAGTTGAGGTTAGTTCAGCAATGGCATCATGAGTGCCTAGTTTCTCTCTAAATCCAAATTGACTAGGACTAAGTATTTTATTATTTTCAATATAGTACATGAGTTGCTTTTTTACGATCTTTTCAAAAATTTTTGCAATGTTTGAGACGAGAGATATAGGTCGATAATTTGATATTTCTTCAGAGCTGCCCGCTTTAAAAACGGGTGTTACGATAGATTTTTTATAAATGGAAGGGAATATTCCACTATTCAAACTAATATTTATAATGTGTGTAATAGGAAAGCTTAATAAGTTGTTATATTTTTTCAATATTTCCACTGTGACTCCATCAAATCCTGGTGCAGATCCACCTTTTAATTCGTTTATAATATTTTTTATGTCATTTGTTGTTACCGGTTGGAAAACTGATAGATTATTTTGTGTAAGACAGTCCTTTTCGAAATTATCTACTTTATAATTTTCATCGATCTGTGTGGCTAAATTTTGACCGACATTAGCGAAATATTTATTAAAGGCATTAGCACATTTTGCCGGTTCTCTTATGGCATCAACAGAGTTTTTTCCGATATAATTTTTTTTTAATTAGAGTTTTTTGTTTTTTCTACTATTAATTTCATTTATTGTTTTCCAAATGTGTTTAACATTTTGTTTAGCAAGGTCAATTTCATTTTTGTAA
This sequence comes from Glyphotaelius pellucidus, assembly GCA_936435175.1. NCBI lineage: Eukaryota > Metazoa > Arthropoda > Insecta > Trichoptera > Limnephilidae > Glyphotaelius > Glyphotaelius pellucidus. The sequence goes on along the minus strand of OW386551.1, from coordinate 10,035,547 downwards.
TAGTTTTCTTTAGTTATTTTTATTAAAGAGGTTAATTTGTTCCTATATTTTTTGTAAAATGTAAATATTTTTTTATCTAAGGGAAATTTCTTTGTCAGGCGATAAAACTCTTCTTTTTTTCTAATAGACACGACTAAGCCATGTGAGATCCATGGTTTTATTTTTTTGAATTTTGCTTTAATATGTATAGTTTTAATATCAGTCGATGCTGTAATATAATTGCAGAGAATATTATCAAATATATTTGCGCATGTTTCAGCACATGTTGATTCTAATACGGGTCGCCACGTTTCCGTACTTATTTTTACACTTAATTTATTATGGTTTAGTGTCTTTTTTATAAAAGCATTGTTTTCTGAGATTTTGTGGTTATTAATATTAAGTTGTTGTATAGAGATGCAGGTGTGATGGTCAGTAATATTATTTTTTAATATTATCGTAAGTAATTTATCGGTACATTTAGAGTTGCACCATATGTGATCAATACATGATGGGCGTTGACCAGTAATTTCTCTAGTATAATTTTTTATACATAAAATAATATTCATTTCTGACATAAGATTGATAAAATCAGATTTAATTTTGTTATTATTTTCGTTAGAAACATCTATGTTAAAATCGCCACATATTGTTATGTTCTGTTTATGTTTTTTGGATAAAATAATGCTTCTTAATTCATCCATGAATACATATTCATTGGATCCGTGCGTTCGGTAAATAGCAATTGTAGGGTACGTCCTGGTTACTCCCACAAAGACTGTAGATAGGCGCTGGGTAGTCCTGGTAGCCGCTGGGCCCGGGGGGTGGAGGTGTCCAGGCAGGGAAGAAATAAGTCCAATATTTCCAAAAAGTCCGGAGAGAAGTCGGGTCACGCAGAGAGGCGAAGATTGCTGTGATGGTACCGGTCGAGAGAAGTGACGATATAGGGGTAGCGGCCCCGTATATATAGCTCGCACCCCCACCTTGCCGCCGGCGGGGGTGGAAACGGCAAACTGTCTCCTTTTCCGAGCAGTCTGAGTTTTAGCGGGTCGTGACGAAAATATTTTTTTAAATTACGAAAATGCGAACTTCTAGAAAAAACAAGAATTATAAGTTGATTTTTTTTCCTTTTATTTGCTGTCAGTACACTACGCGTATTAATTTTTTATTAAGTCGTGACCTCTGCTGTGGTCATCATAGCTGAGGTCACCATAGTAGCAATCATTCGCCTCTCTCCGTGCTTCCGTCTGAACCTCCCGACCTCTCTCGTTATAATTTATTTCGATTTTTTATGTCAGATACAAAAAAGAACATCGGCCCCCCGGAGTGACATTATCGGGGGGAATCTTAATTATTGAACTTAAAACTAAACTTACTCTAGGTTAACCTACATAATAATGGTAAGGGGAGTCTGGCCTATCAATTCATATGATTTATTTCGTAATTCATTATGCCAGACTCCCGTAATTCAACTAAACAGTGCGAGCTACACCAGGCATCAAACAGGACCAAAATACCTAACCCCCAGAAGGAGGGCTCTAATTGGTCCGCCCAAAGGTAGGATGCGGGGAAGGACAGGGGAGCGGGAGCCCCCCGCTCCCCGCCAGGCATTTTGGTCCTGTGGCAAGGCCAAGTTTCGCCCACAGTGGCGTACGGAGAAATCGAAAACGAGACCGGACACAGAAAAACCCTTTCCTCGCATTCGACCTCTCCGATAGCCCATAAAACACAAATTTATTAACTTTCTTAATAAAACATCAGTTATACATTATTATACCACGCATGGGTGACTGCTAAGTCGCCCTAAATTAAATCTCAATGTACGAAGACGAAGACGTACCGTCTTCGTCTTCGTTTTAATATCCAACAAGCCCCCTTTAGGTTAGAAGAAGAGGACGGCCTTCAAGGAACTCATCCTCTTCTTCGTCGAATTTCTAAATGAAGCTAATTTAAACAAGTAAAATCATTAAGCGACGCTAAGTTAAAACAAAACATAAATATAATAAGTCATAATCGTGGTCCCGTCCGGTACAGCAATAATATTAAAACATACTTTATTTACATTCACATTAATACCTAGGCAATTAACTCGCTGCATAGGTACTTCTTCCACTGTGATGTTTGAATAACAGGATTTAACAAATACAACAATACCACTATTTCTGTTAATAGCATAGTGTGTCATAAAGTAACTATAACCAGGTATACAAATTTTTTTTTGTTTTTTTTTTTTGTTTTAGGCAATTCACCCTGGAGAGAGTGCTTTGTGCCGGTAATATTTAAAATGGATAAGAAATTTCGGTTAATCTAATGGGAAAATAATAAAACAAATTAAATATTGGACTCATTTAGATCACTAAAACAAATTAAATATTGAATTCATTCAGGTTAATAAACTTACATAAAGCTGTATGAACACGAGAATTGTTAAGAGATAAAAGGTATGAAATGTTAAGGGGGGACTGGTGTGTGATTTTAATAAGCCGGCGGTATATGTTCTTGAAAGATGAATGGTTTTTACAGTTAAAGAAAACGTGGTCGAGGGTTTCCTCTTCCACACCGCACTGGCAGAACGGATCATCTAAAACTCTAATTCTAGACAAGTGAGATGCAATTGAACAGTGGCCAATTCTCATTCTCGAGATACATGAAATGAATCGTTTTGAAAGTTTTTTACCGTGAAACCATGGCTTAGCAGGGATATGGTTTTGAATTCCCGCATAGAAAGATCCAGTTCTTATTTTGGAGACTGCCCAATTTTCTTCCCAGGCACGAGTCATATTAGATTTAAGAATCGGAAAGACATCGGATATAGGAATTCTAAAATTTAGTGGGATAGTTCCGGAATCTGAACCAGATTTGGCGAGAAAATCGGCCATCTCATTACCCTCGATACCCAAATGGGCAGGGACCCAGGCCAATATCGTCTCAAACCCAGATTCACTAAGAGAATTGAGAAGATTTTTTATTTTACATATAATATTGTCTTCCGGATAACGTAAAATATTTGACCTAATTTTAGTTAGAGCACTTAGCGAATCAGTACATAATAAGGCTCGATGAATGTTGAGAACCTGGATTTGATTTAGCGCTTGTTCAATTGCAAAGCATTCGGCTGTAAATATGGAAGCTTCTTTCGGTAATTTATAAGTGAGATTGATGTTGAATTCTGGACTATATATAGATGCTCCACATCTTTTATTTTCAAATTTGGAACCATCCGTGAAAAGGATGGAAAATCCAGGGAATTTCGAAGCCACTATGCTTTTAAAACAATCATCCACATTTTGAAATTTATTTGGGGAAGATAAAATATTCTTCCGAAAGACTGATGTTATTGTGTTCGGCATAAAAGTGATTGCCTTAAATGGAATATTGTATATAGGAAGATTGGGAACTTCTTGAAGATATTGGAGGGAAGATGATAGAGAATTATAGAGATGAAAACTTTTAATTAAGAGAGGAAAACATTGTTTTTCTCTCAATCTTTTGTTAGAATTCAAATTAACACTTAACCTATTAAGACTTTGTTTAATAGGATGATGTGATAACGATAAAGCCTTGAAAATATATTTATTGGCAAGGAATTGCCTTCTGAAATATAATGGAGGCTCCACACATTCCACCTGAAGAGCATTAATTGGAGAAGACTTCATAGCTCCAATAATCATTCTGAGGGCTTTTGATTGAATTCTTTCCATTTTCTTATCTAGATATTTAGGGAGTGGGTCAAAAAGGAATGAGCCATAATCCAAGTGGCTCCGAACTAGGGAATTATACATTAATTTAAGAGTGGTAGGATGAGATCCCCACCATACTCTGGAAACTGCTCGCATCATATTAAGTCCCTTTTCACACTTTGTAGAAATTATCTGAATGTGTGGAAGCCAGGAAAGTTTATGGTTCAAAAGAAGACCAAGGAATTTGATTTGAGTAGCGGTTTGTAGAGGCACATTATCAAAAGAAATTGAGAATTGGGGAATTTTTCTTTTGCGCGTGAAAGCCACGACCCTTGTTTTAGATGCCGCCAGATTCATCCCATTTATTGACAACCAGCTTTTAATATATTGTAAAGCCAAATTCATTTCCTTAGCTGCAAGAATAATATTTTTATGTAACAAATATATAAGGATATCATCCGCAAAGTAAAGACGCTTGATAGAAAAAGGAATTACTGAGTCTAGGTCGCTTATATAAATATTAAACAACAGAGGACTAATAACAGAACCCTGGGGCAAACCTCTCCATAGTTTGCGCCTTAAGCATTTAGAGGAAGACTCAATAATAATGGACCTATCTGAGAGCAAATTAATAATAAATTAGACTAATTTCGGGGGGATTTGTTTTTTAATTAGCTTTTCTTTCAAAACATTCAGTAAAACATCATCGTAAGCTGATGAAAGGTCAAGGAATGTGGCCAATGTATAAGAATTTAGGGATTGGGAAACTCGGATATCAGTTGTGAACAAACTTAAATTATCCATTGTAGATTTCTTTTTCCGAAAACCATACTGATTTGGTGAGATAATATCTTGACTTTCAACAAACCACTCTAATCTGTTCTTCATCAAACGCTCCGCTACTTTCATCAAACATGATGAAAGAGCAATAGGCCGATAAGACGAAATTTCAGATGGATTTTTTCCAGGTTTTAAAATGGGAATGATTTTTTGCGTTTTCCAATCATCCGGAATTAGTCCTGTTTCAAACATATTATTAATAAGAGATAAGAAATATTCAACCGCCATATCAGAAAATGATTTAATGAAACTATTAAGTATTCCATCGGGACCCGGAGCAGAGTCAGAAAGGGTTCTTATTACTAGTTTCATCTCATCAATGGAGAAAAGAGCATCTAGCCAGTTAGAGTGAGATGGATATGGCTTAATAGAAGGCATTTCTTCACATCCGGCCACTGATGGGGGGGCTATTTTATCCGCAAATCCTATAAGAATTTCTTCTGATATGTGCTTGGTACTCGGCGGAGAATACGATGTTCCGAATTTTTTTAAGCTAGACCAAACTGAAGATTGGGGAGTTTCCGGAGACAGGTTCTCACAGAACTTCCGCCATCCAGCGCGTTTTTTATTTTTCAAAATTCGTTTGGTTTCTGCCTGGGCTTTTTTAACTGATAAAAAATTTTCTAGTGTCATACACTTACGAAAAGAGGAAATTGCTTTTTTACGAGAGTTGACGGAGCGAGTGCATTCCTCGTCCCACCACGGATTAGAGTGTTTTATTTTAATGTTCGCATTGCGTTTCGGGATGGATTTTTCTGCTGCATTTATAACCATAGAGGGAAACGTCTCACATTGCAATCTGATGTCTCCCGGGGACGATTTTTTTTTAAAATTAATAAGGTTATCTAGTTCAGAAGAGAAAGTGCTCCAATTCGCATCATTTATTCTAAATTTGAGATTATTTTTAACTGGTGGAGGATAAGTGTTAGATTGATGTTGGAATCGGATTATAATTGGAAAATGATCACTAGAGAGGGGATCGTTTAGGATGTCCCAAGAGCATTTAGATGCTAACGAATATGAACAAAGAGATAAATCAACAGCACTTTTCCGTTGATGAGGGGGGGTGAATCTGGTTGGAGATCCGTCATTTAAAAAACATAGGTTATGGGTATCAATAAAATCTAAAAGATTGCGGCCAGAACGATTTGTTATTTTGCTACCCCAAGAAGGGGAATGTGCATTAAAATCTCCAAGGATCATAAAAGGGGAACAAATCTGGGTTAAGATTGGTGCCCATTCATTTTCAATAAAAGTAGTAGAGGGAGGAATATATATTGATAATATTGTGATATCAGATAAGACAGCTGCTATTATCTGGATATCGTCGGAGGGAGTATGTATATTAATTTGTTTAAACGGGATAGAATTATGGATTATCAGAGCCGTGCCGCCTTTACCATCCGGTCTGTCGTGTCTGAGACAATAATAACCCGGAATTCTTAAGTGAAAGGAGGGTTTTAACCACGTTTCAGAAATGGCGGCCACTGAAACGTCGTGTTCGTCGAGTAATTGAATTAGGTCAGATTTGTTAGCGAAGAGGCTTCTACTGTTCCACTGAAGAATTTTGTTCAGTTTCGAAGTCATTGGGGAGGCAAGATAATAAAGATTTAATGTAATCGGCAGCGTTGGACGGTACAGTATTGTTGTTTGTAAGGATAGAAATTAAAAGGGTAATTAAAGTTTGTATAAAAGAATTATTATTCAATATTTCGGGGAGAGCAGGAGGGGATGTATTACTATTAATGGCACACCCATTGGGGGTCCGAGATTTGGCATTCCCATTCGGGCTGGTCAAAATATTATTCAATTGTTTTTTATCAAGGTAAGGAGTATATTTTGGGTTGGGTTTGACTGGCTTGAGAATGGTTTCTCTGTGAGAAGATGACGTTGAATTTAAAAAGGTGGTTGATTGGAAAGGAGCTGAGGACGATGTCATCTCTGCGAAAGATTTTTTCGCAGGAGAGAATAACTTTGAGGCCTGGAAGTACGAAATGTTGTCGGTAGCCATTTTATGTTTTATGTTCCTCTGTCTTGTCAATTCCGGACAGGCTAGACTGACCGCGGTATGTGCACCCGAACAGTTAATGCAAATGGGATTATTGGAAGATTTTGGACATTGATCAAATGGGTGACCTTCTCCGCAAAAGTAACAACGTGGAGGGGAGCGGCATACGGATTTTGTATGTCCGAACCGGCAGCAATTGAAGCATTGAACAGTTGGAAATTTATAAACTTCGACGGGAAGCGAGGTATAATAAATAAACACACGAGACGGAAGGGATTGTCCCTCAAATGTAACAACAACAGATTGAGAAGGTTTCCAGATCTTGTTTCCATCAGTAGAATCCTTGTAGTTCAGTCGACGTGCTTTTATTACTTTCGGGATTCCTTGGGAATTATTCAAAGCATCAACAATTTCAGCCTCTGGGATATCCGTGGGAATTCCTCGAACAAGACCCATTCTCGTAAGGTTAAATGACGGGATGAACGATTTATATTTATGTTTTGAGAGCGAGTCAATTTTTTTTACAAATCCATTTGCGGAAGCGGCAGTATTAAACTCGATAGATAATTTATATCGCCCTTCCGGTTTAATTGAACCATTAACAATACCAAGGTTATTATTTTTTGAGTCAAATAAGAATTTTCCAAAATCTAAAGGATGAATAAGTTTTCCTTGTTCAGTTCTCTGAACAATTACGATAAAAGGACCGGAAGCGGAAGCAGGATAAAGTAAGTCATTACTTTTTGTATTATCGCTAGCTAAAGTACTTGTCTGGGTGTTACTATTGGGGTTAAGGTCGTTAGAGGTCGAGGTTTGTTGAATCGGCGGTATAGATTTAACTTTCGATGGGATGTAAAGGCTATGCGATGGTCGTCGTTTACGAGATGGAAGCGTAATAGAAGCCTGGCTAGTGTTAGATTCCGAATCAGAAAAATCTAATATCGATCCTGGGTCGGGAGGTCTATCTTCGTCTTCCTCCATTATATAAAAAAAAAAACTTAACTTTTAAAAATTAAACTGAAAAAATAATACGCAGTCTATTTCATTGACTGTACAAACAAAAACGGATTAACCGTAAGTAGGAATGCAAACAAATAAGTATACGATAAACAGAATTAAATAAAATGTAACAATAATCTCTTATCTGTATGAGGCACGGGAACGGGCGAACGGCACTAAGCAATAGGTAAGGTACACACAATCACTGTTGACCGCGGCTCGAATCGGACCAATCTATACAAAATTTATTGTACTCTTTGGTGAACGCTTCCGTTAACACTATAACGTCCGGTTTATGATTTAGTAAATTAATTGAAAGTAAGAATTCATTGAAATTTCGTTTCATTGATCTGATATTAAGATGTAATGTTGAAAATGAATTCGATATTTTATCTACAATGTTATTACAATAATTTAAAGTTTGACAAATGTGTTCCGCAATATTGTGAGAATTATCTAATTGGAAAAAATTATTGGTGAAAAAATTGGTGAAAAAATTATTCATTTTTAAGGGGATTAAAAAATAAGTATGCAAAATGCAAACTTACTCGTATTGAATTCGCATTTGTGCATTTTTTAACATTTTCTTGCGGAATTCACATTGACAACAATTCAATTCACAACTGTTACCTGAATGTTCGTTTTGGTAACCCTTTCTGTTAGTGCAGTTGTGGCATTTGGCAGGCTCTTGTTTTTTGGGGCAGTCTTGTATTTTGTGCTCTCCTGCGCAGTGGAGGCATCTGGGACTCTTCAATCAATTGGCGGTAAATGCTGCAAAGTAAAGCCTATGCAGCCCTCGAAGGACCAGTCCCGAAACTACGTGAAATCACTAAGTTATACGGGACGATTAGATAGCATACACTCGCAAAACCCGATGGATAGTCAGTCGATAGTTCAGATCTGGGCTTTTGGAAAATTAGATAAGCCCAGATTGGAATAAGGAAAATAGGACTCACCGTTGCAGATGGGGCCTCGCTGATCTCCAGTTTTGGTGTACACTTCTCACTGTTTAAAATTCGCAATATTCTTATAACAAGAGGTTACAATACACGCGCCCTGTCTGAGATGTTATTTTGTACTGAGCAGCAAATCACACTGTCACCTCTCCAAAGTTTAGTACTTTTTTGCAACAATTTTTATGGTGACATTTAGGAGGGAAAGATTAGGTAGGTGGGATAAATTCAGGATTTTGACATATCTACCCATCAAGTCCGCGAATGCAATACCCAACCAATCCCATATAAAATTGCGCGAACAAGCCCTCTGGGCGTCAAATAAATAAACAAATATTCAAGGGTATAAAATTATTCAATTATTTACCCTTAGATATACGATCGGGAGAAAACTACGACAAATATAAAAAAAATTAAATTAAAATACTCTAGTACCACCTCATAACTTTACTTATTGTTTGAATTGATGTCTTTGCTTTATATCTTGTATCCTGTGTAAAATTACTAATAGTCTTTGTAATAATACTTTTAATTTAAACTGATGTAAAAATATTTAGTTTAGTGAGGGTAATTGAAATATTCATGTTATATTATGTTGTAAAATTAAAAAAATAGTGTGAACCTTTTTTTCGGAATAAAAAAACTGCACGGAAACTGCGGGTTAAAACCCGTGAGTGTTTGCTTGTATTTTATGGTCGGTCAAATAACGACTGCAGTTTATTAAATTTTAGGAAAGGCATTGTTTGAGTATGTTGTAGGAAGAATCGAAAACTGATTTATATTTAACAAAAATATAAGGCAATAAGGAACATAAATAATAGCTTTAGATATATTGTATGGAGTTAAGAAAACCTTTTAAAAATTGTTAAAATTGTCGTTTTACAGCATATTCAAGAAAACATCCCAGAGAAAAGATTGCTGGGATCAAAGAGAATGGATTGTCGGGCGACCCTGAATTCTGAAGAGAGGAAATTGCATTGGAAATGGAAATTACATGGAAAGGCATTTTGTTCCACAGTCGAGCTGTTAAATACGATAAAACGATTCGTTATGATACGGAAATGCATTCATCGCATAGGTACAAATGTTGCTAATGCGCTTGGCGTATCTCATGTGTACTATCAAGGCAATTAATGTCGCCAGATCTTTAGAACCTGGTTCTGTATTACAAAAATTGCAATTCGTGCGTTAAGATACGGCAATTCCTCAGATGGATCGTTAGTTTTTACACTTTTTGTCATTGTATTTTGAAGGCATGTAGAATCTAGAGGCTTTTTAACATAGATGACTATTTAACTTAACTGGTGGGCGTATTTGTATTTTTCAGTCAACAGTTGACCAGCACGGGTCAACAGTTATGCACTTTTGCAGAATCTATTGGTTCTGTACAACCGTGCCGGCAAATCGTTACACAGCCGGGCTGTTGAACTCAAGAACGAGTCGTAGAAACGACCCGTTCTCATGTGACTAATGTCAACCTTGTACAAATGTTGAGCGCGTGTTTGGCGTGTTTCCCAACTATGCACCGGTGCCGAGGGGATCAATGACGCTAGTACCTCGGAGCATCTTCCATTGTAATACCGGTAGAACAAGGACAGCATTCCCACCTGACGCCTGTGCTCTAAAGATTGCAGTCCGTTTGTTAAGTTAGGAAAATCTATCAAACGGACCGCCCGTTTCTGCACAGAGTCGAGGGTTTTTTTTTCAGGTACTTTGGGGCTCCAGACCAGAGGTGGCTGCCAAATTCAACCGTGGGGCGCACTTGCGATTTGTACAGGGTTAGCAGTTATGTTTTTTCTGTTTTCTTTATTCATTAAAATGTTTGTTACATGAATTTTATGATTTTTCGACCACCATGCACATGCCCGTGTTGTGGTGGTCTATTAAAATATCTGCGGGCCCTGTACAGTACGCCCAGTTTCTGAGAGGCTAACTTAACTCTGGCCTCGATGGAGCCCCGTACCTGAGCTGGTCATTGGAGGGGACCCCACCACTTTCCCAACGGCTGTGTGAGGAAACTGATTGTTTAACCTCCTTAGCCGCACACGTCAGGACTCTAATTTTTTTGTAAAAAGGAAGCTACATTTATTTTTTAACGAATCTAGACCCTCCAATGTCCCTGCATGCATGATTGTTAGTAAGAAGGAAAATGTATGCATACATTACAATGTAATTAACAAGATTAAGACGCATCATAGATGTGTTCGCCTGTTAGTTCAGCATCTAGTTACAGTGAAATAAAAACAAAATATTTACATGTGTAAGTAAGATTAAAACCAAAGAAAATATATAAAAAGAAAGATATCGAGGGCAGTTTGTCCCACTATCGCGGGGCAGTCCCGGCGAGAATAAGCGGGCAAGTGGCCTGGCCGAAACGTGCCCAAACACCCGCGTCCCTTAGCCGGTTTCCTCAGAATACCCCTGAAGAAGTGTTTGTGGAAAAGAGGGGAGATACTCTCAAAGACCTTGGAGAATGAAGTGAGCCTCGGATCACCGGAGGCAGAACGGAAGGGAACCGGACTCGCGCAAACATTCCTCAGGCTCGCTCATGACGCCGGGGGAGGCACGGGCGTTAGTGGGACGGCCCTACTGGAATTCTGCCACCTGACTGGATGCAGGGACCGGGTCTATCCACCCCATGGCGGGGAATTGGACAGTACAGTACGATGGAGTTCAGTACAGCAACCTAGTCACAAGTCAGTGTGTTAGTAACATAATTAAACCAAATGAGACAGATAAAAAGGCAGAAAATAAGTTGTGATCAGCAACAAATTGACGCAACATAATTAAGAAATAGGAGAAAAAAATGTACGCATTAGTAGAGCGCAAAAAAAAATAATTATGTAGATATAACATTCATTTTAAGTAAAAAATAAAATATAAAAACAGAATAATAAATACAGTGTGGTCATGCTGCCAAACAAGAAAAGTAAAAACAAGAGTATAATAGAAATATAAAGCAATCGGGCATAGGCAATAATAAAATTGAGATAGAGGAGTAACCATAGAGAGACAAGAGCAATACGTTTGGCACCTGAAACAAAGATGATTTTAATCTAAGTCAGCAACTCTAAGCACAAGCCATCTCTCCACCCACGACTTTACAAACTTTTTGAAGCATTCAAAATTATCTCTGTTCGATACCAGATCGGCATTCCACGCCGGTCTTGTAATCCCTCTCAAACCATCCAACATTTCCTCTCTGGCATCCTTCATCAACTCGCAGTGCCACAGAATGTGCTCGGCTGTCTGGTTGGTGTCACCACATGCGCAGTTCGGATGAGGAGACAGTGCCAGACTATGCAGTCTTCCCCTGAGCTCCCCATGACCGGACACCAGTTGCGTCATATAGTGATCCAGTTTTATGTGCGCCCCTTCCATTCTGCTTTTAACTGAATGGAAGAATGAGAAAGTCAATCTACCCTTCGTCGACCTATCCCATCGCTCTTGCCATACACTCAGCGTTCTATCTCGCATCACTTTCAATAAGCCAGGGAGGGACACCGCTCCGCCTGGTGCCAGTTCGACTCCCAGATGGACAGTAGCCCTTCCACTCCTCAATGCCTTTTTTGTCAAAACTTCCCTAATTTCCAAGTCAATCGGCAGAGTACCGGCCAGAACCGTTACATCACAATTACCTTTCTGTTGCGTAAATAAACACTAACAATTTTGAACAGTAGAGGCGGGCAATTACGACTTTTCAATTTAGTTAAAATCATCGGCCACCACGCATGATCGAAGGCACCCGAGATGTCCAAAAAGATTCCTATTACATACTTCTTGGTGCAAACCCTCACCCATTCAAGCGCGTACTTGATGGCGTGCTCCGTAGACTTACCGGGGACGAAGCCAAATTGACGGTCGCAGGGTGTAGACAGGGTGAGGCGGAGCCTATGTCTGATGATTTTTTCCAGTATTTTACCTAAAATTGGAAGTAAAGTGATGGGTCTGTAGGACCCGATATCTGTTCTCGGCTTACCGTTCCCCTTCGGTATAATCCGGAGCACGCCTTTCTTCCATTCTGTAGGGAAAACCCCCCTACGCAAGCACGTTTCCAACACTTGATAAAACTCCTCTTTGGCGTGGATCCAAACGTTCTTCGCTATTATGCCATTCAGTCTGTCAAATCCCGGTGCCTTTTTCGGACCCAAACCCTTAATTATGATTTCAACCTCTGCTCGACTTAACGGTGGTACGCCGTCCCCCTGGGCGAGGTCTCTAGGTGGAAGCCGTGACAGGTTTCTAACCTGTTGGTGGTGAACACTTTCCCCAGTGACTGAGTCTAGAGGAACTAACTTGCCCAGAAGTGTCTCAAGAGTGGAGACTATGTCAACACTCTCTACGTTCCCTTCGCTACTTCCGAGCATGACGCTCGATAAATATCGTTCTGATCCTTTTCCCGAGTTTTCGACAGCGCTGTGGATTTCCCACGGGTTGGCGTTACCCACTTCGTTTACCCAACTATGCCATGCAGCTCGTTTTGCCGAGAGGACCCCCGATCGATAGGCGCCACGGGAAGCTCTAAAACTGACCTGAGCTGGTCACTTAGAGTTACACCAAGCATATCAATGGAAGGCCTAAAAATTTTTTTTTTATAATGTACTAATCTTAGTATATAATCGAATTCTGCCATTAATTGCCACTCTCAAAAATTGAAATATTAAAAAATGCTAAGGTTAGATTTCTTTTATAATTTAATTTTACGTTTCTTTTATTCAGGTTCAGCAAAGTGAGTTATTGTAGCGTTTATAACTGCTGTATGCATGTCTTTATATTCCATAACGTCTCTATTTTCTACTGTTTCGCCTTCTAATTCTTCTTCTATATTAAAATTGATTTCCTCCATTGATTTTCCTTTATAGGCATCGGTTTTTCCGTCCTCCGGTAGTAATAATAATTTTGATTTTTTCGCTGTCTGATGTGTATTGTCTGGTGGTCTATATTTTTTTCGATGTACCGCGCTTGTATGCCCCATAAAGTTTGAAAACTGTTTAAAATAATTTTCTGTCGTACAATAAACGTTAAGAAACAATAAAACAAAGTGTAAAGTAAAGTACTAGAGTTACTAGAGTGGAGTAAACACCTCACATGACAAACTGTATTTTGATAGTTGGAAGTCGAAATCAATCTTTTGTTTACAAAATGTACCTACTGGCGAGCAACAGTTTATTTTACAGCGACGCCCTTACGTTTGATGCCTTTGGTTTGCGCAATCTTAGTATGTGGCTGGACATGTTTAGGCCAGGACATCATTTCACCAAAAACTAACTAACTCACTAACCATCACGCCGTTGAGTAGGAGAGAAGAAGGCCAAACAACTCGATCTTGGCACACACTCCTTGCCTCGTTCACATTCATACATCGTCTCATACAAGGTCTTCTATTATTTTGACTCTTGACATCGCCCGACTCAAGTATCTGATTCACTTGGTCGTGTCATGTCTTCCTCGGGCATCCCCGACTTCGAATACCTCATTCATTCGCTCCACATGCCCAAACCATCTGAGCGTCCCTTTCTTAATCTTATTCATAATGCTTACATCAGCCTTGCATTCTTTGCGGATCTCAACATTTCTCACACGATCATACATGGTGTTACCACACATACGTCTCAGGGATCTCATTTCTACAGCATTGTCTACTTTCTTATTCAGTCTATTTTTTCTCTGCCAGTTCCATGCCTCACTGCCATAAATCAGGGTAGGTACCAGCACTCCATTATGGATGGTTAGCTTCGCTTCTTTTGACAGTTTTTTGTTGACGGCAACGGCGTTCAGTCCTCCATTAATGGAGTTACCGGCATTTACCTTTTCGATATCTCTATCATTCTTCCCATCTCTCGTAAACATACTTCCCAAATACACAAACTCATCTACCTGTTCCAAGTATTCATCATTCACAACTATGTTGCACATTGTTTTTGTACTCTCGCTTTTAAATACCGTTACTTTAGACTTAAATTCATCTTTAACTTTTTCTTAATACATACTGCATTCATCCTAGACACGAGCAACTGTACACTCAATTCCGCGCCCATTCCCATCTCTCTCAATTCTTGCATACAATTATCCATGTATAAATTGAATAACCACGGTACCATTACGTGACCTTAACACCTTTTGTGATGTCGAAAATGCCGTGAAATCACCGTTCACCCTAATACATGCAACGCTTCCCTCACACAGAGACGCAATTGCATGTATGAGATTTGTATTCACTCCATACTTGGACAACACCTTCCACAGCTTTTTCCTGTCAACTCGGTCGTATGCTTTTTGTAAATCTACAAAGGCACAGAAGATTTCTGGTTTTTTGCAAGAAACCTCTCAGTAAGCTTACGCAACGAGAAAATCTGGTCCATGCACCCCCTTCCACTCATAAAAGCACCTTGCACATCCCAAACTTTTTCCTTTATTTCCATACTTACCCTTTCAATCAGTATTCTATCATTCAGCTTGCGATTGAACTAAGCAGGCTAATAGCCCTATGATACGTGACCCTTTACAATTGTGTAATGGCATGGTTACAACCCTTCTCCAATCTAATGGCATGTAACCCTCCTCTAAACACTTTTAAAAAAGTCTGCACAACCACGTAAGAATAATAGGACTATCCCCTTTAAAGTATTCGGCAGCAAAATTGTTGAAACCCACAGCCTTACCATTCTTCATACATTTAATTGATCTTTTTATTTCATCCATGCTGATTTTTGTAACATTCAATCCGTCATCGTTCATACCCAATTCGACACTATCACCCGGGTTGCTTCCGAAGATTTCCTCAAAATATTTCAACCGTCCCATCCATCCATTTCACCATCCGCTCTAAAATAATATTATAAGTGTGGGTCGCTTTTTGGTTGTGAGTGACACGCGGCATCGTTGTAAATGAATCCATTGCTGCCAAATATAGCGATATACTTCACCAAGAGCTCAAACAATATATAACAATATATTTACTATCTACTCGTGAATGGCCACGAGGACGAATACCATCTTAGTTATTGCTGTAAGAACTGTGACTGTGATAATATGACTTTATGGACACAGCACGACCTCGTTATGTCTTTAAAATAATATTGCTGCGTGGACGCAGAAGAACCAAAAGCGTAGACGCAGCACGATCATCGTTATGTCTTTAAAATAATATTGCTGCTGCTGCTGAGTGACACGCGGCATCGTTGTGAATGAATCCATTGTTGCCGAATCTAGCGATACACTTCACCAAGAGCTCAAACAACACACAACAATGTATCTACTATCTACTCGTGAATGACCACTAGGATGCAATACTATCGTCGTTATTGCTGTAAAGAGTGTGACTGTGATAATATGACTTTATGGACACAGCACGACATCGTTACGTCTTTAAAATAATATCGCAGCGTGGACGCAGAAGTACCAAATGCGTAGACGCAGCAAGATCGTCGTCATGTCTTTAAAATAATATTGCGGCGTGGACGTAGAAGTACCGAATGCGTGGACGCAGCAAGATCGTCGTTATATCTTTAAAATAATATTGCTGCGTGGAAGCCGAAGAACCGCCAATATGTTTTAAAACCATACACTGCTCGGAATATACTTTGTGTAGCGAACCTGACGGCAAATCGTCAAACGTTCAATATACGCTTCCAGACATTCTGAGAGATTTTTTGAAATATGTGAGATTGTTAGCGTATATATCACATTCAATGGTATTATACAGACAGTGGAACACATTCGAGACAGTGGATTGAAGTATGCAATATTGTTATTAAATAATTTAAGATTTGACCAGATGCACTATATATAGGACCCTGCTTAAAATTTCGTCAAATTACCCACCTGGAAATTCCCCCCCAGTTTGAACTAAATTATATATTATTTTCTCATTTCCCGGGCACCGCCGGGAACGGATCGCTAGTTAATCAGAATTTCATGCAACGTACAAAGAAACTCATAATAACAAAAGATAAAGTAAAAATAGTGATGGCATGTAATTAAGGTATAATCTACCGCTGTTGCAGAAATCATCAACGCCTTCAATAATATAATTGCAATGATTAACGCCGCAGTTGGGTATTCATAAATAATTTGCTTGAAAGCCTGCATTATGTGACTTTATATAAAGGACGTGTTTTCAAGACAGTATTCAGTTTCGTTCTTGAAAGCACCCTTCTACTACAATGAGAACCTTCTTGATCACTCTTTACATTGCAGCCTTCGTGGCGGTGGCGATGGCTGTAAGTAGATTATTATATTTTAACTTTTTAATAAATCGTTTTATCAATAAATAAGTCACGTAGTGTTTTATCGAAAAAACTAGTAAAAAATCACTTATTACTCAGTTCTCAATCAAACCCAGGTTTAATTGATAACCTTAAAGAGAAGTCTGCAAATGGTCCAGATAACATAAGCAATACCACAATTAAAACAATTAAAAAACATATAATCATTCCATTACATCACATTTTTAACAACTGCATCAGACACAGCATTTACCCCGATAATTTTAAACTCGCTCACATCATTCCAATACATAAATCAGGATCCCAATGTAAAACAGACAACTACAGACCAATAACCTTCTCAATTATCCAAGATCTTCGAAAAGTGTTTAAAACAACAAATTATGAACTTTCTAGAATCGAATGCAATACTCTCAGCCAATCAATATGGCTTTAGAACTAACATGTGCACCGACGATGCTGTCTTTAGTTTAACCAAAAATATATATACTCTAACCTAGACTCTAACACTAAAACTTTAACCATTTTCTTGGACTTAAAGAAAGCGTTCGATACAGTCAACCATAAAATTCTATTAAAGAAAATCATTAACGTTGGTATTAAAAATAAAAGTCTATTGTTATTAAAAGCAATATATTAAATCGCCAACAACGCACAAAAATAGGATCAAACTTAAGCACTTGTGATTTAGTAATGCATGGTATTCCTCAAGGAACAGTCTTAGGACCACTACTCTTTCTAAACTACATCAATGACCTATGCAATATTGTAATACCAGGTAAAATTCTCTCTTTTGCTGATGATACTGCAATAACAGTACAAGGTAAAACGTAGGAAGATACAACCAGTAAAGCCAACAAATGCATTGCAACAGTCAAAGATTGGCTAGATAGAAATCTTCTCAGTCTAAATTATGATAAAACCATTTATATTCCCCTCTATAATTCGCAAAAGTCATCCCCTAAAAAAAATCTTAACTTGAAGTTCCATAACGTTAATTGTAACTTCGCGACATGCTCAAACTGCGAAGATGTAAAATTAGGAAAATATATCAAGTACTTAGGTGTAACTATAGACTGCCAACTCAAATGGACTTACCATATAGAAAAAACTGTTAATAAACTGAGATACCTAAATTACATATTCAAACGCATGAGCAATATTGTAAATATAAGGACCATGAAACTGGTTTATGACGCATTGGTGCTCTCATCCATTTCCTATGGAATAATCGTATGGGGAGGAACATACAATAACCATATAAGACCTTTAGAAATTGCACAAAAGTCCATCATTAAAGTAATGTACCAGAAGGCCAAAACGTATCCCACAAATCAATTATTTCAGGAAACTGAAATTATGGAACTAAGGCGGATCTACTGTATCCAGTGTCAGTTAAATTTATATTTATTCGTCCTAACAATTTCAGCAAAAACACTAACCGCTCTAGCCAGAGACATAATGTGCATGTACACAGTGCCTCACTGCAAAACCAGGTTGGCCCAAAGGCACATTAACTGTATTGCCCCAAAATTGTTCAATTCCCTACCCAATTCCATCAACACGAGTCAAAATCTGAACGTATATAAAAAAATATGTTAAAAGCTGAGTTAAAAATAATTTGGAAGTGAGTAAATTTTTTTTATAATTTGTACTATCTGTTTCTAATTTCCTAAAATATTCCATATCTTCCTGTATATTTATAATTAAAAGTATATGTACTTACATGGGTGTATACATATACGTTTATATATATACTTTTAATTTTAAGAAAATCTCAGTAACTCCTGTAAAATGTAGAATCCTGTAATTCGGTTAAATCATCTTAAATTCTGTTAAATCATCTCGATCTTTATATTTACTTTGTACAGATATTTTAAAATTCTATTTTAACTGCCACTGTCTAATATAAACATAATATAATACCCACGCACAGGCTTCGCCTTTGTGGGATCTTTTTTTGCTACTATTTTATATTTTATGTTATTATGTATGTACCTATTCCAATGTATCAAAAAAATTTCGCTAATAAAAAAAAAAAAAATTCTCCGGTGATTAAAAATTTATCCCGGCTCACACAGATCTCATATGAAACGTCGTATTTTCTTTACTATCATGGTGAAAAATATGATCTTAACGGTGTTCTAAAGAGAAAACTCCACGCTTTATGAGCCAATTTCCGATACCAATTTGAAAAAAATGTGTAAAATTTCGAGAACTTTTATTAATTACTTTCTTATGAAACAAGAAAGTGATAATAACGTTTATGATACATTTGCCTAATAAAAATGCGTGTGTTTGTTTTTTTTCACTATCAGTAATTTTGGCCAGAAAATAAGTAAGGTGAGCCATTTAAAAAAAATTATGTTTGCATAAAATTTTTTAATATATCAGAAATTATTGTTGTATAACTTTACAGAAAAAAAATCTTAATGTGTTTACGAAATAATTACCATTGTGATGGTCCTAGCTATTATGCGAGGTTTTTTCACCCCCCCCCCCTTTTCTCTCTTCGTCGTTGAGATCTTCGATCGGAAGGTTCAGCTACGCTGTTTTCCTGATCTTGTTTTCCCAACCCCTGTGATGCGGAACACAGTAAAACAAGGTTGTTCTGGGAAATCTTACAATAAACCCTTTACTTCACGTTGTGTTTTTTGGTATTTCGAAGCCTCCAGATTATCTGGAGTAGGCATTTAATGTATCTACTCTTTTTCGTAGAAACTTTCGACTCTTTGGAAAGGCGTGGAATAATTTTTTCTGTTGTTTTCTCAAACGCATGAAGGATACACCCTGTCTAAACTGCCCTACACTACAGATGCCTATGGCCCTGATTGCCCCTACTCTATTAAGGCTGTGTAAGCTATCCTCTTGTCCTATTTTGCGCTAGTAAAATTTAACTGCACGTCTAAAGGTCAGTTAGTAAATCACGAAGAAGGAACCTAGCTCACGTAACGGTTGATCCTGGACAATTAAATGGCAATACAAGTTCATTATTTACTTTAATTTAAATGTACGTACCTAGAGATGCCTCTCTATGGCCGGATAGACTGCTTTTGCGTCTCCCAATCTGAAATACCTGTCCTATGCATAACCGTTAGAAATATTGTTATTGTTAGTAGCACCAATTTACGGCAGAACTAGGGGATCTTAAGGAAGTGATAAAAGGAAATGAAGGAGAATTTCTTTGCAAACTAGTATTGGCTCCTCCGCTAACCAAGTTGACCGAGTGGGCAGCTCTCCGGACACGACTATCCCACCAATGCATATCTGAGCTATACCCCGGTATCTGGCGGATCTCTTGGACAATCACCCTGACATACCCGGACTCACTCATGCCATAGGAAGAACAGCATGCTCTTAAGCCTTCCCAGTCAACTCCAATACTCATAACACCTCCAGAGACTATTTTACTGGCTCTAAAAAGGGGTATTTCCATTTCGTCCCTTGTCATGACTCTATTCGCGGGCAAGTGGCACGAAGCTGTGTAGGCAGACCGTTAAAGCCGACCGTCTTCGTCTTTCCACCTCCAATAGTTGACATAAAGCGCACTTTGTGTGCATTACGTTTACTTTTGGGTTGACACAGATGAGAAAATGCAACAACGTTACAGAATTTTCCCGCAAGATGTCTTGCTAATGGCCCCTCCACACAACCCTGCAGGCTTCCCGTGATGTCCCAGGTCAGACGCCTCCGTCAGCGGACAGTGCCCTGTCATACAATTCGGCATCTCTGATACATAACCTTTCGCGCCCGTTCGCTCGACACGATCCCGCGAAAGGGAATGACCTCCGACATAGCGCGTGACCCGCCCAGTCTGTGGCTGGCACCCTTCCCTCTTCGTAACATGGCAATGTGGGAAAATCTATATAATGAAAATGTCTATACATAAGTGAGATACATATGTCAAATGGTAAGGATTTTACATACATACACCCCAAACGTGAAAATTTAATTCACGCAATACAACAGGTAGAAATTTCGCAAGGAAACAGGTTGATATAATTTTATACATGTATAGAATCGTGAATCTGGTTCCCACTTCTCCCCCTGTCGAGGTCTGCGCCAAACTGTCAGCCAACACCTTCAATTGGATAAGTTGTACTTTCAAAATTCCACCCATTCGATTGGGTGTACCCTCGTAGCTTTATCGCCTCTGCATTCGTATGCACCTGTAATAACAATTTTTTTGCTGCTCCGTTCCTAGCATTCAGCTGTTAAACGACGGTTCGGGTGGTTGAACCCGGGTGATAACGGTGGAGAGGAAAAAAAATCCTGACCGACACGCACACTTATAGTAAACGATAGTTCACCAGGCTGCTTCATTCATGCGGTCAGCATGTCCCGTAATTTGAATTATTGAGTTGTAATTCGACTTACCGAGAGTGATTGATAAATGTACCCTTTATCCTAGCGGGAATACACGCTCGTTGTGGTTTTTTGATCTGCACCTGTTATAACCTGTGGGAAGAAAACAAAGAAACCCCTCCCCTCCCTACGACCCTTCCTCAACGCCTGTTATGCAGTCCTGAAATCTATACTCTGTTCGGTCATCTATAGTTATCATTTTAAGTTATAGCTTCAGTAAAGCGGTATATTTATTATTAAAGCCCAAATTAATCTACGTAAAGTTTATACGATTTCTTCTGTAAAGTATATTCCGTTATGGTTTGATTACCCCTTTCCTCCTCCCTAATACCGAGTTATCTCCCTTTTTATTTTATTTAGTTATAGTTGATTAATTTGATTATTACACGTAGAAAAAAAGAGTACGTGATATTGTCCACTGTCGTTTAACAATTTATCACCGCGATTATTGTAAATACACCTTATCACTGAATTTAGGTTTTTTTTTTGAGCAGCTGTTTGTCTATTATTAAGTTTTTTTTAATTTTTTTTTTATATTAACTCCACACAGGAGGCCCTGAGGGAAATAATTTCCCTCAGGGCCTATGTCATCTTTGATTAGGTTTAGATTAGTTAGTTTTATCTCTTCATCTTTCCGCAATTCGGATAAAGTATAATATTATTAACCAACTCCTACACTCTACAGTTTATTTTTATTGAAGTAAATCACGAATTTTTATAAAATATAATTTTCCTAAACGATTATATTAGCACTGAAATTAATCCGATAACTATTCCATTAACTTTATTTTTAATACAATAACTTCAACTATGTGTTTCTGGCTTATTACGTAGCGTTGCAATAATTCACGAAATTGTAGTATTTTCAATAATTCACCAACTTCTGATTGATTGATCGAACTTCCTTTTAACAAAACGTACTATCTGTTTTCACTGAGGTTAATTCACTGTTCCTGCCAGAGACTTAGAACCAAGCGACTCCACAGATTTCCACTCACTGTCCTTCACTGACTGTCTTCCACTGACTGTCTTCCACTGACTGTCCCGTTATCAAACAAACTGCCTATTTAAAACGAAAATCTCCCATTAATCAAAATAAGTTCATGCCATTTTGAGATGTATCCACTCGCGTGCTATTCACCACTATCGCTTCCTCTCTGTTCCTCCCTTCTTCGTTTGTCACCGTCCCAACCCTTGAAAACGGGGTTTCAACTATCTCGGTCTAACAAAATAAAACAGGGGTGGACCACGCGCTCGACTTAATCTGTCATAGGGCATTTTCTCCCACTCAAAATAAATGTATTACATTGCATTACCCCTGCATACATTCTGGAATAATTTATTATTATTATCATTATTTTATAATCTAACGCAGAGGAATTTTATTCTACGCATTATCCTACGAACAATATGTATTCTCCCCTGTGTTTTCCGTATTTGTGAGTATTTAGGCATTATCTACTATCAAACTCTCCCTTTAGACAAATAGCAACGCCCGTAAGGCTTTTCCTAGTATTAAATTCACATTTTTATTGATTTCGATTTTCATTTATGGCCATTTATCACCACCATGGCCTAATCTGTCCCTGTTCTTTGCATCTCTACTAAGTAACCTCCCACATCTCGCCGTCCCGTTTTCCCGCAGAATTCAATAACCGTCAAAATGATTTGTTGATCTCTTCAAAAATTACACTCGAATTTGTAAATAAATTAAGAATTAGACAGGCCGTTAAATTTTATGCATTTGGCTAATTACTTTCTTCACTATTTTGTACGTAACCGGGAGTGGTGATTCCGGCTTAATGATCTCTTCAAAGAGCCAAAATCATGTTACCTGTCAATCTCTTAGAACGTCACTTTGACGCAAGAGATCGTAAACCTTCCACATGTCGCTCCTAATAACTGAAACGCAAAAGTTCATAATTAACCCAAAATCTACTTCCTGAACGATCTTCTTCAAAATCTCATTGAGGTCTCGGTCCCGAATTTCAACAGTTATCAATTTCTTATCTTTGGTCATCATGAAGTGAGTTATGACCAAGTTCATAAGTGTTCGCATTCCAAACCACTCATTTTCGTGAGAACTCTCTGCAACTTTAACCAGATAAACGCCCTTAGCCCCACCTCTCTCTCGCTATTCGTTGTGTTCAAAATAATTGTCAATTTATCATTTCCAATTTGTCCAACGTTTCACATCCCCAATAGTCTAGCACCTCCTATGCGATAATAAATCCCGTATTTCATTACAGACTCCTTCAATTTCGTTTTCAAACACACCCAACAGAGGTCAGTAATATGATCGAATTTAAATATTTAAAAAAAATTTCCTCGTCTTTTCCTTCGAATAATCTGGATTCATCACAACCTTGTAAGGAAATGTTATATAATGAACTCAATCAATACCCATTCATTCTACCCATCAAACAATGTTACAAGTAAAATATAATAAAAAATATTATCATTATATCACGCAAAGTTATTAAACTCCGCAAAACTCAATAAATGTTTATTTCTAATATAAACATTTCAAAAAAATTCTTTTAACTTTCAGAAACAGTTTTTTTTTGTTTTTTTAGTACAATCCGAATTATTCAATTTATTTGGATTTTATTGCAAAGTGGAAGTTTTCTGACCTTCTGACAGAAAATGTTTTAACAAACTCCCGGAAGAAATACAAACTGAATTTAAATTTTTTTTTTAAGAATAAACTTCAAATACACTTAACCGCAAACTAATTTGGTTGCTTGGTATAAAATTTTATGCAATTAAAAAATAAGCGTATAAAATATATGTATGTGAGTATGCCTATACATGTAATATCTTGTGTTTTGCAGTAATTAGTTTATATTTTTTATATTAGTTTGTAGTATTCATGAAATTATTAATTTAATGTACACAATTCATAATAATAGTCCATTCTTAACCACTCGCACCCATAAACTTGTTTTCACGATAATATAACACCATATTTATGACGCATGAGGAGTACCTGACTCATTAAGCATGAGTTATTCTCAATCAGGGAGATATTAAAAACATCAAGAAAAAATAACTAATGCATTTTAGAATGACAATATAAACAGAATTTATGTGGAACGTGGGTATGTGAAGTTTTATGACTGACGAGCCTATTAGATATTTTATAAAAAGTGATGACATCATATTATTATAACATTGCCACGGTATTTTTTCGGTGTTGTACTTTTTTTAGTCTTTTTGTCTACTGTAAATTAAACAAACTTGTTGTAAATACCTCAAAGTGCAATAAAATATCATTTACACGCAACATAAATAAATTTTCCTTCGAGTACACAATAAACGGGACACAAATTAAAGAAGTAGAATCTATCAGGGACCTTGGGGTAATAATGGACGTTAAATAAAACTTTATACGACACACTGACGAAATCATCAACAAAGCCAACAAAATGCTGGGATTTATAATTCGTATAACAAAACCTTTCCGCAACAATAAAACTCTTTATTCCCTTTACACGGCGTACGTCCGTCCCCACTTAGAACACTGCAAACCGATCTGGACTATTTTCTACCAAGCTCATGTCGAAAGAATCGAAAGTATTCAAAATTTTTTTTTTAAACACATAAATTACAAACAAAACTTACACTTTTCAAATTACACCGAATCTATTAAATTTCACAACTTCAACTCCCTATTTACACGATGCTTAATTTTTGACCAAACCTTGTTATTTAAAATTTTGAATAATGGCCTGGACTCGCCAGAGCTTACCGACTTAATAAACATTCATATTCCGACAAGATCAACAAGAAAATCCGACTTATTTTATTTACCATCATGTAGAACTAACATTAGAAAAAATTCCCCGATTCTCCGTTTATGTGCGCAATATAATACAACATTTTACAATATAGACATTTTTAACAATACCCTTTAGAAATACCGAATAGAAGTAACGCGTAAGATTGAAAATTAATTCAAAATTAATTTAAGATTGTAGAATGTATCGGGAGCATCTCCTATCCTTATCCTATTTCTCTCCCCCTCACCAAAAATTAATTTTTAGATCTAATAAAACTCCATCTTCTAATAATTTTAACACAAGAGACCTTTTTGGCTTAACTTAATTTAATTTTATATGTTTGTATCTATATTTAATGTAAAAGCTGTTTGTCTCTTACAAATAAATAAATAAATATTGTGTAGACTCAATGATTTGGGTAAAACATCATGATTGCGGGAAATTACAGACTTGGCTTTAAATTGATTCTATGAATTTCTGAAAACAGTGAATTGTTATTTGTTTGCTATTAAAATTAACCATCGATTTTTCCAACTGTAGCTAAACATGTTAACAAAAGTGTAATAAAAATAGTGACAGTAGAGAAAAAATTCTAGCTATTCAAATTCAAATTCGAAAAAAAAAAAAAAAAACAGAAAAATCTTGCTTAAGAGGCACAAGCTGACTCATGGTAGAAAAAAAAAACAATCCCATGTTTCTACTGTAACTATTCATGTTCACGAAAGTCTAATTTAAATAGTCACATATTAATCTCAGTGGAGAAAAACCATTCAGCGATTTGCGACAATTCGTTGTGACAACGGATATATCAGCATTTTGGAATATAGCTCCATTATTTGGGCTCCCTCTGAACAAAACCATATCCTAGAAATAGAAAGAGTTCAAAAAAGGTTTATGCGTTACCTGTATGTGAGGGAATATACATACTACCCATTCCTGTATCCATGGTTGTTTTTATCAGGAATGCTCGATCTTAACACATTAGAAGCCCGCCGAAAAATATTTTTGGGTAAGCACTTTTTTAAGCTAATCTCCGGCATTATAGTAGTAGGGAGGTACTGGGTTCCAGTCCCAGAGGTGTAAATATCTTTTTCTGATTTTTCTGTTTCCAGATTTTCGATTGAGTTTAGCTCATAATGTTTTCATTTAATTAAATATTACAGTTTGAGATTTTACTCATAAAAAGTTAAAATAAAAAAATAACAAGATTCTCATTAACTTCAGACCACCCAATGGGAGAGGCTGAAGAGAAAAGTGTTGCACTGTAGGTCAGCAGATTGGTTTGGTGTGCAGGCTCATTTTAACGTTTTTCCGTGGTCAGACAGCTGCTGTCTATTTTCAGATTTTTAGTCCTTCTAGATGATTCTCAACCTTTTTTTGCCCACCGCCCCCTTTGAGAATATTTTTTTTTCTAGCGCCCCCCAACTGCTTTTACATACCATCTGTCGTTGTGAACCTGAAACAGTTTTTTTCACGATTATACTTACCACAACGGGGGGAAGGGGGGGGGGGGGGGTCCTAATGGGATGGGATGGGTTTCTCTGGGTCTCCCGAAAGTCAATTTTTTTAACATACTATCTGTCGCGAATCTGATAATGATAATTACACTCTAATATTACGTAATCGTAAGATAGGATATGACTCCTATCCGATTTCTACAGAACTCAGTCTTGTCGACTCGTGTAACTATGCTCACTCCCAAATGCACCGACGACACCGAGCAAGTTAGCGCAAGCACAGATAATACTGTCAATTCTAGCAGGATTGCAAAAATTCCGTTATTTAATAAAAAAAAAACTTGTAATCATTTAATAGCTACAAACAATTATTTTATTAACTTCACCTGTATTTATATGAGAATGAGACATTTCACATGAAATCGGAAGTTTTAAATTTTAATGTAAATAGAATCTTCTGTTCAAATATGTAATAGAATCTTTCAGTTCAATTTTCATCCACTTCCCGAACGAAATACGTAAATTTTCGCACATGTTATAAAATGAATACAATGCACATAATAACAAACATTAACCAATATTAAAGTTTACTTTGCTTTATTAGTACGTGATTAGCGTGTTTGTTTATCTTTTTCGACCATATTTTTTACCTGCCAACGCCCCCCTGGGCCATCTCAACGCCCCCCAATTTTCTCTGGGTCTTATACCGCCCCTCTGAAGTTCTCAAACACCCAAAAGGGGGCGTTACCGCCCACGTTGAGAACCACTGTTCTAGATGAACCCAGGAAATTGGTGAATCACATTTGCGTTTATCTATCATTGTCGAAAACAACCCCAATTATACAAACAGCATATTAATGATAATATGTTTGTTCTTCAATTCCAGATTGATTTGTCGGATGAGCAGAAGGAGACCCTGAAGAAGTACAATGACGAGTGCCTCAAAGAGTCGGACGTGGACGAGGCGCTGGTGAAGAAGTCACGCGAGGGAGACTTCTCCATAGAAAACGAGCCCCTGCAGCGCTACATATTCTGCATGATGCGTAAGAGCGACCTCATCACAGAGGACGGTCACTTCAACAAGGATGTGGCCATGTCCAAGCTGCCCTTGGATGCCGACAGGGAAAATATAGAAAAGGCCATCGATGCCTGCAAGGATGAGCAGGGAGCCACCCCATATGAATCCTCCTGGCTGATGGTCAAGTGCTACCACGAGAAGAACCCCGACCACATCGTCGTGTAAACAAACCAACGAATCGGCCTGACCAATGTTTCATGTGAAGAACCCAGCAATGGCGTAAAAACACGTCTTGAACAGATTTAGCTCAATGGTTGTATTAGTATGGTCTGCTACATCTAGGAGAAAATCTAAGCTTCACTAATCAGTTAATAACACGACACCACCCCTTGTAACTTGATAATATGTTTTGTCAGTGGATACCACAAAAAGAATCCCAATCATGAAGTTAGTCAAGAGACTTCAGGACACTGTTTCAATCCAAGGTTTTTGTGGTCAGCTCCACAAGGAGCATCCCTGATCTGACCTTCATGAAGACACATCTTAACTTTGAACATTTTGAAACTTCATATATTATTCTTCTTCTTGCCTACTTACGGGGATATTTGTTTTGTAATATCTCCAGTATTATAGATTTTTTTACTAGTTATCATTGCACCGTGGCTAATAACTACGCATTTTTATTTTATTTTTGATAATTCAAGATACTTAAATAAATACCTTTCTCTTTTACTATTGCAAAAATAAATTTTTATTTATGTATATAAAAATAATTGGTTTTATTGAGTGATTAATTCATCTATCTATCTATATAAAAATGAAAATATGTTTGCTTCTGTCTATATATGTATATATGCATGCTATGCATTGCTAAACCATTCATCCGATTGCGATGGAAATTTGGGGATTTGATGTGCGTATGCCCGCGATTCTTATTATATACGATTGTGAGTTCTGGCATCATGAAATTATGCGTTGCTAACAGTTCATCCGATTGCGATGAAACTTTGAGGATGTGTGCCTGCCAGCGATGGTTTTTATGTATACTGGTGAGCTCTGGCATTATGATATTTGGTTGAAAAAATTGCAACAGGTGGCATGCGAGCTGTTTGAAAACTGAATATACCGGGAATGAACCCGGGAAGGGGGAGGGGTACTCGGGAACGGGATTTCCGGGAGGGGGGAGGGGGAGGCGAATCTGGGAGGGGAAAGGGGAACTCGGGAGGGGGGTTCGCGAGACGGGGGTAGAGGGCGAGGGGAGTAGGGAGAGGGAAGGCGGAGAAGACGGAGTAGGAACGAGGGGAAGGGGAGGCGAAGGAGCGCGCTTGATTCCAGAATATCAATAATTCAATTTTTTTTTAATTTTTTAAAGATCATATATATTTGTGAAGTAAGGATCGTCTGGAGTCTATGGTACGAACCAAATAAGCCCTGGGCGGAATTATTAGAGAAAAAATTGACGCCGTTGGATGAAGGAGAAGATGTTTGAAAATGTCAAAACCTAATTTAATTTTTTGATGACATTTCCCACTCCATGTCTCATCAAATATTCAAAAAATCATAAGCCGTTATAATTGCGTGTACCACTTTGCATAAAAAGTTTGTTACTAAAAGATGGCTGCCAGGCAATTTCCCCTCATCCTAGAATTGGCTTCAATTCCATTAATATAAAATCGCACGAATGCTCTATCTAAGGCTTTTTAGGTTCATGGTCTGCAATAGATAGAGATCCTCATTTCGTATTCGAACTGTGTTAGCACAGTTTAAATTTATTCAGAAAAATGCTATACCTGATGCATGTTTTAAACATACGGTGTAATGAGATGATAACATGTTCTATAATGTAAATTTGAGTGTGGCAATATTATCAGAGCCATTTTCAGACCTGAGATTAGCTTAATTATCAATTGCACAAAAATCAAGAAAGGAATGTCAGTTTCCTGCAGTGAACCCAATAGAATATGATCGTTACTTATTCTTTAACATAAGATTTAAAAATTACAAGAAGATCTGTATAGACTTAATGACTGTTGTATCATCAATCTTCTCAACATGAACACTTCTAAATGAAATGTGATTACTGATTTCCTTCACTATAGATAAAATAAATATAGCCAAACAATCACCCAAAAAGGTTAAGGCACCAGCCCACTGTGACACATTTTTTTTGTCATTTTTTAAAATTTCATTTTCTGAAAGATGCATGTGTTAGGAATGCTCTCATTAAATGTTTTAAAGAAATTCATAAAATTGACAGAGATAAAGCATTTTATGTGAAACCGTTGGAAACAGTTTGTATGTTGAATTATCCTTTGAACGCGTTTTTCTGGAAACTCCTTTTTTCAACCTGGTTGACAGCGAATACGCTGTCAACCAGGTTGTATAGTTTTTTAATAAAAAAACTATACATCCAATTTAATTTATTTATTTATTTATTTATTTATCAAAAGTATACAATACAGAATATAGTATATTATATAAAGCATTGTACTCCCAGGAGTTAATAAACTCATTGCGGGAATGATACGCATTACATGAAACATATAGCTGTATGTATTAAATGGACATATGATGGGGACATACACAACATTATTATTTCAGATAGTCATTAATAAGATGAAGTTTGAGCATGTTAGTTTGGGTCTTTTTACATTGACTTGCACGTTTATTTTAATTTAAATCTGGGAGCTCGGTAGATATCGAGCTATTATTGTGGCGGACCCTCTTATCTTTCTTTTGAAGGTGTCCAGCTGTTCCTCAGACTTTGCAATCGTATTAAATACTGTCTGTCTAATATCTGAGGAACAGCTGGATACCTTCAAAAGAAAGGTACTTCGAAGAATCTTTCCTTTCCTTCCGTGCCTCTCCCTCTCGGCGCGAGAGGGAGAGGCACGGAAAGTCCGCCATTAATGAGCTCTATGATATCTACCGAGCTCCCAGACTATCCATTTAAGGCTCCAAAGACTAAGACGGGCGGACATGTGCACCGAATGCCAAGCACACGAGTACCGAAGAAGGTTCTAACAGGACACCCGGGAGGTAAACGAAAGGCGGGCAGACCTAGGCTGAGATGGGAGGATGATTTCAGGAAGGATGCAAGGGGACTACTCCATGTTGCAGATTGGAAGACGACGGCCGAGGACAGGCTGTAGCGCCATTGAACAAGAATGCTTGTTTGATAAGTTCTGTAAAAATTGTGTACCTTTTGTCGTTATCCAGACTGAAACCTTTTTCGACTTTGGTGTATTCTGTTTATTACTAGCAGTTAAAACCCGCTTCGAAGTTTTTGCTGCTAGGCCCTGCGGGCGGCTTTTGGCTCGGCTTCGCCCAGTTAGTGTTGGTGACCATTTTATAAATCCAATAGAAACTGGTTCCAAAAATAGCCCGTTCCTTGGATCCACTGTCATCTAGTGTAGCTAGTCTCCGAGACAAAGTGACAGGCAATGACGTCGTATGTAATATATAGCTGCTTGATACAACTATGTATTATCGTCAATCTTTCCATATCCGGAGAGATACTACATATTCACAAATTCGTAGCAGTTATACTTAGGGGAACACATCCCCATCCGACCTGCTGACGGAAATGGTGACATATTGTGATGAATTCTCGAATTCGAAACCGAATTACAACGGTAGCTTTATTTGAAATTCTACGCACATAGATGTTATTTGTGGCGCTACGCATATGGCATGGCGTCAGACATGCACTCGAGGCCGGGTTCTGAAATTCAACCATGCGGACGCAAGCCTATTAATACTATTCCATAATGTGCATATTGACGGAAACTACATATTTTCCGTAGTTGCACTAATAACGTAAACTTACCCGTCCGAAAATTCAACCCTCACCTGCTTATACCAAATTGTCGATAAAAGCTATTTTCACCAGCAACAATAATTATTGATGAGTAGGTATATTAATTAAATTCAAACTAATTACATTTTCCCGGGCACCGCCGGGAACGGATCGCTAGTTAATCAGAATATTATTCAACATACAATGAAGCTCGTAATAACAAAAGGACACGTGATTAAGTTATAATCTACTCGCTGTTGCAGGAAACATCAACGCCTCCAATAAAACAATTTTATTTTTATTATTTTATTATTATGGGTTATTCATAAATAATTTCCCTGGAAACTGGAATTCTATGAGTATAATATAAAAGGACGTGTTTTGAAGACGACATTATTCAGTTTCAGCGTTCAGTTCAGAATTCCTATTCTACAATGAGAACCTTCTTCATTCTTTGCGTGACAGCCTTCGTGGCGGCGGCGGTAAGTATTTTTAGCGGTATCTATTATTTTACATCTCAATGCAGAATAATCTAATTTTTGAAGTGAAGCTTCTTTAGCCCCGTTAGTGATTTTGAAATCGGGTGAAACGGATATGAACTAAATTTTATTATTTGACGGGTCCTCGGTTCTTTTTTTTTTTTTTTACATGAGCTCCACACAGGAGGCCCTGAGGGAAATTATTTCCCTCAGGGCCTATGTCATCTTTGGGGATGCTGTGTGGAGGGTTTTTTTTAGGAAAAGCAGGAGAGGAGAGTTCTGGGAAGGAAAAGGGTTTAAGGGGTGGGTAGGAATCTGGGGATCAGTGAGTCCTGGTCATCCGCCTCCAATACCTAGACAAACCTCACCCCATGAACCCGGGCACCCCTGCTAAATCACCAAACGTAGCGAACCACTTGGGGTGACCTATGGCAGAGATGTTGGTTATCCAATAAAGGTTCCCGGGGCGGCGGTACCCATTCCCGCCTCCCAAATTGATAATCTAATTGGTTCTAATATAATGTGGTAAATTCACAGCTCAGCGCATGCCTCCGACAAATCTCAGCGGCCAGAGAGACAGACATCCAGCGAACGGAGGTTTGAATCCTGTGAAATCCAAAAAAAAACCATTTTTATTTTGTGAAATCAATATCCAATCTTCAAACCACTTTAAAATAAAGAGGCAAAAGAAAAGAAAGCGACATCTAGCGACTTTCTAGTTTCACTCATACCGCGTGTGAATTGCACACTCTGATTTTGACCCTGATACCGAATAATCTGAATCAAAAAAAGTCGGAATGCGTTTAAAAGGTGAAATGTTTTCCTAGGTAGTCAGAGAGAATTTTTTTTTCGATTTTTTTTTATTTTTGAAGTGAAAAACGCGTTTTTTTTTTTTTAATTCAGTGAATTTGCTATTATAAAATGGCAAAAAGACTCTCTTTGACTACCTGTTGATTTCTGGGTATGAATAGTGTACAAAATTTTAAAAGGATCGGTAAAGTAGATTTTCATTTATGATGTTCCCGAACTTCAAAAATGTTGTTTGGGAGAAAATCGATTTAAAGTTTTTTTATACTCGAATCGAGCACGAGGACCGGCCGCTTGAAACGCATATCTTCGTTAGTTTTGCTCTGATTTACTTGAAATTTTGACACAATACTCTCGACATTTTGTACATTCAGAAAAATTACATTTTTTTTAAAACCTTCCTCGAGATTGATGAAAAGTATTCAACAAACGTGTTTTAAACAGTGCTTAACTTTTCGCCATTTTCAACTGCAAGTGTAGCTAGTATTAAGCAATGGTATGACGTCTTTCGGTAAATTTAATTTCGGCCTTTAATTTTACATTTTTCCCAAACCTTTTTTTACTTATTGTTTACTGTATCGTCAGCATATGAAGTGATTTGACCATGCAAAGAAAGGTTGAAAAAAAAATCGTTTAAATAGGATTGGTCCAAGCACTGTACCTTGGGGGATTCCAAAGCTTGAAATCTCTTGATCAGACGATTTTTTAAGTAGTTGGTAATCTACCGAACAGTCGGATATTCCATTATTCGTTCTCAGGTCAATACATATACCCGCACATTTTTACCATTGATTCCAATGATTCATAAATGTATGAAGTTACGTTAGCAATAGCATCTTATTTGCTGAGTGATTTTATAAAACCAAACTGGCTTTTGGGTAGTATTTTATTACAATATAGGAAATTTACCATTTTTTTACTATTTTTTCAAAGATCTATCCTGTATTAGAAATTAGATAGATTGGGCGATAATTTGTTACTTGGTGTGAATCTCCAGATTTGTAAACAGGTGAGATTATTGTGTTCTTATAGTTCATTGAAAATATTCCCCTTGTTAAACTTACGATTATTAAATGAGATATGGGTTTTACTAAATAAGGTTTCATAGATTTTGGAATGGAATCAAAACCGGGAGACGAACATCCTTTCATATTCTCTATTATTTTTATGATTTTCAAATGTTGAGAGTATATTACGTTCCTGTAAGTATTCATTTTTATGGTTTTCCGGGTTTCCAACATTAGCAAAAAAAGAATCAAACATGTTTGCACATTGTTTAGGCTGTATATTGGCATCACTAATTTTGTTTTTATGCTCAATGTTTTTTGTGTTGTCTACAGCCAAATTATCCACATTTGTTTATGGTTATTTTTTGAAAATAATATTTTGTGTTTAAAAAAGTCTTCTTTACTTTTTAAAAAATTGGTTGTTTATTTATTTTTTATAAGAAATATATGCATTTTCATTTTGGGGATTTTTAAAAGTTGTTGTTTCTGACAGATAGTATGAGTCCGGTAATCCAACGCTTTAAACATTTCGATTTTATGCGAGTTGTTATTTTGTTCATTATTTCAGTTGATTTTATGTGAGTTGTTATTTCGCCACTGTGTTGTGACATGATATTTTCGAAGTTATTCGAACATATTTCGGTACCACTGTTTAAAACATTGTTCCAATCCTCATTTTTTAGCTTTTCAGAGAGAAAAGTTATGTTTATGGTGGATTTTTTGTTATTAAATTATGTTGTTTATGTTTAATATACTATATTGTTATATATAATATATTTAGAAATTGACAATACATTTGTTATTCTCTTTTAGATTGGTTCATTGGATGAGTGGACGGAGGACCTGAACAAGAACCACGGTGAGTGCATGTCAGAAACGGACATGGACGAGGCGCTGCTGAATAAATCGCGAGACTTTGATGAGGGAAACTTCTCCGTAAAGGACGAGCCTCTGAAGCGTTACGTGTTCTGCATGATGCGCAAGAAGGACCTCATCACAGAGGATGGCCACTTCAACAAGGATGTGGCTATGACCAAGCTGCCCATGGCCGCCAACAGGGAAAAGGTGGAGAAGGCCATCGATGCCTGCAAAGATGTGCATGGAGACACTCCCCACGAGACTGCCTGGCTGATAGTCAAGTGCTTCAAAGAGAAGTACTCCGATCACACCGTCATGTAAGCAAATTAACAAAACTACTTCTACTCAACTACGTTTCAAGAGAAGAACCCCAAAAATGTCGCAAAAACACCTCTATAGATAAAGGTATCCATGATCTACATCTGGGGGAAAATCTAAGCATTACTGACCAAAATTAATAACACGCACCATCACTTGTAACTTGACCTTAGCTCCGTACCGCAATATATGTTTCGTCAGTGGGTTCCACGACAAGAATTCCAATCATGAAGTTAAACTTCAGGACACTGCTTCAACCCAAGGTTTCCATAGTCTGGTACCACGACAAGTATTTCTGATCTTAACTTCACGAAGACAAACACAACAAGATTCGTATTAAAACTTCGTATCGTTTTCTTCTTAATAATTACTTATGAATATCTTTGTTTGCAATATCTCCCGTTTCTTCGTTTTTTACAGGTTATCATTGCTAATAGTAGCTAATAACTGCTCAAAAAACGTTTTAAGATAACTCGTAACACTTAAATACCTGTTTTGTTACTGAAAAATAAAATGTTCGTTATGTACACAAAAACAATTTGTTTAATTGTGTGATTTATAACCATAATACCTCCTACCAATCCTAATCTAAAAAGCTATTGAAAAGTCAAGTTTCTTGAAATAAAGGATCTGTGAAATTTGTTTATTTAAAAATGGTTGGTGTTTTGATATTTGCAACTAGCTTAGAATATGTACTTTTGGTTAAATAAATACAGCACCGTCAATATCGAGTTATGCATATATATTATAACCGTATTGGTTAGCTGACAGGAGCTCATTTTTTACAATATTAGCTCCACGCATGAGACACTGAGGGAAAATAATTTGCTCTATGTTATCTATGAGGATGGTGAATGGAGGGTCTTTTAAGGAAATAAAGGCGAGGAGGTTCTGGGAAAGAAAAAGGAATTGGGGTCAGTGTGGGATGAGAGAGTGGCTGAATCGAAGTGATCGAAAGATACCTTTAATCGAGGGAGGCATTTAATCTCTCTGGCCGGTCTATCTCGACCCATGGCCTTCTACCACAATTATATTGAAGGAGTTTGTTTATACGTCCGTCACTTCTGGACATACTGACCCCAGAATCCTTCTATAACCAATGCCGTACCATCAGTAAACACAAAATACATATTTAACAAATGAGAAGAATTTTTTCATTATTGATACATTGATTCACAGTCGGGAGTACATTAAATCAAAGTCCGGGAACACGCCAAACACGCGAACAACATTTGTACACAATTGAAATTTGTCATGTCATGAGTCGTTTCTACGACTCGTTCTTGAATTCAACAACTCGGTTGTAGAACGATTTGCCGACCTCTGTGTTTCCTCTTTCCTAAAGCATCCCTAAAGTTGGCATAGGCCCTGAGGGAAATTATTTTCCACAAGGCTTCCTGTGTGGAGTTTATGTCAAAAAAAAATTATGAACAGCGTTGGGCCTAGTACGGACCCCTGTGAAACTCCTGCCTTAAGATTTTTTATTTTTCTAATATTTTAGAAGATATTTTTCTACCTCTAAATAATTCTAATACATTATTTCTTATTTCGATTTTTAGTTAGTTAAAAATACTGTTACATATTACGTATTATTTGTTACCCATTGCTTTGAAAAAGTTCAGTTAATACGATACACGAGAGATATATGGCTTGTTTAATTTTCAAAGTGGTTGATTAAAATTGGTCTTTCATAGAACAATAATATTATGAACTGTTGAATTTTTTTTCCTAGCTATTGTGGTAAAAAACCTTTTTCGTGGTATGTGTTGCTTTCAAGTAATATTTACACTTTTAGAGATTGGAAGACTTTCTAACCTGTATCATCCTGTATTGTTTCTAGAAATACAAATTACAGAACACTTTGTAAGAGAATATCCCATTCACCATCCACTAGTTTCCCGGAAGCAGATTTGTGCTTAGCCCAGTGATGTCGAGGGTCGAACAGTATTGCATCTGTAGTATGGAGCGGCGAAATAATCCTGTAACTTTTGATTTAGAAGGATTTTAAACAAAAATAAAATACGTTTGGTTACTTCAGGGAAGTATGCTAATTTAAAAAAAAGAATTGTTAAAAAAGTATTTTGTTTTTATTTATTATATATTTTTTAATATTAGTTCCACACAGGAGGCCATGAGGAAAATAATTCCCCTCAGGGCCGATGCCATCTTAGTGGATGGCGTGTGGAGGGTTTTTTATAAGGAAAGGAAGAAGAGGAAGTTCTGGGAAGTAAATAGGTATGACAGGTGGGTGGAAATCTGTGGGTCAATGTGTCCAAGAGTGACGGACGCATGAATCCATCCCTTCATCTGCGGTGCAAGGCGATGGGTCGAGGGATTCTGGCTGGAGAGATCTAAAGACCTCCACAAAGTCTCTCTCGATCCGGCTTGCCGCGCAGCAGGTGGGTAGACACATCGGCCGCTAAGGGCCTTCGCTCACGGAGTAACTGAAAAAAAACCAGTGTTGACGCAATCGCAATCAACCTCCTGAACAAAATTGATATTTTTCTGAATGTGGATGTGGAAGATATTCTCAGTATTGCTCTGGTGGAAGATCACCAGTCCGAATTGAAACATTGCTTAAAATGGATTTGCCGTGTTTGGTGACCAGATGTGTATAGCCAGTTATTTTCTCACTAACATCTTTTATCTCCTTCCCCTTCTCACTACCTTCAGCCTCAGTTTCTAATTAATATAATTTTATTTATCCTTTTCTTAAATTAATCAATCAGAAATTAGGCGTATTTTTCAGATGGCCAAAATATTTCCGCTTTACAATAAAATGCAAATAAATGGAATATTTCTGAACATATACCAAAACGAAAACTATTTTTGAAAGGTGATTAAATACACTTTTAAATTTTATAATAAAAAATAAACATATAATATTTGAAATATAAAAATATTGCATGCAAACATAAAAAAGTTTTAAAAATGGATCACCTTACGTTTTTTCTACCTAAAATTACTGATAACGAAAATAATAAAAACACACTAATATTTTTTTAAACTTTTTTGTTGGTTATTTTTTAGATTAGACTATAAATTGTGGTGTTTTGCCTTTCTAACACCGTTTAGAACATATTTCTCACTCTGATAGTAAGGGAGTTACACCGTGAGACGTGAGTGAGCTGTGACAAATATGGTCGGTGATTATTCCTCCATTTAAGGGGAAGGGTTTTTTTTTTTTTTACATTAACTCCACACAGGAGACACAAACTAACTGACATAGGCCCTGAGGGAAACTATTTCCCTCAGTGATTAATGTCAACCGGGTACAAATGTTGGGCGCGTGTTTGGCGTGTTTCCCGACTATGCACCGGTGCCGAAGAGATCGATGACGCTAGTTCCTCGGAGCATCTTCCATTGTAATACCGGTAGAACAAGGACAGCATTCCCACCTGACGCCTATGCTCTAAAGATTGCAATCCATTTGTTAATTTAGGAGAGTCTATCAATCGGACCCCCCGTTTCTGCACAGAGTCGAGGGTTTTTTTAGGTATTTTGGGGCTCCAGACCAGAGGTGGCTGCCAAATTCAACCGTGGGGCGCACTTGCGATTTGTACAGGGTTGGTAGTTGTGTACGATTAAAGTATCTGCGGGCCCTGTACAGTATGCCCAGTTTCTGAGAGGCAAACTTAACCCTGGCTTCGATGGAGCCCCCATACCTGAGCTGGTCACTTAGAGTTACACCAAGCATATCGATGGAGGTCCTGTTCGGAAGATTGCTTCCGTTAAAGGAGACTTAAGGGTAAGTACCTTCCATCGTTTTCTTTGGGGTCCACTGGACAAGACTGCGAATAATTCTTAAATTTGATGAAATTACATAATTCATTTCATTTTTTTATTTTTTTATTCAACAAATGTTACATATTTGTGACACTTACATAAAGAAGAAATATTAAATCACCATACTAGGCGGCTGCCTGTCTCATGGTGACCAATGGAGAAAATTTACGTTGTATGAAATATGAAGTCTAGTGTGAACATATGGATTTAGTATAAATGACGCTAGAAATTGGAAAAATTGTAGTAAAAATTAGAAATTATAATAAAAAGTAGAAATTATTATAAAAAGTAGAAATTAAAATATAAAGTAGAAATTAAAATAAAAAGTAGAAATTGTAATAAAAAGTAGAAATTATAATAAAAAGGAGAAATTATATAAAAAGTAGAAAGGAGATTAGAAGTAAATTAACATTAGATTATAAAAATGTACGTGTAATGTAATAATGTAATAACTTTTATTTTATTTTTTTTTGTAATAATTAATCACATTTTTACAGGTGTCAATTATTTTCAACTCTGCTTAGCTTCAAAACTAATGTACACATTTTCTGTTATAATTCTGATAAGCAATTTCACAACAATTCATTAGTAAGATTTTTATAAAAGGCCAGACGTGTACAACGTCATATCAGTGTGTTAACTTCATTATATAGAAGGTACTCTAGATTCCTGAATTCATTTCCACAATATGAAATTTTTCATATTCTTGTTCTACATAGTAGCTACTTACACAGCAGCTCAGGTACGAATATAAAATTTTTATGTTCAGATGTCGATCGTAAATTTATTAACATACTTCAAGCCACATTTTTTGGAAATGTTACTTATCAGTGGATAGAACAGTCTTCTGAGTACAACATGGTAAAGTTAGAGTCATTTACCTTTGAACTATGAATACCTTTAAAATAGTGTGGAAGATTTAGAGTTCATTTTTATAATTCTGATAATTGTACTGAAAATGTGTAATTTTAATATATTCATTCGTAATTATTGATTTGAAAAACCGCACACTCCGAAACATTTCCGTCTGACTACAACGTTATTATGACATAAAAAACGTCAATATCTGGCAGGACTGCTATCATCAGCGATGCCCGGCGTGACGACAACGCCGCCGAATTCACAAATAAAAATTGGTTGTCTGTGAAGTCGGTTTACGGACGTTAATTTTACGTGATAACGTGGTATAAAAGCGTTGTAAAAGCCCTGAAAAAGGGCGTTGAT
The DNA here is from genome assembly GCA_936435175.1 of Glyphotaelius pellucidus. Classification (NCBI taxonomy): domain Eukaryota; kingdom Metazoa; phylum Arthropoda; class Insecta; order Trichoptera; family Limnephilidae; genus Glyphotaelius; species Glyphotaelius pellucidus. The sequence continues at coordinate 9,995,960 of OW386551.1, read as the reverse complement.
TAATAAATAAATAAATAATAACGATGGAGTGGAAGAAAGATAGATGCGTCACAAGCCGAACGCTTGTTCCGCACCCTCGCTTGCACGCTCGGCTCAGGCAAAATGTGACAATAGTACCCTTTACACACAGAGTTCGGAGCGGGACGTGCCCCGCGCCACTTCAGGCCGCCGCGCAGAAAAGTAAAGACCGAAAGTAAGGTAACGGTTTACAGCGCAGTTCACTGTGAGACTTTTCTGCGCGGCGGCTTGAAGTGGCGCGGGGCACGTCCCGATCCGAACTCTGTGTGTAAAGGGTACTAATGAGTCTTGTCATGACTTTTCGTGCATGCAGCCGGCGTTCATCGATTTATAAGACGTTATCACGTCAAAAATGAACATGTCGTGTTGGCGGCAAATCGAAAAGGGCACATTTCAAATCGTTAAAGATTTTTTTTGATCAAAATACAAATACTTCCTATATATTTTTGCTTCATTTGTATTGAGGTTAAAAAAAACAGTGATATTCTGTTGTGGCATTCGCGTACATTTTTTTTAAGGTTATTTTAATAAAACTATACATGAAATAACTCAACCAAACCTCAAAAATTATTTTAATGTAAGCTGTGTTTGTGTGTGATGTAAGTACAGCTGGTTGGGAAGTATTTTTTTACAAACTGTAATAATTTATTCTTTGCCACGTTCGAAATTTTGGGATGTAAGAGTAGTTGTAAGATTTTTTTCTTCTGATCCCATTATGACCCGATATTCGATCCCCCGACAGTTAACCCCCGAAATGATATTTATCATAAAAATTATAATTTTTTGGATGTTCTATTTACCAATTTCAAATCTAAAATCGGCTTCAAATATACTCTTAATAATTAGTTGGTATGGCTGTCGAACGAATTTATTTAGTGTCGATTTATTGTACTTATCCACTTTTATAGACAGCTAGTTTTTCCTTGATGCATTTGAATGAAAATAGGTTTTATAATTTAAGCGATACATTCTCTTTGCACACCTAATCGGGGACACTTAGCGATTTATATTTTGTGTAAAGGTATACCGTATTTTTGCTAAACCGACTGTATATTATAAATAAGTCAGGGGATCGAATGTCATGGAACCGATATTCACGGTTGGTAGACACCGCTGTCTTTCTGCCAAATCTTCAGTTTTTCTGCCAAATCTTGCCAGAACATTTTTTAAAAGACTTGTAATGTTAGCATTCAAAAAAAGAAATTTCAAATTGTAAGCTCAACTGTTTTGACCTTCACAGGATATAATCGAAGAAACAAAGGAGGCATTTAGGAAAATATCAAATGAATGCAGAATTGAGAGCATTGTTAGCGACGATGAATTGAAGATGTTAAAAATGGGAGACTGGTCCTCAAAAGACGGGGCCGCGAATGAATTCTTCAGGTGTTTGATGAAGAGGACCTTGTTTGATATAGACGGCAACTTTCGAAAGGAACTAACATCCAGGGATACGGATAGGCTCTCAGAGACCCTACGAAAGTGCGAAAAGCAGGTGGGAGAGATAGCTCTGGAGAGCTCCTGGGATTTTGCCAAGTGTTACATCCCCGATAAACCCGAACACCTCATCATCGAAACCTGACCATTTTCAAAATGATTTCAAAATTTCTAATTACACATGCTTACTTTAAACTCTGCGAGACAAAACATTATTAGGTATCAACTCTTATGATAAAAATATGCGAACACGAACGCGAGTCGAGCATCGAATTATGGGAAAAGAACGAAGCAATCGCAAACGCCGCTTGCGGTTGCTTCGTTCCTTTCCGATAATTCGTGGCTTGGTCCGCGGTAAAACCTACCAATTTAAACGTGTGTTTTTAACAATAAATTTAATACACTCATGATTTAAGTTTTTTACTGCCAAAAGGAATACATGCATGATTTCTGAGCAAATGAGCGTGTCAGAAAGCCTCGCGACGTCCATCATCACGGTAGATAGGACGAAGATCTGTTCACATCTACCCTGATGATGGGCGCCGAAATGATGTCACAAACGTTGGCTGAAGAAGAAGTAGGAAACCAGCACAGCGGTACCCCAAAAATTAATTAAGATGATGAATATTCAACCCCGTGATCAGAGGGGTGAGTCTACATATATCTTTTGCTTTAGCCTACCACAAGTGTATCTATATTCTGTGTCTTAAGTTATCCAAATTTTTAAAAAGAGAACAGAAATTCTAGTTTTATTTGTTCGTTAATAAGGTTTGTTATTTTAAACCAGTGATTCCCAAAGTGGTCCGGGTGGCCCCTTGGTGGGTGGGTCCACGGGAGACCCGACGGGAGTCCACGTAGGCGCGATAAAGAAATGGGGGTTCACAATTTGTAAGTGGGGGTCCACGAAATGGTATAGATTGAGACCCATACCGTGCCCCATATCCATATCCCATCCCACCCCCATCTCATATCCCATTATGCCCTCTTCATTACAGAGCGACTGACATATAGCGCGCGTTGTTGTACCGATTATGCATGAGATCTTAAAACGCCCAGCTAGGCAAGGGGGGGGGGGGGGGGGCGTAATGGGATACGGGTGTACTTTACTGGGATGGGAACAAACCCATACCCCCGTCCCACATCCCATTACGCCCCCTTACGCATCCCATTTCCCCGGGCAAATATAATATCGATGGTCCATTTTGCCCCCGTTTGAAAAAGTCGTAGATCCGGTACTGCTCCGTTGTGACAGACCGCAACCTCGCCTTTCAATATTCAGTACAACGCGTGTCGAGTTTTGGGAATATGGTAGAAATATACCATTAGGGGGTTCACCGTGACCAATAAAATTTTGAGAAAAAAAAGTTTGGGATCCACTGTTTTAAACTGTGAACTACCTAGGCGAATATTAATTATTCTTATTAAAAAAAAATGTTTATTATGTTATACCGTGTTCAGTAGATTTATTTATTCAGATTTGAAAATTATATTTAAATGGATACTATCTTAACAATACGGATTTAATAATTACGCTAGTAGGTATTATCTACATAATGTTTGCCAGATTTCCCACGGATGGAAAAATAAAATTTTAATGCACTATAGTTCTTTTGTCTATGAGGGGAATCTATAATATAAAGCAGTGTAATAAAAACAGCGTAATAAATATTAATAGGAATGAATGTATAAAATAAATCAACTAACGCTTCAAATGTATTTAGCTATATTTGGTGACCAGAATTGATCGGGCCAGGTACTTCCCATCTTATCCTTCCCCTCACCACTACCTTCATCCTCACAAGATACCCCAAATATTCCAATTGGCTACATACATTTGAGAGCAATGGGGATTTTTGTGCGGTATTCATTTCGTAATGTTTGATTTCACTCTATCTTGTGTTGTAAAAAGAATATTAATATGCCATTCTAATCTGTACACTTGTCTGTGTTAGGGCCCGTTCCCACTTACGTTTAAAAGTCGGATGTCGTTCCGTTTAAAATTCGGATGCCCTATTGGCTGAAGAGGATGTATGCACACGTCCGTCACGATTAAAAAACGGATCCGGCACGTTTTGTCGGAAGGATGGCCAACGCAGCGCGTCCGTTTAAAATTCGTCTCGGAACTCGCTGGCTCATAGGTTCGTATAAAGCTGTTCACACTCGCTGCCTTGTCGTTCCGGCGTATGCCCCACTAAACCTCGACCCCTCATCCCGCTCGCTCCCAGTCGCAAGGAAGCATGCACGCAGCGTCTGCGTGATCATCCAATTTTTGGTCGTTCTGTTTTTGAAACAGAAGTGTCAACAGGGCGACCGACATCCGATTTTCATCGTTCTGTTTTTTAAACGGAGGTGTGAACAGGGCGTCCAACTTCCGGTTTTTTGCTGTCCAATTTTTAAGCGGAAACGGGCCCTTAAACTGCCGATGCCTTGATGATGTGATAGTTAAATACCTACCGAAAAGAGCTGTAAAATACCTATGCTGCTGTGGTTACTAAAAACTCAGGATCTTCTTTGAGAGTGTCAAGATACTGTGTATTTACTCACCACGGCATTATACCGATTGAATTTTTCAAATTAAAATTTCTTTAGTTCCGTTGTGATTTGAAACTCGATGAAACGAAAAATAGCGACATTTAAAAGAGACAAATACATTCCTACAGCTGTAGGATTTAGCCTGAGAGATGATGAGATAGTATAATAGGTCTCTTCTTCGTGCGGTGCTTCGTAGCTTTCCCACTGTTGTCTTTTTTAGTTTTCTGAAGGTTTCACTTCTACCGCATGGGAACTGCGTACTTTGATTTTTTATAATGTCACATCAAAGTGCTTTACAAAAAAAAATTTTTTTAAATTATTTATGAGTTATTTTATAAAATTGCTAGCGCAGACCCACAAAAAACCACGGGATAATTAGAGTTATAGGATTTTGTGAAGAATAAAGTATTTATAAAAAAAAATGCTTGCCTCAGGATCATCGCCTTTCCAAAGTAGAAATTTACCTATCAAATGTAAGTAAACTTGAAAAATTACGACATCTATCCAATGATATTATAAAAATACAAGACACGTTATATTCATACTAATCGAATAAAAAATGTAGCTCCGTATATGAAAAGAATAGACATTCAAAGATAATGTGTACGAATGAAATAGCTGTATGAATGGCCCGCTATGTGTGTGCACTGGACCAAGTTCAGTGAAACCAGCGGGTGTAAAAAATACAATGATTTTTATCGATTTATACCTGCTGAAATGCGGCTCCTAAGTAAATTCGGAATAGATCTCATTTCACTGACGCAGAAAATGTAAAAAAGGCGTTTCTGTCAAAAAATAATCCTCTTAAAGTGATGAGAGTTTTACCTCCATAGAGGCCAGATTATGTAATTTGTTATAATATTATGATATTCAAATTTACCTTATTAACATATTGAGTAAACGTCCTAGATGTTAAACTATGATAATTTATAGGTAAGTACCGAACAATTTTTTTAAACATCATGAAAAATGAATTACTTTCCACTAATTGAGAATTTTTTCTATTACTGTTTATTTTAAGTGTCTTAGGTCAAAGCAGATATGATTTGACATGTCTGACTTTGAAAGTGCAATATTTTGAATTGTTGATAAGTAGACCATAAATAGTTTGTTGACGTACAAGTCTTCGGTATGTCGTTTATATGATTTTGTTTTTTTCTTTGACTGAAGCAAGTTAAGGAATGACAATGCCGAAAATCATCCAGATGGAAGCGACTTAGGTAGACCGAGGAACAGGTAGATTGATCGCTTGGAGAGAAGATTTAATCAGGATGGCAGGACATGAAGGTTGGACCAGAATGAGGCCAGAACCAATGGAAAACTTTAGTGCAAGATGCAATATCGAATCCTGGGATGTAGCGAAGAAAATCGGGATAGATAGGAGGATTTACGTGGATCATGTGGAATCTTACGGGGTTTGGAATCCCAGAAATGGGGACCAGGAAATAAAACAATTTGTAAATAAGTATAGTTATAGTTATTTTAAGTATAGTTATTTTTTTAAATGAATAATTGAGCTGTGCTCTGTTATTTGACCATACAAAAGTTTCAAATCACCAGAAACACTGGGAGCTAATAAATAATTAACAAATACTTATGACACCCTCCGGGGTAAACCTTAAAATAATTCAAAATCTACTTGTTCAAAGATGGCGGTAAATTAATTATTTTAGGAGTAAAACCCTTTTTATAAGTCATGCTGTAAAATAAACCAGACACAACAGGAAACATATTATTTTAAGACCATCTTTCGATGACATTTCATCATCGATGACATTTCAGAATAAATAATCTTTGTCATCGGAACCACCCTGTACAGTAGAAAGGGTGGTTCGAAAATATTCGAATGGTAAAATATTTCGCTTGTTAAGGGCCTTGTTCGTTTGCGCCCGAAAATACGCATAGGGGTTTTTTTAAAGTTAAATTACCGCAATCTATGAACGAGCAGATTATGAATTAATTTACAAGGAGAAAATATAAAAAAAAAACAAAAAATACAAAACTTTAACAACCCATGAATTTTGCCTGCAACTATTCCTCAAAGATGAATTTGGTCCTTTTGAGAGAATGATAGCAGGGGAAGGAGAAAAAACAGATGAAGTTCAGGAGAACTTGAGGGGGTATTCAGATCTGTTCATTTACACAGGTAAAACTATTTGACTCAACCTGTTTTAACTTCATAACATGGTAGTTTTTTTTTCAGGGCTTTAAAAATAGATAATTTTTTCGTTGTGTTGTTCGTCTATGTTAAAAGGGTATTTTTAGATAAGACCTGATAAGGGTTTGAAACCTTATACTTACCTTTTTGGTGAAACCAAATGCCCATCTACAAATTCTTCTAACCCCATTGTATGTTTGAGAGTGTTTGAACAGGGCCGAACCGACATAATCAATTTTATTCAGGAATGGTGGCACACTATAAGATTACGATAACGGCTGATAGACTAATGATTGAAAATTCAGCAGAACCAAAGATGTTTTTTTTTTTATTTTTTTTTATATGAATACCTCACAAGAGTCCCAGTGGGTAGGGGAAGGAAATGGGGAGGAGGAAGGTGGGGAAGTACCTGACTATTCAGTTCTGGTCACCAAACACGGCTGAAGCCATTTCAAGCAACGTTTTAATTCTGAATGATGGTCTTACACCAGGGCGATACTGAGAGTATCTTCTACTCTGAAACGTGCCGCAAATATACTATACATTATTTTAAATGAATTAATTGTGAAATAACACAAATCAATCTAATAAAATTTATTTGCGCACGCCGGGACTCGACCCCGCGACCTTCGGATTTTGAATCAAGAGGCTTAACCTTCCTTTACGGCGGCCGTCAGATGTAATATTATCATTTAATACACTTGCCAATTGCCAAATAATAACTTAAGAGGAAATAACCAGACAAAACCGAAAATATGCCATTTTTAAATCAAATTTTAGACGTGTTGACTCTTTTCCACAAAAAATTATAAATTGATTTCGAAAGACTGTTCTTTTATCTAGTAAAGCTTTTTTTTTAATTTTTGTGAAAATATGTTTATTTTTGTACAGTAAGGTTTTACCGTAAATCGTTGGCAGATTTGTTAAATTTTCAAACAAAATTTTGTATTATACAACATACATTTCAAATCATATAATCACGCAGTAAAATAAATCATTAAATTATTTGGGAAAGCTACTTTTCAGAATTTTAATTTTAGTTCAAATAAAATCATAAAAAAAGATCCGCGTCCTTGTTTTGTGTCGAAAATACTTCAGTTTGTCTATATATTTACGGTCTTAAAAACTAATATATTTAAAAAAATGCATTCTTATTTTGCTAAGACACTATTGAATTATTAATAAATACAAATGATCTAAAAATGATTTTATCATCACGAGTTTGAGCATTTTTGAAAGTGAGTATTTATCAGCAAATTTGGAATGAAATAAAATCGATATTGAGTTATTATGTTAAAATGCTGGTATGGAGAATTATTAATCTTTCACATCGGAACCGCCCTGTACAGTTGCAAGAGTATGATCGCAAGATCATCGTTCGATGAAATTTAAATTAATGGCTCTTAAATGTGCATTATAACTGCGATAATCAATTATTTTCACTGATTATTATTAATGGAAACCCCGTACACTAAATTTATAAAAATAATTGACCATTCAAATATTACCACAGGATGTAAAATCAAGAGATTTGACTTTTTTTTGTTTTGGTGCAAGTAAATGGGAGAATTGGCAAAAAAACGCAAATATTTCACGTTTTAACACTAGCCAATTGGTACCGAAAATGAAATAGATTGCATTCAAAGTATTTCCGTTGTCCACATGCGTTCCGTCAATACTTTTGGTTGCTAGATGCCCAAGGGTCTCGTGACATTAATCTATACTAATATTATAAAGAGGAAGGATTTGATTGTTTGTTTGTTTGTTTGTTTGCATCGAATAGGCTCCGAAACTACTGAACCGATTTGAAAAATTTTTTCACTGTTGAGAAGCTACACTATTCCCGGATAACATAGGCTATATTATAATTTAAAAAAATTAGCAATCCTTACTAAAACTCCAATAATGTAACCCAAGGTGTAAAAAAATTACCTAAAATATTCTTTACATCGTGTGCGCTGCGAAAACCATTGATGATAGAATAAAATAATGTACTACGACTTTGCAGAACACATCATTATCTACAAAAAATGTCGCTACAGCATATGTCTAACTATTATAGTTATGCCACAATAAGTGTTCTTTTATTTAAAAAAAATAAAATTTAAATGCCGCCGCTAGAAAAGACTCTTTATTTGTATCTTCGTATTAATTTTTATCAAAATAAATTATTTTATATTCGAGACTGCTTCAATGCCTTTATATTACTTTTTGAATTATTCAATTCGGACATCCCATCTGAAAGATATCACGAGTTTAAAATTGTAAGTGTTATACGATGTAAGCGTCACTGGGGTACGGACCGTACGAGAGGACACCAACAAACAATCAAATCTTTCCTATCTTCTTATATATAAAAATTAAAATTTGTTTGTTCGTATTTTATGCGCTGCCATACCGTTCATCCGATTGCGATGAAACTTTGGTGATTAGTTGTGCGCACGCCCGCAAAGGATAAAGGCAAGTTCTTGCGTTATTAAATTAGAATTAATGAAAATGTGCTTATTACATATATTTTAGCGGCAAGGAGGAAAGGCAGGGGGGAGGGGGAGGTGGGATACGTGGGTGGGAAAACGAGGGATGGGAAGGCGGGGAAGGTAGAAGGGAAACGTGAAAGGGGAAGGGGACTCGGGAGATGAACGGGGACGCACGGGAAAGGACATTCAAGGAGAATCAATTGATTTCTTTGCATTGCAACGCAAGCCGTGCTTTGTGCTTTAGTTTTAGCTTTAAGCTTTGAACTTTAAGCTTTGAGCTTTGATTTTTGAGCTTTAAGCTTTGAACTTTATGCATTCAACGTTAAGCTTTACGTGTTGTTTAAGCTTTGAACTTTAAGATTTGATATTGAATTTTAAGTATTGAGCTGTGTGCTTTGAGATTTGTGTTTTGAGCTTTAACTTTAAGCTTTGAGCTTTGAGCTTTAAGCTTCGTGCTTTGAGATTTGTGTACTGAGCTTTAAGCTTTATTTTTAAGCTTTGTGCTTTGAGTTTTAAGCAGTTTAGAGCTTTGATATTAAGCTTAAACTTTGGCCTTTAAACTTTGAACCTTGCTTAAAGCTTGAGCTTTAGGATTGAGCTTTAAGCTTTAAGTTTAATGTTCGAGCGTTATGTTTTTGGCTTTAAGCTTTGAGCTTTAAGCTTTGAACATTGCGCAAAGCACGAGGCTTAATGCTAAAAGCTTAAAGCTTAAAACTCAAAGCTTTAAGCTGAAAGCTCAAAGCTTGAAACTCAAGGCTTTAATCTTAAAGTCAAAGCTAAAAGCTCAAAGCTCAAAGCTTGAAGCTCAAAGCTTAAAGCTCAAAACTTAAAGCTCAAAGCTTAAAGCTCAAAGCTTTAATCACAAAACTTAAAGCTCAAAACTTTAAGCTCAAGGCTTTAATCTCAAAGCTTAAAGCTCTAAACTTAAAGCTCAAGCATAGTACTCAAAGCTTATGGCTCAAAGCTTAAAGCTCAAAGGTTCAAGCTCAAAGCTTGAAGCTCAAGGCTTTAATCTAAATGCTTAAAGCTCAAAACTTAAATTCAAAGCTTAAAGCTCAAAGATTGAAGCTCAAAGCTTAAAGCTCAAACCTTGAAGCTCAAAACTTTAAGATCAAGGCTTTAAGCTCAAAGTTTTAAGCTCAAGGCTTTAATCACAAAACTTAAAGCTCAAAGCTTTAAGCTGAAGGCTTTGATCTCTAAGCTTAAAGCTCTAAACTTAAAGCTCAGGCATAGTGCTCAAAGCTTATGGCTCAAAGCTTAAAGCTCAAAGTTTTAAGCTCAAAGCTTGAAGCTCAAAGCTTTAATCTCAATGCTTAAAGCTCAAAACTCAAATTCAAAGCTTAAAGCTCAAAGCTCGAAGCTCAAAGCTTAAAGCTCAAAGCTCGAAGCTCAAAGCTTAAAGCTCAAGGCTTAAATCACAAAGCTTAAAGCTCAAAACTTGAAGCTCAAAGCTTAAATATCAAAGTTTGAAGCTCAAAGCTTAAAGCTCAAAACTTAAGGTTAAAGCTCAAAGCTTAACCCTTTAAGCTTTGAGATTCAAGCTTTGCGCTTTAAAATTTTTAAAGCTCAAAGCTGAACCCCTCAAAAATTTGGCGTATTTTGTCAAAAGGTATAAATGTTTCGATATATATCGACTTTGCAATAAAAATTCAAATAAATGGAATATTTGTAAACGTATCCAAAAACTAAATACTGGTTTTGAAAGGTGGTGAAATACGCTTAAATATATGGTATTATTAGAAATTTTCTTTAAAAAAATTTAAAAATGCTCAACTGACATTTTTGATATTAAAATTACTGATCTATAGAAAATGTGTTTGTTTCTGTCTATGTGTGTGAGATGTTTTGCGTTGCTAAACCGTTCATCCGATTGCGATAAAACTTTTAGGATTTCATGTGTGCAAGCCCGCGATGGTTTCTATACGTGTATAAGTGAGTTCTGGCATCATCTGGGACGAATGGGAAAGGGTTAGTAGAGCGAATTTTTTTCTTTATTGAGTGGCATAGCATATGCCGGGAACTCGCTATTGTATTTAAATGCCTGTGTCAGAATTTGGTAAAATTGAATTATGTAATAGAAAGTACCTACCCTAAAATTCTAAATCTATACTAATATTATGAATGCGAAACTGCGTGTGTTTGTTTGTTACGCTTTCACGCATAAACTAATAAACCGATCTTAGATTTTTTTTCACCAATAGAAAGCTACATTATATGCGAGTAATATAGGCTATAAATAATGGTAAGTTCTGGCGTTACGAAATTATAATTATTAATATATTATATTTATTTTACGTTTTCTGTCGAAAATGGCGAGTTATGCTAACGTCAGAAGAAAAGCAAAACAAATCGTGAAAACCATGTTGATATATATATTTTTTAATTCGGGCATCGTAGTTACTATTTATCTCTAAAAAATGAATCGCCGAAATGTATTTACGCGCATGACTTACGAACGACTGCACCTAATTGGATTTTACTACTGGTGAGCTCTGGCATTATGAAATATGCAAAAGGTGGCATTCGAGCTGTTTGAAAACTGAATGTACCGGGAAAGAATGCATGAAATGCGGGAAGGGGACTCGGGTAGGGGGTTCGCGGGAGGGGGAGGAGGGAAACCCGGGAGGGGGAGGGGAATCTGGGAGGGGGAACCTAGGAGGGGGGAGGGGAGCTTGGGAGGGGGGTTCGCGGGACGGGGAAAGGGGTAGTGGAGTGGGGAGAGGGAAGGTGGAAGAGGCGGAGTGGGAACGCGAGAGGGGAAGAGGACGCGGGAGGAAGGGGAGGCGGAAGGGGAACGGGACGAATGGGAAAGAACACGCAGGAGAAAACAATTTATTTATTAAATGGCATGGCAACGCATGCCGGGTACCAGCTAGTGGATAATAAAATAAATATTTGTAATATGACGGTTATAATAAATCGACGGGTTAAAATAAAAAGAAAGGCCATGATACGTACATTGGGCGGACTTCACCTGTTGGACAGTAAAAAGTTTGTTTTTCTGGATTTCTACCACTTCTACAAACTGGGAAGTTAATTGCCTGTGGGATTTCAATGTGAGATCAAACGCAGCACCGTCAAACTGGTTTTGCTAATGTGATTGAACAATTTGAAAAATAAATAATTTAAAGTAGAAATATTACTATGACTGATTTGCAGAGACTATTTCGACCGTTATATGGATTTAAAAATGTGGAACCAATAAATTCCTTAATAAAATAAATAAAAAATATGGTAAAAATTTGTTTTTTTTTTTTTTACATGAGCTCCACACAGGAGGCCCTGAGGAGAATAATTTCCCTCAGGCCCTATGTCATCTTTGGGGATGCTGTGTGGAGGGTTTTTTAAGGAAAGAAAGGGAAGGAGAGTTCTGGGAAGGAAAAGGGTTTAAGGGGTGAGTAGGAAACTGGGGTTCAGTGTGTCCTGGCCATCCATTTCCAAGACCTAGACAAACCTCACCCCATGAACCCGGGCACCCCTGCTAAATCACCAAACGTAGTGAACCATTTGGGGTGACCTATGGCAGAGGTGTTGGTTATCCAATAAAGGTTCCCGGGGCGGTGGTACCCATTCTCGCCTCCCAAATTGAATTTAAATATTAAAAAAAAAAACAATGTAAATTTCATGAAGTCAGAACTTTCCATTGCATGACACATACATTCTCTAATAGTTAGTATTTTACCTCATAACCTTATTTGTAATCAATAATGATAATACATAACATTAAAATTATGTAATGGACGCAGGGTTCCCGATACTTGAACTAGGTTTCCTTGCCATCTCAGAACAGGTTTTAATCGTCTAACGATATAATGGATTATAGCATCATAAGATATTAATATTATAATTGCATAATTGCCCTGCTTAACTCTATTAGCGTAAAATATATTTATACACATTTGCATTGTAATGTTATCTAATTATTGTTTCATACCGTTCATCAATTAATGACGTTATTGAAACTGCATTGATTAATTGAGGGAACTGCCATGGTGCAAGAAATAATAGGTACAAACTCCAAAGAACATTTTCTGCATAAATTAAGCATATTTTCATTTAAGACTAGTTGCTAAGTTGATGCACTACTAAGCAATCAAAATCAGGTGATTTGAAAATTAGATCGCTTAGAAATATTTCAGATGCTTTAATTAGATATTGCGAGTAGAGCCTTTTTTATTAGTCTTTTTACAAGCTCAGAAAAATGTAACAGGCCTATAAAAACTGCTTCAAAGTTCAAATTCACCTTTTTTCTGAATCCCTTTTCGGTTATAAAATAAAACACGCTTTTTGGAGATGTCTTTTCGTGAATAAATCAAAACAGGCGGCCGGTGTTAAACGTGAATCTAAACCTTTTCGCTAACTATGTAGGGAAGTGTTATTGTTATTGGCCTGATCCCGAATTTTACACGACATGGTGCATTACCTTGAAAAACTTATGAAAAAAAATTTTAAAACTTAATTTTTCAAATTTTATTCTACACAGCCCAACAATTCTATAAATATAATGGAGTGAAATGGTTTACCCAATTACCAGTTAATCTAAGATTGGAAACTAATTAAAAAAAAATTCAAAAATCAGTAAAAACACATTGCTTTGACTACATCTTATAATACTATATCAATTGTAATAACGGATATCCTTTTTCTTTCTTTATTTTTCTCCTTTCTTTTTTGTTACCTCCTCAACTTCATTTCTGTTATATTCATAAAGGTATATTTTTATATATGTATGTGTACACATATGCATATGTTTTTATGTATGTACACATAGCGATAACATTTTGTAGGTATGTGTTTATTTCTACGTGTATGTATGTGTATACTATACTGTTAAATACCTATCTTTTGTTTTACACATAAAAAAAAATATTGTTTCTTTGTTAAATTGTGCTTTACATTCGTTTTCTCCGCCTTTTTAACTCGAGCTCTGCTCTAAAAATAGGTGTAATACTTATAAATTAATTTATTTTTTAAAAGAAAAACTTTATTTAATTTATAAAAACACGTAACCTCTGTACCATATATAATAAAAAAAAAAAAAATAAAAACATAGAGGGAAAATTAATACGATTCAAGGAGACTATTTTCTATTGCATCTCTACTACTATATAAAAAAAAACATTATTGGGCTGGAAATAGTGCCACGAGTAAGTCGGTCGCTTGCGGTAATATGTAGGTGAATGAATATACGGTTCGGTCGACCGACAACAAAGCGCCGACGAGCTGAACCGATGCGATGGTCCTCAAACATAGCGCATAGAGAATCGCGTGGCACTACAGTTTTTTATTCATTCACCTACATAATATTACCATAAGCGACCGACGTACGTTTATTTTACTCCTACATCAGGAACAAGGTTTTTTTCATCATGAAAGTAAGATCGTTTATATAACATTTAATGTAAGTAGCATTATACGAGTAACTTGTCATGAATTATCACGCTAAAAACTTGTCATGAATTATCACGCTAAATGTATCAAAAACCAATATTAACTTATATTAAGAAAATGTATTAAAAACCAATATTAACTTACGTTACATTAAGTCCGGCCCTGTCCTTTGAATGACTGGTAAAAAGAAGATAAAAACAAAACACTGATGGATGTTATTCTAGAAGTTCCTGGAATCATCGTCTGGTGATAAAAAAATGGTCTGCCAAGTATACATTATATTACTACAGATATAGATAATAAAACCTCACGTAACCAATGCCATACCGCCTACCTACTTACTACGTATTAGGTCATTAGATTTATTTATTTATTATTATTATTATTTTTTTTTACATTGTTTTAGAAAATAATGTGTCCTTACTGAGGTACCCTGTTCTAAGGTCACATTGTACATGTTTTTGTGTTTGAATTATAAGTTATTACCTATTTTAAAATATTAGGTACAAGAAGAAAATTATGAAGTTATGTCTAAAAGAAAGCACAATACAACCATTAATCTTTATTTGGTTGCAAAACTGTATCTATATTCTTCCTTACCATGTCCATAATTCATATCTTAATTCTTCTTTTGAAGTCGTTCATTTTTTAAGGTTTTTTATTGCATTAATTGCAATATAAACATAAATTTGTGTTGAACTACTTTATTCATGTACTACTTTAATAGGTGTTTATATTGTAATTACGACAAGCCACACGGTTAATGCTTTTTACGAATACGAAATGTATATCTAATTATTGTGATTCAAAAGTACACCGAACGTCTTACGACAGTATATCATGTACGTACACCGTCGAACACTAAAAAAATACGTTTTTTTATATCTTCAGATATTAAAAAAAAAAAACAGATAGGTGCAGAGTTTTTATAAAAAATTAAAGCAATCGATGACTAAATCTTAATATTTTTTATACCCACTATTCATCTAAGAACGACGAATTCTGATTTGAAAAATAAAACACTGGGGTGTTTAAGAAAACCTTCCACAAATTGAAATGATTTAGGTAAGGGTATTTGGTTGACAAATATAAATACATATGGAACTGGTTGCAATTATCTTAATTATTTAAATAATTAAATTTGGTAAGCGGGTACCGTGCGACGCCACGGGAACCATTTATTGGATAACGAACACCTTTGCCATAGGTCACACCAAATGGTGCACCGGTTCATCGGGTAAAGCGTGTCCAGGTCTTGGCGGCGGTTGGCAGCGGTGTGATGGGCCGGATCGGGAGAGCCCGGTTTGGGGAGACCCTTTGACCTCTCCAGATGATCTCTTTCTTGTCTTGCACTGCAGTGGGAGGGATGGATTCATATGTCTGTCGCTTCTGGACTCATTGAGCCTTAGATTCCTATCCACTCATACCCAGGGGCGGACTAAGCCCGTCAGAGGCCTGGGGCGGCAAAGCTGAATAAGCCCCCCTCCCTAGTTTAAGAAGTTGATGTAATTTTAAAGCTTTTTATTCAGTTAGGGCCTCCAAACGCCTCCATGTTCCCTTGATCAAATCCTTAACAAGGTCGGGTCAGGAAAAAATCTTTTTATTTAAATTTTTTTATTTTATTTTTTGAAAGATACATTTGTTAATAATGCTCTCACCTAAAATTTTAAGGAAATTCGTAAAATTGAGGAAGATACAGCATTTTATGTGAAACCGCTTTAAACAGTTTGTACGTTGAATTATACTTCAGCAAAACATTGAACGCGTTTTTCTCGAGACTACCTAGTTGACATTATATTAGAAGAACTAAACATCCGATTTGCAGGCACCTTAAACTGGTCGAATAGTCTGAAACTGGTCGAAGATCCAGTCACTATGGCACCATGGGATTTTTTTTTATAAAGGGCCCCCTTTTTTATTTTCTTTTTATGAACGATGAAAATTTTCCATATAAAATCGAAGTAAAATTTGCTGGCCCGCCATTTTTTCTTTTTTTAGATTCTCTTTTTCATTATCGAAATTCCCCACATGGTGCCATAGACACTGGATTTTCGAACAGTTTAAGAATTGTTGCATTATCTTTTTCTATTTTTCTGTGTCTTGTTCTCTTTCGTATTTTCGTTTAGATTATTATTGTTATCTTCTTCTTCAATGATATATTACATTTTTTTTTTTTTTTACAGTTAATACCGCACAAGAGTCCCACCTGCTCCCGCCTGGAGCCAGTGAGACTATGGCATCCCCAATCGGGGTATGTTGTGAGGCCGAAGGTAGTGGAGAGGGGAAGGAGATAGGGAAGAGGAAGGTTGGGAAGTACCTGGCTATTCAGATCTGGTCACTAAACACGGCTAAAGCCATTTTTAAGCAACGTTTCAATTCTGAATGGTGGTCTTACACCAGGGCGATACTGATAGTATCTTCCACTCTGGAACGTGCCGCAAATATACTATATATTATTTTAAATGAATAAATTGTGAAATAACACAAATTAATCAAATAAAATTTATTTGCGCACGCCGGATTCGAACCCGCGACCTTCGGATTGTGAGTCGAGAGTCTTGCCTCGGGACCACGGAGGCCGTCATTACATGGATGGGAATAACCTTCAAAAGTTATAAAAATTGAATAAATAAAACTTAGGGTTAATAATTACATGCTAAAATGAATAAACTTGTGAAGAAGCAATAAATAAATAAAATAAATAAATAAAAATAATTAATAGGTTTATCCTTTTCCCAGGTAATGCAAATGGTGCGTCAAAAATAGAAATATCCAATAATCCATATAGAAACCTACATAAATATAAAAATCCTAGTAGTAAATGGAGCAGTTGATTCGTCGATCGAATTTTAGAATAAATCACTCAGACATTAGACTGATATATTTTTTTGTGCTTGGCTGCTCAGCTGAGAGAAACAGCTTGATGTCTGAAGACAAAGAACAAACCATTCGATGCATGAGATTTTTTTTGACATCCAAAATCATTGTCATCATTTTTTAGGCATCTAAATCGACGTGTCTGTATCCAAGCGAATAATTATTCAAAACAATATTCAAATAGGTTACTACACATTTAGATGTTCCGGAGATGTATCAAAAAAAGTTCAGTGTTGTTATGTTATTACATTTCTTTATTAGGAAAATAGGGATATTGTTATGAGTATCTATGAGCTTATTATTTATTTTACTATATTTCATGTTAACAGAAGATACATGGTATCAAAGTGGGATATTGGTATTAGTGTCTATGAGTTTATTATTTATTTTATTATATTTATGGTACTATATTTCATATTAACAGAAGATACATGGTATCAAATAGGGATATTGGTATTAGTGTCTATGAGTTTATTATTTATTTTATTATATTTATGTTACTATATTTCATATTAAGAAGATACATGGTATCAAATAGGGTTATTGGTATTAGTGTCTATGAGTTTATTATTTATGTTTTTATATTATGTTACTATATTTCATATTAACAGAAGATACATGGTATCAAATAGGGTTATTGGTATTAGTGTCTATGAGTTTATTATTTATGTTTTTATATTATGTTACTATATTTCATATTAACAGAAGATACATGGTATCAAATAGGGATATTGGTTTTAGTGTCTATGAGTTTATTATTTATGTTTTTATATTATGTTACTATATTTCATATTAACAGAAGATACATGGTATCAAATAGGGATATTGGTATTAGTGTCTGAGTTTATTATTTATGTTATTATATTATGTTACTATATTTCATATTAACAGAAGATACATGGTATCAAATAGGGATATTGGTATTAGTGTCTATGAGTTTATTATTTATGTTATTATATTATGTTAGTATATTTCATATTAACAGAAGATACATGGTATCAAATAGGGATATTGGTATTAGTGTCTATGAGTTTATTATTTATTTTATTATATTTATGTTACTATATTTCATATTAACAGAATATACATGGTATCAAATTGGGATATTGTTATTAGTGACTATGAGTTTATTATTTATGTTACTATATATCATATTAACAGAAGATACGTGGTGTCCGGAAAATAGTGATATTCAAGCGGGAACTGGTGAATCTACAACTACATCACACTGACTGTACTATTTTTATGAATCTAGAGCTTGTAGTACACGCCAAACATTAAGACCAGCCTGAAGTTGATCAGAAATCGTCGCAGTACGCTATTTTAAGGACAGAAACGTGCCATGCCCCCTCGCCCACGCCCTTCTCTGTCGTACTTATGTTTTTACGTATCTTTCTGTTTGCTTACACACATTGTAAAGTCTGTAACTGCGCGAGAATCAATGTAGCATGTTCAGGCCGGTCTTAAAGTGTGGCGTGTTCGCCGTAGACGCCGTACGATATATTTTGCAATTTCAGCACGCAGATTTACACAGCGTCCGGAAACTCGTAGTGCAAGCTGGAAAATGGTGAATTTCCGTCATATTTAGAGTAGATTTTGTTGAATAACTTTTTTTATTTGAGCTATCGTTTTCGAGTACATCGAGTCCAAAGTTGGAATTTTTTAGGTAAAATCTGAAAAAATTATCTCTACGAGCCTACTACCAGCTGTTCATTGTATTTTAAATTGCGTAGAATCGCAGTCCAGGATCCTATAGTTTTTAAATCTTAAAGTTTCCGAAAGCAAGGCAAATAATATTTTTGTATTATTCTACGTGGCGCAGATTCCTCTATTTTCCATTTGGACGACTAGTTTCCGGACACCGTGTATGCCATTTCATGTAACGACTGTTAATTTGCTGTCCACCCAACTTCTCTAATAAATTAATAAAAATGATATCTCGATTATACCATTACAATCTTACACGTTTATGCCCATCATCTTACGGATTAAGTAGCCAGTTACTGAAGTTATGTATTTATTTATTTATTACACGCCCTAATGGGCTTTTTACATTCTTTGTTTATAAGTTAAGTATCACAGTACTTTAAAATACTTTAAAACTAAAACAAAAAAGAAAATATAATATAATGAAAAAAATGTAACAACAATAGCAAATACAAAATAAAATACATTGGTAAAAATGATAAGAACTCACACATAAAAAGATATTCAATATAAACAAAAATTGCAGAAATTATTCACGACTATTGTGTCTAGATTCATAAAATAATTGGAGAAACAAAGTTTATACTGGTTATTCTTAAGGTGAAATATATCCCCTAGATCAGAATATTTATTTGATAATATATAAAAAAAAATAATTATGAAACCAAGTATGACAAAAAAATTAAACACTACCTATATCCAGAGTGGAAGATACTATCAGTATCGCCCTGGTGTAAGATCACCATTCAGAATTGAAACGTTGCTCGAAATGGCATTAGCCGTGTTTAGTGACCAGATCTGAATAGCCAGGTACTTCCCCACCTTCCTCTTCCCTATCTCCTCCCCCTCCCCACTACCTTCAGCCACACAACATACCCCAATTGGGGATGCCATAGTCTCACTGGCTCCAGAGGGGAGCAGTTGGGACTCTTGTGCGGTATTTCATATAAAAAAAAAAAAAAAAGATGAGGTATGTGTGTTGAAGAATATGGAGAATGTGAAGTTTGGGAAATGAGGGCTCTAGATACGGCTAAAGTAATTTCAAGCAATATTTCGATTCCGAATAGTGGCCTTTCACCAGGTGGGGTTATATTATTGTATTAATATATATGTATATATTTTTTACGTGAATACCTCACAAGAGTCCCAGCTGCTCCCGTCTGGAGCCAGTGAGGCTAGGGGCCATCCATAAATTACGTCAAACGAATTTCATGATTTTTTTACTCCCCCCCGTCCCTGTCACATATCGTCACATTTGTGAGACCCCTACTCCCTAGTGTGACGTCACAAATTTTGCAATTTTACATCCAAAAATTTAGATTTTTACATGTGACGTCACATGTGATGACCCCCCATACCACTTGTCACACAATGTCACACTTCTCTACTCCCCCCCCCCCCTTAAGGTGTGACGTAATTTATGGATGGCTCCCTATGGCATCCCCAATTGGGGTGTGTTGTGAGGCGAAGATAGTGGGGAGAGGAAGGACATGGGTGCAGAGGAAGTGGGAAAGTAGCTTTTCAGATCTGGTCACCAAACACGGCTAAAGCCACTTAATTTATGGATGGCTCCCTATGGCATCCCCAATTGGGGTATGTTGTGAGGCGAAGGTAGTGGGGAGAGGAAGGACATGGGGCAGAGGAAGTGGGAAAGTAGCTTTTCAGATCTGGTCACCAAACACGGCTAAAGCCACTTCAGGCAACGTTTCAATTCTGAATGGAGGTCTTACACCAGGGCAATACTGAGAGTACCTTCAACTCTGAAATATGTCGCAAATATACTATATTATATTATTTTAAAATTCAACTATTTTCAAAGATCGAATGGAATAAATTTATAGCGTCTTAGAAGCATCATTTAAGTCTATGGATCACGTTTACGATTTCTTTAATTTCTAAGAGCTTCGTTAGTTCAATACGTTCATTAAATAAGCCAAATTTTTGCAGAACGATTGATTTTTTTATATGAACACCGCACAAGAGTCCTAATTGCTCCCGTCTGGAGCCAGTGAGACTATGGCACCCCCAATTGGGGTATGTTGCGAGGCTGAAGGTAGTGGGGAGGGAAAGAAGACGGGGAAGAGGAAGGTGGGGAATAACCTGGCTATTCAGATCTAGTCACCAAACACGGCTAAAGCCATTTCAAGCAACGTTCCAATTCAAAAATATGTGTGTATTGACAGTTAACCGAAACTTTTATGATACTTTGGAGGCCGCGCTAAAATTTATCGATCATCGGCCGGGATATGTGTTAAAAATTGTTGACCATGCTCGCAAATATTGATAACTGACCACAGATGACGGATTTGGTCAATATCGTATTGATATAGGGCTATGCTAGACCTCCTGCACACAATTATACAAGCAAGGGTGTTTCAAAAGTGATTTACTTGGTATTTTGTTTATCGATAAGATTTTATATTTAAAATGGAAGAATTTTACAAGCCACTATTTTACTAAATATTGATTAAACATTAAAAAATACATGAAAAAAAACAAACGAAAAAATTGAAAATTTAAAAAGTTACAGGGTGTTAAAGAGGGGGTCTCAAAAAAATGGCGCGCCCTGGTTGACACGATTGCAACCCTCCTAGTATTCTGAAAAAAAAAACAAAATCATTCTTAACCCAAACAAATGCGGCTATGGCCCGAACCAAGGAAAGGTCAAAAATTTCTTTTTCGCAAAATGGTGGCTTTCTGAAATAAAAAAAAAATAAATTTTAACCAGTTTTTTGACTTTCCAAATTTTTTGAAAATAGTGAAAATTGAAATCTTGTTTTAGTTTTAGTTAGTTCGATAGAGTACCTAATGTATAGAGAAGGCTCACACCAAATTTTAAGTAAATTGGTTCGAAAAAAATGGTTTTGAGAAACACGCGTTTTGTTTAAAGTTTTGCTTTATTTAGATTTTAGTTTGATTCCGTTTAAACCGGTCGAAGCAAAATGGAGTTTACTTTTAAAATAATTCGAATTTTGAAAAATCCTATTCTTGAATATATAAACCATCAAAATATGAAGAATATTTTTTTCTTGATTAGAATACCCCCTTTACATCCGCGCATTATTGATATTATGTCTAGTATCTACTTAGTATCTATCATTCATTTTGTTGTAAAGTAAAGAAATCTTTTTTTTAAGGATGGAAGCGACCAAAGTTGAACATACTTGCGGAGGTCAAATTGATTACCTTGTTTTATTAAACAATTTCTTCTCGCGAAGAGACTAATAACAATAACGATCCGTGAAAATTACGAGCAAATATTTCAGTAGCTCGCTTCTAAAAGGGCAAATGTCAATTTTCCGAAGTATTTTTTTTTGCGATTTGGTCTCAAAATTGGGTTATCTTCTGAAATTTATAACCGCTTTTCTTAAAATTGAAGCTTGCAAATTCTACACAGGCCTCGTGAAATATGAAAAACTGACAGAGGCTCCTTTACAAGGAAGCCACATTTTATCGCAATTTTATAACTTACAAAAAATATGTTGACGATAATCGTCTATTTTTGTGTTCTATCTGAGAAAGAACATGTACAATGATATGTTATATCTTTCTGGGATAGTCATTTGAATATAAGTTTTGATACACTATATAATTTCATAAAATATTTTTCTCCTATCACATCTTCTTGTTCATCCACCTTCCGCATGTTCAAATTATGCGATGGAAGCATTTATTGGATTACCTCTGCCATAGGTCACTCCAAGTGGTTCGCTACGTTTGGTAGGGTAGACTTAGCAGGGGTGTCTGGCTTCAAGGAGGTGAGGTTTGTCCAGGTCTTGGCGGCGGATTCGTCTGCCCACATTCTGAGTGGTGGGCCGGATCGAGAGAGACTGGATGAGGGAGGCCTTTCGAACTCTCCAGCCGGACTCTCTCGGCCCATAGCTTTGCACCGCAGTTAAAGGAATAGATTCGTTCGTCATTCCTAGCCCTTCAGAATTTTGGCGTATTTTTCAGATACAAAATTTTTCCGACTAAAAGACTAAAAACTGTTTTTGAACGGTGATACGCTTTCAAATTTTATAATTCAAAATTAACATTTAATTTTCGTTATTTATTTTTAGGGTGTTATGCCGTGTTGCGCTACCTCCGTCTTTAGCCAACGTTTCGGACAGCGTTACAGTTTCCATCATCAGGGCAGATGCCTGATGATGGACAGGCAGCTCATCTGCCCTGATGATGTACACTGTAACGCTATCCGAAACGTTGGCTAAAGAAGGAGGTAACGCAACACGGCATAACAACCCAAAAATAAATAACAAAAATACTTTTGTTGCATGCAAACATACGAAAGTTTTAAAAATGGCTCTCCCCACATTTTTTTAACTAAAATTACTGATAACGAAAGAAAATAAAAACACAAAAATGTATTAGAAACGTTATTGTAACCTCACTTTTTTGTCTTTTTATATGAAAATAATTAATAAAAAATTCTCAATGTCATAATTTATTTTTCAATTTGCTTTTCAAGACTTTGGTTTCATAAAGGTGTACATTTGACTTCATCTTCTTCTTTTACCTAAAAAATCCTCCACTCGGTATTCCCTAAGATGACAAAGGCTCCCAGGGAAATTATTTTCATCAGACCTTCCTATATGGAGAATAAAAAAAAAACCAACCCAGACGTATGAACATTGAAGAGAAAGAAATAAGTTTACAAAAATAGAAGCAGATCGCAGCTTGTTTCACTGATGGTTGGAATTAAAAATGAAAATACATTAACAATCTTTTGGATTACTAACTTCAATTTGTTATCATTAAACACTTGAAAAAAGCGTACTCTGAAACCAACAATAATTTTACTGTTGTTCTGTTTTCAGTTTTCAGCACGTGGTTTTCAAAATTGGATCTGTCGGGTTGTATGTTATGAAAATAACTTATTTTAAAAATCAATCTATCAATAAAAAAAAATCTTTTCCAATTCAGGCGAGCGATAAAGTAACTACTTACGACTCACTTTACCAATCATCGAAAAATTATTTTGTTATGTATTTGAAATGTGCATATTTAAATTGATACTGTCGAAACGAAATTTCTCAATTTTCCTCTTGGTAAGGATGGGTTGTTTCAAAAAATTTGATGGATTCATCAAATATTTGAAGTTGATTTTCACGTTCTGTGTAGATTCTATTCAAGTTCTGTTATTATATCGTTATAGGACAGCTGCTTCACAAAACTGAAATAATCACAGAACTTGAATAGAACTTACACAGAACGTGAAAATCAACTTCAAATATTTGATGAATCCATCAATTTTTTTGAAACAACCCGTCCTAAGTAAGTTATTATCCGCCATTTTTCAACATAACAATTTCAAGGCACGGTTTCTAAAAAATACGTATATTAAAAAAATGATCTTTTAAAAATTCTAAAATGCCAAACTGTTAAAAATTGAAAATTGTTTTGTTGGCTTATTTTAATTTTTTTCGTTTATTTAAAACTCTGAATTTTGGATGAACTTAAATGAAATATATACAGGGGGTTGAGGGACGTACTTGACTTGCTTTACCCATTATTTGGAGTTAAAATCGAAAATTAAATTTTGATCTCCTTTTTTCTCTCCAAATTTTTTTCTTCAAAATCAAACAAAAAATAATTTCTTCTACATGTCATCATTGGTCACTCAGTCGATTAACCATCCTACCACTTACCCCGCTCCCAGCTACATACTATTTGTTTATGTTTTTGCAAAAAAAAAAACAAAAAAAAACTTTCAAAAATATTACCGGAGAAAATATTTCGTATAATTTTTTTTACTCCAAATAATGTCAGGAATCACTGGATAAAGCAAGTCAAGGGCGACGCTTCCCGGCTCAAAAAGAAAAAGATGGAGAGATATGTAATTACGAATGTTGGACACAGCGCGCTAATATTTTCAATGACAAAATTGATGCGAAAATTGGGAAAATGCTTAATAAAACATGACTCGTTTAAAATAGAGCAAAAATCGCGTGAAAGGTATCTTAAGTATCATTTAAAGAAACATTTTGAATTTTTTCACAAATATAACTTGTAAAATAATAGAAATAGACTTGTTTTAAATAATTTTCGGAGCATACTTTGCGATTTTTTCTATCTAGGAAATTTCATATAATTTGCGTTTCGACGTGGTACGTATCTAGATATTATCTTAAAAAATAACATATATTTTTTTAAGAGCTTAAAAACTTCAAATGTTTAAGGGAGATATGTAAGAAATCGGTAGAAATTCGGGTAGCGGCGACTTAACGCCTTATGCCATATTTCTTGATCTCAAAAACAGTAAAAATACGGAAACGAAACTTTAAACAGCTCTACTGCAAATCTATAAAATCGCATGTTAAACTTTCATTAACAAACAGTGACGTCGAAATTATGAATTCACGAAAGGATAACACTGAAATCGTAATGAAAATCAACAATCTATTTATAAATCTTTTTTCATATTAAAACGATATGCCAAATGAAAATAGTATTGATAAAATCCCGCAGAAAAGGTGCTAAAACGACAATAGCGAGTTTTTGCCGCTTATGTAGATTTTATGCTTCAAAAAAGTTTTTGTTCAGCGCAAAAGTTTAGCAGCTAATAAATTAACTATTATAAGAAATAAGTAATTTTAACTCAGCTGTTAGTATTTGTAATGTTTGATTCAAAAATAGTTTGTTAAACTTAGCCAGGTTTCCAGCGACAAAATGTTTCCAAAACATCCGACAAAAACCAAAAGAATGTGTTGGGGCCCCAACGTTTTTTTTTGTTTGTACAAAAATATTGTGGCCCTGCCCCAATGTTTCTGTTTTTGTCGGTGTTTTGTAAACATAATGCTGATTTGAAAATAATTCCACTAAAAATATAAACACAAATTGTTGAATATCAGACGAGCCGTAGATTATCAAGTGATCACTGTCAAACACACCGCATCATACAATATTATTTAATTTATTCCCGAACAATGGCAGAGAATCAATATTTGATCAGAAAAACAAACAAGAAATCCGATTACGAGAAGTTCAAACATTCCTTTGTGGCAAAGTAGGTATATATTTTGAAAATAATTATAAGACTACTCAATGGAATCAGTGAGTAATGATGAATTTTTAGAACACGTTAAGTCCACGAAACATTCAACAACGAATGAAGTATTGATATCACTCCATCGTTTGTTTGACCTGTGGAAATGTTTGTTTCTCCCCGTTAGGGGGCGAAACCAATCGGTGGCAGTTTGATATAAAAAGACTGGCCGACTTGGAACGGGCATCAGTTTGATTTTGATATTCCTCCAGGCATCAACGTGAAATATAATATAAACATGAAGGCCTTCTTCTTTGTATTTGCGTTGTTCGTGGTCGTACAGGTGAGAAAAGATTTCAATTTTTAAAACTTACTTACTTCTTTTTAAATTTATTGCCTTTTTCAAGAAAAAAGCTTTTATTGATTCGTGACTGATATTTCAATGAATTTGATTTTCAAGTTCAAATATTAAATGAAATTAAACAATATGTGTAATTTCGGATGTTGTGTGACACATCTCTTTTATTAATTAATGCGGTAGTTCTTAAAAAAATTGGTGGTGTAATGGTCAGCATAGTTATTTTCTAAGGTTCCATGCCAACTGAGAATAAAGTCAACTCAACACCTCTTTGAAAAGTCATTAAAAGCTATAAAAACAATAATTTTAAGATAGCCCATAACCCTAACCTAACAACAAAACCTATTTAATTTTTTATATATTTTTTTCATCACTCTTAATGAGTTTTCTGAGGTGGTTCTGAGTTGGTTTCATTCTGAGTTGTCCGTTCACTATTTTTTAAACAGTTGATCGGGGCTCAATTCTTAGCCGTGGCGAGTTTTAAAATTATAATCTTATTTTTTATAATTTATTTTTTTATAATAATAGTTATAATATCCCGTGATTTTCACGGATCGGTCAGTGAGTACTTAATTTTGAAAATGTGCCCTCATTCGTTTGTCTATAATACCTACACAAGTTTCAAAAAAATATAATTTTCAGCTATTATTAAAAAGTTGTTTAAAATACCAATTTTTTAAAATATTGTTCCTTTGGCGGAGTCTAATTCTTAGATACTTAATATTTTAAATTATAGAAAAAAAAATCTTCCCATAATATGTATATTCTGTAATAAAATTGCATAGCAACAGGGAAAGTAAACTTTCTGATAAAATTAGACACAGTCTTAGAAATTGTCACTGCGAATTATTCTTTTAAAAATCGATTCATATTTTTTTGGATTTTCACGAGAAGTAAAATGAAATAAAATATTTCGAGTCAAGTTCTCATACAGTTTTCGCATTTGGCAGTTGGTTTATTATTAAAAGTTTTATTATTATAGTAGTTGAACGGTTTCAATGCATCGTAAATCATGTAAAGGTGTTTGTTTATGATTTGCTGGACATAAAAACAAATAGTTACAATACGGTATTACTGCTCTAATTCGTTAAGAGTACAAGAAACTACTGGCATTTGCACATTATTTATTCGGCGTGAAATCTGTGAATCATGAAAAATCGGTTAACACTTTTTGAATTTTTCAGCTCTAGATAAAATGCTATATAAATTTATAGATAGATTTATTTTTTAAATTTTGGTCCAAAATAACAAAAAATACGCCAGTGCCCTTCAGAAATTTGACATCTTTTTCAGTTGGCCAAAAAATTTCCACTAAAAATTACTGATAACGAAAAAAAAAAATAAAAACACACATATTTTATTAGACAAATGTATTATAAACGTTAGTGTCTTCTCACTTTTTGTCGTTCCATATTTTTTAGACGATTTCGTAAAGATGTATATTTTTTGTTTAGTTATTTTTTAGATATGAATATAAAGCGTGGTGTTTTGCCTTATTCTCACTATAATGCTGATTTATACGAGACCTATGTGAGCTGGGACAAATATGGTCTCCTGTGATTAAACGGGATCATACTCATTTCCTTAGGAAATTATTTATTAATAATTAATAACAATTATTATTTTCTACCAATTCTAAGGCAGAACTTTGAAGAACACCTTAGTAATCCATTAGTAAAGCATATCGATCCTTAGAGAATCAGAACATTGCATTGATGATGGATACTAAATGCTTCCCGAAATGTTTTCAAGCTCAAAGCTCGTGTTAGACTTTGTCATAAATTGGATATATTATTTATGACGTCAAAATCAACTTTTAAAAAAAGAACAAAATTCTTTAATTTGTGATTCCAATCTCTTTAAAAATAAAAGCTAACGGGCATCGACCAACTATCGGTATATATACCAACTGTCGATTGTTCATTATCTATCATTTAAAGTTCTTTATCATTCAAAAACACGTACGCGTTGTATATTATGGAGTAAACCCCAGATTTTTTTTCTTTTGTAATTAAGTTTTTTATTGCAGTGCTGAGCATATTGTTTTTCTGCAGTAATTTCAAAAGATACTTAATTTATTTAAATTTGCTGTTGCGGGCTGCATAAATAAGTAATAATCACAGGGCACTTGTAAATAATAATATTTACTCTTAGCAAAGGATTTGTTTCACATAGATTTATTTTTTAATAAAGCAGTAGATTTATCGCTTTTTAAAGTGAGCCTTAAAAAATTGCTTCTAGGTAGAAGATCGTTATCCTATTTTACAAAAGCTAATCGATATTCTTTAACACCGGGATCTACAATATAAGTTTGCAGTCAATATTGCATAATAAAGTTTCTTATGTAATATTGATTGCAAATCATGCCCTCCATATTCAATATTGCATTATGCACATATTGAACGTGAATTGCAAAATTTATCTCAATGTAAGGTTAACCAGAAATGATCATTCAACGGATCACATAACGGTTTTATAAAGAGGACGATGTCAACTAGCAATACTTAATTGAAATGTTATTGCAATTAAGTAAAAACCTGTTTTCTTTTTTCGTTCAACCAGGGTCTGACCGACGAGCAGAAGGAGAAACTGAGGTCCCACGGCAAGCTCTGCATCACAGAGACCGGCGTTGACAAGGCCGAGGTCCAGAAGGTCAGAGATGGAGACTACACCTCTTCCGATGATAAACTGAAGAGCTTCGCCCTTTGTATGCTCAAGAAGATCGAACTGGTCGACAACGATGGCAAATTCCATAAGGACGTAGCCATCTCAAAGGTTGCCGATGAAGACAAGGTCAAGGTGGGAGAAGCCATCGACAAGTGCCTGGCCGCAGACACCATTGTCACCGGTGACGTTGCGTGGGCGTACTCCAAGTGCTATCACGCAGCAAGACCCGATCATGCCATCTTCTAAATTATAACCTCTAGTTCCGATGTTAACATCCCATTAATCTGCACCTCACTTGCCATCCCACGCAGAATTCCTTTATCCTGTCTGTGAAATAATGTAACCCACATGTCACGCAATAAAAACGGTGTGATTGGATACATTCTGTTATTTATACAATAGTATTATTAAATCACCACTGATCGTAATACACAAGTATTATGCTGTATAAATGTATCATTGTCTGTATCACTCTGTTATCTTGTTCATACGACCCATACCTGCATTATTATAAAATAAAATCATTAATCACTGAACATATATATTTGTTTTATTCCTGTATTCTATGCCAATGTACCAGACGCTTGTTTTAAAACTGATCGATTACAATATCAAATAACAGAGATGGCAAGCATAACTCATTTTACGCCAGCGAATCCAATTGTATAAAAAGCGTTAAACGTCTGTGGATCAAGCATTAGATAATATTGCCTTTGTGGAACTGTATACAATTTAATTAATCATGGATCAGTAAAAAAGTGACCTACCATAATGCACCGAAGCATTGAAAAAAGCATGTTTTTTGGCTGTCAAGGTTGCTATAAAAACAAAGTTAAAAGAAACTGGGTTTTTCGTGGGTCATTTAAAGTGAAGCAATTACATCGATAAGAACATTTGAAAACAGTAATTAAAATAATATGATTATTTTTACTTTTTATTTTTATTTTGGTCAGTAACTACCGCCCGAGCAGGCGTTGACTTTCACATTTGATTTATATTTTGTTTGTATCTAGGTACCTACTTCGAAATTACTTTTTTTAATAACTGGTTATTGATAAAGAAATCATGAAACCATTTTTATACGTTGTCTAAAGGATGGTTTAAAAATTCAGATATCGTGAAGGGCTTTCACTTCTCTGTTCCCGATCGCGATGGTTATCTCTATAGTAAGCCCAGACTATTTTTTCTCCCTTCCGGACTAACTTGCCAATCAAATGGTCATGCCGGTGTGGAGGTGACAATCTTGTTGTCGAATAAAATTATTTCGGATATCGACGTATAAATTGCTCTAAACGGCAAGTTCTGTTACTAAACCCTTCAGAATTTTGGCGTATTTTTCAGATGCTCAAAATATTTCCGCTTTACAATAAAATGCAAATAAATGGAATATTTCTGAACAGATCCCAAAATTAAAAACTATTTTTGAAAGGCGATAAAATACGCTTTCAAATTTTATAGTTTAAAATAAACATATATTTATAAAAATATAAAAATTTTGCATGCAAATATAAAAATTTTAAAAACGGCTCACCTCACGTTTTTTTAACTAAAATTACCGATAACCAAATAAAATAAAAACACATACATATTTTATTAGACAAATGTATTATAAACCTTACCGTCAACTCGCTTTTTTGTCTTTTCATATAAAAATAACTAATAAAAAATTCTCAAAGTTTCAAATTATTTTTTCCAATTGCGATTCAAAATTTGGTTTTGTTAAGGTGTACATTTTACTTTTTTGATAATTATTTTTTTAGATAAGACTATCAAGCGTGGTGTTTTGTCTTTCTAAATCCGTTTAGAACATATTTCTCACTCTGATAGTAAAGGTGAGTTACAGCGATTTATATAAGACGCATGTGAGCTGGGACAAATATGGTCTCCTGCCATTCAAGAGGTTTTAATATAGTTGAAGCATTTTTTTTAAATTTTATTTAATACTTCTACTAAATAAATAATCATACATATTATGTTGCATAATAAATTTCTCAAAAAACTACTAAACTACAATAACAGAATACTAAATTGAATTGCAAAAGTTTTATGTTCAATGCCTGCTAAACAGCTACCATACACTTGAATTCGACTGCTTTTTTATGAACTTGTCGTTTTCCTCGAGTCACGAGCAAATCTCCATTGAAGTCTGGTATCCAGCGACAAAATGTTTTCAAAACATACGACAAAAAGAAAAACATTGAAGCAGGACCACGTGTGACCGTGGCCGACGGAAAACAAAAAAAAATATTGTGGTCCCATCACAATCTTTTCGTTTTTGTCGGATGTTTTGGAAACATTTTGTCGTTGGAAACCTGACTTGTTTGACAAACTATTTCTGAATCAAACATTTCAAATACTAACAGCTGAGTAATGTTATCTACTTCTTAATACTTAAGCGCCAACAAAAAGTGTGCGTGTTTTTGTCGAAGGAGATACGCCTTGCATTCCTCGACGCAAAGATAAGGGTTTGTGTGACCTCGATAACCGTGATTGGGGCGGCTGATCATCCCTGTTGCGCTACTCGAAGGAGATAATTTATGCAAAATGTGAATGTTAAGCTGCTCATTAGAACTTTGTATGCAAAAAATATGGGAAAAAATTAGTTAAAATTAGGCGTACACGGTGACGTTCTCAGATGGCTTTCATCCTATGCATCAAACTGTGGTCAAGTCGTAGTGGCTTTGTGGGTGGCGTTAGGTGTGCCTCAAGAATCCTTTTATACTTTTGTTATTCGGTGGTATATCCTCTCTGCACATCCCTTCGGGGTCATTTAGTTATATTTTGGCATACCGTACTTTCCCTAAACCGATTGCACATTGTACGAGGTTTGTTCAAAAGAAAAGGTGAATTTTGAATTTTCGCGGGCTGTGTACATTCGATTATCGATTTTTTTTTGTTATGTTGGTACACATATGTTTATCATATGTTAGCATTATCAGCCATTTTGGATTAGTGGTTTGTTTTTGACAACTGGATAGGTTAGTCACGTTTTTGTGTGTTCTTCGATTTTTGCGAAGTTTGTTCCGAAATTGCTAAATTTTGAGCAAAAGCAACGTCGCATTAGTATCGCTCAGGAGTTGTTGAATGACGTCAAAGACGATCCAGATTTGCTCAAAAGGGTCATAACTGGTGATGAAACGTAGGGATTTGGTTATGACGTCGAAACCAAGGCCCAATCATCCCAATGGAAGCGGCCAGAAGAGCCAAGACCGAAAAAAGCAGGCCAAGTTCGATCAAATGTGAAGGTTTTGCTCACTGTTTCCTTCAATTACAATGGCGTGGTGCATCATGAGTTCTTGCCAACAGGTCGTACGGTTAATAAGGAATACTACAAGGAAGTTATGCAACGTTTGCGTGAAGCAATTTGGCTCAAACGATCGGAATCGTGGAAAAACAAATCATGGATTTTGCATCACGAAATGCACCAGCTCACACATCAATGCTTGTTCGTGATTATTTGGCCAAAAACAACACCGCAATCATGCCTCAACCACCGCATTCACCAGATTTGGCTCCCTGCGACTTTTTCCTATTCCCAAAACTGAAGAGACCAATGAAAGGAAAGCGTTTTGCCACAATTGATGAGATAAAGTCAGAATCAAAGAACGAGCTGATGGCCATACCGAAAAGGCATTCCAGAAGTGTTTACTGCTAATGATAATAATGCTCCGATAATGCCAACATAATATGATAAACATATGTGTACCAACATAACAAAAAAAAATCGATTATCGAATGTACACAGCCTGCGAAAATTCAAAATTCACCTTTTCTTTTGAACAAACCTCGTATATAAGTATGCCCGGGGGCCAATGGTCGGCTGATCAACTGTCATGGGACCACTTCAACCAGACTTCCCTCCCCATCCTACCCCCACCCTGCTCTCACTTAAACAATTTGTTACGTAATCTTTCATAATTTATCTTTCAAATCATTTAATTACATATTTTAATATCCACATGGAGACCTTTAAATGGTATAATGAATGTAACTTAGACATTATTATTTTTTAATGTATCTAAACTGTTGGTCTCCCAAATAAAAATAAAAATAAATTTTGAATTTGAAATATGATATCGTCAAAAATGACGAAAATAAAATAGGTCACAATGACCGAGTCTCGTAAGACAGAGATCCTGGCTTCGATTACCGTGTGCGACCGTTACCTTTTTATTTTCTGTGCTTGTTCCGTCTCGTGTTCCGTTTAGATTTATTTCTTCTTCTTCAATGATAAAAAAATAATGTACTTATCCGAAATAATCATTTTTTTCCAAAACGGTAATTTCGTGTGTCAGTCTGTTGAAATGCGACCTCTTTTGGAGCATTAGTACCATGTTGAATCTGAGTTTGTAGAATGTATTCAATATGAAATTAAAACACCGTTTAACGGTTGGGAAGTTATTAGTGGGTAAGGCCAAATAAAGATAAAAAATAATCATATGACGATGACGCTTCCAGTACCTACCTAAGTGTGATAGGAATAAAGTAAACTTTTCTTTATTGTCAACAAAATTATTACGACGGTTAATATGCACCTAAATATTGAGATAACCCCTAAAAGCTATCAATAATTTCTTTCGATAAACAAACGGTACATAATAATAACAAATGGGATTATTGGCTACAACACTTATAACAAGAAAGAAGTGACAAAAATAAATCTTACATAGCAACCATAGGTACCTTTATATTTTATTCACTTTTTACAATAATGTTTATAGAGATACTATGTAACTTGATGCGTGTCTTCTCAGAAAAAAACACGTGCACATTTTGTGGATGATCAGGTCGGGGCCACAGCGTTTTTCATTGTTGCCCTGCCGCGATGTTTTTGTTTTTGTCGAATGTTTTGAAAACATTTTGTAGCTGGTGCCCGTACTGAAGAAAGTTCTGAAAATTTCCATGTTTGTGTTTTATAAGAGGAGGATTTTATAAACTGTGGACTTGATTGAGTTGACCCAAACACTCAGAACTTAGAACCGTGTGTAGTGATGCACATTTCACCATATTATACCTTGCCAAACGTTACTGAGAAACAGGCTTTTAGTTTTTCTTATGCCTACTTTTTTTTTTTTTTTTTTTAAATCGAAAAATGGACAAATAGGAGGTACTTAGTGAATGTAATTATCTTGGTCTAACTTGAATATAAAAAAAGTACAGCTTATTCTTTTTATTATCAATAAAAAAAATCCTTAAGGGGGGAAATAGGTGTGGGCTTCAAATTTTTCTTTTTTTCCTTCATAAATCGATAGTAAAACTATTCAAAAATATATTCTGAAAATTTCACACCAAAATTCCACGCCGTTTAAAAGTTGTAAGCGTATAAGTGATTGTCCCTCGGTCAAACTACTACTTTTTTGCTGCCAATCTTATCTTCGAACGCGTTTTTCTCAAAACTGCTTTTTTTAAATTTGTGTAACCTCTAGCTCCTACAGTTTTTGATCAATCGTTATCAAACTCAGCACATAGTTTCTTTATATAAATACGCTCTATTTGAAACTCAATTCCAAACAGTATCTTTATTTAAACTATTTTTTTATTGCAAAAAAACGTACAAAATAATGGTAAAAAATCACATTAAATTTTCACATTTCTCAAAAAAATATTAATTTTCAATTTTTTTATAAGGAGGGTTCAAATGGAAGAAACACTTATAAAAAAGTAAATTTTCTTGAAAATTTGATTTCAAGTGAAAATTGTGATCTCCAGAAGTTTTGAAAAAATTGCCCAGCCGGATGGCGACTTACAACACGCGGCAGCTGATATCTCCGTTATTTTTTTAGGAAAGTATTTGAAAGTTTTAGAATATATCTGTAAAACGAGCACAATGTATAAATAAAAAATATATATTCCTTATGTGTTAAAAAAATCATTAATATCACTAAAAATACGCCGTCCTATATCTCTTTCCCCTCTTAATAAAATTTTACCTGTAAATACTGTATGTGTCAAATTTGGCTGAAACACCTGAAAAGCATAGATTATAGATAGGTATTATTTTAAGAAAAATACGGATAGATATAATTATGTTCTTGGACTTCCATGAGCACTTATTCTGTCAGGGAAATCCATTCAATTTCCGGAATACTTCCAATCACAATCCTTCCTCATCATGAAATCACCAGCATTATCATACAAATTACTCAACAATCAACCCACACAAACATCAAGCCAATTTACAATCCAGACTTCCACAACCACAATACTCGATATAATTCTAACACACGCTACAAAATATGAGATACAATCTCTGAACTATATTGTCTGCACACAATATAATTAGCTTCCAGATATATACAAAACATTCAGCAAAGGTAATAAAAATTTGGAAGTAATTCTTTGAAAGTTTATTTTTTAGGTAAAAAATGAGGTGATTTTCTTATCACGTTTGTTTTGGCTTGTTTCTTTTTTTCTTCTTTTCTTTTCCCTATATAAATGTTACAATATCTAATTGTTGAAAACAACATTAGCAGCTCTGAAACAGAAAAGATAAGGATGCGTCAAGGAATCGAACCCTGTATCAAATTTTCGTTTGAGAGTTGCTAATATCGTCTTCTATTATTAAATAAGAAAGGTTTCACTCTTTACGTTATTCCAAAAATAAATAAAAAAAATCATCTTAGACTTGTAGAAGAAGTCAACAGATATCGTACATTAAAATAAAAATCGATTTATTTTTTTATCCAAGACACTACCTAGATTACATTTAGTTCTGGTAAAATCTTGCAATCATACATACTCGTACAGATAGCCAGCCAACGAAAATATATGTTTAAATATTATAAATATTAAAAAATATTGTCTTCATTGATTAAAAGTTACAATTTGAGGTTGTAGGAAGGTACTCATAAACCTACTTATATCCTTGTTTATTTCTTTATTTGTTTCTCTTGTTGTTTGTTCCACATTTTTTTATAAGTATAATATTACTTCTTAGTTTTTGTACTCTACTGTGTGAAACTTATATTTTTAATATCAAATTATCTAAATAAAATGGTACCTATTACCTTTCACTTATACAGGGTGTTAAGGGACGTACTTGAATTACTTTAACCAGTGATTCCTGACATTATTTGGAGTAAAAAATGCAAATAAATTTTTTGTCTCCGGTGACATTTTTGATGTTTTTTTTTTCTACAAAAGCATAAAAAAATGGTGTGTTGGACAGTTGGAGGCGGGATAAGGGGTAGGTCGGCTACTCGGCGGAGTGACCAGTGACGACATGCGAAAAAAAAGAATTTTTGTTTGATTTTGAAGAAAAATTTTTGAAAAAAAAAAAGTCACCGGAGACCAAAATTACATTTTTTACATTTTTACTGCAAATAATGTCAGGAATCACTGGTTAAAGTAAGTCAAGTGCGTCCCTTAACACCCTGTATATTGCATGTTCCTCCCGTTCTAATACGAGTTTTGTAACTCATCGGATTGACCCAGCAAGAAATAAAAACAATTAATAGGTATTATAAATATCGACGACGGAAAGGAAAAATAGCCTTGTACAGCTGTTAAACATTAAGATGATGTCTTGCGACATAATGCAAAATCATACAAAATCGTGTATTTTTGTTTTGAAAATTTAATCGCTTAAAAGTATTTAAGATGCTTCAATTAAATACTGCGTGTAGAACATATCTTTGCCCTTATTTTTTTTATAAGTCTTTTAATAAGCCTAGAAAAAAATAAAGTATTAGGTCTATAAAAAAAACTTTCAAGTGCAAACTCTCCTACTTGTAAACCCCTCTTCGTATTTAATTTTATTGTATAATGTGGCAAATTTAGTTTCTTTTATGATAATCGCGAAAAAAGTGGATATTTATGCATGAACTTTCCGAAATAAAATAAAATGTGCATTTTCGCGTTGTTATTTTTGACATCAATCAAGACCGCCGGCATTCGACGAAAATGTTATTTCAAAGTGAACCTTATGCCATGGACGTAAGGACCACACAATCGTCACCGCCTTTTTGTCGCATTCTCCACCCAACCGTTGTGGTGGACAGACGTCCTCGACGTCCGTAACTCTCTGCGCCGTAAAATGTTATTCGAGTTTACGTACTATCGATTTTAAAATTTCCTAGTTATATACGTAGATGTTTGAATATACCGGTTAACCACTTTATAATTTACTTTATTTATATAATAATACTCGTATTTGAAAAAAAAATATATAATTCTGTTGCCAAATGTCGTTTGAAGTAGGCAATAACTTTGCCTATGATTTGACATTTACAATTTTAAATCTGGCGCGCTTTTGAGTATTAAAGTGACAACAGTACCGCACAGTGAGCAAATTTCAATGTATCGTTAACAATTTAATATTTATAAATTCGTTTCATTTTCCGTATAAAGCGACTTCCTTGAAGTAATCGATTCACATTTTGAAAAAGTTATATTATTTTTATTTAAAAAAACACGATTTTTAAAATTCCGCCGTAACATTAATGAACTTAATTATTTTTACGTTGTTAACACTGGCATAAATCTAACTATGCACATCAAATCTCCGTAGAAGAGAAACGTATTAACTTTAATTAATTAACTTTTATTGCCAAGTTCTTACTTTCGGGGAATGATTAAATATATTTTTTTTGTTTATTAATACCTAAATTACAGTCCGAAGCTTTCCCGTTCAGTTGTTAACCGCCAAGCTGTTGGTGAATATTTTTGTTGAAAATTGTTATTTCCAATATTTTTATTTTTAAATAAATGCAAATTGTCCAGAAGAATTTTAAACAATCTAATTTATTAGCAGTTCAAATGTAATTGTAGGCCTCCTGGTCAAATGTATTTGACGGCCTCCGTGTTTGAGGGGAAAGGCTCTCGTCTAGCGATCCGATGGTCGCGGGTTCAAATAATTAAATATAATATATTATGGTATATTTGCGGCATGTTCCGGAATGGAAGATACTCTCAGTATCGCCCTGGTGTAAGACCAAAATTCGAAATTGAAACGTTGCTTAGTGACCAGATCTGAATACTCAGGTACTTCCCCACCTTCCTCTTCCCCATCTCTTTCGCTTCCTCTCTTCCTTCAGCCTCACAACATACCCCAATTGGGGATGCCATAGTCTCACTGACTCCAAATAGCAGTAGTTGAGATTCTTCACATAAAAAAAAGGCACTAGAAAATAAGATAAATCTTCTTCATAGAAATTACGCCATAATTTTGTTAACTGTTAATTAAAGTTTAGTCGGTATTATATAAAACAGATTCCCAAGAATGAAGATTTTTTTTATCCACTTAAAATTTGGAGTTCACCACTCTCAGTCAATTACTTAACTGTAAACTAAAAGTTTGCATTAATGTACCCTCCTCCACCCAGAGCAAATGATTTCTTCATATATTCCGTCCTCTTCAAAATTCGCGTTAATACATCCCTTCTTACAGATCCTTCTTTAAGCCGCCCCACAACGCTGCCCAACTGGTTGCTTGAAAATAAAAACTTTTCAATAGAATTCTAAAGAAATGTGAACTGCAAGAGTGTATAGAAGAGTTAAATAAATCGTATGATAAAATAACTGTAAATTGCATATTAATAACTACCTATAAAGTTATATTTTAAAAAATAATTTAAAAATTCAAAATTATTAAACATTTTTTATTAATAAACTATACAAATCTTAAGTACGTTCAAATGTTTTATAAACCTAGTCTATTCCATGCGAAGGAGAGCGGTTCATCTTGGTTCATGAGTTAAAAAAACAGTCTTTACTGCCTCCTGTAAAATTTGATAAATGAAAGTTACTTGTTCTAATATATTCTATTTCAATGTATCGTTAACAATTTAATATTTATAAATTAGTTTCATTTTCCGTATAAAGCGACTTCCTTGAAGTACTCGATTCACATTTTGAAAAAGTTATATTATTTTTATTTAAAAAAACACGAT
This sequence comes from Glyphotaelius pellucidus, assembly GCA_936435175.1. NCBI lineage: Eukaryota > Metazoa > Arthropoda > Insecta > Trichoptera > Limnephilidae > Glyphotaelius > Glyphotaelius pellucidus. The sequence continues at coordinate 9,957,466 of OW386551.1, read as the reverse complement.
TTTTAAAATTCCGCCGTAACATTAATGAACTTAATTATTTTTACGTTGTTAACACTGGCATAAATCTAACTATGCACATCAAATCTCCGTAGAAGAGAAACGTATTAACTTTAATTAATTAACTTTTATTGCCAAGTTCTTACTTTCGGGGAATGATTAAATATATTTTTTTTGTTTATTAATACCTAAATTACAGTCCGAAGCTTTCCCGTTCAGTTGTTAACCGCCAAGGAGAGCGAAAGTGAGTGAAGGAGAGCGGTTCATCTTGGTTCATGAGTTTAAAAAACAGTCTTTACTGCCTCCTGTAAAATTTGATAAATGAAAGTTACTTGTTCTACAAATTAGGCCCATAATATGTTAATTTTACCATGTATTTTGATAATCATAAATAAGTATTTAATATAATTATTATGTTCATATTTTTCACAATTTTTACCACAGTGTATTTGAGGGCGGAACTCGGGATTTATGAGCCTGACGCCTCTCGTCTATTATTGGTTGTCAAGTTTTCTCAAGTATTTTATAATCCCTCGCAAAACAGACGATTTCGAATTTTTCAAGGACTATGGGATCACCTTAAAGATGAACCTACACAATAAGCTATATATTGTTTGTTTGTGTTTGCGTTCATCAGGTTAAGTTTTCTAGAATATCACGGAACATGAGGTAAACTCTAGAAGACTTGATTTGATGAACACAAGCAATAACGAAATAGTTTGTTGTTGTGTAGCTTTATCTTGTCACAGCTGTATGGCGCTTTAGCCATTTTCCCTTTCCATTGTCATTGTTTCACATAAATACTAAATGAACCCGAAATTAAGGTAGGTGCCTCCCTATCCTTCGTAGGTAGGCACCTATCATTCCTGTAGGGAGTTGGCTGTCACCACCTGTCTGATTTTTTGGCAGCTATACCGAAGAAAATAGCGATTCAAAGCAGAGGTAGGCATAAGAGCTCGTTCACACACAGCTATAAAATATGAAAGATCATCGCACGCCATACAATCTCTTCAGAACGTATCTCCATACAATCCATTCAGAACGTTCACACCTAAGAGGTATAAGCGAAGATCAATCATAGACAATACACATCTTACCACGGAACCGCTCCAGAGGCGATTTACTAAAAGGTAAGCACCCCCCTTTCCGACGACAACAGGAGAAGGGGTTATTGTAATTACAATATTCAGATGACAGATTTCAGTACAAAAAATGTGCATTCCGTTGCCGCTCCCTAATTCAACTGACCCCCTCTCCTACTTCAGGAAGAAATATTTGATAGCGTCGTGTGAAAGTACAAAAGATAAGCGCTCGCGGTTCAACAGATATCTGCTCGCAGTTTTATAGCTGTGTGTGAACGAGCTTTAATAATTGTGCTGACATTTGTAAAACAATTTACGATTTCCAGATAAATCTGTCTTCAAAAAGTTGTAATATTTTTTAATGATTCGCTTTCGTTTCCACGTTCCTACCTAGAAATTATGGATATACATCTTTCAATCATTTTTGGCATTAAATATCATCACTGGACCGTGAATCGCCAGTCATTACAAATCACGACTGACGATTAAAATTCGTAATGAGTTCAATTATTATTATAATTAGTTAATATTTTCATTGTGTTGGATGGATAATAGATACCAATCTATTATTTTATAAAGGATATTACTGTTTTGTCGGAACGGAAAATTTTATGGATTTAGATCAACTTGTTAGAGTGAGTAGGTAGGTACCTACCTAACTATGCTTTTGATTTGACGTTTTGATAATGTCTAGTGAATTACGCTGTAACTGAAGCTTTATGATGATAATCAGCGGTTCATTCAACCACAATAACGTGTAGGTATTCTTGTCAGTATCATCTTTTTTTTTTGTTTTTCGTTAACTCCACACAGGAGGCTCTGAGGAAAATAATTTCTCTCAGAGCCTATGTCATCGCGGGAGTTGCTGTGTGGTGGATCTTTTGGACAGGGAGGAGAAGACGTTCTGGGAAGGAAAAAGGTATGAGGGGTGGGTTGGAATCTGGGGGTCAGTGACTTAGATACGAATAGCCTAAGTCGATTTTGATCGCGTGCATTTTCAACGCGTGTACGTCATAGGTTCTCAACGCAGATGATACTGCCCCCTTGTGGGCGCTTGAGACTTTCAGGAGGGCAGTAGAAGACCCAAAGAAAATTAGGGGGCGTTGAGATGGCATAGTGAGGGCTTGGGCAGGTAAAAAAATATGGTCTAAAAAAGACTAAAGAACACGCTAGTCATGTACTAATAAAGCAAAGTCAATTTTAATATTGATTAATTTTTGTGTGTATTGTAATCATTTTTAGCACGTGTGCGGAAATTTACATATTTCGGTAGTTGGATGAAAATTGAACTGAAAGATTCCATTACATTCAGATCTACATTAAATTGCAAGATAGACATTTGTTTTTATTTTTTATTATACAATATCATCATCGCCTGTATTATTATTATTAAGAATTGACACTTTATCATGAAAACAAGAAGGAAGGAGGGAGCAACCCAGTATTTAAAATACAAAAGAATTGCCCTTTTAACTTGCTAAACAAAAGGTTTAACAAATAATCCTATATTTTTAATAGAATTATTGATTCCGTGACAGTTGAGCCCCCCCTCCCCTACAAGGGGGCGCCACTATCAAATTTCTGCCCCGGTTTGAAAAAGTCATAGATCCGAGACTAGGTTAAACGAAAGGAAACTTGTTTTTGATTCATAAGAAGTAATAAAATTATCGATAACATCGACAATGATTGTTGTTTAATGTTCTAAAAATTATGAAACTGTTGATGGGTTTTTAAACTAAGTATTTGTTATGTTGGTAAGCGTTCTTGAACAATCCATGAAAAACTCGGGAAAATGGAAAAAATACTAGTCTTAATCCGTCAGCACTGGCGATGGGTAAAAAAGACCAGAGGTCATTATTAAATCACGATAATTTAGGGGGTATTTCACCGACCTGATGATAACTCATCCATATGATAGCATATATCTTCTGCTTCTCCTTACATATAAAGTTCACTGTCTGGCGGGCGCAGTGGATTTGTTTTTTTCCGAGTTTGAAGAAACTTAGCACACTCGGTAAAAATTGATCACCTTTTAAAAACAGACTTATGAATTTCGAGCTGTCGACATAATAATTAATGAGAATATTTCGAAAGTAAGAGGGTTCTCTTCTGTAAAGTTTAATTAGCACATTTTTTATACTGTTTAAAAGTCTTAGTTGTGAGGAACCAGTGTGCAACATGGTGGTACCGATTTGGGGTGCCATAGTCACACTGGTTCTAGACGTTGGGAGTTGGGAGTCATGGGAGGTAGGTAAGCAAGAAATAAGGAATGCTTGTTTGAAATATCCAAAACAAGTTAACAAATAATGAGTACCATAGCATATTATTATTATTTTTTTTTTACATGAGCTCCACACAGGAGGCCCTGAGGGAAATTATTTCCCTCAGGGCCTATGTCATCCTTGGGGATGCTGTGTGGAGGGTTTTTTTTAAGGAAAAGGGGGAAAGGAGAGTTCTGGGAAGGAAAAGGGTTTAAGAGTGGGTAGGAATCTGGGGTTCAGTGTGTCCTGGTCATCCACCTCCAAGACCTAGATAAACCTCACCCCATGAATCCGGGCACCCCTGCTAAATCTCCAAACGTAGTGAACCACTTGGGGTGACCTATGGCAGAGGTGTTGGTTATCCACTAAAGGTTCCCGTGGCGGCGGTACCCATTCCCGCCTCCCAAATTCACAAAGGAAAAAAAATTTATTTAATAATAAAAAATGCTAAAGACACATTAGTTGTTGAAAATGAATGTTTAACAAAAAGAACAAAAATTTGCAGATATAAAAGGAATTGAATGAAAATGACTTAACATTGTAAATAATGTATTATTATACTTATTAAGCATTAGTAATAAGATGAATTGAATTGTAATATGTGCTTAAGCCGCCGCAATTCGAATTTCGACCGATTTCTTACATATTTCCCTTAAACATTTGAAGTTTTTAAGCTCTTAAAAAAATATATGTTATTTTTGAAGATAATATCTAGATACGTTCCACGCCGAAACGCAAATTATATGAAATTCCCTCGATAGAAAAAAATCGCAAAGTACGCTCCGAAAATTATTTAAAACAAGTCTATTTCTATTATTTTACAAGTTATATTTGTGAAAAAATTCACAATGTTTCTTTAAATGATACTTAAGATACGTTCCATGAGATTTTTGCTCTATTTTAAACGAGTCATGTTTTATTAAGCTTTTTTGTAATTTTTGCTTCAATTTTATCGATTTAAATATATGCACGCTCTCTCCAACATTCGTAATTACATATCTCTCCATATACTTCTTTTCGAGAGCGGTTACGGGGCCTTAAGAACAGTTTGTTCATAGCCTGTAATACGACTAATATAAAACTGAAACTTTACTGTTTTCAGCCTATCACAACCATTTTCAGACTGTCTCTTAAGCATAAAATATGTATTTAAATTCGAAAATCACAATATTATACATTTAAGTGGATCATTTGGTGACCGTCATTAAGTTTTCGCATTAATAACACTTGTATCGAAACAGTTATACCGATGCTACATCACTCTGTGATTTACTCCAAATCATTTTCATAGTCGCTTGCCTTGCTCAGAACCTCTCCGATCACCCGTGGGCAATACACTATTTATCCATGCCCTATTACCTGCTCCATTTTAACCTTAAAACAGCTAAACATTTATATAAATATTTTATTAACTTCCTTTTTTAGATACAGTTCTTAGGATGATTCTATGTCACATATCTGTATTGCAGTAGGAAAATGGATACAGAGGTGTAACTAAGAAATAAATGTATGTATCCGTCAACCATCCTAACAAGCAGAGTTAAGAAATCACTGAAAAAACAAACTGACAGCTGACAGGCTGAAACGTAGGCAGCACAGATTTTACTTGTCTTCTCTGTATCCACAACTCAGTGCCAACTGCCATCAACGGACTCAGACACTCAGTAGCGATAATCTATAAGCCGAAACCAGCATCCTTTGTGTTCATACTCAATGAGTTTCTTGATTTTGTTAGTTATTGTAATCCATGCATGAATTGGTTATGTACCAATGTTAGCAGAGAAAGACAGAGTCATTATGATGTTGTACAAAGCAAAGTAATCTTGAGCCAGGCCTCAAGACAGATCAAACCAGCACTTCTTTGATAAAGCACTGGTCAAAATGGTGACACTGGGAGAGAAGGTTTCTGGAAACAAAATCATTTGATTATCAGAAGTGGAATAGTACCGTCTATGGGAGAGCAGTTAGTTTATACCCGAGAGAGGTCACGAAATTAATACCCGGTAAGAATGAAACTAAAAATGGAATATTAATGTGATTAATCCGGAAAGAAAGACGTTTAGTGTAAGGAGAAAATACGACGACCTTAATTACTTGGCAAAGATGTTGGGCTACAACCACAGGTGTCTTCCAATTTCCTTGACGAGTTTTCAACAAAGAAGTCTTCTAAATCATACTGTTTTACACATACCGTTAGCGGTCAGACGAAAAGAGATGAAATTAACATTAAACTTTTATGTAAGCATATAAACTTATACCCAGGGCTGTTCCTGTGGAGGTCAATTGGAGCAGTCTGGCACCGATTTATAAGTCACCAAGGAGCCGTGGAGCCAATGCCCTGATAATAACCCAACTTGTAACGCAGCGCCCTTTACCACATTTATACATGTTATTTGCACCAGAAGTCGTTTGTTATGGAACCGATCCTGAATATACTCAACAATATGTTTTGTTGACGATTTGACTCATCATTGCGGCGGGTACATTGAAAACCAAGAATACTCAATATTTTATGCATTTCTCTAAAAATTTCCACAAATAAATACAAAATGAATGAAGTGATAGAAGAAGTTGAGGACACCCGACGAAGACATGGCGTGATTATGTGAATCAAATGCTTGAGTAGGGTCATTCAAGATTCAGAATAACAAAAAAGTTTGTATGAATATGAATGAAGCAAGGAGTGTTTGCCAAGACAGAGTTGTGGGGCGGTCCATCCTCTCTGCCTAGGACCAGGTGTTGAAATGGCGTTGAAATATTGTATTAGCAACTTGTTTCAGTGCAAATACTCTCCACTGACTCTTCAATATTCTCTAGTGACAGAATTCTCAGTATTCTCAGACAAAATAGTGTTTTTGACTCGCCCTTGTAATGGGAGATTATAGTTCCCACGTTAACTGTATATATTATGTAATAAATAAATATTACCTTAATAAAACTAATTTATCATAAAATATTTATAATGTAAATATGTACCACTTTGTTTACTTTTAAATCTTCTTGCTGATAGTGAATAATTAAATAATTGTGGGTCACTTGTTTTTTTAATTTATTTCTATTTATAAGTATTATCTGTCTGTAAACTTATGTGATCAATAAATAGAAACTAGATGTTCAAATACACATATAAATAGCATGGTTTTATTTTTAAATTTATTTTGTAAATATTAACAAAATCAATATTGGATCTATTAATAGTACAGTACAACAAACATGAATTGGACGAAGTGAACGAACTGAAGGAAAAACAAAAACAATAATAAATGGAAAAGGACTATAAAAGAAAAAAAAATAAGCCTTACATTGATATTTTATTTAAAATACGAATGTACGACAAACATAAACTGTGTTAGGTAAGAACGTGGATTAAAGTAAATGCATCGATTCCGCAGTGGTATTGCAGATTGCTATATGAAAATTAAGCACTCAGGTTTTAGGTGGTCTTTAATTTTGCATGCGAAATAAAGAGGGGGTTAGTTTAAAAAATTGAATCTTGATTTAAGTTACCCCTTTGTTATATGAAACAAAATATATATTCCAAGGAAAAAAGAGTAATTGTATTTATATGGAATTTTTTCAAAGCAAAAGAACAATTGTTCAGAAGATATTAGAAAAACAAAGGACAAAATTTTAAGTGTAATATTTGACCTATCCTGTTATTTTTAATGCACACAGTATTTAAATGTGGATAACTTATCAATAACAATAAAATAAAATATACAGGTACCACTGATGGCTCATTTGTAACTTTTCACTTTTTCACATAAGCGATCCATGAATCAAAAAGAGAGGTTTTACCTTGAACATAACAGATTAAACTTAACACAAAGATAAATAACATGTGAGCAAAAAATGTATTTTATTCTTCTGGTGCAAGCTTTAGTTTCAACTGTTTTAACTTCAATATGGCGGTATAGGTTGCATCAATCTGTTTTTGTATGTTAACCGATTCTACAATGTAGTTTAAAGCATTGGTAAACAGATTCTGTGCTTGATATAAGTTCTGAGGTACCAGAATCCCAAACCATCGAATGGGGTTAATATACCCAGCTTCTGGATCACAAGGCCTGTTATGTAGAATTAGAGAATCATGTAATGAGTCCTCAGCAGGTTTCGTCTCTACAGTGGATAAAGCGGAGAAATCTAGCGTGTTTTCTGTTGGAAGTTGTACAGTTGAAATAGTGGCTTGTCCCATGATATAACGAGTCTTTGCCAAATGGATGCTGGCGTTGTTTGTGGCATTTTCAACATTGACTTGACACTTGACTCTGTCCTCCATTAACCTCAACATCTCTAGGGTTAATTTGTCCAGCAAAACACACACTTCTTGTTTTTCCATCGTGGTTTTTGTAATGTAGATTTAATAAATGATCCAAGCTGCAAAATAAGAGTGTAATAAATACATGTTTTCATTTCGATTATAATTGTGAAATAATCAATTTTTGAACATAATATTTTGTTTTTACGTAAATAGGTTAACAGCAATCACTCACTCGCGGGCCCTTGGATTTAAAATAACTAAATCCTTTTAATTATTAGTTAAAAATGTATGACACTACCGAATCACTTCAGTATTTTGCAACACGAAACGTCACATGACATTTGACAGGTCTGATTTTTGAGTGTTGCTGTAACAAAAAATTCCAAATAATCGATTTGCAATAATGCACGTAAGAACTGAGGGTTCTTTCATAAGCACGAAATTAATTAACTTCAATCGTGAGAACAATGAAACAAAATTATTATTTATGAATCCGAAATTTCCATTTATTTTTGTTAAAATACAAATAAAACATCATCTTTTCCGAAACGATGTTATTCCCTCGTTTTATTTTAGATAGGCTGACATCTTTGAAATGTATTTGTAACTATGAGAGCGTAGCGGCATCTATTCAAATACAGTGGAAGCTATTTCCACAAGAAAAGATGTTTTCCAGACGTGAAATTATTCGGAAATTTTTTAGTTTTATTTATTTCATCAATCTATCATTTGGATAGAGTTCTAACTTCACTTTACCTTGTTCTGAAATATGAGGTGTCAAATTTTGCAAATATAATTACGCATAATCTATTTACCAATTGCCGATTTTGAGGTTGAATCTTTTGAAAAGTAATTTTATTTTAATTGAACATATTATATTAAATAAATATTTAAAAATTACGTCAACATTCCATTTTAGAACATGCCTAAAACCAGCCTAAAATAGAACCATACGAAAAAAGTTAGGGCATAATAATTTATTGCATAAGGTTCTAATGACATTTCCCAATGCAATTCCAAGCTACATAGAGCCACGATCTATTCAATTCTTTTGCTTCTTCAATCTTTGCAAATGAACTTTGTGGAGTCATTTTTATTTAAAACACGTTGATACTTTTGAATAAGTTGTGGTGTTTTACGAAGTAATTTGTTTTTCATTTAATTAAATATTTTGCATTAATATATGATACTTAAATTAAAATACGTTGCACAAGATTGGAGCTCAAAGTCAAAGACTGTTAAATAGATTAAATAGAAAATTCGTTTTTTGCAAAATTTTAAACCTTAGAACATAGCAAGGCGAAGTTAGAACCCTGTCAAACCAAAGAAATTATAAAATCAAGCTACATGTATTTTTCATTTTTCCAGCTGTCACGGAATCAATAATTCGATTAAAAATATATTACATTATTTGTTGTACCTTTTTGTTTAGCGAGTTAAAAAACAATTTTTTGTATTTTAAGTACCGGGTGGCTACCTCCTCCCCTCTCGTATTCATGATATAGTGTCAATTCTTAATAATAGTAATACACATAAGATTATTAGTACGTGATTAGCGTGTTTTTTTTTTGTCTTTTTAGACCATTTTTTTTACCTGCCCACGCCCTCACTGTGCCATCTCAACGCCCCCTAATTTTCTCTGAATCTTCTACTGACCCCCCTGAAAGTCTCAAACGCCCGCAAGGGGGCGTTATTGCCCACGTTGAGAGCCTATGATCTAACCTAACGTAACCTATTTAACAATTTTTTTCATCACTTTTAATGACTTCACTGGAGATGTTAAATTTGTATGTTGTTGAGTCGGTAACCGTATTTGCTGCCTTATTATATAAGTTAGCTGGAATATAAAATTATTAAAATTCCATGCAAAACTTTGTCCTTTTGTAGAACCCAAAAACCTATTCAGTTTGATTATAAACTTAATAATGTTTGTCTCTCTACAGTCACATCTATCAAGGACCTTGGGGTTACTCTAGACTGCAAACTTTCTTTCCGGGATCACATTAATAACATCGTAAACAAATTACTTAAACAACTCGGCTTCATTCATAGAATTACCGCTGACTTTAAATATATAAGTACACTTAAAACTCCTTACTGTTCGCTGGTTCGCCCTCACCTTGAATATGCTAGTGTCATTTGGTCTCCTTTCTATGCTGTCCATATTTGTCACATCGAATCAGTACAACATCGCTTCCCACGAGGAATTGCTTGGAGATTAGGACTTGAAAAAGGCAAGTACTCGTATGATGAAATTGAACAAACTTTAAACACTTCTTCTTTAGAAAAACGTAGAAAGAACACTGATCTAATTTGCATATTCAAAATTATCAACAGTATTGCTGACACACCTGCTTTGTTACAACTCATCCAGTTTAACATCCCTTCCCGTAGACTCCGAAATAATGAATTGCTGTTCCTCAATCAACATTCTACTAATTATGGATATCATTCTCATTTATCCAGAATGTCGAGACTTGCAAGTCAAATCATTGAATTTTTTGGTGTTAGCCTAAATGACTTTCGGCAGTCGATACGAAATGTGTAATTTTTAAAGTCTTTTAAATCCATCTTCAAGCTTTGACTTGTAGTCTTCTATATGTTCTTTATATTATAATTCGTCAATGCTCTTCTTTTACATGTACTTTCCTTTCATTGTCATCTCTTTTTTTATTCGTGTTATTGTTATGTTATTAATGGACTATTTGTCCGTAAATAAATAAATAAATGACAGTTGATCCCCGATAGTCGGCGAACCGACAGTTGACCTCCGTACGGTTTATCCCCCCAGATAGATGATCCCTCTGCCAATAGATCCCTCGGACAGTTGATCAACTTAAGGATTATTTCAGCTGAAGGTCCTCATTGGTAAAACTGGAAATTCAAAAACAAATATTTTTGATAACATGTGCGGTGTCCCTGAAGGAGTATCTATGCAATGCTTTGAGGATATACCGCTGAATAACAAAATACGACATACATATCTGTGCAGTCGGCTTGGAAAAAACATGACAGGTATAGGTACCTACTACCTACCTATTTGCAAATAATACGAGTATAATGAAATGTCCCCGAAGGATTGTAGATAGATGATATACAGGATTGTTGGGATGTTCAGGGAAATACGCTGTACCTATTTACATTATAACAATAACTAGATTCCCTCGATGGCGTATGCAGAGAGGGTATGTTTGGCCGACCAAAATCGATATACTTATATCTGCAGGCGTGTTGAATGTAGATCCTTTACACACATATTTACTAAATACGGAAAATATAAAAATCTCAATTGTTCCCAACCGTCTAGAGCCAGTGAGACTATGGCACTGGAGAGGGGTAAGAGATAGAGGGGGGGGTGAAGGTGGGGGAAATCCCTGACTCCTCAGATCCGGTTACCAAACACGGCTAAAACCATTTCAAGCAACGTTTCAAATTTGAAAGGTGGTTTTACACCAACAGGGCTATACCTGTTATCTATTATATAACAATATTAGTAAAACATAATGGTAAATACTTAATACGTATATACTTATTCATTGTTTATACTAAATATTGTTTCACAATTCTAAGAAAATCGATTTACTCAAAAGTACATAAATTGATCTAACTAACTGTACAAACAACATTGAAGGTCATGTCAGAGACGGATTTCACAGACGGATTTCACAGTTCACAGACGGATTTCCCCAGCACAAACTTTTCACACTTCTCACTAGTGTGAAATTTTTTTTTGTTTATTGATGTTGTTAATATTGATTAATGCATAACAATGCTCACTTATGTGGTTATTGATATGCCCATCTACTCTTATTTTCGACGATTTAAAAAATATTATTGCTATTATTATTACAATAGGGAGGTATAAAACAGCAAGCTTCCTAAAACTTGTCCATTTTTCAAGTGAGACATTTCCAGTTTTCAGATTCCAATAAATAGGGAACCTTACGTGAAAATGTACAGATATCATTAGCTATATACAGGTACACAGGTAGGTAGGTACTGTTTGAAACAATGTTCTTAAGCCGCCGCTACCCGAATTCGACCGATTTCTTACATATCTCCCTTAAACATTTGAAGTTTTTAAGTTCTTAAAAAAATACATGTTATTTTTTAAGATAATATCTAGATACGTTCCACGCCGAAACGCAAATTATATGAAATTCCCTCGATAGAAAAAAATCGCAAATTTCCGAAAATTATTTAAAACAAGTCTATTTCTATTATTTTGCAAGTTATATTTGTGAAAAAAAATAAATGTTTCTTTAAATGACACTTAAGATACGTTCCACGATATTTTTGCTCCATTTTAAAAGAGTCATGTTTTATTAAGCTTTTTCGTAATTTTCGCTGCAATTTTATCACTTAAAAATTAGCGCGCTCTGTCCAACATTCGTAATTACATATCTCTCCATCTTCTTCTTTTTCAGCCGAGAAGCGCCGCCTTAATAAGTCAGTACCCCTCGTACGTAATTACGTATGTCTGGTAATGTTGTAGGCAGCTTGAAAACAAGCTTATGGACCCGAGTGGTTAAGCCCCCACATTCCGCATTTGTACCGGTTTATAACATATTTCTAAACACTTTCAGTTTTTAAGTTCTTAAAAAATATACGTTATTTCTGAAGATAATATCTGTACATTTGTTGAGCCGAAACGGTAATTATATGAAATTCCCCCGATAGAAAAAAATCGCGAATGATGTTCAGAAAATTATTAAAAACACGTTTTGTTCTGTTATTTAATATGAAAAAATTCATAGTGTATCTTTAAATGTAACTTAAGCATTATTTGTCTAGAAATTTTTACTTCATTTTAAAGGAGTCGTGTTTTATTAAATATTTTGACCATTTTCGCTTAATTATAATAGTTTTTTTTTTTTTTTATATTAGAGCGCTCACTTTTACATTTGTACTTACATATCTCCCTTTCTTCTTGTTCTTTCCGAACGATTTCTACCTTACGGCCCGCATTAAGTGCGAGATTTTGAAATTTAAATCAATTTTTATAGGCCTTATACTTTATTTTTTTTCTAGGCTTATAAAAATACTAATAAATAAAAATACTCGATTATTTCAAAAGCAAATACTATGTGTTCTATCCTCAATATTTTATTAAAGTTAATGATTTTAAATTTTAAATAAATTTAGTCTAAAATATTTTTATATGATCTAATTTTCAAACCAAAATCACATGATTTAGATATGTAAATACGAATGTTAGAGGGAGCGCTGTGAAAACTGTGACTTATTTTTATTTTTATGTGAATACCTCACAAGAGTCCCAGCTTTTCCCGTCTGGAGCCAGATACTATGGGTATGTTGTGAGGATGAAGGTAGTGGGGAAGGAAAGGAGACGGGGAAGATGAAGGTGGGGAACAAAGCCATTTAAAGCAACGTTTAAATTCTGAATGGTGGTCTTACACCAGGCGAAACTGAGAGTATCTGCCACTCTGGAAAGTGCCGCAAATGTACTATAAATCATTTTAAAAGAATTAAATAACACAAATAAAATTCCTTTGCCCACACCGGGATTCGTTCCTGCGACCTTCGGATTGCGAGTCAAGAGCCTCTACCACGGAGGCCGTCAAAAATGTCACGAATCGTTTAAAATCGTGTAAAAATCCCATTGGAAATGTCTTAAAAACAGCTTTTAAAGAAACAATGTGAAATTTTTCATACACAAAACTTGTAATAACACAAAAAACGTGTTTAAAATAATTTCACAGAGTTCGGAGCGGGACGAGCCCCGCGCCACTTCAGGCCGCCGCGCAGAAAAGTAAAGACCGAAAGTAAGATAACGATTTACAGAGCAGTTCACTGTGAGACTTTTCTGCGCGGCGGCCTGAAGTGGCGCGGGCACGTCCCGCTCCGAACTCTGTGTGTAAAGGGCACTATTCTTTAAAAACTTAAAATGTTCAAAAGAAATATGTTATAAAACGGGAGAAATTCGGAATGCGGCGACCTCGAACCTTAAGGTGATCCGGCCAAAATCGAACATTTTTTAAAGGCCTGTTACTTTATTTTTTATAGCCTTATAAAGAGATTTACCAAAAAAGTACCCGATTAAAGCAAAAGGTCAAAATATACTTTTACAGTATTTAATAATGAAAGCATCTAGAATATTTCTACGGGATCAAATTTTCAAACCAAAAACAAAATGATTTTGCATTACTTGGTTATGATATCGAATAAAAATATATTAGCATATTTATTGATAAAGCAATAAAGATATTAAATAAAAAGGGTTTCGTGTTACAATTTTTTATGAATTAATTAGATTATTTTACCTCCTCTACAACCTCATTTATTAACAAGGCCGTAGATAACTTGTGTTTGCTTCTATTTGAATACATTTAACTCTTTTTAGAATTAATGAGAATTAGCCACTTCCTACAATGACTTATGAAACAGTTCAATAACAAGGTATTACAGCTGTCAGTAGGTCATTGTCATTGCCTAGTGTGATGTTTAGTGTGCATTAAAACCATTCGGGAAATAAATCCAATGCACTTGTCGAAGGTAGGAGGTAGGAATTGATTATTATATAATATACAGTAAAGATAAGGCAATACTGCTGCTGTTATTTAATAAGGGCGAGGAGATCTGGGCTATGAAATGTCACGGCAAAAAATAATTAATAATTCTCATGCTGTGCGTTACTTTACGCAAATTTTCTCATATTATAAACACTTCTACTTCTTTAATAATAGTTGTTGTAAAATATCTTTGTGGCACCATTTTAATTAACCCATTAGGTCTCAGGTATATTTTGTCACAATTCAGAAAATTTCCGCTTTACAATAAATCAAAATAAATGAAATATTTCTGAAACCATAAAAAAAATAAAAACTGTTTTTGTAAGGTAATAATATAATATGCTTTCTAGTGTTATTATAAACAGATAGTTTTCTGAAATATTAAAATTTTCATTACGAACATGAAAAGTTTTAAAATTCACTCACCTTACGTTTTTCTGTCTGAAATTACTGATAAAAATAAGAAAAACACATATTTTTATTAGGCAAATGCATCTATTATAACCGTTATTATCATCACCTCACGTTTTTGTCGTTTCATGAAAAAATTCTTGATATTTTATACATTTCCTAGAATTGCTGACGGAAACTTGGTTTCTTAAAGGTGCACATTTCAATTTTTCTGTGGTTAAATCTTAGATTTGTTGAATATAAAGCATGGAGTTTTCTCTTTCTAACACCGTTTGGATTATATGTTAGAGAGATACAACGATTTATATGAGACCTATGTGAACTGGGAGAAATTCGGTCTCCTGAGATTATACGGGTTTAATGATAAAAAGCAAAAACAAATAATAATTAAATACTAATACTCAATTAAATATTATTATTTACCAAATATACATTTTTCAATAGCCTAGATTTAACTTCGGTTCACCATACGGGTTACTATATTTAATTTGTTGGTGTTATGATAATTTGACTCTCAGATAATTTGATTCTCTCAAATAATTAGCTTTATCTGCCAAGGTTATTTTAAACGTGAGCTATGTGTATGTATGAAAAAAACATAAACAATCCAAATAAACTCTCCTGAAAAAAACAGAGGATCAGCAAAGTGATCATCTTCTTTCTAATTAAATGAGCGAAACTCAATCGAAAATCTGGAAACAGAAAAATCAGAAAAAGACATTTGCACCTCTGGGACTCGAACCCAGGACCTCTCTACTTTCCGGGCGAGTGCTCTTGACCAATGGGCTAAGGTATCGATATCCAATTCGGTCACTTTTAACTGTACCATATACTTCGACTAAGAACCACCCATATTATCTTAATTTTCTTTAACGCATATTTTATTGGCTGTCATCATTATGTATGATTGCAAGATTCAAACCCAAACTAAATGCAATCTAAATGGTGTCTAGATACATTTTTAGCACATTAAATAAAATGGATACAAATTTATCCATCTCTTCACGATGCTTTGTACAAGGATAATTTCAACATCATTTCTTTATAACCCTCAATGTTTCATCTCTTAAAAATAACGGTTATGGCTACTCCGGTGACATGCATCCCTATGTTTAAATGTTTCTGGCTTTCACCTCTCACGATGGTTCTATTTCAAAACTATATAGAATACTGGAGTCGAATTCGGACTTAGAAGAGATGAAATGTTGAATGGCGGGGAAGCAATTTTAGATAAGGATTGATAGAAGAGAGGATATTTGTTTAAAGAAGAACAACCAACAATATGTGATCTAAAGTTCGCATTTCTAGATAGTCTAGGAGACGTACGAGGTAAACCCTACGTCATCGAGTACACGAATGAAACTACTTTGTAGTGATAATGGACATTTAGAAAGCCTTAAAAAAGCTGGTCTGCCGGTGCGCCTCTTGGCAGGAGCCGCGCAGTCATGGAAATAGTGAGTGATTTTTTTCGAAAAAATTACGTCATCGAGTACACGAACGGGAATGATTGCATATGATAAAGGTCGATTAGTAAATGAAAAAAAAGCAGGTCTGCCAACCGGCAGCCTGGCACGTTCGCAGGCAGCCGGCGTCAAAGTGGGATAAAAAATAGTAAATTTTACGTCATCGAGTACACGAATGAAACCAACGAATAACTATAGTCTAGATCATCCCATTGAAGAATTTCTTGGTCTGCCGACCAGCAGCCTGGCAGGTTTTTGTGTACGATTTTTTAAAGTATTTTTACCATTTTAAAATTATTTTCAATATCTTCATTATTATTTTTATTTCATTATGGTTTTAAAAACTAAGAATGCCATATTTTAAAAAAATAAGTGAGGATGATAAAAAAAAATAATTTGAGGGTACCGAGTGTACCCATCGGTCTGGCGAGCCTTTCGACGCCAAACAACTCACAAAACCTGCCGCGGTGCCCCTCACCGCTGTCGCGTGCCCATTTTATTGTACAAATTTATAATAATAATAGTCCTTTTAAAATTGCCTAATAGTCCATAGTGGTTGGAAGTTCGAAAAACCACCGCACCGTCGCCGTAGGAGCTGCGTTCGTCCGGAAAACGACGGAAATTTCCGAACCTCGTCCGTTTCATATCGGTTTCGCGTGCCCAGCTGCATCGAATACAAGATTGAAACCAACAAAAAACTGTAGTCTAGATCATCTCATTTATGACTTCTTTGGTCTGCCGACCAGCAGCCTGGCAGTTTTTTGTGTACGATTTTTTAAAGTATCTAAATTTTAAAAAATTAAAAAAAAATTATTTTCATTATTTTATTTTTATTTCAATATATTTAAAAAAACTTATAATGCCATATTTTTTAAAAATAAGTGATAATGATAAAAATAAAATAAAACTGATAGTTTCGAGTGTACTCAAAGGTCGGCGAGCCTTTCAACGTCAAATAACTTACAAAACCTACCGCGGTGCCCCTCACCGCTGTCGCGTGCCCATTTTATTAAATAAATTTATAATAATAGGAGTCATTTTAAGATTGCCTAATAGTTCATAGTGGTTGTAGGTTCGAAAAACTACCGCACCGTCGCCGTAGGAGCTGCGTTCGTCCGGAAAACGACGGAAATCTCCAAAAATATCTTAAACATTAAAAAAAAATTTCATTATCTTTATAATTATTTTTATTTCATTATGGTTTTAAGAACTTATAATGCCATATTTTTTAAAAATAAGTGATAATAATAAAAAAAAATAAATTTGAGAGTTCCATGTGTACTCAATAGTCGGGCGAGCATTTCGACGCCAAATAACTTACAAAACCTGCCCCGGTGCCCCTCACCGCTGTCGGGTGCTCATTTTATTATAAAAATGTATGATAATAGTACGCTTTTTAAGATTGCTTAAAAGTCTATAGTAGTTGGATATTCTAAAAACCACCACACCGTTGTCGTAAGAGCTGCATTCGTCCGGAAAACGACGGAAATGTCCGAACCTCGTCCGTTTCATATCGGTTTCGCGTGCCCAGCTGCATCGAATACAAGATCGAAACCAACTAAAAACTGTAGTCTAGATCATTCCATTCATGACTTCTTTAGTCTGCCGACCAGCAGCCTGGCAGTTGTTTGTGTACGATTTTTTTAATTTTTTAAAGTTTTAAAATTTAAAAAAAATATATTTTCATTATTTTATTATTATTTTTATATCAATATATTTTTTAGAACTAAGAAAGGCATATTTAAAAAAATATGTGGTAATGATAAAAATAAAAATATATTGATAGTTTCGAGTGTACTCAACGGTCGGCGAGCCTTTCAACGCCAAATAACTTACGAAACTGGCCGCGGAGCCCTTCGGCGCTTTCGCGTGCGTATACTATAATACAGAAATAAAATAATAATAGTCCTTGTAAGTTTGCCTAACTATCTATAATGGTTGAAAGTCCGAACAACTGCCACGATGCTGCGCTGTAAGAACTGCGTTCGTTCGGGAAAGACGGAAATTTCCGAACCCCGTCGGTTCCGAATCGTTGTCGCGTGCCCAGTCGTAGGACGTACGACGAGATTAGTTGAGGTAAATCTCTGACAATGAGGAGAATTGAATATAATTTCGGCTAAAAATGGTGTTTTATGCAAACAATTGTATTGATTACCTGATAAAAAACCTTTACATTTAAATGAATGCTAGAAATCCAATAAATTTCACTAATGAACGTTTTAACCAGCTTCCGAAATGATAAGAATTAGCAAGTTTAAGCATTGGAGTTCTTACCTTATACCTGAATCAAGAATAAACTTAGGATATCATATGAATTGATAAAGAAATCACTAGACTGAAAAGAGTTTTAAGGAATAATACCTGAGCGCAATTCCAAAAAAGTATTTAAAGTAAAAAAATAAAAATTTACAAACTTTAAAAAATCGTACACAAAAAACTGTTAGGCTGCTGATCAGCAGACTAAGGAAATCGTGAATGGAATGATCTAGACTTCAGTTTTTTGTTGGTTTCGATCTTGTATTCGATGCAGCTGGGCACGCGAAACCGATATGAAACGGACGAGATTCGGAAATTTCCGTCTTTTTCCGGACGAATGCAGCTCTTACGACAACGGTGTGGTGGTTTTTAGAATATCCTACTACATGGACTATTAGGCAATCTTAAAAGGAGTATTATTATTATACATTTTTATAATAAAATGAGCACGCGACAGCGGTGAGGGGCACCGGGGCAGGTTTTGTAAGTTATTTGGCGTCGAAAGGCTCGCCCGACCATTAAGTACACTTGGAACTCTCAAATTTATTTTTTTAATTATTATCACTTATTTTTTTTAAATATGGCATTATAAGTTTTTAAAACCATAATGAAATAAAAATAATTATAAAGATAATGAAAATATTTAAGATACTTTTGGCGATTTCCGTCGTTTTCCGGACGAACGCAGCTCTTACGGCGACGGTGCGGTGGTTTTTTGAACCTGCAACCACTATGAACTATTAGGCAATCTTAAAATGACTCCTATTATTTTTAATTTGTTTAATAAAATGGGCACGCGACAGTGGTGAGGGGCACCGCGGCAGGTTTTGTAAGTTATTTGGCGTTGAAAGGCTCGCCGACCGTTGAGTACACTCGAAACTATCAATTTTATTTTATTTTTATCATTATCACTTATTTTTAAAAAATATGGCACTATAAGTTTTTTTAAATATATTGAAATAAAAATACAAATAAAATAATGAAAATATATTTTTTTTAATTTTTTAAAATTTAGATACTTTAAAAAATCGTACACAAAAAACTGCCAGGCTGCTAGTCGGCAGACCAAAGAAGTCATAAATGAGATGATCTAGACTACAGTTTTTTGTTGGTTTCGATCTTGTATTCGATGCAGCTGGGCACGCGAAACCGATATGAAACGGACGAGGTTCGGAAATTTCCGTCGTTTTCCGGACGAACGCAGCTCCTACGGCGACGGTGCGGTGGTTTTTCGAACTTCCAACCACTATGGACTATTAGGCAATTTTGAAAGGACTATTATTATTATAAATTTGTACAATAAAATGGGCACGCGACAGCGGTGAGGGGCACCGCGGCAGGTTTTGTGAGTTGTTTGGCGTCGAAAGGCTCGCCAGACCGATGGGTACACTCGGTACCCTCAAATTATTTTTTTTTATCATCCTCACTTATTTTTTAAAAATATGGCATTCTTAGTTTTAAAACCATAATGAAATAAAAATAATAATGAAAATATTGAAAATAATTTTAAAATGGTAAAAATACTTTAAAAAATCGTACACAAAAACCTGCCAGGCTGCTGGTCGGCAGACCAAGAAATTCTTCAATGGGATGATCTAGACTACAGTTATTCGTTGGTTTCATTCGTGTACTCGATGACGTAAAATTTACTATTTTTTATCCCACTTTGACGCCGGCTGCCTGCGAACGTGCCATGCTGCCGGTTGGCAGACCTGCTTTTTTTTTCATTTACTAATCGACCTTTATCATATGCAATCATTCCCGTTCGTGCACTCCATGACGTAATTTTTTCGAAAAAAATCACTCACTATTTCCATGACTGCGCGGCTCCTGCCGAGAGGCGCACCGGCAGACCAGCTTTTTTAAGGCTTTCTAAATGTCCATTATCACTACAAAGTAGTTTCATCCGTGTACTCGATGACGTAGGGCTTACCTCGTACGTCTCCTAGACTAAGACCACAGAATGTACAATCTGGGGAATCAAGAATTAGAATTTTAAAATGGTGAGAAGGAACTATGTATATCCAATTCTCATTCGAATAAGTGAGGAAATTTCTTTTTTTGCAAAAATAGGTGAATTGTTTAAACCACGGTTTTTGTGGGGTAGTCCTATGTATAGAGGCATAGGAGGCTTTTTTGGATTGACTAGTAATGTGCCAACACTGTCCCCAAATATTGTAATATATCTTTAAGGATGGAAAAAATGTCAGAGAGTGGAATATGGTTTACAAGGATAAAAATAGCGTTAGATGCTCCTTGTTGCGTCAAGGAATCCGCAATATCGTTCTAATGGTGGAATTCCAATAATCATAAAAAAAGGTTAACCACGATGTGTCATGGCTAACATATTTTATGTTTTAATTATTAACTAATAATAATTGTTAACTAATATATATTAATTAAAATATTAACATATTTTATAAGCTTAGTTCCACTTGCGTGTGGTGTTTGCGTTAAGTGATTATTAGACATGTCGTGTCATGGCTAATATATTTTATGTATTAATTTTATTAACTAATAATTTTAGGGGGTATTTCACCATCTTGCTCACAAGCACTACCAATAGGATAAAGCATTTTTTCGATTTCACCATCCTTCAAGGATGCTTATGTGGGTAGATAAAGTTTATTTTTATTAATTGGTACTTTGACCAGCCAGTAACGTTTACCGGGTACAAATTAGCAAAGTTTTCTACCATATTAGCAAAGTTTTCTACCACGGGTTCAATAAATATGACAGACAGCTGCTGTCAAATCGTATTTGCATTACCCGAATTTTTCACGATTTCTACTTACGAAAATGCCGTTCTTGTAATCCATGACCAGCCTAAAGACAAAAACTCTCAACCACTTGGTGTGTTATTTTAATATATATATATTGAAGAATAATACAGAATTGTAGTACTTATATCATATTTCAACAACAATAACAAGTATATTAGGTTTTATGTCATTCTATAACCATATAAATTGCATTCCAACAATTTCCAACAAATAATAATTTCATTGTTGTCAGCCGGAGATTTTGTTGGTGTCTGCTTGCAGATTTATAAAAAGATAGTCGGAGGCTATTGGATATAGCCGTCCAATGTGTATTCGCTTCCTTCTGGACCCGGCTCTTTTAAAAGGTTTTTATAATTTGACCCAGTTCCCGAGGGTCAAGGGATTATGGACTGCAATCATGTTGCAATGTGACCAAGTAAGTACCTCTGAATATCATACTACTGTAACGGATATTTTTACAATCAATATTTGTACTATCAATGAATTCACAGGAACAGGGAAGGTATATAAAATGTACCTATATCCTCACTACACACCTGTAGTATTCATTTCCTTATTCCAACAGTATTCGATTTCCCCAACTGAAAAAACCAAGTACTGAAATGACTTCTTTCAGACGGAGAAAATGCCGAAGTAACCTTAACCAGTAACTGCTACAGAAAAGGTGTCTTCTCCAGGTGGACGTGCTGATTGAAGTGATTCTGTATGAGACCCTAGAAATTTTGTACAACTGTGTTTTAAAGAGTAGATTCCCTGTACTTTTATTGTGAAAAACACTTATTTAGCTTTATGGAAACTGTAATAAAACTTCAGAATATTTTGGTATATCTGTACAATATATTTATTTATTAATAACATGTGAGAGAAAAACATTTCTCTTTGTAAGAACATACCTAATACGGTAGATTATACTTAGTTTTTATAAATATATGGCAACATTATCAGGAGTCAGTGGGACGACGGCAGCCATAATATTTTATAATATTGTATGGATGAATATGAATGGTACAGACAAATGATTGTATATTATTTATAATCATTCTCACGCAAGGTCATTTAGTAGATGTTGCCCCATGTGTAGGCACGGTGGGGCAAGGTGGGGCATTTGCCAACTCTGGCTGGGCGATGCATGACCTCTTAGATTGTAGACCAAGTTGCGTTTTCAAATTTACAGCACTTCAAATGACGGTTTTTCCGTCTTCCGTTCATGTTGATAGAGCCCAAAGCATGAATATGTTGTCGAAGCCTACTGTTTTTGGTATCTACTCTAGATTTTTATTTTTTGTCCCACCCTAAATCAATACCTAGCTACACCCATTTGTTCAACTACAAACATTACAAAAATTTCAATGAACTAGAACTAGCTAGAGAATAACTAGCTTCGTGTTGGGAACACCTTACTAAATGAATATTCTAGATTGTAAAGTAAACAATACATTCTGTTTTATATAATCATTATGTTAGCAGCTCTGGAGACTCTGGATGGCTGATGGCTATTCTTTTAGTCTTCCTCATCCACAACGCACAGCGGTGTACTCCTCAATTGCATTCGGTTTATCTGAAAGTAATAATAAGGGATAAAACATTCATGAAACACTAACCACCTGCCACATTCCACCTGTGGATCAATGAGCATGAGGGAAATAATTATGCCGAGTCTTCAATTTATGATGGTCCGATGCTTTGTGACCCCCTTGCACAACGTGTGAAACGCTTGTAAACTGTGCGACCCAAAATTTAAGTTTCTTGTTTTTGTAAAAGCGCAATGAAACCATGCATTATTTTAATTCAATGGCAAGCCAGAATTTAACACTAAACAAATACAAAATATTATTACTGAAGTCGCTCAGTTGTACATAATATTGTATATTTTTTACTATTTCTGTGTAAAAGTCCCTAAAAAGCGTTTTAATAAATATAATAGGAAATGTACAGGTTGATTTTTAAATATGCAATGTAAATGTTTTACCTAGAGCAGAGGCATCGATATTCCAGCCGCTGGTGGTGCCTCTGGTGAGGGAGATCGTACATTTTATCATCGTCTCTATGTTGTCCAAGGGAACAGCGTTGCTGGGTCCCTATCTGATGAGGGTGCACTTTTGTCTCTCCAGTCCCTCATATTTCACTTTAATGTATTGGTTCACCTGAAGGCTCTGCAGACAAATACACAATAGATGTTAAAGACACTGTACCTAAACGATTTAACAGCAGAAAATCACAAAAAATAGCAATGAGGAAAGAAGAAAGAGTAAAACATTTTGTGACGCATGAATTAAGACAAATCTACAAATTCAACTAAATTCTTTAGTAATATCACTCAATAATCAATAAAACATAACAAAAACCCGTTGAACTTACCTTATAGTTTGCATAAATAAACCAATCCCGTTCGTAAACAACAATAAACGAACACTGTGTTGACACCATGTTGACACTTTTGACGTTTGTGATTTCATAGAAACAATGGCGTCTAAGCACGTCTAAGACAGGCGTGGCAGTAGACCAAAATAGCTACTTGGCACCATATTTTCTGTGGCGAAATGCGCACGGGTTTTTGAGCATGATTCTCCTACCAATAAAGTTATGTGACCGGTAGTTAAGAGCAACATTTAAAGAGATTGGTGAAATAGCCCCTTAAACTAATATGTATTAATTAATATATTAACATATTTTATAAGTTTAGTCCCACTTGCGTGTGGTGATTGCATTAAGTGATTATTAATATTTAATTAAATGAAGACACTATGAGCGAAACTCAATCGAAAATCTGGAAACAGAAAAATCAGAAAAAGATATTTGCACCTCTGGGACTCGAACCCAGGACCTCTCTACTTTCCGGGCGAGTGCTCTTGACCACTGAGCTAAGGTGTCGATATCCAATTCGGTCACTTTTAACTGTACCATACTTCGACTAAGAACCACCCATATTATCTTCATTTTCTTAACGCATATTTTTATTGGCTGCCATCTTTATGTATGATTGTAAGATTCAAACCCGAACTAAATGCAATCTATATGGTGTCTGGATAAATTTTTATACATTTATTTAATGTGCGACATCTATTGACTTTTTCTGCAAATCTAGGATGAATATTATTATTTTTATTGAGTTTTTACTGATAAAAAGTTAAAATAAAAAATAATAAGATTATAAATATATTGATTTTATTACAGATTAGTACGATATCTATATAACCGAAAATTAAATAATGCTTGTGACGTCAATCAGACATAGATGCATATTTTTATATTTTTATTTACATTAGCTCCACACAGGAGGACCTGAGGAGAACGATTTTCCTGAGGGCCTATGTCATCTTAGGGGTGTGGAGGTTTTTTTTCAAGGAAAGGAAGGAGAAAAAGTCTAGAAAGGAAATATGTATGAGGAGTGGGTAGGAAAATGGGGAAAGTGTGTCCAGGAGTGACGGAAGTATGAGTCCTACAACTGCGGTGTAAGCTGATGGGTCGAGCGATTCTGCTGGAGAGGTCAAAAGACCTCCCCCAACCAGTCTCGATCCGGTCCGAAATGCGCCAAGTGGGCCAAGACCTAGACGAACCTCACCCCATGAACCCTAGCACTCCTGTCACCAAACCTAGCGAACCTCTTGGAGTGATCTACGGCGGAGGTGTTGGTTATCCATTAAATGGTTCTCGCCTCCTATGATTTTTTATATTAGGTATTTACTGCCGTCATCATGCACCATAAAAATGATTTTCTATGAGGTTTTTCTTCCTTAATGGAAGTGTATCATGATAATTAATACCATTGTTATTAATATAATAAAAGTTTTTTACAATTAACACAATAAAAGTTTATTAATATTTTATACTACGAAGTAATTATGATGTCCATTTGTTTTGAATAATTACGCCATTACGGTAACAAATTTGCACATAAATTTATAAAAAAAAATTATTACTCAACTTGGAAAATACCCGTAAGGATAAAATTCACAGAAAAACAATCTATTGTGAAAACTATAATTCTTGCCCCGGTAGGTATTGAATAATTCAGATGTTCCATAAAAAAAACATGAAAAATATATTGCTGCCTTCACGAGACACAAGTTAGATTTTAGGCTTCCAAACAATGTTATTTTTATACTTTTAGAGTTTATTTTGAGAAACTCCAATGTATTTTTAGGAAATTAAGTTATTAATTTCAACAATAACTTTTTAAAGTTAAGTTTTCTTTATTCATTGTATTGTTTGTTACAAGAATTTTAGGATTTTTCGACCACCATGCTAGGCACATGCCCGTGTTGTAGTGGTCGATACTACTTTCAAACAATGTGAATAATAAAAACATACGAAAAAGAATTGGATTCGACGACAAATAATATTTTTTTCACATCGTTTTAATATATAGATAAACCAAATTAAGTAAAAAGTAAGAATATATTACTTCCAAAAATTAACCAAGATCTTAAATATAATAAACTAGCGAGTTCCCGGCATGCATTGCTATGCAACTTAATAAAGAAATTGTTTGTCACTCTTGTCTTTCTAGTCTTTCTTGTATTTCTTTCACTTGTATTTTTTATTATTCTTCTCTCTTGAGAGTTGAGATATCTTGTTTCCCTTATCTTCCTTGTCTTGTATCTCTTGTCTATCTTCTCTCTTGTATTTCTAGTTTTTCTTGTCTTTTTTGTCCCTCTTGTCCGTATTTTTCTTGTCTTTCCCATTCATCGCTTCCGCCTCAAATTCCTCTCCCGCGACCCTTCCTCTCTCGCGTTCCCACTCCGTCTTCTCCGCCTTCCCTTTCCTCACTCTCCTTGCCCTCCTTCACCGTCCCGCGAACCCCTTTCCCAAGTTCCCCTCGCCCATCCCGGGTTCCCCTCCTCCCTACCGCATTCCATACATTCATTCCCGGTACATTCAGTTTTCACGTGCCGCCTCACGCATTTTTTTATACAAATTTCATAATGCCAGAGCTCACCAGTATACGAGATAGAAACCACCGCTGGCAAACACACATCAAATACCAAAGTCTCATTGCAATCAGGTGAACTGCTGGAAATTCATAATTTCGTGATGCCAGAACTCAATATTTTATATAGTAAGAATTGCGGGCAAGCGTACATCAAATTCCCAAAGTTTCATTGCAATCGGATGAATGGTTTAGCAACGCATAGTATACATAAATACGTAGACAGAAGCAAACATATTTTCATTTTTATATATATGGATTAATTTTAATGAACCCCTTAAACCGTTCTGATTTTTCTTGGTTTGTGCATAAATTTTATTAAAAATACGCAAATAATATTATGGATAATATTCACTTTATATATACTCATAATATATATCCCACTTGAGCAACAGCGCAATTTAAAAGTTTTTTCTCCGATTGCTCGACATTTTGAAAATTTTCTACCCAAATTAAAAAAAAATCGTAGGTACCTCCGAATTTTAATATGAAGACATACAAACTGATTATAGTTCTATGCAGCCAATCAATTCACATATCTTTTGTCGATTATCACATATTCGTAGGATTTATAAATTTTTTTTTATAAAATCGTAAACATCTACTTAATTGCTTACAAATAAGGGAAAAATTTGCCAAAATTGGCAGCAAAGCAATCCGAGGTATTTTAAATAGTGCCACATTGTGGCAAAAAGCGCTCCAGCGGTTAGAATGAAAGATATAAAATAAATGAGTCATAGGTATCCGAAAACTTTAAAACAAACCAACAAATAAATGCTTAATTATTGTAGCGACTCCCAAACGAAAATTTGAAACTGTGAAATCAGAAAAAGGTTCAGTCGCATCTAGAAATTGAAGCCGTTTAGTTTGGGAAAAATCTTGCAATCAAGCATAAAGATCGTAGCATAATTGCATAAAGATAGCAGCCGATTGATTTGTTTTTTACATTCACTCCACCCAAGAGGCTCTGAGGAAAATGATTTCCCTCAAGGCCTATTTCATCTTAGGGGATGATATTATGTGAGGAGTTTTTTTTATGGAAAGGAAAAGAGTAAGTTTTAGGAAGGAAATAAGTATGAGGGCTGGGTAGGAATCTGAGGGTCAGTGTGTCCAGGAGTGACGGACGTATGAATCCATCCCGTCAACTGCGGTGCAAGGCGATGGGTCGAGGGAATCTGCAAGGAGAGGTCAAAAGACCTCAACCTGTCTCTCTCAGCCTCGCAGCAGGTGAGCCGACACGTCGGCCGTCAATACTTTGACAAATCTCACCACATGAATCCAGGCATCCCTCCTAAGTCACCAAACGTAGCGAACCACTTGGGTTGACCTATGGCAGAGGTGTTGGTTATCCAATAAATGATTCATGGGGTTATTTTATTTTATTTATTAAGCTAAAAGAAATATAATATTTCGCTTTCTTAACTTAAATACAGAGCATATTATGTAGTAGTTTTTAATTTTGTTCCAAAATCTTAAGTTTAAATAGTTTTTTTTTAAAGGTTTTTATATTCTCTTCCGTTTTTAGATTATCTGGAAGGAGATTATAAATGTGAACTCCCTCGTGGCCAATACTTCTCTTGCCACTTTCAGTCTTGACTGTATTTGTGTACAATTTATTGTGTTGTCTTGTATAATGTTCGTGTACTTGTGATGTTTTTATAAATGTTGTGTTTGTGTGTATAAGTCCATTTTGTATTTTGTAGATTAAAAGACATATGTTATATTCGTACAATGTTCTTATTTTCAAAAGGTTCATTTCCTGGTATAGTTTTTTTGTGGGAGTGTCTGGGTTATAGTTGAAGAGTTTCTTAATAACTTTGTTCTGTATTATTTGTAAGTCGTTTAAGTACGTAATGTATGTGTTTCCCCATATTTCTATTAAATAATTTAGGTGGGACTGGATTAAGCTAAAGTACTAAGGTTGCGGTACTCATACCCACCTCCCAAATTGATAAGCCGATAAAAATATGCGTTCCAGAAAATGAAGTTAATGTTGTTAGTCGAAGTGTGATGCAATTAAATATGACCGAAAAAGATAGGGTCGTTTAAGCACAGTGGTAAGAGCAGGGCCCCGGCAATCTTTTTATGTCTCATGTTTCTTTTCTGTTTCAATATCGCTAATATTGTCTTAAATAATCAAATATTTCATTTTGAGATCATACTCTTTGAGTTTACCAAAAAACATTTGGTTGTCTGTAAAGTCGGTTAACGGATAACGCGATAATGTCACGAGCCGAACGCTTAGGCCGATCGTGCCTCTCTATTGCTTGTTCCGCGCCCTCGCTGAACGCTTAGGCCGAACGCTTGTTCCGCGCCCTCGCTTGTATGCCCGGCTAAGGCGGAACGTGACAGCGTGACATTGAGTCATGCTTTTTCGTGAATGCGGCCGGCGTTCATCGATTTATAAGACGTTATCACGTCAAAAAAAAATTCAATTCCAACATAAATTTATCGATTATAAAATTAGATTACACGCTATTAAATTGTGTAAAACTATCGATCTATGAGTATAATTGTTAATTATTCTATTAATCTTGTAGCAGCCTAGGACACCTTGCAGAGATCGAAAGCCTTGACATCGAATTTCCCACGACAGATAGTGAAGAAAAAATTTATATCAATAGTTAGTTTTTACCTGTCTTGGAGTAATTAAAAAACATGAACTGGGGAATAAGCAAACAAATGACAGTGGATGCTCGTGGAAAAATTGGCAGCTGAACGATGCTGGTTGCTGCTGTATGAATTTTTTTTTATTTTATATAAATACTAGCAGACCCGGCCACACTTTTCTGTGTCTAACGAAACAAAAAGCCATTACCCAATCTTTATAACCAACCAAATGTTATGTTGCATACGTATCAAATCCACACCACCCGCTTGCTGCCCGCTGCCCGAATTGAATCTTTGAATTTCTCGGCTTTTCTCTTCTATAAAATGCATGTATTATACAAATAAATCTTTCTCTTGAATTACTCTATCTATTGGTGAAAACCATACGAAAATCACAAAAACTCACCAAAGATTCATCGCAATCGCTTGAATAGTGTAGGAAAAAATTTCACAACGCCAAATAGACTATTTATATAGGAACCATCTAATCTCATACATTATATATTTAATATATATATACAGAAAACGTATACAGCAGCCATCGCGGGCGTGCGCACAACAACTCACCAAAGTTTCATCGCAATCGCATGAATGGTTCAGGGACCGCACAAGGGACAAACAAAGATACATTCATTTTTATATATTAAGATAATGGTTTAAACAAAGTTGTTAATTTATGTTAAATTTAAAATGTTCGCACAAAGTACTGAAGAATTGGATTAAATGACTCACTCCTATCTTACGAGAAACGACTATAACTATTTCATTTTACAACCCTGGAAAAAAGAAGACAATTTGCTGACTTAATATGTTTATGACGGCCGGCGTAGTCCAGCGGTAAGGCACTTGACTAGCATTCCGAAGGTTGCGGGATCGAATCCCGGCGTGTCAAATAAATTTTATTTGATTAATTTGTGTTATTTCATAATTTATTCATTTAAAATAATATATAGTATATTTGCGGCACGTTCCAGAGTGGAAGATACTCTCAGTATCGCCCTGGTGTAAGACCACCGTTCAGAATTGAAACGTTGCTTGAAATGGTTTTAGCCGTGTTTGGTGACCAGATCTGAATAGCCAGGTACTTCCCACCTCCCTCTTCCTCATTTCCTTCCCCTCCCCTCTACATTCAGCCTCACAACATACCCCAATTGGGGATGCCATAGTCTCACTGGCTCCAAATGGGAGCAGTTGCAACTCTTGTGCGGTATTCATCTGAAAAAAAATACAAAATTATGATAAGCTGCAAGCCATTCATTGTCTTAGCAATATTCACATTAACGTTCCTAATAGACGTAATTTAAGGAGTCATAAAATATTCCGGTGAAATGACCGGTCAGTGGTTGAGTGGGCATCGCGTTTGGGTCCCACCCGGGCGTCCCGTGTTTGATTCCTCGGCTCCATCACAACACAAGCAACATTTACGGCTTTCTGTGGTGGCAGTAGGAGATTGTTGGGTTATTCGTAACCCGGTAATGTTTGTCTTTCTTTAAAAAAAAAAAATCCAAATTCAATTATTTAATAACAATATTGCATACTTCAATACACTGTCTCGAATGTGTCGTCTATATAATACCGTTGAATGTGACCATATAGATATCTTCGCAAACAATCTCACATATTTCAAAAAACAAATTAACAAACACCTACCATGACGGAGAACAGTTGTGTAGCCGTTTTATTGTCATACACTTTCTTTCTTTCTTTTTTCTCTTTCTCTGCAGGTTTTGTTTTATATTTGACACTACTAGGTTTTATATTTTATTTTGATTATCATTATTTCTGTTATCACTACAAGAATTTCCGTCTAGTAACAACTAAACATTGATTACTCACACTGTGAACATTTCTGATTGGAGTGTCAATATCTATGTACATCCCAACGGCAATTCTATTGTTGTAACAATTGTTAACACTCTGTAAATGTTTCAAACAATAAATAAATAAATATGTGTAAGTTCTCAGCTTGACGTAAAGCACTCCAGCAAAAAAATACTTGAATTCTAAGAATGAATGAAATTTAAAAGCATTTTTTTTCGTTAGTTTTCTAAGCTCTGTTTTTTGCTTAAATTTATTTGGAAATAGGAAAAAAGTAATTAGTGTGAGTGATTAATAGTAATATTGATTCAACAATTAATCAGAGAATGAGCCCACCTTTGTACCTGGAAATAACATTTCCTCACAATTGAGTGGGAACAGCACTCCACTGAAGACGTCAAAGGTTTATGACAAAATGCAGAAAAGCGAATAAACTTGTCTACCTTTGTACTGCCAATGCAAATATCTATAGGTCACTTATATCTATATCAGTAGTGGCGACTTTGATGGAATACGACATTGAGAAATGGTATAAAAACGGACGTACTGCACTGAAGGTGCATCATTGCATTGCATCCGAGATCTCTGTCGGCAGTAAAACAATTAAATCAGCGAGATGAAGTGTGTTCTTTTTGTCGTTCTGTCTGTGATTGTGGCTATTCACGTAAGTTTAAAAAGGATTTTATTGTTTTTAATTTATTTTGATTAAAAAAAAGTTATCAATATTTATCAATCTCCATGGCTCAGCGAATAGCTGTTGGAGATGTCCTTATTTATTTTGGATATTTCACCAATATAATTTATTTAATTTTTTTTATTGTTTAATTTATGACATTTTTACAGTATTTAAAACATAATATTGTGGCAAAAACAAAACAGTAAAATTCCTACACCAATTAAGAGCGCTAGCTCTTGAGCTTGGTGTAGGAGTTATTTAAGTACTAGGATGTTGTGATGTTAAAATTTTAATTTTAAAATAATATAGTTTATTGACACCTCGTCACAGATGTACAAAAAATCTAAAGGTGTTTATTGTTTCTGAATTCAATTTGTGGAGCTCCATAAAATAAAATAAAAATCAATAAAATTTGTCAAATCTTTTCAGTTATATTTTTTAAATTTATTTTATTATTGTGACAGCGTTTTCGGCTTTCAACGCTTTAAGTATATTATCAGACAATTCGTCAAAGGCTTTAAACGTGAAAACAGTTTTCACAATATTAATTAAAAAAATTGCAGAATTTAATAAGAATTTTTAATTTATTTTAAATTACAAAAAATGTTCACCCTCAGTGAGTTCTGACTGTTTCCCACCAGAGTGAAAAACGTTGCTTCAAATGGCTTTAGCTATATTTTACAGATCTGAATGGCCAGGTTCTTCCCAACCATTCTCTTCTCCACCTCTTTCTCAACCCCACTCCATTCGTGATACTCAGTTCCCCTAGCTCCAGGCATGAAATACACGGTTCCATGCCAACTGAGATTAAAGTCGACTCAACACCTCCTTGAAAAGTCATTAAAAGCTATAAAAAAAATAATTTTAAATAAGCCGATAACCCTAACCTAACGTAACCTATTTAACCAATTTTTTATGTATATTTTTTATCACTCTAAATGACTTATCTGAGATGGTTCTGAGTTGGTTTCATTCCGAGTTGTCCGGTCACCGAAATACACATATCTTTAAATATCGGTTGCGTTGTTTTTTTTATAATGTACAAACTATAAATGTTTGCAGTTTTGAGTGCAAGAAGATGGGCAAGAGGTTTGCGGGGTAGTACCTGGCCACAGTCTCACTCCAAAACATGGTTAAAGCCTAAAAGTTGGTGTTTCTCGAATTTTTTAGATTTTTTAGATACTAACACAAAAACTATGATAGCAACCCCCACGACTGTTATGTTTGACGCATACTTTACAACAATCTGTAAACGGATACAGGCAGTCGAAACAACTATCGATTCAAACAAAAGCATCAATTTAATGTTGAAGCTTGGCAATCAAAACAACAAAGGATTTAATAAAATATATAAAAATCATCTACCATTGTTACCATTAAATTTTTTTTTCATGAATGATCCTGCTTGCGTAATGAATTGAGTCTTTATATCACGGCATGATTCTGACGAAATTTATTTGCAAAAATAATCTTCAAATTACTTTCATGACTCGCGCTAAAATCAAGGTCGATAAACAGTTTTTTCTATTGATCTTGATCTTCAATTCGCTTGGTGTAAATTATATCAATTTTTTATCAAACAAAAGTACCTAAATTGTTTGTTGTCTGAATTTTCTGTCCATTTTCATGGTAGCCTAAAGTACGTGGTTATAACCACGCTAATCCATCAGATCAATCCGGAAACTTATTTAAATGATTTGTTATTTCAGTTCAGGTAATATCATACTATGTCACCGACTCCGCCCGAGTTTCAATATTGTTTTTCAGATTTTAAATTATTTATTTAAATACAGCAGGCTGATAGCCTTATGATTCCCACAATCCATATGTGGTCCTTTACATTTGTATAAAGGCATAATTGCAGCCCTTCTCCAATCTACTGGCGTGTAACCCTCCTCTAAACACTGGTTAAAAAGTCTGCACAACCAAGTGAAAATAATGAATCTATCTCCTCCAAAGTATTCGGCAGCAATATTGTCGAAACCCACAGCCTTACCATTCTTCATACATTTAATAATTGATATTTTTATTTCATCCATGCTGATTTGGAAAATATTCACTCTTTCATCGTTCATAACCGATTCACCGCTGAAAACACTATCACCCGGGTTACTTTCGAAGACTTCCTCAAAATATCTCATCCATCTCTCTTTCTTCCACATTGGTCAACATTTGTCCATCTTTCGATTTTGTCACTTTTCACGTTTTTCGATCTCGTGATCTTGTAATCGTTAGTAGTCACTGGAGCGAGTGCGCAATTTAAAACTTTTTTCTCCGATTGCTCGACATTTTTCCGTCCAAATTAAAAAAAAAACTCATACTTGCGAATTTTAATTTGGGGACATACAAACTGATTATAGATAATTCACCTCTTGAATTGAATCCAATGAACTCACCTCTTTTGTCGATTTTCACGTATTTGTAGGATTTATAAAAAAAAAATCATAAAATCGTAAGCTTTTACTTAATTACTTACAAATAAGGAAAAATTTGACAAAATTGGCAGCAAAGCAATCCGAGGTATTTTAAATAGTGCCATATTGTGGCAAAAAGCGCTCTAGTGGGTAGACGAGTTGATAAAGAAATCTGTTATTAAATATAGGTAATCGATACCTACTTACGCTGTAGTTCATGTATACAGGCAGTTAATTTATTAGTATTAATTGGTAATTGTTGTGTTGAATATCTTAATTGTTAATTGTTGTGTTGAATATATTAATTGTTAATTGTTGTGTTGAATCTATTAATTGTAAATTGTTGTGTTGAATAATGAGGTTATTCACATTAATCGTTTAATAATTGATATATTTACCTGTGTTTGTATTACACCACTGACAAGTGAATAATAACTTCTTGATTGAAGTACGTAAAACAAGTTATTATTTCATGAACAACATATTTCGGTAATCTTTTATGATTAGTATCAGTCTTGCGATTTGGGAGGGGGGCATGGGTACCGCCGTCCCGGGAACCATTTATTGGATACCAACACCTCTATTATAAGTCACCCCAAGTGGTTTGCTAGGTTTGGTGACTTAGCAGAGATGGACGGGTTCATGGGGTGAGGTTTATCCTGGTCTTGGTGGCAGATGCACCCACCCCTCATACCTTTTTCCCTCCCAGAACTTCCTGTAGTTCCCTTCCTTAAAAAGATCCTCTACACAGCATCCCCTAAGATGACAGGCCCTGAGGGAAATTATTTTCCTCAGAGCCTCCTGTGTGGACCTAATGTGAAAGTCTTTTGGATTAGGAAAAATACCCGTCTCCTTCTTTATTGAAGTTAAAACCTTTTTAGCACCGCTGTGATTTGAAACTTGATGAAACGAAAAATAGCGACACTGAAAAGAGAAAAATACATACATCTATAGGATTTAGCCTGCGACAGAATGATATAGTATAATCGGTATCCTCTTTGTGCTGTGCTTTGTAGCCTCCTCACTCTTGCCTACTTTAGTTTTTTGGAGGTTTCACTTCTACTGCACACTCTGTTTTTGACGTGATAACGTCTTATAAATCGATGAACTCACGATCGATGAACTCACGGTTGCACTCACGAAAAAGCATGACTCATTGTCACGTTCCGCCTGAGCCGAGCGTGCAAGCGAGATCGTGGAACAAGCATTCGGCCTAAGCGTTCGGCTTGTGACGCATCTATCTCTCTTCCACTCCATCGTCATTATATGACGTTATCACGTAAAATTATCGTTCGTAAACCGACTTTACAGACTAAACAGACAACCAATTTTTTTATTCTATGATTGTCATGAACTAAATAAAATTTTGTTGTAACAAACGCATTTTTTTATGAAAA
Source organism: Glyphotaelius pellucidus (assembly GCA_936435175.1). Lineage (NCBI taxonomy): Eukaryota > Metazoa > Arthropoda > Insecta > Trichoptera > Limnephilidae > Glyphotaelius > Glyphotaelius pellucidus. Next base: position 9,922,574 of record OW386551.1, on the reverse strand, counting down.
ATTGCCTCTACGTCAATAATTTTCCTTTTGTGAAAGCAGGAAGTTAATTAAAGTTTATCACCTAAAATGCAATATTTTTTACAGGCCTTAGAACTATCACCTGAACAAAAAGCGAAAGTAAAGCAGCATAATGCCGTGTGCCTCGCCGAAACCAAGGTAGACCCAGCGGTGGTGCAGAAAGCTCGCAAGGGCCACTTCTCCGACGATCCACTCCTCAAGAAATTCGTCTTCTGCTTCCTGAAGAGGGCCCAACTAGTCAACAGCAAGGGCCATCTCAAAGAAGACGTCCTCCTCGCCAAGCTGCCCAAGGACACCAATCCCATCGCCGTCGGGGTCATCATTGAACTGTGCAAGAGTCAGAGAGGAGTCGATGCTGCTGACACAGCATTTGTCTTGTACAAGTGCTTCTACGAAGCTACCCCTGATCATAAGTCTTTGATTTAAGTCATCAGTATTATATTTTGTTGAATTTGATCATATATAATAGAAGCATTGGGCAATGCACAATTATTGAACACATACTGCTGCAAAATAAGTCGGTGCAATTAGACCGTAGTTCGATGGTGACCGACCTTTGTTTCTATCATCTATGGTTTTAATGATAGTTATTATGTTTTTAAAAAATGTTAATGTTTTTAATTTATGAAATATATTTTGGTTGACACAAATTTGCGATTCTTATTATTTCGTCGCTTTAGTTCTTAATTTTCCAATCGACCATTAGAAAATTTTACAGGGGGAGAACGTTTTCTTTCATTATTTCAATGAAACATTATGATATGTGTTTAAAATAAAGCTATTTCTGTAAAGGTAAAGGTCTCAATAGTTTAAATAATTCTTACTTAAACAAAAACAATTTTTTATACTTTATTTTTAATATTAAAGTGGAGATTGAACAAAACCTAGAATGGTTGTTTGGACAATTAAGAACTAAGGCGATGATTTGTTTATTTGTAACATTAACGCCTTTCGGCTTTTACATAATATAGTATAAGTAGTTACTACAACATGAGAAATTAGAAGTGAGTAAGTAATAAAGAGACAGGAGCGTGTAAAACAGTAAAGGATGGTAAGTAGTAGTTAAGAATATGTGTAAATAACACAGCAAAATGAAATCCTGTTTAAGTAATACAATATTGGAATGTCCATACTTAAAATACTTATTCTATTTAATTAAAAATACATGTAAATAATTTTAAATGAAGGCGAAGTACACAGTTATTGCATAAGGGTAGGCAGGTAGTGTTGTGCACCTAAGTGAGAGACAGCTCTGATGGTAAAACAGGAAAGAATAGAAAGTAAAAGTTGAGAACGTGTGTAAATAACAAAGCAAAGCAAGTAGGTATTGTTAGCAATAATAAAACTAATTAAGTATTTAGAATGAAATATATTGTCTCCACGGTACATGACAATAATAACCTCCAATAATCAACAACATCACGTTGCACCATTCGAATTCACAGCCGTTGGCTATCTATTCTGTTGGTAGCTCTCCGCCAGTCTCGCCAACCAGGAGAAGTTAGTAGTTCCCTCCTTTACCGACATCAGTAGCTGGAGTAGTTTCATTGTTGGCCGCCAGAGGGGCTAGCAGTACCTCTGGCGGCGGACCAAACGTGAGGCGGCAATATTTAAATATGCTGCTAACAGTATATATAGAAGGTATAAGTAAGATTGAGAAGATATCGACATATTACAGTAAGGGGGTATTTCACCATACTACTTATAGATTAATTATTTTTTAGATTAATTATACATGATTTATTTATTTAAAAAGTCTAAGAGGGTATTTCACCATCTTGCTCACAAGCACTACCAATAGGATAAAGCATTTTTTCGATTTCACCATCCTTCAAGGATGCTTATGTGGGTAGATAAAGTTTATTTTTATTAATGGGTACTTTGACCAGCCAGTAACGTTTACCGGGTACAAATTAGCAACATTTTCTACCATTTTAGCAAAGTTTTCTACCACGGGTTCAATAAATATGACAGACAGCTCTGCTGCTGTCAAATCGTATTTGCATTACACGAATTTTTCACGATTTCTACTTACGAAAAATGCCGTTCTTGTAATCCATGACCAGCCTAAAGACAAAAACTCTCAACCACTCGGTGTGTTATTTTAATATATATATATTGAAGAATAATACAGAATTGTAGTACTTACATCATATTTCAACAACAATAACAAGTATATTAGGTTTTATGTCATTCTATAACCATATAAATTCCATTAATAACCATTAAAAGATGTACCATAATAATTTCATTGTTGTCAGCCGGAGATTTTGTTAGTGTCTGCTTGCAGATTTATAAAAAGATAGTCGGAGGCTATTGGATATCGCCGTCCAATGTGTATTCGCTTCCTTCTACACCCGGCTCTTTTAAAAGGTTTTTATAATTTGACCCAGTTCCCGAGGGTCAATGGACTGCAATCATGTTGCAATGTGACCAAGTAAGTACCTCTGAATATCATACTACTGTAACGGATATTTTTACAACAATATTTGTACTATCAATGAATTCACAGAACAGGGAAGGTATATAAAATATACCTATATCCTCACTACATACCTGTAGTATTCATTTCCTTATTCCAACAGTATTCGATTTCCCCAACTGAAAAAACCAAGTACTGAAATGACTTTCTTCTTTCAGACGGAGAAAATGCCGAAGTAACCTTAACCAGTAACTGCTACAGAAAAGGTGTCTTCTCCAGGTGGACGTGCTGATTGAAGTGATTCTGTATGAGATCCTAGAAATTTTGTACAACTGTGTTTTAAAGATTAGATTCCCTGTACTTTTATTGTGAAAAACACTTATTTAGCTTTATGGAAACTGTAATAAAACTTCAGAATATTTTGGTATATCTGTAAAATATATTTTTTTAATAACATGTGAGAGAAAAACATTTCTCTTTGTAAGAACATACCTAATACGGTAGATTATATTTAGTTTTTATAAATATATGGCAACATTATCAGGAGTCAGTGGGACGACGGCAGCCATAATATTTTATAATATTGTATGGATGAATATGAATGGTACAGACAAGTGATTGTATATTATTTATAATTATTCTCACGCAAGGTCATTTAGTAGATGTTGCCCCATGTGTAGGCACGGTGGGGCAAGGTGGGGCATTTGCCAACTCTGGCTGGGCGATGCATGACCTCTTAGATTGTAGACCGAGTTGCGTTTTCAAATTTACAGCACTTCAAATGACGGTTTTTCCGTCTTCCGTTCATGTTCATAGAGCCCAAAGCATGAATATGTTGTCAAAGCCTACTGTTTTCGGTATCTACTCTAGATTTTTATTTTTTGTCCCACCCTAAATCAAAACCTAGCTACACCCATTTGTTCAACTACAAACATTACAAAAATTACAATGAACTAGAACTAGCTAGAGAATAACTAGCTTCGTGTTGGGAACACCTTACTAAAATGAATATTCTAGATTGTAAAGTAAACAATACATTCTGTTTTATATAATCATTGTGTTAGCAGCTCTGGAGACTCTGGATGGCTGATGGCTATTCTTTTAGTCTTCCTCATCCACAACGCACAGCCGTGTACTCCTCAATTGCATTCGGTTTATCTGAAAGTAATAATAAGGGATAAAACATTCATGAAACACCACCTGCCACATTCCACCTGCCGATCAATGAGCATGCTCACAAATCAACAGCCAGTTGATTTGTGAATGGAGGGAAATAATTATGCCGAGTCTTCAATTTATGATGGTCCGATGCTTTGTGGGGAACCCCCTTGCACAACGTGTGAAACGCTTGTAAACTGTGCGACCCAAAATTTAAGTTTCTTGTTTTTGTAAAAGCGCAATGAAACCATGCATTATTTTAATTCAATGGCAAGCCAGAATTTAACACTAAGTAAATACAAAATATTGTTACTGAAGTCGCTCAGTTGTACATAAAATTGTATATTTTTTACTATTTCTGTGTAAAAGTCCCTAAAAAGCGTTTTAATAAATACAATAGGAAATGTATAGGTTGATTTTTAAATATGCAATGTAAATGTTTTACCTAGAGCAGAGGCATCGATATTCCAGCCGCTGGTGGTGCCTCTGGTGAGGGAGATCATACATTTTATCATCGTCTCTATGTTGTCCAAGGGAACAGCGTTGCTGGGTCCCTATCTGATGAGGGTGCACTTTTGTCTCTCCAGTCCCTCATATTTCACTTTGATGTATTGGTTCACCTGAAGGCTCTGCAGACAAATACACAATAGATGTTAAAGACACTGTACCTAAAAGATTTAACAGCTGAAAATCACAAAAATAGCAATGAGGAAAGAAGAAAGAGTAAAACATTTTGTGACGCATGAATTAAGACAAATCTACAAATTCAACTCAATTCTTTAGTAATATCACTCAATAATCAATAAAACATAACAAAAACCCGTTGAACTTACCTTATAGTTTGCATAAATAAACCAATCCCGTTCACAAAAAACGTAAACAACAATAAACGAACACTGTGTTGACACCATGTTGACACTTTTGACGTTTGTGATTTCATAGAAACAATGGCGTCTAAGACAGGCGTGGCAGTAGACCATGATAGCTACTTGGCACCATATTTTCTGTGGTGAAATGCGTACGGGTTTTTGAGCATGATTCTCCTACCAATAAAGTTATGTGACCGGTAGTTAAGAGCAACATTTAAAGAGATTGGTGAAATAGCCCCTAAGTTTACTTTTCTGAACTTGAATCTATGAATAATGGCTACATATATGATAAGTTAGCCGAGTTTTTTACCGGTTGCGAGTATTTATTTGTTTATTTATTAATATTCGTTATGTGTATGGATAAGCTATGAGGGGGATGGTGAAATACCCCTTAAAGTTTTATTTAAGGGTATCTTAAATAAAAATTAAGAATATCTGTAAATAACATTGCAAAAATAGCCCCTCTGCAGGTTGGAACCATTAAACGCTATGAACTGATGAAAAATGTTATTAAAATAAATTAATAATATTAGTAATGGTTTTTAATATTTCTTTAAATCATAAATTTAATTGCTGAAATACTCTATGAATTTCTACCGTTTAATTAAATATTTCTCTTGAACACTTTATGTTTTTAAGTTTCTACAAAAATATATGTTATTTTTGAAGATAATATATCTATGTATACATTTGCAACGCCGAAACGGTAATTGTATGAAATTCACTCTTCTTTTGCTCACCTCCTGCGTGGCCCCAAAGATGACACAGGCCTTAAGGGATTTTTTGCTTCAGGGCCTCCTGTGTGGAGCTAATGTATTTTTATTTATTTATTTGTTCATTAATTAATAATTTTCGTTGTCCTATGGATATGCCATCAAAAGAATGATGAAATACCCCCTCTTACCCACAAAATTTGTGAGGTTAATTTAAAAAATAATAATAATATAGGTATTATGACTTAGAGTGCGTTCACACAAGGCTATAAAAGATGTAGCTTGGCTTATTTCAGCACATCCCACGCTATATATTCCCATTTGGAATGTATGTCGAGCGATATGCTGAAATAGGCCAAGCTACATCTTTTATAGGGTGACCGGCCAACTCGGAATGAAACCAACTCAAAACCATCTCAGATAAGTCATTTAGTCATGGAACCCTTTTATAGCTGTGTGTGAACACGCTCTTATGTACAATGAGAAGCAATATATAAATTAGAAATATTGTAATTTATGGAATGGATCACGCTTTCTGACTACACCCGGTTCACGTTGTCCCAACCCGTAAAACCTCACTTAATAAATTGATTGATCTTAATAAATTCCAATGACTGGGACCTGGGACAACAATTAGTTCATACTAATTACTTACATAGACCACATTTTCATACTGATTTTCTTCACAATAATTTGAAAATGCGAGACATCTGTGAATTCTAGTTAGAAGTTGCAATAACAGTCACGATAAACGGATAGTAACGGGCACTGAACCTTACATTATTATTATGGTTTCAGAAGAATGTTTTTAATTGTCTCGCTAGATGTCACACCACAGCAAATTTCAAGCTAAATATTTCGGAACAAAATATTGAACAAAAAATTACATTACTATTTGTTAGTCATCATTTTTATCTAATTAATTGATTATTGTTCAGTAAAGAAATACGCGTGTAAAAAACATTCGAGCTCGTTGGGTAGGTACCTAACAACATTAAAATTTTGTCAGGAAGCCAAATATTCTTCTCGGCCAGTTTCTTAAAAACTAATTTGGGTTTGGGCCAAGGAGATTTTAAGAATTAAATTAGAAGGAAGCTTACTTATCTCGCATAAGTACCAAAGTACCCGTCTATGCGAAAGGAAATGAGAGGAATTTTTCCATTTGGTAATATTGCCCAAAATAAAGCACGAACTTACATACACGAGGGTCAGTCAAAAAGTAATGCCTTCTATTTTTTTCTTCTTTAATTTTATTGTCAAAGAAATAAAAAAATGCAATTACATAGGTCGCAAACCACACTATTGACAATTAATTTGTCACTTTTCAATATAATCTCCGTCGAATTTTCAGTTTTGGTCAATTTTTAAAAAAGGATATGTATTCCAGAGTGGTAAAAACCACGCTTCCTAAGGCCATCCGCCATAGCTTTTGTTGGGCGAAAGACGTGTTTTAAGCTTTTTAAGGGTTTTTAAGGAACACTGTCGCCATAACTGACGGCCTACGTGGTCCCGAGGCAAGACTCTCGACTCACAATCCGAAGGTCGCGGGTTCGAACCCGGCGTGCGCAAATAAATTTTATTTGATTAATTTGTGTTATTTCACAATTTATTCATTTAAAATAATATATAGTATATTTGCTGCACGTTCCAGAGTGGAAGATACTATCAGTATCGCCCTGGTGTAAGACCACCATTCAGAGTTGAAACGTTGCTTAAAATGGTTTTAGCCGTGTTTAGTGACCAGATCTGAATAGCCAGGTACTTCCCAACCTTCCTCTTCCCTATCTCCTTCCCCTCCCCACTACCTTCAACCTCACAACATACTCCGATTGGGGATGCCATAGTCTCACTGGCTCCAGACGGGAGCAGTTGGGACTCTTGTGCGGTATTAACTGTAAAAAAAAAAAAAAATAACTTTCCCTGCCGGTCGCACAGTTTTGAATTTTTTCGTCCTCGGTGAGTTTGTGTGATGCCTTTCCATTGACTGCGTCTTTGATTCAGGTTCCATGAAACCCATGTTTCGTCTCCGGTCATATTGTTATGCAGTTGCAACACCGTACACATTTTTCAGTCTTTCATGAATGCGAATACGCGTTTCGCCTTCTGCATTCAAGAATTCAATCACCGAACGCTTATTAACATGAACATTGAAATTGGCCATTTGGCAAACGACTGTAGTGCTGCCACCTGTTGACGCAGAAAGTTATTATTGCAGTAGATTGTAGATGAAGGTTTGAGAAATAGGGAAAAAATATTTTTTTCATTTATCTAACTTTATTTAATTTGAAAAAAAATAGGAGGCATTAGTTTTTGACTGACCCTAGTACTTTCTGATGTTGGTAAGGCAAGTAAATGCGATTATGTAGGTTGTTTGTTAAGCGGAAACACGGGCGCCGAGAAATTTAAATAATAGGTATTAATTAAACTGTTGCTGTCAATGTCGCTCTTACCCCCGAATACAGAGCAAAAGGGACAACTGCACCACAGACAATTGGTTCAATTTTGTATAATAATCAATTGTTCAAAATTGTATCAATATAATTTTTTTTCACCACCTCATTAAAAGAAAATATTCTATGTGTGCACCTTAAAAAAAATACATTTTCAAATTTTTATACTATACGTTTATTGATGTCGTTCAAACAAGACAAATTTTAGTGTTTTTTGGAGGGGCCTAACTCCTATAAGAAGTAACCAATAAAAAAAGCAAAACATAGGGATCTGCCAATGGTTGATATCTGTATTATATAAAACATTTAAATTCAAAATTATTATACGGCAGGTGTGGTCTGGCGGTAAGACTCTTGATTCGCAATCGAATCCCTGCGCGGCAAACAAATTTTATTATTTATTTATAATTTATGTTATTTCACAAATAATTTATTTAAAATAATGTATAGTATATTTGCGGCACGTTCCAGAGTGGAAGATACTCTCAGTATCGCCCTGGTATAAGACCACCATTCAGAATTGAAACGTTGCTTGAAATGGCTTTAGCCGTGTTTGGTGACCAGATCTGAATAGCCAGGTACCTCCTCACCTCCCTCTTCCTCTTCCCCATCTCCTTTCCCTCCCCACTACCTTCAGCCTCACAACATACCCCAATTGGGGATGCTATAATCTCACTGGCTCCAGACGGGAGCAGTTGGGACTCTTGTGCGGTACTCATATAAAAAAAATGTTTGTGGTAATGTTCAAGCAAATGTTCATGTTCACGGTCGGAGGAGACCCCGCTTTAGCTACACTAATAAAGGATCGCCAAGGACCTACCGTTTGGTTTTAAGTAAAATTAACAAATCAAGCCTCCGAAAAATCAGCACGATGATTTACGACCTTCACGGTCACCAACGAATCCAGAAGTCGCGGGTATGTATTACTTCAAAATTAATTTATTTAAAATAATATGTAGTATTTGGCTTCACGTTCCAGAGAGGAATATTCCCTCTATTTCGTCCTAGTGAAAAACCCCATCCAGAAACGAAATGTTGTATGATATAGCTTCAACCATGTTTGGTGGCCAGATCTGAATTCTCCAGGTAATTCCCCACCTATTTTCCCTCCCCACTACCTTCAGCGTCACAACATAACCCAATTAGGGATGTCACAGTCTTTCTTGCTGCGAGAGTTTTGCGAACAGACTGTTGTGATGTGTTCATATAAAAAAGAACAAAAATACTAGAATGTTAGAACGTGTATTTGAGAGAAATGTCCTTATGTATTGCTAACTCATAATATCTACAGATAGACAAGGGCATTTCTCAAAAGCGTTGATTGGTTAATTCGTTAGATTGTTAAAATAACAATCATAATTAATTAAAAGTGTCGAAAAAATAGAGAATGTTTTATTTAACCTTTTAAGTTCCTCATTCATGAGTTTAAGCAAGCATCCCTTGATTTGGACTCTGGGGTGGCAGAGTGAGGGATGAGGGAGGGAGGCTGTAGGTAACTACAGCAGTTTCGCTGAATAGGGTAGGTTCTCCGAAAAGTGTCCTTAACGATATATTCAGCTCGGGGTCCGACGGCGTTATTGCTTCGTTACCGCGGCCCTCTACTCGTGTGTTCTCTAGGAGATAGAAATAACTAGGCGCGACTTACGATACGAAGCAAATTAATCAATGTAATTGTTTGTGAAGTGAAAACTTCTTTAGCACCGTTGTGATTTGAAACTCGATGAAACGAAACAGCGACACTAAAAAGAGACAAACACATACATCTATAGGATTTAGCCTGCGAATGAGATAGAATAATCGGTCTCCTCTTTGAGCGGTGCTTTGTATCCTTCCCACTGTTGTCTACTTTAGTTTTCTGAAGTTTTCACTTCTACCGCGTGTGAACTGCACAAAATTTTTTTTGCACCTTTTACCGATAGCTGGAAATATTTGGTTTGATCTATTTTGTTTTCTGTTTCAAAATATATTATTAGGAAATTAAAACTAAATATTATTCATTTTAACAATATGATTTAGTTTAGAAGTTACAACTTAGGAGCAGATTTCAAAAATGTTTTCCTCTTTAAAAATATATATGATTCTACTTTTTAACAGCTAACCTAACTAGTTAATTGGTAGGTTTACATTTAAATAAAATATAAATAATTTTTTTCAATATTAATTAAGTTTCAATATTGAAATTGAAACGAATGGGTCAATTAGTGAGGCAGGTATGGGTATTTATTGGTTATGCAAGTATGGCATTTATTGGATAACTAACATCTTTGCCATAGGTCACCCCAAGTGGTTCGCTACTCTTGGTGACTTAGCAAGGGTTTTGTCCGGGTCTTGACTCTTGACGGTGGATGCGTTTGCTCACCTACTGTGGGAGAGACTGGTTGAGAGAGACCTTTTGACCTCTCCAGCAGGACTCTCTCGGAACATCGCCTTGCACCGCAGTGGAAGGAATGGACTCAGTCACTCCTGGAGATAATGACCCCCAGATTCTTACCCACCCCTCATACCCCTTTCTTTCCCAGAACTTCGTTCTTTTTCTCAAAAGACTCTCTACACAATATCATCCTCAAAGACGACATAGGCTCTGAGGGGAATTATTTTCTTCAGGGCCTCTTGTGAGGCGCTAATGTAAAAAAATGATTCTAAATGCGTGATAAATGATTGTTAAAAGTTCCAAGTTTTTATTTGATTTAATAAACATTTACATATTAAAAGTTTTCAATATGATTTCATTCATGATTTCAAAAATTATAACATTTATTTTTAGACAAGATGATTTCAAAAATTTATTTTTGATTGACGATTGCGTTCAAAAATTATAAAAATTATTTAAAAAAAAAATTTAACATTTTTTTTACAAAAGACGATTTCAAAAATTTTAAAATTTATTTTAAAAAAAGATGATTTCCAAAGTTTTTTTTACAAAAGACTTTTTCAGAAATTAATGTTTACAAAAGATGATTTAAAAAATTATAACATTTATTTTTACAAAAGACGATTTCAAAAATTTTAACATTTACTTTTACAAAAGATGATTTCATAAATCTATTTTTAGAAAAAGTGATTTCTAAAATTTTAACATTTATTTTTACAAAAGATGATTTCTAAAATTTTTCATTTATTTTTACAATACCACTTGCGCAACAATAGCAGAATAATTGTCTTTATGGTGCCATGCACGATATGGGTATTAGAAATTCATAATTTTTCTAACGGAACAAGTTTCTTCGAAATAAGATTTATCTCATTTGAGAGTGTAAGATAACACTTGTGGAATATTTCTGTAATGTGATATATTATACAAATAAACACATAATATTCTCTACTCGATAAGAAATACAAATAACAAACATTCGTATTTGGTCTACCATACTATTAGTTTATTTTTAGCACTGATAAAACAAATCCTCTCCATTTCATATCAGCGGTTAGCAGCGAAGGCTTTGCGGCGAATTCAAATTCAATTTCACCTCTGTCGGAACTTTCTATACAGCCTTTTGTCGGACGGGAGGTTCTGCCGCTGCCGCGTGTACAGCGAATGGGCCACGGTCCACAGTCCACACGCCTTCTTAAATTGTCTCACTGAAAGGGGCGTAATTAAGACAGTCGTATTGTGGAAACTTTCCCCACCTGGCCAACGGGGCGGTTTTAGCCAATTTGCTTTGGGTGGAACAATAAAAATAAATATTCGATTAACTTTATCGTGCCATATATTCCAACTAGTAACGTTTTTCTTTGTCATTATTTACTAGTCCAAGCCGTAGATAGTTTTGTCTAATTTAACCGTCTCGGATTTCTTCATTCGTAATTCAGTTACATACATAAGGTTTTACCAGATATTCCGGCTATTTTCGTCCTTCCTGCCACTTCCATGCTTCACTATCATGTGTAAGAGACGGTGACCGGACAATTCGGAATGAAACCAACTCAGAACCATCTCAGATAAGTCATTTAGAGTGTTAAAAAAACATTAATAAAAAAAATGGTTAAATAGGTTATGTTAGGTTAGGGTTATCGGCTAATTTAAAATTATTTTTCTCATAACTTTTAATGACTTTTCAAGGAGGTGTTGAGTTGACATTATTCTCAGTTGGCATTGAACCGTAAGAGACAGACCATAGTCGTTGTCACGCACTATGCTTAAAAATATTATGCTGATGTCAGTATGCGGCTGGCTACTGCGTCAGCCTTTTTCGACGCGCAGATAAATGACAGCTCGTCAATAACGAAGGTAATATTTATTTACCGAATAAATTCAACTATTTTGCTATGAAGTATAAATACCCCATCTCACTACTACTACCACCGATGAGTTTTGTCCTCAATTAAACACCAATATTGCATCATGGGGTCTTGTCCAAATTCCATTGCCCTCTGTTGAACTCGATGTCGTCGTCAACAATCTTGAGAATTTCCTCCGTTCAGATGCCGTTACCCGGTGAATTCTATAAATTAGTAAATTGGTGGAGTGGCTTCTTCAGCTGTTTCTCAAACTTAAGTAATTGTGTTTTATGCTGCCTAAATGGGGCCTAAAGAATTCAGGAATGAACAAATAAAGATTACAGAATACATGGTAGTACTGCAATTTACTCTACGCACAGTATCTCCCGGAGTCTTCGAATGCTGAAGCATCCCACTTTGACATCCACCAACAGTCCTCCACCGTACGATTAAGAAGAAGAAAATTGAACCAAGGCGGATAGGTATTAGAACTCCACTGTGAAATGCTTCAACGATTTAATTTTTTTTAAATGACTATTATAAAATACAAAATAAAGAAGTTTTTTCACTCCTCCCACCAGGGATTCCTGTTCTTAGGCGGATTGCAGAAAGTTGTATAGGTGTCACATTGTGAGATCCTCATCTTCGTGTTTGTTAATTTTCCCATCTTGCACCATAATTTTAATGATTTCCATGTCTTCATGTTTACAATTTAGCCGTATTTTGATGTCGTTTTAACTTGTATATCTCCATGGTGTTTACAATTTCATTAGGAAGGGCATTATATAATCTTGCAACGTTGAATTTACGATATTTCAGGCCAAATATGTTTTCAGTTCTGGGATATTTGATAGATTTGACATTACCGTCCTTAAAGTGTAGATGAGTTGGTCAGTAAGGAACTATTTTTTTCCTTTAAATTTGAGTAGAGCACTTTCTAGACAGAGTTTTATAATACTGAAAACATTAAAGTTTTTATAAATTTTCTTCAATGGAGTTCTAAGATTACTTTCAGGATTTCTAAGATTTCTTTCTTTTTAATATTACTTTTTGTTATTTGACGAGCTGCTTCATGTGGGTGTTTAAGGCAGATTCCCTCTCAATAATCCCATATTCTACGTGAATGGCAAAAAGGGTAGTTGGTTTGATATAGATCATTTTTACTTAGCATATTGCGTATGTTTCTAAAGACGTATATAATTTTTGTGAGTTTCTCTGCAATGCTATTTATGTGGGAGTCTCATCGAAAATGTTCATCGATTTCAATGCCAAGATATTACTCGTGTGTTCTTTTATAGTATATTATGTGGGGCAATGGCATGATTGCGTTAAGGTTTTCCTTTGTCGCTCAAGTAATTTGAGAGCTGGCTGTCCTCTGGCCGTTTTAGAAAAGGTAAAATATTTAGTTTTGTTAACATTAGGTGTGTGAGTTGTGCTTAACCCGACAGGCCATCATTTTCAAATTTATAAAATTTGAAAGCGTATTTTATGGCCTTTCAAAAAAAGTTTTTGAGTTTAGGATACATTCCAAAGTATTCCATTTATTTGAACTTTATTGCGAAACGTAAATATTTGACGATTTGACAAAATATTAAAAAACATTTTTGCAAAAGGACAAATTTGCCTGTGTTCAATTACTTGGTACGTAGTTATCCAATTACTTTCAATAAATAAAATGACAGATGATCTCTCTTCTGTATGTAAGTTGCAGATGTCATTAAATATATCACAAATAATAAAGGTCCTACTTTATCGCTCATCAATTTTAACAGCTTACCAATTTTTCAAGGCATGTAAATTATTTGCAGTTTTCAGATATTATCATGATTAATTTTTGACCACAGATATTAATGGAATTTTTACGATCCTCGGGGTTAAGAGTGTTAATAAATGCAGTAAAAAGGTAATTTTAAAGGCCTTCGCTCCTTCACGAGAAACTGAAATGAAACCAGTTGTCAACGCAATTCGAAAGTCTGTCTAACGTGTTAACAAGACAACTGAAAAACAACGCACAACGAAAAGTGTTGGCGCGTTAACAACTGGTTTCATTTCAGTTTCTCCGTGGGCGAAGGCCTTTACTGTTAGATATAATATCTCACAAGAGTTACTGTGAACAATCAGAGTCATCGGTATGGCGAGATTGTGAGGCAGGATGAAGAAGAATACCAAATGAATTTTAAGAGCAAAACCCTTCTCTTGTTATTACAAGATCGTTGTTCGGTTTTTCGGTAGTAAATTTTTTTGACTTATGCTTACGTTGGGTTATGTTAGTTTTATTGTAAACAATAACACTCTTCTGCTCAGTAGGTCCGTACTAACATTTCAGGCAAAGTGCAAAGAGATAGCCTTTCCTTCGATAAAAGTGCTTTAGTATGCCAAACCTGTTTCTGCAGAAGTCTCGTATCCATATTCCCGGCAATAACTCCAGTTTACGCATACTTTCCGGCATAACGTAAGCAACCCTTTATTTTCCCGAACGAACGAAAAATTACCCCAGAAACGGGGAAAATTCAGAGGCTCCCCAGTTTCTTCATGGAAATGGTGAATTTATTATTATATTTGCGTGCAGGCTTGTTTCTTTTCTCAAACATCTCGTTCCGTTAGACAAAGAGGTTTTTTACGACGGAATTCCTTGAATGGAATAACGAGGCGAATATCTAGCACTCTGCGTTTTGAATAAAATATTGCTATTTAAATATTCCGTTCATCCTTCCTTTCTCGTAAAGTTTATTTGGTCTTATGGAGATATTGCGAGTCGGGAGTGGTGACCGTTTTGGTAATGTTTAAAGGCTTTACTGCTGGTGCTTGGCATTTTTAATAAAGACATTCTGGAAGTCTCTTTAAAATTCTTTGAATTACTCTAATAAACATTTTATTGTTATAATATATAACCATATAACCTCAATAGCTTAATTGGAAAGGATACATTAACCAAATTAATAAGATGCCGTGCCTTTACTGTAGTCGGTACCGTTAAATAAAATGATATAACTCATAATTATAGAATACTAGTGGTCGCCCAATGGTCGAAATTCGAACATAATTAATTTTTTTTTACATGAGCTCCACACGGCAGGCCCTGAGGAAAATAATCTCCCTCAGGGCCTACGTCATCTTTGGGGATGCTTTGTGGAAGGTTTTTTTAAGGAAAGAAAATGAAGGAGAATTCTAGGAAGGAAAAGGGGTGGGTAGGAATTTGGGGTTCAGTGTGTCCTGGTCATCCAAGACCTAGACAAACCTCACCTCATGAACCCATGTGAATTTAATGTGTTTTGTTTTTTTTTATTGATTTAATATATTTTTTATACATAATTTAAAAAAAATAGCATTCCGTACTCCTTCTCTATATGCACTATAAGTGTGCGATATACTCCTCCGTCCGCCCAATTTTCGTAAAAAAGGGGTACAAAGTTTTTGCTTCACGTATTAATATACTGAATATTAAGTAACGTTTATCGAGTGGTGTCAACGGTGAAGAGAGCTTTCATACAAGACATGCCCTTTTATAACTTAATTCATGTTCAAACAAAGAATCCCAAACAATATTATTTTGTTCCTATTTAAACTTGGAACCATATTCATTACAATTAATAATGTTCACCTATGTCTGCAAATAATTATTCGTAAAACTCTCTTTCTTTCTTTCGGAAGATCTTTTAGGAAATGAAGTTAAGGAAGTTCTGGGAAGGAAAAAGGTATGAAGGGAGGGTAGGAATCTGCGGGTCAGTGTGTCCAGGAGTGACGGACGAATCAATTCCTCCCACCGTGGTGAAAGATGATGTCACCCCTGAAAAGTTACCAAGCGTAGCGAATCACTTGAGGTAACCTATGGCAGAGCTGTTGGTTATAAAATAAATGGTTCCCGGGCGGTGGTACCCATACCCGCCTCCCTAATTGTCCCAATATGTCCGAACAAAAAATTGATTTTTTTAAATATATTTGATAGACCTTAAATGCATCTTTTATTGTTATATTTATTTTGTAAAAAAATCAGCATTATAATTTTTTGCTGCATTACAAACATGCTTTACAATAAATTTTTTCATTGAAAAATAACAATAACAATTTTTTTACACCGGTTCGTAACTACTTATAGTATCTGCTTACTTCTTTAATACTCTTTTTATACTAGGTCCGTACTATAGACATCTTATTTATACTCCTTTGTACAACTTTCTTTTATAATGAAGCTACATGTAACACATTCGCACTGAGGAACGTTTGCGCGGCCGGTTTCGGCTCGTTTCATACAAATCTTAATTTAAGGTTTGCGTGAAACGGGCCGCGCAAATGTTTTTCTCAATCTGTAACTGCATACTTAAAATGTATTACCCAAGTAATTCTTTAAAACACTTAGATACGCGCCATCTATGTTTGGTTATATTGTTGAGTTCACCTACGTGACACGCAGAGTTCGTGCAGTTTCCTACCTTTGTGAGACGGACAGTGCTTCCGACGTGAGTGTCAGTGAAACGGCCGATAGATGGCACTCCTAGTTCGGATCGTATTCAAATATTATTGTCGTGTTTGTTTCTGGTTGATTTGTAATTTGCAAATTTATATTTTATTGTTCGAAATTTCTTCCTGTGATACACATGTTTACATTGCAATACCGCCTTGGCAAAGAATCTTTAAGTTTGAATGCAACTAGTGTCGTTTGTGCTGGACATCGTGCTTTGAAGCTGCATTCTCTGAGTAAGTATTGTTTGTTTTCGCTTGGGATTTGGAACTGTATGCAAACTGTTTTTTTCTGTGTCACGTAGGGAAGAATTTCAACCTTCATTAATTTACATAGGGAATATACCCTCGTGTCTGGGCTATTTACACGCCCCGACAACACTTGTTATTATTTTATGTAATGTATTCATTTTACGGCTTACCAATAAGCTACTTGTAAAAGCCTTAAAGACGTGAATAAATAAATAATTATAATAGTTACAAAACTGCTACATTTCCAAAAAAAATTACTAAAAAATCTCTGAAGGGATTCTCTGGGCGTGTTCGTGTGCTAGAAGTAAAAACAATTTTTCTTACTTCTGATAAGATTGATAATAAAATTGACAAAACATTTTGAAATATAATGTAGATGTTTGATTCCTTAATTTAATTGATCAATAAAACACTTGTGTTGCTAAGTTGTGTAACGAAGAAACGACATTTATGTTTATTATATCACTTTCTTTTTATGGTTTCTTCTAACAAACTGACACTTTACAATAAAATCATATAATAACAAAACAAGTGACAATTCTCAATCTAACCGACACCACAACAATACTTTTTCTTTACATCTCCCCCCCTCGGGAAAGAAAATTATTGCAAAATTTTCTCATCTTCGATGTCCTCTTCTTCCAATGTTTGAACTTGTGATGGTTCAGTGTTGTTTGAACAAGTAGACGAGGAAATTTTTTTTTAAAATATTTAAATTCGATCATATTACTGACCTCTGTTGGGTGTGTTTGAAAACGAAATTGAAGGAGTCTGTAATAAAATACGGGTTAATTATCGCGTGGGAGGTGCTAGACTATCGGAGATGTAAAACGTTGGACAAATTGGAAATGATAAATTAACAATTATTTTGAACACAACGAATAGCGAGAGAGAGGCGGAGCTAAAGGCGTTTATCTGGTTCTGGTTCTCACGAAGTCCATGGTATGGAATGCAGACCCTTATGAATTTGATCATAACTCACTTCATGATGACCAAAAATAAGAAATTGATAACTGTTGAAATTCGGGACCGAGACTCTATTGAGATTTTGAAAAAGATCGTTCAGGAAGTAGATTTTGGGTTAATTATGAACTTTTGCGTTTCAGTTATTAGGAGCGACATGGGGAAGGTTTACAATCTCTTGTACATAAGTGACGTTCTAAGAGATTGACAGGTAACACGATTTTGGCTCTTAGAAGAGGTCATTAAGCCGAAATCACCACTCTAGGTTACGTACAAAATAGTGGAAAAAGTAATTAGCCAAATGCATAAAATTTAACGGCCCGTCTAATTCTAAATTTATTTACAAATTCGAGTGTGATTTTTGAAGAGATCAATAAAACATTTTGACAGTTATTAGCTTTTTTCGGGAGAACGAGACGATGAGATGTGGGAGGTTACTTAGTAGAGATGCAAATAACAGGGACAGATTAGGCCATGGTGGTGATAAATGGCCATAAATGAAAATCGAAATCAATAAAAATGTGAGTTTAATACTGGGAAAAGCCTTACGGGCGTTGCTATTTGTTTAAAGAGAGAGTTTGTCAGAGTATAAGGCCTAAACACTCACAAATACGGAAAAACAAGGGAGAATACATATTGTTCGTAGAATAATGCGTAAAATAAAATTCCTTCGCGTTAGGTTATAAAATAATGATAATAATAATAAATTATTCCAGAATGTATGCAGGGGTAGTGCGGTGTAATACATTTATTTTGAGTGGGAGAAAATGTCCTATGACAAGTTTGAGTCGAGCGCGTGGTCCACCCCTGTTGTACTCTGCTAGACCGAGATAGTCGGAACCCCGATTTCAAGGGTTGGTACGGTGACAAACGCAGAAAGGCAGGAAGAGGCATGAAGCAAGAGTGGTGGGTGGCAAACTAGTAAATACGACTCAAAATTGCATGAACTTATTTTGATTGATGGGAGATTTTCGTTTTAAATAAGCAGTTTTTTTTGATAACAGGGCAGTGAGTGAAGATCAGTCAGTGGAATTCGGCGGAAGAATACGGTTAAGTCCGGAGGTTTTTGGTTCTAAACCTCGAGCAAAAGGAGTGAATTAACCTAAGTGAAAAGAGATAGTTGTAAGTTTTGTTAGAAGGAAGTTCGATCCATCAATCAGAAGTTGGTGAATTATAAAAATAATACAAGTTCGTGAATTATGGCATCGCCACGTAATAATGAAAAAGCACATAGTTGAAGTTACCGTAATTAAAAATAAAGTTAGTTTATCGGATTAAATTCAGTGTTATAATCGCTTAGTAAATAAATTAATATTATACTTTATCCGATTTGCGGAAATATGAAGAGGTAAAACTAACTTAATAATAGACAAATAGCTGCAAAAAAAACGTAAATTCAGTGATAAGTTGTGTTTGCAATAATCGCGGTGATAAATTGTTAAACGATAGTGGATAAAATCACGTGTTCTTCTTTTCTACGTGAAAAATCGTATAAACTTTACGTGGATTAATTTGGGCTTTAATAATAAATATACCGCTTGACGGAAGCTATAACAAAAAATGATAACTACAGATGATCGAACAGAGTAAAGATTTCAGGACATTACATAACAGGGGGGGGGGGGGAATGGTCGTAGGGAGGTGGAAAGGGTTTCTTTGTTTTCCCACAGGTTATAACAGGTGCAGGTCCAAAATCACAACGAGCGTGTATTCCCGCTAGGATAAAGGGTACAGTTATCAATCACTCTCGGTAAGTCGAATTACAACTCCATAGTTTAAATTACAGGACGTGCTGACCGCAAGCATGAAGCAGCCTATTGAACTATTGTTCACTATAAATGTGCGTGTCGGTCAGGTTTTTTTCTCTTCACCGTTATCACCCGGGTTCAAACCCGAACCGTCGCCTAACAGCTGGTTGCTAGGAACGGAACAGCAGCAAAAAAATGGTTTTTACAAGTACCTAGGAACGCAGAGGCAATAAGACTACGATAGTACACCCAATCGAATTGATGAAATTTTGGCAGTACAACTTACCCAATTGCAGGCGTTGGCTGACAGTTTGGCGCAGACTTCGACAGGAGGAGGGCGTGAGAACCAGATTCACGATTCTATGCATGTATAACATTATATCAACCTGTTTATCTGCGAAATTTCTACCTGTTGTATTGCGTGAATTAAATTTTCACGTTTGTGGAATGTATACGATGGTACTGAGACTATACATAAGTGAGATATGTATGTCGGAAAGGTAAGGGTTTTCCCTCATTACCATGTTACGAGGAAGGGGAGGTACCAGCCACAGACTGGGCGGGTCACGCGCTATGTCGGAGGTCATTCCCTTTCGCGGGATCGTGTCGAGCGAACGGGCGCGAAAGGTTATGTACCAGGGATGCCGAATTGTATGTCATGGGCACGATTCGCTGACGGAGGCGTTTGACCTTAGACATCACGGGAAGCCTGCAGGGTTGAGTGGAGGATACCGCTAACAAGGCATCTTGCGGGAAAATTCTGTAACGTTGTTGCATTCTCTCATCTGTGTCAACCCAAAAGTAAACGTAAGGCCCACAAAGTGCGCCTTATGTCAACTATTGGAGGTGGAAAGACGAAGACGGTCGGCTTTAAAGGTCTGCCTCACAGCTTCGCGCCACTTGCCCGCGGATAGAGTCATGACAAGGGACGAAATGGAAATACCCCTTTTAGAGCCAGTAACGTAGAATCTGGAGGCGTAATGAGTATTGGAGTTGACTGGGAAAGGTTTGAAAGCCTGCTGTTCTTCCTCTGGCATGAGTGAGTCCGGGTATGTCAGGGTGATCGTCCAAGAGATCCGCCAGATACCGGGGTATAGCTCAGACATGCATTGGCGGGATAGTTGTGTCCGGAGAACTGCCCACTCGGTCAACTTGGTTAGTGGAGGAGCCAATACTAGTTTGCAAAGAAATTCTCCTTCCTTTCCTTTTATCACTTCCTTAAGATTCCCTAGTTCTGCCGTAAATTGGTGCTACTAACAATAACAATATTTCTAACGGTTATGCATAGGATAGGTATTTCAGATTGGGAGACGCGGGAGCAGCCTATTCGGCCATAGAGAGGCACTTCTAGGTACGTACATTTAAATTAAAGTAAATAATGAACTTGTATTGCCATTTGATTGTCCACAGGATCGACCATTACGTGAGCTAGGTTCCTTCTTCGTGATTTACTAACTGACCTTTAGACGTACAGTTAAATTTTACTAGCGCAAAATTGGACAAGAGGATGGCTTAACCAGCCTTAATAGAGTAGGTGCCAAAGGGATCACTATAGCGGGGAACGGGGACTCTACAGGGAGTATACAGTTAGGGCCATAGGCATCGGTAGTGTAGGGCAGTTAGACAGGGCGTATCCTTCATGCGTTTGAGAAAACAACAGAAAAAATTCTTCCACGCCTTTTAAAGAGTCGAAAGTTACCACGAGAAATAGTAAATACATTAAATTCCTACTCCAAATAATCTGGAGGCTTCGAAACAAAAATCAATCACAACGTGAAGTAAAGGGTTTATTGTAAGATTTCCCAGAACAACCTTGCTTTACTGTGTTCGCATCACAGGGGTTGGGAAAACGAGATCAGGAAAACAGCGTAGCTGAACCTTCCAATCGGAGATCTCAACGAGTAAGAGAGAAAAAGGGAGGAAAGGGTGAAAAAACCTTGCAGCGGGGTGGGACCATCACAACTGTTGCCGCGAGCCAGGAGTAAAAGGTAGTACAAGTTGGAGGAATTTCGACGTGTTTTGAACGTATTGATGGATACTTTTACGTGGGAATAAAACTTGCAAAAATAGGAAAATAATAATATTATTACGTTTGTATAGAGCAGTTTTGTGTTACTTCACTTCAAACGCGGTTAACTTAATAAACAAAATAAAAAATAATAATAATAATAATCCATTACAAGACATTGATAAAATAATATGAAACGAAGAATAAACAGAAATTACAAAACGATAGCGGTACTTTTCTAGCACAGGATAAAACAAGAAATTTATAACCGAAATATGATATACTAACGGAAGACAGCTTGTATTTAGAAATGAAGGAAAAAATGTAAACAAACCATTAGTATAATTTATTACACCAGGAGTTTAAAATACGTAGGGTAAGAAAAAAATTGTAAACAAAATATTATTAAGGAATTTTGACCTCGGCAGACTAAGATGTAGGCCATTGCCGGCGAGGGTAGAAAAAATGCAAAAAAAAAAAAGGTAAACGAACCGTAAAAACGGAGATTTATGACCGGTTCTCGAGTACAACTGCTAAGTCGGATATATTCGTCGAGGAAAAAAATTTATGACGATAAGGTATAGCTTTTAGATTTTTGGTTGATAGAGGATGATAGTTACGTTGAAGCAGATCGAGCCGTTACGAAATGAAAAAAAAAAAAAATAATTCGCGTATAAAGAAAAAAAAACAGTGATTTCAAAATAATGTTACAGGGTTTTAAACGAAATTATAGTCTTAACTGAAGCGTTTAAAGAGACAGAATCTGTGGAATAAAAACATATAGAATAAACTTTAGTTACGTAAACCGTGGCGTTACTAGTGACATTAGGCGTGAAGACAATAAAATCAGATAGAGACGGGGAAGGCAGGAAAAATTTTAATCAACCTCCGACTTATCGGACTTATATAACGTATAAAAGGTTTTACAAAGTGAGGAGAAGACATTGGCTCTATAATGGAAAAATTGAAATATCAATAGATTTTAATATTCAATTATTGATACGAAAAGATAAGTGAATAGTTTAGAAAAAGAAAAAAAAATTGCGCAGAGAATTGTTGTATTTATACATATTGATCAGATAAACCATGTTACAGACAAAGCGTATCTGAAAAATTTAAATTCAAATTTTGTGCGAGGTTAAAAGAGAAAAAAAAACGAAAAATAATTACGTACCTACTTAAAGGTTTGAATTTTAAGGTTGACAGTCGGCCTTCCTTATCAGTTAAAAAGGACATTCCATGGTGCCATCAAACCTCAGTATTTATTAAATTTACGATAAGGTTTGTCTCGTTTTAGGGGAGACCTTCAGTTGGCGAAAGTTATTTAAACAAACAAATATAAACGCATTCATCATTCATCTCGAATGACAAAAAGACGACAAAAAAAAAGGTCGGCATCGGAATTTGGGACCTTTTTTCAATAGTGTGTACAGGATGGAATCCGTAATGGTTCGACCTACATTAAGGGGAGACACGTCGGGATTATGAGTGGCGAAATATTGAGATTTGTGCATCTCCGATTTTACTACTGGCAGAGTTAGAATGTATTTTTTTCAGAATGCGCTTTATGTTAATACGTTTCGGTATTGAAAGGGTACATTGTCTAAGTTGCGTACAGGGCATTTATTAATGGTGTCCGGAGCGGGCAATTTTAACGATTTCGGACAAACTCGTTTAGTAAAATACATTTATTTTATTAAAACACAAATACCTTTGTATACATCGCTGTTATTTAATACACACTTAACACGTTTTGTGAACGATGTTCACCTCATCAGGACTAAAGTATAAAAAAATTAAAATTAAAATAATAATAGAGTATATATAAGAGTATATATATAATAAAATAATAGTTAAATAAAATAAAATATAGGTTAATAAAAATAAATAATGCCATCGCAAAGAAAAAAAAAAACCCTAAATGAAGGAGTTTTCTTCAAAAAAAAAATTAGAATACATCTGCGTGCCTCGGGGTCCTTAATTTAAAGTAAGTGAAAACGTATTAACAAGTTTAAATGATAAGCAACTACAGTTCAGTTTTAAAAGAGAGACGTCACCCGGTCGCCTCTTAAGATAGTCGTCCTCTATTTTATAACAGAAATCAGCCAAACACCCAAGGACGGAGTGCGGTCGCGTGGACCAACAAATGCAGTTGGTGATAACGGTGTTAACGGGCGGCTGTCAGTTTTTTTTTGGGACAAGTGGAGATATATAGTAGTTCGTGAGCACAAAGAAACAGAGATTAAGACACTTGATAAGGAACCAGGACGGGGCCGAATTGGGGAAAACATATAGTAAACGAGTTCGGAAAAAAAAAAAAAAAAAAAAAGGGAGGGGGAAGGAAAATAAGTACAGTGGATCATCGAGGGGGGGGGGGAGACAGTAGAAGATTTGCGTGGATTTTGAATTGTTGTTTGAGGGAGGGGAGGAGAAGAGGTCATAGAGAGAGGAAGTATAGAGGGAACAAAACATTTTGAAAAGAAGGTGAAGAAGGAAAACCTTAAAACCTATGTTTACAAATTTTTCCATCGACTAAACACGGCGTGTTTTGACGCTGAAAAAAATTTATATAGGGAGGCTGTGATGGTTCAGTGTTGTTTGAACAAGTAGACGAGGAAATTTTTTTTTAAAATATTTAAATTCGATCATATTACTGACCTCTGTTGGGTGTGTTTGAAAACGAAATTGAAGGAGTCTGTAATAAAATACGGGTTAATTATCGCGTGGGAGGTGCTAGACTATCGGAGATGTAAAACGTTGGACAAATTGGAAATGATAAATTAACAATTATTTTGAACACAACGAATAGCGAGAGAGAGGCGGAGCTAAAGGCGTTTATCTGGTTCTGGTTCTCACGAAGTCCATGGTATGGAATGCAGACCCTTATGAATTTGATCATAACTCACTTCATGATGACCAAAAATAAGAAATTGATAACTGTTGAAATTCGGGACCGAGACTCTATTGAGATTTTGAAAAAGATCGTTCAGGAAGTAGATTTTGGGTTAATTATGAACTTTTGCGTTTCAGTTATTAGGAGCGACATGGGGAAGGTTTACAATCTCTTGTACATAAGTGACGTTCTAAGAGATTGACAGGTAACACGATTTTGGCTCTTAGAAGAGGTCATTAAGCCGAAATCACCACTCTAGGTTACGTACAAAATAGTGGAAAAAGTAATTAGCCAAATGCATAAAATTTAACGGCCCGTCTAATTCTAAATTTATTTACAAATTCGAGTGTGATTTTTGAAGAGATCAATAAAACATTTTGACAGTTATTAGCTTTTTTCGGGAGAACGAGACGATGAGATGTGGGAGGTTACTTAGTAGAGATGCAAATAACAGGGACAGATTAGGCCATGGTGGTGATAAATGGCCATAAATGAAAATCGAAATCAATAAAAATGTGAGTTTAATACTGGGAAAAGCCTTACGGGCGTTGCTATTTGTTTAAAGAGAGAGTTTGTCAGAGTATAAGGCCTAAACACTCACAAATACGGAAAAACAAGGGAGAATACATATTGTTCGTAGAATAATGCGTAAAATAAAATTCCTTCGCGTTAGGTTATAAAATAATGATAATAATAATAAATTATTCCAGAATGTATGCAGGGGTAGTGCGGTGTAATACATTTATTTTGAGTGGGAGAAAATGTCCTATGACAAGTTTGAGTCGAGCGCGTGGTCCACCCCTGTTGTACTCTGCTAGACCGAGATAGTCGGAACCCCGATTTCAAGGGTTGGTACGGTGACAAACGCAGAAAGGCAGGAAGAGGCATGAAGCAAGAGTGGTGGGTGGCAAACTAGTAAATACGACTCAAAATTGCATGAACTTATTTTGATTGATGGGAGATTTTCGTTTTAAATAAGCAGTTTTTTTTGATAACAGGGCAGTGAGTGAAGATCAGTCAGTGGAATTCGGCGGAAGAATACGGTTAAGTCCGGAGGTTTTTGGTTCTAAACCTCGAGCAAAAGGAGTGAATTAACCTAAGTGAAAAGAGATAGTTGTAAGTTTTGTTAGAAGGAAGTTCGATCCATCAATCAGAAGTTGGTGAATTATAAAAATAATACAAGTTCGTGAATTATGGCATCGCCACGTAATAATGAAAAAGCACATAGTTGAAGTTACCGTAATTAAAAATAAAGTTAGTTTATCGGATTAAATTCAGTGTTATAATCGCTTAGTAAATAAATTAATATTATACTTTATCCGATTTGCGGAAATATGAAGAGGTAAAACTAACTTAATAATAGACAAATAGCTGCAAAAAAAACGTAAATTCAGTGATAAGTTGTGTTTGCAATAATCGCGGTGATAAATTGTTAAACGATAGTGGATAAAATCACGTGTTCTTCTTTTCTACGTGAAAAATCGTATAAACTTTACGTGGATTAATTTGGGCTTTAATAATAAATATACCGCTTGACGGAAGCTATAACAAAAAATGATAACTACAGATGATCGAACAGAGTAAAGATTTCAGGACATTACATAACAGGGGGGGGGGGGGAATGGTCGTAGGGAGGTGGAAAGGGTTTCTTTGTTTTCCCACAGGTTATAACAGGTGCAGGTCCAAAATCACAACGAGCGTGTATTCCCGCTAGGATAAAGGGTACAGTTATCAATCACTCTCGGTAAGTCGAATTACAACTCCATAGTTTAAATTACAGGACGTGCTGACCGCAAGCATGAAGCAGCCTATTGAACTATTGTTCACTATAAATGTGCGTGTCGGTCAGGTTTTTTTCTCTTCACCGTTATCACCCGGGTTCAAACCCGAACCGTCGCCTAACAGCTGGTTGCTAGGAACGGAACAGCAGCAAAAAAATGGTTTTTACAAGTACCTAGGAACGCAGAGGCAATAAGACTACGATAGTACACCCAATCGAATTGATGAAATTTTGGCAGTACAACTTACCCAATTGCAGGCGTTGGCTGACAGTTTGGCGCAGACTTCGACAGGAGGAGGGCGTGAGAACCAGATTCACGATTCTATGCATGTATAACATTATATCAACCTGTTTATCTGCGAAATTTCTACCTGTTGTATTGCGTGAATTAAATTTTCACGTTTGTGGAATGTATACGATGGTACTGAGACTATACATAAGTGAGATATGTATGTCGGAAAGGTAAGGGTTTTCCCTCATTACCATGTTACGAGGAAGGGGAGGTACCAGCCACAGACTGGGCGGGTCACGCGCTATGTCGGAGGTCATTCCCTTTCGCGGGATCGTGTCGAGCGAACGGGCGCGAAAGGTTATGTACCAGGGATGCCGAATTGTATGTCATGGGCACGATTCGCTGACGGAGGCGTTTGACCTTAGACATCACGGGAAGCCTGCAGGGTTGAGTGGAGGATACCGCTAACAAGGCATCTTGCGGGAAAATTCTGTAACGTTGTTGCATTCTCTCATCTGTGTCAACCCAAAAGTAAACGTAAGGCCCACAAAGTGCGCCTTATGTCAACTATTGGAGGTGGAAAGACGAAGACGGTCGGCTTTAAAGGTCTGCCTCACAGCTTCGCGCCACTTGCCCGCGGATAGAGTCATGACAAGGGACGAAATGGAAATACCCCTTTTAGAGCCAGTAACGTAGAATCTGGAGGCGTAATGAGTATTGGAGTTGACTGGGAAAGGTTTGAAAGCCTGCTGTTCTTCCTCTGGCATGAGTGAGTCCGGGTATGTCAGGGTGATCGTCCAAGAGATCCGCCAGATACCGGGGTATAGCTCAGACATGCATTGGCGGGATAGTTGTGTCCGGAGAACTGCCCACTCGGTCAACTTGGTTAGTGGAGGAGCCAATACTAGTTTGCAAAGAAATTCTCCTTCCTTTCCTTTTATCACTTCCTTAAGATTCCCTAGTTCTGCCGTAAATTGGTGCTACTAACAATAACAATATTTCTAACGGTTATGCATAGGATAGGTATTTCAGATTGGGAGACGCGGGAGCAGCCTATTCGGCCATAGAGAGGCACTTCTAGGTACGTACATTTAAATTAAAGTAAATAATGAACTTGTATTGCCATTTGATTGTCCACAGGATCGACCATTACGTGAGCTAGGTTCCTTCTTCGTGATTTACTAACTGACCTTTAGACGTACAGTTAAATTTTACTAGCGCAAAATTGGACAAGAGGATGGCTTAACCAGCCTTAATAGAGTAGGTGCCAAAGGGATCACTATAGCGGGGAACGGGGACTCTACAGGGAGTATACAGTTAGGGCCATAGGCATCGGTAGTGTAGGGCAGTTAGACAGGGCGTATCCTTCATGCGTTTGAGAAAACAACAGAAAAAATTCTTCCACGCCTTTTAAAGAGTCGAAAGTTACCACGAGAAATAGTAAATACATTAAATTCCTACTCCAAATAATCTGGAGGCTTCGAAACAAAAATCAATCACAACGTGAAGTAAAGGGTTTATTGTAAGATTTCCCAGAACAACCTTGCTTTACTGTGTTCGCATCACAGGGGTTGGGAAAACGAGATCAGGAAAACAGCGTAGCTGAACCTTCCAATCGGAGATCTCAACGAGTAAGAGAGAAAAAGGGAGGAAAGGGTGAAAAAACCTTGCAGCGGGGTGGGACCATCACAAACTGGAATAAGTTTTGTGATGTGGAATAGGTTTGATTCTGGTTTTTTATGACCCGTATCTATCCTGTATATGGAGTTTGAAATTTTTTCAATTATCTCATATGGTCCAATTTTCAGTTCATCCAATTTCTTCCTGTTCAGCTTGTTTCCATTTTCCACAAACACCATATCCCCTACGTTAAACTCGAAGTGTTTTCGCTTTTTATCGAATAATGTTTTATTGTAGTTATGTGATCTGAATAAACTGTAAATGGTTTACCTATCAACCAGTATTGCCAGTATCTCACTGCTTCTTTTATAGCTAAGCATTCTAGGTAAATTGCTTTTTTCTTTTTCTGGGCTCCATTTAGTTTTTTCGAAAAGTAAGCTACTGGTTTTTCTTTTCCATCAGATTGTGTCTGTTTTAAAATAGCTCCAACACCTTCTAGAGAAGCATCCGTGTATATATTAATTGGCAAATCTTGATCAAAAATTTCCAGGATTGGTTGTGAGCATAGTAGATTTTTCATCGTTTCAAAAGCACTTTGGCATTTATCAGTCCAAATAAACTTTTGGTTTTTCCTTAGTAAATTATGCAAAGGATCTAGTATTATTGCACTCTTCGGAATGTACTCATGATAAAAATTGATTTTTCCTAGAAATTGTCTCACATTCTTCTGTGTTTTTGGAACCGGAAAATTATTTATTGAAGTCAAATTATCCTTTACTGGCTTGACTGAATTATTCTGAATTATATGACCCAGATATTTTACCATGTCTGATGCAAATGTGCATTTTGTAAATTTTAATCTAAAACCTTCCATTTTGATTGCATTCAGCAGCTTTGTCAGATGATCAATGTGTTCAGCAAAAGTTTTTGAAAATATAAGAATGTCATCTATGTAATTGACAGCAAATTCGTTTAGTTTATATTTTCTCAATATATTGCTTAATATCCTCTGAAAAATTGCCGGAGAAGTCTTTAACCCAAAAGGCAGGCAGGTCCATTGATAATGTCCCTCCTGTGTTACAAATCCTGTTTTTTTTTTGTCTTCAATCCGCAGCGGAATAGACCAAAAGGCTGAGTTTATATCCAGCGTTGAAAAAAATTTGCAATTTCTGGTCTTCGTCATTAGGTCTTCAATCAACGGAAATGGTTGAGCTTGAGGTACGACTATTTTATTTAAGTCTCTGAAATCTATGCATAATCTGGATCTTTTGTTTTCTTCTTTTTTAAATGCTAGAGTAACCGGTGCAGCAAATGGACTGTAGGACTCTTCTATCAGTTTATTGTCTAATAATTTTGCTATTTGCTCTTCCATTTCCTTTTTATCTTCTACGCTGCATCTGTAAGGCCTCTTACTACAATATTTATCTACTAATAAGTCTATCTTCGCTTCGTATCCATTAACAGTGCCAACATCATATTTACTCTTCGCAAACACTGATGTGTATTTGCCTATTAGTTCATTTATTTCTGTTTTTTGATCATTATTTAAATGATTTATTGTTATTTTAAAATCTTCTTCTTTAACATGTTCGTTAAAATTAATTCTGTGTTTTTCTACAGCGTTCTTATTTTCTGTAGAGTTTTTATCTTTTTTATTTGCATTATTCAGGCAGAGTTTCTGTGATATTTGTAAGTCTTCACTTTGAATAAGTTTGAAGTCTTTTATCATGTCTAATCCAATCAAAAAATCGTACTTGAAATTGTGTTCATCAATAATGTACACATCAACATTTTTCTCCAATTCCAAAATTTTTATCTTTAAAGTTGTCAAACCACTCGTCTTTTTAACACCATTAATCGTTACTAAATTTGCTTCATTCAAACTGTTTCCTTTTCCTTTTAGTTTCAATAACTTAGAATTAATTAGAGAAACATTTGAACCCGAATCATAAATTCCGTATATTTCTAATTTATCATTTAGTAATAGTTTGACTTTTATTAATGGTGTTACTATTAGTTTTTTTGATTATTTTCATTTAACTCAGTCTCTATCACTGAATTGTTTACATGTTTAATGGCACTTCTCTTAAATTTTTCATTCTCTTTTGTTTTGAACCAGCATGTGACTTCAGGGTGGTAACGAGAGCCCTTATTCAATTTTTCACAAATTTTACATGGATTTTTACCTTCATTTGTATTAAATTCTGCATTCCCAAATGATCTCTTATTTATGAATCTCTTTTTGTTGACCAAATGTTCATACTTGTTTACTTCATTGAATAAATCCACAATATCTTGTAATCCTTCTCTATCAATCTTGTTTAGTATGAATTCTGGTAGTCCGGAAGCAACAAGGTCTATTAAAGTACCGGTGTCGATTGATCTTCTCATATCCAATAAAAGTTTTTCTTTTTTCATAGCATAATCCAACAGAGAACCATCTTTGTATTTAAATGAGAGTGCGTATGTGACAGGGTTCCATCCTTTGTTTGCGAATGATTCACAGAATTTGTTTTTCCATGTTGACCACTCGGAGTTCATTGTTAATTTTATAATCATGGAACTGTACCAATCTACACAAGTTTTATCCATAAACAATCTGAGTATTTCTATTTTTTTTTCATCCGTGATCACATCAAACCGTAAACATTCTTTTTCAAATACTTCGATCCACTGGCTTGCATTTGTATTTTTATTACAGAATTTTTCAATAACGAACTTCTCAGCAATGTTTTTTAAGCTCTGTTGGTTATTTCCCATTAATTTTTCAATCAATCTTTCCAGTGTACTTGTTTCTTCTTTTTGATGTACTGGGGAACTTTTTTCTTGCAATTCTTCGAGGTATTGGTCTCCAAACTGTAAATTTCCATGTTCATCTACATATGTTTTTTTCAGTTCTTCTGTCATGGTAATCCAGACTCTCCTAACATGGTACCTTTTTCCCAAACTATTTTTCACTTTACTAAAAGCAGCAGTTTTCATTATTTCCTTGTGATGGCTGGCTGATTGTAGCGATTCTGGTATTGCGTACACTTTATCATCACTTGTAACTATTGAGGTAATGCTACAAACGTTTGACTTGCCTTCACTTCCAGGTAGCAGAGTGAATTCAAACTGAAGTTTCTCCATTTTATGGGTTTTTAACAAAACATGTCGTTTTATAATGTAGATGTTTGATTCCTTAATTTAATTGATAAATAAAACACTTGTGTTGCTAAGTTGTGTAACGAAGAAACGACATTTATGTTTATTATATCACTTTCTTTTTATGGTTTCTTCTAACAAACTGACACTTTACAATAAAATCATATAATAACAAAACAAGTGACAATTCTCAATCTAACCGACACCACAACAATACTTTTTCTTTACAAATATAATTGGGCATTGGTCGATTTGGCAACCTTATCTGAATAGCCAGGTAGTTGCTAACGTTCTTCTTTCACATCTCCATCTCATCCGTATCCCCCCACGCCTCACAACAAACCCCAATTATTGGGTATGCCATATCTAATAATGTAGATAGCTATGATGCTATAGGATTCCGGTAGTTGGAACTTTTATGAAGCAGATCTCACAATAATGTAGGTATATAATATGCAGAATTCTCTTTCACAATATTTTCTCAAAACACAATAAAATGAAAGCCTCAATGCACGCAACACAAATATTCCCTTTCCATAAGTTGTCTTACATTTAAGCATAACCACAAGCAGGCCTTTTGGCATCAAGCGGCATTTTTAAAAATCATATGGTAACTTGTTGAATATAAATGGTACGTTATATTCGAGGGTTCTTTGGCCACATTTGCATATTTAAAACATTGGTAAGATGGTCCCCACATTTTGTGTGAATAGCATGCAGCGCATGCATTACATTAAGATAAGCTAGTGATATATTGAATTCGTATTCATATATTAATTAATAAAGATAAAAAGATAAAGATCCTTACATTCAGTAACGATGATGTGTAAAACTTGCTATTTTAATTGAATTGTAATATAATTAATACAACCTGTAACTTAAATTAATTGAATGTGTTACCTAAATTACTAACTTAATTTGTTACTTAAACTACTTAAATGAATTGCATAAGTTAATAACTGTACACTGTACCTACCCAATCTGTAAACTTCATCCGCCATAACACAGGGACATCCCTAGCATGACGGATGAATGAACACTTTTTTTTTGTTCATTGTATAAACTTCTTTTAATAAATAAAAAAATAAATAAAAAATATTTTAAAAAAACTTATAAAATCCATTTACTTCTTAGACTTTTTTAGACAAACTCATAACTTCTTCTTCATTCAACTGAAAACAATTTACTACGCACTATTTAGATATGATACGCAGAGGCCGACTTTCAGGTAAGAAGAGAGAGAGAAGTTGTCGAGGAAACAGAATAACAAATGTAACAGAGAGCCATGTATTCCTGAGAGGGTGGCTACCAGAAACCTTATCCTCAAAATTAGTGTACGACCGAAACAGGACTTTCTACCGAAACCGAAACCGAATCTTCGGTATCTGTCTCAGTTTCGGCCGAAACCGAAACTTTTTTAGACATCATATTAAAAATCTGTTTTTAACGGAAATTTGGATTTTTTTAACTTATAAAGTCAGAAAGCACGTGTTAAATGAAATTAAAAACAATAATTATGTAATATCAATGCACGTACTTAACGTGAATTTTTTTTTTTTTTTTAATATGTAGATATTACCGCTATAAAACAAAAACTACTTACTACATTTTGGAACCAAAATTTGTCAATAATCAACACTTGCATTATAAAGGAAGCATGTATTTTAATTTTAATAGCGTTTTCAGCCACAACATTCTTATTAAACGTGTTAAGTGAATTAAAAAAAACAATAATTGAAGTATGTGGACGTACTAATGCGTGAATTATGTGAACATTCAATATGTGAACCCAAACTCAGAACACAACCACGCCGGACCGGCTGGCGCACTACGCTGATGATGGCGGGTGACACACGAGCCACTAACTCACCTGAAGTCAGCCGAACGTCGCGCGATAATTAACGAACGCAGAGTTTTGGTGCGGCCGAAGGTTCGGCAGATTTTCTGCCGTAACTGAAACTGATGCCGAAACTAAATTTTTTTGCTGAAACTTGCCGAAACCGAAACCGAACCTTCGGTCGGTCACTACTCAAAATATCAAAAAATAAACGGTACCTCAATGAAAAAACTTTTAAATTATCGTTTTTCCAATGAAAATGGGTTTCCAAACAAAACAGCTAAAATATCTGAAAAAAGAATGCAACCACTTTTTACGGAGCTGATAAAATTGATTTAGATTAAAACAGTTGAGTTGGCAACACTGCCGTCCTGTTATGACGCTACTATTTCGCAATTTACATCCATTACCGCACACTATGTACCTATTCACATATGATTACTCATCAAAGCAAGTAACTACGCATGGATGCACTAAAAAAGATATGACTAAAACCACAATCTTTTTCAAGAAATATTTGAAACCACAATAATCTGACCAAGGATTGAATAGCATTTAAGCCCGTGCATCAATCATCGTCATTCGCCTCTTAGTTGTTAAACTATCAACATTATAAATTTGTCTTTTGAAAAAATAGTGAATAATCTTTAAACCATTTGATTACATTCTGTAGAATTAGTTATTGTGCATTCGCCAAATGAAGGTAATCCCGAAAGCTGCTCTTTCATCTACAACACCTACCAAACGTCAAAAGGCATTTGAAGAACGATCTAAAGAATCTACACAGATCTCACCGATTTAGACACAAACAACATTGGTGGCAGAAGTGTTATCTTAACGTTGGTGTCAGAAATGGGATTTGATATCAACCAAAATAATCAATTGTGGCGAGAATCTTGTCTTTCTGGACTTCCTTCTGATGCTGTGGAAGATGCTTACCTTAGGCTCCGCGGAAGGGTCTTGGTGTTCAAAGAAATTAAAGATTTCGCCACGTTTTTATGTTTTATTTATTTAGACAAATTTACTGATTAATAACGCGGCAGCGGAAGGAACGCAGTGGACATGTAAAATCTAGAATCTAGCAACGTGTTAATGAGGACAGCGTCGGGACCGGAATGACGTAGGTCGTAGGTTCCTTTAAGCGGTCGCCGTGACCAGTATTGCCCGCACTACAATGTGGCCATTGGAAAAAGTAATAATTCATCTCATTAATCTGGTGCTTAACCACATTTCCAAAGCCTCCCCTCCAGTGCTAACGATAACATAAAGAAATGGAAAATGGTTAAGGAAGTTGTGATGCTAATCCTAATTCGACTGAGGCACCTTCAGTCAACACAAGAATAGTTTCCAACGTGTTCGGAAAATTGTGAGAGTTACTCGAGCAGAGTAGAATGACAAGTTATTTTTATATGAACACCTTGAAAAATATTACAGGTTTACAAAAAATTTAAGCTGAAAATCTTATTTCTAATACATGAAACCATAAAATTATGTATGTAATAATGAAACGTAATGTTGAGATTACTAGAGTATTGTATTCTATAAACCATTTTACCGGTTGCTTGAATCAGTTAATTCTTAGGTGTGAGTTATTTACAAGTTAGTTTTAACTAATGTTTTAAAACTTGTCAAGTTCTATGAACTCTTTATTTTATTTACAGTGTTTGACGCGTCGACGAACTAAGTGTTCAGAGCGTTAGTGTACATATAGCGTGGTACATGGAATCTGTGGTATGATTCCAGCTGATTGTTGTGGTACATGGAATTTGAGATTTTGATTCCAGTTGATTGTTTTTCGATTAATGTATGGACATTGAATTTTGTTGCCTCAATGAACTATGTTCAGAGCTAGAGTAATTATTTTACCAAGGGCGCGTAATTAGTAGCGCCGGTTGTAAAATTATTGTACATTGATTGTATAAAAAATGATTTAAGAGTATGACTTCAAAGTAACCTTAAAATAACATAATACATGTTTAAAGAATCGCAAATATATGGTTAAGAGTTGTAATTTACTTGAGAAACATTTCGATGGTACGCTGAATATAGCGGTATGTTGTATTTACATAGATTATATTGAAATAGAAAACTATAGTAGAAGTTTACATAGGTTGTATTGCAATAGAAAACTAAAGTAGAAGGTATGTTTAATAGTAAGCTATATCTAGTGTAAGAAATACTTAAATTGATACAAGTAGATATAGTAGGGTTTTCTTCATCAAAGTATTATATTTTTGTAGCCTTAGTTAGGCGTTCATCATAACATTATAAATAATAAAGGGTTCTGCTAGTCTGTAGCAAAAAATGACGATTTTTAAGTCTAATAAGCTACACATCGTCCTCAGTACGTAAAAGTGTGTTTTTTGTCGACGTAAGTCGATTAACCATGTTCCTTTACGTACGTAAGACAAAGTGGTTTTAACTTGTAATTGTATAAACATGAAAGAAAAAATATATTTTTAAAAATTAATTTCAACCACATGATTCACTGGATGTATAAAAGTGCCGTGTACATCCAGGGAAGCATGGTTAAAAAACAAAAATGCATAAATAACAATGTTTAAGCTATGTGGTAAAGAGTTACCTACTACGTACATAGTTTGACGAGTATATAGAGTTTGTTTACCTTGGTACATAATATAATATGATGATTTATATTAATTGTGTGGAAAGTTGATCACACTTGCTATTACAATAATGCTGTAATACATGTAGAAACGCATAAATGCGGTTGTATGATGAGAAGTTATCATTTTTTAAATGTTTTACACTAGTAAAAACACAGTGGTGTTTGTAGTACCTTTGAAGTGCACAAATTATGCAGTTGAATGATGAAAAGTTATCATCTAAATAGTAATGATTTAAAATTGCAATAACATGATTAATATGTTATGTTTTTAAACATACATGAGTTATGCGGTAAAATGATGAATTGTTTCATCGTATTGAAGGTGTTTCACACTTGTGAATACACAATAATGATCTAAGTTTTAGATTATGTTAATTGACAAATTACAATATTAAAGGTCGGATTTCCATCAAAAATCCTTGCATTTTAATATTGTGTTATTCGCAGTATTTTAAAGAAATATATACTATATGAATAAGGTTTGCAATAGAAAGCAAGGCGAAATTTATAATTTCATTTCTATCATGAGTTATGGAATGAGAAAAATGCCAAATAAAAATATCTTTTTGTGCGTTATTCCGTTCCAAATCGCTTTGGAAAATGTACTTGCCGACCTGAACGCGTTGTGATTTTGGTTATCGGTGTAACGGGAACTGGTGGTTGAATAGTGACGTTTTCTTCAACCGGAACAAAAGCAGGCTTGAGTCTGTCAATGGAGACGCGTTTAGATTTGCCTTTTATTGAGATGACAAATGTTTTGTCATCACGTTCCTCTACCTTGTAAGGACCCTCATATGGGTTCTGAAGTGGTCTTCTTACGCTGTCTGTTCTTAGGAAAACATGAGTGGCGACAGGTAGGTCTTTGTGCACAAAAAATTTTCTTACGCTGTGATTGCTGGCAGGGGTTGATTTGATACTTTCAAACTTTCTCTGTAGACGTCCTACATACGTATCAGGTTCCTCGCGAGGAGTTTCTGAGAAGAAGTCGCAGGGGAGCCTTAATGTCCTGCCATACGTAAGTTCTGCGGGGGAGCATTTTAGGTCCTCACGCACTGTTGCTCGCAAACCGAGAAGTATCAGTGGAAGGTTCTCAACCCAGTTCTGTTCTCCACATGCCATTAGGGAAGTTTTCAAAGTGCGGTGCCATCTTTCTATAATACCGTTCGCTTGAGGATGGTAAGCCGTGGTTCTTGAGTGTTTGATGCCGAACTTCTCTGCGAGCTTTTTGAAGAGACAACTCTCGAACTGTCGTCCTTGGTCAGTGGTGATGCTGTCAGGTGTTCCGTGACGAGCGATCCAATGCGTAGTCAGTGCTGCGGCTACGGTTTCTGCTGACATATCCTTCAGGGGGATTGCTTCGGGCCATCGAGTGAACCTATCGATCATGGTTAGTATATATTGGTAATCATTGCATAATGGGAGTGGTCCAACCAAGTCGATGTGAATGTTACGGAATCTATCCTCTGGTAATATGTACGTTGCTAGAGGTGCGACCGTATGCTTTGATACCTTAGCTTTTTGACAAGGTATACATTGTTTAACGAAACTCTTGATGTCTTTCGCCATGTCGGGCCAAACAAATCTTTGTTTAACCGTATTTGTAGTTCCCAAGATACCAGGGTGGCAAACATTATGTATGCTTGCTATGACCTGTTGTCGCATGCTGGGTGGAACAAGCGGTCTAATATGACCTGTTGAAATATCACACCATAATCGAGTGTCAGTGCCAGGGATCACCATTTGACGTAGAGCAAGGGTGCTGCCATCGTTTGCCTTAAATTGTCCGTCAGGTTGGCATTGCTCTAACCTCATTTGCTCGAAGTCAATTACAGTGGGACAGTTAATCTCATCGATGCGAGATAGAGTGTCCGCGACTACGTTCTCTTTTCCAGAAACATACCTGATGTCGGTTGAAAATTGCGCTATGTAATCTAGCTGTCTCTCTTGACGGGGAGAGCTAGACGCGCGTTTTTTGTTTAATGCAAAGGTGATCGGCTTGTGGTCTGTGTAAATGCTGAAATGACGGCCTTCAATGTGATTTCTGAAGTATTTCACGGATTCATAAACGGCGGTAAGTTCACGGTCAAAAGTGCTGTATTTCTGTTGAGCAGGGGTGAACTTTTTGGAGAAGAATCCTAGTGGTTCCCAGGTGTTTCCTTTTGATTGTTGCAATGAGGCGCCCAATGCTTTGTCGCTGGCATCAACCATCATTGCAAGCTTTGCGTTTGGATCCGGGTGCGCAAGTAAAGCTGCGTTCGCTAGTTGTTGTTTGCATTCTTCAAACGCCTTTGTCTGCTCCTGGTTCCAGTTGAGTATCCTCTTGTCATTCTTTTTGTAACCGGCAATAATGTCGTATAAAATTGCTTGGGTGTTGATCGAATTTGGTAGGAACCTGCGGTAATAGTTCAGCATACCTAAAAAGCGACGTAGTTCTTTCGCGGTTTTAGGTAGTGGGAATTCTGTCACTGCTTTGACTTTGTCCTTGATTGGAGTTATCCCCTCTGGGGTTATTGTATGTCCGAGGAAGTTCACTGTTGCGGTTCCTAATTGACATTTCTGGATATTAATGACAAGCCCGCTATCTGCAAGTCGTTTTAGAAGCAAATTCAGGTGTTTTTTATGTTCCTCTTCGTCAGCGGAAGCTATCAGGATGTCATCTAAGTAAACAAAACAGAAATCCAGATCTCTTGTTATTGCATGCATAAATCGTTGAAAACTCTGAGCTGCGTTTGATAGTCCAAATTGCATGGAGGTGAATTCAAACAATCCGAACGGTGTGATGATAGCCGTTTTAGGAATATCTTCAGGTTCAACGGGTATCTCGTGGTATGCGCGCGTTAAGTCGATGGTTGAAAAAATCTTCGCTTTTGCCAGTTTATGGGCGAAGTCTTGAAGCTGAGGTATAGGATATTTATCAGGGACCGTCTTTGAGTTTAAGATCCTGTAGTCGCCGCATGGTCGCCATTCGCCGTTTGGCTTCTTTACCATATGTAAAGGGCTGGCCCAGTTGCTTTTTGAAGGGCGGCAAATCCCTTGTTCCATCATGTACTTAAATTCACGTTTGGCTGCCTCGAGGAGTGCCGGCGCTAATCTGCGCGCACGTTCAGAAACTGGAGGTCCTTTGGTTTCAATGCAATGAGTAACAGAATGTTTAATCGCATCCGGTGTCTGCATGGTAGGCCTTGTCAACGTAGGGTATTTCTGTAAAATGTCCAGATACTTTTGAGAAGAGGAAATTGTGGCGATGCCTGATGCAGGTCCTCTGTAGGAAGCTCCTCTAATTTTTAATCCAGTAGACTGATCTTCAAGTTTTGCTCGTCTCAAGTTGACTGTCAAGTTGTAGTTGTGAAGAAAGTCTGCGCCAATGATAGGTTTGGAAACGTCGGCTACGATGAAACGCCATTTCATTGTGCGGCGTAGGCCAAAGTAGAGTTCTACTGTTTTCGTGCCGTATGTTTTAATTGGTTTCCCATTTGCCCCGTATAATGTGGTAGGGCAGTTGTCGGAGGTTATGCTACCTTTCTCAAATGTCATGTTCCTAGGTATGACAGAAACGTCGGCGCCTGTATCCACTAGGTATTTATGTCTAGTTCGCAGGTCCCAGATGAAGAGACGACAAGAGGTGTTAGGGATCTCACATGTCTCTACTGGGAGTTCCCGTTGCCGTTTCTTTTCGTAAGAACATGGTTTGACGCATTTATGAGCCTTATCGCCAAATCTTGCATGATAGTAACATTTTCCATCTTGATTCCTATTGGGTGATGGATTGCGTGACCCGGATCTTGAGCGACCAAGGTTTCGACGGGGGCTCTGGTTTCTCCGTCCTCTATAGGTTGATGTGGTATCAGTTTTGGCTATGCGTAGCTGGGATACTTCACGCGAAAGTGCTGCTATTTGTTGCTGCAGTTGTAGAAGTAAGGAATGTTCAGCTGGTTCCTGACGAGGTGTACATGGTTTGCTGCGGTCTTCCATGGCGCTGCAATCGGTTGCTTGATAGACATCTAGTATTTTGTCTGCAGCTGTGGCAAGTTGAGTAATATCATTATCGGGTAGTGCTGATAGGATTGCTTGCACATGTTGTGGTAGTCGTTGTAACCACAGTGTACGCACGATTGCACTATCCGCCAGGGTAGGTCCAGCTAGCTCCAGCATATGTCTCAATAGACCTGTTGGCTTCCTATCCTCAAGTTGGATTCCTGTGAGTAGGCGTGTGAGGCGTTTTTCAGCAGAGTCTTGGAGTCGGTCTATAAGAGCTGCTTTCAAATTGTCGTATCTATCAGAAGTCGGTGGATGTGTCACAATGTCGCTCACACACTGTAAGGTTTGTGAATCTAAAGCTGCGATGATGATATTGT
Organism: Glyphotaelius pellucidus; assembly: GCA_936435175.1. Taxonomy (NCBI): domain Eukaryota; kingdom Metazoa; phylum Arthropoda; class Insecta; order Trichoptera; family Limnephilidae; genus Glyphotaelius; species Glyphotaelius pellucidus. The sequence goes on along the minus strand of OW386551.1, from coordinate 9,882,807 downwards.
ACTTCGTGAAATCCTCTTTAATGCGTGAATTCACAAATTGTGCTTCTGCTTGCACGAACCAAAGTGAAATATTTTCCCTCCAACAAGGTGGTAATCTCACAGTCACGTAATTTATTGCTGCCGAAGAGCTTGATTCGCCAGGTGATTCCATGTTGGTAAATTTCGGTGGCGGAATTATTGTTTCTTGAAACGGAGTCTTGCGTAGATCGGTTGATGTGGTCGCTGAAGATTCTTCATCCGAGGTCATTTCAACATTTATACGGTAATAAGCACGCAAAGACAGTGATTGAACAAATGTTTCAAGATATTATTTTTCAAAATTTAGCAGAGATTATTTTAAGCGTTTAAAGATTAGAAATGTTGGCATCTATGTAAATTCTACAGAAGTTACTTAGGCAATATCCAAGACGCAAACCTTTTTGCAATTTATCATTTAGTTAACGATCAAAAAGAAATTTTCAATTTGTCATAATACATGTAACATTGTTGTGAATGGTGACATATTATTTTGCAAAATTTTTTGCGGGAATGCAAGGTATTGTTGTGTGAATTGATGTTGGTTTAAAAAATTACGTGATTTACGTGGTATCTGAGGTGTCTGCAGCAGATGCTGGCAATGCTGCAGGAAGAGAGGCCCAGAGGTTGATGTTCTTGTTGTAGCATCACGCGTTGCTGACGATGTTCGATGCCTGAAATAGAGGGTAACACGCACTTAATCCAAGATACGAAAGATAAAAAGTCAAAATAGGGTGATTTTGAATTATATTATAGGGTGATTTTGAATATAATTCGTTAAACATTGCAAGCCAGAAAAAAAATAGTGTTTAAATTTCAAAATACTGCGAAATATTGTAAAAAAAGGTAGGAATTTAAAATTGGAAAGGTACTCACCGGATTTCGCAGGAAACCGGCCCCGACACTGTCACTCAAGAACACGTGCAATTTTAAAAATGTCTGGGGTCACCAGTTGTGGCGAGAATCTTGTCTTTCTGGACTTCCTTCTGATGCTGTGGAAGATGCTTACCTTAGGCTCCGCGGAAGGGTCTTGGTGTTCAAAGAAATTAAAGATTTCGCCACGTTTTTATGTTTTATTTATTTAGACAAATTTACTGATTAATAACGCGGCAGCGGAAGGAACGCAGTGGACATGTAAAATCTAGAATCTAGCAACGTGTTAATGAGGACAGCGTCGGGACCGGAATGACGTAGGTCGTAGGTTCCTTTAAGCGGTCGCCGTGACCAGTATTGCCCGCACTACAATGTGGCCATTAGAAAAAGTAATAATTCATCTCATTAATCTGGTGCTTAACCACATTTCCAAACAATTAATAAATCAAGGTCTACATCCGAGGATCACTGGACTCCGACTGAACTTCAAATCGAAGCAGACGCTTTCAAAAGGACTGCTACTACATATTGCAGCTCTTGAATCGAAGTTACCAAAAGCCGCTAAATATAAAACTCACCTTTTCAGACAGTCGTATCCATAAAGTCAAAAACCTTTCACCTCCACTGCCCGCGACATTGTAAATAACTAATTGTGTAAAAAAGTAAAAAATTATTATTTGTAAGCTTGTGTAAAGGTTATTTCATAAAAAAATAACTCTGCTTTTGACAGTAATCTTCTCCAAAATGTTATACTAACAGTGATGGGGGTAGCAAATGTAAAATCATGCAATGTCCAGTGTTTCAAATATGATGTCCTCCGCGTGCGAAGCCGTATCTTCTCCAAGCATAAACTTTCTAATTAAAGTGTGTTTATCGGAAGTGATCTGGCAGGTAAGTATGTTTTATGTGTCTATTTGTAAATAGGAAAATTAGATAGAGCTTAAGAATTCATAATAATTTGTACAGCGCCCTTGAGGTGATTTTTCACAAAAACGGTGCTCTACAAATTGTTTAATCATTACTCTGCAAGTACCTGCACGAGAGGTACCTAGAAGGGAACGATCACTTCTCGAAGGAAACAAAGCAACCAACCATCCGACTGTAAGTTATGTCACATTTGACTAGTACAACAAAAGAGTTATTGTCCGCAGACACGAAAAACATCAAAATCAAAATGCTTAAATTTAACGTCCCTCATCAGCAGCAGAAAGAGAATCTCACGAATAAAATTAAAAATAAAGCCGAAAATTAAAATTACATTCAATTACCGCTGGAGCGACAGAGCAATTTAAAACTTTTAGCTGCGATTGCTCGAAATTTTTTGGTAATCATTTTGAATATTTTCCGCCCACATTAAAAAAATTATACCTCCGAATTTTAATATAGAGACATACAAATTGATTATAGTTCTATATAGCCAATGAATTCACCTATATTTTGACGATTATCATATATTCGTAGGATTTAAAATAAATAAATTATAAAATCGTAAACTTCTACTTAATTACTTACAAATAAGGGTAAAATTGCCAAAATTGACAGCAAAGCAATCCGAGGTATTTTAAATAGTGCCATATTGTGGCAAAAAGCGCTCCAGTGATATTAGATTAACTAATAAAATAAATAGATTTTTTAAAATTAATTAAATTTCAAAGGTGAACAAAACAAAATGGAAGCTGACTCTGCTGTTAAAAGGGAGAATAATATATTATCTATTATCCAGTTAGCTACCTAGTTTATCCATAAACCGCATGTGGCTATTTTTACATCGGGGGCTCCATTGGTCCAATCCAATTGAAGATCTGTTTTAGTTATATATATATTTTTTTAAATATTTTTTTCTCTCCCTAACCCATCACCTTGCTGGAAAATTTGAAAATCGGAATTGAAATTGAAATTTTAAATTTGGAACAATTATTTTTTTGAACATTTATTTTGAAAACAGAAGAAGATTTGAGACCACGTTTGGAAGCAGGTTGTTAGTTTATTTTAAGTGTCTCGTTTTTAAGTAAAAAGATAAGTATAAAGGATAAATATTTACCTATTGAGGGCACGCTCAATACACACTTTAAAAAAATTGTACTAATTAGATAATAGTTAGTAGTAAGTAATTCAGTAGCCGGAATCGAAAAACATAGCGTTTTAAGGGTCCACTTTTCGAATTTCGACCGATTTATTACATATCTCCCTTAAACATTTGACGTTTTTAAGCTCTTAAAAAAATATATGTTATTTTTTAAGATAATATCTAGATATTTTCCACGCCGAAACGCAAATTATATGAAATTCCCTCGATAGAAAAAAATTGCAAAGTATGCTCCGAAAATTATTTTAAACAAGTCTATTTCTTTTATTTTACAAGTTATATTTGTGAAAAAATTCATAATGTTTCTTTAAATGATACTTAAGATACGTTCCACGAGATTTTTGCTCTATTTTAAACGAGTCATGTTTTATTAAGCTTTTTCGCAATTTTCGCTGCTATTCTACGACTAAACATATTAGCGCGCTCTGTCCAACACTCGTAATTACATATCTCTCCATCTTCTTCTTTTTCAGCGCTGTGCGTTTCAAGGGTGCGGCCTTAATGTTTATTTTGCTAATTTTGAAAACGCGAAATGTCATTTTTCAAGGACCGCCATGTTATTAATTACGACGATGAAATACCCACTTATAGGGAAAATCACTTTCTGTCAGTTAGACAATAATAAGAAGTACGAATTTCAATCTTCGGAAATGATAAATAATGCGTATTAATCATTATTTTGTTCGGTTTCATAAACACGAAAACTCATTATTACGCATGCATGACGCGAGACGCGAGCCCATTTGAAATATGAAACTGTTCCACGTGAAACATGAGCTGCAATATGCAATTTGCAAATGAGCACCACCAACCTAAAAATACAAAAGCATTCACGAAACGAGTAGCTAGAAACTATATATAGACAATACGACCGAGTCGACAGGAAAAAGCTATGGAAGGTATTGTCCAAGTATGGAGTGAATACAAATCTCATACAGGCAATTGCGTCTCTGTACGAGGGAAGCGTTGTGTGTGTTAGGGTGAACGGTGGTTTTACGGGGTGGTTTGACATCACAAAAGGTGTTGAGCAAGGCTGCGTAATGTCACCATGGTTATTCAATCTATACATGGATAATTGTATGCAAGAATTGAAAGAGTTGGGATTGGGTGCAAAATTGAGTAATCTGAAAGTATGTTGTCTGTTGTACGCTGATGATGCGGTGCTGATTTCTAACACTATGGAAGATTTACAGTCTCTAATGTCTAGGATGAACGAAGTATGTATGAAGAATGAGTTAATGATGAATGTAAGTAAGTCTAAAGTCATGGTGTTTGAAAGAGAAAGTACGAAAACAGTGTGTGATATAGTTGTGAACGATGAATACTTGGAGCAGGTGGATGAGTTTGTGTATCTGGGTAGGATGTTTATGAGAGATGGGAAGGCTGATAGAGATATCGAAAGAAGGGTAAATGCCAGTAACTCCATTAATGGAGGACTGAATGCCGTTGGCGCTAATAAAAAAAACTGTCAAAAGAAGCGAAGCTAGCAGTCCACAATGGAGTCCTGGTACCTACCCTGATGTATGGCAGTGAGGCATGGAACTGGCAAAGGAAGGATGAAAGTAAACTGAATGCTGTAGAAATGAGATCCCTGAGGCGTATGTGTGGTAAAACCATGTATGATCGTGTGAGAAATGTGGAGATCCGCAAAGAATGTAAGGCTGATGTAAGCATAATGAGTAAGATTAAGAAAGGGACCCTCAGATGGTTTGGGCATGTAGAGCGAATGAACGAAGAAAGTAGTGTAAGAAGAATATATGATGCAAATGTGAATGGTAAAAGAAGTCGGGGACGCCCGAGGAAGACATGGCACGATCAAGTGAATCAGATACTTGAGTAGGGCCATGTCAAAAGTCAGAATAATAGAAGAATATGTATGAGACGATATATGAATGTGAGTGAAGCAAAGAGTGTGTGCCAGGACCGAGTTGTTTGGCGGTCCGTCCTCTCTGCCTACCCCTGCGGGGAAACGGCGTGATGGTTAGTTAGTTAGTTAGTTATTACGAAAGTACCTGATTTGCCTAGTTACGTATGTAATTATTCTAATACCTAGAACGAAAATAAATAAAAAAACACGTACGTGTTTTTCTTTTCAATAATATATTCAGCTCAGGTTTTTAATTGATTAATAATAATAATAATAATAATATCTTTATTCAGTGAAATTTGGAACATTATAACTCAGAAAATACATATTCAGTGTAGTTTACAATAGATTATATCAGTACAAAAAGTTTACAAGTAATTTGTACTGCAAGTAGGGTTTGTCTAACAGAAGAGCTATTCTCTAAGAGATCTCGTTCTCCCGCGAGATGTCCTGTCAGATTAGTGTGATTTTCTACAGCTGTTAAATGAATAAATAATCACGCACACTTGCAGGAATCCGTGTTTAAAACGACCCAAACTAAAATACGTGACAGCTCACAGCTGAAATTTTGACATCGACCGATAAAAAAAGTAAATAACAGCCGTAGAAAATCACACAAATCTGACAGCACTTCTCGCGGGAGAACGAGATCTCTTAGAGAATAGCTTTTCAGGTTTGTGTAATTATTTGAATAATTACCTAGAACGAAAATAAATAAAAGAACGCACACGCGTTTTTCTTTTAAACAAGATATACATCCCAGGTTTTGAATGGTTTGTTTGGCAAGCAGGGTTTGTGTAATTATTCCAATACCTAGATCGAACAAAATATTTTTTTCCTTCTGAGTATTAAAATTATTTACACATAATCCATACAATAGCATACAGCTTGAACTCCATACCAGTACGAGCAGTCCCGGAAATAATTCAAATTAAGTACTTTCGTTATAGTGATCTATTTGACCATGTTTTGTATCTAGCCACGGGAATGTTTTTTTATTTGTAACCATTGATCATGCAAATGTCTTTGAATTTTTATGTTGGCAGCGCTATTTGAGAATTGCATTTTCACAAGGCACAATTTAATTCGGCGCGCATAATGAGTAATAATTTTTTGTATTTATGAAATCGAACCAAATAATAATGATTAAGTATTATTTATCATTTCCGAAGATTGAAATAGTACTTCTTTTTATTATCTAACTGACACAAAGTGATTTTTCCTAAAAGTGCGTATTTGCCGTCGTAATAAAAAATATGGCGGTCCTTGAAAAATGACATTTCGCGTTTTTAAAGTTAACAAAATAACAATTAAAACGCAATATTTTTCAATTTCGTTTACTGAATTACTTAATACTAACTATTATCGACAATTTTTAAATTTTTTTAAAGTGTGTATTGAGAGTGTCCTCAATAGGTAAATATTTACCCAACTCAGAATGAAATCAGCTCAGAACCTCCTATGAAAAGTCATTAAAAGTGATGATAACAAATATAAAAAAACTGGTTAAATAGGTTACGTAAGGTTAGGGTTATGGGCTATTTTAAAATTATTTTTGGTAAATATTTACCTAATAGGGACACGCTAAATATGCATTTTTTATTTCAAAAACACATAATATTGTAACAATGATAAGTGTAATCTCATATCAACCTACCAAAACCACTTCTCTGCTCAGGCAGGAACCCTGAAAAGCAATGGCTTAATGGAGTCCCAGGATCGCCATCAATGTAAAGTAATCATAAGTAATTGCAACAAAGGGTAGATTTGAAATTAACACTCGTATTGTTAAGAACATTTCAATTTATTTACAAACTTTGTGGGCAATTCATTTATAAATTATTTCTTATTTTAAGAATTTCTATTAGAGACAAGAGACTACAAATAAATAATAAATTAAATTCAGGGGTGGCCTTCTAGAAAACATAGTTCTACAAGATGTTGCAATCTGCTGCGTCATAGTTACATGAAACGACATATTTGAAATGCTAAATAAAATAAAACCTGGTTATGGGCGCCAGCCTCATGAGATCCATGAGACAATAATAGAAGCATGGTAATTCACTAACAAATATTCTATAAAATAACAAACATGATCGACTAACAAGATATGAATTTTTCTCACGGTCTCCGATCCACCAAACTGCAAGGCTCGAACACACTTCTGATTCACATGAGAGGCCAGCTGAAACTGCCTGAGTCGAAGGAGCAAGATCGTGCGTCCCCTCTCTCACTCTCCAACGCGTAGTGTTGACAGCCGTTAAAATCGTCGCGTGTAGGTACTGTTATCAAACCTGTTGCAATATCAGTTAGATAATAATGAGAAGTAAGTATTTCATTTTCCGGAATTGGAAAATAATGCATTTTAGTAGATATTTCATTAAAAAAACAGACAATTTCACATCTTTATTTCACGCCATGTTTTGATATAATAATATTAAAATAGTTTTTTAGGCAAGTTTTTTTTCTTCATTTTTTAATTAAACCCAAACTAAAAACCTATTTTAGGGTCATGTGTTAATATGTTGGATTAAATAAGAGAAGAAATAAAACTAACCTTAAAATTTTGACATCAATGACAATGGCCGCCAAGCGAAAAATCGTTTTTAATTTTAACGAAATAACTATTAAAATTTATTATTTTGCGATTCCGGAAACTGAAATACTTACTTTTCATTATTATCTAACTGATGTTAGGTGTTTTTGTAATAAAAAGTGCATATTGAGCGTGTCCCTATTAGGTAAACATTTACTTTATTTTTTTCATGGCTTTTGATGATTTTTCAAAAAGGCGTTGAGTTGACTTTATTGTCAGTTGGCATGGAACCATTACAAGTGAGTCTGAAGCTGTCAGTCGTATAAGCAGTTTTGGGTGAAACACGAATAGTATCAAAAACTTCAAGCAATACCTGTAATGAATCACTTTAATAATAATAATATTTGTTTGTTTCAGGACTAGAAAGTGGTACGAGTGTGCTGAAGGATAGATGATTTGATTGGATTTGGTTCGAAAATAAACAAATTGCAAAAATGGCTGCCTCAAATAATCTCATTTTCCTTGCCGTGGCAGTTGTTTACTGCAGTTTGCCGGCTTTATCATCGCCCACGGCCAGACAAATTATTTTAGAAGGTAAGTTATTCTAAAAGGCTTGTAAAGGTAAATTTATTTTAAGGAATCTTTTGAATAACAAGGTAAAATATAACGATATCATGAAAGTGTCCACTGGCCTCGATCGATTTCAGAAAATGAATTAATTTATTTTGAAGCCTTGAGCGAGTTTCCAAGCTACTAGCCGGTTTAAAAGCGGGTGAATCGGCGAGTGAGATTTTCATGATGACAAACAAAACTGCCTACTCGCTCAGTAGTGTCAGAAGCAGCTAAAATAACGACTCTCGCGTGAACCAATTCTGTCGACATTTTGTGGAAAACATGAGCTCGCAGCTAGCGCCGCACGCTAGCCAGTAGCGAGAGTAACGATTTTTTTTTTTACATTAACTCCACACAGGAGGCCCTGAGGAAAATAATTTCCCTCAGGGCCTATGTCATCTGAGATGCTGTGTGGAGGGTCTTTTTGAGGAGAGGAAGGAATGAACATTGGTCTTGAAGAGATCCATGTTGTAGGAGGGAGGAAACACAGATGCCGGCAAATCGTTCCATAGCCGAGCTGTTGAACTCAAGAACGAGTCGAAAAAACGACCCGTTCTCATGTGACAAATGTCAACTGTGTACATATGTTGGGCGCGCGTTTGTCGTGTCTCCCGACTATGCACCGGTGCCGAAGGGATCAATGACGCTAGTTCCTCAGAGCATCTTCCATTGAAATACCGGTAGAACATGGATAGCATTCCCACCCGACGCCTGTGCTTTAAAGATTGCAATCCGTTCGTTAAGATGGGAGAATCTATCAAACGGACCGCCCGTTTCTGCACAGAGTCGAGTGTATTTTTCAAGTATTTTGGAGCTCCAGACCAGAGGTGGCTGCCAAATTCAACCGTGGGGCGCACTTGCGATTTGTACAGGGTTAGCAGTTGTGAAATATTGAAGTATCTGCGGGCCCGTATATAACGATATCAAGAAAGTGTCCGCTGGCCTCGATCGATTTCAGAAAATGAATTAATTTATTTTAAAGCCTCAATTACATTGAGCGAATTTACCAGCTACTAGCCGGTTTAAAAGCGGGTGAATCGGCGAGTGAGATTTTCATGATGACAACAAATTTGTCTACTCGCTCAGTAGTGACATAAGCAGCTAAAATAACGACTCGATTCTGTAGACATTTTGTGGAAAACATGAGCTCGCAGCTATCGCCACATGCTAGCCATTAGCGAGAATATCGACTCCCGCGAGAACTAATTCTGACAGTTACGAAATCAGCTGTTCTGACAGTTATGAAAAATTCAATTTTGTTATTAGTAACCTTCTAAAAAATAAAATGTAAAATATTTGCACGGTGTGAAACTAAAGTTAACTTTTTTTCATTAAAAAGGCTGTTGGTATCTAATTTTATTTTATTTATTCATTTCAGATTCTCGCCACGCCATTGAAGAAGTGTTTGTGGGGGAGAGAATTCAACTTAAATGCGGCACGGCCAACACCAGCACTAAATGCTTAAAGGAAGGCACCGAGATGAAACAGACCTCCGGAAAGAATCGCGTTGAAGTGCAGAGAGTTTGGTAAGAAAGTTTCTTTTATTCAAATATAATCAGAACAATTTGATAAACTGCTCCTTCCATGAGTTTCACAACAAATAACGTTCATCAAATCGTCACTTCATTTGAATAGGGTTCTAATTTCACCTTACCATGTTCTAAGGTCTCAAAGTTTGCAAAGAAAAATTGCTCTATCCAACCAAAGCGCAGTGGTCCCAAATCCCACTCTAGCTAGACAAAAATATTTTCCACGGAATGTGATGCAAAAGGGTTACAATATGATAAAAAAAAATTATTAAAAAAATTTACTTTTATTTCAACCACTGTTACAGAATTTTCAAAGTAATTAATTAAAAATATTATTTTTAGCACAATATAAGAATAAAAACCGAATGAAATTTGTTTATGATCGAGTCACTATCATCACTTTTGTTAAATGATAATATTCCTATGTGGCACTGTCAACAGACATCTACAGTTTCTTCGTTGGTGCTTCCGAAATCGACAATAATTTTAAGGCATCTCTAGATAAAATATTAAGATGTTTTCAATATTGTGGTTATTTCAGATATTACAGCTTTCCGTTTTCCATCTGACCTCAAACTGACTTAAGCAGCATGAAATAGTTCTTTTATACTTCGAGAATTCAGAGGATATTTAATTTTTCTTATTTTACTTTTTAACAAGCAAAAACCAAATTATTTTTTTCGCCCGCTACCTAGTCCATCATCACACGTTACTACCGAAAGAAAAAAACTGTATTAAACCATTTCTGTTTGTTTTACATGAATTTTAGAGTATATCTTCGACCATTTCCTATGAAATATATATAGAAATGAAGCGATATCTTCTTTTCCATTTTCTATGACATATTAATAGAAATGAAGCATTTCTTCTCTAGTAAATTTTTTTCAAGAACTATAAAATTATTTTTCTCAACCAAAATTCTTCCGTGTTGCAGCATAACTCGACTTTGATGCGCCTTTTTCTTCTAACATCTCCAAAATATCAAAAATATAGATCAAGGGTAGAGCTCTATAAAAGTCAAAAGAGCACGTAAGAGCAGACAATTCTATAAGAAAAAATATAGATAAAAATGATTTTATATGAAAATTGTTTAGTTTGAAGGTACAAATTGGTACACGAATTTGAAAGTTTAATCAAACTTTGGCAAATAATTTAAATATTGTTTAATGGTTTCCACGAATTTTCAATGACTAATAAAAATAATATAGAAGAAGCAAATTATTAAATACTTAAATTAATTTAAAAGAACTTACTATGAACTTCAATTTTTATTTTGACATAATTTCTCTCCGATTTCAAATAACACCACTAACGACCGAACAGCGCGAATACCCGAAAGAGATAGGCCGGAGGGAGGCCGCCTGGCAAATTCAAAGTGTCGTGTTTACATCGTTGCCACGTGTAGCGCGTATTGTTTTAATTTTTTTATCGATGCGAACATAATGCTATGGACTGTTTTCTATGCTGTGCGTATGTTTTTGTACATAAATAAAAACATCGTTTAAATCTTTTTGTCTAGCTAGATCGTTCTAAGGGAACCACCGTGCAAAGTGGCGGATCGTAATGCACCTCGTGGTAACGTCACTTGTCAAATACAAACAAAATAGAGAGTGTAAGTGGTGTTAAAACCATGTAAAATAAATGATTACCAAAAATGCTTGATGTTAGAACTTTACTTTGTCGTATATATATCTACGAAAATACAATACAGATGGTTCTGAAAATTATTTTCGGTACAGAAATGAGCAATAGAAATGCTTTGGCACATTCAAAGGTCATTTTTGAAAAAATGTCAGAACCTTATTCAAATGAGGTGACAAAATTCTACGTGTATTTGATTGGAAACCTCCGATATTCTAAATTACGAGTATTTTCATTTTCATGCAAACCGCGTAAAAATGAGGATATTTATGAAATAATTAAACATCATTTGTCGATAACTCAAGTGCTGTGGTTAAATATACCTACCTGTAATCCATCCCATATGATAATTTTTGTCGATAATTGTATGTAAATATACAACATTTTTAGGCTGAGAATCAAATTCATACGACCAATGGATGCTGGGACGTATTCTTGCGTAACTGACGGCAAGAGTCGAAACGTAACACTCTGGGTGACAAAAAAATTGGATGATATCATTGACGCTGATGTTCTCGACGGTAATACAAATATTTTGTGCATTTGGTAATTCAAGGAATTGAATCATTATATTTCATCTACGGTTGGTTATTTAAAAATGTTTGATATCTCTTTTTCTCACTTTTGTGAGACTTGAAAGGATTTTAGTCTAATAGCCAGAAAATTGAGTGAAGAACGTAATCTGTAATTTATGTGCATTATTTATTGTTGTATAAAATGTAATATAGCTCCTGCAATACACTCGTGAATATGGGACTGGAATTTCAAACGATTTTTGTATCGTAAAATTACTATTTATTCGTAAATTCGTAAATTCGTAAATTCTGAACAAACTTATTAGTAAATTCTCTAACTTATAGTGTGAGAAACTGAGAAATTCTGGTATGTTTGGTATGCCATGGGTGAGAAAAGATTTCAGAATATTGGGTAGTACCTATCTAACGAGTACCTCATTTAGGCCAGGATCCGGCATTTTAATCACCGCGCCACAAGTCTTCTATGCTGTTGTCTTCGCGATGGCTTTTGTTCCGTCTAGTCTCCAGTATGGCGTGGTGTTTTACTAAAATTTATTTTTATTGCAACATGGCACGCCCATTCCCATTTTCATTCAGCAATTATTTATGATATTTCTGTGACCTTGAAGCCTCTGAGCCATAGAACACCAAATGTTTTAACCCAAGCATTTAATAAGTTACTATTTTAGATAATGTGACAGACACCAGGGATGCGGAGAATGTTTTCCACGGGGCTGGGTCTGTGGATTTCTCCTCTTCGATGATGGCTCCAAAATTCATAAATTCAAATAGGATGTACAAGATGCAAGCAAAACCGGCGGAGAACTATATCAAGTTGAAATGTCCAGCAGAAGGTAAGAGACATGGCATAATAAATAATCTTAATCAGATAAATGTTAAAATATCCTATGAGGCTGTCAAATTTTTTTACGTTTAATCAGATGACTTCCTCGTCGAAGCTGTAAATTACTTGACTCAGGAATCTATGGACTCTAAATTCGGTAATTCACATTACTACGTCACGGCGCCACTTGGAATGGTTTTATCTTTGTTTAGATACTATATCTGAATAGGAAGGTACTTCACACTTCCTCTCCACCTTCTCTTTTCTCTTCCTCTCTCTTCTTTCCCACCCTTCAACCTCGCTACTTTCCCCATAAACGTGGAGAACCCATGTTTTTGTGCGGTTGCACTTGAAAAATAAATTATTGATATCCTTGGTAGCCGTTACCTCCTTTGTTCTAATGTCCAAAATTATCACTACACCATTTTCTAAAATCACTTTGTTGTTTAGATTATCCTTTTGACTTCCAATTACTCAATGCCAATGGTGAAACTTCATGTTTTTCAGGAAACCCCTACCCCAATATAACCTGGTACAAGAATGGGCAGACACCCCCAGAGCGGCAGCTGGGTGAGATCAGCATGACTCGCTGGGCACTAACCCTCGAGGATCTTATCACCCACGACAGTGGCAACTACACCTGCAAGGTGTGCAACTTCTTGGGTTGCATTGACTTCACATTCAGGCTGAACGTAATAGGTATTAATAATTAAACAATACAATTTTGTTAGAACCACTTATATATTTTATTTACGCCAATTTTTTAAAATTTACCTTCAAAAGTGTAAGTATTAATATTTTTAGTTAACAAATGGTGATGGGTATTGTCACCCTTGTGATACTTACTTCAAAACTTTCATATATCTAAAATAAACGCATACAAATTATAGTGGAAGCGCATTCATAAGTATTTCATTTGATTTCATACATTTGGATATGTAATGCGTATTATTGTTATTTTTATGAATTTCGTCAGGTCTGGGACACTAATTTAGGAAGTTTTTAGATCTGTTGAGATTCTGGAACACTGATTTAGGAAGTTTTTAGACTGGATCATAACATGGTATCTTGATTATTATTGGACACAGACTTGAGTGTGTGTGTTTTTTTTACAGATTTCTGTAAATTATATTTTATTACGATATATGGCAATAATTTATTTTTACTTCCCTCAAATTTTTCTCCTCGTTGTCGTTTTAAATCTTCTTCTATCTGTATTATTTTGATCTCTTGTGACACATTTTTTTACTTCTTTTTCATTTTTTACTTTCCTTTTTACTGCTTTATTTTCTTTCTTGAAAAAATCTGTCCTCTAAATTTGTGTATCCGTTATTGCGTGTTCACTTCTTCCTTAACTTATTGTTTATTTGTTGTGTTTTTTCCTTAACTTCTTACTTTCATTCCAATTAGGTATACCAACTTTTATGATGCTACTCAATTACTTGTGTGTAAGCATCATTATATTTTTCTTAACTATTTTATTTATCCACCAATCAAAATCTAAATGACTTAATTTGATTGCGTAGAACGATACCCCTCCAGACCACTTATCAAAGGAGGTTTCCCGGGCAATAAGACAACTATAGTAAACTCTACTGTGGTCTTCCAATGTCCTCCCACCTCGGACTTGGAGCCATTTATCCAGTGGCTCCGAGTCTATAACCTGACCTACGTGGAAGAGAACAGTGAAGAAGATAACGACAATATTCCCACTGGAGAGGTTTTACAGGTACCAGCAACTTATGGTTGTGGCTTGTTTAAAAGTTGAAACGCATGGAGAATTGGCGTATAAGAGGCTTTTTCACGCGACATTTAAATTTGGATTTGAGGCCAAAGTACTTGACCCAACTAAATAATTGTTTTTTATTGTATATCAAGAAGGGGTGTGTACTATTTTATTTAATGTGTTTCAATATATAATAGCAGGGGTGCCCGGGTTCATGGGGTGATGTTTGGTTGGGTCTTGATGGCGGGTGCGTCGGCCCACCTTCTGCGTGGCGGGCCGGATTGGGAGATGCTAGTTGAGGGAGACCCTTTACAACCGGTTACCGTTGTCCGGGCCGCTCGGTAGTACAGGGGCCCGACCCTCAGGCTCACGACTGAGGGTGGGCTGCCCCATCAACGAGTGAAAAAACCCCGCCGCTGCTGTTGTGCCGGTTCGTGACCGGGGGGGACCCAGCAGCAGCGTTTGGGGCGCATTGGGCGACCTCTCCAGCCGGACTCTCCCTGCCCATCGCCTTGCACCGCAGTGGGTGGGTTGGATTCATACGTCCATCATTCCTGGAAATTCTGATCCCCAGCATCCTACCCACCCCTCATACCCTTTCCTTCCCGACCTTCCACTCCACACACACAAAATAAAAACAAAAATAAAAATGAACTTACAAACTTTCAAAAATAACTTTTCAACAACGGCGAGAAGCAGGAGTCCCCGGTGCAGGCCAAAACTGTTGGTGAATTTCACCAACATTCGCGGCCTGCACAAAAACTTAAACTCTGTCCACCACCATCTTCTCTCCCAACGTCCTAACCTTCTCTTCCTCTCCGAAACGCAGATAGCCGAGCCTCCAGACGCCTCCTATCTGGACTGCCCGGGCTTCATCCTCGTAGGCAAATTTAGATCCAAGGGAGGTGTGTGTCTCTACAGTCGAGCTGACGTCAACTGTGTGCGTCTGTTGAATCTGGAAATCTCCAGATTCGACGTAATGTGGGTGCGCGTCAATCTTGCCAGTACGGTAAGGTTTTATGCGTGTTTATACCGCTCACCTAACCTTAGCGAATCAGACACGTCCGAGCTCTTCAAACATTTAAGCAACACTATTGATGACCTCTTGCCCCGCTTCCCTACGGCAGAGTTTGTGGTCCTGGGGGACTTCAATGTTCATAACGAACCTTGGTTGAAGTTCTCGGGATCTACAGACTCGGCTGGACGACAAGCGGAGTCCTTTGCCCTTTGCCACGGACTGGAGCAAATGGTTCAGGAGCCTACAAGGGTTCCTGATGTCCAGTCTCACCGCTCTAATCTGTTAGACCTGTTTTTAACCACTGTGCCACACGGTTACAAGATTGACGTCACAGCGCCTTTAGGATCGTCGGACCACTGCCTGGTGACGTCATCAATCCCCGTAACCTTCAGACCGCCAAACGAGAGGCTGAAAAGAAAAGTGTGGCACTATAGGTCTGCAGATTGGTTTGGTCTGCGGGCACATTTTAATGCTTTCCCGTGGTCAGCTGTCTGTTTTCGGACTTCGGATCCCTCAAGATGTGCCCAGGAAATTGGTGAAGTCATCACGTCCGCGATGGATGGCTTCATCCAATCCACTATTAAGGAAACTGGTGTGGGCTCAAAGCCGTGGTTCAGTCGACAATGCTCTGAAGCAGTGCGACGAAAAAACGCGGCTTACCGAGCCTACAACACATCTCGAACGTCCGAAAACAGAATATTATACAACCAAATTGCAAAGGAAAGTAAGAGAATCATCAATAGGTCGAAATTCGAGCACGACCTGCAGGTCAGCAGAAAGCTGGCTGCCTGCCCGCATGGTAGCAGAGCGTTCTGGTCGCTTGCGGGCTCTATAGGTCGCAATTTCTGCAAACCCAGTCTGCCACCTCTTACCAGACCTGACGGCTCTCTAGCAAATACCGCCGCCGAAAAGGCTAACTTATTAGGCAAAATGTTCGCGGAAAACTCGACCCTCGATGACCAAGGTGCTATCCCGCCGTCGGTTCCTCACTGCGGTTTTCGTATGAAAAAGCTGAGGATTCGGCATCGGGATGTACTCCAAGTCATACGAGGGCTTGATGTTAATAAAGCTAGTGGGCCTGACGGAATACCTGCCCTGGTATTGAAGAGGTGCGCTGCAGAAATAGCTCCAATTTTGACGAAGCTTTTCAAAATGTCCCTGAAGTCTGGGTCTGTGCCCTCTGGTTGGAAAAAAGCGATCATTCACCCTATTCCAAAGAAAGGTGACCGCTCTAACCCGGCCAACTACCGCCCCATAGCGATCACATCTGTTCTGTCAAAAGTGATGGAACGTGTGGTCAACGACAAACTACTCACATACCTCGAGAAGAACAAAATTATTAACGACCGTCAATACGGATTCCGGCGGAACCGCTCGTGCGGTGATCTTCTCGCGTATGTGACACATGTTTGGGGGCGGTGCCTGGAACGCTTTGGTGAGACCCAAACCGTTGCACTGGATATTTCCAAGGCCTTTGACCGGGTTTGGCACCGAGGGCTTGTCAACAAACTGCCTTCTTACGGACTTCCCGCTTCCTTGTGTACGTGGATTGCCGACTTTTTGAGGGAGAGGTCGATTCAGGCGGTTGCTGATGGTTTCACCTCTTCCTCGCATTCGATAAATGCTGGCGTCCCACAGGGATCGGTTCTGTCTCCGACTTTGTTTCTGTTGCACATCAATGACCTCTTGACATGTGCACCGATTCATTGTTACGCGGATGACAGTACAGTCCATGATAGCTTTTTGTTTGACAAGCCTCCAAAGGGCTCACAAATCCCAATGGCTCGGAGGGCTTTGAAACAAAGAATGGACGGTTACCTCGAGAGTGTTTTCTCTTGGGGTAAGAATAACCTCGTCGAATTTAATGTTTCAAAGACCCAATCATGTCTGATTACGTCTAAAAGGGATCGGAATGATAATCTAGTCTCCTTCAACGGAAGCAATCTCCCGAACAGGCCTTCCATTGATATGCTTGGTGTAACTCTAAGTGACCAGCTCAGGTACGGGGGCTCCATCGAGGCCAGAGTTAAGTTAGCCTCTCAGAAACTGAGCGTTCTGTACAGGGCCCGCAGATACTTTAATAGTACACAACTGCTAACCCTGTACAAATCGCAAGTGCGCCCCACGGTTGAATTTGGCAGCCACCTCTGGTCTGGAGTCCCAAAATACCTGAAAAAAACCCTCGACTCTGTGCAGAAACGGGCGGTCCGTTTGATAGATTCTCCTAACTTAACAGATGGACTGCAATCTTTAGAGCACAGGCGTCAGGTGGGAATGCTGTCCTTGTTCTACCGGTATTACAATGGAAGATGCTCCGAGGAACTAGCGTCACTGATCCCCTCGGCACCGGTGCATAGTCGGGAAACACGCCAAACACGCGCTCAACATTTGTACACGGTTGACATTAGTCACATGAGAACGGGTCGTTTCTACGACTCGTTCTTGAGTTCAACAGCCCGGCTGTGGAACGATTTGCCGACTTCTGTGTTTCCTCCCTCCTACAATGTGGGTCTCTTCAAGACCCATGTTCACTCCTTCCTCTCCTCAACAGCACCCTCCACACAGCATCTTCAAAGATGACATAGGCCCTGAGGGAAATTATTTCCCTCAGGGCCTCCTGTGTGGAGTTAACATAAAAAAAAAAGACCTTTAAAGAAATCTATTTTTACGGTTTCGGAGGCAACTTTGTAATTATTTGTGTAATTAAAAATATGTATTGCCCACTAAATAAATATAATTAAATGTAAATTAAATAAAAAAACTATAAATTATCAAAAAAAATATTTTGATGTTCTTAAATTAAAACTACAAACAACCGGTTTGCGTGGAATACAAATTTTTCGTGCATGAACTTAAAATTTCGGCCCAAAAAACGCGTTTCTCAGTATATTTTATTTTTTACTTTTATTTGAGATTTTAATACAATTTGGGAGGCGGGAATGGGTACCGCCGCCCCGGGAACCTTTATCGGATAACCAACACCTCTAGCTTAGGTCACCCCAAGTGGTTCGCTACGTTTGGTGATTTAGCAGGGGTGCCCGGGTTCAAGGGGTGAAGTTTGTCTAGGTCTTGGAGGCGGATGACCAAGACACACTGAATCCCAAACTCCTGCCCACCCCTTAAATCCTTTTCCTTCTCAGAACTCTCCTCTCCTCCCTTTCCTTAAAAAACCCTCCACACAGCATCCCCAAAGATGACATAGGCCCTGAAGGAAATTATTTTCCTCAGGGCCTCCTGTGTGGATCTCATGTAAAAAAAATATTGCCATGATGTTTATACATTGTAGATTGAGCAAGATTATTTTTTTAAATATTTACTAATAACTAAAAAAATTTCAAAGCGTCCCCGTCCTCTAAAATCATGAAAATCTATTTTTTTTATTCTAATTAATTTTTGTAATAAGACATAAAATCAGTGAAATGGCACTTTTGGCTTCGTACTGGCTATTATAACTTTTGATTAAAAAAATTTATTCAAATAGGTCAAATATTTCGGCTTCAAATCCAAATTTAAATTTTATATGGAAAAGGCCGTGCAGTGCTAAACAGATTACGAATTCTATTAATTATACGGGTAAAAATCAAAATGGTGCTTACAGTAAAGCTGTGTACACACACACACAGCTATAAAAGATGTACCTTTCATAGCTGTATGTGTACACAATTTAAGATGTTCATAAGTCCTTGCGAATTCATAAGCGTTTAAGTAAGTCTTATGCTATTTGGCAATATGTAATCCTAAATCGGTGGAAATGAATTGATCGCCATTTGCCTCGCCTACCTTTAAGATATTTACAGCTTGTGTTCTTTAATATTTTTACCGCATTCGTGGTACATACCGAGTACGTAATAGGAGTGCAGGGACAGTTTTGATGGGTTACTCAAAACATTATGCTTTTTTGTGAATCCTGTACAGAAAATAATAACTTTATCTGGTTCCTTTGGTTCCCTAGTTAATACGCAACAGCACCCTTGGGGTGAAATTTCATACAACTTCTCCAATAATAATAATTATTATTTAATATTAAGCAAACTTGTAAAGGTAATATTTCAAACTGGTTTTACCAGTACCTGCAGAACATACTATTTTTTTGGTCCTTTTCCCGGTTAGTCCTGACGTGCAAATA
This sequence comes from Glyphotaelius pellucidus, assembly GCA_936435175.1. Classification (NCBI taxonomy): domain Eukaryota; kingdom Metazoa; phylum Arthropoda; class Insecta; order Trichoptera; family Limnephilidae; genus Glyphotaelius; species Glyphotaelius pellucidus. Next base: position 9,863,419 of record OW386551.1, on the reverse strand, counting down.
AAAAATAAAATAAGTTTTTTTGTTTTTAAATCACAAAGCAAATAAAATCACTAAGAAGGTAATCGAGAGATGAAGAGATTGTCGATTGATGAGTTGATGATTCAGATTAGCTCACATGAAGCCCTAATCATTTATTGGTTTACATAAGTAAACTTATATTTAATTAAATGAAGACACTATGAGCGAAACTCAATCGAAAATCTGGAAACAGAAGAATCAGAAAAAGATATTTGCACCTCTGGGACTCGAACCCAGGACCTCTCTGCTTTCCGGGCGAGTGCTCTTGACCACTGAGCTAAGGTGTCAATATCCAATTCGGTCACTTTTAACTGTACCATACTTCGACTAAGAACCACCCATATTATCTTCATTTTTCTTGACGCATATTTTTATTGGCTGCCATCTTTATGAATGATTGCAAGATTCAAACCCGAACTAAATGCAATCTAGATGGTGACTGGATAAATTTTTATCCATTTTATTTAATGTGCGACATCTTTTGACTTTTCTGCAAGTCTAGGATGAATATTATTATTTTTCCTTTTAACTTTTTTGAGTAAAAACTCAAATTGTAATATTTAATTAAAGAAGACACTATGAGCGAAACTCAATCGAAAATCTGGAAACAGAAGAATCAGAAAAAGATATTTGCACCTCTGGGACTCGAACCCAGGACTTTTCTGCTTTCCGGGTGAGTGCTCTTGACCACTGAGCTAAGGTGTCGATATCCAATTCGGTCACTTTTAACTACCTTACTTCGACGACTAAGAACCACCCATATTATCTTCATTTTTCTTAACGCATATTTTTATTGGCTGCCATCTTTATGAATGATTTTTGATTGAGTTTCGCTCATAGTGTCTTCATTTAATTAAATATTACAATTTGAGTTTTTACTCATAAAAGTTAAAATGAAAAATAATATTAAACTTATATTAGTTAAACATTTGTTTTTGTGGTGCTTTTGGGACACATATAATGTGAAATAATTGTTTATTTTGTCTAAACTGCGGTCACATTACAAGAAATCTGAAATTGTAAGCACCCTCATCTCCCTAGATATTTTCATGCGATTTCGAATATGCCAACTCTTTGATCTAGTTTGGGAGAGATCAATATAAATACAACCCCAAAAAAAGAAAATGGGGAGATTTCACAATTAAAATTATTACTCATAAATAAATAATTAACCGATTCATTTTATCACTAATATTAAATTTTTTTTTACCAAGTTGTCTTAAATGTAAGTATCTCGATGCCTGATCAAAAATAAAATGTTCAAGTAACATTCCTTCAAATTCCTCAACAAGTACTACCATAAGTCATTTGGAAAGCCCATTCCTCGAGACCCCCAGAGTTCGTACAACAGGCATTACAAGCTCACTTACAGGATCTAATCTAAATTTATTAATAAATCAAATATAACATAAAAGTTTAAAAAAAACTTTTGAGACAAAGTCCCAACAAAAAATCAGGTAAGAGGGAATAATAATACAAACACTTTTTTATTTCCTTAGTCAAGCATAACAAACGACAACCCAATGGTTTTGGAACTATCAAACCTCACATTAGAAGATGAGGGCTGGTACGTCTGTGTTGTCGGTAACAGCCTGGGGAAATCTTTTGCCAAGGCCTATCTCACGGTTCTGGAATGTAAGTTGCATTAATTATAACATTTTAAAGCAAAAATAAATAACTTTGTACACACCACTATTTTATTAGTTTATATTATTGGCTGATCTATATTATTTTTATCACGACTTAGATGAATAATCAAGTCAAAAACCAACTCACCTCTGAACCTTAACTTTGACTTCTTCTCCAATAGCGTTCTGGTTTCCAGCATTAGATATAAATAGTCTCCCTCATAATGTCTCTAGTTTATTTAACTTATGCGCTGGTCTTAATATAATAATAATTAAAACGTTTAGTCATCAATAGATTTTTACAATTTTACACATTTTGTTCATTTATCATTGATTCTATTGACGAAAAGGTCACTGCTCAGCTACAATTCAGGATTTCTCCGGAATGTAGTTTGTTTTCGTAACATGATACTGGATATCGTAAAGTGATACTGGTTTTATTGCGATTCATCTTTAACCAATATTCTTCTTCTTTCGTATGGTGGGGGGGTCAGAGGGGGACATCTAGGTCTGCGAGCAAGTCTAGGGCCTCAGGCGTCGCCCTGTGGACCTTATCAATCCCGCCGGGGAATGAATGGAGCGGGCATTCGTTGACCACATGTTCGGTGGTCTGCACCTCACCGCATTCACACATCTCTGACTCTTTAAGGCCCCATTTAAACATCATATGGGCACAACGGCTATGAGAGCACCTTATCCTATTGATGGCGGACCAGAGTTTGGGAGGCAATGCGAATCCAGGCTGTCTCTCAGTGGGGTCTTGTACGAGATGGGCATTTTTCACCATGGCCGATTGTCACTCACTTTAACCAATATTATTATGATGTTGTTCTGTTGTAGCAATTATTATACTTCCTTGTCAACACATTCGCCGCCATGCTATCATTAAAATTGCTCACGATTGGTCTGCCCACTGAACTGTTTAAATTGATATAATTAATGATTTGTTTTTTTTTAGCTAACCCAGAGCCGGTCAAAATCAGGGAAGAGTCCATGAGAGAGTCCATGCCGAGCAACATCCTAACCGGAGCGCTCTGCACCATGTTATTCATTGCCATGATCATCGTAATATGCATCTTCAAGAAGCTGAAGCGAGAGAGGATGAAGAAGCGCCTGGCGATCGAGACCGCGCGGTCCTTGGTGATAACGCACTGGACCAAGAAAGTAACCGTTGAGAAGCAGAACCTGGAGATTGAACAGATCACGGGAACTGAGACGGAACCTCTGGTAAGTGAGACTGGTGTGTTTCTTCTTGTTCTACTGATCTATTGGGTCAATTTGTAGTGGAGAGAAAATTTGAGGCAAATTCAAGGTACAATACATGTGCTAGTTATACATTCTTACTACTTGGATGTCGTATATTGAAATCACCTGCATCTGGAAAAGGGATACTTGCCAGTAGAATTATCATTGAAGGCCTTTGAAATGTGATCTTTTCGGAGGATGCCAGGAGTTAGTTAGTATTTAACAAATGCAGCTGCAAATATTTCGTTAGTAAGTAATAATGACAATACAGAGAAAGGAAAGACGTGAACTGAATTGCAACATTAATTGAAAATATTTCTTTCGCTCTGTGTAGTGAAAGGATAGTTAGTTAGGTTCGTACACAACATTCCTCTAACACATCTCCATTTACTTCAGCAACACAACATTCCCTTAGTTGGATGGATATGCTGTAGTCCACCACAACTGAGTAGTTGTAACCCTTATTGGTTTTAAGAAAGAAAAAAGGCATTTTCGTCCTGGTGATAGATAGTTATCTAGATAAAACAAAATATGATAAAGGAATGTCACTCCACTGTCCAACATAGATACACAACCAGGGCAATAAACCAAAATACTCTAGCTACAGCCAGTTTGAAAACATCTTTTGGACAAAGAAATATGAAATTCAATGCGACAAAACTATACAACGCTCTACCAACTCAAACAAAAAAAATAACAGAAATAAATAAATTTAAAACAAAAGTAAAAATATGGTTGAGAGAACAAAGTGAAAATGAACTATCAAACATACTGAAGACCATGTAAAGACAACTGGATACTAAATACAAATGTGGAAAAACTACAGGCCGCCTCAGAACAGGGAACCCTAGTGAGGAGGACTGTGAAAAAAAAAACTTTATAATACCTTAACCCGTCTAATCACAGGAGACCCAAGTTGTCCCAAAACATCATATGCCGTTATAATAACAGGACACCCAGATTGTCCCAGAGCGACCGTGCATTATTAAAAGTTAGATATCTCTTTAACTGTCAGGCAAACATTTGTGATTTCTTTTATGTTAGAAAGCGAATGAAATAATGCTTCTTATTGCCTTAGGAATATACGAGCTATATTGGTCAGATATTTTACAACTCCGATCATAAGTGACGATTTTATTTTGCGCCAATTTGTGACGCAACAAACACTTAATTTAAAAATAAAATTGTATGAATGTCATAAAAAGTGAGGTGACAGTTTTATCACAAATTTTATTAAAAAAACGAATCTGTATTTAAAATTTTCGGTTTATTTTATTTTATGTACTTTTTTGAGGAATCCCCAGGTAAGTATTTTTGAGCTAATTTACATTTTCAATATCAAAATTTTAATATTTTAAAACAAAAATGTTGATTTCTAATAAATACATCGAAAAGTTTATTTTTATCTAGATTTAAGAAAAATTTTTGTTTTTGCAAAAAGGTTAAAAAATAACCAATAAAAAGTAACATTAAAAATGCGTGGAAAGAACCAGGAATTTTGTGCTCAAATCTTGACAGGCAAAAGTTCATAGATATTATTTTCTAATTAATCGAAGGGTTAATATAATACAATTTATAAATACATTATGTACAAATTTTGCTATAGATACTAATAAAAAAAATGGATTATGTTAGGTTAGTTTGGGATGGGTCAGATTAGGTTTGTTTGCTCTTTTTCTGTTTAGATCAGGTCGTATAATATATTGATTTCTTATAGTTGATGCCCATTGTAAAGATCGAAAAGCAGAAGTTGTCCCAAGTCCAGAGCACCAACACGGACTCGATGCTGGTGCCGGAGTACGAGCTGCCGGTGGACATTGACTGGGAGCTGCCGCGAGAGCTGCTGGAGTTGGGCGAGATCCTGGGCGAAGGGGAGTTCGGCAAGGTGGTGATGGCTGAAGGAAAAGGACTTCTGAAACACGGAGTCAATTCTGTGGTGGCAGTGAAAATGCTGAAAGGTACGTAGTTATTGAATTTAACCTAACCTAACAGTTTTTTAAACGGGAATACCGCACAAGTGTTTCAAAAGTAATGCCTGAAGCGAGTAGGACTATTCAATTCAATCGGGGTATGTTGTGATGCTGAATGTAGCTGGAATCGGAAGGATATGTGGAGGAGGAACGAATCTAAAGCAAATAAATATTATTTAAGACTCTTGTGGCCGAAATTATTGTTGTTTGATTTTCGAGTTATTTGATTCATTTAATATATTCCCTGCTGATGGAAATTGTTTGGATCGAGAAGAGGTGGGAGAGCGTATAGGCTTAATTACATTTTACATTTTTAGGTGTTATAGCAAGCACATAGCGGTTTACGGGCAAATATTAAACACTTATTATTTTTAGCATTAGGTGATATTTTTACATTTGATACGCACCTAACATTTCATGTCCACATAGAAACGACATGCAACAAAACTTTCAGAATGCTAGTATTTGTGCTAAGCAACTCCAGACATTTTTGCAGCTCGGCCGTGATTCGTTTAGTACGTTGCATTTTGGAAAATGGCTCGATTATTTGGGAACCAGTGGATTTAACTTACTCTCAAATGTTAGAGAAAGTACAAAAGAAGTTTCTGAGATATTTATATCTTAGAGACTTCGGGTATTATCCTTGTTTATATCCATCAGCCTTTTTGTCCGGCATGCTGGGTATTAATATCCTCGCCGATAGAAGGAAAACTGCTTTGCTAACACCAGCGTATAATATTCTATACGGTAACATTTGTGTTCCCGATACAATACTAAATTTGAGTTTTATGTTCCCGACAACTTCACGAGAGCGCGCAGACACAGAACTTTAGTTATTCCGAGATGCAGAAGTAACTTACCATTGGTACCTAATGCCGCTCGAAAAAATGATGCTGTTAGTTAAATATTACCTGTCCCCTGACATAGATGTTTTTCAACTAAATATTCAACAATTCAAAAACGTTATTATTATCTACTTGATAAAATATAATGTATGTTTATTATTGGTTATATATAATCGTAGTGCATTTGAAATAAAATAAATAAATACATTTTCGGAAAATAAAGCTTTAAAAATTTGCCCGTAAGCCGTTATGTGCCTGCTATAACGCCTAAAAATGAATTCTTACAGAGCTATTTGCTTACATTTGTGATTACAAGTGTGCATTTGATTGTGAGCAAGTGTTATGTATAATTTCCAAAAAGAATGCAGCAACTCCCGGTAATCCAATAAACTACATCAGAAATAACTATGACGAAAATGTCATATTTTACAAGTGTTAGTCGACATTATTGTAAAACATTGATTTTATTGGATAGTCTTTATCTAGATACGAAACAACCGTGAGTACGGGTGACAGTGACTGCAAAGAGAGATCTCTTACCCAGAAAGGCTTGGTCTCTTTCTCTTATCAAGTTGCTCGTGGAATGGAATATTTGGCATCGAGAAGGGTAAGCCTTTTCAATCATTACAGACATTATTTTTCATCCATAAAACATTACAAGAGTGACAGTTAATTTCAAAACAACTCTGGTGAACATTCAGAATCGAAACATTATTGGGAATGGCTATCGCCGTTAGTGATCCAATCGAAATAACGACATTTCTCGACCTTTTTCTGAGCTTATTCTTTTGTATTAGTGTATTCACGTAATTAAAAAAAATACCTATTCACACAAAGCTCTGATTGTTAACGGGATTGATACATTTGTATTTATGCTTACTAATGAAAATTTGTCTCTTTTCTGTAGTGCATCCACCGCGATTTGGCCGCCCGAAACGTGCTGGTGTCCGACAACTATGTACTGAAGATTGCCGACTTTGGTTTGGCCAAGGACGTCCAGTCCAACGATTACTACAGGAAGAAAACAGCGGGAAGATTGCCCGTCAGATGGATGGCCCCCGAGTCTCTCTACCATAAAGTATTCACCACACAAACTGACGTGTGAGTGTGATTTATTGATTTGTCTGTTCATTAACGCCATTTTTGGAGGATTAAATATAAATATGAAGAGTAAACATTATGCAGCATTTATTACGCATAACGAAACTGCCAAAGTTTTGTATTTGTTAAGTGATAATTGAAGACGTCCACTGACTCGGAATAATGCTTCAACTATGATTACCATTATAGGACTCTATTTGATAAAAGCTCCAACTTTCTTGTATGGTATATTTGTGTGCAAAAGGGTTACTGTTTGAGAGTTTTTGTTACATTAGCACCCATATTTCGGCTTTATAATTGTGTTTTTGACTAACGTGTTTTAATATTTATAATGGCATTTTTTTCAGATGGTCATTTGGAGTCCTGCTGTGGGAGATCTTGACATTGGGAGGAACTCCATACCCCACGGTTCCCGGACAATACTTGTACCGATATCTGGGCGCAGGACATCGGATGGAGAAACCTCCTTGCTGCTCCTTAGAAATGTAAGTATATTGGATATTTTCAGATATTGGCTGGCGAAGATTGATCTAAACATATTGTCATTGAGCACCAATACCGGACCAAATTTACAAAAATTAACGTGCTTTATTTTTGTTTATTTACGCCCTAAAGTGTTTTTTTTTACATAAAATTAATGTAACAGTTGTTGACTACTTGTTATACGTATGATAAAGTAACGATAGTAGAGTACATGGTATTGATTTTAAAAATAAACAAAGTTACGTAGATACATAACGGTTGTGTAACGGACGTGCTAACCGTTTGATCATGTCTGATCATGCATTTATGACATGGTCACAACGGGAAACTCTGCCCCAAGAAAGGACTCGGCGCAAACACAGGACCACTCTGCTGAGGCAGCCTAGCTGAAACCAGTTCTCCGAGCTCAGTTCCCAATCCAAAAATGTATTGTAATGACTATGTAAAACTGTTTCTAATTGAAAAAATAAATAAAAGAGGGAGTGGGGTAAAAAGTAACAAGCAAAAAGATAGGTTCGGTTCTGGGAATCGTGCCTGGGACAATTGCAGTGGTAAACTGCTACCCCTATAACTATGGGCCATATCACAAACCATACAACCAGCAACACTCGCCTCGACCATACTTCTCTCTCTCTGCTAGTGATGCAATGGAAGTGTCTTAACGGAAACAGACGTCAAAAGTAAATCTTAGCGGAAGCGGAAACGGAAGCGGAAGTGTTAATACTGTGAAGAAAAAGCGCAATTTTATTTTTTAAGATTTGTTTAATTAAATTTGTATTTTGTACTTTTAGTACTCGAAATTAAACAGAGGTAAATTATATTTAATAAAAAGAAATTTGGCTGCTTTTACACCTTTGAGTCTGTTTCGGTGTTCTTCATATATTAAATCAGCTCCACTAAATAATTGCTCACTGGCTACACTGCTGGGGGGAGCTGATAAGTATCGGCGAACTATTGGCAACAGGTGGGGGTATTTGTGCGCATTTATTTTCCACCGGTCTTTTCTATTTCTTGTTCTCCCAAACGTGTGACTGTATCTCCAAAAATAAATTGTCACCATCGTCAGTTGTAGAAGAGTTCTCCTCCTAGTCTTCATTTACACTTAACATCGATTCCAATGTTTGTAATGATGATAATGATTTTGAAGTAGAAGGCTGCACTTCGATATCTTCAATCGCAAATTGAGTTCGGCTTCGGGGAAGGTACGCGATCATCATCTTGGATGGAATTGGATTGTATGGTTCTAATTGTAATAGTGTTAATCGTCGCATTAAGTAATTTAGGTTCAACCTGCTCTGCAATGATGCTGGTAAAAAAATATGATTTATATCGCGGATCCAAATAAGTCGTGGTGGTGTATTTATCGTCTTCCACCAGGTTTCTTCCGTTTAGAGTTCTGTTATGAAGTTTGCGGAACCAGAAACGGAAACGGAAGTGAAAAAACTTGCGGAACTTCTGCAGAAGCGGAAGCGGAAGCAGAGTTCTATTGCAACACTACTCTCTGCTTGCCCGCTGTACCTCGCTTCGACCCTGCCTCACCTGTTTCTATTCTGACCATCGCCTCATCCTGTACCACGGACTATCCTATCTCTTTCTGGTAGATCCAGATACGTCAAACGGAAGAAGCCTCTAGAGCAAATCGGAACTGTAGCGGAAAAAAAGAGCATGTTCTTCCTTCACACGTGGTGAAAGGAGCGATATTTGGCGTGTCCGTGGATGAGTCCTCCAGCATATATTCACAATACTTGTGTCTGGTACAGGCTGAGTTAAATACAAAATGTGATATTATATAGAAAACAAACTTCTTTCAAATGATAGAAAATGCTTAAATTGAAATACATGATAAAATAGGAGAATCCATCAGAAGGATTTATTGATTTAGAATTTTTTGATTAATTTTATTATAAACATCGATATCTTTTGAAAAAGGATCGCTTGAAAACCCAAAAACTTAAACCTCTTAATACAGATAAAAAGAGAGAAGAGTGGGAGAAGGAGAAAAATCTCCGCGTTGGACAAACCAATTCCGGCAAGCTTCACTAACTCATAAACCCTTTGTAGTACATACAATTAGTAAATGATTGCTTTTTTCAGTTACGTGCTGATGAGAGACTGCTGGTCTTTCCAATCATCAGACCGGCCATCCTTCAGTGAGCTGGTTCAGGACCTTGACAGGATCCTGACCATCACCTCCAACCAGGAGTACCTGGACCTTGGTCTTCCACAAATCGACACTCCGCCATCAAGTTATGACGGGTCACAAGATGAGAGTGATTGTGATCTTCCAGTTGAAGATTGTGATCTTCCTTGTAGTTAATAATAATATAACCTTATTATACAAGAGCATTCATGGTGATATTCTTTTACACGGGTCAGACCATATCATTTCTTTTACATGGATAAAAGAAATGATATGGTCTGACCCGTGTAAAAGAATATCAAAAAACATTCTAATATTATGTGAAAAAAATGTCTACGTTCTCATTCGCGTAAAAAATAGAACATTATTAAAAATTCGTAAACCATTCGTAAACCAATGATATGGTCTGACCCGTGTAAAAGAATATCAAAAAACATTCTAATATTATGTGAAAAAAATGTCTACGTTCTCATTCGCGTAAAAAATAGAACATTATTAAAAATTCGTAAACCATTATCGAATTCAAATGAAAACGTTCTTCGCAGTTAAAAAATAAGTGAAGATATTCTTCCAAATTTGAATTGAAACCAAGAACATTCTTCACAACGAAACAAAGAAAATATGTTTTTTACATTACTTTAATTCATTCGTTTAAACTTTGTTGAGTGTGGTAGTGAAAGTGCCAAAAAGTAAGCTTTAGAAAAACAACGAATCCGGTACAAAAGATTAATACATTTTAAATGCACCCGTTCTTACCTCACACGAAGTTATATGTTTATAAAAGTGGTTGTTTATGCATAATATACAGGGTACGGCAGAGAGGACGGACGGTTTTAAAAAAATCATAAAATAGTTAATTTTTACTCAAAAACAAATTTATTGATGGAATCAGGTTTGCAAGGAAATAGCATTTGAGACAGTCAAGTGTGGAAAATCACATCAGGCATGTGGTGGCCGAAATCGTTGATGCAGTGCTGGAAGCGTTCTTGGAAGTTCGCGTAGACTCTCTCCAACATCGCTCTCTCAACTTGGGCGACTTCCACGCGAATTGCGTCCTTCAATTCGTCCAGAGTTCGGGGCTTGTTCTCGTATACTCTAGCCTTGAGGTGTCCCCATAAGAAAAAATCGCATATGGATAAATCTGGGGACCGAGGAGGCCAATGAACATCGCCAAATCTGGAAATAAGGCGACCAGGGAAGAGAGGGCGAATAACGTCCATGGAACCACACACGTCGGATTGGAACACGTCGCCGTCGTAATTCAGGGAAAAAGAAGTTAGTGATCATTTCGACGTAGCGCTCTGAGTTCACGGTAACAGCACGACCATTACCGTCTTCGAAGAAAAAAGGGCCAATAATTCAAGTTTGCGATACAGCGCACCAAACCGTTACTTTTGGGCTGTGCAGCGGTCTTTCGTGTAACTGTTGCGGATTTTCATTTGCCCAATAACGGAAATTCTGCTTGTTAACCATGTTGTTTAGGTGAAAGTGGGCTTCGTCACTCATCAACAAAATGAGGTTCGAAGATTTTGATCGATCAGTGCTTCCATCTCACGTGCAAAGTTCATTCGTTGTGCATAATCTCCGGGCTGTAACTGTTGCACAATGGCCAATTTATAGGGGTGAAAGCGGAGATCCGTATGCAAAATTCGCCTTACCGAACGATCACTGAGGCGAAGTGCAGCAGCATGTTTCCGGGCAGATCGAGTCGGACTGCAAAGAAAGGCTTGTCGAACGCGTTCAACATTTTCAGGAGTTCGAACTGTTCGCGGAGCTCCTCTTGGTCTTCTGTTGATCAGTTCACCACGCCTGCGAAGTGATTCAACCCAACGAAGGATGGTGTTTTGAGAGGGAACAGCTCTATTCCGATGAATGTTGAAGTAGCGACGAAACTCACTCTGTACGACGGTGACTGACTCATTATTTCGGACGAAACAATCATAGGCGAAAACGCGGTGCTCCACCGTCCACGGCTCCATGACGACAACTGATAAAACAATGCTAGGAACTCACGAGTCAAGCGACATTCCCCCCCCCACCTCTCTCGTAGACGGAGGGGGAGAGTACTACCCATCTCAAAAACGTCCGTCCTCTCTGCCGCACCCTGTATAAGACAATTTTTAAATTACTTTTTTTACTTATAAGTAAGAGTATTGCATTGAATTTAAACTGAATATAAACAAAAAAGTTAAAATTTCCAAAGAAAATGATGCTAAAATAAATAAAATAGTTTATTTTTACGTTAGCTCCAACCTTAGGAAACAAATTCCCATGGGCCTATATCTTCTTTGGGAATGCTGTGTCTTTTTATGGAGAGTAAGGAGAAGAAGTTTTGGAAAGGATAAAGGTATGAGGGGTTGGTAATTCTAGTTGATTAATACGATCACGATTAAGTACTTATTTATTTGGAAGTGGTTCTACATGTGCCTGAGTTAACTATCAGCTATTTGCAAGTACGGGGAACCAAGGGAGAGGAGTAGATTTTAACGTTCCGCTTATGGTTCTCATTGTGGCACTAAGCTGAACGTCGACCATGGAAGGCGCTTCTAGCCCATACTGGAGCACAGTATTCAGCAGCTGAGAAAACCAGAGCAATGGATGCCGTTCTAAGCGTGTTGGCGTCGCATCCCCAGCTAGTTCCAGCTAGCTTACTGACTAAGTTTAGTCTTGTCCTGGTTTTTTTACCCACTGTTTCCATGTGTTGTCGGTAGTTAAGGCTCCTGTCCAAAGTTACTCCAAGATAGCGGGGATGGGGGTCATGGTAAATATTTTTTCCATCAAACTGAACACAGAGTTTTGAATTTGCTTGTGAGTTACTGAGTTGGAAAGCTGTCACGACTGTTTTCGACCCATTTGGCTTTAGTCGCCAATTGAGGACTCTTACCCTCTTTGGCTCCCCGTACTCCTCCTACTCCTCTCCGTGACTCCTACTCCTCCGTGACTCCTACTCATCTCTCTTGGCTCCCCGTAATTGCAAATATAACCCCGCCAAATATCAGGTGAGAGATTGCAACACTAAGGGAGTACAAGAAGGCGCTGCAAAAAAACGCAATAACTTTGCACGATGATGTCGTATCTCACTCGGCATGCCGCTTGAAGTCCCGAAAACCCTTCTGGACAGAAGGAGAAAGACTCCTCCATTCACCTCTCGCACCAGAAGATAGGTAAAAGCTTGAATGGCAATCGGCCAAGGTAAAAAATGCCCATCTCGTACAAGACCCCACTGAGAGACAGCCTGGGTTCTCATTGCCTCGCAAACTCTGGTCCGCCATCAATAGGATAAAGTGCTCCCATAGCCGTTGTGCCCGTATGATGTATAAATGGGGCCTTAAAGAGTCGGAGATGTGTGAATCCGGTGAGGTGCAGACCACCATACATGTGGCAAGCGAATGCCCGCTCCATTCATTCCCCGGCGGGATTGATGAGGTCCACAGGGCAACGCCTGAGGCCCTAGACTGGCTCGTAGACCTAGATGTCCCCCTCTGACCCCCCCACCATACGAAAGAAGAACTGTCGGCTTTCATAGACAATTCTAAATTGTGACAACGAACATTATAAATAAGTTTTTTTACAATAAACTCACGCAGAAGACCTCTGAGAAAATAATTAATTATTTATAAGACATTTTTTTTTAATTTGAATACTTTTCTGTAAATGAAAATACGTAATAAATATATTATTGTTGGAGATATGAATTTAAATATTGAAAACAACTACTCAAGTAAGGATAAAAATACGTACCTACCTCAATATGTTAGCGGAACTTAATTATTTATTGTGCGTTAATTCTTATACAAGAAACGGCCTTCGTGTTTAGACCACATTTTTACAAATATTCCTGACATCCAAAATATATAATTTCAGCTGTCATCCATTCGACTCACTCATATTTATCAATTAAATATACTCATATATATTCTAGTTACCATCGCGGGCATGAGCACCTCAACTCTCCAAAGTTTTATCGCAATCGGATTAATGATTTAGCAACGCATAACATACATATGACGGAAGCAAACATATTTTGATTTTTATATATGTATAAGATTCTGCAAATATATTTTAAAACGCAGCTACTGTTTGCGCTGGTCTGAAGACTACTTTTATTTTAAAACATTGAACATCCGGTAAATCCATCATAATAAAAGTAAAAATATGTTTACGGTGAATGATAATTAAGTCGACGCTATCCGAATTTCTACCGATTTCTTACATATCTCCCTTAAACATTTGAAGTTTTTAAGTTCTTAAAAAAATATATGTTATTTTTCAAGATAATATCTAGATATGTTCCACGCTAAAACGCAAATTATATGAAATTCCCTCGATAGAAAAAAATCTCAAAGTATGCTCCGAAAATTATTTAAAACAAGTTTATTTCTATTATTTTACAAGTTATATTTGTGAAAAAATTCACAATGTTTCTTTAAATGATACTTAAGATACTTTTCACAAGATTTTTGCTCTATTTTAAACGAGTCATGTTTTATTAAGCATTTTCACAATTTTCGCTTCAATTTTATCATTGAAAATATGAGCGCACTCTGTCCAACATTCGTAATTACATATCTTTCCATCTTCTTCTTTTTGAGCCGGGAAACGTCTTAATTCAGGAGTGAAAGGGAAACATACATAGAGAATATATTCCTAAATTCCAGGTGCAATATCGTTCCCCATTTAGTTTACTTGAGTCAGCAACGTGTTCGAATCTCCATAAATGATGCATGAATATTCACCGCCCGAATCATTTCTCAATATTTGTATAGAGCACCCCGTGCGTTTACCATCGAGGTTCTGATTATAATTGGAATTGGGATGGCTGTAGGGTAGTAACCTAGTTTCTTTTAAAAAAATACAAATCATAAATTTAAATCGTATAAGTATTGGAATTTCGGTATCAGAAAATAAAAATTGATTCTTTTTTAAAATAACGGAGGGCGCCACTTGCGTTTACAACAATCCAAACTGTACTTAAGGCAGCGCTTCCCGGCCCAAAAAGAAGAAGATGGATAGATATGTAATTACGAATGTTGGAGAGAGCGCGCTAATATTTCAAGTGATAAAATTGATTTCTTCAAAATACGCAAAATCACTTTGTGGCGTCATTATTAATTTAATGAAAAACAAATAACTTTGTGTAACACCACAATTTAATAAACAATTATCAACATGTTTCGAAAACTATGTTTTCTTCGTTAGGATAATAAGTTAATAAAAAATAACAAAAGACGAACAAGTATAGACTAATTAGAACATAGACAAAATATTAGAAAGGAGGGGTGATTAATTACCTAAAATATATCATAAAAAACAATTATATAAAATAAAATATAAAAATCATCAAAGATAACATATATTTTTTTAAGAGCTTAAAAACTTCAAATGTTTAAGGGAGATATGTAAGAAATCGGTAAAAATTCTGGTAGCGGCGGCTTAAGAATTCTGTCCTGAAAGGCTATTCCCTAAAATTTGTAATAAGAGATCGTTCTCCCGCGAGAAGTGCTGTCAGATTTGTGTGATTTTCTGCTGCTGTTAAATGAATAAATAATCATGCATACTTGCAGGAATCTGTGTTTGCAACGACCCAAACTAAAATACGTGACAGCTCACAGCTGAAATTTTGATATCGGCCGATAGAAAAAGCAAATAACAGCCGTAGAAAATCACACAAATCTGACAGCACTTCTCGCGGGAGAACGATCTATTATCACAAATTTTAGGGAATAGCCTTTCTGATACCTGATAGTTAGTATTAAAAGGTTGAAAAATTTAGGAATTTGTAAATATGAAGATATGGTGAAGCGTAGTTTTATGTGAATACTGTCCTAAATATACACCCAAATGCTTCCAACTATATTGTGAGCTAAAACGAGTGGGGTAGGGGAAATGTTGGGTAGTACCCGACCATTCAAATCTGGTCAGTGGTCAACAAACACTGCTAAAGTAATTGTTATAAAGTAGTTGCTAAAGTAATTTCGGCTACATTTTGATTCTGAATGGTGGTCTTTAAACGGGGCTGTACTGCAGCATTTACCACTCCGGAATGTGCTGCAAATACACTACAGACATGTTATTAGATAAGTTATTTGTGATTTTTTTAATGTAAAAACCGCACAAGAGTCCCAACCGTCTGGCGACAGCAAGACTTATAGCATTCCCAATTGGGGTATGTTTTGAGGCTGTAGGTAGTGGGGAGGAGAAGTATCGGGTTATTTAGATCTGGTCACCAATTATGGCTGGTTAGGCATTGTAATGTGGTTTTTTTGTTTTGTTTATTCGAAAAAAAAAAAAAATTATTACAAAAGTGGTGATTATGGGGGTCTCTTTGGGTGACAAGAGGCACTAAATGTATTGTTTGAAAAAACTGTTATATTATCATGCTTGACCAAATGAACCAGAGATGTCGCCCACTTGTACTTTTGGAGAAATTATGTAGTTTAAATGTCTTTAAATTACAAATAATATTGTGACCAGAGGCGGCTCTAGGGGTCTAGAAGTGGAAGGTCAATCGAAAAAAAAATGTCAGAGGTAATGCGTAGGGAATAAAAAACGCCAATATGTATCTACATGTAATTAATTTGGCGGTACTCACCTATTCCGAAGCCGGTAGGTAGCACAATATGGTTTTATTTAATATTATTTATTTTATTCAAAATTATTTACACAATTAACTTTAAACTTTGATGTACATATTATTAATTAATGTTTTTTTAACATCGATTGATCTGTTATTACTATGACCGTGGAATTCCCCTATAATTGAAAAATTCTACAAAAATCTATGTACCGAGATAAAAGTTGGATAGGTAGGTAGGTGTAGGTGAGGATTCTAATGGTAAAAAAAAATAAAAAAGCACTCTAACATTTCTTGTATATTAAATCGATCCTCCTTTCTTTGGCTTGTGCGAAATGATCAATGACACGGCTGTAGAAATTATCTATTTTAGAAATATATTTTTTTTCGATGCTAAGCATCGCAAGTGAGCTTAACCTGTCTTGGCTCATTGTATTTCTTAAAAACGTTTTAATACGTTTAAGAGTTGAAAAACATATTTCACTTTCAACTGTAGTCATTGGTATTACACAAATAAATTGCAGTATTTTTATTGTTTCTGAAAATATTTCCTGGAAATTATTGGTCAACAAAAAATTTAAAAGCGATGCAGCACTGTTGGCATGGTGTAAGTCATCACGTTGGTAAAACACTATTAATTCATTTTTTAACTTTGATGAATCAATTTCATCAAAGTCATCCAATAAATTGAGTTGAGCTGTTGGAAAACATTTATTATATTCAGCAAAATTGTCTTTGTTAAATAAATTCGATAAAATGAGATGATCGCCATATTTAAACCTATTTTGCATTTCCACTAAAATAGTGTCTAAAACTTCTATCGCTACCAAATGACTATTTTCATCTGTGCGCCTCTTCTTACATTCGCCTTGTGGGGAATCGGTTGAATGTGCTGGGTTGGAACTCAATTCTGCTCGTATGGACAAAATATGATGTTGAAATTCACCAATATGCTTTTGTATTAATATTGCATCCAAATTTCTTTTTTGCATTTGCTTAAATAAAATTTCGCAGTGAGGCATTATTTTATTGAAGAATGTTAACCAATAAATAAAAACACTCTTTTCTAGGTTATTAATCAAATTTTGTGCTTGACTTAAAGTATTTTGATCATTTTCCTTTTCCAAAATTAAATTTAAACATTTAAAAATATCAGATTTATATGTAAATACAGTAATTATGCATTTGGCATTAAAACACCACCTAGTTGGAGCTGCCTTTGGCAGACGGCCTTTAACGGTTTCATCTAAATATTGCATTCGCTTTGGAGATCTTGAAAAAAATACGGAAAATGATTGAACGGTCGCAAAAAACACTTTTATGCCCGTCGTTATGTTACATGCTTTTTGTAAAATTAGATTTAGTTGGTGAGCGTAACAATGAATGTAGTGAGCACGGGGAAAAGTTTCTTTGATTTTAACTTGAACACCTCCAGTTTTTCCAGATAAAACGGCTGCCCCATCGTAACACTGCGCTATCAGCTGTCGCGGTTTAACATCCAGGATCCTCAACTGGGTCAATATTTCATTTGTCAATCCAACGGCGGTGCATGCCTCTGGATTAACAAACTTCCAAAACCGTTCGCATACGACATTGTCTTTCAGATATCTGATCACAAATACCATTTGGGTTTTAGTGGAGCTGTCAGTTGTCTCATCCACCTGAATTGAAACATACTCAGATTTCTGTACATCTAGTTTAATTTCTTCCTGAGATACAGCTAAAATCGAGTCCAACAGATCATTTTGAATCGTCTTAGATAACCCTTTAAAACTCGAAGACCTTTCTAAATGTTCTTTTAATACAATGTCTATTTCCTGAATAAAGTTAATCAAGCCACGAAATATACCCGGATTATCCGACTCTTTTGTCTCATCGTGACCCCTTAATGCCAGTTCAAAAGAACCACAAAACTGTATGCATTTCAAAATTTTTGTTAAAATGTATCGATTTTTATCCACTTTTTCGTTGTGGTCCACGAGTGCTTTACGATATGCACTATCTAATTGAATCCGAATATCAATGGTTCCTAACAAAACAAAGCTCATTGAATTGTTAATATGCAATGTTGAATTAGAATGCTTTTTTATTTTTTCTTTCAAATGTTTCAAATCGCTAACACCTATTCGTGTCCATTGAATATCAGTTTCAGTTGAATTAAATAGTAAGCAGTGAAAACAAAAGTAAACGCTTCTTATCCCACAGCCACATATCCACTCACAAAAACTATAACTTTTTAAATTAAAGTAACGTTTAATATCTTTATTTTTATTTTTTGTGACAGAAACTATTTGCATTTGAGGTTTGGGGCGGCCGAGACACTTTATTTCAATACGTTTTTCGTGATTCAATGAATTATTCGCTAATTCTTTCAAAATATTATCAACTGAATTCGACATCGTAATTTATTCAAGGCAAATCACAACAGTGAAACGTGTTGACACGCTGACTAATGATATCCAAGATGGCCTTGCCCTTGTGGTATGCAATAAATCACACAAAAACCTTTCGGCTGATATTTTTGACGTCTCTTTCTAACATCTTAAAAACTTAGCATAAGTCGTTTGTCTCCCTTCATGGGGTCATGACCCAATGTTCTCTAAAAAAATATTTTTTATGATTCTAAGCACACGTCAGACATGATCTTGCTTACCTCCTTTTTCTGTACTGCAAAGAAAGAGACAGAAGACCGTTCTGGGACAAATTTTGAATTGACCCTTCGGTAATAATACAATTACTTCTCATTTGGTCGCAGGATGGCGCTGGAACGGAAATTATTTTTTGCAAAAAATAAAATAGCTTCTCATTTGGATACTAGATGGCAGTGGAAACGTTTCATAGTGCTTGTACAAAAAACGAAGCATTATTTTCCGTAAGTATAAATTAAAACTTTAAGGCGCTTTAAAATTGGTAATTGCGTAGTTTTTTCAATCCAAATTTTTGGGAGGTCATTAACCCATTGACCCCTACGGAAGGGCCGCCACTGATTGTGACCCGTGAATAATTATCGTATCATTTTGTGATATAATATCTCGCTACTTTATTGTGATTCCTCCTTTAGTTGTGTAAAGTTGACATTGGACTTGTGCATATTTCAAAATTACGAAAATTATACTGAGATTAATTTAAGTGGATGGAATTTATTGGGAGGCCTCCCACACGTCGCAGAGTTCGACAATCAAGATAAGTGAATCTGTTTTTTACTTTGAGATTTGTCATATCGCTATTTTTTTGTAATATATTGTTCGCGCAAGGTAAATTCACAATCATAATTTTTTAGTATTACGCTCAGAGAGTTCTCGGGTTATTTACACGCCCCAGGCTCGATATTACAATACAACGGCTAAAGCCATTTTAAGCAACGTTTTTATTCGGAATGGTTAATGATACTGAAAGTATCTACCATTTTGGAATATGCCACAAATATACTACGTATCAGT
This sequence comes from Glyphotaelius pellucidus, assembly GCA_936435175.1. Classification (NCBI taxonomy): domain Eukaryota; kingdom Metazoa; phylum Arthropoda; class Insecta; order Trichoptera; family Limnephilidae; genus Glyphotaelius; species Glyphotaelius pellucidus. The sequence continues at coordinate 9,843,975 of OW386551.1, read as the reverse complement.
TAAAATTAATAAAATTATCACACACAGCTAAAGATAAAAGATCATTTGGCATGGCGTATTTCGGCATATCGCTCGCCGTACATTTCCAATGGGAATATATGGCGAGCGGTATGCTGAAATAGGCCAAGCCAAAGGATCTTTTATCTTGTAAAGCTAAGTGCGTTCGCCACTTCAGGGACCAGGTATTTGGAAAATTGATAAATAATTTCAAGAACCTTTAAAAAAAGAATAGGCAGAACAAAATACCTTTTCGCATATTTTCTGTGATCATATATAATATATGAAGAAAAAAGGAAAATAGATTTTTCTGAAAGGGTTAATTCTTAGATAATTAAACGACTTTTTACGATTTCAGACTTCAAAGAGACGTCTCTTCATTGGGTGATTCAGAAATTAATGTTTGAAATATTGCCTGAAGAATTGATTTCCTGCTTGAAAAGCAGCCAACCATTTTAAATGTCATTCTCAGTTTTCTACTTTCTAATTAGTAAAAAAAAGCTTTAAAAAATGATGCAAAATACGAATTTTTGACAGTAAGTAAAACTAACCCCTTTACCCAGTTTTTTTTAGTTCATAACATATTTTATTTTCTATCATCTTTGATTTTGCACGAATCTCAAGAATTTTTAAAATTATTTATTTATATTACACGCCCATACAGGTCTTACAAAAATATGATACCTAAAATATTGATAATGTAATGATATTGATACAAAAATTATTTTGTAGAAAATGACTGAAAAAGTAAAATTTTGTTAGAGAAATTATAAAATAGAACATACGCAAAGGAATAATGTAAGCTACTTATAATAATTTTTATCAGATGTGTTATAATAGCTTTCTTGTAACTAAATTACGTGCAGTAGAGCATAGTTACTTTGCTGTATACGTTGATTTAGTTAATATCGTCCATACTAACAAATAACTAATCAATAATTGTTGACTATCCAACTAAGAATTAAGGTCAGTTTTCCAAGATATCTTGCCTGTTTTTTCCTATTTTTTGACGGACTTAGCTAGGTCCTATCTTAACTCGACTGTTTTGCATTTCGTCTGTATGTAAATAATAAATTTGTTTTCATATTCAGTTTACGGTGGCTGATGTATTTTTTTTTTACATGAGCTCCACACAGGAGGCCCTGAGGAAAATGATTTCCCTCAGAGCCTATGGCATCTTTGAGGATGCTGTATGAAGGGTTTTTTTAAGGAAAGGAAGGGAGGAGAGTTTTGGGAAGGAAAAGGGTTTAAGGGGTGGGTAGGAATTTGGGGTTCAGTGTGTCCTGGTCATCCGCCTCCACGACCTAGACAAACCTCACCCCATGAACCCCGGCATAGAAAGAAGATGGGGGACAGGAAGGTGGGGAAGTATCTGGCTATTCAGATATGGTCACGTTCCAATTCTGAATGGTGGTTTTACACCACAGTATTGGTCTTGTTCTGAGAGTATCTTCCACTCTGGAACGTGCCGTAAATATACTACATATTATTTGAAATGATTTAATTGTGAAAAAAACACAAATTAATCTAATAAAATTTATTTGCCACGCCGGCAATCGATCCCGCGACCTTTGTAAAGTTGCGTAATAATGCTGATGCTATTAGAAAGTTTCTAATGATGAAATCTAACAATTGAGCAGCGTTATTCGTGATTTGTTGTATTTATAAAATAATTAAGTTTATATTTAGGTTATATAATAGTTATACAGATGTTGTTCCAAAATCACGAATATCAACTTTTACAAATATATGCGGTAGCAATCTCAAATCATTCTTCTTTCAAATAAGGTGCTGAATGTATCGGGGGTGAGAGGAATAACACTTAATATTTTTTTATATCAGATCGAAAGTAACCCAATTAAAACCCTTGACACCTTTCCATTAATTATTTCCGAAATGGGTCTATTTTTCCTCCCCGGGGCTATTGGTCGATTTGGGCAATGCCTTAAAAATAGTTGTAAGCAAATCACAAGGTTGAACGCCATACCTCGTTACGTACTTCCTCTCTATGGCCCTGTGCCTTATTCCTGGTACTCGAGGGGTGGATGGAATTGGGAAGGGGGGGCCATGTCATATTATGCCAACAGGTGTGAGCCTAATAATTAATATTTTCCTTGGGAATAAAATTTAGGGCCGGATTCGAATTAAAAATCTAAAAATATTATATAATAATTTTTTATAAAAGTATCGTCTTTTTAAATATTACCGTAAATTCTAAACATTCAAACGATTTGCATTAAAATATTGATTAAAGATCGAAAGGATATCTTCGTAGATAAATTAGTATTAAGATAATACAAATCTTGTTTTTTGTCGCTATTGGAAGTGCGGCGCATGCGTTATTGCTAATAACACAATAACCGTAAGAGCTGAGTAATGCCTGTTGTATTGATGTATTTTTTTTTAATCTTTTTTTTTTCCCATTATATCAATATACATTTAAAAATTAATTTTTACATAATTTCTTAATACAGTAAGATGCAAATATATGATACAAGTAATGTAAAAGTTAGCAATAAGGAAATCTATATAAGACAAAAGTAGGTACTTATTTTATTTTATTTTATTTATGAAAAGTATACAATACAGAATATAGTAAATTATATAAAGCATTGTATTCCCAGGAGTTAATAAACTCATTGCGGGAATGATACGCATTACATGAAACATATAGCTGTATGTATTAAATGGACATATGATGGGGACATACACAACATTATTATTTCAGATAGTCATTAATAAGATGAAGTTTGAGCATGTTAGTTTGGGTCTTTTTACATTGACTTGCACGTTTGATCTCGTTGGGTAGTTGATTATATTTTGTGTGAGCTATGTATTCTAGGGATCTTAGTCCATATTTTGTTGATTTGATTTTTGATATAAGAAGTTTGTTGTGATTTCTTGTGTTGTGTTGGTGTACGTCGCAATTGTAATAGAGTGTAGTGTTGGAATGTGCCGAGTGTTGAATTACTTGTAATATAGTTTTAGTTATTTCAAAAGTGGGAATGGTATTAAAAGGAAGTATTTGGGTGTTTCTGTAGATATCTTTGACATGTGTGTCCCAAGGTAGACTGAAAATATTTCGCAGGGCTCTATTTTGAACGACTTGGACTTCTGAAATCATTTTTTTTGTAGCAAATCCCCAAATTCCGGCGAGATATATTAGATGTGAGTGAATCATAGCATGGTAAATAACCCAATAAGGCATTGTGTGTGTGTGGGTAATATAAATAAAAATGCTCTATTACATCAGTAAGTACAAGTTAAAAAGGTAAGTTTTAAAGGAAAGGTTTATTAATATAGGTATCTGTGAAAAATATTCGGGTAAAAAAGTGAAACATTTTATTGATTTTTTTGTTATAGTTTCAAGAAAGTAAATAATGTTAGTCTTGAAGTTACCGTAAAATTGTATTGAAAAGTGATGCATTTAGGTTTACATAGAATTTATAGAAAAAGTGTTTTAACATCTGCATCATTCGGCCATAATTTTAATTCTTTTATGCATAGTGATGTTTTATTTGTGATTTGAATGTGTTTTGGTATAAAATTAAATGTCCGAGGACCAATAAAACTGCTATGTCTTTGCATTAACGTGGTATTGATTTGAGGGGTGAAAACATGTTATTAGTCCTTTTGCTGATTCTATTTTCATTTTTTTCGAAACAATTTTTGTTTTTAAATAAAGAGCAAAGTTGACCCTATTCACAAACTGCAAGTTAGCTAGTAATAGATTACCCGAGTGAGTTTACTAGCAGATAGTGAATTCGCCGGCTAGTAGCTTGTAAACTCATTCAATGTAATCGAGGCTTAAGACAAAATCCAAACACCCAAATTCATTGGTTGTTTTGGTGCTAACCGCAGGGTCAACTAAGTTAAGGTCTTAAAAAATATATATCCTCTCGTTTGTTTCTACTCTTGTTCATAATATGATCCATCGGTGGGAGAAAATCACTAAAACAATACATATTGCGTTTATTTTAATGATATGTTCAACATAATTTTTTTATTTTATTTATATATTTTTTTACATTGTTTTAGAAAAGAAAATAATGTGTCCTTACTGGGGGACCCCGTTCTAAGGTCACATTGTAATAATAAATCGAGTGTTCGTATAAAGTGTTTGTGGGTTTCAGATACTGTGCACCAAACCAAGTAAATTGAATAGTGGCTGCAAGATATAACCATGTTGTGGTTTGGTGCAATTTAACTACCCATCGCTGGGTTGCAAATATTGACCATGTTAAATTGAATATTGGGAAAGAGGGTCGTTGTCTATGTCTGTAGTTTGGGGCTAGAACTTGAAATTGCGTTCTAAAACTATTACTGGTTAGAAAACTTGTTCTACAACGTTTCCATACGAAGATTTAATTTAATTAAGTTCTAAATATACAACAAAATAAGATAAAATATTGGATTAGAAATTCAAACACTACAATGAAGTGAAATAACAGTTTAATTAAATGAAGACAATATAAGCGAAACTCAATCGAAAATCTGAAAACAAAAAAATCAGAAAAAGATATTGACTCCTCTGGGACTCGAACCCAGGACCTCTCGCTTTCCGGGCGAACGCGCTAACCACTGCGCCACGGTGTCGATATCCAATTCGGTAATTTTTTTAACTGTATCATACTTCGAGTAAGAACCATCCATACTATCTTCATTTTTCTTAACGCATATTCTATTGGCAGCTACCTTTATGTATGATTGAGTTTCGCTTATATTGTCTTCATTTAATTAAATATTACAATTTGAGGTTTTACTCACAAAGAGTTAAAATAAAAATTAAATGAAATAACAGTGTTATTATTTTTTAACATAAAGTAGCATTTCCTGGTTACGAATAACCTGACGATATTACTACAGTAAACGGAAAGTGTCGCTTGTGCTGCGGTAGGGAACGTAGCCAGCCGAGGAAATGAACTCACGACGCCTGGATGGGAACCAGACGCAATACCGATTAAGAGACTGAACGGACTTCTTTTGAAATCTTCTTTCATATAAAAATCAATATTTGTTTGTTTGTTTGTTCGTATTTTATGCGCTGCCATACCGTTCATCCGATTGCGATGAAACTTTGGTGATTTGTTTTTGTCCGCGAAGGTTAAAAGCTATATATAATGGTAAGCTTTGCCGTTATGAAATTTGTATAAGTAAAAATGTGTGTATTTCATATATTTGTGCAGCAGGGAGGAAAGGCAGGAAGAGGAGGAGAACGGGAGGGAGGGGGGGGCTCGGTGGAGTTTGTAGGAGGGGTAATGAGGGAGTGGGAAGGTGGGAAAGGTGGAAGGGGTACGAGGGAGGGGAAGGGGACTCGGGAGGTGAACGGGGACGCACGGGAAAGGACAAGCAGGGAGAATCAATTTTTTCTTTGAATGGCATTGCAATGGCATATGCCGGGTACAAGCTAGTAATAAATAAATATTTTTATTAACTTACCTTCAGGATCAAACTACGTGTTTGACAAAAATTCATATTTCTTGTTTAGTTTCTCATTCTAACAAACTCTGCAGTTGTTTGGCTTTATCAGTTTTTGCAGTTATCTCTCTATTCTCTTCTATATATACTCCGCAGTGTTAACTATTATTTTTATTTCGAAACACTTTTCTCAGAAGCAAACCCAAAACAACCAACTTCTATCCGCAAATTATACACTCTTGCAATACGGTTATCTAGGTCGGTAAGTAGGTACAAATTCAGTTATTGATAGTAATTATTTAACCCCATATTAAAATTATTTTACATTTATTAATTGCGTAAGGGTAGGTAATACAAAATTCCGCTCCTTTCCGAGACCCTTTAGCCCGCTGCTGAAAGTAATTACTTAAAACTCAAAGGTGAAACACTTTTTAAAATCTTTGGTCTATTTATGAAAAATTGGAGCATATTTTAGTGAATGCTTTTGTGGCAAGCTATCACTTTGAGATTTTATATATTATTAAAATAAAATAAAAAAATAAAATGTTACAAACACCATGTTTTTCACGAATAATTTCTTTGTTCAACAACAGGTTTCGCTTGGCTTGTTTTTCACCAATGATTTTTTTATTCAACAACCGGATTCGCTTGGCTTTAGCTCCATCAGGGTAATAATTTGAACTGTTCAAGTTAGTACTCTGATGAAGCTTAAGCCGAACCGTTTGGTAAATAAATTTTAATAAATTAGTGGTTAAAAAACAAAGGTTTCATTTGACGTTTTAGTGACTTATAAAAAAAAACATAACACAAAAAAATAGCATATTATTTAAGAGGAAAGGCGGTCGCCGAGAAATTTAAACGATAGGTATTTTACCAAACTGTGGCTGTCACTGCCGCTCTTACTTCTTCGAATACGGAACGAAAGGGATAGGGCGCCTGAAGCTGATAATATCAAAATAAAATCATCAAAATCGAGGTTTTGTTATCACCATTTTATTCTTCTAAAACTGGACCGATTTGAAATTATTTTTTACCAACTCCTTAAGAAGAAAATATTCTACGTCTGTACGTTTAAAAAAAATACATTGTCTAGTTTGTACTGAACGTCTATTGATGGCGTTCAAACCAGGCAATTTAAACGATTTTTGTAGGGTCCTAACTCCTATAAGAAGTAATCTATCAAAAAAGCAAACGTACCAACACGCTAGGGTCAATATCTATATTAAATTAAAAATAAATATTTGCAGTAGTGTCAAAATACACAGAGAAAATCGGGAAAACGTTTGTCTTGACAAAACGCCGCACAGTTTCTTCTTAAGGCGACGCTTCCCGGCTCAAAAAGAAGAAGATGGAGAGATATGTAATTACGAATGTTGGACAGAGCGCGCTAATATTTTCAATGATAAAATTGAAGCGAAAATTATGAAAATGCTTAATAAAAATGGACTCGTTTAAAATAGATTAAAAATCTCGTTGAAGGTATCTTAAGTATCCTTTAAAGAATGTGAATTTTTCACAAATATAACTAAAATAATATAAATAGACTTGTTTTAAATAATTTTCGGAGGATACTTTGCGATTTTTTTCTATGGAGGGAATTTCATATAATTTGCGTTTCGGCGTGAAACGTATCTAGATATTATCTTCAAAAATAACATATATTTTTTTAAGAGCTTATAAACTTCAAATGTTTAGGGGAGATATGTAAGAAATCGGTAGAAATTCGGATAGCGGCGGCTTAAGAAGCCATTATCAGAGGAAATACACTATTTGAAAGTAGATATTTAAAAAAAATAAATATAGTGTCTGGTTTCTAGTTCGGCTCTGTCTTACTTCTCACATATAAGCATACACGCGAATATCAGAATATCACGCGTAATATCTTCTGGCAGATAAATCTCTCTTTCCTGCCATTCTTGGAAAGGTATAACGGTTAACAGGACGGAAAATTCCTTATGAAATATATTATTTGCGTCGATAAATTACTAAATCTTGATGTTGCGACAAGGGAATTTTCGGAAAGCTCACCCTTTCAGTCCCACTGATTTTTAAAACAATGCGAGGTATTTAGAGATTTGTGAAGGTGTTATTCCGCCCTTATTGTAATCAGATCCGAACACAATTTTCTGAGCCAAAGGCCAATGATTTTATACCAAAACGCGCGTTACCGCGTCAGTAAACCGCAAACAATGGGGTATTTTCACAAACCAGGGATACCGCTAAAAACATGTGGAAGACTTAAAGATTATTTTTCTGAACATGATTATCGCATTAAAAATGTTTAATTTTAATATTTTCATTCATAATTATTGATTTAAAAATACGCGTAAATGGAACGGAACGTAAACGGCCCATGACTGCTTGTAGGAATCATGACGTCACAAGAGCCGCCGTTCCGAGGTTTATCACCATGTTACTATCAAAAGTCTAAAAATTTTCGACTTGTTCGGGGTTATGGACGGTTTTATTTCATATTTAAGATAATTGTGTTATGTTTCTATAGTTTTATACAATATTGCCTAGTTGTAAAGACTGACAGTAGTGTTTTTAACGGCGTAATCCGACAACTTGCCTAAAATAGACGCTACAATGAGTAACAGTAATTTTCTAAGCCCTAAATTTCGGGATTCTAAAACGATATGGTAATGAAAACATTTTGTTTGCATAAACTCTCATATTATATACGTTATATACTGGTTTCAATATTTTGACAAAATAGAGGCCCTTTTAAAATTAAATTGGAACAAAACAGCAAGTGTCAGTTCGTCACATAACTTCACTGTCATAAAATGACGTTTAAAACTTTGGCCATTCTACAAGTAAATTTCCTTATTTTAAGTAAATACTGCACAAAAGTCCCAACTGCTCCCAAACATCTGGAGCCAGTGAGACTATGGCATGGGATATTTTGTGAGGTTGAAGGTAGTGGGGAGGAAAGAAGATGCGGTAGAGGAAGGTGATGAAGTACCTGGCTATTCAGATCTGGTCATTAACCCCGGCTAAAGCCTTTGAAGCAACTTTTCAATTCTGAAAGGTGGTCTTACACCAGGGCGATACTGAAAGTATGTGCCGCAAATACAGTACATATTATTTTAAACGAATAAATTGTGAAATGCAAAACAACTTATTCAAAGACCGGTCAGTGGCTGATTTGGCATCGCGTTTGGGTTCTCCATCACGACACAAGCAACATTATCCTGTTTCCTATGTGGTGGTAGTAGGAGATTTTCACATATTGTCAGATCATTCGTAACTCAGGAATGTTTGTCTTGATTTAAAATAAATTAAAAAAATAAAATTTAAACGTTTATTATAAAATTTATGTTGTGTATTATATACATACATACATACATATTAACGCCGGGATTGCTAGTCGAGAGCCTTGCCCCTCGACCACGGAGGCAGTCATTATTGTGTAGATATCCATCTTACGACTGTATACAAAGGTGTTTCCACGTTTAAATTATGAATTTAAATAGTCAATAACGAATTAGCGCGCAGGTTTCAGATAGGAATGGTGTCCTTGTTCTAACGGTATTTCAATAGAAGATGCTCCGAGGACCTAGCGTCATTGAAACCTTCGGCGCTGGTGTCAAACACATTAAACGCACGCCCAACATTTGTACACGGTCGAATTTTTTTGTCGCCTTAGAAAGGATCTTTAAACATCTTAATGTGGGTTTTTATTGTAGTATTTGTAAACATGTGTACCAAACTATACATGTTTTGCAAGTGGGAAAATATAGGATAAATATTAAGATATAATTCGAGCAAACTGGAAGTCAATAAATAACACCAAGTACAACCTACGGACTCAATACGGTCACCTACGGGCGGTGATCGCATGATGAGAGGCGCCTGTGACGTCACAGATTGAATGGTGGCAAAAACGTCGTTTTGGGGGCATTTTAAAAAGGCGTATTTTAAAACGTTATAGAAAGTTAAGTCGTCGTCATAAAAATAAAATAAAAATTCCGTTATCATCGTAATTTTTTGCTTAATTTTATTCAATAATAAAAAAAAATGTGGAAATACCCCATTTTGCTGTGGTAATCTGACAAAATATGATAGAGATTTAGGTTAACTAATTAATTAACTGTAATGTATTTTTTTTTAAATTTTTTTTTTTTTATTGAAAGAATAGTTAGTATATATCAACAAACAAGTCCTGCTAAGCCAATTGCATTGGCTTGTCAACAGGTGCTTATAATTCTATTACATACAGGGTGTTAAGGGACGTACTAGACTTACTTTAACTAGTGATTCCTGACATTATTTGGAGTAAAAATTTTAAATAAAATTTTGGTCTCCGGTGACTTTTTTTTTCAAAATTTTTTTCTTCAAAATCATAACGTCACTGGTCACTCCGCCGTGTAGCCGACCCACCCCTTACCCTGCCTCCAACTGTCCAACATCTACCATTTTTTTATGTTTTTGTAGAACAAAAAAAAAACATCAAAAATGTCACCGGAGACCAAATTTTATTTACATTTTGACGTGATAACGTCTTATAAATCGATGAACGCCGGCTGCATGCACGAAAAAGCATGACTCATTGTCATGTTCCGCCTGAGCCGAGCGTGCAAACAAGCGATAGAGACACGTCGGCCTAAGCGTTCGGTTTGTGACGCATCTATCTCTCTTCTACTCCATCGTTTTTATGACGTTACCCCCTCCCCACCGTGTGAATGCTATAGCTATGCATTTGCTGTCGTTGTATATGGATCAGAGCATCGAATAATAAATAATCCTGTGGTTTCGGGGTAAAATAATAGAGATTTTATGCATAATATATTTTTAAGACACTACGATTACTTGATTATAAAGGGTTAAAACCAATGTGCAATGGCACAATTACGGTTCTTCAACCTTTATTTTTGCCCTTGTATACAGGGTGTTAAGGGACGTACTGGACTTACTTTAAACCAGTGATTCCAGACATTATTGTGTCTTTTTTAATTTTTTTGTTTTTGTTTTAATGATATAGATATTTTAAGTAATTAATCACCTCTCTTTTCTTATATTTTGTCTATGTTCTAATTAGTCTATACTTGTTTGCCTTTTGTTATTTTTTATTAACTTATTATCCTGACGAAGAAAACATAGTTTTCGAAACATGTTGATATTGTTAATTAAATAGTGGTGTACACAAAGATATTTGTTTTCATTAAATTAAATAATGATGCCACAAAGTGAATTTGCGAATTTTGAAGAATTTTTTGTTTTTTGTTTTTCTATATCAAACAAAAATAAAATCTGCCACATGTCAGCGCTAGTAACCGCACAACAACATCTCACCCCACCCCTAACTGTCTAGCACCTAGAGATATATAAAGTTTTTAGTTTAAAAAAAGGAAAACATTAAAAATATCACCGGAGACCAAACATTCATAAACGTTTTTTACTCCAAATAATGTCAGGAATCACTGGTTAAAGTAATTCAAGTACGTCCCTATTCTGTAATGTGTACTTTTGAATATGTAAATAATTTTGAAATACGAGAAAACAATAAAAGAAGCTCGTAAAATGTATACCTTTATTAAGTGACTTATTTCCGTGTGATATCTCCCATGGCATTTATTTTTATTTTTTGTTTATTTTTTTTGTTATAAAAATACAAAAACAGCACAAGGAAGCTTTTGACTGTCCAACTAGGAAGGACTCCCATTCTAGGACGATTGTATGTTTAATTTTGAGTATTGTCAGGCAAGATAAAATCTTCATTTATTTAATGGCTTATATATGCGTCCGGATGGGAGTTTCATTGAGTTGTTCCAAGCTGCGGTCTGCAGGAGTACCAGAAGAAGAAAATAATACCATAAAATGCAAGCAATTCCATCAGGTGTGGAAATTATCAGATATGAAAATTGAGAAAAAGTGAATTAAAAAAATTCTTCTCTTTTGTGTTTATTTGTGTTATTATTTGGTACGAATATCCTTGTAAAATAAACCCATTGGAGGGGTGTGTTAGAATACCTAGCGGGCCCATGGGTTAAACGAATTTGTTTGCGGATAAATTATATTTAAAAGATGGAAAGATATGGGTGTACCAGATTTGTCGATGCGAAAGACACTTGGAATTTTCAAACAAGAGCGACGGGGAAAATCTTATCCTCGAAGGAGAAAGATAAGGAATTATTGAACAAAACACAGAACAGGCACAAGATGGAAATTCCTCAAAATTCAATGTGTATCTGAAAGAGACGAGGTTTAATTCAATTTTGTAAGTAAATACATTCAGAGATGTCGCCGGCATTTCATTAAAGGATTTTAATTTGAACAATAGAATAAATATTCATATTAAATAACGGTTTGGTGAGATTCCCTTCTCTGATATTGAAATTATCCACGAAACGCTCTAGATTGGTCCTACCAAATAATATTGGAATTATAATAAACAAAAAATTGGAAGATATACAACAAGATAACTAGATATTTGCAAGCAGTAAGAACAATATTACCAAATGACAATACATATAATGAGAGATTGACGAAGATATAATAGAGAAATATGCCGGGTTTCGAAATAATATTGTTTCAGGACGCAGTCTGCAGATTTAAGATTTTTTTCTCATTTACTTTCTCATTTGCTTACTCCTCGTTACATCCAATAAGAGTGCCAGATACCTTGTCCCTACCTAGATTTTAGTTTATTATTATTATTTTTAATCATGATAAAACATAATATTATAATGGATTGTTCTATACCTGTCTCACTGGGAAATTCCTGTGTTGAGACATTTGTAATGCCCACAATAGACGGGTTAACGTAAAAATCCCGAAAAAGCAATGAAATCTCTATTTCATGTTACATATAAAGTAAAAATAAAACAATAACAGCCCCACTCATAAAAAAAACACTTCGCTACCGAAAAACGGTTTTTTTGTTACACATTGTATAACGACTGTATATTTTCTTTTTCAGATACTGATAAATAAAAGACATTATTATGTTGGCAACAATGAGCTTCGGTAGATAGACGCATGCGCGGAAGCGCCAGGTTTTTTTCACGAGCAGCAAATTTATAGTTTTGAGATGTGATATATTTATGTCGTGCGATTCGTATAATGTTTTTGTAAATAATTTCTATTCTAATGACCAATTCACTATTGTATTAGTATAATTCAACACAAATACTAATATTTGTGTTATTTTTCGTCAGTTTCAATAGTGTCATTTTGTGAATTTAGCTGGTAATTGGAAAAAGTGATGTTTTTCCGAAACATTATTTCTTGATTGACTTTTGCCGCGTGAGTTTAATATAACTTTCTTGAAAGTAATGTTATTTAATATTATTTGTGTGGAAATAAATTTCATAGTCTTCCCAGATTCTCCCGATAACATATTTATAATTTTTTATTGTATGAACGAGATAAATTAATGGGGTGATAGTTTTGTTGCGAATACGTTATTTAAAAGGATTTTATTTTTATTTTTTTTATTTTCAATTTTATGAATACTTTCAACGATCTACTAATAAATATTAAGAGAAAGCTTTTCTGCACTTTTTTCGTGTTCGAAGCTTAAAATAATGCAATTTTTAAACTACAAAGTATATTTCAAATACAAAATCTAGGAGGAAATTTTTATCTAATTTCAAAAATTGTTTTTTGTTGCGATAACTTCAAAAATAATAAATCTTCAAAATATACAACATTTAGAATAGCTTCCGAAAAATCCGAAGTTCGTTGGGAAATTATTAATAAAATAAGTATATACAACTGATAAAACTACCGTCTTTGGCTGGATAAGCAATGTATATTTCTTTCCATGCACTATTTTTTGTCAGTTTTTAATTAGTAGGGTTTTCATATAAATGTTCGTTTGTAAGTTGAATAAAATATTCACGACGTTTTTTAATAAGGTTGTAAAGGAGTAATAAAACGAACGAGAGAAAATAAAGTTTGGGTCAAGTGAAGTCAAATGATAATAAGATTTAAGAAATTTAATGAAGTTCTTGTGGCTATCGCTAAATATGTCCAAAACTTGTCGCTACAGCGAATGTTATATTATTACCGATTATTCTCACAAGAGAATAATAAGTTGGAGAAGGATAAGTTGGTTCTTTGGAAAGGAATATGGAAAGTTTAGGAAAGATAATTCCTTCAATCACGGAGTAAGGAAATAGAGGAAGGAAGGGGAGAAGAATAGGCAAAAAGAGAAAACAGGAACGTTGCGATAATCTGGAGATCTCTTCTGCTACATCATAAAAGTGCTGAATTTGCCGTCTAAACCGCCTGGAAGATGTTGAAGTATGCATTTTTTTTTTACATGAGCTCCACACAGGAGGCCCTGAGGAAAATAATTTCCCTCAGGGCCTATGTCATCTACGGGGATGCTGTGTGGAGGGTTTTTTAAGGAAAGGAAGGGAAGGAGAGTTCTGGGAAGGAAAATGGTTTAAGGGGTGGGTAGGAATCTTGGGTTCAGTGTGTCCTGGTCATCCGCCTCCAAGACCTAGACCAGCCTCACCCCATGAATCCGGGCCCCCCTGCTAAATCACCAAACGTAGCGAACCACTTGGGGTGACCTATGGCAGAGGTGTTGGTTATCCAATAAAGGTTCCCGGGCGGCGGTACCCATTCCCGCCTCCCAAATTGTGCATTACTACAACTCAGAAATTTTTCCTTTTCTGCCTTGGCGAAAATGATTTTAAATTACCTTTAGAATAACAAAATCATAATTAAATACACTACAAATATCCAAATAACTTAATTTTTTGTGTTAGTACCGCAAAATAGTCCCAGATCAATTTGGGAGGCGAGTATGGGTACCGCCGCTCTGGGAATCATTCATTGGATAACCAACACCTCTGCCATAGGTCACTCCAAGTGGTTCACTACGTTTGGTGACTTAGCAGGGGTGCCCGGGTTCATGGGGTGAGGTTTGTCCGGGTCTTGGTGGCAGATGCGTCTGCACACTAGCTGCATGGCAGGCCGGATCGGGAGAGAATGGTTGAAGGAATCTCTTTGACTTCTCCAGCCGTACTATCTCGGAACATCGCCTTGCACCACAGTGGGAGGGATGGATTCATACGTCCGTCACTCCTGAACACCTGACTCCCAGATTCCTACCCACCCCTAATACTCTTTTCCTTCAAGGCCTCCTGTGTGAAGCTAATGTAAAAAAAAAGTTGGAACTCCAACTGACCGGAGCCAGTAGATCTATGGCATTCTCGATTTGAGTATGTTGTGAGGTAGAAGAGAATGGGGAAGGGAAGAAGATCTGATAGGAAATAGGAATGGTTGAAAATACCTGGCTATTAAGTTTTGATTATGTTTAAGGTAGGCACCCATCATCTAGGGTTATATTATGTACTGCATAGGCCTATCTAGTTTAATCTATATAGATCATTTCTGGTATTATAATAGTGAGATCTTAGCCGTAAGTAAATAATTTTCAAAATATATTAGAATTTCAATAACATGAAGATTTAGGTTAAGCTTTTTGTTCAATTTAGTAGAACAGAGTGGAAACATTTTTTTTCTTAACCTTCCGATGAGTGATAAGGTCTGGCCAGACCTTTCAGATTTTAGAAGTTGTGTAACTTTTTTCGCCTTTTTGAAGCAAAACTTCTTTACGCACGCTTGATTTGGGGAGTAAGCTGGTGAATGCGTGACGAGAGCGTTACGAAAAGTGTGGTCGGGCGAGGTGAACGAAGCATAAAGAAGTTTTACTTCAGTCGTGTGGTTTAAAGCACACTCGTTTTTTTTAAGAAAACGGTTTGATGATTTTCTCAAAGTCAGTGCGACGAATGCAACGGGCACAGAAACAACTCGATTACGTATATTTCGTAGTGAGGATTTTTTTTGAAGTGTGATTCTTTAGTACCGTTGATTTGAAACTCGATGAAACGGAAGCGAGTGACACTAAAAAGAGACAAACACATACATTTTTAGCTTGTGAGAGAATGAGATAGCAATAAAAGTAAACCCATTATACGTACCTACGAAGCGTCACGCTCTGTCAAGCTATATTTTATAGAGCTAAAACAACGTTTTAATAAATCCGCCGGAAGACAATAACATATACATTATATGAGGTGTTTTTAATACATAAAATAATTCGCGTTACATATTTTTTTACATCAACTCTTGTGTTAAAAAGGCGGAGAAACGTAGGTAAATTGGTTGCTTTTCTTTTTAACCTACATAACTTTTACCACTCTGTCACATTTCCACCTAGAGTGAGGATTTTTTTTTACTATAAATGAATTCTCTCTGGATCTCAGAAGGGAAATTGTAGCAAGCGGGGAAGGAGATCTAAAACACCTATCGGGGGTGACAAACACTAGCTGCGTGTATACCTATTTCGAATGACAATCTACGTGACAGAATTAACATACTAAACTAAATTTGTAAGAGACAAGTTTTTTAAATATTTTATTAAACATCATAAAAAATAATTATAGCTGTTACTTGACAGGTTATAACCTTTTGGAGTTAAAAAAATAGTTTAATATTTTATGTCGTCATATCGTTTTTTCGTAAAATTTACAACTCTGTAATGTTATTTTTACTACAAAAATATAAACACATTTTTTTTAAAACGCACAGTCTCTAGTTCAATTATAAAATAATATATTGGTAATTCTGTTGAATATTTCTCCACTATCTGGTGGAAACAACTTTACATAGGTTAAAAAAAAAAATTGATTGTCTATAAAATCGGTTTACGGACGATAATTTTACGTGATAACGTCATTAGAAAACATTGATGAAAAATTGCATTGATGCGTTATAAACCGAACGCTTAGGCCGATCGTGCCTCTCTATTGCTTTTTCCACCCTCTCGCTTGCACGCTCAGCCCAGGCGGAACGTGACAATGAGTCATGCTTCTCGTGCATGCAGCCGGCGTTCATCGATTTATAAGACGTTATCACGTCAAAAAAGAACAACCCATATATCATTTTGACGTATTACATATTTTGTTTGTTTATTTGTATTTCGGTATACACAAAGGGAGTGTTGAATTACGTAATTCCAAACATGCACCCGAGGCTACAGGAAATATTAACACTTACATGATATGTATATAATAATATAATGTCGAAGTGTTTTATGATTTCAGAACTCAAAGCAGAATAATTAGGTCGTTCCCCTCATTTACGTAAAATAATGACGTTGTAAACAGCAGGGCCCATAAATGAATAAACCGAATGAAAGGCATTGGAAGGGACCCAGTAATTAATAACCCTTGCCGAACATAACGAATAAATTGATCTAGATATTCTGGATTTAAAGCGAACATCAGAAATTTGGGTGGCAAAGGTAAATCGTGCTAACGGGTCCAAATAGAATGCGGTGATTTTGGCTGGCTTTGTTCCCCGCTTGTTCCACGCGTGGGACGTTCATTAAAATGGACAAATATTTATGCCGGTGGTGAGAGTTATATTCCATTGCGACGGTTTACATTGCTGCGACCGGATTGCATGAAAATTAATTCGGTTTGATTCTGAGTCTGTCATTAGTTACGTTAATTAATCCATTTCAATTACATTGAAGTTGGTAAAAGTGTTTTGGGAGTATTTTTTTAAATTTTTGAAGTGAAATTTTTTTAGCGCCGTAATTAACTTGAAATTCGGGTGAAACGGAAATGCGTCACAACTCAGTTCTACACAAATACTCGGTTCTAATATAATGCGGTGAATTCGCACCTCGGCGCGTGCTTTCCATAGCGTAGTGGGCAAGGTGCCTGACAAGTCTCAGCGGCCAGAGAGAGAGAAGGTTCGAATCCTACGAAATAATAAAAAAAAACCACTATTATTTTGTGAAATCAATATCCAATCTTCAATCCACTTTAAAAATAAAAAAAAACAGGCTAAAGAAAAGAAAGCGACATCTAGCGATTTTCTAGTTTCACTACTACCGCGTGTGAATTACACACTCTGCTTTTTTATATGAATACCGCACAAGAGTCCCAACTGCTCCCGTCTGGAGCCAGTGAGACTATGGCATCCCCAATTGTGTTATGTTGTGAGGTGAAGGTAGTGGAGAGGGGAAGGAGATGACGAAGAGGAAGGTGGAAAGTACCTGGCTATTCAGATCTGGTCACCAAACCCGTCTAAAGCCATTTCAAGCAAAGTTTCAATTCTGAAAGGTAGTCTTACACCAGGGCGATACTGAGAGTATTTTCCACTCTGGAGCGTGCCGCAAATATACTATGTATTATTTTAAACGGATAAATTGTGAAATAACACAAATTAATCGAATAAAATTTGTTTGCCACCCCGGGATTCGATCCCGCGACCTTCGGAATGCGAGTCTAGAGCCTTACCGTTGGACTACGCCGGCCGTCAAGTATCACTACAACACACATTTTTTTAAAGTTTAGTTCTGTTAGTTTTGGCTCGTGAGAATCACTGCCAAAACTAACACAGAATCTAAATTATTATTTTTAAGTTTATTATAGTTAAGAGCACTTGAAATGAAAAAAACACAAAACTGCGTTATACAAATAACGTTATTATTATTGCGTAAATTTAGTAAATTCTACTACCTACGTATATATGTAGGTCTAGTCACATGCTGAATCAAACTGGATGGATTTAAACAAACAATAACTTTAAAATAAAAAGCAATATAACCAATTCTTGCAATGAAACTAAACAATGACTGCAATACCGTGTTTAACGTTCATATCGATACTTTAGATTGTCTTTATTCACAATAGACTAAAGACGTCCATCGTAGCGTGTAACCTGAACGCTCTAAAATTCATCATCAAAATGTATTGATTTCTTTGTTGTTATTTTTCCGCATTGTGATGGTAGGTATCTTAATAAAAAATAATATAAAAATGAAGCCGAAACTTCAATCAAAACATTTAATATAAAAGATTATAAAGCATTTTAATGTTTATTTAAATGATATTTTGGTCCTACGATGATTTGCTTTGAGCATTAAAAAACGATTCGACCAATTTTAATGACTAGGATCTTTTTCACTTTCCCTGAGGACATAAAACAAAAAAAAATCTCTGGCAAACATCACTAACAAATAAAATAAATATTCTAATTTATTTTTCGATGAGTTCCAGAAACGCAGTAACGAAAAATTCTGAAATTGCTTGAAATAACAAAATTAATACCAGCTATACGAATATATTTTTTAAGGTCTTGGTCATTTTTAGAACTTTAGATTTCATAAAATTTCGGGTCCGATCTATTTTGATCCTATGATAAACAAAGATAATGGATACCTCAGTTTGCAAAGGTTTAGAGTTTCTTGGAAATTGAGTGTTTCTATGGAAATGCCGTCCTTTAAGACATTGATGAAATTCAAATGAAATTGAAAAAAATGGAATATTATTTTTATAAGATACGTTTTTAGATTTTCACGACCAAAAGTATTTTCGTTATTTGTTTGTTTGTACCAGCTCGTTGTGGAGTGCGGAGTGGCAACACGGTATTGCTTCCAAGTACATAAGCACACAATTCACCATTAACAATTACGCATCTGCCCTGATGATGGACAATGTAACGCTGTCCAAAACGTTGGATAAAAAAGGAGGTGGTGCAACCCGGCATAACACCCCAACAACAAATAATGAAAATTATTTTTATTTATGAAAAGATTTTAGGTACAACATCTCGAATATCTGTAAAAACTTCGATTCAAATTCCATCGACATTTTCCTGCACTTGTTGTCCCGTTTTCGGTAAACACAATAAGTAGGTTTCTTCGACCAAGTCAATGGTAGGTATGCATAATCAAGACAATGATCGTTTCGCATGCACATCATAATCAGAAGTAGGTATGTATATGCACAAGTATTTTTTGGTCGCCTCAAATCTAATAATTCACTTTTTCTTTACCTGTTTTTGTTTCAGATGGATTTTTGTCTTTGCAAAACGCTCTTCATACGGCATCTATGTCAGAAGCGTTATTGGCTGCAACATTGATTATGGAGACTACATCGCTCATTCCTGGTGTAATATCAGAAATGAGCGATAAATATATTATATCGATTACGGAAATTTGAAATTCTGTAAAGCGGTGGTCCCCAACCCCTGGTCCAGCGTACCGGTCCGTAGATCAAATGGTACCGGGCCGCCAAAGGCCCTACTTAAAAATGAATATTGCGTAAAAAAAATCGAACCTACACAACAAAACACTTAATTATTATCGACAAAAAAATTAATAACTCGCATAACGATCAAAACAGGTTCTGAAAATAAAAGGCTCTCTAAACGAGCGACATTTCGCATAACGCAAAGAGAAGTCTCATCATGTTACTCACTTGTGAGCTGGGACTTCCGCGCCAGTTCATCAATCTCTGGTTAGCACTAATTCCGCTAGCACGTTAGTATCGCATGTGATCATACATTTTTCCAAATTTGTGTTCAGATATTATTTGTAAATTTTTTCATTATTTGTAAAATTTCGAAACATGAAAAAGGTTTTATCCTCTGTGAGTCAGCATGTGGATTTTAAATTGTCACTTTCGAGAACACAAATAGTTGTAGTCGGAACATGAAAAAGGTTTTCCTCCACTGTGAGACGGCTTGTGAACTTTTAAATGTTCCTTTTAAGAACATGAATTGTTGCAGTCGGAACATGAAAAAGGTTTATCTCCTCTGCGAGACGGCTTGTGGACTTTAAAACGTTAATTTTGAGAACAAAAATAGTTACAATCGGAGCATGAAAATGGTTTTTCTCCACTGTGAGACGATTCACTCTTAAATTAAAATAAAGTTTCGAGATGAGCTTTAAATTTGAGGTGCACACCACATGTTGCAGAATTCGGAGAAAAATCATTTGCTTGTTCTGGTGAAACTATTTTTTAAGCTTGTGGAGGCTTGATGAGTGCATTATAAATTTCTGGTTGTAGATTTTGTGAACATCCCCCCCCGGGCCACGGTTAAATTATCAGACGCTGACCGGTCCGCGACAATAAAAAGATTGTGGACCACTGCTTTACAATAAATGTCCGTTATCGATATGCTATCTAAAGTATCTTAGATATATTTCAAATTGTATCAGTCTGAAAGTGTTCATTATAAGCTTAAACCGGTCCGGTCATTAATAAAAACCTGGAAAAAAGTCAACTTAACGTGAAAATCACATTAAAATGGAATTCCACTGTGAATGAATGACTTCAAAATAAGATATTAAAAAAAAAATTGTTAACTTTTTTGTGCCAAAACAATACTGATGCAACCCAAGTCAGTAAATTACAAAAATCTCATTTAATCCCGTCGCACTAAACGACATCGTTAAAACTAAATTTATGTTCTTAGTTCACAAGTTCACAAGTTCACAATCTTCAAGAGCCTTCTAGATCTGATAATTTGTTTCGCTGGTTCAGAAGCGGTAAGATCAGCAAGATGTTAGGTGGCAGTTTGTATTGATAGTAACAAGGCCTGGGAAATGTTTGAACATATATTATTGAGAATTTCACGTGCGCAATTGAAGTGGATGCCAAATTGAAGAGGCGATGTAGTAAGTAGGAATTAATGGTTTCTGTTCCATGAATATTCAGCAAGTACCCATTGGAGAGGCGATTATTCGAGAAAATTCGGTTCGATAGATAAAAATTAATTAAAAATATAATTTATAGTTTTATCAAGGATTTACAAACATTGTGAAGTATATATTTGGTAAAATGTATTAACTGTTCATGTTTGGTTTTAAAATGAGAATATGCTTACTTCCTACAGTAATTTTATTTATCCAGTTCCTATCTCTCAATAATCATCACCTTCTGGAAATATATTTGAAATTTGGAACAATGGAAAGAAAATAGTGCGTATTCGAATGCATTTGTTTTGAAAATAGAAAAAAGTTTGCGACTACCTTGAAAGTACGTTGCTGGTGATTTTTGTGTACATAATTTCGTTTTTCAAGTAAAAATAAGTAAGTTGAACATCTTGAAATGATATAACTTCGTTTTATTGTTGCGATAATTACTTCAAGGTATGGCGATGGAACTATACAACTATATTGTGATTTTGTTGTTGTGCTCTTTCGTAGAGATATAGTGGTTAGTGATTGATCATGTCTTTTTCCTTCCATACCTTGTTCTTTTCTAGATGTACTATCATCAAATTTCAGCAAACATCATATCGTTTCATTTCGTTTAAAGTATTTGGCTCAAAATCACCAAGGTGCAGAATTGGCTTCGCTAGCAATTTAATGTCTTATATCTTGACTTTTTTGAAAAAATAAAATTAATAAAATGCTACAACTAACTTGTTTTGAGTGTACATCAAACAATACAATTTATAAATTAAGTAAATTTTAAACTATATCAATATACATGCATAGAAAGTCATTTCGGGAACGCGTCCTAATGTACAATCTCCAACTACAAGTCCAAAATATTTATGAAAAAGTTAAGCTATTTAACACCTGTCATTACTTAAAACACAGTATTTTTTATACAAAATCTAGTTTTTGGAAAGGATACTAAAATGATATTTATTTTTAACTATAAAAATGCAAAAATAGTTTGTCCGATAGCACACAAATCATTTCAGTGAACGCATCTATAATCGAACAAAAATAATTTTATGTGAACGCAACCATAAGGTGTCAAACGTCACTAGAGGAAGAAAGTACTAACAAAGCCGGCTGTCAATATATTTATCGTCAATTAAAATATATCTTAGTGGTAAGTACCTTTCAATTCATTATTCTTAGAGCGTACATCAATAGTCCGTCAATTCGGGAACGTGTTTATTACTTTTAATTTTTGATGAAATTATTTTTTACTACACGAAATACAAAGCAACTTCAAATATTTTACTATTGATAAAGTCAGGCCGCGTTTAAGGTGGCCGCCGTATAATCCAAGCGCGCGCTTATTTGAAATCGTCATTCCGTGAACGGTCATTTCGGAAACGCTCCCGGACTTGACGGCACGTTCCCGAAATGACTGTTGCGTTCTCGGAATGATGATTATTGTTTTCAAAGGCAATTCGCGTACATTTTTTCATTAATTTATTTTATAATTTCGTTGTTTTTTATTAACAACATTATAGAGACTCGTGGTAAAGAAAAAAAATAATAAAAAAAACTCAAAAAAGCTTTAAAAAAATAGTGCAGTTTAATTGCGTCAAAGAAAAAAAGGCAAATGTTAGAAAAATAAAGTTTTTGGGTAAGATGACTGAAGAACAGAAAGAAATTAAAAGAGCTAAGGACAGGGAATATTATAAAAAGAAAAATGCAGAAAATAAATTGAAGAAAATTGCTGATCTGACCGAACGAGAGAAGCGCAAGCAGAGAAAAGATTGGAAAAATGCATCCAAAAAATGGAGAGAGAAAAAAAGTTAAGCAAATATAATAAGTAATATGCCGCCACAATCAGAAGACGACTTGGTACCTCCAGAGAGAAGACAGGTAGGTAGAAAAACCGTTCGAAAAGATAGTGCGAAAGCATACCGAAAAATAAAAATGCAGGAAGAAACTGCCGTTCTTATGAAGCGGAAAAATGAATCTTTAAAGAAAAAACTACAAAGAAGAGATGCATGCAAAATGAAAACTGTACCAAGTCCCATCAAAAAAGTTGATGCTTTAATTAAAGATATTCACGTACCTCCTGAAGTACGCAAACGGCTCATATATAGCAAAGTATTGACTACGCAATTGCAAGAAAAGGCTGATGCTTTTCTAAAAAATTCTAAAGAGAGGGAAAAAAATCTTTCATAAATGTACCAGTGTAAGCATTTTGCCGAAATACAAAATGCTACATTTGGCCAAGAGGATTTTACCAGATAAACCAAAGGAAAGAAACAATAAATTATCAATTTTAATGTCTGATGCCAAAATTCGGGAAATTATTTTGAAGCAAGAAGTTTGCCAAAAGGTCATTGATTTCTTCAAACGAGATAATGTAAGTTGAATGTGCCCAACAAATAGAGGCTCTTGTGAAACATAATGGTATTAAAAAACAAAAAAGCGTCCTCTTATACATAGTTCAAGACCTGGTGTCAAAATTTGTAAAAGAAACTGGAATTTTCTTATCATATGCGACGCTAGAGCAAAACCATTTTGGATCATAGCTCCAAAATCAAATGATAGAGAAACATGCTTGTAATGCAAATTTTGGGAACCTGGGACATTTGTTAAAGTTCCTACTAAAAAGCCAAATATTTGCTTTAGCAACATATTGCTACCTGTCAGACATGTGTCGATGACGATGATGGGGAAATCTTAGTAACCTTTTTTGAGATCTGTGCGTAACAATATCAGAAAATTCAAACTGGAACCAAATGATGTGCCGTATTATATTAACTTTGAGCAAATAATCAAAAATTTTCCAACACCATTGCTAAAAAAATAACAAAATCGAGAATATTATTATTTTGATAATGATATTGATGTTTTCGAAAAATAATAGGTTTTGTTTTGTTTTTTAAATATTTTTTGTTAGGTAACTTGTCGTTTGTTATAGAATTTATTGTTGATTTTCTAACTTTACTTATATTTTTTTCCATTATTTGTAGAAGTTTAAGTAGACTGTGATTTTAGGTCAAAAGACTTAAATTGTGAGAACTCATTAAATTTTAAGAAGATTATAACTTTAATTATTGAAGATCCACTAGACTGATTTATGAATATATCAAAAGACTTAATTATAAGAATTTATTAACCACTAGAGCGATTATGGTCGAAAAATGGACCATTCTTTTTTTCTGCGATTGATAGCGGTTGAAAATTGGACCACATTTTCCTATCATTTGTGAAACATTTATTTTAAAACAAAGCTATTGAAATGCTTTATCTATTATGACATAGATGTTGCGAATCCGAACTTCGTAGATTAGTTTAGAACGATGCTAAAAATAATAAAAATAAAAAATTTCGTGTAAAATTTTTTATCAGTTGTTTACGGATAAAATTAAGTCCTTTTTCCATAGATATGCATCTTTTATTATCAAGTATATGACAGACAAGATACAGTAATCAAAAATATTCTATTTTGACTCGAATAAATACCTCTCACGTGTTTCAAAGAAACAAACACCCAGGATTCGCGCAGTTTTAAATTTTACGATTTTTTTTAAATATTTTTTATAAATCCTACAAATACCAAATAAACGGTAAAATACAGGTTAATTCATTGGCTAGATAGCACTACAATACTTTTTTTAACATGGATATTTGTTAAAATTCGAAGGTATAATTTTTTTTAAAGTTGGCAAAAATTTTAAAAATGACATTCCGGAAATCTCGAGCAATCGAGGCAAATTTATTTATTTCGCGTGGTCGCTCCTGTGGTTAATAGTAAGAGTAATTTTTATTAAGCGCAAACAATATGGCAATATAAATAAATAACTTTTTTTTATTTAAACCGTTGTTCATAATTTAAATATTTCCTTACTGTACCTTATGATATCAATTTCATCATTTCGCCAACATTTTTATCATTTCGGGAACGGTTAATCATTTCCGAGAACATTACATAATTTAAATAAAATACGCATAACTTGAGCTATTTTTTTAGAAAAAACATAATTTATTACATTAACAAACTTTCATTCTGTTCATATAATGTTAATTCGATCGTAAAAGTTTTGTATATTTTGAAATTTCTTAAATTGTATGCGCGATAATAGCAACTTGTTTTATTTTTTGACGTATTTTGCTTGTAGAAAATTTTATATGCATTCTTTTCATTATTGTTTATATAATATATATACATAATATACCCATGTTATTAAACAAAGTTTAAATTGTGTACCTTTTTTGTTTTTGTTCATTCTATCAAACTTAGAAAAACGTTCCCGAAATGATAGTTTTTTGCAAAACATCCACTAATTAGCAATATTACAAGAAAAGTATAGAATTCTGTGCGCTGCCCTGTCAAAGTTTATTAATATACACATTTTGCGACAGTGTAAACTAAGAGTCATCATTATAGCTTGCAATTTTTTTTGTCATAAAACCAATTTTGAAATTCGCAACCTTGGTGATTTTGAGCCATTTATAGTTCACTACAGGTGCACCTGAAGTTGTAATTCGTAAGCAGTTTTGGGTGCATCAGTTTATGTAGGGAAATAGTCAGATAATTTCGTTTTTTTTTTTAAATTTTTCTACGTTTGGAGTAAAAATATTTGGCTTCTTTTGAATAAAAACATTCCAACTTTTGTGCATACTTGTGTATTTCAAATACAACAATCTAAAATACATTTTGATGTATTTATTAAAATGGTATTTGTTTTAATGTTATCTTCAAAAAGCAGACTTCCGAAATTCAAAAAGAAATTTCAAGTTTATACAACAGATAAACAACTCTCTTTGGCTGCGAAAATCTTGCATCATATCTTTCCATGAACTGTTTTATGTCAGACTCCACTTTAATAATTCTACGTAAAAGGTTATTTCTAGGATTCATATTAACCTACACGGGCATAAGACATTTCTGTTATTAAAAAACATCACTTTCATAGAATTCTAACCAAATTCACAAAAATAATACGTAAGAAATAACCTTACTTTTTTAAGACAGGAATTTCAAGTCAGTCTGCCGAAATACGAAGTTGTTAGCTTTTTCGAAGACATTTAAAGACATTATTCATTAGTACCAAATCAAATCTGAGCTTGTACAGTCTTTATTCAATATGTGTATTAATATTTCCACCGATAAGGTGTAGAATCGACTCCTTACCATTCATGACAAATTTAATATAATATATACAGTCTTGTATATACCCAACGACACATGCCCACTGGCTCAGTGCCTCAGTGCTTGTCTGGGTGCTTTGTGTCCGGGTATCTTGTGCCCGACTGCCTGCAGCACCCACGGCACCCGAGGGTTAGCGCTACTGATCAAATGTTTTCCTAGAAGGATGATAAGTAAACAATTTTCCAAGCCCGAAGCAATTACATCGATGTTCAACTGCATTATACTATCAAAATTAGAAAACGCTTCTGCTGTTTGGTCACCATACGAGCAAAAATACATAGAATTTCTAGAACAAATTTTTATAAATTTCTCAGATATCTTTAAATGAGAATGCATAGGGAATACCCTCGATTTATGCATTACGTGGATTTTATCTCTGAAACGTGCTGCGAAAGTCTCCAATCTATGATCAATGGTCCCTTATTAAAATAATAAACTATTTTATTGACAGCCCATACCTCGTGAAATGCTATAAATTGTTCGTACTGAACAACTACCGCCAAGGTTGTCCCCACGTTTTTATAATATAAAAAAAAATATATTTGTAATTTATGAAAAATGAAAATTTGAATAAAAAAATTGTAATACGTGGCACGCGAGCTGTTTGAAAACTGAATATATGGAACGCGGGAGGGGGTTGGCAGGACGAGGGAGCAGGAGATGAGAGAGGGGAGAGGGGGATGGTGGAAAGGGAATGCGGGAAGGGAAGGGGACGCAGGAGGGGAACGGTGACGCACGGGAAAGTTCATGCAGGGAGAAACAATTTATTTATTTGCATATAGCATTGCAACGCATGCCGGGAAGCAGCTAGTTGTTTATAAATAAGTAGATGTAAAAACTTACAAACTATATGATTTCTATCTTTTTTAAATTTAGTTTTTGAACTACTAGTATAATACGCGTTTGTGTAATTGGCTTCGGGCATTCATATAAAAACATAGATATTAGAAAATGTTGGTTCCATGTCAACTGAGAATAAAGTCAACTCAACACCTCCTTGAAAAGTCATTAAAAGCTATGAAAAAAATAATTTAAAATTAGCCGATAACCCTAACCTAACGTAACCTATTTAACCAATTTTTTGTAAATATTTTAAAATCATTCTAAATGACTTATCTGAGATGGTTCTAAGTTGGTCTTGTTCCGAGTTGTTCGGTCACCAAATGTCAATTGTCAATACTGATTTGAAGGAAAATTGATTGCACCAATTTTCTTTAGATGTTTCGATTGTTTAATTAATTTCAGCGTTAGTTGAGTTTATTTCGGGCACATAAGCACGCCCACAACACATTTCTATCGGTGTACCTCTCCAGTGGTTGGCACCTTGTCAGCACTGGGTATCGGCAGGGGTGGTATGCGACAGGGTATGCGGTGCGGTGCGCGGTTCAATAGTTGGCCATATATCCCCCGTTGCCGAGTATTGGCCCGCGGTGCGGTCTATAAATATTTGAGTTCTACATAAGTCATAAAGTCCTCAGGAACGGAGTTGGGACTTGCCATGGGAGAGGGTCATTAGAATATTCATGGCGGAACGGAGAAGGGAAAGGGGTGGGTTGACATATTTCCGGAACAAGGAGATACGGGTGCAGTAAAACAGGATTTTTGGAGTAGGTACAATATGGTTTTCGGTCGTTGGAATTGAATATGTGAACTTTGCGAACTTGCCTGAATTACAATAATATTCCCACATATTCCATGCACTGTAGGTAAAAATACACATTATCCATAATGCAGAGCATCGTCTCAAAGTTTTTACGGTCGCGACCACCTTAAAAGACAAACAATAAATTAAAAAAACTTTACGACCCTCTCTCGCTCACTACGTATTTTACAGCACATAAAAGTTTTACACTAACGTGAAAATAATGTTTTATTTTTTTATCTTTAATTAGTAAAACATCAAATTTAAATATTTAATTAAATGAAGTTAGTAAAAGCGAAACTCAATCGAAAATCTGTAAACAGAAAACTCAGAAAAAGATATTGGTACCTCTTGGACTCGAACCCAAGATCTCTCGCTTTCCGGGCAAACGCGCTACCACTGCGCCGAGGTGTCCACATCCAATTCAGTCATTTTTAACTATATCATACTTCGACTTAGAACCACCCACACTATCTTCATTTTCTTAACGCATATTTTATTGGCTGCTATATTTATGTATGGTAGATTCAAACCCAAAAATAAAAATCGAAAATATAAAATATTCATTTTAGACCTGTAGAAAATTCATTAGATGTCGCATATTAAATAAAATGGATAAATATTTATTCAGACACTAGATAGTGTCTATATTATCTAGATAGATAGCATTTAGTTCGGGTTTGAATCTTGCAATCATACAAGAAGATAATATAAATGAGGATAATATGAATGGTTCTCAGTCGTAGTATGATATAATTAAAAATGACCGAATTAGATATCGACACCTTGGCGCAGTGGTAGCGTATTTGCTCGGAAAGCGAGAGGTCCTGGGATCGAGTCCCATAGGTGCCAAAATCTTTTTCTGGTTTTTCTGTTTTCAGATTTTCGATTGAGCTTGACGATGTGAATACGCAGGATTAGAAAAGGATGTTTGTCACTTTTACAAAAAAGTCTGTACATAGTGACTTAAAAAAATTCAATACACAAAATGACCGATAACATTTAAATTGAAGGATGAAAAAGTATTTTTTTGACCATTACCATCTAAATCGAAGGATATCCAAGTATTTTTATTAACAATAACACGTAAATTGATAGAAATCCAAGTATTTTTATGGCCTAACATGTAAGTTGAACGATCTTCAAAATCTGCAAAGATCTTGCAAGCGATCTTCTTCCTCCACCACATGTTTTTGCAACAAACAGTTAAGATGAAATCCTATTTTGATTAATCTTTACGACGAATCATTACATTATGAATGTCAAAAATATGCTACGGATAAATTGAAGCTTACACTAGATTTTCTATGTATTGGAATTACAATAAAATTATTTATTACATAACAAAAAATATAAGCGTAAACAACAAAAAAAATGTTTTTGCATGACTGAACTATGAATTAATATAAGAAATAATTTAAAAAAATACACCTTTATGGCTTAAACTATTTTTGAGGCTTTATAACTCTTTTTCATTTTTATAAAATTATGCACAAAAAAATAAAAACCACTTTTTCGCTTACTTGCCTCGTGCAAATAAGAGGCTCGATTTAAATTTTGAAGGCATGAGAATCGAAACATTTCTGGCGTTTACATTCCTCTTAAGAACTTTAATTTAAGCACCCTTTTAGACCAATCGTAGACCGCTTCCGTCATGTATGCCGGAACGCCAGTAGTTTTTAAATTGCCAATTGCAATTTTTATGTTGGCAGTACGTAGTTGATATTTGTATTCATCAAATACATAAAATAAGAACCCTTGACGGATGAAACATTCACCATAATGTTTAATCAGAGAAGATAAGATGACAATGATATCTGCTGTCCACCGTACATTATAATCTAATAACACACGGTTTATAAGCTTTCAGAACTATGTAGGAACCGACAGATAATTATATATTGCTCTTTACGATAAAATATCGGTACCAGAAGTACCCACCCTTAGACATAGGTAGACACGTTACTACGGTGTGAATGGAGGATTTATGGTGGCGTTCCCCGATTCAGGAAAACATCATGTTTAGTAAGGGACGGTAAAGTGGCTTGGTCCTTTAGAATTGGGAATATTGATAAAGGTTTTTTTTTTTAAATTTTATGTATGAAAAAAAAAGTATCTACCTATGTATAAATAGGTTCAATGCCAATTCAGAATCAACTCAATACCTCTTTGAAAAGTCATTAAAAGTTATGAAAAAAAAGAAAAATAACCCCATAACCTATCCTTACTTTTTTTTACATTAGTTCCACACAAGAGGCCCTAAGGAAAATTATTTCCCTCAGGGCCTACGTCATCTGAAGGGATGCTGTGTGGAGGGTCTTTTTAAGTATGTTGTTGAATAGGAAGTTGTGGGATGGAATAAGGTATGAGAGGTGAGTGGGAATCTGGGGGTAAGTGTGTCCAGGAGTAACGAACGAATAAATCCATTCCTCCAACTGCGGTGCAAGGCGATGGGTTGAGAGAGTCTTTCTGGAAAGGTAAAAATTCTCCCTCAACCAGTCTCTCTTGATTCGGCCCGCCACGCAACAGGTGGACAGACACATCCGCCCCCAAAGACCTGGAAAAACCTCACTCCATGAACTCGGGCAGCCCTGCTAAGTCACAAAACTTAACTTTGACCACTTGGGGTGACGTATGGCAGAGAAGTTGGTTATCCAATAAATGGTTCCCGGGGGGCGGTACCATACATATTTGAAACGTAACGTATCCTATTTAACCTTTTTTTACTTTTAAAAAGCGGTGTTGAGTTGGACAGTAAAAAATATGCAGTATTTATTGCAAATGGTTCGCTGCGTTTGGTGATTTTGCAGGGGTGCCCGGGTTCACGAGGTGAGGTTTGTCTAGGTCTTGGAGGCGGATGACCAGGGCACACTGTACCCCAGATTCCTACCCACCCCTTAAACCCTTTTCCTTCCCAGAACTCTCCTTCCCTTCCTTTCCTTAAAAAACCCTCCACACAGCATCACTAAGGGAAATTATTTTCCTCAGGGCCTCCTGGGTGGAGCTCATGTAAAAAAAAATAAAAATAACTGAACTGCTTCAGTAACAATATTTTGTATTTGCTTAGTGACAAATTGAAGATTATCAATGCAAGCAATTCCAGACTGTCATTAAATATTTTACATAGAAATACAAAGTGAAAATCCTTCTGTCTGATAATTAAACAATTAAAACAAAATAGACAGTCACCCTAAAAAGAATGCATTAAAGCATATTCACATCGTTTAAAATAGCGTTGCAGTTCAACATAATTGCTGGAATACCCATTTTAAAATTTAGAAAATATAGGCCTATATATTACAGCGATCTTCTTGTGATAAAGCTAACATCTTACATGTCGGGTTACCAACGTAATTATATTAATTAACTATAAGCCTATACGTGACGTTAATAAAAGGTAGGTATGCATTTTTGAAATTCATATTTGTGTAATATTTCGCGGTAATTATTTTTTTACGCGGAATAACTTAATAAGTAAAACCTCAAATTGTATAATTAAATAATTGAAGATAATATTAGACACTCTAATCGTACATTTGAAACCAAAACATCGGGAAATGGGAGGGGGGATAATTGATACTTGCAAGCGCTACAGTAATTTCTCTCCTTTACCATGCACGGTGTAAAGCGACGTACCTTACCAGTGATTCATAGTGTTTTTAGAGAAGAAATGTAGATGAAATTTTTGTTTCACGTGACTTTTTTTTAACCCTTAAACATTAAAAATCACTGGATATTCGACAATTAGCGCCAAAGTGAACTAAGAACTTATAAAAAGGCAAATTAAAAAAAAAATCATAAACAGAGCTAACTTGAGCTCCCTTCTAAATTTGAGCTAATTTGGAATATAATACGTGTTGAAATAAAACCAGGCAGGGTTTGTACCCACGTCATCATGGAAATGTCTATAAAACTAAGATTAAATACATTCAACATTCTAGTATCTCATGTCATTCTCTTTTTCATACTAGACGTGTTAGAAGGAAGATTTCATGAACGGGCTTTTAGGAAGTGCACACGAACTCTCCTTGTGACTAGTATATATATGTTTACGATGAATAATTGTTTTGTATAATTGTTTGATTGTATAATTGTTTTTTTTTTGTTTTTAATAAAAATGATTAATTCTCCGTGTTTTAAGGCATTTGTACCATAAATAAATATATTATGACTTTAAAAAGTAAATGGTCAGGAAGTGTCAAGCATTTGAAATTCCTGCAAGAGCAATATTATACGTAGTGAGCATTGTAAGAGTGAGGTCCAAAATATTTGCAGCACGTTCCCGTCATGGCCATGGCGATGTTGTTTTTCCCTTTATATAACAACCTCCCCGGCCCTTCTTCATCTTCATCCTTTATCCCAACAGCAGTCACGATGTGTGAAGGGTATTGATACTATCTACCGCAGAAGTCGCATTCCTTATTATATTATATCATTTTTTAAATAAATTTATCGGTTTACACACCTTGTACGATTCACAATTTCTTGTTTGATAAGTTATACTTAAAGCAGGAAAGTTTCTTTTAATTTTTTGTTCTTATTAATTCGGTGCTTATTGAAATCACTTCATTTTATATTAGGAGGGGATATCAAAAATATTTACAAAATAATCCGTTTATCCGTAGTTAAAAATTCAATTGAAATGTAAAAATTGTAACGTACGTATTATGTCTAGCAATTCTGTAAACAGTAAATCAGAACGCGTCCAAAAAACTAAATTTTAAAAGTAAGTGATAAAGCAAAACAAAAATTTCCTCTTAATTCATATTTTTTTGTCGGTAGGTACTTAAACACCTACCGACTTTAGATTTGGCAATCGATCAAATTTGAAAAAAAAAATTGTTCTGCAGCTGATTCTATTTTTGTAATATCTTATTTGTTTTTGGCAATTTTTTTAAATGTAACGTATTCATGCATATTTTTATAAGATTAGTAAGCACACAATCTACCGTAAGTTTTTCCCCTGGATGGCTACTTACATATGAGTTCTATAATTTTAATACCCACTAAATTTGATTTTTTGCCTAATTGATCTGAGTATGACATCTTGTTCACAATTTTACAATGAACAAGATGAACCTAAAATTGAGTTTTAAAAACCTTTCTTATTACTTATTACGAACAAAAACCATGTTCAAACTGCGAGTGAGAAACAATACCCGCAATATCATTCAAGAAGTTACTTTCAATACCCGCTATAACCGAATTCAACCAATTACGAGCAGATATTTTGCCAAGATGGTGGAGATTTAGAAACTCGCGTGCCATGTTGAGTTTCAAAAGCCTATCGTTAGTAAAATACGAAGTGAGTATCAAAATCCGCTATATCAATTTTGTTAATCGAAACTACTTAAATATTGCTAGACATACATTGAAAAATGAACACTTTTCGAATTTATAGTACTTACTCCAACTCATTATTTATTTATTTAAATTTATTTATTTGTTTCAACGCCATAAAATGGCTTTTACATTCAAGTGTTTGTGATACAATTATGTGTTACAACCAAAAAAATAATAAAGTGAATAAAACTTAAGGAAGAGAATAGAACATATTAAAATAACAAAACATTATATTTACGCTGAATAAAAATATGTAAGTAAAGGTGACTTGTTTGCAAGTCGAATCGAAGAATCGAGCAAATTCAAGTTATTATACCTATTCATACATTCACATTTATTTGCAAGTTATAAATAATTTACTACAGAGTTTATTGTTACCTTAAATTGCTTAACATTACTTGAAATGACTGGACACGCATAGTTGGCAAATTAGCTCTGTTATTTTAGGGCTGTCAGGAGATTTAATAATAATTATGAATTAAATTATATAAAAAAATGAAAAGCAATTATTTATTCACGCTAGAGATGTATATTTTTTTGCGGTTTTCTCCGAATCAGTGAAAGTTGATATAGCGGATATAGAAATTAAACGATTCATATATGGAGAAATATCATTTAATTGATCGTGCCCATCGGTTTTTACGGTGCAAGACAGGTAAAAACTGCCGCCATTTTTATCGGGAACCGGAACGTAACAAATGAATTTATAGAAAGCAAAACGCAAATGCGAAACACTCGAGTAATCTGCGTTAAAACAGGACTTCTCTATGCACAGTCAATTAAAATTATATGGCGTTTTGTTAATTTTTTAAAAGTTAAACGCATATTACAGGGTTTTATTTCTAGAGTTCTAGAGTTTCAACTACTTCAGAATACACAAATAACTTTCCTGTTGAGAGAACCTTAATCCACATAACTTCTGTGCGAGAAGCAAACCAGTAAAATCAAAATGCTACTCTAATAAACTTGTTTGTAGTGAAGAAAATCAGAAATAACTGCAAGAAAAATCGTCGACTCTGAAATATAAAAGAATTGTTTTCAAAATGTCTGAGAAATATAAAACGAAATCGAAAAATAGGATGAATCGGCAGATTCTGTAAAATCGCAATACTAAAGAAGGACGAGAAGAAGAAAAAGGCGATAAAAGAAATTCTGCATGTCATACTACCCGCCCCATACATCTCAATAGGGCAAGGGAAGGGGATGGGTATAGAATGGGACAAGTCTATCCCGGACGTGTCCGAGCCGAGACACAGTACCAGGAGTCAAGAAGTAAGGGAGGGTATCTTACATCTCTGCCAGTTCTTGGCTCGGTTAGGGGCGGTCATGTTAATATTCAAGAGGGTTTATTGTTTTCAGCACGCCCCCAAGCAATGAACGATGTTTGGCCGGGGTAAGTTTGCGGAACTGCCTGAAATTAGGGTTCGCGTGAAGCCTTTCGTGCTCAGCGCTTACTGCTTAATACGGTGTCATAATTTTTTATGGAAATAATGAACGTTAGGAGGGTTGGAACGTTTAAAAACATATATGTTACTAACGAAGCAATTAGGGGATCTTGTTTATTCACTGCGTAACTTAATATGGGATTAGAACACATAAGATCGGGTGGATAATTGATGAAAAGGAAAGAAAAAAGGGATGTCCCTAAAAACACAAAAAGCATTTCAATGTTGGCTTTTGTAAAGTAACAGATTTAATGACAAATTATTCTAAATAAGGGGCGTCGATAGTAAAATAATTTAACACTTCTCTTTTCACTACATGTCATGGTCTTTTTAATATTGCGATGTTTATCAGAAAACAGTTGCTTTTTTTTCACGTGAGCTCTACACAAGAGACCCTGAGGACAATAATTTCCCTTAGGGCCTAGGTCATCTTTGGGGATGCTGTGTGGAAGGTTTTTTAAAGAAAGAAAATAGAGGAGAGTTCTGGGAAGGAAAAGGGTTTAAGGGGTGAGTACGAATCTAGGGTCCAGTGTGTCGTGGTCATCCTCCTTCAAGACCTAGACAAACCTCACCCCATGAACCCGGGCACCCCTGCTAAATCACCAAACGTAGCGAACCAATTGGGGTTAGTTAGTTAGTTAGTTTTTGGAGTTACTAACCTACTATATGTACAATATTTCTGCTGTAGGCGGAACAGTGACCTCCTTGAGAGCCTCAAAGAGGATACTGTGTTTCTACTTGTGATGACAGAATAACAGTTTTTAAAAATATGCAAACACCTCAGCACAGGTTTTAGATTATAAAAATAGTTTTTTTAGTTTGGTTGGGTATTTTGATCTTAAATCCAAAATTAAAATTTTGTATGAAACAGGCCGAAACGGGCCTCTTGAGAGAAACAATAACGAAAATTCCATATAACAGATTTGAAAAAAAATCTGTAGGCCCTCGAATAAAAAAAGCGTAGAAAAAGATAAGCAATCAAGTCACGCGTAGAATAAAAAATTCACCTATCGGAGGTTTGCTAACATAACGGAAATTGTTGTAAAGTTTTTTTAATTTTTTTTAATTAAGTTAAAATTTAATTTTTTAATTTTTTTTTACATTAACTCCACACAAGAGGCCCGTGGGTTTATGCGTGAAAGCGTAACAAACAAACTCACGCAGTTTCGCATTTATGATATTAAAGTATAGATATTAGAGAAACAATATTTTAGAAATATCTGATTATTTCTTTTTTAATACAGAGTAAAAGAAAATATCGATGGAACTGATATATTTTGTAATGAATGAAATAGTTTGTTTTTAATGAAACAAAGAACAACTCTGGAAGTCACTTGTTATGATTCGGTACACGGAATGTGATTAAGTCACGCCTAAAGCTAGTGCTGTTTTCCTGGTTTAGATCTATTATTTAAATGATACAGAAAGCCTCTTGAACATTCGTAATATTAATAAAACTGCGCGTGATATAACAAACGTGGGCATCGAAAAAAAAATTTTTTAGCACATTAGTGTCAAGTTGATAAAAAGTTGTTTCTGTGGACCCACAAATAGATGCCACAAAATATGATGAAAAAGCATTTAGGTCTATCACAACTTTCTTTTTACAATGGCTCCACACAGGAGGCCTTGAAGAAAACAATTTCCCATGAATATGCCATCTTTGGGGATGCTGTGTGGGGAGTCTTTTTAGGGAAGGGAAGGAGAGGAAGTTCTGGGAAGAAAAAATATATGGAGGATGGGTAGGAACCGGGGTCAGTGTGTTCTCACCGCGGGGCAAGATGATGGGTCGAGAGTCCGGCTGGAGAAACCAAAAGGTCTCCCTCAACCAGGCTCACAGGACGCGGCCCGCCACGCAGTGATGAGAAAAAAATGGCAGGGGTGTTGGTAATCCAATGAATAGTTGCCTGGGCGGCGGTAACCCGCTTCCCAGTCTGGTCAAAAATTGAGATATCTTAACAATAAAATTTATTTAATTTCATAACAAAACAGAATTTAACAATTAATATTTTTGTAGCGACGAAGTAAACCCACAATATATATGCAAACTGTTTAAATAAGCTAATTATTAATTTTTATCCAATTGTGGTACATATGAGTACAAAGAGTCACCTTTTATCAACCAAAAATTTTGAATTTCCACAAAAAAGTTATTTTCAATTATTTTCGATACACCATAATGTATATTATTTTTCAAAATACTATTTTCAAAAAACATCACAAAGTAATGTATTTGTACTATACAACGCTATCGTGTTCATGAAAAGTGCAGAAAAATTCATACAAAACCAACGACGTTTTTAATTTTAAAGAACGGCTTTTAATTTAAATTAAATTTTTAGTTGCGCCAGCAGAAACTTAGTAACTTATGTGGAAGTGGTTTTAGCTAAGCGATCTCTTAAGCCCAGTCGAGCTGTGGGATTATGCGCTTTTGCTTCCAAATTTATTCTCGGTACAGGAACAGTTCAAACTCTCCTTCCCTTCCCCACGTGTTCCAGTATAATAACCAGGACCCCTATTTAACGATATAAGGTCCAACACGTAGGACCCGCGCGTGATAAATTTTAGAACACTCTCCACCAAGTGCAGGGTCATTGTGATGAAAATATTTTCCTTTATGCTCTTCTGTTTCAAGGAAATTATTTTATCCACTCTGAATGACCTTCAAAATGAGAATATTTATATGAAACACAAACTGAAAATTTTAATTTTTTTTTATTATTTATTTATTAACGCCCTTTTATTGGGGGCTTTTACACATGAATAATAAGAAATATACAGTATTTACTAGTTGGGTTACCCGGCTTCGCTTAGGACAACAATCGAGAGTGTTCTGAAATGTTCCACAATTTTTTTATTTTTTTTATAGCGGACCCGACGGACGTTGTCCTGTACACAACTGTCGGGGCAAACTAAAATTAAAATTGAAAAATATTGAATATTCGATACTGCCATGGTAGCGCAGTCTGCCGGATCCAATGTAAAACATTCCAAAATCAACAACTCCTTAAAAATAAAAAAAATATTAAAAGAACATTTTCCAGTGGACCAAATTTTAAATCTAAACCATTCTCGAATCCCCTTGAACTCACACAAAAAATTTCATCAAAATCGGTCCAGCCGTTTAGGAGGAGTTCAGTGACATACACACGGAAAGAAGAAATATATATATTAAGATTGTACATAATTGAATTGCCTTAGTAACAATGTTTTATATTTGTTTAAAGATACATTAAAGATGCTCACTGACTTGGTATAATTATTTCCCTCCATTAGTATTCTGGGCAAAGAGGAACATATATGGTAGTTAGTTCCAGAATTTCTGCACTGAAATAAATCCTGACTTCTGGTATTACGTTGTGGTATCCAGAAGCTTATCAGTTTAAGCAATACCGGACTATCAAACTAAATCATTTAAAATTTTATAAAAAAATACCAAGTCAGTGAAAATTCTTCTGTCTGACAATTTGAGCATATTCATATCATTTAACAAAGTGTTATAGTTCAACATAATTGCTGGAATACCCATTTTAAAATTTAGGAAACGTAAGAATTTGTTTTGTATTCTTTCAACAACTTGTATATGAGTATTATAATGTGTATTCCAGATGGGAGAATTGTACTCCAGCTGACTTCTAACATAACAAAATATTAACTTGTTATCCTGACGAAGAAAACATAGTTTTCGAAACATGTTGATATTGTTAATTAAATAGTGGTGTACACAAAGTTATTTGTTTTCATTAAATTAATAATGATGCCACAAAGTGAATTTGCGAATTTTGTAGAAACAAAATATTACAGTTTCATACAATTTATATTGTTAAAATTTCTAGTAGCCTAATTAGAAATCCCTACATTTTTAAGCCCTTATTACAGATTTCTGTTTTGTTTCAAATGAAAGATTTGATTGAAAAGTTTAAAAGTTTTAATGGATGTAGGTTTAAAAATAAACGAAAAACTGAAAGAACACATATTTATAATTTCATGATATTATTGGTTCTGTAATCTCAAAGATATTAGATATGCAAAAGTTCATCTTGATTTCGTCGAGACTTGCCAAAACAACTATATAACCATCCTTTTTTCTTATTTACTAAATACAGTTTTCATTTTTTTGTTGTTGTTATCTAAACCATTTTTTGTTCTCTGTACCATATAAATATTTAAAAATGATGTAAAAGCCCCCCAGGGCGTTGATGTTGCTTTCATTTATGTAGAACAACTTTGTGATGGTAATTACTAATAACACTTCTTTCTTCAAATCTATACATCATACATAAAATAATACAAATTTTTAGAAATAATAAATGCCTTTGGATTTCAAAATGAATAGGCTTTTTTAATTATTTC
Organism: Glyphotaelius pellucidus; assembly: GCA_936435175.1. NCBI lineage: Eukaryota > Metazoa > Arthropoda > Insecta > Trichoptera > Limnephilidae > Glyphotaelius > Glyphotaelius pellucidus. The sequence goes on along the minus strand of OW386551.1, from coordinate 9,805,147 downwards.
TTCAAAATAAGCATATTTACTTTGGGGTGTCATCATTAATTTAATGAAAAACAAATACCTTTGTATAACACCACTATTTTATTAACAATATCAACATGTTTCGAAAACTATGTTTTCTTCGTCAGGATAATAAGTCAATAAGGCTTTTTTAACACTCAACGGCCTATTTTTCGAACGGATGTTCTGTGATCGCAACATAGCGCGCCTTTAGGATGCGGCACAATAACTTCCTTTTTTCAAAAATTGCGATCACAGAACATTCGTTCGAAAAGTAGGCCTCAACGGCAAACGCACGCTCCTCACTGTTTCAACGCATGATGGCGACTAAACTGTACCGGGACAAAACTTTATAGTTCTGCCTCTTGAACGAGATCATTAGCGCTCTGTTACGTCATCAACCGACTGAATGGCGCGCATTCAAAAAAAGGAAGATATGCTGCCTGTTTTAGCTCCACACAGGAGTCTCCGAAGAAAATAATTCTCCTCAGGACCTACATCATCTTTAAAGATGCTGTGCGAAAGATCTTTTCAAGAAAGGAAGGAGACGAAGGGGGGTAGGAATCTGGGATCAACCTCTTCAAGGGTGACGGACATATAAATCCATTCCTCCCGCTGCGGTGCAAGTCGATGGGGCGAGAGTCCAGCTGGAGAGGTCAAAAGGTCTCCCACAACTAATCTCCGATATTATCCCGCCACGCAGTTGGTGGGCAAGCGCATCATTTCATCACTCCATGAACTCTGGCACCCCTGCTAAGTCACCAAACCTAGCGAATCACTTGAGGTGACTTATGGTAGGGGTGTTGATTATCCAATAAATTTCCGGGGAGGTTTTAATCAGTGCATCTATTTTCAATTACAATTTACAATTGTGAACAGTTTTGGATCACCCTGTAGTCTGCACTCGTTCGATACACCAGTCGCAAAGTCACGAAAAATATTTCCAAATGCACTCACAGTTTCCCCCTAACGAGACTTTCCTTCATTTTTTCTCAGTGGACGATAAATTCCCGGGTAACGGCGGGCACTGCGCACGGCCACGGAACATGCTTATATTTATAGTAGAAATAATACCTACTATTCTCATTCGCTTCGTGGGAACACTGCGCAAGAATTTTAAAAATTTGATGCAATTGAGGATATTTCATACCTTCATTGTAAAATTTTATTAGGTCGTTTGTATGAATCTTAAATTTATTATTCTATGCTCGTTATATACGAGTAAGCAAGCGCACTGACATTTTGTTCGATTTGGTTGGTATAGGTCTTGGTGGCGAAAGCGTTTATTCACGTACTGGTGGGCCAGATCGGGAGGATATGATTGAGAAAGCTAGATCTCTTCAGCCGGGCTCTCGAACCATCGACTTGCACGGTCGTGGAAGGGATGAATTCATACATCCGTCACTCCTAGACACATTAACCCCCAGACTTCTATCCACCCCTCATACCCTTTTTCTTCCCAGAACTCCCCCTTCTTTCTTTCCCTAAAAGGAACCCCCACACTGCATCCCCAAAAATGACAAAGGCTCTGAGGGAATCTATTTTCCTCAGGGCCTCCCACGTGAAGCTTTTTTACTTTAGCTCCACACAGGAGGCCCTGAGGAAAAAAAAATTCCCTCAGGGCCTGTGTCATCTTTGGGGACGCTGTGTGGAGGATCTTTTAAGGGAAAGGAAGAAGAGGAAGATATGAAGGGTATAGGAAAGAAAAGGCTATAAGGAGTGGGTAGGAATCTGGGGGTCAGTGTGCCCAGGGATGATGGACGTATGAAACTATTCCTCCCACTGCGATACAAAGCGATGGATCGAGAGAGTCCAGCTGGGGAAGTCAAAAGGTCCATCCGTCACCATCCGCCACCAAGACCTAGACAAACCTTACTCCATGAACCCGGGCTACCCTGCTATGTTGGCTATATTTTTATATTAGCTATGAAGCTATTGTAAAAAAAGTAATATATTTACTCGTTTGTATAGAACTCATGCCGAAAAATAGTATTCTGCTAACATTGATTATTACTATTGAGGTATGTTATTTTAGCCTTCTTATAACTGTATTTCGTGCAGTTGAACTCATCTAGCACTTCTAAGAAAGTATTGCCAGCTGCACGCGATCTAGGTACAAACGAGTGTCTGAATCTCATTCCTGATACTGCTGCTGCAATCAAAAGAAATTTTAGATTGAGTAGATCTTGTTGGTATATGGAAAGTAATCATGCTTAGTAAATCAAGGTGCCCGGGTTCATAGGGGTGAGGTTGGTATAGGTCTTGGTGGCGAAAGCGTTTGTTCACGTACTGGTGGGCCAGATCGGGAGGATATGATTGAGAAAGCTAGATCTCTTCAGCCGGGCTCTCTCGAACCATCGACTTGCACGGTCGTGGAAGGGATGAATTCATACATCCGTCACTCCTAGACACATTAACCCCCAGACTTCTATCCAGTAGCCTGTAATACCATTAACAATTTTAAAAATAAAAGATAAGTCGGAAATAAGTCTTCTATCTGAAAGTTTGTGAAACCACTTACGACAAAAAAGTAAGGGTTATTTCAAATATTCGACAATTAAATATAATTCTGCCATAAATATTGGAAAATCATGGTCGTTAACCAATAATAGGCGACTATGTTCATTACAACATCCCAGAATCTAGGTCCCAAATATTAAGTAGGCTTTATATTAATAATTTGTATGAAAACTTAGCGATACATTAGAACCCATCTCCCACCAGAGGTCTGGACTTCCCTTGTAGCGAGAGAAGCCTTGTCATTAAGAGGCGTTAAGTATTTGAGATCTTAATAATGGGAACCTTACTTAGCCTTGGGTAGGGCCAAGTTTGTTATTTCAAGTTGCGATATATAACATTTTTTTACCCCAATTTCAACAGTACTAAACTGTGTTTTTCGGTTGTGATGTGAGTAGATTACATTAATATTTTTATTTTCTTGTATTGAAATGTCGCCGTTGGTTTAGCGACTCTTCATCAAAATATCCCCGACAAACTATCCTACGGACAAAACATTCTACGGACAAAACACCCCCCAATAAAATATCTACTCAAACCTAACCTAACCTAACTTACCCAACCCAACCTAACCTATCAAATAATGGGACAAAAATAATACAGAAAAACTGTAAAGACAATAAATTATTGTTCAAAAATAGTAAATTGTAAAATAAGGTTAGTTTAGGTCAGGTTAGGTTAGGTTAAGTTAGGTTGGGTGAGGTTTTAGTAGGAGGATATTTTTTCCTTGGGATATTATGTCGAGGGATATTTTGTCGGAGTATATGGTGTCGGGGATATTTGTCGCGGGATGATAACGCGCGGTACCGTTGCCGTATATAGTTGGTGGTGTTTTGGTCAACATTGTTGCCAATCAGTTGTTCGGGTTTCGATTCACGGCAGTGAAAGTTAAAAAAAAAAAAATATTTTTTTTTTATTCCTAAAAATTTATTATTTTAACTTATTTCATATACGTTAATTTTTAAAGGGTCTGTGCTAGTAGGATTATAAAAATTATGTGTTTAGTTATTATATTTTACTGACCTTCCGCTATTATATCCTTTTGTCAAGAAAATAGATATTTCAAAGCTCCACAGCAAATGAATGAATTGGTATATTCAATATAGGAGAACAAACCGATTCAAGTAATTTGAAACGTAAATAACTTATTTTTATTGTTCTAATTGGGTTGAATCGTTTTAATTTTTCAAACATGCATAATATTATTTTTATCGAATAGCTGCTTTCAAGACTTCCGCAGAAACGGCATGGCGACGGAAGCGGTTCGCAGAATTTCTTTTCTTTAATACGAGTGAGTGAGATGAAAGAAATGATTACTTTTTCCGATGGAGGAAACAGACATACGTACTTTGTGTGTCTCATTTTTTGTCTCATCACTATTTTATGTGTAAAAAAGAGCTGCAGCATTAATGTTATAAGGAACGTACGTTTATTGCCTTTTGTGTGCCGTAAACGTTGGAATATTAAAAGCGCCTAATGGAAAACAAAAAGTATACCTTTTCAGAAATAAGATGACATTTAAAGTAAGCGAACAATGTAGAAATCGACCTAATTTTGTCAAAAAATAACTATTACGCCTTTTTATTATATACGTAAAGTTACAGACTATAGATAGAATTCTAAACAACGTTTTCGCAGGCGTTCTTAATTTCATCAACATTTATATATCTTAAAACCAATATTTAATTTCAATTGTGAGATTGTAATAATCATAAAAAAATAAAATAATTTTAATGCTGCATTTTTTCTGACTTATTTCAAATGAGCTTGCCAAGCATAATTTTTGTAATCATGAATTATGTTAATTAAATAAAAACAAGTCACTTTGTAAACACCACTTATTTAACCAAAATGATCAACATGTTTCAAAACTAATGGTTTTCTCGTTAGAATAAAATGAAAATTAACAAAAATAACAATGGACCAACTTTGTTTTCATTTAATTAAAATGACGCCACAAAGTGAATTTGCTATTATTGAAGAAAAAACATGAATTACTTATTTATTTTCATTCGGATGATTTTCCGACGAGATGAATTTATTGTTTCACTCTACATATGTCCATATTCACATCACAGATAATATTATAATAAACGATACTCCGGTAGAAGCAATTTTCTATCTCAATTTCTTATAATTTGGATGGATTCACTCCGAGAAACCTGATTTAATGTGCTTGAGTTGTTGAAGAATACGATGTAGATACGCTTATGAAAATATATTAATGGCTGTATTCAGCTTTCATCAGTCAAAACTATGGTAACATTAAGATAACAAATCCACCATTAAGTGTGATAAAAAATAACAAAAAAGTTGAACATTAAAAGTCTTATAAATTATGGTATGTTTTTAAAACAATAATATGTGACCATTCGTGAAGTTTTGCGAATTCGTAGGTGTAAAGTTTGTGGTAGTTCGGGATTTTTTCCTAGCGCATGTGACCAAACGAGCCTAGCAAATTAAAGAGTGTGGAAGCTTTCAATGGAAGCAATCAGATTTCAATTCAAATTTAATATCCGAACGATTAAAATCACACAGCACTGAAGTGAAATTTCAACTAATTTACAAATTAAACACGAAATAGACGTCAAACCATTTTAATGATATTACCAAACACTTATAATTAACATAGGCGTTAATAAATTCTGCCATGTTGAATGTGGTTCTTACAATCTGTTGTGAATTTATATATTGGTATAGCTTTATGGTTTCCGGCAGCGCACCATAATATTTAAAAAAAATCGTAGAATAAATTGTTTTGCGTACTGAAGCAATTTAACTTTGCATTTAATATTACCGTGCATATGTCACAAGATAACAGAAAACCCACAATACGAATGGGAAAAATATAATTAAAATATTGTTAGATGTGACGAAAAATAAACCAGTGATTCATTACGGTGATATTTTTGTTTATACAACAGGTACTTTAGGTTTTGATCTTTGATTACATGACAGAGATAGTAAAGAGAATTAGGAAATGTGTTGGTATGTACTCGTATGTGCTTTCTTGCTTAGGAATATTTTAAATGCCAAAATAATCAAAAATGTGCACTATAAGCCCCAAAGGCGAGGCTGTAGCAATCACAAGGGAGAGGGGGGGGGGGGGGAATATCCGCCAGGGCCTGTCATTTTTGGAGATGCTATCTGGTTTTTTTTTTAGGGAAAGGAAGTAAAGGAAGTTCTGGGAAGGACATTGAATTGGGACATTGAATTTCAAATAGTTTCGCTATCTTTGAACCAATCCCAAAATCAAATTTTGTTTTGAAGGCAGATGAAAGATATCTCCAGATTTTTTTTTACAAACAGAAAAAAAACGTAATTGGAAAAATATTAAAATTTTGAACGCCAACATAGCTAACGTTTAATCGCTTACCACTGTGTTTCTTTTTGTAAACTGTATTTACCACTTTTAAGGAAAGTTATAAAAAAACATATTTACTTGGACAAACCTATTATAAAGATTATTGTCACTTTCCATTTAAATAAAAATTATTAAAAAAAAATTGGCAAACCTTAACCGGATCCGGATAAACTGTTGTCCTTTTTTAAAAAAGTTTCAAACTGAAGTCTCCGGCGTTGCCCGGGCACAGTTTTTTGAAATCAGATACGAGTATATGTAGACAGTATTTTTGCACTTATTTTGAAAGTCAAGAATTCAGAATTTCATCAAGAAGTGTCAAAATTCTGCATGGTGGGAAAAAGGGATGAGGGGGCGGGCGTGGTTATTTTAAGAAACCTCTTGTAAACAAAAACCTTCATCTGATTTTTTTGGTCAAGTGTGCAAAATTTCAGTAATCCTGGAATAAAACTGTACATTTTTATAAAATAAAAACACAGACACGCGCGCCGCCCGCCACAGACACACTTGTATAAGGTAAACTTTTATATGCAAAGAGGAAGCTTGCTGTTCTCTCTTTCTTTATCGTTACATGTTTTATGATGATTTGGTCTTAAATTTGCTGACAGACATGGCACTACAAGAACCGAGTGAATTTAATAAAAAAAAACAAAGAATTAAAATGACTAGAGTATCCATAATTTGGTAAGGTATTACTTAATTACATTATTGATTTTCATAAAAGGAGGGAGCAAAAGAATCTTGTGTTAGTTTAAACTTCCTTTGAAGCTCTGAAATAAGTGAGAAGGATGAGAGGGAAGGAAGGTTCCCATTAGGGATGCTTCCTTAGGTAAATTCCCCGTAAATTACTCCGACCCGCACAAACAGGAGTTTAATAAACAGTTCATTTCGTCCCTAATTGCTAATTGAATAGAGCGGCGACGGATCCTGAGGGTTGAAAATTTTCTAGTCCAGGGATGCACAATCTGCTCGCGGTTTTAATGAGTGCCAAAATTTTTTTATTTTTATTTCATACTAACTTTTACCCGCGGCTTCGTTCGCATGGTGTTAGGAGATAATTACTGTAGCGCTTGCACTAATAGATTATCTCCCCCCTCGCCCCTCCCCCCTACACCCACTCTTCCTTCCCCCGACCACCCTCCCCCCAACCGCCCCCCCGCATTCCATACATTCATTCCCGGTACATTCAGGTTTCCAACAGCTCGCGTGCTAACTAAATTTCATAATGCCAGAGCTCACCAGTAGTAAAAAAAGATTTATCCAATTTGGTTCAGTCGTTCGAAAGTTTTGCACGTACAAACATTTCGGAGATTAATTTTTATTTACGTAGATAGTTATTAACGACGACGTCTGAAATATCAAAATCGTTTCCACGGCAACGATTTGTTTTCTGACGTTAGCAATAACTCGCTTTTCTTAGGGACAGAAAACATACAATAAATATAATAAATTAATATTTATAATTTCATAACGCCAGAACTTACCATTATATACAGTCTATAGTACTCGCATATAATTTAGCTTTCTATCGCTGAAAGAATTTTAAAAATCGTTTTATTGTTTTATGCGTGAAAGCCTAACAAACAAATACACGCAGTTTCGCAATTACAATATTAGTATAGATAATACTTTACTTATTTTAAAACATTAATTGATAATTTGGTCCTCGCTGGGTGCTTTATCCGTGCTGAAGTCCCCATTTTTAACTATTTGGTCAAATAATTTTAGAAACAGTGTTTCCTTTAACTTTTTTTAAAACACATTAAACATCTAGTATTAATCCATACAATTCCAACGTTAGGCTTGATTTAGGCATTCGTAAACGAAAGCACAAATATAATAAAGTGATGCCAATATCTCGCTTGTACTACGATTTTTTGGACACCGTGTAAATTATTATTGTTATTTTATTTAAAGACAAATAAAATTATCAGATATATTAAGATCAATTTTACATTATTCATTACCGAATTCTAGGTCCATAGCTTATAAACACAGCCACATAGATCGTCAATTCTTTACCCCGCTGTTAAAAAGGCTGTGCATCGCTGCCCTAGAACCTCAGGGGTGGGAATGGTCAGTAGTCAGTAGCTCAAGTCTACGCGGAGAAGCCTCAACTTGCGGCAAACAAGCAGTGTTATGAAATGCTCAGTAAAATAACACCCTTTGAGTGGAATATAATAGGCTACCGAGGCATAAGTCACACCGTGCCATAACCTCTACTGGCCTGAATTATTTATTTATCATGTCCAGACAACGTGTGGCTGGGTGAGTAATACGATTAGTTGCTTATTTATATTACATGTTAAGCATGGTTCAAATAAAACGGTGTTGATATCGGGCCTTTGATAATTTATGCGAGAGATTTATATCTAAGCAGATTAATTAAGAATTTTAAGTTGAAGGTATCTCGAAGAAAAAGCTCTGAAAAGTTTCAGGCGCTGGACGCAGGAAACTTTCATGAAGGTAACTACCTAATGTTAATTTTAATTGGAAATTTACGGTTTATCAAGCCAAGTACATTATTTCAATTTTTAGCTCAATAAACCACTATATTAAAATAGATATGTAGAAATAAATCACTAAATTAAATAAAAATTTAAAAAAATTATTGTATGCACTGGAATCTTGTTTTGAGTAGTATTGTGACAATAATTGCTGAATCGTATACTGTAAGCCTGAGCCTAAATACGAATCTGCTTGTTGAACTTTTGGAAAGGTGGTGAATTATATATTTTTATCCTGATTTTGATTTGCAGCTTACAGCCTTTCCGAGCACTGTAAACTGAGATGCGTGTGTAGGGGATATTTGTCAAAATAACTCTTGATTACGCGGGTCAAACAAAGAAACGTTATATTTTATAATAAACTTGACACAAAATTAAAATCGTAACAACGAAAGAGTTACGAGAGGGAATGTAAAACAGCCGAACTGAGCGGATGCGGGAACCGGAACATTTGCAATCTCATGTCGGAGAGCGGTTCTCAGTGATGCCAGTCGGTAAAATTAAACTGTGGTAATGTTTTAAGCCGCCGCTACCCGAATTTCTACCGATTTCTTACATATCTCCCTTAAACATTTGAAGTTTTTAAGATCTTAAAAAAATAAATGCTATTTTTGAAGATAACATCTAGATACGCTCCACGCCGAAACGCAAATTATATGAAATTTCCTCGATAGAAAAAAATCGCAAAGTATGCTCCTTACGCTGCTTATTTAAAACAAGTCTATTTCTATTATTTTACAAGTTATATTTGTGAAAAAATTCACAATGTTTCTTTAAATGATACTTAAGATATCTTCCACGAAATTTTTGCTCTATTTTAAACGTGTCATGTTTTATTAAGCATTTTCCCAATTTTCGCATCAATTTTGTCGTTGAAAATATTAGCGCGCTCTGTCCAACATTCGTAATTACATATTTCTCCATCTTCTTCTTTTTGAGCTGGGAAGCGTCGCCTTAAGGTTGTTCAGTAATAAACTCCTGTGTAAAACATAATTATTGAATACTATACCTACTCGTTTTGTGCCTGATTATGTTTTTCATGCTCAGTTTATTATTAATTTATTTATTTATTTTTATTTATTTTTTTATTTTTTTATTTTTTTATGATGCTCCTGTACAACTTTCCAATATTACATGTAAAAGCCATCAAGGCGTCAATAAATAAATAAATTCATAATTAAATAAATATTACTTCAATATTTTTTGGTATATTATTTTTATTTTTCTATGTTACTTGGGTTGGATTTCGATCTACCATCGATGATATAGAAATAATTGTATAAGATCTATTTTTCGATAATAAGAAATAGAATTCGCACATAACCCTTCCCTTACCCTCCACCCGTCGCATCTTTTTTTTTAAAGCGAGGTATTGGCGCGGGGTCGCCAAGGACCACAAAAATAAATATGATTAAATTGTTGTTATATATAATATTTTATGTGTTATTTTCAACTGATTATTGTCACGTGCCCATATGACTGCATCGAATAAAATAAATAATTAAAAACTAGATATTTATTTTCAATATAAAAGCTTAAAAATCAACAACGAACATTTTTTTAATTTTGAATCATTTTAATAATTGAAATAATTTAATGTTCTTAAGTTTTAATAATTTTGAATCAAGGTTTGAATAGTAATCTGGGTAGATTCACTAGCTTAATTAACTGCCTCGCAGGTAATGTGGATATTTTCCACAAGTCTTAGGACGAATTTAAGCGTGAAATATTATTTAAATTCATGATAGCTAAAATTGTTTTTTTTTTTTTTTCAAACCCTTAACTAGTTAATCATCATTATTTGTAATTGTTTTTTGTCTATATTTGTTTGTCTTTTGTCATTTTTGTTAATCTTAATTTTATTCCGACTAAGGAACCATTGATTTCGATTCTGATAATTTTGATTAATAAGTAATTAATATTGAATGTATTCAAAGTGATTTGTTTTAATTTAATTTAAACAAATAAACATTTATATAAAGCCATATATTCGTTCAAGCCATACATACCTCAACAAATGTATTAATAACGTACATATTTGTTTATTTCGTTATCCTAAAAAAGGCTGATTGCCGGTCTTTATTTAAATGGTGAAAATAATGGTTAGAAACGAATGCGCGATTTTCCACAAAAAAATGTTTCCTACCTGGCATATTTTTTTAAGACAAATTTTGGGCCCGAAATAATAATGGTAAATCTGTGTTGGTTGGAGGGCTTAATCATTAAAATAAAAAAGGGAAGGTTTTAAGCCTCGCTGTACACAAAAAGGAAACCTTACAAATTAACGACAAATAAAGCATAATGTTTTGTGTGGATGAATAAGTACAACATTGTATGCCTAATATCCTACGAATAATTATTCCCTAATATTGTAATGTATTATACGTCTGTTTACCTTTGCGTTTACACAAAACATATATTTCGGGTAGTAAATTCGGGATTGTGTTATTCGAATTAGAATAAGACCCCATTAAAGCTTTTTGCTTAAGGGGAAACGAGATTATTCCAGGATTCACCTCATTCCCGCCAAAAAAGGGACCCTCCACCCCAAAATGGATGCCTCCGTGTTTGGATTAAATTTCAAACGGTAATCTAGATTTTGCGTGCTATACAAAAGGTTTCAGAAAAGAATAATGACGGTAATTTAGGCCTTAATATGTTGATCACAATAAAAAAGGAACAATTTATTCGCTGAAACGGATTTTAATAAAGGTTTTTTGCTTTTAAAGCGAGGCTTTCGCGGCCAATAAAGGGTTGCATTAAATTGAATGAAATTTGCATGTATAAATATGTTTGAATTAGAGGCGGGGTGGGAGGGACTTGCGGGTATTTAATGGACTTCCGTTTCTTACCATAAATAATGATGGTTTCCTAAAAGGTTCTAGACAAGGGAAAAAGATTATGTAAAATATTTAATAATCTGTTAGCTTTTCTTGGAATACTAACTTGAAGCAGAAACATCCATTAACTTATTATTATTAATAGAAGGTATGTATTTTCACACTTATCCATTCATGGTAGAGAGATCTTACTGAAATCGATACATGATCGAGTATTAAATTGGAACACCATTTTTCATGCCTGTGCTTCATAGGGATATATAATTATTATTTTTAATATTTTAGTTTTATTTTTAACGTTGCTTGAAATGGCTTTAGCCGTGTTTGGTGACTAGATCTGAATAGCCAGGTACTTCCTCGCTTTCTTCTTTTCCATCTCCTTTCCCTTTCCACTACCTTAAGGTTAAGGTGATTGTAAAAAAAAACATATTCTAATCTTTCATAGATGGCGTGCATATAAATCATATTCAGCGTATTGGATTGAATCACCGATGCAATATTGTATTTGTCAGCTTTTCTTGAAAGATTTGAATTTTTCAATTGAAAAAACTATTTATTCATATTAATATTGCGTACGTACGGGTGCGAACAATTAATTATTCTTAATATTTAATGCATAACTTGTAAAAAGCGCTTTTCCATAAAATAATTATACGCGCGCCAAAAATGAGGTACGTATGACGTCACGCGTACCGATGGACGTCCAGGAAATATTGTCGCCAAACTCGGTTGATCAGACCACATTGAAATTTTTAGAAAGTTCCATGCTTCCAGAAATGGGGATTCGTACGTCCGTCATACCTGGACGCACTCAATAATAAGACATTTAATTTATTTTATGTAATTGAAAAAACAAGGCGCCTTGTAAATTATTACTAAATCTTGTAATCTCTGATAATAATATGTTGTGGCAGTTTCGATGAATCTCAAAAATGTTAAAAACCTTCCTTCAAAATCGCGTTTTTGAACGAAGTTCTTAGAATTTGTTAAAAATTGTTCTTTTGGTGTTTTTCTACGACGATAACCGTTTTCAAATATTTTTTATATGAACACCGCACAAGAGTCCCAACTGCTCCCACCTGGAGCCAGTGAGACTATGGCATCCCCAATTGAGGTATGTTGTGAGGCTGTTGGTAGTGGGGAGGGGAAGGAAATGGGGAAGAGGAAGTTGGGAAGTACCTGTCTATTCAGATCTGGTCACCAAACACGGCTAGAGCCATTTCAGGCAACGTTTCAATTCTGAATGGTGGTCTTACACCAGGGCGATACTGATAGTATCTTCCACTCTGGAACGTGCCGCAAATATACTATATTTCATTTTAAATGAACAAATTGTGAAATATCACAAATTAATCAAATAAAACTTATTTACCACGCCGGGATTCGATCCCGCGACCTTCGGAATGCGAGTCAAGAGCCTTACTGCTGGACTACGCCGGCCGTCAGTATTTTATTTCCAATTTTGAAAACTCTGGCTTTATAATTAAATTCAAAACATCTGTGAAAAAGGATTATAACAATATAATATTTTTACTATAATTTAAGTAAAATCATAGTTTATCCCAAAAATAAATACTATAGTATATATAATATAAGCCCTACAGTATAATTGAAAAATTGTGCAAAACTGAAGATGGCCTTGATAGGCTGAACAAAAAGGTCGCAAATGAGGAAAAAGTTTTAAATTGTTTTAATAAATCAACACCTTGACGCTTTTCTTTTCTATGATTAAATAGTAAGTATGGTAGAAAGAGTCCGATTTGTGTGCTTTCCACCCTTTCGATCTACTAACATGGTGTTACGACATAATAAATGGGTATGTAGTTAGTTTATCTTACGAATTTGGACCCGATACAATTCAATTTGCGAAAATGCACCATTATCCCTCTAATGTGCCATCGGAGACGTATATCACAAGTTTTTATGACGTTCACGAGTAATAAATTATGTAAGTAAGCAGCTGGTTTAGTAAACAATATGAAATTACGGAACATTTGAAATGAAATATCCTAAAACGTTGAAATGTAGATTTCCGGTAGTGTTTGTAGGTTTGCTGGATATCATAACATCTGTTAATTTTCTTACACCAGGCTTGTTCCAAATATCGCCAAGACTCCGGAGTAAAATGGGGTATAAATTTACTGAGCCTTGGCATTATATACTTCAAATTTCCGGCTTTCATCAACATACTAAGAGACCCATAGTAAATAAATATGGTCTTCCGTAAAATGTCGTAAAATTTGACATACTTAAAAAACCCAAAACAATTTACTTATTTATTTATCATAGCCTCAATAAAATGGTAATTCACCAAATTAAAGGTAAACAAATTTAATGAGACTACAATTAGTGTGAAACATAAAAGTACAGAAAAGATCAGTGGTACAAATGGACATAAAGTAGTTACAATAACAAGTGGTAAATATAAAATATATGGTATAATGATGCTTCCTAATCTACTGATGATTAAAACCCTAGAAGCCCAATCATATTTTGCTATCTAAAACGCCCAATCATAGGTCAAATTTACCTACATGAATAAATACACTTGTAACATAGTTTATTCTGTGTAATTTATTATTTTTTAGCATTATTTATTCGTATTAACAATGTAGGAAATGAAAAAAACGCACAATTAGAATAATATTTATTTATTAGACTTTGAAAAAACAACTATTACTAATTAATACAAAAATTTGGTACAAAATTAGACCGCTTCGGTTTGCTTCTTTTAAATTAAAAATATTTAAAAAAAAACTAAACGAAATCTTCTTTTTTCTTAAAAAAACTAAACAAAATCTTAAACAATAAATGTTTTATAACAATTAAACGGTCTTCGATTATTATTTTTCTTTATAAACCCTTTTCACACACATTTAAAAATTACAAAAAGGCTAAAGATAGGTCAAATTGACCTACAACGAAGGGACTTACCAAGGCAACACTTGGCCGGTCCTAAGTTGGTTCGATCAATCAGGGTAATCGAAAGAAGTGTGCGAAAGAGAAAGCAGATATTTGTTTGCGTATAGGTTAAAATGGCCTAGATTGGGCTTCTACGGTTAACAAAAATACTAAGGATAGTAGGTAATCTGTATCAAACATGCAAGACATGTAATCGCAAACGCCTTTCCTGCCGTATTTCAAATTGATATACATTTCATATAAAATTACTTTGCTATTAGGGCTGCACAAAGTCTTTTTAGCGACGTAACTAATGTAAATATTAATTGGTTGTTTCCGTGGATCCTCTTCCGGGGGTTAGAGGAGGGATAGTTTCTCGGAAAAAAAACGATTTAAAAAAAAAACGGAAAATCAATACATTATTTAAAACGTACGATTTTAAATATGTTTGGGGAGGCAGATATGAGTACCGCTGCCCCCGGAACCATTCATTGGATAACCTCTGCCATAGGTCAACATGGTTTGCTACGTTTAGTGACTTGGGTGCCCGGGTTCATGGGGTGAGGTTTCTCTCGGTCTTGGCGGCGGATCCATCTGCCCATCTTCTGCGAGGCAGACCAGAGAGAGAGAGAGAGAGAGAGAGAGACTAGTTGGAGATCTTTTGAATTCTAGTCGGTCTCTCTCGACCCATCACCTTGCACCGCAATAGGAGGGATGGATTTACACTTCCTTCACTTTTCTTAAGAAGACACTCCACACAACATCAGCTAAGAAGAAATTAATGTCCTCTGGGCGGAATGTGAGGAGTTAATTTAAAAAAAAATAATAACTGAATGCCTCCTAAAATGAAGGGTCCGTGAGCTACCCAATAGTATTAGCTAAATACATAGGAAAACAATCCATACTTCCATACTTATATTATAAATGCGAAACTGCTCGAGTTTGTTTGTTACGCTTTCACGCACAAAACAATAAAACGATTTAAAAAATTCTTTCACCAATAGAAAGCTCAATTATATGCGAGGACTACAGGCTGTATATAATGGTAAGCTCTGGCGTTATGAAATTATAAACATTATTTTATTATTATGTTATACGTATTCTGTCGCTAACAAGAGAGAGTTATTGCTAACGTCAGAAAACAAAAAACGTTGCCATGGAAACGATGTTGATATATTTGTGGGCTCTATGCTGCTAGGTACTCCGCCCCTTACCTACTACTGGTCGGCTGCTGCTCCAAAAAATTCAAATATTAGAATATATTTGTTTTTTTTGGACAAGCTTATGTTTTGGAATAAATTTCAGATGAGAGTTCCTACATTAAAAATATAATTCGTAACGATTATAAAGACTGTATAGTAAATAGTGTTGTTTTCTATTATATTTACAAACTTCCACATATTAAAATAAAATTAAATCTCTGAAATGTTTGTAAGCGCATAAATTCCGAACGACTGCACCAAATTGGATAAGTCTTTTTTCTTTGAGCTCTAGCATTATGAAATTTAAGTGGCACGCGAGCTGTTTGATAACTGAATGTACCGGGAATGAATGTATGGATTGCGGGAAGAGGTGGGGGGAGGGGAATAATTGTAAGTGCAAGCGCTACAGTAATTTCCCCTAATACCATGCGAGCGAAGCCGCGGAGAAAAGCTAGTAATATATAAAGCCAGGCAGATATAGCAAACGAATATTTTTAACTACATTAAAGAACCTATCTTTTTTTTTCACTTAATTTTAATAATCAGATACTTCGATGTTAGGATCACTTATGCAGATATAAAAAAGTTCACTTCTCCGCTTATAATATCAATCAATTTGTTTTATACAAGTATCTTAAATTTCTGCGTATTTATCATCAAAATATTTTATCCACAAGGCAAAAATAAAATATTATTTTCACTGTTGTTGTTTTGTTATTGCGAAAACCGGAAAAAATTATTAATTACCATATTTATGTTCAAATACTTAAACAAGTAATTCTTTTGAAATTTATAACAATCGTTGAAATTATTTACAACAATACTTGGAATAATTTACAACCAACTTGGTTCAGGAACACGACAATAACATTACCTTATTATTATTATTTCCTTGAGTATTGTCGTGTTTTTCTTTAATGTGTTTTTCTCTGTATTGAGAACTGCGTACTATAAGACGAAGTATTGTCAATTTATAAAGGAAGTGTACGCAAAACGTTGCCAGGTGGAAAAAAATAATTGTTATTATTTATTTGTACGTACAATTTATTGTATACTTTTTATACTTAGAAGTTGTGGGAGTCATTCAATGTTGATAACTATAGATTCAATTGAAAATCGAAGCCTTTATGAGTTAACTTCCAAGGGTGGAATATAATTTATTTTTTTTACATGAGTTCCATACAACAGGCCATGAGGAAAATAAATTCCCTCAGGGCCTATGTCATCTTTGGGGATGCTGTGTCGAGGGTTTTTTAAGGAAAGGAAGGGAAGAAGAGTTCTGGGAAGGAAAAGGGTTTACGGGGTGTGTCCTGGTCATCCGCCTCCAAGACCTAGAAAAACCTCACTCACACCATGAACCCGGGCACCCCTGCTACATCATCAAACGTAGCGAACCACTAATAAATGGCAAACTACAGCTGTTCCACTGACAGTTGGCGTCCGAAATGATAATTATTATAAAGTTACTAGCGAGTTCCCGGCATGCGTTGCTATACCACTTAAAATTGATAAAGAAATTGTTTCTCACTGCAATTCCTTTCCCATTCATCCCGTTCCCCTTCCACCTCCCCTTCCTCTCTCGCGTCCCCTTCCCTTTTCGCGTTCCCGCTTCGCCTTCTCCGCCTTCCCTTTCCCCACTCCCCTCGCCCTCTTCCCTCGTTCCGCGAACCCCTCTCCCGAGTTTCCCTCCCCTCCCAAGTTCCCCTCCACCTCCCGAGTTCCCCTCCCCCCTCCCGAGTTCCCCTTTTCCCTCCCAGATTCCCCTCCCCTCTCCCGCATTCCATTCATCCATTCCCGGTACATTCAGTTTCAAACAGCTCGCATGCCACCTATTGCAATTTTTTTATAAAAATTTATAATGCCAGAGCTCACCATTATATATAGAAACCATCGCTGGCAGGCACAAATCAAATCCCCAAAGTTTCATCGCGATCGGATGAACTGTTAGCAATTCATAATGCCAGAACTCACTATTGTATATAGTAAGAATCGCGGGCATGCGAACATCAAATCCTCAAAGTTTCATCGCAATCGGATGAATGGTTTAGCAATGCATAGTATTCATACATATATACATAGGCAGAAGCAAACATATTTTCATTTTTATATAAATATGTAGATAATTTTTTGTGCATTATTTAACATTTTCAAAACTAAAAATATAGAAAAAAAAAAAAAAAAAATAAAAAATAAAAATGACTTCAGCTATTTTTTTTTTCATTTTCTTTCGTGTTTGGTGACCAGATCTGAATTGCCAACTACTTTTCCACTGTCCTCTTCTCCATTTTCTTCTCCTCCCAACTATCTTCAGCCACACAACATACCCCAATTGTGGATGCCAAAGTCTTAGTTGGTACTCTAAAAAAAGCCCAATTACAAAACAAATGCAACAGAAATTTTGCCAATTCAGTCAGAGCATCAAGTTAATGATATAAGCTTTAGGCTAACCGCTTTATTTATATAGTTCACTACTTCTCACATAAAACTACAAGCACACTTACACGTACATACATACGGAAACACTTATACTTTACAAACATCATTCGGTAATTATTCACTTTACATGCAACAAAGTTACTGCAAGGAAACATAATATAATAGATATTACAGGCACCTACTTTGACGTCAATTAGTTTATCACTGTAACCAATTTATTGTTTTTTTTAATTTAATTTTATTTGTTTATCTTAAAAATGGTACATATTAAAATAGTACTGGTCTTCCATTAAAAGCATTTGCTAGTGTTTTGTATCAATAAAAGTTTTAAATATTTATTTTTTTAATCTATTTATTTACAAGAATTTTTTTTAACATTACATTAGGCAAAGTTATACAATAATTAATTATTATTCTACTACTCCACAAATTAAGATCTAGGAGCTCGTGTTTATTGGAGGATTATTTACATGCAAAACAATGATGTTCTAATGAAATATGTAAAAAATGATGAAAGACTTATGAAATAAATACAAACATTATTTGACAAAGGTATACAATTTAGAAACGAGATCCCTGAGACGTATGTGTGGTAAAACCATGTATGATCGTGTGAGAAATGTGGAGATCCGCAAAGAATGCAAGGCTGATGTAAGCGTAATGAATAAGATTAAGAAAGGGACGCTCAGATGGTTTGGGCATGTAGAGCGAATGAATGAGGAAAGGAGTGTAAGGAGAATATATGACGCAAATGTGAATGGTAGACGAAGTCGGGGACGCCCGAGGAAGACATGGCACGACCAAGTGAATCAGATACTTGAGTCGGGCGATGTCAAGAGTCAGAATAACAGAAGAGCATGTATGAGACGATGTATGAATGTGAACGAAGCAAGGAGTGTGTGCCAAGATCGAGTTGTTTGGCGGTCCGTCCTCTCTGCCTACCCCTGCGGGGAAACGGCGTGATGGTTAGTTAGTTAGTTAGTATACAATTTAGAAAAAAATAGTTATTGAAAGACAATAACAAAATTTTTTTAACATTTAATATTACAGATTAAGAAAAGGTATATTAAGGGTACAATATATCATTATCCAATTTCAGGGACTTAATTTGCTTTTTGAATTGTTCATATTTCAATGTTCCGGTTATACTAATTTTGTTTTTGCACAATAATATATTGTACCATCTCATACCTAAATACAAATAGTGGTGCTGAGCCGTGGTCGTTCTGGGCATAGGGATGACTATTAAGCTATTACTTTTGAATCTATTGCTTATGCGTCAGAGGGGTGAGTTTTTTTGGATAAAATATTCTTTATAAATTTGATATAAGGCGTTTCTCTTATACAATTCTGTGATAGATGGTACATTAAATTCCCGAAATATCTCTAAAGTAGGGAAGTTGTACGGTTTTCTAAGGATGATTTTTTTAATTATTCTTTGAATTGTAATTATTGGCTGTAAGAAAACCTTATAAGCCCCTCCCCACCTAATAATGCCGTACTGTAATAATAATATATTTCGATATGTTAATTAGTAGGTCAGCGTGTGATGAAAATAGATGCGATGAAACCAGCTAAAGTAAGTAATACTTTAAATCTCTGTGAAGAAATGCTTGATTAAATAATTGAATAGGTTTTGAGAGGAGTTCCCTGAAATCTGAATAACGAGTACCCAGTGGAAGCCGCACTGAAACGAAATGGCCTTAATCTATTCACCCCACATAGTGCCAATACTGCTGGATTGCAATGCTCAGTGCTCAGTACTGCGAACCGTAGAACACAGATGCGCATTTCTTCTGGTTTAGCCTTAAATTGCAATCGAACGCTTTGGGATTACTTGATTCTCTAGTCTAGAGTCAAAGAATTGAAATAAATTACTTTGCTGCGGAAAGAATCGGTTTAAAAATAATTTGTCTAACGATTTTTATTGATAGTTGAAAGTAAAGCAAGACGAAACCACTTTTACCCATTGAAATTGAGCAAAAGCTAAGTTATATATATATATATTTTATTTTTTTTCAAGAGTGGAGACGGTTTACATAAATAAAGTTCCCGTGAGCACTTAGGCCGTAGGCCCATTGTGCTATCTCCCATTTTACCTCATTCCTTTGACAGTAATCCAGTCCCTTTTACAAAGTTCACCAGGATTGTCATTGGAAATGAAGCTATATCTTCTGGTTCGACAATGTGTCTTCCCAGGTCTCATTTCTCCTCTTCACTCCTCCGCGGTTCCCTGAAGGCCCCACGAGGGAAGAGGGCTTCATCTCTCCTCTCCACTCCTTAGTTCCCTGAAGGCTCCACGATGGAGAGTCCACCTCCCCTTGGTTCCCTAAAGGCCCCACAAGAGAAGAGCCCACTCCACCTTGGCTCCCCGAGGGCCCCAGGAGGGAAGAGGACTTATCTCTCCTCTTCACTCTTCCTTGGTTCCCTAAAGGCCCCATAAGAAAGAGTTCACGGAGATGGCCTCATTTCTCCTCTTCACTCCTACATGGTTCCCTGAAGGCCCCACATGGGAAGAGGACATCATCTCTCCATCATCTTTCTAGTTTCACTTCTACCGCGTGTAAATTACACACTGCTTTTTTTATAAACATTCTTGCAACGTCAGTAAACTCAAACAGAAAAACGTGTCTTGTTGTGTCAACATGTGTTTTATTTCATATGCAATTTTTAATACTAATAAAAACGTTTTTATTCCAGGATATTGGGAGGGTAGTGCAATCGTCGCAATGACGCACATATAATTATACATTTTTACACAACAGATTTTTTAAATAAAGAACTATGTACATAGAATATGTAAAAACAAAATGATAATATATATTTTTTTTAAATAATCCATTGTATTTAGGGCTTGGTCTGTGGTGAGCTCGGGTCCAGCGCTCACTCAGGAGTGGCGTTTGGTGCTGGAACGCTGCGGTCACCACCGTATTATCGGAGGCCATTAGCCGCACGCTGGCTCCAGTGACCCGATGTCTTATCAGACCGGCGAATCAGTGCAATCCTAGTTCCGTTAACATTGTCGATGCACTGTTACATCTTCTGTATCCAAATATAATTCTGCATGCATTATTATATCGGATCCGGAATCGTTCCATCGAGGTGGTTCGGTAGTGACATCATGGTTCACTTGTATATGGACTAGTGCAAAATACATTGAACATTGGGTTACTGCATTGGAAGAATCTTCGGGCAATCATATTGGACAATACACTGATACATCTCCTCTGTCGTTCAATATCACTACCATCCGAGAGGTCTTCAGTGATGATGGGACCCAAGACCCAAGTAGTTTACTATCGTAGATGTGCATATGTTTTCCTCATTGAGTTGTACGGGCAGCATCTTCTCGGGATTTTTTCCATGGTAGAATGCGATTAGTGCCGTCTTCTTGGTATTGTGCATCATGTTGTGGTCATTTGCGTATTCTTCACAAATTTTTAATAGTATTCTCAACCCCTTGATCGACGGAGCAAGTAGAATCATGTCGTCCGCAAAGCTAATGTGATTTAGTCACAGATTATTTATTGATACGACAGCCCGCGCTGGTGTCCAGGCGATTTTATAATTCGTCCATGTATACATTGAACAGAATGATACATACATTAACATAATGTGATGTATACATTAATAAAATGACGTTATGCTTTTGACTCTCATGTTTATTTATTAATTTAATTTCCACAGTATAAATATACCATAAACAATAATTACATGGCACAAAAAGGAACTCCAGTGAAAAAATTATGGCTTTAGAAAATGCGTTCGTATAGAATATAGACCAATAAAGTTGATTCTAAATATATAGGTTTTATTTGATTTTTTGAGTTGACGTCACTGCTCTCTATAATTCTCCAGTCACCTGGTGATAGCATTTGTAGTTGTTTTGAAATATATGACACAAACCATTCAACATTTAATAATAATAATAATAATAATTGGATGATTTATATAGCGCCGTTTTTGTGAAAAATCACCTCAAGGGCGCTGCACAAACTTACAATACATTTCTAAAATCTAGAAAAACTACAAACTAGACAAACAATTAAAACAACTAATGGCTAAAAATTGCATCCACAGGTTCATAAGAAAATATATGTACAATGTCTCGACCAATGAACGCGATGCTTCTTAAAAATGTATACAGGTCCATACTTACCTGGGAGGTCGCTTGAAATTAACACTTATTGTCTATTAAGAAATTTAGATATAGTTCGCACGCAGAGGACATTATTGTGTACACTTGTTATATGTGTTTAATCCTGAAATATATTTTAATATTAGTATAAAATACATTCTTTGATGAGTGTATTTTGGAAATCAAAAGCAACATTTTATAGTGGGCGGTACAGTAGTACAAGGATTTGATCTTCCTAAATGTGATTCGTAACGAGACAGATTGATGTGCAAAGATTCAAGTAATTAGAAAATTAATTAGAAAAGTGTAATTAAGACATATCATAGAAAATAAAAGTATGATACTCTCAGATAGGTTTATTTAAATTAAGGATATGAGAGCCCAAAAAGGTAGGTTTTTAATTTGGACCTAAATTCTGTTGGGCTTGTTATGCATCTTAGTTCCGGAGGGAGTTTATTCCAAGCCTTAGGCCCAGATACTCCAAAAGCGCGATCTCCAAACTTTGTATTTGGCTTGCGTTTAGGTTCCATTAGTCTGCCTATAGCTGATGATGTTGCTGATCTAAGGGTTGACTGCCTCGGACCAGTATTTTCCGGGACACATAGTTCAGAGATATAAGGTGGGGCCATTTCATTGATTGATTTAAACACCATCCAGCACAATTTGTACTGGATTCTTTCAGGGCACTTGAGCCAATGAAGGTTACGAAGGTGTTCTGAAATGTGTGAATATTTAGAGACTCCGGTTATGAGCCGTGCCGCTGCGTTAAAAACGGATTGAAGTTTGTCAGTTTGATATTTTGGAAGGCTAGCATAGATACCGTTACAATAATCGAGTCGCGAGACTACGTAAGAGTTGATTAGTAGTTTTGTCGCCTCTGTAGGAAGATTTCTTCGGACGGACTTGAGTTGTCTTAAGTGAAAAAAACCGGTGCTTACAGTCCTATTTATTTGACTTTTAAACGAAAAGTCTGAATCTAGATTAACGCCAAGAAGTTTGACGGTTGTCTTGGGAATAATATCGCTGCCGGAAATGGAAATAGGCGAATCGTCTATGAAATGTTGGCGTTTGTTTGTGGCCGCCCAGAGAAACTCAGTCTTAGAAGGGTTCAGCTTTAGCTTGTTTGAAGACATCCAACGAGTTATTGCTTCTAAGCATTCAGCTACACGAATTTTGAGACTGCTGACTTCGTTTGGAGTGCAGTAAAAATAAACTTGCTGATCGTCAGCGTAGCAGTGTGACAAGAGACCAAATGACTCGATTATTTCGGCGACATCATTTGTAAAAAGGATGAAAAGAAGTGGACCTAAAACGGAACCCTGGGGCACTCCTGAAGAAAGTCTTGCGAAGTTTGAGAGTTTATTTCCAATCTTCACGGCTTGCAAGCGATTGGATAAATATGACGCCAGCCAATTTTTGATATCGGAACTCAAACCAAATGTTTCCTCTAATCTCTTAATGAGGAAGTCGTGATCAATCGTGTCAAACGCTGCACTCATGTCTAAGAGTGAGATAAGTGCTAACTTACCTGATTCTATGGCTAGAGTTATATCTGACAGCATACGAAGAAGTCCGGTTTCTGTTGAGTGAAACCTTCTATATGCGGATTGTCGATTTGTTAATAATTTGTTTGAATTCAAGTGACTGGTTATTTGAGTAGCAGCAATTTTCTCCAGGATTTTTGACACGAAAGGTAGATTTGAGACGGGTCGATAATTACCTAAGTTATCAGGGTCTAGTTGTGACTTTTTTAATATTGGTGTAACTACAGCTGATTTTAGTGATTCAGGGAAATCACCTGTACTGAGAGATTTATTGAAAACATGAACTAGGAATGGAGCTAAGACATTGACACATTTTTTTAATAACCAAGTTGGTATAGGATCAAGACTACACTGCTTATTTGGCGAACATGAAATTATCTTTTTTACTTCTTCAAGCGTTGTAAGTTTGAAGGAAGACAAATTTCCTTTAGAATTGATAGTGAATATTGGCAGAGGGGCGTGAGATGTGGAGGCACGAATGGTTTCAATTTTTTCCCGAAAAAACTTTGAGAAGGCATCCGGGGTAATATCTATTTTAGTTGGAACTGTGACTTCGGCAATAACAGTCTTTATTGAGTTCCAGAGACGCCGTGGATTGGCTCGCTCAGAGTCAACCTTTTCATTCCAGTATTCTGATCTTTTGGAATTTATTTTGCTCATGTACTGTTTTTGAGCAAGGATCCACTCATCTCTCGAAGTTACTGCAGAGTTTTTCCTGTATGACCTCTCTAATTTCCGCATAAGTCTTTTCTGGTTTCGGCATTCGTCATCAAACCAGCCGTCAGACTTTCGAACTTTACGTGTTTTTGACGTTGTCGGAGCATATTTGTTTAATAACAACAAAAGCGTTCTATTGTACGTCTCGACAAGTTCTGTTGGCGTCTTTGTTTCCCAAAAATTGGGTGTACATAATAGAGAGGTCTGAAGTTCTTCCAGAAAATCACAAAAACTAAATTGACGCCATTCCCTCGATATAATTGTTCTATACGGTATTTTAGGCAGATTAAAATCAATATGAGTGCAGACTAGCCGGTGGTCCGATAGTCCTATATCGCGAATATCTGCTAAGAGCGGCGAACCACTGTTCTTTGAAATAAGTACATCCAGTGTACCACCAGCGTCGTGAGTTGGGACGTCGACCCATTGGCAGCATCCGAAGCTGGCTAATAAATCTAAGAATTTAACGGTGTTTGGTGATGTAACGCGCTCGAGGCGAATATTAATGTCACCTGTAATAATGAGTGTATCAGAGAGTCCCACTAAGAGTTCCAAAAAGCGTGAAAACTCATTATAAAATTCTACAGAGATTGGTTTCGATCCGGGCCTGTACAGAGTACAGAGCATAAATGACGTTCCTGAAGAAGAAACCCTGCATCCAATATACTCAAACGTGCTAAAACTACCTAGAGCTACTTTAGTTAGCCGCAATCCTTGTTGGGCTATTATCGCGACACCGCCGTGGTTCACGTGCGAGATGTTATTTGATGGTTCCTCCGCACTTGGTCGGGCTTCCTCAAGCACCACATACCCCAAAGATTGGAGTCTCTTAATTGAGTACGAATCGCTGTTCTCATGCCAAGTTTCTGTAATGGTGAGGATATGAAGTTTTTCATCTCTGAAATTTACATTTACCAAATACATTTCATGTAATTGGTTTATCTAAGCACTGTTTATAGAGATTTAGACAAAAAATAGTTGTTGTTTTTATTGAAACATATTTAGGCCTAAATAATTCAGTATCAAAAATAGAGGTTTCTATATTAGTTTATCTTTATTATTTAAAATATTCAAAATCTTTAAGCTGTAAAAAAAAATTGTATTGCTACTCGCAACCCTCCAACTCTAAACTCCAAAATGGCGGATGTCGAACAGCTGATTCGGCGCTGTATAGTACCTTCACACGTAGAGTTCAAATAGACCCTCCAATGTCCAAGAAAAAAGAGTAACAATTAAATGTGGCATTTGATTATCGCAAGAGTACAAACAATGAGTTAAAATTATTTCCATGTTCACTTTGTTAAAAAGATTTTCAGATCAAGAAAAGACAGGCAGGACACAGAAAAAGTCTTAATAATCCAACAAAAATGAAATCACATAAACAAGTGTTGTCATTAATAATGCTTTCAAGAATGAAGCGATAACTCATCAAAATTTTAATAATTTAATGTAAAGGTGGAAAGATCACTAATTTAATTTCAGAAATTTCAGGAATTTCAGACAGTTCAGAAAGTTTTAATAAAGCTCAACGTTAAGACGCGATGTGAAGGCCGTTGACAACTTGGTTAAAACTTGTTAGCTTTGTAGCCATGACTCTGACTGTTACTGGACCGGTACCGATTTAAAACCTACTAGTAGCTGCTAGCGTAGGTTTATGTATCTCTCGAGCTTTGTGGGGAAGCGACGTTTATTTTGGATCTAAGCTTACTGGTAACATACTTAAAATTAGACAAAAATATAAATAACCATCTCTACATAATTTCTTTTAAAACATTCCACACCCAAATCGCCTCATTACAGGGCAATTAATTGACGAGTACAATATCAATTTTTTAACCAGGTTTGACGAGGCATCCCTTTGTATTTAATTTTTATATATTTTTTTATATTGGCTCCAGAAATGAGCGTATTATGTAGGACCCGCTTGTATTTTGATAGTACACAACTGCATACCCTATACAAATCGCAAGCGCGCACCACAGTTGAATTTGGCAATACGTCCGGTCTGGAGCCCCAACATACCTGAAAAATCTGTGTAGAAACGGGCGATACGTTTGATAGATATATTTTGATTGCAATGTTTAAAGAACAGGCGTCGGGTGGGAATGCTGCCCTTGTGTTACCGATATTTTGATGGATGATGCTCCAAGGAACTAGCGTCGTTGATTCTTTTGCCACCGGTGCACAGTCGGAAAATACACCATACGCGTGCCCAACATTTGTACACAGTTGACATTTTTCACAAGAGAACGGGTCATTTCTACGACTCGTTATTGAGTTGAACTGTTAGACCGTGAAACGATTTGCCGGCCTCTGTGTTTTCTCCCTCCTTCAACATGGGTCTCTTCAAGATCCAGATTCACTCCTTACTTTCCACAAAAATACCCTCAATACATCATTCCCAAAGATAACGTAGGCCCTGAGGGAAATTATTTTCCTGTATTGAGTTAATTTTTAAAAAACAGGAGGCCTGTGGACGAAATTTTTTTGCAGCCTATGTCATCTTTGGGGATGCTATGCTGAGGGTATTTGTTGAAAAAGGAAGGAGTGAACTAAGCTGATATTTAAAAGATATTTATTGTAAGAGGGAGAGGCCGAAAAAGCATTTCACAGCTATTGAGTTTAACACGTACCATTTACCCGTAATTCCACCGGCTCAGAGTTTTCAGGACTTTTATGTGGTACCTTCTAAAATAAAAAAAATGTATTTAGTTCACACGCGGTAGAAGCAAAACCTTCAGAAAATTGAAGCAGATAAGAGCGGGGAGTCTACGAAGCGCCGCACAAAGGGTGAGACCGATTAATCTATCTCATTCTCTCTCAGGCTAAATAATATAGATGTAAGTTTTTGTCTCTTTTAAGTGTCACTTTTTCGTTTCGTCGAGTTCCAAATCACAACGGCGCTAAATAAATTTTCACTTGAATAACAAGTTTTTAACTTCTAAAACATAAATAAGCTACATAATGTTGTGGGTTTCATCGTTCTGAAGATATGACCCAAAAAACAACGCTCGTCTCATACACAGTGTTAAAAAATGATTAATAGAAATACCACGTTAAAGGAATAAATTTCTTGTCTATTATTCTCAGACTTCGGACTCGGCTCCGGGAGGCGAAGTTTTAACATTTCCTGGGCAGTCTGTGAGAGCCATATATTATATTATTTTCATGATAATACTTCCGGCGGCTTGCAGTTGACATCTGAAAGGCGTCGGTATGAATGCGGGAAGACGTCGGCGTCGGTCCTATAATGGAAGATTGTATGAGGTATAGCCAATTACCCAAATGTACTTCCTCTACCTTCACAATGGCGAGGCGAAAATTTACAAGGGATATCTTATTGAAGTACAAAAAACATGACTCAATTTTTATTTATGGGTTCGGTGAAAATTTATATAACAAAATTTTGTGAATATCTTTTTTACTATAATCGAAAACCTCGCTTTCGTGTATAAATCGTTAACATTTTTTATGTTTGTAGAAAATAAAAACATTCTATGATATTGGCATATTAAAAACGGTTTCGGCGTGTAGAGTGGTTGAACGAAGAAATAAGTGTAAGGAAAATAGATGACGCAAATGTGAATGGTAGAATAAGTAGGGGAGGTCCGAAGTAGACGTGGCACACTCAAGAGAAGCAGATACTTGAGTCAGAATAATAGATAAGCGTGCATGAGGCAAGAAGTATGTGCTAAGACCGCGTTGTTTGGCGGTCTGTTCACTCTGCTCACGCTTACTTTGGGAAATGGCGTGATGGTTAGTTAGTTAGTTAATTTTTTATGAAGAAAAATGTAGGTGATGAAAAAAATAATTTGTAAATTACTTGTGACAAAGGTTTGTTATGAAGAATTTTTCACGAGATAAGGATACAAAATTATGGAAAAGCGAAATTTTTTTAAGGTTTCATGCTATGTTTTTATTATAGCCAACCGCTTTAAGAATTGCAGGCATTTTTATAAGTTGTTTTACCAGCAGCCAAAACGTTTGGCATTTCAAAAACCACGATCAATTTGGTTTCAAAGAGGTGAAAAAAACTACCCCTAAAAACAGAGCTGTTCTTTCTTTATTATATCTAGTTTTAATTTTGCGCCATCTCTTACGCCGGTGAATAGCCAATTTAATTGAATCTTCCTCCCCAAGGACTGGCTCTTAACTGTTGTGAACTTTCAAAATGAATTAAAAAATTTAAAAAAAAGTTTGATTGAGGATTGAAACATCCTTCCCAGAGACTGATTAAAAGAGTGAACACCGCTAACATCTAAGCCAAAATCTAAGTGGATGCTACCGACATTTATTTCGTATTGTATTGCCGTAAATTTTTAAATACAATGTCATCCGATTTCGGAAAAATGCGTGTGTGTGCGCGTGCGTATACACGAGTGCCACCAAAAGTACATGTCATTGACAACGAATGGGAAGAGCAACAAATTCGCCATTTGAGTGAGTCCTCACATTGGGGAAAAATCTGTCGATATCGGAAGGCATGCAATTCAACAACAGAATTGCTTTTCCTACCACGACCATTGACAAGTTTGTTCTGTGGCCCGGAGATAAATCACTTTTCTCTACTGTCGATGGCGAGGATAACCATTGGAAGTGTTCCAAAATTAAACTTCAATCGAATAAATTATCGATTTATCCACGAATCATTCTGAAAAAAGTAAATATCAAAATATATGCTCATAATTCCTATGTTGCTTAACTGCTTTTGAGTATGCCTAGAATGAAATCAGAAGAACACCAAACTCTTCTAGTATTCCGAGTAGTCGTAGTAACTAATAAGGAAATCTAAATGTAATTATTATATGCGCAGGTCTCTTTCCAGCTTGGGGTGCAATTATATTATTATCTTCTTTTACAAGATGTTAAGGGACGTACTTGATGTACTTTGACCGGTAATTTTTGACATTATTTGGAGTAAAAATTGTAAATGAAATTTTGGACTACTGTGATATTTTTGATGTTTTTTTTCTACAAAATCGTAAAAAAGTAGGGTGTTGGAGTGTTAAGGGCGGGGTAAAAGTTTGGATGGTTACTCTGCTGAGTGACCAATGACGACAATTATTTTTGTTTTATTAAATGAAGACAATTTTAGCAAAACTCAATCGAAAATCTGAAAAGAGAAAAATTAGAAAAAAGATATGGGCACATCTGGGACTCGAACCCAGGATTTCCTTTGGCTTTCCGAACCGCAACTCTACCAACTGATCTAATGTGTCCCTATCCGATTCGGCCATTTTTAACTGTATCACACTTCGACTAAGAACTACCAACATTAACTTAATTTTCTTAACGTATATTTCATTGGTTGCTATTTTCATGTATGAATGCAAAGATTCAAACCCGAACTAGATGCTGTCCAAATAGTGTATTGGATAAATTTTTATTCATATTATTTTTAATATGCGACATCTATTGGTGATTTAGCAGGGGTGCCCGGGTTCATAAGGGGAGGTTTGTCTAGGCGAATGACCAGGACATATTGAACTCCAGATTCCTACCCACCCCCTTAAACCCTTTTCCTTCTCAGAACTCTCCCCCCTTCCTTTCCTCAAAAAGACCCTCCACACAGCATTCCCAAGGATGACGATGAAATTATTTTTCTCAGGGCCTCCTGTGTGGAGCTCATGAAAAAAAAATCTATAATATTTAATTAAATAAAGACAATATTAGCGAAACTCAAATGAAAATCTAAATATAGTCAAATCAAAGTTAATAATAAAATAGGTTCTTAATTGTTTGATTTTGAAAAAAAAAACTCAGGAATTACTGATCAAACAAAGTTTGCCAAGTACATCCCTCAACACCCTGGATAATTCAATGCACTTTATAAGCTTCAACGAGTCATTCTTAAGATGCCATACGTGAAATCCCATTTAGATACTATTTAGATTCATCTTTACGACAAATCGGTTTACAGTATGAATATCAAAAAATAAATCACGGATAAATTGAAGCTTTTACAAGTTTTTATATGTATTGGAATCACAATAAAATTATTATTTACATAACAAAAAATATAAGCGTAAACCACAACAAAAAATGTTTTTGCATGACTTAACTATGAAGAAATAAACTATAAGAAACAATTTTTTTTAAATACCCCTTAATGGATAAGATTGTTTTTGATGTTTTTACATGTTCTATTTTTTTCATTCTTATAAAATTATGCACAAAATAAATAAAAACCACTTTTTCGCTTACTTCCTGGTGCAAATACGACGCGTGATTTTTAATTTTGTATGGCATGGGTATCGAAATATTTCTAGCGTTTATATTCCTCTTAAGCTGAACCAATAATTTAGATAAAAATAAGAACAACTAGGTATGAAGTTAACATGTAAAATGAGTTTTTAAATAACGACAAACCCACGCAAAACACCACCATAGATTTCAGGACATTGACATAATAAACATGATAGTGTAAGCAGTTGGGAGGGTATCATGCCAAATGGGAAAAATGCCAGATTTTCATTGTGTGTTATACGACCACATTATTAGGGAGGTCTCATTGATTTTATTTTACTGGACAACTTTATTTTAGCATACGTTTTAAAGAATTTCCATGCTGAATATTTACAAGAAAAAATTATAATTATTTTAGTTGTGTGAAGAGGGTTTAAACTATTTAGCATATTTTTGTCACCACATGAATAAAAATTAGAATAGTTTTTTTTTACATTTGCTTCACGTAGGGGGCCCTAAGGAAAATAATTTCTCTCAGGGCGTATGTCATCTTAGGGAATGCTGTGTGGAGGGTCGTTTTAGGAAAATAATGAGAGGAAGTTCTGGAGAGGAAAATGGTTCGAGGGATGGTTAGGAATTTGAAAGTCAGTGTGTCCAGGAGTGACAGACTTATGAATCCAGGCCTTCAACTATGGTGCAAGGCAAAGGGTCGAGAGAGTCCGGCAGGAAAAGGTCATGTATGCATTGGACTTATCACTCGTCACAGGCGGTCAACGTAACGGTTCTACGACAACTCAACAAAGTGGCATTTCACACCCCTTTGAAAAGTCACAAAAGTTGTCGAAAAAATTTGACTAATAGACCATAATCTAACCTAACGAAACCTATTTAACCAATTAAAAAAAAAATCACTTTTAATGACTTTCCAAAGAAGATGTTGAAGTTGCCTGATCCTGTGTTGTCCGGTCACCGGAAATTATAAAGTGTTGCTGAATAGGTACGTATCTGAAAACAAACAAAAAAGTTCATTAAATGAAGACAATATTAGCGATACTCAAATCAAAATCTGAAAACAGAAAAATCACAAAAAGATACGATCATATCTAGGACTCCAACCCAGAACGTACGCCTTGCCGGGGCGGAGTTCTACCAACTGAGCTTATGTGTCACTATCTTCTTCAGTAATGTATAACTGTATCATACTATCAAGAACTACCAACATATCTTTATGTATGATTGCAAGATTCGAATCCGAACTAAATGCTATGTAGATAGTGTCTTGGATAAGCTTTGCTCATTTTTGTTTTTCAATACGCGACTTCTATTGACTTCTCTCCAAGTCTCTAGACCCCAGCTCAGTTGGTAGAGTTCCGCTCCGGCAAGGCGTAGATCCTGGGTTCGAGTCCTGGATGTGACCGTATATTTTTCTGATTTTGCCGTTTTCAAATCTTTGTATGAGTTTCGCTAATATTGTCTTCATTTAATTAATAGATATATTAAACTTTGAGTTTTTACTTATCAAGTTAAAAATAAAAAAAAGGTCAATTTTTATTTCCTGAAAATCTGTATTTTGGAAGATTAAACTAGTATACCTTTCAAGCTGCATGTGAATAGATACTTACCGGCCATAAGAACCTACCTGCATTTGACGACAAAACTGTTAAGATCCACATTCATCGGAAACCCTACTCTGATGAGAAATTATGCAGGTACAACCTCATAAACAAACATGAATAACACGTCGTATTTGGGAGAAATGTTTGGTTTTGAATGAGAATTCAGGAATTAGTTCAATATTAGGCAAGGGTATTATTAATTTTGTCTTTGATGTGTGGCGGCAGTACTCGAATTTCCATATAATTAAAATGAATCTAGGTATTCAGATCTAGCTAGAATGCACAGTCAAAGCCATTCTGGTTCAGTTACAAGTAATCATAATATATGTTGAATTAGTATTTTCGTACGAAACCTTCCAAGAGAGCGTCATTTTGGAAGGAGAATTGGAATGACGTGAGTTGGGAGAAAGAATGAAAATAAATAAGTTACAAAAAAGTCACATTTCAGATATAATCTCTCTTTTTAAAATCATAAATAACATGTATGATTCATTTTTAATTAATCAAATTAATCTTAATATTAGGCCAAAATTTACGAGAAACTTTGAAACCTTTTGGATCGATACTACTAGTTTTTTCAAACCGACCTCAAGAATTACTCGATTATACAATAAATATTGCGAACATGAAGACTTGGATGTATTTTCAAATTCAATTTATGCCTTCATAAGGAACTTGTACTTACGTATTCCTGACGATCTCCTCACTTAGTGCTATAATATGTGTATAAATGTATATTTATATGCATGGTGCATGTAAATGTATGCATGTGTATGTATATATGTGTGTGTAGAGTATGCACCCGTATGCATATACATGTATGTGTGTATACGTACACGTATGTGTGTATGCTTGTATTTTCTAATATTTGATGCTTCTTGTTTTATGCACATACATGTAATATAGCATATTATTATATAAACATATTAAGAATGTTGAGGTGAATGGTGTGCTCACATTTAAATGGAATTATTGTCATTGTAATTATTTTCAATTTGTAAGCTTAATATAATAATTATAAGTGATGAATTCTGTTGGCGAGCCAACAAACAACATAAAAAACAAATAATAAAATAAAAATAATACAAACACAGCTTTAATTTGTAGCCACGGCGGGTATAATTAATGATTCACAAATTGAACTCATTTGCGGGTATTCCAAATGGTTCCATGCCAACTGAGAATAAAGTCAACTCAACACCTCCTTGAAAAGTCATTAAAAGCTTAAAAAAAAAAAATTTAATTAGCCAATAACCCTATCCTAACGTAACCTATTTAACCATTTTTTTTATTTATATTTTTTTATCACTCTAAATGACTTATCTGAGATGGTTCTGAGTTGGTTTCATTCCGAGTTGTCCGGTCACCGTGGAGTTAATGTAAAAAAAATGCAAATGCAACATTCACACACAATGTGCGTAGCTACGCGGAAACGACGAAAGAGGATTCTTGTCTTTGGCCAATATCACGGAGGTAACCTGGGGGTTAATGTGTCTAGGAGCGACGGACGTATGAATCCATCCCTCCCATTGGGGTACAAGGCGATGGGTCAAAAGAGTCCGTCTGAAGGTTCAAAAGTTTTTTTGTTTTTTTTTTCTGTTTCATTTCTCATGTTTTTCATGCTTATTCGATTTTATTTTATTTCTGTGTTGTTATTTACTTTTTACATCATCTTATTATTTGTCTTGTATCGCATTGCTGCATACATTCTGGAATAAAATATGATTATTATAATTATTAAAAGGTTTTCCTCAATCAGTCTCTCTTGATCCGGCCTGCCACGCAATAGATGGGCTAACGTATCCGCCGCCAAGTCGTTGGTTGGGTATTTTGGCGTTAAACGCAAAATTAAATTTTGCATGAAAAATGTCGCGCAGCCATTTACTTTGTTGTTAAATATATTGATTTATTTTTTTTAGATGAGATATGAAGCAAAAAAATAGATTCCACTTTTGTACGACAAATAGTCCTATTTGACTCCAACGCTCCCAACTCTTCTTACGCCGAAAGACCGGAAACTACGCATTCGCATTCTAACAATGGAACACGATTTGACGAAATATTAGAAATAGCACATCTAACTTATACCTCTACGGTTACATATTAAAATTTTCAGTTACCAGTTAATAGTTGCGAAATAAGTAGGAGGCGGAATGCGGAGGCAAAAATAAAATCCAGAGCCGCTAATTATTAAAGGCACAACAATTAAACTATCGTTATTTGACCGGTCTAATTTGTTTTATGGGGCCAACAGACTTAGCTATAAAAGATAAAACATCATTTGGTTTCGGCCTGTTTCAGCATACATCTCAGCAGCTCGCCATACTTTCCCCAATGTTTTTGCCTCCGCATTCCGCCTCCTAGTAATTAGGTAACTTCTTCCTAACCTTAGTATTTCCCATCTCCTTCTCTTTCCACTCCCTTCAGCCTTACAACTTCCCCAATTGGAGATGCCATACAAAATAATATATCACTCTTGTGCGGTATTCACATAAATTTAAAGAACTGACGAGATCTAAGTAAGGAGGTCTTCTCAAGCATTTTCTATAATCTATCTGCCAATCCCAGTTAGCATAGGGCATCATAATTTGGGGCGGCTGTGCTCTTAATTTTATTGATCCTCTGCAAAAAGCCCAAAAAACGATTTTACGTGCTATCAACAAGCGACCAACAAGATATTCCTCCAATAGACTGTTTACAGAATATAATGTCTTAAACATACGGCAACTTCATCTAAAATTTACACTAACACATTTCATGTTCAAATACAAGAAAAAAACTCTCTTACATCACAGTTACACCACCAGAACAATAACCAAACGACACTACAATGTTCCTACACTACGCACCACATCAGCTCAAAGACATTTCATGTACCTAGCTCCTAAAATGTTTAACCTTCTCCCCGAGAACCTAAAATCCGAAACCCAACCCCATATCTTTAAAAAAAAATTATCAAAATGGATCCTTACATTCAGTAACGATGATGTGTAAAACTTGCTATTTTAATTGAATTGTAATATAATCAATACATCTTGTAACTTAAACTACTTAAATGAATTGCATAAGTTAATGACTGTACACTGTACCTACCCAATCTGTAAACTTCATCCGCCATAACACAGGGACATCCCTAGCATGGCGGATGAATTAACACAATTTTTTTTGTTCATTGTATAAACTTCTTTTAATAAATAAATAAATAAACAAATAAAATAAGTTGTCCCCTTCCCACTCTTTATGCAGATAATATTGTTTTCAAACTTTCCCGATTCAACTCTCACTGCATTCGTTCTATACTACTTAGCATTCGATTCAACTCAAATAAACGACCAATAATTTATCTCGTTCGCAACCCAATTGAAGTACCTACCTACATTTATTAAATTTCGTCTAATTAAAGTCGATAAAACTTTTCCCAATTGAAAATAATAATTCTGACCATAGTCTGTAAAACTCCCTTCAACTGATCTTATGGCCACTGGCCTAAATTAATAATGATGGCCTAATTAGTATTTGATTTCCTCTTCTTGTTTGTTTAAGTTCTGGGAACTTTACCAATTTGGTTTGACAACATTATCTACCCAATTGAAATATTGGCTAATCGACTTTTTCACTTGAGAAGTTCAAATTTCAATTTGCGGGAATGTTTTCGAAGTGGTTAGCGGTGGGGCTACCGAAAACAGAAGAGCGAATTTGTATGTTTTGTGGATACGGAAAAGATTCCCTCCTTTCGGAATCAGCTGTCAAATTTGTGTGATTCTCTATGACTTTCATTTGCTTTTTCTATGGGTGACGTGAAGTCAAATGTCCGCTGCCGCATATTTTAGTTCAGAACATTTAAAATACGAATTACTTTTAAGTATACATGATTATTTTTCATTTAATGTGCGTTTCAAGTTGTTTACCGTGGATTCGACATTTGCGAAGCGTTGACCCAAATATACCTTTCCTTATATAAATATGTACCTTTACATTCCTACCTATTCTATCTACCCACCTAAACCTTTTCCTTAGCTGACAACAATAGTAGGACTAGTCACAGATGACAATAATAATTTCTGTCAGTCTGTTATGTGCTGTGCAATTGTCCGCAGTAACCTCTCGGTGAATTCAACATCCACATTAAGAAGTCTTCTGTCTGTGTTATGTGCTTACAATGATCTATATTAATCTCTTGGTGCAATCAACTGTCCTGAATTAATAAATGTTAAAGAAGTCTGTTATATGCTGTGCAATGGCCCACAGTGATCTTTCGGTGCATTCAACATCAATTGACATCTTCGTGTGTGCTAATAATTTTAGTTTAGAGTTTTATACATACATGTATACATATAAGATTTACAATTTATTATGGCAAACATAATAAAACCTTAATATTTTGAATTTAATTGTATTCCATCTCTAACAAAACGTCAATATTTGAGGTGGACAAACTTTCTTAACACCTTTTCAAAATTGAACACATTTTCAATTTCAGTAATTTAAATCGGGATTTTATTATAAAGTTGTTAAAAGATTAATACTGCAACTGCTGCATGACAATATTTTCTTTGTTTACGAAATAGCTTTCAATGTCTTCTCCGAAAAGAGTTATTCAACCTAAATGAAGGCAGAAAAAATCATTTTCAGATTGGAGGGCATTCACTTGTGCGTGTGTTAGCACGAATATTCACCTAACTAATAACTACGTAGATACGAACGTATCCGATTCGCAGGACCATTCACTATCTACCCACGAACGAAACATTTTTGCATAATGTACGTATAATAATATGCTTACTCGCGGCTCGTGCCACGTTTGTAGACATCAAAACGTGCCTGAACGTTGGCAATAATTTCAAATATTATATGGCACAATAGAAGGGGGAATGGTTACCATACGATGCGGGGCGGCGGCGCCTGTGAGCTGCAATATACACAGCACGGATGCTAAGTGTTCTGCAGATATTCATTACTTACTTCAATGGAGGAATGTAAATTAGTAATCATGATGTATTATTTTAATATCACACTTCAGGCGGGAGAAAACAAGGAACCTGTTTGAGAAAATTGGATTTGTTTAAAACCGATATATCTTTAATTATAATAATTAGTAGATACATTTGAATGTTTTTTTTAAAATTATTTTTATTTAGTTCTCACGAATTTATTATATTGTTATATAATAAATTCGTGAGAACTATATAGAAATGCATTGGTTTTGACTTTGGTACAAAAAAAATAAGACCAATTTACGCTTCCCTTCGTAAAAGTGCCAGTTTCCTTTTTATAAAATTTTCTTCCACACAGCAGACAAGAAGGTAAGGAGATGGGAAAGACTTGTATCACGTTTACATCAAGGTGTGTCAATTATTTCAACTTTTGAATTCAGAAACGCTCGGGGTCTAAAAAATTGCGTCAAAAAAATTAGTACTGCATTTAATTTTTTTTTAAATGGTTATTAGCTCGCTAAAATGCATAAGAAATCAGAAAAAAACCTAAAACACGTATTTTTAAATTATGGTCATTTATATATTTTTTAACAATAATTTACCATTTAAAATTATGTATCCAAGTAAGTCTACAAGAATACTGATTTTTCCAGAAAAATAGTTTTTTCCCCTTTTATATTTTTAACAAACACATCATAAATTTATATTTTTTTGCGTTCTTTGTACTGCAGTTATAGAAAAAAAATTAAGTTCGGTACAAAAAATAAAATTTGAACCCTTTGTTTTATTTTTTCCCAAATCACGATGTCAATTTTTTAAAAACTTCTGGCTATTTTAGCGAGTTAATATTGAAAACTTATTTCATTTATTTTTACGTTTTCGAATAGCTACAGATCATACGCAACTTTCGAGACCCCAGGCGTTAAAAAAATGAATTTTTTTTCTCTATGGAGAGCAACACAAGCTAATCTACATGTACATAAAAATGTTTTACATGTACCGATAGCGGAAATTTGAAATGCTGCATGATACAATACAGCCAAAAAAGAGCTAAACATGTTATTTTTTTTCCGTTTTTATTGCTCTTTCGATCTGGGCCGTCGAAATGTTTCCAGGAATATGAGTGCGTCGTTTGCGACGTGCATTTTAAGAGGAAATTTATCAAATGTTATTTTATAATAAAAAATCATAATTATAGGCCTTCAAAAACAGAAGATATGATTAAAAAAAAACTACTTTGCTCTTCTGAACAATTAACATTCAGTCCTTTACAGCATTTTAAATTTCCGTGATCGATATGCATGTAGGTGTTACCTTTATAAAGAGATTGGTGTACAATATTCATATAAAAATATTTGACAGTGTTGCCTTTCCTTAGGACCGGCGTAAAACAAAGAACTACCCTTCCCGCCAAAGGTGTGAAATTATTACAGCAATAATGAAACTTTGCAACAAAGATAAACAATGCACTTCCATTGGCCAATGGATAGAACACAAACTAACTTAAATATAAATTGAACACCAAGTCTTGAATAACCACCATCATCTGCCAAGGCAAACATTAACAACAAGGCAAACATTAAAGCAACATAATTCTATGAATAAGGTTAAATATATGGTGAAAAATTGGTTATTGGAAAAAGAATATTTATTTTGATACTTGATACTTGATAAAATTTATGAAAAAATGTTTAACTGTAGATAAAAGATGTAAATTATAACTTTAAATATATTTGTAAGGAATTATAAGCACCTGCTGTCAAGCCAATTGCAATTGGCTTAGCGGGACTGGATTGTTGATTTATAAAATAAATAAATAAATTTAAAAAAAAAAAAAAAAAAAAAAACAATATTTTCAAGATCGTCTTGTAAGTAATTTCTCAATAAGCGATATTTCCTAGGATAACGTAAAATTACATTTTTTTAGACGAAAATATACCTTTATATAGAATAACGTATATTTACGTCTTCATAAAATGTGGCTTATTGAGAGATAATGAAATACCCCCTAAGTACATATACAAGGAGTTCTGAGGTTAAATGCATAAACTTCGGGAGGTGATTCTACATGACAGTATGTACAAGTAAAAAAGGTTAAATAACAAAATTTTTGTAAAAAGCATTAACTTTGTGGCTCGCAATAATTTACAATAAAAACAGACATATTTTCTACTTAGAAAATCCCTAAATTATTATTCTAGTATTTTGAATAAATAAATAAATTTATCTTTTAGTCCCGTTCTAAATATTTTTACAATAAACCGCTCTGTTCTTCACGGAAATTAAACGGAAATACCCCTACCCCTTTGCTCACCTCCCACTCAAACACCTAAAATTTGTATTTCTGTCAATATTCTGTATCATAAGTTAGTTATAATATTCCCCTGACGAAGGAAGGGTGCTTCCGAAACCGGTAGAGTGTTATTAAAATAAAAGTGTTCTACAACAAATTTATGTGTGCTTTTATTGTAGATAAATAACTATTTTCGAAATTTCAATGTTTTAAGGAAGTTTTCGGGTAAAAAATTGTTTGCTTGGAAAAAACAATATGCTTCTTTGAAAAAATATTTTGTGTGGGAAAAAAAATTGGATTTTCGAAAAAAGTTATTTATATTTTTTACTTCTACCATCTTGTAGAATCACCATACATAGTTTGCGCACCTTACCCCAGGACACCCTATAAAGCTACGTTTCATTAGATTATAAAGATTTAATGTTAATTATATTTAATTTCATTACTAATATGTGTAACATTGTATTTATTTATTTATTTAAGGAACATTAACATATACAATAAACATAAGAGGATGATAAAAAAACATTAATGGATGATAAAGGAACATTAACATATACAATAAACATAAGAGGATGATAAAAAAACAGACCAATTATTGATGTTCACAGATAGGTATTTAGAAACAAGACTAACTGAATATAAACTAGAATATTTAAAAACAATAATAAGAGTACAAATGTGAATTCAACAAATGGTAAACTAATACACAACATTAAAATAAGTGTGATTATAACTGAAATAGACTGCAAAATAGGGATTTGGGTTGGGAAGGGTAAGGGGAGGAGAGGGATAAGGGAAAGTTGCCACGCAAGTAATATAAAAATATTAGATACAATTAATTCATGTGTTATTCGCACCTAGAATGTTATACAGTGAAGTTCTGTAGCGACAGTAACAAGCAGTAAATACGTCAGCACGTGTGTCTATATTTGCAAATTTGTTGTTATAGTAGTTACATGTCCTTTGTATAAATTCATTTTGATTGGAATTGGTGTTGCATCTATCAATATAGAAAAGGGTATTTTGTCTACTATATCGAATGGACGTGTGGAAATTTATTTTGTTTATCAAATCCGGGCAGTTAACTTTTGAGTTAATAATTTTATACAGGAGCATCTGATCAGCGACAAGCCTCCTGTTGAGTAGTTTGTGATTCGAAAATGTTTCTCGATTTCGTCGTAAGAGTTGTATATGTTGAATGATTTAAAATTGAGGAATTTGAGAAATCGCTCCTGAACTCTTTCTAACATGTTAACATAAACAATATAGCGCGGGTTCCAAACCTGTGAACAGTATTCCACGTGAGGACGAACATGTGAATTGTAGAGAATCAGATAAGTCTTAGTGTTTTTGAAAAATTTGCATGTTCTCAGTACGAAACCCAGACTTTTTGTTGCTTTAGTGACAATGTTAGGGTATTAGGGATTAATCCTCCCTTTCCTACCCAAAACCTTTGGCAGAAAACCATATATTTTTTTTATGTAATTTTTGTTTTATGTAATTTTTTGTTTTACATAAATTTTTGTTCTATATAATTTTTGGCTTCGTATTCCTTTCTTATAAATTTAATTATGTCTTATTCCTTATTACGCTGCCTTATAAGAAGTAAAGTGACAAGGAGAAAATCCATAATTGGTTTTATTTTGGCTATATTACTTATGTAGAAACGGAAAAAATGTATACCTAGTGTTAATTTCCCGAAAATAAATAAATCAATAAATAATGTCACAAATTCAGTGCAAGACTTCAAACGAGTGACAACCGCGTGGGATCATTTTTCTAATTTGAATAGCTTGGTTTAACTTTAAATTTGTGATGTGTTCGTTGAATTCTGTTCAATTGAAAACTGGCTGAAGCAGAATATACTGAGCGCTCTGAATTCGGTCCATGTTGGTCCAATGTTTCGTTCCATTCTCCTGTTGAAGCTGAATCTGAACTTTGCTTTGTCCCATGTTCTCTAAATCCTAATTTATCTCCTACATATTTTAAAATGTGCCTGCTCTCGATACATGATTTCGTAGCGAGACGGGAACAGTACGTCATCCGTATATTAACGATTTTTAAATAAATTAAGAGTAAAGTAAAAATATTTACTAACTAAATTTAAATCAGTGACATAAATTTGAATCACAAATATGTGTCTGACTGAACAGCGAGCGTTAAAAATTTTGAAATATAAAATAAATTTCAATGAGTTTTAACTTTTTAAAGCACGTTTAATAATGGACGAAACTTAAAATCTAAAGTAAAGCAAATAATTTATTTAGTAAAATAAAAATGAACACATAATACAGGGTGCAGCAGCATAACTTCCTTTTTAAAATGCGTGCCATTCAGTCGGTTGATGTCGTAGCGGAGCGCTAGTGATCTCGTTCGAGAGGCGGAACTATAAAGTTTTGTCCCGACACAGTTTAGTTGCCATCATGCGTTGAAACAGTGAGAGCGTGCGTTTGCCGTTGAATCCTAATTTTCGAACGTTCTGTGATCATGATTTGTTCCCAGAGCGCCTCATCTCAATTAGTAGCTATTTGAAGTGGCCGGCCCGCTCCCCGATTTGTCCCCTTATGAATTTTTTCTATGGAGTTTTTTGAAATCCCGTAATTATGTGAACCGTCCAAGGACCCTACAAGATTCGAAGACCAACATCCAGGAAGGAATTGCCAGGATAACGCCTGATATGCTGGCAAGAGTCATGACAAAGGCCAGAAATCGGTTTACTCAGTGTATGGAGAATGGGGGACGTCACCTACCTGATTCGATCTTCAAAAACCAAGTAAAAAACTTTAGGTTTGTGCCTACATTATAACAAACAATTAAAAAAATTCTGATTCATACAATGGAAGTAGTTCATAGTTTTGAAAAATGGAAGTTTTGCTCCCGCACCGTGTATATTACGCATTGTGTTATTTATTCACAACAATCTAAATCACGTGTAGAGCCGCTTAATGAAACTAGCAAATAAATAAATTGATCACGACATTTCTGCTACGCGTTCATTCAAATTGCCTTACGTTCAAATTAGATTATTTGATTATTCAATTCAAAAAGGTCAAACACAATATGCATTTCGTAATTGACTTAAACGAGTAAGTAGCGTTTGGACACGTTGGGGCGTTTTGTGTGATAGAAATATTGGTACCGCAGTTGACCGCAAAATTAATCCAGTTTCCAAATTTAAAACCTTTGGAAGTGCAAAATACATCTTATTTTGAAAACTTATGTTTTTATTGTAGAATTCTATTCTGATATTACATTTTTATCTGTACAAAAAAGAGAAATAAAGTTAAAATTTTTATGTTTTTTAATTTATTTATTACAAGCT
The DNA here is from genome assembly GCA_936435175.1 of Glyphotaelius pellucidus. Taxonomy (NCBI): domain Eukaryota; kingdom Metazoa; phylum Arthropoda; class Insecta; order Trichoptera; family Limnephilidae; genus Glyphotaelius; species Glyphotaelius pellucidus. The sequence goes on along the minus strand of OW386551.1, from coordinate 9,762,633 downwards.
TTTCCCCGCGGCTTCGCTCGCATGGTATTACGGGAAATTACTGTAGCGCTTGCACTTTTCAATTATCCCCCCCCCCACCCCCATACCCTCCCGCATTCCATATATTCATTCCCTTACATTCAGTTTTCAAACATCTCGCCTACCACCTAAATTTCATAATGCTATAGCTCAAAGAAAAAAAGAATTACTTTTCCAATATTGTTCATCCGTTCGGAATTTATGCGCTTACAAACATTTCAGATGTTTATTTTTATTTAAATATTTGGATGTTCGTAAATATAATAAAAAATACTCTATTTATCATTCAGTCTTTATAATCGTTACGAATAATATTTTTAATATAGGAACTCTCATCTGACATTTATTCAAAGCTTGTCCAAAAAAAAAAACGAATTCTAATATTTGAATTTTCTGCAGTAGTAGCTGACTGAGTACCTACCAGCATAGAGCCCAAAAATATATCAACATTGTTTCCATGGAAAAGATTTTTTCTGACGTTAGCAAAAACTCGCTTTTGTTAGCGACAGAAAACGTATAAGAAATATAATATATTTATATTTATAATTTCATAACTCCAGAGCTTAACATCATATACAACCTGTAGTCTGCGCATATAATTTAGCTTTCTATTGGTGAAAGAATTATTAAAGTCTTTATATTGTGTTATGCGTGAAAAGGTCATAAACAAACTCGAGCAGTTTCGCATTTATAATATTAGTATGGATAAATACAATGTGACAACAAAAATAAAATATTATACAGAAAAAAGAAAAGTCCCAATAAACTACTTTTAAGCAGTTTGTCGATGGTTACTTTTACTTTGAAGATATAAATAAACCTATTTTACTTTGTTATGCAGTTAGAATTTTTGTGTTAGTCTAATACAAATTATTTCTTTCGGCGAGCCAATTCTTCAACATAATATTTGTTTTACCATTTGTACATTTTTAAATTTCGGCAGGTAACATATCCTGTGGTCAGAATGTGCAAATCACACGCAGTAAAAGTAAATTAGACATTAGTGTGGAAAACTAAATTAGACATTAGTGGGGAGACTACGAAGCACTTTTTTATTAATGATTTGAAGGATGTGTGAAGGAAGGATGATGTTTTACATATTTTTTTTTCAAATTTCATTGCACCTTTTCCTATAATGTAGGAAAAGGTGCAATGATTGGGTGAAAAGGTGAAATTGTTCGTGACATATCATTGTACAAATATATTAATTTATTAATTAAATAATTTAATAATTTAATGCTCAGTGGAATATTGCACAGCCCCTCATTAAATTTGACGTTGCTAATAATTTGCATCGTGTGTAACGCGTGTTGTCGTGCTGTGGCGGCAGATGGCAGGCCCGGTCACCGTGGTGGAAAGGCCCACCGCTTTCGACGTCAAACCACTGAATCGATAAATTATTCTCGTCGATACCCAGATATTATATTAATGATAATTTGAGTTTGAATGAGTATTTAAGCTAGGAAAATTTTAGTAATTTAAAATAGTTGATTTATGGGCATTGGATCATACATTAAAAACAATTCAGAGATCTTATTACTGTCAATATAATGTATTTCTCATACGTTGGTAGTATTCTTGATCTTGCATCTCGGGTGTGGAATCCAGGCCACGCAGTACACGAAAATAGTAATGTTATTTAAAATCATCGATAGTCCTGATCTTCTTCAACGCTTATTTTGAAATAGTGATTTTCTATGGTTAAATTCCAGATTTAAATATAAAGTAAAGTTTTCTCTTTTTAATACCGTTTAGATCGTATTTATTACCATGACATTAATTGAGTTACAATAATTTATATGAAACCTATGTGAGGTTGTCTCAAATTTAGTTTCCTGCGATTAAACGGGTTAGAAAACCTTTTCAACGAATGTTCTCTATGATATACTAGCAGACCTGGACACACGTTGCTGTGGCTAACGAAACACAATGCCAATACCCATCCTTTATGACTAACGCCATCTGTTAATTTGTATACATATCAAATCCAAACCGCCCGCTTGCCAGCCCGCTGCCCGCTACCTGAATTGAATCTTTGAATTTTTTGGTTTGTCTCTACCATAATATGCATGTATTATACATATAATCCTCTTGAATCACTCTATCTATTAGTGAAAACCGCGTGAAAATCCGTTGCGTAGTTTAAAAAATCTAAGCGTACATACAGCGGGAGGGACTTCATTTTATACTATGTAATGATATTTTTACAAATAGGTTATAACAATTTTTTTATTTATTTATTTCATCCAAAATATTTTTAATAAAATTTCTACAGATAAGTCAGGAACGCTTCATACGTCATATATACGTCTGGTAATGTTATATTATCGTGAAAACAAGCTTACGGGTCCGAGTGGTAACAAAAAAATTCTATGAATTTTTCTGTAAAGTCCCTTAGATACATTATCATAATAACAGATTTTCATGTTTTTAATAATTTTTTCGTTTGACGTGAGGCGTAGGTACGTAGAAAAGGTCACACTTTATTTGTAAGTCGTATAAATTTTGAATAACCTACGTTTTACACACATACTTAAATATCACAATTGGTTGGTTGAGCCCCACTCAAAAAATAATGGAATGATAATATTACGCCCACTTATGGCTCTTACAATTTAAGCTTAACGTTAGTGATTCCTCGAAAGTTTTGTAGACGGAAAGCTTCATGCTAAATCACCATTTTAGACTAATCTTTTCTCTGAATCAGTTTGCATTATAAATTCAAAGAAACATGCTTTGGATAAATTGAAGCTCTTCATACCGTTTCTATGAAGAAGACAATGTTTCTTTGTTTGTCCAGTATGCGTTCCTACACCATTCATCCGATTGCGAAGAAACTTTGGAGATTTGTTGTGCGCACACCCGAGAAGGTTTCCATATATAATTGTGAGCTCTGGCGTTGTGAAATTTGCATAAAAAAATATAATAATGCGACACAATACAACATGCGAGTTGTTAGGAAAATGTGGGAAGGCGGGAGAGGGAGGAGAATTCTGGAGGGGGGAGGGAAACGAAGGAGAAAGGTATACGATAAGAGAAGGGGGAAGGCGAAAAAGGTGGAAGGTTAACGGAAAAGGGGGGAGGGGAACGCGGAAGAGAATAGAGGGGGACGCGGAAGCGGGGAAGGCAGGTAAAGTGGAAGGGGAACTCGGAAGGGGAATGGGACGCTCATGGGGAACAATTTTGCTTTTATATAGGCGGACCAGTTCAGTAGCTTTCCAGAACGCCGGGTAATATGACTTGAGAAGGTTATCGAAAGCACTGACCGCTGTGTTTGCAGGCGCCTGTTGAATCGCGACCTTTCTAAATATATTATATACTTATTTAATAATAATTCATAAATGAATGCAATAAACAATTCGGTTTATTTAGGTTTGCGTGGCGTGCAAATGCATGCGGGTACTGGCTGGTTACTTCATAAAAATATAAGCGTAAACTAAAAAAAAATAAATTCAATAGAAATGTATGAATATGTACAAGAAACAACATTTGAAAAATTCATTTTTATGACCAAATTTATCTTTGAAATTTCCCATTGCGTAATTTTTTCTTTCGTATAAAATTATAAAAAAAAAAAATAAAAACCACTTTCGCGCTTGAAATCGTGATCTCCGTCTGTCAAGTAATTTTTACGCCAATTGACGTGGCGATAAAGACAATGTACTTTACAATATACTAACAACACATATTTTTGGTCTTTGGATTCCTCTTAACATATCACAACAACCGAGCGTTGTAAGAAGGACAAGAAGTTGTGAGAAAATTGGATGAGAATTTTTGGGAAGTGGCTGGAAAATAAAATGGAATTTACAAACAATTAGACAATTTATTAGGCATTTGTTCAAAACACTTGATAATATACACTAGAAATGCCTTTCATGTAGATTTGAATGAAAACCAATGTTACCACTAATTAGTACATTTTGGTTCTAGCCTAGTAAGCGCTCTGTCTTTATTAAACTTGCCTGACCATAAATATATGATGATTTTTGGGCTGTGCGTTTTTATCAGCAGGTGAAAGTATTGTGAGCTACTCGCATATAGCATTCACAACACTTTTTGTAGTATGAGATCGAATTTTTATTTTTCACTTGTACATATCACTTTTTTAATCCGGATAGAGTTTTTAGAGTAATATCGACACAAACCGAGTGTTGGTATTTAAGAACCCTTTTTAGGAGATCTAACTCCTTTGCTGTTTTTTTTTAAATATCCCGACCGAAAAGATAATTTCCTACCTACGACGATGAAACTCAGTTGTGCATTTGAAATTTAAGCAAAGAATGGCTAATTTTTGGATCACTAATGTTCTTTATTGTGTTTTCTTAATTTGGGAGGTTGGTATTTATACCGCCGTCCCGAGAATCATGTATTAGATAACCATCATGCCATAGATCACTTAAGTGGTTCACTACGTTTGGAGACTTAGCAGGGATTCCCGGGTTCGTGGGGTAAGATTTAGAGGCGGTAAGACGCGAATGCGTCTCTTCAATTGCGTGACGGGAGAGACGGATGGTTGAAGGGACATTTGAACTCTAGCGGAACTCTCTCTATCCTGTACCGTGCATTGCAGTGCGAGGGATGAATTCTTACATCACTCCTGGTGACACTGACCCCCAGATTCCTACCCACCCCCCAGATTTCTACTTTTTTCATTCCCAAAACTTTCTCTCCCTCATTTCCTAAATATACCCTCCACACAACATCCCCCAAGATGAGATAGACCCCGAGGGGAATTTTTTTTCTGAGGATCTCCTGTGCGGAACTATGTAATGTAAAAAACAAAAAATTTCATCTTTCGATTGAATTTCTCAATACGCAGAAAGAAATATATTGAAAATACTCACTTCTTTTCACTCTGAACTGTCAATCATTGAATTATTTTTGTAATAATATGAAGTGGGCAGTAACTTCCGACGAAAATAAATAAAATATAAAGAAAAAAAAATCTAGAGATTGTGATATATTAAAAGCACTCGATACTAAATTGACTAAAAAAGATTCAATTTTAGCTACCTCACCCGACTGCCATAAATAAATCAAACTTACCTTTCTAGAATTATTTGACTGAAAGCCTTTCTCAGACTTGCGTTGTTTAACCTTTTATTCGACTGGACACATTCAGTTTTCATTAAGTCAAGAAGTTTGGCAGACCTAAAGGTAAACAATCCTAGAAATTCATACGAGCTCCGAAAACCACAGACGAATAAAATAATTAACTGCCTTACCTTGGTCTCTCAAGAAACTATTAATCTAACTTAGCGAATAAACACAGGCCACTAGTAATTGTCTGGAGTGCTTAGACATAATTTATTTCTACCTCTCGACTATAATTAAAGTAGGTAGATGCTAGACACTACGCAAATATTTACGTGTGTCATCTAGTTCTGTAGTCGCAGATAACTTGCGATTCAATTGGACTGTAATTCGTAATTTAGGATTTAATCAAAATAATATGGCGTTTCAATATGACACAACATGGGGATATTATGTTAGAGTGGACACTGGAAGGGAATCTGACTCCTCTGGATTTATTCAGCACCTTCTTGTTTTGTTATTATGTCTGATAAATCACTTGGCTGAGCACATGCACAAGTCTCAGTTTGAATCAAATTAAAGAACTGAGATATCAAATAGGCGATAACTGCGATAGTTCCTTTAACATACTCCAATTACACACTGAGAGATAACTAGATTGGTAATCTCTGCAAGAGGCTTCTCTAGCACAGTCAATATTAAGAACTGAGAGATCAACATGAGTTGATCATTGCACTGGTTCCTAATAGACTTCTTTAGTTGATATTGAATGCACCGAGAGATCACTGTTGTTATCATTGTACATTACATAACGGACTGATTCTTCCTTGAGAGTTATTTTTCCACAATACTACAGGTAGACAGTAATTGTCACGTAGGTGAATTGGCACATATTATGAGACATGATAGGTTTTGAAGGAAGTTGCGTCAACAGGGTCCATCAATTGGTTTTCAGTAGGTTTGTCAGACTTCTTTCGAATTCTTGAAGTACATTGAACTACGTATTTAAGATTCTATATATTTTAATTTTTCTAGATATTTTTAACAAATTTAATCGATTTAACGTAGGTACACTCATGAGGAATGAATCAGGGAAGGGGGAGGGGAACCTGGGAGGGGGGAGGGGAGCTCGGGAGGGGGCTTGCGGGACGGAGGAAGGGGGGAGAGTGGAGTGGAGAGAGGGAAGGGGGAGGAGGCGGAGTGGGAACGCGAGAGGGGAAGGAGACGCGAGAGAGGAAGGAGAGGTAGAAAGGGAACGGGACGAATGGGAAAGGACACGCAAGGAGAAACAATTTCTTTATTAAATGGCATAGCAACAAATGCCGGGTACCAGCTAGTAAAAAAATTATTTCCACGCGGTAATTTTCACAGTAAACTTTCTTGTCACCATGTGCTTGACAACAGGCTTGTCTAGTTGTTCAGAAACAAGTTTGAATCTGGTCACATAACAAAGCATTCAACAAAAACTAAATATTTTACTATTCTACCTCCCCACACACAACAAATCATCACTTACACAACAAATCGTAGATTTTCTATTCAATCCAGAACAAGCGGGGTTATCATCCCGCACTGTACCTCTGTTGACAATTTGTTTGAGTTTATTTCCCCCGGGGAAACCTTCGGATTCAAAATACCCCGAAATAGTCAAACAGTAACTGCTTACACAACCTCTTAAACTTTATCGCTTACCGTTTGTTTTGTGAATGTAAATTAAAGGCACTACGTATGACAATAAAACGTTCAATACTTAAAGCAAGTTTACCAAGAGATTAAGGTAACGATACTATGGGCTTGGTTACAAAAGGTTATACAAACAACTTACCTACTCTTCTTGTTATGTATATTCTACATATTGTTTCACAAAATACATCGAGTTTGGTGACTAAAGATGGTTATTCGAGATGTGAATAAAAGTTTTGTTTTCGAGAGTTTCGTTCTAAAACTTATACTAGTTTGAATAATGCAATTATCTGAACGGTAGACACATCGTCTACAAAATTATGTTATTATTATTTTTTTTAATTTAAAACCCATATCATCCTAGCGATCGGTTGACACTTTATTTTTTTTTGAAAAATTATGAAAGCATCCATTGTTAATTTTTTTATGTTAGTATACCTGATACTTTTAGTTGTCAAACAGTATTTTTGACGTTTCACAATTCACGCGTTGATTATTTCAATTCAAACTGTTTGGAAGGCAATTTTTCTTCAAAAATATCTCTCGTCGTAAAATTTATGTATTTTTGGTATATTATAATATAATGTTATTTATGTTTGTTATTTTATAGTAAGGAATAATGTATGTCATAATGTTGATACATATTGAAATTATTAAAAATTGATTGAGGATAGAAAAAAGAATATTTTATAAAGTGAACGATTTTTTGATCAGTAGGATGATATCCCCGTGTGCTGTTATGCATTCGTATGATGCTTATATTTAGATTTTTTTGTTGTTTTTGTTACAGTTTGTCAGTAAATGAAATTATTTCTCATCTGGAAGATGACACAAATTTGTCTGCTGATATTTACATTACTTCACCTGATAATTATGATAAAAGTGACAATGATAGTGGTGACGAGGAATCTACCCATAAATAATTTGTCGAGGCAACAACTTTTAGCAGAAGCTGAATTTAGAGCCACTGTTATTACAGAAACTGGTTTTGATGTAGAAGACAGTTTCTTGGACGATCACACTCTCCAACCTATGACTAGTAAATCATCAGCAAAACCACTTCCGCAGAAAAAAAACGTGTTTCAGTATCTAGACGTTGGAGGGCTGTTGATATTCCAGATAGGCCTGAAAAGGTGCTGTTATGCATTTGTATGATGCTTTCATTAGATATGTTTGTTGTTTTTGTTACAGTTTTTTAGTAAATAAAATTATTTCACATCTGGAAGATGACACGAACATTTTGTCAGCTGATATTTATATTACTCCCCTGGATAATTATGATAAAATTGTCATCAGCCAAACCTCCGCAGAAAAAAAATCGTGTTTCAGTATCTAGACATTGAAAGGCTATAGATATTCCAGATAAGCTTGAAAATGTGACTACAATAAACAGTTTCCTTGAAGACATTGTATAATTTTTACAATACAATTTTTGAGTTGTTTTTCAATGAAGAGGTAATTTAGCTAGAGCGTTCAGAAACTGAAAAGGTGCTATTCAAAAAGGCAAACATAGTTTCAGAGTTACTGTGATTGAAATAAAACATTTTGTCGGAATATTATAATTGTCAGGATATAATAGTGTGGCGAGATACCGAATATATTGGGAACAACAAATTGATTGCAATTTTCAAGTAGCAGCATCTCTTATGCCTAAAAACAGATTTGAAGATTTGCTTCGTTAATGACTGTAATAATTCGCTGACAATAATAATTTTCCACCTAATGATAAATTTGGAAAGGTTCATCCAAAGTTCATGCCTTTCAATTATATTAAATGTCCCCAGCGAGATTTTTGCTCTATTTAAACGAGTCATGTTTTATTAAGCTTTTTCGCAATTTTCGTTGCGATTTTAGCACTTAAAATATTAGCATAGCGCGCTCTGTCCAACATTCGTAATTACATATCTCTCCATCTTCTTCCTTTTCAGCCGAGAAGGGACTTTGTATACTGTATTATACCTCAAAATATCTATTTTCTATATCAATCACAACTCACTGCGAAGCCCCCGCAATTTTTGAATGGGTGAAATTGACTACAATTGATACTTTCTATTCCATTGAACTCATAGGCATTTTTTTACTAGCCTGACTGATGTGATTATAATACAGGTGTTAAGGGACGTACTTGACTTATTTTAATCAGTGATTCCTGATATTATGTGAAGTAAAAAATGTTTACGAAATTTTGGTATTTTGGCGACATTTTTGATGTTTTTTTTTTTCAACTAAATACACAAAAAAATCAGTAGGTATTGGACAGTTAAGAGCGGGGTAATAGGTTGGTTTTTCGGTTGAATAATCCATTTGTGGAAATAGTTTTCAATATACCGACCAACAAATTAGTTTTTGATTAATTTTAGGGAAATCGACCGTTTAAATTTTATCAGTTTGCACATGTGTGTATAGTGTAAAACAAAACAAACGAATAATATGGATATCCTAACAACACAAAAGTAAGAAAAACATTTATTCTATAGAGCTTATTCTGTCGGTTATTAAGGATTATTTAAGGTTGTTAAGGTATTATTAGGACAAGATATCATATTATAAAAATAAGAGTCCGATACATCCTTTAATATTTTAAAGGCGACAATTTGTACGTATGTTTGTTACTGTTTCACGCAAAAACTACTGGATTTTAATGAAACTTTACAATAATGTAGCTCATACATCAGAATAACACATGGGCTATATATAATGGTAAGTTCTGGCGTTATGAAATTTGTGTAATTGAAAATGTGTACATAATAAAATGTGTATATAATACTTCATATATTTTAGCGGCAGGGAGGAAAGGCAGTGGGAAGGGGAACGTGGGGAGGTGATGTTCGCGGAGAAGGAAGAGAAGAGGGAGGGGGAAGGCGGGGAAGGTGGAAGAGTAGTATGGGGACGCACGGGAAAGGACATGCAGGGAGAATCAATTTATTTGTTTGAATGGCATTGCAAGGCATGCCGGGGACCAGCTGGTTTATAAATAAAACAACAACAAAAAAATTTCAATTTGATAAAAATATGTACTAATTGAATCTTCCCTTGTAATGATGAACGGGATAAACCAACCCGTATGAAACTGCAAGTTACTTTCTAATTAAATCAACTAACTAGTAAGGGAAAAAAAGACCTTAATTAACAACCTTCATGGTTCACCAAGATATGCCTATGATATTATAATATATGTTATAGAAAGGTAAATGCTGGTAATAACTTTAGTTTCTAAATGAATAAATACCGATTTGTGCGTGATTTAAGGTTATTGTGGAATATTTATTTAAAAAAATATGAATACTAAAAGCTTCAATTGAATTTCAAATAATGGAGCAATATTAATTTTAAACGTCTTTATTAATTTAAGCGCTTATATTTAAATCAAGTGCATTAAACAGTGGGAACAATATTGAAAAAATTTACCGAGATATTGAGCTTTGAAATATCTATTTACCTGTCAAATAATATGACCAGATTTCATGTTTGTTCAATACTCAGCAGGGGTGCACGAGTTCATGGAATGAGGTTTGTCTAGGTCTTGGGGGCCAATGCGTTTGCCCACATACTGCATGGTGGGCCGGATCGGGAGATATTGGTTGAGGGAAACTTAACCTAGACCTCTCTAGCCGGTCTCTCCCAACCCATCGCCTTGCATCGGAGTTGGGATGAATTCGTGTTTACTGATGGATTCTTCCGTCCTAGACATATTGATCTAGTTTTTAATTACTTTTTAAATATGAATACCGCAAAAGAGTCCCAACTGCTCCAATCTGGAGCCAGTGAGACTATGGCATCCCCATTTGGGGTATGTTGTGAGGCTGAATGTAGTGTGGAGGGGAATGAGATGGGGAAGAGGAAGGTTGAAAGTATTCTGAAAGGTTCTGGCTATTCAGATGTGGTCACCAAACACGGCTAAAGCCATTTCAAGCAACGTTTCAATTATTAATGGTGGTCTTACACCAGGGCGATACTGAGAGTATCTTCCACTCTGGAACGCGCTGCAAATATACTTTATATTAATTTTAATGAATACATTGTGAAATAACACAAGTTAATCAAATAAAATTTATTTGCCTCGCCGGGATTCGATTCCGCGACCTTCGGAATGCAAGTCAAGAGTATTACCGCTGGACTGCGCCGGCCGTCACTACCCACCCCTTATACCCCTTTCCTTCCCATAGGTAACTTCCTCTCTTTCCTTTCGCCAAAAGACCCTCAAAATAGCATTCCCAAAGATGACATAGATCCTTAAGATTTTTTTCCTCAGGGTCATCTATGTGGAGCTAATGTAAAAAAAAAATATATTTATTTATATTTTGTGTGAAACATTTACAGGGTGTTAATAATTATTAAATTTATAAAATTGCCATTGGGATGTACGTAGATATTAACACACCAATTATAAATGTTCACAGGATGCGTAATGAATTTGTTACTACAAAATGAAATATAAAACATAGAAGTGTCAAGTATACAACATAACCTGCAGAGAAAGAAAAGAAAATAAAATGATAATAGAATAATCACATAATTGTTCTCCATGACATATTATGGTAGAAGATTGTAAATTTGCTTTTTGAAATATGTAAGACAGTTTGCATTTATTATATAAGTATTTTCATGTTTTTGATGAGAAAAAGTAGAAAGGCAAGAAAAAGAGGTGTAATTCGTGCGAAAGTGGATAGGTGGTGTAGGTGTCTAAATTAATTAATGCGGATACATTCTCAAAAAAATTATAATTTTATTGTTGTGTTTTTTATTTCATCTTGGGTCTTTTTTGTGTTTCGAAGAAAACCTTGATATTAATACTGGCACGTTTTTGTCTTCAATTGTCAGAATTCAGTGGATTTATTATCTCGACATAAAAGAGAACAGACTAGGTAATTCAATGAAGGAAGTGTTGTTTTAAACACTTTGCACAATGGCACACTTTCTTTTAACGCTTTTAAAAATATCCACGTAGCTTCCAAATTCTGTTGGAGTTTTAAAGAAATAAACGGACGCCAGAGATAAGAATTGAATATAGATGTGCCCTTATATTAATAATAACGTTATATTTGTACGACACAGTTAGGTATTCAACTAACTCAAACAATATTAAATGCTTACATATTGAATTGCTGCAAATTGATATTTTTTCAGAAATATTTCGTCACCTCATTTGGATAGGGTTCTAACTTACATTTTTTTTCAAAAATGACCTTTGAATGCCAAAGCATTTCTTTTGCTCATTTTATACCCAAAATAATTTTCAGAACCATCTGTGTTGTATTTTGGTTGATATACGTTGTTACGTTACAAATTGTCACGTGGCGTATTCGAGAATAGACCCCTTCGCGGATTCAAGAATAAATCGCCAATATAGAGGCGCGCGCATTACCCCCTCCCGCGAGCGACAAACCGAGCTGTCGCCAGAGCATCTCGGTCGGCAAGCTCGCCAGTCTTCAGCCAGCGAGCTTCCCGATCCCACGTCCCTCGTGAACATGTGCGAGACGAGTTCAGTTTCGCCGGTTGCGCACTTCCGGTGTCCGGTATGGACGCTGCGGGGACCCGGAGAACAAGCGCGTAAAGCCGCTGTTGGCCCATAAACCAAACGTGAGTCAATAAAATGTTTACCCTTTGTGTGCAAATAATGTTTTGAAGCCCTAACCACGCGTGTAGAGAGCAGAGATTGACGTTCAAACTAACTTTCAGCTAGGATCGTTCCTCTTATGTACTATTGTGACTCCTAGAATTGAATAAACTATTTATGTGATAACCTACCGTGTTTTGCTTGTCGAAAGAGGCCCTGGGAGGATGGAGAAGCGTGAAGTTCCGAACCACAGGCACTAGCCTTGAGGTTAAGAGAAACCATACTTGCACCAAACCTGAGCTAGTTTTTATTTGGGGCAGATCCAGCATCTAATTGTATTAAATATGTGGGAGCTTTCTCCAACCCTGCCGATAGCGTCAGCACCCACGCCGACGCTAACACTGGCGCGCTAAACGTGGGGCCATTTAAATTTTTTCTGTTCCACCACGGCCTCGTTCCCAAGCAACAATTGTAAACTCTGAAATGTTATTATGATGTATTGTTTATTCCCAATTGTCTAGCACTTCCAACAGGAATCTCGGCGCGAACGTAACTTCAAATCACAATTTAAATTATTACGGGCGCGATTTTATCATTTGTGAGTCGTCACTCGACAAAAATATTACCGGTATTCCAACGCAAGGTGCCCAACCTAGGAAGTTGTCGCTGCGAATAATACAGTGATTACAAAGTGTCGGCCGATTAAAATTGCTATTTTCAATACAAGTGAATAGTGGAAATAAACACAAATTAAAGAAGAATTTATTCAACAATTAAAGTTCTAACATCAAACATTTTCAATAATAATTCATTTGACAAGGTTCCAACTACACTTACACTCTCTATTTTGCTTGTATCTGAAAGTTGATCTTAAATAAGAGGCGCATTATGGTTCGTCATTTCATTTGGATAGGGTTTTAACTACGCCTTATCATTTTCTAAGGTTTCTAAGTTTCCAAAGACGAATTTTCGTAATCTATTTATTTATTTGTTTTATTTTAGTAAATTGTACATTAAAGTTTACAATTTCCTAATTAATTATATCATTTCACATTTCAAACTATATTTTTTCTTGTTCTATGTATCTCCTACAATAAACTTTGAACTTTCCAATTGGTGCGGCCTTTAAAGTTTCTGGTAGAGTGTTGTATAACTTCATCCCTTTGTATAGTAAACTGTTCTGCGTATTCGTTTTGTCCTTTTTTGTAGTCTGATTTCCTTGCAAGTCCTTGTATTATGTCTGTGAATGTCCTTGTTGTATATAATTTTGTTTGAGAAGTATTTTGGTAACATGTTGTTCACTATTTTATGGATAAATATCATCGTGTGCAGGGTCAACATCTGTTTCACGGTTAGCCAATTTAGTACCTTTAACATTTTATTTACTTTTGAGAATCTATTTCGTTGACGTATTATTCTCATTGCTCTGTTTTGGAGAATTTGAAACTTATTTTGTTCTCGTTCATTACACAGGAAAAGGATAGTTGAGCAGTAGTTTAAGTGTGGAGCAATAATTGAATTATAAATAGTGACTGCAGTTTTTCTAGAAAGTTTTTGCCGTATTCTTCCCAAAAAAGATACTTTTTTCCAATTTTCTTTTGGGTATATTCAGCATGTTTGTTAAACGTTAGTTTGGAATCTAATATAACTCCTAGGTATTTCATTTCAGTCACACTTTCAATAATTTCACCATCAATTTTAATTTTGCTTTCACTGGATGTCTTCTTATACCCAATCACCATACATTTTGTTTTTTTTGTATTTAATTTAAGCTTATTTATTTTTAGCCATCTTGATAAATTATTTAGTTCATTATTAAAAATATTTATTAGTTCTTCGTAGTTATCACCAATTAAGTATATTAGTGTATCATCGGCAAATAATCGTACTTTGCATTTTGAAAATATTTTCACCATGTCATTAATATAGAGTATGAACAATAGAGGTCCAAGGACCGATCCCTAATTTATTTTCCATTGGTTTAGAAAACTGATTATTTATTTTTGTTACTTGTTTTCTGTCTTTCAAATACTCTTCTATTAATTTAATGGATACAGATGAGAAACCAATTTCTTTAAGCTTTCTTATCGTTTCGAAATTTAAATAAACAATTTTAGTTAAATGTTTTTAGGTTTTCACGGCCAAAAAGTATTTTTGTTATTGTTTTTGGGGTGTTATGCCGTGTTTCGCTACCTCCTTCTTTAGCCAACGTTTCGGACAGCGTTACAGTGTCCATCATCAGGGCAGATGAGTGATGGCTCATCTGCCCTGATGATGGACACTGTAACGCTGTCCGAAACGTTGGCTAAAGAAGGAGGTAGCGAAACACGGCATAACACCCCAAAAACAATAACAAAAATTTTAGTTAAAGTATTTTAGTTTATCGTATTTTAATGGAAAATATTTAAATAGGACGTGGCCCTAGCTTGGAATCGCACAAGGGAAATGTAATTAGAACCTTGTGCAATGAATTATTATGCCTTCGCTTGTTGCACAGGGTTCTATTTGCATGTTTAGGTATGTTCTAAAAGGATAAATATACGTCCTTTTTAAATACTTTCCTTTAAAATATGCTCAATTAAAATACGTTAAACAATTTTCAACTTCAAAATCTGAAATTGGTTGTAAATAGATAATGAGAAATCGTCTTTGCAAACTTTGACACCTCATATCTCAGAACAAGGTGAAGTGAAGTTAGAACCCTATCCAAATGAAGTGACGACTTATGTTGATAGTAAATGTCATTTGGACTGCCAGGTGGTTTGTGGAAAACCTTCTCCGACTATTTTTTTATTCATCTTACTTGCTCTCTGTTATAACTGTAAATACTTACATTATATTATTACTGTTATTTATTTTATTTTTTTCATAATAACTGTTATTTATTTTATTTTTTTTCATTATTTCTCTTATTCCAGGCTTCCTCAACCGGATGCAGTTCTTATTTTTCTTTTTATTTTACTAACATCTTTATCTTTATATATTTTACTCTATGGATTTCAGAAGAATTATTCCACGGGCTACCACTTTTTTTATATTTTGTAAATCTAAGTACTTGCGTACTGCTTAATAATCCCATATGCATGGACATTGGAGGGTCTAGAATCAATAAAATAAATGTAGCTTCTTTCAATAAAAAAGTAGAGTGTTGACGTGTGCGGTGAAGGAGGAAACCATATGTTTCTTTACAACGCCGTCGGGAAAGTGGTGGGGTCCGCTCTAATGTTGATAGTAAAATATAACATAAGGAAATGATTATTAGATACAAATGGTTTAAGAAGCTCTTCTGAAGCCCTTGTATTCCTAATTAATATTCCAAGGAAATGAAAAATAATTTTAATTTTGTAATACCTCATGTAATTATATACGCAACTATTAATGTGACTATTCGTTTGTACTTTTTTTACTATATAAGGCTTATTTCGCTATTTACATATTTATATTTATTTATACTTTTCTGTTAATTTAACCGATTGATGTAATTTTTGTTATTTGTTTTTGGGTTGTAATGCCGGGCAGATCTATGTTAAAGCAGATCTGCCCTGATGATGGACACTGTAACGCTGTCCGAAACGTTGGCTAAAGAAGGAGGTAGCGCAACACGGCATAACACCCCAAAAATAAATAGCGAAAATACCTTTGGCGGTGAAAATCTAAAAAACCCATCCAATTGATGTAATTGTTAATTTATTATCATTATGCATAGGTTCGAAAATGCACCGTGTTATTGCATAAAATGTTGTGACTAAGTGACTACGGAAGTTGTTTAGCTGGATTACAGTTAAACAATTTTTTTTTAAATGTGACAAATGAATCACAAGCGGATTTAAAAAAAATACATGTTAAGGGCAGAGGTGCAAAATAAAGTGAAATTAATTGTAACATTACATATTATTAAAGAATTTTAGGTATGAAAATGATGACTTTTTAAGTAGCACAACTTTTAAGCACCTCAAAAATTAGTTATTAAATTATGATGATTTTCTTAGTACTCTTGTGAGAGTTCTCTATTTATAAGAAATCATCAAGAATGCATATCTTTTTGGTTAGTAATAGAAGTTGCTTTTGAGAGAAGAAACCCGCTCTAGAAAGAAGAATGCTTTCTAGAGCGGGTCAAAATACATTAAAAGATCGTTTTAATAATGGTAAAAAGTTCAACAAATCTGTAATATCTCGGTCACATCATAATGGACATCAAATTTATATTGCCACCCAACTGATAACCCAAAGAGAGTTTGACGGAATATTGCTTCTCCTCGTAGATTCGAAGCTTGCTGTGTTAATCAGAGAGATAAATTATTGGGTGGTCTGGTTCTTGGTTCAGGGGATTTATTCTTGTTTTTTAATTTAATTTTCGGGTTTCAATGCCGTGTTGCGCTTCTTCAATGTCATGCTCTCCTTCTTTAACCAAAGTTTCTGGCAGCGTACAGTATTTATCATCAGGGCAGATGTGTAGATTGAGGTGTGGCATTTATTTATATATATGAATGATCCTGTGCAGCGCGCGTTAATCCTTCTTAGGTTAAATTAACGTAGTTTACGGCGATCAGTTTTGGTGTAGTCCACATGTGACTACACCAAGAACTGTTAACTTAAACTCATCTCTATTAAAATGATGGGATTTTTGTGGATTTAAATTGACACTTTAATTACGCAAGCTCGACGCGTTTTGTGTCTTCTCAGAATTTCAGGAACAGATCCAAAGTAATGGCTGATTTCTATTTTTAACCGTGTTTGAACGCATGAAAGTGTTCTGAAATCTTTTTGAAGATGGTGCGTCCTGCCCTGCCTACGTACACCTTACCACATCCCGAGAGGAAACACGATTTTCGCAGGTTCAAGAAGGACTTGCAGTCTTTGATTTATTCTGAAGACCAAGACTTTATGTATTCCTATCAGTAACATTGTAAATGAAAGTGCTACCTTTTGACTCAAGCTCGTAACTAGTGTTATTTCGATGGACGTCACGTTTTTACGACTAAAACCAATCCAGCATAATCTATTTCCATGCTGCATAACGATTGTCGAAAGTAGCCGGTTCTTGTTCGGACAAACGGCTGGCGATAACAATTGGCGAAAATCTTTTTTCTCAGCGCTATTGTTGTCCGAAAGTTCGCGCCGGTTCCTGAAAGATCCGCTGAAAAATTTACGTAGTGGTTATTGTACGCTGAGGTACTACCAGAGAAAATTTAAGGCTGAACGGGGCTGGCGGAAATATTTATCATAAATTATGAGCTGACTGCGGAGGGAGGGTGGGCTTAGCGAAACTCAACTGTTTTGAACTGAGGCCTCTTGAAAAAAATAATGTGTTAACACGAAGTTAATAATCACTAGATTCTTATTTTTTTTAGTAGTTTCCTTATTGCTAAAGTTTGTGACTTCTTTATTTCTGCATTTAATTGATAGTTGCATCGATTTTGTGGATGTTTTTGAGACTTAACCCTTACTTTTTTTTACCTTTGTAGTTTATAGATAAATCATGTAGTTTGAGAACCCTTCAATAGATGTAGTTAGTATAGTTAGTTTTACGAAGCATTGCTATAACTCAACAGATGTCAATTGAGTAGTAAATTAAATTAAACCACAAAGTGGTCGCGTTGAAGACAATATTAGAAGACTTTCAATTGAAAATTTTAAACAGAAAACTCAGAAAAAGATAAGGTTGCTTCTAGGAATTGAACCCAGGACCCTAGAATTGCCGGGGCTCTGCTCTACCACTGAGCTAATGGAACCCTATTCCTTTCTGTCATATTTATCTGTATCAGATTTTGACTATGAACTGCCAACATTATTTTAATTTTCTTAATGCACATTTTTATTGATTTGAGGGAACGGACTCCGAGTGTTGACAGAGACGGGGGGAGAAATGAAAGGCATCCGTGTTGGTTGCGAGTCCAGTCGTTTATTGAAGAATCATGAGCTACGTAGCTGAGGTCGGTCGATGTAACATGAAGATGTCGAAGTGCCGTAGAGTGAGACGTTGCGGGTGCACGGTCATGATGAGTGATGCAGGTCGGAGATGCTGTGGTGGAGCAGGCCACGGGCCTGCAGGTCACCAGAGTGTTGCTCGACGCTCGTTGCGGAGAGGACCTGATCGTCCAGGCCGTTGCTCGACGCGCGTTGCGGAGATGAACGGTGGTGACTCGGTGAGTGGAGCCACTGGCAGATAGTCCTGGTGATGTCCACGTAGGAAGCTGCCCTGGAGTGATGAACGGCGGTGACTCGGTGAGTGGAGCCACCAGCGTAATGCTCGACACCGTGGCGGTGGAGGATGACCTCTTCTTTCAGGCCGCTGCTCGACGCGCGTTGCGGAGATGAACGGCGGTGACTCGGTGAGTGGAGCCACCGGCAGATAGTCCTCGTGATGTCCATGAAGGTAGCTGCCCTGGAAGAGAGCTGATGCACGGGGCACTCGGAGTTACACTGATTCGCTGTAAAGAGGCGAGATGTAAAGGCGACCGTTGACTAGAGACTGACTTGAACTGAACCAGTTTGTTGTTAAGTGCGCCGCTTTATATAAGAGCGAGCGGCAGAGTAACTTTCCACTCGCTGGCAATACGTGCGCTGGAAGGTGCTAGTATGTACTCGTCACTGGTCGTGGATGCACGCTTGAGTCTCGACCTTTCGCGAAGGTGGCGAAATTATTATTTATCGGAGCGGCTGGCCCACGAGTACATTGCCAGCCGATGCGTGCATAAGTAGGCGAGTAGGTAACCGTCTCTGCTTGAAACGTAAACAAATGCGTAGCGACTTGCAGATGTTTCTCGAGTGTTCTTTGAGTGGCGGAATTGAATGAACGCCACAGACTGCTTTCTTTATGTGTGACTGCAAAATTCCTCTCGAACTAAATGCTATCTAGATAGTGTTTTGGATAAATGTATCCATTTTTATTTAACGTGCGACATCTATTGACCTTTTTGCATGTCTACAATAAATATTTATTAAATATTACTATATGAGTTTTTACTCATTACGTAAAAATAAAAATAAGTGTAATCGATAGTGTAAGAAGCCAGATTATCTTTAGGTTTTAGCAAGCGACCCCGTTTTAAAATCCCTGACCCAGACATTGTGTTAAGTTTTTATTGTGAGGATTTATTCAAACATTCATTTTCATGTTATGATTTGTGGTTTTTATTTTGTTCTGTGTTCTGTAAGAAACAACGCCTACAGTTTTTTCCTTAGAATTTTGTTCTTGGATTGAGTAAGATAAATGAACGACTTATTATGATCTGCTCTTTGTTGTATTGTATCTTTGATATTAATGAGAAATTAATATAATTTGCTTTAAGTAATTATTGTTACTGTCTACTTAATTCAAAAGTATACAGAGAGCAATTAATAGTCCATCCAATAGAAAACTCAAAATATATAACACATAAATATTCTCGATTTTTGCAAGCGATCTAAATTAACCAAACATTAATTTATAGTTAAAAATAAAAATTAGAATATTGTTAAACTATACTTTGTTGTTACTATAAAATTTTGTAATCACGCTTGAAGATTGTCTTGATTATCGATTTTTGAAGCGATTTAAACATCCACGTTAATTATAACATTTAAACATCCACGTTAATTATAACGTTAATTGTAATCACGCTTGAAAAATGTCTTGATTCTCGATTTTTGCAAGCGATTTATACAACCAAACTTAAATCAATTGTCAAACATAAGCATTCGATACTAAATTTGTATTTTAAGATATTATTTTTTCAATTTTTTTTACGAGAAAAACTCTCTTTTTATAACTTTTGAAGGTTATTCCCATCAACGTAATATATCATTGAAGAAGAAGATAACACTTTTAAATCTAAATGAAAATATGAAAGAAAACAAGACACAGAAAAACAGAAAAAGACAATGGTCGCAACTGGGACTCGAACCCAGACCTCTCGTCTAACCGGGACGGCGCGTTTTCCAATTTCGCTATTGCCACCTTCTGTCAAACCGTCATATTTGTCAATCTCATATTTCAAATATTTAGAATCATTAATATTATCTTCAACTAGTTCTTTTTCCATATTATAGGCAACTACTCTTTTTATTGGAAACAATCATTCAAAGAATTGGTTTGTAACCTGAATAGCGTCTCGGATAAATGTATCCGAATTTATTCATATGGAACTATTGACTTTATGAAAGTCTAAATGAATATTCAATTTTTTTTACGAGAAAAACTCTCTAATATGGAAAAAGAACTAGTTGAAGATAATATTAATGATTCTAAATATTTGAAATATGAGAT
Source organism: Glyphotaelius pellucidus (assembly GCA_936435175.1). Classification (NCBI taxonomy): domain Eukaryota; kingdom Metazoa; phylum Arthropoda; class Insecta; order Trichoptera; family Limnephilidae; genus Glyphotaelius; species Glyphotaelius pellucidus. Next base: position 9,742,090 of record OW386551.1, on the reverse strand, counting down.
TGACAAATATGACGGTTTGACAGAAGGTGGCAATAGCGAAATTGGAAAACGCGCCGTCCCGGTTAGACGAGAGGTCTGGGTTCGAGTCCCAGTTGCGACCATTGTCTTTTTCTGTTTTTCTGTGTCTTGTTTTCTTTCATATTTTCATTTAGATTTAAAAGTGTTATCTTCTTCTTCAATGATATATTATTTTTTCTCTTCGCTTATTCTTTTTCTTATAAGTACAAAATTATTTATTTAAATAAAGCTTCTATGAGGAATCCAATCGCAACACGTTTTTCCTTCTATAAATAATATGTTATATATTTAAACAATTTAATATGAAATTATAATAAGAACTAAAATTGTCAATTTGACTGGCCTAAAACAGGATCCATTCCTAGTTGGCTAGTCAAAGTTTCCGCATATGTTTTATTGTATAATTTTATGTGAAATGTTTTCTCGAAATGAACGCAGTAGGAAAAAGAAAGTAGATAGTACATGCATTCCATGTGATTTGAAATAATACATTCGTGAAGTTCATTTAATTAGAAAAAAAATAACTGTTAACATTGCCATGTGTTTGTCAAAATCAAGTGACAACTATTGTTACTGAATCATTAAAGAAGAAGATAATGTTAGTAAATCTAAACGATAAGACCACCGACCCCCTCACGACAAAGCGGTCGAAAAATCCCCAAATTATATAATCACCAAAGCAATGAAAAAAGAAAAGAAAAAAAAAGAAATATGAAACAGGGCAAGACGGAGAAAAAGAAAAAGGTAACGGTCTCAACTGGGAACCAAACCTAGGATCTTTTGTCTTACACAGCGCCTTAACTAACTCGACCATTGGGACCTATTTATTTTATTATTATTTTTTATTTTAACTTTTCTGAGTAAAACCTCAAATTGTAACATTTAATTAAATGTAAATAATATTCATCCTAGACTTGCAGAAAAGTCAATAGATGTCGCATATTAAATAAAAACGGATAAAAATTTATCCAGACACTATCTAGATTGCATTTAGATCGGGTTTGAATCTTGCAATCATACATAAAGATGGCAGCCAATAAAATATGCGTTAAGAAAATGAAGACAATATGGGTGGTTCTTAGTCGAAGTATGATACTGTTAAAAGTGACCGAATTTGATTTCAACACCTTGACGCAGTGGGCAACGCGCTCACCGGGAAAGAGAGAAGTCCTGGGTTTGAGTCCCAGAGGTGCCAACATCTTTTTCTGATTTTTCTGTTTCCAGATATTCGATTATTTATTTTAGGTAATTTTTGTGGATCCCATATTTTAAATTCAGAGTTAAAAATATTATCTAAATTTTTCCCATATTTTTGGGTGCTATCTTCTAAATTATTACAAAGTTCTTAACGAAGTTATTTGTTACCTAGATAGTGTCTCGGATAAATATATCCGATTTTATTTATATGGGATACCTATTGACTTTTTCTAAAAGTCTGTTTAATTTTAAGGTCAAAATCTGTAAAAACGCTCCGGTTCAAAATAAGTATTCTATAAATTGAAATAACACAATAATTTTGTTTGTAACCACGATTTATTTAATTTTTCCTCTAACGACCGGTTTCGCTTTACATAAGCATCTTCAGGGTATAAAAATTAAACTGTTTAATTTTTAACATTTTAATTTATGTTTGATTTTAGAGCGAAACCGGTAGGTAGTGGAAAAATTAAATAAATCTTGGTTACAAACAAAATTATTGTGTTATTTCAATTTTTAATATGTCAAACCACACAGTTAATGCTTTCTACCAAAAAAAATAAAGTATTCTTGTTTTCACAAATCAATTTTTTTCATTTTTTTTTTTTTTTTAATTTTAATTTTTTTTTTATTTTTTTTTATTTCCAACAAAAACATACTTAACAAATACAGATAAAATTTAAATAGGTAATCCCGCGAAGCTGCCACATGGCTGCTTGCCTGCAGGTTCTACCTCAATATACATCCATTACCATTTGAAATAAATAAAAAACATATTTATAAAATTTAAAATTGTAAAGAAGAAAGCAAATAGAGACAATCAAATCCTAATGAACTGGTTGGTGCAACCTACTTTACAGTTAATGAAAATAAATACAGTAAAAAAAAACAACAACATTTTATGTTTACAAAGGCATACAATATTTAACAGATTTGTATCTATCATTCAAGAAAAAGGTAATATATTCTTAATAATTAGAAACCATTACATCATCAATCTTTCTTTTTCATCTTTGAACATTTTTTTTACAGATATACTGATTTTTCACTCATAATCCACATCTTCACAATTTTTATATTTATACTCTCATTTTCCTCAATAACAAATCTATTTTTGATTTTATTAAAAATCACCGGTACACAGTACTGCAGCGTTCGGCTTCCATACTTATTTGATATTTTAGGTATATTTAGGCCTTTTTTTTCTGTGAGTCGTGTGCTGTGACTATGTACCAGTGGTTTTTTATAAGTACTATCTCCCCAGTTATCCTTAATGGTAAGTAACCAGAATATACCTTTTATTGGGAGTAGGTTCTCAGCACAATATAAAAGCTGCACATTGTGTCTTTGTCTATATAAATTAGGTGATACAATATGTTTTATGATAGAGGTTTGCAAATTTTGTACATGCTTAATATAAGTCATGCTTGTATTTCCCCAGCTTCGAATTCCATATCTAAGAATAGATTCTACCAATGAAAATGGCTTATGACTGAAAAAAAAAATTATGACTTCAAATTTTAAATCTACGTGGCTCGGTCCTCTTCACTTCTGCAAGATCTGCTTACTTCGTTGGCCAATTAGTAATTAGGAAAGATGGGGATTCAAAGAATCCCATTGCATATATAAACACACGGTTTTAAAAAACTAACTGTAATGTATCGTAAAGCTTCTGCCTTGTAGATACAGATGGCGATAACATCGGTTATCGGTAGAATCCGATAGATGGCAAGCCGTAGTGCTTGAGTTCTCCGACAGGAGGTCAGGACAGCGGAGAGGCTGTGTTTTTAATGTTCAGACCACAGAACCATTCTAGCCAGCTCTCAGTTAGGTTGACTAACGTAGTCTCAAACTGTATACACGAAGTGTAAATAAAACCAGATAAAGAACCAGACTCTTTTATTATACAAAATAATCTCCATCCAAGGGAGTTGAAGAAACTGACTGTGTGTCTGCAAGTAGCAGAACATTACACTAACACTATTGAAAACAGCGCACAGCTGACAAAGCATGTTAAAACAAATAAAAAATAATGCATATCAATACAGACTTAGCAAGGATAAAAATCTGCTTGACCATATACATATATTTGTTTGATAAACTGCTTGACCATATTATAATTGTTAACATAAACGAATCTGGGTTTCAGTTATGTACCGAACCAAAGGCTTTCAGAGTTTTTATTCCACGAAGGGCAGTGATAGCTGCTTATTACTTTTAACAAAGTCTGATTGAGTATTCATTAATACTAGCAGTTATACCCACTCCGCAGTTATTACCCGCTCCGCAGGTTTTTGCTGCTAGGCTTCTAAGCTTTTGCTTCGGCTTCGCCCAGTTAGTATTGGTGACCATTTTATAAATCCGATAGGAACTGGTTAAAAAAATAACCCATTCCTCGGATCCACTGTGATCCAGTGATAGTAAGTCACCGGGACAGGCAATGACGTCACATGTAATATATAGCCGCGTGATACTATTATTCACTACAAAGTATTACCGTCAATCTTTCCATATCCGGAGAGATACTCAAATTTACAAATCCGTAAGGCTACGTCCGCATAGGCAGGCGGCTTGCTTAGCGCCTAGAGCCTAGCGAGTAGCTTAGTAAAACGAACGTTCTAAAATGCTCGCGACCGGCCGCACTGCGCGCTCGGCGCCTAGGTGACTTGTAGTGCAGCCGGTCGCGAACATTTTAGAACGTTCGTTTTACTAAGCTACTCGCTAGGCGACTCGCTAGGCTCTAGGCGCTAAGCAAGCCGCCTGCCTATGCGGACTTGGCCTAATACTTATATCTGCCAGGGGTACATACTCATGTGACCTTATGGCACATCCTCGTGTTAACGTTTGTAGCGTCATCTGTTGACGAGTTCTTGAATTCGAAACCGAATTAAAACGGTAGCTTTGTTTGAAATTTAACATACACAAATGTCGCGCGGCGCGTACGGCATGACGTTAGGCATGCACTCGAAGCCGGGTTCTTAAATTTCAACCGTGCAGACGCAAGGCTATTAATACTGTTTGATGATGATAAGCGAAAATTAATTTTTGTTTCTGCACTTTGTTATTCTGCGTCATTTAATCCTGCAGAAATAAGACTCTCCTGAAATCAGTGAATAAAATAAAGATTTTCATTAATATGATGCTATTTAACTTTTGAAGACCAAATTGTTACTTTAAGTTGAAATATTATTAAGGAGTCATCTGCCTTTACAAAAGGAATTATTACGGTTTATAAAGTAATTAAATTGAACGGATAAGGTGTATTATATTTCCGCGATATTCCCGGTGATATTTCTCGTGATGTATAATCCGAGGCTTGTCAAATTCACGCGCTTTTATGATTTATCCGATTGCCATAATGCGAGCGCTGTTTTTGGGCGTTAGCAACCAGAAATTAGCGAATAAATTTTTAAGTACTTCGTTAAGTTTAAGAGTGAAATTTCCTTCATTTGCTTGAATGAATCGAGGTGTGATTTACGACAAATGTTTATTTCTTTGTTTTTACCCAGATAAATACAATGAAGAAATAATTTATTTCCTGTTTTTATTTGATTCTGTGTGGAATTTGTAAAATGAAGCAAGGGATAATTAAAATTATAAGCACAGGTTTGTTTTTTTAACAAAGTAAAATGTCAACAGAACTGATGATGCTTGTAGGTCTCTGCTATAAGTCACCCTAAGTGATTCGCTACGTTTGGTGACTTAGAGTGGGTGGCCAGGTTCGCGGGGTGAGGTTTGTCTGGGTTTTGGCGGCAGATGCGTCTGGCTAATGTGACGAATCAAATTTCATCACAAATAAATTTGAATTAGCTTTGCTTGCAAAGACAAAGAAAGTGTTGACAGGTTTGTGTCGCAAGGACCAAGACGGAAGAAGTGTGAAGTGCGGGGTAAGGCCATGGTTACTACGATGCATAGGGCACGCTGGTAGAAAACAGTTAAGATCGAGACGGGGGACGGAGAAGACGAGTGGTGGCGTTACCCGCCCAGCGGCGTAATGCTGGGCGGGGGATGAAGAAACAGGAGTTAAGATCGAGACGGGGGAGAGAGGAGACGAGTGGTGGCGTAACATTAAGTACGCGTTCCACGCCCAGCGGCGTGATGCTGGGGGGTGGAAGAAGAAAAAGTGGCATCCAAATTCAAGAAAGTGATTTACGAGATGTGTATTCCCCGACCGGCGACGTACAGCGGCGACCAGGCGCGACCAGTGGCCAACGCACGAAGACAATGGCGCACACTGGAGGAGAGTCGACTCGGCTAGGAGGGCCTGAGCTGCTAAACTGCAAGAGCTGCTAGCGAGAACCTCGGCCTTACTAAGGCATCCGCAGAGAACCAGAACCCAGCGACATGAAGGTAGTTTTAGTGAACAATTAACTTTGATGGCGTGAACAATGGAGAAGCGACCCCGAACCATATGACAACTAGTTGAGATTTATATATAAGTTAGATCTAAGTATAATTAAGATTATGTATGAACTAAGCCAAACCTAATTAAATTATGCTGCATTTAAAATCTCTATAACTAAATTCATCCCCCCTTGTTTCGACCCAAGCGACCCGAACGGATGAGAAGGCAGGGTGGAGAAAGTACAGCACAGAGGTATGTAATAAAATGCATTTATTTAAATATTCAATGATTATTTCTGAGCTAGTTACCGGAGCAAAACGTTATGTTACACTAACCAAACGGCGTGGCTGGCCGGGAGAGACTAGTTGAGGGAAATCTTTTGAACTCTTCAGTAGGACTCTCTTGGAACATCACGTTGGATTCATACGTTTGTCACTCCTAGACACGTTGACCCTCAGATTCCTACCCACTCTAAAAAGTCCCTTTGCATCTCCAAAAATGACGTAGGCCTCCCGTGTGGAGCTTATGTAAAAAAATGAGTTGAAGTATTTTATTTGTAACATTAGGTGTATTTTGTAGGTACACAATTCAAATAGGTATAGACATTCATGAAACTACTAAGCCACTACTAGGTCATGTTAATATATAAATATTAGAAACATGAATATTATGATAACAAAGAAAAAATATAAAGGAATGTAGAAAATAATACTACCCAAAATCCTAATTCTTTATAAATTACGTGGCACGCATTGCAATGCCATTCAAAGAAATAAAGTGATTCTCCCTGCATGTCCTTCCCGTGAGTCCCCGTTCCCTTCCACCTTCCCCACCTTCCTCTCCCTCTTCCCTCTAAAATAATTTATTTCTTCATTGAATTTATCTGGTTAAAAACAAAGAAATAAACATTTGTCGTAAATCACACTTCGATTCATTCAAGCAAATGAAGGAAATTTCACTGTTAAACTTAACGAAGTACTTAAGAATTTATTCGCTAATTTCTGGTTGCGAACCCCACCTTCCCCCTTCCGTTCCTCCCTGCCGCTAAAATATATGAAATACACACATTTTCATTTATACAAATTTCATAACGCCGGACCTTATATACAACCTTTGTTACTCGCTGATGATGTAGCTTTCTATTGGTGAAAGAATTTTTAACATCAGTTTAGTGGTTAAGGCATGAAAGTGTAACAAACAAACACAGTCATTTTCGCATTTTAACACTCGTCCCACAACTTCAGTTTTAATTTTACAATTTTTGTAAATTTATAAAAAAGGTATGAAAGTATTTTATAGTGTTCACCAAAGATATTGAAATATAAGAGACATGCTATCGGCAGTTTTTAATGGGTTGGACTGTGCTTCCTGGTGTCACCGATATTGTTAACAAATACTACTGCACACCTTAAAAAAATCAACAAAATGAACAAATTCTTTCCGTATTCAAACTATATTATTAACCAATACTACTGCACACCTTAAAAACCAACTAAACGATCGAACTCTTTCCCTATTCAAACTACATTATTAACCAATACTAATGCACACCTTCATAAAATCAACTAAATCAACGAATCGGGCGGCCGTCATAGCATTTCCCTTGTATTTCAATATCTTTAATGTTCACTTACATGTGAAAATCATAATATGTTCATGAAGTTCGATAAGATGAAAAGAAAAAATAATATTTAAATAAAACAATAAATAACACACTTATTTTTATATAGGTAGTTAATGCCGACCGGGTTCCGTATTTCCTTTTCCATGTTCAATAAGAGGCAACCATGCCTCGAAACCAACACGGGTTTGTAACGCTATTTACCTTCCAAACCCGTGTTCAATAGAAGGCAAGCGGCATCCAATCGTGCACGGGTTTGTAAAGCCAATTCTCTTCCAAACCCGTGTTCAGTACGAGGCGCCTCCTGGGCGATGCATGGAACATAGCCACAAAGTTCGCACGCTTACTTCACACCGCATGCGTTTGGTCAGTCAGTCACATTTTTTTTCATTGTGCAGAGTGCAGAGTGCAGTGTGCAGCGTTTGACGTTAGAGTGGGCTTTAAATTTAATTTAATACTAAAAAGTACGCTACTAATCCATACTAATATTATAAATGCGAAACTGCTCGAGTTTGTTTATGACCTTTTCACGCATAACACAATATATAAAGACTTTAATAATTCTTTCACCAATAGAAAGCTAAATTATATACGCAGACTACAGGTTGTATATGATGGTAAGCTCTGGCGTTATGAAATTATAATTATTAATAAATTATATTTGTTAAACGTTTTCTGTCGCTAACAAAAGCGAGTTTTTGCTAACGTCAGAAAAAAATCTTTTCCATGGAAACAATGTTGATATATTTTTGGGCTCTATGCTGGTAGGTTACTCAGTCTACTGGTCAGCTACTACTGCAGAAAATTCAAATATTAGAATTCGTTTTTTTTTTGGACAAGCTTGGAATAAATGTCAGATGAGAGTTCTTATATTAAAAATATTATTCGTAACGATTATGAAGACTGAATGATAAATAGAGTATTTTTTATTATATTTACGAACATCCAAATATTTAAATAAAAATAAACATCTTAAATGTTTGTAAGCGCATAAATTCCGAACGGATGAACAATATTGGAAAAGTAATTCTTTTTTTCTTTGAGCTACAGCATTATGAAATTTAGGTGGTAGGCGAGATGTTTGAAAACTGAATGTAAGGGAATGAATATATGAAATGCTGGAGGGGATGGGGGTGAGGGGGGAGATAATTGATAAGTGCAAGCGCTACAGTAATTTCCCGTCATACCATGCGAGCGAAGCCGCGGAGAAAAGCTAGTAAAATATATCGTTATTGTGCACTAAATGCAATTATTTACATATGTGTTATTTTCTTACAATTACATTTTTTTATTTAAAGTCCACTTGGCGTTAAAAAAAAAATAATAAAAAATATATTAAAAAAAATATAATAAAAAATACTTTTTATATTTTAAAGTGTTTTTTGTTGTTGTTAGATACACAACCCAGGTTTTGAAAGGTTTGTTTGGCAAGCAGGGTTTGTATGGGTTTACGGCTTTTAGGGCTTACGTAATTATTCTAACACCTAAAACGAAAATAAATAAAAGAACGAGCACGCGCTTTTCTTTTAAACAAGATATACATCGCAGGTTTTGAATGGACGCGTGCCTCGTACTGAACACGGGTTTGGAAAGAGAATCGGCATTATAAACCCGTGCACGATTGGATGCCGCTTGCCTTCTATTGAACACGGGTTTGGAAGGTAAATAGCGTTACAAACCCGTGTTGTGTCAAAGGCATGCTTGCCTCGTATTGAACACGGAAAATGAAATACGCGACCGGGTTTCGCTACAACCTAGCTTCTTCAGGGAAGTATTATACTGCTAATACTAGTGCATTATTATAATACTAGTATTATACTAGTGCTATACTATACAGTATTACACTGTGTAGTGTTATACTGCCCTGAAGAAGCGAGAAGGTTGTAGCAAAAAGGTTGTAGAGTAACCCGGTCAGCATTAAGTGGTGTTTACTTATTTATTTATTTATTTGAGACACAAACAGGATATTTACAGAGCATTATTTTGGTTAATGTATAACAAATTAAGATACAAATATAAATATCCCTAGACTAATGTGTCTACAGTAATAACATTAGCGTATTCACAGACACATGAAAAACAATGTAAGTATTTTTTTACATAATTTAGAAACTTAAATAGAAAATTTGAAATACATGATAGCTACATAATATTTAAAGTGTTTATTAAAAATAATAAAACAACATTTTAGTTGCACAAATCATGGAGATATTTCTTAAAATAAGTAAAATTATTCACAAAAATATCTATTATAGAGTGTGATTTAGTGAGATCATTGTAAGATCGTGACATTCTAGATATGGGTTTAAAGTATCCCGTATTATTATTGTTAAAAATTTCGGTCAATTATGTCAAATTTTCTGATAGATTTGGGCCTGGCGTATAAATTGATTTCATTGATTAAGTTACTATCTACTAGGCTGTTAACAATTTTATAAAACATTAAGAGGTCATTTATATTACGTCTTTTAACTAGACTCTCTAAATTGAAATGTGTAAGTCTTTGTTCGTACCCGTCTAGAAGATGGTAGACACCTGACAGGTAAGACAAAATCCGTGTAAATTTCCTTTGGACTGATTCAAGTCTAGATACCTGTGAAATATAGTGTGGATTGCAGACTGTTGACCCATACTCAAGAACACTACGGATTAATGAATTAAAGAGAATTATTAGGCTATTAAAATTCTTTAACAGTTTGGTTGATCTTACAATGAAATCAAGTAATTTATTTGACTTACTCACAATGTATTCAATGTGTTGGTTGAACGTTAGTTTGTTGTCAAATATAATTCCTAAGTCTTTTATCGACTCAACTGTATCCAGATCGTGACCACATATGCTGTTTGAATATAGAGTTTTGTTCGTGTTCTTGGTGAAATTAATTACTTACTTAAGTTATTGTTTTATTTAAGGTCAGAAATAATTTAAGGTTAGAAAATTAAGTTCTTTATACTCATTACAAATTTATAAAGTAATATTCAAAATAAAGTTTCACCATTTAAAAATAACAGAAATCTTAAACAAACGTCAAAACTTCCTACTCCAAAATGTAAAAAAAAAAACAATTGGACAGATTAGTTAAATCACAAGTATCTCGAAGTAATTTTTTTAATTCATTACCAGAAAAAATTAGAAACACGAATACTAATATAAAAGAATTTAAAACTCACCTTAAAAATTATACTGAAAACTTGAACTGAATCATGTCAAATAAAACCAATGTAATAACATCCCCCCATACACACATGCTCTGCTTATTTATGGGGGGGGGGGGTACATCAAATACATCTATTATGTAATTAATTACTGTATAAAATTCGTTTGTAATTTATGTATCTTTTTATGACTAATAAAAAAAAATTTAATTATAAAATCGTATCACAAAGCATTTGTTTCGTATAAAAAAAAAAGTTTTTTAATTCGCTAATTATTTGATAATAAATAAATAAATAAAGCTAATAAAGCAGGTAGGTACAATGGGTTGAACCAGTAACATTCACAAGTTTAGAATAATGTGAAATGATTGAAGATGACACGTAAGATGTTGAGATGTTTTTTTTTGCTTACGTCTTGCGCTTTAAAACCAGAACAAACGTCGTAAAGTTCAACAAAAAGGGACTCATAAATTATGCAAAAACGGATATAAAGAATCTTCGTAAAGAACCACCAATGTTTTTTTTCTGGGGGGAGAAAACATACGTATCCCATAATTTTTACTTTAATAAATCTCAATAGGTTATTAAAACCCTTTCGTAACGGGGCCACAAAATCCCTTGTGCTCCGTTGCTGTGTACTCATAGGGTAAACATAAAAAATGTTATTTTTAGACCATTCATTACTTACCTTAGTAGTACATACGGACTCATGGGCATAAGTAAAATACTATGTATTAGTAGTGAAAATGAGGAAAAACCATCAGACACGCATAAAACGCATCATCACCTACGTATAGAGTGATAAATGGAACGTTTGCGCGGCCCTTTTAGGCCCGTTTCGTACAATTCTTCATTCTGGATTTGAGATCGAAATACCTAACCAAAATGAAAAATTATTTTGGTAATCAAAAGTTTTATCGTATGTCTAGTACAGATGTGACCTATTTTATTTATATCATTGAAGAAGATAACACTTATAATCTAAATAAAAATATGAAAGAGAACAAGACACAGAAAAATAGAAAAAGACAATGGTCGCAACTGGGACTCGAACCCAGACCTCTCAATATGACACAAATATGAGATTGACAAATATGACGGTTTGATAGATTGACAAATATGACGGTTTGATAGCGAAATTGGATAACGCGCACGTCCCGGTTAGACGAGAGGTCTGGGTTCGAGTCCCAGTTGCTACCATTGTCTTTTTCTATTTTTCTGGGTCTTGTTCTCTTTCATATTTTCATTTAGATTATAAGCGTTATCTTCTTCTTCAATGATATATTACGATGATGGGAATAAACTTCAAAAGTTATAAAAAGAGAGTTTTTCTTATAAAAAATTGAATATTTTATTTTTTTTGCTTTAAATTATAAGATATAGGCCATTAAAGATTTTCGTATTTCATGACTTTAGAGGCAACTTGGGCAATTATTATTATACCATATTTATTTTAAAAATACAAAGAAAAATAAAATATAAAATTAAACACCGTTAAAAATGCATTTTTTGGGTAGAAATTTAAATATATAAACGACAAATTTTTGTTCCGCCGTAAATATATATTTTGTATTTTAACTTTACACACATCAAAATAATTTTTTTTTAAAATTTTTATTTTATATTTCATCATCATAGTTTATGATAAATATAGTAAAATTATTTTTTATTGTTTTTCATTTACTCACAAATAATTGCCCAAATTGCCTCTAAAATCATGAAACATTAAAATCTTTAATGACCTTTATCTTATAATTTAAAGCAAAAATAAATAAAGTAGCTCACATGTACTAGATATTTGAAATACATTTTGATTACAAAATTAATTTTTCAGTTTGGTTGGGTATTTTTTTCTCAAATCCATCATAAGATTTGTATGAAACGGGCCGAAATGGGCCGCGCATACGTTCATCTTAAAGAACGGACTTGACTTACTTTGACCAGTGAATCCTGACCTTATTTGGAGTAAAAATCGTAATCGAAATTTTGATCTCCGGTAACTTTTTGAGATACATTTTGTTTTTCAAAATTTTTTCTTCAAAAAAAAAAAAATCTTTCACATTATTTTTTTTTCTTTCTCGTTATTACTGGTAACTCAATTGAGTAACTGCCCAACGCCTCTCCCCGACTTTATCTGTCCAATAACTATTGATTTTTTTGTTTGAAGTTAAAAAAAAAGCATCAAAATGTCACCGAAGACCAAAATTTCAACTTTATTTTTACTCAAAATAATACCAGGAATCACGGTTAGAGTGAGTCAAGTATTTCTCTCAACACAAAGTAAATTAACTTTTCTTTACATTTTTCGATAGAAACTTTTTTTTTTTGTTTTGTGTTCAATAAATACTCAAGTATATATTTTAATCATTTATCCAATTCATAAGCGTATTACTTAGGGACACCTAAATTCTAAACTATGTGTGAAATTCATTCACATGAAGCAGCTCGTCAAAACGCAAAAAGCAATAATAAAAATAATCCTGAAGGTACCCTTATTAACCCCATCAAAAGAATTTTTTTAAAAATTCAATGTGTTCAGCATTACAAAACTGTACGCAAAAAATGCACTACTTAAATTTAAAGAAAAAAAAGAGTACCTTGATGACCAACACACCTGTACTACAAGGACAAAATCCTCAAATCTACTAAACATTCCAAAATTAAATACATCTTCTCGTCAGAAAAATCATCATTTCCATGCTACAAAATTATATAACGCCCTTCCAATCGAAATTAAAAACACCATGGAGATATTTGATTAGATCTGGTCAGTGGTTGAGTGGGCATCGCATTTGGGTTCCACCCGGGCGTCCCGTGTTCGATTCCTCGGCTGGCTAAGTCCTCCATCACAACACAATCAACATTTTCGGCTTTCTGTGGTGGTAGTAGGAGATTTTCAAACATTGTTGGGTTATTCGTAACCCGGGAATGTTTGTCTTTCTTTTAAAAAAAAAAAAAAAAAATTAAAGTTCAAAAAAGATATCAAATTATGGCTAACTAAATACGAAGACGAAGAAATCATAAAAAAATTATAAAGTAACACCGCAACTTACAGATAAAAAGCATAAACACTTTTTACCTTGTCTATTTCTATTTTGTGGAAACAAACAAACTAGATGAGGAGGAATTTATGACCAACACCCATACAACAACCTACAGTCCTCCTTGGAACAGGAATACCTAGTGAGGAGGACTGAGAACAAACTACTTCACTCTATATTTTTTTAATTTACCTTATATTGTATTTTTACTTTACTTGATATTGTCACTAAATAAAAAAAATAAAAAAATTTAAAGAGATGTTAAAATATAAATGTACATGTCAAATCCGTTGACATCACCGGCAAGGAAGGGTTTTAAGCGGAACGTCACAATTTACCCCTCATATGTCGAATATTGCACATATTATATCTCGTGACGTATCCAAATTGACGTAAATCATGATCAAGGGAGATTGTGAATGACGGGATTATGGTAATATGATGTTGACACCTTATCAGTACGAATTGAGGGCGACACCAATTTGTGGAGCCCATCACCGCACGGCGCATCTTCTAATTGATATGCGCTCCTGATTACCGGGGATTGATGGCATCATGCAATTCCCCATGGAAAAGGAGGGAAATGGCAGGCTGACATGCAAATTATCTGAAATCCATATCATGATTTGATATGTCGAGTATTGGAAATATCGGAAATATATCGAATAAAATTATAAATAACTAGCGAGTTCCCGGCAAGCGTGGTTATGCCACTTAATAAATATATTGTTTCTCCCTGCGTGTCTTTTCCCATTCGTCTCGTTCCCCTTCCTCTCCCGCGTCTCCTTCCCCTCTCGCGTTCCCACTCCGCCTTCTCCGCTTTCTCCGCCTTCTCCGCTTTCTCCGCCTTCCCTCTCCCTTCTCCCCCCAACCCCCCTCCCGTGATTTCCTCTTTTCTCCCGTTTTCAGTCCCGGTATATTCAGATTTTCAAACAGCTCGCGTGCCACTTATTGCAATTTTTTTTACAAATTTTCTATCAAATTGGGTATCTAACATAGGTAAATCCATACTAATATTATAAATGCGAAACTGCTCGAGTTTGTTTATGACCTTTTCACGCATAACACAATATAAAGACTTTAATAATTCTTTCACCAATATAAAGCTAAATTATATGCGCAGACTAAAGGTTGAATATGATGGTAAGCTCTGGCGTTATGAAATTATAAATATTAATATATTATATTTGTTATACGTTTTCTGTCGCTAACAAAAGCGAGTTTTTGCTAACGTCAGAAAAAAATCTTTTCCATGGAAACAATGTTGATATATTTTTGGGCTCTATGCTGGTAGGTACTACTGCAGAAAATTCAAATATTAGAATTCGTTTTTTTTTTTTGGACAAGCTTGGAATAAATGTCAGATGAGAGTTCCTATATTAAAAATATAATTCGTAACGATTATAAAGACTGAATGATAAATAGAGTATTTTTTTATTATATTAACGAACTTCCAAATATTTAAATAAAAATAAACATCCGAAATGTTTGTAAGCGCATAAATTCCGAACGAATGAACAAAATTGGATAAGCAATTCTTTTTTTCTTTGACCTATAGCATTAAAATTTAGGTGGTAGGCGAGACGTTTGAAAACTGAATATAAGGGAATGAATATATGGAATGCGGGAGGGGATGGGGGGGGGGGGGGTGATAATTGATAAGTGCAAGCGCTACAGTAATTTCCCGTAATACCATGCGAGCGAAGCCGCGGGGAAAAGCTAGTATAAAATAAATATAAATTTTGAGAGGCTTCAAAGTATTCCATTTTGGTTAGTACCTTAGGTGAGAATAAATTATTTAATTTAACTATTTTCAAAAATCGAATTTTTATTTAACAATCGATGGTTTGCAAAATGTCATTCTCAAATTGTGACGGTTTTGTAAGGGTTTTTGTAATGATTATTTTCAGATGTTTTGTCATGTGGTTGTAATAATCCAGAAGCCTTCGCGAGAACGGAAAGAAGGTATTTTGATAATACAAATCATATACATCAAATCCCCAAACTTTCATTGCAATCGGATGAACTGTTAGCAACGCATAATTTCATGATGCCAGATTTCACTATTGTGTATAGTAAGAATCGCGAGCATGAGCACATCAAATCCCCAAGGTTTCATAGCAATCGGATGAATGGTATAGCAATGCATAGCACACACAAAACAAACATATTTTCATTTTTATATGTATAGATGACTGAAGACTCGAAGGCAATGATATGAAAATAGTAATAATTTCATGTTGTCATAAACCGTGTGATTTTTATGCTAATCAACTAACTACAGATACATACTATCGGTTTCGTTTGGAAATTTTTCCTTATTTAAAATTTCAATAAAGTTTCTTTTCGAACTTTTTGAACTATTTGTGATAAGCGAACAACTCAGCGCTTTCACGAAGTGCCTCCTGTTGGCCATTCGTACTCCAATAGTTGACACGGACCTTTTTATCACCAGCGACGGTGCCTAACAAAAATGCAATTCATTCTGTTTCCGATTGCCGCCGATTCTACCGTTCGCGAATAGCTCCAGTGTTCGCTTCCCATTTTCCGATAAATAATCTTATACAAATGTAAATTACGTATGAATATTGTATAAACCTATTAGCACTTTCTTATTTGATTTACACGTTTGTAATACAAATCCCCCAAACATTGAGAATATGCGTATCGTGAAGCTTTTTTTTAATTTACATTTTAATGAATGTTTCAAAATACCAAAGCTCGTGAATTACACGAGTTGTAGAAAGAAAGGCTGTCTAATTTTTGTGACGTCAGAGCGCACAGTTCGAGGTTTTTTACTGCTTCAGACAAATAAACAGATTTCTGTTTTATAGCAAACTTAAAATGTTATATTTGACAGGTTCAATAAAAAAATGCAACGAATTTGTTCATCAGGTAAATTCAATCCACAATTTTTTTTTATTTTTTTTTATTCTTCATTTTAATCACCCGCTAAACTGCCAAGGCAGTTTGTCAGCAGGTCAATTTGACAATATTAATAAAACACTAAAACACAAAATATTATAAGAAAACACAATAGCAAAATAGTTGCAGAAGAATAACTTTTAAGTACCTACAATACAAAAGCATAAAATATACAGACAGATATAACACATGTAAATTACTGATAGATTAAATTAATTATAGATAGTATTTATACATAAGATTACAAACAATATCAGTACAAAAAGTTTTGACCCATTAGCCATTTTTTAATTTTTCTTTTGAGATCAGTGGGGCAATTGGATTCGATTTTGAAATTCATCGGCATCTTATTAAATATGGTGGGGACAAGATAAGTGAATGTCCGTTGGCCGTATTTATTTATAATTTTCGGAACGGACAAACCCTCATTTTTACTGAATCTAGTACCATGTTCATGATCTACTTTTTCTTTGTAAATTGAGCCCGACAATAGGTTTTGGCATACAATTTTAAACCATAATATTCCTCGCACAAGTAATATGTTAACTGATTCATATAGTAGTTTTATATCTCTTCTTTGTTCATAAACACTTTTGCTTACCAAGAGAGCTTAGTCAAAGAGTTTTGAATCGTTTGAATATAACCTATATTTGTCTTGCACGAGTTTCCCCAAGATGTTATTCCGTATCTGATAGTGGATTCCGCTAGTGACAAATAAATTATTAAAACGATTATTAAAATTCTGTACCAATGCTGACAAATTTAGCAAGAAATTAACATTTTTTGCTCTAATTGAGGTCGCAATTTGTGGTATTCTGCGTCAACTCTAGTGAATTCGTTCCAAAACAGAATAGTATTAATGTGTGTATTTGTATGTTGGTTCTCATTCAAATTTGGCATTTGCCCCGTGCGTCGTGTGCCCGCTGCCCACTGCCCACTGCCCACTGCCCACTGCCCACACTGCCCATGTGTTTCATTTTATGATTACGAACCATTCATTCGGCAAACTCGAGCGGATGCAGCGGTTGCTATAATAATAATTAATGGACTTTCATGCAAAATACGTAAGCATTGAAATAAAATTGTAAGATTGTCCTCACGGTGAGGAAATGACAACGTTACAAAAGCGTACATTACCGTTCTATTATTTTATGAAACATTTTTTTGTACGTGAGTCCGCATAAAAGTTCCATCTGCTCCCAACCGTCTGGAGTCAGTAACTCTATGGCAGTGGCGGCGAATTACCACAAGGGGGGGCGTAATGGGATAGCAAGGGCTATTGTCACGTCTATATTTACCACAAAACAGGGGGGGGCGCAATGGGGTAGGATGGGGCGGGATGGGATGCGGGATAGTGACCATATTCTTCATAATTTTTTTTTTCGGTCTGACTGCTGAGACTGACTCACCGAACCCCTAAAGTTTGATCGAACACATGTTAAGAACCACTGCTCTATAGCACCCCAATTGGAGTAACTTGTAAGACTGATGGTAGTAAGGATGGGAAGAAAATGATGAAGAGGAAAGCGAAGGCAGTGAAACTATGGCATCCCTCATTTGGTTATGTTGTGAGGCTGAAGGTAGTGGGGAGGGCAAAAAGATGGGAAGAGGCAGGTGGGAAAGTACCTGGCTCTCAGATCTGGTCACAAAACACAGATAAATCTATTTCAAGCAATTTTTCGAATCTGAATGATGGTCTTTCATCAAGGACTTGCTGAAAATATTTACCACTTCGAAACGCGCCACCAATATATTTTCAAGTGAAACTTCTTTAGCGCCACTAGTGACTTGAAATTCGGGTGAAATGCGTCACAACTCAGTTCTACAAAAATACTCGGTTCTAATATAATGCGATAATTTCGCACCTCGGCGCGTGCCTTCCGTAGTGTAGTGGGCAAAGTGCCTGACAAGTCTCAGCGGCCAGAGAGACAGAGGGTTCGAATCCTACGAAATCCAAAAAAAATTTTTTTTTGTGAAATCAATATCCAAACTTCAAACTACTTTAAAAAAAAACAAGCAAAAGAAAAGAAAGTGACATCTAGTGACTTTCCAGTTTTACATCTCCCCCGTGTGAATTACACACTCTGCTTTTTAATTTATAAATTATGAAATAACACAAACTAATCAAATGAAATTTACTTGCGCACGCCAGGATTTGAACCCGCAATCTCCGGATTTGCACACAAGGCTCGTAACCATTCAACTGCGGAGGAAGTAAATATACGTTATTTTGATGTATTTTGTAGATATTTAATTATTCTTTTCATAAGTTGTGATTTTTCGACATGTGTAATCATATCCAATTTTTAAAAATCATTCGCTTGTGGTATGGAACGTTCAATCAGAAATATAAACAAAAATGTATTGTACGTGTATTATAATTTTCATCTGTTCGGGTCATTTTATATGTGGTAATCACCGTTTTCATTCTAAAGCATCTTAAAAAAATCCGAGGCCATTAAAAAATAAACCCCTTTTGCATTAATGCTATTCCAGCTGATGCTGTTTTTATATTAAGTTAGACTACGAGAATATAAACTCCTTCCTGTCATCTGCGAGGCGCTTCTGCCATATTATCTTCTGCATTTTGTTCCCAGTTTGATGTCAACTATTCATTTCATTCGCTGTCTTTCCGTGTCATCTCACATCGATCAGAGAATCTCATTTGGATCACACATCTGTTCAAAAGCGAAGAAAGTGTCTCACGTGCTCTGAGGGATGTCGTCAACTATCTCCTGATTTTCTTGATTCATAACTAGCACCTTGTTTTGGGAGAGATCTCATTTAATCCTAGGGCAACTTTTCACTTTTGGAGTTACACAACGCGCGTAAATAATTGAAAACCGAGTCGATTCCATATGGAAAATTCCCACCAACATAAAAAATCACACTTTCGAATTTCAATGGGGATATAAAAACTGATTTTATAAAAATAAAAATATAAATTATAATATTTACTATGATAAACTTAAGATTTCTTTGTTCTTTTCACTGGCCGAAAGTTTTATACCTATAGCTAAACTAATGTGTGAAAAAAAACTAAACATGTTCATGTGATATGATTAGAGATTTTCATTAGAGGCAAAAAATATTAGGACACTGTAATGCTGTCCGAAACGTTGGCTAAAGGAGAAGGTAGCGCAACATGGCTTAATAATTCAAATATAAATCTCGATAAAATTTATTGCATTTGAAATTACACAGGCTTATAGATTGTAAAATGGCAGTTAATTGCACCCGAGTTCCGCTTCTTACAAAACTGCATCTGCAGTGCATACTGAATTAAGTTGTAGATATTAATGAAATAACAAAGACGGCGAGAAGTGTAATCAGATTATTAGTTGCAGATGAACTTTCTGTGGAATATGAAGTGGCAACACATTTTTTTCTTCTACGGGATCCATTTCGTTTGTCGCGCGTATATTCATTTTTAAAACACATGGAATATTTTATGATTAACGAAAAATTTTAAAAATATTATGTAGAGTGATGGACGTACTGAACGAGTTTTTACACTAGCGAACTATGGACACATTTGGAATGCGAACTAAAGTCACACTTCGACACAACGCGTCATGAACACTCTTGGAATTCAGCATAACGATGCATTCAGGGCACTGTTCGGCCTACCTTGACGATGCAGCACCTCAAAGATGTTCGCAGAGGGAAGGGATATATAGGTTTGCTGTTTCAATTGGAATGTTTAATACCCCTACTGTTTTCTTTATCTATTTTTTGGATTTGAAATATTAAAATTAATAATTTTTTTTTAATGAATAAATTGAATTGAATTGTACCACAAAATA
Organism: Glyphotaelius pellucidus; assembly: GCA_936435175.1. Classification (NCBI taxonomy): domain Eukaryota; kingdom Metazoa; phylum Arthropoda; class Insecta; order Trichoptera; family Limnephilidae; genus Glyphotaelius; species Glyphotaelius pellucidus. The sequence goes on along the minus strand of OW386551.1, from coordinate 9,721,981 downwards.
GCCGGAACGAGTCAACGCTACCGCATATCGGAAAATACCAAAGGTATTGAAATATAAGAGATGTGCTTTCCGCAGTTTTTACTGAATGGGACTGTTTTTCCTGGTGTCGCCAATATTGTTAACCAATACTAATGTACACCTTCAAAGAATCAACTAAATGAACGAATTTTTTCCTGATTCAAACTACTCCCATTCGAAAGTAATCCCGCCGACAGTCGGGCGGAATTACTCAGAATATATCTTGTATTTGAACGTCTTTGGAAAATACTCTTGTCCAGACAGCCGCCTAGTGTCAGGTCGCAAATCCCACATCGTACCTGAAGAATTTACCTCCAGCCTTCGTAGTGCAAGTACTAAATACCATTTATAACGTAAATTATATTTAAAACACTTCGTGAGTTAAACAGAGCTTTTATTTACAAAAAAGTATAACAAAAAATAATAAACATACGGGTACAAGAATACTTCGTTAATACACGCGGCGCGTAACCTCCTACTGAGGTCTTCAGGCTTGCTATCCTCCTTCAATTGCTTCCTCTACCGATCAATGTGGACACTACGACATCTCACAGTTGATCCTGGGTATTGATCTTTTAGGACTGCTTGCTGGATCTCTGGCTTCTCAAGGCCGGGCAGGCGCTTAAATAGACGGCTGGAGGTACATCTTGTGGTAAGTAGGTGGCCGGGAGCGGGGAGCTGCACGCTGATTAGCCTTTAGTTTGAATTGTGCAACCAATGCAAGTCCTCCGGCACGCTGAGACGGCAGACAAGGATGCCGTATTATGTATGAGCGAGAAAGTATTCAGATTCGCGCGGTGCCTATCGTTACACATTTTATTTTATTTCATCTGTTGTTCAATTTTATGTAATAATCGAGTAATTTTATAGATGCATACTATTACATGGCAGACAGTGTATTACACCCACCGCTCTGTTCAGCTGAAATAAACAAACTTAATTATTATTATTATGACAAAATATTATGTGATAGTTGCGTAGGTACTTAAAATGAATGTAAATTTTTCAGGGCAACAGTGTAAGGTGAAAATGTAATAAAACATATTTAATGGGCTTGCCACCTCTGCTTCAACCACCTTCCCTCTATTGTCTGCACTTACATCCTGCTACAGTAATTATTCTACATACCCGCATGTGGTCACTGGTTCACGATATGCACTGAGTTAACTTAACAATGCTTCACCTTCATATCAGAAGAAAGAAGGTGTAATTAAATGCGGCAATTCTGGCAGAACTATCTACAAAAAGTGCAGAATCTAAATTTAAAGGGTGTAAAAAATGTGTTGTTTAAAATATATATTGTTTTTAATTCACGCCCAGAGGGCTTTAACATGTTCGGTAGTACAATTAGGTAATTCATGACAGATCATTTGAAACAAATAAAGAAATAGTAAAAATAAAATTACATGAAAAATGCTCATAAAATGTTCACAATGCAAATACGAGTCATAAAAATATAAAAAATTAAAAAATACAGATGTGTTCAGGAATAGTGGAACATATTTTTTACACGATCCACAAAACTCGCAAAATTGATATTAATATATCAACATCACCTAAGTACTGATTTCCTATAGTGTGAAATCGTTGTATCGGAGAGTAAGCAGTACATTATAGATACATAATAGTACAGTATAGATACATAAACATTAACTACAATTTCCCGCAAATATATCAACATTGGTTCCGCGACAACGATTTGTTTTCTGACGTTAGCTATAACTCGCTTTTGCTAGCGACAGAAAACGTATAATAAATATATTGATATTTTTTATTTCGTAACGCCAGAGCTTACCATTATATACAGCTTATAGTACTCGCATATAATGTAGTTTTTTATTGGTGAACCAACAACGCAATTTCCACCATGAGCTATCGACGATTTTTTGAAATTTCTATTAAGCTTTAAACCTAGATTCACGTTATTGTTATTTTCAGATTATTTAAGAAAAATGCGACTATTGGCTTGGTTCATTCATTCGTAGGTCAAACTCGTCGTAACGACGGCCTCCGTGGTCCCGAGGCAAGGCTCTCGACTCACAATCCGAAGGTCGCGGGTCCGAACCCGGCGTGCGCAAATAAATTTTATTTGATTAATTTGTGTTATTTCACAATTTATTCATTTAAAATAATATATAGTATATTTGCGGCACGTTCCAGAGTGGAAGATACTATCAGTATCGCCCTGGTGTAAGACCACCATTCAGAATTGAAACGTTGCTTGAAATAGCTTTAGCCGTGTTTAGTGACCAGATCTGAAAAGCCAGGTACTTCCCAACCTTCCTCTTCCCTATCTCCTTCCCCTCCCCACTACCTTCAGCCTCACAACATACCCCGATTGGCTCCACTGGCTCCAGACGGGAGCAGTTGGGACTGTTGTGCGGTATTAACTGTAAAAAAAAAAAAACAATCGAAATGTTATATTTCTCATCAGTCAGTACACCAACACTTGCTGCCATAGGTCCACTCCAAGTGGTTCGCTACATTTGGTGACTTAGAAGGGGTGACCAGGTACATGGGTCCACCTCAAAGATGTTTTAATATAAGAGATACGCTATGATATCCGCCCGACTGTCGCCCGACAGTACGGTATAATGATCATAGTTTGAATACAGAATATAGTTGATTTTTTTAAGGTGTGCAGTGGTATTGTTTAAAAATATCGGCGACATCAGGAAGCACCGTCCCACCCAGTAAAAACTGCCTTTAGCACATCTCTTACATTTCAATATCTTCGGTCCACCTAGTGCGGCGGGCCGGGTCGGGAAAGAATGTTTCAGAGAGACCTAACCTAGACCTCTCCAGTCAGTCTCTCTCGACCCATCGCCTTGCACCGCAGTGAGAGATATGGATTTACACGTCCGTCACTCTTAGACACATTGACCGTCAGATATCTACCCACTTCTCAAACTTTTTCCTTCCCAGAACTGCTTCTCCTTTTTTTCCATGAAAAGACTCTTCACACAGCATCTCCAAAGATGACATAGACCCTGAGATTTTTTTCCACAGGGTCTCCTGGGTGGAGTAAATGCAAGAAAAAAACACTGGAATATACTTCGTCAAATTGGAACCCGAAGTAGTACAGTCAGTAAACACACTCAGTTCCAATCTTAAATCAGTGAATTTTTCAAGGCGTTCCACATTATTTACACGGAGGAAACTTGTTTGCTTTTAACCCAAATGTTTAATAAGGCAAATAACATATTTTATCCTTTTTGCCTCATTCCACAAACCTACTATAAATTAAATTACCCAAGCATTAAATTAATATCAAATTCAAAGCCTACATTTTACGATCTTATATTATTACGATAGGAACAGGGATCCATAAAATTCTATTTATGTCACGATCTACCTTTTATGGAGGGAAATAATAATTTTCAATTCCGAACACATATCTTCATCTTTACCTATGTCAAAAATACGAATACCATTCGTTTCATCACTTCCCGATTTCTGTTGGAAACCTTTTCTTTGCTCTGGTCCCCTGGTATTGTTCAGTGACCCGGTGGACGTTTTATGTGATTAAAGGATAATCAGATGGCCTTTGAGGTTAAATTCCAAAACGTTTTTATTTTAATGGTAGATTTAGAAAAAACATTTGGTTGTCTGTAAAATCGGTTTACGGACGATAATTTTACGTGATAACGTCATAAGAAAACTTTTACAAAGAATTTTACGGTCACAAGCCGAACGCTTAGGCTGATCGTGCCTCTCTATCGCTTGTTCCGCGCCCTAGCTTGCACGCTCGACTCAGGCGGAACGTGACAACGTGAAAACGTGAAAACTTGACAACGTGACAACGTGACAACGTGACAACGTGACAACGTGAAAACGTGATAGCGTGACAGCGTGACAGAGAAAAGAGATAGATATAACAAGACATAGAATTTTACAGTCATAAGCCGAACGCTTAGGCCGATCGTGCCTCTCTATCGCTTGTTCCGCGCCCTAGCTTGCACGCTCGACTCAGGCGGAACGTGACAACGTGAAAAGTGACAACGTGAAAACGTGACAACGTGAAAAACTGACAACGTGAAAACGTGACAACGTGACTGTGTGACAGCGTGACAGCGTAACAACGTGACAACGTGACAACGTGACAACGTGACAACGTGACAATGAGTCATGCTTTTTCGTGAGTGCGGCCGGCGTTCATCGACTTACACGTCAAAAACTTTTTTTTGCTACTAGGAAAATTTCAAAAAAATAATTGAACTCGTGTACTAAACTCGTGATGCGCCAACCGGCTTTGCCCATAAAATGAAAGCTAACTTGTAAAAAACATATTTAATACCAGATAATTTTTTTTTCTTTTTTGATATTTTATTGTTGACTGACAAATATGACAGATAATTCTCGTACACACTAAAATTTACAAGTTTTTCATTTATGAAAAATAGTCACGTTTCTCATTGGAACGTCAAAATTAAAATGCTGTAGCTTTTTATAAGAATTTATCTCGGGAACAGAAATAATGGAAAACGATCATAGTTAAGCGCGTTTTAACGACCTGCCATACGCAAAATAAGTCCTCAATCTAGTAATATTTCAACAGTGAAATTTGAAGCAGTTTTTTGCAGTAATTTGACGTAATCTCTTGAAAAAGTTAAATTTGTAAAATAAGAAATAATGAAAATCAAAAGAATTAATGAAAAACACAACTTTTTTTTACATTTACCCCATACAGAGGGGTCTATGAGGAAAATAATTTCCCTTTAAGGGCCTTTGCCATATTTGGAGATGCTGTGTGGAGGGTCTTTCAAAAGAAGAGAAGAATAGGATATTCTAGGAAGGAAAAATATATGAGGTATGAATAGGAATATGGGAGTCAGTGTGTCGAAGAGTGACGGACGTGTGAATTTAGCCCTTCCTCTGCGGTGCAAGGCAAGGAATGAATGGTACTTTTTAAGGAATGGAAGTAGTGGAAGTTCTGGGAAGGAAGAGGGGTGGGTAGGAATCTAGGTTTCAGTTTGTCCGGGTGTGACGGACGTACGTATATATCCCTTCTGCTATGGTGCAAGGCGATGGGTCGAGAGAGTCCGGCTGGAGAGGTCATCAACCAATCTTTTGATGCGACCCGATACGCAGCGGGGGGGCAGACGCAACCTGACCCCATGATCCCGGGCAAGTCACCAAATTAGCGAACCACTTTGGGTGATCTACGGCATAGGTGTTGGTTATCCAATAAAGGTACCCGTTCCCGCCTCCGAAATTGAAAAGACTATTTTGCTGCCATGAAATATCGGTACGTTGTTTTGACTTCCACTAACGATGTAGTAGCTACTATAGCGACTCGGTATGTGGCGATTTGACTATTTTTGTAATGGTATCATTGTTTTACATACACTGGCTACACCGGAGTATCGAGAAGGTTCGAAAATTCACAAGCCCCGCCATTGCAGTTTCTGTATCAGAGTCGATAACACATGTCATTTGTCAATCTAACAATTATCTTCTGATAATCGTCGCGGTTGATAATTTAATTTGTGTATAATATGTTAAAGTTATAAATAAATGCAATCACTATCGCCAAGTGTTATCATTCATACATTCGCGCGACCTTTATAGTATGGTATATCCCAGATATGTTATACCATCCCGCTCTCATATAGTACCTTTGTAGGTGTACAGTATAAATAGAACAGTGATTTATTTTTGGGTTATTACGCCGTGTTGGGCTACCTCCTTGTTTAGCCAACGTTTCGGACAGTGTTACAATGTCCATCATTAGGGCAGATGGGTGGCAGTACTGTATACATAATATATTCAACTAAAAAAACATGTTTGTGCCTCCCCACTTTTCAATCTCACAAACAAGATGTTACTTAATTCTACATGTAACAGATGTAGAATTATATTAGATATAAATAGAATCATTTGTAAATAAGGAAAGCATCAAATTAAATTCAAAGCGTATTGTTACATATTATTCTCTGCACATTTTGATTTAAGTGTTTTATTATACGAAACACAGCATTTTCACCTCCATCCCCGTTCGCATCCTTTCCGTGACAGCTATTGTGCCTGGCGGCCTAATCAACTATTAGCCGCGAGGCCTGCGACATACCCTTATCTGCTTACAGGTACATGAACTTCAGCAAGCATCCTGAAATAAGTTAAGGAAATGAAATATTGTTGAAGCTGGGAACAATGGCGTAATACTCGTTGTTGTTAGTTAGGGAGCTTTTTGCGAGTGTGCTTTCAACTCTATTAAAACGTAAACAAAGGATTATAATGTAAAGGTTAGGTATCCTAATTGCTTTTAATGAAATGTGTATATTATATGGGGTTGAAATTAATACATTTGAAGAGATACTTTTGGTTTTTAATGTACTGCATGAAACAATGAATTTTTATTTTCATATAATTCAGTAGTCATGACGTCATTTCTTTGCAAGAGTGTGCAGAGAGGTTAAACCACTACACAACTCTGCATTGGCGCACATTCGTTGCGTAATTCACCAACGTAAACGGTTTGGAATGTTTACGGAAAACCACATATTCGAAAAGGCACATGGAGAAAATTACATTTACTGGATTTACACATGTCTAAAAATGTAACCAAATCAATCTTTTGTTACTTTTTTCATATATGTTTGTACACACTTTAAAATTTAAAAGTATTTGAAAAAGAAGATAAAACTAATAAATCTAAAGGAAAATATGAAAAAGAACAAGACATACAAAATAAAAAGGCAACGAGGACTCATTTCCAGAATCTCTTGTCTAGCGCATTAACCATTAGGACCTCTTTTTCTACGTCCTTTTATTCGATCTCATGTTTAAAATTAACAACACTATCCTCGACTATTTTTTTAATTTTTCTATTTATCTATAAGAAGTATGTTTACATGGGATTTTTCGACGCCTGTCTCACTGGATATACCTTAGTCGAGACGGGCGTTTTCAGATTTTTGTTTGCTATCCTTGATGTATTAATGATCACAAGTTCTAAGTAATTAGTCTGCAAACTGTACACCTAACACGACCTCACATCATATACTTACACAAACACACACCAACATGGCTGATTACATGGAATATATTATAGACTCGGAAAACCAACCCTACTGGATAAGTAAAAATGATTTTAATATAGACCAACATCACAAAAGAAAAAATATATTCAAAATATTACACCAAAAGATTAGATCGTTGATTAGATTTTTTTATGAATCTATGATATAACTCCAACAGCTTGATAATAATTTTGATGCCATTGTGCTGACAGAATGCTGGTTAAATGACAATTATATACCAAAAACAATCGAAAACTATAATATACACCAAACAAAGAAATACAAAAACCAAAATGATAGTATAGTAACATCAGTGATAAAAAGAACACAATCGTTCAAGAAATAAACATGATACACTCAAACTGCTTACAAATTACATATGAAAAAAAGAAACATGTGTCCTAGCTATGTACAGATCTCCATCCAAATACAAAATTACAAATTTCCTAACTGAACTTAACAATACATTAAATGATCTCAAAAAATACAAAAATATCATCATGATACCTAAACGTAAACACCCGACAAAACGGACACCCAAAAAATATAGAATACCTAATAATACTAGCTCGGCATGGACTGGAACCAACGATAAATGTCCCAATACGAGTCACACAAAACACTAAAATCCATATAGATCATTATAATGATGAAGATAAAACTGAAAGCCAAAACCATTTTTTTTAAGGTGTGCAGTAGTATTGGTTAAAAATATAGTTTGAATACGGACAGAATTCATTCATTTAATGGATTTGTTGAAGGTGCGCAGTGGTATTGGTTAAGGGTCCACTATTCGAATTTCAACCGATTTCTTACATATCTCCCTTAAACATTTGAAGTTTTTAAGCTCTTAAAAAAATATATGTTATTTTTAAGATAATATCTAGATACGTTCCACGCCGAAACGCAAATTATATGAAATTCCCTCGATAGAAAAAAATCGCAAAGTATGCTCCGAAAATTATTTAAAGCAAGCGTATTTCTATTATTTTACAAGTTATATTTGTGAAAAATTTCACAATGTTTCTTTAAATGATACTTAAGATACCTTCCACGAGATTTTTGCCCTATTTTAAACGAGTCATGTTTTATTAAGCATTTTCATAATTTTAGCTTCAATTTTATCATTGAAAATATTAGCGCGCTCTGTCCAACATTCGTAATTTCATATCTCTCCATCTTCTTTTTGCGCCGGGAAGTGTGGCTTTCGGCGACGCCAGGAAACACAGTTCCACCTAGTATTATAAACTGCCGATAGCAAATCTCTTATATTTCAATATATTTGGCTGCACCTAACAAGTTTCTTATAGATCCCTAATCGCTACCCAGCCATTTAGTATTAAAATATTTTTCTTCTTTATAATCAAATCTGTGTTTGAAGCATCGTTAAATATCTTGCGTAGAGTAAACTAAACTAAACAATACACTTTTGTAAATCTGACAATCCACTTATTCAAGATGAGTAATAATTACATTCCAAGGTACTTTAACACGTCGAAACACAGCGGCAACCTGCCTAATTTAAGGCATTAATTTATTGCGATACTGTAATAATACAAGATGGTAGCTATACGATAACACAATCTGCTATTTATTAAGGGACTAATGAAGGACGCCTTGGGAAAACGAGGTATCCCTTTATGTCTCTTTAATGATCTCCGTTATTACAATATCTCGGTGTTGCCAGGATTAAGGAAACCAAAACATGAAGATGTTAAATGGAATGTCTTAATGAACACTCTGATAAAATAGCTGCTGTTAATTATTTTGCTTAACCTTCCCGTTACCAAGTTCTGAAACTTTCGCCCAACCCCAAGGTGACAGCGTTACTGAAATGTTATTAATTGATATTGAGTTCGAAGAGGTGAGATACATAAAAGAGAGCCCAAGGTCAAGATGTGAGATACATAAAAGAGAGCCCAAGGATAAGTGGTGAGATAAATAAAAGAGAGTCCAAAGGCAAGATGTGAGATACATACAAGAGAGCCCGAGGACGAGCCCAATGACTAAAATGAAATCATCTTCTAAGTGGGACATTAAAAATGTAATGATTAATGATACTTTTTCAAAATAAATTTATTCTAAAAAAATAAGGTTATCATTTTCAAAAATGGTTTCACAGTCTGCGAAAACTTATATTTAAAAATTCAATGACGTCGTATGTTGTGAGAATTTTTATTACTTCCATTTAAATTGACGATGAAATAGTGATATGCTAATGATGATTAATAAATCTGCATTCAATTGTTCAAGATCGGTCCCGCTCGCTCTTGTTAAAAAAAAATGGTTGTCTGTAAAATCGGTTTACGGACGATAATTTTACGTGATAACGTCACGAGCCGAACGCTTAAACGCTTAGGCCGATCGTGCCTCTCTATCGCTTGTTCCACGCTCTCGCCAAACGTTTGTTCCGCGCCCTCGACTGCACGCCCGGCTCAGGCGGAACGTGACAACGTGACAATGAGTCATGCTTTTTCATGAATGCGGCCGGCGTTATCGATTTATAAGACGTTATCACGTCAAAAACCAAAGCTGTTGTAATAAATATGACGTATCTCTTGCTGTCATATTCCTACGTTATCTTTTTCTAATCCATTGTAATTGAGCCCTTGACCGGAATAACGGTGTATCCAAAAATATTATTATTTTGAGAAAGATAAAAAAAACGAAACTAGTTTTGTTTCATTAGATTTTATATTTAAAATAAAGTAAACATATATTTCTTAGACTGGGCATTTGATGAGATGCAGGCCATGCAGAGCAGAGCAGGGCATATTTTGTAATGCATGAACGTGTTTTAAACGATGTACGCTGCAGGGCGGGCACGTGCGACGCAGATACGTCTCTGTTCTGCATAACTGCCATATAACTGCTCTGCTTGTTGCTGCCGAGTTGTGGCTGCGGCCAATTCTACAGGACACGTGTGCAAGCGGGCAGTATTCTTACTAGCCCTCAAGTGGGCACTAATCAAACTAAGTTGTGTTGACTGCATTACAGCATATGCTGGTTACTGATTTCTGCGTCAAAATTTCTGTTCTGATCTGCTCTTCGCGGCTTGCGTCTCTACATATGCCCAGACTTTAATTTGGGAGGCGGGAATGGGTACCGCCGCCCGGGAACCTTTATTGGATAACCATGCAACACCTCTGCCATAGGTCACCCCAAGTGGCTTGCTACGTTTGGTGATTTAGCAGGGGTGCCCGGGTTCATGGGGTGAAGTTTGTCTAGGTCTTGGAGGCGGATGACCAGGACACATTGAACCCCAGATTCCTACCCACCCCTAAAACCTTTTTCCTTCCCAGAACTCTGCTTTCCTACTTTTCCTTAAAAAAACCCTCCACACAGCATCCCCAAAGATGACATAGGCCCTGAGGAAAATTATTTTCCTCAGGGCCTCCTGTGTGGAGCTCATGTAAAAAAAAAAAAAACTTAAGAGTTTTAAACGAAAAGTGGCGAAGAAAAGCAATTAAATTAGTAGGTGCCCTTTTAATCATGTGTAGCATTTTCAATATATCGGTGGTTACGTTAAAAAATATTTTATTTAAGCAACTAAAAGTATTTCACGTTATACAATAATATTTTTTTAATTAGTTGTAAAAATAAACATATTATGGATAACTTGAATTTAAGGCTAGTGTAAAGAAATCTTAAGTAGATGTAGGTCTATGGATGTGTCTGACGTCACGATGACAATAGTTTGTTGCCAATAGTGTTTTCACACTTCAGGTTTCAGATTCAAATTTTAAATCACGATTGTAAGCTGATAATCACACTTCCCACTATCACAAATACTGCCACTTTGACTAACTTGTTAATGTTTATTTATTTTTAATTCAGGATATGTTTTAAGTTGGTTTTATAGTCAGTATATTGATATTAATTACGGAGCTGCTACTATCAGTTGTTGTTGTGTTGAAGTGATTATTATTGATGTAACACGATTTCATAAGTTGGGTAACTTTGATTGCCATCTTGGACACGGGAAGGTTAAGATATTATTATACTGAAACTACCTTACTAATTTTAGCCGACCCACTCACTAACGATCTAATAAAGTTCCTCCCCGGGAACACGCGATGAGGTGGAGCGAAGTGTTTTAAAATAAGCTGTAACACTCTCTTCTGATAAATCTAACATTCATTTCATTTCAATAAGTACCTATTTAAGGGATGATTTTATAAAGGACCGATAAATGTGGCCGCTAGCTGACTGTCGGATATACCATTCCGCACAAGAAAAGTAATCAGTTTCATTATAAACTTGCGCAGGCCCGTGAAAAATCAGTAGATATTAATAGACAGTTACAGTTTCCTTAACCGAGTGCACATACAATTTGCACTCTGTTTAGGAAAAATAGGACGTGTCTACCTACACAAAATATAACTAATATATAAAGTGGGCTATAGTAAGGATTAAAAAAGATTTTTTTTTTCGAGAAATTTAATGCTTACTTTCCATTTTGTGTTACGCATATCAAATTACTCGTATTTCAAAAACGTTCTAACATTCTCATCTGATAAATGAAACATTAATTACGCATATCAAATTACTCGTATTTCAAAAACGTTCTAACATTCTCATCTGATAAATGAAACATTAATTACGGATATCAAATTACTCGTATTTCAAAAACGTTCTAACATTCTCATCTGATAAATGAAACATTAATTACGGATATCAAATTACTCGTATTTCAAAAACGTTCTAACATTCTCATCTGATAAATGAAACATTAATTACGAACAAGTAGGTTGCGTTTGTTTTATATTTTCCTTAACTTCCGTGGATTTTTTAGACCGCAGGTAAGGGTTTCTACGGATTGAAGGGTTTATTATGATTGCTTTATGTCTGCTGGATAAATAAGAAACCTAATTAAATAATTTGGCTATCTGTAAAGTCGGTTTACGGATGATAATTTTACGTGATAACGTCATAAAATAACGATGGAGTGGAAGAGAGATAGATGCCTCACAAGCCGAATGTTTAAGCCGATCGTTTAAGCCGAATGTTTAAGCCGAATGTTTAAGCCGATCGCCGCCCCTCTTTCGCTTGCAATTTCGGCTCAGGCGTGACAATGAGTTATGCTGTTTCGTGCGTGCAGCCGGCTTTCATCGATTTATAAGACGTTATCACGTCAAAAATGCTTAAGAAACAAGAGTGGTTACACTATATTAATGTAATGTCATAATTTAATTACATGGTTAAACATGTTATGAATATTTTCGTTTTTTGTTTGTGGGGTGTTACGCCGTGTTGCGCTACCTGCTTCTTTAGCCAACGTTTCGGACAGAGTTACAGTGCCCATCATCAGGGCAGATGTGTAATTGTTAGTGGTGAAATGTGTGCTTATCTAATTGGAAGCAATACCGCGTTGCCAGCTCCACTCCACTACAAGTTGGTATTACAGTGAATAATTTAGTGAACTGATAAAACTTTTTAAAGAATGTTACAGCAAAAAATAAGCAACCTTCATAATCAAATGGATAGGGAAAAGCAATAATATCTACTCTGAAAATACACGATATAATTGGAAGCTGTTTTGCTTTTGCTATTTGAAAGCAGTGAACAAAAGGTGACAATAATATGTACTTGCATAAATGTATCTCACAAAATTTTAACATTTTCTAGTTTGTAACGTGGCTCAGTAAGTAGCTACCCCTGTAATGGGTAGTAGAATTTTTTATTCTAAATCACTTTTGGCAACGTCCGTGACGTCACGTAATGGGTCGTTAATCATATGAAAAAGAGACATTTCACAAATTTGGAAACAAAAGAGCGGAGATAATATCCCGGGGATGAAACAAACATTTTTTGGATGCAATGATGATGGTTCACATAAGCTTTGTGGGGCGGTTTTACAAATCGAGTTAAATACATATTAAACTTAAAGTATTACTTAATTTCGTAGGAAAAGGAACTTGAAAAAAATATGCATCTAGGACGCATTCAACTCATTCCGTTCGATTTTTGAGAAAGTAAAATGGGGAAGAATGTCGAGCCAGTGAAATATGAATAAATACCTCATTAACTAATTAACTCACGTTTAGGTTGATATTTCAGTTCAATATTGCTAATTTATTAATATTTTTAGTAATTGATTGGCGTTTAAAGTTTTGGAATGTAAGTTTGTGAACAGATCAGCGAATGTCGCCAGAGTATTTCGATTTCTTTTTTATCCCCTCTTAATATCGGTACAACAGTAAAACTGCGCTAGAGAAAATAATATGAAATCATTGGAAGTTACGCCTACCGATACGATATTGTCATGTTATCGATTTCACTGTGCAGTTCCTGCAGTGATACGAGCATATCAAATTTAGCTAATCAAAGATATTCAATTAATGTACTCAACACATCATAAAACTTACCTTTTGTCATTCCGTTGAAGCAATCATCGCAATCGACTAAAATAGAACAACAAAAATGTGAACTAGTATGAAATAACCCGTCCCTGATGTAAATGACAGATAATGTTGATAGATTACCAATAGACGTGTATCCATATTTTCTCCTCATTTTGCGCCGTGAATGATGAGGTTTCACCCTCGCCCTCATCCCCTACCACCTGCCAGGAACCAGGCACCAGGCACCAGGCACCAGGCATCAGGCACCAGGCACAAGGCACCAGGCGCCAGGCTAACAGAAGAGTGGAGAGATTTGTATTTACCTAATCCTTTCAGTGCAGGAAGCACTTATATAATTAACTGAGAAAACAGGTCTACGTTACGGGAAAAGTGTTTATGCATTTTACTTTGATTTCTCACGGTCGTCACTAGAGAATGTTGACAGTCATAGAAAAGAGAATGGTAAAGGAATTTGTTCAAAGCAGTCAAAAATAGCCACTCAATATTTATAGCTCTGTAGGTAACTTTAATATTGAAAGTCGAAGATATAAATTACTTTACTTGGACCTACAACGATGACATCAAAGATTTCCAACTCAGCTTTTTCCGGTAAAAGCTTCATTATCTTTAACCCTAAAAGCCCAATCATATTTTGCTATCTAAAAAGCCAAATCATAGGTAAAATTTACCAACTTATTATTTTTTATAATTATTTTTTCGTATTAACTATTTAGGAAATGAAAAAAACCCACAATTTTACTAATTAATACAAAAATTTGGTACAAAATGAGATCGTTTCGGTTTGCTTCTTTTAAACTAAAAATATAAAATTTTAAACAAAAGCTTCTTTTTTCTAATAACCGATAGATGTTTTATAACAATTGAAAAGTTTTATAAAATATTTTTTTCTTTAAAAACACTTCTCACACACATTTAAAAATTACAAAAACGTAGATCAAATCGACCTACAACAAATAGTAGGATAACTCCAATATGAAGGGACTTACCGAGGCAACGCCACCGTCTCCTGTAGGCTCTTGGCAGGTACTAAGTTGGTTCGATCAATCATGGAATCGATAGAAGTGTGCGAAGGAGAAAGCAGATATTTGTTTGCGTATGGGTAAAAATGACCTAGATTGGGCTTCTAGGGTTATAAATAGTGAAAATTCTAAACAAGCGAATATTATAAACGAACACTTGTAAAAACAAGCTGCACTAAATAGTCCAACTTTGAGATAATGTGCTAGAATTTGTTGTCCAGAATTTTCAGCCACTTGAAACTACAAACGTGTTTCAGAACTAAGAGGGCAAGCGATAAAGTTGATTGACTGCCACTCTTTTCTCTTCATTTTCATTTATGGCTATAAAATGCGGAATATTTTTCAAGGCTTCCTATATGCGTGCGAAGAAATATAAAAAAGTCTCGTGTTTTAATATGCAGGTAAATCTTCATTAGTTTCTACATAATTTTTATTGTTCTCTAGACTTTATGTCCGGGTTAAATCTTCCCCACAGGAAAAATTTAACCCTTCCACACACTTTTCCACAAATGATCATCTAGTCAATCCACGCGATGTAATTGCATTGTATAAGTATAATAAATTCAAAACTATACAAGAACAACACGTCAACCTACCAGAGACCATATGGGAAAATACTTCACCGACTCCAGATATTTTCATATCAGAGGGTTCGGCTCAATAGAACTCCTAACTGAACCGATAAATCCTATTGATCCCTCAATATAAATATTTAAAAAATCTTTAGTAATCCTACATGTATTTAATACGACTGATTTTTGCATCTTCAGGTGCAGTTCTCCGGTGAAGAAGCAAATATTCCAGAGCTACTGCATGAGCTTTTACATCGGCGAACTATGGACAAGATACTCACAAGGCGTCATGAACACACTTCGAGTACAATACAATAACGCATATAGGGCGCTATTCGGCCTACCTTGGCGATGCAGTGCAGAAGGAAGGGTACATGGGTTCGCCGCTTTGATGCGCCACAGAATAGCCGGGGTGAGACAGCGCTACCAAAGATCGGAGAGCACTCTCGTCCTGGCAGTGGCCCAGTGGCAGGGCGCGCCTCTTCACCAAACGTGGAGAATTCATCTGAAGCCCCCGTAGTAGATATACGAGTACTAAATATGTGGCGCTGTTCGGCCTACTTTGGAGATGCAGTGCCTCGCAGATGTTCGCAGAAGGAAGGGTACATGGGTTCGCTGCTTGCGCCACAGAATAGCCGGGACGAGTCAGCGCTACCAAAGATCGGAGAACACTCTCATCCAGGCCGTGGCACAGTGGCATAGCGCGCCCTTACAGCAAACATGAAGAAATTACTTAAAGCCTCTGTAGTATACAAATACTAAATATGTTTACCATTATGTTTTATTTTAGATTTTATTTTATTATGTTATTACATCTTATTTTGTTTTTTTTTTATCCTATCTTGCATATCCCATTTAATGTAATTATTTAATGGAATTTTATAAATGTATGCTTTTATATGGCTGACAGAGTATTGCACTCACCGCTCTGTTCGGCTGAAATAAACACTATTATTATTATTATTATTATATAAAGATTCTTTGATAAATCTAATAAGCCAAAATGTTTAATTAGAGAGCTAGGTATAATGCCAGTAGCCGAAATAACAAATGGTAATATTTTTATAGTCCGAGAATGCCAAATTCTTTTAATCTCATTTCTTAAATCTGTATATTTTCTATTTTTTTCAGAAACAGATTTTTGAATATTACAGGAATTTGGAATAGCGACATCAATGATATAAGTTATTTTTTTAATTTTGTCATGTAAAACTATATCGGGTCTATTATGACGAATCGTTCTGTCTGTTAGTATAGTTTTATCATAATATATTTTATAAAATTCATTTTCTAAAAACGAATTTGGTTCGTATTCATAATATGGTACTACATTACGGCAGTCCATCAATTTATGTTTAATTACCAAACTTTGATGAATTATTTATATTATTTATGAATTATTTTATGTAGTTACATTATCACAAATTTGCGTACAAGCATTTAGTGTTGTTCTTCAAACAGGTAGTTATTTTTGGTTTCGTCTAGACCAGAGGTTCCCAAACTTTTTTTCTCGTAGACCACTTTCAAAATTTAACTGGTCACGGTGGACCCCCTGCTGGTATATTTCTACCATATTCCCAAAACTCGACACGCGTTGTACTGAATATTGAAAGTTGAGGTGTGGTCTGTCACATTGGAGCAGTACCGGATCTACGACTTTTACAAACGGGGGCAAAATGGACCAATATTCGCGATTATATTTGCCACGACGGAGGGGTCGTAATGGAATATGGAACGCACCCATATCCCATTATGCCCCCCCCCCCCCTTGACTAGCATGGTATTTTAAGATTCCATGCATAACCGGTACAACAACGTATGCTGTTATGGAGGGGGCGTAATGGGATATGAAACGGGGGGTGGGATATGGATGTGGGGCATTTACAACTTGTGGACCATTTCTTTATCACGCCTACGTGGACCCCCGTCGGGTCTCCCGTGAACCCCTAGGAGTCCACCTGGACCACTTTGGGAATCACTGGTCTAGACTGAGATTTTTTTACCAAAGCTCAAAACAATATCGTGTTCATATTTTATTTATTTTTAAATTAAAAGTCGAGTTTATCTTGTTTAAAGTATGAAGATAAATTGAAATCTAAAGAACTGTTATTAATAAATACTCTGCTGGAAACTAGACAGAAAAATAATTGGCGAACGCTTGTATCGCAATTTTTTGCTGGAATTTAATAATCAATTAATGTCCAATAAATAAATCGTGGATTGCGATTTATTTTGGGAGATTGTTGTGAAATCAAATTTATAAAGCTTAGGCTAGTGTTTACGAAAAAATAAATTTAATAAGTAATTTGTTTCAAAGTTATGGCAAAGGGTATTCGATTTAAAAAAATAAATAAAAACCATAATAATTATAAAGAAAGCAAGCAGAAATGCAAAGCCATAGATTCTATAAATTAATCATCATTAAAATACCATAAATAGCAAAACAAAACTTTAAATACGAGTTAATATTATATAAACTGAAAAAAAAATCTCTACATATTATAAAACAAAGTCCTCCACCGCGTCTTTCAGTTTGTCTGTTTGCAATAAACTCAGAAACTACTAAACAGATTTTCATGCGGTTTTCACTAAAAGAGAGTGATTCATGAGGAAGGTTTAAGTTTATGATTTGTCAAGGTTTTGTGTAAATTAGTTGGAATATATAAAATATAAAGGAGAATGTCTGTACCTATGTAGTGGACGAGTGGGCGGGCAAGCCGTCGGTGTGGATGTGATTTGTATGCAAATTTACAGTTTTATGCCGAGGTTAATGAAATTTTGCAGTTTGTTAATGAACTTTCAAAACAAGAGGACGTCACTGTCTATTTTTGATTTCAAATACTCTGTGTATAGCCCGGGCACCGCTGAGGACTTCAGCTATTATAAATTAAAATCCTCTGCCCCGTCTGTCTGTCTGTTCGCGATACACTCAAAACCTACTGAACGGATTTTCATGCGGTTTTCATAAAAAGATAGAGTGATTCATGAGAAAAGTTTAAATGTATAATTTGTCAAGGTTTTGTCTAAATTGGTTGAAATATATATTAAAGGAGAATGTCTGTAAGTGGTGGACGACCGGGCTTGCAAGCGGGTGGTATGGATTTGATTTGTATGCAAATTTACAGATGACGGTGTAAATTAAAAGGTTGGGTAACCACCCAGTAGATAGCGTTATGTTTTGTTAGCAACTCGTAGCCGGGTCTGTTAGTAATTAATATACCGATAAATAGAATCTGTTCAGGGAAATATACAGAATATTAAAAATAATGAAAAAAACTTACATGCATGCTTGTTTATTTATTTTGCTTAAATATATGAACAAAACTAATAAACTCAAAGCTTAACCTTTTTAATTAAATTTCCAAGTATTGATTGAGAATAATGATAAATGAGAATATCAGTAACTTACAGTTTCCTTTCATTGAAATATAATACACAAGTTTCAAGAAGGTCTTGGATTTTCATTCAATAATATACATACAAGCGTGGCTGGATTTGTCCTATTTGCAAACATTTCTATGTTGTCCTTGTTTAATTCATAGATGATTTCCATTTCAGTAGAGTAGGTATAATCAACTACGTCTGAATCGTGAAATCTTAGCCCGAATACCTCCTTTGCTTCGAATACAGGGAGCCAACGAGTCTTGGCACCCAAAGTTCGCCTTTCGGTGATCAATAGGGAGGGTTAATTCACAAGTTCAGATAATTATTGTCAGAGCTGGTGGTGTAGAAGCGGAGGGGGGCTGGACTTGGTTATTAAAAAAAAAAACGGTAAGAAGTGCATGAGAAAACATCAAACATTTCGATCTCAACAATGTTCGCGTTTAGTCCACAGTCAATCTTCTCAAATTAACACTTCTAATCGCGGGAGTTAAATGAGAAGATGAATAAATTATTAACAGAGATTCGCTTTATTTTAAAGGTCGAAAACACAATGACGTGGTACAAATTATATTCAGAAAGTGCGGAAGGAATTAGCAAAGCAACTGACAGCCAGGAAGTTTATATAATTTGTAGCTGTGATCCGAACCAGAGTTTAGTTATATTTGGTGGTCAACCATTGCCATTGTATAAAAATATTAATTCACCAAATGGCTTGCCAGTACTAGCTACAAGTCCATAAATTTGGTTTTTTTAAAGTGAAACTTTTTTTTTTTTTTTAGCACCGCTTTAATACAAACTTAATAAAACCGAAACGAGCGACACTAATACTCTATCTATAGGATTTAGCCTACGAGAATGAGATAATTATAAAATATTTATTTCACGGGTACTCGGTTCCAATTCTATGTTACAAAAAATCCATAAGGGAGGGGAAAGACGAAGGGAGGGGAGGGACGGAGGGAGGGGAGGGACGGAGGGAGGGGAGGGACGGGGGGAGGGGAGGGACGGAGGGATGGAGGGGAGGGACGGAGGGAGGGAAGGGAGGGACGGAGGGTGGGGAGGGATGGAGGGAGGAGAGGGTGGGAGGGGAGGGGAGGAGAGGGGAGGAGAGGGGAGGAGAGGGAGGAGGGGCAGGGGAGGAGGGGCTGGGTAGGAGGGGGAGGGGAGGAGGGGGAGGGAGGGGTGAGTGATGGAGGAGGGGAGGAAGTAAGGGAGGGGGAAAGGGAGAGGGGGAAAGGGAGGGTGGAGAAGGGAGGGGGTGAAGGGAGGGGGGAAGGGAGGGGGAAGGGAGTGGGGAAGGGAGGGGAGAAGGGAGGGGAGAAGGGTGGGGGAGGCAGGGGGGAGGCAGGGGGGGGGGGGAGGCAGGGGAGGGAGGCAGGGGGGAAGGGGAGGAAGGGCAATGGAAAGGCCGGAAGGGCGGGAAGGAAAGGGAAGGGAAGGGAAAGGGCGGGGCGGGGCGGGACGGGCGGGGCGGGACGGCCTGGGAAGGGCGGGGCGCGGCGGGAGGGCGGGGCGGATCGGGGAAGGGCGAGGCTGGAGAGGAACGGCAGGAGGGGAAGGGAAGGTAAGGACGGGAGGTGAAGGGAAGGGCGGGAGATGAGGGAAGGGGAAGCAGCGGATGGGGTGGGGATGGAAGTACGAAGTAGCGACGGGGTAGGAAGCCGATGGGGTTGAGGCGGGTACGCGGTGTGACAGGCCGGGCGGTAACGGCAGGACAGAGAACAGTCGCAAAGACCACTTCCCACTGGAAGTCGGACACCGGTCCCGGCGCCTGCTTATGATTCACCACATTGGTCTTCGCACTAACTCGCTGAACTCTCCCAACATCGGAAGTTACAACAAAATAATGCACACACAGGAATGGTCAGGAAAGGCATATGGCACCCAATTAAAAGACCCTCGATAAAAAGATTTATTAGAAATGACAACAAATATATAAATAAATATTGCCGAGGACGGGCCGCTTCACGGAATTTTAACAATTCATCAACACTCGAAGTTAAAATCCAAGTTCGTTATTATTTCATCGTGGATATAGGACATTCTCACAAAATTGAAAACTCCAAAATCTGATGAAATGAATTACACTAATTCCGCGAAACAACCCAAAGTTGTTAACTAACTAACTAACATTCACTTAACTGTGCAGAAAACAGTTCTCAAGACATCTTCAGGAGGGTTGTGCAGAGTAGAGGCGAGTCGAGGCTGCCAGGAGACAGGTGAGCTGAAAGGACCAGGAAAAAATGATAACAACGATTGCTGGTTGATCCCAAAGCAAGGCAAACAATTCTGCCAATCAATTATACATACGGCATTAAAGGATGGGGCGGCACATATAAAAATCAAACACAAACAATTTATGCATCACAAAAACTAATATTAAAAACAATTTAAAAAAACCCTATTCATATTCATCAGAACTTTTATTCAGACAATTTAAGGTCAGAAAATTAAATGCATTATACTTCTTCCATGCAACATTACAAATTTATAAAGATGATATTCAAAATAAATTAGCACCCTTTAAAAATAACACAAATCTTTGACAAACGTCAATACTTCCAACTCTAAAATGTAAAAAAAAACAATAGAACAGCAAAATCATAAATATCTCGGTGTCAATTTTTCTAATTCTTTACCAGAAAGAATGAGAAACATGAACACTAACATAAAAGAATTTAAAACACACCTTAAAAATTATAGTGAAAATATGAAATGAGTTATACCAAATAAAACTATTATGATAACACCCCCCCCATACACACAAGCCCTGCTTATTTA
Source organism: Glyphotaelius pellucidus (assembly GCA_936435175.1). Taxonomy (NCBI): domain Eukaryota; kingdom Metazoa; phylum Arthropoda; class Insecta; order Trichoptera; family Limnephilidae; genus Glyphotaelius; species Glyphotaelius pellucidus. The sequence goes on along the minus strand of OW386551.1, from coordinate 9,700,820 downwards.
TGGGGGTACATCAAATATATATATTATGTAACTAATTATTGTATAGAATCTATTTAAAATACATGAAAGAAAAGAAAAAAGGCTGCAAAGCACCGCACAGTGAGGAGACCGATTATGACCGGGTGCATACATCAGATTTTGCTTTCCGATTGTCTGATCGTATCGTATCGTATCGTCAACGTTATCGCACTTTTTTTATTTCATGTGAAAATAATTTGAAAAAAAAAATTCAAAAATTAAGTTTGGATTCATGAAGGTGCACATTTTAATTATTTTGTGGTTAAATTTAAGATTTGAATATAAAGCGTGTTTGTTTCCTAACACTTCGTTTAGATTATATTTCTAACCGTAAGGGAGAAAACGATTTCTATGAGATCTGTACGAGATGTTCCGAAAACCGAGCAAATTAGCTTGAGGGGTTAAAAAAAGGCTAAGAACCATTTAAATGTATATTACCTAAAATTGTATCAGAATGACAGAATTTTTTTAATTTTTTTTTTTTATTTCACGATTAAAAAAGGTACATTTTTTAGTTTTATTTCACCCGCCATGCCAGAGATATCCCTGTGTAACAATAATAGTAGCAGACAGATGGCCGCTAAAATACTAAACGCTTGAAATGTTGATTTCGGTGCAAACGAAATAGATCTCTGCTCTAAGTATATGAAATTGTTTATTCTAATTGTAATCAAGCTAAACAAAAAAAAATCGTTTCAAAAAAATAATCCATATCGAATTAGTTGTATGCAAAATTTTACTACAGTATTTGCCAAATTGAAACCATCCACAAAACTAATTCCAGTGAGAGCTCGTGCGGAACTCATCGTCGTTCGTCTTCTTCCTTCTCATACATCTTGTTTGAAAACAAAGACAGACATTAGAACGATGACACGTTCACGCACCATCCCTCGCTGGGACTAGTATACTCGAATCATTAAAATTATGTAGAGCGCTTGGCAACAAAATTATGATAGTTGCGTTATTGGAATTGCATAAGATTACTAAGTATTGTAATTTATCAAAGAGCGCTTGGCAACAAAATATAGTAATAGTTATTAGAATTGCATAAGATTATGAAATGTTGTATTTATCAAAGGGCGCTTGGCAACAAAATTATGAATATCAAGTTTTTAGAATTACATAATATTATGAAATGTTGTAAGATCAAAGATTGCAATTTATCAAAGAGCGCTTGGTAACAAAATATAGTGATCGAGTTATTAGAATTGCATAAGATTATGAAACGTTGTATTTATCAAACGGCGCTTGGCAACAAAATTATGAATATCAAGTTTTTAGAATTACATAATATCATGAAATGTTCTAAGATCAAAGATTACGAAGTATTGTAATTTATCAGAGAGCGCTTGGCAACAAAATATGGTAATGAGTTATGAGAATTGCATAAGATTATGAAATGTTGTATTTATCAAAGTGCGCCTGGTAACAAAATGAGTTATTGGAATTGCATAAGATTATGAAATGTATTTATCAAAGAGCGCTTGGCAACAAAATATGGTAATGAGTTATGAGAATTACATAAGATTATGAAATGTTGTATTTATCAAAGTGCGCCTGGTAACAAAATGAGTTATTGGAATTGCATAAGATTATGAAATGTATTTATCAAAGAGCGCTTGGCAACAAAATATGGTAATGAGTTATGAGAATTGCATAAGATTATGATATGTTGTATTTATCAAAGTGCGTCTGGTAACAAAATGAGTTATTGGAATTGCATAAGATTATGAAATGTATTTATCAAAGAGCGCTTGGCAACAAAATATGGTAATGAGTTATGAGAATTGCATAAGATTATGAAATGTTGTATTTATCAAAGTGCGTCTGGTAACAAAATGAGTTATTGGAATTGCATAAGATTATGAAATGTATTTATCAAAGAGCGCTTGGCAACAAAATATGGTAATGAGTTATGAGAATTGCATAAGATTATGATATGTTGTATTTATCAAAGTGCGCCTGGTAACAAAATGAGTTATTGGAATTGCATAAGATTATGAAATGTATTTATCAAAGAGCGCTTGGCAACAAAATATGGTAATCGAGATATGAGAATTGCATAAGATTATGAAATGTTGTATTTATCAAAGTGCGCCTGGTAACAAAATGAGTTATTGGAATTGCATAAGATTATGAAATGTATTTATCAAAGAGCGCTTGGCAACAAAATATGGTAATCGAGTTATGAGAATTGCATAAGATTATGAAATGTCTTCATCAGAGACCAGCAAAAGAACCCCGAAAACCTAATTTTTTTCACAGTACTATAAAATAAGGTATTTTAACCTTTCCCTTACTGTGCTAAAAAAATCCGCGCGTTACGGTGCTGTGTAATCAACACACGCGTCCAAATCAACGATTTTATGTCGGAAATATATGATTATTCATAGCGAATCGCTTTTGTTAATCATAATTTTTGTTAAAAGTGATAATAATTGTAATTAAATTGCTGAAAACATGAAAAAACCATCGGCAGTTGCTCAAAAAACGGGCGAGGAGACCATCTCAAACGACTGCCCGCGAACGACTGCGGCGCTGGAATGTTACTCAATACACGCATACATCCATGCATGTTTATGAGGCCAGTATGGTCTTTGCCAGGAGTTTCAAAACTTTTATTTTTTTTAAACAAAATTAACTAATGGTGTTTTATAAGAAATATTATATTGAGAAAAATTTCACATGTTTTATATTAAAATATAACAAACAATATTAAATATTACAAATTAAATATAACAAAGTACAAAATCAAACGGCAGAAATAAACCAAATATTTTGTAAATCTCAATTGTATCGCAATTGCGGCAGGAAATATATATTTTTTCTTTTCTGTGGCTTGTGCGTACAGTGCTTCTTTTTTTTGCGTTGTATGGGCAAAATCTGCAATTTTTCGATGGTGCTCGGGACAGTGGTACGTTTCTTGAATCACCCGGTGGATTATTTGGAATATGAAGCATAGCAGCAGTTGCGGGTGGTGTTTGTTGATAATAGGACATAAGTAAAATTTACAAAATTTTAAGAAAGCCCCGACACAAAAAAGGCTGATAACCTTGAAACGCCTGAACAGATTTTCATGAATTGTAGCTAAGAACCATCTCTATTATTTCAACTTTCAAACAAAAAAAAAACTGCATCACAATCGGTCTATTCGTTCAGGAGCTACGATGCCACAGACAGACAGACAGACACACAGACACGTCAAACTTATAACACCGCTCCTTGCGTCGGGGGTTTAAAACAGTATCGAAAACATCTTGTTGTTGGTGAAATTCACCGTACTGTTTTTTCTTTTTAATATATTGGGCTTAGCCAACTCTAAACCAAGCTCTCTTGTGAAGCCTTTTCTTTTGCTCCTGTTATTTTTTTTTCCATTCCGGATACTTCTCAATCCATAAAAATACAGGTTGAGTGCGGCGATGTCTAACATTTCCATGAATAAGCGAAACGGCCATCTTCTTGTTGATCTTACACACGAATAACGAATATTCGGTTGTCATTTTGTTGCCTATGTCAACGGTACCTTTGGTTTTGTTGTAATGTAGTATGATTTCTGTTTTTTTGTGTCGGTTTGGCTTACTTCATTTCCAAGAAATTGAGTTGATAGCAGCAAAACTGCTTTATTTTGCTGAAGCACATACGACACAAGTGTTTTATTTGGTGTAAAACCAAACTGGCTACTAAACAAAGGCTTTTCTTTCGACTTTCGACGATTGAATCACAATGTTTACAGAACATTGCATTTTAGAAGAAGAGTGTTTCTATGTATTATAGTAAGATCTGGCGTTATGAAATTTGTACAAAAAAATTACTTCAGGTGGTGCGTGAGTGAATGAAAATGTGTGTATTTCATATGTTTTAGCGGCAGGGAGAGAAAGCAGGAGAAGGAGGGTAACGAAAGAGGTGGGGTTCGCGGGAAGGGTAACGAGGGAGCGGGAAGGCGAGGAAGGTGGAAGGGGAACGCAAGAGTGTAAGGGGAAGGGGACACGGGAGGGGAACGGGGACGCATGGGAACGGATATGCAGGGAGAAACAATTTATTTCTTTGAATGGTATTGCAACGCATGCCGGGAACCAGCTAGTAATGAATAACAGATAAAAAATCTAACATTTGAAATAAATATTCAAAAAAAAATCTCAGATAAATGAATGAATGACGAATGTGCACGGAGAAATAGTTACGTAATACATGCTTTACAATAATATAATATAATGTATTAATATAATACAATATTCGGAAACACATGAAAAAGTACTAACCAAAAATTATTATTATATTATGAACGGAAATAATGATTCACTTTAGAACCACTGCCAAGTTCGGCACGAGAAGTAGCTACAGCGCTGTGTTGATATCGATGGTCGAAACACAACCGCGACTGCTGACTGCGTTCTCTGTTCCTCGTGTTCCCGTATAGCGAAGTAGAGCGAGATGTCACATAGCGTGTCATCTCCCCGCACACTCTATGCGTATCGAAATGTTTATATGCGATTATACTAGGTCCACACTGGCACACGTTTGATTGTATTTGTGGATTATTCCCGATATTTAACAAAATATATCTGATTTTGAATTGAATTTGCTAATTATCTGAAATATTATTTTTTAATTCGGTGCTTAAATGTATAACGGAGGAATACCTAAAATCTGAACCCAGAATTCATTATATTTATAGAGATATAAAAGTTATTAGAAGCAACGTGTAGTGTTTACACGTCACAGACTAGGAAAGGTTAATATCACAACAAATCATTGCGCCACATTTTCAAATACCAAAAATTCAAAAGCATACATCTATTTCTGTTGAATTTTTAATATTTGAAAACGAGTTAAAAAAAATTTGAATGCGTTCTTACCGTAAATTATAAAATTGAATATGTATCCAGGTACTCGCAAAAGTGAAAAATAAAACAAACTCACCTGAATTTTAGCCGTGTTTGGTGACCAGACTTGAACATCTAAAATTCTAAAATTCCCATCCTTCCTCCTCTGCTTCCACTCCATTCAGTTACAAAATATCATGATTAGGATGCCGATGTTCCACTCGCTTTGGTCCATGACGAAGTAGAAAACTTGTCTGAAATGAAAAAAAAATATATCAAACCGCTTTTCGAAATGCCGATAATCATTTGAAAGAGCTAAAGTTTCAAAACAAATCAAGTACTTGCAATATTGCGAAATAAAACAAACTCACCCGAATTGGCTTTAGGTGATCAGATCTGGATAGCTGAAATTCCCATTCTTCCTCTTCTGCTTCCATTCTATAACCGACGTGCTCGCCGATGAAAAGGCCGCTAATGTTGGTTGATGCGTATATTTTGATTGTGGGCTAGTCGTTTGTGTACCTTTCTCTCTTTTTTTGAAACAAAGCATGTAAAAGAGAGGTTAAACAGGAGCTCTCAGTGGTAAGTCCAAACGGGAATGTATACTATAAATCTGTGATGTATTTTTGTCGGTCGCTCTAAAAATCAAAACCTTTGAAGTGAATCATTATGATACTATTTTAAAGTAAGTATTTAAAGACGAAACACATGGTAAATGCACAGATATTTGCGATTTGCACAAAATCAATTTATAAATAAAATAATGAATTAAAATAATCACAATCTATTTATTTATTTTTTTAAATTAAAATTTATATACATTTACATGCAATGTATTTACGAGCAATTAAATTTTTAGGTTTCAATCGAAACAAACACAAATCATTTAATATTAACATGCAACACTGATCAGAAACTGCACAAACATATATTTATCATTACGTAGTAAAAAATGAAGTCGCTTCCGCTGTCTGTACGCTTAGATCTTTTAAACTACGCAACGGATTTTCATGCGGTTTTCACCTATAGATAGAGTGATTCAAGAGGAAAATTTATATATATTTAATACATGCATATTATAGTCGAGAAAGCCGATAAATTCGAAGATTCAATTCAAGCAGCGGGCTGGTAAGCGGGTGGTGTGGATTGGATTTGTATGCAAATTAACAGATGGCGTTGGTTATAAAGATTGGGAAATGGCGTTGTGTTTCGTTAACTACCACAGCAACGTGTGGCCGGGTCTGCTAGTATTATAATACAAGAGAATGTCTGTGGCGGTGTGGCTTCGTTTTTTTTTAAAGTCTACAGTTTTATTCTAAGATCAACAAAATTGCACACTTTCCCTTCAAAAAGGTCATTGTCTGCATTAGGTTTCGACAAAGCACGAAAATAAAAATTTAATTTAATTTAAATTAAATCAAAAAAATGGTGAAAGACAACGTTTGTCGTATTTGGTGACCAGATCTGAATAGCCAAGTTTTTACCAACCTTCCTCTCCCCAACTCCTTCCCCTCCCAACTTACCTTCAGTCTCACATCTCATTGATGATTCCATAGTCTCACTGCGGCCAGGAAGTTGGAAGCAGTTGGGATTCGTCCGGAATTCACAATTATTTTTTTAAATACAGAGAATTTCAGAGAATTTTTCTTGAATTTGTTAAAACTAAATTTAACAAATTTTTCAAATTTCAAAATTTTTTTCTTATCTCTACTCTACATATTATAAATTAAAGTCCTCCGCCGCGTCCGTATGTCCGTTCGCGATTAACTCAAAAACTACTGACCGGATTTTCATGCGGTTTTCATCAATAGATAGAGTGATTCACGAGGAGGGTTAAGTTATATAATTTGTCAAGGTTTTGTGTAAATTGGTTGAAATATACAACTAAAGAAAAATGTCTGTATGTGGTGAACGGGCGGGCGGTGTGTTGGCGGGCAATTGTATGTAAAAGATGGCGGTGTGAATTAATAACACTTGGTTATAAATGTTGGGTAACCATCCAGTAGATGGCGTTGTGTTTCCATAGCTACAGCAACGCGTGGCCGGGTCAGCTAGTTATGTTATAAAAAAAATAAACTAAATGGCTTCGAGTGATTCTTATTGACCAGATCAGTTCAGTCTTTCTAAACCTTCCACTTTTCCGTTTTGTTTGCCTCTCCACTCCCTTCAGCCTTACCACACACCCTACTAAACTGCTGTGCAGTGTGTACATGCACATACTATAAGAAAACAAATAAAATGCTAATTGTTGAATAAGAAAAATGCATTAGAAATTCTTTCCACCATTGTGACCATTCGTTCATCTCAAGGAAAACTATGTTTGTATTTATGGTATTCAAACAAATAAAACAATGTGATTTATGGTAGTACGTTGGCGTATCTCCCAGTTTGCTCAAAACATGTTACATGAAAAGTGAATTGTAAAGGGAAATTGTATCTGTAGGAGACGGAAACGGGCAGGAATCGAGTATGACCAGTTCCACCACTTATCCTGGATATAAGTATTTTTCGTCGATGGTGTTCTTGCGGTAAAGATTTTCACAAGTAAGGAGTTAGAGAAAGGCATTTAATGTTTGAATTGTTGTTCTGTTATCATTAGAGCAACGCCGTCGGTAGAATTTTGTACGTCTGCTGGTATTTCAATGGATGATTCTCAAATTCATTGTTATTACCTACTTTTACTTTTAGCGTCATCGGAACCAGTACGTGTCCTGAAGACGCGGGGAGGCAAACATGTACCTTTATTGGCTATGGCTATTGAATATGGCTGACGATTCAAATATATTATTATTTATAAAAAATGTTTTCTTTTCACACTTTAATAATAACATTGTGATAGTTTGTGGGCGTCGTACCAATTTTTTCCAAGGTTCTACTTATATCCTCCTGTAGAGATATAATCTATCATAACATCTTTTAACTAATGGCTTGGGTACAGAAAGCATCGATCGATAATACAAAACCATATATACGAATATTTTCATCGATGAGAGAGATGCTGCATAAAATATTAATGTTTTATATACAAAATATTAATGTTCATTAACCCAATACAGGAGATCCTGAGCCATACATCCATTTTTTACATTATTTTGTTACAATTTTTTACAAAGGAGGCCCTGAGGAGCATAATTCCCCTCAGGACCTATGTCATCTTTAGGGATGCTGTGTGAAGGGTCTTTTTAGGAAAGGACGGATAGGAAGTTCTGTGAAGGAAAAGGGTATTAGGGGTGGGTAGGTATCTGGGGGTCAGCATGACGGACGTATGAATCCATCCCTCGCACTGCAATGCAAGGCGATGTTCCGAGAGGGTATGACTGGATAAGTCAAAGGGACTTCCTCAACCACTCTCTCCCGATCCGGCCTGCCATGCAGCTGGTGGGCAGACGTATCCACCGTCAAGATCTGGACAAATAGTGAACCACTTGGGTTGACCTATGGCAGGGGTGTTGGTTATCCAATAAATGGTTCTCGGGCGGCGGTACCCATACCCCCTCTCAAATCGAGTCATCTTTGTCACCAGACTGTGTCGCCTTTGGGGATGCTATATGGAGGGTCTTTTTAAGGAAAGGAAGAAGAAGAAATTCCGGGAAGATAAAAGTATGAGGGGTGGGTAGAAATCTGTCGGTCAGGATAACCAGGAGTGACAGACGCATGGATATATTCCTCCCGCTGCAAGACGATGGGTCGAGAGAGAACAGCTGGAGAGGTTAAAGGGTCTCCTCTAACTAACCTCTCCCGATCCGCAGGCGCTTCCGCCGTCAAGACCTAAACACACCTCACCCGTTGAATCCGGGCACTCATGCATCCGGGCCATAGGTCACCCCCCTTGGGGTGACCTATGGTCGAGATGTCTGTTATCCAATACATTGAAATGTGGGAGGCGGTTATGATAGGCTTTCTTCAATATATTAATGATTAAAACTAACAGTTAAAAACCTGCTCCGCAGGTTAAAATAACCGGTTCCTCGGATCCACTGATCCCATTAGCTAATTACCGGGACAAAGTAACCGCGACAGGCAATGTCGTAATTAGCCTCACATATAGCCGCATGATGCTATTATTCACAACTCTGAGTATTACTTTCATTTTCATGTCGGGAGAGATTTTCAAATTTACAAATCAGTAGCTATCAGCTGCCAGATCTGCTTACGCAAGTGGCGCCATTACTTGACGAATTCTTGAATTCTAAACCAAATTACAAAAGTCGCTTTTTAACAAACTTCACGTAAGAAAATGGCTTGGCATAAGGCGCGGCGTCAGATGTGCATTATTAGCCGGATTCTTGAATTTCAACAGACGTTTTTTTTTTTTTTATTAAAGAGAAAATACAGATACAGATCTGATGTCAATTGACAAGAATATACAGATTAACAATTAGAGAATTCACCTGCATCCAAACTATTTCTCACGAATTCACTTGAACAGCAGATAAAAACATATACACACAATTTTAACTGTCAATAGGGAAAAAATATATACAAAATAATATTATTTTACAAAAAGAAAGTTAAGATAAATGCGCAATATCCTTATAAAGTTTTACAGATTATTTTTGGAAAAAAACGTTACCCTATTAATAACGTTCGATTATATTGAAAACGGTTTATTTTGCAATAATCCAGTCTATGCTTTCTTATAATATAGTGTGCTGGGGATCCTGCCAAAAGACCTACTTAGAACCACTTAATATTGCCCAAAAATTGATTCTTAAAGTTATGTTCAAGAAAAAATTTAGATATCCAACTCATTTACTTTACAAGGAATGCAATGTCATGAATGTAAAACAGTTATATATTATACAAACGCTTTGTAGATTTTTTAATAATATTAATATGGCAGAAAGAACACAGCAAATTCGTACTACTAGAATTGGCTCTGGTCTGAACTTTGTTGCAATTCAAACTAAAACTTCTTTTGGCCAAAGAAATTATTTTTATCAGGCTCCGCTCATTTTTAACAGCCTTCCAGAAAATATCAAGTCATCTAATTCCTTGAGCACTTTTAAAAAGATTGTCAAATTATTTATGTTAGCCGAGGATTGCCAATTGATTTTTTCAACTTTGTCCTTTCTAAATTATTAGCTAAATGATTATGTTTATAGTAATAATAAGCCAAATTAGTATTAGCATTCTTCTGCCAAATTTAAAGCATATTATATTATATACATATATTTATTATTTACAACTTCATCGTTAAAACAAAAAAAAAAACTTTTATTTTTTACTTTAAATCAGTCCTCAAAAAAATGGTCACCCTACAAAAGTCTACATGTTTACATGAATGTACTACCTAGCGCCAGCAGTTTAGATTTAATCTCAACCTGTAAGAAATGCAACAATATTGTTCTTTCAATATCTGTATAATTTTGTGTTATTTTGTTAATTGTAGAATTGTTAACCTCAACACAGGCTTGTCCTAGTGAGGTTGCAAATTGTTTTGTAAACATTTTTACCTGCAATGTAAAGATACAATAAATAAATAAATAAAATAAAATATTAATTGTGGGTTTGGAAAAGTCCCTATTAAAAATATTGGTTGATTTTCACTCCGAGTGGTTCCTGGACACACCATGAATATCATTTCTTCTCAACAGGAATTAACGGCCCAATGAAACCACCCCCCTTTGTTCTCAAGTATTTTAGAATTCACTTTTATGTGACTTTATGGGGGTAGTAAAAGTTTATACGTCGGCCGATGGGAGAGATAGTAAATGAACGTGTTTCGCGGCGGAGACCGTGATATAATAATGTATTAAAATGGTTATTGGGCTCTCTTAAAATCTACTCATTAGGGCGGGGAATGGGCTCGGGATAGGAAGTTATAGTCATTATACTTAGGGGACTGTCAAATGTGTACAAGGAGTTGTGTTCTATTAATACTAGAACAGACAATAATGAGACACACTTTTGTTGAAGCACGTTTGTTTATTTTTGTTTTTTAAAAATTTTGCAATACATTGGATTGCTTTTTTGGCACAATTGTTTTTTTTTTATTATTTAGAAAATAAGCAATATGTTGTTATTGGAATGTTGCTTTTGGAGCCTCAGGACCTAAAGCGTTTTATATTTGAATATAAAGCATGCTGTTTTTTCTTTCTAACACCGTTCAGATTACATTTCTTACCTTAATAGTAAGGGAAACACAACGATTTCTATGGGACCTATGTGAGTGAATAAATGCATTCATGATTTTTAAGGTCGTACGGTCTCCTTTATCCAGAATGTCGAAACTTGTTAACTCAAGTCAAAGCATTGCATTTTTTGGTATTAGCCTAAATGACTTTCGGCAGTCGATACGAAATGTGTAATTTTGAAAGTCTTTTAAATCCATCTTTGACATGTAATTGTTTTTTAATCCATCTTTGACTTGTAGTTGACTTCCATATGTTCTTTTATATTATAATTTGTCAATGTTCTTTATTTATATGTACTTTCCTATCATTGTAATCTCTTTTTTTATTCATGTTATTGTTATATTATTAATGGACTATTTGTTCGTAAATAAATAAATTAATCAATAATAAGGGGGCATCCATTAATTACGTGAGCTGGTTTTTTTCAATTTAGACTCCTCCCCCCCCCTTGGTGAGATTAAGTGAGATTTGGTGGGACCAGCCCCCCTCCCCCTCATGTTAGATTTACACTACAGTTGTTAAAGGAATACATTCATTAGCAAATTTATTTAAATTTAATAAAACTTAAAGTAAAAACATCACCTTACTTAACGTTTAATCATTTTAAATATATTTTTTATCTCTATAATAACATATATTTTCCTTAAGTTGACTAGAGATTTTTATTGACTCCCCCTTCAGTTTAAATGAGATTTGATGAGATTTTTACCGTACCCTTCCCCTCCCACTTTGAGCTCACGTAGTTCAGTGGCGTGCACATGGTTTTTGATCAGGGTAGGCAGTAGGAAAACCGCCGATTAATTCAAATAAAAATAAAACAAAACCTACCACAGATAACTCCCTTCATACAAGTTTTCGCTAAATATGCTTGCTGCTGGCTGCAGATGATGTAGGTTTGAATTATCTAAGCCACATCAAATATCCAAATAATCGCTTCATTTATGCATCACGTAAATATAAATAAACGTTTTTGAACAGACAATTCGTATTTATGAAAGACAACTAGTTGATAGAGATAGATAACAAGTCAGTCACTGTCGTCACTGATTGCCATTTGGTAATTTTGTTCCAGAAAGCACTGCCTGATACGAACAAAAAACCTCATAGAAGCAAATTCAAAATGACAGTTCTACTCTATGCTCTGTGCATTTCGTATACATTGATATTATATCTTGTATGAAGTTAGCTCTAAGCAGAAATAATTCCTGCTTTAGGCCGCATTTTGGTGAGGCAGTCGGAGGGCGCGCGTGTAGTTTCTAGTCACAGTTTATGCTACGTTTGTAGTATGTCGTTTGAAGTGGCGCTCGCGTAATTTAGATTGCTCAGCTTCTTCGCCCTATTTTTGTAAGTGTGTATTTATTTTGAGCAATAGTTTAAAAAATTATAATATTATTTACATGCTTATGTTTTACAAATGCGGTAGGGTAGGCAGTGCTTATGTGCCTATATGGAGTGCACGCCCCTGACGTAGTTAATGTATGCCCCCTAATGCGCTGACCTAATAAAAAATAGGAAACACAAGAAATGTTTATTATGACTAAACGAAACACAATACGTGGTTAGAGGCAGCTTTATCAACTTTCAATTAACTATCGCCGCACCCCCTTTGTCAGGCTTATAAATACACCTTTTTTCTTATACGAAATTCAGAATTTCCATGGGGTTTTTAGCCGCACGGGGATATCGGGTTTTTGCCCCACTAAATCACTGTCTGGACTCATATAAGAAACTAATGATGGTTTGAATATGGGAGAACCACGGAAGGTCCATTATTTATAACACTCGCGATGGTCCGTCGTCCCTGCTGGGAAATTATCATCTTCGTTATAATAAAGACTGTTTACCAGGGGTGCATTGGAAATAATTTGCAAATATATTTTTTTCTTCTTTCCATATTTCTCACTAGAAACAGAGTGTTCTCCTTTCCTGCCTGCCTCATAATTAAATGAAATACGCCAATTTTTCAAACGCCAGTAATTGTGCATTTTTGTACAAATTTTATAACGCCAGAGAACACCATTATATGGAAATATATTTATTTATTTATTTTACGCCCAGAGGGCTTTTACATAAATATATAAAAGCAGTACAATTTTAACATGAAAAGAAATATAAATAAGTTTCGGTAAAACATGAGAAAGAAATATAAATAAAGTTATGATAACAAAAATACATACACGAAATAAAATAAAAAAGCAACAAAATTTAAAAGTACATTGAGAAATAAAAACAATAAAGTTGCGATAAGAGAAAAAAGAGTACATTTATGATATAAAATTCGAGGAACAAAAATTTTAAAGTAAGGTGGTCAGAAATGTTTACAAAATACAACATTAAACATGAATAACACCAAGTATTGGTTTCTCATAGCGTGAAACGCGCTGTATCGGGGAATTATGAGTAGGACTCGTGTTATTCTTGTTAAGTATAGGTTTGTGAATTGCAGGAGTTCGGAACTGTTCAATTTGAATTTTAATATTTTAGAAAAAAAAAGTTATTATTATTAAATTATTTTGATGTAGTTTATTAAATTTACAAAAAAAATCCTTAGTGAGTATAATTATGAATAAATGATTTCATTATTTCATGTTTATAATGTGACAGCGACATATTCCATAAATCTATGTGCGAATACATATTACCCAAGTTTTGAATTCTGTGCAATATATTAAATTGTGCCCTTGTGGAAGTATTGCCACAATAAATGTAGTATTGACCTTGTGTTTCTGGCTGGCACATTAAAATTTATGAGCGCCAAAAGTTCGGGGCTGTCAATTGTATTATGCAAGATTTTAAATAAAAATACTAGATCGAAAACAATTCTTCTGTCACTCAAGTTCAGTAGATTGGATAATTGCAGTAGATAGGTGTAGTTTAATTGTTCTATGGGTATTTTTAGTTTATAATTTAAAAAGCTTAGGAATTTTTTCTGTACTCTTTCTATTGTTTGAGAATGCACGTCATAGTTAGGAGACCATACAGTTGAATTATATTCAACCTGACTCCTCAATAGTGATGTGTACAGAAGTTTTAACGTTTTAATGTTGGTAAAATCTTTAGCCACTCTTAGTACAAAACCTAACATTTTTAAACCCTTTTTTGAGATATTTTCAATATGTGGTATGAAGCTAAGTTTGGTGTCGAAAGTAACACCTAAGTCATTAATTTCGGAAACAGATTCAAGAATGAGGTTATTAATTGTGTAATTGAAAAAAATTGGATTTTTTATTTAAAAAAATCTCATAGTTTGAGCATTTATTATATTGCACATCAATTACAATCATACATGTATCCAAACCTAAACTATTCAAGAGATTTGATACTACGTTATTATCTATTAGTTCAATAAAATATAGTATTTTTACTGCATCAAAAAATTGCCCTTAAATTTCCCTTATTTTTTGTTTCATCTACATATTGATAATAATAATATAATATTAAAAAGCCTTTTTATTCTGAACGTCTCTTAGGTATGAATTTTGGCATGTTCTAATTTTTTATAATATATCCCGAAGCTCAGTTTGCCTCTTGGCGTAGGCCTCCTCTAACATTTTCCACTGGGACCTGTCACGCTCTACTCTTCTCCGATGATGTCCAGCCGTGAGTTTTAGGTCGTCTTCCCATCTTATTTGTTGACGTCCTCTACTTCTCTTGCCGTCTCTGGGATACCAGTCAGTGACATTTTTGCACCATTTCTCTGGTGGATCACGGATCATGTAACCTGTCCATCTCCACTTTTGTTGGTCTATTTGGGCAACTATATCAGCAACTTTAGTTTTCTCCCTTATTACGCTACATCTCACTCTGTCCTGTTTCCTTAATCCTGTCAAACTTCTCCCCATGGCTCTCTGGCAGCGTTCCAACTTTTCTCTGTGGCGTTTGTTGAGTGCCCAAGTTTCACATCCATAGGTGATGACTGGAAGTTTACATGTGTTGAAGACCTTACTTTAGCTCCTTTAATTTCAAGACTTCTTTCAAAGACCAGTATTTCTTCCATCCATTTGCTATTTTTCGCTCGATTTTTTTAGTGGTCTGATCTTTGTGAGATATTATCTGTCCTAAATAGATGTAATCTGACACATATTTATACTTGCACTTATCTTATCTTCTTCTTCGTGTGCCCTATCAGGACCTTCTAATGATGGCCATCGTTCTGGAAAATGTATCTCTATCTTGCGCTGCCCGGAATAGCTCCTCCACACTTCTAATACCGGTCTACTCTAGTAAATTTCACAGCCAAGAAATTTGTCTCCTATCAGGACCTCGGCGACCCTCTACCTTGCCTTTTAATATTAATTGGACCAAGTTATATTTTCCCCTCGAAGTATGTGACTCAGCTATGAAATTTTCCTGAATTTTACTAATGTGAGCAGTTATCTCTCTGATCTGGACCACCTGATGTCCTGTTTATGAAACTATATTTACCTTACCATGGAACTTTATTTTCTTACCTTATAGTTTATTTTACTTTAAGTTACATAAAATGTCGAATCTTAACAATTTCTCATCTTACATTTTCTCCATTATTTAATTTTTCGAAAATCTAAGCACATCTTTGATTGTTATTAAACATTATTATTAAACATCTATATTTTTCCAATCTGTTACTACAAAATCACATATTGGTTGAATTAAAAACATATCAACGTTTGTACGTTAGCGATTTTGATTCGCGTAGCAAATAATTGGATTCTCCTGCAAGTCACAGGGAGAATTTAACCATTTGAATTTAAAAAAAAAATTTGTTGAAACCATTTCCAAAAATTTCATGTTCTTTGAGTTCTACAAAAATGGTGTCTATGTGCCAGAATGTATTCCGAATAAATTCAATTTTATACCACCGTAAAACCGTACATTAAGGGCGATTTTTAACCTTAATCCTTTACCTTTAAATTTCCATTATGATATAAAATCCAAGCACCATAAGAACTGGCCTCCGACTAACTTCATCATAATTTTGTCCAACTGGCAATTTATGATCGCGGTGTTCTATATAAAACGCAAGAAATTAATATGACTCATAGCCGAAGAATTGATATTAATCATATAAAAATGCAAGACCGTGGGGGGTAAGATGGCTTATTAATAAAGCGCTAAGGGAAGAAAACTGGGTCATTATACGTTATCATCTTTCTCGGTTTTCCGGGATATTATGCCAGACTTTACTTCCCATTATTTTTGGCAACGTGTTGAAACACGGACAACGAAAACATGAGAATAAATAGGATCATATTTAGGATGATTTTTTTTCTGATTTGACTGTCTTTTTGTACATTGTTTTTGATCTTTTTATTTTTTGAACTTAAATATGGGTACTAAAAATCACCCTTGTATGCATGGCATGCATAAAGGCAAATAATCTTTTCGAGTGCAAGAAAAAACGGTCGCGAAAAGTGTAACAAACAAAAAGAAAATGCTGAATTACTGTTTTTTTTTTTATATGAACACTTCCGTACGTTTTTAATCAAAATATTTCACAAAAATTTTACGCTGTAATGAATTATATTTATAAAAAATAAAAATGCTTATTATTTTTTTTGGATTTCGTAGGATTCGACCTCCGTTCAATCGATGTCTGTCTCTCTGGCCGCTTGGATTTGTCCGGCGTCCTAGCCGTTGCGCTACGGGAAGGTTGAGCCGAGGTGCAAATTTAGCGCATTATATTAGAACATTATTTAGCGCATTATATTAGAACTGACGACCCGTCATATAATAAATATTAGTGACATATTTCCGTTTCATCCAAAATAAAATTCTAATCACTGACGACGCTAAAGAAGTTTCACTTCAAAAACGGAGTGTACAATTCACACGCGGTAGTAGTGAAACCTTCAGAAAACTAAAGCGGACAAGAGTGGCTACGGAGCACTGCACAAATAAAAATTAAAAAATCGAGTGCAATTCACGCGGTAGAAGCGCACACAATCTCAACTTACAGGAGCCTCGAAAAGCGACCTCATAATCAAAACGACCAATACGGTAAGGTTTCATTCTCTCGCAGGCTAAATCTTTGTTTAGCATAATTTCCGTTTCATTGAATTTCAAATCAAAACGGTGCTTAAAAAGTTTCACTAAAAAAAAAGAATAAATCAATTACGTTTTATCTCATTTACTTAAACCCGATAGGGTTATCTCAATATCTTAATATAACACCTGGGCAACAAGTTTCTAGCCCTTTCTTGAGCACATACAGTAGGTACCTACTGTCAATACATTATTTGAACTAGGCAATTATTACTTTTTCTACTATTTCACGTCTCCATTTCTGCCGATCTCTTGCTGTTTCACTCAAGTTCTTAGTGTCGCATTTACCTCCACGGCTTCCGACCACCCGAGTTAAGGCCTCCCGACACCCCTTCGTACTGCAGGTTTATTATATAAGGAGAAGCCTCTTCGGTTGTCGGCTTTCTTCCATTCTTGCTACGTGTCCTGCCCAGCGGAAACGTCCCAGTTTGATAAACTCTTCTACGGTGTACAAAAATAAACCCAACAGTTTAGAGTTGCATAATAAATGTTCATAAAATTGAATTCTCTTACTGTTCCTATCTTCAAAACTTGCGATTCATTAATATGTAGATACATTTACTGTAGTACGTGGTTTTGCCGCATATAGTATTTTGGCCTCGAGCACCTACCTACCTACTACAATAGTTCTTGCAATGCATTCTCTTAAGCATGTTACACACTTAATCCAACACCCAAAATAAAATATCTAGAGTGTACTACGCAATTGTTCAATCTATATTACAATACAGTATTACAGAATGGGGAGGAACAAATGGTATTATTTCAAATCCTCTCTTGATAATTAAGGTTATCCTGAAAAAAACATCTACGTTTTCTACTGCAAAAATATTTTCAATATTCAATTAACCTTCAAAAGACAAAATATATATAAGAAATATTCAAAACTACAAATTTTCGAAGAAATACAACTAAATAACTTACATTTCAATGAATCAAAATAATATTAAAATCCCAAAATTTATTATTAAGCACATTCGAAGTACCTCTTTATATCTAGGTATAAGTTATTTCAACAACTTCCCGTTAAATCTAAAAAATTTCGAAAATAATCATGAATTCCAATTTAATTGAAAAATTACTGAAAGAGAGAGTTCATTTCCTATTATATTTATTTCTTTTAAATCTTGAAATCTATTTATTGATATATATTGAGTTTTTCTCAGCAATGTTTTTGTTTTTATTTGCAGCAGTATTATTTACTTAATTAAATATAATTAAGCATGAATTCCCTTAATCAAACACAAGAGCCCTGTCTCTTTATGGCGAGGAAAGGATATTTTAGATTCATGTACAACTCTGTACAACATCTAAAAAATTTTTACTTATTGTAAAAACACACAAATATTATAAAAAAAATAAAAAAAACTGCTTCTGAAATCTCCAATGCAAGAACTCTTTATGTGACATGCGTCTTTTATAAGAAAGAGGGGGAGGTGATTGTGGAAGTGTTAGAGAAATGGATTTATCAAAGGGTGTTACGTTACGTATCGTTTGGATTGGTTTTAAGAAGGGGATACCTTACACCATCTGTGCAATTGATTGACGTTATATATTGGATATTATTATATGTCACGCCATTGAACACGCTTTTGAATGATATTTTTGACATGCTTCAGGGAGAAGGAGAGAATTAAATTTGTTTCTTCCTTTCTCCAATGTTTTGTCAGCTTTGAGGAAAACTTTGCATTGGTGTGACGTGTCGACTTTTATAAAATTTGGACTAATCCTGACATTTTATAATATCAATTTATTTTATAGTGTGAATATATATGCGTAAATATTAATCAATAGTATTCCATTTCTGGTATAAAAAAAGAACCGTGTAATGCTGTTAAAGAAAAATGTTCGTGGGAATAAAAAAATATGCTTCCTGCGCAGCGTTGAATGCAAAATGAACATTTATCCGGTGCACTTAAATTGTAAGTGCTTTAGTAGTAGAAGGCTATTTAGAATAGAAGTTCTAAAAAAAACATTGCGTATATTATGATAGTTCATTTATGCTGCTGATTTATTGAAAGCCATTAATTTAATTGCATGTAATACGATAGTTTTTAATATTTCTATTTTTGATACTGATAATTTGTTGTAGAATTCCTTTATAATCCACAAATAAAACTTATTTTCGCTTAATTTTTTTCTGACCGTGACCGTAACCGGTTTAAGCCTGTTTAGTTCATCTTCAGACTGGTACAATTGTTTCTTAATCTACACTTTATTTATTTTTATTGTTATTTATAACATATCGGGGGGAGGGAGGGAGGTCTACAAGGATTTTATTAAATTTATATGGTTTTTCCATATTTGTTGCCGTGTCGTCTTTTAGATTGAATTTCTCGTTAATTGGTTATTAGCAGTAGACATAATTAACTTGGGTTCATAGATTATTTTAAAATTGTTTGGGAAATACGTAACTTTTAAGTAAAATGAATTATGAACAAACCATTGTAGTCATGCCTCTTGTATTTAAAAAAAATATATATTTTTGAAAACATGTTTTTTTGTTTTGTTTGATATTTATATTTTAAGGGGACACATATTTTAGATTGGAGTAACAGGCTGAAACCATTTTTGGTCTTAGTAACGGTCACAAATAAATTAAGAGGAAATAAATTTTATTATATTAAAACACGATGATATAACAGCATTATCTTCTTTTTAATCAAACTTAAGCATTTGAAAAATAGAAAGATAGGCAGTATATATTATACAGATATCTATTTATACATAAATCAAAATATGCTTTCTTGGGTGTATACGGGTTAAAAAGTGTCTATGTATTGCTATATTAAGCATAGGAATTGTTTGAAACTTCCAAAAAACCTTCTTTCCGTCTTCGCAAAAGTTTGCTGGATTATGGACAAATACATGACAAAACCTCTGAAATTTTTTTTAATCATTACAAAAACTCTTACAAAACTGTAAAAAATGTCACAATTTGAGAATGACATTTTGCAAACCGTCGATTGTTAAATCAAAATTCAATTTTCAAAACTCTTTAAATTAATGAATTTAATCAAAGTACTCACCTATGTTTGTAACCAACATCGAATATTTTGAATCTAATCGAAAATTACATTTATTTTAAATAGGTACCAAATTTGATTGATTGTTCTAATAATATACAAAAATGAATGTTTGTAATAGAAAATTTGTAAAATAAATTGCAACAGGTGGCACGCGTGATGTTTGTAAATGTGAATGTACCGGGACTGAATGTATTGAACGCGGGAGAGGAAATGGTATCGCGGGAGGGGGTTCGTGGAAGTGGGAAGGCGGGGAAGGTGGAATGGAACGTTTGAGGGGAAGAGGAATGGGAAAAGACACGCAGGGGAAACAATTTCTTTATCATGGGTGGCATTGTAACGCATGCCGGGAACTCGCTAGTGTTCTTATAAATGTAGATTAATATAGATAAATAAAGTATGGTCATTCACATAGTTTAGCATTGTGTATTATTGCAGATACCTGAAAAATCAATGAACATGCTATAGTTTGGTTTTCTATGAACGTACTTCGCCATCAGCGCTTTGTCATCATCTGGACGTTTTTTCCTTGTATTTAACCGAACGTTTGATGTTTTTACATCGTACAGATTGCGGATTAATAATTGCTTTTAATCAATACATTTTTCATCCTAACCTTCCGTTTTCGAATAACGCTCAAATATTGCCATGGAATTAATTGTAGTTATATTGGGACGTCTGGGTTTCAACACACATGCACTTTTTAATACGTAACATCGTTCATTATAATTTATTTGTATTAATTTAAACGTCCAAAGGGCTTTTACATATAGTGCAGTTTTAGACAAAATACGGGAAAAAACATAAAATATAAGAAACAAAATATAAGTTTCTTAAAATATAAGAGTCGACACAAAGTAGGTAACATAGAATGTAAGTTAAGTAAAAATAGAAATAAATAGTTTGTGAGGAAGGTAGAAGTAGTTGGCACATACGTTGTTTGAAGTTTGCAAATTCAAATTGCTGTCAAATACATCAATATTGTTTAGATATTTGTTAGCAAGACTATGTAGACGCTGTATTGGAGAATGCAAAATATAGTTGGAATGAGATACATATACATAAAATGGTAATATTATTTGTCTATTTGTTCGTCTAGGTACTAGAAGATTTATGAATGCAAGAGTTCAAAACAGTCGAATTTAGAGTTTAATAATTTTATTAAAAAGGTTAGGTCGTTTATTTTTCGTCTATGTTCTAAAATTGGAATATTTAAAATATTTATTAACAACGGGTAATTTAAATGCTTTAAAGAGGTATTATGTTTAAGCTTAACGAAATGTGGAATTTTTTTTTAAATTCTTTTAACATTACGAATACGAATTTTGTAGAAGGGCGACCAGACTATGGAGTTATTTTCCATTATACTTCTAACATTACACTTCCTACCTACGCATAACATTTTTATGATTTGTAACGATTCAAATTTTTTAATTGATCTTAATACAAACCGTAATGTTTTCATACCCTTATTTGCAATTTGTTGAATGTGGACCAATGTTTATTGAATGCGCAACGATACATATATTAGTTTTTATGCCGTACTGGTTATACGCCAACTATACATAAAACACTACCAAACTACATTCTTCACCAAAAAAACAAATTTCAACAACCACAAACTATCATTTTTAGACCAGCTAGACAAGCGTTAAAAAAAAAACATAAAAAACTCCGATGGTAAACACAAGCTTTGGACAACGATATCACAAGTACCAGGCAATAAAAGCATTCATTCATTCTCAATTTGGGAGGCAAATATTAGAATCTGTATATCTAATCGTAAAATGCTCCGGGTCTCCAACTTTTCCGATTTGAAAATTTAGGTAAACACTTGGCAATTGCATGTGACATTTGTGATGAATCGTAATGCCTACCTACTCCTGCGCTATGGGAGGAGAAATATTTTCACGTTCAAGAGTGCCTGTGAAGTTTTTTTCTTAATATCGTGTAAATTATGGGTACTTCCAATAACGCCTAATAATCAAAACAAGAGACACGTGAACTTTTATCACGATGGGCGACCTTCATTTTCGTTCCCACAGGAATTAAAGTTGAACGAACTTTATTTTAAACAGAATCAAAGACAAAGAAATGAATGTTTATTGGCCCTGAAGAGTGTTTATATAAGTGACATTGGAAACATGAGTTTCTTTGGGCGCCGTTAGTCTAATCAAAACAAAAAAAAAAATAAGGCGTAAGTACATGTTTGGTTTAACACATCAGACATAGAAGTTTACTTTAGAGAAAACCGATTATATTTGACAGTGCGGCCATTAAAATTGAATTACAACCAAGTACGTAAAAATTCTAATATAAACAGAATTCAATTAATGAAGATTTATTTCAAAATATTTTAAACATAAGAAGGCGTTTAACAAGTTTGAAGGGAAATAATCCGGCCCTTGTCGTCAGTGGGGTTACAGTTAGCGGCGGAGACGGTCTGGAGTGAGGGAAGAATTGGCGGCGAGGACGGTTGATCGTGAACAATTCGTTGTCTTTTTTTTATAACTTAAATCGAAGTGTAAAATCCAGTGAATTTATATTCGATGTTTCTGTACGAATTAAAGATAATTGAAGAGTGGTCTTTAAACATATAAAAATTTTGTGTCTTAAAATATAAATAGGATTTCGGAATAATAATAACATAATTAAAACTTTAGAAATCCGATTTACTACAATTTAATTTACATTTGTGAGAGAATAATAATCATGAGATAGATACGCGGCATATAATTGAAAAATAATTTAATTTCACTATGAGTTTACAAAGGAAAATAATAATAATAAAATTTAGAATTTTATATCTAAAATAAAGTTTTGATTACGACTAAGAAGTCCGGCTGAAATAAATTTTAAAGTATTAACGAGATATTAAACAATTAAAACTTGGTTTTAAAACGAATAAAATAACATCAGTGAAATAAATAAATAATAATAAAGAATTGCTCCAAAGCGATAGTGATTTAATAAGATGGTCAAAGTTTCATTACAAATTAAATACCGAGTTGATTATGAGTGATGATAATAAATCAATGCTAGGAGAAAATCAGAGGTTTTAACATAATCTAATAATACCCAAGTGAAAATTTAAATAGAATCGTTTTTTTTAAATCCAATTCTAGCAGGGAGAAGGTTTTAGACATAGTCTAAAATATACAAGTAAAAGATTTTTTATAGTATCGATTATTTTTTTTTATCAAAAAAATCTAATATTAAAGAATGCGATTAAAATTTTTAAACACCAAAAGGGAAATTTGCAGAATTTTGGTAAGTTTTTTTATCAATAAACTATTTACAGGTTCTTGGAGATAATGCAGAGCAAGCAGTCACACTTATTTATAAAAATTTGCGAACAGAGCATGTCGGTAACTAACAATTTTAATAACAGCATGATCAAGAAATTAGGTCAATCCCATCAGACATAACATGACTTAGTTTGTTAACTTCGGCCTTCGAATTTGCAACGATGAGTATATACACAGAACTATTTAACTTTCATATTTGAACTTAAATAATTTGTTCCTTAATCGGATTGATCTAAGAATCTTTTAGAAAATCACGTATTCTAGGGCAGTAGGACATCCAGCAATCACATGGCTTATTATAAACAAAACATCGACATTCTTTTACTTTGTTTATTTAGAACGAGTTGGGGAGCAGCGTGTTTGGGGACAAGTGTATTATAGTTTTGCGATAGACTTTCAGTTGATATGTGAAAATTAATATGTGCAATTTTAAAGCAATAAACCCAAGCATAAAATCTAGGGACGTTTATCAATTATGGTCTGAAAATCTTAAATTAAAAAATTAAATTTATCAAAATTGAAATTAGAACTTTGTAAATAACGTTGCCTTCTAGTTATCTAGGTGGATACCTACTACTTCATGAGGAGGGCTTCCTCAATAAAAATAAAGCCAAACCAAAAACTCACTTTTCCATTTATACCTACCTAATAGGATAGGTATCCCCTATCCTTTCATACCGAAACACGTGGACTCAGTGACCACATTAAAAAGCACTGGTAGTGAATGAAGACATACAGTCCAAATCCAAAAATTTTACCCACGCAGTAGACTTCGGGATTATTGTATGCAATTATGGGTCGCTCGGAAAATTCCACAGCTTTTCCGAGGGAAACTTAAGCCCTGTGACGGTATTGCCAAGAAGGTGGGCATGCGGAGGTAGAAGGAGACGTATGCGAGGAATACGCTGGCGCGGCGCTTAAGACTAGGTTATTTGTATATCATAGTCTTGTCGACCTTCGATTTGATGCGAGCCAACTGGAACGCTCCCTTGGCGCAATCGCAGCAGGTCTAAGAGGTGGCAGGAGTGCGATTCTGTCGGATCACGTGGGAGATGGATACGACAAAAACAGTCGCACACCACATTCAACGCGAGTAGAGTCGTGATAAGGGATGCAATGAAATACCCCTTCTAGAATCAGTCGAGTTAAACTACCTGGAGGTGAGGAGGTTGGGATAGTTCTGGGATACGATGGAAGACCTGGTACTTATCTCTGGTACGTAAAGCTCCTATCGAAGCAAGGAAGCCCGCAGAAGAGGGTAAAATCCGGTCTTTAGGTATGTGTAGCCGTGCATTGACAAAGGCCTTTTCGGAAGTCGGTCACCAGAATCTATTTGGTTAGTGGAGGAGCCAACCTTTACAGAAAACTATTTTTTTTTATCCTTGACCCAATCCCTACACACATCCCTTCCCCAAACAATCTAGTGTTTACTAACCATGAAAATAAAACTCATGCTAGGTGGAGGCTTGCAGACTTCAGGTGAAAAACTGAGACCTAGAATTAGGTCATATCACGCAGGTACAGTAAATACTTTTTCATGAAATGTATGTTATAAATTGTTAACTGTTATTCTCTTTTATTTGTATTTTAAATATAGCTGTTTTAGGAAGGAAATAAACAAAATGAATATCAGGTACAGGCAGAATCTAAGACGGGATTAGTTTATCAAACGCGTTAGAAGATATTTAAAACAATTAACATAGAATTCTTTCACTCTTACTCTAAAAGAACCAAAGTTACCACAAAACCATACATTATACTCTTTACATTTGTATGCGTTTTATTACGCGTATGGGTGTAAATCCTAAAACAAAAAAATTACACAACGCAGGATACGGAGATAATGTAAACAAAAAATTCAAAAATCTTAATTACTGTGTGAAATTATCACAGGGATTGCGAACAATAGGGTTAGATTAGCTCAGAATAATGTAGAAGTTTGAAAAATAGGTTGAGAGAAGAGGTCCTCACAAAAATGCGAGTGACCTAAAGATAGGCTAGAAGTACCAAAAAATGATAGGTTAGTTACATCACGATATAAAGCTACGAAAATTGAAGCTACGAGGGTAGGCGCGACACAGCGCATTCGGTGCCGTGATCGTACATAGGGGTAGAATCTCAACATATTTGATACAGCGTAGCCAGGGTAGATTCCTCACGATTTGGTGCGCGTAGGCAGGGTGTAACATCACATTTGGTGCCGTGACCAGGAGAGTAAGATTTAAAAGCTGAAAGAATTCAAAAAATAGAAAAATAATAATAATAATAATGATAAAATTAAAAATAAGTGATTAATAAGCCATTAAACCAACGTCATAATTAAAATAACAAGGGGGAAAAATAAATCAAAAACTCGCATTTTTTAATTAAAATAGTTTGAAAAAAAAAATAATTTTAATATTAAAACAAATAATAAAAGTTCAAATACAAGAAAAAAATCTAAACGAATAGTGAAAAACGTGCCTTAAACCAAAGGGATAAAGTGTTGTTATCTTAATCATAACATAGACTAGCTTGATTCATATTTTGAAGGGCCGCGCATTATAATAAACAAAAGATTCATGTTGGAGCGGTAACGTAAACAAAACATTATTGAACCGTTGAGTGTAAATAAACACTGTCGCAAGAGAATTATTGTATAGTGTGAACATTTTATTACGGAATAGACAAAACATTGTTATGAATTCATTTATTTGAGAGAGATTAATTTGGGTAAGTCTCGATGAAGAATTTTAAAAATAAACATTTGATTCTTGTTTACATTAATTCATAACAACGATGTATTGAGTTCGTTCGGGTAAATTATTGTTTATTGTGTCTAAAGAATAAATAATTTGAATAGATCTTACATAAAAAACGGTGACATAAAAATAAAAGCCAACATAAAAATACAGAACAAAAGACGAATAGAATAAAGTATTACATCGCGTGTAATAATAAAATAATGACAAAAGTGAATCCTTTATCCGTATTGACATTATGCAGGGACGGACTTAAATGAACGTTTTAATATTGATTTTGAAACTTGAACGTTTTAAAATCAGTATTAAATACATCGATAAACGGATACGGGCTGAACAAATTTAAAACTTAACCTTTCAATTTCGGTTTGCAATAAAGAGTAGATAATGGAGGAGAGAAAAAAAACGGTTCACCTTTCGTTATCTAAATAATAATGTCTTATTAAATTGAAAATTGCTGATGACAACAAAATTTAAACACGTATTGTTTGATAAATGGATGTGTTATGAACGGTATCATCACTCCATTTTACCGTTTCTTGTAGGGGAAATAAACTGAAGAGAAAGAAAAAATACAATTCCTAAAGTCTAGACAATTTTATCAAATTACGATTCGAAATTTTGACTCATGGGGGAGGGGGGTTACAATTAACTTTAATTATTGATTTTGAAATTGAATATGAAACGGAAAAGTTTCCTTTAAAAGCCGTTTGCAATGTGCTTTCCTTTATAAATATTTCAGATACCAGGGAGGATACTAAAGCAAAATCTTAGGAGGGGGGGGGGGGGGTTACAAAAGAAGAATCTTAGGGAGGGGGAAGTTATGAAAGTAGAGTCTTAGGGGGGTGGTTATGGGAATAAGGATCATAGGGGGGAGGGAACAGAAGTAAGAATCTTAGGGGGGTAGGACAACGGGTAGGACAAAAACATCTGATATGAGCAAGTCAACTCAAACTAAAGGGACTAGAATAAAGTAGAAATGATATACACCAAGACCAAACATAATTCTGCGGCATTGAATAACGAAGTCAGGGGCGCAAAACAATTTCGGAAAAAAAAAAAAAAATGAAGAAAATAAAAATAATCGAAGAAAATTAAATCACCTATGTTTAGTTTTAATTCCATCGATTAACACTAGGAGGCGTGTTTACCTCTGGACTTGAAACTATAGGGGGGCTGTGATGAATCGTAATGCCTACCTACTCCTGCGCTATGGGAGGAGAAATATTTTCACGTTCAAGAGTGCCTGTGAAGTTTTTTTCTTAATATCGTGTAAATTATGGGTACTTCCAATAACGCCTAATAATCAAAACAAGAGACACGTGAACTTTTATCACGATGGGCGACC
This sequence comes from Glyphotaelius pellucidus, assembly GCA_936435175.1. NCBI lineage: Eukaryota > Metazoa > Arthropoda > Insecta > Trichoptera > Limnephilidae > Glyphotaelius > Glyphotaelius pellucidus. The sequence goes on along the minus strand of OW386551.1, from coordinate 9,673,395 downwards.
TTCATTTTCGTTCCCACAGGAATTAAAGTTGAACGAACTTTATTTTAAACAGAATCAAAGACAAAGAAATGAATGTTTATTGGCCCTGAAGAGTGTTTATATAAGTGACATTGGAAACATGAGTTTCTTTGGGCGCCGTTAGTCTAATCAAAACAAAAAAAAAAATAAGGCGTAAGTACATGTTTGGTTTAACACATCAGACATAGAAGTTTACTTTAGAGAAAACCGATTATATTTGACAGTGCGGCCATTAAAATTGAATTACAACCAAGTACGTAAAAATTCTAATATAAACAGAATTCAATTAATGAAGATTTATTTCAAAATATTTTAAACATAAGAAGGCGTTTAACAAGTTTGAAGGGAAATAATCCGGCCCTTGTCGTCAGTGGGGTTACAGTTAGCGGCGGAGACGGTCTGGAGTGAGGGAAGAATTGGCGGCGAGGACGGTTGATCGTGAACAATTCGTTGTCTTTTTTTTATAACTTAAATCGAAGTGTAAAATCCAGTGAATTTATATTCGATGTTTCTGTACGAATTAAAGATAATTGAAGAGTGGTCTTTAAACATATAAAAATTTTGTGTCTTAAAATATAAATAGGATTTCGGAATAATAATAACATAATTAAAACTTTAGAAATCCGATTTACTACAATTTAATTTACATTTGTGAGAGAATAATAATCATGAGATAGATACGCGGCATATAATTGAAAAATAATTTAATTTCACTATGAGTTTACAAAGGAAAATAATAATAATAAAATTTAGAATTTTATATCTAAAATAAAGTTTTGATTACGACTAAGAAGTCCGGCTGAAATAAATTTTAAAGTATTAACGAGATATTAAACAATTAAAACTTGGTTTTAAAACGAATAAAATAACATCAGTGAAATAAATAAATAATAATAAAGAATTGCTCCAAAGCGATAGTGATTTAATAAGATGGTCAAAGTTTCATTACAAATTAAATACCGAGTTGATTATGAGTGATGATAATAAATCAATGCTAGGAGAAAATCAGAGGTTTTAACATAATCTAATAATACCCAAGTGAAAATTTAAATAGAATCGTTTTTTTTAAATCCAATTCTAGCAGGGAGAAGGTTTTAGACATAGTCTAAAATATACAAGTAAAAGATTTTTTATAGTATCGATTATTTTTTTTTATCAAAAAAATCTAATATTAAAGAATGCGATTAAAATTTTTAAACACCAAAAGGGAAATTTGCAGAATTTTGGTAAGTTTTTTTATCAATAAACTATTTACAGGTTCTTGGAGATAATGCAGAGCAAGCAGTCACACTTATTTATAAAAATTTGCGAACAGAGCATGTCGGTAACTAACAATTTTAATAACAGCATGATCAAGAAATTAGGTCAATCCCATCAGACATAACATGACTTAGTTTGTTAACTTCGGCCTTCGAATTTGCAACGATGAGTATATACACAGAACTATTTAACTTTCATATTTGAACTTAAATAATTTGTTCCTTAATCGGATTGATCTAAGAATCTTTTAGAAAATCACGTATTCTAGGGCAGTAGGACATCCAGCAATCACATGGCTTATTATAAACAAAACATCGACATTCTTTTACTTTGTTTATTTAGAACGAGTTGGGGAGCAGCGTGTTTGGGGACAAGTGTATTATAGTTTTGCGATAGACTTTCAGTTGATATGTGAAAATTAATATGTGCAATTTTAAAGCAATAAACCCAAGCATAAAATCTAGGGACGTTTATCAATTATGGTCTGAAAATCTTAAATTAAAAAATTAAATTTATCAAAATTGAAATTAGAACTTTGTAAATAACGTTGCCTTCTAGTTATCTAGGTGGATACCTACTACTTCATGAGGAGGGCTTCCTCAATAAAAATAAAGCCAAACCAAAAACTCACTTTTCCATTTATACCTACCTAATAGGATAGGTATCCCCTATCCTTTCATACCGAAACACGTGGACTCAGTGACCACATTAAAAAGCACTGGTAGTGAATGAAGACATACAGTCCAAATCCAAAAATTTTACCCACGCAGTAGACTTCGGGATTATTGTATGCAATTATGGGTCGCTCGGAAAATTCCACAGCTTTTCCGAGGGAAACTTAAGCCCTGTGACGGTATTGCCAAGAAGGTGGGCATGCGGAGGTAGAAGGAGACGTATGCGAGGAATACGCTGGCGCGGCGCTTAAGACTAGGTTATTTGTATATCATAGTCTTGTCGACCTTCGATTTGATGCGAGCCAACTGGAACGCTCCCTTGGCGCAATCGCAGCAGGTCTAAGAGGTGGCAGGAGTGCGATTCTGTCGGATCACGTGGGAGATGGATACGACAAAAACAGTCGCACACCACATTCAACGCGAGTAGAGTCGTGATAAGGGATGCAATGAAATACCCCTTCTAGAATCAGTCGAGTTAAACTACCTGGAGGTGAGGAGGTTGGGATAGTTCTGGGATACGATGGAAGACCTGGTACTTATCTCTGGTACGTAAAGCTCCTATCGAAGCAAGGAAGCCCGCAGAAGAGGGTAAAATCCGGTCTTTAGGTATGTGTAGCCGTGCATTGACAAAGGCCTTTTCGGAAGTCGGTCACCAGAATCTATTTGGTTAGTGGAGGAGCCAACCTTTACAGAAAACTATTTTTTTTTATCCTTGACCCAATCCCTACACACATCCCTTCCCCAAACAATCTAGTGTTTACTAACCATGAAAATAAAACTCATGCTAGGTGGAGGCTTGCAGACTTCAGGTGAAAAACTGAGACCTAGAATTAGGTCATATCACGCAGGTACAGTAAATACTTTTTCATGAAATGTATGTTATAAATTGTTAACTGTTATTCTCTTTTATTTGTATTTTAAATATAGCTGTTTTAGGAAGGAAATAAACAAAATGAATATCAGGTACAGGCAGAATCTAAGACGGGATTAGTTTATCAAACGCGTTAGAAGATATTTAAAACAATTAACATAGAATTCTTTCACTCTTACTCTAAAAGAACCAAAGTTACCACAAAACCATACATTATACTCTTTACATTTGTATGCGTTTTATTACGCGTATGGGTGTAAATCCTAAAACAAAAAATTACACAACGCAGGATACGGAGATAATGTAAACAAAAAATTCAAAAATCTTAATTACTGTGTGAAATTATCACAGGGATTGCGAACAATAGGGTTAGATTAGCTCAGAATAATGTAGAAGTTTGAAAAATAGGTTGAGAGAAGAGGTCCTCACAAAAATGCGAGTGACCTAAAGATAGGCTAGAAGTACCAAAAAATGATAGGTTAGTTACATCACGATATAAAGCTACGAAAATTGAAGCTACGAGGGTAGGCGCGACACAGCGCATTCGGTGCCGTGATCGTACATAGGGGTAGAATCTCAACATATTTGATACAGCGTAGCCAGGGTAGATTCCTCACGATTTGGTGCGCGTAGGCAGGGTGTAACATCACACATTGTTACAAAAGTCACTAATTTTTTTCAATATTTTTTGTTTCAGTTATATCTGTTAGGTAGGACTTAATAGTACTTATTTGTCTGTGGGATTGAAGTAGCGCAAACGTAAAATGGCACAAAAAATTATCAATGGAATTCTAGACCATGTTTACTACTGTTTCAATAACGATCTACATAATTTTCAAATATTCTCTTAGGGGTGATAATTGAACGAATTCATAATGTACTCTTTCATAGATGGCGCGAGTTTAAATATTTTAGTTTTATAAGTTATGCTTTATAATATTAAGATGAATTAATTGTTTGTGCCCGTACATACCCGATATTAATATGAATAAATAGTTTTGTCCAAACAAAAACTCAAATCTTTCCAGAAAAGCTAACAAATACAATATGGAGTCGGTGATTCAATCCACACATTTAATTTGTTAGCCTCTCTTGAAAAATGTTTGTTAATGGACCAAAATATTTATTCCTTATATACATGGATGCATATTAATTGGTTGCATACGGGTACAAACAATTAATTCATTTTAATATTTTAGAACACTCAAGGCCTCGACCGCATTATGTCCGAGGCTCAAAATATTCAGCCTTGCAATAAAATCCAAATAAACCGAATATTTTTGAACGTACCTGAAAACTAATTTTTTTTTTGAAAGGTGATAAAATACGATTACAAATTTTATAAATCGAAATACAGATATAGTTTTTAAAATATAAAAATTTTGAACGTTAACATAAAAAAGTTTAAAAAATGGCTCACCTCATGTTTTTAGTAACTAAAATTACTGACTAACTAAAATTAAAACATATTTTATTAGGTAAATGTATTATAAACGTTATAGTCACCTAAATTTTTATCGTTCCATGTTAAAATAATTAATGAAAAATTCCCAAAGTTTCAAAAATTTATTTGATGTATATTTTACTTATTTCATGGTTAGTGTTATACATGAATATAAAGCTCGATTTTTTTTATTTTTAACGCCATCCATACCAAATTTATCACTATGATAGTCTGGGAGATACAAAGATTTCAATGGGACCTATATGAGTTCTTCCAAAAAACGAACAAATTGCCTTAACGGGTTTTAAAGCATAACTTGAAAAAAGTGTTTTTCCCTAAAAATAATTAAACTCGATTCATCTTTGAAAGAGTAGATTATAAATTCTTTAAGTTTAACTTTAAGAATGAACTTATTTTTCTGTTAGATTAAAGTAGGAAAATCCGCGAAGACTGAGCTCTGTCTCATGAAAATGGCACAAAAAAGTTCTGTGAATTTTTAGATTATTTTCACTTTTACATATTCACATTTTAATTTTTTTTCATAATTTTCATTTGGCATCCAGGGCTAAGACGAATAGTAAAACCAATATTCTCATAAATCATTTCAATAATTATAAACGTTTTTATGTCTAAACATGAAACTGGCGTGTAATTAAATAACAGAAGGTGTTGAGAGATGGGGGAACAAGGGTAACAAATACAAACAGATTTATCGGTTAACGAAACGTGGGAATATAAATTCGTCAATGGTATTTTTGGCGGTTTTTCTAATACCGATACCGTAATAAATTCTCAACAATCCGACCCCTCTTCCACCCACCCCATGTAAAACTCACCCTTATCCAAATCACCCCGCATCGGAATAACCCCCTTTACCACTTGCCCCTTGTTCCCCAACTCCAAAACCTTCCCCTAAATTAAATTTATAGGTTTTACCTTCCTTACTATTATAACAATAATAGAGAGAGGGCGGAATTTAATTGAAAACCTTCGTACAGAAGGTTCAATAAGGTTTTCCGATTTGAATTAACTAATTTGGAACATACGCCTCAAGAACCTGCGATAAATGAGTGTTCAATGTTGACTCGGGGTTATTTTTAAGGCTGTTATTTTAACTGGTGATAAAATAGAGATCAGGAGAAATGATCACTATCCTCAATTCTTGCATGGGCGGGAAAAAGGTCAATTCAATAATATCAATTGTTCAGGAGAATCAAATTAATCTATTCTTGTCTACTCAAAACAAAAACTGTCCTTAAAATAACAGGAATTCACGTTTTTTCAATATATTATCATTATTTTAAATATATTATCGTATCGTTTTCAATATTATTTCAATATATTAATGTTTTACGTGTTATTAAAATTCATCAATTCATTTCATAAGCTTTAAGCATTTTTTTTATATTTTATAATACTGACTGTCTTTTGGATCGCAAAATATATATTTTTAAATGAATAAAACATTAAACTTCAAATTATTTATTAATAAAGAATTAAATTAATCTTCAGCAAATTATTCAGATATTCATTTGAAGTTACTAATATTATATTTTAGATTTCATTATTCTATATTTTAAAACAATAATAACTTATTGAAATATAATTTCCATTCAATGTAAGTAACAGATATTTAACATTTAAGGAAACATAACAAGTAAGCCAAAAGTAAAGCGCAGTTGGATTTTACGAAGATTATATGAGAAATTTAATTGAATAATGCCTAATCATTCATAGATATTTTGTCAATGATAAAACTTTTTGTGAGGATTTTATTCCTGATTTTATCAAGGCTACGTAACAACTTGTCAAATGTTGATTATTCATATGCTTGAATTTTCGATAAGCATTAAATTTATTGCCAGTATGGGAGATAATATCTCGTTTAAATTATCAACGGTAACCAATGAACAACATAATTAATCTCTGCCTTAAATAAAGCACCTTCAGTTATTATAAATCTATCAGTTTCCATTGAAACGGAGGTTTTATGAGGGTTAAAATATTTTCAGAGTAATTATTGAACAATATTAATTTGTATAATCACTGTTTGTAGTGTATTACTAAATAAATTAAACCAACAACGGATTCCATAACAAAACAATGACAAAGTATTTTGTCATGTATATCGCGTAGTATGAAACAGAAAATAAATATAAGAAAAACTTTTTTTAAAGTCGTACAAAACAAACTATTTGTAACAAAATAATTTTTATACTTCGACTTTATGTCCGGGTTAAATCTCCCCCACAGGAAAAACTAAACCCTTCCACAAATGATCATCTAGTCAATCTACGCTATGTAAGTGTATTCTATAAGTATAATAAATACAATACAATACAAGAACAACATGTCAAACTACCAGAGACCAAATGGGAAAATAATCCATCGAACTCCAGATATTTTCAAATCAGAGGGTTCGGCTCGGTAGAACTCCTAACTGTAGCGATAAATTCTACTGATCCCTCAATATACATATTTAAAAAAATATTTCGTAATCCTAAATGTATTTAAAATGACTGATTTTTGCATGTTTATATATAAATTCTTTGACAAATCGAATAAGCCTAAATTTTGAATGAGAGAGCTAGGTATAATGCCAGTAACCAAAATAACAAATGGTAATATATTTTATAGTCTAAGAATGCCAAATTCTTTTAATCTCATTTCCTAAATATGTATATTTTCTTATTTTTTCAGTAACGGATTTTTGAATATTACAGGAATTCGGAATAGCAACAACGATGATATAAGTTTTTTATTTTTGATTTTGTCATGTAAAACTATATCGGATCTCTTATTAATAATAATTTATATTATTATTTTTAGAATGAGTGAGGTGAGAAAAAATAATGAGGTTTATTTACTCACACGATGATTTATTTACGTTAAAACGTAGGAATTAGAGAAGAAAAGGAGAAATGAATTATTTTATTATGATTCAATATTTAGTCCTTCTCATTTTTAATGACTAAAAATATTGAATGGACTGAAGAATAGGGTGGGTCACGACTGTATGGGGATTTTTTTCTTCTTGTTTTGATTTGTCTAATTGTGATAAAAGGGTGTTTAATAGAGATATAAAATCAAGCAATTTTTTTAAAAATATTTGGATATCATCTTCTTCCTCCGGATTGACTTTGAAATTTCACATAATAGTGAAAAACCCACACTTGTTAAATCTTAAAAAAATGTTAGATAAACCTTTACAAATGAACTTTTTTTAATAAAACACAAAAAAAAGAATATTTTAATTTATTTATTAAACAATATATTTGAATATAATTCAAATTATCTCAAGGCAGTGTATTCAAATACCAGAAAAATCCTTCTTACTCTCAAATTTCGGCATTATTTTGCGAGGCTCAATTTCGGGACTTTTTGTAAATGATTTCGTCGAAATATGCTACAGTTGCTATGGAAGATTACAAAAATTTGGTTTGGAAAAAAAATTATCAATTTTTTTTAAGAAAATATTAAAATTTTCAAAACCTTAAAGTGAATCCGGAGGAAAAAGATCGTATCAGAAATTTGAAAAATTTTAAGCAAGTTGTTTTGAAGCCATTTCGCTGCCCTAGTTCTTGTATGTTCAATAGACCTTTTAAGTTTTTGTTCAATCTCCACTTTAAAACTAAAAATAGAGTATAAAAAAGTATAGTTAATCACTTAACTAAGAATTATTTAAATTAAGGAGACCTTTACCTTTACGAAAATAGCTTTATCTTAAACACCTTTCATAATGTTTCATTGAAATAACGAAAGAAAACCTTCTTTTCCTGTAAAATTTTCTAATGGTCTATTGAACATACAAGAACTGAGGCGACGATTTGGCACCCTTTTATCGCTCTTAGAATTTAAAAATAACTTTTTTTTGTTAAATGACTCATCATCTTACTGTAGAATCCGGTAAACTTTGAATAGGGATAAATACGAAGAAATAAAAATTAAATGTAGGTGCACATCAATCTACAAAAATCAACCCGTTATTTTCTACAAATAATATCCACATATCCACAAAAATAATTTATAATTATTTTTGATTTTATAATAACGTTGGAATTTAACAAAAATTCCATGTTATCATAAATATAATAACGATTTTAATAGATAATAGACATGACAACAATAAAATGGGTTAATAATAATTCATATTACTTAGTTAGGTATTCCCCAAACAATATTAAAATAATCTATAAACCCGAAGTAATTATACCTGCTGGTAACAACCAAATAATTTAAAGTTCAATAGTCAAAGTTGACATTTATGTGAGATAACCACAAGCCAATTGGCAGGACTGACGTAAATATACAACGAGGGAAGCTGGCGGTCATGAAATCAATGGCACAGGTGTCGACACGAGTTACCACAAATGGTCTGGTAAGCCGATCCAGAGATGCCGACGTAATGCAATTTCACTTCAGGGGCTTCTAGATGCGCAGTCAAAATCATTTTTGGTCCAGACGTTGCTGTGATCCGAGGCGCCAATGCAATTGGCTTTGAACCTAATATAGAATTCAGATTTCGGTAACACCGCCTGGAATTGGAATAGCGTTAAGATAAACCGTGAACATGAAATTTTGGGTGGTAGATGTTCGAGCAAGTGTTATTAGACACTTAAAAAAATCCATACCTATTTTGTTCGATATTTCTGATTTAGCTGTTTTGTTCGCGCGTAATATAAAACGATATACTTAAGTAATCATTATACTCTTACTAACGATTAAAACGTTGAAAAAGTTGAGATCCAAATACTCAATCAGGTTTCAGTAGGTCTTATGTTTATTGTTTATTTTCTGTTTAATTCATATTCTCTGATTATTAAATGATTAAAAATGTTACATTGATGACGATAAATTTGGGAGGCGGGAACGGTACCACCGCCCCGGGAACAATTTATTGGATAACCAACACGTATGTATCGTGACTTAGCAAAGGTGCTCGGTTCCATGGGGTGAAGTTTTGCTTGGCGACGGATGTGCTTGCCTACCTAATGCGTGGCGGGTCGGATCCGGAGGGACTGGTTGAGGGAGACCTTTTGACCTCTAGTCAGAATCTCCACCCATTGCCTTGCACCGCAGTTGGAGTAATGGATTCATACGTCCATCAGTCCTGGACACACTGCCCTCTAGATTATACTCACCTTCATACATTTTTCCCACTCAGAACTTCCTCTCCTTCCTTTCCCTAAGGGGATGATAGAGGCCCCGAGGAAAATTGTTTTCCTCAGGGCCTTCTTTGTTGACCTTGGGCAAAAAAAAATCTTCAAAAGTTATTCCAATAAATTTAGAAAAAAAAATCATTAAAGTTTGTTAAAGGACAAAGCTTTGTAATTATTTATACGTTCCAAAAGTTTCTAACAGATGGCGGTGTGAGTTAATTTATCGAAATAACACTTGGTTATAAAGGTTGGGTAACCATGCAGTGGATGGCGTCGCGTTTTGATTTCCACAGCCATATGTGCCACAGCAGAAGGTTGCCGGGTCAGCTAGTATTTTACATATTGTTTCCATTAATTTGTAATGTATTCTAATAAAGGAAATGATTTTGTAAATCGATCAAAGAAAGGAACAGCATAAAAATTTAAAGCGTTAAATTTAAAAAAATCACAAGAACAAAGTATCTACGTAAAACAAGTTCAATGTTTTAAAAAACATTCTTTTAAATAACTTTTAGCTTGAGCAGAACTAGCGACCACCATGAAAAGAAAACTCCATAGCATCCGTCAAAGCACCAGATGGAGATAATATAAGAAACCCTCTTATTACCATCGGCGATATTTTATACCCGGTGTTACCCCGCTTTAGCGCGGCATAGATTGGTCCAAGGCGATAGGATTCGCATAAAAGTTAACGGTTATAAAGCCTTCGGGCTAACGGCGGCTGCGGCGGGCCAATTCTGCCCGTTTGGGCGGAAAAGGGTTGACCAAATGGGGCGCGGTTGATGTGCCAAATAATAAAAACGTCCCTTTATTACTATTACTGGGGATGATCTTTAAAATAAAGAACGGAGGAGAGCGGATTTCACGAAAATGTTATTAAAAAAAACAAAGGGAAACCAAAAGCGTGGTGTTTGGGCTCTAACGTTAATTGGAAATTGTATGTCTTTGCTCTACATCCTACATCGACTAAAATGGATGGAAGCACCGTATGGTACGCAATTTATAAACCGAAAAACAAACGAAAATTGCAAAATAATTTTCAGGTACCTACGTATGACCCGAAAGTGATTGACTATTTATTATTTGTATTTCTGAATATACTTTTTCAATGGTATGATATTTGTTTTTGTGGCGTTATGCCATGTTGCGCTACCTCTTTCTTTAGCCAACGTTTCGGACAGCGTTACAGAATCCATCATCAGGGCAGATGTGTAATTGTGTAAAGTTGTGTAACACAATTACACATCTCATCTGCCCTGATGATGGACACTGTAACGCTGTCCGAAACGTTGGCTAAAGAAAGAGGTAGCGCAACACGGTATAACACCCCCAAAACAAATAACGAAAATACTTTTGGCCGTGAAAATTTAAAGACTTGTATAATATTGTGTGGTTTTTTTTTGTCAAACTGCGCTCCAAGCGTTTATAGATACGGATGGAAGACCTCACAAAGAGGATACCGATTTTTCTATATCATTTTCTCGCAGGCTAAATCCTTTAGATGTATGATTTTGTCTCTTTTTAGTATCGCTTTTTCGTTTCATCGAGTTTCAAATCACAACGGTGCTAAAAAAGTAACAATTCAACAATTTTGTAAAGTTTTCAAAACAATAATTTGAATTGAAAAGTAATAAAAATAGAGCAGAGTCATTAAAACAATTATTTAAAAAATAATGTTCGAACCACTAACGGTACCATAAGGAACTATCACAAAATGTCAAATAGAGATCGAAATCAGGCGAAAAATAATTAATTATTGAAGTGAAACTTTTTAAGCACCGTTGTTATTTGAAACTCGATGAAACAAAACAGCGATACTAAAAAGAGGCAAACACATACATCTATAGGATTAAATCTGCAAGAGAATGAGTTAGAATAATCGGTCTCCTCCCTGTGTGGTGCTTTACAGCCTCCTCACCCTTGTGTACTTTAGTTTTTTTTTAAGGTTTCACTTCTACCGCGTGTGAACTGCACACTTGTATTTTTTAATTATTTATATAAGTAATGAAAATAAAAGATTGCTAATAAATCAAATAAAAATATTTTTTTTGCAATATTTTGGTAACTTTAATCTTTCACATATTTTGAACCCTTGACTTCAAGTTTTATTTTTAAAAACTTGTGTTTCAATCAAATACCCGATGGCGTGATAAAGAACCCACACCGATGTAAAGTTACATAATATGTTAGGATTGATGATACCTGTGAAAACATAAAATAGTGATAACATTATAGGACTTAAAAGTTTTACTATACACGATAGCGTTTAATATTTTTAATAGCTTTACTTTGGATGTTATCCTTCTGAAAAGGGCTATAGAAAATTCTGCTGAAAATGCAAAATATAATTAATTGTTTACCTTTGTTGGGTTTTAACGTAAAGCGGCAAATGAAAAGATGTTTTCGATAGGAGTAGAATTTTATTAAGATTATGAACGTTATTAATTTCCAATTTGGGAGGCGGGTATGAGTACCGCCGCCCCGGGAAACATTTATTGGATAACCAACACCCCTGCCATAGGTCATCGCACGTGGTTCCCTACGTAGTAGTGCCGGTGTTCACGGGGTGAGGTTTAGGTTAGGGTTGGGGTATAGGTCTTGGCGGCGAATGCATTTGCCCACCTACTGCGTGGCAGGTTGGATCGAAAGAGGCTGACCTAGAGGGAGACCTAACCTAAATATCTCCAGCTGGATTCTTTCGACTCATCGCCTTGTACAGCAGGGTGAGGGATGAATTCACACGTCCGTCACTCCTGGATACATTGACCCCTTGGTTCCTACCCATCTCTCATACTTTTTTCCTTTCCAGAACTTCCTCTCCTTCATTATACTTAAAATACACCCCATACAGCATCTCCGAAATTGACAAAGGCTCTCAAAGATTTTTTTCCTTAGGGCCTACTGTGTGGAGCTAATGTTAAAAAAAAACACAAAGTATTTCAAACTTGGATACGAATTTATTTGTGCAGCTACGAAATCATAGTATTTAATTTAACAAAAAAAAAGAATTTCTTGTTTTCAGAACATACAACAACGCTTCGACTATTTTGAAAACAGAGTGCACGGAGTAGGTGACTCGAATGCTTGTTTTTGGTGTTCATACAACTAACACATTTTTAGTGTGAATTGCCAATTTAAAAAAAAAAACTAACACATTTTATTATTAATCTTATCCAATTTTTCAAATAGAGGCTATGTAATTCATTAAACAGGGTTTGATAAATGATGTTCAATTAATAATTGAAATTAAAATGATAATTATTCAATTCATCAGAAAGTACGAAGAATTTTCATATATTTCTAAATAACAATCAAAGGCTTTTGAATAATGAAAACAATTGATTTCAAACATTATTAATCAATTTATTTTAAAGTCCCCGCTGTAGTTTATAGCCACATACAATTACTATTATTCATTGAAGGAGAAGATTACCTAACAATCTTAAACGAAAATATGAAAGAGAACAAGACACCGAAAAATAAAAAAAAGATAACGGTCGCAACTGGGACTCGAACAAACGTTTTACCAATTCGGCTACTGTCAGCTCTTTTTTGAACCTCATATTTGTCAATATCATATTTCAAATTTTAGAATCAATGTGACGAATCAAATATCGTCACTAATAAATTGGAATTAGCCTCGCTTGCAAAGACAAAGAAAGTGTTGACAGGATTGTGTCGCAAGGACCAAGACGGAAGAAGTGAGGTGCGGGGTAGGACCACGGTTCCTATGAGTTCATGCATTCTATGCACGCTGGTACTAAACAGTTAAGATCGAGACGGGGGACGGAGAAGACGAGTGGTGGCGTTACCCGCCCAGCGGCGTGATGCTGGGCGGGGGATGAAGAAACAGGAGTTAAGATCGAGACGGGGGAGAGAGGAGACGAGTGGTGGCGTAACATTAAGTACGCATTCCCCGCCCAGCGGCGTGTTGCTGGGCGGTGGAAGAAGAAGAAGTGGCATTCAAATTCAAGAAAGTGATTTACGAGATGTGTATTCCCCGACCGGCGACTTAGAGCGGCGATCAGGCGCGGCCAGTGGCCAACGCACGAAGACGATGGCGTAGACTGGAGGAGAGTCGACTCGGCTAGGATGGCCTGAGCTGTTGAACTGCAGGAGCTGCTAGCGAGGACCTCGGCCTTACTAAGACATTCGCAGAGAACCAGAAACCAGTGACATGAAGGTAGTTTTAGTAAACAATTAACATTAACGGCGTGAACAATGGAGAAGCAACCCCAAACCATATGACAACTAGTTAAGAATTAGATATAAGTAGATCTAAGTATAGTTAAGATTTTGTTTACACTTAGCCAATCCTAAATAAATTCCATTCATTTAAAATCTTTATAATTAAATTCATCCCCCTTTGTCCCAACCCAAGCGACCCGTACCGGTGAGAAGGCAGAGTGGAGAAAGTACAGTACAGAGGTATGTAATAAAAATGCATTTATTTAAATATTCAATGATTATTTCTGAGCTAGTTACCGGAGCAAACCACGTATGTTATCTTCTTTGAAGAGGAAGAAGATAACACTAAAAACCTTTACGAAAATATGAAAGAGAACAATACACAGAAAAATAAAAAAGGATAATGGTCAGAACTTGGATGAGAAGTTCTGGGTTCGTGTCCGAGTTTGCGACCGTTATCTGTTTTTTTTCTGTGGCTTGTTCTCTTTCATGTTTTGTTAAGATTATTAGTGTTATTTTTTTCTTCAATGATACATTACATTAATGGGAATAACCTTCAAAAGTTATAAAAATAGAGTTGTTCTAATAAAAATTGAATCAATATAATGTTTACGTGAATAATTGTTTGTCGAATTGTAGTTTGATGCTGAAATTTACGTTTGGGAGGTAATTTAAACTTTAAGCCGATCTATTTTCAAATCTTTTAAAATTGACGATACTTCACAATATATTATAATATTATTTTTTAAGCTAATCTAATATGATATCAAGCATTTATTTGCAACATGCCCCACCTTTGTCAACATTGACTCACGCCACCAACATACCGGCGTGTGGCGTCTCAACATCCACATCATGAATACGTCGACATCAGACACGTCGGAATTCCGGCTAAAGGGGAAGCAAGTAGCTACTGGTTGGCTAATATAGGCCACTGGGCACTGGACACCCTTCTCACGGCAGCTGTCTCCCTGGTAGAATGACGTAAATGAGTAGGTACCCTCTTAACGCGTTGCGCTTCTGTTCGTCCGGTTACCAGAGAATGCCAGGCGTCATGACACGTCGGGGTGGTGCTGTACTGCCTTCAGAAAGGGGTAATCATTGATGACGAAGCCTTTTTAATAAATCAGAACGGTGGTACAAATTTGAATAAAATAACTTTAAAATAATGAAGTACATATTTACATATATTTTTTATTATATCCACATAGGAGGCCTCGAGTAAAATAATTTCCCTCAGGGCCTTTGTCATCTTTGAAGATACTTTGTGGATGTTTTTTTAAGGGAAGCAAAGAGAAAAAGATCTGGGAAGGAAAAGGCATGAAGAATAGGGGTCAGTGTGTCATGGAGTGATGAACGTACGAATGCATCTCTCCCATTGCGGCGCAAGTCGTTGGGTCGAGAAGTTGCCTTGCTAGAGAGGTAAAAAGTTCTCCCTCAACAAGTCTTTCCAAATCTGGCTGCCGCACAGTATTTGGTGTCATCTATGCGCTGCCAAGACCTGGTCAATCCTCATACCATGAGCCCGAGCACCTCTGCCACGTCAACAAACGCAGCAACCACTTGGGGTATTCCAGAATTTGACAGCCTCCATGTGACCGAATGAATGATATTCTCGACTACGAATCAAGAACCAATAACAAAAAATAATATATAGCATATTTGCGGCATCTTCCAGAGTCGGGGCTTGCACTACTGCAATACTTGCAGTATTGACTTGATAAAAGACCCTCATTCAGAAAGGAGACATTGCTTGAAATGGGTTTAGTTTGAATGGTTAAATTTAGCACCCACCTCTAGTCTGAAGGCCCAAAATACCTGAAAAAAACCCTTGACTCTGTGCAGAAACGGGCGGTCCGTTTGATAGATTCTCCTAACTTAAAAAAACGGATTTGAAAGTTAGAGCACAGGCGTTGGGTAGGAGTGCTATCCTTCTAATTTATTACCGGTATTTCAATGGAAGTTGGAGCATTTTCGACGCCTGTGCTCTAAAGGATTGCAATCTTTAGAGCACAGGCTCCGAGAGGGAATGATATCCCTGTTCTACCGGTATTTTAATGGAAGATGCTCTGAGGAACTAGCGTCATTGATCGCTTCGGCACCGGTGTATAGTCGGGAAACATGTCAAACGCGTGCCCAACATATGTATTCGTCACATGAGAACGGGTCGCTTCTTCGACTTGTTCTTGTGTTCAACAGCTCGGCTATGGAACGATTTGCCGGCCTTTGTGTTTCCTCCTTTCTACAACATGGGTCTCTTCAAGACCAATGTTCATTCCTTCCTATCCTCAAAAAACCCTCCAAACAGCATCTCAGATGACATAGGCCCTGAGGGAAATAATTTTCCTCAGGGCCTCTTGTGTGGAGTTAATGTAATAAAAAAGTTGTATTTAGTGACCAGACCTGAATAGCTAGGTTTTCACTTCTCATTCTTCCTTCCCCTCTTCTCTTCCCACCAACGTCAGAAAAATCTACAAAAAGGGATGGCGACTCCTTTTAAGCAATTCCACGTAAGTATAATATTTAAATTTAATATTTACACCGTACCTAGTCAAATATTAAAATTCGGTTAAAAATATTGTATTCTTAACAAAGAATTCAAACATACTATCGTAGTAAGAGAATATTGTGTGACTTTTAAAAAATCTAAGCAACCTTGTGAAAGGTCACTCAGTTTATAAAAAAAATACAAACATTTACTTTTCTGAAAATGGGAAATATTTCGAAAATGTATTTTGCATTTATTCTATGTTATTGTCAAATGTTATATTGTTTCAAATATTTCACGGTTTTACGCTATAATCTTCAAAAACTACCTTTATATTTTTTAAATGTTTTCATTTTTATAACTTTTGATTTAAATTCTATTTATGTATAATCCTCGATATCTTAAATATTATTGTATAATCTACGTAAAAGCCCATATGGGCGTATAACAACAATAAATAAATAAATAAAACATCACTTCATTAATTTCATAGCCAGATTATTTGAAATCACGTAGAATCCAATTGTAAGATGCCTGCGGTTTACAAGGGATTTCATTATTTATATTCCATGATTTTTGTGAAAGGCGGTTTTTTAAAAAGAAAAACATTTATTTTATGATTTGTTGAGACGTACAAACTGTAACAAAAAAAAAACAAGTTGGAAGACCCACAGTAGGTAAGATATAACTGCAAAACTATTATATTTATACATTCTCAAAAATATACATAAAGAAACATTTGTAGGTATTTATAAATGACTAGCTGGTTCAGGCAAGCGTTGCAATGACATATTCAAAGAAATAAATTGTTTCTCACTTCGTGTCCTTTCCCGTGCGTCCCCGTTCCCCTCCCTTCTAAATAGCTTTCCCCTTCCACCTTCCCCGCCTTCCCAATCCCCTCTCCTGCTCACCAATCCCGCCAACTCCCCTTCCGCATTCCATATATTCAATCCCAGTACATTCAGTTTTGCCACCTATGACATTGTTTTTTAATTCAAATTATCATTTTTCATATTCATTTTTGTATATTATAAGAACAATCAATCATTTTTGGTAGCTAAAGTAGGTACCAATTTAAAACACCAGCTAGGAATAAAATAAATTAGACAATTTTATAATTAAAATTACCTACGACAGTTTCCCATGCTTGACTTTTTTGCTTTTTTATAAAATTACTTGTTTTGTTTTGGAAGAAGGAACTTCGTAAAATAATAAGGCAGCTTCAGGAAACTTTCAAAGGACTCGTGACATTTTATTTTGCTTTATTCCCAATTACATTGTGAATAATTTCGGAGACCCAAACTACCCAAGACAGACCAAGGATTTTACTTTTACTTATTTAAGAAGGCTGGCTGTTGAGAAGAGAAGAGAGAGATAAAACCTAAACCTAGGTCTTTTATAGCGGTCTTGTCTGAAGGGAGTTTGCGTCTCCTGACATCTATTGATAATTTCTTTTGTTAATTAATTAACTTTACACAAACCAACAAATCGAAATGTCTGGAGAGGTGTGAGCCCTAGCTAATTTAAATTATACATTACTCACAAAATAAATAACAAAAAAACATTTTTGCGCTTAAAATCGATACTTCTTGAATCCGTTTGCCAAGCGAATTTTATGCCAATTACCTGTATTCGTGGCGATATAAGATACACTAAGAATACATATATTTTTGGCTTACGGCTCCGTCTTAAGCGAATAAAATTTCTGTGAAACACTTCAATCTCAGTCATAAAACTTGTTCTTAAAAAAAATATATATATATTTATACATAATTTGTAAAAAAAAAAAATACTACGAAAACTATTTTGTTTCAAATTATATGGGAATCGTTTGAAATTGAATAAATAATGTTTTCCCTTTGTTACCTAATTCCTTCTGACGGAAAAGTAAGGATTTAACTTCAAAGACCTTTTTAGGGATATTTGAGGGGTCGACTGACCTGTCTGTCCTTTTATAAAAAAACTAATATATTAAGTTAAATCCGAGCTTTCGGGAGCTTTTATACGAATATTCAAACGAGGCTCGAGAGCGAAAGTTTTCATAACACTTCTGAGAGACTTGTTACGAAAATGTATGCCGAACCGAAGAAGTGGGTGAATTTTTTATTAGATAAATATAAACATCGAGGATTAAATTCCTACCCCATGGAAAGGATGGTTGTACTACCCAGAAATCAGATTATTCAAGGTAAAAATATGTTTTAAGAACTTTAAATTATTATATTTCTTTGTTACCTATTTACTACTTGTTTAAATAATAAAAAAAAATTAAGATGGGCGTTTTTAAAGGAAATACCGTTTTGAAGTAAATTTTTTGAAACAATTCGATTATTTTTGTACGAACGCCTTAACCTTTATCTACTTTTCAACTTTATGGCGACTTATATTTAATCCCTGTATCTATACGATATTAACTAAATCCGTTATCAAAGGTCAATTATCAATATTTGTGAGCTCGGTCATCGATTGATAACAGATATTTCGAAAAACGATTGATAGCAATTTTTAGCACGGTTTCCGTAGTATCAGATAAGTTTCGGTAAACTGTCGATGTAAACGTATTTTGAATAATTTCGTTTATCATGTAAAATTACTGGCCTATTTAATTAATGGATTGAGTTAACGATGCTCTTAGAATTAAAAGAAATCTTTTATGCAATCCATAGACTTAAATGCATCCGAGAAGCGATTAATTTATTCCGTTAGATCTTTGAGCAAAGAAAGTGGTTGAAATAAGACTAAATACCTTATTAACTAATAAACTCCCTTTTAGTATCAAAAAGTAAATGCAGACTACCCATGCAAATTAAGGTTAGTATTTTATTTTAGCATTGCCAATTTATTAACATTTTTACGTAATTGTTTGGCGTTTGACGTTTCGGACTATGAATTCAAAGAAAACACCTCCCGTGATGCCAGCGTACATCAATTTCTATATTCTCCGTCAATATAGGCTCGGTTGTCAACAGTGAAACACTTTTCAGTAAATCGATATTAAATCTTCGGAAGTTACGCCTTTCAAGTATTTTTTTGATCCGATATTATAAGTTATCGATTTCTCTTTGCTTGAGGGGTCAAGGAAAGACTGTTCCTGTCGTATGACCTGCTTCTGTATTCCATCGTCATAGAAATCTGCCACCTGGCTTCTGACAAGGTTATTTTGACATGGTGGCAAGTAATGCAGAAACAAGACGATAGTCGTTGGGTACTCGGTCAGGGCCATATACGGGTGGTGATCAAGTTGTTACTTTTCACAAAGTAAATAAATAACTTTCAAGTATCTTTCAACATAATATAATGAAAAAAATCAGATTTACTTTGGAATAAAACGTTATTAGTACCAAATAGATCATTTAGAGCCAATTATTCATGTTTAAGCTATAATAAAATCAACATTGTAAATAAACATTATTCTATAACAAATTTCATAATACCTTAAGCACTTCTGTTTTACCATTATTATACTTAACTAATTAACTCATTTTTACTTTCGTAAGATTGTAACTTTTCAACTTTTGTAACTTTTCATGATAATAACAATACATACTTATATATTCCACCTGCTTACATCCTTAGTGTCCCGTTTATTATGCTTATAATACTATATGCTTATAATTAATTATACTCCAGAATAACTTATGTATCTGTAATAACGTGATTTTGTAAAACCCTTCGAGGCGTGTATAAATAAATAAATTTTTCCATGACGGTTCTTTATCAAGGTCCTCAATTTGTATCAACACAGAATTTCAACCAGAATTTACAAAGCAAAATTTCTAAATGTGTCAAATGACACCTAAAGTATGGAATATACTGGGAATGGACAACAAAAGGTTTGATTAGAATGGACTTCTAATCAACCCGTCAAAAACATAAATTGTTATTATCGGAAATCAATAAATGTTAACAAAACTTTTCAAGCGTTTGCTCCTATTACTAAGGGTGTATTTCTAACATATTTTAAATTTTTTTATTAATTGTAATATTAATGGTTTAATATGTACTGCTCACGTCTCACAACAACGCAGTAAAATAATCATTGAATTCTATTAGTATCATTCTTGTTGTCGAATCCACCTCATCATAAAAACAAATATGTTTTAACTGTTTATAAAATTATTTGATAGGTAGGTACCTATTTTAAAAGCATGTTTAGTTTTTTTTTAAAGAAATACAAATTTCTCGATCACGAAAAAGCTGATAATTTAAAAAATCTTTTACCACCGTAACAGTAAGCAGAAAATTTTGCTTGTGTCGTGATGGAGGATTTAGCCAGCCGAGGAATTGAATACACGACGCCTGGGTGGGAACTAAACGAGGTGGCAACTCTGCCACTGATTGGTCAAGTTACATATCCTTGGCTAATGCTTATTCCAATTTATTACCCGTATTTTGTCCACCTAGAATGTTTCTTTTTTCTGAATGTAAAGTGCCTCCGGTTTTATATTATACTAGCTTTTCCCCGCGGCTTCGCTCGCATGGTATTACGGGAAATTACTGTAGCAGCATTCATTCCCTTACATTCAGTTTTCAAACATCTAGCCTGCCACCTAAATTTCATAAAGAAAAAAAGAATTATCCAATTTTGTTCATTCGTTCAGAATTTATGCGCATACAAACATTTCGGATGTTTATTTTTAATTAAATATTTGGAAGTTTGTTAATATAATACAAAATTACACTATTTATTATTCAGTCTTTATAATCGTTACGAATTATATTTTTAATGTAGGAACTCTTATCTGACATTTATTCCAGCTTGTCCAATAAAAACAAAACATATTCTAATATTTGAATTTTCTGGGGCAGTAGCTGACCAGGGGGCTGAGTACCTACCAGCTTAGAGCCCACAAATATATCAACATCGTTTCCATGGGAATGATTTTTTCTGACATTTGCAATTAACTCGCTTTTGTTAGCGACAGAAAACGTATAACAAATGTTATATATTAATGTTTATAATTTCATAATGCCAGAGCTTACCATCATATACAACATATAGTCTGCGCATATAATTTAGCTTTCTATTGGTGAATGAATTTTTAAAGTCTTTTTATTGGTTAATGCCTGAAAAGGTCATAAACAAACTCGAGCAGTTTCGCATTTATAATATTAAGTATGGATTTTCTATGATATTAAAGTTTTTATTATATTATGGTTTTAATTATTTAATGGCCTCCGTGGTCCCGAGGCAAGACTCTCGACTCACAATCAGAGGTCGCGGGTTCGAACACGGCGTGCTCAAATAAATTTTATTTGATTAATTAGTGTTATTTTCACAATTTTATTCATTTAAAATAATACATAGTATATATATATATTTTTTTTACATGAACTCCACACAGGAGGAAAATAATTTCCCTCAGGGCCTATGTCATCTTTGGAGATGCCGTGTGGAGGTTTTTTTTTAAGGAAATGAAGGGGAGGAGAGTTCTGGGAAGGAAAGGGGTTTAAGGGGTGGGTAGGAATCTGGGGTTCAGTGTGTCTTGTCATCCGCCTCCAAGGCCTAGACAAACCTCACCCCACGAACCCGGGCACCCCTGCTAAATCACCAAACGTAGCGGCACGTTCCAGAGTGGAAGATACTATAATATCGCCCTGGTGTAAGACCGCCATTCAGAATTGAAACGTTGCTTGAAATGGCTTTAGCCGTGTTTGGTGATCAGATCTGAATAGCCAGGTACTTCCCCACATTACTCTTCCCTATCTCCTTCCCCTCCCCACTACCTTCACAACCACAACATACCCCGATTGGGGATGCCATAGTCTCACTGGCTCCAGACGGGAACAGTTGGGACTCTTGTGCGGTATTAACTGTAAAAAAAAAATGTCCTGTGCTATTGTAGCACCGTTGTTGTTTATTATTATTGTCCTGTTCTCCGCACTGTTATAGTTAAATTTTCTCTTGGCATTGCATTGCATTCAATGTATATTCGTTGTTTCATATTATTTGTTCAATAATACGGTAATGTCTCGTAAGGAGCACTGTTAGGTTATTTTAAAATTTTTAATAGTCAAGCTCGCTTGAAGTGAAATAAAATATAACAGCGCTTTGCAAATATTACGTTTTTATTATTATTTTTCCTATTCATTAATTCCAAAATTCAGTACTGAATTTGATAATATTATTAAAATACTCTTGTTTTATACTGTTTTTCCAAAGTAATTAGATTTTTGCTTAGAAACTATATATTTATAAGCGTGCCGTATAAGAGAAATTATTAAATCACGTGCAACTTCGGGCTGCAAAATGATTGCCAGCTTTTGCCTTGCTCCGAGGCAAAAATCAAATTACTTCTATCAATCTAATAACCAGCGCAACCAAGCATTATTTTAAATAACATTACTGTAGTACGTTAGAGTTTCCGTTTATTATAAATAGCAAAGAAAATGTTAATAACTCGTGTGTATGCAATCTCTAATGGCAAAGAACTATTTCACATTCACAACTATTTAACTAATGCCCTGAACAGTCGTAAAAGCAGAGTACTTACACAAAACAACGATAAGGATTTTTTGCTTAAAATGTATGCATGACATCCTCCACATGTTTGCTTTAAATTTATGTGACACGACTTGGTTAAACAATTCGTTTTGCTTCCACCTTCCACTGCATACAACGCGAAATGAAGAATTTCGCGTTAAATATATGAGGAACTTCTGTATTATTTGCGTAAAAGCTGAATGATAATGTTTGCGGATGTAATGTAAATCACGGTGAGTGCTTTGTTTCAGACGTTTTGCTATTCTCCTGAACACACGCGCGAAAGGTGGATTTTATTTATATCTTTGGGTAAATTGGATTTCATTATTATTCACGATATGTTTTTTCTCCGATATAAAATTTGCTTGGAGAGAAAGGACATCCTTACCAAATCAGTACGACTGCATCGATTTAAATGATAAAATAGAGAAAAAATATAAAAAAAGGAGTCACCAATGCGCCGCAGTGACCAAGTGACACCTCCCGCAATTATTGTGGTGAGTTTTGATGTTTAAGAAAGTAGGTAGGAGAATAGAAGAGAAAAGTGGAAGATTGGGAAGCACGATTTATAAAAAAAGTAACGGATGTGAGCGTTAAGCAAATAATCATAGATAACTTTCTGTAAGTGATTAAATTGAGGAAAGTAGAGCTTTTGAAATTGAAAAGGAATATTATAATGATTTTAAGAGATTTTAATTGTTTATATTTAGTAAGTACCGCACAAGTAATTAGTAAGTAAGTACTGAGTTTCGACTGCTCCCAATTGTCTGGAGCAAGTGAGACTATGTTATCCACATTTGAGGAGATGGGAAGAGGAAGATTGGGAGGGGAAACCATCTGCATTTCGGGTCCGGAATGTACCTATAGCTGAGTAGTGATATTTTTATCAATGTCCTTAAATCAAGCAAAGGAATGTGTGATGTTCAATGAATCTATTGACAAATAAATGTTTTGTAATTCACACTAAGTGCCAGGCTATTCAGATTTGGTCACCACCAGGGCCGGCCCTAAGTCAGATGGCGCCTGGCTTTAGCAAAATTTTGGCGCCCTTGACAAACCTGTAGATGCTTAGCTTAGATGATTTGTATGTTGGTGTAGCGCCGTTTTTGAAAAATAATCTTAAGGGCCGATGGGTTACTTCTTAGATATTATCGGCACCTTGGCGCCTTGGCAATTCGGTTCCCGGAGCGGACTGCTCCAATTGCGCTACATGGTCACCATACATGGCTGAATTCATTTCAAGCATCGTTTCGATTCTGAAAGATGGTCTTTCAACAGAGTGATACTGAAAGTATCAACTTATATTACGACTTTATATTATTAAGACCGTTTAATTATATTATTAAGACCGTTTATATTATTAAGACAATTTATATTATTAAGACCGTTTCCTCAAATAAATAAATAAAATTTATTTTTTATTACACACATTAATCAAATAAAACTAAGGTCGGTATTTAAACCCGAGCCGATGATCGTTACTACTCAACCACACAGATTTAACAGTCTTGAAGTGTCCATCATCAGGATAGATCATCTGCCCTGATGATGGCCCCTGCGAGGCTAACTTAAACGTTGGTTAGAGGAGAAAGGAGAGCACCATCGCTTAATACCCCAAAAATCAATCATCAATAATACTGCAAATAAAATATGTTTTGATAATAATCTTTGATTATGCTCAAATAAATTGTGTCGATCTATTTTTTAGGTTTATTACGTGGCAATATCTATACAAATATTATAAATGCGAAACTGCATGTGTTTGTTTGTTACGCTTTCACGCGTAAACCAATAAACCGATTTTAAAAATTCTTTTTTCAGTAGAAAGCTGCATTATACGCGAGTAATATAAGCTGTATATAATGGTAAGCTCTGGCGTTATGAAATAATAAATATTTTTTTACACGTTTTCTGTCGCTAAAAAAAGCAAGTTATTGCTAACGTCAGAAAACAAATCGTTGCCGTGGAAACGATGTTGTCATATTTGCGGGAAATCGTAGTTAATATCTGTCTATCCCTATTGAATCTACGAAATGTTTGTACGCGCAAAACTTCCGTACGACTGCAACAGATTGGATAATTCTTTTTTCTACTGGTGAGCTCTGGCATTAGGAAATTTAGGTGGCACGCGAGCTATTTGAAAACTGAATATACCGGGAATGAATTTATGGAACGCGGGAGGGAAAGGGAGATGGCTGGTGGGGGGGGGGAGGGGGCGGGATAGTTGAAAAGTGCAAGCGCTACAGTAATTTTTCCCTAATACCATGCGAGTGAAGCCGCGGGTAAATGCTAGTAATATGTATATAAACAAATCATAGAGATAAGATCCTTTTAACACTAATTAAAATCACCTCCCACTTTTTCTTAGAAATAGATACGCTACCCACTATCTACTTATTATATTTGGTAAAATTAAAAGTTGCGTAAACTAATCTACAAAAGTATTTTCACTAAACTTGGCGTGAACGAAACGAGACGTAAACGAAATGAAAAGGCGAATTTAAGTTAAACGCACGAATATTAATCATTTTCATATTTACTTGTGAAATAATTTATATTTTCTCTGATAAAAAAACATCGTAATGCGAAGTGACATATGTCACGGAGTTCAGGGGTGGAGAACCTAATCATTATTTCCTTTTCAAAACTTAATTGCCATATTATATTTCAAAACTTAATTTTTTAATTCCTTATCAGAAAAAAATAGAAACATGAACACCAACATAAAGAATTTAAAACACACCTTAAAAATTATAGTGAAAATATGAAATGAGTTATACCAAATAAAACTATTATGATAACACCCCCTGCTTATTTATGGGGGTACATCAAATATATATATTATTGTAACTAATTATTGTATAGAATCTATTTGAAATACATGTATCTATTTATGATTCATAATAAAAATAATATTTACTTTTTTAACATTAACTGCACAAAATAAGATGACATAGTCCATGCGGAAAATAATATCCCTCAGGGCCTACGTCATCTGGGATGCTGTGTGGAGGTTTTTTTTGAGGAGAGGAAAGAATAGCTGTTGAACTCAAGAACGAGTCGAAAAAACGACCCGTTCTCATGTGACAAATGTCTACCGTGTACATATGTTGGGTGCGCGTTTGGTGTGTCTCCCGACAATGCACCCGTGCTGAAGGGATCAATGACGCTAGTTCCTCAGAGCATCTTCTATTGGTAGAACAGGGATATCATTCCCTCTCGACGCCTGTGCTCTAAAGATTGCAATCCGTTCGAAATTTGTCATTTGTCATTTCACAAATCACTCATTTAAAATAATATAAATAATTTCCCTCAGAGCCTATGTCATCTTTGGAGATGCTGTGTGGAGGGTTTAAAAAAAAGGAAGGGAAGGAGAGTTCTGGGAAGAAAAAAGGTTAAAGGGGTAGGTGAATCTGTGATTTGGTGTGTCCTGGTCATCCGCCTTCAAGACCTAAACAAACCTCATCACATGAAACCGGGCATCTCTGCTAAATCACCAAACGTAGCGAACCACCTGGGGTGACCTATGGCAGAGGTGTTCGTTATCCAATAAAGGTTCCCGTGGCGGCAGTACCTATTCCCGCCTCCCAAATTTCTCGTGTTTAGTTGTAATAATTAAAACTCTTGACCTCCGGATTCGTAGGTCCAATGCTCTCACCACTCAACCACGAAAGTTTTAGACTTGTTTTGAAAAAAAAGTCTTTCTGCGGAAAAGTTGTAAATGAAATGTAAAAAAACATTAAAAAATCGATACTTGTTTATCTTGCACATCTCGAAAACTGGAAATAAATTCGTAAATTCCTAAATATATATTACTTAAATATGGTATTATCAGCTGGGGAAGTACCACAAATACTTGCCTGGAGCCTTTAGCAAAGATTAAAAGAATACTGAAGGTTATTCTTAAAGTCCCGTTGAGGACGAGCACTGATTTTATTTTTAAGACACTAAATGTTCCTAACCTGAAAAATTGTATTAAAAAAATATCCTGCTTCATCAATTTAAAAATAAACATATGTTTGAAGAACAAATAAGCCACACCACTGCTAATCGGGCACCTAGATGTTTCGTATAATTTAAAAGGTTCTTAGTCCTTTAAATAATATGCTTTCGGGTGGTGACTGTCGGCTGGGGTTAGGGGTTTGTAGGTGCCTGGTTAAACCGGGTAAGTAATTAGGCAGCACGCACGCACTACACGTCTCCACAAATTGTGATAAGCGAATTGACCAATACAAATGATTCGCTTACTTAAACATGGAATTTTAAATTGCTAACACAGTAACTAATTGGATGACTTGGCTTTTTTCTCGTTAATAGAACATCAGCATGAAACGATATAAGCTTCATGCATTGATATTAAATTCACTAGAGGAATTGTTGTATTACATCTCTCGTTCTCTCCATTCGCGTACCGGCTTTGCAATTTTTTTTTGGTATCATCTGGTATTCTTTAGTACGGTCAAGCCCATCACACATTTTTGACCTACAGAATTAAACGATTGTGCAATTTGCTGAATTCTATTATAGTATGTTTATTTATTTATTTAATATAACTGGTATACATATACCATAAGCATGGATTTTCTATCACAAAATCATAGTTAAATAAGAAATAATAAAAAGAGTACAACAGTTAATTGTGGCTCTTGATTAAAAAATGACACCAGAGATACAATTACATATAAAATTCTAGAGTGCAAATAAAGTTCATACCGATTGAAAATATTTGATAGCATAGCCTTCTTGTACCGAGTTTCTGTGCAGTTAAATAGATCTGCCACATCTGCATATCTATTAGTAACTTCATGTAATCTAGGTACAAGCGAGTGTTTCGTACACTCAGTCCGGTTATTGTAGCATTTAAACAGGATTTTAGAACGAGTGGCTCTCGTGGGTATATGAAATTCAATGTTTTAATTTTAATAGTATAATTTGCTGAATTATAAAAAGACAACTAGTAAATACAATACGGGGAAAATAATAATTGGGAATCAATGTAAATCAAATAAGAACACTTCGTACTTACTTAATTTAACAATATTTGTACACTTAATTAAATTTATAAAAGAGATTATTTTATGGAAGGTGGGAAGTGAATACGAGTTATTAATGAGCAGTTGCATCTACGGCAATCGGACTCGGAATGGTTCGCTTTTTAGCTCGGCTTGTCGCTTATGATAAAAGGTGAGCTGTCAATAGCAGGTCGTTAAGACATTGTATTGTTTCTCACAACAAGAATAAGGAAATATATCTGTGTATTTGTTAGGTTAATACGTGTATTATTATAGGTTAGGAAGAATCTTGAAAAAACCATATAACCTCAGTAAAAGTTTCACAAAGAATCAGTATAAAGTAATATCTAAAAAAATTCAATCTTCTCAACGTACTCACTCACCTTTAAAACCATTTTCAAACATCAAAAATATATTCGAGCAAGATTCTATTTAAAAATGTGATATTAAAACTCTTAAATAAATTCAGAGTTACTACAAACTTGTGAATAATGGAAACCAATTGATGACGTCTTATTTTAAAACAGAACATTTACCATACCATAAATGTTACAATAATATCCCGACTGAATCGTCCTATATTATTGACCAATTTGAGTAAATAAATAAAGTTAAAAAAATACTAACATAAATACAAGTTAATATTTTATACAAACATTTAAAAGAATTCAACCGCCATACAAGAACTTGATTTTAAAGTAAGAATCGTGGGTACAAGCACAAGGCCTTCCCTTTTTTGATGTATAATTAATATTTTATTGAAATATATGTATACCTAAATTAAAAAATAAAAAAACAAAATCAAAAATCAATAAAACCTTGGGAAAACTAAAGTAGACAAGGTTGGGAAGACTGCGTAGCACTTTTTTTATCTATTTTTTTATGTGAAGACTAATTTTTTCCATATTTTTGCCGTCGAATTCCAGTGCACCTTTTCCTATGACATTTGACCAGTCAGTGATTGAGTTGATCGCGGTTGGGTCCCACCCGGGCATCCCGTGTTCGATTCCTCGGCTGGCTAAGTCCTCCATCACAACACACGCAACATTTTTGGCTTTCTGCGGTGGTAGTAGGAGATTTTCAAAAATTGTTGGGTTATTCGTAACCCGGGAATGTTTGTCTTTCTTTAAAAAAAAAAAAAATTTGTTATAATATTAGTATTTGTGTTTTCTTCTTCGGAGTAGCTTTTTTTTCTTTTGCCTGTTCATTTTGTAGTGGACATGCAAAATAATTATATTTTATATAGATTGGGTACTGATTTTACAAAAATTTTTATATTTATTTTTTCTGGATTTCGTAGGATTCGACCCTTGGTTCGCTGGATGTCTGGCCGATGATGTTCGTCAGATACTTTATACCACTACACTAATGGAGGCTCGCGTGGGATTGTGGGCTTATCGTTTTATATTTGAACCAAGCACGCGTTAATAAATAAATAGTTTATTGCTATCTCATTCTCTCGCATGCTAAATCCTGTGGATATATGTGTATGTCTCTTTTGAGTGTCGCTAGTTTCCGTTTCATCGAGTTTCAAATCACAACCATGTTAAGAAGATATCACTTAAAAAATGGTTCAATAAGAATGTTTTATTTTGTAGTACATTTTAACACAATTGGTTACGCATTGACAATCTGACGGCGGCTTATGAGCTTGACCAATGAACTATTTAATTGTTAGAAGTATAACCAAATAACAGTGGGGTGGTTATATTTTTACAGAAAAGGTAACTTTCCCATACTTACATCAATGGTTTGCACGCGGTGCCTGTGAAATGTGCGATATTTTGTCGTTAAATTTGACCTCCGAGATAAGGGTTTGTTTAGTATACAAAACATTTAGCAGTTTAATATAAAAGGGCCACACATTAAGGATGTTTAACGGCCAAGCCTAATTTATTGTCAAATATAAAGTGAAAAAGACAAAAAAATATTTACTGTATATTCTACTGAAATGAATGTTGAAGGCTTGTAGATTTTCATGGGACATTTTGCAAGTAAATTATTATCAACTAATTGTTTGCTCAGTAGGAATTTCTCTGGCGAGGTTGTCAACTAATTATTCATCCAGTATTTTAATTCGGAACTTTACGATACTTTTCTTCCATTTTTTCGATACTTTTAGATACTTTTACGATAACTTTACGATTCCTTTCTTCCATTTTTTCCACATCCCTTCGGCGATTGGCACAAGCGTAGAAACAAAATGAATTAATTAGTCCTTTTTTATATCTTCTCACGTTGTTTTAATGGTAAAATTTTTGATTTTATTTTATTTTCTTAGAACGAAATCTCCCCCAATTCGGTAATGTATGTTTCCATATCGAGCACATTGGAGAATAGAGAGGCCTAATAAACACTATATTCTTCACATTAGTGCTTGTCCGGATCGCAGGGCTGGGCAGTATTTGAATTACTTCCTAAAAATGTATTTTGTAATAGGTATTTCAATTACCTGATGCTCAGGTGTTTTATAATTTGTATTTCAAATACTTATAGCTTCAACACACATTTTTAAATACATTTAGCGATCTTAATAATGATAATGAAAAATTAACTGACATAGATAGACTAAAAACGCTAGAATCCAGAGCAATATATGTTAATATTTAGAGTCGGAAACACTGTACGTCAAAGCAAGTATCTTGTCAATTGTCGTTTTCATCGTTCAGTGGTATTTATTTATGAAGACGTGAGTTAATTGACAATTGATAATGGATGATCAAATTCCCCCCAAAACCACAAAACTTTACAAATGGAGCGGAGATGAGATGTGCCTTTTGACCAATATGATTTGTCATGGTCAATTTTTGCACGTCTCTGTTTAACTCTGCTCAGCTTTGCTTATATGGAAACGCACCCTTATGTAGGTTTTTTATCATCTCCATTTTCATATCTACGATTTAAATTGGCATTACTGCAAACAACACATGAAACATGATGTTTGTTGTGATGCCAACTGAAATCGTAGATATAAAAAATAGAGATGAAAAAAGCGATCGCGTAAAGCTAAAAAAATTGTCTTTGGTCTCATATGGAAATCGGACCGAAAAAAATAGATGGTGTAAAGCCTACATTAGATAAGCGCACTTATGACAATTTATTGCAACCAAAGGTTCTACCAAAACCGAATGTATGTATGTAATTTGTATTTGAATTAAAAAAAATGGTTATAATACTTTATTTTGTATTTTGTATTTCAAATACGCGACTTCAAAGTATTTTGTATTTCGTATTTTAAATACATGCGAAGAAGTATTTTGTATCATTGAAGAAGAAGATAACACTTATAATCTAAATGAAAATATTTAAGAGAAAAAGACACAGAAAAATAGAAAAAGACAATGGTCGCAACTGGGACTCGAACCCAGACCTCTCGTCTAACCGGGACGTGCGCGTTAACCAATTTCGCTATTGCCACCTTCTGTCAAACAGTCATATTTGTCAATCTCATATTTCAAATATTTAGAATCAACAATATTATTTTCCGCTAGTTCTTTTTTCCATATATAGAGGTCTGGGTTCGAGTCCCAGTTGCGACCATTGTCTTTTTCTTTTTTTCTGTGTCTTGTTCTCTTTCATATTTTCATTTAGATTATAGTTTTATCTTCTTCTTCAATGATATATAACGTTGATGGGAATAACCTTCAAAAGTTATAAAAAGAGAGTTTTTTTTATAAAAAATTGAATGTTCATTTAGACTTTCAAAAAGTCAATATTTCCATATGAATAAATTCGGATACATTTATCCGAGACGCTATTCAGGTTATAAACCAATTCTTAGAATGATTGTTCCAATAAAAAGAGCAGTTGCCCATAATATGGAAAATAAGAACTAGTTGAAGATAATATTGTTGATTCTAAATATTTGAAATATGAGATTGACAAATATGACGGTTTGACAGAAGGTGGCCATAGCGAAATTGGTTAACGCGCACGTCCCGGTTAGACGAGAGGTCTGGGTTCGAGTCCCAGTTGCGACCATTGTCTTTTTCTATTTTTCTGTGTCTTGTTCTCTTTCATATTTTCTTTTAGATTATAAGTGTTATCTTCTTCTTCAATGATATATTACGTTGATGGGAATAACCTTCAAAGGTTATAAAAAGAAAGTTTTTCTTATAAAAAAATTGAAGTATTTTGTAATTTGTATTTTAATAACAGCAAAGCATGTATTTTGCCCAGCTCTGCCGGATCGTAATCTAAATGTGATTCTTATTTCCAATATTTTCAGATTAACCTCAATGTGCCATTAGTCTTTTAAACCGTACCTTTTGGAGATTTCTGTTCCTTATTCCTTTATTAGTAGACAACTTGTTTTAAAATAATTATTCCACATATTAACACGTGATATTAATTTTTTGGCAGTAATTTTCAGCTATCTAGATTTTTCTTCAATGCGCTGTTTTGCCACGGTCCTCAATATTGTAGTCCTTACTTACATTACTAACAATTTTCCCGTATGCCCTGTATCTCAGAAAAGACTGTAAACAAATAAATATGAAGAATCTCATGAATTTTAATACGAAATATTGCTAAGGCGGCCCCAGCGCCCGCTCTGTTCGTCCCGGTGGAAACACGTCGGATCCGATCCTCCGGAGATGGAATGCTATTGGAAAATGTAAAATGTGAAAATATAAATCTCACAGCATACTGTCAGTTTCGCTAAATATTCAGATTTTTTCGTCTTATCCATTCATGCTGCTGGGTATCACATTTCAATAATAATATCTTTGTCATAAAACAAGAAAGTAACCTACAAAACGTCACCTCAGTTGCACAAAGTTCTAACTAACATTTTTTTCAAAATCATTTGCTTGGCTCGTTTCAACAATCAATTGACGGCCGGCGTAGTCCAGCGGTAAGGTTCTTGACTCGCATTCCGAAGGTCAAGGGATTGAATCCTGGCGTGGCAAATAAATTTTATTTGTTTAATTTGTGTTATTTCACAATTTATTAATTTCAAATAATATATAGTATATTTGCGGCATGTTCCAGAATGGAAGAGGCTCTCAGTATCGCCCTGGTGTAAGACCACCGTTCAGAATTGAAACGTTGCATGAAATGGCTTTAGCTGTGTTTGGTGACCAGATCTGAATAGCCAAGTTCATCCCACCGTCCTCTTCCCCATCTCCTTCCCCTCTCCACTACCTTCTGTCTCACAACACACCCCAATTGGGGATGTCATAGTCTCACTGGCTCCAGACGGCAGCAGTTGGGACTCTTGTGAGGTATTCATATTAAAAAAAAAATAAATAATAATTTTCAGAGCAATTTGTGTTGCATTTCGGTAGATACTTGTATGAAGAAATTCTAAAACCAAGTTGTTAAAGCTTCCGTTTATTTTACAAGGTTCTTACAGCACTGAACCTTTTGCAATTGCCATTTTGTTTGTTGATCGTTTTGACTAGGCGCATTATAGCTCATAACAGGGTTCAAACTTCACCTTACCATGTTCTGAGATGTCACATTTTGTAAAGAAGAATTCTCAATAAGAATTTCTGATTTTGAGGTTCAAGAATTTTTGTTTAACATATTTTAAAGGAAAATATTTAATAAGAAAGTGAATCTTTCTTGAAATGGCGTTAGAAAAATGTAGTTAGAACCTTATGCAATGAAATATTGTGCACTATCTGATTGCATATGGTTCTATTTGCACCTACATCTGTTTCTAAAATGTTAAATATATGTCCTTTCCTTTAAAATACGTAAAGCTAAAAAGCTTTACATAAGATTCAACCTAAAAATCAGATATCGGTAAATAGATTACGAAAATTCCTCTTTGCAAGCTTTGAAATCGTATGGCGAATATAAGGCGATGTTAGAACCCTCTCCAACCAAAGTGACGAACTATAATGCGCCTTGTAACAACGATCAACTGTCAGATATAAAAAAAATAGACAGTGTAAGTGATGATAGAACCTTGTAAAATAAATAAAGCTTGATTTTAGAATTTCTTCATTCAAGTATGTATCAAGGGAATAACAACACATAGGTTCTGTTTTGAAAATTATTTTTGTTGTAAAATAATTTTTTTTTCATTCAAAAGTCAATTTTGAAAAAAATGTCAGTTCGAATCTCTTCAATTGAAGTGACGAAACGTATTGCAATCTTAAGAGCACAGGCGTCGGGTGAAAATACTGTGCTTGTTCTAGAGGTATTTCAATGGAAGATGCTTCGAGGAATTAGCGTCATTGATTCCACCGGTACAAACGGGAAGCACGCCAAACGCGCACCCACATTTGTCTCATGAGAACGGGTCATTTCTACGACTCGCTTCTATGACTCCCTCTTACAACATGGCTCTCTTCAAGATCTGGGTTTACTCCTTCCTTTCCTCAAAAAAGAAGCTCCACCTGTGTGGAGTTAACGTAATAAAATAATGTTTATTTGCAAAAATAAGAGATCAGGCTCCATTTGCAGTAGAGACAGGCTCGACTAAAAGACAGTAGTTGATGAGTCAAAATCTTTATTAGTTGCTACGTAGCAAAGGTCAGTACAATGGAGCAGGTAAAGTGATGATAATGATACGAATTAGTGATGCATGATGGAGGTCGTGATGCTGAGGCTGTGAAGACCGCGGGTCTCCAATGACGCCAGCATTTAGCTCTGCACCGTATATAAAATAATAATAAAAATTAGTTGTCCCCTTGTGTTTCGTGACGCTTTGGGTGCCGGGGCGTATGCTTGTTCTGTTTTGACCAGGTAGCCAGTAGAGATTCTACCGTACAGAATTTCGCACAATCTGAGTACCCACACGGGCGAGCTCCGACAATAACCGGCAGTCGATTGAAAAGCAAACCTATCGTGACATCTCACGCATCGTGGCAGTGTAAATTTATCGTAAATTACCGTAATTCGCGACATGGAGCAAATCCATGGTCCTTTTTTATCGTTGCTTCATGTTCTTTTATCGATTCATAATTAATCGCCGTTAGTGAGTAAATCAACTAACAATACCGTGTGCCTGTTTGGATTATATCCGTGAATATCGCAGTGTCTATCTACCCCCAAAGAACGAGCAATACCAGGAAGAAGTATACCTTCAGTGAATACCTCTTATTTGTGTTGTACTGTGTTTATCTGGCTGAATCGGACAGACTATCGAATCGCCATCCGCGGGCGCTGTGTCACACAGAGTGACTTCATAAACTCAATCAGACCCCGTGCAGTCTAGCACGATTCACCTTGTAAAAATCATCTCAAGGATGCAGCACAACTACATCCTCTCTGTAAACGATTAATTATTAGGAATAATTGCCAATTATAAATGACATCAATCGATGTTACGATTGATAATTTATGTTTATCGTCTTCGGTGCCCCTAAGACTATTTTTAATTACATTCTTGAGTTTAGTCTTGTCAACATTAACAAGATCAATGCATTAAGGAGGGCGTGTGAAAAGTTTGTAAGTGTGAGAATTGTAGGGAGGATAACCTTCTCTATCTTATTTTGAATAAAACGATTTGACGTTTAGTTGGTGGCAGAGCGAATAATCGTTGGATCCAAAGGTCACCGGTTTGAATCCGGCAGAGGGAAGATATATTATTATCTATTTGCATTAAAATTTTTACTGCTTTCAAATGTTGATTTGTGTCTACACTTCTTCTTTCTAAAACGGAGAATTTCTCAGTATGTTTACTTTTTTTTATTAACTCCAAACGGGACTGTTTGAGAGAATATCGTAGTTGAAAATTATTTTTCTCTAAAATAAACTTGAAATTATAAATAGTGTGAATAGTTGAATTTATTGAACTCTTAAGGCGGAATTGTCGCAAACAATCTCAGCTGCGGTTTTGCTCATAAATTTATTTATGAGCTGAAGAAACGCAGCAGAACAAAATGAATCTCTGCTTGCAGAATTTTATTCTTTTTATTTACGATCTGTAAATTATTCAACTCTCCTTTAAATACTGTTTAAAAACAAACAACTTAAATATACTATGCATGCTTGTTTATTGTTTTGCATTCAACTATGTGCAGAGCTTCATTACAATAATATCGGTAAAGTAAATGAAAGTCTTTAGTTTTGTTGGTAAACATGGTATATTTCAATAAATATTTCACAGTCAACATATTCTAAGGAACTTGGTGACTCGTAAAAATTGACTCGAGAGGTACATTTATAATGTCATTATTTTTATATTAACTTATTGTATTACATATTAAGGCATTTGTAAAATATTAAGGCAAAATTTATGTTTAAAGCTTTGGTAAGTATTTAATGTGCTTCTTATTTTATATTTAAAAAATTACACTTCTTGAACGTGAGTTTTGGAAAAAATTCCTGTTAGCACTATTTGTAAATAAAAGATGAAATGGAAAAAAATTGAGAAGTAATTACAAATTACGAATTTCTCAATAGTTTTTTCAATAAGAATAATGCGAAGAAAATTAAAATAAATAATTTATTAAACATTTTGTTCCATTGTTATGTCAACATGTTACAAAACTAAATGGCTCAAGATACAAAGAATACCAAAATCAAATGACGTAAAGTAGGTATAATGGAAATGGAATGGATGAACTCCCGAGCGTAGCCAATATGAGAGTACCTACTCGAGTCACTATGAATTAGAAACTATTTCAAAATCATCATTCACAAACAAATTATTTAGCAAACTCCCCAATCCCTCGCTTATATAGTTAAGCAAACGAATATACAAATGATATTGACATTTTTAATGTAACAATTAAAATAAAAGTGTTCTATAACAAATTTGTGTTAAAATTATGGCGAGCCACAAAGTTAATGTTCTTAACAAATATGTAACAATTTCGATTTTTAACACATACTTTGGGTAAAAATATTGTTTCTAATAAATGAAACAATATAACTTTGTTAAAAGCACTTATATATTTTATTTACGCCGAACGGTTTTGGAATGACCCTTCCTTCCTCGGGGCAAAATATAATGACCTGAGGAAGGAACGGTCGTTCCAAAACCGGTCGGCGTAAATAAAATATATAAACGGTTCTAACAAAGTTATAGGCTGGGCGCACACATCCGATTTTGCTTTCCGGTTGTCTGATCAGACAATCGGATCGGATTAACATCGCACACATCCGATTCGAAAATCGGATAGGTAATACGACCGCGGCCACGCCCTTCGGACGGCCGGATTGTATGGCCGGCGTGGAAGGGAATGGCCTACTTTTATTATCGATCAGGTTTTCGAATCGGAAGTGTGCGGGCTTTCATAAGAAATGTACGGCGCGAAGGCCTTCCGGTTGTCTGATCAGACAATGGGATGAAAAAATCGGATGTATGCGCCCAGCCTTATTGTTTCATTTATTTGTAATAGATAAAGGATAATGGACAAAGTCAAGCTACATTCAAAAGTGTAATATTATTTCTGTTTATTTTCGTTAATTTTGGTTTTAAATTTTATCCAATTGTAGAACCACTGTGATGTAAGAAATAATTTTTGCAACCTAGTGTTTATTAATAACTATTGTGTAATTTTTTAAAAATATTGTGTACCCAATGTCAAAAATAAATAAATAAACAAAATTGGTTCTGAAACATGCTGACATAACAGATTATTAAAAATAGTGTTTTATTATTATTTCCTTTTTTAAAATGGTGTCAAAAAATTATTTTGCACAAAAATATTGAAGTAGAAAATAATAACAACAATTATTAAACTTCTAATAAAAAAACGTTTTCCATGACACATGAATAAAGTGGGAGCAATGTTACGAAGCACGCATCAAAGTTATACTATTGTGATTACTCTTAAATACAGCTAAGCTCGATTTGAGGAATGTTCGACAAAAAAACAAAGAATAAAAAGAAAATAATGCATGGTAATATAATCGTACATATTTATAATTTAACTATACCAACCCCTGAACGTCACCAGGCATAGACATAGAATAAGTAATGCGCAAAAATGCATCCAAGCTCATCCCCTATGATGCCAGTAATAGAAGAAGCCAGAAGCCACAAGAAATTATTCTCATATTTGCCTAGGGCCCGCCTACAGCTTTTGATTATAAATCTTTGCTGTGAGCCTTTTCCAAGTGAAGCACTAGTACGTTATGCAAAATCACATGACTGGTTTGAAAATTAGATTGCTTAGAAATATTTTAGAAGCTTTAATCAAGTATCTACTGCGAGTAAAATATATATTTGCTTTCGAAATAATCAAGAATTTTTTTGATAAGTCTTTTTACAAGCCCAGAAAAAAATAAAGTATCAGGCGTATAAAAATGCTTTAATGTTCAAAATCTCCTACGTACAAACTCCATTTCTATTGCGGTCTTATTAAATAATATGGATGTTTAGTATTGAAACAGTTTTGGGACTTATCCACACATCCCAAGGTCCTGTTCAAGTATTCATCTCCCATTGTCCCTTTCATTCCTTACAAATCCGTGTTTGGAAACCAGAAGATGATTAAATTCCTAAATACTGATGCCAGTTCAAAAATATTATTTATACGATCATTTTTAAATACCCACATTAATCAGTTGGAATAATGTCGTAAATAAATAATCACACCAATTATTGAATCTAAATGTTTTATATGATACTTTTTTATGGTATAAGACTGTACCAAGTGACTAGTGAATGGAGGAGCAGATAGCCACATTTGAAGGTAGGGCTTTTTCCTGTCACTCTTCTCCCATTGATAAATAAATGCAAACGAAAATTATTTTTGTTTCCTAATTAAGTATTTTACAGTCTGCTTAAGTTGCCATCGGGCATTAAACAGTGGAAAATTAGTTTCTTTAGAAATGGTTGTAAAACTTAAATATTTGTGCCACATAAATGTGCAAAATAAAACGAATCACGCTTTTTGGAAATGTTTAAGGGGGTATTCTAGTCTAGAAGCATGTATTGTAGGTGTTTTTTCACACCACAAAAAAAAAAATCAATAATATTTTTAACAGCCATAACTATACCAAATACTTACTTAACATTAAAGAATACTTTAAAAAACAAATCAAACGAAAAATTCAAAAAGTAACGGGGTGTTGAAGTGGGGGGTCTCAAAAAATGGCGCGCCCTGGTTGACACGATTGCAACCCTCCTAGTAATCAGAAAAAAAACTAATTCATAATCTAGACAAATGCTGCTATGGCCCGTACCTCGGAAAAGTAAAAAAAATTATTGCAAAATGGCGGCTCCCTGAAATAAAAATACGTTTTTTTACCAGTTTTTTTGACTTTTGGGAATTTTAAAAAAATAGTTCAAATTGAAATTTTGTTATAATTCTAGTAGGGGTGATAAAGAAATGTGTAGAAAAAGCTCACACAAAATTTCAAGCAAATTGGTTCCGTAGAACTTGAGATATCATGTCAAAAAAGAGTCTCTAAAAGATTAGTTTTGAGAAAAATGCGTTAAAAATTTTGTTCTATTTAAAATTTAGTAAGATTCCGTCTAAACCCGACATTAAAATGGTTTTAATTTTAGAAATAATGAGAATTTCAAAAAATCCTTTTAAGGATATATTTTTTAATATTTTAACTTTGGAAATAAAAAAAAAAAAATTTCTCTAGACTAGAATACTGCCTTAAAAAAATCAAAACACGCGGCTGGTGTTAAACGGGAATTTAAACTTCATCTAGAATGTTATTGTTAGTGGCTTGTTTTAGAAATTTACAAGATGTGGTGCATCGACATGGTGAAAGGAATATAAAACTGGTTTTACATTATTATTCCAATAGCTAAGAACTGACTCGGTATCTTGCGGGAGCTGAAGTGAAAAAGCTTAAAATACATTGCATACTAAATGAAATTAAAACGACGCGCGACGTTAGCTATCTAATTTGCAAATGGCAGACAAATAAGAAGAACTATACATAAATATTTTAGGACCGTGTGTGTTTGCCGTTTCATTTTATGGTTTCCATCTGAAAAAAGGAAAAACATGGTTGAATAAAATAAAATAGCTGTTTGACAAAATTTAAAACATGAGATTAATCTTCGAAACATGCGTGAAGGTACACAGAATGACTAGTTATTATAAGTTTTTATTATGTGAGTGATACTCTCTGTTTTGCCCTGGTGCAAGAACACAATTTAAAGGTTGCATGAAATTTATCTAAAATATTGTGGCTTACCTCCGTTACTGCTTTCATATGGGATTTCCACTCTTTGTATGTGTGTCCGTAGCTGGGTGTAATGTTGGGATGGTACCCGAAGTAATACAAACATATCTTTTGTAGAGGTCATCCCTGCAAGTTTACAGGTACAAGATATGTTTATTGGTGTTTTGCGTTGGAGAAGTTTCAACAGATTTCTTGATAACATCATAGATAAATATATATTCGATATGGTTCTGTTCTCTATAACGGTTTCGTCAATCTGACGACGAACGTCCCAATCTGATTTGTGTTGCTCGTCCATCTGGAAAAAATATAAGTATTTTGATAAACTGTAATGATTTTTATGTACGTTATAAAATTCTATTTTATAAGCCTCATCATTTTGAAAAATATAAAGCGATTAATTTTGACCATTTTCAAAGTGCTACCTTCTATTTAACACTTCTTAAGGTGAATAAAAAAAATAACAATACTTTATATCCGGACGGTTAACATCTTCGGCTACGAAACCGGAGATTATGGGTTCAAATCCCAAAGTGAGCAAAAAAATGTTAATATAATAAGGACATTTTTTAAACAGGTCCGTTGTCGAGGGGTAAGACTCTCGATTTCTAATCCAACGGTTGCAGGTTCAAATCCCGGCGTGCAAATAAATTTTATTGATTAACTTGTGTTATTTCACAATTTTATAATAAAAAAAATATGTATGGAACGTCATAGAAAAGAAAATACTCTCAGTTTTGCCCTGGTGTAAGTCCACCATTCAAAATTGAAATAGCTTTAGCCGTGTTTGGTGACTTGATCTGAATAACCAAGAACTCCCCCAACTTCCTGTTGCCTGTCTTTTTGCCCTTCCCACTACCTTCAGCATCAAAACATACCCTAATTGGGGATGCCTTAGTCTCACAGGCTCTAGGCGGTTGGGGGCAGTTGATACTCATGATAAAAAATTATATTATTACACATTTGCGGCTGGTTCCAGTGTGGTCGATACTCTGAATAAATATCACCAAACGGAATCAATCATTTGTTGAATTACATTTATCCGCCTTCAGAGACTAGATCTGATTACCCAGGTATAATTCAACGTTTCCCCTGCCCATCTCCGACTCCTCCCAACTCCTTTCAGCCTTACAACACACCCCAGGGATTACAGATTGCAATTGTCTTCAGGTAGTTGGTGACTGCACGAAATTGATATAAATAAAAATAAATAAAATCGAGGCCTAAAATTGAGTTTTTCATGTTCATAAATCACAAGTTGTAATTTCGCAGATACGTTCGGATTACGTAATCATTTCCACTTACATCCGCACCGTTGAGTTTTAGAGTAATATTACAGGCTGGATACGAGGGAGCTGATGCACACTGAATATCCATCTGGTCTCCAAGGACGTATTGAAGTTTGTTTAGGGATAGCGTTGGTGGAAATTGTGGAAAATCTAAAACAATTTTAAAAATTAAAAACATGGATACTGAATAATCAACCAAAAATATGAACCTGATTTAAAAGTGTTGAATCGCGATTTCATCGATTAGTTAAAACGAGAATAGGTTATGCAGGAGACATTTTATTAATAATTAATATTTACCATAGACGGTTAAATTTTGGTGTGCCACGTGAGTGAGAAAGTCGGGAGGTTCTGAAGAGATCTCACACGCGTACACTCCTGTGGCATTTCTATCCAGAATGTCTACTCTAATTCTGCAGAATGTTGATCCACATATTTCGAACTGTGATTCTGTGGAGATGGGATGAACAAGCAGGCCAGAAACATTGAATGTCATCAGCGAGGGCTGTTGAAAAGTTCAGACATGATAAGTTCATAAAACATACAAAAAAGTTAAAAGGAAACATATAAAAAAAAGGAGAAGGAGAAAGAGAAGGAGAAGGAGAAGGAGATGGGAAAGGGAAAGGGAAAGGGAAAGGGAAAGGGAAAGGGAAAGGGAAAGGGAAAGGGAAAGGGAAAGGGAAAGGTAAAGGTAAAGGGAAAGGGAAAGGGAAAGG
The DNA here is from genome assembly GCA_936435175.1 of Glyphotaelius pellucidus. Classification (NCBI taxonomy): domain Eukaryota; kingdom Metazoa; phylum Arthropoda; class Insecta; order Trichoptera; family Limnephilidae; genus Glyphotaelius; species Glyphotaelius pellucidus. Next base: position 9,631,735 of record OW386551.1, on the reverse strand, counting down.
GAAAGGGAAAGGGAAAGGGAAAGGGAAAGGGAAAGGGAAAGGGAAAGGGAAAGGGAAAGGGAAAGGGAAAGGGAAAGGGAAAGGGAAAGGGAAAGGGAAAGGGAAAGGGAAAGGGAAAGGGAAAGGGAAAGGGAAAGGGAAAGGGAAAGGGAAAGGGAAAGGGAAAGGGAAAGGGAAAGGGAAAGGGAAAGGGAAAGGGAAAGGGAAAGGGAAAGGGAAAGGGAAAGGGAAAGGGAAAGGGAAAGGGAAAGGGAAAGGGAAAGGGAAAGGGAAAGGGAAAGGGAAAGGGAAAGGGAAAGGGAAAGGGAAAGGGAAAGGGAAAGGGAAAGGGAAAGGGAAAGGGAAAGGGAAAGGGAAAGGGAAAGGGAAAGGGAAAGGGAAAGGGAAAGGGAAAGGGAAAGGGAAAGGGAAAGGGAAAGGGAAAGGGAAAGGGAAAGGGAAAGGGAAAGGGAAAGGGAAAAGGAAAAGGAAAAGGAAAAGGAAAAGGAAAAGGAAAAGGAAAAGGAAAAGGAAAAGGAAAAGGAAAAGGAAAAGGAAAAGGAAAAGGAAAAGGAAAAATTTAAAAAAAATGAAAAAAAGGAAACGAAAAGGAAAAAGAAAAAAGAAAGCAAAAAGGAAATAAAAAGAAAATACCAAAAATTAAATTCAAAAATCCATAAAAAAACTAAAAAGTGTTAAAATGATCTATATTTACCAAACGATCCGTATTGTTGGTCACGTATCTGAAGAACTCGTGTCCGTTCTTGTACCATTTCATGGACATGAGGCCTGTCCCCTCTGCGGTGTAAGTACTTTCCAAGACCACTGTTGTTTTGGAACCGACTATATCTGGAACCTTGATACTTAGAATTTTGAGGATGCAAGAACTTGGGCCTGTAAATTTACATTAAATACAAATATGTATGTATAAACATAATACATATTTACAAATGTATATAATACTTTTTTTTCACGTTTGTAGGTAGATAATACTAATTTTACTTTTTTTTTTTTAAACACCTATAAGCCATTCCCCAGTATCTTGAACAATAAATTGTTTTTATTTTCTCCACTAAATTCATAAAAGTTCACTGAATCACACACCCCGAGGGTTCTTAATATTGATTATTGCAGGTAGCCTTTTCTAAAACAAAAGCAATTCAAATTTTATTTTAAAGTTTTCAAAACAAGTTTTTATCTCATACTAAACGGCAGATCATTCCGAAAATCTGTGAAACTAACTTGAGAACATTTATTCTTGCGATCATTGCATCATGTCCTTTTTTGTAACTCATTAGTGTCTTTGTACATGTGAGTAATGTTAAACAATTATTTATTTTTCCAATTTATTTTGCAATATGACTGAGTTGTCAAAACCTTTGGTCCATACACACCAACTTTTTTTTCACAACACAGCAAAATCGTAGGGCCGTCTATTTCAACAGAAAGTTAAATCGTGTCCTTAAGTTAAAATTTAACTGTCTTTTAAAGTAACGAGGATGTTAAATTTGACCGCGCGCTGTTTCAAGTGTATTTTTGCTAAGGTTATAGTTATCAGTGTGGCCAGTCTAAAAAGCAGAATATTCCCCGGAATCATGTGAAAAAACGTACCGCATTATTTTTTGGTACAGCCACACCATAAACTAAATTTAAATATCAGAGGAACTGTCAAAACATCAGGCCGCATTTTGTTTCCCGTTCTTCGTTAATTCAACTATAAATATGGCAGAATATGTAAAGAAGTATAGCTATGTTGTTTTACTTGTTTAATGACATGGCTTTAATATACGTTCTGTTAATATGATTACATTTTATCATTACAGAGTCAAGGCCAGCAATTTCTCGGCCAAAGAAATCTCGAAGTTGAATGATTAAATGCTGAAGCGCGCAATTTCGTAGCTTCCCTCGAACAGAACTGTCAAATATGCCAATATGGCGGAATAACTCTAGAGTAAATATCGGATTTAGGAAAGTAAATACAAAAGTTAAAAGTAACATAAAACAAGCAGTCAAATTGATTGAAAAACGCATTTTGGTGAAATTTAACTTTAGTAACTGCTTTTTGTTTTACTTTTACTCTAGCGGGCGTTGAAACAGACGGCCCTTAGTCAATCGGCTTGTAGGTGATAGTTTGACTCAAGTATTTTCTGGTAGTTTTAAAAATCCTTTAATAAATTGAAACAAGGAAGGGTCACTTAGGACTTCTCGTGAGTTTACTTTTTGTAAATGGGTATCATTAAATCGGGACAAATGTCTCCAATCCCAAAGTAAATCGGTGCGGTTTTTTTGTTTCATTCAAGACTGCCAAGTGATATTTATAGGGGATAGTCGGATAAGTAATTACACTGGAACTTTAAGCTAGGGTCCAGATTTTTAGGTATCTGCATCGAAAAATATGTGATTCTGTACCCGAATTTGGACAGAACTATTCAACTAACTAACGAACCATTATGTTTCTCCACAGGGTAAGCACGAGAACGTTAAATTACTCTTTTTAAATACATAATCAATGCAACATTCGCAGTCATAATTACTCAGATACAAAACCTTCTCTTTATTGATTTTTGTTCTAACTTAACAAGAACGGCTGCGCCACTTTTTTCATATAAAAACTTAAATTTTGATTTGAAGCCTGTGATGAATCGTAATGCCTACCTACACCTACGCTATCGGAGGAAAACATTTTCACGTTCAAGAGGGCCTGCAAAGTTTTTTTGTATCGTGTAAATTATAGGTACATCCAATAACGTCTAATAATCAAAACAAGAGACACGTGAACTTTTATCACGATGGGCGACCTTCATTTTCGTTCCCACAGGAATTAAAGTTGAACGAACTTTATTTTAAACAGAATCAAAGACAAAGAAATGAATGTTTATTGGCCCTGAAGAGTGTTTATATAAGTGACATTGGAAACATGAGTTTCTTTGGGCGCCGTTAGTCTAATCAAAACAAAAAAAATTAAGGCGTAAGTACATGTTTGGTTTAACACATCAGACATAGAAGTTTACTTTAGAGAAACCCGATTATATTTGACAGTGCGGCCATTAAAATTGAATTATAACCAAGTACGTAAAAATTCTAATATAAACAGAATTCAATTAATGAAGATTTATTTCAAAATATTTTAAACATGGGAAGGCGTTTGGCAGGTTTGAACAAGGAGAGTCCGGCCCTTTTCGGTTAGTTAGAGAACGGTGGGCGGCTGAGACGGTTGAACAATTCGGTGTCTAATTATAACTTAAATCAAAGTGTAAAATCCAGTGAATTTATATTCGATGTTTCTGTACGACTTAAAGATAATTGGAGAGTGGTCTTTAAACACTTATAAAAATTTATTGTCTTAAAAAAATAGATATGATTTCGGAATAATAATAACATAATTAAAACTTTAGAAATCCGATTTACTACAATTTAAATTACACTAGTAAGACGATAATAATCATGAGATACGCGACATATAATTGAAAAATAATTTAATTTCACTACGAGTTTACAAAAGAAAAATAATAATAATAAAATTTCGAATTTTATATCTAAAATAAAGTTTTGATTACGACTAAGAAGTCCGGCTGAAATAAATTATAGAGTATTAACGGAATATTAAACAATTAAAACTTTGGTTTTAAAACAAATAAAATAACATCAATGAGATAAATAAATAATAATAACGGATTTATTATCAGTGATTAAAATGATTTAAACTAAAAGAGGGAGAGGATCAAAGGGTTTTAACATAATCTAATAATACTCAAGTGAAAATTTAAATAGAATTGTTTTTTTATAATTCAACACTAGCAGGAGAGGGTTTTAGATATAGTCTAAAATATCCAAGTAAAAGTTTTTTATAGTAACGATTCTTTTTTATAATGGAAAATCTAATTTTAAAGAATGCGATTAAAATCCTCAAACATCAAATAAACAAATCGCAGTAGTAAATAAATCAAATCTTTCTAAAAGAAATAAGTAAAAAGGGAATCATGTTTGAGATTTTAACTCTTTGCCCAATGGAAACAATGAGAAATTTGCACTACGGAAAAACGGAATATTACGAATATAGGAAGGATGAATTATTCATATTATATGATCATAATTATTGTACTTTAAAAGCAGGGTTAGAGTTTTATCCATTTAAAGAAGGGGGAAGCAGAGGTGATCAGATATGCGATAGAAAAAATAGGAAGCGGAAGGAGTTTGGGTGAGTATATTCCATATTGAGGTGGGAATTATTACAATGTGAAAACCGGGAGACCTGATTACAACATCGTGGAGAGCCCAATTGGAATTGTTGAAAACGTATCATGGCACATGTAAGTTTATCAAAATTATTTTTATTATTTTCAGAGATTGGGAAGCTGTTAGCTGCTGATCAATTCACCGAATTTTAACAACCTTACTAACAAACACTGTTACTAACCCAAAAAAAAATTATATTATATTCCCCATGTGATTATCATTCCTACAAAAAAACTAGGCCAATAAAAATAATACGTATGTTAGGAACTAGGTCATCCAGGCAAACCCTTTAGAAGTAAGCTATTACCTATTTAAACGGTTATATTTAGCAAAATTAGGCCATTCAGGTAAACTCCTTAATAGAATACTTCTAAAACGATCTATTTGGGCAAGACCTAAGTCAATTAAAATTACCAACCATAACGAATAAAAAAAATGGATCGAGGATTGAAAGATCAATGATCGTAAATGTAAACAATCTTTAAAGGTGGGTCACTGTGCCAAGGGACGTCTGTGTGGGCACATTAGTCATAACAATAATATAGCTTCGTTTATTGCGTTCAAATATTGATAACACGTTAAAAATTAGAAACCACATGGTTTAATTTAGATGTACTTTACGAACAACTTTAGGTATACATGGAAATTCGTATTTGCGGTTATCTCGGCGTATTTGTAAAAACAAATACCTACCGCTCCCTTCACTAACAAAATTAGGGTTTATTTATGTTACCTTCGATTGTGGTATTTATTTAATGTCAATGTTAATGACCAAATGTTAATGTTAATAACCAGGCGATCTACATATGAATCAGTATATAACAAATGTACTGGACTAGGGGCAAGCTTATTAATTATAGTTTTGCGATAGACTTTCGGTCGATATGTGAAAATTAATATGTGCAATTTTAAAGCAATAATCAACAAACATAAAATCAAGGGACAAGTTTATCAATTATGGTCTGAAAATTTAAAATTTAAAAATTAAATTTATCAAAATTGAAATTAGAACTTTGTAAATAACGTTGCCTTCTAGTTATCTAGGTGGATACCTACTACTTCATGAGGAGGGCTTCCTCAATAAAAATAAAGCCAAACCAAAAACTCACTTTTCCATTTATACCTACCTAATAGGATAGGTATCCCCTATCCTTTCATACCTAAACACGTGGACTCAGTGACCACATTAAAAAGCACTGGTAGTGAATGAAGACATACAGTCCAAATCCAAAAATTTTACCCACGCAGTAGACTTCGGGATTATTGTATGCAATTATGGGTCGCTCGGAAAATTCCACAGCTTTTCCGAGGGAAACTTAAGCCCTGTGACGGTATTGCCAAGAAGGTGGGCATGCGGAGGTAGAAGGAGACGTATGCGAGGAATACGCTGGCGCGGCGCTTAAGACTAGGTTATTTGTATATCATAGTCTTGTCGACCTTCGATTTGATGCGAGCCAACTGGAACGCTCCCTTGGCGCAATCGCAGCAGGTCTAAGAGGTGGCAGGAGTGCGATTCTGTCGGATCACGTGGGAGATGGATACGACAAAAACAGTCGCACACCACATTCAACGCGAGTAGAGTCGTGATAAGGGATGCAATGAAATACCCCTTCTAGAATCAGTCGAGTTAAACTACCTGGAGGTGAGGAGGTTGGGATAGTTCTGGGATACGATGGAAGACCTGGTACTTATCTCTGGTACGTAAAGCTCCTATCGAAGCAAGGAATCCCGCAGAAGAGGGTAAAATCCGGTCTTTAGGTATGTGTAGCCGTGCATTGACAAAGGCCTTTTCGGAAGTCGGTCACCAGAATCTATTTGGTTAGTGGAGGAGCCAACCTTTGCAGAAAACTATTTTTTTTTATCCTTGACCCAATCCCTACACACATCCCTTCCCCAAACAATCTAGTGTTTACTAACCATGAAAATAAAACTCATGTTAGGTGGAGGTTTGCAGACTTCAGGTGAAAAACTGAGACCTAGAATTAGGTCATATTACGCAGGTAAAGTACATACTTTTTCATGAAATGTTTGTTACAAATTTCTAACTGTTATTCTCTTTTAGTTGTATTTTTAAATATTGCGGTGTTAGGGAGGAAATAAACTAAATGAATATCAGGTATAGGCAGAATCTAAGACGGGGTTAGTTTATCAAACGCGTTAGAAGATATTTAAATCAATCAATTAAGAATTCTTTCACTCTTACTCTAAAGAACCGAAGTTACCACAAAACCATACATTATACTCTTTACATTTGTATGCGTTTTATTACGCGTATGGGTGTAAATCCTAAAACAAAAAATTACACAACGCAGGATACGGAGATAATGTAAACAAAAATTCAAAAATCTTGATTACTGTGTGAAATTATCACAGGGATTGCGAACAATAGGGTTAGATTAGCCCAGAGTAATGTAGAAGTTTGAAAAATAGGTTAGAGAGAAGAGGTCTTCGCAAAAGTGCGAAGGACTTAAAGTTAGACTAGAAATACCCTAAATGATAGGCTAGGTACATCATGATAGAAAGCTACGAAAATTGAAGCTACGAGGGTAGGCGCGACACAGCGCATTCGGTGCCGTGTTCGTACATAGGGGTAGAATCTCAACATATTTGATACAGCGTAGCCAGGGTAGATTTATCACAATTTGGTGCACGTAGGCAGAGTGTATCGTCACAAGCCAAAATACTCAACAAAACTGATAACATTATTTCAATAAATAGGTTATAGCGTACGGATGAGAGCTATTTTCTTTATTAGCGTTTTAAATTATAAAATACTGCTTTTCATAGAATGTGATTTTAGAGGCAACTTTGGCAATTATTTTTCTACGTGTAATATTAAGAAATAAATTATATAATTTGTTCTTTAAATCTAAAATTGAGTTTCTTATATGAAAACAGATTTGCAGCCGTTCCTTAGTGTTTCAAGATGTTGTTTGCGACTTTTTCTTCTATTTACTAGTGCATCCTGTGTTCTCCTTACACTCCTTTCACCGTCCATCCGCTCTGAAATGAATATCTGTCCAAACTTCCCTTAATCTTTTTCTTTCATCTTACCTTCAAACCCAATCGGATATCCAAATTATTTTTTTTATTTGAACATGATTTAATCACATATTGTAAACCTTAGATATCTCGGTCTTTTTTTGTTAATTCAATGTCCAATTCAGACAAGAGTTGAAATCAATGAAGAAATTCTGTCAGAACACCAAACATTTAATTTAAGATGAATTCCAAATATTTCACGGTAGACTTAAGAAAGAATTTTGTCATTAAAAAAATGTTAGTACATTAATTAATTATTTAATTTTAATATAATTTCGAATGAAATCAGAAGAAATGTAATTTAAATTTTGGTTGATTCCTAGAAGAAAATTAATTTGATTCAAATGAAAATTATGTATGTACAAATCTTTCTTGGAACTCTTGGCGTATTAAAACACAGTATTGTCGTTTTTACTTGCGGTGCCTAGAATTTGAATTAAAATTCTTTTATGTGACAAGTTCAGCGCTCCTCAAACAATTCGGTAGCCTAGTCCTAAAAAAATTAATGCTTTATTTACCAATAGTAAGTTAATTTGCTGATAAAACGAAAGGAATTTATTCAATTTATCACTTCAATTGCATAAAAAATAATTAGTTTTGGGGATTTAATGTGCACATGCCCGTGATAATTTTTAAACAAAGTAGTGCTCTGGCGTTATGAAATTTGTATTAAAAATTGGAATAGGTGGCTCGAGTAATTCGAAGAATGTGTGTATTTCATATGGTTTAGAGGCAGGGAGGGAAGGCGGGATGGAGAGGGAAATCCGGGTGTGTCGAGGGAGAACGAAAAAGGGCGGTGGGGGTGGAAGGGTGATGTGGGAGGGGGACTGTGGGAGGGGAGAGAGGAACGCGTGAGGGGGAATTTCCGAGACGTGAAAAAGTGGGAGAGGGTATGGGGATGGCGGGAATGGTGGAGGGGAAATGTGGGAGAGGAAAAGGGGCACGGGAAAGGAAGAGGAGGCGGAAGAGGAATGGGAACAAAAGGGAAAGGCCACGCAAGGAAAAAAAAATAAGTGGCATTGCAACGCTTAGTTATCAATACTAGTAATTAAAAAGTCTAGCGATTAAATAAATATTATTGAAAATTAATCCGGTTTCGGATTTTATCCTAAAACTATAAGATTCGGTTATCCGAAAAAAATTTTGCCGTCATTATCTTGTTTTCTCTACGATATTATGATAAAACATAAAACTTTTATTACACATTATATTTTTAGGTTGCTCCCTGGTTACAGCTATTGAATCTTCGATAGGACCTGTAGTTTGAGAAGCACTACCCTTGACAACAACATATCGAATGAAGTGAAACCTGATATTAAAATGTTTAAAATATTATATAACACTTTCTCAACTTTTTGGTTTTTCAATAAAAAAACTTACCAATAATCATTAAAGTTGTGAAAACTGTGACACCGAGCCTTGAGAAAGAGTTGAAAGATTTCATCTTGTAAATGTAATGACAATTGTATCGGTTATGTTAATATGTATATTAGATATATATTTCAGTCTCCTTGTTTTTTTGCCGATGGTTATTATGATGCTGTAGAAATATTGAAAGTCACTATTATGAAGAAGTTGCTGAAATAAAAACAAAACTTTTATTAAAACAATGTGTTGTTGAAAAAGGACTAAGAGAACATAATATTGTGTTAAAACTCAAAAACAGTGTTAATTTGAAACAAAGCAGATTTTGATAAATACATGTGTGACTCATTGAATGATTCGTTAAATTATTTATTATTTTTAAATTAATGTCATTTTTGAGGATGCCCTGACGAAGATTTTCGAGGAAAGGAAGGAAAGGTTTTGGGAAGGAACAAGATTTGAGTAAAGATAAATGGTGTTATAGATATGGGGTGGGTGAAAATCTGGGGTCAGAGTCTCCGTATGAATCCATTCTTTCCACTGCCGTGCAAGGCGATGTTCTGAGAGGTTAAAAATTCTTCCTCAACCAGTCTCCAGATACGGCCTGCTATGCAGCTGATGGGCAGATTTATTCAGAGTACCCCTGCTAAGTCACTAAACGTAGCGAAACACTTGGGGTGACCTATTGCAGGGATATTGGTTATCCAACAAATGGTTTCCAGGGCTCGGTACATTTTCGGGAAATGATGCATTTAATTATTAAAAAATGTTAAAGAGAGATTGATTGGTACGTGTTGATTGATTCGTGTAGTGATTAATTAATTTAAAGATTGATTGATAGATTCATTGATTTCGTTATACTAATTGGTTAAATTTACAATTGTTTTTGTTGGTGCGTTGATTGTTTAATTGAATTAAATTGTTCGTTGCATTCATGGATTCATTAACTTAGAGATCAATTCAGTTCAGTTTGTTTTAATATTTTTAAATATTCCAAAATTGAACATTGAACATGCCTCTAAAAAGTGGGTATCAGTTGTAAGAATAGCAACAGAGCTTGTCTTTTAGCAGTTTCATTGCAATATATCCATATGCGAATTGATTCCCTACAAGATTGTTGGAGACGGAGAAAAAAACTCTTCATGATAGCCGAGTATTCAAACCTTCACGAATCAGTCTTAAGAAATAATGTGTAACAATGTATACATCCCTTCTGACACATAGATGGTTAATTCCGAGTATGACTGAACAGCCTTAAAACATTGCTAAAGTTAAATTTTACCGACTGATATCCCCGAGAGTCGCTCCGGTCCAGTGCATGATATTGCAAATTTATTCCGGTTCCCGCGTCCGCTCACTTCGGCTGTTTTACATTCTCTCTCGTGTCACCCTCTAGTTGTTACGATTTTAATTTTGTATCAATTTTTTTACAAAATATAACGCTTCTTGTAAATATATTTGACCAGCATATTCAAGAGTTTTTTTGGCAAATTTCCCCTACACACCAACCTTCCCATAATTCACTACCTTTCCAAATGAGTATACCCAAAAGAGAGTCTGTAGGATAGTCACGGGTAGTAGCCATACCCTCATGTAGAGAAATATCAGAAATTTTTTCTGAACTCTCTTCAACCCGAGGGAATCAATAAATGATGATTAATTCAGTGGCTTTGGAGTGGTTAAGTTTTTTTTATTTATTTATAAGTGCACATTTGAATAAATACGAGCATATAAATTATTCATTCATAGTAAAACATTTCTATTCCATTTTTAAATTTTGTACGAATCGAAAATAAAACCAGTAATTTTTTAAGGTTTGAATTCCCTTGTTGCATTTTTTATTCACAAAGGATTGGGAGTAATGGAAATATTTTTTGTCAGGAATTTCAAATTAATCCGTGCTCCAAACTGTTTTTACGCCACTTAAAAATGACAAAGAATTTATGCGGTTGAAAAAAGTAGTACAGGGTGGTAGCAGATACATTTATAAAACATTGTTTACCTATCGTTCTAAATATATTTATTGATTATATTTTAGTCCCAACCAACATTTATTATTTTGACCGGTTGATCAGTTATCATGGAAAGTTATATTTTTAAATATATTATACTTTTTTATTATATCATCATATAATTAGCGGAAAGATTCAATACGTTAAATTACGAATGTAACTGCGTGTTGAAGTTCTTTTATAGTTCTAGTTATTATTTCACCGTGTGCCAATTGTTTTATAGTACTTGGATAATAAAAGAATTTGAATTTTGACTTATATTTGGTGAATTGTTCAGTTTTTATAAAACAAACCGACCTAAATGTTTTTGCGACTAGTCAAAAGAAAATGTTTCTTGACTGATGAAAGATATTGCAATACGAGAGAATATAAAGAAATTAAATTATACTAGCGCATACCGGTGAAAAATCACGGGACAGTCTGAATTCGTCAAATAATTAGCTAACCTTTTATGAATATGACACTTTAATTCAAAGCAGATTTTCGTTCGTTGAACCAGATTTATGCAGGACGCACATACAACTGAAATTAGCATTTAAGTCAAAAAAATTTATAAAGGTTTTAAAAAAATAATACATGTACGCATAGTCTATTGCAACTAAAAATAAAATATTAACCAATAGACAAGATCGTTCTTGTCCACGGTAATAAAAACGCGTCGATATGTTCATTGTTATTAAATATAATATTCCTGTCCTATATTCGATTCCTACCCACCCCTAATATCCTTTTTCTTTCCAGAACTTCCTCTCCTTCCTTTCCTAAAAAGACCCTACCCACAGCATCCCCAAAGATGACATAGGCCCTGAGGGGAATTATCCTTCTCCGGGCCTTCTGTGTGGAGCTAATGTAAAAAACAAAAAATTGTCTTTAAAAATAATACTTTGACGCGCAGACATGCTCATTTTCAATAAAAATAATATATTAACGTATACACTTGCTCATTCTTATTAAAAATAACATTAACGCTTTTAATCTCTCACTAAAACACGTCGTACAATTTTATACTCATTGTAATTAAAATAATGTATTTACACGTAGAAATGCTTATTTGTTATTAAAAATAATAATATATTAACGCTTTTAATCTCTCACTAAAATACGCCATACAATTTTATAATTAAAATAAAGTATTTACACGTAGAAATGCTCATTTGTTATTAAAAATAATATATTAACGCGTAGAGATGCTCATTTAGTTATTAAAAACAATATATTTACGCGTGGATATGCTCATAGTTATTAAAAATAATATATTAACGCGTAGACGTGCTCATTGTTATTAAAAATTATATATTTACGCGTAGACATCAAAAGTTTATAATCCCCATTTAGGAAGCAGCCTCCCTTCGCTAAGGTCATGAATAAGAGAAGACTTAGGTCCAAAACGCCTTTGCCGAGGTCTTACAACTTAAAAGGGGTTAATTTTAAATATTCACCTCACAAAACTCCACGGTAGGATGAACAAACTTCTCTGAACATTAAAATTGCAAAGGCCAAGAATGTGTTTTGTTGCCAAAGATAGCAGGTATTTTTACCGTCTAATTTCGTAAATTTTCTTCTGCTCGAAATAAGACTATTTATAACCCAAGCAAAATAAGCGAAAAAAACCATTTCAATTATTAATTAAGAATACGAAGTAAATCTAAATATCGCCATTTACAAAAAAAAAAAACGTCTAATGAAATAATGATTTTGATACTCATTGAAAACGTAAAATATCGTTATTTTCGCCACTGACAGCTGCTAAAAGTGACGCATTAATGTTTTAGAACAATCATTTGAAAGCATTCCGAGAATCTATATTAATCAAATGAAGTGTTTTACGTCAATAAAGATGTTGGCGCAAGCGATTCAGACCTTGTTCTCCATACAGTTTCTTAGTACATAAGGGTTTAAATCGCATTTTAAAAAAGGCTTAATTTTTTTGTGCCCACCGGTGGACGTTAAATTATTTCGATATCATACAGCGTACATGCTTTTGTCAACCGTGAAAAAATATTAATATGTGGTCGGGTTAGATTAAGTTAGGTTAGTGGTTGAAATTATTTGCTGATCAATTTTATTTTCTTGCTGACCACAAGTGTCAGTTCAACTGACTATATTTACAGACAGAAAACATTTTAACAAACATCATCGTCATCATCATCTTCATCCCCTTATTCTATTCGGGTCGGGGATCCATTGCATCGACAAGGCTCCTCCATACGTCCCTATCTTGTGCTGACTATTCGGCCTCCGTCCATGGCAGTCCCATCCTCTCCTCACATAGTTTCTGGTGTTGACCCACTGGACGTCTACCTTCTGGAAACGCACTTAGTAGTTTCCTCATTAAAAAAAAAAAACAGAACAAAGCAGTAATTAACTCTCCACACAGCATATAACCCTCCACACAGCATCCCCAAAGATGACATAGGCCCCGAGGGAAATAATTTTTCTCAGGGCCTCCTGTGTGGAGTTCATGTAAAAAAAAAAATAATAATACAAATAGTAAAAAAATCAACAAATAATTTGCTACTGGCATTTTACCTAGCTTTCTCATTCAAAATTTAGGCTTATTAGATTTGTCAAAGAATCTATATATAAAAATGCAAAAGTCAGTCATATTAAATACATGTAGGATTACGAAAGATTTTTTAAATATTTATATTGAGGGATCAGTAGGATTTATCGGTCCAGTTAGGAGTTCTATCGAGCCGAACCCTCTGATATGAAAATATCTGGAGTCGGTGAATTATTTTCTCATTTGGTCTCTGGTAGGTTGACATGTTGTTCTAGTATTGTTTTGTATTTATTATACTTATACAGTGCAATTGCATAGCGTGGATTTACTAGATGATCATTTGTGGAAAAGTGTGTGGAAGGGTTAAGTTTTTCCTGTAGGGAAGATTTAACCCGGACATAAAGTCTAGAGAACTATTAAATAAAAACCTTTAAAACACAACAATAAAATAAATGTGATTAAAACTATTCTTTAATAGACTGCGAAATAGGTATTTGGGTTGGGACGGGTAAGGGGAGGAGAGAGATAAGGGAAAATTGCCACGCAAGTAATATACAAATGTTAGGTGAAGTTAATTTAATCTTCGGAACATCCTCTCTTTCATTTCCTTAAAAAGACCTTCCATGCAGCATCCCCAAAGATGACATAGGTCCCTAGGGAAATTGTTTTCCTCGGGGCCTCCTGTGTGGAGCTATTGTAAAAAAAGCCAGATATTTCCCAACCTTCCTCTTGCAATATAACGCAATTGGGGTGACTATAGTTTCACTGTCTCCAGGCGCTGAAGAGCAGTTGAGACTCTCATAAATTTAAAAATTAAATTAAATTTACACCCGCGTGAGCATCCGACTGCTAATCGAACGCCCTACCCACATAGCTAGGGACCACTCAAACACTCTTGGTATCTCATTTCCATTACTGTGGCATTCACACAAAAAACGCATAGAATTTTCAACCAGGGGAAACAACAGTATAGACACATCCACCAGGAATGTACAAAGGAGATATTTGTGGTTGATGTATGAGAAAATAACAGCCTAGCCGCTTCATACCACCAGTGAGTGCTAAGGGCGATGGTGGGTAGTATTGGGGTAGTTATTCAACCTGATTTCTGGGTGTGGCTGGATGAAGTGCCACCTTGTTCCATTAGCTTCATTGGATCGTGTCTGCGAGACGTGGAATCTATTAGATTCCTAATCAAAGAGCGACTTTTGTCATCAATTCTTTATCTTTTTTGATGTGAAGGGATGAGAAGTTCATTGGCGTGTGGAAGCATTCGTAATTAGTTAGTTTTATTGTTATTGTGTATATCATAGTTTCTTAGGTTATCAGAAAATACTTAAAGAATTTTATTTTAGTAACACGAGTGTAGTAAAACAGATATAATAGAATTTCTATAGGTTAATTATTAATAATTAAAGAGATCAATTATTGCAAACTTGAAATTTGCGAGAACCAATGCTAAAATTATCAACATTACTTGTTTCATTTGATTTCCAAATGGAGATACGTTAGCAAGCATAATTTCGTACATTAAGTCATTATTACAGTAATTGTCCTTCTACGAAGGACGAAAACTTATTTTTGATAGGCAGTAAAAGGTCTTAAGTCAAGTGATTTGTTTTGGTAAACAAATTTTAGAATCAGAGAATTTTGAATTGGTTCCTGTCAGAGTAATGAAAATCAATTATTAAAACCTTGTTCGATTATGATTATTTTTGATATTAACATACATTACGGCTCCATAGTAAGCGTACAAAAAGAAGAAGAAGATAATTTTCTAGGGAGATATGTATATACAAATGTCAAAATGAGCGCGCTAACATCAAAAATGATAAAAATTAAGCGAAAATTATGAAAATATTTAATAAAACAACTCAAATTAGAGCTAAAATTTCGCGAAAAGTTGTTTTTCAAGATACTCTGTGAATGAATGAATGTTTTTCATATCTATAACAATTTGGGAGGCGGGAATGGGTACCGCCGCCCCGGGAACCATTTATTGGATAACCAACACCTCTGCCATAGGTCACCCCAAGTGGTTCGCTACGTTTGGTGATTTAGCAGGGGTGCCCGAGTTCATGGGGTGAAGTTTGTCTAGGTCTTGGAGGCGGATGACCAGGACACACTGAACCCCAGATTCCTACCCACCCCTTAAACCTTTTTCCTTCCCAGAACTCTCCTTCCCTTCTTTTCCTTAAAAAAAACCCTCCGCACAGCATCCCCAAAGATGACATAGGCCCCGAGGAAAATTATTTTCCTCAATGCCTCCTGTGTGGAGCTCATATAAAAAAAAGTTAAATAATAGAAAAAATTATTTTTAATAATTTTCGGGGCATATTTTGCGATTTTTTTCTATTCGGAGAAACTCGTGTAATTACCGTTTCGGCTCTTCAAATATAACGTATATTAACTTAAAGTGTTCAGATGCAATATTATATAAATCGAAACTCACTTGGACCTTGTCCGGTTATACCCAGGCTTACATAAAATTGTGGCTGAATACTTATTAAAAAATTTAGACTGAAGGAATTAGCATTAACGAAATATCTATGGTGTAATATTTTTATTTTTCTGAGCCACCACCATGTTATTCATGTTTTTGAAATACAAACCCTTGTAGGTGATAAAATTTAAGTTGAACTGATTAATTTTATTACGTCCGTAACAACTTGGGACAGACATCTTTTTCCAAGTCAGAAAGAGAAACACTATATTCTTACCTTCAATGCATTCTCAGAAAATAAAAACCTTCTAACTCCACTTATAATGAGAGGGAAGACCGAGTATAAACGTGCAGTCAAAGAACTGAAAAGTTTTAGAAACTTGAGGAGTTGTACCGGACAGAACCCTTTTTCATTCTTTGAACTGCAGAAAACCTTGAAACATTCGTTTATGCGAAAAGTCTGCTGGGTTTTAACATATAAAAAAAACGATTTTATTAAGATCGCGTATAAATCATGTTATATTTGAGTTTTTCCCTCAGGGCCTATGGCTTTGGAAATGCTTTGTGAAGGGTCTTTTTGAGTAGAGAAAGGAGTGAATATGGGTCTTGAAGAGACCCATGTTGTAGGAGGGAGGAAATACAAGGCTGGCAAATAGTTCCACAGCCGAGCTGTTGAACTCAAAAACAAGTCGTAGAAACGACCCGTTCTCACGTGATTAATGTCTACCATGTACAAATGTTGGGCGCGTGTTTGGCGTGTTTCCCGACTATGCACCGGTGCCGACGAGATTAATGACGCTAGTTTCTCGGAGAATCTTCCATTGTAATACCGGTAGAACAAGAAGAGCATTCCCACTGACGCCTGTGCTCTAAAGATTGGAATCCGTTTAAGTTGGATAATCTATCAAACGCACCGCCCGTTTCTGCACAGAGTAAAGGGTTTTTTGGTATTTTGGGGCTCCAGACTAGTGGTGGCTGCCAAATTCAACCGTAGGGCGCACTTGAAATTTGTTCAGGGTTAGCAGTTGTGTACTATTGTGAGCCCCCGTATCTGAGCTGGTCACTTAGAGTTACATCAAGAATATCGATGGAGGTCCTTTTCGGAAGATTGGATTGCTTCTGTTGAAAGAGACTAGATTTTCATTTCGATTGCTTTTAGACGTAATCAGACATGATTGGGTCTTTGAAACATTGAATTTGACGAGATTATTCTTAACCCAAGAGAAAACACTCTCGAGGTAAACGTCCATTCTTTGCTTTAAAGCATTCCGAGCCATTGAGGTTTGTGTGTCAAACAAAAAGCTATCATGATAGTTAATATTTTTATATCAACTGCCGTAAATAGTTTTATACGCAATTAGACTCATAAATCACAGTAAATTACTTTGTGGTTAGAAATTATATTTAAAAGAATTAAAACACTTTGTATTTAAACCACGAATTTATTATTTTGTATATCTACCGGTTTCGCTTCGACCAAGCTTCATCAGGATATAATAATAACTATTAGACGGGAGCAAATTTGCTCCCGTCTAATTATGTTTCTTTTGTATTATAATTTATCTTTTTCTGTATAATGCACATTATTGTCTCCCTCCCACTAATTGATTACCCTTTGTATCCCTTGCATATTAATTTTGTCTCTGTCTAATTATTTTCTTTTGTAATATTCTTTCTCCCTCTGTCATTCCACTTATATATAACCGATATCTCTGCCTTAGTAGTTAGTTATTATTATATCCTGATGAAGCTTGGTCGAAGCGAAACCGGTAGATATACAAAATAATAAATTCGTGGTTTAAATACAAAGTGTTTTAATTCTTTTAAATATCTTAATAATCGCTAAATCAGTACGAATGCGGCCTGCAGAGTCAATAAAAAGTTTTTGGAACCTGTTTTCGATGGAACACGAATTTAAAGTAAATAAATCAGATTGGGTCGGAAGTCAAACCTCCGGGGACAGAATAAAAAACAGAATATATAAATTGCCTCGTAAACTACGATTTTATTCACAGTGCATTGAGGCGTAGAGGGTTGCGAAAATGAGGTTAAAATAATTATTAATGTAATTTTACCATATCGATTTCATAATAAATTGTTACTGATAGTGACGAAAAATAACCAGTGCTTGCAACTGACATTAAGAGATGGTGCCAGTATTAGAAGAAGAAATGTTTTTAAATATTGGTTTTCTAACTTTTTGAAAATTCGACACTAGAAAAATTGGCGGGATTAAATTAAAAACAACTTCTTCTAAATTGTAGTTTTTTTTTAAATCAGCGGCAAGTGTGAGCCCTAAGACCACATTTTAAAGGAAAAACTATATTTTTTAGACACCCAAAAAGGGGGTAATTAAATTGGAAAGAAAGATTTCTGTGAGAAAAGCACTAGAATGATGACATGGGTTAGAATAATTCTGATTTCCGAAATTCACTGTGATTACTTTTTGTGATGTCTTTGTTTGTCTTGAACGATTCTCTTATTTCGTAAATCTGTTCTTGGATCAATGGTGACTTATTTAAATGTAAACTTTGTAACCTATGGTTACTTGAGCAAAAGATTGATTCTGAAAATGCAGTTACAAATTTAATTTAAAAGTCTTACACAACTGAGTTGTCAGATTGACCCATTTCATGTGAAAAGAATAATTTAAATGTATTTTTCTAAGCCGTGGAATAAATAATACAATACTAGAAGTGCCTTCTATTCAAATTTTAACAGAAAAAAATTTGCCACTGACTTAGTACCTTTTGGTTCTTAACCATTTACCACACGGTCTGTCTCTCTTATACTGGTTTGAAATTATATATCGCCATCCCAATAGAATTTCATAATTATGGAGAAATTTGCCACTGACTTAGTACCTTTTGGTTCTTAGCCATTTACCACACGGTCTGTCTCTCTTATACTAGTTTGAAATTATATATCGCCATCCCTTTAGAATTTCGTAATTATGGTGAAACAGTTTTGTACGGAAATACGCAGAAAAATTGTACTAAAATTGTACCAAAAATGTTCATAAATTGATTACTCTTACACGATCCGTGATTAAATCCTGAAACGAGTAGACTCCTTCAGAGATCTGGGAATCTTACTTGACTCGAAGCTAACTTTCAGAAACCATCACCAACACATGCTCGTTTTATCACTAGAATCACCAAATTGTTCAAGAACCTCAATAGCTTCCGAATCTTATTTTGTCTTTAAAAATGTTTCGTACAATTTTAGAAATTAGGCCTGTAATTGGATCATGAAACACGCCCATGAGGCCCTTCTTTCTTTTTTCTATATTCCAGTTACATTAAGGTAAAAAGTTCCTTTTATGATCAACTTTTTAATCAAGTACCTTACCCTTTAGAAACGCCCAATATTCCGAGAAAAATTTAATAAATCAACTTTTTACGGTGGGCAGATTTATGTTCGTAGTCACCATGGATCCCCAAATAGTTTTCAATTTAATGATTTACTTTATGTACTAGGTAACGGAAAATGAATCCGATTTTTCTACTCGATTTCAATGAAAAGTGGAAATAGTTTATTCGAATAAACTAGTCCCATAAACGTCATAAATCAATGGTTTCCCGATCTGTTTTCAACTCGTTAATGAATTAAAGTTTGATCAATGTTTTCACATTAAAGTAATCAATCAATTGGCTGGCTTCAAATATAACGTTTCAATTATTCAAAATTATCAATAAATTATTCTAATAATAAGCTTGTTTAATTTTTTCAACAAAATAAAAAAAAAAAGAGTTCGTGCATCTAATAAAGAAAAAAAAAGTATTTTGCCTAAAATAAAAAAACAAGCCTTTCGCCGCTCAGAACGCTCTCCTGACAGACTTACGCTTGTTGTTTCGGCACCTAAAAGTTACGTGATTATGTAATTATATATTTTATATAGATTGCAAAGTATTGTTTCAAGCATGGGATAATTCCCATGCTTGAAGAAAAAAAACTGCTTTTTTTTTTTTTTTTACAGTAAATACCGCACAAGAGTCCCAACTGCTCCCGTCCGGAGCCAGTGAGACTATGGCATCCCCAATCGAGGTATGTTGTGAGGCTGAAGGTAGTAGGGAGGGGAAGGAGATAGGGAAGAGGAAGGGGAGGAAGTACCTGGCTATTCAGATCTGGTCACTAAACACGGCTAAAGCCATTTCAAGCAACTAAAGCTTGCTACAAGAAAAAAAATTGATAATTATAAAAAAAGATTATATTTATTATTTGCACATTAGTATTATCACAAACGAACATTGATAAAAATTCACCTCCTTTTGTTTGTTTTTGACACTAAAAATCCCTTTAAGTAGAAACTTTTGGAGCGGGATGTCCGTACGGGATTTATAATTTGTTCATAGATGACTGTAATTAAAATGCTTTAGAAAAAAAACCCTTTTTGAAAGTTTTGCAGTAAAATATTCAGATGAATTATTGTGTTTGAACCAGTAAACATCTGTACTAATATTATAAATGCAAAACTGCGAGTGTTTGTTTGTTACGCTTTCACTCATAATCCAATAAACCGATTTTTAAAATTCTTTCACTAATAGAAAACTACATTATATGCGAGTAATATAGGCTGTATATAATGGTAAGCTCTGGCGTTATGAAATTATGAAAATCAGTATATTATATTTATTATAAGTTTTCTGTTGCTAATAAAAACGAGTTATTGCTAACGTCAGAAAAAAATCGTTGCAGTGGAAACGGAGTTGATATATTTAAATAAAAATAAATCTCCGAAATGTTTGTTCCCGCATAAATGCCGCTTGATTACCATTATATACAGCTTTTATTACTCGCATATAATGTAGCTTTCTATTGGTGAAGGAATTTTTAAAATCGGTTCATTGGTTTATGCGTGAAAGCGTAACAAACAAACACACGCAGTTTTGCATTTATAATATTAGTAAAGATAGGAATTGATAAGAATTGTCATAAATATAACCAATAACCATCAATGACAATCAAAGAACAATGAAAATACCAAACCCTTCCAGCTCAAAACATCCTGAAAAATCCATCGAAACAAAAGGATACACCAAGAAATAGCTACAATCTATAGTTATTATAATTTTCATTATTTGGGGAGCTTTTCAGGTAGTATATCTTTTCCTGACAGGATAACAAAATAACACAATCGAAGGATCTTAACGAGCCTTTCTAAAGGAACAAAAGAGTTCGTCCTGGCGGGAATTTCTTTTCGACTTTTCTCGGGGTTTGGTCCATTCGTAGAGATATCAACGCGTGCGCAATGGAATTAACGGAAATAGTTTTTGTTTAATACCATACATTGAAAATAATGCGCGGAAGGCTGCTGGTATTTTAAAAAATGTTAAAAAACTTTATGGCATGAGTACAACCTAATTATAGTTATAAACTAGCGTGTGTATTTATTAAATTTCACCTTACTTGTATTCTGAATAATTCAGACCAACATAATTAATATTAAATACTTTGATTGAAATTGAAACAAAATAATAATACACAATTATTCAAATTGTGAATACAATTCTACAAACAAGATATTTAATACCTATTAACAAAAAATTGTGTGCTGTTTACGTATAATTGGTTTAAAATAAACGGGCCTCCATGCGATGAACTTGTTCATCGATTGAAAAAAAAGTTTATCTGGATTTAAAATACTTTTTAAAGATTTTTTAATAAATACCTACCGAAAAATAAAATAATAATAGATTTTAATAACTTAAGTTATAAAAAATTTTAAATGAGTTCTTACAACTTTTGAAAAATAAATAATATTTTTTACGTAAAAATAAACAATAATTGATTAAAAGTTTCACAAATGTTTCCAAATGAAGAGTTAAAAACATATATTGGGGACGGGTTGTTTCAAAGAATTTGAACAATCAAGTTCTGTGAAAGTTCCTTTCAAGATCTGTTATTATTTAAGTTTTCTGAAGCAACTGGCGGATAGTGATGTAACAACAAAACTCACACAGAGCTTGAAAATTAACTTCAAAATTTGTGTGAAATGTTCAAAGTCTGTGAAACAGCTGGCCCTAAACAAAGTACCTGGAATGTTATCGTCTACAAATATTTGAAATTAGAATCCACAGGTTGCAGGTAGAAATATTACCATCGCACACGACTTTGAATTGTTATGAAGGCTTCCCTATTCCATAAAATATTTATTTTTTACATAATGCTCAAAATTTTTCTTTACTACTAAACCTTCATATATGAATAAAATATATTTACATACAAGGCATATTATTGAAACTTCGTAACGTAATAAAAACAGTTCGACTTACCATCAATTGTCCTAATATCACAAACCCCTGACTTTGGATTTCCCGCTCTTTTACCTGTCACTTTGACAGTTGTTTGAATTTCCCAATCTTTATCTATGGTAATCGCTAGGGGGCGTCAAGTCGGTGACCAGCGATACGACCTCCCCTTTCGACCTGCCCGACGGCACTAGCGAGCGCCGACAAGCGCAAGCGTCGCGAACCTACTTTTCATTAGGCGGAAAGATTGGTAGATTCCTACTTAATAAGTTATTAGGCTATTAGTAGGTAGGTACTTAATACTCTTTGACATATAACAAGGTGGGATATGAGTGACTTCACCGTGGATTAATCACATTTTTTATAACATGATTTGAAAACCACCTAAGTAAACATCATTAGACCTCCGCATTTGAATTGATAATTCATTATTCACTTTTAAATTGGTGGATTTATATCAAGGATCGTAGATAATGCGTTGGACAAGGTTAGCTCATCGAGGGGTAGAGCGGTGATTGACTTAAAATTCGTGACGTAGTTTGAAGTCCGTGTTTCATTGGGAGATTTGAATGAAACTGCAATACAAGTGGCAGTGTTTTACTTCAAGCTACGTCACGCGTTCGAAATTTGGAAAGCGGCCCGATGGTTTATTTTTTTTTAATAAGGCCCGTTTGAATTAAACTTGTTAAACGCATTTTTTACGGACTTTGGGTTCATATCACCGGTCAGTAGCTGAGTGGGCATCGCGTTTGGATCTTATCCGGGCGTCGCATGTTCGATTCCTCGGCTGTCTAAGACCTATGTCACGACTAAAACAACATTTTCGGCTTACTGTGGTGGTAGTAGGAGATTTTTATATATTGTTGGGTTATTCGTAACCCGGGATGTTTGTCAATCTTTAATGTAAAAAAAAAAACTTTCTTACATAGGTAGGTACCTACTTTAAAAGTGATTAGGCTATTAAAATGAAGGTAAGTACTATTTCTCTCTGATATATTATTTTAAGTTGGATTAGAAAAGTGGAAAATGAGTGACTTCACTCAATATTTTAAATAAAAACAAAGGATCAACTAAAAAATACTCCTGAAATTTGTTTGTCTTTTAACCGTGGTGTACCGATATAAAAGAAAACTGATGTATTTGAATGTAATTCCATCAACAATGACAAATTGCCAGCAAAGAAAAAAAATCAAACAGAAAAAATGCACGATTTGAAAAAAAAAACAGATTAATGCATCCGTCGTAAAGGTACACATGGTGAAATAAATATTCCTTTTTTTTATATTAACAATTTGTGGTGGAATTTCATTATAATAATATTTTAAAATTAAAACAAAACTTAAATTCCACTTAATTTATTTGTCATCGCGGACGTAACCGGTTTCAGCCTGTTAATTCCATCTTCGGACTGGTACAATTGTTTCTTAATCTACGGTTTATGTAGTCGTTCCATGTGAGGGAGGGGGATGGTGGTGGTTTAGAAGGATTTTATTCAATTTACATGTGTTTTTCCATATTTTTCGCTATGACGATTGAATATGTTAATACCTGTAGACATAAAAAATTGGGAAAAACCCATATAATCTGAATTCAATCCTTGTAAACCACCCCTACCCCTCCCCGACTGTTATGTATTCAAACCTTAAATTAAGAGTGTACCGGTGTAAAGATGGCCTTAACAGACTGTAACTGGTTACGGTGACGGTCACAAATAAGTTAAGTAGAATAAAGTTGTATGTTGGTTTTAAAATATTATTGAAATAAACATTCGCAAACTAAATAATGCATATTACATATTTTTAATTAAAAATATACACGTGAATTAATAATAAAAGTAAGTTTTTTTTAAATCGTATGCAGATCACGCGCGGATGAAGTGTAACCTTTCCCCACACATTTTCAACCAATAAGAGCCTTGAAAAGTGATGTTATAATCAAAGCGGCCAATGAGCGCAGTTTGACGCTACGTAGGTACTGTGATGCGTCATTTCCGTTTCATATTTCAACCAACAGGAGCCTTGAAAAGTGAGATCTTAATTAAAGCGGCCAGTGAGCGCAGTTTGACGCTTCGTAGGTACTGTAATGCGTCATTTCCGTTTCATATTTCAACCAACAGGAGCCTTGAAAAGTGAGATCTTAATTAAAGCGGCCAGTGAGCGCAGTTTGATACCTCGTAGGTACTGTAATGCGTCATTTCCGTTTCATATCTCAACTAATAGGAGCCTTGAAAAGTGAGGTCATAATCAAAGCGGCTCACGAGCGCAGTTTGACGCTTCGTAGGTACTTTAATGCGTCATTTCCGTTTCATTCGAATTTTAAATCACAGACGGGGCTGAAGAAGTTTTACTTCAAAAGTGAAATAAAACGAAATGAAAACAGATAATAAAATAAATTAAAAAAAAAACTATGCTATCGAAACGGAGAAACAAGGGTCAGAAAAATCAACTGGCGAATAATGATTTAAAGAAATGATTAAATGGTTGTACATGAAGTTGATTCACACGATAGTCTGTAGCAAAATGTGCAAGGCTTATATGTAACAGCGAATGAAACGAAATAATGGGGGAAGACCCCGCGTTCAGTTTTGCCCTAAGGTCCTTCGAAAGTTCGTACTCGTTCGGCATGAGTCGACAAACGTTAAAACTAATATTTCTAACATTTTTGAAAAACAAATTAACAAATAAAATCTTATCGCGTCTTTTTGGATTTGCATAAGTAAACGCAAGATTTATCAGAATCTACGGGATAAAAAAAGCTTCATTCATTAATTTTTTTAAATTTCCCAACTTGAGATAACATTAAAATCAGTTTACCTAACAATGGAATGTAAAGTGCAGATGGCAGAATTTTTTCTTAGGAAATTGGGTGAATTCAAAATTTAAAATTAATTGTTATACGAGTACCTTTATGACCTAAAGCTCGTCGGCCGTATTTATAGGCCCTGCTCGATTTGATTAAGGCTTACCCGTTTGTTTTTATAAATTACGACGCCATTGTGGATTATATTTTTATATTTTTGATTCATTAGTTCATCTTAAGAGAATGGCAAAATACGAATTCTTTTTATATTTGGTAGGAATCGAACACGAGACCAACGGCCCAGCATCAGAGTTGTTATTCCTTTCCCACGGCTTCTCCACGTCCATTTGGGAGGCGGGTATGGTAACCGCCGCCCCAGGAATCATCTATTGGATAACTATCACCCCTGCCATAGATCACCACAAGTGGTTTGCTACGTTTGGTGACCTAGCACCGGTGTCTGAGTTCATAGGGTGAGATTTGTCATGGTGTCAGCTACCAATGCGTTTGTCCACCTACTACATGAATGAGAGGCTAGTTAAGGGAGAATTAACCTATCCTCTCCAGCCGAAATCTCTCTACCAATCGCATTGCACCGCAGTGGGAAGGATGTATTTATAAGTTCGTCCCCTTTGGACACATTTTTGACTCCTAGACTCCTCAAAATCATAGACTATCAAACCATCATACATTTTTTCCCTTCCCAGAACTTCCTCTCTTTCCATTACCTAAAAAAGACCCTGCAGAGAGCATCCCCAAAGATGACACAGGCCCTTTTTTTCCTCAGAGCCTCGTGGCGGGGGAGACTTAACCTAACTTTCTCAGCCGGAATCTCTCGACCAATCGCACTGTACCAAAGTGGGAGGGTTGAATTCATACGTCTGTCCCTCCTGAACAAATTTTTGACTTCTAGACTCCTACCCAACCATCATACCTTTTTTCCCTTCCCAGAACTTGTTCTACAAATGCTGACGGCTCAGTCGATTTCCTGCTTTTTTGTCATAGAAAATAGAATAAAGGAAGATAACGCTTCGAAGTGTGCCGAGTGTCAATCAAACTGCAAGTACTATCAAGAGGCACTAATGACAGCTGTATTTGGTTTGTTGTACGAGTAAAAACAAAAATAGTAACGATGTTGGCAATACTTTTTTGATACAAATAATGGTTCATGGCCTATCTTCCTTGTTTCTTGTATGCCTAATTGCGCAGCGCCCAAACAGCCAAAGGTTGTCTGGCAATGCCGCATGAGGTACGATATGCCAGGTGAAACATTCATTTTACGAGACAAATAAACTACAACAAATTGCAATTACTTAAAAAAAGGAAGTAATTATGTTGGATTCGAATGATATAACACAATGGTCACATTTTGAGTGGAGGATCAAATTAGAGTTATATAAACGACCCAAAATTTGAAGTAAAAATTTATTTAATACCGTTGTGATTTGAAACTCGATAAAAAGAAAGCGAGCGATATCAAAAAGAGACAAGCACATACACCTATAGGATTTAGCCTGCGAGAGAATGCGATAGCTATAAAATATTTATTTCTCGGGTACCCGGTTCCAAAATAATCCAATAAATCCACGGTCCCATGCAAGTCTCTTTTTTTAGTTCGGCAGTATAAAGTGCCTGACGCACCTCAGCGGCCAGACATCGTAGGACAAAGGATCGAATCCCACGAAATCAATAAAAAAATTATTTTATTAAAATCAATATCCAATCTTTAGACCACTTAAAATGAGCAAGCGAAGAATGCACAAAATAAAGCGACATCTAGTGACTCCGAAGAAGAAAACATAAATACTAATGAGATAACCAAATTTGTAAGAAAAAGTGCAGTGAAATCAGACGACAAAAAAATGGAAAAAAATCATCTTTCACTTTGATAAAAACTAAATTTTTATAAATATATTTACGAAGAATTTTCCGGCATGCCACTTAATAAAGAATTTGTTTCTCCCTACGTGTCTTTTCCCATTCGTCCCGTTCCTTTTCCGCCGCCCTTTTCCCTCCCATGTCCCCTTCCCCTCACGCGTTCCCCCTAAACCTTCCACGCCTTCCCTCTTCCTTCTCCCGCTACCCCGTCCCGCCAACCCTTCTCCTGCGTTCCATATATTCACTTCCAGGAAATTCAGTTTTCAAACAGCTCGCGCGCCATCTATTACTTTTTTTTAGTCATTTTTCTTGTATTACAAATATTATAATTACAATTCTTCAAATTTGGTACCTAAAACAGGTTTAAATGCTTATAATTCTTACTTACTTACTTAGTATTTCAAATAAATTCATTAATTTAAAGAATAAGAAAATTGAATTTTGATTAAACAATCGATGGTTTGCAAAATGTCATTCTCAAATTGTGATATTTTTGACAGTTTCGCAAGAGTTTTTGTAATTGTTCCATCGTTTTTGTAAATGTTCCATCGAGCTGGTTCGGTAGTTACACCATGTTTCGCATGTACATAGATGAGTGCAAAATGCATTGAACAATGTTTTTTTTTTACATGGTTACTGTATTGGAAAAATATTCGGGCAATCATATTAGACAATACACTGATACTTCTCCTCTGTCGTTCAATATCACCATCATCCGAGAGGTCTTCAGTGACGATGTGATCCAAGTATTTTACATTCGTTGATGTGTTTATATTTTCCTCATTGTGTTGTACGGGGAGCATCTTCTCGATAGTTTTTCCATGGTGGAATGCGATTAGTTCCGTCTTCTTGGGGTTGTACATCATGTTGCGATCATTTGCATATTATTTACAGACTTTTAATAGTATTCTCAACCCTTTGATCAACGGAGCTAAGAGAATCATGTCGTCCGCATAGCTAATGTGATTTAGGTATAGATTATTGATACGGCAGCCCGCTCTGGTGTCCAGGCGATTTGATAATTCATCCATGTATACATTGAACAGGATTGGGGACATACACCCTCACAGTAATATCTCTCTAATACTAAGCGAGCAAAGCCACGGGTAAAAAATTGTTTTAAAAAAACTTAAAAGTTAAAAGTTTATTGGATTTTTTTTTCAAATTAACTAATACGTAAGTCAGTTCCGGGAGTAGATATTATCTAAGCGGACAAACGTAAAATCTTGATAAAATGTTTTGGATGAGTGTAAAATTAAATCAAAGTATTTTAGATTTTCAATCCGTGATACAAAATGGTTGAGCATGAATATGCATGAGCCAAGGGTTTAATCCCAAATGGTAGACAACCCCGACATACGTGTTATCCAATCTGCATGCTGAGAGCAGCGTGGGAAATCTGGGAATTATCACAAATTGCTGTTCTAAAGTGTTAAGCAACGAAGTTTATTTTTCAATGTATATGTTTTACCGGAATTTTTAATTAAATTGTTTATTTTTATCTGTTTAACATTGATTTTTTTAAACTTTTTATATTGCGCAGTTTCCACGATAAATTTTACCTTATGACACCTAATAAACATAAATCGGTAAGCATATATGATATTTCTAATGGCTTAATTTATTTTACTACCTACATCGTTGTCTGATGCAGAAGAAACATGGGTTTGAAAATTATAAGCTTTTAAACGGTCGCGGAAATATTGGAAAACCTGAACGATTTCAAACAAAGGCTCTCGTTCGATAAAGTACCGAATGCATAAACACTTAACTATGATCTTTTCATTTCTGATGTGTGTTTTGACTGTAGGAAACAAAGCAAAAAAATAACCTGCTTATTCACCGAATGAATAAATTGTAAATAATTTTAGATGTTTATACAGCATTATTAAAATCATAGTACTTAATTTATTTTCTGTCATCCAATTTGTTTCACAATATATCAAAAACAGCCGAAATATGACTGGTTAATTAATGCTTTAAAATGGGTAGACACTTTTAATGTGTCATTTATTGTATTTTGAGTGAGTTTAAAATTTTAAAGTAAATAATAAATTTATCGTATGTATAAAGAAACTAAATACATTCATTTCTTTGCTAATAAGCATGTTTTAAATTTTACACAATCAATACACAACCATTTACTTAAGTAGACATGTGCTTAAGTAGACATTTTCGTCGATAATTTATACGGATTCAGAAAAAAATGTTCTGTCTCTTGTGTCTCTTGTCTCTCTTGGGTCTCTTGGGTCTCTTGTGCCTCTTGTGCCTCTTGTGCGTCTTATGCAACTTGTGCCTCTTGTGTCTCTTATGTATCTCGTATTTCTTGTGTCTATTGTGTCTCTTGTGTCTCTCGTGTCTCTCGTGTCTCTCGTGTCTCTCGTGTCTCTCGTGTCTCTCGTGTCTCTCGTGTCTCTCGTGTCTCTCGTGTCTCTCGTGTCTCTCGTGTCTCTCGTGTCTCTCGTGTCTCTCGTGTCTCTCGTGTCTCTTGTGTCTCTTGTGTCTCTTGTGTCTCTTGTGTCTCTTGTGTCTCTTGTGTCTCTTGTGTCTCTTGTGTCTCTTGTGTCTCTTGTGTCTCTTGTGTCTCTTGTGTCTCTTGTGTCTCTTGTGTTATTTGTTATTTGAGTGAACTGCATAATTTTATAAAATTTGTTTTTATGTAGATATTATCTATCCTTTGACTGAGTATTTTATAATTTCATGTACCTATTTGTATATTAACTGAGTTTTTATGAGTGAGAACATCGCTTAAACCCAATATAAATAAATTAATTAATTAATCGAAAAAATTTCAAACGCGTTTTTTAGTAAGGCCCTAAATACATAAATAAAGTAGGTAAAACATTCGCATACGCAACGCAATGGCTTTTTTAAACATAACATAAAATACTGTGTTTTAATACTTTGTTAAAAAAGAATATGTTATAAATAAACAGAAAAAGGATGGCACAAATAAAGGTCACATACACATATATAAATAGAAATATCTGGGATTAGACCCGTCAAATTACAGACATTAAGTCTAGTGGCTAATTGCGACGTAAAACCTTTTCCTGCAACCTGCGTATAAATAAGGGACAAGTAAGTCACTGAGAGATATGATCCCTCGGAGTTTTGATGTAATGATAGAGCAAACAATGTTTCCCACAGGCCGTGTTCCACAAGCAACGACAGAGGAAACTCGATTTATAGAAGGACGCCTACAATAAACCACAAATCGTATTGTATTTGTATATTTGGTTATCAGTTCGGCTGAGTTATGGGCTACGCAAAATGTAATCCCGGAAAGAAATAGGAATACTGAATCGTTAGGGGATGTCGGTACAATATTTTTGTTTTGTAAAAATGTTTGAATTATGTTTTATGACACACAGGACTTTTTTGTTTGTATGTTGGAGAAGAGTTGGTGAAGGACCATTGGGATGCTAAGGTTATTCAGTCAGTCGACGGCATCGGAAGTAACTTTGTTTAATTATAATATTAATTGGATAATTTGTAGAACGCCGTTTTGGTGAAAAATCACCTCAAGGGCACGTTGTACAATTGACTATGAGTTTTTAGACTCTATCTAATTTTATTATTTACAAAAAGATACAGAAAACATACTTACTTGGCAGGTCACTTCCAATAAACACACATTTATTAGAAAGGTTATGCTTAGAGAAAATAAGACTTCATTTAAAACGAAATGGCATGATTTTACATTTGCTACTCTTTATTACGTGTGATGTTACATTTATAAGATAAGTGGCAAAAGTAGAGTTGATATTTATTTTCAAGTTTTGGAGAAATTAGGAATCTTTATGACTGGATATTTTTTTTGATGAAATGACCTTGAAAGCTTCTTAATTGCTTACATTTTTGTTGTTTACAATGTCACGGGTTGTGAAGGTTAATAAGTTGTCAATAAGGGCTGTGAAGGTCAATTGGTTGTTTACAACGTCACGTGTTGTGAAGGTGGAAGGTTTTGACTTTATGGAAATTACTTTCTGAAAAGGTTAGTTTCAAGTTTAGCTCTAAATTCTGCCGAGTCTGTGATCATTGTTAAATCATGTGGCGGTCCATTATAGGCTTTATGTCCTGACACTCCGAAAGCTTACTCACTGAATTCAGTATCTGGTATGCACTTTGTTTTCTTCAACCATCCGATAACTGACGACGTTGCTGACCTAAGGGTTGACTGTCGAGAAGTTTTTCGAAGAGACTGGCGAGAGGTATGCCTCCGGGATTCTTCTACGATGTGTTTTGTTGTTTGAATAAGTTCACATTCACACAATTCAGAATCATAGGACCCATTTATTTCCAAAGATTTCATCTTTACTAGTGTACCTCTAACACATTTAACAAAAATATTAAATAATAAATAAGAGATATTACAAACTAGCCTTGACGTAAGTAAGTATTAAGATCACAGACATTCATTAATTTTGATGTCTAAAATTATTATACATGCATAGTTATGATAGGATTTACGCATTAATTACATACGTATTCCTCGAATATGCATAATAATAAAAGCATTCCGTCTACTTATACACAAAACAGAAAAATAATCTTCTATCCGTCCCTAGAAAATATTTTTTTCTGCTCCGCCTTCCTTGTGAGACTGGGGATGCAATAAATCCAATATATGTCCTGGCAAACTAGGAGGATTCATCTCGCATCCTCACATAAACAAACGCGGCCTCACGTGTACGTAATACCATGTTTTTCAATGTACAAGAACTTGAAAACGCAACTAAAATGCCAAGTGAATTGGGAACTCAAAGGGCGCACTCTAGTCGTGCATATGAAAAGAAGCTAGTGGATAGATAGCGGGAGGCGAGCAACTCTGATATTTCGTAGCCAATTTGGGAAGACTTCGAAGTACGGTGCGGTGGGGCCACTCCAGAGGAATGTAAACATGAAACTTTGTCGAGGGCATAAAATATGCTGGTTTGAGGAAGTCAAAGCACCTTTGAAACAGAACTGTGGGAACCATCACTAAGTACACTATACTGGAAGGTTTTAGCGTAGAGCGAGTAAGTTCCGATTATAATAACGACTATTATGTATGATAAAAATTCTCACATATTTAATTAAATGAAGATAATATTAGCGAAACTCAACCGAAAATCTGGAAACAGAAAAATCAGAAAAATATATTTGCACCTCTGGGACTCGAATCCAGGACCTTTCGCTTTCCGGAAAGCGTTTGTTGTTTCCATATTTTCGATTGAGTTTCGCTAATATTGTCTTCATTTAATTAAATATTACCATTTGAGGTTTTACTCATAAAGTTTAAAAATAATTCTAACATAACCTAATCTAACATGCATTTAAAATATCCCTTTTTTGAAATATTTAACACTTTTCATTTTAAGAATAAAGATAAATTTCTAGTGACAAAGTATTAAATAATAACAATAAAATTTGATATAAATGTGCCTTAGAATGTGATGCTGCGAGGAGGGACTTTTTAGGAGAGGAAGTTCTGGGAAAGAAAAAGGTATGAAGGGTGGGTAGGAATCTAGGAGTCAGTGTTTACAGGAATGACGGTCATATGAATCTATCCCTCCGCTCTCAACTTTGGGTCAAGAAAGACCAGCTGCAGAGGTATAAGGGTCTCTCTGAACTGGGCTCTCCCGATCTGGCCCACCACGTAGCTGCTAGGCAGGCGCTTCCGCCGCCAAGGCTTGAGCACGCCTCACCCGATGAACCCGAGCACTAGCAAAGTCATCAAAAGTAGAGAACCACTTGGGTTTATTTATGGCAGAAATGGCGGTTATCCAATAAATGGTTCACGGGTGACGTACTCACACCCGTTTCTCCCAAATAAGAAGGTTATTTTAACTGAAGCGTTAAAATATATATTTTGACGAATCTATCATGATGCGGGCATGAACCTGGTATGATAGTAGACTTAGCTCAAATAATAATGTTACACATAAAAAAAAAACAACGAATTAAATCAAATTGTAAGTATTTTATGAGGGTTTCTTTCCGTATGGATTATATCTTTCCGGATTATATCTAATCTAAAATAATATTCATAAAAAATGTCAGCCGGTTTTCCCATCCTTCTCATCCCTTAACTATTTTTGGAATAATTAACCTTTGCTTCGCTATCTACAGTCGAGAAGGTAAAAGCACTTCAAACGATGAATAGTGTAGAGGATTTGTGAAAGACGCAAGGATTAAAATCTGAATATTTCAACGAGCAAACTCATACATTATTCTATCTGTCAAATCAATCTTAATGAGACAGGACCGAGGGTAGTGATTCATCCCTGACTCCAGGCGTATCGAAAATCAAAGCCTTCCCCATTGAAGGTTGTATAGACGCCATTGAATGGGAACAATAGGTCGTGCCTACGTAATACGGTGCTATGTTTGTCGCTTGAAATATATTTCCAGGAAACTTCAGATATTTTCAGATATTTCCAGGATACGCAAGTGAACAAAGTGGGTTTCACAGTATATAGATACGGTAGGTATAAAAGCCATCCTATAAATTGATTGATAAAGACATTTCCATCAGTTCACAAAGAATACATCACAAGGATTATTACGTACACCTTGACAAATAATGCTCGTGGTATTAATTTTAACAAACATTGATAGGATTCACATTTAAGCCAAGGATAATGGGAGCGTTATTTTATCTTAACATTAAAATTATTTATTTGCGATTACATCTCTTATATTATTTTTCCACTAAGATGATACTCATCCAGAAATTGATTTTCTTCATATTTCTACACGGTTTGGAAACGTGGACACTTACAATCAGCGAAAGAAAGCGGATAGACGCCTTCGAAAGGCAACAGACACAAATATGTAAATTCTGGAAGACCCCAAGTGGTTTACTACGTTTGGTGACTTAGCTGAGGTGCCAGAGTTCATGGGGTGAGGTTTTTTCAGGTCTTGGCGGCGGATGCGTCTGCCCACCAGCTGGGTAGCGGGCGAGGAATGGAGGAGCCTTGTCCACCGTGGAAGTTTTTTATTTATTTATTTTTATATGGATTCACATTGAGCTTCGAGTGGAATAGCATAGATCACTGTGTGCATAAATCTTAATCTTTTTAAATTTTAATATAGTTTTGTATTTAGGTAAAAAGGCTATGTATTTTACATGTGATTACCGCAGAAGAGTCACAACTGCTCCAGTCAACTCTCAAAGCCAGTGAGATGGCATCCCCAATCGGGGTATGTTGTAGTCTGAAGATAGTGGGGAGGGGAAGGAGATGGGGAAGAGGAAGGTAAGGAAGCACCTGGATATTCAAATCTAGTCACCAAACATGGCTAAAGCCATTTCAAGCAACGTTTTAATTATTCTTATTGGTGGTCTTACATTAGCGCGATACTGAGAGTACCTTCCACTCTGGAACGGGCGGCAAACATACTATATGTTGTTCTTAATTAATTAATTGTGAAAATAACACAAATTAATCAAATAACTTTCATTTAAAAACCCACTCTGCAGGTTTTTGCTGCTAGGCTTTGCGGGTGGCTTTTGGTTCGGATTCGCCCAGTTTAAGGTTTCAAAAAGAGCCGGTTCCTCAGATCCAGTGACAGCTAGTCACCGGGACAAAGTAAGACATCTTTTGGTATTGCTTTAATTCGGTTCTATTATGAAAGTCGATTTTAAAAAACTTAAGAACGTAAGAAAACGGTTTTGCGAAAGGCGCGGCGTCAGAGATGTACTCAAAGCCGGGTCCTTAAATTTCAACCGTAGAGACGCTAGGCTATTAATACTGTCAGATTTTATTTTTGCCAAAGCCGGGATTCGATCCCGCGAACGTCGGATTGCGAGTCAAAAGCCTTACCTCTAGACCACGCCGGCGGGGTGTAGGGGTCACGATCCTTATCAACAGGAATCAATTTAAGAAAAATACTATTTTTATTAAATAATTTTGTCAGTCATTGAAATAAATCGACTTAAATCTTGAATAAATATTGGTTTTGTTCAGAAAACTATCTTTCATCTTCCATCATTTCTCCGTATATCATTCAATCTCATTCTTTATATTTCACCCGCATTCGATCTGCACGTAATCTCCCATAACAATATCATAATCGGTTCCTTCAAAGAAGTTAAACCGTCGGAGCATTATCGTATGTAATAAATCTTGTGTGGAAAAAAACGGTCTTCAGTGGGATTAGAACCGGGCTCCGATCGCGCTCGTTTGCACCGCTCTCCCACCGAGGGTAATCCCTTTTGAAATCGAGATATTTATGAGACTAAAATAATCCTTTATTGATTTCTTACTATGCTGGTGTTGACTACAAAATATTACGGTTTTGTTCAAATTAATTTATTTTGTCTACCTACAGCATAACATGTAGTAATTTCCGTTATCTGTGCTGCTATTCGTCAGTTAGACCTGCGTGAAATCTAGTTCAATTAAATCAAATTTGCTTTGAATTTAAGTGTAATTTTCAAAATTGGAACTGATCGTTTGAATAATTCAGACAAGTGATAAAGTGCCAATAAAATATAATATTTTTTTAAATATGTAAAATAATATCAGACCTTCTAATAATGTCTGCCCTAGTCGAACTATAATATGCAAATTCAAAAATAATAATTAATTTTTCAGTTATGATTTGATAGGAAACAATGCACTGGATCCAAATGTTGCGGTGCAAGTTAATTTTATTCATTTTTATTTTATTTTAAATGCACATTTACAGTTAAGAGGAAAATAAACGCTGGAAATATTTCGATTCTCATGCCTTCAAAATTTGAAATCGATCGTCTTATTTGCACGAGGCAAGTAAGCGAAAAGGTGGTTTTTATTTATTTTGAAAAACATTTTTTTTTTAGTGGTTACGCTTATATTTTTTGTTATGTAAATAATAATTTTATTGTAATTTCAATGCATAGAAAATCTAGTAAAAGCTTCAATGTACCCATAGCATATTTTTGATGTTCGTAATGTAAACCGATTCGTCGTAAAGATTAATCTAAATAGGTTTTCACGTAGAGCTTCATCTTAACATAAACACGCACGTCAGTGAATTATTTATCTTACATAATAAATTATTTTAACAGTTGGTTTTCCAAACAAAATAAAATAAAATTAAAATTAAAATGCATTTTATTTTTTAAAGTAATAAAAACATTTTTAAATCGTTGAATATTCCGTCGAAAAATATCTATGTAAGGGGACAGGAAATTAAATAAAAGATTAAATTCTTCGAGCGGCATTACTAATGGTGGGTTAGTTCTGCATCTCGGAACAGCAAAAGTTCTGTGAAGTTATCGGGAATATAAAACTCAATTTTTGTATAATATCGGGAATACAGATATTACCGTTCAGAAGATTATATGCTGTTGTCAGCAAAGCAGTTTTCCTTCTATCGGCGATGCTATTAATACCCAGCATGCCGGACAAAAAGGCTGATGGATATAACCATCCATATCTCAGAAATTTCTTTTGTACTTTCTCTACCATTTAAGAGTAAGTTAAATTCACCGATCCTCAAATTATATATTGATCCCAATATCCAAAATGCTACGTACTAAATTATAGTATGGCACACGAATCGCGGCCGAGCTGCAAAAATATCTGGAATTGCTTAGTACAAATCCAAGCATTCTTAAAGCTTTGCTGTATATCGTTTCTATGTGGACATGAAATGATAGTGGACATTTTTTTTTTTTTTTTTTACATTAACTCCACAACTCCACTATGTCATCTTTGAGGATGCTGTGTGGAGGGTGTTTTTGAGGAGAGGAAGGAGTGAACATGGGTCTTGAAGAGACCCATATTGTAGGAGGGAGGAAACACAGAGGCCGGCAAATCGTTCCACAGCCGAGCTGTTGAACTCAAGAACGAGTCGTAGAAACGACCCGTTCTCATGTGACTAATGTCAACCGTGTACAAATGTTGAGCGCGCGTTTGGCGTGTTTCCCGACTATGCACCGGTGCCGAGGGGATCAATGACGCTAGTTCCTCGGAGCATCTTCCATTGTAATACCGGTAGAACAAGGACAGCATTCCCACCTGGCGCCTGTGCTCTAAAGATTGCAATCCGTTAGTTAAATTAGGAGGATCTATCAAACGGACCGCCCGTTTCTGCACAGAGTCAAGGGTTTTTTTCAGGTATTTTGGGGCTCCAGACCAGAGGTGGCTGCCAAATTCAACCGTGGGGCGCACTTGCGATTTGTACAGGGCTAGCAGTTGTGTACTATTAAAGTATCTGCGTGCCCTGTACAGTATGCCCAGTTTCTGAGAGGCTAACTTAACTCTGGCCTCGATGGAGCCCCCGTACCTGAGCTGGTCACTTAGAGTTACACCAAGCATATCAATGGAAGGCCTGGTCGGGAGAATGCTTCCGTTGAAGGAGACCAGATTATCATTTCGATCCCTTTTAGACGTGATCAGACATGATTGGGTCTTTGAAACATTAAATTCGACGAGGTTATTCTTACCCCAAGAGGAAACATTCTCGAGGTAACCGTCCATTCTTTGTTTCAAAGCCCTCCGAGCCATTGGGGTTTGTGAGCCCTTTGGAGGTTTGTCAAACAAAAAGCAATCATGGACTGTACTGTCATCCGCGTAGCAATGAATCGGTGCACACGTCAAGAGGTCATTGATGTGCAACAAAAACAAAGTCGGAGACAGAACCGATCCCTGTGGGACGCCAGCATTTATCGAATGCGAGGAAGAGGTGAAACCATCAGCAACCGCCTGAATCGACCTCTCCCTCAAAAAGTCGGCAATCCACATACACAAGGATGCGGGAAGTCCGTAAGAAGGCAGTTTGTTGACAAGCCCTCGGTGCCAAACCCGGTCAAAGGCCTTGGAAATATCCAGTGAAACCGATTGGGTTTCACCAAAACGTTCCAGGCACCGCCCCCAAACATGCGTCACATACGCGAGAAGATCACCGCACGAGCGGTTCCGCCGGAATCCGTATTGACGGTCGTTAATAATTTTGTTCTTCTCGAGGTATGTGAGCAGTTTGTCGTTGATCACACGTTCCATCACTTTTGACAGAACAGATGTGATCGCTATGGGGCGGTAGTTGGCCGGGTTGGAGCGGTCACCCTTCTTTGGAATAGGGTGAATGATCGCTTTTTTCCAACCGGAGGGCACAGTCCCAAACTTCAGGGACATTTTGAAAAGCTTCGTCAAAATTGGAGCTATTTCTGCAGCGCACCTCTGCAATACCAGGGCAGGTATTCCGTCAGGCCCACTAGCTTTATTAACATCGAGCCCTCGTAAGACTTGGAGTACATCCCGATGCCGGATCCTCAGCTTTTTCATATGAAAACCGCAGTGAGGAACCGACGGCGGGATAGCACCTTGATCATCGAGGGTCGAGTTTTCCGCGAACATTTTGCCTAATAAGTTAGCCTTTTCGGCGGCGGTATTAGCTAGAGAGCCGTCAGTTCTGGTAAGAGGTGGCAGACTGGATTTGCAGAAATTGCGACCTATTGAGCCCGCAAGCGACCAGAACGCTCTGCTGCCATGCGGGCATGCAGCCAGCTTTCTGCTGATCTGCAGGTCGTGCTCAAATTTCGACCTATTTATGATTCTCTTGCTTTCCTTTGACATTTTGTTATAAACTATTCTGTTTTCGGACGTTCGAGATGTGTTGTAGGCTCGATAAGCCGCGTTTTTTCGTCGCACTGCTTCAGAGCATTGTCGACTGAACCACGGCTTTGAGCCCACACCAGTTTCTTTAACAGTGGATTGGATGAAGCCATCCATCGCAGACGCGATGACTTCACCAATTTCCTGGGCACATCTTGAGGGATCCGAAGTCCGAAAACAGACAGTTGACCACGGAAAAGCATTAAAATGTGCCCGCAAACCGAACCAATCTGCAGACCTGTAGTGCCACACTTTTCTTTTCAGCCTCTCGTTTGGCGGTCTGAAGGTTACGGGGATTGACGACGTCACCAGGCAGTGGTCCGACGATCCTAAAGGCGCTGTGACGTCAATCTTGTAACCGTGTGGCACAGTGGTTAGAAACAGGTCTAACAGATTAGAGCGGTGAGACTGGACATCAGGAACCCGTGTAGGCTCCTGAACCATTTGCTCCAGTCCGTGGCAAAGGGCAAAGGATTCCGCTTGTCGTCCAGCTGAGTCTGTTGACCCTGAGAACTTCAACCAAGGTTCGTTATGAACATTGAAGTCCCCCAGGACCACAAACTCTGCCGTAGGGAAGCGGGGCAAGAGGTCATCAATAGTGTTGCTTAAATGTTTGAAGAGCTCGGACGTGTCTAATTCGTTTAGGTTTGGTGAACGGTATAAACACGCATAAAACCTTACCGTACTGGCAAGATTGACGCGCACCCACATTACGTCGAATCTGGAGTTTTCCAGATTCAACATTCGCACACAGTTGACGTCAGCTCGGCTGAAGAGACAGACACCTCCCTTGGGTCTGAATTTGCCCACGAGGGTGAAGCCCGGGCAGTCCAGATAGGAGGCGTCAGGAGGCTCGGCTATCTGTGTTTCGGAGAGGAAGAGAAGGTTAGGACGTTGGGAGAGAAGGTGGTGGTGGACGGAGTTAAGGTTTTTGTGCAGGCCGCGAATGTTGGTGAAATTCACCAACAGGACATGAGGTGCTTTCCAAATCTCTAGAGACAACAATATGCTGAAAAGATGAAAAAGACATATTGTAGTTACAGTAAATTGTTTTGTTTGCCTTGGTGTAGCACATGTTGAAAGTAGTTTTTGAGCGTCGGGATTACCAAGGTTGAAAGAATTGGTTCCAGAGGCTGAGGAGCTGGTGGAGGATGTTTGACCTGTGCTCTGTCTTCTCATCAGACGAGTGTATATTAATACTCAACCATGAGGAATAGTCAGGCTCCTGGGGGTCGCGGTACTTTCAGGCCGCGATCCTGTGTTCAATGATTATACTGGATGATGATTGATAACACTGTACTCTTATTTGAGTGATTTAACATTTATTTAAGATTTTAATAATTTACACAATTAGTGTTCACGCATGAAACGGGTAGAGAGGTACAAAACGCGAACGGGCTAGGAATCGAGTGCTAGGAACGGAATAATTTGCACGGTCATTTTCGGAGCGGTGCCGAGATATTTTTCGGAGAGGTGACGGTGATGCCACACGTAAAAATGAATGTAAGTGATGCCCATACACATAATGGAACATACAGAGTTTCGGTGTAAAGTGCTCTAACGTCGGGAGATGATTCTACATGATGGAGAAGTATAAAATATGGAAGTCTATTATAACATTTTTCGATAATTCTTTGTTTTTTTTTTCACATACAAAAATATTTATCTGAAGAAGAATTATTTTTCCATATAAACATTGTACTACTCCTCCGGGCACCTTGTGTAACCAGAACTAAAGAAAAAGCAAGCCTTCATCTTACCTGATAATAAAATATGGTGTAATTGCCTTCTGGTTCTGAGAATTGTTCCGAGACTCGTGTTTGGCGTATATTTTCTTTTTGTAATAATAGCAACACACATGTGGGTATACTATGTAGTCCAGCAAATAAAGCTAAAGAAAAGAAGTCAACCTCGAAATGAAACGGAATAAGCTAAAAAATTGTATAAACCATTATTTTGGCATTCTTAATGTTGTCTCAAAATCTCATAAAGTCATATATGAGCGTCCTTAGATATTCAAGGTCAGACGTCACAAAAATCAGTTTTTAGGAAATATCTCGCTTTCTTTGCCTCAAATCGCATTTGCATTTGATATAAAAGTTATATATTATAAAATTCTCTACATATATTGTCTTTAATATTTTTTAAATACGCTTAACGGCTTTTAAGATAGAGCGCGAAGAATTATTCCCAGTAACTGGGATTCGCGATTGACCTCGTAAATTGACTGGACTAGCATAAACAAACTGAATACTAGTGTGTGGTGAACGTTTATACTTATCGCTAAATATATGATTTATTTAATTATTCTAATTGAAATGGATTAAAAAAAATGTTGCATTTTTTTGGAATAAGAAGAGTGTTTTATTTCAAGTTTTGTGTACCTACCAAATAAATATGAACTTATTTAAATTATTTCTAATGTTATATTATTTCTGGTCAATAATTAAAATTGCATTTTGTTTTTTGTTTTTAATTTAATGAGTATAACCTCGAAAATGTAAGCGACACTCACTCAAAAATATGAAACAGAAAAATCATAAAAAGATACCGTCACATCTAGGAAACGAACTATGGACCTTTGCCTTGCCATTTCTGATATTTCTATTTCATATTTTCGAGTGTGTGTTGCTAATATCGTCTTAATTTATAAATATTACAATCTGAGGTTTTCGTTAGCAATAATGGATGCATTTATCCAAGAAACTATCTACAAAGCATTTAGTTCGAGTTGAATTTTGCAATCATACATAAAGACAGCAGCCAATCAAAATGTGTCTTAAGAAAATGAAGATAATGTCGGTAGTTTTTAGTCGAATTATGATGCAGTTAAAGATTACCAAATCGGATAGTGTCACATTAACTCAGTGGCAGGGCTCCGCACCTGCAAGGTAAAGGTCCTGATTTCGTTTCGTTTCCTAGATGTAATCGTATCTTTTTCTGATTTTTATGTTTATTTTTTTTCAATGAGTGTCGCTTATATTTTCTTTATTAATTAAAATTGTATGCAATATGTTCTCATTTCAAAAATAAATCAGTTAAAAAAAATGTTTGTTTATTACATTTCCACTGTTATCTTCCAATGTTTAAAAATCTGAAAATTCTGACAGTCACAGACATATATATATAATGGAGTTATGCATGTTAGTGTGATCATCTCCAGTCAAGTTCCCACTAAAAAACTCAACACATAAATGCACTACAAGGTTCACAGAATACTTATCAATAACAAAAGCAAACAAAGCAATGTTCCAAAATGGACCATATAACAACCTTCCACAAAACATTAAACAAATTCAAGATACACTCAAATTCAAATCATCACTAAAAACATTTCTTCTACACAAATGTCATGATACTCTAAATGAATACCTTATGTACGAGTAAGTTAACTTTGTTTTTTTTTTTTTTTATTTTCTCACGTATTGTAACATTTAATTGTTTGGTTTTATAATACATGTATCATATAATATTTGTATTTTTTGGTTAGCTGGAAGAAATATAATGTATCTTTAACCTACACCTTTTGTATTTTTGTGCAATAAATGGTTTTGAATTTAATTTTTTTTTATGAATTACTTCATTGCCATTTTTTTATGAATTGCGTCATTGCCATTTGGCAGGATGGATTCCCAAAGAACTTCAGAGCAAAAATGTGTCCATAAAACTTTCTCTGATGGTTACGCATAAATAATTACTTAAATGCAACCATTTGTAAATATTGTGATTGTTACAAACACCAACCTATCTGGCGGCTGCTTCTATCTTCATATTATAATAAATAGCGCAGATACAATGAGGTAAAGATTTAAAATATGCATTAGGTTTTCAAACTGAAGCCTTTTATTTTTTGTTTGTTTAACAAACATGGAAATACCTTATGCCAAAAGTTTTATTTTTTTGACAAGCAGTGCCGCTGACACTTAGATTGAATTCTAACCCCAGCCCGCCGCCAGTCAGAAGTTTCCCGTCGGCGTATCACGACAAGCCCCGGAAAGTATGAAAAACGGGTCTTCAACAAACTACAGTTTGCATTCCACAACTTTTATTTTGACGTCGTATTTTATTACACCAGGTGCCTGCAATTTTGTGATATGAACTGGAATTTTTCGATGGTACCAATTAGCTTGGGTGTAAAAACCTTCGTTTTTAATTGACTTTTAATTTGTCAGGTTCGTTAAAGGCTCTCTTCTGCTGCATTCAATGTGGGGTTAAATCCAAGTCGTGAAATTTCTGGATATTCCATTTACAGAAAAGTTCACACAGTAGGCAATTTTAATCCATTTAATTGCATATTTAGCCAGTTAAATGGTTATTATATGAATATGAATAGATTCAATCAAATACGAACGCCCATCGAAGACATGGCGCAACCAAGTCAATCAAATGAGATAAATTTTAGAGTCTCAGGCCATACAATTAGAGAAAAATCACTTTTTCATCTTCCACAATGTTCTACCAATCTCAGACAAAATGCTTTTATATTCTATCATGCAATATATTTGATACGAATTTTAATGATGCAGATATATTCTTGTGTAATAAAGAACCTTCAAAAAATATGTTATAGCTAACGTTAAATAATTTTTAATACCCTTTTGCAAGTTATCATGTTATTGCTGTAAATAGTTCGATTTGAGTTGTAGGTACACATTATTAAGGTTGCTGTTGTGTATTTGTGTTCTTAGATCTTCTTAATTATTTATTTAACATTTACAATGTTGTATTTTTGTAACTTGTTAGCTCACGAGTACGGAACCGTTATGTTTTTTTTTACAATTTGAAATTAAGTGAAAATCTATTATTGGATTTCATGTGTGTTATTAACTTTATTTTTTTAAATGTTAATAATCTGTTGATTTCCCAAATAAATAAAATACTTCAGAAGGTTATGTCGAAACTTGGAGTGTGTGCCAGGACAGAGTTTTGTGGTGATCTATCATCTTCTCTGCCTACTCATAACCTAATGTTAAGTGAATTTTATGAACCGATTTTCTACAAATAATTTCACTGGTCAAAGTGGTGATGCTAAAAGCGATTTAAATAATATTGTTTTTTTGAAACAAGCTGTGGGTTTCAGAAATACAAAATAAAAACTACACCTGTTTCTTTTGTTGACTACCTCATATTAAGGTACGTTGGACGATACGGGAAGCAAGACAACAAAACTTAAACAAAAATTCAATCCGTGAAAAATTTCACTCGAGAAAAACTTTTCAGTTTGGAGTCCTGTTAAAGTTTTCTGTTGAGAATTTTCAACAATTTCCGAGAGATTCATAAATTCCGATGCATATCAACGCCGAGGAGCATAAAATAATATAAACGACCACAAACTTTTAAAATCTTACGATTCTCTTGGTATATATGTAGTATTTTAAAGTGTGCTATGGTGTATTCTATAATAAATTGTAATAATATAACATTCTAAGGTTTTAAATTACTTATAACCATGTTCAAATAACAAAATAGTTTATTAAAATCATTATTACTTCTTCTGGGGCAAATCTTTATACATAAAAATGAATGTTTCTTTGTTCGTCCCATGCGTTTCTAAACCATTCATCCGATTGCGATGAAACTTTTGGCAAGTTGTTGTACGCACGCCCGCGAAGGTTTCTATATCCACTGGTGAGCTCTGGTTTATGAAATTTGTATAAGAAATTTGCAATAGTTGCGCGCAAGTTGTTGTTGTTGAAACATGTGTATTTCATATTATTTAGCGGCAGGGAGAGAAGACGGTGGGAGGAGAAGAATCTTGGAGGGGGGGAGGGTTTACGGGAGAGGAGGGTAAACGCGGGAGGGAAAGAAGGGTAGGAACATGTACGTAGACACGCAGGAGAGGGGCGACTGAGGGGTGGGGGACAAGGGAAGGGCAGAAAGAGGGATTGCAAAGAAGACATATTAGCGGTAGGGGATAGCAGAGGGTAAATTTGGAAAATCCATGTTTTCTAACACGGACAGCTGTACGTGGCCTATACGTCGGAAAACCTTCTGTTTTAATCGTGAATGCATCAGACAAAACCATCAAAAGTATTATTTATTCAAAATCACAGAATTAAACCAAAAACACTTTTTTTCTTTTAGTTTCATTGCAACGCATAACAGGTACTTGCTAGTATTTAATAAAAATCAAAATAAAATACAATGGACTGCATAATGCCAATGACAAAGTTTACAAGAAGGGGTGATAAGTCATTGGGTTTAACACTTACACTATCACCGTACTTGGAGAAGAAGATTAAGACAGAACTTGTGAAGTGCAGCAGACGGAAATTAGATTTGG
Source organism: Glyphotaelius pellucidus (assembly GCA_936435175.1). Classification (NCBI taxonomy): domain Eukaryota; kingdom Metazoa; phylum Arthropoda; class Insecta; order Trichoptera; family Limnephilidae; genus Glyphotaelius; species Glyphotaelius pellucidus. The sequence continues at coordinate 9,587,356 of OW386551.1, read as the reverse complement.
TGTGATTAGTTAAAGTTCACTGCGTATAGGTGGTTCTGAGAAATTGCAGAATGCAGTTTTAAATAGTGGCACTATTTTTTCGTATTCATATTTTAGACAAAAATGCTAGAATTTCTCGACAGGCAAGCCATTTATCTATTTGAATTTTTGTTTTGTATGATGAAGCGGAATCTTCTTAGTGGAAATTAATCAGCTTCCCGAAATTCGAGCTACCTAAAAGACTCATTGTCGATGGCAATGCATTCTATCTTATTTTTGTGGCCATTATCCATACACACATTTACATATACGCATTTTTCTGAAATTCGAAGATTCGGATGATAAACGCTCAAAACTTGTGCGAATACTAAATGTAGTTTGCGTTTTAAAATGGGTCAGTTCACTGGGTAGATAAGTATTCAAATATAATTAAAAGATATGTACCTAATCAAATTATAAACATAACAATACGTTACATGAATAAGGAATTAAACAAATTTATAACCTTAGTAGGTGGTTGCGCAAATCAATTCGTTCGCAGGCGGGTGCGGTGTGATTCTAAAACAACAATTATTGAAAAACTACTCAAAGGAAAAGGAAAAGGAATAGGTATTGCCAAAACTCACCGAGTTCACTAGACATTTGCCGCTGGTTCTGTGGTCCTTTAACAATTCTCCCTTTGTCTTTATAATAGTTCACTTATATACGTAAACACGGTTACTTCTGCAGCCGCGGCGGTGATCCAATAAGTTCCCAAATTGAACTTATGGCGTTACTTTTCAATTAAGTAAGATGCACAAATTTTCTCCGAACTCGAAACGGGTGCGTTTTCAACAAGTCAAATAAAAAACAAGTGAATGCGGAAATCGAACGTTTTATTTGTTTAATCTTGGCGTGGGATGGGTAGGTACTTGGATAAAGGAACTGGGCAGGTACTTGGGTAAAGGAACTGGGCAGGTACTTGGGTAAAGGAACTGGGCAAAGGGATAAGCAGTCTTCCAGTAGGTACTAAATCAAACAAAAAGAACATTTATTGGCGCAAACAGTAGGTATATAAACAAATAATTTACAAGCATATAAAAGCATTTATTTGTTTTGATTTTTTTATTTATTGATTCGCCTTCAGAATGCATCACATAATTATTATAGTATGCTTTGCGGGGAATTATTTTCTTCAGAACCTCCTATGTGGAGCTAATGTAATAAAAATAATATTCTGTTATTCATGGGCCGGTTGTTCCAAGATAGGTAAAGGGTTTTCCAATAAGAGGTGTTATTTTGATATTCAAAGAAAAATGCCATTTTTTAATTAAAAAAAAGAGGAAGGTATGCTGTTAATAGTGGAAAATAACATCAGGCAAATGATCATGAAATTTTCCATAACCAGAAAGATCAATGGTTTCGTTGCTTGTGTGGCACGTAGCGCCGTCTTGTTGAAAGTAAACGTTGTCCAGATCAATACCATCCAATTCCGGCCATGACGAGATGCGACAATTTTGCTTGTTGACGAAGCCACCGAGGTGGAAATGGGCCTCATCACTCAAAATGATTTCAAAATAACACCTCTTATTGGAAAACCCTGTACAAGAAAACAAAAAAGATAAGAAAACTTGAATTCTGTGAACCAACTCGTCTTTTGATGTATTATGTTTTGTAAATTGATTTTTTCAAGTTGTTATCAGTCGATGTCATAAGGAAGATGAAAATGCTCAATAAAATAACTTCAAATTAATGCTTCAATTTTTTACTGCAAAATTAACCATTTTAATTACTTTTAGGTTTTGTTGCATACCGGAAAACCTTTAATTAAAAAATGTTCTCCATTCGAGGAATAACGACGGTGTTTATTCAGTTAATGGCCTGTTAACAATGTTGTGACGAGAAGCCGGTAATTTAAAATAAACAGCGACCTTTGAATAAGGGTGCGGGTTTTAAAAACGTATTGTCAAAACAGCAAACAAAACAAAACAGGAAAAAAATTCACAAGCGATGATGACATAAAGAAACATGGCTGAATTTTAAAAGCATCATCGAAATTTATTTACATTCCAGCAACACGATGATAATGGGTATTATATGATTACCTTCTTATTTGGGTATTGTTTTGTAAATTCTAAATACGTGGGTCTCATGTTTCACCTAAATGTATTTACAACATGCACCGAAAAAACAATACATATTTTTTATAGGCGTCCTGCACTATTCGAAAAACTGTACTTTTAGATGCGTAATAATAATTATTATTTTGTACAATTAAAATTTAAACACATTTAGCACTTTGCTTACAACTTATTTTAAGATACGCCTAAACCTTGGACTAAACAAACTGGAACAAACAGATGTCGCAAAGTATCTAGGACTTTTAATTGACTCACGGCTTTCATGGAAAAATCATTTTGACCATGTTAAATCGAAGATTGCTCCGGTGACCGGTGTAATGTACAGGTTACGTAGATTGCTTCCCAAAGCCATACTGCGATCATTGTACTATGCTATGATTCACTCCCACTTGGCATACCTTTCGGGTATCTGGGGTTTTGCTACCAAAAAATTGATATCGGAGGTGCAAATAATCCAAAATAGAGCCCTACGTAACATTTTTGGCTTGCCTTGGGATACACATGTTAAAGGTATTTACCGTCACGCACTTGTATTACCATTTAAGATTGTTCCTAGCTTTGAGATAACAAACCATCTTAAATATTATTCAGTGCAACACCCACACAAATATAAAACTGAACTATAACAACGACGTTCACCAATATAATACACGACAATACAACAAACTACATATATCAAAAATACACTCAACAAAGTTCGGACTGAAATCATTAGAATACATTGCGTACACTAACTATAACAAATTGCCTGAAGAATTAAGACAGGTAATATATATGCCTCTAACAAATCTCGAAACGATATATTGAAATCCTACCAATTGTACCAATTGGCGATCCCTTAATGAGTTTTGATAACTCATGGGAATGCAACTTCGTTGTATGTTTTATTTAAAAAAAAAAAAAATTTAAAAAAAAAAAGATGCAGGAAAATATTAAATACCGAGACATATTTAAAAAAAATATCAAAAATTGAACCGTCGCCCGGAAGATTTTTGTATCCAACAATATTCTAGTTCCGAGAAAAATTAGGAAAAACGAAACCAGTAATATTTTATAACATTTTATATTTAAAATACATAAAACATACAATTCTTAAGAGTTTTAATTAAAAAGTCGTCCAGAAAGGCGAAAATTCGAGTTTTTTACTAAAATTTACGTTGAATTTGTGGAATAATGTTGTATATAAACACTATCAAATACATCATTATTCCACAAAAGTTTTTTTTTACTCTTTGTACCTTACAGAAAGAAACACGCTCTTCTAACATATGTCATTAACACATGTCATTGATGTTTTTGAGCTTAAAAAGCAAAAAAAAAACGATTTGTATAAATGAAACCATTTACGTTCTGTATATTGTCTTGAGATCAACATACAACATTGTTCCACAAAACTGTTTCAACGGCGTAAAAGCAGGCTTAATAATATTTTTTCTGAACAAATTCTACTTTCCTGCATTCTTCAGCTTCTTGGTTTTGAAGAATTTCTTGTTGAAGCCATAAGAAGTTCGTTTTCTCCTTTTATTCCCATAAATTATACCATGCGCCGTGATTTTGATAAATTGCATTATATAACATTCTTCCACAACCCAAACTTTAAAAGGCTGCCACAAGCTTAAAAAAATTTTTCATAACCATAATTTCTACTTTAAAAGATGCGTATTAATATGCCCAACATTGTTCCATCAATAACTCAACATTGATAGTTTTGTTGGATACAACATTATTCCGGGCAAGGGTTCAATAAATATTTGATTTTTTTAACTGGTTAACATTTTTATTTTCAATTATTCACAACAACAAATTTTTACTTCGGTTGGGATTGCATTTAACCTTCCTCGGATCCTCAAATACTATGTACACTTAAAGGCCTTCGGGTCATGTTGACCCGATTTAAAAAATGTGTTGTAATGGTTTTAAATTAAATACCAAATTTAATTATTTGTAGCACATCTTTATAAAATAAAAAACTGTTTCTAGTCTGTAATAGTGTCACAGCAAAATACGTAAGCATCGATACATTAAATATCAATCATATTATGAAATATGGCTATAAGCCACCTTCTTGTCATTAGTTTGTAACTATAGGCCGAAACCATTTTGTCTAGAAAATTAACTGCACCCTTTATTGCATTAAAGTCCATAATCATTTTAGGTTTCTTCTGCTCTGAATCATGTATTTCAATTTTGTTGTGGTTTGTGATCAACAAAATGACTTTTTTTTCGGAATGTATCAGACAAGAACCATCTTTGAATTGAATGGACCCTTTTCATACTCGGGTTTTATAGACTCAAGGAACCTAAAATAGAAAAAAATTATTTTCCTATCAAAAGAGACTTATCCATAATTTTATAATTCTGATAATAAGTGAATAGAAAATTAATAATTGTCATGAAATCGTTATAAATTATATTAATAATTTAGAGTTTTACGATCAGTTCAATTACAGTTTCGGATCATAATAACCCGAAGAACCAAAGAAGGTTAATGTCGTTTTAATTATTTCATCGGTTCATTAAAATAACCATTGAAAAACATAAGTTAAGGAATAAAACAACTAAAAGTGCCTTCCACACAAATTTGAATGGAAAAAAATGTGCCACTGACTTAGTACCTTTTGGTTCTAGATCATTTAGCATGGCGGTCTATCTCTCTTGCACTTGCCTAGAATTGTATATCGCCATCCCATCTGAATTACGTAATCAAGGTAAAACACAGTTCTGTAAGGATATATAAACCCAAAATGGGCCTATAATTGGATCACAAAACGCGCCCACAAGGCACATCTTGTGTTATTCTTAATTAAATGTTGAAAAAGCACTGATCACGGGAGTTTCAGAGAAAACCAGAGAGAGTTTTGATTTGCCTGTGCAGTTTGAGTATCTTTGCAACAAATGCATTATATTATTATGTGACAAAGTAGTCTTGACGCCACGATGAAAAAAGTAGCAATAGGAGATAAGTAACTACTGCTCCTGCTGCTGTAGCATGCTGATGGGTATTTTTCTTCGTTTTCTCACTGCACTATATGTAGCAATTTTATTTTTTTTCTTAAATGAATTAAGTGCTATGTACCCGAATCTCTCTCGCTCCGTTGGGCTTCTGCTGGGATTCTTGTGTGGAGTCATATTAACGAAGTGTATAATTTATTTGTGACACCCCTATAGTTTACATTTGCATCTATTTATAAAAAGCATACATAGTAAGCAGATTCTTGCATACACAGTACAATATAAGGAAAAAAAATGGAACACTCGACAAAAATTCTGCAGAAAATACTTAACTTTTAGACAGATTTGTTAAGTGTTACTTAAACAGGCATATTAAATTTTGGACGACTATTTGTGGGTAAACCATTTAATGGTAAACATATGTTTAATTTATCAGGTGACACCACGTCGCCTTAGTTCGTATTTGTCCAACAGACCATTAGAAAATTTTACGGGAGGATAAGGTTTTCTTTCATTATTTCAATGAAATATTATGAAAGGTGTTTAAGATAAAGCTTTTTCCGTAAAGGTTAAGGTCTTATTAGTTTAAATAATTCTTAGTTAAGTGATTAACTATACTTGTTAATCCTCTTTTTTTAATTTCAAAGTGGAGATTGAACAAAAACTAAAATGGTCTGTTGGACTAATAAGAACTGAGGCGACGATCAGTAAAACACTCCGTTTCAACAAATATTCCGAGTTTACTTTTACAATCTCGTTTACATGATGATTTTGCATTTTTTTATTCTACCCTGTTAAAATACCGTCCCGGTCCCTCTCCCTGAGTTTCTGTTGGAACTGTTTGTTCCATTTGCGAATTAGAAAAGAGTTATTAGTCGTCAAAAGTATTATCGTCATCATAACTCAAAACAAAAAGTAAGAAATCATCATACAGAATCTAAAATTTGTAGACCTCAGAAATGCAAACTGAGCTTATTTGGCTGCCTAGAAAAAGAAACTTTGGAAATAGATTCACGGTAATATGAACCCCGGAGTTTTAAACAAAAAAAACCCCGTCAAAATGGTGTGTACAAGTACATTCAACGACCACTTTACGGTAAATCAATAAATGTACAGACTTAATTCGAAACACGAGAAGCTTGCTAAAAGGTCCTTAAAATTTACATAGAAAAATTAATTGAATTCTTAAGAAAGTTATGAAATTTGGATTATAATTATTTTACAAATTCATGAATAATCCGACACCAAATTACTTACGTACATTTCAATTATAAACATCTAGTCCTTCAAAAATCATTTTATTTCATTAGATAAACTTTAAAAAATATATCATTTTCCGTACATTACTGACTAGGCATTCACTAAAAGTTAAAATAACAGTTTTTCTCTGATTTTAACAGAACCCGGGTCACGGGGTGAGGTTTGACTAGGACTTGGCGGCGAATGCGTTTGTCCACTTAGGGTGGTGGATTGCGTGGATGAGTCTGCTACTCCTGGATACATTAACCCCCAAAATTCTATCGGTTCCATGCCAAATGAGAATAAAGTCAACTCAACACTTCTTTGGAAAGTCATTAAAAAACGATGAAAAAAGTAATTTTAAAATAGCCAATAATCCTTACCTAACGTAACCTATTAAACTATTTTTTTATATATTTTTTCATCAATTTGAATGACTTTACCGAGATGGCTCTGAGTTGGTTTCATTCCGAGTTGTCCGGTCACCAATTCTATCCACCCCTCATTCATTTTCGCTTCCCCGAACTTCCCCTAATTCCTTTCCCTAAAATTACCCTAAAAACAACATCCCCAAAGATGGCATAGGTCCTGAGGAATTATTTTTTCTCATGACCTCCTGTATAAAGCTGTTATAAAAAAATTTAAAAGTGTTCAGTTCACAAGATAAGAGTGGGGAGGCTAGTAAGAACCTCGCAAAGGGGAGACCGATTATATTAATTCTCATTCTCTCGCAGGCTAAACCCTATAGATGTATGTGTTTGTCTCTTTTTAGTGTCGCTATTTTTCGTTTCACCTTCCCACTCTTAGAAGTTTTCACATCAAGAATTCTGTAAAGATGTTTTTGTGAGATCTTTTGTCAATGAGTTAATAAGTATATTAAATAAAGAAAAAAAATTAAATCATCATACTAGGCGACTGACTGTTCCATGGTGACCAATGGAGTATAGTTACTTTGCATGAAATATGAAGTGAAGTTTGCATGAAATATGTGATATAGTATAAATTATGCTAAAAATTGGAAAAATTATAATAAAAAGAAGAAATAATAATTGAAAGTAGAAAATAGAAAGGCGAAAAGGAATAAATTAGCATTAGATTATTAAAATATACATAACTTTTTTTTTCCTTTTTTTTTAGTACGTGTGCATGCAAGCACACATGCATATATAGGTGCACACATCTTTAAATATATATATATACACACACACATATAAACATACACCTATATAACCACATTCTCAAACATATAAACAATATATACACCATTATCCGAGTACAAGAAATAGGTTACTAATACTGTCACATTCACTCATCAAAAAGTCCAGTATATAACAATAATTCTCAGATTCCCAAAAGCCCACGTCGTAGGCACACCAATCATATAGACACATAACATCGAATACGTAACTTTTAATTAGAATATCAACATCTACCGTGGTTATTGAAACCTACGTCAATTTGGATAGGTAGGTTTTAGATCGGTTGGGACGTAACATCGGTGGTTGTTTGGTAGTTGCGGTCGGAGGCCAACAGTCAACAGATTTCAACCATTGGTTTTACATTACAAACCGTAAACTCATTAATGCTGCCTTTGTTCGATAACAAAAGCTTTTAGGCCGTGTAACAGTGCTACAAATGATATTGCAAGCTTCTAGAACTGTTGAGAGATTTTATGAATCTCTATGGCGGAGTTGTAAAACAGTCAGTAGGATCCATGTTAACGCTGAGAAAACTTTTAACTGTACCTAATTGTGATATTGTAGACAATGTGGAATATACTATGAAACGTTGCTTGAAATTGCTTTAGCCGTATTTGAAAACTGTGATGTACCTACTTTCCTCAATACCAGTGACTGAGATTACTTGAAAAATATGTTCGGGAAAACTTTAATTAAGATTGAGGTTCGTCGAGATTATAAGCTGTTTTATTTACGTTATCAAGGTATGTTATGAATATTTAACTTGACTAGACATCCGTTCTATTGAAATCATTGAATTGAAGTTATTCTGAGGCTAGGTAATCAACACTGCTGGAGTCTTGCTGTCTTTTCGTATCTCATCGGCTATATACGTAATTGTTAGAGTATTAGACATGCTTGAGGATAGTCGGCACTCTTCTAATTTACTACCTAACTGATATCTGTTAAGACAAATTCTACGACCCTCTCCCGTTTCCCCCGTTCCGCGAACCCCCCTCCCGGTTTCCACTCCCCCTCCCGCAATCTATACATTCAGTCCCGGTACATTCAGTTTTTAAACAGCTCGTGTGCCACATATTGCAATTTTTTAATACAAATTTCATAATGCCAGAGCTCACCAGTATATCTAGAAAATTTTGCGGACGTGACAACAACAACTCACCAAAGTTTCGATGAACGGTTTAGTAACGCATAATTTCATGTCCGCAGACCTCAATATTACACATAGAAACCATCGCGGGCATGCACACATCAAATCCCCAAAGTTTCATCGCAATCAAAATTATACATAACTAATTGTGTTTTTTTCTACACCAACGATATTTGTTGAAAGATATTGCAACTACATGCACAATCCTATATACCACGGACACCAAATCTTTCTTCAGCCTCACAACAAATCCCAATTAGGGATGCTATAGTCCCATTGGCTCGGGATAGTTGTTGGCAGTTGAGACTCTGCGGTATTCACATAACAAAATAACAATAACTGGTGAAACGATGCCAGTTTTTACGCTTCGATTCTGCTAGTGTAAACGTATATGACGTCATAAACGGTCTTCCTCACTAATTAAATTTCATACTTTAGTAGTTAGCTACGGCGCTAGAATATTATTTCGTGTAAAATTTCTTCGAAATCAAAGAAATTGTTTACGACGGGCCGCGGAATAAGGAATCAAAATAATTCCAGCCTAAATTCCAGAAGTAAACACGTATATTTGCACGGTTTTCGCTCCTAAATTTGATTTGAATAAAAACCCCTGCTTAGTATTTCTGAACCATTGGTATTAAGCTCACAGGAGAGGCCTTCCAAAATTATTGTATAACAACGTCCATGATCAATCAGTTCAATATTTAAAAGAAAATACGTAATGTTCATAATAAATACATTATTATTATTTATTAATAAATATTTCGTGATTTTATCAACCAGGCTCTTGCGCGTATTACGGTATGTACATACAAATAAAATCCATACTAATATTATAAATGCGAAACTGCTCGAGTTCGTTTATGACTCTTTCACGCATTAACCAACAAAAAGACTTTAAAAATTCATTCACCAATAGAAAGCTAAATTATATGCCCAGACTACAGGTTGTATATGATGGTAAGCTCTGGCGTTATGAAATTATACATATTAATAAATTATATTTGTTATACGTTTTCTGTCGCTAACAAAAGCGAGTTTTTGCTAACGTCAGAAAAAAATCGTTTCCATGGAAACAATGTTGATATATTTTTGGGCTCTATGCTGGTAGGCACTCAGTCTACTGATCAGCTACTACTGCAGAAAATTTAAATATTAGAATTCGTTTTTTTTTTTGGACAAGCTTGGAATAAATGTCAGATTTGAGTTCCTGTATTAAAAATATAATTTGTAACGATTATAAAGACTGAATGATAAATAGAGTATTTTTTTCAAATATTTAGAAGTTCGTTAATATAAATTAACGAACTTCCAAATATTTAAATAAAAATAAACATCCGAAATGTTTGTAAGCGCATAAATTCCGTAAGTAATTCTTTTTTTCTTTGAGCTATAGCATTATGAAATTTAGGTGGTAGGCGAGATGTTTGAAAACTGAATGTAAGGGAATGAATATATGGAATGCGGGAGGGGATGGGGGTGGGGTGGGGGGGGGGAGATAATTGATAAGTGCAAGCGCTACAGTAATTTCCCGTAATACCATGCGAGCGAAGCCGCGGGGAAAAGCTAGTAATGCTATATTTAAACACTATTTGACTTTTTTAGGCCCATGGTTGAGTCCGAAAACATTTAATTCAAACAAATTTAAGTATCTTTTACACCAGTTTCTTTCTTAAATAAAAATATTGTCCCACAAGTTATCCATTATTCATAATAATATTTTATGTACGTTTCTCTTGTTCTGTTACTTTTTATCGAAATACTTCATTGTATAAAAAGGATGATCGGCAAAAATAGAGCATTTTAGTCAGATTTTTATTGATTCAATTGGAACAAATAGAGCACATAAAGTGGCGTCAGCTTTTGTTGACTCAATAGAAAAAAATAGAGCACATAAAGTGGCGTCAGCTTTTGTTGACTCAATAGAAAAAAATAGAGCATATTAAGTGGCGTCAGATTTTTTGATTCATTTGGAAAAAATAGAGCACGTAAAGCGGCGTCAGATTTTTGTTAATTCAATTGGAAAAAATAAAGCATATATAGTGGCGTCAGATTTTTGTTTATTTTTTGTATTTTTTTATTTCATTTTTATTTTATTATTTAATAAATACAGAGTAATACAATATGACAACAAAAATTAAAATATTGAACAGAAAATAAAAGTCCCAATAAACTCCTTTTAAGTAGTTTGTCAATTTATTTTGAAGGTATAAATAAACTTATTTTATTTTATTATGCAATTAGAATTTTTATGTTAGTCTAATACAAATTATTTATTTCGGCGATCGAAATTGGAAAAAATAGAGCATATAAAGTAAATAAAATGAAATAAAACAACAAAAATCGTAAAGCTGAATTTTAGGTCTGAAAAATGTTTGCATAATATGAACTCGTATCTGAATAATTAAAATTAGAGAGGTTTGGCCATGTGATACATTAGATAGAAAAGTTATATCAAAACGTTAGTCATTTATTTTTTTTAATCCAATAAAATATTAAAACGTTCCTTAAGCTCATCTTGAATTTTCTGCCTCAATGCACGAAGCACTGAAAACATGATCAAGTTAATAGGAAAATTATGCATAATAATATTCAATAAAAAGTCAACATTCGCCCGTCGCTATCGCGGAATTCAGCTAAAAATATAGGTACAACATAAAATAGGAAACGTGTTTCCGTAAAGGAAGCGCGAAACAGTTTCAGGTTTCAGTCAGATATCAAGGGCGGTTTTTTGAAAGAATTTCACCGATTTTTTTCATGAATATATATTTTTGTTTATTATCAAGTTTAGTTTGCATTTTTACTTATTTTTTTGTGGTAAGTAGTAACAATTCATTAAAAAAAAGTTTTATCCTCATTGCTGAGGTCGGTGATCTCTACTCCAATTTCCATGGTTGGCCGCCCGAAATGGTATTCAATATAAAATTATATTATTTGTACTTTATTTACCGATGTAAAACGTAAAATCGTCTTGAAAAATAACCTTAATAATATTTTTTTTCATTAGCTTCACACAGGAGGCCCTAAGGAAAATAATTCAACCTAGGGCCTATTCATATTTGGGGATGCTGTGTGGAGGGTCTATTTTTAGGGGAAGGAAGGAGAGGAAATTCTGTGTAGGAAAAAGGTATGAGGGGTGAGTAGGAATTTCGGGGTCAGTGTGTCCAGGAGTGACAAACGAATGAATCCATCCTTTCCACTGCGGTGCAAGGCGATGTTCCGAGAGAGTCCTACTGGAGAGGACAAAAGATCTCCCGAAACCAGTCCCTCCCGACCCGGCCTGCCATGCTGTTGGTGGCCTGCCATCCGAACAAACCTGGCCCCATGAACCCGAGCACCCCTGTTAAGTCACCATTTAAGTACATCTCTGCTAAGTACTTCACCGTAGCGAACCATTTGGGTTGATCTATGGCAGATGTGTTGGTTATCCAATAAATGGTTCCAGGGGCGGCGGTACCCATACCAGCCTCTAAAATTGAAAAGTCGGTATTGTATAGGCGACACCCTTCCCTCACTTAAATATAAGGTTTCACAAAAATACTTGCAATCTTGTATTATGCTCTAGCTGTACAGAAATGAATACGGGAAATACAGTTAAATACTTAGGAATTATAATAGACAGCCAACTCAAATGGACAGATCGCATACAAAAGTTTGTTAATAAACTTAGGTATTAAATTTATATTTTTAAACGTTTAAAATACAAAGTTGACATTAAAAGAATAAAATTGTTTTATCATGCATTGGTGCAATCATCAGTATCTTATGGAATAATTGGATGGGGTGTGTATACACACATTAAGCCACTAGAAATAACTCAAAAATTAATACTAAAAATAATGTTGCATAAAGATATGAACTACCCCTCCGTGCAATTGTTCCATGAGGCTGAATTGTTAGATATAAGAAAAAATTACTGTATACAATGTTTAAAATATATGTTTACACGAAATATTATTTTTACAAAAAATGAAAAGCGTTTTAGTAAAAGGTTAAAAAATGTATTTCAAGTTCCACTGTGTAAAACTAGGCTTGCGCAAAGACATGCAAATTTTATTATACCAAAAATATATAATGCTTTCTATAAGGCTATAGAAATTGATTGTAAAAATATATCCACCTACAGCAAGTATAAAAATGTATTAAAGTCTTGGATAAATACCACCGACACACACATTTACTTGCTGTAACATCTGATCTGCTGTAACTTAACAAATTTTTTATTAATGAACATGTCTTTTGAATATGTATTTCAGTAAACACTGAATCTATTTTTTATGTATTTAATTTAATTTTTTTTTTAAACTTCTACAAAGATATTGTATGTTTGTGAGTAATTTTCTGTCTTAAAAACACTCAAATATACCCACCATCTGGCGATGCCTATGTGGGATTTTTTTGGTTAATCTGCTAATCTATTTGTATTATTCTCTCCTTTTTTAAAACTGTTTATATAAAAAGTTTGTATTACAAAATTTTACCAATTGTACCAGAAAAATTGTTAATAAATATTGTTGTTATTCGGTGGTACATCCTCTCCGCACATCCCTTCGGGGTCACTTGGTTATATTTTGTGTAATTAGATATACCGCATTTTCCCTAAACCGACTGCACCCTAAACGTACGCCGAGGGGCCAATTGTCGGCGAATCAACTGTCATGGAACCTCGGGCACCGAGTATCGGACGCCAGTGATTCTTGGAAACTCCAGCGCACCGGTGACCTTCCTGTGCTTCTACTGCCAGTGACCATGAGTTTCTCCACGTTAAAGTCCTCAGTTTGGCGAGCAACTTATCTTAAAATACGTTGTAGGCAGACATTTGAATGCCTGAATTGTGGATGCCTAGCTCTTCCAAAATGGATCAAATGTTGCTCGCCTCACTGTCCAGTGCATTCTTTTTTTAAATTTGTGAATAGATAATGCTTACATAAATGTTTCAATGATTCTGATAGAAGCGGCCGACTGCGTTTATGGATTATAATTAATAATATAACATTCCCTGGTACTTAGCTATTCACCAGTGCGGTTTCATTGAATCAAATACTGGGAAACTGATGCTTTGAAGCGCAGGTATTATTTTAGGTGTACTATGCAAGTATGTGTTTGTTTCTGAATGCTTTGCGGAGTGTTATGCTTTTTCATGTAAAACGCAAGTATAGAAGTAGATTATGACTTTTTTCCAATTATTTTTGAAGTGAAAACGTCTTTAGCACCGTTTTGGTTTGAAACTCGATCTTCTGGACAGGCCCTCCATCGATGCTTGGTGTAACTCCAAGACCTAGACAAAACGTAGTGAACCACCGGGGTTATCTACGGCAGGGGTGTTGGTTATCCAATAAATGGTTCTTGGTGAGGCGGTACCCATACGCCCCTCCCAAATTGTGAATTTTATTTACGTTAATAGGTATTTAAATTCGTAGGAAAAACCGTTTTTATTTATTTTTTTATTACCTATGAATACCTCTCCACCCGGGAGATAAAACATGTTCATGAGACATGTGGCTTGTAACCTTAGTAAGTAGAACGTAAGTTCACAGGACACTTTTTCTATGTAAAATAAAATGCTTCTTCAAACTTCGCAAATCCACTTTGTGGCGTCATTGTTGATTTAATGAAAACAAATAACTTTATAATTCAAATATAATAATAAAAAAAAATTACATAATTTACCACTATATAATTTATATTATCGACATATTTCAAAAACTATGTTTTATTCGTCAGGATAATATAAAAATATAAATTAATATAAAAATAACAAAAGACAAACAAGTATTTTTTTAAATTTTTTTTTATATGTTTACCGCACAAGAGTCCCAACTGCTCCCGTCTGGAGCCAGTGGGACTATGGCATCCCCAATCGGGGTTTGTTGTGAGGCTGAAGGTAGTGGCGAGGGGAAGGAGATGGGGAAGAGGAAGGTGGGGAAGTACCTGGCTATTCAGATCTGGTCACTAAACACGGCTAAAGCCATTTCAAGCGACGTTTCAATTCTGAATGATGGTCTTACACCAGGGCGATACTAATAGTATCTTCCACTCTGGAACGTGCCGCAAATAAACTATATATTATTTTAAATGAATAAGTTGTGAAATAACACAAATTAATCAAATAAAATTTACTTGCCACGCCGGGATTCAATCCCGCAACCTTCGGAATGCGAGTCAAGAGCCTTACCGCTGGACTACGCCGGCCGTCAAAGTATACTTAGACAAATAAGAACATAGACAAAATATTAGAAAAGAGAGGTGATTAATTACTTTAAATATCATAAAAAACAATTACATAAAATAAAATATAATAATTAATTTAGGATTTGTAAAAATTGCATTTACATAATAAAAATCTTTTGAAATATTAATACAAAAATAAATTTAAAAGATGGCTAATTTCATAAAATCATTAAAATAAAATGGACTACTGTGAACAACGTTACAGGTAGGTGCCGAATGAAATCTTCCTGAATTTACGACGTAATCTCAATGCGGTTTTATTCAAAATGATATTTCTTCTCCTACAATAAAATTGAGTTGTTTATTACAAATACTTAACCTAATAACAAGAAACACTTATTTTTTTCCTCGTTTTACAAAGTGTTTTCATTTTCCCCAGGCTCTTCCACGAAGCTTAATGAAAAATAAATAAACAAAATATTCGAGGAAATCTATCTTCAAAAAAGTCCATATCTGTATTACCTTTGTATATCAAATGTGTAATTGAAATTTATGTGTCCATTTTATTTTAAATGGCCGATCCTTTTACGTTCAACACATTTACTTTAAAGCATTAAAGTCTTTGTCCCTATATCGGAAAATACATCGAGCATCGCACTAGAGCCAGCTCGGTCCACCAGTCACCAGCGAAGAATTGCGCGATAATGGCTTTGCTATGTTAAGTGACCCCATCTGAATAGCCGGGTGCTCTCTGACCTCGCACTATTCTTTTATCTCCCAACCATTTCATTTCCGCCGTCCAAGTAAAAATGTTGACAAAACACCCTGACTTTGTATTGAACTCTTAAAGCGATGAATTGGAATTCTTCTTTTCTCTTTGCTCGTATTTGAGATAGATAAGTCATGAATTTAGTCTTTTGACAGAATTTTTGGTATATAATTTTTCATAGACTATAATTTAATAATTAATGTCGTTATTACAGTAATATTCAAAGACCTAACATAACCTAGCACCTAGCTTAACCATTTATTTTCGGTCGTACTATTGTAGAAAATTGTTGACAAAACACCCTAAATGTGGAAAGAATTATTTGTTCATCCACTTCATATTTCGCACTGTTTATATCAGAGTCAGTTATGAAGTTTCTACAGAAGCAAGTATATTGTTTGTGGTCTGTGTTGGGTTGTTATGTTTTATCAACTGAAGTGTTAAAGCAAATGGGAGGTTTGGTAAGGTTTTAATATTAAACAATATGTTTTCAATTTAAACATTTGTCAATCTTGCATGAACATAATTCATTTAAAATATTATCCGTATGAAATGACCAAAACAGTAAAATTATTGTGTCAATGTGAACGTATTCAAACAACGGAAAAAAACTTATTCAATTTGGGGTCGGGCATGAGTACCGCCGCCCCGGGAACTATTTTTTGGATAGCCAACACCCCTGCCATATGTCGCTCGAGCGATTCGCAATGTATGGTGACTTAGCAAGGGTGCCCGGGTTCATGGTTTGAGGTTTGTCTGGGCAGCTGATGCGTTTGCCCACCTACGGACCGGATCGAGAGAGACTGATTGAGGGACACCTTTTGAAGCCTCCAGCGACTCTCTCAACCAATCGCCTTGTGTAGCAATGGGAGGGATGGATTTTTATATCCCGGACGCATTGACACCCAGATTCCTACCCACCCCTCATACCCTTTTTCCTTCCCAGAACGTCCTCTCCTTCATTTCCCTAAAAATACCCCCCCACGCAGCATCCCCAAATATAGACCCTGAAGGATTTTTTTTCTCAGGGCGTTATTGTAAAAAATTGCTACTTTTAAAATCGGAACTGACTTGTGAATGAAAATAAGTCGTTTCCCACAACATTACATTTTTACAAATGTATCATACTATTAGAGCATGCTGGGAAATTAAAAATAAATTGAAAATACCGAATGGTGCCCAAGATATAAACCTCAAAATATTGTGGCCGAAAACTTGTGACATCACGGTTTGCGGCGGTACTGTAAATTGAATTATACTGATTCCTTTTTCGTTATTTGTTTTTGGGGTGTTATGCCGTGTTGCGCTACCTCTTTCTTTAGCCAAAAGCAGGAGGCTCAAAAAGGAGGTAGCGCGACACGGCATAACACCTCAAAAACAAATAACGAAAATACTTTTGTCCTTGAAAATCTAAAATCGTATCTATACTGAGTCCTGTCTCGTGTGACATCATGATTTACATAATACGTTTTATCCAAGTTCACTTCAAAAGCTCATAACACTGTCATTTTTGAAGATAGCGAAACACTAATGTTACTGTTGTTAATAGCTCTTTAAATTTAATACATTTCCTAAAAAAAAAAATTAAATGTTTAAAAAAAAAGTGTAGATGGCCTCATCCAGAATATCCCGTGATTTTTCTCGTGTCTGCGTTAGTTGTAAATAAAAATAAGCTTTTTCATCGTAATCTTGCACAAGAAATATCTAAATGGCCATCACTTAATAAACACAATAGGTTGGACATAAAAAACTTTATCTGGCCACAATATTTTACCCTTGTGATGGTCCTTATTTCGTTTTATGGGTCCAACCATTAAAAAAGTATAATGGTCAGCCTTTCTCATACTTCCCAAAGAGAACAAGGAGTTTCACTGCTGTTGTAATAATAATACGGGCATAAATATTATCTCGAACATCAAATAATTCAGTATTGCTTTATCAACCCTATTACAGTCAACGCCAGACGAAAGCCTTAGCAGAATTCGTCGATTTATATCATAGATTCTCAACCTTTTTTTACCCACCGCCCCCTTTGAGAATATTTTTTTTTCTAGCGCCTCCCAACTGTTTTTACATACCATTTGTCGTTGTGAATCTGAAACAGCTATTTTCACGATTATACTTACCACAACGGGGGAGGGGTTCTCTGGGTCTCCCAAAAGTAATTTTTTTTTACATACTATCTGTCGCGAATCTGAAACAGATATTGCTACGATTATATTTAAACGTGCAATAGCTGTTTCAGATAGCAAGTTAGCGCAATAATTTTTTACTTCATCTGTATTTATATATGAGACATTTTACGTGAAATCGGAAGCTTAAACTTTTTTAATTCCAATCTAAAAATAAAAAAATCATATTTTCCAATTTAATGTAGATCTGAATGTAATACAATCTTTCAGTTCAATTTCCATCCACTTTCCGAACTATGGATATACGTAAATTTTCGCACACGTGATAAAAATGATTACAATACACACAAAAACAAAAATTAACAAATATTAAAGTTTACTTTGCTTTCTTAGTACTCGATTAGCGTGTTTTGTATATCTTTTAAGACCATATTTTTTACCTGCCAATGCCCTCCTGGGCCACCTTAATGCCCCCCAATTTTCTCTGGGTCTTCTACCGCCCCCCTGAAGGTCTCAAACGCCCAAAAGTGGGCGTTATCGTTGAGAAACACTGATTTATATTGACAGATAATTACTACTTTGCAAATTTTGGAGTAATACTCCAGGACCTTTGTGGTCAAGCAGTTAAGATCCTCGGTTAAGGTACAATTTCCGGCTTGTGCAAATGAGTGCATAAATAAAAATATTAAATAAATCAAAATGAATAATTACTATTGTGATAGAACTGCTTACATAAGTAAAAGTCAGAAAAATTTCATATCTGAGTCACATACTTCGAGGGGAGAAATATCACTTACTCTAATTAATATTAAAAGGTAAGATAGGGGGTCGCCGAGGGCCTGGTAGGAGACGAATGTCTTGGCTACGAAATATACGAGAGTGGACCGGTGTTAGAAGTGTGGAGGAGCTATTCCGGGCAGCGTGAGATAAAGATACATTTATCAGAGTGAACGCCAACGTCGGGGGGACTGATAGGGTACACGAAGAAGAAATTATATTCAATTGTATTGTTGAATATTTATTAAATGAAGACAGTATTAGCGACTCCCAATAGAAAAATTGCAAGTCCTAAATCCTGAGTAAGATCCCTATATGTGACCAATCTTTTTATGATTTTTTTGTTTCAAATTTTCGATTGGGAGTTGTTAATATTGTTTTCATTAATTAAATATTTTAATTTGAAGTTTTACTCATTAAGTTAAAATAAAAACAAAAATTCATCCTAGACTTGCAAAAAAGTTAATAGATGTCACATATTCAAAATAAAAAAGGATAAATTTATCCAAGACACAATCTAAGTATCAGTTTTTCGAGATGAATCTTGCACATGAAAATAGCAGCCAATAAAAATACACCTAATGAAGATAATGTTAGTAGTTCTTAGTCGAAGTATGGTACAGTTGAATATGACCGAAGCGGACAAAAATTTTAGGTGGCCATAGCTTAGATAGTAGAGTGACAGTCCTGTTAAAATTGGGTTCGAGTCCCCGTTATGATCGTTACATTTTTATTATTTTCTGTTTCAAATTTTCATTGGGATATTACCTTCGTCTTAATTAATGTTTTTTTTTTTATTTTACACTTAATTAAAATAAAAATGAATAGCATAATTGCGGTGCGTAATGGTAGATCTTCTCGATAGAGACCTGGTGAAAGACCAGCATTCGAAATCGAAACATTGCTTCTTGAAGTGCCAGATTCGAACAGTCAGACAGCCCACTTCGTTTAGCCATACAACTTACAAGATTCCCCAATTTGGCGTGCCATGTTACACCGGCTCCGAACAGTTTTGACTCTTGTGCGGTATTTTCATAAAAAAGCTGAGTATGTACTTCTGAAACATCCGCTACTCCTTTCCCCGTCTCATTATTCTTATCCTTGCGCTCTACATAATTTCACTTTCGGAGGTGTCACGATTTTTTATGGTTTACCATGTAATCAGTTATTTTCATATTTTCGTGGAAAGCAGTATCTTTGTAGTTTGACATAGTATTTTATATAAAGCAGGCTGCTTTTGTGGATTAATTACGTTCATAAAAAAATATTCAAAGGAATTGTTCTCCTTCAAAAACGTTAAAAAATTGTAGCATAGTTTATAAGTTTGTTAACCTTCCAACATCGAAGATGGCACTCAACGTAACCGAGCTTCTTTAATCTTTAATGTTTTTTTACGCCTTGCATAGTATGTAATCATCAAAACTTTTCACTTAATAGTTATGAAACTGGAAAACCAGATATTTAAAAGATTAAAGATTATTCTTTTCATATATATATTTTTAATGGGGGTTTAAATAAATAAATACTCAAAAAATAATTAATATTTTTATAATACTATTATATAATTTATTCAAAAATTCATTCAAAATATTACGGCATATTTCTAGGTTATGGGTTAAGGTTTGTCCAGATCTTGGTGGCGGATCTGAACCGCGGTCGGAGGGGTGGATTCGTGTCTCGTCGGCACTCCTGGATATAGTGGTCTGACCCCCAGATTTCTACCATCCCTATACCCTTTTCTAAAAAAAAAACTTCCCCTTCTTCCTTTCCTTAAAGATTCTCTGTACAGCATAACAAAGATGACATAAGCCTAGAGAGAAATTGTTTTTCCGAGGGCCTTTTTTATGAAAATAATCTAAAAGAAACAGACATAAGTGCAAAATGTTAATTTATTTATATATTGCTTCTTCACAATTAAAATACATGGTTGAGAATGTAATTATTTACTCCACTGGGGTTCGCCGTTATCAGGGTTAACGATTTCTCAATTAATAAAAGTAATACACATAAATAACGGTCATTAAATCAAACAGTTAAGTAAAAGCAAAATAATAAATTATAAAAATAACAATGAAAAATGGAGAAAATTTGTAAAAAAAATATATATATGAATTAACGAATTGTTGAGAGATCAAACAAAATGTTAATTTTCGTTGTCATATGTTCATACCATTTTTAACAATAGAGAAAATTAAAAATATATCCTTGTGGATTATAAAAAATATAAGTTAAAATTAACGTGATGAAAAACAAAGATTTATAAGCGGTTACACGTTAAAAGCGAATCTTTCTTTGAAGACAACAAGAGACATTAAAACAATTTTGAAAAGTGTATAAATTATTTTGAAATGAATGTGAAAGAAACCTTTTTGCTTAGAAAATTTAGTATAGTTTTCATAATATTGAAGTGCCCGCTTTGTTAAAATACTATTGTATTTTATTGAAACAATTTATTGTAGAAGTGACACCATAGAAATCCTGTGTGATATTTTAGTTTTGACAAAGTTGCATATATTTATTTATTTATTGTTTTTTTACATATTTTTATTGTAGGTGTTATTGTTTCAATTTAAATTTAAATAACACAAATATTGGAGCGGTTACGCTGGCGTGTCGTCTTGGGATAGCAGAACGTTTTTTATTTCGGTATTGGGAAGGTTAAATTTGAATTTGTGTGCAAAAGACATAAAAACAATTTAATTTTGAATTACATCACTTGAAATGAAAAAAAAATCTATTCGTATGCACAATTTTAAGTACCTGTATTTTTATGTTAAACCTTTGATACTATTCTCTTAAAACATGCATTACTTCAACTTCTTCTCAACTCCTTCAATATGCAAACGGTCATGGTACACATATCAAAGTCTTCCTTTGGCTCAGATGTTCTTATATTCAAATGATCTCCAATGGATTGCCAAAATCGATATAATATATATATATATATATTCCCGTTCCATCGGTCGCACCGTAAGCCAAGCCCCTAAGAGCGGGACTGCACAAGACGACATCTGTAGGGGAATCTCTGAAGTCGGTAAAGCCAGCAACTTGTGAATTTAAAACTTTGGGGTCTCGGAACGAATTCAAGAGAGAATTTTAATATGTCTATTGAAAATTGCAGAAATCGTCTTTGGTTATATTTGTAAGCCTTTAAAAGCAGCGGGTTTTGTAAAAATAATGTTTTATCGCCAAGGATCTATTTTTTAATTTGGTTTATTTATCAATTTTATTTTAGTAATTTGTACATTAATGTTTACAAATTGCTAATTAATTATAACATTACATATTGCATATTATATTGTTTCCAGTTTAATGTAGCTCCTACTATACATCTTGAGCCTTCCAATTGGTGCAGACTTAAAGAGGAATATAAACGCTAGAAATATTTCGATTCTCATGCCTTCAAAATTTAAATCGAGCGTCTTATTTGCACGGGGAAAGTAAGCGAAAAAGTGGTTTTTATTTATTTTGTGCATAATTTTATAAGAATGAAAAAAAAAGTAAGAACATAAAAAAACCCAAAAATACTCTTAATAATATTTCCAATACAAAGAAAAGCTAGTAAAAGCTTCAAGTTATCGGTAGCATATTTTTTAATGTTCATAATGTAAACCGATTCATCGTTAAGATTAATCTAAATAGGATTTCACGTATAGCTTCATTTTAAAGTTTCTAGTAGCGTGTAATAAAACTTCATGCCTTTGTACAGTAAACTATTCTGCGTAATCACTTTGTCCTTTTTTTGTAACCTGATTTCCTTGCACGTCCTTGTGTTATGTCTGTGAATGTCTTTGTTGTATATAATTGTATTTGATTAGTATTTTGGTAACAGGTTGTATACTATTTTATGGATAAATATCATCTTGAGGTCAGCATCTGTTTCAGGGTCTAAGGTCTAAGTCAATATCAATATTTTATTGTCTCTAGATTAATAAATACTGGTGATTTAAATATAGATATCTGGCTAAAATTATTAATTGTTCTGAATTCTTGAAAAACCAGTTCCAAATTTGAAAAAGAAAAAAATATCTTTGAATAATATTATATCACAGTTATGTTGGTACTTTGTCGCTTTTCTTAATTTTTACACACATAGTTTCAATTTTAAATTCAAAGCTAATTTCAGTTCATTGATCCAGAGTTACGTAGGACGCATACACACCCGAAATTAGTAATTTAAATTATTGATCAAGAAACAATAACATTTCTAGCAGCATTTTTATGGTTACGTTATATCTTTTTTATCATTATCCGATACAGGATATTAAAATGATCCAAATAAAAATAACGTATCTTTTTTATGACCACGGTCATTTCAATAACGGCTCTATATATGGGGGTGTTAAATATAACGATTTTTGGGCGAAGGGGTGTTAAAATTTAATGCTGGAACTTTATAGTATCGTTTATTTGTTCGATGGCGTTGATTGAGAATAAGAACACAAGATTGTATGCTGCTGATACACAAATCAAAAACCAATTTTGGTATGAACGAAGGATAACTTCTATGTTTTATATTAGGGAAAAATACGACGAACTGAATGAAAAAACCCACCGAGTACTATCCTAGAAGACATGGTTGTCAATCATAATTCAATACAGTATAAAGGAAGGGTTGGCACTTATAAAACTCAAAGATATTTTTTGAAAATTACGCAGAAACTAATAAAAAAAGAGTCTCAAAGAAATCATTTTTATTCGTCCTTCAATAAATACAGAGCGCGGCAGCATATATATTTTTTTAAGTGCGTGCCATTCAGTCGGATGATGTCGTAGCGGAGTGCTAGTGATCTCGTTCGAGAGGCGGAACTATAAAGTTTTGTCCCGACACAGTTTAGTTGCCATTTTGCGTCGGAACAGTGAGGAGCGTGCGTTTGCCGCTGAAGCCTACTTTTCGAACGGATGTTCTGTGATCGCAACCCAGCGCGCCTTTAGGGTGCGGCAGCATAACTTCATATTTTAAAAACTTAATAAAACCCACTGTATGAATCAAGATTATTTAAATTTGTTTTTTTATAATGTAGGCACATACCTAAAGTATTGTTTTTTTGAAGATCAAATCAGGTAGGTGACGTCCTAGGCGTACATCGCAGGCGCGCTGGGTTGCGATCACAGAACATCCGTTTGCACAAAAGCTCACTGTCCGATTTTTGTCTATCGAGGAAATCAAACAATATTAATATCCTAGTGACTGTACGGTTGAAATTTAAGAATCCGACTAAGAATACAACTCTGACGCCAAGCCTTATGCAAAACTGTTTTCGTACGTGGAGTTTGTATAAAAATATACTTTTGTAATATAACCGAATTAAAGCAATACCAAAAAATGGCGCCACTCACGGTAACAGCTAGCGTGAGCAGCACCGCCTGGCAGGCGTTGGTGTATTGGATTTGTAATTTTGTGAATCTCTCCGGATACATAATATGATTATTATTGTAACTGGCAGTTGCGAATAACACTACCACGCGTCTATATATTAAATATGACGTCATTGCCTGTCGCGGTTACATTGTCCCGGTGACTAGCTGTCACAGGATCACCATCACCATCACCAACACGCAAACATAAAAAATGGTCACCAACACTCAAACTGGGCGAAGCCAAACCAAAAGCCCTCCGCAGGGCCAATCAGCAAAAACCTGCGGAGCGGGTTTCATATAGTTATTATTTCAGCATGGCAAATGTATAGAAATTATCTTAAAAAATTACATTTATTTTTAAGAAACTTAAAAACTCAAGATAAATGTATTAGAAAACGGTAGAAATTCGGAATGCCGCGGCAAGATCACTTAGCAGTGCACTGAAGCAACAAAAAAAAATCTTATGAGACAAGCGACATCAGAAAAAATTACTTTGTTGTATTTCGTAATTTTTTTTTTTACATTAATTCCACGCAGGAGGCACTATGGAAAATAATTTCTCCCAGGGCCTATGTCACCTGGGATGCTATGTGGAGGGTCTTTTTGAGGAGAGGAAGGAATGAACATTGTTCTTGAAGAGACCCGTGTTGTAGAAGGGAGGAAACACAGATGCCGGCAAATCGTTCCATAGCCGAGCTGTTGAACTCAAGAATGAGTCGAAAAAACGACCCGTTCTCATGTTACAAATGTCAACCGTGTACTTATGTTGGGCGCGTGTTTGGCTTGTCTCCCGACTATGCGCCGGTTCCGAAGGGATCAATGACGCTAGTTTCTCAGAGCATCTTTCATTAAAATACCGGTATAACATGGATAGCATTCCCAACCGACGCCTGTGCTCTAAAGATTGCAATCCGTTCGTTAAGGTGGAACAATCTATCAAACAGACCGCCCGTTTCTGCACAGAGTCGAGGGTATTTTTCAAGTATTTTGGAGCCCCAGACCAAAGGTGGCTGCCAAATTCAACCATGGGGCGCACTTGCAATTTGTACAAGGTGAGCAGTTGTGAACTATTAAAGTATCTGCGGGCCCTGTACAGTACGCCCAGTTTTTGAGAGGCTAACTTATATCTGGCTTCGATGGAGCCCCCATACCTGAGCGATCACTTATAGTTACACCAAGCATATTAATGGAGGAATGAATTAATCAATGGAATGAATTCTTCGTAAAACAAAAATGAATAAAATTGAAAAATTAATCGGCCAGCCAATTCGCGTTTGTTTAATTACCGATAAACGCTAAGTTGAGAGCCTAACTTAACAAATTTTTTTCAATCGTCCATTCATTCAAAAGCCTACGACCTACGTTTCATTCCGTTGTAGGTACACCACTTTGAAGCCTTAAACAATTTATACCAGCCCTTTTATTCTCAGTCCTTGGCCCATAGAAACACAATACATTCTGTATAACCTTTCGCCTTAGGAAGAATGTTGACTTGAAATATGCAGGGAAAAGAGGGGCCGTTGTCATTGTATGAATGTTTTGTGTTTCTTCACGAGGGTTGAATAAGAAGGTAACATTAAACGATGAGATGAAATAAAGCCCGTTGTAAATTGCATAGTCTCCAGTATTAAATAAAAGGGAAGCAAAGCTACGAAATTTTCGTAACATATTTTTCGTGATTTAACCGTCTGTTCGAAACCGGTGGAACTATAACATCCCGATTAAAAATAATGCTGTGAGGCTGAAGTAAATGGGAGAGGGGAAGACGGGTTTCTAATAATCTGACTAATAAAATCTGTTTTATTGAAGTGAAACTTCTTTAGCGCCGTTAGTGACTTAAAATTCGGGTGAAACGGAAATGCGTCACAACTCAGTTCTACACAAATACTCGGTTCTAATATAATGCGGTGAATTCGCACCTCGGCGGGTGCCTTCCGTAGTATAGTGGGCAAGGTGCCTGACAAGTCTCAGCGGCCAGAGAGACGAAGAGTTCGAATCCTACGAAATCCAAAAAAAAACATTTTTATTTTGTGAATCCAATCTTCAAACCACTTTAAAAAAACAAGCAAAAGAAAAGAAAGCGAAATCTAGCGACTTTCTAATTTCACTTCTACCGCGTGTGAATACACACTCTGCTTTTTTATTACACAGAAGGCCCTGGGAAAAATAATTCCGTTCAGGGCTTATGTCATCGTTGGGGATGCTGTGTGGAGGTTTTTTTTTATGAAAGGAGGGCCAGGAAGTTCTAGGAAGGAAAAATATGTGAAGTAAGATCTGGGGATCAGTATGTCCAAGAGTGACGGACGTATGAATCCATCCCTCCGACTACGGTGCAAGGCGATGTTCCGAGAGAGTCCTGCTCGAGAGGTCAAAAGGTCTTCCTCGCCAGAGACGTATCCGCCAGCAAAACCCTGCCAAACCTCACCCCAAGAACCCGGGCACCCCTGCTAAGTAACCAAACGTAGCAAACTACTTGAGGTGACCTACGGCAAAGGTGTTGTTAATAAAATAAAAGGTTTACGGGGCGGCGGTACCCATATCCGCCTCCCAAATTGAATTTTTACTCTAAGTACGCATTAGCAGTCGAGGTGTCACTCAATAATACGATATAACAAAATATTATGTGTCGTGTATATATTTAGATAGTTAAAGGTTTAGATAAACATTTATTTTTGGCAATTTTTTTCACATCTTTTTTTCATTTTGTGGAAGGCGAACAAGCCAACAAGATCTTCATCCGCGCAGCACTCCTATTGGGTCCTCAGACGCCAATAGGGATTCCGCAAATTCTCACGAGCCACTTCTTGCGCAGTGATAAAAATCAACCAGATCATTCTGTTCTAAACTGCCGAATAACAAGCTTTGTAATATTGTTTGTTTGTTCCATTTGTTCGCTTCCACTTTCATGTACAAATTATTAAATTATGATGTAGTAATAATGGGATGTAAATTGTTCAATAAACTTGTAAGTACTGTATCAAATGCTTATTTGATTTATCACACATCTTAACACACTTTAATACCTCCGTAATTTCTACAAACACAATAAAGTAAGGCCTTACCAAAAAAAAATTCTTTTTTTACATTAACTCCACATAGGAGGCCCTGAGGAAAATAATTTCCCTCAAGGCCTGTGTCATCTTTGAAGATGCTGTGTGGAAGGTGTTTTTGAGGAGAGGAAGGAGTGAACACGGGTCTTGAAGAGACCCATGTTGTAGGAGGGAGGAAACACAGAGTCCGGCAAATCGTTCCACAGCCGAGCTGTTGAACTGAAGAACGAGTCGTAGAAACAACCCGTTCTCATGTGACTGATGTCAACCGTGTACAAATGTTGGGCGCGTGTTTGGCGTGTTTCCCGACTATGCACCGGTGCCGAGTGGATCAATGACGCTAGTTCCTCGGAGCATCTTCCATTGTAATACCGGTAGAACAAGGACAGCATTCCCACCTGACGTCTGTGCTCTAAAGATTGCAATCCGTTTGTTAAGTTAGGAGAATCTATCAAACGGACCGCCCGTTTCTGCACAAAGTCGAGGATTTTTTTTAGGTATTTTGGGGCTCCAGACCAGAGGTGGCTGCCAAATTCAACCGTGGGGCGCACTTGCGATTTGTACAGGGTCAGCAGTTGTGTACTATTAAAGTACCTGCGGGCCCTGTACAGTATGTCCAGTTTCTGAGAGGCAATGTTCAAATCTGTGCAATGTTTCAAATCATTTTTGTTGCTTGTCAGTTATTTTGGCCTTCGGAGCCATTATCAAACATCATCATGTTAGGTTATTATGGCGTGTTGCGCTTCCTCCTTCTTTAGGCAACGTTCGGAAAACGTTACGGTGTTCGTCATCGTATACCCATTATAATATCATATTATCAAGTAACCAATGACAGTTCGACGGTATGTTCATCCACGAAACAGATATCACGCAACAAGCAATCCCATAAGTTATGCAGTCCCATGGTGGTCTCTGGAGGCCCGTAGTCGGTCGTAAATCGAGCTTCAACTTGTGATTTCTTTTGTTTTTGAAACAAGGGGGTTGATCACACAGTAATTGCGAAAGTTATACTCGAAATAAAACATTAGAGTTTTATTACTGCTATGTTGATTGATTGCGTATAAAATTTTCAGATATACTTGCAATAACGTGAAATGATTTTTGATGCTGTCTGTAGGGCTTTTAGAAATGAAATGATCGAATTTTTTAAATGAATTCATGACATTAGTTTCCAAATGATTTGACACTTTTGCTCCTAGTAAAAGCATAAACAAAATGATATGCAAGCAAATTTGTTGTAGAAATTAAGATAAAATGGGACACAGACGTTAAATTAAAAGTAAAAGAATCCATAGATGGAAATAAATCAAGATGAATTTAAACATGACAGCTAGAAAATGAACTCAACATAATTGTTGTTGTTTCCGTAAAATGGAACTTGAGACATCCCTTGTAGTTTTTGATAGACTGGATTAGTAACGGGAGCTCACGGCCAACTTCAGTTGAATCCAGACAGGCACAAGGAGAGGACGTCGATCACGACTCTGTGGAATGAACCAAGCGATAGTGGAACTTATTCGTACTACCTCATCTTTATTTAGTTTCTCAATTTGGTTTACCATTTATATTCTCGCTTTACTACTTGTTCGTTAATGTTTTAACGATCTGGCACCCTTAAAATTATTTTGTATTAGAATTTTTGTTTTAAAGTGACATTAAATTTGACTGTTGAAAGTTCACTTGTACTTTCAATCTGCCCTGAGATATTAATTAATAAAATAGAATCATAGTCAATCAATTTTATTTAGTCATACCTTATACAGCTTAAGAATCAATAAACTTTTATGTTACTTAACATTCTGACTTTCATTCCAATAGTACATCGACGTTTTTATTTTATGCTCCTTTTGTTTCATGATCACATTATAAACATTACATTACATTTTCTTTTTAATGGAAAGCTATAATACCTGCTACAAAGTAAAAAAATCAGAACTAATAATTAATAATAAATAATTAGAAAATAAATTCTTAAAACTTACCTGAAACAAAAGATAAAATTGTAACTTTGTAATAAGTTTTGAAGTGACTTTTAGTGGTGCAGTGACTGCATATGCAAGTATTTCCCTTTGAGAGAAGTTTCAGCTTTCTGTGTTGGTTCGATTACCCTCAGAGCGCAAACACAAGTTGACGGATTTTCTCTATACATACATAATACATGGGATCTGGCAGAACATTGTGATCTTTTTCGTAAAATATCACAATTTTAAAAGAGAACTACGTGATTTGTTGTTCTTAAAATTGAAATTCTTGGAAGAGGTTTTAAACCAGCATTTCAAAATAATATTAGTGCCAACTCAATATTTTTATTTCATGAAAACAATATGAGTGACTTTCAAACAAAAATTTGAATCAGAAAAATTAGAAAAAGATTCGATCGTATCTAGAAAATGAACCTAGCGTTGTCATAGATTTAACGTAAGACCTTAGCGTTGAAAGTTAACGAAACTTGCCTTCAGTAATTAAATATTAAATCTTGAGGTTTTACTCATTAAATTATTCTAAAAATAATATGCTTATTTAAACTTAGGTTTCAAAAATAAAACCATAACTTCACTTTATTTTGTTTTTTACATTATTAGCTCCAAACAGGAGCCCTAAGGAAAATATTTCTACGCAGGGCCTACGTCATCTTTGGAGATGCTGTGTGGAAAACTTTTTTAGGGGAAGGAAGTGGAAGGAAAAATGTGTGAGGGGTGGGTAGGAATCTGGGGGTCAGTGTGTCCAGGAGTGACGGAAGAATGAATCCATCCTTTCCACAGCGGTGCAAGGCAATATACCGAGAGAGTCCTGCTGGAGGGGTGAAAAGATCTCCCTCAACCAGTCTTTCGCGATCCGGCCTGCCTATGCCTGTTGGTGGGCTAATACGATAAAAGGGATGTAAAATAGATATTGATTTATATTTAACATCGCAAAATGTCTGCTTCACATTAAATAAAATTATTTAAAATTTTTGATTAATCCTGAGAAGATTTTTAATTAAAAGATGAAGTGTAAATATAATATTCGAAAGTTTCTTTTGTAAAAGAAAGAAAAAAACTGTTATAATACCTCTCCATCCAAACTTTCAACGAATTCTTTTTGCGTCGTAATAAAAATAAGAAAAAATTCTTTATCATAAACAAGGTGATATCATACGGTACGGTTAAAGTTCCATAGTTACTTTTGAATATTTAATGAATTAGTAAAATTTTCTAAAAAGTTAAAATGAATTTTCAGATTTTGTGTATGAAGAAAATCTCTTTTATTAACGCATTACAGAGTTAAGAGGGGAGGGCTTATCTCACAAACTTTCAAGTCCCTAGAAATTTGAAAATTTAAGAGGAGCGTCTTAAAATCAAATTGATTTTTAAGAGATTTAGTTACTCGATGAAAGCAGCTATGGGGGGGAAATTTTCGAAGTTTAAAATTACCGAACGATAATATGTTTCTTTTATAATATTATTATGAAAAATGCTAACGATATACCGTGAAAAATCACGGGATGTTATAGTTTAAAATTTCAAGAAGAAAACATATGTTTTAGGGTACCCACCTTATCGTTTTTCTGAATTATTCTTCAATCAAACAGTTCCAATTTTGATAGTGACATATAATTTAAAAATGATTTCTCATTTCACGCAGAATTTTTTTAAATATAAATACCGCACAAGAGTCTCAAGTGCTCCCATCTGGAGCCAGTGAGGCTATGGCATCCCCAAACTACGGTATGTTGTGAGGCTGAAGGTAATGGGGAGGGGAAGGAGATGAGGAAGAGTAAGGTACAAGACTATTCAGAACTAGTCACCAAACACGGCTAAAGCCATTTCAAGCAACGTTTCAATTCTGAATGGTGGTCTTACGCTAGGGCGGTACTGAGAGTATCTTCCACTCTGTAACGTGCAGCAAATACGCTGTATATTATTTTTAATTAATATAAAGTGAAACACAACAAATTAATCAAATAAAATTTATTTACGCACGCCGGCTAGGAGCCCGCAGCCTTCGGATTGTGAGTCGAGAGTCTTACCCCTCGACCACGGAGGATGTCAAATATTTCACGGGAACAAAGTACCACTCACAGACAAACGCAATGGCAGGTAAATTGAAAAGATCGAAGTAGATGGCACTGGTATGGTTGGATATCATTTGCATGTTATGACAGCTATGTGAGGCGGTTTAAAAGGTGCCTATCGTTTTAAAGATTTAAAGGCATTTAAATTATTGATATTAGTTGGAGTGTTAAGAAGAGATTTAAATTAATTAAGAAATATAAACGCAAACATAATTGCGAGGAACGAAGATTTGGTTTTGTTTATAACCGCAGCATATTTCACTTTTTTTCCTATGAACATATATAAATATTATCCATACACACTTTTAATAGAATTTTACAAAAAGCCCATTAGGACGTGTAAAAAAAATAACGGTCCGGTACAGTAAAAAAAAATCACAGGGTTTATTTAAATGCTGTTTTAGACATGCATTTTTGCTTTATTTTAAATAGTCGTATTTTGTTAAACATTTTCAAAATTTTCTCTTAAATATTATCGATTTTAACATTAGCGCTCTCTTTCTACCGTTCGTATTTACATATCTATCTATCTTATTCTTTTTGAGCCGGTATACCGCGCTTGTGATATGCTTTTTGATGAATGTGTCTGGGAGAGCAAAAGCAAAATTTTATGATGGGTGGTACAAAAGTGTTTATCTATGTTAATATTGCTGTTAAAATAACTTTTTGCTCAAATCTGATTATACTGATGATTACAACAGATTTCAGAAGAATCACGTAGCCCGATGAAACAAAATGTTTATGTTATTAAAACAATATGTTTATTAAAAAGACCATATTTTTCACAATAATTGTTTTAAATACAATCTGTTCACCATTTGGAAACCTATTTCCTGACGTTCTCGGGGACAATTTCATTGAAATATTTTAATTAGTATTATTATTTTTATTGAAGAAGAAGAAAACAATAATAATCTAAACGAAAATATGAAAAAGAACAAGGCACAGAAAAATAGAAAAATATAATGGTCGCAACTGGGACTCGAACCCAGAACCTCTCGTCTAACAAATTCTGCCATTGTCACCTTCTGTCAAACTGTCATAATTGTCAATCTCATATTTCAAATTTTAGAATTAACAATACCTACCTACTATCTTCAACTATTTTTTTTCTCCATATTTATATATTTTTTTTATTTTTTTTTTTTTAATTTTATTTATTTAGGGAAGTTAACAGCAAATCATAAATTACAAAATAATACAATGAGAAAATAGTTCATTATGCCAATTATAAACTTCCACTTATGTTAGTAAATGATGTGTGACATTATAAGGTGTTTTCTGAATAAGTTTTTTTTTTTTTTGTTACAATATGTGAGAAGGGGGGTGAGGAGAAATATAGGATCAGGATTAAGAGGCTAAGGATGGGAATAAAAAGGGAAATATAGGATTAGGATTAAGAGGCTAAGGATGGGAATAAAGAGGGAAATAAAGGATTAGGATTAAGAGGCTAAGGATGGGAATAGAGAGGGTGGGAGGGGTAGAATTGAACTTCCTAGTTTGAGTCATGTTGCTTAGCGATTTTTCGTTTTACGTCACGTAACGTCGAGTTAAAAATGTCAATGTGGTTATAATTTAAGTTAAATGAATGAGTGGATCTGTAGATAAATGAATTCTGTTAAGAGTTCGTCTTGCAAAGAGGGAGATTATAAGTAAGCGAATGTCTACTGTAGCGGTTTGGGACATGGAATGATAGGCGTTGAAGCAGATCACGACTATCGATTAAGTTTTGTGTAATTTTAAATAACATTACCGAATCTGCTATATTTCTTTGAGAAGTTAAAGTCTGTATTTTGAAGAATTATAATAGGCATCTACCCTTTTTATTGGAACAATCATTTTAAGAATTGATTTATAACCTAGATAGTATCTCGGATAAATATATCCGAGTTTATTCATATGAAATTATTGACTTTTTATAAAAGTCTAAATTTTTAGATTATTTTTGTCATCTTCATGATATATTTCATTGATCGGAATAACATTCAATAGTAAAAAAAATAGAGTTCATCTTATTTATTTTTATTTTTACCCTTTTACTACCATTATTTAAGTACTATGATTATTTTTGTGACCCTCAGGTATTTTTTCATGTAAGTAGATATACTGTACTTTCTCTAAACCGACTACATATTGTAAATAAGTATGCCGGTGTGGAGGAGGCCAATTGTTGAGGCAGACTGTAATGGTATCCTCCGATCCTATTTTAGTTACATAAATACGAAACAAGTTTTCTAAAACTCATCTTATTTTCTGTTTGTCTTAAACAAACTGAATTTTCAAACAACAGGGTTGACAATGTAAGAAGTTAAATCTGAATAATTTATTCTGTAATATATCATTGAAGAAGATAACACTTATAATCTAAATGAAAAATGAAAGAAAACAAGACACAGAAAAATAGAAAAAGACAATGGTCGCAACTGGGACTCGAACCCAGACCTCTCGTCTAACCGGGACGTGCGCGTTATCCAATTTCGCTATTGCCACCTTCTGTCAAACCGTCATATTTGTCAATCTCATATTTCAAATATTTAGAATCAACAATAGTTCTTTTTTCCATATTATAGGCAACTACTCTTTTTATTGGAAACAATCATTCTAAGAATTGGTTTGTAACCTGAATAGCGTCTCGGATAAATGTATCCGAATTTATTCATATGGAACTTTTGACTTTATGAAAGTCTAAATGAATATTCAATTTTTTACGAGAAAAACTCTCTTTTTATAACTTTTGAAGGTTATTCCCATCAACGTAATAAACGTATTTCCCATCAACGTATTTTGCGACCATTGTCTTTTTCTATTTTTCTGTGTCTTGTTTTCTTTCATATTTTCATTTAGATTATAAATGTTATCTTCTTCTTCAACGATATTACGTTGATGAGAATAACCCCCAAAAGTTATAAAAAGAGTTTTTTTCTCGTAAAAAATTGAATTTATTCTGTCACTAGAATGTTTCCAAAAGTTCATGAAAGAGTTTAAAATCAAATTATACCGATAATTTATTGAAAATCCTGTGTTATATGATTTTTGTGTTTGGTTAGGCAAAGTTTAATAACAACAATTTTTAATTCAGTTGTTTATACTACATTCTGTTAAAAAAAACATATTAATTTTCCATTTTAGAAAGATTCAGATAAATCAATTTCATACACGGATTTTAACAAATTTATCAATTTTATTTATTAAACATGTCATTCTTTTGTCAAATGAATCGATTCTCGGAATATTTTATTTACTGGACCACAGCTAGTTTTCAGCAGCTCCTAACATAATACACAAAGTACGATTAATAATTAAATCAAATCTCTAAAAGTATTCCACATTATATAATACACATAATTAAATTAAGCCACATAAACCAAAATTCAAATTAAACTAAATAATATTCAACTTCAAAATAAATAACATAATTACAAACACAAGTATGTATTAATTTCGTTGTAAATTTTATCAATTAAGATGTTGTGCGGTTGACCGCGCAGTCAGCAACCATTCGCCGCAGAGCTTCTTGAAGCACGATAAGTCGATATTCGAAGAGATAGGATATTTATTTTTCCACTCCCGTATATAATATATGTAGATCATAGAGTAAAATTACTTTTTCGTGTTCTCAAAAGCATTGATGTACGCCATAATGATTGAAATAACAGTTATCTAGAAACCGTTTTATAAAAAAGTTTTTTTCTGGATATTATGGCAAATATGAAGTGATAATTTTTTGTTATGTATTTATTGGCTCGCCCACATAATTATTTCGGTAATTAATATTTTCCGTATGATTCCAATTACAGGTGAGCACACCATTCTTTATTACAACGAAAAGTTATAAAAACGTATTATTTATTAATTTACAAGTAAAGTAAGATTCTAGTAAATTTCAACCTTGTACAGATTAATTAAAGTTAAATCACACGTGTTGTTTTTATTTTAAACAGAGAAATTGAATCTGGTATATGTCTACTTGGCGAGTGAGACTTTTGTTAAGGTAATCTTTCAGAATTTTTCAGATTCCCATATACTGATTTTTAAGCTTGTATTCTCATGTATTTTTTTTAACAGACTTCACTTTAAAGCTACGAAGTACATAGTGTGGGGACCAAATCACAGAGCTATACTCTAAGATACTTCTTAAATAAGAGTAATCAAAGATTCTGAATCTTCGAAGGTTTTCGAACGATTTTATTTTTATTTTTATATATTCTTAATATATTTAAATTACAAAGGTTAAGTCCATTAGTCTCCACACTAGGAAAGCACCTTTTTTTTACATTAACTCCACACAGGACGCCCTGAGGAAAATAATTTCCCTCAGGGCCTATGTCATCTGAGATGCTGTGTGGAGGGTCTTTTTAAGGAGAGGAAGGAATGAACATCGGTCTTAAAGAGACCTATGTTGTAGGAGGGAGGAAACACAGATGCCGGCAAATCGTTACATAGCCGAGCTGTATTGTATATGACATTTTTCAATTGTAAATAATAAATTGTAAATACTAAAACAAACTGTGGGCTTAATTACAGTATATAAAAAAGAAAAACAATAAAAATTAAAATATAAAATTGACTTCTGTATAGTTTCAATGAAATAGACGCGTCTTGCAAGTTATGAGTGAGGTAACAAATTTTTTAATTAAAAGTTATTAGGAGTTATATTATTTAATTAAAAGTTATGAGTTCTAAATGTGTTGTTTGTATTCGGTAAGATTAGTTGTTTTAAATTGTATTGGAAGTGAATTGTATAGTTTTATAGCCTTGCATCTGTAGTGTTTTGGTCCAAAGAATGTGTTGGTTTTTGGTATTTGTAGTTAGTGTGTTGCAAGTTGTTTTAGTATTGCGAAAAAGTGTTAAATGTGTTTGTAAAGAAAAGATAGTATTTGTTCTGAATATAAGTTTTGAGTTTTCATCACTGGGGATTTTTGGAATTGGTTTTTTGGTTATTCTAGTAATAAAACCGAGCGATCCATATCATAAATAAATGTAAGAAAATTAAGTTCATTTATTAATTGAATCACCCCTTGTAATTTGATGGCATGCTAGCTTTCACGATATTGTGTGTTTGTTAGTTGTGAGGCTTCCAAGAAATGAACTGCTGAATAATGCAGTCAAGTGCAGTGTTCGGTGCATTTGCACCGCAACTTGGCGAACCTCGCGATGCAATTATCCCCGGCTATTATCTATTGTGTAATGTGAGATATCGCTCTTATAAGGAAGATAGCTGCACATTCTGCAGGGAGAATTATTAAAATGGATTTAGTTTTAAACTGGAGCACTTCGTTCTGAAATACATGTTCGCATTACGTGAACTTCTCATAAAATACCATTAATGTTGAAACTAAGCTTTTGTTAATGATAACAGTACCGCCCCAGTAAAAGAACTTCGTACGTTGTTAAAATCAACCACCTGGTCTTGGTATCGTGATAAATTCTATTCAGAAATAAAAGTGCTATTTTAGCATCACTTTTCACAAAGGAAGTTTTGTTCACATAATGTATAATTTTTTTTCATACAAATCTACAGTTTTTTTCGTCATTGATGAAATTTGGCACACTTGACCTTCAAAAAAATTGTGAAAATCACCCCACCCCTTTTCCCACCCCGTAAAGCAGAATTTTAGTACTTCTTGATGAAATTTTGTAAATTCGACGTTCAAATGAGAGGAAAATTACTATCTAAGCCTGATTATAAAAATCTCTGAGAAAACGCCCGGGAAATGGCGGAGACATGTGGAAAACAGGACAGAACGCAAGGTTGATGTAAGCATTATAAATAACATTAATAAAGGGACGCTTGGATGTTTGGAACATGTGGAGTGAATGATAGAAGTCATGGTCGTCCACAGAAGTCGTAGCATAATCAAGTGAATCCCAAGCCCGAGTCAGAATAACAAGTAGGAGTGAAGGTACCCCTGGTACCCATTATAGTATGTGAGTTAATGAAGCAAGTAGTGTATACCATTATGGACTTGTATGGCGTTCCATTCTCTCATCCTACCCTGCGGGGAAAAGGCGTGATGGTTAGTTAATTTTTTTTCGAGGGGTAAGGTTCTTGACTCGCAATCCAAAGGCCATGAGATCGAATCCCAGCGTGAGCAAATAAGTTTTATTTGATCAATTTGTGTTATTTCACAATTAATTCATTTAAAATTATGTACAGTATATTTGCGGCACATTCCAGAGCAGCTGGGACTCTATGAGTTATTCACTTAAAAAAATTAAAAAATCTTTACTTGTTGTCTCTTTAGTCATAGTTGCTCAGGAATTGGAGGTATATATTTACGAATTTATTTAAACAATGTAACATAATTTAATTTTAGACGTAGGTAATGCGTTTTTTCGTAACAACAATGTGTAAAACTGCTTTATAGTTTGTTCTTGTCAATTCCAAAAACAATCTCAAAGGGGATGTAAAAGATTGTTAGATTACTAAAGTTATTATGGCTGAACAACTTTAAAACATTACTAAAGTTAAATTTTACCCACTGGTATTCATGAGAGTCACTCTCCGGTCCAGTGCATTGCAAATTCATTCCGGTTCCCGCGTCCGCTCACTTCGGCTGTTTACATTCACTATCGTGTCATCCTCTAGTTGTTACGATTTTAATTTTGTATCAAGTTTATAAAAAATATAATGTTACTTGTAAACATATTTGACCCGCATAATCAAGAGTTAATTGGCAAATTGGCAAATTTCCCCTACACACGCATCTCAGTTTACAGTGCTCGGAAAGGCCGTATGCTGCAAATCCAAATCAGGATACAAATACATAATTCACCACCTATCCAAACTGGTGACCCCGACAAGCATTTAGCATACGCGTGCAACTTTATTAAAAATTGATAAAGAATAATAACTGGTGCTCTCATTGTGATTAGATATATTAATATAATCCACAAGCATTTCCGTCATCTCCAGATATAAGCGATTTTTTTCTGCTGCTATGGATAGCGAAAAACATCAAGCGGGATTCTGCCGGTATGCGGTATCTCGCTTGTAATGCGAAGCAGGCTCTGTCGCTATCCATTTCAATAATAATATGATTCTTTTCATTGGTCACTCACGATTACAGTGTATGTATTTATTCACGGACGGCACGAACGTGACTGATTAGACAGCGAAAATCAACAGCCAGCTTTCGCTACAAATGGCAGAAGCGAAATCCGCTTAGGTGTGAACAGTGAGAATGCCGCATATGCCGTGAGGTTTTCGCTACCCCTTAACTGACTGCTGAGGTTATGGATTACTCAGTAAAACTACATTGGACACCGTAAAAACGCGGATGTATGTATATATGTATGCACGAAGGGAAACGAATCGCATTCCCTGGTAGAATATTCAGATTTATTTATTTATTTATAAATAAACGCCCTTTTTCGGGGCTTTTACATATATAGCATAGAAAAAACATTTTATTGTACATAACTGAACTGCCTCAATAACAATATTTTAAATTTATTCAAAGGTAAATTGAAGATGTCCACTGACTTGGTATAATTGTTTCCCTCCATTAGTATTCTGGGCAAAGAGGAATACATATGATAGTTAGTCCCAGAATTTCTGCACTGAAATAAATCCTGACTTCTAGTATTACGAAGTGGAATTCGGAAGCTTATCAATTCAAGTAATACCGGACTATCAACTAAATCATTTAGAATTTTATATAAAAATACCAAGTCAGTGAAAATTCTTCTGTCTGACAATTTAAGCATATTCATATCGTTTAAAAGTGTGTTGTAGTTTAACATACTTGCTGAAATACCCATTTTAAAATTTAGAAAACGTAAGAATTTGTTTTGTATTCTTTCAACAGCTTGTACGTGCATATTATAATGAGGATTCCAGACAGGAGAATTGTACTCAAGTTGGCTTCTAACATAAGCAAAATATAACATTTTAATACACTTTATATTGTTAAAGTTTCTAGTTAGCCTAGTTATAAACCCCAACATTTTTAAGCCCTTATTACAGATTTCTGTTATGTGGTTAACAAATGAAAGATTTGATTGAAAAGTTAATTGAAGATTTAACGTAAAGATAGAATTGACTAGAATTGTTCAATATATTTCATGTAACTAAAGGTATTTAATAGAGTTAGTAATAAAGCAATAAAGTAGTGAAATAGTAAGTTATAGTAAAATAAGTGAGAAACTGGTAAATCTACATTGAATAATCATGGGGTCTCCAAGATCATTCAGGGGGTCCGTGGAAAATTTAAATTGAGTTGGAGGTCCCTGAACAACGTCAGGGGGTCCGCGCAAGGTTTAATATATAAAAAAAATTGTGACACATATTTATTCTTACGGAAGTTATGTTAAGTTACTAATGCTAATCAATAAAATAAATCAATATAATGAGATGCAACGACGTGATTCACCGCTCTTATATTCTGCTTGCCCAAATGAAGTGGAATCGTTTTATTAAGAATACGTGACAGGTACTAACACGCGTTTGATTGAATTGGTGAATTTATTCCCGATTTTCGGTAAAATACTTCTATTGCGACCAACGAGAGGTTTTTATTATAGTTATAATTATTTTTATTATAGTTAAAATCTGAATCCTGCATTTACTATATTTTAGGGGATATTTTTTATTTTTGATGGGACATGTACTAGTTAGACATAAAAGTGTAATATCAAAATAATCTAACTCCCAGCCTCTCAGCTGTAAAATGATCAAACCTTGACCGGTCCACTGCGATAAAAAGGTTGAGGACCGCTGATCTAGAGAACCCAAAAACATAACTAAACATTTATCATACTTTTTCGTTTTTTTAAACCTTTTTTCGGAAACTTTGAGCTTAAGAAAGTTTAGAAGCCGGGTCTAAGCTTTGACATATTTCAAAAGACAATAGGCACTGATGGTTACCAAGTAACGATCGATTTAATTTTTAAATTGGCCTGAAAAATTCTAACCTCATACTCGATTTACTCGAAAACGAGAGCTTAAATCTAAAGAAATTATACCCCAAAATCGACTCTAAATGCGATATAGATTCACCAGTTTCCCGCTTGAGTTGGCGACTTCATCATAAGTCTAGTTCATTAAACCTTTGAAAATAGCCGTACCTTTCTGATTCAGCTTTCTGAGAAACTCGCAGAGTTTATCAAAAGTAATTATTGTATTTCATTCTACTATTTAGATTAGCGATGAGCTTTTCCGTAACGCTGGCTTTCGAAATGGCCTTTTCGCTTCCGTTTGTTAAAAACAATTAACGAAAGTAGCTTTCGTCTCGTTAGAAACTATTCCATCTCTAGTTTGAGACTCAAATTTGTTTTTATGTGGGTTTGTTCCATTTGCCGTTTGTTAATTATAATAGGTAATTTAAAACAACTTTATACTTATAGCTCTAGCATATTAGAAATGAGGCTAATAACAAAATATAGTTACTTAAGGCCCCGTATCCGAGCACGAAAAGAAGAAGATGGAAAGATATGTAATTACGAATGTTGGAGAGAGCGCGCTGATATTTCAAACGATAAAAGTGAAGCGAAAATTTTGAAAATGTTTAATAAAACACGACTCGTTTAGAATAGAGCAAAAATCTCGTGGGGGTTGTCTAAAACAAGTTTAAAGAAACACTGTGAATTTTTTCATACATATAACTTGTTAAATAATAGAGACAGGCTTGAAAATAAAAATTTTCGAAGCATACTTTGCAATTTTTTCCTATCGAGGGAATTAAATATAATTTGCGTTTCGGCGTGGGGATAGTATAGATATTATCTTCAAAAATAACATATTTTTTTAAGAGCTTAAAAACTTCAAATGTTCAAGGGAGATGTGCAAGAAATCGGTAGAAATTCGGATAGCGGCGGCTTGAGCCTCGATTACATTGAGCGAGTTTACGCTATTAGCCGGCGAATTCACTATCTGTTAGTAAACTCGCTCAGTGTAATCGTTTTACTAGCTAACTAGCAGATTTTAAACAATCTACGAAAAAATTTGAAAGGAGGGCTACTTTGCTCGCTACTCGCTAGCGTATGCGACGGAAGGTCGATGGCGAAGAAGATGGCGGCCGGCCCACAGCTGATTTCGTAACTGTTAAACTACTGCTTGATCTGGATTATTCGTTTTACAATCTGTTAAGGCTTGATTACAATGAGCGAATTTATAAGCTACTAGCCGGCAAGTAGCATAGCTGCGAATATCTCAGTTTTCTACAAAATGTCGACGAAATTAGTTCGCGCGGCAGTCGTCATTTTAGCTCGCTCAACTCGCTAGCTAGTTTGCTATTGAGCGATCAGAAAGTTTGGGTGTCATCATGACAATATCACTGGCCGATTCACCCGCTTTAAAACTTTCCAGCTAGTAGCTTGTAAACTCACTCAATGTAATCGAGGCTTTAGGATTGTGTGTATGGGTGCATATTATATAGACACTTCTGATAGCCATTTATCTTGCTTACGTCTACTTACGGTTATCTAAAAAGGGAAAACAAGTGTTTGCATAATGCAAATACGATCATCGAATTGTAATATTTGAAAAGTTTTACGGTTGGTTTTAGAAGAGTCTACAATAAGGATAAGTTTTTTTAAATTTTTACGAGAACTTTATTTTCTTAAGTTAAATAATAAGTTTGACATATGCTTTATGAAAGCAGAGCATCTGTATGAGTACCTTCTTTGTTAAACTTATTTTATTTTGTTTCAATATCTATACAATTTGGGAAAAGGGTATGGGTACCACCGCCCCGGAAACCATTAATTGGATAACCAGACCTGTATAGGTCACCCCAAGTGGTTTGCTACGTTTGAGACTTAGCAGGGGTTCATGGGGTGAGGTCTGTCTAGGTCTTGGCGGTCAATGCGTCTGCCCATACTGCGTGGCGAATCGGGTCGGGAGAGTTTGGTCGAGGAAGATCTAACCTAGATCCCTCCAGCCGTACTATCTCGACCGATCGTCTTGCATCACAGTCGGATGAATGAACTTATTTGTCCTTCACTCATAGACACATTGACTCCCAGATTCCTACCCACCTCTTATAAACTTTTCCTTTCCAGAATTTCCTCTCCTTTCTTTCCCTAAGAAGACATCCACACAGCATCTCTAAAGATAATATGAGGGAAATGATGAGAGCAATGTTTTTTTTCGGGGTCTCCTTGTACCTAATGTAGAAATAAATAAGGATAATTAATAACCCCACTATTGATGAAAATTTGAAATTTGCAGAGCGTTTTTTAAATTTTTTAGTTGCTACTTTTAAAGAGTCCCAACGTAATAATTATATTTTAATTGATGTACGTATTTTTCTACTTATTTCACTAGGTGCAGATTTATCCAGATCAAAGCATTATATTTGATTATATGTATTGGTGTACTCAGGGTGAATTTCTTCAATGATGCAGGCAAGTGCATATAGAGTTTTTTTTCCCTATGTGAACATCTCACAAGAGACGGAAAATGCTCTCGTCTTGAGCCAGTGAGACTATGGCATCCC
Organism: Glyphotaelius pellucidus; assembly: GCA_936435175.1. NCBI lineage: Eukaryota > Metazoa > Arthropoda > Insecta > Trichoptera > Limnephilidae > Glyphotaelius > Glyphotaelius pellucidus. The sequence goes on along the minus strand of OW386551.1, from coordinate 9,544,962 downwards.
CAATTATTGAAGTATGTCGTGAGGCTGAAAGTAGTGGGTGTAACCTAAATAAAGGGTAATCAATTATGTATAAATCGTAATGTCACTGTATTTAAAAGCAGCATGAAAAACAATCTTATAACGAAGGAAGTCACGTGGAACAGTATATATCTTCCATGGTCGAGGGGTAAGACTCTTGACTCACAATCCGAAGATCGCGGGATCGAATCTCGGGTACATATCTGAATTTTATTTGATTTAAAAAAAAATATGTATGCATAATTTTTTTTATGAAAAATAAAACAATATAAATAGGAAAATAAAAATATTACAGAAAAAAAAATAAAAGTCCCAATAAACTTCCTTTAAATAGTTTTTCAATGGCCTTTGCTTTGAAGATAAAAAAAAAAAAAATATTTTCCTTTTCTATGCAGTTAGATTATTTGTGTAATTCCACAATTAATTCATCAAAAAAATACGCTCAGTATATTTGCGCACGTTTCAGAATGGAAGATACTCTCAGTATCTCCCTGGTGTAAGACCACCATTCAGAAATTAAAACGTTGTTTGAAATGGCTTTAGCCGTGTTTTGTGATCAGATCTAATTAGCCAGGTACTTTCCCATCTCCTTCCCTTCCCACTACCTTCAGCCTCACAACATACCCTAATTTGGGGATCCCATAGTCTCACTGGCTCCAGACGGGAGCAGTTGGGTCTCTTGTACGGTATTCACACACAAAAAAGTCATTCATTAATATGAAGCTAAACAGACACAAGTTAGTTGAATCTAAATGCAGATTGTATTACAGCCTCTAAATTTAATATGTGCCAGGATGTGGACCAAACTCGAAGAAAATATTTTTTGACATTATGACGAAGTCAGTTAATGTAGTGAACCAATATTAAAAATAAGATAATGATGATTTAGTTACGTGTTGAGGTCTACCGTTGTTTGTTGGTTCTGGGGAGATGCAAGTCGAATTCCCTCCAGCCCTGCCGTTCCTGAAATGAATCGTAGAAGCTGTGGTGCAGCTGTCAAACTGACGTAGTGATGTGGCGCTCGTTGATCGATATATTTGGTGTAATCGATCACAAACAGGAATTCGGGGCACGATGTTCAACTCGTTACATGAGGAGGGGAAGGAGATGGGATAGAGGAACCTGGGGAAGTATGGAAGTTTGGGTTGGAAAATTGGATGGTACTTAAAAGTCTTTGTCATATGTTATATGAAGGGTGTAGTTTTTTGAAGTTCTGGCGCCCTAGCACAGTCGATCGATAAGGATTGATTGGATAACTTTCCGTAATTTCTCATCGTTCCCTAGCATGATTGCAAACCGATAACAAATTAGTAACATTTCCAATGCCTAAGTTTTCTGAAGGAGGGAAATAGATGTAGAGGCTTAAAAAAAATTATTTTTAATAAATCGACAGTAGAACTATTCGAAAAGATATTCTGAAAATTTCAAACCAAAATACCACACCGTTTAAAAGTTATAAGCGAATAAGTGAGTGTCCCTCGGTCGAACTACTACTGCTTTACTGCCACTCTTATTTTCAAACATGTTTTTCTCGAAACTACTTTTTTCGAATTTGTGTAACCTCTAGCTCTTACAGTTTTTGATCAATCGTTATCAAACTCAGCAGTCTCAGCACATAGTTTTAAAAAAATATAAATACGCTCTATTTGAATCTCAATCCAAAATAATATCTTTAATAATTTTTTTATTGCAAATAACGTACAAAAGAATGGGAAAAAATTATACTTGATTATAAAAAAATACTCATTTTTGATTTTTTTTTGAAAATGAGGTTCAAATACAAAAAAACATTTATAAAATAAGTTTTTTTTTAATAATTGATTTCAAATGAAAATTGTGACCTCAAAAAATTACACAAATTGCCCAGCCGGACGGCGACTTACAATGCGCGGCAGCTGATTGATATCTCCGTTATTTTTTCAGGAAAATATTTGAAAATTTTAGAACCTAATCTTGAATATATTATGTCTAAAATGATTCATAAATGATAAATAAAGTAAAGATATTCCTTACGTGTTAAACAAATTAATGAAAATCACTAAAAATACGCCGTCCTACACCTATTTCACCCCATTCGATGTCAACTGTTGTTTGTACGTTAGCGATCTGCAGTTGTCCTAAGGAAAGAGAAGTTACCTAAAGCTATCCTATCAATCCTTATCAAACGACCATGCTAGTTTTCCTAGTTATTATTGTTGTTGGGGACTGTAAGGAATATGATGTTTGTATTTGTAGAGGTGATAAAACAATTCCGTTGCTTTATACCATTACATCTTCTAATAATTAAAAAAAGGTTTATTATTGCATACGGGAAGGTATCCTGTAAGATTTAGAATAGTCAGAATAAAATCAATATAATTATTTATTATTTTAACTTTATGAGTAAAACCTCAAACTGTAATATTTAATTAAATGAAGACATTATGAGCGAAACTCAATCGAAAATCTGGAAACAGAAAAATCAGAAAAAGATATTGGCACCTCTGGGACTCGAACCCAGGACCTCCCTACTTTCCGGGTTGGGCGCTCTTATCCACTGAGCTAAGGTGTCGATATCCAATTCGGTCACTTTTAACTGTACCATACTTCGACTAAGAACCACCCATATTATCTTCATTTTTCTCAACGCATATTTTTATTGGCTGCCATCTTTATGAATGATTGCAAGATTTAACTCGAACTAAATGCAATCTAGATGGTGTCTGGATAAATTATTATCCATTTTATTTAATGTGCGACATCTATTGACTCTTCTGCAAGTCTGGGATGAATATTATTATTTATTATTTTAACTTTATGAGTAAAACCTCAAACTGTAATATTTAATTAAATGAAAACATTCTGGGTTCGAGTCCCAGAGGTGCCGATATCTTTTTCTGATCTTTCTGTTTCCAGATTTTCGATTGAGTTTCGCTCATAATGTCTTCATTTAATTAAAAATCAATATAAATGCAATGTAAATTTCTAATCGATTTTGATAGAACAACATTAATTAAATTATTCCAGAATTCTTGGATGTTGAAATCTCGATTGAAACGGAATTGCCTTTTGAGTATCCTGCAATGTGTGTAGTATTATTATAGGTGTGTCCTATTCCGATGTTCCTTATTCCTGCTAACCTCCTTCTCACGAGTTCCATAAATGCGACTATTCCCTCTTCGGTGAACGTGGAAGTAATGCTGTTATATTTAATTTGATGTACGAACCTGAAAATCTTGCGGACAGTTTTGTTATTCTGCATTCCATCGTTCCATGCCGCTCTACCTGATTTCTACATTTTATATTATAGGGTAGCATGGAAACAAGGAAGAGCGAGCTTTTTACGAGGGCTATTCATTTAATAACTACCGTTTGGCTACAAATAAAAAATGTCCGGATAAATAAACAAATATATCATAATGTGCCTCATTCCACAATTTTTCACGATAGTCACTATTTGAAATTAGGTACTTGTAATAGCGTTTTACCAATTTGCTGATTCGTTTTACATAAAACGCGGCCGCCTTGGAATGTAGCCTCTGTAATGTATCTGTCACAGCATTATGAAGATCTTTATATTTAGCAAAGTGCTGTACCCTTAGCTCTTTTCACGCTAAATTGACTGTAAAACCGATTTTTTTTTTAAAAAATTTTAAATTTTTTTTTATTTTACTATCAATTTATTTTAATCATTATAATGTGCTGGGAAACTTCATCACTAATAAAGTTACTTAATTTACGTTATCGTAATGTTTTCAATGAATATTTGACTGGATCTGAGATTCTTTCTATGGGAGGCTATAAGTTATCTTGCGGACCCGATACTTTTTGAAAGATACTGGAGCTAGTCAGAAATTTGCAAAATAATTACTAAAAGGAAAAAGGTACGGGGGTGGGTAGGAATCTTGGGGTTAGTGTTTCCAGGAGTGACGGACATACGAATCTATCCCTCCAACTGCGGTGCAAGGCGATGGGTCGAGAGAATCCGACTGGAAAGGTCAAACAGCCCCCTCAACCAGTCTCTCTCGATCCGAACCGCCGATCACCAGGTGGGCAGACGCATCCGCCGCCAAGACCTGGATAAACCTCACCCCATGAACCTGGGCACCTCAGCTAAGTCACCAAACATAGCGAATCACTTGGGTTGACCTGTGGCAGAGGTGTTGGTTATCCAATAAATGGTCCGCAGGGCGACGGTACCTATATCCGTTTCCTAAATTGAATAATTTAATATATATATGATGATAGGTAAAAAGATTTTGTACGTGTTCGAATTGTGCTATCGACAGGTGATGGCAGCCTCCAGAAATAGTACCTGTCGGAGTTATCTGAACTTTGTCGATCTGTGTCTGTTTGTTTTATTTTCCCAGAGGTTTCCATGGGAAGAATATTCTTCTGGAAACCCTTTGTTATATAATTGATGAATTCATATATTATATATTACGAGATTTTTATATACGAGTACATAGACAGGTGCACATAATTCGCAACATTTTTGAGTTCGGTTCGTAGTTTGGAGTTCAATATAAGTGTGAGAGCCACAAAATAAGGATTGAATCAGTTATAGTTATATACTATAGAATACTAGATTGTCCGTACTGCTTAACGACCATAAGAAACGCCGGGAATATTTCATATTATGTAGAAACATTAAATGAACTTCGTGACAAAATATCATAACCTTGTTTGTAAGAATTATAAATTATGGCGATTTAAACCAACGTCAAACGTGTTTATTTCCTTATTTACATTCTGTTTTAATGGTGCCAATAATGTGTTCATTTCCTTATTTACATTCTTGTTTTAATGGTGCTAAAAACGTGTTTATTTCCTTATTTACATTCTTGTTTTAATGGTGCTAAAACGTGTTTATTTCCTTACTTACATTCTTGTTTTAATGGTGCTAAAAACGTGTTTATTTCCTTATTTACATTCTTGTTTTAATGGTGCTAAAAACGTGTTTATTTCCTTATTTACATTCTCTTTTAATGGTGCTAAAACGTGTTTATTTCCTAACTTACATTCTTGTTTTAATGGTGCTAAAAACGTGTTTATTTCCTTATTTACATTCTCTTTTAATGGTGCTAAAACGTGTTTATTTCCTTATTTACATTCTTGTTTTAATGGTGCTAAAAACGTGTTTATTTCCTTATTTACATTCTCTTTTAATGGTGCTAAAACGTGTTTATTTCCTTATTTACATTCTTGTTTTAATGGTGGTAAAAACGTGTTTATTTCCTTATTTACATTCTTGTTTTAATGGTGCTAAAACGTTTTTATTTCCTTACTTACATTCTTGTTTTAATGGTGCTAAAAACGTGTTTATTTCCTTATTTACATTCTCTTTTAATGGTGCTAAAACGTGTTTATTTCCTTATTTACATTCTTGTTTTAATGGTGCTAAAAACGTGTTTATTTCCTTATTTAAATTATCTTTTAATGGTGCTAAAACGTGTTTATTTCCTTATTTACATTCTTGTTTTAATGGTGGTAAAAACGTGTTTATTTCCTTATTTACATTCTTGTTTTAATGGTGCTAAAACGTTTTTATTTCCTTACTTACATTCTTGTTTTAATGGTGCTAAAAACGTGTTTATTTCCTTATTTACATTCTTGTTTTAATGGTGCTAAAAACGTGTTTATTTCCTTATTTACATTTTCTTTTAATGGTGCTAAAACGTGTTTATTTCTTTATTAACATTCTATTTTAATGGTGCTAAAACGTGTTTATTTCTTATTTACATTCTTGTTTTAATGGTGCTAAAAACGTGTTTATTTCCTTATTTACATTTTCTTTAAATGGTGCTAAAACGTGTTTATTTCCTTATTTACATTCTCTTTTAATGGTGCTAAAACGTGTTTATTTCTTATTTACATTCTTTTAATGGTGCTAAAAACGTGTTTATTTCCTTATTTACATTCTTGTTTAATGGTGCTAAAAACGTGTTTATTTCCTTATTTACATTCTCTTTTAATGGTGCTAAGACGTGTTTATTTCCTTATTTACATTCTCTTTTAATGGTGCTAAAACGTGTTTATTTCTAATTTACATTCTTGCTTTAATGGTGCTAAAAACGTGTTTATTTCCTTATTTACATTCTTGTTTTAATGGTGCTAAAAACGTGTTTGTTTCCTTATTTACATTTTCTTTTAATGGTGCTAAAACGTGTTTATTTCTTTATTTACATTCTCTTTTAATGGTGCTAAAACGTGTTAATTTCTTATTTACATTCTTGTTTTAATGGTGCTAAAAACGTGTTTATTTCTTTATTTACATTTTCTTTAAATGGTGCTAAAACGTGTTTATTTCTTATTTACATTCTTGTTTTAATGGTGCTAAAAACGTGTTTATTTCCTTATTTACATTTTCTTTAAATGGTGCTAAAACGTGTTTATTTCCTTATTTACATTCTCTTTTAATGGTGCTAAAACGTGTTTATTTCTTATTTACATTCTTTTAATGGTGCTAAAAACGTGTTTATTTCCTTATTTACATTCTTGTTTAATGGTGCTAAAAACGTGTTTATTTCCTTATTTACATTCTCTTTTAATGGTGCTAAAACGTGTTTATTTCCTTATTTACATTCTCTTTTAATGGTGCTAAAACGTGTTGATTTCTTATTTACATTCTTGCTTTAATGGTGCTAAAAACGTGTTTATTTCCTTATTTACATTCTTGTTTTAATGGTGCTAAAAACGTGTTTATTTCCTTATTTACATTTTATTTTAATGGTGCTAAAACGTGTTTATTTCTTTATTTACATTCTCTTTTAATGGTGCTAAAACGTGTTTATTTCCTTATTTACATTCTTGTTTTAATGGTGGTAAAAACGTGTTTATTTCCTTATTTACATTCTTGTTTTAATGGTGCTAAAACGTTTTTATTTCCTTACTTACATTCTTGTTTTAATGGTGCTAAAAACGTGTTTATCGACCGTTCAGAGTCGAAACAGTACTTGAAATGGCTTTAGGCATGGTTGGTGAACAGATGTGAATAGCCAAATACTTCCCCATCTTATTCTTTCCCATCTTCTTCCCCTCTTTACTACTGTCAGCCTCACAACACATCCCAACTGGAGATGTCATGTCACTGACATCTCCAGTTGTTCGTTCATCAACATGTGACATCTCCACACGTTCTAACCGCTCCCGGCTCCAGGGAGCTAACATAACTAACAAAGTATTTGGAATTAACTGTCATTCTTGTTTTAATGGTGCTAAAAACGTGTTTATTTCCTTATTTACATTCTTGTTTTAATGGTGCTAAAAACGTGTTTATTTCCTTATTTACATTTTCTTTTAATGGTGCTAAAACGTGTTTATTTCCTTATTTACATTCTCTTTTAATGGTGCTAAAACGTGTTTATTTCTTATTTACATTCTTGTTTTAATGGTGCTAAAAACGTGTTTATTTCCTTATTTACATTCTCTTTTAATGGTGCTAAAAACGTGTTTATTTCCTTATTTACATTCTCTTTTAATGGTGCTAAAACGTGTTTATTTCCTTATTTACATTCTTGTTTTAATGGTGCTAAAAACGTGTTTATTTCCTTATTTACATTCTTGTTTTAATGGTGCTAAAAACGTGTTTATTTCCTTATTTACATTCTTGTTTAATGGTGCTAAAAACGTGTTTATTTCCTTATTTACATTCTCTTTTAATGGTGCTAAAACGTGTTTATTTCCTTACTTACATTCTTGTTTTAATGGTGCTAAAAACGTGTTTATTTCCTTTTTTACATTCTCGTTTTAATGGTGCTAAAAACGTGTTTATTTCCTTATTTACATTTTCTTTAAATGGTGCTAAAACGTGTTTATTTCCTTATTTACATTCTCTTTTAATGGTGCTAAAACGTGTTTATTTCTTATTTACATTCTTGTTTTAATGGTGCTAAAAACGTGTTTATTTCCTTATTTACATTCTTGTTTTAATGATGCTAAAAACGTGTTTATTTCCTTATTTACATTCTCTTTTAATGGTGCTAAAACGTGTTTATTTACTTATTTACATTCTTGTTTTAATGATGCTAAAAACGTGTTTATTTCCTTATTTACATTCTCTTTTAATGGTGCTAAAACGTGTTTATTTCCATATTTACATTCTTGTTTTAATGGTGCTAAAAACATGTTTATTTCCTTATTTACATTATCTTTTAATGTGCTAAAACAAGTTTATTTCCTTATTTACATTCTTGTTTTAATGGTGCTAAAAACGTGTTTATTTTTATTTCCTTATTTACATTCTTGTCTTAATGGTGCTAAAAACGTGCTTATTTCCTTATTTACATTCTTGTTTTAATGGTGCTAAAACGTGTTTATTTCCTAACTTACATTCTTGTTTTAATGGTGCTAAAAACGTGTTTATTTCCTTATTTACATTTTTTTTTAATGGTGCTAAAACGTGTTTATTTCCATATTTACATTCTTGTTTTAATGGTGCTAAAAACATGTTTATTTCCTTATTTACATTCTCTTTTAATGGTGCTAAAATAAGTTTATTTCCTTATTTACATTCTTGTTTTAATGGTGCTAAAAACGTGTTTATTTTTATTTCCTTATTTACATTCTTGTCTTAATGGTGCTAAAAACGTGTTTTTTTCCTTATTTACATTCTTGTTTTAATGGTGCTAAAACGTGTTTATTTCCTTACTTACATTCTTGTTTTAATGGTGCTAAAAACGTGTTTATTTTCTTATTTACAATCTGTTTTAATGGCGCTGAACACGAGCACATGTCTCCGTCTTTCAATAAATTGATTGAGTAACAGGGTTGGACGAGTATTTCAAAATTCATCACATTCGTCATCGTCAAACGATTTTTTCCTCTTTTAATTGATTGCCTGATTCATTAAATTATAGCAGTAGTAAGGTAGAGTGGTTTGAAACCTTTAAAAGCAGTGACTATGCTTTACGCCAGAGTTAAATCCGAGTAATTTCGCAATTTGCTGCATTTTCGCTTACCATCGGCGATAATTAAGCCGACTAACTGCCTTTGCATACGAACCAATCACTGGCTACTAGGCTAATAACTAGTTAACGTAATTTACCTCAAAGTATAATATGGAATTTGATGGCTGTAATGTTCTGCCTGAATTATCAATTTTCAATGATATGGAAAATATAAGATGGTCTATACCCCAAGTAAAAAAACCGTATAAAATGATTTATTTATTATTTTTTTCTGATAGCAAGAATCACATTGAAATAACTGAATAAGGCAGGCGCGATGATGGCACCACCTTATAAGGGTTGGAGTGAAGCTGAATGTTCACTCTATGCGAGAGCTATGCCTGCGGATCTCGATATGGTATGTCTTCTGAATCAAATAGCAAAGGTATATCACAAGGGTACTTACGATAGATTGGCGATCTTGCCCGGAATGGGAATCCTCGTGGTCAGTATTTGGTTATAGTCTGGATGATCCACATGTAGTCACAGGTCAGTTTTGTAGCGATTAAAGTGAATAACGGCGGTATTTTCACCTTGCGAGTCTCGATTTGTCACGATAAAAAACGGTATTATGTTGACAGTAGCGTTACGATAGGAAGACTCCAAAATCAACACTTTTCGTCTCCTTGTCGATGGCTGTCAGCGGGCAGTTATCAGCCAGTGTAGGTACCCAGTGTGCGAAATAAGGTTTGAATTCTGGCCAAGTGAAACAGAACAAACCTATCGAGATTCAATTTGGCGTTACGAAACAATTACACGTTTTTGTCTTAAGTTATTCAACAAACTAAACGCGTTAGAATTTTCATGAAGTCAAAAATAAAGCTCGTGTTTTATTCGTAAATAACCGATAAAAGTAAGTAAAATTCTTAATGTCTAGGATGAAAGCAAAATCCATTTTTTGATTCGGCTTATTTATTATCCCAGTCACTATAATTTCATTAAAATAGAGCTACACTTTCTGTTTAAATTTGAATGACATAGCTGCTCATTCTAAGAAGTTCGGTAAACAATGCTTAAATGTATTATCAAAGGTAGAGAAAATACGAGAAAAATATAAAGTAAAGTTTTTCTAGGCTTGTGGATGACAAAAACATCTTTTTGTGATATTGTATGGGTAATATATTCAGTCGCATGATTGAGAATACCAATTTACTTTCAAAACTACCTCCGTGGTTGAGTGGTTGTGGTTCCTAATTAAAAATATGTAGGTCGCGGTTATAAATCCCGGCGCACTCAAGTAATTTTATTTTTTTTATGTAAGTATCAGTGTTCTGTCTAATATGATTGCCCGAAGATTCTTCCATTGCAGCAAGAATGTAATATGCATTGGTGCATGGTGCTCCTACCGAATCAGCTCGATGGAAAGACTTCGCATCCAATATAATAACGCTTGCAGAATTATATTTGGATACAGAAGGTTTAGCAGCGCATTGGCAATGTTGACGGAACTTGGACTGGATGAGTTCGTCGGCCTGATGAGAAACCGAGTCACTGGAGCAGGATGCGGCAAATGGCCTCCGTCAACACGGTGGCGAAGGCAGTCTTCTAGCACCAAGCGCCACTCCTGAGTGAGCGCTGGGCCCGAGCTCAAAACCACGCCTTACATCATCGATTATTATTATTTAAAAAAATTTGTTAACTCATTATTATTCTACTTGATTTCCTTACTTAAAATTTATTGTGTAAATATATGTAAATAAATGGAACTTGTTGGTTTCCTTTTTTACTTCCCACATCCTGGAATAAAACTTTTTTTTTAAATATTTAATATTTTAGAATTAATTTAAAAAATAATATCGCTATATATCACTCTGGTGAAAGACAACCGTTCAGAGTCGAAACAGTGCTTGAAATGGCTTTAGTCATGGTTGGTGAACAGATGTGAATAGCCAAATACTTCCCCATCTTATTCTTTCCCATCTTCTTCCCCTCTTTACTACTGTCAGCCTCACAACACATCCCAACTGGAGATGTCATGTCACTGACATCTCTAGTTGTTCGTTCATCAACATGTGACATCTCCACACGTTCCAACCGCTCCCGGCTCCAGGGAGCTAACATAACTAACAAAGTATTTGGAATTAACTGTCAAAAAAATAACTCTGAAGACATCTTAAAATCCTTCCTTTAATCACTTCCACAGAAAAATAATTCATTCCCGCAACTACAGCACATAAAAGTATGATCTTTTTTCTACAAACCACCTTCTATGAAAATTAATTTACCCCACAAGTAAAACCACTTGAGGAAGCTGAACAAGATATTATAATTATTTTTGTAATCTTTTAGTTATAAGGTTAATTTATTTTAAAAACTTATCTAGAATTTACGGAAACAGACTTTTATGACTTCGTGAATGTTCCTTGAATTAAAACTTCTAAAAACTTTGATCAAATTATATAAACTAGCAGTTAAAAACCCGTTTCGCAGGTTTTTGCTGCTAGGCCCTGCATGCGGCTTTTGGTTCGGCTTCGCCCAGTTAGTGTTTGTGTTTGACCATTTTATTCCAACAGAATAACCGAGAGAGGCAATGACATCATATGTAATATGGGAATCGGACAACTCGGAATGAAACCAACTCAGAATTATCTCAGATAAGTTATTTAGAATGAAAAAAAAATTATAAAAAATTGGTTAAATAGGTTACGTTAGGTTAGGTTAGGTTAGGTTAGGTTAGGATTATCGGCTAATATAAAATTATTTTTTCACAGCTTTTAATGACTTTTCAAGGAGGTGTTGAGTTGACTTTATTCTCAGTTGTCATTGAGCCATTTAATATATAGCCGCTCGATACAACTATGTATACTAACTGTCAACCTTTCCATATCCGGAGAGAAACTACTTTTTGACAAATTCGTGGCAGTTATACCTAGGGGGGACACGTTCCCGTCCGAATTGCTGACAAAAGTGGCGCCATCCTGTGACAAATTCTAGAATTCATAACCGAATTACAATGGTAGCTTTGTTTGGAATTCATGTACACAGATGTTATTTGTGGCGCGACGCGTACGGCGTGGCGTCAACATGTACTCGAAACTGGGTTCTGAAATTCAACCACGCAGACGTTACCCAATTAAGACTGTTCGATTATTCGACATTTGCATGGTTTTATAAAATACATCGCTTCTCCGGCTTTAGATAAGATGTAGTTTTCGTACCGTGAAGACCCATCTCGTCCAATAATTAATTCACTATGGAAGCATTTTCAAATAGTTTATTCTTTTGAGCAATTTACGATAATAATGGATGGTAAACGCTTTTCGATTTGAACGAATTAAAAAAAAAAAACTTTTTAACGACCGTTTAGGTTGAGTTGCAGGACTTTCAGTACGAATTTGTGATAAAGTGCTTTAATCCGATGAGTGCTTTTTGATTCCCAATGATCAATCATTATCTATTGAAGCTTAAGGCATTATATTGTTAGAGATGGGTCAGAAAAACCAATTGAGCTTTTATTACCTTTTATTTAAAGAAAACGTTTTAAAAAATATATATATTTTTTACTTATGCACAAGAGTCCTTTCCTTCAAGCTTTCAACAATATATGTAGAGCCAATGAGACTATGACATACTCAATTGTTGGGGTATGTTTAGTGGCTGAGGGTAGTGGGGTGGGGAGTGAGAACAGAGATGGGGAAGAAAAGGTGATGAAGTTCGTTAAATAAGATGCTTTTCTCTGGATAGATAACGAAATTTTATTTATATTTATAAAATGATTCCGTTTATTTTTCAAAATCACGAATGTCGAACAACATCTCGAAAATATGAATATATGTTAACACCAATTCGTTTATGAATTCCATTATACCACTCTGCTATATTTTTAATAGCACCGTAAGAACTTACAAAAGAGCATTTCACATTTTTTTACGTGATAACGTCTTATAAATCGATGAACGCCGGCTTCACTCATGAAAAATCATGACTCATTGTCACGATCCGCCTGAGCCGAGCGTGCAAGCGAGAGCGCGAAATAAGCGTTCGGCCTAAGCGTTCGGCTTGTGACGCATCTAGCTCTCGTCCACTCCATCGTTATTATATGACGTTATCATGTAATGTAAAATTATCGCCCGTAAACGGTAATTATCGTCCGTAAACCGTATTTACAGACAACCAATTTTTTTTTAAAAGAAAAACTCTCTTTTAATAAATTTTGAAAGCTTGTAATGTAACATATCATTTTAGGCAGTACTCTTGTCTAGAAAAAAGTTTTTTTTTTCATATTTCCAAAGTTTAAATATTCGAAAATATCTCCTTAAAACGATTTTTCGAAATTCGCATATTTTAAAAGTTATAACCATTTTAATGTCGTTGTTTAGACGGAATCCCAGAATCTAAATAGAACAAAATTTTAAACACATTTTTATCAAAACTCATTTTTTCCAGACGGTTGACACAATATCTCAAGTTCTACAAAACCAATTTACTTGAAATTTCGTGTGAGCCTACTCTATTCATTACTCTATCGCGCTTACTAAAACTATAACATTTTATTTTTTTTTTAAAACAGATATATATTTTTTGTTTCCATTTTGTTTCCAAGAAGTATCTTTACACTGTATAATTGATTAGTAATTCGTTTACATGCTAAAAATAAGTTTTATTCTACTAACATTTACATACACTTGGTATTTTTATATAAAATTCTAAATGATTTAGTTGATAGTCCGGTATTACTTGAATTGATAGGCTTCCGAATTCCACTTCGTAATACTAGAAGTCAGGATTTATTTCAGTGCAGAAATTCTGGGACTAACTTCCCTATGTATTCCTCTTTGCCCAGAATACTAAGGAGGGAAACAATTATACCAAGTCAGTGGACATCTTCAATTTATCTTTGAATAAATATAAAATATTGTTATTGAGGCAGTTCAGTTATGTACAATAAAATGTTTTTTCTATGCTATATATGTAAAAGCCCCGAAAAAGGGCGTTTATTTATAAATAAATAAATGAATAAATAATTTGTAAGAAAGCAGTTACTATTAAATTTTGATGTTATAAAAAAATATTTTCATTCATATTATTCAGTTAAATATTACGTACGTTTGAAATACGACTAAATAAATACGACTAAACTATGATTCCGATATTGATATATTTTACATCAGTGCGGAGATTGAATCAAAATAAATCATATTTGTAAAAAGCATTAACTTTGTGGCTCGCCATAATTTACAATAAAAACGCATAAATTTTTCGTAGACCACTTTTATTTTATTACACTCTACCGGTTTCGGAAGCGCCCTTCCTTCGTCAGGATAATATTGTAACTGATCTACGACATAGAATATTGTCAGACATACAAATTTTAGGTGTGTGAGTGGGAGGTAAGCAAGGAGGTAGGGGTAATTGCGGGATTTCCGGGATGAACAGAACAGTTCACTGGAAATATATTTAAAATGGGACTAAAAGGTAAATTAATTTGATTATTCAAAATTTTGAATAAAAGATTTAAAATAAAAGTGGGCTACAACAAATTTATGTGTTTTTATTGTCAAAATAAGTCATTTAAAAAAATATTATTGCTTGAAGTTGACGAAAATTTGTATTGTCTCGTAGCTATACAACACTTGTTGTAGTAGGCGGTATAATGTTTACTAAAAAGGAACGCTAACAACACGAATACTGGAAATGTATCGAAAGTACCTTCTTTATTAGGGCCTTACAAAAAACAAATTAGGAAAATGATTATAGTTATTTCCAGAATGTATGCAGTGGTAGTGCAAAGCAAAATAATCCATATTTCGAAATAACAAAAAAGAAATTCGACAAATTATAAGAAAAATAAATAAAATAACAGTACGTCCACAAAATATAAAACATTTTTAACAACTTTAAAACACCCAGTTTTACCTACGATAATAAAACAAATAAATAAGTGCGTACCTTTTGTTACTTTGTTTTATTAATGATTTATTAGAATCATTTAAGTTGTCAATCACTTTCATTATTAATTACTTTACGAACATTTAGCTATATTTTTTGTTCATTTAAAAAAAGTCTTGTGTAAAATAATCAATGGAAGGATTCGATAGGTAATTAAATAAATATTATGCAATTTAAACGAATAAGCACTGAAAAATATGAAAAATTAAACTGAAAAATATTAACACAAAAATGTATGCAAGCAGCGTTTATAGAGGATATTTAACCACAAGGGTCGTCAGGGAGGACACCATCCAGGCAGTGAAGATTGTATTCTTCGATTGGCGCAGTCAGCGCCATAAGCTTCCCATGCGGCGGGAAAAATGTTCATTTGTCCCTTCAGGAACATTTCCGAAGCGCTGCAGAATCTTGGTAGGCAGAATAGTTGGGATGCATAACATAATGTGTTGGGATTCAGTTTAATCTACCCATAGTTATTAAAATTCTAAATTATTAAAATCTTTACATTTTCCCACGGAATTTTGCGGCACCACCCTGAAACAGGGCGTATAATAATGACAACTCCAGCTTGAGCAACACAATAAACATCAGTTTATATTATGGCATAATGAGTTCCTTACAGACATAACGAAAACTTGCGAACTAAGATCAGAGATCTAGGTTATTTAGCGTGTCAATAAGAATTCCGATTACATTAAGCTAAGTAATAATAGTCAAGGATGAATATAAATAATAATATCTATTAGGCACTAATAATAAGGGTTTCGGGTAATATTATTTGCTCTGCAAACAAACCTGGTAGATCACCGATTCACAAATTAATTAATTTCTGAATTGCAGGATCAAATTTGAATAGTTTCTCTTGGGGCCGTTTTAAAGCATTATAATTGCTTTGAAAGCATTATGGTTCAAAATGATTACTCCACGTTCTACAGATAACGTACCTACACCGAAATACTTTAATTAATATTCAGAAAGGAAATCATTTTGTAATGCTTACGAGCGTGTTTATGTAAAGCAGCAAAAGATAATATATTAAAAATGTGTTTAGTCAGAAACGACAAAGAACGCAGATATAATTTAAAACCGTTTCTTTGTAAATGTAGAGCGCGTATATTGAAATAATAAATCACTCTATCATGCTACCAATGCATCTGTTTGAGTAATAATAACAGTTATTATTTATTTATTTACGCCCTTGTGGGCTTTTACAAGAAAAGTAAATATGCAATACAGTTGTGTTAGGTACATACAGTAAACAATATATAATAGCAATACAGTTGTGTTAGGTACATACAGTAAACAATATATAAAAGCAATACAGTTGTGTTAGGTACATACAGTATACAATATATAATGAATTATGTTTAAATCATGGCAAATTGAAATTAATATTATGTTCTAAAGAAAGCAAATATGTGTAAATAAATATAAAAATAAAAAAGTGTATTCACAAAGGAGTCGTGAAATCATACATCTCGGTGAAGTGATTATAAAGATTTTGTTTTAAAACTAACATTGAATCTTTAAACACGTCTACAACATTCCCAAATTTATTTCCAAAATGATGTATTTTGTTTATAGGTGTACGAGCTTCATAGTAGTTAGTTTTAAAATTGTCACAGAAAAAGGTAGCACTTTGCCTCGTATTTCTGGTCGGTACATACAATTTTATTTTGGCGAGAATTTCAGGGTTGTCAATGCAATTATTGATAATTTTATTTAACAGTACCAGGTCAGAGATGATTCACCTATCTGACAGCGTTATTAAGTTCAATTGTTTCATCAAAAAAACATAGTTTATTTTTTTTATTGGAATATTCAATTTGAAGTTGATGAATCTTAGAAATTTGTTCTGTACCCTTTCTATATTGTCGGATTGTACTTTATACAATGGGGACCAAATAGGCAAATTATACTCTACCTGGCTTCTTACTAAAGAAGTGAATAATGTTTTCAAACATTCTAGAGACTTGAAATCACTTGCTGTTCTGTATATGAAACCAAGCATTTAGCTTTCTTTGTTATTTCATTTATATGCAGAGTAAATGTTAACTTTTCATCAAATATAACACCCAAGTCCCTGATCTGAGCGACTGATGTCAATTGTACATGGTTTAAAGAGTATTCATAAGTTACATGACTTTGGATTTTACGAAAACGAATAATCTGACAGTAATACCAATTAACATAATAACAATTGGATAATTTGTAGAGCACCGTTTTTGTGAAAAATCACCTTGAGGTGGATCACTTAATGTGTTTGATTCAATCTGGGCGTGATGCCAATAATGTATAAAATCCAATCATCTATTTTTCACATTTATGTGTTTAAAATAATTAATAATTGTTTTCGAAACATGTTGAATTTTTTGATAAATTAAGTAGTTTACACAATTTAATTTGGAAGGTGGGTATTTATTTGATAACCAATACCCCTGCCGTAAATTACCCCAAGTGATTGGCTACTTTTGGTGTCAGCAGGCGTGCTCGGGATCACGGGGTGCAATTTGTCCGGGCCTTGACGGTGTACGCGTCTGCCCATCAACTGCGTGGCAGGCTAGATCAGGAGATGATTGAGGGAGACCTTTTGATTTCTCGAGCAGAACTCTCTCGGAATACCGCCTTACACAGCAGTAGAAGGGATGCATTCGTACGTCCATCACTCCTGGACACAGACCCCACATTCCTACCGTAACATTCCGTATTATCCTCGGAAAATAACTCAGAATATTTTAATGTGTATTTAAATAAATGCAGTTTTATACATAACTTTGGACCCGTGACTGACTCCTTAGTTCTCCCTTCTTCCCTTTCTGTCCTTGTGACCCATATCTATCAACACTTTTTTTGCGTTTGAATGCACAATACGAGACACTTTCATAACTTTAAATAATTTATTCACATTTACATGTGAAGATTCATCACACTAGCCACCCCTCGTACCTGCCCAGAACTTCCTTTCCTTCCTTTTCCCTTAACTCTTCTCTCCCGATCCGGCCTGCCATGCAGCTGGTGGGGGCACTCGCCGCCTGGAAAAAAATCACCCCAAGAACCCGAGCACCCCTGCTAAGTCACCAAGCGTAGCGAACCACTTCTAGTGACCTATAATAGGGGTGTTGGTTATCCAATAAATAGTTACCGACATAGGCCCTGAGGGGAATTATTTACCTCCGGGCCTCCTATGTTCAGCTAATGTAAAAAAAAAACATTTATTCAAAGTCAAATTTTCCTTAAATGGGTAATCATTGCCTGTTTTTCCTCTATCTATTATTAGTCTAGAAGCATTCTAAGTGAAGCGGTTAAATCTGATTCTTACGGGAAGGTGCACTTTGCAATAAAGACAGGTGAAAAAGTTAGGCAATGTCAAATGGCTTTTTAAAGTGTGTTAGGTTGGCGATGTGATAAAAGTTAGGCAATTCGGTAATAGCCACTAACACGTTTAGTGACTGCAGAGTGCGGAGTGTGGAGTGTGGAACGGAGAGGACTGCGGACGTCAATTGGGGCCGCTAACTTCGTCTGGGATTTGCCATCAGTTCTGTCGATCTCGTAGACATAAAATAAGGTAGGGTGGTACAGTAAACAATAATTTAATTTATTTATTGTGTTAAAGTTCTCAAGTTTGATTGATAGTGTAATATATTTTCGCTGTTACTGCCTGATATAAAACGCACTATGGTTATTCCATCATTTATCGGTCCATCTTCACCCTAATTTGTTCACCTTTCGTCTCCTAGAAATTTTTGTTGCTCCTTTACCATCGTGGTTAAAAATATAATTTAAACAGTGTTAGAAATAGAAAACACTATGTTTTATATTGAAATCAAAACATAAACAACAAAACAATGAATACATAATCCTTTATGAAACCAAAGTTTCCGATCGCATATTGAAATAAAAAAAAATTAAATATTGGAAATTTTTTAATAATTATTTTTACTTATATGAAACGAAAAAAAGTGAGTTGACGATATCTTTTATAACACATTTTCCTAATAAAACAAGGTGTATGTTTTTTTTTCGTTCTCAGTAATTTTAGTTAGAAACAATGTAAGGCGAGGAATTTTTAAAACATTTTTTTTGTTTGCATTCAAAAATTTTATTTAAATAAAAAATAGAGTATTTATTTTGAATTATAATATTATTCTTTAATAAGTGTATTTCACCACTTTTCAAAAATAATTTATGGGAGGCTAACGCTAAATCCCGATTTTCCAAATCTTCACTATGAATCAGATAAGTTATGAAAAACTATAAATATGATTTAAATAAATTAAACACGTCTTACCCCTCGACTACGGAGGCCGTCAAATTTAAATCGCTACCATACTGAAAGTCCCTGAAATCGAGGGTTATGCTCTCAACTAGCGATCCTAATTCAAATCCCGGGGTGCGCAAGTAAATTTTATTTGATAGTTTTTGTTATTTAACAATTTAATCAAATAAAATTATATAAACCATATTTGCGGCACGTTCCAGAGTGGAAGAATCTCTGAGTATCGCCCTAGTGTTAGACCACCATTCAGAATTGAAACTTTTCTTGAAAAGTTTTTAGTTGTGTTTGGTGACTAGATCTGAAAAGCCATTGTCACTAATTTCTCTTTTCCGTCTCATTCACCTCCCCCCACCTTCAGCTTCATAGCATACACATATTGGGGATGCCGTTGTCTCACTGGCTCCAGGTGGTTGGGAGCAGTATTGACTCTTGGGAGGTAAGTATTCACATAAAAAAAAATAAAAAAAATATTTGATGATTTGTATGTGATATTTGATTTGTATATATATATATGCATTGTTAGCATTTCCATAAGTAGTTGATCGTTCACACATTCGTCATTATCTTTCATTAATAAGATTAAGGACGGGTTGTTTCAAAAAATTTGATGGATTCATCAAATATTTGAAGTTAATTTTCACGTTTTGTGTAAATTCTATTAAAGTTCTGTGATTATTTCAGTATTGTGAAGCAACTGTCCTATAATTATATAATAACAGAACTTGAAAAGAACTTACACAGAACGTGAAAATAAACTTCAAATATTTGATGAATCCATCAAATTTTTTGAAACAACCCATCCTAAATATTTTAGTTGTATCATCTTAAAAGCCTCCGAGTTCCTCATTTCAACCGATTTATAACATATTTCTCTTCAACACTTTTACTTTTAAAGTTCTTTAAGAAATATTTCATATTTTTGAAGATAATTTCTTTAAATTTGTTGAGTCGAAAGGGTAATTATATGTAATTTCCTCGTAGATAAAAACCGCGAAGTATTCTCTGAAAATTATTAAAAACACATTTTGTTGTGTTATTTAATATGTTAGAGGTATAAAAAAATGCATCTATAGCATTTGAGGAGAGATTTTAGCTCTATTTTAAACGAGTTGTGTTTTTTCGTTATTTCTTTTCGAATCCACTGTCATCTAGTGATCTCTAGTCACCGGTACAAAGTAGCCGAGACAAGCAATGGCTTAGGAACTGGTTCCAAAGTATCTACGCCATCGCCTGTCTCGGCTACTTTGTACCGGTGACTAGGGATCACTAGATGACAATGGATTCGAGGAACAAGCTACTTTGGAACCAGTTCCTACCATCTGCCATGATGATGGACACTGTCCTGAAACGTTGGGTAAAGAAAGAGGTAGCGCAACACGTCAAAACACCCCAAAAACAAATAACGAAAATATTTTTGGCCGTGAAAATCTAAAAACGTATATTTGTGTTTTATTAAATATTTTCGCTTAATTATTATCGTTTTTTTAATCCTCCTCTCTCTTATACAGGTATTTACATATTTCCTTTTCCTTTTATTTTTTAACGCGTAAGCGTTAAAAAAGAAAAGGAGGTTAAAAGGTAGTAATACCGGCCCTTAAATAGGCAACATCTAGGGATTTCTGTGTCAATGGCTTATCTAACTCTAACATTGAGCATTGGATTAATCAGCAGTCGTTATGGCATCCCTTGGCTTCGACGTAAAGTTTGTTGATTCGAGACCTGGATATATTATGATTGCAGTTAAATGCACATTGAACTCGTAGTAAGCGATTCGTTTACAACCGTGAACTATGCAGCAAGTGATGGCTATCATAAATAGACCACTGCAAATATAACTTTGAATTATTGTTCAACAAGATAAAATAATAATATTGTTACAGATTCTGTATCAAAGAGTTGTTCCTACTAAATAGAGTTATGAATTTCCTTTGATCAAATTAACCTAGTTTGTATTTATTAATGAAAATCCCCTGTTCATCGACTGTTTGTAACAAAGAGGGTATTAAATTTGATATCACTATCTCCTCTCTATAAGCCATTTTGTGGCATGAACTTGTTCGTTTACAACAAATTAATACAGGTTGTTAAGGCGCGAATGGACTGTATGCGAGTTTTAATATCTATTTATTATAATTTCACTTACCCAAAAAAAACTGTTTCTTGCATTCCACTTATTCTTATTTCACCAGGAAGGGAAGTGTTAGTTTGGAAGATCTTGGAAAGGATTTGGTGATATAATGAAGACAAGCGAGATGAGGCGGGCGGCACGATGGAAAGATTTTAATTTCACAAATGGTTGCGGTGCGACATAGTAAGGCGATGCGTTTTTAGAACTCGTGTCCTTTACGGCGTGGTGAGATCAACAGACTCAATTAAGGCGACGCTTCCCGGCTCAAAAAGAAGATGGAAAGATATGTAATTACGAATGTTGGACAGAGCGCGCTTATATTTTCAATAATAAAATTGAAGCGAAAATTGTGGAAATGCTCAATAAAACATGACTCGTTTAAAATAGAGCAAAAATCTCGCAAAGGTTGTCTAAAACAAAGTTTGTTTATTTGTTTATTTATTTAAGGAACATAAACAGTCTTAGTAATATAATATACATAAGAGAATAATAAAAAACAGACCAATTATTAATGTTCACAGATAGGTATTTATAAAGACTAACTGAATGTAAACTAAAATATTTAAGAAAGATGAAAAAAAAAAAAACAGAACTAAGCAGCAATTTAAAAAAATAATAATAATACAAATCCAAATTCAACAATTAATAAACCAATACACAACAATAAAATAAGTATGATTATAACTGTAATAGACTGCAAATTAGGTATTTGGGTTGGGAAGGGTAGGAGGAGGAGAGGGTTAAAGGAAAGTTAAGGGAAAGTTGCCACGCAAGTAATATAAAAATATTAGATACAATTAATTTAATAATCATGAATATGTGTTATTCGCACCTAGAATGTTATACAATGAATTTTTGTAACGACAGTAACTAGCAGTGAATATGTCAGCACGTGTGTCTATATTTGCAAATTTATTGTTATAGAAGTTACATGTCCTTTGCATAAATTCATTTTGATTGGAATTGGTGTTGCATCTGTCAATATAGAAAAGGGTATTTTGTCTACTATATCGAATCGGCGCGTGGAAATTTATTTTGTTTAGCAACTCCGGGCAGTCAACTTTAGAGTTAATGAATTTGTACAGGAGCATCTGATCAGCGACAAGCCTCCTGTTGAGTAGTTTCGTGATTCGAAAATGTTTCTCGATTTCGTCGTAAGAGTTGTATATGTTGAATGATTTAAAATTGAGGAATTTGAGAAATCGCTCCTGAACTCTTTCTAACCTGTTAACATAAACAATATAGCGCGGGTTCCAAACTTGTGAACAGTATTCTAGGTGAGGACGAACATGTGAATTGTAGAGAGTCAGAAAAGTCTTAGTGTTTTTGAAAAATTTGCATGTTCTCAGTACAAAACCTAGACTTTTTGTTGCTTTGGTGACAATGTTATCAAAGTGTTTTTCAAATGTAAGTTTAGAGTCCAAAATAACACCGAGGTCACGTATATAATCTTTATTTGTTAACTGCGATCCAGAAATGGTGTAATCATGCAGTATTTTCACATGGTTACGTGTGAATGTAACTTTGCAACATTTAGAAATATTAATAAAAAGTTTATTTCTTCGACGGTCAAGATCTGCTTGTAAACGCACAGAACAGTCCGGGGAGCTTATAGGAAGGTATATCTTCATGTCGTCAGCAAAAAGTAAAATATGAGAGTTGTGAAAACATGTCGTAATATCATTTATATAGATAGAGAAAAGCAAAGGACCCAAAATGGACCCCTGAGGCACACCGGAAGTGATGATTTTCCAGATGGAAGAAAATCCACCCACTGTCACAGCCTGGGACCTGTTTGTCACGTATGAAGATAACCAACGAAGGAGATCTCCATGAATACCATGATTAGCAAGTTTTCTAAGGAGGACGCTGTGATTGATCTTGTCAAAGGCTTTGCTATAGTCGGTGTAGATTGTATCAACTTGCACACGTTTATCCATGGAGGCAGACAAAAAATTTGTAAATATTATAAGATTTGTAGCAACAGAGCGACCTGCAAAGAATCCATGTTGAAATTCATTGATCGAATTCTTTAGCACAGGGAATAACTGGTCATAGACTATGTTTTCGAACACCTTTGAAAAAATGCAGAGTTTTGAAATGGGTCTATAATTATCTGCTTCACACTTAGTTCCCGATTTATGAATTGGTGTGATGTATGCTCTTTTCCATGTATCAGGAAATGTACCAGTCTTGAGCGATATATTATACAGTATTGATAGAGGAAGTGACAAATGATTTGCGCACTCGGTAATGAACAGTGGTGGGATACCATCTGGCCCAGCTCCCTTGCTGGAATCGAGCCGATTTAAATATTTAGATACAAGGTCAGCGTCGATAAAAATTGATCCCATTGCACAAACCTGCTTAGCTACAAAGTCATTGCAGGAAGTCCCCAGAGGGTCAGGCGGTTCGTAGACAGAATGAAAATAATCAGCAAATAAATTACAGACTGCCTGGCCACCCTCGGCTTTTAAATCCTTAAGATTTAATACGCTGGGAATAGATGCTGATAGTTTTTTTGATTTAACATATGACCAGAATGCCTTGGGATCTCTGGCGATATTCTCTTCAGCGTTATTAATAAAGTCTTCGTGACACTTCTTTGCCATTTTTTTCTGTCTGGTGCGTAGCCTTGAAAAAGTAATGTAATCAGAAGGGTTCTTATAAGTAGTATATAGTCTGTGAAATTTCTGCTTTTCACGAATAAGTTTTATTAATGATGAGCTATACCACGGGGGGTATGAATGTTTACCAGTACGCCTCGATGGAACCATGTCCGAGATCAAGTTATTAATAATATTGTAAAAATGCGATACTGCAGGATTGACGGAATCGGTTAAGTTAAGTAGGCTCCAATCTACTTGTGCCAGTTCTCCAGTTCAAAGAAAAACTGTGAATTTTTTCATAGATATAACTTGTTAAATAATAGAGACAGGCTTGAAAGTAAAAAAAAAAATTGGAGCATACTTTGCAATTTTTTTCATCGAGGGAATTTCATATAATTTGCGTTTGGGCGTGGGGGTTGTATAGATATCTTAAAAAATAACATATGTTTTTTTAAGAGCTTAAAAACTTCAAATGTTCAAGGGAGATATGCAAGAAATCGGTAGAAATTCAGGTAGCGGCGGCTTAAGGCGGAGGACATACAATAGGTAGTTGCCAAAGAGCAACATGCAACAATAAAAGCGTGAACACAGGTGAACGCAATTATAAAATATCAAGAAATTGGTTCTTTAGTACGAAGTTCGTGCTTAGTTTAGCTCTGATGATATGAAATGTATAATTTCTGTTCGAAATATTGCGAATAAATAGTACACTCGGTAAGTTTAAACCACTTTTGTAGTTTTACTTACATCATCCCAAATGGTTCGCTACGTTTGGTGATTTAGCATGGGTGTCCGGGTTCATAAGGTGAGGTTTTTTCAGGTTTGGCGGCCGATGGGTCTGCTCCCCTGCTGCACGGCGGGCCGGATCGAGAGAGACTGGTTGAGCCAGAATCCCTGAATTAAAAAATAAACTAATAGATGTAAATGAGTGGGCTTGAGTGGGAAGAAAGGAGGGAGGGGGGGGGGGGGGTATTATATAATAGGAGCGTATTATATAATGGGAACAAATTGAACAAAGGGGCATTGAACAATATTTTTCGATTATTAATAATATTTAACTAATTTTTAAGATTAAATAGATACCATTAATGTTATAGTTAACAACTCAATTCCATTAATATAACAAAAAAAGTATGGATCGTCTCCAATAAAAGCCTCGTATGTTTCTGTATCAGCGGAATTAAATTTGTAACATTCTTTGTTATAGAATTATAAATTTGATTGGTCTGCCCACCAACAGCTTGGCAGGCCGGATTGGAAGAGACCCTCCACACGGCATCCCCTAAGATTGCTTAGGCCCTGCGGGATATTATTTTACTAAGGGCCTTCTTTGTGGAGCTTATGAAAAACGAAAAAAACCTTTTTTTATTTAATTCCAACCGTCATGTTTCGTAAGCAATGCTCACCTCGTCAGAGTTTACTTAAAAATTTACAAATATAGATTTAAGATGTAGTGGGAAAATGATTGGAGAGATATTAAAAGATTGAGGATGTTTACCGGGAACATATTTAGAAGAGGACCTTAAAAGATTAGATCTGGAAATAAATGGTTGATGTACTGCGCATTACTACACTCCATACAAAAGGAAAATAAAACCGAAAACCGTGTTGAAAAAAAAATTACTCTTAATAATTTTTAAATGTCTGAACCTAACGTAACCCATCAAACCATTTTTTTACATCACTTTTAATGACTTTTTACCGGAGATTCTGAGTTGATTTCATTCTGAGTTGTCCGGTCACAAATTCATAAATTTATTGAAACATTCATTTTAATTACACAGGGTGTTAAGGGATGTGCTTGACCATCTTTAACTAATGATTCCTAAAATAATATGGAGAATTTTTTTTAAATTAAATTTGGTCTCCGGTGACAATTTTTATGGGTATTAAATAGTTAGGGGCGGGGGGAGGTGTTGGGAGGTAACTTGTCTGAGTGACTGGTGACGACTTGCGGAAATTTTTTTTTGTTTGATTTTGGAGAAATTTTTTTTTTTTTAAAAGACTGTAGAGCAAAACTTTTTAACATTTTTTACTCCAAATAATGTCAGGAATCACTGGTAAATGTAAGTCGAGCACGTCCCTTACATCATGGAAAAAAAGTCATGTATCGTAAATCTAGCTTTTTATTTAATTTACGTTATTGTACTTCTTTTATACACTGTATGAAGATTTTAAATCTCAAATTTGATTTCTTTGTGAGATAATGGTAATATCCACCGTACTTCTTACTTTCTAAGTTAATAAATATAACGCATGGACGTAAACAATAAGGAAATACGTTAATTTATAAGTTCGCATAAGAAAAAAGGCCATACAAAGTGAATCTCAGCTTCCGAGCAATCATTGTCAAATTTATATCCAACCGTCGTAAAATTTATCTGATAAAGAATACACAACGATAAACAATTTGATTGAAACTCAAATTTCATATCCAATTAGGGATATGGGGGACGTCCCAAAGTATTCACAATATCATTTTTTCCTTCTTTTACGACGGCAATATAAAATATATTGCCAACGAAGCTTACCTAGGGCCATATATTTGGATACAGAACTCAAGGACAAAATACAGAGTAAACTCGTGCGTATGGGAGCATTAAATAAGCACAAATCGGGAAAAGGTAGTATGCGCCTGAAGGTACATTCTACCGAAGTTCCTTTTTGAATTCCTATATTAATTACTTAACGCACCGCTTTTCAAAACTCATTTTTTATTCTAATTCAACCGTCGAGATGAAGGATTTTTCGTAAACCCCGCCGACATTAATACGATTTTTTTTATATAAACTCCACACAGGAGGCCCTGAGAAAAAAAATAGGCCCTGTGGGAAATAAGAGGCCCTGAGAAGCGACCCGTTATCATTATTTAATGAAATGTATTATTTTTCAACGAAAGATTATCATGGTATTATCGCTTTTGTGACATACAATAATCTTAGAAAGATTTTTTTTTAATATTAGCTTTACGAGACCCTGTGGAAAATAATTTTCCCCAGATACTACGTCTTCTTTGGGGATGCTGAGTGGAGGGTATTTTAAATAAGGGGGGAGGAATCAGGTCCGTGTGTCCAGGAGCGACAGACAGAACCCATCCCTTCCATTGCGGTGCAAGGTGATGGGACGAGACAGTCCAGTTGGAAAAATGAATGGGTCTCCCTCAGTCAGCTTTTCCTTATCCATTCAGCTTCACAATTTTTCTGAAACTGCCAAAGGAGAGAAAGATGAAGGATGCCATAGTTGACGCCTCTGATTCTGAGTTGTAGAAGCTCTAACGCGAAATGAGATCAATAAAATCGTGTCGATGTACATTTAAGAAGAGCTGCATTGAATTCATCAAAGTCAAGAAGCCAATATCCACCAATATGCTAATTTAAGGAGTTTACTGAGTAAAAAGCGGTTACTTCTGGTATGCCACAGGGATCACTCCAGGGTCAGCTGTTATTTATTTTATTTATTTATTTTTTTTTTATTCTTCATTTTAATCACCCGCTAAACTGCCAAGGCAGTTTGTCAGCAGGTCAATTTGACAATATTAATAAAACACTAAAACATAAAATATTATAAGAAAACACAATAGCAAAATAGTTCCAGAAGAATAACTTATAAGTACCTACAATACAAAAGCATAAAATATACAGACAGACAGATATAACACAGGTAAATTACTGATAGATTAAATTAATTATAGATAGTATTTATACATAAGATTACAAACAATATCAGTACAAAAAGTTTTGACCCATTAGCCATTTTTTAATTTTTCTTTTGAGATCAGTTGGGCAATTGGATTCGATTTTGAAATTCATCGGCATCTTATTAAATATGGTGGGGACAAGATAAGTGAATGTCCGTTGGCCGTATTTATTTATAATTTTCGGAACGGACAAACCCTCATTTTTACTAAATCTAGTGCCATGTTCATGATCTACTTTTTCTTTGTAAATTGAGTCCGACAATAGGTTTTGGCATACAATTTTAAACCATAATATTCCTCGCACAGGTAATATGTTAACTGATTCATAAAGTAATTTTATGTCCCTTCTTTGTGCATAAACACTTTTGCTTACCAAGAGCTTAGTCAAAGAGTTTTGAATCGTTTGAATATAACCTATATTTGTCTTGCACGAGTTTCCCCAAGATGTTATTCCGTATCTGATAGTGGATTCCGCTAGTGACAAATAAATTATTTTTAGCGTACTAATGGGCATAAAATATTTTATTTTGTAAATTCGCCCCGCAATAGCTCTTAGGCGTTTGCAGATGTTGCTTATGTGGGTATCCCATTTCATGTGCATATCTACAGTTATCCCCAAATATACATATGTTTGTACAAGTTCAATGGTTCCGCATTTGCAGGACTGTGACGAATTGTGTATGCGCTCAAATGTATGCGACTTTATTACAGGTGTGATGGTATATTTGGCATGTGGAGATCGTATATGCATTAATTTAGTTTTTTTTTAATTTATTATAAGACCCGCATCATGTGACCATTTCTGTAAGGATAAGAAATCGTGCTGCATGAGTTTTATTGCAATTTCTAATTCTTCATGCGAAATAACTAGTGCCGTATCATCAGCATAAACGTAATGTTTAACAAATGTGAAGATTTTATTCATGAGTGAAACAAATATTATGTATAATGTTGGACCGAGGATTGACCCTTGCGGGACTCCTGTTGACATATATTTAGCTTTGCTGTAAGTTTGAAAGAGTTTCACTTTAATTTGTCGATTTTTTAAATAGTTTTTGAGTAGTTCTAGTAATTTTCCCCTAATTCCAATCGCCTCCAATATCTGTAATAGTTTTGTCGGATCAATAGTATCAAACGCTTTAGAGTTGTCTATGAATAAAACCAGAATATGTTTTTTATCATTGAGTTCTTGATTTGTGTAATTCGAAAAGTCCTGCAGTAACATTTCTGTACTTTTCTTTTTTTGAAATCCGTATTGGTTGGGATCAATAATGGAGAAACTTTCTAGGTATTTTATTAAATTTACGGAGATGTATTTTTCTAGAATTTTTTCAATAGCTGGCAGTATACTTATTGGTCTGTAATTTTCTATCTCGGAATGTTTTCCCCCTTTGTATATTGGCCTAATAATACTACATTTGAGCTCATCCGGTATAACTGTCTGAGACAAGATTTTATTAATTAGATGGGTAATTACCGGACATAGAATGGTTAAATGTTTTTTAATATCGAACATTCGAATATTGTCAATCCCCGGTGACTTGAAATTATTCAGTTGACTGATAATCTTTCGTATATCTTCACAAGTAGCTCTGGGCAGGTACATACTATGCGGCAGCTCAACGGGAGCTGTATTAGACGCTTTGTAGTCGCATTTGTGTAACATCGAGCTAATACTGTTTGAAAAGTACTCTGCGAATCTATTTGCAACTATTTCCTCTGTTTGGCCATTATTATTTAGCATATACTTTGAAATAGTTTCATCGCAGTTTGTTTTTGTTTTACGTCCCAATAATTTGTTAATTTGATCCCATGTTTTTTTGGAATTGCTGAAATAGTTTTTAAATGTTTCATTAAAATATGTTGTTTTACTTTTTACGATTAATTTGGAAACAGTATTTCTGAATGATTTGTATTTTTTTTCGAATGTTTTATTGGTGGGTGAATTTTTCCATCTTCTGTATAGGGAGTCTCTTATTTTAATTTTTTCTAAAATGTCATCCGTTATCCACAATTTTGTTGCAAATGGTCTTTTTTTTGGTTTTGGACAGAAAGTGATTTTACTTTTTTCATATAGGTCATTAAAAACGTTTTTGAGTTTATTGTATACGTCAGCGCAATCTTGTTCCGCAAGCAGGGCATTCCAATTATAACTACGTATGTATTTATCAATTCGTTTTTGAGATAATATTGAAATATTTTCCCCGCAAAGTTTGATTTTAGTAATTGCACTACTGTATGTGATGTTGAGAGCTGTCGCGAAGTGATCAGCTATAGTAAAATCACAAATACAAGATGAAAGAGCGTCAGCTTGTTGCTGCCTGCTATTAAATCTAATAAAAATGTGATCTATGCATGTGCGTGTAACATTTCCGGCTACTAATGCTTCCCTTGTCACATCGTTGATACACTTTATTAAATAATGGCTAGATAATATGTTTTCGTATGTCATAATAATCGGGTTTTGAGTGTTTAATAAGTCTAAATTAACATCTCCAAAAAATAAAATATTTTCCAGTGGGTTAATAACATTTGATAAGATGGATGAGATTTCATTCAGAAACAGTGGTTTGCTATGATTTGGAGGGCGGTATATCGCTAAAATGTTCATTGATATATTATTGGGTAAAGTAATAATGCCAAATACACTTTCAAAGTGTTTAGTTTCTAATGATTTTTGTAGAAAAATGATATCGTCTCTAACATATAATAATATACCGCCTCCCGTTTTGTTTATTCTACAATAGTTATAAGATTTGAAACCGGGAATTTCGTAGAGACAAGTAAGGTCATTTGGAATTGCTGTTTCACATAACATCAAAATATGTATATGCTTCCAGCAGGTATTAAGATAGATGTTAAGAGTGTCCCAGTATTTGTAAATGGATCTTACGTTTAGTTGCACAATATTTACTTGTTCCTTTTTACAATCCTTATAAAAATTGTGTGTTTTATCCTCAAACCATTTTTGAAGATCACTGGTTTTGAGAAAATCAACCTCATTGTCCTCCTCAAAATAATAATCATTAGACGCCATAATCGATCGTAGCAAGGTCCTTTTTAAGTGCAGCTTTGTAGGCCGGGCAGTTGTCCCTGTCTCCAGTCGAATGTGTAGCGGGCTTTCCAAATCTAGTACATGTAGCGCAGACTGGTTCGGCCGCGGCATTAGGACAGGATTCGGTGGCGTGATTCTCTTTTGCGCAGTGTCCACATCTAAGGGTATCTCTGCAGTACTTGTACGAGTGTCCAATCATTTGGCACTTAGTACATACAGTGAGGCCAATAAAGTCCCTGACGCGGCACACAGTCCAGTTAACGAACACTTTCTCCTGTTCCACCATCAGTTTTCGTAATGTGGCGGGCATCTCATACACGCGATGACAGGTGGTTCCGGTGCGAGCGCCGGCCAGGTGACTGAGCTTGCAGGCTGATATTGCTCCCTCGATGTCTTGTACGTTGGGAACTCCTGTAAGGGCCATCCTCAGGAATTCACTGTCCGTTAGGTCCCGCGGTACATTAAAGAATATTATCCTCGGTAGTCGCTTTGTGGGAAGTCGAGCCTTAAGTACGCTTGAGTTTTCAAAACACGGTGCGTTTAATAATTTTTCTTGTTCACCTGTGGTTGCCATGTTTAGTAGGACACCTTTATTTTTAATTTTATGAATTCCGGTGATACGAACACCTAACTCGGATGGCCGAATTATATCCTGAATTATTTTTTTTGTGCCATCACTGTCCTTGGTGGCGTCTGCGTCTGTTGGGAAGATGCAGATGGCGGGCCTTGGCGCTCCTACACGATGTCCAGATTGGGTGATTGGTGGGGGTTGGTGACCGACATTTGACTGTTTCCGTACAATATCGGCAAATGATAGGCTGGCCTCCGTTGCCACGGCTACTCTCCGCATTACAGGTCCGAGGTCCGATTCCAGCTGGATAATTTTTTGCTCCAAGTGTTTTTTTTCATCTTTTTCGTGGCGCATTTTAATCTCCGCCATTTTAAGTTGGGCAGTCACTGTCGCCAAATCGGCACGCATGGTCTCGCGCTCCAACAACAGCTGGGAAACGGCTCTGAAAACTTCAGAGACATTTCTAGATATCTTCAGCTGCTGATCCTTTGAGACTTTTGATTGTTTCTCGGCTAGAACATCTTGAAGGGCTGTCAGATGAGCTTGAGCTTCATTAAGCACGTCAACTCCGGAAACGCTAGGAAATTTTGTTTCATTGCTGTCCGAGCAATGTGAAGACGAGTCGTAGTCCTCTTCTAAGTCCTCAATAAGAACGCACTTTCCATGTTCTTCCGTATTAGGAGACATAGTTGTGTCCAACGGAGGTTTTTTCTGGCGATGCATTACTAAGGATTTTTTTTTGTTTTTAAAAGCACATAAAATTTTCTTATTATTATTTTATAATAGTTTGCTTTATTTTAAAAATATTAAAAAGCTATTTCCAGAGAAAAAAAATGTTTTTAAACTAAAAATAAAAACACTGTTTTTAAAAAATAAAAATACATTTATATTGTTTTGTCCAAGGATCGAACACCTCACCGCAGAAACCGACTTTATCGGGCTAGTGAACCACTCTATCCCCTACACCACTTCAGAGACAGAAGGGACTGAGATTTTTGTCCTTTATTAAGATGTCAATTTTAAACAGTCATAAATAATTTTTTTTTTTCTCTGTTTTTATTAACACAATTCAACACAAAAGCACTGTATTTATTGTTTAATTTGCATTCAAAGACGTTTCGAATTCACTTACTACTAGTTGTTTCAACGAATGTTTATTATTATTGTTATTGTTTTGCAATTCACTTCAATTGGCCTCCAGAGTGAAGACTTTCAACTTTGAAATCATTTTTGGAGCACTTTCCTTTCGAACAGACCCACCACAAGGATAAATCTAACACAGATTTTTTTAGGTGTACGCAAAAAATTCAGTTACTTAAACACTATTATTACGAATTAACAAAAACTTTACTATGAAAAAATATCCTAGCTTCACTATGTGTCAATTTTTTTCGTAAAATCACTTTTTTGAGCATTTCCCGGTAGAATACCCGGAGAAAAGCACACCAGGCGATAGCCCGAGAAAAATACTGCACCTCAGTGATAAATTCGCTTCGATTTGCACACTATTTCACTGTTATGATTTTTAAGAATCGGGAGCTAAGAAATAAGCGACACTTCTTGAAAACAGAAAGGTAATTCTATATATATATACTTTTTATTAATGCCGTAAGTAAATGTTTCATGCACTATTTGTTTTTCTTGTTCACCGATGACACAAATATTTGCCAAGGTCAGAAATTTTAATGATTGCTTGCTCATTCAAAGAGACTTCGTAAGAAGAGGTTTGAAGCATATCACAACAAAAACAAAATTTGTATGTTACGACAAATGTAAACAAATAAGCTTTACTAAAAGTCAAAACGCTATCATACACAATTGTTATATTGGTAGCTATACATTCAAGCACGTATAATGTATAAGAGATCTAGGCTTACTTTTTAATTCCAAACTTCATTTCGATGCATATATTGAGAATATTGTGAATAAAGCTTACTTGCATGCTATGTTTTGTTATCATAAAAAGCCGCGGATTTAGAAAACCTAAAACCTATCTTCTCCTTTACTTAACGCTGGTCCGTTCTCAACTTAAATACTGAATCACCATATGGACTTCACTTAAGGCACCCGTAAAGACAATATTGGAAGTATCCAAAATAAATTTGTGCATTGCCTCCATTACAAAATGGGCCCACCTAAACTGGAATATATTCTCGAAATATTCAACATCTTTACACTCTTAAATCGGCAAACATACTTTGACCTCATTATCCCGTATAAAATCTGCAACAACGTCTTATGACTGTCGGGACGTTCTCAAACCAATACATTTAAAAATACCACCTAGAACAACAAGGCTTAACGACTTTTTCCACATTAACTGGATGCGTACAAATGCTGGTATCGGGGATCCGATCAAGAGAATGTGCGAATTGATTCATTTAACGAATCTATTCAAAATTAAAACCTCAAAAACAATTCAAACAAATTTTTTGATCAATGCAGTGCTAAATTCGTGTATAACATTAATTTTGGTTTACTTTTTTACCCTCTAAACTTTTCTTAAAACTATTTTTAAACTATACTTTTATAGACATTGTGTAACTTTCTCAATTTGTTCCCTATACACATGTGTAGCGATCATACTATGACATCCGCTACTCATGAGTTCGCGAGAATATTCTACAAGCCGCTACTCTTTGTTTACGTTTCACGCAGGGCCGGCTAAGTACTGTCGCCGCCGGCACCTACCTACATGAACAATATTCGCCACCTCCGCGAAAGTTCCCGCATTACTCGGGCACCTAGGAACACGGTGACGAGAACATTCGAGAGATTTCCCGTTTGGCGTCGTGGGCCAATTTCACGGCGTTCCAGAACATTACTGATTTCGTCGCCCACGCTATAAAAGCGGACGCAATCTCGAGCGCGCCAGTCTAGTCACATAATTTCAGTAAGTCGATCTCGCGTTACACGCAAGTGAGTTAACAGATCAGTGCAATTATCTGTACGTGACCATACATCTAATCCAGTGTGACATTGACCAGGCAGAAGAACTACGGCACATTACCGGACCCTTCTTTACACCTTCGAGGCACTCCATCTTCATCCTCCACTATCTCGCTGTCCGCGCCACGACATGAGATGCCCCCCAACAACAAGGCCCGCCGCGCCTTTTGTTCGGGGTTCATCCTGACATCTGATTATCGAAGCCCATCGTGCTCCGCTTCAGATCTCAACCTCTCCGCCTCACAAGGTTCCTGCGTCACGTGTGTGTCCGACCCACTGTGACACACAGCCGCCATATCGCGTTACTACCACGTCGATTGACCGCCTGGATCAGGTCTTCTCCACCACGCACGGTGTAAGCAACGCTCCGGTGATCTGAAGATCTGGGGATCTTCACCGCCGCATCCACGACCTCATCACGCCACAAACTACGCACATGTCTACGCTTCGCTCTCACTTCGCTCCGCTCCGACTCCAGCTACGTAGCTCAACAATAAATGACTTCGACTCACTACTACGATTCACCGTCTTTCATTCATCTCTCTCTCCCTCCGTCTCTATCGACATCCGGAGTCCGTTCCCTCACATGTAAATTATTTGTAAAGGTTTATTTATTTGTTGTTAGTTAATTCGTGAGTAACAGTTAGGATGCATGTGAATTCTCTAATTACTGTTTTATATTGTCTGGTTAATTACTGTATATATCTTTGTTTTTATCCAAAAACAAAAAAATTAAAAAACATCTGGATGTAGAAATTTCGAAAAAATTGCTGACGAAGCGATTAAGTTCGATACAACAGATAACGATGAGGATAGGACTAAATTCAATGACACAATATTGGAAATCAACTGAAGAGAAAACTCGTAAGCAGTTGTAGTAGTCGGGTGTAAGATTTTTTGTTAAGTATCCTTGCAAAATTTTGCTCTTGCGATTCTGTAATATAATTCTGTAGGTAATGTTATCCAGTCAATAAATTCACTCCACCTAATTGAAGTCGTTTCTCCACGCCTCGGAGAGATTGACACGGTTGCCAGTATCATAATTCGTTAGCAAAGTACAACCATAGTCTTACTCCTAAAGAAATAAATTTTTATAAAGTTATTTAATTCCTATGCGAATGAACATTTACAAAAAATAATTTTAAAAGTTTTAAAGGGTTAGTTCTCCATTAAATAAATAAGGCATTATAAATGGGAGCCATAAATTTCGTTAACATAATTTTCATTAAAGGATGAGCTTTAAGTTTGGCTAAGCCTTTTAATTCCAGTGTGTTTATTCTAAGTTTTAAGACCAGATTTTCCGAAACGCTATCTTCGTACTCCGTTAAAGAGCAAAGATTGCAGACAGCGAATGAGAAATTTAAGGGGATCCAATAGTCCAGGGAAAAATCGAAATCGGAATTCACGCCCTTTGTGGGAGGAGTTAAAAAAATATTTGAGAAAAAGCTTTTGGAATGATTGAAAAAGTTATTTGAGAATTTTTTTTACAGGTTGATTTCGTAAAGGCCTAAAAAAACATTAACTCCTTTTTTACACGTTGTTTATTGTAATAACAAGGAAATTTAAAATTGATTTCACGGAACCGAGCGACGTGGAGTCACACGTCTGTTAAAATAGGGTGTGGCAAGCCATTAGTCCTTCGGTGAACGACATAAGAGTCACTTTGAAAATCCTAATTCGTCGGCTGCCAGCCGTAATGTAAAATAGCAACGCAAAAATTCATATTTTATTTTATTTTGTGAATATCGGGCGTAAATATCAATTTATTTTGCAATTATCATAAAATAAACTAAATTTGCTACAATAAACAATAAAACCATATCCGAAAAGATGTTCATAAGTGGGAGAGTTTGCACTTGAAAGTGTTTTTTTATAGACCTATTACTTTATTTTTTTCTAGGCTTATTAAAAAACTTATAAAAAATTGGTAATTTTTTTAAGGGCCAAGATATGTTCTACTCGCAGTATTTAATTGAAGCATCTATAATATTTCTAAGCGATCAAATTTTCAAAACAAAAACACATGATTTTGTGTGATTTTGCATTATTTACTATGGCTTCATCTTAAACATTAATAATAAAAATACAGCTAAATTCAATTAAAGATTCTTCCAGAATCGCCCTCGTGAAAGAAAACTAATCTGAATGGAGGCGTCAATCGAAATGGCTTTAGCCGTGTTTGGTGAACATATCAGAATATTAAATACATAAAAAGGCAATTTTTTTAATTTTTGTGAAGGTATCTAATAAATCGTCAAATTATTATACATATAAAAAGGCATTTTTTTTTTTAAATTTTGTGCATCTAATAAATCATCAAATTATTAAATACATAAAAAGGTAATTTTTGTAATTCTTTGCGTATCTAATAAATCATCAAATTATTAAAGATACAAAAAGGGAATTTTTTTAACTCTTTGTATATCTTCATAAACCATCATTTTATTAAATATATAAAAAGGTAATTTTTTGGTTTTATGTCGCAGCGTAAAATTTGGCTTTGTTACTTAGGTTCTTTTGCCAACCAGTGCTCGAAATGGGTTCTCATTTTTTGCAGCAAATATGTTACCTTTTCCGACAAAGTGAAGCTTATCGCCGTTAAACTACCAATTTCCTGAAATGTTTTTCCAGAAAACCACGTGGCTAAACAAGATGTACGGAGGGGGTAAGGGAATGGGGGGGGGGTGAACCGATTGGGGACAGTGGACCGAATAGAAAATAAATTGAGCGTTATAAAAAGGGACATCCCAGCATTGTTAACGTTCTGGCTGCTTGAAAATGGATGGAATCAGACCTTGAAGTTATTATTATTATAAGAAATAATTTTTTTTTATAGAACGGATAATATGAACAACGTCATTTTTGTGAAAAATCACCTAAAGACAGATGTGGTTATGGAAATAACATTCAATGCTTCTGTTACAAAATAATGGACACAAAGATATAATTTAATTCATTATCGTATTAAGTGTGAACGAAAATATTATTTAAATGTATATAAGAATGTTTCGTTTGTATTATCGCTATTGGGTGTGACTATATATATAATACAAATAGTCTCGCAAAATTTAAAAAATGAATAAGCATTCTTCTGGCATAAGATGAAAATATATTTATTTACGCCTTGACATCTTATGCAGGACATTAGTAATTTATGCAGGAGCATCACAATATACAGCAAAAAATAAAAGATACAGAACAATTACATATTAAAAGTAGTTACAGAGTAATGTTTATTGAAATTGTTACTGTTAACAATTTGATATTCAAGGATTGTTGCATAATATCTGCATGCGTATACGGTTTTAAAGGAAGCAATGTTTTTATAAAAAAAATGTCAACAGAGCAAGTTTCATTCTCCACACGATGCCATCTCTGAAGACAAGAGTTGAAAATAAAATTAGTGCGAAAAGCAACTATATTAAATGGAGCGTGAAGTGTAGTGTTGTTATTATTGGGTACTTTATAATTTATCGTATTGACTTGTTCAGGGCTATCCAAATATCCGTTGATGTTTATAAATAATAATAAAATATCACAGATTTTTCTTCGCTGTGATAATTCAAGTAGTTTAAGTAATTGCATTAAATAATTATAATTTAAATTTTCTATTGGAATGTGTTATTTATAATTTATACGCCTTAAAAATCTATGCCGTACTCTTTCAATTTTATGGGAATGAATATTGTATAAAGGCGACAGGAGAGAGGAATTTTATTCAAGAGTGCTTCGGACAAGTGTTTCGTACAGCGTTTTGAGTGTATTAGTATATTATGTAGAGTAATGGTGTCATTATAACGAAATATGTTAATACATTTATTGTATCTGTGAACATGAATAGTTGTTGAAATTTTTTATTTTTTTACTTTTGAAATATTACTATTCTTTCGTTTTATTTTTCTTGAACTTTACATATATTTTTTTTATATTTTGTTAATTATAATTTTTCTTTAGAATCTCTATAGTGCAAAATAAATCGTAAACTTTCGTTTCTTAAATTAAATTATTTCAATTCCTGTCTTTTAATTTGTGTGTTTTTTGCGTAGATTATGAAAATAAAATGAAAAGTCCAATTTGCAGCGTGAAAAAATGATTTAAGGGGGTATTCTAGTCTAGAAAAAAAAAAAAATTTCTTTATTCATATTTCCAAAGTTTGAATATTCAAAAATATCTCCTTAAAAGAATTTTTCAAAATTCTTATTATTTTAAAAGATACAACCATTTTAATGTCGCGGTTTAGACGGAATCTAACCAAAATCTAAATAGAACAAAATTTTAAACGCATTTTTCTCCAAATCACTTTTTTCGAACTGGTTGACACGATATCTCAAGTTCTTCTAAACCAATTGACTTGCAATTTGGTGTGAATTTTTTCTTTCTCTATGGCGGGAACTAGAATTATAACAAAATTTTAATTTTTACTATTTTTAAAAAATTTGCAAAGTCAAAAAAACTGGTACAAAAACGTCTTTTTTATTTCAGCAGCCGCCATTTTGCGAAAAATATTTTTTTTACCTTTCCTTAGTTCGGGCCATAGCTGCATTTGTTTGATATAGGAATTAATTTTTTTATTTTATTTTTAGATTACTGGGAAGGTTGCAATCGTGTCAACCAGGGCGCGCCATTTTTTTGAGATCCCCCACTTCAATACCCTATAACTTTTTGAATTTTTAATTTTTTCGTTCGACGCTTTATTAAATGGATTCTTCAATGCTTAATAAATATTTGATAAAAAAAATAGTTGGTAAAAATATTATTGTTTTTTTTTTAATTGCACCTGAAAAACACCTACAATTCATGCTTCTGGTCAAGAATACCCCCTTAAGGAATAATCCGTAGAATCGTGAATTTTTTTAGCATCCTAAGCTTAAAACTGTCAGAAATCCCTAATTAAAATGATCAATGTTTTTTATCGAAAATCCGCCATAAAAACAAACATTCAAAACAAAAATCATGAAGATCGATTCACTTTTGGAATTTTTATCGCCAAAAAACAAGGTGAAAGTGTACAATTACTTTAACTTCAATTACGGCCTATTACGGTCATCTTAGAGGGTGCTGTATGAAGGGTCTTTTTAAGGAAAGGAAAGCGAGAAAGTTCTCGAAGGAAAAATGTATGAGAAGTGAGTAGGTTTATAGGGGTCAGTGTGACCAGGAGTGACGGACCTATAAATGATTAATGTCGGATGTGCGGTTTTTTGCAGTTGTTTTCGTTTCTGCACTTTTACTGTTTTTGAGACCAAGAATTATAGTATTTAAAAAATATAAATTTTTTATTTCATTTCATCCTAAATTCCAAAAATTCAGACTTTTAAATAAACCAAAAGAAATTAAAAGAAGTCTAGAGCACGATTTCAAATTTTTAGTAGATCCGATATCGTTCTTCGGGACCGTCGATATTATACAATAATCCTTCAGCAGGTCCTTTATTCAGCGTCATATCCTTTATATGTTTTTTATCTAGAACAAAAGTGGCACTTTACAGTGAGGACTAGGGATAATCCTTATCTACGAGTTCTACAATTGTGGCTTACGTAAAGCTTTTAGTTTGTTGGCGGTGAGACGATGCACGCTAGATTGACCAAGAAGTGTTTTAAAGTGAGTTTAAATGCACATAAAAAAGTGAGAAGAATTTCTGTATTATTCTGGCGCAGACTCGTGAAAAATATATTTTATAAAAAAGTGTCTTAAAAAATAGAAATCAATCTATTTTTTTAAGCCCCGTTCAACTTCTTGCAAAGGCAGGTATGCCCACCATTACACCACCAACTGTTTTAATAACGGCAGCATCGAATAGTATTAGTATAATAGTATTAATGCCAGCTTGATAAATAATGAATTAAATAGTAAAAATCATGTATTAGTTTTATTTACAGATTACTCCAAGGCATTTGACACTATTAATCATAGAAAATTATTGCAAATACTAGAAATCATAGGAATAAGTGGAAGACTTCTAAAACTCTTTGAAAATTACTTGAACAACCCGTGCATGAAAATAAAGCAATTAAGCAACTTAAGTAAAAAAAATAAGAATTTTAGCAGGCGTTCCTCAAGGTTCCATATAAGGTCCTATTTTATATATCATTTATGTATCATTTATTAAGTACATTTTTAAACATGTAAAACACGTTTACGCGGATGATACTGCATTGGTAATTTCACACAGTGATTTGCAATTATGTGTTGAACTCTTACAAAAAGATTATATTGAATTTTTAAAATGGTCTCATGATTCTGGTTTACTTATAAATGCAAAAAAAAAACTAAATTGATACATATTAGATCACCCAATGCCAAGACAAATATTATTACACCTGAAATAAGAACACACAGTTCAGATTGCTTACACGTCGGTATCTCTGCTTTGCGTACATGTGAAAATATTGAACTAGTTAAAAAATATGTTTATTTATCTGTGAACGACTCAGACCTGTTGTTAGCAGATTATATAAATTACAATTTTGTTCCAGTATGCACATTTCGAATAATTTATTTATCATTGCTGAATCTATTATAAGGTATGGAATTACAGCTTGGGGACTTTCTTGCAAAACAAATGTAAATCGTGTTCAATTAGTTCAAAATTCATTAGTTAAATTATTAGCTCATAAAAGTTTATATGAACAAAGAAGAACATATATGAACAGTAAGAGCAATTCTGTGGTATAAGATTTTATTTCAGCATATGAATAGCCCTATATACATAAATAAACTGGACCACACTTAGGACGGGTTGTTTCAAAAAATTTGATGAGTTCATCAAATATTTGAAGTTGATTTTCAGGTTCTGTGTAAGTTCTTTTCGAGTTCTGTTTTATTATCATCATAGGCCAGCTGCTTCACAAAACTGAAATCATCACAGAACTTGAATAGAACGTACACAGAACGTGAAAATTAACGTCAAAAATTTGACGAATTCGTCAAATTTTTTGAAACAACCCATCCTTACAATACTCGTTTTACGTTAAATGAAGGACTAATTGTACCTAAGCATTTAAACAAATATGGACAAAGAACGCAGGACTACATGATACCTAATTGCTTAAATATGTTACCTGCCGAAATTAAAAAAAGAACAAATGGTAACACAAATATTATGTTGAAGAATTGGCTCGCCAAAAGAAATAATTTGTATTAGACTAACACAAAAATTTTAAGTGCATAACAAAGTAAAATGAGTTTATTTATATCTTCAAAGCAAAAGTACCCATCGACAAACTGCTAAGAAGTTTATTGGGACTTTTCTTTTTTCTAAATAATATTTTATTTTTTGTTGTCATGTTGTATTACTTTGTATTTATAATAAATAAATTTTAAAAAATGGGCTTGTGTCTGCGTGGTTTAATTTCAGAATCCGGCTTTGAGTGCATGTCTGACGCCATGCCATACGCGCCGTGCCACAAATAACATCTGTGTACGTGTAATTTCAAACCAAGCTACCGTTAGAATTCGGTTTTGAATTCAAGAATTTGTCACAAGATGTCGCCACTTCCGTCAGCAGGTCGGAAGTTAGAAATTAGTCATCGTAAATACCTATCTAGAAATAATAAAAATACCTCGTCTGTAAGTGGCATGACCACAGTTTGATAATGCCTTCAGAAGACGAAACAGCTGTCACGTGTAATAATAATTACACAGCAGAACTTGTTTATTAAACTGTTTTTATAAATTAAATAATGATAATATTGAATATATGAAATAAATAAAATTTTGAATGGATAAAACAAATTAAACTTGATAACATAAATTTAATAGGCTTGTTAACATTACCGTTAGTATCTTCTAGTAAATACGTTAATTAAGTAGGGTGTCTCTCAGGAATTTTCCTTCGGATGATAAGTGCTTTGTCTTCGGTTTCTATCATTACACAAAATATTCTTGATTATAAGCACATTTATTTGGTGATACTTACAGTGAACTCCTATCTCGTTAGTTATATGTTATCATGGCTGTTGGAATTCTGCCAAGTGCCAGCGTGACTTAGAAATACAAGAAATTAAATTACAAGAACATAACGCAAGCATCGCCGCTACACTGTAGATACAGAGCAAAGTCGTTATTCAGCAGTTTAGTTTGAAGAGACAACTTTATCATTTGTAATGACGTGTTTAAATATCACTAACGCTCGTAGGGTTCATGTGTTTGAAAGGACTCAAGCACGTGTAGTTATGAAATTATTTGAAATTGTATGAAAGCTCAGTGTAGTAGCATTTGTCGTTCAATCGGCATGACAGCTTGACGGCATGACATTCAATTTCAACACCCCTTTGAAAGTCATTAAAAGTTATGAAAAAATTGAAAATAGCACATAACCTAACCTATTTAACCAATAAATTTTTTTGACGTGATAACGTCTTAAAAGTCGATAAACGCCGGCCGCATTCACGAAAAAGCTTGACTCATTGTCACGTTGTCACGTTCCGCCTGAGCCGAGCGTGCAAGCGAGGGCGCGGAACAAGCGTTCGGCCTAAGCGTTCGGCGAGAGCGCGGAACAAGCGACAGAGAGGCACGATCGGCCTAAGCGTTCGGCTTTAGCGTTCGGCTCGTGACGTTATCATGTAAAATTATCGTCCGTAAACCGACTTTAGAGACAATCAAAGTTTTTTCATCACGTTTAATTTTAAAGGAGATATTGAAGTTGCATTGTTTTGGGTTGTCCGGTCACGCTTTTGATCAATAGCGACAGCTGTTATTAATCGAAATAAAATTCTGCAAAAAAAAAACCCTAAAAATTGTTATATTTTCTTTTCCCATCTCGTAAGAACTGATCGGTGGTGTTAACTTTCGAACAGCATGCCTATATATTGCGTCTGTGCATTAGATTGGCAATCGGTCTGTTAGCCCCTCAGGCCTCGGGCCTATTTTATCGGAAGTTCAAAATATTTCCGCTTTGCAATAAAATCCAAATTTAGAAATAGAATATTTCTGAACGCATCCGAAAAATAAAAACCGTTTTTAAAAGGTGATGAAATACGCTTTCAAATTTTATAACTAAAAATAAACATAGTTTTTAAATATAAAATTTTGCAATGCAAATATAAAAAGGTTTGAAAATGGCTCACCTTACGTTTTTTCTAACTTAAATTACTGATAACGAAAAAAATTAAAACTCATACA
This sequence comes from Glyphotaelius pellucidus, assembly GCA_936435175.1. Lineage (NCBI taxonomy): Eukaryota > Metazoa > Arthropoda > Insecta > Trichoptera > Limnephilidae > Glyphotaelius > Glyphotaelius pellucidus. The sequence goes on along the minus strand of OW386551.1, from coordinate 9,501,723 downwards.
TATTTTATTAGGTTTACGTATTGTAAACGTTATTGCCCTGACAATAACTTTCATGTTAAGGTTGTAAGGTCGTTTCATGTAAAAAATCCCAAATTTCATTTTTTTTTAATTGCGGTCGGGAACGTTGGTTTCATGAAGGTGTACATTTTAGTTATTTTATGGTTAACTTATAGATTTGAATAAAAAGTTTTCTCTTTTTAACACCATATCGTAATTCTTACCGTAATAGTAAGGGCGCCGTTTGACGGCCGGCGTAGTCCAGCGGTAAGGCTCTTGACTCGCATTCCGAAGGTCGGGGGATCGAATCCCGGCGTGGCAAATAAATTTTATTTGATCAATTTGTGTTATTTCACAATTTATTCATTCATAATAATATATATTATATTTGCGACACGTTTCAGAATGGAAGATACTCTCAGTATCGCCCTGGTGTAAGACCAACGTTCAGAATTGAAACTTTGGTTGAAATGGCTTTAGCTGTGTTTGATGACCAGATCTGATAACCAGGTACTTCCCACCTTCCTCTTCCCCATCTCCTTCCCCTCCCCACTACTTTCAGCCTCACAACATACCCCAATTGGGTATGCCATAGTCTCACTGGCTCCAGACGGGAGCAGATAGAACTCTTGTGCGGTATTCATATAAAAAAAAGAATATTTGGTTTCATGAAGGTGTATATTTTTAATTATTTTATCGGTAACTTTTAGATTATTTCATAAAGTTTTCAAAGTGGAGACTTTGAAACGATTTCTACGAGACTTTGAGTCGTTTCTAACAAATTAGTCTGAGAGCGAAGGATTGTCAATCAGATGGACTGCCCTCCTGTATACAGAATCTAGCAGGTGTATCAGGCATATCCGGGCTTCAGCCCTGAGGTGGCTCCGAAATTCAATTATTGTTGAATGCACTTGATATTTGTGCAGGCAATTGTTAAAGAATCTACCAGCCCTAAACAAGATGCCTAGTTTCTTGGAAGATAGATTTTCTCGGGCTTCTATGGAGCCCCCATACTTGAGCCGGTCAGAGATACGTACCCCAAGAATTTCAATTGAGGCTTTGTTGAAGAAGTAAATCGCGCCAGACAGTCATTGATCTCTCTCTTTGCCGATATCAGATACTCTTTGTTTTTTTAAGATGTTGAAACAACGGTTATACGTTGACTGTTAAAACATTCGTTTGTAATTTTTTTGCTCTTTTCATTGACTGGTCCTGAAGTCTGTTTAAACCATTCCCGGCATATACTCTACTTTTAAAATAAATTTGTTTGTACGTTCCGTTTCGTTCTTACGTTCCGATGGCTTACCTTGACTAGGTGACTAACTTGACTGAGCTATTCAAAATTATCTCTGGCTTGCCCATTGAATTAATAATCATGTATTGCTTAATGTGCTTTCATACAAGTATTGAATTGGTAAGTCTACACTTAAACTTTAGGGCGTATACAGTTTACACCCGCGCTGTGCAAGCTGGTTCCCCGCAGAGCATCGGACCATCCCAGCTCTGCCGATCTCCGGTAGGTCCTCTAAAAAAAGTCATTTTGCGGCGAGCATGGTAAATCTGAATTGGATTTTTTAAATCAAAAAATGAAAAAGAGTTCGTTTACATAAGGTATAATATAGCATTTTAACGAAAGGAATAAGCAAAATGCAAAATATTACTTTTCAAAAAATGGCGGTTTCTCAAAGAAAAAACAATTTTTTATGAAAATTTTGGAATTTAATGGTTTATAAAATGTTAAATATTTATCGGTGAGAAAAACCTTCGTTCAATAACCAAAACATTATATTTAAAAGGTGACCGGACAACTCGGAATGAAATCAACTCGGAAACTTCTTTGAAAAGTCATTAAAAGTAATATAAAAATTGGTTAAATAGATTACGTTAGCCTAGGTTATGGGCAATTTTTTTTTTTTTTCATAGCTTTTAACGACTTTTCAAAGAGATGTTGAGTTGAGTTCTGAGTTGGCATGGAACCATTTATAAAGCTTGTGTAAAAAATTGAGACTGATCGGTTTAACCTATTCCGAAAAATCGTGCTCACCGACTTTAAAAACATAGTTTTGAGAAAAACGCTGCAACAGATTTAAAAATCATTATTTTAAAACAAAAAAAAATTAGGAAAGCTAAAAAATTTTGTTATTGTTTTTGGGGTGTTATGCCGTGTTTCGCTACCTCCTTCTTTAGCCAACGTTTCGGACAGCGTTACAGTGTCCATCATCAGGGCAGATGAGTAAATGATATTGGTGAGAGTGTTTACTTATGTGTGTCGAAGCGATACCGTGCTGCCAGCTCCATTTCTCTACGAGCTGGTGTTAGAAAAAATTCAGCATGGTTTTTTGCGTTTAGCTTTGGTGTAGCCGTCAATTACTGGATACCAAGAACTATTGAGCTTAGCTCCGTCGTCTCTGTTAATATTGATGGGGTTTTTATGGATTTCAATTGCCTCCGTAATTAGGCGTGCTCTGTAAGTTTTGGGTCTTCCCAGGACTTCAGGAACAAATCCAAAGTAATGACCGGTTTCGATTAAGTGCTCGGCGATTGCCGATTTGTCAGGGTGGCCAAGTTTACAAGCACGAAAGTGTTCCGAAATCCTTTTGGAGATCGTCCGCTCTGTCTGGCCTACATAGACCTTGTCACATCCGGAACAGCTGAGTTTATATACTCCATCTGTTTCCAGAGGAAACTTAGTCTTTGCTGACCTCAGTAGGTCTTGGATTTTTGTCGTGGTTCCGAAGACCGTCTTGATGTTCTCTTTTCTCAACAGACTGGCAATTCTGTCTGTTACATTATGGACGTAAGGCAGGAAAGCGCAGCCTTTTGACTCTTGTTCACCCCTGTCTTCGTTTCGTGCTGATTTGGCTCTTATGATTTGCCTTGTCTGCCTTGCTGGGTAGCAAGGGTGAACAAGAGTCTACTCATCTGCCCTGATGATGGACACTGTAACGCTGTCCGAAACGTTGGCTAAAGAAGGAGGTAGCGAAACACGGCATAACACCCCAAAAACAATAACAAAAATACTTTTTGGCCGTGAAAACCTAAAAACATACAAGCTAAAAATTACAAAAACCTGTATTTAAATTTTGACGTTAATAAATTAAAATGTCTTTCCAGAAAAAATCTTGAAAAATCGCTTTTTTCCCAACGGCCTTAAATAAATATATATATGGTTCATAGTTAAGTAGGTACCTACTTACAAAACGTATGATTCCGGAAGAAATTTGGGTTAAATTTAATAAGGAAAAATTAGAAACATACTTTTTTGGATGCAAGATTTGCTTTTCAGAAAATTATAGCATAGAAAGCACAAAGTATATACACGTTTATATCTCTTTTTAACTGGTTCATAATACGCTATAAATTTTAATTTAAAATAAAACAATAACTTTGTAAACACCACTTTTTATTTTTTATGTACTTAATGCCGACCGGGTTTCGCTACCACCGTAGCTTCTTCAGGGCAGTACAGAACTCTACTAAAATTAAGTTACATGTGTTATAGATAATATACACATGGGTTAGAAACAAAATCGGCCGGACTACTCAAGTGGAGGAGGAAGTAGGGATAAGTGTAGATGGAGCATTGGGTAAGGAAAGGGAATGTTTTTTGTCAATAGGGAACAACTTCAGTATTGGACTATTATTTGATTGTTAATTACCTTACTATTAATATTTTTGGCTTTTCTTAATTCTAGGGCTTCTAAATTATCCAATCTGATACCTATCGTGTTTTTATGAATGAGGGTGACGCCTGAGTTTTTATCGAAATTATGGTTGGTTTCTATCAGGTGGTTTGCAAATTCAGAGAAACCATTGCTGTGTAAACACCTTAGCATCTTAGGTGTTTACACAGCAATACTTCCTCCTCCACTTGAGTAGTCCGGCCGATTTTGTTTCTAACCCATATGTATATTATCTATAACACATGTAACTTAATTTTAGTAGAGTTCTGTACTGCCCTGAAGAAGCTACGGTGGTAGCGAAACCCGGTCGGCATTAAGTGCATAAAAAATAAAAAGTGGTGTTTACAAAGTTATTGTTTTATTTTAAATTATAATGTCACATCACAAAGTATCTGCTTCACATGAACAAAAAAAAAAAAAAATTTTAAGTTATTCAAATTATTAATACCTTCAAATAAAACTACTTATTTTGTTTAATTTGCTTGGAACATGGTATGTTTGCAAAGGAGCAAAATATGTATGTTTTTACACCAACATCGTACGAAGTACTCGTATCACCATTTGCGTTTCCTCCTTTACCTCGCCGCAGAGTGTACTTACAATCCGGTTTGAATACGAAATGCCGCTAAGTTTGTGGCAAGAAGTGCAGTTTGTACGGCGTTCCAATATAAAACTGAAATTCTTACGGGAACATCGGACGTGGAGCTTGTTTGAAAATGTAATCGGCTTGGAAGCTTTAAGGACGCGTCTGTGAATCCTAGATGCACCGAAATCATCGAACGGGATGTGATACTAGCAAAAGTAACTATTTTATTTGTGAAAAATAGAACCATTAGGTTAAAACTACATATAAAATTTAAAAATAATTTCTGGAGAAACTGAAAAAAAAACAGTTCTCAACGCAATTGCAATCAACCTCCTTAACAAAATCGATATTTTTCTGATGTGACATGTCAAAACTTGACAGTTCGTGAGCCGCTACCATGGCAACCTGCCAACAATGCAACTGTATTGTTGACAGGCTGCTGGTCGCCATTGTTGCAGCGACCAGCAGTGCTGATTTTTCAGTTGCATTGTTGGTTGCCAATATAGCGGCTCACAAACTGTCAAGTTTTGACATGTCATAACATGTTTTTGACATGTCCATAAAACGCTCCAATGCTGAAATTCAAAATGGCCGGCGATGATCAGTTGATTCCAGTTGCCTACAAAATTCATACTTCGGTTGGTCATGATGACGTCACACTAGATTCGGTGGTTTTCGGGGATCTTGAAAAATTAAAACTTTGACATTTATTTTAACTATTAAAACTAACTATAAAAATAAAAATAAATATGCAGTTATTTAAGTTAGAAGGTCATTAATCATTTAAAAAAATTAAAAAAATTGGACTGGAGTTCCTTATTGCGTTGACCATTTGCAATTGCGTTGTTATATTTTTTGTTTAAAAATATACAATTTTTGAAAATGTTTAAATAATTTATTTTTTCTCCCCTATTTCTCATTTTACATTCCGTATATAAGGGTCAAACCGCTATTGCGTTTATAGGTACTTGCACTTCTAATGGAATTTTAATATCTCGGCCTTATTATCAAATAATAAAAAAATGCTTTCAGTTTTACAATTCCTATGTTTTTAAATACATTAATTAATAGATGATCCCGTGATTTTTCACTGGTAGGCGGCGCTAGTGTATTATATTTAGTTCAAAATCATGCTGAAATTGTTCGCAATTAAGAAGCAGCTACAAACTCTCAAGACGGCGCCGTACTCAGCATCCTAGTGTCAAGCATCATTAGGGACCCTCGAGATCTGTCCGATGAATGTCTAGTGATTCCGCGTGAGTGCCTCCGCGCGGCACAGCCTCGTGTGTGATGTGTGAAGGCCGCATTGCAGCTAAACTCCCCGATTGCCTATACCCAGGATAGCCTTTGCCCGGATAACTGTCGCGAGTGGCGTGCCGGCCTAGAAACCTGAAAAGTTGTGACTACCTAAAAAAAAAATAAGCCAACAATTTTTTTTTTTACTTAAAATCGACTAAAAAAATACATTTGATGATTGTTGATATGAATATCAAATGAATTTATTGATATTGTCGATTTTTTGTACTTGTACACATTACATATAAGTAGTTTTTCCTTTGTGCATTTGAATGAAAATGTGTTTTACACTTGTTTTGTTATTAGGCATTACATCCTCTCTGCACACCCCTTCGGGGGCATTTAGCCAATTTTGTGTAAGTAGGTAAACCATATTTTCACTAAATAGACTGAATGTTGTATAAAAGGATGCCGGGGGAGGAAAGGATTGCTTTTAGTTTTTTAGTTTTTGCACATAAGTTTCTACATGATTTTGGCTATTAGACTTATAACATGCCCGTACTATGGTAGTCTAAATTTGGTGACCATAAGATTGGGGTGCTTTAAATAATAAGATCTAATTTCTGCTCTTAGTTTAAACCTGCCATGGACGTTTTCTTCTCCGCATTCTCGTCCTTTTCGATTTCGTCATTTAGGTTACTTCCTAAAACAGAAATTCAATCTGCATAATTGACACAAAAAGGCAACAATTTACCACTGGTCAAGGTACAAGGCACGCCAGTGGCTGGTGTCGGGATAGGTAGGGGATATATCCAAAGTTTCAGTTTTGCTAATGGTGTAATGCGCATCCCTCGAATTCCCCTGAAATCGCCCTGCACTTTATCGCGATGCAACCGACCGCATACGGCCGAAAATAATTCATGGCGCTGGGATGCTGGGATGCTCGGATGCTGGTCGCCCAAAGTGATTATGAATACATCAGTAAAACAAATGTTAGAATGATTATGGTTGGTTTAATTCCACCGTATTGCGCTGTGGTATTCTATCTAACTTCTAACTAGAGAAGTTGGGTCAAAAATATATGTAATTACTAGCTGGGTTACCCGGCTTTGCTCAGAACAACATTCGAGAAAAGGTGTACAAATATGTTAAGCTTCAAAGGAAAATAGTAATAATTACCACAGAAAATTTTAATACCTACCTACATAGATGTTAATATTTTATATTTTTGTTATAAATTTCGAACAAATCAACGAATATAGTCAAATGTAATTTGTTAATACTCAACATGAATGTTTTATACAATACCTACCGACTTTTAATTTATTGAAAACGGAAATCATCCGTGACAGGCATATTAATTTCAATCTGTACTTGCTATTGTTTGAACGAAATTTTGTTGGAACAAATTAATCAAAATTTGCGAGGCTTAAATTTCAGCTAACTAGAATTGTGTACTTTTATTGTTAAATTCTTTAATATAAACAATTTATTCATGTTTAACAAATAGTCATTTTATTATATTTTAATTCTTCTATATTTAATTCTTTTATATCTCGTCCTGGCCGTGGCCCAGTGGCAGGGCGCGGCTCTTCACCAAACGTGGAGAATTCATCTGAAGCCCCCGTAGTAGATATATGTGGCGCTGTTCGGCCTACCTTGGAGATGTTCGCAGAAGGAAGGGTACATGGGTTCGCTGCTTGCGCCACAGAATAGCCGGGACGAGTCAGCGCTACCAAAGATCCCAAAACACTCTCATCCAGGCCGTGGCACAGTGGCATAGCGCGCCCTTACACCAAACATGAAGAAATTACTTAAAGCCTCTGTAGTATACAAATACTAAAAATGTTTACCATTATGTTTTATTTTAGATTTTATTTTATTATGTTATTACATCTTATTATGTTTTTTTTATCCTATCTTGCATATCCCATTTAATGTAATTATTTAATGGAATTTTATAAATGTATGCTTTTGTATGGCTTATTTATGGATATGTTTATTACTTTTTTTTCTTTTCTGTATTTGTTCATAGTGTTTGTTACTTAAAATGATTAAAAATCATATTTAGCTAATTTAATACAGCTTCAATATTGTTTTATCATAAACCAGCTAGTACCCGGCATGCTTTGCTATGTCATTTAATAAAGAAATTATTTCTCCCTGCGTGTCCTTTCCCATTCGTCCCGTTCCCCCTCCGCCTTCTCCACCTTCCCTCTCCCCACTCCACTCCCCCCTTCCAGCGTCCCGCGAACCCCCCTGCCGAGTTCCTCTCCTCTTCCTCCCGCCCCCCTCCTGCATTCCATACATTCATTCCCGGCACAATCAGTTTTCAAACAGCTCGCGTGCCACCAATTTTTTTTTTAGTAAAATAAAGGAATCATCCAATTTGGTGCAGTCGTTCGGAAGTTATGCGCGTACAAACATTTCGGAGATTTATTTTTATTTATATATACATAGATAGATATTAACTACGACGCCTGAAATAAAATTTTCCGTAAATATATCAACATAGTTACCAAGACAACGATTTGTTTTGCTTTTCGTCTGACGTTATCAATAACTTGCTTTTGTAAGAGAAAATATACGTTTAATATATATAATATAGACCGGTAAGTGGTTGAGTGGGCATCGCGTTACGGTTCCACCCGGGCGTCCCGTGTTCGATTCCTCGGCTGGCTAAGTCCTCCATCACAACACAAGCAACATTTTCGGCTTTCTGTGGTGGTAGTAGGAGATTTTCAAACATTGTTGGGTTATTCGTAACCCGGGAATGTTTGTCTTTCTTTAAAAAAAAATATATATATTAATATTTACCGCCATCATACCGCCAAAGCTTACCATTATATACAGTCTATATTACTCGCATGTAATGTAGCTTTCTATTGGTGAAAGAATTTTTAAAATCTAAAATTTAGTGGTTTAGGCGTGAAAGCGTAACAAACAGACACACGCATTTTCGCATTTATAATATTAGTATGGATTAGACGCCTGAGGGAACAAAATTGCCTTGGCACTAAAATACTTAAATCAGCGCACGTTGAGTTAGAATAACAGAAGAGATGCATGAATGCGAATAAAACATGGACTGTGTGCCAAGAGAGAGTTGTGTGGTGGTCTATACTCTCTGTTTACCCTTAGAGAAACGGCATGGTGGTTAATAAGCATTTTACTTTCTCATTCCACCACCATTACATTATTAATAGGATTTTGGTATTTTTCCAAGAAATCTTGGTTTTGCCAGAATTTGCCAGAAGTATAGGTACTGTTTTTACTTGTATCGTATAAGACTTCTTTAACTTTAAAATAGACTGATGCCACTTTCCTGTGTGCATTTAACTATTAAACCTGAAGGTATCTTTAGAAGATTCTTTCACGGATTAGGAAGGTATTTGCTTTTCGTACATGGAATGGTCTGCTGAGATATTGGGTTGGCGCAATAAAAATTATTAGACTGCAATTAGGAAGGCGGATATATGTACCGCCGCCCCGGATATCATTTATTGCATAACCATCATCTCTGTCATAGGTCACCCTAAGTATTTCGCCACGTTTGGTTCGCCATGTAGACCCCGAGGAAAACTGCTTTCGTCAAGGCCTCCTTTGTGGGTCCTGGGGGAGGGGGGGGGGGAGGGGCGAAATGAGATATGGGGTGGGGCGAGGTGGGGCGGAATGGGATGGATACCTTGGTACTTAATGTAAAGTCTCAATTTGTCGCTAGGACTATCGTGCGGCAAATTGAATGTTAAAATGCGCGGAAATTTTAAAAATTTAGGTTGGGATATCTGCTACATAACAATAGGTAATATATATATTTTTAATTCCATCTTGTAGTACAAGTATCCAAATACTGACAGATCTCCCGGTCATGGAATTAATAAAGTAATCTTATATATAAAAATCAATACTTGTTTTTTTGTTTGTTCGTACGTATTTTAAGCGCTGCATACCTTTCATCCGATTTCAACGAAACTTTGGTGATGTGTTGTGTGCACGCCCGCGAAGGTTATAGGCTATATATAATGGTAAGCTCTGGCGATATGAAATTTTTATAAATTGAAATATGTGTATTTCATATATTTTAACGACTGGGAGGAAAGGCAGGAAGAGGAGGGGAACGGGTGGTGGGATTCGCGGGAGGGGTGATGAGAGAGGAAGAAGGTGTGGAAGGTGGATGGGGATCGCGGGAGGGGGGGGGAAGGGATTCGGGAAGTGAACGGGGACGCACGGGAAAGGACATGCAGGGAGAATCAATTTACTTCTTTGAAAGGCATTGCAACGTTTGCCGGGTGCCAGCTAGTTGCATATACTTAATATAATAATTTACACGGTGTTACCAACCCCTGTTCATAGCAACTTTAAATAAATCAGGAAATATTGAGAATTTTATTCCTAAGGGTCAAACGTCAAACCAGAAAGAAAAAAGCTTGCTAATTATAATGAAGCTGTTTAATATTTTAAACTTAAGTAAATGACCTTTTAAACTGTCAAAAAGATTTCCACAATATCCAAACTAATTTAGGAGCATTTATAAAACTGTCGACAATATGTCAACGGTCGCGTTTTTAAACAAAATTAAAACGAAACACCGGTTTTAAAAACAAGAATTAATTATTTTCGTTCGTAATTAATTTTCATAAAGGACAAATTTTAAAGTGCCTGTTAATGTATCCTTCAACCGATGAGAGGGTCTTCACAATAATGGCCTTTGCACCACTTTTTAAACCTTATAACTGATTAAATTAAATATAATATAATATTGGCAGATTATATTTACGATGCGGTGTAACTGTCATTTAAATAAAACTGTAAAAATGTTTTTTTTATTTATTTATTATCTATGGTATGTACAAAATCACTCTTTGAGATAAAGATATAAACTTAAATTACATTTGACGCGAATTTTATAAATTTTTCTTTATTCATTCCTTTGATGGTTACGTAATTTGTGAATTTTTCGACCACCATGCTAGGGCACATGCCTTTGTTATGGTGGTCGATGGTCAGTGGTCAATTGATTCGGTTCTTTATGGGAGCGTAATTTTGCATAGATTTATTTGGAAACATGTCAAGAATATTTCAATTGTTGAAGCATATAATTTTTTTTTTCAATTTTTACGCTGGTGTACAGTGTACGTAGGTTTGATCTTATTACCTGAATTGGCTTTAGCCGCGTTTGGTGACTAGATCTGAATAGCCAGGTACAATTTCCACATCTCCTTCCCCCTCCCCCTACCTTCAGCATCATACCATACCAAATTTGGGGATGCCATAGACTCACTGGCTCGAGACGGTTAACCGCCACAGATAATATCTGTGTACGTGGAATTTCAAAAAAAGCTATCGTTTTAATTCGGTTTTAAATTTTAAAAATTCGCCACAAGATGTCGCTACTTCCGTCGACAGGTTGATGTGGACGTGCCCCAGGCAAGTATAAGTACAGCGATTTAGTGAACTAGCAGTATCCCTCCAAATATGTAAAGATTGACGGTAATACTCAGTTGCATCAAGCGGCTACATATTACTTGTTGCCTATCTTGGTTACTTTGTCCCGGTGACTATCACTGGATGACAGTAAATCCGAGGAACAGGCTATTTTTGGAGCCAGTTCCTATTGGATTTAAAAAGTGGTCACAAATACTAACTGGGCGAAGCCGAATCAAAAGCCGCCCGCAGGGCCTAGCAGCGAAAACCTGCGGAGCGGGTTTTCAACTGCTGGTACTTTATTATATCATTCAAGGATAAGGTTAAATTAATCTTTAAAAAAAATTAACAACCATAACTTCACCAATCAGAATGTTATAACTTAATTTCGTGCCATATTAAAAAAACGTCAACAACCTAGTACTTAAGTTTATAATTATTGTATATTCTATGTAAAATTATGATATAATAATGAAATTATTATGAAATAACTCCTACACCAAGCTCAAGAGCTAGCGCTCTTAATTATCGTAGAAATTTATTAAAATATGTATTTTACTATTTTGTTTTGCCTAATATTATATTCAATGCTGTGTTATAAATTAAGCAATAAAAAAAAATAAAAATAAAAATATATATATATACATAAAAGTCAAGAAAATAAGCTCTTGTATTTATTTGTTACCAAGGGGCTCATCTGATGTATTCGATACCAACGTTAAAGGTAAGGGATGCGAAATATTTAAAACTGTTTTTAATGTTCAAGGTTCGTTTTCAAAGAGTACCGGTTCTTTGTCACTTATTCCACAACACAATAAATAACAATTAAAATGGTTTTTGAAGCAAAACTTTTTCGGAGCAACTTTGTTAATCTTGGCGGGGATAATTAATTAATATTAGCTTCTATTTAAGAATTGCAGAGTACAAACAATTTAATTCTATTTTATTGTACTATTAATTATTTGTCAAAGACTTTTTAGCTAGCTTTGTCAGAACCCCGGAAAACGAATTCATTTGAAAAAAAAAGTTTTTGTGCTAATATTTAACCGAGGGTATAATTAATGCTTTTATTTATTCAAGCAAAATAGCTCAGTAGCATTTATTGAAGAAGGAATAACCAGACAACTGGAAATATGCAATTTTGAAATTAAATTCTAGACGTATCGAATCTTTTCCACAAAAAAATTGATTGTCTGTAAGGTCGGTTTACGGACGATAATTTTAAGTGATAACGTCATTTAATAACGATGAAGTGGAAGAGAGATAGATGCGTCACAAGCCGAACGCTTAGGCCGAACGCTTTTTCCGCGCTGTCGCTTGCACGCTCGACGCAGGCGGAACGCGACATTGAGGATGGGCGTACGCTGAGACATCGGTCGCGCAGCATGTTCAGCGCAGTTGTGGAATGTATGAGAAACGTACGCGTCTCAGCGTATGTCGCTCCATACACTTCCATACAACACAAAAACCAAAACTATCTTGCGCTGAACATGCTGCGCGACCGAGTCATGTTTTTTCGTGAGTGCAGCCGGCGTTCATCGATTTATAAAATGTTATCACGTCAAAATCTAAAATTTCGGAAGATTGTTATTATATCTACTAAATTTATAAATAAACACATATGTTTATTTTTATTATGATAAGGTTACTTCGAAAGTGTTTTCTCTTGGGGTAGGAATAACCTTGTCGAATTTAATGTTTCAAAGACCCAATCTTGTCTGATCACGTCTAAAAGGGATCGAAATGAAAATCTAGTCTCCTTCAACGGAAGCATTCTCCCGAACAGGCCTTCCATTGATATGCTTGGTGTAACTCTTAGTGACCAGCTCAGGTGACCAGCGACGGGGGCTCCATCGAGTCCAGAGTTAAGTTAGCCTCTCAGAAACTGGGCATACTGTACAGGGAACGCAGATACTTTAATAGTACACAACTGCTAGCCCTGTACAAATCGCAAGTGCGCCCCACGGTTGAATTTGGCAGCCACCTCTGGTCTGGAGCCCCAAAATACCTGAAAAAAACCCTTGACTGTGCAGAAACGGGCGGTCCGTTTGATAGATTCTCCTATTTTAACAAACGGATTGCAATATTTAGAGCACAGGCGCCAGGTGGGAATGCTGTCCTTGTTCTACCGGTATTACAATGGAAGATGCTCCGATGAACTAGCGTCATTGATCCCCTCGGCACCGGTGCATAGTCGGGAAACACGCCAAACGCGCGCTCAACATTTGTACACGGTTGACATTAGTCACATGAGAACGGGTCGTTTCTACGACTCGTTCTTGAGTTCAACAGCTCGGCTGTGGAACGATTTGCCGGCCTCTGTGTTTCCTCCCTCCTACAATATGGGTCTCTTCAAGACCCATGTTCACTCTTTCCTCTCCTCAAAAACACCCTCCACACAGCATCCTCAAAGATGACATAGGCCCTGAGGGAAATTATTTTTTCCTCAGGGCCTCCTGTGTGGAGCTAATGTAAAAAAAAGGTAACTTCGTTGGTCGTTGGCAGATTTGTTAAATTTTCAAACAAAATGTTGTATTATGCAACACACATATCAAATCATATAATCATACAGTTTAATAAATCAGTTAAGTATCTAGGAAAGCTTCTTTTTTGAATTTTAATTTTTGTTGAAATAAAATCTTAAAAAAATTCGCACGAAGTGCGACGAATATACTTTAGTTTGTTTACTTACGCTCATGTGATAATGGGATCTATTGTTAGCTACTTTATGTATGGCATGATGTTATCGTGACAGATGGAACCTTGTTATTCCAAAGGGTCGATATGTTATGTTTTATTTAAGAGGAATATAAACGCTAGAAATATTTCGATTCTTATGTCTTCAAAAATTAAAAATCGAGCGTATTATTTGCACGAGGAAGTAAGCGAAAAAGTGGTTTTTATTTATTTTGTGCATAATTTTATAAGAATGAAAAAAACATACAAAACCTCAAAAATAGTCTTAGCCATAAAGGGGTATTAAAAAATGTTTCTTATTAAGTCATGAAAAAACATATTATTTTTAGTGGTTTAGGCTTATATTTTTTGTTATGTACATAATAATTTTATTGTAATTCCAATAAATAGAAAAGCTATTATTTCAATTTGGGAGGCGGGAATGGGTACCGCCGCCCTGGGAACCTTTATTGGATAACCAACACCTCTGCCATAGGTCACCTCAAGTGGTTCGCTATGTTTGATGATTTAGTAGGGGTGCCCGGGTTCATGGGGTGAGGTATGCCTGGGTCTTGTAGGCAAATGACCAGGACACACTGAACCCCAGATTCCTACCCACCCCTTGAACCTTTTCCTTCCCAGAACTCTCCTCTCCTTCCTTTCCTTAAAAAACCCTCCACACAGCATCCCCAAAGATGACATAGACCCTGAGGGAAATTATGTTCCTCAGGGCCTCCTGTGTGGAGCTCATGTAAAAAAAAAAAGTTCCATGCCTCAGTACCATAAATCAGGGTAGGTACCAGGACTTCATTATGGACTGCTAGCTTCGCTTCTTTTGACAAATTAAAACAAAATGTTAACAACAGAAAAATTAAATACTGATGAAATATCAGAGAAATATTCTTTTATGGACTTTTTTTTAATATTTTTTAAGATCACAATTGAAAATGTCCACTTTTGAAAGCATCTAATTGTAATCTGTTGTCATAGTAAGTTTGTGTACATCATCACTAATCACAAACACTGAGTAAATTCCTGCTCCAAAATTCCGACTTCTCGGTGTAGTTCATGTTCATAACAGGTAGGTTTAGCTGCCCAAATGCACAGTTATTCGCCAAATGTGTAACCTGGAGAAGCAACTTCACGAACGGAATCTCTAGTACCAACCTGGTTAGTTTCTATTTGCACATTCTACGGAGATCTGTATGGCTAACAAACTCCACGCCAGCTGCTGCTAAATATCACAAAGTATCAGTGTTGTCAGTAGGTACCACAAAACAATTCATTTTACCTGATTTGCTCTGAAATTCACAACTAACCAAAGCATTTTACCTAATTAAAAAAAAAAAAAAACAGATTAAAAGAAAGACATCACAACGATTGTCCAGTTGCCAGTTTAGACATCTCCGAAAAATCAATTTTGAGTTGACAACGTACCCTCTATATCAGAGGTGGCCAACTTGGTTAGACCCAAGATCTATTGTTTACTGACTAAACCCTGTGCGATCTTCCCAGTGGCGTAGCGCAGGGGTGACCGGGGGGGGGGGGGGGGGGGGCTAGCCCGCCCGGGCGGCACTTTGAAGGAGCGGCAAAATTTCACAATAAATAATAATAATATGTTGTAAAAATACAAATTTAATTTAAACCAGTTTTGTGTTCAGAATATAACGATAAATTTAATAACATGTAACAGATTCATCGTGTACCGAGTGAATCTCCGCAAAATTCTGAGAAATTGACAGTTATTTGGGGACTCTTACTCAGAATCAATCTTAATTTAATACCTGCCTTGTGTTCTAAACACAGTGTTAAAATTCAGATGCGAAATCCTATTACATGGATACCATTTTAGATTTCCGAGAGCGGTTATAAATTTGTAGTAGAATTTTTGAACCTGAATTTTATTGGAAGAAACTCGTCAAATATGATGATAGAAATCGATATAAAATAAATTCGTTACAAAAAATTGGATTTCACGCACCCACCCCCCCTCTCCCCATCCGGCGCTTGAAAATCTGCGGTTGAAGTACCCAAATAAAAATTCCTCCACCCCGGACATACTTCTTAAAATTTAATTGAAACAATGCAGTTCAGTATGCAATTTTGTAGTAGGTATTTTTTTAAAATTATATTAAAAAGGAAAAAAAAAAATTAAACGTTTTATTAGTTACTAGCTTTTCCCCGCGGCTTCGCTCGCATGGTATTACGGGAAATTACTGTAGCGGTTGAACTTATCAATTATCCCCCCTCCTCCCCACCCCACCCCCTCCCGCATTCCATACATTCATATCCTTACATTCAGTTTTCAAACATCTCGCCTGCCACCTAAATTTCATAAAGCTATAGCTCAAAGAAAAAAAGAATTATCGAATTTTGTTCATTCGTTCGGAATTTTTGCGGTCAAAAACAGTTCAGATGTTTATTTTTGATTAAATATTTGGAAGTTCGTTAATATAATAAAAAAATACTCTATTTATCGTTCAGTCTTTGTCAATATTTTCAAGTTTGTTAATATTATAAAAAATTACACTTTTTATTATTCAGTCTTTATAATCGTCACGAATTATATTTTTAATGTAGGAACTCTTATCTGACATTTGTTCCAAAACAGAAGCTTGTCCAAAAAAAACAAAACATATTCTAATATTTGAATTTTCTGGAGCTGACCATGGGGCTGAGTACCTACCAGCTTAGAGCCCACAAATATATCAACATCGTTTCCATGGAAACGATTTTTTCTGAAGTTAGCAAAAACTCGCTTTTGTTAGCGACAGAAAACGTATAACAAATATAATTTATTAATATTTATAATTTCATAACGCCAGAGCTTGCCATTATATACAAACTATAGTCTTCGCATATAATCTAGCTTTCTATTGGTGAATGAATTTTTAAAGTCTTTTTACTGGTTAATGCGTGAAAGCGTCATAAACAAACTAGAGCAGTTTCGCATTTATAATATTAGTATGGATTACACTTATTTATATCAGTGTGAATATTGTGTCTGTGCATCTTCCGCTAGATTACCTAAATCAGGTTTGTAGTTGGAAATTGCCAACCTTAAAGAATCCAATGTATGAGCGTCTGTCAAGCGAAAACGGTGTTTATTTTTTGTTTGTTGTAAGTAGGAAAATACTGATTCACATAAATATATTTAACCAAAACACGAATGCAGTTGTTCAACGCATTTCTTTAATATTAACTTAAATGAAAACAATATTAGCGAAACTTAATCGAAAATCTGAAGACAGAAAAATCAGGACCTTCAGCTTTCCGGATCACTACGCTAACCACTGCGCCAAGGTGTCGATATCCGATTTGGTCATTTTTAACTGTAACATGCACTAAGAACGACCAAATATCTTTATCTGATTTTTCTGTTTCCAGATTTCTGATTGAGTTTCGCTAATATTGTCTTCAACTAATTAAATATTCCAATTTTAGGTTTTACTCATAAAGCTAAAAAATAAAAATAAATTTTTCTTTAAATTTGGATATTTCCCCACTTTCCTCTTCCCCATCTCCTTCATTCCCCATCGCTACCTTCAGCCTCACAAAATACCCCACAAGGGGATGCTATAGTCTCACTAGCTCCAGACGGGAGCAGTTGGGACTCTTGTGCGGTAGGTATACATATAAAAAAATAGTATTTGTACAAGCAAATTTTACTGGATTTCGTGATAATAATGTTGATCTCATTAAAAAAATATATTTTCTTTTCTTTTTGTCTAAATCTTATCCCCAAAAATCAGTTACAGTTCCACTGATTCCAAGGCAGTTGGACCCTCGTTTATTTGATAATAACATTATGTAATAATAAGCCATCATTGTCACGTTAAATATATTTTTAAAATTCGTCATTTTTAAGTGCGACAGTTCATTAAAAATTGTTTCAATTTATTCAGTTTTCTTCTTCCAACGAATGGGGTCATTAGGTTGCATAAAATGGTATTAAATCAAATATTGCTTCGCGTTCAGAAAATCTGGCAAGTGAAGTCATATGAAATTTTATTTCATTCCCGTAAAATACGACTGCGGCGGCAAACCGATAGAAAATATGCAAATAAGCAAACTTCGAACTCGGGATATTGCTCGGATGATTATTGCACCGATTCGAAGATATTACAATGTGCATTTGTAATAAATCTAACGGAGGAATAATGTTTACCAATTTTTATTATTAATCACTTTGCATGCATTTATTCATCATCAGATCATATTAATACGTGACGCAAAAACTTTGTACCCCATTTTACGAAAATTGCGCGGACGGAGGAGTATGAAATTTTGCACACTTATAGTTTATTTAAAGAAGGAGTGCAGAATGCTAATATTTTTTTTAAATTATGCAAAAAAAATTCGTTAAATCAATAAAAAAACATTGTACATTAAATTAATTATGGTCAAATTTCGACCATTGGGCGACCACTAATTCACGTAATTATCTCAAAAATTGTGATAATTTCTTGCTTAAAGGTAGAGATTTATCCAAGGAGGCACTAACCTAAAAAGCGATATCTCACTACAATAGAAAGGTTCTTAAATTTCCAGTTGATAGTTCAATGTTCAAAACAAAAAAAGCACATTTCACGATTACATTTGTTTTCTTGGCATGAATTTTAAATTTCTGTCCAAAACGGACATTAAAATGCCATCTGAGATGCATTTCAACAAGCGGCAATTAGTGCATCATCAAATACCTACATGTAAAACGTGTAAAGGCTGGAAAACAATCTTTGAGACATGCAAATAATATAAAATGATTTACAATCGTTTAGTGACGAAAACCTACAAAGAAGTTAATATTCTTACGGTGCTAAACCATCACTATTTTATTTATTTATTTATATAATGAACATAAACAGTCTTAGTAATATAATACACATAAGAGGATGATGAAAAAACAGACAAATTTTATTAATGTTCAAAGATAGGTATTTAGAAACAAGACTAACTGTATGTAAACTACAATATTTAAGCAAAATGAGAAAAAAAAACAGAACTAAGCAGCAATTAAAAAAAATAATAATAGTACCAATCTGAATTCAACAAATGATAAACCAATACACAACAATAAAATAAGTGTGATTATAACAGAAATAGGCTGCAAAATAGGTATTTGGTTTGGGAAGGGTAAAAGGGAGGAAAGGGATAAGGGAAAGTTGCCACGCAAGTAATATAAAAATATTAGATTCAATTAATTCATGCGTTATTCGCACCTAGAATGTTATACAATGAAGTTCTGTAGCGAAAGTAACTAGCAGTAAATACGTCAGCACGAGTGTCTATATTTGCAAATTTATTGTTATAGTAGTTACATATCCTTTGCATAAATTCGAAACCAAAGCGTTCTTCATCTGGAAAAACGCATGTAAAGTGATTTATTTTCATAAACTAAAAAGTTGCCACAAAGTAAGTTTGCAATTATCGAAGAAGTTTTCTTTTTTTATTTCAGCTGAGTATCTTATTTTACATCATTAAAAAAATATATTTCTAGCTAAATAAAATTTTATTCTTCGAATTCCACTTATATATATTCAAAAGTTAGATATATGGGTACGTTCTGTAAAATTTCTGGATCAGTATGCTTAAAGATCTCTTATGGATTAAAAAGGTTACACAAACCTAATTGACAAACGGTTTCTAGGAATCGGCAAAATTTCCAAGAATAGGGCAAGTAAATTTTATTTTATCAAAATGTGATGTGAGAACCTTCCAGAGAGGACGATACTCTCAGTATCGCCATGTTTAAAAACTCCTATTTTTTAAGTTTTCTTGAAATGACTTTAGCCGAATTTGGTGACAAGGTCTAAATAGCCAAGTACTTCTCCATTATCTTTCCAATTACCTTCAGCCTCACAGCATACCTCACTGAATCCTGACCGTTGGAAGCAGTTGGGAAACTTGCGCGATATTCACATTTAAAGATCTTCCCATAGCTGTTGTGCCCACATGATGCATAGATGGGGCCTTAAAGAATCGGCGATGTGTGAATGCGGTGCGGTGCACGCCATCGACCACGTGGTCAACGAATGCCCGCTCCATTAATGGGGTATTTCCACAAAACAGGTATACCGCTAAAAACATGTGGAAGATTTAAAAATTATTTTTCTGAACATGATTATCGCATTAAAAATGTTTAATTTTAATATTTTCATTCATAATTATTGATTTCAAAATACGCGTAAACGGAACGAAACGAAAACGGCCCATGACTGCTTGTACGCAACATGACGTCACTAGAGTCGCCGTTCCGAGGTTTATCACCGTGTTACTATCAAATATCTAAACATTCTCGACTTGTTCGGGGTTATAGACGGTTTTATTTCATATTTAAGATGATTGTGTTGTTTCTACAGTTTAATATAATATTGTCCAGTTGTAAAGACTGACAGTAGTATTTTTAACGGCGTAATCCGACAACTTGCCTAAAATAGACGCTACAATGTGTAACAGTAATTTTCTAAGCCCTAAATTTCGGGATTCTAAGACGATGTGGTAATGAAAACATTTTATTTACACAAACCCTCATATTATATACGTTATATAATGGTTTCAATATTTTGACAAAATAGAGTTAATTCCGGCCCTTTAAAATTAAATTGGAACAAAACAGCAAGTGTCAGTTCGTTACATAACTTCCCTGTCATAAAATGACGTTTAAAACTTTGGCCATTCTACAATTAAATTTCCTTATTTTAAGTGAATACCGCACAAAAGTCCCAACTGCTCCCAAACATCTGGAGCCAGTGAGACTATGGCATCCCATTTGGGATATATTGGGGAGGAAAGAAGATGCGGTAGAGGAAGGTGGTGAAGTACCTGGCTATGCAGATCTGGTCACTAACCACGGCTAAAGCCTTTGAAGCAACGTTTCAATTCTGAAAGGTGGTCTTACACCAGGGCGATACTGAAAGTATCGTCCACTCTGGACTCTCATGTGCCGCAAATATAGTACATATTATTTTAAACGAATAAATTGTGAAATGCAAAAAAACTTATTCAAAGACCGGTCAGTGGCTGATTTGGCATCGCGTTTGGGTTCTCCATCACGACACAAGCAACATTATCCTGTTTTCTATGTGGTGGTAGTAGGAGATTTTCACATAATGTCAGATCATTCGTAACTCAGGAATGTATGTCTTGATTTAAAATAAATAAAAAAATATATTTTTTAAACGTTTATTATAAAATTTATATTGTGTATTATATACATATTAACGCCGGGATTGCTAGTCGAGAGCCTTACCCCTCGACCACGGAGGCAGTCATTAGTGTGTAGATATCTATCTTACGATTGTATATAAAGGTGTTTCCACGTTTAAATTATGAATTTAAATAGTCAAAAACGAAAGGTTTTTTTTTTGTAGTTTAAAATTTAAATCTGAAAAAAAAGGCACGGGGGCTCCATCGAAGCCTCCTTCTTCTTCTTACTGTAGTACTAAGGGCCAATATATTCTGCAGATAGTACACAACTGCTGACCCTGTACAAATCGCAAGTCGACCTGTTGAATTTGGCAGCCACCTTTGGTCTAGAGTCCCAAAATACTTGAAAATTCAGAAAGCACAAACGGGCGGTCCGTTCGATAGATTTCCCTTTCAAACAAACGGATTGCAATGTTTAGCGCGCAGGTTTCAGATGGGAATGGTGTCCTTGTTCTACCGGTATTTCAATAGAAGATGCTCCGAGAACCTAGCGTCATTGAACCCTTCGGCGCACACATTAAACGCACGCCCAACATTTGTACACGGTCGACATTTTTTGTCGCCTTAGAAAGGGTCGTTTAAACATCTTATTTTGGGTTTTTCTTGTAG
The DNA here is from genome assembly GCA_936435175.1 of Glyphotaelius pellucidus. Lineage (NCBI taxonomy): Eukaryota > Metazoa > Arthropoda > Insecta > Trichoptera > Limnephilidae > Glyphotaelius > Glyphotaelius pellucidus. The sequence continues at coordinate 9,480,306 of OW386551.1, read as the reverse complement.
TATTTGTAAACTTGTGTACCAAACTATACATGTTTTGCAAGTGGGAAAATATAGGATAAATATAAAGATATAATTCGAGCAAACTGGAAGTCAATAAATAACACCAAGTACAACTTACGAACTCACTACAGTCACCTACGGGCGGCGATCGCATGATGAGAGGCGCCTGTGACGTCACAGAGTGAACGGGGGCAAAAACATCGTTTTGGGGGCATTTTCAAAAGGCGTATTTTAAAACGTTATAGAAAGTTAAGTCGTCGTCATAAAAATAAAATAAAAATTACCTTATCATCGTAATTTTTTGCTTAATTTTTTTCAATAATAAAAAAAATATGTGGAAATACCCCATTCCCTGGATGAGCTCCACAAGGCGACGCCTAAGGCCCTAGACTGGCTCGCAGATCTAGATGTCCCTCTATAACCCCCTCCGTAAAAGAAGAATAAAAATTCACATTTAAGAAAGTTAAATAAAAAATTGTGTTGAGCATAACAATTTTCAGCCCACAATATAATTTTTTTCTCAGCCTTCCACTAGAAAATCTAAATTTGCGCCATTTCTACACAAAAAAAAACATTTTCCTTATTTCAAAAACGATTTAGCTCAGGTAATTATTTTTAAATAATGATACGAAAATTCACAAGACAAAGTATGAAAAATTGGAAATTTCTAACAATCGAATAAGTAAATCACAAGTAGAAATGGTAAATGGGCAGGAATCTCAACACCAAAATCATATTATGATGGCATGAATTTTTTTACAAAATAAAGACAAAAAAGTATTAATTTTCACCGCGAAGACAAAAAAATTCAAAAATATTTTGTCTCAATTTTGTTACGTATGCTCTTGTCGCCATTATGACAGGCGACGACATATCATGTGTGCACACGTGTCGAATCGTCCGCTGCCTCGTATAGATTGTACTCCATATAGAAAATGAAGTAGGCTTCGCCAGATCCCTTTCAATAGAAAGCTGCACGCGCTACTGGCTATTTTGAGCTCTCTATCATAGCGTTCACGTTGTTGCTTTAACGTTGCGAGCAAAACCAATATGCATCTATATCTGTCAGACTGGACGGGGGATTTTATTCTTTGGTTTGGGGATGAAAGAGCCGTCTTTCTAAAGCATGTGTGGTATCCCTACTATTAAAACAGCTAATCTAAAGTAAACTTTTTAATTTATTTCGTGATTTATTCGATAAATCTTTAAAAGTAAGGTGTTTATTTTTTTCACTTTTGACTCTCTCGGGGATATACTGTGTCGGGACGGGCTAGTTTAAAAATATTTTATTTTAAACAATTTGAAAATTTTTCCATAACTTGAAGCAAAATTTTTTGACAGAATTAAATTGGTAACAGTAATAAGTCTAGAGAACTTTTATTTACGATTGGGGTGAGTTGAACTAATTTTTGCCCGATCTGGTTTGAATCCATTGTTTTGACAAGATTTTTAATTTGTTTAGATTTTTTAATTGTGTTGTTTTGTCAGGTGGGTTAAGATGAAGCTATACATGAAATCCTTTTAAGATACTATTTAGATTCATGTTTACAACGAATCGGTTTACATTATGAACATCCAAATATATGCTAGGGATAAATTGAAGCTTTTCTATGTATTGGAATAACAATAAAATTATTATTAACATAACAAAAAATATAAGCGTAAACCACAAAAAAACCTTTTTTCATGACTTAACTATGAAGTAATATAAAAAACAAATTTTTAAAAATACACCTTAATGGCTAAGACTATTTTTGAAGTTTTGTATGATCTAATTTTTTTTCATTCTTATAAAATTATGGACAAAATAAATAAAAACCACTTTTTCGCTTACTTACCTCGTGCAAATACGACGCACGATTTAAAATTTTGTATGGCATGAGAATCGAAATATTTCTAGCTTTTATATTCCTCTTAAAGGGGAGATACTCTTGTCACAATGAGTTTGATGTTTCTTCCCCTCCAAATTGGAGAATTGTACTCCAGCTGACTTCTAACGTAAGCAAAATATAACAGCTTAATACATTTTATATTGTTAAAATTTCTAGTTAGCCTGGTTATAAATCCTAAAATTTTTAAGGCCTTATGATACCTTTTATTACTATTTATAACGCAATTTATTATTTCCAAGGAGAAATTAAATGCCTGGCAGATAAAATGTTACTGAGAAGCGGAATTTATTATTAATATTAAACCATCGCAGACGTATTTAAAAGCTTTATTTTTTAACGCTGGTTTTCAAATCTCCTGCCTCAGTTTCAAGTATTGAAAAAACTATGGAGAAGCAAAGTTTTTTACAATATTAAACCAGAATAAAAGACCCGGCGCGTATTTCAAAAATAGTTTTTTTTTCCCATAAAATTGGTACTCAGCGCAACGGCCATTTATCCTTTAAATTCCAAAACACCCGCCTGGGAAACTGTCACGCCGGAATTTCCACGCGAGCCGGTTGAAAGGAACACATTAAAGTTTGTATGCAACGCGATACAATATATAATGTGGTATCGCTGCTTCGGTTAGATTTATTGTCTTGTGCGCGGGAGATATCCAACGTATCCCACGGAGTCCAACAGGGTTCTCTACGGGGCCCCTATTGCGGTGAAAAGAAGATTTATAAAGGATTTTTTAGCCCTTTTTTCAGCGGTTCCCGAACGTAGGAAATACCGGAATACTGTGAATGTAGCGAGTTTTGATTATCCCCCCCTGAACAGACGCCGACACTTTGAACATGATAAATAACGCAATCACGTGAGATATTGTACGAATTTGTTTACGGGAGAGTTTTATTTTTTGAGAAATTTCGGGCCTCGATGAAGTGTGCGGGTGTTACTCCTGAACACTCTCGCCATTGTTTCGTGTTTATTATTTTTTTGAGTGAGTTGAATCAATTTGCCAAATCTGCAGAGAAAAAGGCGGGAAAATCAAGTACGATAAAAATATGATAAAACAAGGTCATAATCCAGAATATTATGGACATAAATTTTAATGTTTGATTTAAGCCTCAAGAATTTCACAAAGAAAAGGGACTTCTTTAAAGTACAGTAAATTAGCTTACAGATACGATTTAAAAACAGAATTACATTGCGATATTTTCATATTGGCACCACTGGAGCGATTATGGTCGAAAAATGGAACACTTTTATTTTTCTACGATTGATAGCGGTCCAAAATTGGACCACATTTTCTTACCATTCGTAAAACATTTATTGTAATTATTTAAAACATTGCCATGGCCAACCATTTATTTAAAAACAAAACTATTAAAATGTTTTATCTATTATGACCATAGATGACGCAAATTCTAACTTCGTAGACTATTTTAGAACGATATTAAAAATAAATGTTTAAAAAATATATATTTCCGCAGAATTTCCGATCAGCTGTTTACGGTTAAAATTAAGTCCTTTTTCCATAGATATGCACCTTTTATTATCAAGTACAACACAGACAACATATAAAAACCGAAAATATTCTACGTTAATTAGAATAAGTACCACTCACGGAGTTTCAAAGTAACAAACACGCAGGATTCGCGCGGTTATAAACTTTACGATTTTTTTTTATTTTTTTATAAATCTTATAAATATGAAATAAACGGTAAAATATAGGATAATATATTGGCTTTATTGCACAATAATAATTTTTTATGTCTCCATGTTAAAATTTGAAGGTATGATTTTTTTAATATTTTAAAAAATTTAAAAAAATTATCTTCTGGAAATCTCGAACAATCGAGGCAAATTTATTTATTTCGCGTGGTCGCTCCAGTGGCTTTGACCATTCGTTTCTAATTGTTACATCGATTTGGTTTCAATTACCAAATGTAATTACAATTCAATCCTGTGAGATCGTTAAGTAGTATTTCGACGATATCTTTCCTTGAAAATGTTCAAAAATAAAAATAGTTTAATGTTTCCGGAATATTGGCAACGGTATGACAATTTATTGTAATGTTCTTGTATGGTATTTCCTAAAATATACATTCTCTTAAATTGCAATGTACTAAAATAATTGGATTTTTCTGGTGACGCGATTGTAATTGCGTGCGATATGCCAACAATTTAATATAAAATATATTTGGAAGCTTGCGTTCCACAAGCTTAAAATATTTTCGGGATATTTTAGAACACAACATTTCTCTTCGGATGAAGTTCTCGTAAACACCTTATTGAAGGCAGCGGCTTTTTGGATTGGTAACTTTACTTTATTTCATCGATTTCTTCTTATCGTAAAAATGGAATTTATTATTGTTAATGGTAAAAACACCTTCGAAACCACAAGTGCCATTTCTAATGACATGTTTTCATATAAAGTAAAGCTCAGGTGCGATTGATTTCTTATTGCTCAGTTTGATCAAGTAATAAATGTAATAAATAACAGACGATATCTCTAGGAAAGGCGTTAGTATGGTTATTTATGGGGCTTATCTTTAGTAATGAGACACCTGTGGCTTCATTTGAAATGAGAACGTCAAGAGAACTTGCTTCTCACTCACCTGTGGCTCCATTTGAAAGGAAAACGTCAAGAAAACTTGCCTCTGCCCGATTGCCATGAGTTTCTCTCACCTGATAATATGACCGAAGGACCGGACACCGGATAAGACAAATTGAAAAAATATATATCTTGAAGCGTAGATATTCTTGTTGTTAATTTCATTTATAATGGACAGAATTGGCCTTAGAAATCTTCGGCGTCGATTGGAGATTACCTTCGATTCCCAGACAAAAAATTGTTTAAAACATGCAAGAAGATTTAATTTAATGTTAATTAAATGAATGTCAATATTAATTCATGTAAATGATAACTTTGTGCGATTTCTAAATATTTCATGTCATTAGAAATGGAACTTATTGTTTTGACGGTGTTTTTACCAACTGTTTTGACATTATGAAGATTTTAGTCTAACGGTCTAACACAAGTCTAACGTCTCTCTTTTTTAAAATAAAACAATAACTTTGTAAACACCACTTTTTATTTTTTATGTACTTAATGCCGACCGGGTTTCGCTACCACCGTAGCTTCTTCAGGGCAGTACAGAACTCTACTAAAATTAAGTTACATGTGTTATAGATAATATACACATGGGTTAGAAACAAAATCGGCCGGACTACTCAAGTGGAGGAGGAAGTAGGGATAAGTGTAGATGGAGCATTGGGTAAGGAAAGGGAATGTTTTTTGTCAATAGGGAAAAACTTCAGTATTGGACTATTATTTGATTGTTAATTACCTTACTATTAATATTTTTGGCCAAAAATATTAATAGTAAGGTAGTTAACAATCAAATAAATTTAAATAATAATATATTTTTGGCCAAAAATATTAATAGTAAGGTAATTAACAATCAAATAAATTTAAATAATTGTCCAATACTGAAGTTGTTCCCTATTGACAAAAAACATCCCATTTCCTTACCCAATGCTCTATCTACACTTATCCCTACTTCCTCCTCCACTTGAGTAGTCCGGCCGATTTTGTTTCTAACCCATATGTATATTATCTATAACACATGTAACTTAATTTTAGTAGAGTTCTGTACTGCCCTGAAGAAGCTACGGTGGTAGCGAAACCCGGTCGGCATTAAGTACATAAAAAATAAAAAGTGGTGTTTACAAAGTTATTGTTTTATTTTAAATTATAATGTCACATCACAAAGTATCTGCTTCATATTAACAAAAAGTCTCTCTTTTTATCCATTTTGAAAGTTATTTCCACTATGTAATATTTGAAGGTTTTTCTCACCAATGTAATAAATCATTTAAGAAGAAGATAACATTAATAATCAAAACAAAAATATGTAAAAGATCAAGACACAGAAAAATAAAAAAGATAACGGTCGCAAATGGGAATCGAAACCAGAACCTTTTGTCTTACCGTGTTAGACGCTTTGTCCAATTTGGCCACGGAGACCTCATTTTTGTCAATCTCACATGTCATTTTTATCAATTTCATTTTTCAAATTTCAGAATTAAAATAATTTAATTCGACTATTGTTTTCCACATTATTGGCAACTATCTTTTTCATCGGAAACAAGTTTTCGAAGAACTAATTTGTAACTTGGGTAGTGTCTCGGATAAATGTATCCGATATTGACCTTTTTGTCTTAGTGAAAAGTCTAAGTGAATACTCTATTTTTATTAGAACGACTCTCTTTTTATAAATTTTGAAGTTATTCTCATCAATGATGTATGTCATCAAAGAAGAAGATAACCCTAATAACCAAACGAATATATAAAAAAGAACAATACACGAAAATAAAAGATAACGGTCGCAACTAGGACTCGAACCCAGAACCTCTTGTCTTACCAGGACAAACGCCTTTTCCAATTCGGCAATTTGTCAATCTCATATTTGAAATTTGAGAATTAACAATTTTATTTTTCACCAATTTTTCCATATTTTTTATTGGAAATAAATAATTAGAACCTTTTTTATTTGAAATAAGTGCTCAAAGAACTGGTTTGCAACCTAGATAGCGTCTCGGATAATTGTTACAACATTTACAGTTTTCGTATTTTCGTTTGAATAATTAGTGTTATCTTCTTCTTCAATTATATATAACATTGAATTGATGATTTTTCTGATTTAAATAATGAATAAAGAGAAACAAGACTTTTTTCATTCAATCAATTTTGTAAATTTTGTTCCTGCTATTTACGGCATTTTCCAAAACTAATCCAGATAATCTTCAAATCATCTATTCCATCGTCACTTAGTAGACAAACTGCACAGTCTCCAGGTCGTTCAAAGCTTCAGTGAGTGTAAGATTATCATCCCTTATCGACAGGGGCGTGCACTCCATATAGGCACATAAGCACTGCCTACCCTACCATATTTGTAAAACACAAGCATGTAAATAATATTAAAATATATTAAATTATTGCTAAAAATTAATACACACTTTCAAGAAGCTGAGCAATTAAAACAACGCGAGCGACACATCAAACGGCATACTACAAACATGGCATAAACTGTAACTAGAAACTTCACGCGCGCCATTCGACTGCCTCACTAAAATGCGGCCTAAGCAGGAATTATTTCTGCGTAAAGCTAACATCGTACAAGATATAATATCAATGTTTACGAAATGCATAGAGCATAGAGTAGAACTGTCGTTTTGAATTTGCTTCTATGAGTTTTTTTTGTTAGTATTAGGCAGTGCTTTCTGGAACAAAATTACCAAATAATGGCAATCAGTGACGATAGTGACATATGTTGTTATCTATTTCAATCAAATAGTTGTCTTTCATAAATGCGAATTGTCTCTTCAAAAAAAGTTTGTCGTACTTTAATAGTGAATTATCTGATAAAATATGGAAATTTTAACTTGTGAAACTAGTTGTAGTGAAGGAAATAATGTGTGTTTTAAGCTACTTAAAAACAATGGTTTTCTCGGTTATCTTTTATTGTAATATCTTTAATCATAATATATTCATGTTATGATCAATATATTCATATTTTAACTTTAATTTTTATCGTAGGTTTTCCTACTGCCTACCCTGATAAAAACTCTGTGCACGCCACTGCTTATCGATATCCATTAATTTAGTATTAGCCCAATTAAAGCGGAGGCCAAGTTTTAGACTTTAGGTTTTTTGGTTCCCGGATATTTTAAATTGAAAATTAAACAACTATAACACAGCTCAACAAAAAATACAATTTTTTTTGTTGCCCTGGATATCTCTGCGGATTTTTATATTTTCAAGTACCCAGTTTACGGATATATTTATGAAAGTACTGAATTGGCTCTGGTTTTTAAGATTTTGGCGTATCTTACATTATCATTACATATGGTATGAATTAAAGTTGCTTCCGTTGTCTGTAAACTTAGATCTTTTAAACTACGCAACGGATTTTCATGCGGTTTTCACCAATAGATAGAGTGATTCATGAAAAAGGTTTTAGGCATATAATTTGTCTAGGTTTTGTGTAAATTGGTTAAAATATATAATGTACGCGGGCAGCAGGCAGCGGGCTGCGGGGAGCGAGCAGCGGGTTGGCAAGCGGGCGATGTGGATTTGATATGATACATCCTCTGATGCACCATCCTTTATTTTATTTCACTCTCTCTGCTTCCTCCTCTAATGTTCAGTCCTGTATTTTATTTTACTCTACCTAATCATCCTCTGATGTACAATCCTGTATTTTATTTCACTCTCTCTACTTCATCCTCTGATGCACCGTCCTGTAATTTATTTAACTTTTTCTGCTTCATTCTCTGATGCACTGTCCTGTATTTTATTTCACTCTCTCTACTTCATCCTCTGATGCACCGTCCTGTAATTTATTTAACTTTTTCTGCTTCGTTCTCTGATGCACTGTCCTGTATTTTATTTCACTCTCTCTGCTTCATCCTCTGACGCAACGTGCTGTATTGTATTTCACTCTCTCTCCCTAATCATTGCTTTTACCCACGGTAACGGCGCGGCGACGACACAAAAAAGGCATGTCAAAGGTATATCTGCTTCCCCCAAAAGAGAAATGAAATCATAATAATGCATCTTTCTCACTGGTAAGAAATGAGATCCGCGTGCTGTTGTTGCCACCGTGCCGTTGCCGTGGGAATTATAAAGGCAGCCATTTGCCAGTAAATTCATATTTTAGTTAATTTCATTAGGTACCTGCCATCAAAATACTGTGTTGAGAAATAAAGCAATAAATAATTTATAAAATTCATTTGGAAAAGTAGGGATTCGAAATTAAGGATCTCAACCGTTCGACTACAAAATAAGCAAAAAATCTTTAGCGTGACGCTTGTGTCTAATAACTACTTTTTAAGAATTCTGTAATTTGAAACCGTTCGTCTACAAAATAAACGAAAAATCTTTGGCGTGACGCTTGCGTCTAATAACCACTTTTTAAGAATTCGGTAGTTTGAAGTACAGCTTACAACATATAATTAGCTTCGTGACTGCAATAATATTGCGGGAAGATAATGCATAAGTATATTATTAAAAAAGGTAATTAAAATATGAAAGCTTTAAAAATAGTTTTTTACTAATAAATAAAACACAATTTTTCACAATATAAGCCCACAAAAGATCACAATGTTTTTGGCTTCGTTTCGTTATTTATAGTTAGCTTCAAGTAATAATTTTTTAGTTACCCACTAAAAATGCACTTTCAAAGCACATTTTTAAAATAATATTTTATTCTGTCATTTATGAGCCTCACTATTTCATACGGTCATATAACCCGATCGGGCCATTGTTTGCCCCATTAGTTTTCAAATGAAGCACAAACATGGCACGGTAATAAAGCCCCCCCCCCCCCCCCCCTCCCCCTCCCCCTCTCAACAACTCCCACCCAATGCAGGGCGCTACATTACTCATAAAGCCCCTGCAACGTTCGCGCGTTGAATTGCATAATGTTTTATTGAACGATGAATCGAATTAATTGTTTATTGAAAAGAAAACGGATAACAAAATATCTTTCGTATTTTAAAATTTAGAATCTGTTAAAAGCTTTAAATGAATACAGTAAGGACGGGTTGTTTCAAAAAATTTGATGGATTCATCAAATATTTGATGTTAATTTTCACGTTCTGTGTAAGTTCTATTCAAGTTCTGTGATTATTTCAGTTTTGTGAAGCAGCTGTCCTATAACGATATAATAACAGAACTTCAAAAGAATCTACACAGAACGTGAAAATCAGCTTCAAATATTTGATGAATCCATCAAATTTTTTGAAACAACACATCCTTAGTGACACCTCTATCTTTTTTTTTATCTAAGTTGATTACCTACAAATTGTACGTCGGTAACGCAGATTACTATAGCCCGAGCAGAGAGCGCTAACGTCTTGTTGATATTTAAAATGAAAAACATTCTTGCTCTTTTTCTAACGCATGCTTTTTATTAGTTGATTTTTTTTTACATGAGCTCCACACAGGAGGCCCTGAGGACACTAATTTTCCTCAGGGCCTATGTCATCTTTGGGGATGCTGTGTGGAGGTTTTTTTTTAAGGAGAGGAGGTTCTGGGAAGAAAAAGGGTTTAAGTGGTGGGTAGGAATCTGGGTTTCAGTGTATCCTGGTCATCCGCCTCCAAGACCTAGCCAAACCTCACCCCATGATTAATTGTTTTTTTGTTTGAATTGCATTTTTTTTTTACATTTAATTAAAATTAAATTTAATAATGTTATTTTCAAGTTCTGCAAGTATTTTTGTTACGGCTGTTTCGGCTTACAAGGCCATTTACAAACTGTAACGAAAAGCTGTAACAAAAATACATACTAAAATACTTGCAGAACTTGATAATATCATGCTTTTTACGCTTCCAAAACCACACTGCAAATAGCTGAAGCAAAGTGGTAGGCTGCAAAAGTCAACATATTTCAGAGTGAAATACTTACGTAGTATTGAAGAATTTTTTTTTACGGAATTATGTTTCCTTACATTATACTTGTCGAATTAATCGAAAAAGTCGGTCAATTGTTCAACTTTGAGAGTCTTGCACAATATGAATTTGGGTAGGTATCATTTTTAATTCGACCATTTGGATTTCGTCTGTCTGTAAATATGTTTATTCAATCTGTTTCCATTTCAAGATGGTGGTCATTTTAATGTTTCAGTAAAGATCATTCGTTCAAATGTGAAATCTTCATTTTAATTAATTAGATAGGTAGGTATTAAAGTACCTACTAACATATTTTGGTATTGATTTATGAAATAAGAAAATATTAGAAAAATACTTTTTGGACGCGGCCTATACCTATACGTCATCATGTTCAGTATCATCATCAATCAAACAGTATTAACAGACCAGAGACTGTACGGTTGAAATTTAAGAATCCGGCTAAGATGGCAACTCTGATGCCGCACGGTGGTTCCCTTAGAACAATCTAGCTAGACAAAAAGATTTCAACGATGTTTTTATTTATGTACAAAAACATACTCACAGCATAGAAAATAGTCCATAGCATTATGTTCGCATCGATAAAAAATTAAAACAATACTCGCTACTCGTAGCAACGATGTAAACACGACACTTTGAATGTGCCAGGCGGCCTCCCTGCGGCCCATCTCTTCCGGGTGTACGCGCTGTTCGGTCGTTAGTGGTGTTATTTGAAATCGGAGAGAAATTACGTCAAGAAAAAAATTGAAGTCCATAGTATGTTTTTTCAGTATGTTGTTTAAGTATTTAATAATTTGCTTCTTCCATATTAATTTTATTAGTCATTAAAAAATCGTGAAACCATTATCAATATTTCAAATATTTGCCAAAGTTTGATTAAACTTTCAAAATCGTGTACCAATTTGTACCTCCAAACTAAACAATTTTCATATAAAACCATTCTTTATCTATATTTTCTTATAGAATTTATCTGCTCTTACGTGCTCTTTTGACTTTAACAGAGCCTCTACCCTTGATCTATATTTTTGATATTTTGGAGATGTTAGAAGAAAAAGGCGAAAAAGGTGAAAAAAAACGTGGAAAAATTTTGGTTGAGAAAAACAATTTTATAGGTCTCGAAAAAAATTTACTAGAGAAGAATAGCTTCATTTCTTTTAATATGACGTAGAAAATGGAAAAGAAGAATATCGCTTCATTTCTATTAATATTTCATAGAAAATGGTCGAAGATATACTTTAAAATTCATGTAAAAAAAACAAAAATTGCTTAAAACAGTTTTTTTCTTTCGGTAGTTACATGTGATGATGGACTAGGTGGTGAACTAGAAAAATAATTTGGTTTTTGCTCGTTAAGAAGTAAAATAAGAAAAATTAAATGTCCTCTGAATTCTCGAAGTCTAAAAGAACTCTTTTATGTTGCTTAAGTCAGTTTGAGGTCAGATGGAAAACGGAAAGCTGTAATATTTGAAATAACCACAATATCGGAAACATCCCAATGTCTTTTCTAGTGATGACTTAAAATTATTGTCGATTTTGGAAGTACCAACGAAGAAACTGCAGAGGTCTGTTGACAGTGCCACATAGGAATTCATCCATCATTTAACAAAAGTGATGATAGTGACTCGACCATAAACAAATGTCATTACAGTTTGTTCTTATATTACGTTACAAATAATATTTTTAACTAATTAATTTAAATAAACAGATTGTTATGACTTATTTGAATCATTGTACTACGCGCAATTTATTTCCATTTTATTTTACTTTGAAAATTCTGTAAAAGTGGTTGAAATAATTGTAAATATTTAAAATATTTTTTTTATCATATTGTGATCCCTTTGCATCACATTCCGTGGAAAAATATTTTTGTCTCGCTAGAATGGGATTTGGGACCACTGTGCGCCGTACGCAAGACCATTTTCTTACTAGAAGTTTCTTAAGAAGGTACTTTTGTAATAGAACCGAATTCAAAACCGAATTCAAACAATTAGCCAATACTGCCAAAGGATAGCACCAATTACGTAAATATATCGCTTGAGAACTCGTCCTTGGCAGGTATATGTACTACGGAATTGTAATTTTGATTATCTCTCCGGATATAGGATATTGACGGTAATATGATTATTATTGTAACTGGCAGTTGTTAATAATAGTACCATGCGGCTTTATATTACATATAACGTCGTTGCCCGTCACGGTTACTTGTTCCGATGACTAGCTGTCACTGGATCACAGGGGATCCGAGGAACCGGCTAATTTTGGAACCAGTTTCTATTGGATTTATAAAATGATCACCAACACTGACACTGGGCGAAGCCGAACCAAAAATTGCCGAAAAAACCTGAGCGGGTTTTCAACTGCTAAGTTTTAATGTTGTTCTTCCCGAAATGAGTTTTATTAAACTCATTGGGAGTAATATATTATAAATGTTATGTAATATATTATCACTAATAAATAAATAAATATATGGTTTCATGCCAACTGAGAATAAAGTGAACTCAACACCTCTTTGAAAAGTCATTAAAAGCTATGAAAAAAATAATTTAAAATTTGCCGATAACCCTAACCTAACGTAACCTATTTAACCAATTTAAAAAAATAAAATTATCATTCTAAATGACTTATCTGAGATGGTTTTGAGTTGGTTTCATTCCGAGTTGTCCGGTCACCTTTATTAATATATATGTGTAAAGATATTTTTAAATGTTTGTCCGTCTGACGCTGCAAAAACAATCGATCGGTGAAATCTGTAGTCAAGATATTTTTACACAATTTCATTATTTTTCTGTAACTATCAAAGCTATTACGAGAGACATAAGCGTCTAAATAAAGCCGGAGAACTCTCAAACAGTGAGATCTGGCATCATAAAATTTGACAACTTATTTTGACAGCAATGTTTACACAAACTTAATGTTATAAGTACAGTTTTCACATCACTACCTCCACGAACAGTGAAAATTAAAAATATATATTTTGTTATCAAAACATAAGAATATTTCATAATAAAATATATTGTTAAATAAGAAAAAGAAATTAACTAAATAAGCAAAGTTAGGAAAAGGACAAAAAAATAATAATTGTAAAAATAACACCCGGTCGCCTTGCGAATTTCAAAGCAGTTCCAAAGTTCTCACTTTATACAATCAATTATATTCCCAAGAGACCCTTGTAATTTCGGTAACAACAAACTCGCCATGAGTTAAAAAACGTTGCCTACACAAGAAATCATTTATGCATGATGCAAAAGCCTAGCTTTATGCTCCAGAATTCTAGAATCTAACCAATGTTAAATAAGCTAGTTTGTAGTACAACTTGCCACAAACTGAAAACTTTCCCTCTGTTAGTCCGGTTAGTCGTAATCCCAAAGTTAACAGAGGCTATACTGTACAGAATCGTTCCTGGAAAATTGTTTGTTGAAAAAAAACTTACTTAGCAAATATTTAAAAACTATTTTGTATATTTTGTTTTCTATGTAGTGCCCTTGAGGTGATTTTTCACGAAAACGGCGCTCTACAAATTATATTATATTATAATAGAGGGAATCAAGTCGGGGTTTGGATTTTAATGGGACTTGGAGGGGACCCACAACATTCCCAACGGCTGTTTGAGCAAACTGATTGTTAAACCTCCTTAGCCGTACACGTAAAGACTCTAATTTTTTTTTTTGTAAAAAGGAAGCTACATTCATTTTTGAAACGAACTTTTTTTTTCTCGTAAACCACTTTCAAAATTCTACTGGTCACGGTGGACCCCCTGCTGGTTACTGAATATTGAATGGCGAGGTGTGGTCTGTCATAACGGAGCAAACGGGGGCAAAATGGACCAGTATTCGAGATTATATTTGCCACGACGGAGGGTGCACTAAATATTTGACACTTATATTTGCCACCATTACGCATCCCCCCCCCCCAGCCTAGCTGGGTATTTAAAGATCTCAGGTATTGAGAGTGTCTTCCACTCTGGAACGTGCCGCAAATATACTATATATAATTTTTAATAAATCGATTGTGAAATAACACAAATTAAATAAAATTTATTTGCGCACACCGGGATTCGATCCCGCGACCTTTGGATTGCAAGTCAAGAGACTTACACTTTGACTATGGAGGCCGTCAAAATAAAATAATAAATATCGTTAAAAACCAATATCTAGCCATTTAAAATCTAGTATTAAACATATTTTTTATAAATAAAAAAAAATAAAAAAAAGCATAATATATCATCTATTTAAAGTCGTAATTTAAGGTTACAATAGATTTTTGCATTTGGGATTTCTTATGCTGAAAGTAATTTGGCACAGTACGTATACTTTCAATTTGTGGAACAGAATTTGAGCTATCAGAAGTCTTACTTGCTTTGTGTACGTTTGAGTTTAAACTTTTAAACATAAATTAAAAGTCAAAAAAGGTGTTTTTTTCATATAAATATAACTTTTTTTAATTGACGATGAACAACTTACCCTTCAAATGTATCGTACGGGATTCTGAGCTACGTCGACATCTAAATTAAGCATTAGTCATAGCACACAAAGGAAATACTGTAAATTATATTATCTCACTACAGAGTGTTCATGTACATAAATTACGACAAAATTTGATATCTCAATATTATACGGAGGCGGCGTGTATTTTAATTGAATACACTTGAAAAGGATTATTACAAATAGGTGAATAATTTTCTCCATTGAAACGTGAGAGGCTTAAAACATTTGCATTTCTAGAGATGTATTGATGCACCTGAGTGAACCTTGGTTGGTCTCTGGAGGCCTGAAGTCGTTTGTAAGGCTCCTTGGATGACCAGGAGTTGTTCACAAGATAAGATTTTGGAGGTTATATTCGAAATGAAACACATATGTTGTTGATTGCGTATAAGAGTTCAGATAAACTATTTATAACTTGAAATAAATTGGCGCCGCCCCGAGAACCATTTGTTGGATAACCAACGCATCTGCCATAGGTTACCCCAAGTGGTTCGCTACGTTTGGTGACTTAGGAGGGGTGCCCGGGCGCATGGGGTGAGGTTTGTCGGGGTCTTGCAGATACGTCTGCCCACCAGCTGGCAGGCCGTATCGGAACAGAATGGTTGAGGGAGTCCCTTTGACATCTCCAGTCGTACTCTCCCGGAATACCGCCTGGCACCGCAGTGGGAGGATGGATTCATACATCCATCATTCCCGGACACACTGACCCTCTGATTCCCACCCACCCCTAATACCTTTTTCCGTCCCAGAGCTTCCTCTCCTTCCTTTTTTAATAATACATAATGGAAATTATTTTCTTCAGGGCCTCATGTGTGGAGCTAATGTAAAAAAAAGACTTTGAGAAATGAAATGGACGAGTTTTAGAAAAATAAAAAGGATGTCAAAGGTTTCAGAATTTGTTGACATTTTTGCTGCTAGTAAAATCATAAACAAAATGATTCAATGACAAATAGACGGAAATGAATCAAGATAAATTTAAATATAAATGACAGTAGAAAGAATAGAAAATAATGTTTAATATGTCAAAATAGAACGACACAACGCTCATCAGCGCAAATTCACAATATTTTATGAATTTTGGGAAAAAGCATTAAAAATATTTGTAGCAACTCCCATGAGACACAGTTTAACCAGGATAAGGTATTTTATCAAATGTTTCAATCTCTAAGCTTATCCAATCGAGTGATGGCTACCCGAACAGAATTCATTTTGTGATTTATTGTATACTAGCTTCTCCCCGCGGCTTCGCTCACATGGTATTAGGGAATATTACGGTAGCGCTTGCACTTATCAATTATCCCCCCTCCCTCCTCCCCCCAGACCCCTCCCGAATTCCATACATTAATTAATTCCCGGTACATTCAGTTTTCAAACAGCTCACGTGCCACCTAAATTTCATAATGCTAGAGCTCAAATTAAAAAAGAATCATCCAATTTGGTGCAGTCGTTCGGAAATTATGCGCTTACAAACATTTGTAAATATTACCAAAAATTACACTATTTATTATATATAGTCTTTATAATCGTTACGAATTATATTTTTAATGTAGGAACTCTCATCTGACTTATTCCAAAACATAAGCTTGTCCAAAAAAAAACAAACATTCTAATTTTTGAATTTTCTGGAGACCAGGAGGTAGGGGGTTGAGTACCTCTCAGCATAGAGCCCACAAATATATCAACATCGTTTCCATGGCAACGATTTGTTTTTTGACGTTAGCAATACCTCGCTTTTGTTAGCGACAGAAAACGTGTAACAAATATAATAGATTAATATTTATTATTTTATAACGCCATAGCTTACCATTATATACAACATATAGTCCTCGCATAAAATTCAGCTTTTTATTGGTGAAAGAATTTTTTAAATCGTTTTATTGTTTTATGCATGAAAGCGTAACAAACAAACTCGAGCAGTTTCGCATTTATAATATTGGTAGGGATGGATAAACAGTAAAATTCATCGACTCATTGAATTAAAACCGCAATAAGCAGTTCATAATATGCTTTCGTATTATTTGGAGTTATGTTATTTATTAAATCGAATGGCCGAATCGAAAATTGAACACTCAGAAATTTCGATCGTTCGGGTGGTTGTCGCGTTTATCGCATGTGTTGATTACCTGTTTATTAACTGAGCGTAGCCTGTTTTGACTCGATTTTGCATTTGTAAATTTGTTTGTACTTTCCGCTTTCGTTTCAAGATGTTTCCCAATTTAGTGGTTCATTAAATATTATGTTTCGTTTGTTAAATCGTCACGTTTATTTCGACTTTCTTAATTTTTAAATATTATAGTTTGCATGCCTGAAGAATTGAAAATAACAATAGTGAATTTTTTGGTGAAATTGTAAAATTATTCCTTTTTTGAAATTAGAAAAAATGTAACAGAAAATGAAAGATTTATAATTAGGTAGGTTGATATTTATAAACTTACATACAAATCTTTTAATTTCAAAGGAAATTTTGGGTGTGATATATTGAATAAGTGAAAATTAGAAATTATTCGGTTTTGAACGTGAGGTCTAACGTTAACTATTTTATAAGTTTTAACTGGCAACTGGCAAAACAAATAAATTTATTGAATAGAATATAAGATTAAATATGAAATTTTGAATAAAAAATGTTATAGAAAATAATACCTTGATGTGTTTTAAAAACTATTTGCGAAGTTCGGATTAAACGTTCTTAATTTTATTTTTTAAATCAGAAAATAATCCTTCTTAAGGCTTGTGTCATCTTTGGGGATGCTGGGTAGGGGAGTCTTTTTGGAAAAGGCAGAAGAGCAATTTCTCCTTAGTCTGGTGGTAGTAGGAGAATTTCAAACATTGTTGCAACGATTTGCCGGCCTCTGTGTTTCCTCCCTCCTACAACATGGATCTCTTCAAGACCCATGTTCACTCCTTCCTCTCCTCAAAAACACCCTCCACACAGCATCCTCATAGATGACATAGGCCCTGATGGAAATTATTTTCCTCAGGGCCTCCTGAGTGGAGTTAAAAAAAAAAAACGGGAATTTTTATCTTTCTTAAAAATATATATATATATATATATATATATATTCTGGGAAGGAAAAAGATATGAGGGGTGGGTATTCTAGGGGTGGGTATGTAGAAATCTGGGGTGTCCAGGAGTGACGGACGTTTGAATTCACCCCTACCAATGCAGTGCAAGGCGACGTTCCGAGAGAGTCCTAGTGGGGAGGTCAAAAGTTCTCACTCAACCAGCCTCTTTTATTCCGGCCCGCCACGCAATTAGTGGGTAGACTCATGCGCCGCTAAGATCCGGACAAACTTCACCCCGCAAACCCGAGCACCAAACGTAGCGAACCACTTGAGGTGACCTATGGCAGAGTTGTTGGTTATCCAATAAATCCTACCCGGAGCGGCGGTACCCATACCCATATTTATGCATTCTGAGTGTATAATATATTCTCAATGAAAATCAACGTGCTCAATGTAGTAACTAATTATTATAGTATAAGATCTCTACTCCACCTACGTTACTCCATATCGCCGGTAATATTAATTTATTAGACGGCATGAATTTCAGGCGCTCGCAAGATAAGCTCCGAAATCCTAAATATAGAGAATAATAATATAATATATCTTGTTAAGTTAGTATTCATCTTCATTACCAAGTCGGGATATCAGATTCCAAACTTTCGCCTCAGTACACAGTGGGACCTGCAAAAGCTCTCCGGGAAGCTTTAGCCCAGAGCTTTGGTATATATTATGGTCTGCAGACGGAATTAATTGTAAATAATACACGAGTTTGAATTGTTTCGCTACAAATCATTAGTCGTATTTTATAAGTGTTATGACAACGTTTCGTTGCTGAAAAACTTAGGTTGTAAAAATAAATTTTACTTTTATTTGGTTATTTGTTAATATTTAATAATTATGCAGAGGCAACTTCAAGCATATATTTTTTTTTAAACTTTACCCCACTTCCTCCTACCAATTTTCTTTTCCTCCTCACTTACCTCCAGCCGCCGCTACCCGAATTTCTACCGATTTCTTGCATATCTCCATGAACAATTGAAGTTTTTAAGCCCTTAAAAAAATATGTTATTTTTTAAGGTAATATCTATACATTCTTCACACCAAAACGCAAATTATATGAAATTCCCTGGAAAGAAAAAAATCGCAAAGTATGTTCCAAAAATTTTTATTTTCAAGTCTGTCTCTCTTATTTAACAAGTTATATGTATGAAAAAATTTACAATGTTTCTTTGAATGTTGTTTTAGACAACCCCCACAAATTTTTTGCTCTATTCTAAACGAGTAGTGTTTTATTAAACATTTTCACAATTTTCGCTTCAATTTTATTGTTTTGAATAATAGCGCACTCTTTCCAACATTTGCAATAGCTTATCTCTCTATCTTCTTCTTTTCGAGCGAGGATACGGCACCTTCAGCCTAATCCCAAATGGGGATGCCATTGTCTCACTGGCTCCAGGCGGGAGCAATTGGGACTCTTGTGAGATATCCACATTAAATGAAAGGCCTTGTAGAGTTTGACTTTTAGCCAGGAGATTGTGAATTCAAGTCTCCTTTCATCCTCATTGGGTGTCCTCTATATGTTTATTCGATCAGCAATTTGATTTCCTTCTCTATCTGCAATATACCAAAGTCTCTACTCATTTACACTGTCACACTCCATGTTCACTTTCCACAGTGGGATCTGTGCGGTCTCGGATTCATCTCTGGAGGACTGAAGTCGGTCGTAAGTCGAGCTCCTCGTATGACTTCTTTTGTTTTCCAAAACAAGGAGGTTGATCGCACAGTAAATTTGAAGATTATATTCGAAATAAAACACCTGTTTTATATCACTGGAATATTGGTTGGTGCATTGAAAAAGTTCTCGTAAAGGCTCTAAGGCTTTTAGAAATGGAATGATTGATTTTTTGGAAGGAATTCATGACAATAGTTTCGAAATGATTTGACACTTTCGCTTCTAGAAAAAGCATAGACAAGACAATACAAAGAGAAATTTGTTGTAGAAATTAAGATAACGAGCCACACAGACGACGTTAAATCGAAAGTAAAATAGTCCATAGACGAAAATGAATCAAGATGAATTTAAAATAAAATGACACGCAGAAAATGAAGTTAAATATTTCAAATAGGACGACACAAAACTCAACGGGATCAACCATAGAAATTCGTTGTGGCTACTTTTTAGCTGGTGTCCGCCCAAACCATTCTTAGTCTGCAGTCAGTTTCCATGCGCAATTGACTTGACTAAAAATTTTGTAATTCGACAACAAGAAAAATAATTTTTCTTATCACCAAAATGCATCGATAAAACAATCGATGCCATTCATCGCTTGCTTTTTAGGAGAACCATATAGCTCAGCACATATCATGCTTTTATTTCTACTATATTTTCCTTTATGGTCAAGGGCTCTCGACTCGTAATCCGAAGGTCGCAGGATCAAATCCCGGCATGAACAAATTAATTTAATTTATGTTATTTAACAATTAATTAAATAAAATTAATATATAGCATATTTGCGCGATGTTCCAGAGTGAAAGATACTTTCAGTATCGCCTTGGTGTAAGACCACCATTCAGAAATAAAACTTTGCTTGAAATGGCTTTAGCCGTGTTTGATGATCAGATCTGAATAGCCAGGCACTTTTCCACCTTCCTCTTTTTGATATCCTTCCTCTCCCCACTACTTGAGCCTCACAATACACCCCAATTAGAGATGCCAAGTCTCACACCTATCACGTATTGGTATTCCACATAAAAAATAAGTATATACAATAATTCTTACTTATAAACCTCCATTAATCGACCATCAATTAGTCATTAATCGACCCTCGCCGCACAAACATTCCGCATTAATTCCTATTCCAATTCCGCCTCTTACTATTTACACCTTTACCTGTAAACCACATAATTTCAACAACTCTCAAACAAAAAATGTGAAACAGATAACTCAGACAAAGATTTGTTTGCATTTATTTCTACCTATAAACCTCTTTTCTTACCTCTTTAGACCTTTACTTTTAAACCACATAAGTTACAACGGATGTCTCTCAGTATGGCGACAGTGCTTTTATCAATTTCTACATTATACGAAAACTGCTTGGTTATATTTTTTCAAATTATTTTAGCTGCCCCACTCACAATTTGTGTTTTGTTTATATAAAAGCATGAAATGTGCTCAGCTTTGTTGAACTTACGCTATAGAATGCAGTAGAAATAAAGTTCTTGAAGACTTCACAAACAACTCGCGGCGATTTGTCAGATTGCTCCGTTTATGAAATGATATTAATGCTAAAAGTTTAGGCAGTACCGCGACTTGGACAGTTGTACCGAATATGCTCACTTAGTTCTGAAGAAGGCTTCTGAGTAGTTTGTTCGTTATTGGATCATCCGCCGCCACCGAGAGTAAAGTCAGTTCAGAGTTAATTATTCCCGAAGCCTTAACTGGCGGTTGCAGATTATTTCGGATACCTATTGAAATTGTTAGAAAGTTGGACTATTTTGCCATTGAAAAAAGAGTTTGATTGATACAATGAGTGAAAGTAAATGAGGCAAGGTAAACGTGCTAAGAAAGAGCGATGAAAATGCTCTATACCTACCGAAAATACTCTATACAGGTGAAGAAAGGCATTTTAGTTAGATTATAGAATGAACATTAAAATTCGTCATTTTAAATTATTTTTTCTTACTGAAAATAATATACTTTGTATACATCCCTAATTAAAAAAGTAAAATTATTGACACATTTAGAAATCAATGTTTTCTTTTCCAGGTTCAAGTTTAACCGAATATTGATAAAAAATGTAAGAATAGAAAATT
The DNA here is from genome assembly GCA_936435175.1 of Glyphotaelius pellucidus. Lineage (NCBI taxonomy): Eukaryota > Metazoa > Arthropoda > Insecta > Trichoptera > Limnephilidae > Glyphotaelius > Glyphotaelius pellucidus. The sequence goes on along the minus strand of OW386551.1, from coordinate 9,458,657 downwards.
TATTGATAGACAAAAAATATTACAATTAGCGGTGATTAATTCGTTAATATTATTAAAAAAATACATTATAAAAAGGAAATAAAATTATTGATATGATAATAATTATTAAAGAATATAATCTATTATGAAATATATAAAATTAAGTATAAACTAAGAAGTCTTGACCAATTTTTTTTTTTAATGTTTGTAATAAGCAATGAACTTTAATATATGTAGTAACAGCTTTTTCCACAATATGGTACTATTTAAAATACCTCGGATTGCTTTGCTGCCAATTTTGGCAAATTTTCCCTTATTTGTAAGTAATTAAGTAGAAGTTTACGATTTAATATTTTTTTTTTAATAAATCCTGCGAATATGTGATAATCGACAAAATGTAGGTGAATTCATTTGCTATACAAAACTATCAGTTTTTCTGTCTCCATATTAAAATTCAGAGACATAATTTTTTTTTTAATTGGGCGGAAAATATTCAAAATGATCACCAAAATATGTCGAGCAATCGGAGAATTTTTTTTTAAATTGCGCTGTTGCTGTAGAGGGTAGTGTGAAATAAATTCAGTGAAATAAATAGATAAAAATGTGAAATAAATTAAGTAGATATTTCTTTAAAAAAATGCAGTTGTTTTGTTTTTGATAACATTAAAGTGAATATTAACACACTTTTCTTATTTCAAAGTTATCTAATTTAAAGTCCATTGTATTTGTTTGTATACTCTTACACTCTTTAATTACAACAAGAAAATATTTTTTTTCCAAAATTTCGTTGGAAAATTCGGAAAGTTTATTATTATTCAAACAAATATTAATAGAGAAAACTAGTATCTTTCAAATAAACGTTAACTAGTACGTAATTATCAACATTACAAATACTATCCAGCCAACTTTTTGCTCTGATAACAAAATGAGAAATTATATATAACAAGTCGGGGATCTACAAATTAATTTGTAACAATTTTTCGATTAATTTTACATCATGTTGTTTACTTGGTGCCTTCTCAAGTATGTTTATTTTATACCTTACGACGACAATAACCGGATTGTTTGGCATTGGAAATTCTCCTAATATCGATTTTTATATACCGCAAAAACCACTCGTGTTTATTCAATAGAAATGAGCTTATGGTATGAAAATTATCCGTATTGAAATCGAATTAGAGGTTCATTTAAACCGTGCGATACTTGAGAAGCTGAGGGTTAATTATTTTTCGCTCTGCTTACCGAAATTAACGAGCCACCACTGGTAAATAAACAGGGAAAGGATTGACTACGTTAGGTCACCATATTATTACATGAACGTAGATACGTGGAAATATAATTAAAAGATTCAACAACCTTATATGATTGGCTAAGTGGAGGGTGGTACGGTTGAGTTATGCTTAGGTTAGGTTTGATTGGGTAACATTTAAAAAAAAATTGAATACCGCATAAGTATCCCAATTGCTCCCAGCCGTCTGGAGCCAGCAAGCGAAGGAGTTTGTTGTGGAGCTGAAAGTAGAAAGGAGGGGAAGGAGATAGAGAAGATGAGGGTTGGAAAGGACATGACTATTCAGACCTGGTCACCAAACACGCCTTAAGCCATGTCAAGCGACGTTTCAATTCTGAGTGGTGGTCTTACACAAGGGCGATTCTGAGTATCTTCCACTCTGCACAACGCCGCAAGTTTTTGTGTATTATTTTGAATAAATAAATTGTGAAATAACGGACCATAATCAAATCAAATGTAATTGCGATTGTGAAGTTAGGTTAGGTCTGACATTATTCTGTTTGTCCGGAAAACTTACACGGAATATTCGATTTTATTTAACGGTTTTAAACGAGAAGAGCTTTATGTTTGGATTTTATGTATTATTTTATCGGCAACAATGCAGGTTAAGTAGTAAGTAGGTCATGTTGTGGGAGTCTTTCCAAGCCCCACAAGTCTCATGAGGTTCGGAAAATTTTCATCGATTGATAATTTTGATATTCATAATGGTATTCAATATTTTGACTGGAAATTATTACTTTTTACAAAGTATGAAAGTTAAATGAAGCTTGGAAGTCTCTCACCATTTTTTTTGTGCATCATAACGATAATTTTTCAAAACTCCATAGTATTTTAAATATCACCTTTTTTCAAAGTTAGATATTATCAATCGTTGGCTATTATTAAAGGAACTATAATAGATCAAAAAACGTGATCATAGAAACAATAATTTTAGAATATTTAAAACTTTGAATCAACTGGCTTATCTTCAATTTAAATTTCTCTTAAGACCATCTTTCTACTTCTACTGTCCCCGAAGGTAAGATTCTCTAATGCAAGAAAAAAATCTGAACTCTTATTGATCTCGGCATGTTAATCAACTTGCAATCAAAGAAGATGAGCGAAAGTTGAAGAAAAACCATAAATTTCCAACAAACCCCCTAAAAAACTCATAACGCTACAAAAAATGCTCGAAATGTCCAGCTGTATGGAACTGCACCAAGAGCCCACTACAGATGACTGGATCCAATATATTTCATGCCTTGAATGGTGGCATGATAGATGTATGACATATATTGTCATCGGACAACACAAACGTGATGTGCGGTAGTTCGGTACAGTGCGTACTCTTGGTTCGAACTCTTGGAGCACCCTACCTATCTAAATATCAAGTCAATATTAAACACCAACTGAAGAATTCACCTGCATCTACTATTTCTCATTGATTAACATTAGCAGCAGATAAAAAATAATAATCCTTAACTTTAAAAATATTAAAAATCTTAATTAAATGAAGACACTATGAGCGAAACTCAATCGAAAATCTGGAAACAGAAAAATCAGAAAAAAGATATTTGCACCTCTGGGACTCGAACACAGGACTTCTCTCTTTCCGGGCGAGTGCTCTTGACCACTGAGCTAACGTGTCGATATCCAATTCAGTCACTTTTAACTGTACCATACTTCGACTAAGAACCACCCATATTATCTTCATTTTCTTAACGCATATTTTTATTGGCTGCCATATTTATGTATGATTACAAGATTCAAACCCGAACTAAATGCAATCTAGAAAGTGTCTGTTTTTTCCGTTTTATTTAATGTGTGACATCTATTGACTTTTCTACGAGTCTAGGATGAATATTATTATTTTTTTATGTAACTTTTATGAGTAAAACATCAAATTGTAATACTTAATTAAATGAAGACACTATGAGCGGAACTCAATCGAAAATCTGGAAATTTATAATATTAAAAATCTGTTAAAAAGAAAAATTAGAAAAAGTGCAAACGTCTCTACGTTTACAAAGAGTTTTTACAAGTGCAAAAAAAACTATATGTTATTATGTAGAGAAATGAGAATAGGTATTCAATGTGTTATTTAAATCAATGCTGAAGTTGTTTTTCTTTTATTAAACAGCTTACTATAATCGCCTTACCTTACCAAAGAATACATTTTTACGTCGGAATCCTTCAGGCTTTGATCTTGATCAAACAATTCGCACATCAATGTCTGTTAAGTGTGCACTCTTCTGACAAGTTCCTGCCCAGAGCGGATCATCGGTCAAGCACCAACCTGCCGATCGATAGGGTTGCATCCCCTAATAGAGGAATACCTCCCCACAGAGCAGATGGGGGGATACTGACCAGATCTGTTTTCCCTCCCTCGTGTATGATTGATCACACTCCGTAATTATCAGATGTGTTCTCCGTACTCGGATTTAACTTGACCGAAAAGCCGATCCGGTAGGTGATATCCATCCGTATTGTATTTCCGGAATACCTCTTGAAATTTTGGACTTATCTTTTGCTTTGTTCATCAGACGTGTTCTCAATACTCGAACGTATTTAATTTTAACAATTCAAAACGCTTTGCCATGATAAGTGAAATGTATATCATGGTTCCGTGATAGCTCTTGAAGTTTTGTGCCTAGATTTATTTTTTAATGCGCAGAGTAGCTCGATTTAAATATTTTCAGACAACTGAATCTCTTATTTTAAGGGTTGTTACTACAAAGATAAAAATTAAACTACTTAATTAGAAGGGAACATTGCAAGACCAATGAAATAGATTGTAAGATATCTGTATTTTAAGTTTTAAAATTGTGGGAAAAACACTGGTGTTTAAGCGAAGTAATTTTACAAATCAAACAATTTTAATAATTATGAAAGAATAACTTTGAATACTACCTTAATATAATATTTTAACAAACCAGTTTCGGTTCAACCTGAACCTTCATTAGGGGTAAATAAAATACTTTTCAACAACCTTTAGCCAACGTTTCGGACAGCATTACAGTATACATAATCAGGGCAGATGAGCCATCTGCCCTGGCTAAAGAAGAAGGTAGCGCAACACGGCATAACACCCCAAAAATAAATAACAAAAATTTTCCGCCCACATTAAAAAAAATCTTACCTCCGAATTTTAATATGGAGACATACAAACTGATTATTGTTTTAGAACAATTCATAGGCTATATAGATAGCCTATGAATTCACCTATCTCATACGTAAAATTTATAAAAAAAAAAATTTAAAATCGTTTACTTCTACTTAATAACTTACAAATAACCGAAAATTTGCCAAAATTGGCCGCAAAGCAATCAGAGGTATTTTAAATAGTGCCATATTGTGTCAAAAAGCGCTCCAGTGGTTAATATACCCCTGATGAAGGTTCAAGTAGAACCGAAATCTAATGGTTAATAATATATAATAAAGTGGTATTCAAACTTAAGTTATTATAAATCAATCATGTTTACCCACAAAGTGTATTAACATGTGAAAATTTAAAACAATTCTAAAAAATGTTACATTATGTACCCAATTAAAATAAACGTTGTCATGCAACTCCGAAGTTTTCAATACTGATTGATGATTGTCCACATTGCGAAACGATGATTGAACATTTTACTGTTCAAGAACGATGATTGTCACTCATTCATTTTGTAACACTCCGCATACTAGCTGTCTGTTGCCATTACAAAAGATAATTTTTCTTGGCCCCACTATGAGCTTTATTGAATATTTTAATTCCAAAAAAATGACAATCAACAGTTCTAGAGTGGACACTTCATATCATCATATTCATCGTTAATCAATTTCTAATATTGAAAAAAAAACATTACTTAAGCGTGAAGTCATTAATTTTCATCAGACCGTTTGACTCCTAGGCCACAGACAGTTCAATGAAGTAAATAATCCGTTCAATGAAAATTTTTGAAAATTAAAAAGTTAATTAATTTTACCTGAAGTATCGGTGATAACGCCTTATTTCTGGCCTAAAACACAATTCATCTATTTAGTGAATTCAAGCTTACCTTAATATTCTTGTAATATTAAGTACTATTTATTTTGTTTTTGAAGTGAAACTTCTATAGCCCGTGTAGCGGTCCCAAGGAACGGGAGGCCACCTACCTTTTGCTCGCGGCTAGCTCAAGTCATCAGCAGGCAGGAGATCTCTCCTCGTCAAGGTCGTAGGTAGCTAGGGGTGAAGGGTACATAGGTATTTGCCAAGCCCACCCACGTGGTGATCCCATCAAATGAAAGAGGAAGTTGGGTGAAACATAACTATATTGTCGGGTATATACATTTACAACATCTTACAAAACACAATATAAATCACAAAACAACACAATGCCTAACTAGTTAGTTCCTAACATAAGGATCCCTCTCAAATTTCTCTCTGGGAATGCGATGGTTTAACCGGGAATTACTGTGGGACACAATACGATCAAGAGGGGAATGGTGGTTACTCACAGCTGGTGGTCTGATGCAGGAAACCGGGGAAGCAGGCCACGATCAGCGCAGGTCGCTCTAACGCTCTGCGACCTCGTAATTTACTGTTCAAATCGGGTTTGAATGGTCCGCCATTGCAGGTGGCGTCACGCGGGAATAGGGGGAGCATACTCGATCGACACGGCTACTCAGGCGGCGGCCAGCTAGTTTCTGCCGGAATGGCGGTGAGGGGTGCGGTGTGTTCCTTCTTGCGAGGGGGGAAGGCGGAATGCACTCCCCACGCCGTGAGCGGGACTGCGACGTCATTATACTTGAAATGCGTACCGTAACACCCGTTAGTGATTCAAAATTCGGGTGAAACGAAAGTGCGTCACTAAAATGAATTATTTGATGGGTCCTTGGTTCTAATATAATGCGCTTAATTTGCGCCTCGGCTCGAACCTCTCGTAGCGCAGCGGCTAAGGCGCCTGAAATCCAAGCGGCCAGAGAGACAGACATTCAGCGAACGGAGTTCGAATCTTACGAAATCAAAAAAAAATAAACATTTTTATTTTTTTGAAATTAATATCCAATCTTCAAACCACTTTAAAATAAACAGGCAAAAGAAAAGAAAGCGACATCTAGCGACTTTCTAGTTTCGATTCTACCGCGTGTGAATCACACACTCTGATATTTTATATTTAATTTCCCCGAATATTACGCAATTTTTCCACCCCTTGAACAATTTATTGTGAAAAAAATATCTTGGTTTAGACGTTTAGACAATAGTTTTTCGTGCAAAAATAAGTAATGTTATAAAATTAACAAATAATAAATCGTTTTTAAAGTTTAAAGATTTATAATCCAACTGTGTTCCATGTTGTGTTGTGTAAACTGTTTAACAAACTACCAATACTTTCAAAACACGATGTTGCGGTTTCGATGAACTCAAAAAGAGTTAAAGTTTTCATCCCTTTATCCCGGGAATCCCATTTACCCGGGCAATCCCTCCTCCCGTTCCTTGTTTGGGGATTCCGGATTGTCTCCAAAAAATCTGATATAGAAAACAAATATTGGCCTTTGCGGTTCAAATATCGAATAGAGATTTACATTTTTTTAGAATATTATTGCGGAATACAGAACAAAGTCGAATTGAATATCGTTTTTAGGTTTTTTGCGCATTTCATCAGTTTACAGTTGTCAATGTATGCCGATTTTTCAATCCCTGGTGTAAAGAAGTTTTGATCATTAGTTAGAAAAAAGGAGGACGAGGATGAGAAATAAATGGTTTGCTTTGGGTTTATTTGGTTCTGAAATAATTTATTTGTTTAGTTTCATTAAAATTCGCCCAATTCAATCGTTATATAATTTTGTCCTTATAATTTACTAAATGTCCACATATCTTTATTATTTTAATATGATCTGTTCATTCAAATTCTTATTCCGACAAGATCAACAAGACCATCAAATTTGTTTCATTTGCCCACAAATGGAACTAACATTAGAAAAAATTCTCCAATTCCCCGTATATGTGCGCAATATAATACAAAATTTTACAATACAGACATCTTTAACAATACTCTTCATAAATATCGAATAGAAGTAACGCGTACGATCGAAAATTAATACAAAAGTGTGGGACGTATAGGGAGCATCTCCAATCCTTATCCTATTTTCCTGCTCCTCCTCACATAAAATTATTTTTAAGTTATACTAAAACTCCGTTTTCAAGTAACTCTAACAAAGGACACTTTTTTGGCTTGACTTTATTTAACTTGTGTGGTTATATAAAGTCAAGGGCTGTTATTTTAGGCTGTTTGTCTCTTCCAAATAAATAAATAAATATTGAGAAATTAAGCGCAAATCTCTCGTAGAGTAGGTATCTCTTTAGTTTATAACCCTTTAACTCTTAATAAATCATTTGCATTTTGTTACATACTTTAAAAAAAAATTTCTAATCTAAACTGTACCTACATTCTGAACTTGTTCTTGTAAGTGGGCGCTCTTGCGTTTGCTTGGTGTAAATATCTCTGCTGAGTACAGTACCGTGCAAAAATGCAATGATTTGTTAGCAACCCTTATAGCTTAGGGATTTCAAGATTGAATGTCGTCTCTGCACTATTTGCAATTACTTGCATTTATTAGTAAGAATCGAATCTAATATTCTAAGTTTTTTTGCGTGCATCCAAGTGAGGAGCCAATGTTTCACGGTTATCCTGATCGTCGATTCCCTTACTATAAATTTCAGGAATAAATAATTATTACACAAATAAATTAATTTAAATTTAACGACTTCCACAAAATCTTATTAGCATGTTGGACATTTACGCAGAATCCCCATTTACAAATTTAAAGATTCAACAGCGAATTCTTGAATTTATGTATAATCATCATTGAAATAAATATAATCACAAGCATTACTCTCTGACACAGATCTCCAGCCTCTCTGCTCCATTGTTGATGTAATGAGCTTAAAAAATAGCGACGGAGATCCATTTATATTCCCCTGGCAATTTCATTTGCATTCTTTCGTTCACAGTCAACAATGGATGGGCTGCTCGGTACTCGGTATCCGCCATTCGCCACTCGCCATTCGCCATTCAACATTCGCACAGCCCATCCCGACCAGTCGGGTAAACCCGCTCGCCACAAACGACCTCACAAATGAATATTGTAATTAAGAACTTTTAAATTAAATGAATAAATTGCTGGGTCCATCCCAGCGATTTCTAACACAAGATGAGCTCGGTTTGTAATGCTCGTGGAATGGAGCCTGTAGGCCATCCACTCTTTTATGACGAATTAACAGTTCAGTTACATACAGTAATGGTCAGCGCTATTATAATGCTTACTAATTTTACACAACCTCCATTATTTTTTAACATTCACGAAATAAAAGGAGAATCTACTGCAGTCCACAGATATTCAATGATGAATCAGAACTAACATAAATGATCCATTTTTTTGTTATACGCGTTGGACGAGGTTCACAATCTACATCTATTTTAAACGAATAGAGAGTTCAATTTCTACACCGACCTATCGTCTTTTATACAACAAGTTTAATATAATTTCCTTTGATCAAAGTTGCTAAATATAGATTCGATAGACTGACTAAAATAACTGCCGGCTCCAAATTGGCTAGAGCCAATAAACGACAAAACTGGAGAAATTTAATGGAGGCCTGCATCCAGATTTGGATGCCGTAAGTTTTATAAAAAGATGAAGTTATCTATGGTTTTCATTTAGAGGATAAATGTGCCTCTGCGTATGCATAAATGCGTTATAATTTAAAGAGTAGATAGGTTAAAAAAAATTCGGCCTCCATTAATATCTGGCTTGTATTTATAAAAGGTATAATTTCATTTAATCTGGGATTTATAAATTAATTTGTAATGATTGCAACTTTTTTTTATATAGGGAAGACTTCTAGAAATTTTAACATTAGAGTTAAGGAACATCTAAGATGTTTAAATAATAATTATTATTCAGAATTTGCCAACCACATTTTAGAAACAAGTCATTCTTTTGATATTAATAAAGGTTTAAAAACTTTACACACTAACACAAGGGTATACAATTAGATAATTTAGAAATTTAAAAAATTAGGAAAAGTGTTAATAGTAAATTAAATGTTATAAATTAAAAAAAAATTTTTAAAGGCATCCTTTAAATATATTTTCGTATTTATACTTAAAAAACTTTATTTTTTATTTAGATTTCTGGTTTTTATTGTTTGTTTTAAAAGTTTTTTAGTTTATTTTATGTTATTATGTAAATTCAATTTTTACACATCCTAAAATAATGTTTGTTTTGTACTTTAAATAATTGTTTTTGATGATATTTCAAGTATTTAATCACCTCTCTTTTCTTTTAATAATAATAATAATAACACATCTTTATTTAATGAAATTGACAACATTTATAACTAAGAAAGTACATGTTTAGTGTAGTTTATAGTATTTCAATATCTTTGTTTACATGTTTAGTGTCGTTTACAATATTTCAATATAATTGTTTAAAATGGTTTATAGATAATATTCGTTCAAATAGTTAACAAACATAAAATAATATAAACATATAAAATTGATAAACATATCAACAATAGTTTAAAAGTATATTTAAGAAGAGAAATTTCTAGTTATAAGATGAGGTTTCTCATAACCTGCCTCACTAGGCTAGCCTGTGTTGAGGCCATTGACCTAGTATACCTTGGTCGAAGGTTGAGGCAGTTATTTTTAAATCAATTTAAAATACCTATGAACATACCTACACTTGGTATATTGTTTACATCAACAATGCTTTAAAAAAATAACAATCAATACGTTGGTACTTATTAGTAGATTCGGATTTGAGTGAGTGCACCAGTAAAGGCCCTATCATTACTTTTAATCCAAATTTTTATGTTAACTTTGAAATTTTTTTGTGAGTCACATTTTTTTATTAGATCTGGAAGAACGTTATAAAGTCTTGTTGCGAGGTATTTGAAATTTCGTTGACCAATTATTTTGTCGATGTTCTTATATGTCTTTATTTGTTTGTCTTTTGTTAATTTTATTCTAATTTATTATCCTGGCGTAGAAAACATACACTAAAAAAAAACATAAAACGAACTTTTTGGAATATGTCGATGATGTTTATTATGAGTGGTGTAAACAAAGTTATTTGTTTTCATTAAATCAGATAATTGAGCCACAAACTGTATTTGCAAAGTTTGAAGAGGTAATATTTCAAACTATGCTCGTTCATCGTATAAAATATAAATCAAATAAATACAACATTAGAAACCTTCAACGAATTTCAAATAACATTAAAATGTTTTTCAATTCCAATGATTGTGATTACTTGAAATGTGTTCGGGAAACTACAACAAGGTTCGAGGTTCGTCGAGATTACAAGTTCATTTACTTACGTAAAGTTTACAATGAGTATTTAAGTGAACCAGTCCTATTGGATATTCTAAGTAATTATGAAGCCAGAGAATTTAACACCGGTGAATCCCAGCTGTCTATCGTTTATCATCGGCTATTTCCGTAACCGTTCGTACATAAGACGCAAATGACCGTAGTCGACACTCTACTAAGGCTATTTTAAAACTAATCGCGTCAATATTCTCTTTTCAAGTTTGTAAAAAGATCTTTAAATTATACATTGAAATAAAACAATTACTTTTTTTGTAAACACGATTTATTTAATTTTTCTACTACCGACCGGTTTCGCTTTACACAAACATCTTCAGGGTATAAAAACTAAACTGAAAATTTAAGTTCAATTTTTATATTGAAGATGCTTGTGTAAAGCGAAACCGGTTGGTAGTAGAAAAATTAAATAAATCGTGGTTACAAATTATTTTTTTTTGTGTTATTTCAATTTATAATGTGTCAAACCACAAAGTTACTGCTTTCTACAAAAAAAAAAAAATTTTAAAATTGTTTTTAAAAAGAAAACATTTAAGAAAATACGGATAAATTCTGTAGGTTTTGCGTTGTAACTTTATTCTACTCAAATTTTTAACGAACTTAAGGAAGGCATAACAATGTATTTTTTGGCAAAGACCAAAAAAACAACAACAGCGGAATTCGTTACCCCGAGTATTGTAAATTAAATTAAGTCGGCGAATAAATTAAGCCCAACTATCGGTAATATAAAACTTTCAAGCACCATAAATGAAATTAACGGGGTGATTAGTGGAAATTTAAGTTTGTTTTAATGTCACTTGAGTAAATATTTCACTCGAGGAATATTTATTGTTGAATACAGCCAACCACAAGACATTATTTGGATGTGGAGGGACTTAGCATTTCTTTTGGCTTTTTGCCATTCCTTCTTCTTCTTTTTCTGCGGTCCTGGTGGATCATCAGCCAAAACTGTAATTCTTTGTAAGAAATAGCTACTGACTTGCTTCATAAATTTCTACATGAAATATGGCAAGTGGTTCTGAATTCATTTTCGTACGAATTGTGAATTGTTTTATTGTAATGTAATTTTTTGTAAGATCATCGAGGGTAGATTTTTAAAGGAGTGGCAATTATGTTGAATTGAATCATACAACATAATTTTAATATCAAGTAATGATTTTTCAACTTAATTTTTTACTCCCCTTGATAATTACGTTGTTACGCAATTTTAAGCAATTTTTCTTGTTTGTCGACCTTTCTTATTTGTGTGTCATTAGTAATTAATGTGTTAGTTGCAAGTCACTAGTCATAAGTCTCAGTTTTATGTCACTAGTCATAAATCTTATCTATATATATAAAAATTACATTATGTTTGTTTCTGGATTTGTATTTATATATATATATATATATATATATATATATATGTAAAACAATTTTCTTAGTTTACCCACGTAACGTAATCCTTAAAAGGACTTTTTATCTCCTAACGTTTCCGACAGATCTCACTGTCCATCTTCAGAGGCCTTATGTCTTGGCTTTTGTCTCAAACTGTTCGCTTTCGCGTGTCCGTTCGGTTCAAAAGTCAAAACCTAAGTGAGTGCTTGTCAATTTTTATGTCTCGATCGAAGTACGCGAGTAGAAGGTGATTTGACGGTAGAGGAGGTGGGGGCGAGGCCGGCAATATCAGGCGGATTACGTGTAGAGATTTGATTGGATTGCTTTAAGTTATTGGATGTATTATTTCTGAGGATTTTGGAAATGCCGTTTTTTGGGGATTTTGATCAATTATGACTTTCCAGGTGTTGGGAATTCTAATTGAGTCATTTCTGGTGTTCATATTATTTTTATGTTTATAAATTTCTATGGCTTCGCGGTAAATTCTTTTCTATTCATTGTTTATGCTAGCTATTGTTGTGGCGTTGTTAAAATCTATTTTATGACCTTCATTTAGGACGTTTTGAACTATGGATGAAGTTAAGCGTTTGTTAGTGACATCTACTTTATGTTCACATCTACTTTATGTTTCTGTTCTTGTAGAATTGCAGAACAAGAAGATGGTCAGTGAGATTTGTCCGAAACGTTATGAGATAAAAAGTCCTTTTAAGGACTACGTTACGCGGGCAAACCGGGAAAATTGTTTTACATCTTACACACGTGAAAACCTTAACCATAACATATATGTATATATGCTATGCGTTGCTAAACCATTCATCCGATTGCGATGAAACTTTGAGAATTTGATGTGTGCATGCCCGTGATGGTTTCTTTATACAGTAGTGAGTTCTGGCATCATGAAATTATGAATTTAGCCGTTCATCCGATTGCGAGGAAACTTTGGGGATTTGATGTGTTTGCGGGAAATGGGAGGGGAGAAGATAACCAGGGAGGGGGAGGGAAACTCTGGAAGGGAATTTGCTGGACGGGGGAAGCGGGCAAGGGGAGTGGGGAGAGGGAATGCAATGCATGCCGAGAAATGAATGAATGAATTAATGAATTTATGAAGATTGAATGAATTAATGAATTAATGAATCAATGAATGAATGAATGAATGAATGAATGAATTAATAAATGAATTAATGAATGAATAAATTAATGAATTAATGAATAAAAGAAATAATTAGTGAATTAATGAATTATTTGTAGGAAATAATGAATGAATGAATGAATTATTTGTAAGTAATGTTTCAAGGTGTGTGCCTATGGTATGTTTCTTTGTGGAATGTAAAATTAGTAATGACCGATTGATGCGCGTAGTGTGTAGGTGTATAAGTATGTTTGTAGGTGTGAGAAGTGGTGATCTATGAAGAGATATGAATGCATATCGCCAATAAAAGTTGTGATTGTTTTTCATGTCAACAGATGGTCTGTGTAAAATTAAAAATACAAATACATTACTACAACCTTTTTGCATGTAGTATGTAAATAATGTTGATTCATAAATAACTATTTTTTTCAAGTATTAGCAAGAGAAATAGGCGCCAGCCCTCGTGTTAATAACAATAACATATTGTGCACGGTGTCTGGAAACTCACAATAGAAGCGCAAACTGGTGAACCCATGTCACATTTTTGGTCAATTTTGTGGTCAAAAATTCTTTGATTTGAGCTTTCATTTTCGAGTAAACCAAGTCCGAGTTGAAATTTATTAGGTCATATTTGAAAAATCTGTCTCTAGGGGTAATATCAGCTGCTTAATGTCTTTTAAAGTGCGTTGATGCGTAGATCTGCATCTGAAAGTTTTTTTAAGCCTAAATTGCCCTTAAATGCTCAAATCGAAAAAAAGGTTTGTTTTTGTTTGTAATGTAGTAACCAGTGTAATAACCAGTTTCCCTCTTGTATCACGAGTTTCCGGACACCGTGAATAAGGATTTCCATACTACGGGAGTAATCGGGAGAAGCCGGTTGAGGGAGACCTTTTGACCTCTCCTACAGGACTCTCTCGGCCATCGCATTGCACCGCAGTAAGAGGGATGGATTTATATATCAGTTGCTCTTGGAGACACTGCCCCAAGATTCCTACTCACCCCTCATGTTTTTCCTCCCAAGAGCTTGCTCTTCTAACTTTCCTTAAAAAGACACTCCACACTGAATTCCCAAGGGTGACATAGGCCCTGAGGAAAATTGATTTTTCTGGGCTACTGTGTGGAGTCACAAAAAAAATCAGAGCGTGCAATTCACACGCGGTAGAAATGAAACCTTCGGAAAACAATAGTAGACAAGAGTGGGGAGGATACGAAGCATCGCACAGAGGAGACCGATAGGCTCCAAAGCACCACACAAAGATGAGACCAATTTATGTGTGTTACTTTTGTTAAATTGTGAAATTATTAACTCCGATACAGGCGAACTCTAGTGGGGTTCATAATTACATGCTAAAAATGTATTTAAATTGTGAAGAAGAAATAAATTAATTTCACTATTTCATTCTGTCGCAGGCTAAATCCTTTATATGTATGTATGTGTTTGTTTCTATTTAGCGTCACCATTTTTCGTTTCATCGAGTTTCAAATCACAACGCTGCTAAAGAAGTTTTCACTTAAAAACCTTCCATTATTCATATTGTAAATTAATTTCACTTAATTCATAAAAACCATCGTACTACACAAACACCTCAGGGATCTTCTATACTACACCGCCAATAAAACGAGTGGAATGTCGGTTATAGGTGTCGATAAACACAACCCAACAACTTATTCGTCGGGAGGGATCTACAACAATTCTGTTGTATTTTCTAAGAAAGCCATAGCTTCCTACCCAACACTTGCAATTACACCTTGCAACGTTTCTTGAAATAAATTGCTATATTAGTTCGCAGGTTGTGTACGTATTATTATGCTTTGTAATGCAGCTTAATAGCAACTTGAACACAGCCACCGGTGAACGTTTGGAATACAAATTCCATTATATGTAGAAGATAAATTTCAAGGGTGAAAGCCATTCTGACTTTTCCAGGAGAAACTTAAACACATTGTAACGTTACTCTGCAAAAGTTAGAACAATGCAGGCTTTTTTATCGTGTGAGGGAATTATATTATCTAAGATGTTGGTTTGAGTTACGGTTGGGAAGATATCAAATGTATAACCTTATTAAGTGAAAAGTGTCTTCCGTGGATACGACACTATACATTATGGTGTTTTATGAAATTTTCTAAAATTTTTTTTGACCGAAAATTACATTTTGTCATGAGTCACGTTCTCCCAAATACTGGTGGAAATCAAAGTATTAGTCTTATATATTAGGCACTATTTTCCTTAAATATATTATTTTATATTAAATATTTGTTTTATTGCGCCATAGAAAAATTCGGGTTATTCAAAATGTCGTTTTGTTGTGTGAGATTTCAAAGCTCCATAAATACTGATATAATCGACGTGGTTGGATCAAAAATGTTTGTTTTTTTATTATTACAGATAGAAAACATAAATTTCACTTAGCCAGTGCTCTTCGTTGAAAATTAAGTTTTTGAAGTGAAACTTCTTTAGCGGCTTTAGTGATTCGGAATTTGGATGAAACGGAAATTACGCATTAGCACCTGCAAAGCATCACACTGCGCTCATTGAACGATTTGATTATGATGTCACTTTTAAAGGCTCCTATTGGTTGAGTAATAAAACGGAAATGACGCTAGGTCCTAGGTCTGCGCTCATTGGTTGCTTTGATTATGACCTCACTTTTCAAGGCTTGAGATTGTTTTGGTAAAATTTCGCTTCTACCGTGTGTGAACTGCACTCGTTTTTTTTAAATAATTATCTTCCTTAATAAGTTCGTTGTTAAAAATGTCAAAATAAGAAACCTTTTCTTTAACTGTGTAAATAATGTGTCATAAAAAATTATAATAAAAAAAATATTTGAAGTGGTTTTTTACTCCCCTTGATATGATAAAAGTGTTTTTGTTGAAGTTTAAAGTAGTTTTATTGTTTGTCGACATATAAGTTACTTCTGAGTACGTATATGTTTTGGTTGTTGGTCACTAGTTGTAAGTCATTAGTAACAATGAAAAGTTGCACTGTAAGTTTTGGTTGTTAATTGCTAGTCACAAGTCACTAGTCATAATAATGAGCTGTACTATTTGTTAGTTTTGGTTGTTAGTCGCTAGTCATAAGTCATAATTGTAATTCATTAGTTACAATGATAAGTAGTACTACTTATAGGTTTTGGTTGTTTTAATCGCTAATCATAGGTCTTAGTTGTACTAGTCATGTAAGTTTTGGTTGTTAATCGCTAGTAATAATGCTTAGTTGTAAGTCATCAGTCATAATATAATGTTAAGAAGTATTCCTTATAAGTTTTGGTTGTTAGTCGCTAGTGATAAGTCTGAGTTGTAAGTCACTAGTCATAATGATAAGTTGTAGGTGAGTTAATTTAATTTTTAAAGCGTCCTCGATGTTTTTCACGAAAATAGAGCTACACAAATAATAATCATCTTACTGGTATGTCAACATTATTACTGATTACTTTCTTTCTATGATGCGAAAGCTCGCAGTTCAAGATTTCTAAAAAATATTTCCTGGCTTATTCAACTATTTTTCTAGTCATGTAACACTATTTTCTAAAACAATTTCGGTAGCCTTAAAGATTCCATCAGCTTATTCCAAAAACTTATTCAATTTGATCATACGAAAAACAAAGGACATCCCCTCGACAAACTTTACTTCCTTCACAAAGATATAATAATATTAAAATTGAAAATGATAATGCGCGCTACCCACAAGATTATTGTATGAAACTTCACAGTTCCATTCAACAGAGAAAATCAAGGCAAAAGTATACCACAAAAGTACAAAACTACGCTTAGAAAGTTTCAACAAGCCAGGTGAGTCTTTTCAGCTTTGTATCCCAAACTTTTCAAACAAATTTGCATGGAAACTTTTTTCATATTTAGCTTTTATGGAAGTTGTATAATGCACGCCCGGCCTGAATGGCTTTAAATGTAAATATGTATTTATTTGAATTCAGACAGAAAAAATATTATTTACGAAACTTTCGGAAAAGGGCGTTTTTCTGGGGTTTTACATTTGAACGAAAATTTCTCCTTTCGCAGATTGAAAATTTATGACTCTGTCAAAAGATTTTTTTTACAACTTTGAATATACTGCTTTTTGACTAACATTAGCTTACGCATCTTCATGCGCATCGATGCATCAGATCAAAAGAGGGAAAATTCAGCTAACATTGTTGGCAGCAAGAGAATGAGATTTATTTTTCGTTTTCATAAACTTACATTGTCTTAATACCCTTTATCATATCCGGTGACTGGACAAGTCGGAATAAAATCAACTCAAAACCATCTCAGATGAATCATTTAGAGTGATAAAAAATTGGTTAAATAGGCTATGTTAGGTTAGGGTTATCGGCTAATTTAAAAATATTTTTCATAGGTCTTAATGACTTTTGAAGGAAGTGTTGAGTTGACTTCATTGTCAGTTGGCATGGAACCTAATTTAATAAATAGACTTTTAAAAGCGACGAACATTATTGAAGATATCTCGCTTGCTGAGGATTGGTTTGTACTATATCCACAAAAACTCGTATTGAAAAATAAAAGTTTTTAAGTTTCAAAAAATTATATTTTTGTTTCCTTTATTTCAAACTAATTGTTATAAATATTTTTTTAAAAATACAAGGGTTAATCTACCTATAATTAAAAGGACAACATATTTGGTTGAATTTTGAACGAACTAACATATACTTCAATTCACACCTTAAAAAAAACCCTAAAAATACAGGAGTACAAACCAGTCGTCAGTAAGCGATTTTACGACGAAGAATTAATAAATATAGGTAATTTTATCCCGCCAAAATGTTGTCAACAGTGCCGATGTCAATTACGCCAATATTAACAATGTCAATGTCAACAATGTCGATGTCAACCATTTTATTTTAGGAGGCGGGTACCGTCTTTTTTTACATTAACTCCACACAGGAAACTCTGTGGAAAATAATTTCCCTCGGAGCCTATGTCATCTTCGGAGATGCTGCGTGGAGGGTCTTTATATGGAAAGGGAGGAGAGGAATTCTGCGAAGGAAATGGGTATGAGGGATGGGTAGGAATCTGGCGGTCAATGTGTCAAGGTTTGACGGACATATGAATCCATCTCTCCAACAAGGTGCAAGGCGATGGGTTAAGAGACCGGCTGGAGAAGTCTAGGTTAGGTTTCCACAAAGTATTAAAAAAATAAAACGTAGGCCTTAAGGGATTTATTCAATGTTAAGCTAAAAGTACAATCTCTCTACATTTCCAAATGTAACGAATGTCGTCGACGTCCATGGCGATGATGTCACATATACGTCAAAACAATATTGTCAAAGTTAACAGTGTTAATGTCAATGTCAATAGAGAAGATGTCACTTACATATATGACAATAACAATATTGTCAAGTTAATAATGTCACCAACAACAATGTCAATGTCAATGGCGATGATGTTACTTACAATTATGACATTAACAAAATAGTCACTGACAATACTGCCAATGTAAATGACGGTGATGCCACTCAAAATTGTGTCAAAAACAACATTGTCAATATAAATAATGTCACTGCCAATGGCGATGATGTCATTTACAATTACGGCAATAACAACATTTTTTCTTCAACAGTTAATAATGTAACTGACAATAATGCCAACGTTAATGGCGACACTTAAAACCATGGCAAAAACAATATTATCAATGCAAATAATGTAACTGACAATAATGCCAACGTTAATGCGACATTTAAAACCGTGGCAAAAACAATATTATCAATGTAAATAAAGTAACTGACAATAATGCCAACGTTAATGGCGACACTTAAAACCGTGACAAAAACAATATTATCAATGTAAATAATGTAACTGACAATAATGCTAACGTTAATGGCGACACTTAAAACCGTGGCAAAAACAATATTATCAATGTAAATAATGTAACTGACAATAATGCCAACGTTAATTGCGACACTTAAAATCGTGGTAAAAACAATATTATCAATGTAAATAATGTAACTGACAATAATTTTTATTTCAATGCAAATGACGTCACTTGCAACTATGGCAATAAAAAAATTGTCAATGTAAATAATGTCACTGACAATAATGTCACTGACAACAATGTCACTGACAATAATGTCAATGTCAATGACAGTGTAATAATGATACCCATTTATAAGCATGTTAATGACAACATTGCAATGGTACCAGAGTAGAAGGAAAAGCGAGCATATTATTATATTCCTTATTAAACTAGGATCAATGTTATTATTTTACTCGATATTTACCATTCAACCAAGCTTCACCGCTCTTTAGTGATCTGGACGCAGACATGGACCATTCGAGATGATTGACTAACCGCTTAGACATCTGGTCGTGTTCATTGGATTTGATGATTAGATATTAATTAAACTAGTCTGTATACCAGCGCCACCAGTAACTCATGCGCTCTTGGGAGACGTAATAATTTGACAGTAAAGTACATAAGTTAGTAAATACTAAATATAAATAAATAAATAAATAAATAATAAACAATAGACCAACGTTTAAAATGGTCCCCACATATAAATATTCTGAACGACAGAGTAAGGAAACTTACATACATATTTAGATGTTTAAGAGATATTTTAAAAGAAAAATTACTTAGAACCACATACTTCGCTTTCTGTCAATCAATTATACAATACGGCATTATAGGATGGGGCGGTACATATAAAAATCTAACACAATCAATTTACGTATCACAAAAACTAATAATAAAAACAATTTAAAAAAAACCCTATACATATTCGTCAGAACTCTTATTCAAACAATTTAAGGTCAAAAAATTAAATGCATTATACTTCTACCACGCAACATTACAAATTTATAAAGATGATATTCAAAATAAAGTAACACCCTTTAAAAATAACAGAAATCTCAGACAAACGTCAATACTTCCAATTCTTAAATGTAAAAAAACAATAGGACAGCAAAATCATAAATATCTCGGTGTCAAATTTTTTAATTCCCTACCAGAAAAAATTAGAAACATGTACACTAACACAAAAGAATTTAAAACAAACCTTAAAAATTATAGTGAAAATATGAAAATATGAAATGAGTTATACCCTTCGACCAAGTATATCTAGGTCAATGGTTATACCAAATAAAACTATTATGATAACACCCCCCCATACACACAAGCCCTGCTTATTTATGGGGGTACATCAAATATATATATTATGTAACTAATTATTATATAGAATCATTTTAAAATACATGTATCTATTTATGATTCATAATAAAAAAATAAAAAAAAATAAAATAAATTTGCACACCAATTTTATTTGTCATGTTTGCTAATTCGTTATTTAAAATAACAATTCGTGCATAAAAGAAATCTAATGCAAACATAAATAACTTTTTTAAGCTCTCGAAATGTGAGTTATGGCGTCACTAAAAGTGCACAGCTTGTCTTTTCAAAAGTTACGTTTATTGAAAATAATTTCCAACAAATATATTAAACTAACATCAGGAAAATAACTTAATATTCGACATCGATTTATGAATTTCGTTACCGGATTTTCAATTTTTATCAACTGCAGTAATATATCTAAGACACTTTCTTAGCGGTAAAATAATTTATTTTTATTTTTAAAAACAATTTTTGTCGCTTTGACACTTACCACGTAACCAGTGGAATTTGAAAATTTAAGATGTTATGAAAATGCACTTGAAGTCAAGGATATTTTTCTATGCTGTTTTTTGTTTCGCGGTCAAAATTCTTTGTTTGTTTACCTTTGAGTTTTCAGCCGCGCTGTGCTACCTCATCCTTTTTGAATAGCCTTTCACTTTTCCATCAGGTATGGATACTGGATACTGAAACATCAAGTTGATATATCCTACTATTTATATACTGAAATATCCACCTGTAACGATCAGGTCGGCAAGAGGTTGCAAAACATGGCATAGCATTCCAAAAATCAACCAAAATACCCGATATTAGCTTAATTTTGACAATCCACTTTAAGGGGGGGCGTTACACGTAAAAAAAAAAAAATCTGTAAGTTTTTAGAATGAAATTCGAATTATGCAGTTTTTTATGAACTTGTATATCGACTGTAAAACAACAACAGTTATGATATGGTGTTTGATAAAAAATAGTGAAAGCAAATGTATGATGGTTCAAAACAAGGAATGAAAAGGAGATTTACCACTGTAGCATCTTTCCGAAGTCGTCCGAGCACACTCACCAATACAAACACTTTCTTGTAAATATTTTTTTATTGATTTTAACGAATAGTTTACACCGCGGTTCTCCGAGGTCATGGAATGACAAACACAAGTGAAGAAATGATATTTGCCATAAAACAAATAACAACAACCAGCTTCAACGATAATCCATTTCTTTCTTGAGTTCAAAACAAAAGCACTCGAACTTTTTTCAAACAGTTTCTAACAAGAAGTGAGGGTTAGGGAAAGATAGGAATTGGATAAATGACACCACACCAAGACCCAACAGGGGTGATCATTATTTTGTGCGACTTTCAACTTCTTCTCAAGCTTTGCGTTCCTCGTTTCCATTCCCTCACAATTTCTTTCAGATAGAAAATATAACCATGTTCGAGATGCCATAGTCTCCCTGGCTCTGGAAAGTAAGGATTAGTTGGGACTCTTGTGCAGTTTTTAGGTAGTTGTTGTAAGATGATAGTTGTATAATACAATCGACTTAAATTAATACACACTTATGTGCTGAATAAAGTGACATATATATCGGTGCCGGAAATGATAGATGGCTAAAATGCCGTGCAGCTAGAAAGGAAGTGTAGGGATAAATGGCTCAAGCGCCTTGAGCCATTTATCTTTTCCAGCGTCGATATAATAATCCCAGCTTTCCGCTTTGACATCTATCAACTCTTCTCCACTTTACTATTGTCATAAACAAAAAGACAAATATGAATTTTCATAAATCCCATTCTGGTGTTCTTTTTATTATAATCGGTGAAAGGTAGCATACATCAGAACGTGACCGTTGCAGATTCCCAGCTACCTATTTGCTTATAATAGCAGTATAGTACGAAGAATATTGAATAATTTTAAATCTTTCTAGTTTGCATTAAATAAGATAATACTAATAAATCCAAACGAAACATGAAACAGAGGAAGAAAAAGAAAACAAAAAGGTCACGGTCACAACTGGGAATCAAGCCCACGATCTCTGTCTCATCAGGACAACGCCTCTAACCACTTGATCATAAACAAAAATACGGAAAAAAATCAAGTCACAATAGCCGAGTGGTTAGAGGCGTTATCCCGGCAAGATGACCGAAAAGAGATACTAGATTCGATTCGCAGTTGCGACTGTTACCTTTTTTATTTTCTGTGTCTAGTTCTGTTTCATGTTTTGTTTAGATATACTTGTATCATTTTCATTCTTATTATTGATCTTCTTCTTCTTCGTGTGCCTATCAGGTCCCCCAGACGTTGGCGATCACTCTAGAAAATGATCTCTATCTTGTGCTGCCCGGAATAGTTCCTCCGCACTTCTAATGCCGGTTCACTCTCGCATATTTCGCAGCCAAGATATTTGTCTCCTACTAGGCCCTCGGCGACCTTCTATCTTGCCTTTCAATATTAATTGGAGCAAGTGATACTTTTCCCCTCGAAGTATGTGACCCAGATATGATTTTTCCTGACTTTTATTCATGTGAGCAGTTCTCTATCTGCTCTAGCCCGCCTGAGAATTTCTGTGTTGGCGATCATGTCGGTCCGTGGCACCTTGAGCATTCTCCGGTGAAGCCACATTCAAAAGTCTCTAATCTGTTCATGGTATTTACTTTCAAGGTCCATGTCTCACATCCATACAGCAAGACCAACCACACATAACATTTTAACATTCTCTGCCTTAGTTTTAAATTGAGGTTGTCATTTCAGAAGAGGGATTTCATTTTACTGAATGCAGTTCTTGCAGCCTCAATTCTGCACTTAACCCCTACATCTGGGTCAAGAGTCTCCGTGAGAATACTGCCGAGGTATCTAAATCTTTCCACCTTTTCGACATTGCAACCATTTAACTATATCACTAATCCAGAAAGATCTAATCGTCCAAATGTCATCCATTTTGTTTTACTGACTTTGATTGTTAGGCCCAGCTGCTCACCAGAGTTATAAACAAAATGTAATGTCTTGAAGGTTATTATTGATGGGTACCTTCAAAAGATATTCCAGTCAAATTAAAAAGTATATTTTACGTGTTGATAGAAATATTTTAAAAACAATGCGATTGTTGAAGGAAAAGTAGAAATCGTGCAATTATTATTTTTATTTGTTGCATTTAAAAGGAACATCGATTGAACTGCCGTTTTTAATTTAGAATCGTGAACCTCTATTGAAAATGAATTTTTATCTAATTTATTTTATTCCGTGATTTATGTTTGAATTATACGTATATCCTTACCATCCAGCCAATTCCTCTCCAGATAAAATACAGCAATCGCAAGTGGCGATAGTTTTTCCCGGAACTTTATAATACTTACCTACATAATGAACTGAGATTTTTATTCACTGGGTTCCGCCAAAGGAACCCCCGCAAGGTGACCACGCGGCGGCGGGATACATTCGGTCCACTTGGCGACTTGGCCGCACGCCAGAGTCAAGTGTAGATAGCCGATTCCCGCGGACGGACGGTTCAAACTTGCTCTAATTTATGGTCTTCCCATTGTGCCACTATGCGGAGAGAAATTATTTATATTCACAGTAAATCGAGGCATTTGATAACTGTACCGTACATATTTCATAGTAAAATGATTTGTGGAAAAACTGTGATCTCTTACTTAAAACGTTTGTAATAACTATTAATCCTAAGTTTTGATTTGTAGAGGAAAGTAAAAAAAAATTTGAAAATCAAAATCTTTAAATCGTAATTAATTATTATAGTCAAACAGATACCAAGTGCACTTCCAAAATTTCAAACGGGGAAGAACTATAGTCATATATTTGCTCTGTATATTTAATATTTATTAATTTTAAGTACTGAAGTTTCTCAAAAACAAAATCAACATAAAGGTATCTAATCTATCTAGTTATGGAATAGGTATCCCAAATATAGAACACTAAAAAAACTATCAAAAATCAACCATAACGTTTATGAGATATTTTAGGAACTTTGGTCAAATATAAAAAGGAGCTTAAATTTTTGCAATAATCACAAATTCAGGTGTCGAACTCTGCACCAGCGCATTTATTATGTTCCCAGAGTCCGCACTTCAGGCATTTAATCCAGGTTCCTCCTCGAGTATCTTCGGAAAACAAAACCGTTTTACTGTGGACACAACACTCGCTCGACTTTTGAAACCTGTAGGCGCGCACTATGATTGAAAAAATTATAGGATCACTGTTTTCTAGGAATATTTTTTACGTTAAATGCCGGTATTACATATTAGGGATACTATTCCAAATTTGGTTACTTTCCTATATTAGTGTCGAATTTGTACAAGGTCAAAGGATGGTATTTAAAGTTTTTTGAAGTGAAACTTCCTTAGCCCCGTTAGCGATTCGGAATTTGGATGAAACGAAAATGACGCGTACAGCACCTGCAAAGCATTATACTCCTATCAAGGCTCCTATTGGTTGCGATATAAAACGGAAACGACGCGAGGTCTGCGCTCATTGGCCTGCTCACTGCGCTTTGATTATGACATTACTTTTCAAGGCTCCTTGGTTCGAGTTCGGTTCAAGTTCGAGATTATTTTGTTTGTCCAATGGCCCACGTCTTATAATATTAATTGTAACAAGATTTGAAATAAACCAATTCTGGTAAGTTTTATCGTACGTCGATAAGCGTTCTCCATTCAATTACGTTGAAAGTGAAATTCTCTGTATTTTGTCACCTTTCAAAAACAACTTTTAGTTTTCGGATACGTCCAGAAATATTCCAATTTTTTTTTTTTGCAAATCAGAAATAATCTGACCCTTTGACGAAGACCTGGAGGGTTATAACAGTATTTATATTATGCTCAATTTTTAATCCGCATCGAAAACTAAGCAAATTAATTATTTTTTAATTTTCTATTGAAACTTCGGAATGCTTGTACTGGCTGGTATAAAAATCAAGGTGCTATTGACGATCAACGACGCCATACAGCGTTGTTATCGAATAATGGGCTTTGCCGATACGACGCAGAACAGCGTCTTTGTCCTTCTGCCTAACAATACCAATATTTCATGGATTACAAAATAATATGCACACATCGGTGTAATTATTCAAAACCTTCAACAATGTTAAGTCTACATAACAACCTATGGTACCGAAAATCTAAAAACATTAACCGATACCTAAATCTTTATTAAAAATTACATAATTTAATTCTCTACCACATTCTCTTTTAAAATGTCCACATTCAATACCGGAGTTAAAATGGAGTCCACGTACGCCGTTGGATTAATAACTCCCATAGAGGATTGCGAGAATATCGACTGGAGAGGATAAAGCCGCATCTGCGGGCCATTGTGCCCGACGTATTCTTTGTACGTGTTAGTTATCCGGGTGACAGATCAGTCGAGATGCTCTATGCTCCATGCTCCTTTTGCACAGGCGCCTGCAATGTGGGGAGATTGTGACAAAGCTACGGTTTCACACCGTAGAAGATGAAATATTACGAAACCTTATTGATTTGATTAAGAGAACTTTTTTTAAATTTGAGATATGTGGAAAGGATAATTATTTATTACATAAATTTTTGAAGGTCATTGTGTGATGTTCTGTGACATATTTATGTTGTTTGACATACTGGGGTTATTTGATTTATTGGTGTTGTTTGACATATCTATGTTGTTAGACATATTGATGTTTGATTTATTGCTGTTATTTGACTTGTAGCAATCCCGAGAACTTCAACGAACCTTGGTTGAAGTTCTCGGGATCAACAGACTCGGCTGGACGACAAGCGGAGTCCTTTGCCCTTTGCCACGGACTGGAGCAAATGGTTCAGGAGCCTACAAGGGTTCCTGATGTCCAGTCTCACCGCTCTAATCTGTTAGACCTGTTTTTAACCACTGTGCCACACGGTTACAAGATTGACGTCACAGCGCCTTTAGGATCGTCGGACCACTGCCTGGTGACGTCATCAATCCCCGTAACCTTCAGACCGCCAAACGAGAGGCTGAAAAGAAAAGTGTGGCACTATAGGTCTGCAGATTGGTTCGGTCTGCGGGCACATTTTAATGCTTTCCCGTGGTCAGCTGTCTGTTTTCGGACTTCGGATCCCTCAAGATGTGCCCAGGAAATTGGTGAAGTCATCACGTCCGCGATGGATGGCTTCATCCAATCCACTATTAAGGAAACTGGTGTGGGCTCAAAGCCGTGGTTCAGTCGACAATGCTCTGAAGCAGTGCGACGAAAAAACGCGGCTTACCGAGCCTACAACACATCTCGAACGTCCGAAAACAGAATATTATACAACCAAATTGCAAAGGAAAGTAAGAGAATCATCAATAGGTCGAAATTCGAGCACGACCTGCAGGTCAGCAGAAAGCTGGCTGCCTGCCCGCATGGTAGCAGAGCGTTCTGGTCGCTTGCGGGCTCTATAGGTCGCAATTTCTGCAAACCCAGTCTGCCACCTCTTACCAGACCTGACGGCTCTCTAGCAAATACCGCCGCCGAAAAGGCTAACTTATTAGGCAAAATGTTCGCGGAAAACTCGACCCTCGATGACCAAGGTGCTATCCCGCCGTCGGTTCCTCACTGCGGTTTTCGTATGAAAAAGCTGAGGATTCGGCATCGGGATGTACTCCAAGTCTTACGAGGGCTTGATGTTAATAAAGCTAGTGGGCCTGACGGAATACCTGCCCTGGTATTGAAGAGGTGCGCTGCAGAAATAGCTCCAATTTTGACGAAGCTTTTCAAAATGTCCCTGAAGTCTGGGTCTGTGCCCTCTGGTTGGAAAAAAGCGATCATTCACCCTATTCCAAAGAAAGGTGACCGCTCTAATCCGGCCAACTACCGCCCCATAGCGATCACATCTGTTCTGTCAAAAGTGATGGAACGTGTGGTCAACGACAAACTACTCACATACCTCGAGAAGAACAAAATTATTAACGACCGTCAATACGGATTCCGGCGGAACCGCTCGTGCGGTGATCTTCTCGCGTATGTGACACATGTTTGGGGGCGGTGCCTGGAACGCTTTGGTGAGACCCAAACCGTTGCACTGGATATTTCCAAGGCCTTTGACCGGGTTTGGCACCGAGGGCTTGTCAACAAACTGCCTTCTTACGGACTTCCCGCTTCCTTGTGTACGTGGATTGCCGACTTTTTGAGGGAGAGGTCGATTCAGGCGGTTGCTGATGGTTTCACCTCTTCCTCGCATTCGATAAATGCTGGCGTCCCACAGGGATCGGTTCTGTCTCCGACTTTGTTTCTGTTGCACATCAATGACCTCTTGACATGTGCACCGATTCATTGTTACGCGGATGACAGTACAGTCCATGATAGCTTTTTGTTTGACAAGCCTCCAAAGGGCTCACAAATCCCAATGGCTCGGAGGGCTTTGAAACAAAGAATGGACGGTTACCTCGAGAGTGTTTTCTCTTGGGGTAAGAATAACCTCGTCGAATTTAATGTTTCAAAGACCCAATCATGTCTGATTACGTCTAAAAGGGATCGGAATGATAATCTAGTCTCCTTCAACGGAAGCAATCTCCCGAACAGGCCTTCCATTGATATGCTTGGTGTAACTCTAAGTGACCAGCTCAGGTATGGGGGCTCCATCGAGGCCAGAGTTAAGTTAGCCTCTCAGAAACTGAGCGTACTGTACAGGGCCCGCAGATACTTTAATAGTACACAACTGCTAACCCTGTACAAATCGCAAGTGCGCCCCACGGTTGAATTTGGCAGCCACCTCTGGTCTGGAGTCCCAAAATACCTGAAAAAAACCCTCGACTCTGTGCAGAAACGGGCGGTCCGTTTGATAGATTCTCCTAACTTAACAAATGGACTGCAATCTTTAGAGCACAGGCGTCAGGTGGGAATGCTGTCCTTGTTCTACCGGTATTACAATGGAAGATGCTCCGAGGAACTAGCGTCACTGATCCCCTCGGCACCGGTGCATAGTCGGGAAACACGCCAAACACGCGCTCAACATTTGTACACGGTTGACATTAGTCACATGAGAACGGGTCGTTTCTACGACTCGTTCTTGAGTTCAACAGCCCGGCTGTGGAACGATTTGCCGGCTTCTGTGTTTCCTCCCTCCTACAATATGGGTCTCTTCAAGACCCATGTTCACTCCTTCCTCTCCTCAACAGCACCCTCCACACAGCATCTTCAAAGATGACATAGGCCCTGAGGGAAATTATTTCCCTCAGGGCCTCCTGTGTGGAGTTAACATAAAAAAAAAAAAAAAAAATCAGTTCCGTGTTTGCTATGTACGAATTTGCCAATTCAATCGTGCCGCTACTGTATCGCGCGGAATGTACTAGACATACCTATTACTATTGTTGGCATTACATCTACTCGGCACCGCGTAATAATAAGGCGTATATTGGTCTATAAAGGTCTCGAATCGCTACTAATGCTTTGCAGTACTGCTGTGAACGTCCGGAAACTTACGTGCATCTAAATTACACGACGTTCTAGAAGTTACTTGACGAATCTAAGCGAGCCGCATTGAGCTCCGTCCGGAAACTTACGTGCATCTAAATTTCGCGTGTAGTTCATTGGCGGTAACGAATGGCCTGTAATTAATTTTTCTTTAATTTATGGGTAACCACAAAATCTTCTTAAAGATTGTATTTAATCCTTATAATAATGATAAAAAAGATCATTATTGTCTTCATAGCTAAAGTCACTTGACATTGTGCTATCTCTACGCCTGCACTTGAAAAAAATGATCATGTTCAGTATATTTCGGGTAGCGCCATATAATGGAAAACCAGCAGCATTAAGAGGAGTATATCGGTAGGCTACTTGTGGTTGCGTCAAAGTCACTTAGCTTATTAGCTGTGTACGAAAGGCCTTATTAATGTTGTTTTAATATTGGTGTTGTTTGACTTATTGGTGTTGTTGGACTTATTGGAGTTCTTTGACATATTGACGTGACTCATTCACTTACTGCTGTGGTTTGACTTATTGCTGTTGTTTGACCAGGCTAATTAACTGCGTTGTGTTTTCTCTTCATTTTCGAACCAAAATTTCAGATGCCCTCGCGGAGTCCATAGTCGATACAGATGTGTGAAATGGAAGACAGGTTATGGAAGTGATAGAGTGTTTCAGAAATTAATTCTCGTTACTGCAGTTTTTTTGTCAGTTTAGGAAAATACCCCAACTCCGGATACCACGAAGCGTTAATTGCTTGTCTCGTTATGAAATCAATCGTCCATTTATTATTATCCAAGATTTTAAAATTGTGACAAAAGGATGATTCATTGTTCTTCTGGTGCACTTCTTGTTCTTCTTTGTACGGTTGAAGAGTTGATGGTGGCCATGCCGGTAGACCTATGGCATCCAAATTTGCGTCGTGCAGTATCTTTGTGTCCTCGGGGAACTGGTAGATTGAATACTTTTCTACAATCTACTCCATGGTTTCAACATATCACGAAACATAAAATTGATAAACCCCAGTTGTTGTATTATGTATACAAACTGGTTGTGACTGCACTGGATGTGGTTTAACATTGCCCACTCTTTCCGAGAGAGCGTAAGCTCATTTTCAAAAGGCTTCTTTAAAATAGCCTGTACTTACCGATAATAAACTACTGTTGAGGTATTTCCATGAATACCACAAACTGAAAGGGATTAACTGAAATGGAATTTATTATTAACTGAAAGAGAATAATTTAATAAGAAATAGGAAATTATTGACTGAAAAGGAATTATTTATAAAAAAATAGTTAATGACATTATACCGCAGTTTTCATTACTACTTTCTTTTTTATTACATGTACTCCAAGCAAGAATTTTTAAGCAAATTTACTGCAGCAATATTGCATACCGATTTTGAGGTTTCAAACGTAAACAAATTAATTTTAAATTTCTGACTATGAAATTTCTATTTATTGTCTACAACTCTACAGTCCAAAGATAATCCTGAGACAAGAGTACAGATAAGGGTTACAAAACCAAGTTGAAATTTATACAAAATACAAGTTATCCTCAATCAGTATTTCCATTCCGTTTTACTAATTAAAATGGAAGTAACATCTCAATTTTCATTATTGATTGTGTGCAACCACTACCCTGCCGCACTTTGTGCGTATTATAAATCTTACACGAGTATTTTATTTATTTATTTATTTTATTTTAGTAATTTGTACACTAAACAAATTACTAATTGCTTATTAATTATAACATTACATATTGCGTACTATATTTTTTTCAGTTTGATGTAGCTCCTACAATACATTTTGAACCTTCCAATTGGTGCGGACTTTCTGGTAGCGTGTTATAAAATTTCATCCCTTTGGACAGTAAACTTTATTTTTTTTTTTTTTTTTTTATTTATTTATTTATTTATTTGAACAAAAATACATTCACATTATAAGAAAACTTTGACTGTCCAACTAAGAGATTTCCCGTTTTAGGACAGTCGAATTGCCTGGTTTAGTTCACATTAGGTAGTTAGTAAATACTAGTAAATGAATGAGGGCATAAGTGCTGATTACATTTGTATTTGTTAAATCTACAGTCAAGTGCAAGATTAAAAGCAATAAAACAATTAAATTTAATATTAATAGTAAAAAGCTACTGAGAAGAGTTACCAAGTACAAAAAAATTTGAATGATAATATATTACAGCTACAAATAAAAAAATAAAAATAAGAACTCATTGGTTTGTGAAACAGAAAAATAAAAACTAAATCTTTCTTCGATGTACAATTTTTGATAGTACATAATATTTTACTCATAATTTAATTTTATCAATACTACAACTTTTAAAATATTTTTTGTACCTATTTTTGTAACCTAGTAACTTTTAGTTTGAAGATAACAATATAAAAAAATAAAGATAATATTATACAACCTATATTATACCAGCTAATTAGATGAGTACTTATAAGATTCTTGTGGACTATTCTGCGTATTCGCTGTGTGCTTTTTTGGTAGCCCGATTTCCTTGCACGTTCTTGTATTATATATGTAAGGCTTAGTGTAGTACTTTTTTAAAACTTTACCACACATATTTGCAATTTACATAAAATATAATAGCGAAAAAGGTTTTAGCCATATTACATTTTTTATGCAAATAAATTATAACATAACACTACACCTTCTTACTGACCCATTTTATCCTAGCACGTTTTACTTACCAAAGCACGAGACAAACATCTGAGTCAGAAGGTCAAATGCAAATATTTCAAACAAGCAACATTGTCCTCTTTACTAAAGTTACCAACCTATTTAAAATTTTATACTTTTTTCAAATGGATGAATTTAATATGATTCTTTACATACATTATTAAAGTATCTGAATATTTTCAACGCAGAGTGTTTTGTTTTAAATTTTCTAAGATTTTAATAAAAATGAACTTTTGTGGAATTTTTTTTCATTCTGGTGAAATGAATTCACATCGGCAAATAATTTGAAAAATTCAAGAGGCAAAATAAAATATCTCGAAAAAATCAGATTATTCCCAGAAACGAATTATAATATATTACTTACGTTGGAAAATTTCTCTTTATTAAAAAAGCACGACGACAGCATTTCGTAAATTTTTGTACTTTTTCCAAGAAATGGTACTGGATATTTTTTTGTTAAAATCTGATCTGATGAGAAAATCAAATATTTTAACAGATAATGCTATTCATATAATCTCTATGCTTGTAAGAAATCTAATTAAATTGATCCCGGTGACCTAGTTTTGTGCAATCGTATTTAGAAAGTTGATTTTATATAAGAAGTTATTTTAATAACGATTATTCACTTTGTCAGCGTTTTCAAAACATTTTAAAACCTTTTTTAATTCGGTACTGGTAATGATGCTGTGACGGATGTTTTAACATTATGAAGCCTTATCAAATTTAATAATCCGAACGGGAATGTTGTCAAAATGTTATATTAAAAAAATATTCAAGAATTTTTTTAACAAAGTTTATCCGGTTTATTTTAGTGGCGGCGTTTATGACGTATTTGAAACTCTCGTTTTATACGGTGACTTTTTTTTAATTGTACTTAGAGCGAATCGTGTTATTTTAACCGAAATATATTGATAGTATGAGATCAATAAATTCAAGCACTAGTTTATTATAGTATCACTGCGTAAAATCGGTTTGAATAATGCTTTTTTGTTGTGATTTGAAAAACGTTGTGAGCGACACTAAAAAGAGACAAAAACATGCATCCATAGGTTTTAGCATGCGAGAGAATGACATAGCAATAAAATATTTATTTATTGCACGAGTACACGCAGGGCTCCCGTAGTCCAGCGCTATAAAGCAGTACTCCGCAACCGGTGGGCCGCGGCACACTGTGTCCGGTGTGCCGCTAGCCGTATACAGGTGTGACGCGGTCAAATACGTAATGAAAAATTATTAAGTTATAATATTGTATATTCTTCAAAATATTGTATAGATAAATATTATAACTAAATCATTTTTCAACGGTCCCCCAGTGACAACTGGGGGACCGTTGAAACTTTGTGAACTTTGAACTTTGTTTCAACTGGTGACAATTGCGAAGTATGCTTTGTGCACGCCCACGTCCAGACCGAATGAGCAACAGACGGATTTCCCGTCATATCTGGTGGAAACGAGTGTCCGGAAATGGGAGAATTTTGTGTCTAACGGAATTTACATGATAACGGATATCCTGGCGGAATCGAATAAAATATCAAATAATAAAAATATTTGGCTAATTTATACAGCGCCGTTTTCGTGAAAAACACATCAAGGGCGCTGATCACCTCAAAGGCGCTAATCACCTCAAGGGCTGATAACATAATTTTCAAGGTGAAAATAGCCTATATGTATGGATACCAAAATTTGTAGAGAAATTTTGATGCCTGAAATTTTCTAGGCAACACCCTCTCTCTGGTGATTTAATATCTATTTATCTTAGCTATTGAAGTACCGTGGAACTCTGGGAAAAACCTTTGTGAGTCGTGGGTGAGAAAAGGTCGCGAAAGCACCTGACAAACTTAGCGGCCAGACATTCAGAGGATCGAAATTATTAAATCCAAAAAAATAGGCCTTTTTATTTTTGTAAAATTAATATTCAATCTTTAAACCATTCCAAAATGAACAGGCAAAAAAAATACAAAAGAAAGCGACATCTAGCGACTCCGAAGAAAAAAACGCAAATATAATAATATGACCAAATTAAATGTGTAGGAAAAGGTGAACTGAAATTTGACGACAAAAATATGGAAAAAATCATCGTTCACAATGATAAAAAAGTGCTTCGTAGTCTCCCAACTCTCGTCTACTTAAGTTTTCTGAAGGTTTCACTTCTACCGTTGCATATTCTGATTTTTTTAATGCACATTTACAGTTAACATAACCAATAAATAAGCTTAGGGGAATTGTCTTCCTCAGGGCCTTCTGTGTAGAGTTATTGTAAAAAAATCAAATTTATTGGATTATAAAACACTAGTTTCATTATCATTTCAAAATCAATTAAATTTTTTTAAGTTCGGATGATTTGTTTTATTTTTAAGTTTCTATCTATTTGAGTTGTTGGAATTGCAGCAACTTATCAAGCCAGTGTACATCAAACTCTCAAAAGATCCATTTCGGAAGAGTAATTGGCACTGGAAAATCTGCAGTTACTGCTCCTAAACTGAAAAAGTTTTGTACTTTAAACGAAGAGATTAAAGTTTTGGAACTCAAGATGATTGATACGTGAGATCTTTAAAAAATCGATCCCGCACCAGTTCATCACATGTATTTCCAGCTGAATAATAAAATTAATATTTTATTACTCATTCAAATAAAATAAAAACAATGAAACGCAATTAAAAAAACATTTTAAATTAATACAAACCTTGAATAGTCTTAATTAGAATTTTAATAATTATGAAGAGTCAAACATTTCCGAGGAAAAAATACCAGTGACAATACTACTACAATCACTGTAGAGGACCTCCGTGGTCGTAGGGAAAGGTCTCGTTTACGAATCTGCAGGTCACGGGATCAAATCCGAGGACACATATTTTTAAAAAATTAATTTGTGTTGTTTAGACTGAATACTGCAGAAATGAGAGGCGTATAAGTGTAAAACCATCTACGGTAATGTTGGGATCTGCGAAGAATGCAAGGTAATGAATAAGATTAACAAATGGACTTTCAGTTGGTTTGGGTATGTAGAATGAACGAAGAAAGATGTGTATAGCGCAAAAGTGAATGGTAGAAATCAGGGACGCTCGAAAAAGACATGGCACGGTCAAGTGATTCAGATACTTGAGTCGGGCCATGTCAAAGAGTCAGAATAATAGAAGAGTATGCACGAGACGATGTACGAATGTGAATGAGGCGAAGAGTGTGTGCCAAGATCGATTGTTTGGCGGACCATCCTCTCTGCCTACCTCTGCGGAGAAACGGTGAATGGTAAGTTAGTTATTTAGTCATAATTATTATACTATTATTGCATTTTAAATTGTATATAATTACTTTCAATATCGCCCTGGTAAAGACGACCATTCAAAAAGGAAATGTAACTTGAAACGACTTTCTTAAGCCGTGTTTAGTGACCAAATCTGAATAGTTAGGTACCTCCTCACCTTTCTCCTCTCCATCTCTTACTACGTTCAACCTCGCAAATTATATCAATTGGAGATGCCAATATCCCACTGGCTCCAGACGATTGGGAACAGTTGGGACTCAGGTGCCGTATTCACAGAAAACAAAATTTCTTGTGCAATGATGACTTATTTGCTATAAAATCTCAACCGATAGATGTAGAAAGGTTGAATATCTTCTAAAATATATATTTCTTTCATAATAAAGCTGAATTTCAACCACTCGTTCAGGCGGCAGCCATTTTTATATTTTGAAAAGTGATTTTGTGTTAAATCCATACCACATTTTTGCCAGTTTTTTTTCGATTTTTTTGTGTTGTTTGTATAGAATGCAAAATTTTTCATTTTTTGAAACGCGCCTCCTGAGACCTTTTGATCTTATTAACAAAATAAGAAGCAATAACTGCTGACGTTTTGAAAAAAATATATATCAATAATTTCAAAAAACTGTTGCCAATTGTTAACATGCAACAAATATGTTTTGCAACCACTATTTAAAATCTTTATTTAATATGAAAATCTCACGTCACGATATTTGTTCGAGATAAACTCCGAAACAACTTAACCGATTATGATGAAATTTGTCTTACTGTGTGTAATTTAGTCCAACTTAAAAGATAGGAAATTTTTTATCAGGATTATTGACAATATGTATTAAAGCGAATGAAATATGCATTAAATGTCTGTTAAATGACAATTTTTTGTAATTATTTATAAGTTCAATAAGTTTCTAACAGATGGCGGTGTGAGTTAATCTATCGACACAACACTTGGTTATCTAAATTGGGTTAACATCCAGTAGATGTTTCGATTTCACGTCAGTTCATTCTACGTCCACAGCAACGTGTGGCCAGGTCAGCTAGTCAAGTATAAAAAGATTAACTAATTTAAGGCAGTATTCTAGTCTAGGAAAAAAAACAATTTTTTTTCTTCGTATTTCCAAAGTTTAAATAATCAAAAATATCTCCTTGAAAGGATTTTTCGAAATTCGCATTATTTAAAAAGTTATGACTATTTTAATGTCGTGGTTTAGATGGAATCTAACCAGAATCTAAATAGAACAAAATTTTAAACGCCTTTTCTCAAAACTACTTTTTTCGAGACGGTTGACACGATTTTTTTATTTTTTTTTTTACAGTTAATACCGCACAAGAGTCCCAACTGCTCCCGTCTGGAGCCAGTGGGACTATGGCATCCCCAATCGGGGTATGTTGTGAGGCTGAAGGTAGTGGGGAGGGGAAGGAGATAGGGAAGAGGAAGGTGGGGAAGTACCTGGCTATTCAGATCTGGTCACTAAACACGGCTAAAGCCATTTCAAGCAACGTTTCAATTCTTAATGGTGGTCTTACACCAGGGCGATACTGATAGTATCTTCCACTCTGGAACGTGCCGCAAATATACTATATATTATTTTTTAAATGAATAAATTGTGAAATAACACAAATTAATCAAATAAAATTTATTTGCGCACGCCGGGTTCGAACCCGCGACCTTCGGATTGTGAGTCGAGAGTCTTGCCTCGGGACCACGGAGGCCGTCAAACATATCAACGATATCTCAAGTTCTACTTAACCAATTTGCTTAAAATTGTGTGAGCTTATTCTACACATTACTCTATCGCTCCTATCAGAATTCTAACAAAAGCTCAATTTTTTACTGTTTTTAAAAAATTCCGAAAAGTCAAAAAACTGGTAAAAAATGTAATTTTATTTCAGATAGCCGCCATTTTGCAAAAAAAAAATTTTTTCACTTTTCAAAGGTTCGGGCCATAGCAGCATATGTCTGGATTAAGAATTAATTTGTTAGGTTTTTTTTTTATTACTTCAACCAGCGCGCCATTTTTTGAGACCCCCCGCTTCAACACCCTGTAACTTTTTAATTTTGAATTTTTTCGTTTGATTTTTTCTATGTATTCTTTAATGTTTAATAAATATTTGGTAAAGTAATGGTTGGTAAAAATATAATTCTTT
Source organism: Glyphotaelius pellucidus (assembly GCA_936435175.1). Classification (NCBI taxonomy): domain Eukaryota; kingdom Metazoa; phylum Arthropoda; class Insecta; order Trichoptera; family Limnephilidae; genus Glyphotaelius; species Glyphotaelius pellucidus. The sequence goes on along the minus strand of OW386551.1, from coordinate 9,421,926 downwards.
TTTTTTTATTGCACCTGAAAACACACCTACAATTCATGCTTCTAAACTAGAATACCCCTTTAAAAAAATACTTGAATTGAGTTTCAATTCTGGTGTTCACAATTAAATGCGAACAAGTACACCACTCTCAGAAAGTAATACCTTTATCTCTGAACGTCCGAAGGAATTGCTGAAAAGTTATTAGCTTTCAGTGCACGTCTTTATTTCCATGATCTCGAAACCGCAATGGGGTGTAAGGTTCCCTCTTCCGGTCCCGCGGTGGAGGCTGCCAACAGGAAATGCGGTCACTACTGTATTATTATTATTTCACCAAAAAAATGTTTCTCCCACCGAGAATGTCCGCCACATAAACTTCCCTCGCCCCTTCCGCTGCTAGATTTACAAAACAACATTCCTTGATACATAAGTCCGGTGAAAATATATGATGTTGCATGGAGTTTGTTTTGTTTATTTATCAAGACACTTTTTATGTATTGTTAGCGTCAGCGTGCGTGCTGATGCTATCGGCAGGGTTGGAGAAAGCTCCCACATATTTGGTACAAATTAGTTGCTGTATCTGCCCCAAATAAAAACTAGCTCAGGTTCGGTGCAAGCAGGGTTTCTTTTAACCTCAAGGCTAGTGCTTGTGGTTCGGAACTTCACGCTTCTCCATCCCCCCAGGGCCTCTCTCGACAAGCAAAACACGGTAGGTTATCACATAAATAGTTTATTCAATTCTAGGAGACACAATAATACATAAGAGGAACGATCCTAGCTGAAAGTTAGTTTGAACGTCAGTCTCTGCTCTCTACACGCGTGGTTAGGGCTTCAAAACATTTAATTGCACACAAAGGGTAACATGGTAATTGACTCACGTTTGGTTTATGGGCCAACAGCGGCTTTACGCACTTGTTCTCCCGGTCTCAGCAGCGTCCATGCGCGGACACCGGAAGTGCACAACCGGCGAAACTGAACTTGTGTCGCACATGTTCGCGCGGGACGTGGGCCCGGGAAGCTCGCTTGCTGAAGACTGGTTTGAATGGCCGTGTCCGGCGCGTCTCCTGATCCGTGGGTCGCGGGAGGGGTGATGCGCCTGCGCATTACCGTCCCGCGGTGCAACAGTATTTTAGGGCTCGATTCGCTGACTGTCGAAACATGACGGTACTTAAGACTCGATTCCTTATTCTTGTAACGTAACACTTCCCCCCTCGCCGCAATAAAAGCGACGTGGCAATGGAGCTGTAGGGCTAATAAATCCTCTTACCCTTTCAGCACTTGTGCCAAAAACATTTAAGAGAAACGAGGAGAGAGAGAGAGAGAAATTCCTAGCTGGAGAATAGTTATGAACAGAACACAAAAGAGATGATACATGGTGTAACAAGGAATTGTCAATAAATGTATATAAAGGCAGTGGCATACATAAATACAGTTGCAAAGAACAAGGATCTGTTGAAGAAAGGTACAAGGGTTATGCAGTGATAGAAAAAAAAACTCTAAAATTGTATCATTGGTCTGTGAGCTAATGTTTGCGAACGTGGTTTGCGTAGGATGTCTGGGGTGGTTGAACGTTTCACTGAAGTTACAAGGTTACTTTGTCACAGTAACCTGGCCCATTTGAGATTACACTCAAGGGACACTAGGGCCTTTAAGAAAATACGAGGAAGAGAACACATGATGAGGCTTCTAGGTGGTGTGGAGAGTTCTACCTGTCACAGAGGTCGAAAGGGTAACTGCTTCCGGATCCTGTGGGTGAGCCAGTACGAAACCATTGAAGTATTGGAGAGTGGAATCGTAATTGGTGGTTGGTACACTGGTTTTTGTATGTAGTGGGATTGTTTTGTGAACAATCGTTGGTATTGTTATTTGCGCAAGGGCACAGGAGCATTAGCACAATGGCAGTAGGGCATTTGCATTATGCAGCAGGAACATTTGCATAATGGCAGCAGAAACATTTGCACAAGGGCAACAGGAACATTTGTATTATGCAGCAGGAATATTTGCATAATGGCAGCAGAGCATTTGCATTATGCAGCAGGAACATTTGCATAATGGCAGCAGGAACATTTGCACAAGGGCAACAGGAACATTTGTATTATGCAGCAGGAATATTTGCATAATGGCAGCAGAGCATTTGCATTATGCAGCAGGAACATTTGTATTATGCAGCAGGAATATTTGCATAATGGCAGCAGAGCATTTGCATTATGCAGCAGGAACATTTGCATAATGGCAGCAGGAACATTTGCACAAGGGCAACAGGAACATGAACCAACCTAGAGCTGGCGTGCTCGGGTTTGTTTTGAGTGTCGGTTCTTTGTGGTGATACAATTCGCAACTACACGCACGACTCACACTAGGTTATGTTAGATGCGGTCGGGTGCTTTTGGTACGCAGGGATTGAAGGCAAGGGACCTCCGTGACGGTAGCGAGGGCAGCATGAAGAGGCGCAGATGTAGATAGGGTGCAGAGCTGCTGGTTTTTTTTTTTTTAAAATCCGGCAAAAATTATTATTAGAACAAAATTCTTGAAGTTTACCTGCCTAGTAGACCAATGATGAAAAAAGTTTGGAGAGAAACAAGTGTGCATGTTGAGAAAAAGTTGGATTTGTTTGGCGTGTAGAGAGAGAGACGGAGAGAGAGCTAACTAAATGTGGCTAATGCCTAATACATGTTACAAAGGTACGTATTCAAGGACAGGTTCTGTGTAACCCCTTTTGGTTTTTTTTCTTTACCAAATACATTTCCAAGAATACGTGGTTGAGGGATTGTACGTATAACAAAATTCCCCATTCGAAAGAAGTTGGTCTTCCATGACCTATGCTCACGTCTATACGGTAGCATTTTTTCTACTTTCGAAAAACAAAACATTGCGTACAAGATTAGTTATAACAAAGTGGGAAAGGAGTAGGAAGTTGAAAGGATCCGCGTATGAAGATTGTCCCATTTGACAAACGAAACGCCAAGTGCGTAACGCATATATCCCCATTCACGGATAATTTCGAGGAAGGGGGAGGGTGATAATTGGGAACATTTGAACGAAGAAAACTGCTGGGGACTCGGCTATTTCCGAAATTCGACCTCTGGGTGGAGGTGAAACAAGGTCTACAGCAGTCATCCTGGCACATTACAATAATGACAACTGGGAAAGGAGTAGGAAGTTGAAAGGATCCGCGTATGAAGATTGTCCCATTTGACAAACGAAACGCCAAGTGCGTAACGCATATATCCCCATTCACGGATAATTTCGAGGAAGGGGAGGGGTGATAGTTGGGAACATTTGAACGAAGAAAACTGCTGGGGACTCGGCTATTTCCGAAATTCGACCTCTGGGTGGAGGTGAAACAAGGTCTACAGCAGTCATCCTGGCACATTACAATAATGTTTGGTAGTGTTGGACAAAAGAATACACTGACATAAAAGTCTAATCCTCTACGTGTATTGGGCAGAAGATTAGGGGTCGTTTTATTCTCCTACTTGTTTGCGAGAAATGACAGACCCTTGCTCAAATCTCACAAACCTGGGGATTTTCTTTGTTCGTCTCCCAGACAACGAGTTAGGTGTTTTTGTGTCCATCAACTTAACTCCCACGACACGATGCCCCATAATCATGAGTGAAGCGTATGATTAGTCCTTTTGAGATAGTAGATAGTTCCTGGGTTCTTGTGACAGGAAGTCCACGGGCATATTAATGATTACAAAAAAGGGGTGTGGACTACATTGAGTAGTTCACACATAAAGGTTTGATATTATTTCGTTCGCACGATTCATGGTGAGTATTATAACGTCTTCACGTATAGCGTACAAGATTGCGAGATCAAAAGATTTGCAAGTAAGTTTTATAACGTCTTCACGGATAACAATGAACGAATTACAACTGGGTTGCCCAGTATTGAAGGGAGGTGCAAAAGACTAGGTATTTATGACATTTCTGACAAAAACCCACAGAGTAATTATAACGGGCTCCCCGTATCGCATTTAGTAGATATTCTGAGATTCCCATCTATGACGGCAGATTTTATAAGGTTCCCACCTATGATGGCAACAAAGGTTAACGTTCATATAAAGGTACCTATTCAATACAGACGGCGAGACATACTGATGTACTTAGTACAACAATACCGTAGCATAATAAATCCATATTAGCGTACGTTAAAGACTTGCACAAAGGCAAAAACATATTTGAAGATCTGGCCAAGATTTTATACTTCAACAATTAAGGGACAAAAAATTTTGGCGTGCTGATGGAATGTGAATTTCATCTAAGCTTACCGCAAAAGAGATCCTTTGTGGTACAACCCTTTTGGTTACGCACAGAGTATCGTATCGTGATGGTACAACTTTTGTTGTACTTACACGTACGATGGTAGCAACAATACAAGACATGCGCTTATCGTTGTTTGACAAGGAAAATTATTTACATTGGTCCGATTTGAGTGTTTAAGACCTTCTAGGTTTTACTTACTTAAACAGACTGCGATGGACACACCTTGGTGTTATGAAAATTATAATAATGGGATGGGTTGTTCACAGGGTGGTTCACTTGGAGACCTGGCTTCTTGTTGTGACCTCGTACTTTGCACGTGATAAGTCACAACAAGGCAACCCCAAAATTTCAGTTTGAGCAGTTGAGACCCAGGGTGACTCAATGTTGCTGAAATGTTGTAAAAAAATTTATCGTTAATGAAGAGGCACGTTGAAAGTTGTCCCTTTTATAACGATACTTTCCAGACTCCACATCCAGTTCTGGGGAGAGCTAGAGCAATTTGGGTTATTTATTGAGCGCCATTCTATTTTCTTAAAAAACAGAAAAAAAACTTAGAACGGGTAGCAAACATCTGATACCGCCGTGGGTTTACACAGGTTTGCTTACCTAATTTAACTACATATGACATAAGGGTTAGATGCACTTTGGCGAGGACCCGATATTTAATGTACAAAAAAATTTTTCTAACATTTAGAAAGGGGTGACGAGGTATGACATGATGATGTGAAAATATGATGCTGCTAGTTGTGACGATGCACAAAACCTTGGGCACGTAGTCTCTGACTACTTGCAGTAAGCCACAGGGAATTCCTTTCTCCGAAGTGATCAATTTCAGGTAGAGGTGTGCATGCTTAGAAAAAACGATGTTTCCAAGGTTTGACACCTGGGGCAGCAATTAGAGGCGAATGACTGATGATGACGAGATATTTATACAAACAAAAATAAAATAAAATGAAACGAAACCACAAGGGAGAATTATAATTTCTTCCATGACTTTGGCTACAGTTGACACCACTGTGCCAGAGCTAGAAAGGTTTCGTTTGAGTGTCATAATGAGTGACAATCGTTTACGAGAGGCCGCTCATTAGTGACGAAACAAAAGGGTTGACTTCCATAGTGATCCATGTCACGGTGTAGACGAATGGTTGCTAGGAGTCAAGGAATAACCGTTGGGGTTATACGGGCGTGGCAATGGAGTTTGTTTCCATGTTACCACTTTTTACAATGTCCTTTATATGGTAGTTACCTATGTGTTTACCAGAGATGTCGGACAATCGGTAAACCAGGTCTGAGATTTTCTTTAGGACTTTCGTCTTTACAAAACGGGGTGCCAATTTGGCAGAGAAGTACAGCGCACCTTGTGACAGAGTGTTGTTTCTCCTCCAGACGATGTCTTCTTCCTTGAATGTGACGTGCCTCCTGCGAAGGTTATACCTGTCGGCGCTCTTTTGGTGGGCCAATAGTAGAGCGTCTGTTACTTCACTATAGATAGCGGAGAGTTCCTCCAAGCGGTGGGCGTAATTTGCTGCGGGGTCTGCTGTGGAGGAAGGGACGGGTGGAAGGCAATTGTCAGGGTGTAGTGAACCGTGAACTACTTGTTCCATGCCGTGTTTGAGAAAAAATGGTGTATAGCCTGTAGCGAGGTTCACCGTGTTGTTCATGGCTGCTTGTATTCTGTCTAATTTTTTGCACCATGTGCGTTGATCTTTGCCAACCAAAATTGCCAGGGCCGTGTTTATGGTTTGGTTGTATCGTTCAACGGTGTTGTTCTGTGGGGTGTAAAGGGTGTTATAGAATACATCCTTTATACCATATTTAGACAAAAACTCTTTAAATTCCAGAGCTATAAATTGTTTACCATTGTCGCATATTATAGTACGAGGGGTACCGTAGGGTATGAAAATATGTTTTTCCAATAGATTGGTTATTGCTGCTGCAGTTGCCCTTTTCAGAGGAAACAACCAGCAGTATTTGGAAAAGATGTCCACTACGCTGAGTATATGCATGTAACCGGCGTAGCTTCTAGGGAAGGGTCCAATGAGGTCCATAGAAAAGGATTGAAGTGGTCTATCGGCACGCTTGGGGTTGCCCATTAGACCAGACGGTGGTGCCGTACTGTGCTTGTATGCCTTACAGATGTCGCACTTGGAGATGTATAAACGTACTTGTTTGAATAGACCCGGCCAATAATATCTTAAAGATATTTTTTTGAATGTTTTGAAAGTTCCAGGGTGTATGGAGTCTACGGCACTGTGGTTATCAATAATAACTTGTTCTCTATTTTCGAGAGGGACTACCTTTTTCCAGGCATAGTCCTCTAAGATTGACAGTGGAGGCTTGCAGTTGCGATATAGTTGTCCGTTCTTAATCATAAAATTCGGGAACTTTTGTGGGTTGTCACTGCATCCTCTAAAGATTTTTTGATACCATACGTCTTTTGTGGGGAGACTAGAATTGGGTAATTCGGCATTTAATGTTGCTATCTCGATCCTAGAAAGGGCATCCGGGACGATATTATCCGCGCCTTTACGGTGGATGACATCGAAGGTATATTGAGATAGGCGGGACGACCAGCGAGCCAATCTCCCAGAGGGGTTGTCTAGCGAGATCAGCCATTTTAGGCTGCTATGGTCTGTGACGACGGTAAACTTACTGCCCTCAATGTATCCGCGGAAATGTTGAATGGATTCCATGACTGCTAACAATTCTCTCTCGGTAATCCCGTAGTTTTTTTCGTGTTTATTTAGGGTACGAGAGAAGTATGCCACGGGGTGTTCGCCGTCCGTAAAATTTTGAGTGAGGACTCCTCCGATTCCGACGTTTGATGCGTCCGAATGGATCGTAAAGGGAAGATTGAAGTCGGGGCAATTCAGTACTGGGGCTGATTGAAGAGCCTCTTTCAGGGAGTTGAATGCTGACTCAGTCTCTGCAGACCAGGAAAAGTTACTGGTACCTTTACGGATTCCCGTGATTTTGTTGAGCGGCGCCGCGAGAGTTGAGAAGTTTTTTATGAATCTTCTGTAGTAACCGGTGAGTCCGAGGAAGGCTTTTACCTCTTTTGCATTTGTAGGTCGGGGAAAATTTGTCATAGCCGCTACTTTTGTGGGGTCTGTTCTTAGGCCTTCTTCGTCTACTATGAAACCCAAGTATCGTAGGCGGTGCCTGCAGAATTCCGATTTCTTCAGGTTGATAGTCAAACCGGCCTGTTTGAGTTGTTGAAAAACCTTCTCTAGAATAAGTATATGTTTTTCAAAGGTATCGCTAATGATGATCAGGTCATCCAGGTAGCAAAATAAATTGTTATCAAACTCTGGGCCAAACAATTTATCCATGAGTCTTTGTAGTTCTGCTGGGCTGTTTTTTAAACCGAAGGGTAGTCTTTTGAAATGGAACATACCCCTGCCAGGCACCACGAAGGCAGTCTTTTCGCAGGAGCTGGGATCCAAAGGTATCTGCCAGAATGCTTTGCTTAAGTCTATGGATGAGATGTATTTAGCGTTTCGAAGTCTGTCCAGGATGGAGTTGACCAAGGGGAGCGGGTAGGCGTCTGATATTGTACATGCGTTGAGGCGTCTGCTGTCGAGGCAGAAACGGGCTGAGCCGTCTTTCTTTGAAACTAATAAGGTGGGGTTGGTCCATGCACTGCGGCTGGGTACCACCACTCCCAGTCTTAACATATCGTCCAATTCTTTTTCCAGCGTTTTCAATTTTTGTGGAGCTAGGTTGTAATACCTTTGTTTGATTGGGGGGCCTGTTGTTTTTATATGGTGATGTACTAGGTTGGTTAAGCCTAAACCGCACCTTTCGAAGGAGATGGATTCATACTTGTTGATCATTTGATTTAATTGTATTGTTTGTAAGGGGTTCAAGTTTTCGTAGGGTATTACCGTACGGATTTCGTTTACTTGGGGAGTGACGGAGGGGTTGTTAAACAGTTGCGGGGCAATTTTGAAAGCCATCCAAAAATCCACTCCCAAGATGAATTTCTGTGTGATTGTAGGTACAACTAGAAACTTGATCCAAACTGTTTTTTGGTCGCAATTGATCGGTAGGGTTAGAGAACCGATGACGAGTTGTGAAGTGTTGTCTGCCGTGGTAACATGTGAAGAATGTTTTCCCATTTTAAAACCACAGTTTGTGAATAAGGTGTGGGCGTTGTCGCCCAGGCAGCTGACAGAGGCGCCGCTGTCTAGGAGACCTGAAAAAACCACGTTGTTTATGGAAAAATGCGCGAAGGGTCTACCGTCTATTGCCTGTTTGCAGCAAACTGTAGAGAGGGGTAAGGCCTGTTTAAAAAATTTGACGTGTTCCAACCACTCCGACCATTCCTTTGGCCTATGGGAGGGATGGTCCGGGGGGTTGGGGTCTAGTTTTTTGTCTTCCTGGCTGTCCAATTGGGAGGGGGTCTGGAGAAATCCATAGGGGGTTTGATGAATCTGAGATCCGGGATGGACGTTTCGGTATTGTCTTGGCGTGGTCTTTTGCCAAACTTCCTCCCTTCATCTCTTCTTGGAGAACGATCGACGGATCGCCTTTTGTTAGAATGGGTGTCTTTGGAGGATAAAAGTTTTGCTTGTTTAAAGCAGGCGGCTTGGGAGTGACCAATCTTGTGGCAAAAAGAGCAGGATTTCTTTTCGTTGTGCTCCGGTTTTATGCCGGACGAAGTGCTTGGGCGAAAGTTTTCTTTGGGGAATCTTTCGTCTCTCTTCCGATCCTGGTATGCCTCTAGTAGCTGGCAGACATCTTTCAGTTGCTCCAGCGTGGCAATTTTCTGAGAAGTAATGATGTTTTCGTATCTGGGGAGAAGACCGTCGATTAAAACCGGGAGAAGTTCCGCTTCAGGGACAGGTTGGGTGAGCTTTATATTGATGGCCTCTGCCCTCTGTGTGAATCTAGCAACAGGCTCTCCGGAGTGCTGCTTGATAGCGAGTAGGGATAGCCTGACTCTATGTTGGGCCTTTTTTTCTCCGAAACTGGATAAAAGTGCCACCTTGAGTTCCCTCCATGAGTTTGTTTTTCTCTTATGTATCCTGTGCCAGGTAAGCATTTCAGGAGCGATGAGGTCTATGAAGTTCCTGTGTAGAATACTTTCGGGGATTCCTCTGACTTGGGCTGTTTCTTCTATTCTGTTGATGAAATCCTCCACATCCGTGAGTCCGTTGTATTTCGTCTTCCAGGTTGTCAAATCATATATTTTCGTCTGTTCCTGGGCTTGTACCACCAAGGGTTTTGCTTCGGAGACTGTGAGGGAGGTAGAGATGATTTCTGAGGTGTCTTCCTGTTGAAACTGCAACTTCCTGATGTACTTTTTGTTGTAGAAAGAAGCATATTGAATAAGGCATTTTTTGGATTTATTCCTGGGAGAAATCTTTCTACTTCTCAGGGCCTGTAGTAGTTCTTCCTTTTTTGACGTAGAAATGTGGGGGATTATACCCAGCGTGACTTGAGGGACTTCCATAGTGTATAGGGTCGTGTCAGGGTGACCTTACGTTGGGAGAAAAACGAGAACTCGACTCTTTATCCGTAATTGGAAAGAAATTTTTGCCAGGGATTGACCACTGGGGACGTATATATATTTTTTTTTTTACAAAATGCTTCTGCGAAAAAACGCGTATTTGTAAGTGTTTGGGTTATTTGAAAATTTGGGCAGAGGTTTGCCTCTGGCCACGTGCTTTTTAGGAAAAATCCAAGCGTTTTGGAAAAAAAATTTCGAAAATTAAAAAATCGAAAAAAGGAAAAAATCGGAAAAATTTTCAGAGTCCGAAACTGGAGAAAATTTGAGCAGCGATTTTCCTCTGGCCATGCGTTTTTAAGAAAAAATCCAAGCGTTTTGGAAAAAAATTTCGAAAATTAAAAAATCGAAAAAAGGAAAAAATCGAAAAAATTTTCAGAGTCCGAAACTGGAGAAAATTTGAGCAGCGATTTTCCTCTGGCCATGCGTTTTTAAGAAAAAATCCAAGCGTTTTGGAAAAAAATTTCGAAAATTAAAAAATCGAAAAAAGGAAAAAATCGAAAAAATTTTCAGAGTCTTAAACTGGAGAAAATTTGAGCAGCGATTTTCCTCTGGCCATGCGTTTTTAAGAAAAAATCCAAGCGTTTTGGAAAAAAAAATTTCGAAAATTAAAAAAATCGAAAAAAGGAAAAAATCGAAAAAATTTTCAGAGTCTTAAACTGGAGAAAATTTGAGCAGCGATTTTCCTCTGGCCATGCGTTTTTAAGAAAAAATCCAAGCGTTTTGGAAAAAAAAATTTCGAAAATTAAAAAAATCGAAAAAAGGAAAAAATCGGAAAAATTTTCAGAGTCCGAAACTGGAGAAAATTTGAGCAGCGATTTTCCTCTGGCCATGCGTTTTTAAGAAAAAATCCAAGCGTTTTGGAAAAAAAAATTTCGAAAATTAAAAAAATCGAAAAAAGGAAAAAATCGGAAAAATTTTCAGAGTCCGAAACTGGAGAAAATTTGAGCAGCGATTTTCCTCTGGCCATGCGTTTTTAAGAAAAAATCCAAGCGTTTTGGAAAAAAAAAATTCGAAAATTAAAAAAATCGAAGAAAGGAAAAGTCGAAAAAATTTTTCACAAGTTTTCGTGGAAGTAATTTGTTTGAGAATTCAACAATATCTTGGGGGCATGGTTTCATTACGCGGCTTCCTATAGCCTGATTTTATACAGCACCAATTTTTTGGTATTTACACGCGAATTCCCTTCGTCTTTTCGACAAGATATTACCTTCTTTGTCAATTGACAAGGTATTATAGTGTCAGATGTCAAGGAATCCACGTCAACGCGAATTTAGTATTTTTTGCATTATTCGAATGTGATTCGGCATGACCCGGTTTCAGCAGACGACAGAGTCAAAAATACTTAATTGTCAAATGACAGAAAGAATTTAAATCCACTTGTTCCCTAGGTGTCAGCAAGTGTCCGTTTAAGAGACGTACCAGCGTGCTGCAATATAGTATATTATTAAAAATATTTAGCACTTTCGAGACCAAGCGGATGATTTGTTTATCATGTACATGATTTTAATTGTTGAATAAATTCTTCTTTAATTTGTGTTTATTTCCACTATTCACTTGTATTGAAAATAGCAATTTTAATCGGCCGACACTTTGTAATCACTGTATTATTCGCAGCGACAACTTCCTAGGTTGGGCACCTTGCGTTGGAATACCGGTAATATTTTGTCGAGTGACGAGTCACAAATGATAAAATCGCGCCCGTAATAATTTAAATTGTGATTCGAAATTACGTTCGCGCCGAGATTCCTGTTGGAAGTGCTAGACAATTGGGAATAAACAATACATCATAATAACATTTCAGAGTTTACAATTGTTGCTTGGGAACGAGGCCGTGGTGGAACAGAAAAAAATTTAAATGGCCCCACGTTTAGCGCCAGTGTTAGCGTCAGCGTGCGTGCTGATGCTATCGGCAGGGTTGGAGAAAGCTCCCACATATTTGGTACAAATTAGTTGCTGTATCTGCCCCAAATAAAAACTAGCTCAGGTTCGGTGCAAGCAGGGTTTCTTTTAACCTCAAGGCTAGTGCTTGTGGTTCGGAACTTCACGCTTCTCCATCCCCCCAGGGCCTCTCTCGACAAGCAAAACACGGTAGGTTATCACATAAATAGTTTATTCAATTCTAGGAGACACAATAATACATAAGAGGAACGATCCTAGCTGAAAGTTAGTTTGAACGTCAGTCTCTGCTCTCTACACGCGTGGTTAGGGCTTCAAAACATTTAATTGCACACAAAGGGTAACATGGTAATTGACTCACGTTTGGTTTATGGGCCAACAGCGGCTTTACGCACTTGTTCTCCCGGTCTCAGCAGCGTCCATGCGCGGACACCGGAAGTGCACAACCGGCGAAACTGAACTTGTGTCGCACATGTTCGCGCGGGACGTGGGCCCGGGAAGCTCGCTTGCTGAAGACTGGTTTGAATGGCCGTGTCCGGCGCGTCTCCTGATCCGTGGGTCGCGGGAGGGGTGATGCGCCTGCGCATTACCGTCCCGCGGTGCAACAGTATTTTAGGGCTCGATTCGCTGACTGTCGAAACATGACGGTACTTAAGACTCGATTCCTTATTCTTGTAACGTAACAGTATGTACATTAGGGTGGGTCACGACTGTAGGGGGATTTTTTTTTTCTTGTTTTGATTTGTCTAATAGTGATAAAAGGGTATTAAATGGAGATATAAAATCACGTAATTTTTTTAAAAATATTTGGATATCATCTTCTTCCTCCGGATTGACTTAAATTTCACATAATTGAGTAAAACCCGCCCTTGTTAAATCTTAACAAAATGTTAGATAAACCATTAAAAATGAATTATTTTTAATAAAACACGAAAAAGAGGGAATATCTTAATTTGTTTATTAAAAAATATCTTTGAATATAACTCAAATTATCTCAAGGCAGTGTATTCAAATACCAGCAAAATCATTCTTACTCTCAAATTTCGGCATTATTTTGTGAAACTCAATTTTGGGACTTTTTGTAAATGATTTCGTCAAAATTTACTACATTTGCTACGGAAGATTACAAAAAATATGGTTTGGTAAAAAAATTAAAAAAAAACATTTTTCAAAAAAAATTAAAAATGTTCAAAACTTTAAAGTGAATCCGGAGGAAGAAGATCGTATCAGAAAATTGAAAAATTTTAAACACATCACATAAAATGGTTATAACTTTTAAAATAATGCGAATTTCGAAAAATCCTTTTAAGGGGATATTTTTGAATATTTAAACTTTGAAAATATGAAGATTTTTTTTTTCTTAACTAGAATACCCCCTTAAAGGGTTTCGAAAATTGAATTTTGATTGAACAATCATTGTTTTGCAAAATGCCATTCTCAAATTGTGACATTTTTGACAGTTTCGCAAGAGTTTTTGTTATGATTAAAAAACTTTTCAGATATATTGTCATGTGGTTGTAATAATCCAGAAACCTTCTCCAGGGTGGAAAAAGGTATTTGAATATTTTCAAACATTTCCTATGCTTAATATAGCAAAACATAGATCACTCATATAAATATTTATTAGTAAGCATATTTTGATTTTTATTTATATATATAGATAATATGACAAATACAATGTAATACGTCGAGGATAAGCTTAAATAGGGGGCGTATACGTTATGGCCCAGTCAACATTAGTTTCTAACTAGGCAGTGCCTGTTCTATGAAGCTAATTATGACATGATGTTTCGTTGTTTTCGTATTGAAAAATTGTACAGATTTTTTAATAACATTCTATGAATTCATTTGAAAAAAATAACAAAGACACTACAGGCGAATAGAATAAAAAATTTTGGAAAAAATTTAATTTGAGAGAAAAACAAAGCCAAAGATACAAAAAGGCGCTCGTTATAAATAATCTGAAGAAATTTTTTAATAATATTTCCAAATCTATGCTGCCTAAAAGTAATATCTATTTGCTATTTTTGGTGCGAAGGATGACAATTCAGACAGTTTCAATTGTGAAAGGATTTTGTTGTATATATTTTTATTCCGGAGTACGAAAAAACCTTTTGTTATTTCGCCGTGTTGCTCGTTGGAACAGAAAGGTCACTGCCCTTACTCCTTGATGCTTGTATTCGGCTGTTATCGCTTTTGTTTTTATTTTTATGAACATAGATTATTCTTTTGTTCTTACAACACTGTCGAAAATCAAATACATCATATTACATCATATATCCTTGAAGAGAGCGTCGCTCGAATATCTATAAGCTTTCATTTTAAATAATATGTAAAAATAGATTTCTCTGCCTTTAATAACTTTTAAAAAGTGCCTAACCAAAATAATCAGAATATTTTTATCTATAATCCTAAGTTTAACTATGTTTTTATTCAATTTTTTACGAGAAAAACTCTCTTTTTATAACTTTTGAAGGTTATTCCCATCAACGTAATATATCATTGAAGAAGAAGATAACGCTTTTAAATCTAAATGAAAATATGAAAGAAAACAAGACACAGAAAAACAGAAAAAGACCATGGTCGCAACTGGGACACGAACCCAGACCTCTCGTCTAACCGGGACGGCGCGTTTTCCAATTTCGCTATTGCCACCTTCTGTCAAACCGTCATATTTGTCAATCTCATATTTCAAATATTTAGAATCATTAATATTATCTTCAACTAGTTCTAGTCCCAGTTGCGACCATTGTCTTTTTCTGTTTTTCTGTGTCTTGTTTTCTTTCATATTTTCATTTAGATTTAAAAGTGTTATCTTCTTCTTCAATGATATGTTTTTATTATTTACTAATTGGTACCTGGCATGCTTTGCTATGCTATTTAATAAATGAACTGTTTCTCTCTATGAAATTTCCCGGAAAAATATATCAACATCGTTTCCACGGCAATGATTTGTTTTGCTTAGCAATAACTCGCTTTTCTTTGGGACAGAAAACGTATAATAAATATAATATATTCATATTTATAATTTCATAACGCCCGAACTTATCATTTTATACAGCTTATAGTACTCGCATATAATTTAGCTTTCTATTGGTAAAATAATTTTAGGAATCGTTTTATTGTTTTATGCGTGGAAGCGTAACAAACAAACACATGCAGTTTTGCATTTATAATATTAAGTATAGATTGTACGTAATGCTTGTTTGTCACCCCAAAGACATAAGTTACAAATGCCATAATATATGTTTATACTCAACTAAATGTAATTTAAAAGTTTAAGTATATTTTGTCAAAGGACTGTAATGAAAGCCTGCATTTTCTGAAGTTGAGATGAGGTCTCAAAGCGGATGAATATGATTCATACATCGTACTTTCACAGACTTATTTTGGTATCTACGGGGGTGATTTCAAAGGCTCTGTAATAATAATTAAGTAACTTGCATATTCTTTATACTCACATAATTTTACCTTTTCATAAACCTGAATGCGAACTTTGAATAAATATTTCAAAGGGCTAGAAGTATTACACGCACGACATTAATAACTTTTTACTGATAACGCTCTAGTATCAAGATGTTTTAACAAATTATTTTACGTGGAATTTCTAAGTCAATGCAAATATTATTACGATTTCCATTATGAACTAGGTAGCCTTGACATATTACTTAAGCTGCCATGGACCAAGAGGTCACACAATAATGTTTTAAAGAGTTTTTTTTTTTGACTTAATAACGTCTTATAAATCGATGAACACCGGCTGCACTCACGAAAAAGCATGACTCATTGTTACGTTGTCACATTGTCACGTTGTCACGTTGTCACGTTGTCACGTTCCACCTGACCCGAGCGTGCAAGCGAGAGCGCGGAACAAGCGTTCGGCTGACGCATCGGCGTGACGCATCTATTTCTCTTCCACCCCATCGTTATTATATGACGTTATCACGTAAAATTATCGTCCGTAAACCGATTTTACAGACAACCAAATTTTTTGAGACAGATTCTAGTCAGAAGGTAGGAAAATTTCCGTTTTGCAATTAAATTCAAAGAAGAGAATATTTCTGATATATATCCGAAAACTTATAATAATGTAAACATATAATTATTGAAATATTAAAATTTTGAATGCAAACATAAAAAAGTTTTAAAAACTAATTTTTTTTTTTTTTTTTTACAGTTAATACCGCACAAGAGTCCCAACTGCTCCCGTCTGGAGCCAGTGAGACTATGGCATCCCCAATCGGGGTATGTTGTGAGGCTGAAGATAGTGGGGAGGGGAAGGAGATAGGGAAGGGGAAGGTGGGGAAGTACCTGGCTATTCAGATCTGGTCACTAAACACGGCAAAAATTACAGATAACGAAGAAAAAGAAAAACACATACATATTTTATAACACAAATGTATTACTAACGCAATGGTTACCTAGCTTTATTGTCGTTCATAGAAAGTAATAATAAAAATTTAGCTTCACAAATTTTTCCAAACTGCCGTCTGAAATTTTAGTTTCGTAGAGGAGCACATTTTAATATTTATATTATTAAATTTTTGATTTGTATATAAAGCGTCGTGCTTTCTCTTTCTATAACTGTTTAGAACATTTTTCTCACTATTGAATAATTCCCTCTCGTCAAATAATATTAATAATATTATATTTATTAAATATTTATATCAATATTACTTAAAAACTGTTCTCATGCTCTAGCTCTTCCTATTACCATAATTTTCAATTTATCTTTATCTACAGGTTGTTTTCCTGAAATTTGGAAAAGTAGCTTTATAATACCTTTTTTTAAAAAAGGTGAAAAGAGTCAAATTGAAAACTATAGACCTATATGTATAATGTCATCACTCCCCAAACTCTTTGAAAAGATTGTATTAAGTAAAATCATGCATCAAATTAAACCACATACATCAACATTTCAACACGGTTTTATGCCAGGCAGATCTACATCATCTAATTTATTGCTTTACGAAAATTTTATTTCTAATGCACTGTCCAAGGGTCATCTAGTTCACACAATTTATACTGATTTTAGCAAAGCTTTTGATACTGTTTCTCATCGCATTTTAATGGAAAAATTAGAACGCTTGGGAATAAGCGGCAACTTTCTCGAATGGCTTAGAAGTTACCTATCGCGTAGAAAACTCTCTGTAAAAATTACTTCCACAACTTCTTACACTTTTTTTGGTTTAAGTGGGGTCCCTCAAGGTTCCCACCTAGGACCAATTCTTTTCCTACTATTTATTAATGACTTTTCATTAATTTTTGATAATATTCACTTTCTTCTATTCGCCGACGATCTAAAAATGTTTAAATCGATCGAATATTCTTCTGATTGTTTGGCTTTTACAAAGTAACCTAAATAAACTTTATGAATGGTGCATCGTAAACAAATTATATCTTAATATCAACAAACGCCAAACGATCAGTTTCCATAGGTCTAAAACCCCTTTATTATTCGACTACTCAATTAACAATGCCATTCTAAAAAGAGTCTTTGAATTTAACGATCTTGGTGTTATCTTTGACTCCAAATTACGCTTCTTGAATCACATTATTAGCATTACCAGTAAGGGATTACAAATGCTTGGATTTATTCTGAATCGCTAAAGACTTCAATAATATAAAAACCATAAAATTACTGTACACGTCTTTGGTTAGAAGTGAGGTTGAATACAATTCAAGCATTTGGTGTCCTCATTTCAATTCTCATTGTTTACAGATTGAAAAAATTCAAAATAAATTTTTACGTTTTATTAATTTCAAAATTGCTATTCCTATTATTGAAATTAATTATGTCAATTTACGCAGTAAACTTTACTTATCGAAATTTTCTGAAAGGCGAATAATATTTGATCTCCTGTTACTCTATAAAATTATTCATTCAAGGTTGGACTGCCCTGACATTATAAATTTATTAAGAATACACATACCTCCAAAACACACAAGGCGAAATATCCTATTCCACAACAATAATTTCGCCACGAACTCTGTATTAGAAAGAATACATAGATTGGGCAATGAATTAACTGATGTCGCTGATATATTAATTTAATTTAAACTTTGAAACATTTAAAGCCAAATTAGTCCATCACTTTTTAGGTGTTAATAATGAATGAGAAATCATTTTTTTTTTTCAATTTTGTTTTTTTTTTTTTATTGTTCATATTCTAGATGAAAACAACGAGTAGGTTATTGTAAAATTAATGTGTTTTGATTTTTTTTAATGTTTTTGTTGCTTGTAGGTATATGGATCATACCTACGAGTTCTCTAAAGTCATCGAAGTAAAATTGCATTAGATATATTCTTATTTATTCTATGCTTTATTTATATATTTAAATATTTTGTAATATTTTTTTATGGTTTTGTTATAAATGAAATTTGTATTGTACATGTAAAAGCCCAATAGGGCGTCAATAAATAAATACATAAATATTTAAAACTTTACATAAAGAATTTAAAACTTTATTAGGATTAAATTATATCAACGGACCTACTTTTATTTTTGTAACAATTTTTATGTTTATTTTTATTAATAATTTTTTTGGGACTTTATCCCTATATTTTTACTGCAACTAGTCATATAGCAATAAATTTATCTTAAGCCCTTCCTCTCTGAATTTCTTTTATAATCTTCGGATGATTAAATCACACACAACATATATTTACCCATCTTGTACCACAAGGTACCCCTATTGCTTTAATATCTTTTATAGTAATTATTGAAACTATTAGAAATGTAATTTGCCCAGGTACTTTAGCTATTACTATTGCAGTAAAGGAGATATAACGATTTCTATGAGACCTATGTAAGCTGTTCCAAAAAGCGAACAATAAGCCTAGGGTGTTGAAAGATGTTTAAAGAAAGATAAAGCTAGTTTTATTAATTTTTAACAAAATTGGGGCAATACTGAAAAAAAAAACAAATCAATCTTCACAGAACAAAATATTACCTACTCGCGCAAACTTTGTACGTATTTAAAATGCAAGATAGTGTAAAATCTCTGTTCAAAAGACGTTTGTTTCTTTGCCGGGTTTTCTCATTTCCGTTCCCTTTGTTTTTCCGCTCGATTGATTCCAAAGTAGAATCCAGTGCGCTGCATCTCACCACCCCCACCAACACCAGCCACCCACCCCTCCCCACTTCCTCTGGCGGCGGCTGGGGGATGCTATTTGAATGATACCTCGTTTTTATTTGATTCTTCAATGCGACACATCTGAGTGTGCATGCGAGTGTAACGTAATTAAATTTGCATTTGCACAAGCGATGCGCATTTCTAGTTCGATCACTTCTTTTTCCTTGATTCCTTGATTTCCCATTGTGTATGTTAACCAAAAAAATATTCCAAAGTAAAAAGTAAAAATAAATACAGTTTAAAAATTGTATACATTCACAGCCTTACTAAAAAAAATCGTGAAAATTTTATTCAATTGATAAACGACCGCGGATGGGATCACATAACTAATTAAAAAATTACAAAAAAATGTTCATAGAAAGACACTCGTATTTATATTGCTTACACAGCCAGAGGTGGTTGTTTATCTATTGTACACGCTTGTTTTATTAATAATACTTAACCAATTTTTAAAATTTTTCCAACGTATTTAATGCCTTGTTTATTTCATATTTTTGAAGATGTCGTAAGAACAAATACTTTTATGGAAACAAGATAAAATTTCCTTATATATGTTTGTATTTGAAATATTCTTTGGCGTTTAAAAATTGCTATCTTTTAAGCTTTAAATGTGAAACAATTAAAAAAAGCTAACAACAAATTTTTAAATCGAAATGTAGAGAAATTAAAAGACCAAACAAAATTTTAATAAGGTCATTTTATTTAATGAATTTGGAAGGAAACAATCACCTCATTTTTTTATCCTTAAAACAACACAATTTTTTTTTTTAAATTTTGAGTCCTAAAAATAACCTAAAAACAAACTGACAATTCGAACGGATTGTTTACATCACTCTAAAGGCGTACATTTCTTCGATATGTTTACCAACACATGCAAACATCACTTTTAAGAAGTACTCTGATAAATAGCCAATAAAATTAAAAATCACAACGTCTGTCTGAAAAAATTTTTTTAATTTTTTTATTGGTAACAGATAGAATTTTTTATTGCACGGTCGTTGTACTAACATACCGTTTAACGGTTGGGAAGTAATTTTTTTTAGTAAGGCTGTTAATGTTTCAAAGACCCAATCATTTTGATTAAGTCTAAAAGGGATCGAATTGAAAATCTAGCCCCCTTCAACTAAGAAGCAATCTTCAAAAGTAAAAGGAAGCAATCTTCCGAACAGGTCCTCCATTGATATATTTGGTCTAAGTGACCAGCTCAGGCACGAGGGCTCTATCAATGCCAGAGTTAAATTAGCCTCTGAGCGTACAACACTATAGGGTCAGCAGATACTTTAATAGTATACAAATGCTAACCCTGTACAAATTGCAAGTGCGCCCCACGGTTGAATTTGGCAGCCAACTCTGATCTGGAGCCCCAAAATACCTGAAAAAAAAAACCTCGACCCTGTGCAGAAATGGGTGGTCCGCACGATTCTCCTATCTTAACAAATGAATTGCATTCTCTAGAGCTCATTAGTCACAGCTGTCCTTATTCTACGGGTATTTCAATGCAAAATGCTCCGATGAACTAGCGATATAGATCCTCTAGGCACCGGTGCACCGTCGTGAAACACGCCAAATACGTGCCCAACAGTTATGTACACGATTGACATTGACCGGTCAGTGGTTGAGTGGGCATGGCGTTTGGGTCCCACCCGGGCGTCCTCGGCGGGATTCCTCGGCTGGCTAAGTCCTCCATCACAATACAAGCAACATCTTCGGCTTTCTGTGGTGGTAGTAGGAGATTTTCAAACATTGTTGAGTTATTCGTAACCCGGAATATTTGTCTTTCTTTAAAAAATAAAATAAAATAAAATTTGTCACATGAGAACGAGTCGTTTCTACGGCCACTATATTTCCTTCATCATACAACATCTCTTCGGCCTCTTCAAGACCCATGGCCACTCCTTCCTCTCCCACACAGCATCTTCAAAGGTGACACAGGCTCTGAGGAAAATTATCTTCCTCGGGACATCGTGTGTGGAGTTAATGTAAAAAAGAGAAATAAGATGTGTATAAAGCCTTGAACATTGGCTAACAAAACTGCGATATAATACATTATAAACATCACATTTGCCATCACAGGTACGCGCATATAGTGATACTAATTTCTTTTAACGGCATCTTTCGCCTCTACCATTATTTCTTCTCGCCTAATACGTTTCTTTCCTTATTTTTCATCTGTCTGTTCTTTGAGTTTCTCGTTTCTGCAACTTACTTCCGAAGAATTTTTTTCCATTCCTTGCTTTATAATAAATACTAAACACTTTTGTTTACCAACAGATGTTCCATTTTCATGAGTAGTTTTTAGATCTGCAACAATGTATTATGTATTTACGTTAAAACATATTTTTTACTTAAAAAAAATGCTTTCAATATAGTTAATTTCAAAAAATTAGTTAAATAAACGACGACATTTAAAACGATGATTATTAAAA
Organism: Glyphotaelius pellucidus; assembly: GCA_936435175.1. Taxonomy (NCBI): domain Eukaryota; kingdom Metazoa; phylum Arthropoda; class Insecta; order Trichoptera; family Limnephilidae; genus Glyphotaelius; species Glyphotaelius pellucidus. Next base: position 9,400,710 of record OW386551.1, on the reverse strand, counting down.
TGAAACTTAAGTACAAAAATAAATATATATTAATATAATAAGTTATAGATAATATTCAAACCCCTCACTGAAAACTACGGAAAAGTATGCAATATAAAAATGCAAGATGCTGTGTAGAGAGTCTTTTCAGGGAAAGGAAGGAGAGGAAGTTCTGGGAAGAAAAACGGTAGTAGAGGTGTTCAGGAGTGATGAACGTATGAATCCATTCCTCCTACTGCGGTGCAAGGCCGTGACAAGAGAGTCTGGCTGGAGATGTCAAAAGATCTCCCTCAACCAGTCACTACTTATACGGCCCTCCACTCATTGCCTATACCTAGACAAACTCCACCCCATCAATCGGGTACCTATGCTAAGTCATTAAACGCAGCAAACGACTTGGGGTGACCTATGGCAGGGGTGTTAGTTATCCAATAAATGGTTCCCGGGGCGGCGGTACCCATACCCCTCTTTCAAATTGAAATGATCAGAATTAACAAGATCAGAAGCGAATGATTTATTTTCTTTTGAATGTATCACGCTTGACCAAGATATCTTCATATATAAAAATCTCACGTAACGATGTTTGTTCGAGATAAACTCCGAAACTACTAAACCGATTATGATGCAATTTACTAATTGTGTATAATTTGGTCCGACTTAAGAACAAAGGATAGTTTTTATCTCGCTTATTGACACAAATATTTATTATTGCGAATTAAATGTTTGTTATAAGAAAATGCTTTGTAATTATTTGTAAGGTCCTTTAGTTTCTGACAGATGGCATTGTGAGTTAATTTATTAACATAAAACTTGATCAATTAGGTTGGGTTAGGTTAGGTTAGGTTGTGTTTCGATTTCACGTCACAGCAATGCGTGGCCTGGTCAGCTAGTATGTATAAACATTTTTGGAATTTATCTACGATTTGATAAAAAATAATTTGAAAATGTTTGTAGTACCTACAGGGGAACCAATTTACAAAGTTTAAAATCACCGTTTTCTTTATAAATTCAAGGTGAATTAGTAATGTCAAATTTCTATGGATCTTTTTTCCCTTCAATCCAGTAAAAGCTATCCCACCTAATAAAACCATTTTGTATTTTTTTAAGTCAAGTCGTTGTTTTTCGTTTATCCCATATTACGTAATCACAGCAAAGTAGATTGTTTACTTTAGCCATCGTTTGCGGAAAGACTGCTTCTTCCGCAAACACAGTTATCTGTACAGAACCGTGGCACATACGCCCTAGAAACTAGCCCCACCACACGTTTGCTTGCTTTAGAAGATTTTGCAACATCCAGACTTCATTTCATTTTCTTAATCTTTTCTTAACCCTCTATTCTAGTTTATTCTAACCACCTACTTCAGTTTATGCCTGCACTCTCGACGTATTAATTTAATTAATTTTCGCGATATAACAGCGCTAGTAGGTGTTTGTTAAAATACTTCAATTATTACGAGGCCTGCAGGGCAAGGATAGTAGTAATTGTGTCGTATTATGTTCATGGTTAGTTACCAAGAAGGATTATTCGTCACTAGTTTAATATCATTTTCTGTGTTGGAGACAGTGTGACGCTTAGGGGATTTTTACTCTGCCACTATTCGCGTATTAGACGTAAATGTTTTAAGCTGTGATGTTGTTAAATATTAAATAACCCCCTAGGCCTTGGGAATATTTTTCTGTATGTCAAAATATTCACGCTTTGCATTAAATTCGAATAAACGAAATATTTCTGACGTATCCGAAAATTAAAAACTGTTTTTGAAAGGAGATAAAAAACACTTTAAGTTTTGAAATTTGAAATAAACACATAATTTTTGAAACATAAAATGTTTTAAAACAAACAAAAAAAAGTTTTTTTAAATGACTCACCTTATTTTTTTTGTAACTAAAATTACTGATTGTGAAAAAATGCTAACATATTTTAGAAGACGGCCGAGTAAGGCTCTTGACTAGCATTTCGAAGGTCGCGGGATCGAAACCCGGCGTGGCAAATAAATAAATAAATTTTATTTGATTAATTTGTGTTATTTCACAATTTATTCATTTAAAATAATATAAAGTATATTTGCAGTACGTTCCAGAGTGGAAGATACTCTCAGTATCGCCCTGGTGTAAGATCACCATTTAGAATAGAAACGTTGCTTGAAATGGCTTTAGCCGTGTTTGGTGACCAGATCTGAATAGCCAAGTACTTCCTACCTTCCTCTTCCCCATCTCCTTCCCCTCCCCACTACCTACTACAGCCTCACAACATACCCCAATTGGGGATGCCATAGTCTCACTGGCTCCAGATGGGAGCAGTTGGGACTCTTGTGCGGTATTCATATAAAAAAAATCTTTATTGAAAATTTACCGTTTTCGTTTGTAGCCGGGCCGCTCCATTCTCCGTAATACCTGACACGCACTGCTCCTAACTATATTTCAAGGTTGAATTTGAACCTACAATTTTGGGAACGTATTTTCCATAAATATAGGAAGATTTTTAACCAAAAAAGTAATTTAAAAGATAATTCGGATCGTTTGGACCGACCCCCTTTTAAGCCAGTATTAATCTTGAATCTTTAAAAAAGCGACATTATTCAATTTGTACGTGCACATCACTTAAATTTCAGCCTCTACTGCCGCGTAATTGAAAAAAACATCTTTATTTTTTTCTTATTCTTCTTAGACAAAATAATTTATCTTGTCAGATTTGGCTTTGTATCCGGATACGGAAGATTGTATTTAAGCCGCAAATATATGTATTTGTGGAAATAATATATATTATTCGGTGGGATTTTGGTATCTTCCCAGTGACATCTCAGCGCTTTCAGAAATCCTGCTAGAATTATTTATCAAACGCCTGTTTAATATCTTTTGTTTGACAATACATTATTTAAACAAAGGAATAACACTAAGGTATATTTTGGTATTATTCAAATTACATCAAAAAACATTCAAACAATAACGTTGTTTGATTTTACGACAAAGAAGAATAGAGAGAAAAAAGCGAGATTGCCGCCGAGACACGTTTGAAAGAAAGTACGGCTTTTAAAAGTTAATTTTATTTTTATAATTAAAACTTATAGTTTTTTTCATAAGCCCTATGACAGTTTTCTTTCTAAAAGTTGTGATTTTCATTTCGAAAGCAATCTGAATAGTTTACACTCGTGAATAAATCATACCGTACACTTTGAGTAATAACTGTCTGTGGCATGTATAATATATGCTGTGTCATCAGACAGCGTGAGCAAAAACATGAAAATATGATTTGTTTTTCTTTCAACACTTCTTATTTCGCGGAACGTATGTAATATAAAACTACGCATTGTTAAAAAATTGAAAAGTTTGAATAAAAAATATGGTACTTTGAAATATTAAAGCAGCTAAATTAATATTTCAAAGTATGGCGCGTCGTGATGGAAATTGCTGATTGAGAAACATGCTCAACAGGTATCCAATCATTGATCTGGAAATACCATCCTGGAAAATCTGTGCAAATTTCATGACATTTCCAATTTATTTGCGAGGTTATGTTACTATGTTGCTTTGGGATAAAATTGAATTTAAGAGAACATAATAATAACTACGCACTATTGAACTCATTTTGCTGTCCGATGATATTTGTTTTAATTAAAAACGAAAAAAAAAAAGTTTCTTTCGTACACCACTACAGATCACATTGCTACGCACGATAACAGGATCACCATGCGTAGCATATATTATTTAAAGAATTCATAGATGTAGAAAATTTGGTTTTAATACATAAAAGGATCTAAACCCCCTCCCTCGATCCGGAAATCTTAGTATGGCCCGCGGGCGAAACTTAAACAATTCAAATTGCCCCCGACGGTAAAAAAGTTCTCCGCCCCTGCTCTACCAAATCAAATAAAAAATAACAAAAATGAATATTTTAAAACCTATGGTAAAAACATGGCTGAGAAAATACGTCAAAATCAACTTGCAAACATACAAAGACAATGTTTAAAAAAAAAAAAAAACTACGCATTATTAAAAAAATATTAAAAAAACTCAGAACAAGAAACCCTAATGAGAGGTACTATGAAATCCCCTAATAAGGGGGACTATGAAATCTGTGAATTTATTTTTATATTACGTTTTATATTTATATCAATTTAAAATTTTGTCATAGAAACTAAATAATTTTTTTTTTATTAATAATTCTTATTTCCGAATGCAAATTTTATTTGTTCAAATGCTGGAGAGATGTTTTGATGAATTAAAATAGTGAAGATATGTTATCGAAAATATGCGCGTGGTTTCGCTGAAGTGGGTCCACTGGACATAATTTAACGGGTCGTTCAGCTATTTCATTCCTTCACGCATATTCTTTGAATGGCAGTTCTTTTCATAAGCTGTGCTACATTTTTGTTCTATTAGTATGAATATAACGTGCCTTTTTATGTCTTTAGATAGAGATCATTGAATAACATTTGAAAGATGATCATTTTTCTTCTTTTGAAAGCTTCTTCTGAGGCAAATATTTTTTTAAGCTTTCAGCCAAACAAATCTTACAATTATAATATCCAATGATTTTTCATGAATCTGCGCTGCTAGAATATAAAATAAAACTATTTTTATCGATTATTTTACTTACACGAGAAGAAATCACCAATTATTATTTCAGGAAGCGTGGAAAACACCACATAACATAAAAATTTGAGCATTTTTATGTCCCTTAAGTTTAAACATCCAAGAGCATTTGTTTGATTCTTATTTTTGCTGTGCATTTCGTTTCTCGTGATCTCCTGCGCTTGTATTTAATCCTTCCGTTTCTCTCAGTTAAACCTTTACACGTATTAACATTGTTTCCTGTAAACACAACGTACAAAATACAGAATTTCCGCTGCACTCAATCGCATGGTATACTTTTTCTACATATTTTCTGCTTGAATTTCACAACAAAGTAGGTACCTACTTACGTATATAAACCGCGACTTTTTCTCCTTTGTGATGTGGTGTAAGGAATTATTTATTTCTGCAAACTTCGCAATTCACTTTGTGGCGTCATTATTAATTTAATGAGAACAAATAACTTTGTTTACACCACTATTTAATTAACAATTTCGACATGTTTCAAAAACTTTGTTTTCGTCAGGATAATAAGTTAATAAAAAAGAACAAAAGACAAACAAGTATAGACAAATAAGAACATAGACAAAATATTAGAAAGAAGAGGTGATTAAATTACTTAAAATATCATCAAAAAAATTATATAAAAAAAATATAAAAATTATTTTAGGTTGGGTAAAAAATTACATTTACATAATAAAAAATCTTTTGAAACAAAACAGGAAGTCTAAATAACAAAATAAATTATTATAAAAAATAAGTATTACTACGAAAATAAATTTAAAAGATGGCTATTTTTAAAAAACGTTTGGTTATTTATAATATTTAATTTTCTATTAACGCTTTTCCTAATTTTTAAAATTTCTAAATTATCTAATTGTATACCCGTTGTGTTAGTGTGTAAAATTTTTAAACCTTTATTAATTTCAAAAGAATGACTTGTTTCTAAATTGTGGTTGTCAAATTCTGAATAATTATTATTATTTAAACATCTTAGATGTTCCTTAACTCTAATGTTTAAATTTATAGAAGTCTTTCCAATATAAAAAAGTTACAATCATTACAAATTAATTTATAAACCCCAAAAGAAAACATAATTTTTGAAACATGTCGACATTGTTAATTAAATAGTGGTGTACACAAAGTTATTTTTTCTCATTAAATTATTTATTAATTTATTTAAACCCTCGAATTTGTACCGTTCGTAATAAAACAAATCTGTAAGTATATTTTTGTTTTTCATAAACTAACTAACTAACCATCACGCCGTTTCCTCGCAGGGGTAGGCAGAGAGGACAGAGCGCCAAACAACTCGGTCCTGGCACACACTCTTTGCTTCACTCATATTCATACGTCGTCTCATACATACTCTTCTATTATTCTGACTTTTGATATGGCCCGACTCAAGATTGTAAGAACAGAATATACCTAATGAGCTATCGAAAATTATACAAAAAGTATTTAACAGATGAAATAATGAATATCGTTTTAACTTAATATCATAATCCCAAAACATTATTAAAACATGCAACATACAAAAAAATAAAAAAAACTTAACAATATTATGAGACGATTCACTTTTAAACTACATTACGCTTCTTTGTTTTTTTTCTTCACATCTTTCAGTTCTAAACGGGAGGCCACGAGGAATGAAATTATAATGAATTTTCATTCCTCAGGGCCTGTGTCATCTTTGAAGACCCTATTTGAAGGGTTTTTTTAGGGAAAGGAAGGAGAGAAGGAAATGGGTATAAGGGGTTGACAGTTCTCAACCAGTCTCACCTGACCCCACCCACCGCATAATAAATGGTTCTCGAGGTGGCTGTTAGGAATTATTATTGTCCTTTTGAAATTCCTACCCACCTCCTTCCCACTACCTTCAGTGCAGTTTAAACCTTCGAACCATACGCAGTGTATTATGAAGTTCATATTTTAAAGGTGCAAAGATAACCTTCGGTGAATAAACATTGTATTTACATGTGTTGCATAGACTTCAAATAACTTATATTACCATCTGTACAGTTTGGAACATTTTATGTGAATTCGTATGTGCATATCAACCCACCCAGCTGCAACTGCAGTGAGTCTTTTACCATTCCTGTTTTCCCTACCTAAAGAAAGTTTCTAACAGTGGCGGTACCTGTAACCGCCTCCCAAATTGCAGGTTTCAGCAAAGCAACTGACTCCATATATACAATTATTGTACATATGGAGTCAGTGATACTAAAAAAATATTTTAATTTTCTCCAAAGAAGGTACCAATGTATCATCGTTTTATGGAGAAAATGAATAAATAAATATTTAATCAGTAAAGAACTAAATAAATAAATTAAGAGGGAATTACCAGACAAACCCGGAACCATGTCATTTTTAAATCAAATTTTAGAAGTATTGACTTTTTTTCACAACAAATCAAAAATTGACTTGGAAAGACTATTCTTTTTCTAGAAAAACTTATTTTTAAAATTTTGAGAAAATGTGTTTATTTTAAGTACAATAAGTTTTTACCGTAGGTCGTTGGCAGATTTGTTAAATTTTCAAACAAAATTTTGTATTATACAACATACATTTCTAATCATATAATCATGCAGTAAAATAAATCAATAAATTATTTGGGAAAGCTACTTCTCAGAATTTTAATTTTACTTCAAATAAAATCTGCGCCCTTGTTTTGTTACTGTGAAAATACTTCAGTTTGTCTATTTATTTACGATCTTACAAACTTATATATTTTTTTAAAAGTTACTTTCTATTTTGCTTAGACATTATCGAAAAATTATAAATACTTATGATCAAAAAGTAATTAAAAAAGTGTACTTACTTTTTATTGTTTTATCATCACAAGTTTGAGAATTGTTGAATGTGGTATTTACGATTGTGGGTATTTATCAAAGCAAATTGTGAATGAAATAAAATCGATATTGAGTTATTTGTTAAAATGCCAGTACGCAGAATAATTAATCATTTTCATCGCAACCGCCCTGTACCGTTCCAAGGGTACAATTGCAAGATCATCGTCCAACAAAATTTTAATTCTTGGCCGCTGGTTGATGGTTTTTAAGTAATAAATAAATAAATACCCAAAAATAAATAAATATATCGATAGCGTCTACATCTGAAAAAATTATTACTCTTTATTAGAGAGCCATGCCTATTGACCCAAAAGGGTTATTTCGCAATAATGAACACATTAAAAATAATAAATAGGTACCTGATATAATTGCACCACATTCCGATTCACTCAATTCTCTCAATATATCTTGGTGAAAGACCACCAACCGCCATTTAGAATTTAAATTGCTTTAAATGGCTTTAACCGTTTTTGGTGACCAGGTCTGAATTGCCGGGTATTTATTTCATCATCTTTCTTTTTACACTCCCAATTTCCTTCAGCCTCACAACTTACCCCAGGTAGGAATGCCATTGCCCCACTGGCTCCAGGCGGTTCGTGGCAGTTGAGCCTTTGTTCTGTATTACATAATAAAACCCAGTAAACTAATCAAACCGTACTAAAATAACCGTCTTACCCACATATAATGTAATGACCTTAACAAAAAAAACAATTTTTGGTCCTTTCTTATACTGGTTATTTGAAAAGAACGAGGTAATAAACAAGGCTGCAGAAATCACAACATAAAACATTTCACTACTGCGTTTGTTGAGCCAAACAAAATAAGGCTCGCTTTTTGCTGGGTCAATTTCTAAGGTAATTCCTTCCCTGGGGGTGTCATGTACATATATATCCTTAGACACCTTCATTCATCTTGTTTGAAAGCGAACAGAAAGGCTTTGGAGAAACCTCCCTTAGCCGGTGGTGAAATTCAAATCTACCCGCGGAAGTTTAGGGACAAAAAGATAAAGTTTACCGTAAGAATAATGTCATCTTGCCTATAAAGGGAATGAATTACAGCGGCCCTGTTCAGGACTTTCCTTTTGGTTAAACTGCAAAAAGTAGCCTAACCGTTGGGCTATCTTCTTTTAGCAAAATTCTTTATCGTGTTTCTTTTAATAAAATAATCTAGTTTTATTCAAGGCATGATCAAATGGAGATATATATTAGAAGAAATTAATGTCAGGTGACAATGAATCTAGGTCAAAACTGCTGTCAAATGTTGGTAGCTTTTTTGTGATGTGTAAAGAGCAAAACTGCTCCCGTCTGAAACCAGTGGGACTATGGCATCCCCAATAGGGGTGTTTGTGATTAAATTAAATTTAGGTACTAATTTTCATGATTAAATTAAATTAAGGTACTAGAGAGGGGAACGCCACGTTCGCCAGGATTCGATCCCGCAACCTTCAGGTTAAGAGTCGAAAGCCTTACTCTTCGACCACGGGGATCGCCGGAGGCAGCTAGTGGGACTATATCATCCCTAATTGGGGTGTGTTTTGAGTGGGGAAGGAAAGGTGACGGAAAAGAGGAGGTTGAGAGGCACCCGACTATGCAGATCTGGTCACTAAACGCGGCTAAAGCCATTTCAAGCAATGTTTTAATTCTGAATGGTGGTCTTACACCAAGGCGATACAGAGTGTCTTCCACTCTGGAACGTGCCGCAAATTTACCGTTTCTTATTTTTAATTAATTAATTGTGAAATAATACAAATCAATCTAATAAAATTAATTTGCCAGGATTCGATCCCACGACCTTCGGATTAAGAGTCGACCAAGGAGGCTGTCGGAGGCAGCTAGTGGGACTATATCATCCCTAATTGGGATGTGTTTCGAGTGGGGAAGGAAAAGAGACGGAAAAGAGGAGGTTGAGAGGCACCTGATTATGCAGATCTGGTCACCAAACACGGCTAAAACCTTTTCAAGCAACACGCTTTGACTCTGAATCGAATCTGAATCTTAACTCTTCACCAGTAAGAGTAGAGTTGAGAGTTTTACAAAGAAAACATTTGTTTTTATCAAGTAGACATGTTATATTATACGGATTATAATTTTGGTTTAATGATTATATTGCTTGGCACTATAAATTAAAATAAGTAATTAATTACCCTCTGTTTGAGGATGCATATTAATTAAATTATTTATTGGATTTACTATAAAATGAGGTTCTGCCTTTGACAAATGCATAATTTTGTTAGTCACATAGTAGCCATGCCAGACGATCAAAATTATTTCTAGCGATGCTTCTATTCTGAATGGTGATATTCTTTTAAATACATCTATTTTAAATGAACAATTTTACAATTTTGGAGGCGGGTATGGGTATCGCCGCCCTGGGAACCATTTATTGGACAATCTATACTTCTGACATAGATTACTCCACGTTCGCTACGTTTGGTGATTTAGCATGGGTGCCGCGATCATTCCGGGGTGAGGTTTTTCCAGGTCTTGGGGGCGTACGCGTGGGCACACCAGCTGCATGGCACGCCGGATTGGGAGAGAATGGTTGTGGGAGTCCCTTTAACTTTTCCAGCCGTACTCTCTCGGAAGATCGCCTTATACTGCGATGGAAGGGATGAATTTATACTTTCGTCACTCCTGGGCACACTGACCCCAGATTCTTACCCACTCCCAATACCTACCCTTTCCGTCTCAGAACTTCCTCTCCTTCCTTTCCTAAAGAGACCCTCCACACAACATCCCCAAATATGAAATAGACCCTACGGAAATTATTTTCCTCAGGGCCTCCTGTGTGTAATGTAAAATTTTTTTTATTTGAATCTCGATTTTATTTTCTAGAATGAATGAATGAATGAATGAATGAATGAAGTGGAATCTTCGAAGCGGAAATTAACCTACTTCCCGACATACGATTTAGCTGAGACTCGGCAAATAGACTCTTATACTCTATCAACTCTCGGTGGCAATCACGCACATATACGCGGACAATTACGCTATCTCTGAAATTGAATGAAATTACAGCAGTTAGAGTACGAAATAAATGTCGGTCCTAAGCATTTAGGATATAACTCAGTTGTTAGCGGTTATTGATTCAGTCCTTGGGGCTGAAGGTTCAACCATAAATCAAGATTTTTTTTTTAAATTGGCTACTAGCTGATTCAAGAAATGGTGCAACTTGATTGAAAATTGTAAAATGATGTGATGTAGTAAAAAATATCGTTTTTTAAGGGTTGATTTTTTATATACATCTATTTGAATTTCACTTTTGTTTTCTTAATTGGATGAATGTCGCAAAATCTTGTAAGCGGAAATTAGCCACTTCCCGATATCCAATCAAGCTGAAACGCGGCGGATAGACTCATTGTTGATATGACAATTATCAACTTTTGATCGAACCACACATTTAAGGATCTCACAGTCATAAAACGGACGCGGATTATCACGAAAGGAATCCTTGATTTAAAAATCAATATATATGACATATCGGTTCCATGCCAACTCGGAATGAAACCAACTCAGAACCATCTCAGATAAGTCATTTAGAGTGATAAACAAATAATTTTAAATAAGCCGATAACCCTAACCTAACTTAACCTATTTAACCAATTTTTTATTTATATTTTTTTATCACTCTAAATGACTTATCTGAGATGGTTCTGAGTTGGTTTCATTCCGAGTTGGCCGGTCACCGACATATCATGATATATCAAATCAACTTATATGACATAATCAGATCACCATCGACTCCACAAATCGGCCGTGTTCCAAGAAGTGAATTTGACAGGAAACGAACCCCTAATGTTGCTAATCGATAAAACAATACAAGGCGATCAATTAATTGCATATCTGGCCAGAAGACAGCAATTAAAAAAATCGGCTAATTACTAAAAGAAGTGACAAAAGATTTTCAGGTCAGGATAATAATTTACAGAAGGTAATAATCTGATCTAAACCATAGATTCTCAACGTAGGCAATAACGCCACCTTGTGGGCGTTTGAGACTTTCAGGAGGGCAGTAGACGACCCAGAGAAAATTAGGGGGCGTTGAGATGGCACAGTGAGGGCATGGACAGGTAAAAAATGGTCTAGAAAAGACAAAAAAACAAGCTAATCATGTACTAACAGCATAATAAGCAAAGCAAACTTGAATATTTGTTAATTTTTGTTATTGGAGGTAAGTATTGTCATTTTTTTCACTTGTGCGAAAATTCACATATTTTGGTAGCTTGGGAAGTGGATGAAAATCGATCTGAAAGATTCCGTTACATTCAGATCTTCATTAATTTGAATGATTTGAAATTTTTATTTTTTGTTGTATAATAGGTGACCGGACAACTCCGAATGAAACCAACTCAAAACCATTTCAGATAAGTCATTTAGAGTGAAAAAAAGTATTTATAATAAAATGATTGAATAGATTACGTTAGGTTTTTCATAGCTTTTAATGACTTTTCAAGGAGGTGTTGATTTGACCATATTCTCAGTTGGCATGGAACCGTATAATATTATCATCTTACGTATATTATTATTAAGAATTTTCACTTTACCATGAATACAAGAAGAACGGAGGCAGCATCCCAGTACTTAAAATACAAAAAATTGCTTTTTAACTTGCTTAACCAAAAAAAAAATATATATTTTTAATCGAATTAATGATTCTGGGAAAGTGAAGCCCCGATGATAAATAAATAATGACAATACGTCACAGTTTTTTTTCGATTGAAACAACAATTGTTGGTTAAAATTGGATTCCATTTTTCAATACTGTAACCACATCAGGTAAAAATTGAAAAACGCCTATTTCACACAAAAAAATATTTTCCACTCCGTTCCACATTCCACCATCGAACGAATGCATCGACCAGACGACAAAATAAAATATTTCGCAGAGCTGGAATTTATTTTCAATACAGGTGTTGCACGCTTCAGAAAATAGTGGATTGATATTCATCGAGTCTCAATAGCTTCAACTTATTCTAAAAGTACCTATAATGTTATATTTTATCGCTTGTCTGGACGATGTGACATGTGATGTTAGATTTTTTTACGGTACAAGCAACAAGACTCATAAATCGTCTCTCAGGCGGTCAATATTAACGTTCAGTACATTTGCTTCTGGAACATTTTTAATTTATCTAATGTTGAATATCAATCTAATGTTGAATATTTTGCGGTGAATTATTAGTTACTCAGCTATAAGATAGATTTTTTAAATTATGAAATTACTTATGTGAGAGCATCATAAAAGGACCTGACCCTAGACGAACCAGGAAACTACTCGATATGAACAGAAACTCGCTGAGGGAACTGGTAAGACTACTAACGGGACACTGCCATCTCAGGAGACACATGCAGATATTGGGAGTAGAACACCAATAGATGCAGGAAATGTGAATATGATGAAGAAACTCAAATTCACATATGGTGCCAATGTCCTGCCCTGGTGGGAACTAGGATCAGATACCTGGGCAGACACACAGTAGACACAGCCACATATCCAATGACAACCCTGGTGAACTTTATTAAAGGGACTGGGTTGTTATCAAAAGAGCGAGGCAAAATGGGAGATAGCACAATGGGCCTCTGGCCTAAGTGCTCACAGTAACTACTTGTAAACCGTCTCGGCCTTTAAAAAAAATAAATATGTGAGAACAAGTGGTTTAAATTCTGTACTTATGTATAAATCTAATCAAAGATAACGTGAAGTATTTATAATTACAATTACAGGATACAATTCAATATACTTCGATTTTGATAAGTTTAAAAAAAACCAATCTTCTACGCAAGTACACACTGTATTCATATTGCGAAGGAGTTTTTTTCACCATGTATTTTATGTTTCCGTGGTAGGAAGGTATTACATGTTTATATATCTATAAAACTCTACTCAAATATTAATCTAAATTTTAATAACTTACTTTTCGTAACTTAATAACTAAAAATATCTTTCGCTGCAAAATCAAGTCAATACCAATTTGTTTATGAACCCCCTTATACCAAGCATACACAGCTTAGGTAACCAATAAACAGAAGTAGCAGCTATGTTCAAAAGCACCAAAACAACTTACACAAATCCATTTCACATATATATTATTTTTTGAAAACTTTTTTCCAAAATCGTAAAATTTTAAATCATATATACGAATAAACCCTACAATTATTTTGAAATCGATTTTCATGTCAAAAAAATGAAACATATTATTTGCTCAGAAATATAGAAATAACACTAATATGTCCAGTCTAATTATAATTGTGTTCTTACATCTTACTTACATTTAATATTTTATTTTTACAAACGATTTTTTTTCGTTATATCTACTTATTTTTACTGGGTTTGGGTATGTTCGTAAATAGTTATAAGGTGTTTTACCATAAAAGAACCTTACTTTATAAAAGGAAAAAATATTGTCTTTAATTTTTTGATAACTTTGCTGTAAATAATAATAATGTCTTAAATTTACTGCATGGAATATGATTTATATTATGTTGTATCTTCAACATTTTCGGTATCGGTTAAAAATATGAGACGGTTAATCATTTTTATGTTAGGGGAAAAAACTGTAACCGTGTATATTGTTATTGTATAAAAAATACCTTGAAATTTCGATACCGAATTTCAAAATTACATCACATTTTGTAGTTTTACAAAACATGTGGTAACTACTTATATAAATGTTTATATGAATTAATAAACCAAAATTTTAGGTTAATTGTTAAAAGATATTATTTGGGTGACTTTAGTTTGAAATTAGTAAGGTCGAGGGTAGTTCTGGTAAGATGAGTCTTATTTATCGATTACTCCAATAAATGTAATACTCTTCATATGTGACTATTTTTAAGTAATACTTGTTAGAGAGATTATACCTATGTAGACGGCTCAGTCTACACAAAGCAGTTTTAATTCGTTTAATAATTTTTAACAAATTGAATCTTTCGCATTAATAAAATAACAAGGAAACAACGAAAACTTCTACCGTTAAAATATAATCAGGTGAAAAAAAAAACGGAATCACAGAACGCGTTTATTTCAGTACAAAAGCAAAGTGTTATTGCGAAAACTTTTATTTTTATATACATACTTTGGTATAATGCAAAGGATTCTCAAATAAACATAGTCTAATCACTAATCAGCCAAAGGAATTATATTGTAGTAAGTTGAACATTCTTTGTGTATCTACTCGTATATTCTCTGTGTGGGTTTATTGCTATATTCCTCAAAATATTATTTTTACAATTGGTTTTCGTTTGTAGGCATTTCCTCGAATTATGATTTAACCCGGTGAGAGTGTGACAGGGTGTGTCATACCCACCATGTTACTTATTTGCGTGTATTTTTTTGTTTTTGACCTTCAAACCTGTTGTTGCTTTGAGTAGCTAGAATTAAAGCGGGAGGGGATAGTGGTGTGATCGCAGTGTCGCGGCAGCCTGCGCTCGAGTTATACGCTTGCAAACTGCGTTCGGGTATGTGATACCCTGCCACATAGCTGGTGTATATATTTTGTGACAAAAACTAACATCACTTTTTCTGCTTTTATAACTTACTTTCTTTGTTGAATTGTAGATTTTAATAGAAAATGGACGTTTACAGTGCATAAACCAAACTTTGGTCAAAGCTGGAAAAAGTTTTAGAAAGTACTTCCGATGAGGCGAGCCATCAGAAGTATTTTCTAAGTAAAAACTGCACTGATTTGAACTCCAGTTCCTAAGATGTTTCTAATATTTTTGTTATATTTTTTTATTTTTTATATAGCTACTTATTTCATGTTCTATCATATCTTCAATTTTTTTACATAAAACTTGTTTTCTTTAGTTCCTTTGTAGTTTTTTTTTGAGAATGAAAGTTTTTGTTGAAAATTCATAGTGACTTGTTTCCAAGTAAAATATATAAATTATTAAAATGGCACAAATTGTTTATTTCCAATACATTATAATATGGTCTTGCTGCAATAAAAAATAATTATTATAATGCTTTTTCTTAAGAATCAACATATACAGTCAAATTTGTAAACGGGTATGTCATACCCTGCCACAAACTTCTTGTTACATTTTTTCACCACACTCTCGCCGGGTTAAGTAGCAACATGTCATCAGGCTCTTTTGATCTTTTCTATATTTAGTTGAGTGACACATGTGTTTTGTTTTTAACAAGGATGTCGGACGCTTTTGAGGGAGAATTAGACTGATAAGAATTCAACATGAGCCAAGGGAGGACGGTTGAAATAATTTACTTCGTAGAATATTAATATTCTAAGACTAAAAATTGCGTAGGTTCCTACATGTTACGCCCATTTAAAAATTGAGCTCTTACCCGGAAAAACGTTGCATCCAAAAATATTCTTATTTTGAGAAAAATGGAAAAAACAAAACCAGTTATACATATACTTTAATATTTAAAATTTAAAATAAAATACAATTTTTAACAGTTTAAATAAAAAATCGAGAAGAAAGGCGACTAAGTTGGAGTTAAAAAATAAAATTTATGCTGAAATAGTGGAAAAATGTTGTGTATAAAAATTTCACACCACATTATTCCACAAAATGTTTTTTTTTTACCCTTCATACCCTACAGAAAGCAACATGCTCTTCTAACATAAATTTACTCGGGTCATTGATCTATTTGAGCTTAAATAGAAAAAAAAAATTATTAATAAATGAAACCATTTTTTTTATGAACACCGCACAAGAGTCCCAACTGTTCCCATCTGGAGCCAGTAAGACTATGGTATCTCCAATTGGGGTATGTTGTGAGGCTGAAGGTAGTGGGGAGGGGAAGGAGATCGGGAAGAGAAAGGTAGGGAAGTACTGCTTTTCAGATCTGGTCACCAAACACGGCTTAAGCCATTTCAAGTAACGTTTCGATTCTGAATGGTGGTCTTACACCAGGGCGATACTGATAGTATTTTCCACTCTGGAACGTGCTGCAAATATATTATATGTTATTTTAAATGTATAAATTGTGAAATAACACAAATAAATCAAATAATAATTTATTTGCCACGCCGGGATTCGATCCCGCGACCTTCGGATTGCGAGTCAAGAGCGTAACCGTAGACTACGCCGGCCGTCAACGTTGGCATTTAGATCAAAAAAATTTGCGTTATTATTGTTTACTGCCGTCATAAGAAAAATTACAAATTAAATTTTTTTATATGAGTACCTATGTACAAAATAGCACAAAGTAATATTTTTTAAATATTGTCGCTTAATCTAGTTTGGTAAACGATTCAATTTGTCATTGAAGAAGATGGTTGATGGGAATAACCTTCAAAAGTTATATAAAGAGAGTTTTTCTCGTAAAAAATTGAAGATTCAATTTGTATTTAAAATTCTAATTTATATTTGAACTAGCTTTTCCCCGCGGCTTCGCTCGCATGGTATTACGGGAAATTACTGTAGCGCTTGCACTTATCAATTATCTCCCCCCCCACCCCACCCCCATCCCCTCCTGCATTCCATATATTCATTCCCTTACATTCAGTTTACAAACATCTCGCCTACCACCTAAATTTCATAATGCCATAGCTCAAAGAAAAAAATAATTACTTATCCAATTTTGTTCATTTGTTCTGAATTTATGCGCTTACAAACATTTCGGATGTTTATTGTTATTTAAATATTTGGAAGTTCGTTAATATAATAAAAAATACTCTATTTATCATTCAGTCTTTATAATCGTTACGAATTATATTTTTTAATATAGGAACTCTCATCTTACATTTATTCCAAGCTTGTCCAAAAAAAAAACGAATTCTAATATTTGAATTTTCTGCAGTAATAGCTGACCAGTAGACTGAGTACCTACCAGCATAGAGCCCAAAAATATATCAACATTGTTTTCATGGAAAAGATTTTTTTCTGACGTTAGCAAAAACTCACTTTTGTTAGCGACAGAAAACGTATAACAAATATAATATATTAATATTTATAATTCCATAACGCCAGAGCTTACCATCATATACAACCTGTAGTCTGCGCATACAATTTAGCTTTATATTGGTGAAAGAATTATTAACATTTTTATATTGTGTTATGCGTGAAAAGGTCATAAACAAACTCGAGCAGTTTCGCATTTATAATATTAGTATGGATATACCATAATTTAGACACTGATGGTTATTTTATACCAGCTAAGTCTCAGGTCTATTTATATTCACCTTTGTTTGTGTCTGTGCAATTTTTCAAGTATGCATGCACTGCATTATCTAATTATTGAAAATGCAGTGACAAATCATATACCACAGAGACCCAAAGAATAATGAAACTTGAATTTAAGTAAAATTTCATTACAAAAAAACAAACTTACTGCAGCAATTCTTCCTGTGTTGTAAAATGTCAGTGAATACCTCTAGCAACTTCATTAGAAAACCTGAAAGTGGAGCATTCAGTCTCGACGCTCGTTTTTCCTGAATTCCAGTCACCCTTCAGCCGACAGAGCCGAGAGTTCCGCTGGGTAAAGGAAGTGGCGAATGATAATTGGCCAAACTACCCTTCAGCTGCGAGGTTAGGGGTGGATTAGGGTGGCCCTGTGGGAGGGCGGGCGTCGGGCAGGGTGCCTCTCTGGTGACCAATTCAACCCCAACGGATTTTATTCGAATTCGAATGGAATACTGTTTTCAATTTTATTCATTCCCACGATTGTGATTGTCATCTGCTTGGATGTTGAAACACTGAAAAATAATCGGAAATTTTATTTTGCAGTGTAGACAATCTGCTGTATTTTTTTAAATTCCCAAAACTATTTTGTTGTTGACGTATAAATGCTACGGAGCTGTAAAAATTTATCTTTTATTAGTGTGTGATGTCAGAAAGCTAAATACGTAGATTTATTTATTTATTTATTAAAAGAAGTTTATACAATGAACAAAAAAAATTGTGTTAATTCATCCGCCATGCTAGGGATGTCCCTGTGTTATGGTGGATGAAGTTTACAGATTGGGTAGGTACAGTGTACAGTCATTAACTTATGCAATTCATTTAAATAGTTTAAGTTACAAGATGTAATAATTAAATTACAACAAACAATTACTAACAACAATTAAATATTTAGGTTGCTTTATATTATAATAAACTGAAAATAATTGCTTAGGTAAAATAGCGATGAAGTAGAAAAAATAATAAAAAATTTCGTTATTAATAAAGTGACTAACTTATTCAATCATTCAATTTGGGATACGGAAACGGGTATCGCCGCCCCGGGAACCTTTATTGGATAACGGACATCTCTGCCATAGGTCACCCCAAGGGGTTCGCTACGTTTGGTGATTTAGCAGGGGTGCCCGGGTTCATGGGGTGAGGTTTGTTTAAATCTTGGAGGCGGATGACCAGGACACACTGAACCCCAGATTCCTACCCACCCCTTAAACCCTTTTCCTTCCCAGAACTCTCCTCTCCTTCTTTTCCTTAAAAAAACCCTCCACACTACATCCCTAAAGATGACATAAGTCCTGAGGGAAATCATTTTCCTCAGGGTCTCCTGTGTGGAGCTCATGTAAAAAAAAATCTACTGAATAAACTAGGATTCAATTTTTTTGCTCAGCATTTATTTTTTGATTATAAATTTTCGTGTTTAAAATAAGCCACGTTGACGCGACTTTATAGATCCCTCTTCCTCCAATTAAACTTCTACCCATGCACTTACCCTCTGTTAAAGTGTTTGGCCAATGTTACCCGCATGTGACATTTGAAACAATAACTCAAGTACAATCAGCTATTGAAGTAACTCCTGTATTGATGATCAATTACCTGTGAAGGCAATACTATGGTATAAAATTATAATTCAGCATATATTTACCCCGCAGCATAAAGAGAAACTAGATCATAAATAAAGCACTAGATTCACGCGTAACGACGGGTTAATAGTTCCGAAATTTAATAATAAGTACGGACAGAGAACGTTTGAATACAACATACCCAAGATATTTAATTTATTACCTGACAATATAAAGCGACATAATTCTATGAATAAGGTTAAATATATGGTGAAAAATTGGTTATTGGAAAAAGAATATTTATTTATTTATTTAATTTTTTACGAGAAAAACTCTCTTTTTATAACTTTTGAAGGTTATTCCCATCAACGTAATATATCATTGAAGAAGAAGATAACACTTTTAAATCTAAATGAAAATATGAAAGAAAACAAGACACAGAAAAACAGAAAAAGACAATGGTCGCAACTGGGACTCGAACCCAGACCTCTCGTCTAACCGGGACGGCGCGTTTTCCAATTAATAGAAGATAAAATAAATATTTAAATATTATAAATATTTTTAGTTGAAGATAATATTAATGATTCTAAATATTTGAAATATGAGATTGACAAATATGACGGTTTGACAGAAGGTGGCAATAGCGAAATTGGAAAACGCGCCGTCCCGGTTAGACGAGAGGTCTGGGTTCGAGTCCCAGTTGCGACCATTGTCTTTTTCTGTTTTTCTGTGTCTTGTTTTCTTTCATATTTTCATTTAGATTTAAAAGTGTTATCTTCTTCTTCAATGATTTATTTATTTATTTATAAATAATCGCCCTTTTTCGGGGCTTTTACATATATAGCATAGAAAAAACATTTTATTGTACATAACTGAACTGCCTCAATAGCAATATTTTAAATTTATTCAAAGATAAATTGAAGATGTCCACTGACTTGGTATAATTGTTTCCCTCCATTAGTATTCTGGGCAAAGAGGAATACAAATGATAGTTAGTCCCAGAATTTCTGCACTGAAATAAATCCTGACTTCTAGTATTACGAAGTGGAAATACTATATTTTAAATACTACATTTTGATACTAATGATAAAATTTATGAAAAAATGTTTAAACTCTAGATAAAAGATGTAAATTATAACTTAAAATATATTTGTAAGTAATTATAAGCACCTGCTGTCAAGCCAATTGCTATTGGCTTAGCGGGACTTGTTTGTTGATTTATAAAATAAATAAATTTTAAAAAAAAATTAAAAAAATAAAAAAATCTCAGTGCTTTAATATCGACAATGTTAAAGAAGTCTATGTGCAATGATCACAACATAGTGATCTCTCGGTATGTTTAAATGAAGTCAAATTAAGTAGAGTGAACATTCAGTTGATGCATTCCCTATCAGTCTATTGAAGTAATCCACGCAATGATCAATCCTATATTGATCTCTTAGTGCTTTAATATCGACTGTTAAAGAAGTCTCTGAGCAATGATCACCACATAGTGATCTCTCAGTGTGTTTAATAGGATTCAAATAGGAGTCAAATTAAGAAACCGGTAGAGTGGACATTCAGTTGATGCCTTCCCTGTCAGTCTATTGAAGTTACCCATACAACGATCAATCCTATATATATTTGAAATCTCTCAGTGCTTTCATATCGACTATGTTAAAGAACTCTATGAGCAATGATCACAACATAGTGTTCTCTCAGTGTGTTTAATTGGAGTCAAATTAAGAAACCGGTAAAGTGAACATTCAGTTGATGCCTTCCTTATCAGTCTATTGAAGTAACCCATGCAATGATCAACTCCTATATTGATCTCTTAGTGCTTTAAATCGACCATGTTAAAGAAATATATGTGCAATGATCACAATATAGTGATTTTTCAGTGTGTTTCATAGGAGTCAAATTAAGAAACCGGTAGAGTGGACATTCAGTTGATGCCCTCCCTGTCTAGTCTATTGAAGTTACCCATACAATTTTAAATCTCTCAGTGCTTTCGTATCGACTATGTTAAAGAAGTCTATGAGCAATGATCACAACATAGTGTTCTGTCAGTGTGTTTAATTGGAGTCAAATTAAAAAAAACCGGTAGAGTGAACATTCAGTTGATGCCTTCCCTATCAATCTATTGAAGTCACCCATGCAATGATCAACTCCTATAGTGATCTCTTAGTGCTTTAATATCGACTGTGTTAAAGAAATCTATGTGCAATGATCACAATATAGTGATCTCTCAGTGTGTTTAATTGGAGTCAAATTAAAAAACCGGTACAATAAAACTTCAGTTGATGCCTTAGTGCGCTTCGTGTGAAACTTGTGCAAAGATCGACCTAGTGATCTTCGATGCATAATATCGATTCCCCATAATACCGATTCCCCATAAGTCAGTTTTTTTTACAAATATCCAATGTTTTTCAACTCCCGTGGTTGTGTCAATTTTTCAAAAAGGTTTATTTAAAAATCATTGATTACAATCCATTGATTTGCAGATGATACATCTGCGACTTCAACCCAGATTATTTTGAAAAAATAATACAATAACTTATCAACAGTAACCAAACTTTGCGGACTATTTTCCTATACGATAACTTAAAAATAAAGCACGTCTTATTCGTTCATAAAATTAAATAACATCATGATACTAATATTGCTTACCAAAAGCAATTTTAAAGAGATGCCAGACATTTTATACACAGATATGCCACAAAATTTTTATGTTATTTTGTACCGTATTAAGTTTATAACTAGATTGGGATTTTCTAGATACTTCCCAGCAACTATTGTTTATTATACATAGTTATTTTAATTTCAAAATTCTTAACTTTTTTAAAGAACTGTTTTAAAGCAGTTTATTAGGATGTCTTACAAGATTAAATAAAGGCATGTTATTTAGCTACAGTCTTTAGCCAACGTTTCGGATAGCATTACAGTGTCCATCACCAGGGCAGACGTGTATAACGTTGGCTAAAGAAGGAGGTAGCGCAACACGGCAAATACCTCAAAAAGAAATCAAAATAATACTAGCACTGAAACACTTTAAAAATATAAACTCGTATATACATTTATATATGTTTATATTTGTAGACCGAGACATAAGTATAGTGAAATAAATTTGTACGATTCCTAGAATTGAACGAAAGCGCTTTCTCTTTGATAACAACTCTCTAGCCTGTTCTTTACCCCCTCTCCGATGATTTCTTTATTGAACATGCAACATTACAAGCATTTTTACACATGTCCAAATACGTGGTTGCGTTCGGCACTACCTGGGGATCGAATCTTTTCATGTTACAAACCACGTCACAAATATTTCAACACGTGCGACACACAACTCTTTTACCCAATACCTATGTAGGTATACATATGTGAACATTTAATTAAAAAAAAACTTACAACGTCTACGTCTTTAGGAATACAACAATGTATCCCTAATTGATGTTTAAAGAAGAATACCATCTAGAATTTTCGGTAAACTATTTTTGGCTCATCTTTAGTTAGATATTTAATAATGTATATAATGTTATTCGTATGTTTTAGGTAGCTCATCTATTTTCCTAACAACAATCCCACACTTCTTCGGTATAAACATTTAATGCTGAATACGAGGAGTTTAGAAAAATAAGAAGAACGCATGTTGCGTCCAATACATATTTTACAAAAAAAAAACACTATGCATGTTTTCAATGCTATGAGTCGTTAATACTATTTTATTATTGGTTTCAACTATTATTTCTCAGCAGAAGAACTGTGCAAATTTATGATGCCAGAGTTCACCTTTTTGAGTTATTCTTCTTTAATTTTAATGTATGTTCTCACTCTGCAATAACAGTAGAGTATCAATGGACCTATGTCGTCTTTGGGGATGCTGCGTAGAGGGCCTCTTCAGAGAAAAGAAAAAAGGAAGTTATAGGGAGGAAATAGGTATGAGGGGTCATTGTGTCCAGGAGTGACGGACTCCAACCCTCCCAGTGCGGTGCAAGGCGAGAGTCGAGAGAGTCCAGTTGGAGAGGCCAAAAGGTCTCCCAGCCCAACTTAACCAGTCTCTCCCGATTCAGTCCCTCACACAGCAAATGTATCAGCCAAATCCGGCTAATGCATCCGCCACCAAGATTTAGACAATCCTCACCTCATGAATCCGGACACTTCTGTTAAGTCATCAAACGTAGCGAAGTAAACGTATTTGTGGTGACCTATGGCAGGGGTGTTGGTTACCTTACCCTTACCCGCCTCCCAAATTGAAGTGACATGCATTACTCTATGACCAAGGATATGCTGCAGTCTTTTCGATTGTAATTTCGGGACATAAAATATTTAGGAGACCTTAAAAAGGGCACTTTTATTATTACCAGCTGTGGATGGCTGTGGTCGGGTAAAACTAAAGGTAAAAGTTGTAATACAATAACACGGTCAGTGGATGAGTTGGCAACGCGTCAGTGCCTACAAAATTACTTCCTCGACTGGCTAAGTCCTCCATCATGATGGACTTGGGTCATGACCCAAGCTACATTTCTCCATGTGATTGTAGACGGTAGCAGGAGATTTTATCATACTGTCAGTTTATTAGCAGGTAACCCAGGAGTGTTTCTTTCTTACAAAAACAATAAATCGTCCTCCTTTTTTTAAAATGCACGTATTACATCATCATACATTTATAAATATTGTAGCGTAAGCGAATGGAAGAAGAAGTTGAGAAAGACTCTGGGATACATAGCGCAATAAAGTAACTCGCTTACTTAACCCTCCGTCGGGCGCAGCCGGCCTAAGAGGCCAACAAAAGACATTGTTTCCCTCTCCACTTCTCAAAAGCGGCCCACCGCCCCGCCCCTTCCCTCCTTTTACTCGCCTTACTTTAGAGACCTCACGTGGCGCCCGCCTCAGTCAGTCATATGCCTTTACACAGCTCACGTACAACCTCCCTGGCTTCAGAGGCCGCCTGCGCCCGATTGGATTGTTTTCCTCTTTCCCTTTCAGTTTTCTTATTTTCAGGTATTTTATATTCAGATTTTTCTGCCAAAATGGTTAGAAAATGTGCTCTCTCTAAACCCAATGATGTTGAAGATACGTCGCAAGAAAGCAATGCTGCTGTAACAGCCAAAAACCAAATTGTTCAATTCTTGATTTTGAGGTGTGTACATCAGTTAAAAAACCGTATTATCGACAAAACGGCTAGTTTTTCCAACGTCGTACAGTTCTTATTTATCTATGTGGAGTCACGAGACCCAGATAGATCGACGCAGAAAAAAAGCTTTGCAAAATGGTGTATAAAAAGTACTTTCATAGGTAGTGGAGGTTACAGCAGTAGTGCTTTCCTGCGACGATATGTTGAAGCTTCTCTTCGACATCGATGTTTTTGAAGTTCCAGCTTTGGTTGTTGATTTAGAAAATTTTTGTTTATTTTAGTTTATGGTTGATAATGATTAATAAACCCTTTTTTTTAATAAATTTGGAATAATTCCTTTAAATAGATCCTATTAAAGACTATCCAAAAACTATTTTGTATTAAAATGAATAAAGTGGAAGTTGGGGGCTAAAATATGTCGGTAGCCTCTCAGGCCGGGTGCCCCTGATTTCGGTTCGCCCATATGTGCGCCCGACGGAGGGTTAAATGAGATACAGAAACATGATACCCCCCGTGTGGAGATAACGTAAAAAGTCATACATATAAAGCCAGTTAGTAAATTTTACGAAAACGTGTATGGAAAAGAAAAGGATGCGCAGGGAATTGTTCAGAATGAATATACTGTTTATGTTATACGCAGAGGAAGGTAATGAGGTTGAGAACATATTTGTCGTTGAAACAATAGATGGAAAAAGTTAGTAAAATAAACGAGTATGTACACTGTACAAACTTGTTATATCTATCCTGTGAATACTTCGTTATATCTATGTTTTATCTTCTTTAAAGCTCGTGACGAAAATAACCCTAGTGAAATGGTCCATTTCTACAAAACCACAGAGGATCACGTGGCATCCACATCGACAGTTCACTCTCAAAGCATCCATAGTTTTTCGTTAGTCCTTGGTCTACTTATTTTCGACGGGATCATGCAGTATGGCAATCACGTAGTGTGAGCAAATAATATTACTGACTAAATCAGGAGAGACCTCTCCATTTCAGACTCTGCATTGTGTTTCTACGTTCGGTCAAGGGAAATTCCTGGAAATACAAGTATACTGTATCCATCTCCAGGACTTCTTCTATTATTGTTATTTGTGGAAAAACCTTTTTTTGTTTACTCGGCGATTTGACATTGGCAATAAGGTTTCCTTGTTTGTGTGTTTTCCGTGAAAACGATATTTGATGTGACATTTTCATAAAATGGTTTTCTGAATGAAATCTTATTATTCTACGCCATGTTCACCCCTCATAAAAGCTGTTCTTTTTATTGTATGCTGAAAAATAGGTGGCACATGATCGATTTCTAAAACTGAAGACCAGAACTAACAATATACGATAAGTTAATAGAATACTGGGTTCGTAAGATTTCATTTAAAGAGTAGCGCAGACCTGTGAAAATTCATAGACAATCAATTGAAAAAGACAATAAAAATATTTTTCTTTTAAAATATTTTTATTTATTTTATGTGGGTACCTGCCATATGGCTTGTCTGAATTTTAAACATTTCAAATATTTTTTTTAAATTTCAACTATTAAATTTCAAAAAAACAAATTCAAATATTTTTATTTTTAATTGTTTACTTTAATTTTTATTTTGTCACTTTCTGTTGAACGGTCAACATCGTACTGAACGGCGCCAATTGTTGGCGCGCCCGCGGCCGACCTTGGCTACTGCGCATCTAGTGTGCGCATAACAAGGTCACGCCTACGCAAGGGATGCAGCTCAGCTTCTCTAGGTAACAAATTGCAACTGAGAGAGAGAGAGAGACAGAGAGAGAAAGAGAGAGTAGTCAGAAGTAAGACAGAGCTTTGTAGAAATATATCATAAATTTATACAGAGGTGATTTTTCACAAAAACGGCTATAAACAATTTATCTAAATTTTATTACCACAACTACTCGTACCTACTTGCAAGGGAAAATGCAAGTTTAACTCCGTGACTAATCAATTAGATGGCTACATGTCAGGTAGTCCACGTATCTAGGCAGACCACAACAATCACTACCACCCACTCGGTTTGCGCGTGACTTAAATACATCGTTGTGATGAAAAACCTCCCTACCCGCTTGCGTCCTGAAGCGCACTTGAGTGTAAACCTCCCTTTGCAATATTCGTATGTTTCCCTCCCTTATCAAAAGTTATTTTAGCCGAGCCACATTCTCAGATTAATAGAAGATATTGTATTTTTTCCGTCATGTCACTTCTTATTATCTTGTATATGAATAAGTTTTCGTTGTTTACAATGTCTTTGGTGATTTTATGTTTTACAATAATAAAAACAAACATGCCACTTAAAACTAAAGCAAGCGTGTGAGATTTAGGGTTAGAATACGTAAAAAAATTTAGAAACTAGATCCTCGCGTCTGTATATGGCCAAGAGTGTTTTCAATAAATACTTCAATAAACAATATTGAAGACACTTTTAATAAGATAACGAAAATGACAAATTAAAAGCTATTAGTCAAACGCAAAAATTTGAATACATAAAATAATATCCATTGACCACACCAAAACGTCACCAAACTTGTCAGCCTGCTACCTACAAAGTACATCTAATAAAGCCTATAAATATTTTGTGCGATTTAAGCTCTAAGGGTAGGAGATGGGGAGGGACATGATCTCGAAAAAGGATTTCCCAAGGGCGTGTAGTTACTGTTTTGTGTAACTTACAACTCTTTCTATAGACGTTGACTTGATCCTGAAATAACCATAATCTAAAAATAAATGTGAAACAGGAAAAATTTAAGATGGATTACTTATTTTCCATATTGAAAATAAAACACGAGTTTAAGTGGAACGTTTATACGGCCCTTTTTGGCCCGTTTCATACAAATCTTAAATTTAGATTTGAGATCAAAATACCCAACTAAACTGAAAAATAATGTTTGTAATCAAAAGGTATATCGAATATCTAATGAGCTACTTATTTATTTTTGCTTTAAATTATAAGATACACGCCATTAAATAGTTTAGTGTTTCATGATTTTAGAGGCAACTTCAGCAATTAATTGTGAGTAAATTAAAAACAACAAAATAATAATTTTACTATATTTATCATAAAAATATAATAAAAAATAAGAAAAAAATCATTTCGATAGGTGTAAATTTAAAATACAAATGACCTTTTTACGGCGGGACAAAAATTTGACGTTTATACATTAAAATTATTGCCCAAAAAAATGCACTTTTAACGATGTTTTATTTTATTTTTCATCGTATTTGTAAAATAAAAATATTAAACTAATTTTTTTTATTTTTTTTACTTTAAGGTATTTGATATACCTTTTGATTAAAAAAAAAATTTTCAGTTTGGTTGGGTATTTTCATCTCAAATCCAAATTTAAGATTTGTATGAAACTGGCCGAAATGGTACTCTTAAGTAGGAGTGATAAGCTTATGATCTTCTGTCATCAATTTTCTTTGTACAAAGAGATATTGTAGCAATTTTTACTTCCTAAAAACGTATGGCAACTAAGCAAAAACTTACTACGTTGCATTGTAGCAATCGTATTGATAAAAAAAATCCCTCCTGAATCCAGGTCAATCAATCCAATCAATCCTGTGAGGCAATTTTTAGACGGAGACCCTGAGAGCATCTTCATAGTGTATAGTCATTTAGTTTCAATATCCTTCAATAGTGACTTTTTTTTTTGGATAATTTTTTTTTTTTTTAAAAGACTTAAAAAAAAAATTGTTGTCTTATTTGTCGGCTTACGGACGATAATTTTACGTGATAACGTCTTAAGAAAACTTTTACATAGAACTTTACGGTCACAAGCCGAACACTTGGGCCGATCGTGCCTCTCTATCGCTTGTACCGCGCTCTCGCCGAACGCTTAGGCCGATCGTGCCTCTCTTCCGCAATCTCGCTAGCACGCTTGGCTCAGACGGAACGTGGCAACGTGACAAAACGATATGAGTCATACTTTTCGTGAATGCTGCCGGCATTAATATAAGACTTTATCACGCCAAAAAACACCAGAGACCAAAATTTCACGACTATTTTTTACTCAAAATAATGTCAGAAATCACTGAATAATTAAAGTAAGTCAAGTAGGTACGTCCGTTAACACTTTATCTATATATGTTAAATAAAGCGATCAAAATTTAATTAAGATTTTTTACTACAAATAATGTCAAAAATCACTGATTAAAATCACAGTCAAGTAAGTGCATTAACACCCTTTATATATAAAATATAGCGTGTTTTATCTCCAAAAATAAAAAGTGTCAGAACTAAACGATTTTCCGCAGGCGAATGGATGTGTTGTGAGCAAAGACCAAATAAAATACCTGTGATGTGAGGTGACGCTTGTGTGTACACTCATATTATCAAAAATGTCAACAATATGATATTAAAACCATGCGTCGGTATCACGTTACCGCCAAATTAATTTTTAATTTAAATATAGAACATTATTTGCATTTTAATGCCGTAGTTAAAGCGGAAAATTGAAAAATGGTTAGAATTTTATATGGCTGAATTTTTGACACTATTCGTTGGAATCAATTGAGTTTTAAATGTTTTCATGGAAATGATTATTGTGTCAACCACTTTTACGATGCTTTCGAATTAATTAAGATAACTACTTTATCAATAAAATTTTACTGAAACAATCAATTTACAACATGAAGTAATTTTTTTAGTCGGTGTGCGTTGTATCAAAATATTTATTTAATGAGGTTTAAGTGTTTGGATTTTCGGGTATTAAATCTCTTTGCATTTCTTAATCCTTCTTGAATCAACGGTTCGGACAGTTGTATGGTCCATCATCAGCGTAGATGTGACACTGGCAAGGACACGGAAATGTTTGCTAGAGGAAATGAATATGGTTCATTACATCAAAGTTAAAGAACATTTTACTTTATTATGTTTCTTTTAAATTTCTTGTTGGAAACATAATTTTTCTCAATCCACTTTTGCTAAAATGAGTACCAACAGAAAGCACTGAATCCAAATACTTTTCTTACATTTCGTTAGTTTTAAAACACAAAACTTCTTACATAAAATACACCCACTTCAAGATATTCGGAAATAAGTCTTATTTATTTGGTTTGACAAATTGCTTCCTAAATTGTTGAAAAACCTAAAAAAACAATAAAGTCTTCAGTCATCTAGGCGTTAATACGAAGCTATACGTGAAATCCTATTTAGGTACTATTTAGATTCATCTTTACGACGAATTGGTTTACAGTACAAACATAAAAAAATATGCTACAGATAAATTGATGCTTTTACTAGCTTTTCTATGTATTGGAATTACAATAAAATTATTATTTATAAATATATGTTTTTTCATGACTATACTATGAAGTAATTTAAGAAACAATTTTTAAAAAATACCCCTTTATGGCTAAGACTATTTTTGAGGTTTTTTATGTTCTAACTTTTTTTCATTCTTATAAAATTATGCATAGTATAAATAAAAACCACTTTTTCGCTTACAAATTGCCTCTTGCAAATATGACGCGCGATTTTAAATTTTGTATGGCATGAGAATCGAAATATTTCTAGCGTTTATATTCCTCTTAAGACGAATTTATCCAAGTTTATTTCAATAAAAGAACATTAATGTGATTTATGACTGAGAAAATTTTTGATAGGTTTGGGCTGTATTGACGCAGGGCGGGAGCTGCAGTTTGACCCTGGGGCTGACCTTAAACCGTTAAACTTTCACAAGAACAGATTTATTATCGCCAAAGCTCCTAGATCTTATTTCTACCTGTTTCGATATTTTATTTTCTGAATTAACAGTATCTTTTTTTTTTTTTAAATACTTTTATTCAGTTTTAATTTTACAATATTTTATTTTACAAATCTTACGAAACTGATCGATCAGTTTGATTGTAAGAAATCTCTCATTTTTTTCTAATTATTTAATACAGTATACTTTTCAGTTTTACATAGTATGTACTAAATATAATACTAAATATTAAAATACTAAGTATTACGACGAACTAATTATTATAATGTTTTAATGTTTATGAATAGCGTTGTAGTAAAAATATTTTACACAGTACAAACATACGGTGAGAAAATAAATAGATAGGAACTATTTTATTTGATTTCATGTTCTTCGGAGGTAGAAAGATTTAGGACGGGTTGTTTCGAAAAATTTGATGGATTCATCAAATATTTGAAGTTGATTTTCACGTTTTGTGTAAGTTCTATTCAAGTTCTCTGATTATTTCAGTTTTGTGAAGCAACTGTCCTATAACGATGTAATAACAGAACTTGAATAGAACCTACACAGAACGTGAAAATCAACTTCAAATATTTGATGAATCCATCAAATTTTTTGAATCAACCCATCCTTAACTTTTGTTTTGATTTTTGAATAAGATGTCTCATTTTTGATATTTTCAGGTAATGCGTAATCTAAGTAGTTATCTACTTCACGAATTTAATTTTAAAAACTTTCTGTTCTTTTTCGCGAATTCACATTTTTATGTTTGTACTAATTTATAAATAAAGGGAAAAAAAGTATGTATGGAAAAGCATGCCCGATGTTCAGTTCTACAGATCTTTATGTTTTCTGTAATCTTATGTTGTTTTTTTTTTTGCATTAGCGCTACACAGAAGGCCGTGAAGAAAATAATTTCCCTCAAGGCCTATGTCATCTGAGGGGATGCTGTGTGGAGGGTTTTTTTGAGGAAAGGAAGAATAGGAAGTTCCAGGAAGAAATTATGTATGAAGGGTGGTTAGGAATCTGGGGGTCAGTGTGTCTAGGAGTGACCTGTTCCAATCATCAAAGAAGGAACCGTCGCAGGCCGGATCGAGAGACACTCGTTGAGGGAGGCTTTTTGACCTCTCCAGCCGGACTCTCTCGCCCCATCGCCTTTCACCGCTGTTGGAGGATTTATACGTCTGTCACTCCTGGGCACACTGACCCCCAGATTCCTACCCACCTCTCGTACCCTTTTCCTTCACAGAACTTCATCTACTTCCTTTCCATAAAAATACCCTCCACACAGCATCCCCTAAGATGACATTATAGGTCTTGAGTCTTGAGTGATATTATTTTCCCCAGGGCCTTCAGTGTGAAGCTTATAAAAAGATAAAGAAAATAAAAATAATATTATTTGAGAAATATTATGCTACTAGCTTTTACCCGCGGCATCGCTCGCATGGGATTAGGGAGAAATTAATGTAGCGCTTGCACTTATCAATTATCCCCCCCTCCCCCCTTTCCCCCCTCGCTCCTACATCCTCTCCACCACCCCCCTCCCGCAATCCATAGATTCATTACTGGTACATTCAGTTTTCAAACAGCTCGCGTGCCACCTACATTTCATAATGCCAGAGCTCACTAGTAGTAAAAATAAAGAATTATCCAATTTGGTGCAGTCGTTCGGAAGTTGTGCGCCTACAAACATTTTGAAGATTCATTTTTATTAATATATATATATAGAGATAGATATTTACTATGACGCCTTAAATAAAATTACCCGAAAATATATCAACATCGTTTCTACGGCAACGATCGGTTTTCTGACTTCAGCAATATCTCGTTTTTGTTAGCGACAGAAAACTTATAATAAATTAATATTTATAATTTCAGAGCTTACCATTATATACACTCTAAAGTCCTTGCATATAATATAGCTTACTATTGGTGAAAGAATTTAAAAAATCTTTTTATTGGTTAACCTCTCAAATGCCAGGGAAGAAACTCGAAAATTTCGCGATGTTTTGACTTTGACGTAATATTTTGCGGATTTATTTTATGCTATCGTATATAATATTTACCGAAACACGTTTCCTGAACACTAAACTATGCTTACAAATAATATTACTTGCGTTTATTTGAGAAATTGATAGTTTTATCGATCTTTTCATGACATGCGACGCTCAAAGTTTGACAGCTCAAATCGCGGCAGAAATGTCATTTCGAAAGTCATAGATATGTGCAAAGATGATTATTTTAGAGGCTAGGTGTGTTCTTTATATCTGTCATAAGGTTTAAAATCGCATCTCAAAAATTTTTTTTTTTATGGCGCGTCCTGGGTGCGCAATCGGCAAACCATGGAATGCGTGAAAGCTTAACAAACAAACTCGAGCAGTTTCGCATTTATAATATTAGTATAGACAGGTAAAGATATTGCTAAGTGATACAGTCGTAAGGTAACTTTTGGCTTTTGCAATATTTGGAGAATTCGCTTGATCACTTCGAGCGAATTTGGAAGCGAATCACTTGGAACTTTTTTAAAGCCAAAGGTTCACACGAAAAAGCTACCAAAATAACCAAACATTACTATGCACAACGCATACTGTGCTTACCCGGTGTAAAATATTATATTACCCAGTGTTTAGACATTCATGAATAATGTAAGATACATTTACTACCCGCGACAGTCTCCAATATAAAACAGCACTGAAAAATGTGCACGCTTATTGCAAATATTAAAAAGAAAATAATGGCGCCCGTTGCGGTAGATTCTTGGTGGCAATTTCCTCACAGGATCCAGATGGCAGTGCATTGTTTATGTTTATCCCGCGCTGTCAAAACAAGTTATGGCCGCCGTCCAGCGGTAGATTCCGGCACTACGAAGGCGAACAATAAACGGAATCGTGGCGAGAAAAAGAAGAATAAAAAAAGCCATTGACGAAACGATGATACAAAAGCTTAAGGTTTGATGTTTTGGACATGTCTGATTTAGTCTACAGTATTAATATCATCGATGAAAAAGGCTGTGCTTTGAAAGATGATAGGCCCGTTGTCAATATCCACCACCTATTACTTAAAACCTGAATCATCAAAAACGAGTGTAGATAATGAATTTAGCAAAGTTTGTTTTGTACGAAGTTCTTGGCTAATACAACCACTTTCAGCTAGCAATGTCATCACGAGATTTCCTTCACAAACTATGTATGCAGCTTTCCTAGTAGCACAAAATAATTGTACCATTTTATTTTGTTACGTATTTTCAATTTTTAAGAAGAAATGTTTTGGAAACAGTGTTAACTTTCCGTAGAAACAAATAATAGTCAAACTAAAGACATTTATTTTTTATAATTTATTTTAATTTTAATTATTTATTAATCAAGACACATATTTTTTTTTGGTTTATGCCACCTCACTAGGCTGAACCTGTTTTGAGGTGGCAGGAATAAAAGAAAAAACAAAATAAATTAAAAATAAATAAATAAACAGAGTTGAAAGAAATAAACAGAAAATGAAAATGAATGAGAGAAATATAAAATTAAAGAAATGGAAAAGAGATGAAAGAAAGAAATAAAATTATTTGAGAAGAAAAAATAAAAATTACCGGTGCGTTACTATTGGGATACTATTGTATTGCAGAAGTGATCATGCCGCAGTATTAAATGCCTTTGTTAATGACTATCCATGTGTGTTTTAGATTTTCGCTTTTGTTTGAAAGTATTACTCTTAAAATATATATTCACAATCAATTTACAAAATCTAAATCTTGCTTGCCTTACTTATTTTAATTTGGTAATATACAATGATGTTGAATGAATTTGCAATACATCTAGACTATGGTTTATAAAATTTAATATAAAATGTGTTTAATAAGAAAAACTCGAGTTTCCAATTTTCTCAATTCAAACATTGTTCATGTATGACAAAGTCAGACATTAAAAAAAATCAGAGGGAACAATTCACATGCTGTAAAAGGGAAACCTTCAGAAAACCAAAGTAGACAAGAGTGTGGAGATTACGAAGGACTTTTTTAGCAGTAAGAAGAATGATTTTATCCACATATTGGTCGTCGAATATCAGTATTACATTAGTAATTTCTATAGATTTGGTTATTTTATGTATTAGTGTTTTCTTCTTCGGATTCACTAGATGTCAGTTTCTTTTGTCAGTTAATTTTGAAGATTAGATATTTATTTAAAAAAAAAAAAATTGATTTCGTAGGATTCGTTCCAGTGCACCTTTTCCTATACATTCGGTTTTCTTATTAATATTTGTGTTTTCTTCTTCAGAGTCGCTAGACGTCGCTTTCTTTTGGGTTTTTCTTTCGCCTGTTCATTTTGGAGTGCTTTTATTTTACAAAATGGTTGTTAATTTTCCAAAATTTTTTTTTTTGGATATCGATTCGAGATTCATGGGGCGATTTAAAAATTTTCCTTCCCAGAACTCTCCTCCATTTCCTTTCTTTAAAAAAACCCTCCACACAGCATCCCCAAAGATGACATAGGCCCCGAGGGAGCCCCATAGGCCTCAGGACCTCGTGCGTGGAGCTTTTGTAAAAAAAAACAAAAGTCGGGCGTCTTTGCTTGTGGTGCATATTATTTACAGTTTTTGTGCAGACCTACAGATCTTCTACAGATATACTATTTGTTAGTCAATTTTGAGATTTCTATGACGCGTCTGTTTATAATGTAACATCATTGGTTATATAATATATAATGTAGATCTGAATAACCTTTCACTGAGGCACTGATTTTCAAATTTCCCGAATCGTCAAGTTTCAATCATTAATCTCATCAATCGACAAATAACACACAATCAAACCTTGGGTGCTTTATTAAAACAGGGTGTTTGAGTATCTATTCTGGTTTAACTTGAAAAGTTAATTGAGTCTGAATTCAATTTTTCCCCGAGGAAACCTTAATCGAAAATATTACTTAGTTAAATATTATTTATTCCGTATTCCTGATTACCTCCTTTGCCAACAGTTACCTATTCTATTTACGTGGAATTTTATTATTTATTTATGCGAATAATTTGAAGTCTGTATTATAAAGCATGAAATTAATTTCTCTCTGGATTTATGGATTTATTCAAATTTCACAAAACTCATAACACATAATCTGATCTTGCCTTCGAGGCGAATATTTTTGGTCAGGATATAAATAATAACTTAGTAAGAAATGCTTTTTCCAAATGGCTTTGTTTTTACCTTTATCAGAACAATACTCGAGCCTTGTGAACTGGATCATATTTTTGCAAATCAATTTTTTTTTAAATAAGTGTTGTTTAATATCAAGTCAAATACCAAGCCATTAATTCATTACTAACTGACTAACCATTAACGCTATGTCACACACAGCTATAAAAGATACAAGATCATCGCACGCCAGATAACGCTCTCCATACAATCCCATTAGACCTGTCACACCTAAGCGATTATGCGCAGATCAACCATAAACAATACAGATCTTACGCGTAACCGCTACTCACGTGATATGCGAAAAGTTATGCGACCCTTACTTCACGGTAAACAGGAGAAGGGGTCATTTTAATTACGGAGTTGCCTAAACGGGCGGATGACAGCAAATTTACAGATTCAGTACAAAGAAATGGCATTTCGTAGCAGCTTCCTAATTTATCTGACCCCTCTCCTACCATAGGAAGAAATATTTGATAGCGTAGTGTGACGGTACAATACACACGTGGTTCAACAGATATCTGCTTGCGTTTTTATAGCTGTGTGTGTCACCTACATTAATCCGTAACGCCAAAAATTATCTGTAGCAGTATCCATTGATTATCTGTTTTTTCCCTCCTTATAAAATTATTCACAAAATAAATAAAGACCACATTTGCGCTTGAAATCGTGACCTCTAGATTCAGTTTGCCAAGCGATTTTTTCCTTTATCTCTTTTCGTGGCGGTACAAGCCACCCTGAGAATACACATTTTTTGTTATATCTGATAATTACTTGAAGTGAAAATGTAGATCGCGTTTTATCACCTAAAAACATTAAAAAGTCAGTTAAAGTTGGTCATTTCGGGTAAACGTCTAAAGGTCTGCATTGTACGCATCGAAGGAATGGTATCTGACTGATTTAATTAGGTGTAGTGAGTTGTAGTAAGAAATTCGAATTTCCGATGAGAAAGTCATTTGCAATCGGATTAGCATTCGGATTTTAGCAGTGAACAAAAGCAAATGCAAAATTCAAAAAATATCACCTAAGATTAAAAACCTTTACTTAATATAATAAGTTCAGAAATAAATTTTGTGTAATGTTTCTGGTACACCCTGTATATTGAAGGCGTGCCTTATATAGATACGTTATAACTTCTCTCTCTTTCTGATGAACAACGCGCGTAATTGAAGGTTCAATAGAGTGCCCATTGCGTCACTTTAGTTGGACAGAGTTCTAACTTCACTTTACTCTGTTCGAGGTGTCAAATTTTGCAAAAACTATTTCTCAAAATTTATACACCGATTACTGATTTTGAGGTTGAAACTTGTGTGAAATATTTTAGATCAACAGATTTTAAAGGAAACTATTTAAATTGGATGTATACTCACCATTTTTGCACATAGAACTACATGCAACCAGCATTGTCAATCAACCGATCCAACGGATTGCAATTTTTAGAGCACAGGCGTCGGGTGGGAATGCTATCTTTGTTCTACCGGTATTTTAATGGAAGATGCTCCGAGGAATTAGCGTCATTGATCCCTTCGGCACCGGTGCATAGTCGAGAAACGCGCCAAACCCGTGCCCAACATATGTACACGGTTGACATTTATCACATGAAAAAGGGTCGCTTCTTCGACTCGTTCTTGTGTTCAACAGCTCGGCTGTGGAACGATTTGCCGGTCTTTGTGTTTCGTTCTTCCTACACCATGGGTCTCTTCAAGACCAATGTTCATTCCTTCCTGTCCTAAAAAAGACCCTCCACACAGCTTCTAAGATGATATAGGGGAAAATTATTTTCCTCAGGGCCTCCTGTGTGGAGTAAATGTAAAAAAAAGCTAGGGCATAATAATTCACTGCAAAAGGTTCTAATAGCATTTTCTTATTGCCATCCCGAGCTAGGGCTACATACTAATTATTATGAGAATGCGTTTTGAAAATTTTGATATCTCAGAACATGGCATGGTAAGTCGAGGTTAAAACCCTATCTAACTAAAGTGACGTACTGCATTGTGCCTCGTAAAAACGATCATCTGAAACAAACAAAACGGTAATTGCAATATATTCAAAGTGATGTTAGAACCTTTGAAAATAAATGGAAACTTCATAAACTTGATATTAGAACGTCGCCGTACAAGTGTTTTTTTTTTTCATTAACTCCATACAGGAGGCCCTGAGAAAAATTTCTCTCAGGGCCTATGTCATCTGGGATGCTGTGTGGAGGGTCTTTTTGAGGAGAGGAAGGAATGAACATTGGTCTTGAAGAGACCCATGTTGTAGGAGGGAGGTAACACAGAAGCCGGCAAATTGTTCCATAGCCGAGCTGTTGAACTCAAGAACGGGTCGAAAAAACGACCCGTTCTCATGTGACAAATGTCAACCCTTTACATATGTTGGGCGCGCGTTTGGCGTGTCTCCCGACTATGCACCGGTGCCGAAGGGACATTGATCCCTTCGGCACCGGTGCTCCACGCTGGTTCCTCAGAGCATCTTTCATTGAAATACCGGTAGAATATGGATAGCATTCCCACCCAACGCCTGTGCTCGGGCGTCGTGTGGGACGTAAATAAAACACAGATGGCTCTGAAAATTATTTTGTTTATCGAAATGAACAAAATATATGGATTTGCATTCAAAGGACATTTTTTTTTAATGTCAATTAGAACTTTATCCGACTGAGGTGAAGAGTGGCAGAACTATAATTGCTGTTGTAACAGCAATACAAAGCCCATTGGTCGGGTGTTAAAGGTCAAAGGGCGATGACCCTAAAATCCCAAATTTCAGAGATTGTCCTTCTTAAAATTACAAACACTCGAAAATGTGGTGATAAGTATTTATTTAGAACTAGCGATTTCTCGGTATGCGTTGCAATGCCACTTAATAAAGATATAGTTTCTCCCTGCGTGTCCTTTCCCATTCGTCCCGTCCCCTTTCCGCTGACCTTTCCCCTCCCATGTCCCCTTCCCCTCGCGCGTTCCCTCTCCACCTTCCCCGCCCTACCTCTCCCCTCTCCCGCTCCCCGTCCTTCTAACTCCCCTCCCCCGTTCCATATATTCAGTCCCAGTACATTCGATTGTCAAACAGTTCGCGTGCCATCTATTACAATTTTTTTATTCAAATTTTCATTTTTCATATATAACAAACAATCTATTTTGTTTACGATCAATCAAATTTGGAACCTAACATAAGTACCTATATAAAATACCTGTAATTCTTTCTTTCTCTGAACTTCAAATAAATTCATTAATTTGAAGAGTTTATTCGAAAATTGAATTTTGATTGAACAATCGATGGTTTGCAAAATGTCATTCGCAAATTGTAAAACTTTTGACAGTTTCGTAAGAGTTTTTGTAATGATTAAAAAACTATTCAGATGTATTATCATGTGGTTGTTATAATCCAGAAACGAAATGTTTAACATATAAGCATATTTTGATTTTTATATATATAGATTATTTTAGATTTCAAAAAAAGTTGGTATACTGATGTAAAATACGATAAAAGTAACATTCGCAGAATTGGGCCCAATTAACGCATCAGTAAATTTTTTTTTTTTATTTAAAAGGGAGATACTTACAGAAAAGCATTTCATTTATTAGGTAGCAAGTGTTAAAATAAGCGGGTGCTTTATCACTTACCTG
Organism: Glyphotaelius pellucidus; assembly: GCA_936435175.1. Classification (NCBI taxonomy): domain Eukaryota; kingdom Metazoa; phylum Arthropoda; class Insecta; order Trichoptera; family Limnephilidae; genus Glyphotaelius; species Glyphotaelius pellucidus. The sequence goes on along the minus strand of OW386551.1, from coordinate 9,362,003 downwards.
AATTCTTCAAATAAACACTTCCAATTTTGAAAATGACACTTATATTCAAAGCAAATCCGAGTTCTAGGGTTAATTGAACCAGAGTTACGCAGGACAGACACACAACCGAAATTAGTTAATTAATTATTCATTCATTTCGCAATTAATTGATTGAAAATATTATATAGTGTATTTGCGGCACGTTCAAGAGTGGAAGATACTCTCAGTATCGCCCTGGTGTAAGACCACCATTCAGAGTTGAAACATTGCTTGAAATGTCTTTAGCGTATTTTGTGACCAGATCTGAATAGCCAGGTACTTTCCCACCTTCCTCTTCCCCATCCCCTTCCCTTCCCCACCACCTTAAGCCTCACAGCATACCCCAATAGGGGATGCCATAGTTTCACTGGCTCCAGACGGGAGCAGTTGGGACTCTTGTGGGGTATTCAAATAAATTTTTTTTTAAATACATCCGTTGATCCCGGACATATTGACCCCCGTACTCCTACTCACCTCTGAAACACAATTTCTTTCCCTGCCTTTTCATGAAAGACCCTCTACACCGCATCCCAAAAGCAGGCCGTTAGGATTTTTTTCCTCAGGAACTATTTAAAAAAAAAAAAGTTTATTTTTATTAATATGTTTGTTATGATCTTAACCAAGAACATAAACCAAAAGTTAATAGATTCGATTCCATTTAATATTCATAATATCTACGTCTAAATTATTGACATCCTGTTTATTGGTTCCCGAACTATGTTCCTGTTCATTACGAATTTACGGGGCTAGTGGGGTAGTGGGAATATCAGGGAATATCGGGGGAGCGCCTCTGATTTATCCCCGCACTTAACTACAGGCATTCCTGGACTAATTATTTCTCGCAACGGAATACTCGCACGAAACATGAAACAAAATAATTAAAGTGACGCTGTGTACGGAAGTTTATGCTCTTAAAATATGTAGAAACATTGTTTTATTGGTTATTCGAAAATACGGTGAAATTCCATGAGAAGCCGCTGAAAAACTAACGTAGAAAACCATTAATTTGGATTTGTGTACCTGTCCCTACCATATTTCGATAATGATTAAAATAATCTCTAAAAATTGGATTTGCAACTTACAACGTCCCAACTTCGCAATTTGCCTCAACAAAACGGGCTTTATACCCTAAGAATGTTGTTATAAATAATAAAATTTTGTACGTGGCGTCTTTGCCGCAAATATTATGGTCAAGAATTGCCTAAACGTATAATGAAAACGTACACTAATCTGAGAGAGATGCTTTCCTGCAATTGTATAGACTTCGTTTATCCATGTAGTATGGGCAGCAGATTAATTCTTTCATCAGCAGCAGACATGAATTAATTACCTTGCGATAGAAGTGTTTTGTATCTTGAATCCAGTCTCAAAGATATCAAAATTTAAAAGACATGAAAAAATAATAATTGAACACTGAAAAAATACAAACGATATTCATTATTTTTATTGCTTTCATCCAAAATACATCGACTAAATGCCATTTATCGTGCATTTGGGTAAGTATTTACCAGATTGGTGTACCATACAAATACTATGTAATAATTTAAAAAATTCAATAATAGAATTAAATTATACTTTTTTGTTAACCAGGGGTTGAAACTTTTGTGCTAGTAAAATAAAAAAAATATTTATATCAAAATTCGTAAACACTATCAACATTTGCCTTCACCGTCAAATAAATTTTTGTAAGGACGACTAATATTCTCGCGATACAATACTTGTTCAATAGACCATCAGAAAATTTTACAGGAGGAGAAGGTTTCTCTTTCCGTAAAGGCAAAGGTCTCATTAGTTTTAATAAATCTTAGTTAAGTGATTGAATATCATTTTTTATACTTTATTTTTAATTCTAATGTGGAGATTGAACAAAAACTAAAATGTTCTTTTGGACAAATAAGAACTGAGGCGACGCAATGTAAATAATTGTACGGTTCACTAATAATGGGTTTTTGACAATCGTCCCTTCGAAAGAATGTTTTTTTTTAAATATAATTTAAGCTCGGTTAAGTATGATTCTTTATTATTTATACGATGTTTTGTTCATACATCTCTTCTCTGTTACAACTTTCTTGAAATTTTAGCATCGTGTACGCGTCACTAAATATATTTAGTTGTAAAACAGCAAATTTATTGCACTATTTACATATCTATGTTCATTTCTCGTCTATTAAATTAATCATAGAGCTTTAAGCTCAGGATCTTGCCTATTCAAATAACCAGGAACACCCCAACGTGATTATTTTGACTGATGATTTTGATTTAATTCTAATAACAAATATAATATGAAGCTATGATGATAGAGGTTATTATGATACTGAACTGCTCGATAATTCGGCAAATTGACCCCTATCAACAGGAATTCTTAACGATACGGTGTATTATAAATCCAATAATAATATTGCCTTAACCGTTAATAAAAAAAACTTAAAAAATTAAAACGAATAGAAATAAAGTACAACCAATTGTATTTAAGCATACCGCGACATAGATTTTAGGTTCAAAATATTTAATCGATTTGGATACCTCAGTGATGAGAATTAGAGAGTAGACCATCAGACTAAGAATTGAACCCACCACTTGAAACTGAAATGCTTTACAAACGATTCCACAAAGAACAAAAAGTTTATCCAGAATTTTGCACAGATCCGTTATTTCACGACCAAGAATTATGCTGACGTATCTAGATGATTCAGAATAAAGAATCTTAATGATTGATAACCTATTATTTTATCAATGTAAATCTATAGTATAAAACATACACAGAAGAATAAGTCTGCAAAAAGATAATCTCATTTAGCTGACCCATGAAAACAAGAATAACCGAGTCGTATTGGCGTTTAATATAACAAACTCCCAATATGTTTGCAAAGAGAATTACATATTCATAAACAACAATTGTAATAAGAGAGGAGATGCGTTTGACCTTAATGTTAAAATTAAGGTCAAACGCATCTCCGTTCCACTAATATTTTGAGCACTATTTTCGCTCAGCGATTAAGTTTGTAAATTAAAAATTTTATGCGTCAATCTACGCTAAAGCTTTCTTTATAAATATTTATTAAAGTAAAACTTCTTTACGCACGTTTGACTTGGGGAGTAAGCTGGTGAATGCGTGATGAGAGCGTTATGAAAAGTGTGGGGAGAGGCGAACGGAAGTTGAGAGGGAGATATAAGTTAGGGAAGATAGAAAGATAGAGAGTTACGTTTCGTAAATTACTGTAGAGGCAAGAGAGAGAGGTGCGAGCACACATTTTCTTTCTCTCTTTCTCTCATAGCCAGTTACGTTTCGTATATCTAAGACAATTTTTAATTTGGGAGGCGGGAATGGGTACCGCCGCCCCGGGAACCTTTATTGGATAACCAACACCTCTGCCATAGGTCACCCCAAGAGGTTCGCTACGTTGGTGATTTAGCAGGGTGCCCGGGTTCATGGGGTGAGGTTTGTCTAGGTCTTGGAGGCGGATGACCAGGACATACTGAACCCCAGATTCCTAACTACTCTTTAAGCCCTTTTTCTTCCCAGAACTCTCCTCCCCTTCCTTTCCTTTCCTCTTCTTTAAAAAACCCTCCACACAGCATCCCCAAAGATGAAATAGGCCCTGAGGGAAATTATTTTCCTAGTGTGGAGTTCATGTAAAGAAAAAAACACAGTGCAGGCCTATTGTCTGTATCACACTGTAGGAGCAAGTTTTTCTTTTTCTCTTCACTCTTCACACTCGTATTTATTTATTTTATTTTATTAGTAAATCCAACAGTATCTAATGTTACTTACTTAAGGTAAGGAAAAACATGTGTTATAATTGAAGCAATAATAGGTTTTCAGTTAAATAGGTTTTCACTGATGTTTCTTAATTGTAGAGTAATTTATGATTAATATATTAGTGCAATGTTATTTTTTAAACCGTCATAAAAAGTATCACACAAAATTCACCTCAAGGATCTCAATTCTACAGTTTTCAGTCTAATTTCAACCTCCGTCTGCCAGTTTCATCTACTGCCATAAATCATGATTGGTATCATCACTCCGTTGTGAACTGCTAGCTTCGTCATTTTGTACAATTCAAGTTGCTCGTTTCTCAATAGCACCTAATTAAGTTTCACTTATAAATGGCATTTTCAATTCTATTCAATCGAAGGTCTCTATTTGACCTAGGTCAAACGTTGATTTGGTCAAGGTCGATTCACAAATAAACACGATAAATTTAACTGAATCACTTCAGTATTCCAGACGACGGCGGGTGACGGTGTCTAAAATTACTATCAATGAGACAGTCTATCGTAATCAATCTTATCGTATCGTAAGTTTATTCAATAGGTCTGAAGGCAGCCCGATGCTTAAAATCAACTCGTTGTTTATTTTGATTTTGGTTTTTAGTGTAAAAGCTTTTAGATTCAATAAACGGTTTTTTAACGATCTTTCTGAATGGTTGGGAAAGCATCAATTGATATCTTTTTCATTTACTGTGGCTGGACAGAAAATGAATGGGAGGTGAAATTAAATAATAGTGACTTATCGGATTTCGCTGAAAGTCGAGTGTGAGTGATTCAGACAGATTTTTATTTTATATTTTTTCCACGTTGAACATCGGTAAATCGGTGATAGGTCTTTTTCATACAGTCTGAAAAAACGGTGTTCATTGAAGCTCTCTTGAGAAAATTCAGTATTCGTTGCTTGATTTTACAGTCCTGATATGTTATAAATTCTAATTGAAAGATTTGGCACAACTTTACTGTTTATCCCTATTTTCTTGGTCGATTAAAAGTCTTATTGTCTTCATCAAATTCATATACATAATTTTTTTTTAAAGTTTCAATGTGATTCAGCGTTAACCCTTTTATAAAATCTGTTTAAATTTTTTGTTAAAATCTTTTATAAAATTTGGAAATATTTGAAATGTCATATGGCATGGTGGTAAAAAGATTCTCAACGATGTAATAAACAATGCAATACAATTTGGGAGGCGGGAATGGGTACCGTCGCCCCGGGAACCTTTATTGGATAACCAACACCTCTGCCATAGGTCATCCCAGGTGGTTCGCTACGTTTGGTGATTTAGCAGGGGTGCCCGGGTTCATGGGGTGAAGTTTGTCTAGGTATCGAAGGTGGATTACCAGGACACACTGAACCCCAGATTCCTACCCACCCCTTAAAACCCTTTCCTTTCCAGAACTCCTTTCCCCTTCCTTTCCTTAAAAAAACTCTCCACACAGCATCCCCAAAGATAACATAGGCCCTGTGGGAAATTATTTTCCTCAGGGCCTCCTGTGTGGAGCTCATGTAAAAAAATAATTAATAAAGAAAATTTAACAAAAATGTTTCACCGAGGACGTGAAGTCCGTAATCTTTAAAACTTAATTGATTTTGTCCTTTAAAAGAAGATTAAAAATCTTTAAATACTCTTTTGCGAAGCAAACTATTCATTTTTGTCAAATGCAAATCCTTTTCCAAAAAAATTTTATATTTATTTTTCTTTCTTCCTTTCTTGGGTCAAAATCAATTTGGGAGGTGGGTATGGGTACCGACCACACGGAAATCATTTATTGGATACCAACACCCCTGCCGTAGCGTCGCCTTAGTTTTTAATTGTCCAAACGACCATTTTAGTTTTTGTTCAATCTCCACTTTAAAATTAAAAATAATTAACAGGAAATGATATTACAATTAACTAAGAATTATTTAAACTAATGAGACTTTTAGCTTTACGGAAATCGCTTCATCTGTTATTATTACATCTAGGTATTATCTTCTAAAATAACATTTATTTTTTTAAGAGCTTAAAAACTTCAAATGTGTAAGGGAGATATGCAAGAAATCGGTAGAAATTCGATTAGCGGCGGCTTTAATAATAGTTCGTAGCTGATCTCTCTTGTTTTTATCATCTATGTATCTACCCGTACGCTTACTCGGCGAAGTGTTTATTTCATCCAATGAAAGGTTTTTGCACATTTTATAAGTATTTAAATATTTTATGTAAAAAGTAATGCGTTTTATGAACAAACAGAAAGTAGGTACAATGTGCCTACGTAATAAAGTAACCACGTTATGAGCTTTTGAAAAATAATGCCACGGAAAATATTCAAACCTCTCTATATCATTCTTAAATGCTTCCGTTTTGTATTAAACGTCACAAATAAAGACAAAGAACGAAAAAACAAAATAAACTACAAAGAACAAAAATGATGTTTATCATCAGGAGCTGTTTTGAGATTAGGAATATACACAGTGGGCCAATAAAAACCGAAACGATTATTAGTACGTAATTAATTTCGTTTTAAATTTTTTATTTATTTATTTTATTTTATTTTTATTTATCAAAAGTATACAATACAGAATATAGTATATTATATAAAGCATTGTACTCCCAGGAGTTAATAAACTCATTGCGGGAATGGTACGCATTACATGAAACATATAGCTGTATGTATTAAATGGACATATGATGGGGACATACACAACATTATTATTTCAGATAGTCATTAATAAGATGAAGTTTGAGCATGTTAGTTTGGGTCTTTTTACATTGACTTGCACGTTTGATCTCGTTGGGTAGTTGATTATATTTTGTGTGAGCTATGTATTCTAGGGATCTTAGTCCATATTTTGTTGATTTGATTTTTGATATAAGAAGTTTGTTGTGATTTCTTGTGTTGTGTTGGTGTACGTCGCAATTGTAATAGAGTGTAGTGTTGGAATGTGCCGAGTGTTGAATTACTTGTAATATAGTTTTAGTTATTTCAAAAGTGGGAATGGTATTAAAAGGAAGTATTTGGGTGTTTCTGTAGATATCTTTGACATGTGTGTCCCAAGGTAGACTGAAAATATTTCGCAGGGCTCTATTTTGAACGACTTGGACTTCTGAAATCATTGAAATGAGTTTTATTAATCTGATTTTTTAATGTATTATAAATGTTTTGTAATATATTATCACTAATTAAAAAAATAAAATCATGATATCTCTTCATCTTTTGATATAATATCATGGCGTCTCTTGGTGTCTCTTGTTGTTTCTTGACGTTTCTTAATGTCTCTTGAGATCTCTTGATGACTCTCGATGTCTTCCGATGTCTCTCAATGTATCTTGATGTCTCTTGATGTTTGAGGTCTTTGATGTCTCTTGATGTCTCTTGATATCTCTTGACCTCTCTTGATGTCTCCTAATGTCTCTTGATGTATCTTGTTGTCTCTCGATGTCTCTCAATGTCTCTTGATGCATCTTGATGTCTCTTGTTGTCTCTCGATATCTTTTGATGTATCTTGATATATCTTGATGTATATCAGTATCTCTTGACGTCTTTCTTTGTCTCTCGATTTCTTTCGAAGTCTCTTGAAGTCCCTCGATATCTCTTGGTGTCTCTCGTTGTCTCTCGACATCTCTTTATGTTTCTTGATGTTTTTCGATATAAACTGATGCATCTTGATATTTTTCGGTATCTCGAAGTGACGTCTATTGATGTCATGTGATGTTAATGGTGTCTCCTGATGTCTTTTAGTGTGTCTTGAATTTTGTCCGAGTAGACAAAGCTCACTATGCAACCCAAAGGTGTAGGAGCATCGTTATTCAAGACAATATAAGTCAATCACTATAACATCTTCCATAAAATAGGAAACACGTAATAAAATGATTACAATTCCAATTTAGGCGTTACTATGGGTTAGAGCGGTACAAAAAATTATTCAACAAGTTTTTGTAATAAGCATTACAATCAATGGAATCCATCTTTTTGTCACGATATTTTTCCACTCTTTATTGCAATTTTAACAATGTGAAACACAATTTCACCAAACGATGCTTCCGTGACGATGGCTTGTAAAATTGGCACGATTTGAATCTAGAGCACAGTTAGCAAACATTTCTTGCTCCGATGTTGCTATATTGGCAAATATTAATACTACAAACATTAGATTGTAAATACGTGTAAGGTACTTTGTAACATGGGTGTTATGGAAGTTCAGTAATGTTACCAAGAGGTGGTGCCCTTATAACACTCATTTTATCAACATTCAGAATCGAAAATTTCATACAATAGGACCAGGATTACGGTAGTTGATGACTTAGAAATATGAAAAAATGCAATATTTACACGTGCTAAGAAGTTCTGAAAAGCGTGATGTCACTAAGAAATCTTTTTTTAAATTGACTTCACAGAGGAGGCCCAGCGGAAAATAATTTCCAACAGGGCCTATGGTCCTCTTTGAAGATGTTGTGTGGAAGGTTTTTTTTAAGAAGAGAAAGGAGTGAACATGGGTCTTGAAGATACCCATATTATAGGACGAAGAAAACACAAACGCTGGCAAATCGTTCCACAGCCGAGCTTTTGAACTCAAGAACGAGTCGTAGAAGCGACCCATGTTGTTTCCATGCGTGTTTCCCGAGTATGCACCGGTGCCGAGGGGATCATCGACGCTGGTTCCTCAGAGCATCTTCCATTGAAATACCGGTAGAACAAGGCCATCATTCCCACCTAAAATTGCAATCCGTTTGTTAAAATGAGAGAATTAATCAAATGGACTGTCCGTTTCTGCACAGAGTAAAGGATTTTTTTCAGGTATTTTGGGGCTCCAAACCAGTGGTGGCTACCAAATTCTGCCGCGGGGCGCACTTGCGTTTATTACACAAGAGTAAAAAAATATACGAAGTTTTACCCAATAGGCACAAAATAAAAGGTAAATCTAAGAACAGCAAGCAAAAAGGAAGTAAGCCATAGAAATTTTTTTTTTTTTTTTTGGTTTTAGGCAATTCACCCTGGAGAGAGTGCTTTATTGAAAGAGAGAAAAAAATAAACCAATTAGACTGAATGAAATGGTTCCTAGAAAAAAGGAGATCCGCAATGCGAGGAAATGAGGTTGTTAAGAATAAGGGAGATGTCATTCTACATGGATACAGATAATTGCTGATAATGATGACAAGTTTTGAAGACTCTGTCCTCATTAAAACTCTTTTTTTAAAGGCATAAATTTCAGAAATACAAATTCTGACAGAATTTAAAAATTTTCTGTTACCTTTCTTACAAACGGAAAATGTTGCTTTTTTACATAGCTCTACATAGGAGGTCCTGAGGAAAATAATTCCCCTCAGGGCCTGCGTTATCTTTGGGGATGCTGTGTGGAGGGTCGTTTGAGGAAAGGAAGGAGATAAGTTCTGGGAAGGAAAAAGATATCAGGGGTGGGTAGGAATGTTGAGTTCAGTGCGTCCAGGGGAGACGGATGTATAAATCCATCCCTCCCGCTGCGTCGCAAGGTGATGTTTCAAGAGGGTTCTGCTGGAGAGGTTAAAAGGTCTCCATCAACCCAAGGTCGCGGGATCGAATCTGAAGGTTGCGGGATCGAATCTGAAGGTTGCGGGATCGAATCTGAAGGTTGCGGGATCGAATCTGAAGGTTGCGGGATCGAATCTGAAGGTTGCGGGATCGAATCCCGGAGTGGAAAATAAATTTTATTTGAATAATTTATGTTGATTCATAAATAATTTATTAAAAATAAAATATAGTATATTTTTTATTCAATTAAAATAATAAATAGTACATTTGCGACACGTTCCAGAGTGGAAGATACTCTTAGTATCGCCTTGGTGTAAGATCACCGTTCAGAATTGAAACGGTGCTTGAAATGTTGCTTTGGTGACCACGTCTGAATAGCCAGATACTTCCCACCTTCCTCTTTACCATCTCCCCCTCCTTACTACTACCTTCAGCCTCACAACATACCGAAAATGGGAATTCCATCTCACTGGCTCCAGGTAGCAGTTGGGACTCTTATGCGGTAAACATATAAATAATACAAAAAAAACAGTCTCTCCCGATCCACCGTGCTTCGTTGTTGAGCAGATACGTTCACCGCCAAGACCCGGACAAACCTCACCCCTGCTAAGTCGATTCTGCTCTCAAATTACTTGTACAATGATAGAGGACTTAGCTAGCAGAGGAATTGAACTACATGTTTATTTGTTGCATATAACGCCAGGGTGTTTCTTAGAAAATAAATTAAAAATATTATTACGAGTATTATATTTCACTTCTTTTTAAATTTATTTTTTACAGTTTAATATTCGAGTGCCCTATTCTTAGAGAAATATTTGCTAAGCGCTCCGAGTTTTCTTTCAACCGGAAAACACCCTTCACCCTAAAACACCTTAAATTCACAACTTTTCCAAATGCTGAGATATCCGACCCTAAAATCTGCGCTGTTTTAACTGCCCCACAGGGTACCAACCTACCAGTACCAGCCTATGGGATACTTGAGCGCTCTTTTGGCTTAAAAACATGCTTAATCCCGCTTCCCGGGCATTTTTCATCCTTTCCCCGAATAAGTATTCCGGGACCTACCCAGCATTGTTATTCCGTAGGCTGGTAATATCCTGGCTGAAATATCGCCCGCTACAGTTGCTCCGGCGATGTGAAAAATGGCGCGTAATTTTCGCACCTTTACAGATGAACGTCATTCGTTTGTCAGGTCAGAATTATTACGTATTCAATGAATACGCGTTCCACGAAAAGGCATAATACTCTGTTTGCTACATGGCTGGGTAATATTTAGTATTATTATGTAATTTAAAACCTACAAGGATTTTATTTTAATTTCAACAAAATATTATATTTAATTAAATGAAGACACTATGAGCGAAACTCAATCGAAAATCTGGAAACAGAAAAATCAGAAAAAGATATTGGTACCTCTGGGACTCGGACCCAGGACCTCTCTCTTTCCCGAGGAGCGCGCTGACCACTGCGACCACGATATCAAATTCGGTCACTTTGAACTGTATCATACTTCGACTAAGAACTAAGATGATGGATACTGTAACGCTGTCCGAAACGTTAGCTAAAGAAGGAGATAGCGCAACACGGCGTAACACCCCAAAAATTAATAACAAAAAAACAGTCTAAATTGGTTTTTTGTTCAGATTTCCTCCAAAACAGGAAAATTCAATCAGAGCTTCTAAGCTTCTTCTGTAAAGATAATGTTGTGGAAGTGTTTAAATCATTGTAATTATGGGTAAGTACTAAAAATCACTCAATTATACACGCCATGAATCATATTGTATTCTTTTTCTACCATCCATCAAACAATGACGACTTATTGTAAGCACACACATGAACTCGGTATAAACTCATGTTTGCGGTCTTTTGGGGAAATGGTTGGCAAATACAAAAAGATTGATGGCGAATCATGCGTGAAGGGAAGCAATTGATCAAACGTTCTCCTCGCTGGCATTTTTCTGACCGTTCAGAACCATACGGGTTATATAATATTCCACACAAAAACACAAGATAGACACTGAAAAAATATATGAAAAATCTTAAAACACTTTTTCGCGCAAGAAACTGAACCGTTAAAAAAAGTTTTCTTTGAATTATTTGCGATTAGGTACGAGCCCGCTTTCGTTAAAGTTTTATTTTAAATTGTGTGAAAACAAGTTTTAAAGATTTTCTCAGAATTTACCGGTTGAATTCATTATTATTTTATCTAAACTTTTTACGTTAAAACGTGTTCCGGCTAGCTACATTTTTCAAAGAATATTCTGTGTTTGACAATCACAACTTTCGAAAACAAGACTAAAGAAATCGCTTTGTTTTACTGATAGAATTTATTCAATTTAGAATTCAGCCCGCGGAAAAGGACGACCGAAGTCAAAATTTAACTATTTTTGCTCTCGGATAAATAAATAGCGAATAGAATAACTGTGTTCAGTTCGTTTGTTTATAATAAAAGTCAAATACAAATGCTTTTGTAAATGTTTTTAACCACTGGACCGACCACGCGAAATAAATAAATTTGCCTAGATTGCTCGATAATTTTTCTAATTTTTTGCCAACATTAAAAAAATTATACCTTAGAATTTCAACATAGACACATTAAAACTTATTATAGTGCTGTATAGCCAACGAATTAAGCTGTATTTTACCGTTTATCTCATATTTGTAGGATTTATAAAAAAAATATGAAAAAATCGTAAAATTTATAACCGCGCGAATACTGCGTGCTTGTTACTCCGTGAGAGGTACTTATTCGAGTCAACGTAGATTATTTTTTTTATTTCGGTATGTTGTCTGTGGTATACTTGATAATGAAAGGTGCATAACTTTGGAAAAATGACTTAATTTTAACCGTAAACAGGTGATCAGAAATTCTACGTGAAAAAAATATTTAAAAATTTATTTTTAACATCGTTCTAAAATAGTCTACGAAGTGCGGATTTGCGACATCTATGGTCATAAAAGATAAAGCATTTTAATTACTGCGTTTAAAAATAAATGGCTGGCCATGGAAATGTTTTAAATAATTACAATAAATGTTTTAAGAATGGTAGGAAAATCTGGTCCAATTTCGGACCGCTTTCAATCGCAGAAAAATAAAAGTGGTACATTTCCCGACCATAATCGTTCCAGTGGAAGTCTGTTTAAACACCCATTAACTAAAGATATTCTTTTCGGCTATACAGGGTGTTACTATAACCAGTGATTCCTGACATTAATTGAAGTAAAAAATGTAAATGAAATATTGGTCTCCGGTTGTCCCTCTTAACATAAAAAATTACACTTAATGACAATTGGGGGAAGGGTAAGGGGTTGGGCGATTACTTGGGAGAGTGACCAGTGCCGACATGTGAAAGAAGATTTTTTTTTACATTAGCTCCACACGAGGCCCTAAGAAAAATAATTTCTCTCAGGGCCTATGTCGCCTTAGAGGCTGTGGGGAGGGTTTTTTTTAAGAAAAGAAGGAGAGGAAGTTCTGGGAAGGAAATAGGTATGAGAGGTGAGTAGGAATCTGGGGTCAGTGTGTCCAGGAGTGACGGACGTATGAACCCATCCCTCCAACTGCGGTGCAAGGCGACGGGTCGAGGGATTCTGGCTGGACAGGGATTCTGGCTGGAGAGGCTGGAGAGAGTAAGACCTTCCTCAGTCATTCTATCTCGATTTGGCCCGCCATGCAACAAAGCTCACCCCGTGAAGCCCGGCACCCCTGCTAAGTCACCGAACCTAGGGGACCACTGGCATAGGCTGGGGGTGACTTATGGCATATGCGTTGGTTGTCCAATAAATGGTTCTCGGGACGGTGGTACCCACACCCTTCTCCCAAAGTGATGATTTGGAAAAAAATAAAAGAAAAGACAACTTAAAAGTTACTAACGATCGAAACGATTTGGGGTGTTCCGGAATGTTTGCGAACGTTCCAGGCTATTCCCGAACATTCCAAAACATTCCAGAATGTTCAGTGATGTTCTGAAGAATGTTGTGGAATGCTCTTAAATACTCTCGAATGTTTTGGACTGTTCTTGAATTTTTTAGAGGGCCAAACTTCCATTACTTATATCTTCAAAAGCACGCCCTTCAGGAAAAACGGGAACCTTCTTGTATGGGGGATAGAGGTCTAGCACATCATACAACTCCCTTGATCGTACGGTACTTGTTTCTGAGTTTTAGTGGCATGCACATTATACACTTTCCTTTATAAAATATATTGTTTATAAGGGGTATCATAGCAAGGTTTATTAGTAATGTAAGCATCGCAATGCACCCAGGTAATTAATTGTTCGTAAAGCATGTAACTGCTGGATTATTCATCTTAGTGTCCGAAATGGACTGCATTCAATTTACTAACAAAGGTTAGATATTATACACGTCATCTGACGGATATCGTATCGCCTGCGATCACAATCAAATTATCTATCTACCTGTAATGTATTGAGGCCCAAGTTATTGAATCTGTATTTAATACCCTGAACTTCTGTTCTGCTGTCCGCTTAACAAGGGGTGGCCTGTTTGTAATACGAGAAAATCAAATAAAGTGTGAAACCTGCACACATTCCACCTTTCACAGTATTTTTTGGCCCAAAGTGGAAATATATGAGTATACCGCCGGGGTAGAGCTAAAATAAAAAAAAATTAAAAAGAATTAACGGGAAAGATAAATCGATGTAGCAAATCTCGTTTAATGAGTAATGAAATACAACCGAAAAAAATTTTTTTTTTTAGATGAGGTTAGTTTTTCTGCGATATATACAAAACCCAAACATCGAAGAGGACTAATGGAATAACAAAATGATAAATCTACACCGTTTATAATAGACCATTTGCACGGATTTCATAATGACTTGAAAAAAATCGTGTGGATAGATTTTTCTACTAAGATTACGAAAATGTTACTTAAAATTTTTAGAAATTTGTGTTTTTTTATTTTTAATTAAATGAATCCGTTTTTTGGGCTCGCAGCTCGCAATGTCACAACATGAAAATTTTCCGTCTCCGATAATATTCAATTAATTTTGTAAAATTCCACACTGATTTTTTTTTATATATACGAGTACATTGCAACACTTTGATTTGTATTGCGAATTTTTGAATTTGACACAATACGGCCACACTGGGGCCAACTTCCAACTGCAAACGTTTCGACGATTTGGCCCAACACATTTCGCCGATTTGGCCCAACACATTACGGGAAAGTGTTAAAAAAATATTATTGTGGCGAATAATAATTTTTAAAAATTTTAATTTTTTTAGCTTTACGAATCGAAATCAAGATTGTGGAAACTGAAACTGATAAGGTACAACGCCGAATCAGCTGTTCGATGTCCGCCTTTTTGGAGTTCGAAGTTGGAAGGTTGGCTTTGATGTGGAAGTAGCATAAAATGCATTTGCTTTATTTCCTTCAAACTTCGTCACAGGTACTTATAAATTATGTCCCGTCTTTCCGGCTTATAAAAAATTGTCCGATTTTTCGGATTGAAATTTTCAAAAAATCGCCAGGGTTTTAAAAAAATATCTTTGAATACTTGTCTAAGCCGGAATTTTTTTTAAATGTGATGCAAGTGGCCTATTCGTATCTGCGCAGACCCACCCCTACTTTGTGAATAGTAAGTAGTCAGTATTCCGTTGCCCAAAGCCAGTATACGTGCCATTGTTTGGCTTCAGAGCGATCGTTAACCGGCCCTCACAGAAGATTGCTGTGGACGACTCAGAGGACGTGCTCGGGAGATCACAAAACAGCAGACTGCAGGTCAACCGCATCCCCTAACAAACAATTCACCCTCTACCGAATTTACCTCTGTAAGATGAGATGCTCGTAAACAATTCCGGGCCACTTAATGGTCAAGTATCGCTGCTGGTTGTAGTTTGTTGTGATAAAATAAAAATAAAACGGTTTGTTTAGCAAGATACTGGTGACATGATAACAATAACGTAATATTTGTACAGCGCAGTTGTGTTTTATTTTATTTCAAGTGCGCTTAACTATAATAAGCTTTAAAATAATCCTACAGTGCTTCTTACGAGTCCTTATAAAATATTAATCAAATTATATGAAACAAAGAATATACACTTACTAAAAAACCTCCTGAAAATTTTATTCAATTGATGAACGACCGTGGGTGTGAAAACATTATTAATTAAAAAAAAAATTCATGTAAAAACCCCTATATACTTTGCTCACACAACCAGAGGGGGTAGTTTACGCTTGTTTTATTAATAATTTCTAAACCAATTTTGGAATTTTTCCAAGGTATTTTAAATGTCTTATTTATTTCGTATTTTTAAAGATGTCGTAAAAACAACTTCTTTTATAGTAATTAAATAAAATTACCTTTAAGATTTTTGTATTTAAAATTTACTTAAGCGTTTAAAAATTTCTACGTTCTAAGAATCAAACACGGAAATTTTTTTTAAAAAAGCTTGCCAAAAACATTTTAAGCCAAAATGTAGAGAAATGTAAAAAAAAAATTTTTTTAAAAAACATAGTTCTTTTATTTATAGAATTTGAAAGAAAACTGTTACTTCGCTTTTTTTCTCGTTTATACAATTACAAAATATATAAAAATTATAAACGTTATTATAAACATTTTAGATTCACTTTTGCATAATTTAAACGCTGATAACTTGAATTTGGTTTGAATTTATACATGCATAAGTCATTTATGTTATCAAATAACATTACTTTTATGACAGCTTCATTAAAGTCAAGCGGATAAAAAAAATACCTCAAATAACCTATATTTTTGTTAATAAAATTAAAATAACATCATGACATTATTGCATTAAAATTTGCAAAAATAATGCGTTTAATAATAATTATGTTCAATTATATTAATGTAATGGTGAATTACAACGAAAAATATGTTAAAAAAAATTAAATTAACTGCACATAACATTGAAGAAGAAGATAACACTCATAATCTAAATGAAAATATGAAAGAAAACAAGACACAGAAAAACAGAAAAAAAACAATGGTCGCAACTGGGACTCGAACACAGACCTCTCGTCTAACCGGGACGTGCGCGTTTTCCAATTTGCGACCATTGTTTTTTTTCAGTTTTTCTCTTGTTTTCTTTCATATTTTCATTTAGATTATAAGTGTTATCTTCTTCAATGATATATTACGTTGATGGGAATAACCTTCAAAAGTTATAAAAAGAGAGTTTTTCTCATAAAAAATTGAATAACTGCACATAGACTATCAAAATATCACTACAGAACTTTTCCCCGCAGAAAACAAAACAATGTGGCCGCCGCGCCTCCGCAAATGTACCAAAGGTCAATATAATCAACATAATAACATCGTTATGTTATAGGTAACGTTACAGGAATACCGTTCAACTGCCACTGAAGAGGACCCCTGTTAAACGGCTGTTAAGTGTTTTTCTTATTACTAAGGCTGTAAGTATATACAAAGCAATGTCAAGAGTACAAAAATTAACAATGACAATGCTGTTATAGCACATGACAATAATTATAAACAATATTGGTACTATTAAAGAACAAGACAAAACAAGAACATTGACACAAAAATATCTTAAAACAGTAGGCAGTTTACGTTTAGAAATAAGAAACATTCCGAGTGGATATTAAACATTAAAGGACAATGAGGAGGAAATGAGAACCAAAAGACCGGTCAGTGGCTGAGTTGTCATCACGTTTGGGTCCCTCCTAAACGTCGTGTGCTCAACTCACGACACAAGTAATTTTTCCGCTTAATGTTGTGGTAGTAGAAGATTTTCAAATATTGTCAGGTTTTTGTAGCCCGAGAATTTTTTGTCTTTCATTAAAAAAAATAAAATTACCGGAAACTTGAGAATACGGCTTATAACAGTATATTGAAAAGAAGTTAAGATTGACGAATGGAATAATTTTTTTTAATAATTTTGTCTAAAGCCCCCTCAAATTCAGCCAAATTCTGAATGTTAGTAAGAGCCGAGAGAAGTTTATTCGAAATGAGCGGGCCAGATACACGAAGAGAGCGATCATAGTAAACGGCTCGATTTGACCTAGAAAGTTCGATTAAACGATTTACACTGTTACATATATGTATTTGTAACAAGGTTTTTGCACCCTCTTATATACATTTTATTTATGGTCTCGGTGTGTGGCACCTCTACTGCTTGTCCATCGACATTTGGGCATTGGTTATATTGCGATCCCTGCAATATTTTGGAATGCAACAGTTGTTGATCCAGATTCAAATCAACAGATTTGAAAAAAAAAGCCAATAATTCTTTGTGGAGCAGCCGAGAGCTTTGGGGCGGTCCTCTCGACCGCAACACGACGGATCCTTTTTGAAGGTCGCTTTAATTATGTATTTGTCGAAATTTCTGGCATCGTGATATAAGATTAAAAACTAGATGAGTAAAGAAAACAAAACAAGTGGAATACCAAAAAAGCTACTGACCGGTCATCATTACGCCAAGGAATTAGCTATTTTTGCAAATAGAACTAAATATAAAGTATTATGTTTTTAGGCGATAAGTAATATAAGCTTAGTAAAACTGTACAAAACAATAATATACACGTGCTGGCAATCTCGTTAAAAACTTTAATGTAACTTTTTACATTAGGAGAAACAGTATTTATTTTAATCGCTCTGAGAAAAAAACGGCACGTGTCGAACGATAAGTCAGTTGATATAATATTGAATACAATTTTTAAATAAGCTGTACCTAAGCTTAGTTCAGCAATGTGATTTCTTCTGAAATGACGGTAAGTCGGTACTTGGCATTTACTTTATTTCCTGTTCTTATCCTACAATTATTATTTACGTCTGTGTTTGCATTAAATAATTTATGGTACCTATTTCATGATTCTATCTCTGCTTTTATCTCTTCTTGGCAATTTGTTTGCAATTAAATGAGAATTAAATAAATCAAACCTAATAATTCTCTTTTCTGGCGATTTTGAATAGAGAATGATTATAGAATTTGTGTTAAGTCATAATTTTTAGTTGTCATTACAAACGGTTCCGAATGGTGCCTAAAGCCTAATGTAAATTACGCAACTAGTTGCAAGCATCTTCCAAATAATTACCTGATACGTAAAAGTTGATATAAATTGCACAAATTTAGTGTCGTGCATCCTTCAGTACCATAGCAATCATGTCACCGACAACTTTCGCATCAACGTCAGATCAATCAATCTATTAAAGACCTTGGTGTCACTCTTCATAGCAAACTTTCTTTTCGGGAACACATAAATGTGATTGTTAACAAATCTCTCAAAATACTTGGTTTCATCACTAGAATCACTTCTGACTTCACAAACATAAATACCATAAGAACTCTTTACTGCTCCTTGGTCAGCCCCCATCTTGAATATGCTTGTGTTATATGGTCTCCTTTTTATGCTATCCATATTCGTCATATTGAGTCATATTGAGTCCGTTAAACATCGGTTCCTAAAAGGAATTGGTAGGAGGCTAGGATTAGAACGAGGCAATTACTCATGTAATGAAATCGAACAAACTCTAAACCTTGCTCCTTTAGAAGATCGTCGGGAAAAATCTGATCTCATTTGTTTCTTCAAAATTATCAACTATATTATTGACTCACCTACATTA
The DNA here is from genome assembly GCA_936435175.1 of Glyphotaelius pellucidus. Classification (NCBI taxonomy): domain Eukaryota; kingdom Metazoa; phylum Arthropoda; class Insecta; order Trichoptera; family Limnephilidae; genus Glyphotaelius; species Glyphotaelius pellucidus. The sequence continues at coordinate 9,343,164 of OW386551.1, read as the reverse complement.
TTACAACTCATCTCATACAATATACCTTCTCGTAGACTCAGAAATAAAGAACTGCTCTTCCTCAATCAACACTCGACTAATTATGGTTATAATTCACCACTATCCAGGATGTGTAGAATGGTCAACTTACGTCAAGACCTTGATTTTTTTGGCATAAGCCTAAATGAATTTTGTCGCTCACTAAACAATTGAAGATATTTTATTTTACTCTATTTTTAGCAAAGTCTTGACTTGACTATTTTACTTCTATTTTCTTATGTTTTATCTGTTTGTCTTTGCTTTCATATACCATCATTTATTCTTGTAATATACATTTCCAAAATTTCGTGTTACTTGGTTGTAAATTGGACGTTAGTCCGTTAATAAATAATAAATAAATAAATAAAGCATCAAGCATATGCACGTCCGCTCAGCCGAAATGGCTTTGCGATACCAGTTGCGTCACGCTTTTACACTTCGCAATTAGTGGCATACCACTAGTGGTGCCGTAAATTCGCGCTGGCGCGATTCTAATTTTGTGCCCTGCAACTAAAGCATACATGATGAAACTATATATTTACAAGTGAAACTTGCAGTGCAACTAATGTCGTGAAATAATATGTGAGCAAGGAGTTGCGTAATGCAATTTCGGCTTTTGTAATAAAATCTCCACATTATAGCACCGTTTAATAAAATGGTGGTCAATGAACGTCAATGCTTACAATTAATTTTTCTGGTCCTCTCTTCTATCAGAGGTTGGCCACCATCGGTTCAATCCTCACCGTGAAGACCAAAGATCGGAACTGCAATTGCACCGGAAATGAGTGGTTGAGACTTCTTCCACGATTTCTGTCAATTTACAGATTATAGGTTGGGTTATTTTGAATGACATTGGAGTATACTTTTTGTGTAATTATTTTTTTGAAATTCGGGTGAAACGGAAGTGCGTTACTAAAATGTATTATTTGATGGGTCCACGGTTCTAGTATAATGCGCTAAATTTGCGCCTCCGCTCGAACCTTCCGTAGCGCAGTGCCTAAGGCGCCTGATAAATCAAAGCGGCCAAAGAGACAGACATCCAGCGAACGGAGTTCGAATCTTACGAAATCCAAATAAATTAACATTTTTATTTTTCTGAAATTAATATCCAATCTTCAAACCATTTTAAAATAAACCGGCAATAGAAAATAAAGCGACATCTAGCGACTTTTTAGTTTCACTTCTACCGCGTGTGAATCGCACACTCTTTTTTTAATAAATGAGTCACAAGACGCTTCAAAAGAATATTTATCATACAATGTTCGTTCACAGGGCAGTTTAGTCCATAAATTATTTTGAAACATATTTGCTGTCAGTAGTGACACTTCGTTTTTCTCAGAGTGGTTTAGTCCACAAATTATTGAAGTGAAACTTCTTTACCACCGTTGTGATTTGAAACTCGATGAAACAGAAACGACACAAAAAACAGACAAAACACATACATCTACATATTTAACATTACCGCATTGGCTGCTTTGATTATGAGCTCACTTTTCAAGGCTCCTATTGGTTGAGATTGTGTGCATATTGTGAAGGTTTCACATCTACCGCATATGAACTGCACTCGATTTTTGTTTTAGATATAAACACTGTTAGTAACATTTCGTTTTTTCAGAAGATGGTTTAGTCCACAAATTATTTTTGTCATCTTTACCAGTCAAATCGCAAAATTGATATTTTAAATGCTGATGAGTTTCATATCAAAATAAGCATAATTTTCCGCACCTTTTTTTATACCAACCTCTTAAAAACCTAATTTTTTATTTAACTTTTCGTTGAAGTGGAATGAAGAAGAAGCAATGTAATCTTTATATAGTTTATCACATCCTTCACAAAGATCCATCTTATGTACACAGAACAGTGAAACAGAATTTAATAGATGGTTACTACAATAGAGAGATACTTGACATATTATTATGTCCACAAACAATCACCGCTTGTAGCAACACCAACGTCAGCATAACCTATATATTACTAATATAATGATTGAGAAGCCACTCGTACGTCTTGCGCACATAATATTATCATGTAACATTATAATACAGTTATATTGTGAAATGGGAATCTACGTAATTATAAGATAATAACAGGCAAAATTATATAATATCCGATTTGAATCAATATTACATATTAGAAACATGGTTTCAGAATGTTATTGGACAAATTAAACGTTTAATTTAATCTTAAAACCAAAAACTAATGCTTTTCTGTACCATTCATCCGATAGCGATGAAACTTTGGTGTTTTGTTGTGCGCTTGCCCGCAAAGGTTTCTACATATAATGGTGAACTCAGGCGTTATGAAATTGGTATAAACATTTAAAGTTTAGCGGCAGGGAGGAAAGGAGGGAGGGAGAGGAGAATCCGGGAGGTGGGAAGGGGATTGAAGGAAGGGAGGGGTTCGCGGGATGAGGTACGTGGGAGGGGGAAGTTGGGAGTAATAGAGGGGGTGGGAACGAGGGTGGGCAGAGGGAGGAAATGCAAAGGAGACATAGTAGCAGTAGCGGATAGCAGGGGGTAAAGTTGGAAAATCCAACTTCCAATCCGAGATCCACCTTCTCACATGGACAGCTGCACGCGTCGGAGAATCTTCTGGTTTATCCGTGTACGCACCAGACGGAAAAAAATTATGTATTCAAAAGCACTTCAATAAACAGAATTAAAACACAAACTCTTTCTTTTTTTTAAGTGGCATTGCAACGCACGCCGGATACTCGCTGGTTAGTAGAAAAACGATATGTGAAATAATTCACGGAAGAAAAGTTTCGTTACTTTTACTTTATAAATGTGTGGAATATTGTAAAATTAAATTGAACGCCTTTTGCAAAATACAGCTATATTTTCTGTAAAGTGGTGGTACGATTTTTATTATTAGACTTTATTAATATTAATGGAGTATAAAATGTATTTTTTAAATGGCTGTTCTGCGAGAACGTTTCAATACCTTAAAATAGAAAATCTGTAATAATCAATTGGGTCTTTATTTTAAACAGTACCCAATCATAAAAAACAACCTTTATGAGAAAATTTATTTAAATATCAAACATTGTGAATTTTCGGTTCACAAAGTTCTCATGTATAACATTTGATTTTTTTTTTTTGATTTTTTTTTAAAGAAAGACGAATAACCCAACCCGGATTACGAATAACCCAACAATGTTTGAAAATCTCCTACTACCACCACAGAAAGCCGAAAATGTTGCTTGTGTTGTGATGGAGGACTTAGCCAGTCGAGGAATCGAACACGGGACGCCCGGGTGGGACCCAAACGCGATGCCCACTCAACCACTGACCAGTCGAACATCATATTCATAAATTATTTTACATTAATAATAATTAATTAAAAAAAAAAAATGAAGGTGAAGAGGTTAAACTTGCTCATTATTTTCCAATGCTTCGTCTCTAAACCACTATAATAATCAAGTATTTTCTTAGAATTTGGTGACAAACGACAATGATCTTCACGGTCCATTAAGCTGCATTAAAGGAAATTTATTGCCTCGTCTGCCAGCCCAAAATAAAGCATTTTAGGCCAAAAATAATAATATGATGCTTTTCTATACAATGTTATGTCACTTTCATATTACATAATTTAGCATTTAGTTTTTTTAATGCTTACCACCTCATCATATTTCTTTATTAGTCTTTGGCAACTATATTTATTAGTCTCCGTCATAAAAATAAAAAGTAAGCCTCCAATTAATGTTCTCCGCTTCTTTTTGTTAGTGTTGCACTTACAACAAGTTATGCATAAGCTGTCCAATTGTAATTCAATAACTTATCAATACCTTTCTTTTGCATAGTATGCTAATATTGCATTAGTCATTTATTGCATAATTATTTTAATAAGCTATTTATTGATTAGGTGGTCCAGTAGAGATAGCAAGCTCCTAGCGTTATCTGTCTTTGCGTTTTGGATAAGTTGACATTATTAGTAAACCTTCTTTCTTGGGTTAAATTCACTACTTTCAATCTCACTATCTCATATCTGTTCTCTCAAAATTTTGTCAGAAATTACGTAAATGTAATGTAATCGGTATGAATGTAATGTAATCGGTATGAATGTAATGTAATCGGTATCAATGTAATATAATCGGTATCAATGTAATGTAATCAGTATCAATGTAATGTAATCGATATCAATGTAATTTAATCGGTATCAATGTAATGTAATCGGTATCAATGTAATGTTATCGGTATTAATGTTGTGTAATCAGTAATAATGTAATATAATCGGTATCAATGTTATGTAATCGGTATCAATGTAATGTAATCGGTATCAATTTTATGTAATCGGTATCAATGTTATGTAATCAGTATCAATGTAATTGAATCAGTATCTATGTAATGTAATTAGTAGGTAACCAATATAATGTAATCGTACCAATGTAATGTAATCAGTATTAATGTAATGTAATCAGTATCAATGTAATTGAATAAGTATTTATGTAAATAAATCAGTAGGTAATCAATGTAATGTAACCGTATCAATGTAATGTAATCGGTATCAATGTAATGTAATCGGTATCAATTTTATGTAATCGGTATCAATGTTATGTAATCAGTATCAATGTAATTGAAACAGTGTCTATGTAATGTAATCAGTAGGTAACCAATATAATGTAATCGTACCAATGTAATGTAATCAGTATTAATGTAATGTAATCAGTATCAATGTAATTGAATAAGTATTTATGTACATAAATCAGTAAGTAATCAATGTAATATAACCGTAACAATGTAATGTAATCGGTATCAATGTAATGTAATCGGTATTAATTTTATGTAATCGGTTTCAATGTTATGTAATCAGTATCAATGTAATGTGATCGGTATCAATGTTATGTAATCGGTATCAATGTAATGTAATCAGTATCAATGTTATGTCATTGGTATCAATATAAGGTAATCGATATCAATGTAATGTAATCAGTATCAATGTTATAAAATCGGTATCAATGTAATGTAATCAGTATCAATGTAATGTAATCAGTATCAATGTAATGTAATCAGTATCAATGTAATGTAATATTCGACTACGAAGGTATGGGAAAAACAAAAGCAAATTTTAAATATTCAACAAATATTTTTACAAAAAAAAACACTTGTAAAAAATAACGACGAAACAAAATATTTCTCGCTACATTGAGGTAGAAGTTACATGGTTTAATATTAACATACCATTTTGTCCATTCAAGAAACCACCTGTCCTGTCTTCCGTTTGTTACTACCAAAAAACACCCTACACCATTGCAAAATGGATATTTTCATACCAACTGAATCGACCCATCCGATCTGAAATATTCATCAGAAAGAACACACAGTCGCTGCACGCTATGAATTTTGCATGGGTAATTTATATTCTACAGTCTGCAAACAGAATATATATTTCCACATGTTGATGTTCGTGCAGTCCATATACTTTGCATTTATATATAGCCAAAATTGTTGCAGCAGGAGACAGGGAGTGGTTTAAACTGCGTCATTACGGACTCGACTATATTTTGGAGGTTGAAATTTAAAGTACTACAAATATTTTAATGGAAACGTGTGGTATTTAAGGCCACCACCCAAGGTTTTCCACCCAAGAAACCATGTTTACCAAAACATTTAATATTAATTTACTACCCCCTAACCTCTCAGAGACGACAGAATTATTGTGTTTTGTTGCGTTGGTCTATAAGCAAGGTTAATAGTAGCGCTTTTTCTCAATAAAATTCTGAATAACAAGTTATGTTTATGAATATGTTTAATTCAAATAAAGAATCTAACTAAAAAATGGTTAAAAAAAGTATTATGTGTGTTAAATGTTAAAGTGTTATGTGTGGTCAGTCTTGCTGTATGGATGTGAGACATGGACATTGAAAGTAAATACCATGAACAGGCTTTTGAAATGTGGCTTCACCGGAGAATGATCAAGGTTCCATGGACCGACATGATTACCAACATAGAAATTCTCAGGCGGTCTAAAGCAGATAGAGAACTACTAACATTAATAAAAGTCAGGAAAATTTCATATCTGGGTCACATACTTCGAGGGGAAAGGTATCACTTGCTCCAATCAATATTGAAAGGAAAAATAGAGGGTCGCCGAGGGCCTGGGAGGAGACAAATGTCTTGGCTGTGAAATATACGAGAGTGTACCGGCATTAGAAGTGCGGAGGAGCTATTCCGGGCAGCAGAAGATAGAGAAACATTTTCCAGAGTGATCGCCAACGTCGGGGGGACCAGATAGGGCACACGAAGAAGAAGAAGCAAAAAAAGTGTTAATACCGATATGATTTTAAATTTACACGGCCAAAAGTATTGAAAAAGTGTAAATAGGGTTTTTTTATTCCACATTTTCAATTTCATCTACAAAATTAAGAAACTTTAGCGACAGCAACAACAAAACTGCTTACTTCTTGTTAAAAAGGTTTTGCTCAGGCAGTCAAAAAATAGGCTGATTATTGAAAAAGTTTGCCATCAATTTGCGTGACCTTCGAATTGTTTGAAAAGAAATAACAAGTTCAATTTGTCGTAACAATGAAAATAACATTTTTTGCTTTCGATAAAATTAAATCCTTGAAAAATAACACGGTGATATTATTTTACGTATTTAAAGCAACGAGTTATTTTTTGCTTATCTGGAAACACGATATTACGTACTATGTAGATAGGTACGAAAAATATTCGAGTCTGAGTTATTTTACAATACTTTTAAGATTCTTATATAAACACTACACAATTCAATTTAGGAGTCGGGTACGGGTACCGCTGTCCCGGGAACCTTTTATTGGATAACCAACAACCCTGGCATAGTTCGCCCTAAGTGAATCACTACGTTTCATACGTTTGGTGACAAAGCCGGGGTGCCCGGGTTCATGGGGTGAATTTCGTGTAAGTCTTGGCGGCAAGGCAAAAAAGGCATAATGTTCCGTACTTTTACCAAAATCTCAAAATTCTCCCAGTAAGAGCAATTCTGTGGTATAAAATTATATTTCAGCATATGAATAGCTCTATATACATTAATAAACTGGACCACACTTACAATACTCGTCTTATGTTAAATGAAGGACTAATTGTACCTAAGCATTTAAACAAATACGGACAAAGAACGCTGGACTACATGATACCTAATTGCTTTAATATGTTACCTGCCGAAATTAAAAAATGTACAAATGGTAAATTAAATATTATGTTGAAGAATTGGCTCGCCGAAAGAAATAATTTGTATTAGACTGACACAAAAATTGTAACTGCATAACAAAGTAAAATAAGTTTATATCCTCAAAGTAAAAGTACCCATCGACAAACTGCTTAAAAGTAGTTTATTGGGACTTTTCTTTTTCTGTATATTTTTTTTATTTCTTGTTGTAATAATGTATTACTTTGTATTTATAATAAATAAAAAATAAATTAAAAAATCGCATTTACCCCCATATTGCGTGACGGACCGGATCGGGAGAGATTAAGGAAGACTTAGAGAAAGACCTAAAACCTCCTCATCTCTCTCGACCCATCGCATCGCCTTGCGTTGCAGTGGAAGGGATGGAATCATATGTTCGTCACTCCTAGACACATTGATTGACCACCAGATTCCTACTCGTCCTTCATAACCTTTTCTTTCTCAGAATTTTCTTTCCATAAAAAGACCCTCCATGCAGCATCCCCAAAGATAAAAAAAACAAAAGTCCCAGAAATAGTGGGACCACGACATTCTTATTTGGGGCTGATGGGATAGGTAGGGAAGGACGTTGGAAGGATAAGCATGGGAAGTACCTGTCATTTCAGATCTGGTCACAGAATATGACTAAAGCCGTTGGAAGCGCGTTTAATCGATTCTGATTGGTGGTCTTTCAATTGAAATGGATTTATTTAAAATTTCGTTTATTTGCATAGTAATTGCAAAAATCGAATTCTTTAATGACTTGTTATTTGTAATTTAAATCACAAACAAATAAAATGGATCAAATCCGTACTAGATATATGCTATAACTTTTGATTTAAAAAAAAACAGTTTGTTTGGGGATTTGACCTCAAATCCGAAATTAATTTCCATGAAAATGCTGGGCAGCTGCTCTCGCTCGCACACGGAGGTCGTCACTTTAAATTTGACTCTTTTGAAGAATTTTTCCAATGAAGCATTGTTATACATCTACAAAATAAATCACGAAAATAATTCTGTTGAACACGATATATGTATTTTGGCTCTAGCCGATTAATGACGGCTTGAACATAATTCTCGGTTTTTTATACAAAAGCAACTCCACTTTCGTTGACAGTTAAGGCTTCCGTACAGCTGACCGCAAGGCTCCAAGCACCCCCTTTCTCACCCTTATTCGGCCCTTGTTCACCGCCCTCTCTACCCTTTCTCATTCGGGGTTGGGTAATTAAGTACCCGAATACAACCCCCACCCCGTGAAGAAGTAGCTGCAATCAACACTGTCAACTACGTGTTTCTGTATATAATTTATCAAGGGAATTCGTGAGGTTCGCGCTAATTCCTGAGGTCCTTATCGATCAAAGTGCCGGCGCTTTGTTTCCTCGACAGCGCGCTTTATCAGGGCGCGATATCGTTATACTAATTATTGTACAAATGATTTAAAACATTAATTATTTGAGATACTACCCAAAATAGAATGTTCTCAGTATCCACCTCACCCGAGAGACGTCGTTTCTTGAATTAATTTCAGGAAATAGTATTTTATGTATCTCGACTTCTTACGTATTTTAGAAATCAATTTAAAATGTTATCAGTATTTTCTACAAAATTTTTACGCATTCCGTGAATTCATTATTACTTTAAAACTTATAAATTAGTCCTTGGAAGATTCTTGTGGTATCCCAATTATGTCTCTTGCCTCTCTTTGTATTACTTGTCATTATTTAAAAAAAACTTTGTATTTTAGTTATTTTCTATTTCTAATTGTTTTGTATTTTTTATTTTTTTATTTAGAAACAATTTCAAAATAAATAAATGTGTAATTTCTCAGATTAGATTTATGTAATTGTTAACCTATTTGCGTTTGCTTAAACTGAGTTTTTGTAACTGAATTGTTCTTATGTGAGTGAGAACATCTGTAAAAACCCAGTATAAATAAATAAATATTTATTTATTTTTAACTTAATGAGTGACACCTCAAATTGTAATATTTTAATTAATGAAGACAATATTACCGAAACTCAATCGAAAATGAAACAGAAAAATCAGAAAAAGTTACGGTCACATCTGAGACCCGAACTCAGGACATTTGACTTGGCGAGTCAGTGCTCTACCAACTGAACTAATGTGTGCCTATCCGATGCGGTCATATTTGACTTATTATTCTTCGACCAAGAACTACCAACATTATCTTAATTTTCTTAAGGCATATTTTTATTGATTTACTTTTTTTTCTGCGATTAGTTTTTTTCTTACGCCTTCAGCACCTTACTTACAATAAGTACCCATTAAAATCAATATTTTTGCAAATATTATAACTATCCTCAATAACATCGGTCATTTTTTAAAACAAGCCACGACAATGCATCTGCATTTTGGCAAAGTGGGAAGTAAAGAAAATGTTGGGAGAAAGAGTTATAAATGTATCGCCGAATGTAAGCTCTCAACAGTGTAAGTATCTACCACTGGAAGAGGAACATTCAAATAATAAACTACAATCTTTTCTAACCACGGGAACGACAGCGCAATTTAAAACTTTTTCCCCCGATATCTCGAGATGATCATTTTGAATATTTTCCGCCCACATTAAAAAAATCATACCTCCGAATTTCAATATAAAGATAAAAACTGATTGTAGTTCTATATAGCCAATGAATTTTCCTATCTTTTGTCGATTATTACATATTCGTATAAACTTCTACTGAGTTACTTACAAATAGGTGAAAAATTGCCAAAATTGGCAGCAAAGCAATCCGAGGTATTTTAAATAGTGCCGTATTGTGGCAAAAGGCGCTCGGGTGGTTAAGCTACAATATGTGTCTTTGCCAAATCCTGGCCACGGGGTTAAATGCTTTACCGTGAAAGTCAACAATGTTTCAATGTAAATTAAATTTCAGTCACTAGAGTCGTGGCTGATTTTTGGAAATCTGATTCATTCCCCATAAATTTAATTCCACAAATTTAAACTAAAATGGAACATAGAACAATGGTTTATAACGCATTTCGTACAACCGCTTTTAACACGAACGAAATTCCCATTTGCAAGTGGAAATAATGAAAAAAGAGTTGGATTTGCTTCAAAGCATTCTAAAATAATCCTTTTTTCTGTTTGAGACGGATAGCATTCCTGTGTGTCCCCCGTGCCTTGCTGCTAGTATCCAGAATTTTTCAGTTTGAATTTGCGATGTTCAAACAATGAGAAATTCTCTTACAAATATATTAGGGATACCTAGTGTGAAAAATACTTTTGTTTGGCTCTAGGTATTCTCAATAAAATATCTTTAATGCAATGTTGAAAATCCAATGAAAAGAGTTTACGGAAAATATACGACGCAAACGTGAATGGTTAAAAAAGTTAGGAACGCCCGAGGAAGACATGGAACGATCTATTTAATCATGTATTTGAGTCGGCCATCTTAAAAGACAGAATAATAGAAAATAATGTATGCGACCATGTATGAAAGTGAATGAGGCAATGAGTTGTGCCAATACTGGGTTGTTGGTGGTCGGTCCTCTCTGCGGTGATACGGCATGATGGTTTGTTAGTTAGTTAGTTAATGAAAACTCTCTGAAGGTAACGGTGAACGGTAATCATTTAATTTGCATAGTTTTATCTGTCGAAAACAATCAAAGATAGGAAGTTTTAGGTGTACCCTCAGAGATTAGATGAAACTTTGGGAACAAGAGGTGTTGTTATGCAATGGTTCAAGTTTTAATTAAGGGGGTATTGTTGTTTAGAAGTATGAATTGTAGGTATTTTTTATTAAAAAAACCAATAATATTTTTACAATCTATTATTGTACCAAATATTGATTAAACATTAAGGAATACATGAAAAAAAAAAACGAAAAAATTCAAAATTCAAAAAGTTACGGGGTGTTGAAGTGAGGATTCTCAAAAAAAAAAGGCGCGCCCTGGTTGACACGATTTCAACCCTCCTAGTTATCTAAAAAAAAATTCTTAATCCACAAAAATGCGGGGATAAGAAATTTTTTTTTTCGCAAAATGGCAGCTGTCTGAAATAAAAAAGTTTTTACCAGTTTTTTGGACTTCAGAAATTTTTTTAAAATAGTAAAAATTGAAATTTTGTTATAGTTTTATTTAGCGCGCTAGAGTAATGTACTTATAGAGAAGGCTCACACCAAGTAAATTGGTTCAGTAGAACTTCAGATATCGTGTCAACCGTCTCTAAAAAAGGAGTTTTGAGAAAAATGCGTTTAAACTTTTGTTCTATTTAGATTCTGGTTGGATTCCATCTTAACCGCGACATTAAAATGGTTATAACTTTTAAAATAATGCTAATTTCGAAAAACCTTTTTAAGGAGATATTTTTGAATGTTTGACCTTTGGAAATATGAAGAAATTTTTTTAAATTTTTTTTTCAGACTAGAATGCTGCCTTAAGCGACTCATATAATTGTTTTTCTATGTAGTACATTGTTTTGCGTACAATAGACCTCACGTCCAAAAAGCATGTTCCTAATTGTCTCTAATTTAATCAATGGAAACCAAAATTTTCCCTGAAATAATAAGATTTGTACATATGTGTACTTAAAAATACCAGATCCTGCAAGAGATCGTTCTTGAAGTCAACTTACCTAATTTTAAGCCATATTATATTTTAAAGAAAAGAAATAACTTTATTTTATTTTATAAGCACCACATTTTCTATAAATTTCAAGTCAGATATTTAACAATTTGTCCAAGAAAGGTTGTTTGAAAACTGAATGTACCGGGAATAAATGTAAGGAATGCGGGAGTGGGGAGGGGAAAGAATCTCAGTAGGGGAGAAGGGAACTCGGGAGGGGGTTTTGCTGGAGGGGGGAGACGAATCTGGGAGGGGGGAAGGGAACTTGGGAAGGGGGAGTAAAACTCTGGAGGGGGGTTCGCGGGACGGTGGAAGAGGGTGAGGGAGTGGGGAGAGGGAAGGCGGAGAACGCGGAGTGGGAACGCGAGAAGGGAAGGGGACGCAGTAGAGGAAGGGGAGGCGGAAGGGGAACGGGACGAATAGGAAAGGACACGCAGGGATAAACAATTTCTTTCTTAAGTAACATAGCAAAGCATGCCGGGAACTCGCTAGTTTTCTATAACGATTTAAAGTGTGCCATGATTGATTAGGCGCCAAAATGATATGTTCGTTTTTTTCGTGAATTTGGCGGCGTTGACGTCACGTCGGGCAACGAGAGTGACTGCCGTCTACAAGTCAAACGCATTTTCTATGTCATAATGACGTTGTGGCCAGTTGGAACGGTTTCAGAATGTGCGGTTTTTAAAATCTATAGTTGTGAATGAATAAATTAAAGTTACACGTTTTTACAATAGTAAAATGATCAGAATCGGAAAAATAAACTTTAAGTCATCCACACATTTTTTGTATTTACAATTGGTGAAAACACCCTACTTTGTACTATCACTTACTTATAAAGAGTGTTTGTAATATTTAACGCACATTATTTTTCTTATCTGGAAAACTTTTTATGTTCAGCTTTTTCCTGAAAAACGTATAGTTAGAAAATATTAATAATATATATGCATCAAAACGCGGAAGTGTAGCTGCCCCCCAAAACTAGCAATTTATTATTTGGGAATAATAGGAAGGCAATAATAAACAGTATTTTAAAACTGTATGTAAAGCCTCTTAGCCTTCTACCACGTAACCTTTGTTTTAGAATTAAGTAAAGGCATGTAACTGTATATTGCATCGTCCGAAACAATAATAATTCTGGAGTATTATGCAAAACCCAACAAAACGTGCCTAATGCCTGGTTCTGCCGGTCCGGAATCGGCGTATTTGTGTACCCTACCCACTTTGTATTGTAATTACCTACTACGAAGCGTGAGCACTTTGAAATTGCTAAGGAAGGTTAAAAATTGTAAATAATAATCATCATCTTAATGTAATTTTTCTTGTGGGGAAAATTTAACCCGGACATAAAATCAAAAATAAAAGTATCTTTTTTTCGTTTTTCTATTTTTAGATTTTCGATTAAGTTTTGCTTTCGTGATTAAGTTTTCGTTGTCTTCATTTGATTAAAAAGAATTTTAGTTTCTCGCGCGTCTAATTTGTGAATACACCCAGTGGTCGCAGGTTCAAACCCAGACCAGAATACGACAACTCATTTTTTATTATTTTTACTTAGAACAAACTTCAGAAGTCATAATGTTGCATGAAACATTACAAAATGCACCGAACTAACGACAAATACGCTGTAAACAAGAAAGGAAGAGTTACGGTAAAACATTTTTTTTATAATTCAATAATAGATATTGATTTAACTTTCCTACTTCAAAGCCAAATATTATGGCTTAAAAAAATATGTTCATTTAGACCAATTAACGCTGATTCTGAATATATAAGTTTTATTAAATAATATTAAACGTAGAGTTTAAAAAAAATGATTGACAAGTCCATTTTAAAACGTGTCATTAAAACACACTGTCAAGTTGGTATTATTGGATTTTTAGTGCTGACATCAGTGCTCTTCGTAATTCTCCAGTCACCTGGTGATAGCATACTGAAGTTGTATTGAAATGTATGAAACAAGCAATTGGTATTATCAACATTTTATGTAATTGGTTTATTTACATACCGTTTATAGAGATTCAGACATTTAATAGTTTTTGTGTTTATTGAAACATTATTTACGCCTAAATAATTCAGTATCAAAAACAGAGGTATCTCTATTAGTTTATCTCTGTTATTTCAAATATTCAAAAACTTTAAGCTGTACAAAAAATCGTAACACTACTTCCACACCGATCGTGAGGTGGCTGCGGCCAATCCTCCAACTCTGAACTACAAAATGGCGGACGTCGAACAGCCGATTCGGAGCTGTATCTTATCAGTTGCTTACAATTGTGCAGGCGATGCTTCAGTTTCCATAATATTGGTTTCGATTCGTAAAGCTAAAAAAATAATAATTTCAAAGTGTTTTTATACCTTCCGTAATAATATTGAAAAACGTAAAAATGTTATAAATAAATATAATATAATAAATAAATAATTCCACCTAAATAATGTTTTTTACTTATTGAATAGTTTCATAGCTTCTTCCATACAAAATGACACACGATTCACCATACATACGGTGGTTTTCAGGGATCATGAAAAATTAAAACTTTGACAATTATTTTAACTATTAAAACTAACTATAAAAATAAAAATGCAGTTATTAAAGTTAAAAGGTCGTTCATTAAAAAAAAAATTGGAGTGGAGTTCCTTATTGATATTTTTGCGTTCAAAATTCGATAAAGGCTGTTAATGTCGATTTTCATATGCGCCCAAAGCTATTAGCTAAAATCCGAACTACCGTTCATTGGGCTTTGTCACCCTCAAAGGATTTAGCAATAACATGCAGTGTTCTGGATAAGTCCACTCAGGCACACATTGGGACTAATTATAAAATGGACACTAGGTGTAATAATGTCATTATTACATTAGTATAACTTAATTAATATGGATTACTGCTTTTGATATATATACATTAGAATCTAATATGCTCCATGTAATTAAATTTTAACTGTTGACAAGTTGTCAACGCGAGCTGGTGTTGATTTTGCATCGTTGCAATGTTGGTGATTGTGAAGGAAACTGGATAGATGTATAACCATTGAAGACGGTAGTAGCGACTCTCAATCAAAAAGTTGAATCAGAAAAATTATAAGTGTGCGGTTCACACGCAGTAGAAGTGAAATCTTCAGAAAATTAAAGTAGATAAGAGTGGTCAGACTAAGAAGCACCGCACAAAGAAGTGCCCGAATATTCGATCTCTTTTTCTCGCAGGCTAAATCCTAAAGATGTATGTGTTTGTTTCTTTTTTGTGGCTCAACTAGGAATTGAACGCAAGCCCTTAGCCTAGTCGGGGCTCCGCTCTACCGCTTAGCTAATTCGACCAGTTAATTAAGTTATTTCAAAAATTACAAATTATTTAATCATTAAATTGCTCGAAAAAAAATCGTGTTCAGTTCGCACGCGGTAGAATTGAAACCTTCACCCACACAATTTCAACCAAAAGGAAACTTGAAAAGTGAGCTTATAATCAAAGCGGCCAATGCGCGCAGCTTGACAGAACACGACGCTTCGTAGGTAATGTTTTATTCTATATCATTCTCTCGCAGGCTAAATCCTGTAGATGTATGTGGTTGTCTCTTTTTAGTGTCACTCATTTCCGTTTCATCTAGTTTCAAATCATAACGGTGCTAAAGAAGTTTTCACTTCAAAAATGTATCCTTGACTTGCAGAAAAGTCGTCGCACATTAAATAACAATGGATATATTTATCCAAGATACCAAAGGTGTCGCACATTAAATAACAATGGATATATTTATCCAAGATACCATCTAGATTTAGATCTTTCAACAATTTTTATTTTGAAATATATTGATTTTTCTGATTTATTTTTTTGAGGGAAAAATTCCCGGTTTACAAATAGGAATAATAAAATAAATTTTAATAAAATATTTTACGAATTTCTTTATTATTATTAGAACACGAATTTAACCATTATTCAATATTTAAGTACAAAGATAAATAAGTAAAACCAGCAGTTAAAAACCCGCTCCGCAGGTTTTTTCTGCTATGCCCTGTGGGCGGCTTTTGGTTTGGGTTCGCCCAGTTAGAGTGTTGGTGACCATTTTATAAATCCGATAGGAATAGGTTAAAAAAATTGCCCGTTCCTTGGATCCACTGTGCTCCAGTGATAGATAGTCACCAGGACAGGCAATGACGTCATATTTAATATATAGCCGCGTGATACAACTAAGTATTACCGTCAATCTTTCCATATCGGGAGAAATACTCTCTTACTAATACTAATTTACAAAATAGTAGTTCTTTTAGGGGGGGCACGTTCTCATGCGACCTGCTAACGGAAGTGGCGCCACCTTCTGACGAATTCTTGAATTAGAAACCGAATTACAACGGAACCTTTGTTTGAAATTTCACGTACACAGATGTTTATACTAGAGATAAAACTGATAGTTGTTTTGCCGGATACCGGATATCCGGTCAAGCTTGAAGCCGGATTGCCGGATATCCGGCCGCCAGATAACCAGCTGAACATAGCCAATTGGCGACTCGTTACACGAGGGAACCGCACGAATGATCGGGTGAACTCGGGTGAGTTCGGGCCCTTTCGTTTATGAGTGAAGCTAGTGCTTCATTGTATTATTGAATGCAAACACGATCATTTGAGGTTACGAAAAAATACGCTGTTGTAGTTTGAGGTAATTTTATTAATGTTTCTTTCTATAAATTCAAAGATATTCAGTTACCGAAAAAAAATGTTTTCGATAAAACGATCGTCTTTATTTAAAATTATCCGGCCGGATACTCGTTTATTATTCGGCATATCCGGCCAAAATTTAAAATCCGGCCGGATACCGGATATTTGCCGGATATCCGTTTCATTTCTAGTTTATACGGCGCGGCGCGTACGGTGCGACGTCAGACATGCACTCGAAGCCGGGTTCTTAAATTTCAACTATATACTGTTTGATTATCTGTACCTACGTACGGTCTTACAGCTGTCCAGGATTGATTATAAAGCGAAAAAATCACATTTCTAAATACTTACGTTCAAAATACGACTAACCTATTTACATACAGTTACGGATCTTTACAATGTTTTTTTCTTATTACTAACCTATTATCTATGTAAACTATGTAATTATTTGTAAAGTGTATGTACAAGAATAGAAGTAAATAAATAAAATTGTGTTCTCTTAATTTGTTTAATTGTGCGCATAATCTGTTTTTGAATCAATTGACAAAATCAAAAATAATGGCTCCATAAAAATAAGCCATGTATAATACTTTAGTTTTCTGTTTCAGGGCGACTGTTATACCAGAGGGACTTCCATGATTCCGTAATAAACATTGAACACCCACGGATCTGTACAGCAAAGGTTGGTATATCCATCTACCGTAGGTGTAAGGTAGGTTGTTCCGCCGTACCGACTGTAAACCAGGATAAACATTACACTTCCCATCCCTCATCTAGTGTCCCGACCGTGTGATTTGTTCAGTCACTGGCCGCGTGTTAACTTTGCTTTGCCCACTATCCATAGAGGATTTTCCAACGTGGTTTGCGTTTATATGTTTATATTAAAGTTATACTCTCAATTACTTCTAACGCACCTCTGAAATAATATTGAATTGAAGTGGAACATTTTTTAAGAAAATTTTAACTTTGAATTTAAGTTAATAATTTGGCGGAAAGATTAAATTGTTGCTACTAAGGTCTTTGAGGTCACTTTTTTCACTGATAAATATGAATTTAATATATGAAACACTGATCTGTTAAAAATTGCAGAGTTTTCAAAAATACAGAATCTTTTGAGGCTGGTGACAAAAAAGGTGTCAGAGAAGGTACAATGGCCTCCGTGGTCGAGAGGTAAGGCTCTCGACTAGCTACCCGATGGTCGCGGATTCGAATCTTGGCGTGCGCAAGTATATTTATGTTAATTTGACTGATTTATGTTGTTTTACAATTTAATCATTTAAAAATAATATGTGGTATATTTGCGGCACCTTTTAAAGTGGAAGATATTCTTAGTAACGCCCTGGTGTAAAACCACCATTTAGAATTACAACATAGCTTGAAATGCTTTTGGCCGTATTTGGTGACTAGATCTGAATAGCCAAGTAGTTCGCGATGTTCCTCTTCATATATTTTTCCTTTCCCCACTACCTTCAGCCTCACAACGTATCGCAAATGGGGATACCAGAGATTCACCAGCTGCAGGCGGTTGGGAACAGACTCTTTAGTTGGGACTAAAAAACAAAAACCAATAGGTATAACTATCATTATTTAGTCGTTAATAATAACATTAATAATCTGGAAAGTCAGCGATTTGTAAGGCCTGCAGAAAAGGTAAAAGATAGTCCATGATAAAGGGAGTTAACACGCAGCTATAAAAGATGTAGCTTTGCCTATTTCAGCATATCACCCGCCATATATTCCCATTGGGAATGTATGGCGAGCGATATGCTGAAATAGGCCAAGCTACATCTTTTATAGCTGTGTGTGAACACGCTCTAAACATTAATTCTTTAGTCAGAAGTCAGAAGACTTAAGCAAAACTCTACTATTGCACGTCAGGCTTAGGAAACCATATTCAGGTGTTTCCTAGAAATGTTCAGGATTCGGGATTCTCTAAGGATTGTAGTTCTGATGAGCGTTGATTTTGATGAGACTAGGATATAGTTTGTGATGGTCCCACCCCGGTGCAAGGTTTTTTCACCCCCCCCTCCCTTTTCTCTCTTCGTCGTTGAGATCTCCGATCGGAAGGTTCAGCTACGCTGTTTTCCTGGTCTCATTTTTCCCAACCCCTGTGGTGCGAAACACAGTAAAACAAGGTTGTTCTGGGAAATCTTACAATAAACCCTTTACTTCACGTTGTGATTGATTTTTGCTTCGAAGCCTCCAGATTATTTGGAGTAGGAATTTAATGTATTTACTCTTTTTCGTGGTAACTTTCGACTCTTTAAAAGGCGTGGAAGAATTTTTCTGTTGTTTTCTCAAACGCATGAAGGATACGCCCTGTCTAACTGCCCTACACTACCGATGCCTATGGCCCTAACTGTATACTCCCTGTAGAGTCCCCGTTCCCCGCTATAGTGATCCCTTTTGCACTTAGTCTATTAAGGCTGGGTTAGCTATCCTCTGGTCCTATTTTGCGCTAGAAAAATTTAACTGTACGTCTAAAGGTCAGTTGGTAAATCACGAAGAAGGAACCTAGCTCACGTAACGGTCGATCCTGTGGACAATTAAATGGCAATACAAGTTCATTATTTACTTTAATTTAAATGTACGTACCTAGAGGTTCCTCTCTATGGCCGAATAGGCTGCTCCCGCGTCTCCCAATCTGAAATACCTATCCTATGCATAACCGTTAGAAATATTGTTATTGTTAGTAGCACCAATTTACGGCAGAACTAAGGGGTTTTAAGGAAGTGATAAAAGGAAAGGAAGGAGAATTTCTTTGCAAACTAGTATTGGCTCCTCCGCTAACCAAGTTGACCGAGTGGGCAGTTCTCCGGACACAACTATCCCGCCAATGCATGTCTGAGCTATACCCCGGTATCTGGCGGATCTCTTGGACGATCACCCTGACATACCCGGACTCACTCATGCCAGAGGAAGAACAGCAGGCTTTCAAACCTTTCTCAGTCAACTCCAATACTCATTACGCCTCCAAATTACTACTTTACTGGCTCTAAAAGGGGTATTTCCATTTCGTCCCTTGTCATGACTCTATCCGCGGGCAAGTGGCGCGAAGCTGTGAGGCAGACCTTTAAAGCCGACCGTCTTCGTCTTTCCACCTCCAATAGTTGACATAAGGCGCACTTTGTGGGCCTTACGTTTACTTTTGGGTTGACACAGATGAGAGAATGCAACAACGTTACAGAATTTTCCCGCAAGATGCCTTGTTAGCGGTCTCCTCCACTCAACCCTGCAGGCTTCCCGTGATGTCTAAGGTCAAACGCCTCCGTCAGCGAATCGTGTCCATGACATACAATTCGGCATCCCTGGTACATAACCTTTCGCGCCCGTTCGCTCGACACGATCCCGCGAAAGGGAATGACCTCCGACATAGCGCGTGACCCGCCCAGTCTGTGGCTGGTACCTCCCCTCCTCGTAACATGGTAATGAGGGAAAACCCTTACCTTTCCGACATACATATCTCACTTATGTATAGTCTCGGTACCATCGTATACATTCCACAAACGTGAAAATTTAATTCACGCAATACAACAGGTAGAAATTTCGCAGATAAACAGGTTGATATAATGTTATACATGCATAGAATCGTGAATCTGGTTCTCACGCCCTCCTCCTGTCGAAGTCTGCGCCAAACTGTCAGCCAACGCCTGCAATTGGGTAAGTTGTACTGTCAAAATTTCATCAATTCGATTGGGGTTACCATCGTAGTCTTATTGCCCCTGCGTTCATAGGTACCTGTAAGAACCATTTTTTGCTGCTGTTCCGTTCCTAGCATCCAGCTGTTAGGCGACGGTTCGGGTGGCTGGACCCGAGTGATAACGGCGAAGAGAAAAAAAAACCCCTGACCGACACGCACACTTATAGTAAACAATAGTTCAATTGGCTGCTTCGTTCTTGCGGTCAGCATGTCCTGTAATTTAAATTATGGAGTTGTAATTCGACTTACCGAGAGTGATTGATAACTGTACCCTTTATCCTAGCGGGAATACACGCTCGTTGCGATTTTGGATCTGCACCTGTTATAACCTGTGGGAAAACAAAGAAACCCTCTCCCCCTCCCTACGCCCATTCCCCCCCCACACCTATTATGTAATGTCCTGAAATCTATACTCTGTTATCTGTAGTTATCATTATTAGTTATAGCTTCCGTCAAGCGGTATATTTATTATTAAAGCCCAAATTAATCTACGTAAAGTTTATACGATTTTTCCCCTACATATTTCCGCAATTCGGGTAAAGTATAATATTATTAACCAACCCCTACACCCTACAGCTTAATTTTACTAAGTAAATCACGATTTTTTATAAAAATATAATTTTACTAAGCGATTATAACACTGAATTTAATCCGATAAACTAACTTTATTTTTAATTACGGTAACTTCAACTATGTGCTTTTTCTTATTACGTAGCGTTGCAATAATTCACGAACTTGTATTATTTCTATAATTTACGAATTTTGAACTCAACGGGTCGCACCGATCTCCGAACTCCGGACTCCCTTTTAATAAAATTACCACTATCTGTTTTCACTGAGGTTAATTAACCGTTGCTACAAGCTGGTTAGAACCAAAACTTCCAGACTTAACCGTGTTCGTCCACTCACTGACTGACCCCCGTTATCAAAAAAACTGCCTATTTAAAACGAAAATCTCCCATCAATCAAAATAAGTTCACGCAATTTTGAGTCGTATTTACTAGCTTGCCACCCACCACTCTTGCTTCATGCCTCTTCCTGCCTTCTACTTTTGTCACAGTCCCAACCCTTGAAATCGGGGTCCCAACCATCTCGGTCTAGCAAAATAAAACAGGGGTGGACCACGCGCTCGACTCAACCTTGTCATAGGACATTTTCTCCCACTCAAAATAAATGTATTACATCGCACTACCCCTGCATACATTTTGGAATAATCCATTATTATTATCATTATTTTATAACCTAACTCGAAGGAATTTTATTCTACGCATTATTCTACGAACAATATGTATTCTCCCTTGTTTTTCCGTATTTGTGAGTGTTTAGGCCTTATACTCTGACAAACTCTCTCTTTAAACAAATAGCAACGCCCATAAGGCTTTTCCCAGTATTAAACTCACATTTTTATTGATTTCGATTTTCATTTACGGCCATTTATCACCACCATGGCCTAATCTGTCCCTGTTATTTGCATCTCTACTAAGTAACCTCCCACATCTCATCGTCCCGTTCTCTCTAAAAAGGTGATAACTGTCAAAATGATTTGTTGATCTCTCCAAAAATCACACTCGAATTTGTAAATAAATTTAGAATTAGACAGGCCGTTAAATTTTATGCATTTGGCTAATTACTTTTTCCACTATTTTGTACGTAACCTAGAGTGGTGATTTCGGCTTAATGACCTCTTCTAAGAGCCAAAATCGTGTTACCTGTCAATCTCTTAGAACGTCACTTATGTACAAGAGATTGTAAACCTTCCCCATGTCGCTCCTAATAACTGAAACGCAAAAGTTCATAATTAACCCAAAATCTACTTCCTGAACGATCTTTTTCAAAATCTCAATAGAGTCTCGGTCCCGAATTTCAACAGTTATCAATTTCTTATTTTTGGTCATCGTGAAGTGAGTTATGATCAAATTCATAAGGGTCTGCATTCCATACCATGGACTTCGTGAGAACTCTCCGCACCTTGAACCTTTAGCTCCGCCTCTCTCTCGCTATTCGTTGTGTTCAAAATAATTGTTGATTTATCATTTCCAATTTGTCCAACGTTTTACATCTCCGATAGTCTAGCACCTCCCACGCGATAATTAATCCGTATTTTATTACAGACTCCTTCAATTTCGTTTTCAAACACACCAAACAGAGGTCAGTAATATGATCGAATTTAAATATTTAAAAAAAAAATTTCCTCGTCTACTTGTTCAAACAACACTGAACCATCACAGCCTCCCTATATAAATTTTTTCCAGCGTCAAAACACGCCGTGTTTAGTCGATGGAAAAATTTGTAAACATAGGTTTTAAGGTTTTCCTTCTTCACCTTCTTTTCAAAATGTTTTGTTCCCTCTATACTTCCCCTCCCTATGACCTCTTCTCCTCTCCTCTCTCAAACAACAATTCAAAATCCACGCAAATCTTCTACTGTCTCCCCCCCCCCTCGATGATCCACTGTACTTATTTTCCTTCCCCCTTTTTTTTTCGAACTCGTTTACTATATGTTTTCCCCAATTCGGCCCCGTCCTGGTTCCTTATTAGGTGTCTTAATCTCTGTTTCTTTGTGCTCACGAACTACTATATATCTCCACTTGTCCCAAAAAAAACTGACAGCCGCCCGTTAACATCGTTATCACCTACTGCATTTGTATTTTAAGTTAACGGCCCCGAGGTACGCAAATGTATTTTAATTTTTTTTTTCCAAAGAAAACTCCTTCATTAAGGTTTTTTTTTTTTTCCTTGCGATGGCATTATTTGTTTTTATTAACCTATTATTAAATATTATTTTATTATATATATACTCTTATATATACTCTATTATTATTTTTATTTTAATTTTTTATACTTTAGTCCTGATGAGGTGAACATCGTTCACAAAACGTGTTAAGTGTGTATTAAATAACAGCGATGTATACAAAGGTATTTGTGTTTTAATAAAATAAATGTATTTTACTAAACGAGTTTGTCCGAAATCGTTAAAATTGCCCGCTCCGGACACCATTAATAAATGCCCTGTACGCAACTTAGACAATGTACCCTTTCAATACCGAAACGTATTAACATAAAGCGCATTCTGAAAAAAATACATTCCAACTCTGCCAGTAGTAAAATCGGAGATGCACAAATCTCAATATTTAGCCACTCATAATCCCGACGTGTCTCCCCTTAATGTAGGTCGAACCATTACGGATTCCATCCTGTACACACTATTGAAAAAAGGTCCCAAATTCCGATGCCGACCCATTTTTTTTTTGTCGTCTTTTTGTCATTCGAGATGAATGATGAATGCGTTTTTATTTGTTTGTTTAAATAACTTTCGCCAACTGAAGGTCTCCCCTAAAACGAGACAAACCTTATCGTAAATTTAACAAATACTGAGGTTTGATGGCACCATGGAATGTCCTTTTTAACTGATAAGGAAGGCCGACTGTCAATCTTAAAATTCAAACCTTTAAGTAGGTACGTAATTATTTTTCGTTTTTTTTCTCTTTTAACCTCGCACAAAATTTGAATTTAAATGTTTCGGATACGTTTGTTCTGTAAAATGGTTTATCTGATCAATATGTATAAATACAACTATTCTCTCTGCAAAGAAATTTTTTTTTTTTTCTAAACTATTCACTTATCTTTTCGTATCAATAATTGAATATTAAAAATCTATTGATATTTCAATTTTTCCATTATAGAGCCAATGTCTTCTCCTCACTTTGTAAAACCTTTTATACGTTATATAAGTCCGATAAGTCGGAGGTTGATTAAAATTTTTCCTACCTTCCCCGTCTCTATCTGATTTTATTGTCTTCACGCCTAATGTCACTAGTAACGCCACGGTTTACGTAACTAAAGTTTATTCTATATGTTTTTATTCCACAGATTCTGTCTCTTTAAACGCTTCAGTTAAGACTATAATTTCGTTTAAAAACCCTGTAACATTATTTTGAAATCACTGTTTTTTTTTCTTTATGCGCGAATTATTTTTTTTTTGTTCATTTCGTAACGGCTCGATCTGCTTCAACGTAACTATCATCCTCTATCAACCAAAATCTAAAAGCTATACCTTATCGTCATAAATTTTTTCCTCGACGAATATATCCGACTTAGCAGTTGTACTCGAGTACCGGTCATAAATCTCCGTTTTTACGGTTCGTTTACCTTTTTTTTTTTTGCTTGCATCTTTTCTACCCTCGCCTGCAATGGCCTACATCTTAGTCTGCCGAGGTCAAAATTCCTTAATAATATTTTGTTTAGAATTTTTTTCTTACCCTACGTATTTTAAACTCCTGGTGTAATAAATTATACTAATGGTTTGTTTACATTTTTTCCTTCATTTCTAAATACAAGCTGTCTTCCGTTAGTTTATCATATTTCAGTTTTAAATTTCTTGTTTTATCCTGTGCTAGAAAAGTACCGCTATCGTTTTGTAATTTCTGTTTATTCTTCGTTTCATATTATTTTATCAGTGTCTTGTAATGGATTATTATTATTATTATTTTTTTTTATTAAGTTAACCGCGTTTGAAGTGAAGTAACACAAAACTACTCTTTAAATATGTAATAATATTATTTTTTTCTATTTTTGCAAGTTTTATTCCCACGTAAAAGTATCCATCAATACGTTCAAAACACGTCGAAATTCCTCCAACTTGTACTACCTTTTACTCCTGGTCACGGCACCAGTTGTGATGGTCCCACCCCGGTGCAAGGTTTTTTCACCCCCCCCTCCCTTTTCTCTCTTCGTCGTTGAGATCTCCGATCGGAAGGTTCAGCTACGCTGTTTTCCTGGTCTCATTTTTCCCAACCCCTGTGGTGCGAAACACAGTAAAACAAGGTTGTTCTGGGAAATCTTACAATAAACCCTTTACTTCACGTTGTGATTGATTTTTGCTTCGAAGCCTCCAGATTATTTGGAGTAGGAATTTAATGTATTTACTCTTTTTCGTGGTAACTTTCGACTCTTTAAAAGGCGTGGAAGAATTTTTCTGTTGTTTTCTCAAACGCATGAAGGATACGCCCTGTCTAACTGCCCTACACTACCGATGCCTATGGCCCTAACTGTATACTCCCTGTAGAGTCCCCGTTCCCCGCTATAGTGATCCCTTTTGCACTTAGTCTATTAAGGCTGGGTTAGCTATCCTCTGGTCCTATTTTGCGCTAGAAAAATTTAACTGTACGTCTAAAGGTCAGTTGGTAAATCACGAAGAAGGAACCTAGCTCACGTAACGGTCGATCCTGTGGACAATTAAATGGCAATACAAGTTCATTATTTACTTTAATTTAAATGTACGTACCTAGAGGTTCCTCTCTATGGCCGAATAGGCTGCTCCCGCGTCTCCCAATCTGAAATACCTATCCTATGCATAACCGTTAGAAATATTGTTATTGTTAGTAGCACCAATTTACGGCAGAACTAAGGGGTTTTAAGGAAGTGATAAAAGGAAAGGAAGGAGAATTTCTTTGCAAACTAGTATTGGCTCCTCCGCTAACCAAGTTGACCGAGTGGGCAGTTCTCCGGACACAACTATCCCGCCAATGCATGTCTGAGCTATACCCCGGTATCTGGCGGATCTCTTGGACGATCACCCTGACATACCCGGACTCACTCATGCCAGAGGAAGAACAGCAGGCTTTCAAACCTTTCTCAGTCAACTCCAATACTCATTACGCCTCCAAATTACTACTTTACTGGCTCTAAAAGGGGTATTTCCATTTCGTCCCTTGTCATGACTCTATCCGCGGGCAAGTGGCGCGAAGCTGTGAGGCAGACCTTTAAAGCCGACCGTCTTCGTCTTTCCACCTCCAATAGTTGACATAAGGCGCACTTTGTGGGCCTTACGTTTACTTTTGGGTTGACACAGATGAGAGAATGCAACAACGTTACAGAATTTTCCCGCAAGATGCCTTGTTAGCGGTCTCCTCCACTCAACCCTGCAGGCTTCCCGTGATGTCTAAGGTCAAACGCCTCCGTCAGCGAATCGTGTCCATGACATACAATTCGGCATCCCTGGTACATAACCTTTCGCGCCCGTTCGCTCGACACGATCCCGCGAAAGGGAATGACCTCCGACATAGCGCGTGACCCGCCCAGTCTGTGGCTGGTACCTCCCCTCCTCGTAACATGGTAATGAGGGAAAACCCTTACCTTTCCGACACACATATCTCACTTATGTATAGTCTCGGTACCATCGTATACATTCCACAAACGTGAAAATTTAATTCACGCAATACAACAGGTAGAAATTTCGCAGATAAACAGGTTGATATAATGTTATACATGCATAGAATCGTGAATCTGGTTCTCACGCCCTCCTCCTGTCGAAGTCTGCGCCAAACTGTCAGCCAACGCCTGCAATTGGGTAAGTTGTACTGTCAAAATTTCATCAATTCGATTGGGGTTACCATCGTAGTCTTATTGCCCCTGCGTTCATAGGTACCTGTAAGAACCATTTTTTGCTGCTGTTCCGTTCCTAGCATCCAGCTGTTAGGCGACGGTTCGGGTGGCTGGACCCGAGTGATAACGGCGAAGAGAAAAAAAAACCCCTGACCGACACGCACACTTATAGTAAACAATAGTTCAATTGGCTGCTTCGTTCTTGCGGTCAGCATGTCCTGTAATTTAAATTATGGAGTTGTAATTCGACTTACCGAGAGTGATTGATAACTGTACCCTTTATCCTAGCGGGAATACACGCTCGTTGCGATTTTGGATCTGCACCTGTTATAACCTGTGGGAAAACAAAGAAACCCTCTCCCCCTCCCTACGCCCATTCCCCCCCCACACCTATTATGTAATGTCCTGAAATCTATACTCTGTTATCTGTAGTTATCATTATTAGTTATAGCTTCCGTCAAGCGGTATATTTATTATTAAAGCCCAAATTAATCTACGTAAAGTTTATACGATTTTTCCCCTACATATTTCCGCAATTCGGGTAAAGTATAATATTATTAACCAACCCCTACACCCTACAGCTTAATTTTACTAAGTAAATCACGATTTTTTATAAAAATATAATTTTACTAAGCGATTATAACACTGAATTTAATCCGATAAACTAACTTTATTTTTAATTACGGTAACTTCAACTATGTGCTTTTTCTTATTACGTAGCGTTGCAATAATTCACGAACTTGTATTATTTCTATAATTTACGAATTTTGAACTCAACGGGTCGCACCGATCTCCGAACTCCGGACTCCCTTTTAATAAAATTACCACTATCTGTTTTCACTGAGGTTAATTAACCGTTGCTACAAGCTGGTTAGAACCAAAACTTCCAGACTTAACCGTGTTCGTCCACTCACTGACTGACCCCCGTTATCAAAAAAACTGCCTATTTAAAACGAAAATCTCCCATCAATCAAAATAAGTTCACGCAATTTTGAGTCGTATTTACTAGCTTGCCACCCACCACTCTTGCTTCATGCCTCTTCCTGCCTTCTACTTTTGTCACAGTCCCAACCCTTGAAATCGGGGTCCCAACCATCTCGGTCTAGCAAAATAAAACAGGGGTGGACCACGCGCTCGACTCAACCTTGTCATAGGACATTTTCTCCCACTCAAAATAAATGTATTACATCGCACTACCCCTGCATACATTTTGGAATAATCCATTATTATTATCATTATTTTATAACCTAACTCGAAGGAATTTTATTCTACGCATTATTCTACGAACAATATGTATTCTCCCTTGTTTTTCCGTATTTGTGAGTGTTTAGGCCTTATACTCTGACAAACTCTCTCTTTAAACAAATAGCAACGCCCATAAGGCTTTTCCCAGTATTAAACTCACATTTTTATTGATTTCGATTTTCATTTACGGCCATTTATCACCACCATGGCCTAATCTGTCCCTGTTATTTGCATCTCTACTAAGTAACCTCCCACATCTCATCGTCCCGTTCTCTCTAAAAAGGTGATAACTGTCAAAATGATTTGTTGATCTCTCCAAAAATCACACTCGAATTTGTAAATAAATTTAGAATTAGACAGGCCGTTAAATTTTATGCATTTGGCTAATTACTTTTTCCACTATTTTGTACGTAACCTAGAGTGGTGATTTCGGCTTAATGACCTCTTCTAAGAGCCAAAATCGTGTTACCTGTCAATCTCTTAGAACGTCACTTATGTACAAGAGATTGTAAACCTTCCCCATGTCGCTCCTAATAACTGAAACGCAAAAGTTCATAATTAACCCAAAATCTACTTCCTGAACGATCTTTTTCAAAATCTCAATAGAGTCTCGGTCCCGAATTTCAACAGTTATCAATTTCTTATTTTTGGTCATCGTGAAGTGAGTTATGATCAAATTCATAAGGGTCTGCATTCCATACCATGGACTTCGTGAGAACTCTCCGCACCTTGAACCTTTAGCTCCGCCTCTCTCTCGCTATTCGTTGTGTTCAAAATAATTGTTGATTTATCATTTCCAATTTGTCCAACGTTTTACATCTCCGATAGTCTAGCACCTCCCACGCGATAATTAATCCGTATTTTATTACAGACTCCTTCAATTTCGTTTTCAAACACACCAAACAGAGGTCAGTAATATGATCGAATTTAAATATTTAAAAAAAAAATTTCCTCGTCTACTTGTTCAAACAACACTGAACCATCACAAGTTTTAAAAAAATACGTCAAACCGAACTTATTTCGATGACCTGTAAAGGGGTATATTATGGTGATAATCAAGGTATATTATAAAAAGAAAGTAAAAAAAAAAGTGCGGCCCGTAAAAACTCGGAAACGAGTCCCGGTACGATCAAGATATGGTGTGGTAGATCTCTAACCCTCTCCAGGATGAGGAGTCCCGTTTCTACCTAAAAGACGTGATTTTGAAGATATGGGCGGGAAGTTTTGCCTTCCAGAAATTTCAAGAACAGTCTTCCTGAAAGTTCTAGAAGGTTCGACAAACTCTAGAAAGTTCTGAAAGGAGTATGTCGGCGAGCCTATAAGAACGTTCCAGAACGTTCTGGATGGTTTGTAAATGCCCTAGAAAGTTAAGAAAGGAGAAAGTTTTAGAAGCGTTCAGAAAAGAGTGGCGGTGAGTCCAGAAGTTTCTGGAAAGTTCTAGAAGGTTCGATAATCCTAATAGTAAGTATTCGAGAGCATTCCACAACATTTCCGAACATCCCGGAACATTCTGGAACATTCATTGTTGTGAACATTCATCCCGGAACATTCATTGTTGTGGAATGTTGTGAAATGTGGTGGAATGTTCGGGAATCAGAAATTTTTATATTTAATTTTTTTATTTAACGACAATATCAAATAAAGTAAAAAAAAAATATTTTTTTTCATGAGCTCCACACAGGAGGCCCTGAGGAGAATAATTTCCCACTGGGCCTATGTCATCTTTGGGGATGCTGTGTGGAGGGTTTTTTTAAGGAAGTTCAAGGGTTTTAAGGTTTAAGGAAAGGAGTTTAAGGGGTGGGTAGGAAGGAAAGGGGTTTAAGGGGTGGGTAGGAGGGAAAGGGGTTTAAGGGGTGGGTAGGAATCTGGGGTTCAGTGTGTCCTGGTCATCCACCTTCGAGACCTAGACAAACTTCACCCCATGAACCCGGGCACCCCTGCTAAATCACCAAACGTAGCGAACCACTTGGGGGATAAAAGGGAAATGGGGGTTGGGGGGAAATATAAGGTAAATTAAAAAATATCGAGTGAAGTAGTTTGTTCTCAGTCCTCCTCACTAGGTTTTCCTGTTCCGAGGAGGACTGTAGGTTGTTGTATGGGTGTTGGTCATAAATTCCTCCTCATCTACTTTGTTTGTTTCCAAGAAATAGAAAAAGACAATGTAAAAAGTGTTTGTTTTTTATCTGTAAGTTGCGTTGGTGTTACTTTATGATTTTTATGATTTCCTCATCTTTGTGTTTAGTTAGCCTTAATTTGATACAGGAACTTCATTGTAGAACATTCCAGAACATTCTCGAATGTTGACCTGTGCGAAGCCGGATACCCCAGCTAGTAATAATTTAAAGTTGATGAAGACAATATTTCTTTACGCACTTTTTGAAACTATGTAGCTACTGAAAATTATTGGAGTGCAGTCCATATTTACAATTTGACGTTAAATCATATACAAAACGTGATTTAAAATAAAATAATACTACCCTCATTTAAAATTGCTGCCTATTCATCATTCACATTCTTTTTAAATCCAATCCGTTCAAATAAATTGCTCAGAGTCATGTTCGGTGTCATGCAATAAAATGCTGGATTGCAATGAATTAATTTATATGACTGTCAACTTGACTGCGCCATGAAGCGCAATTTAGTTATGCTTCAAACATTTTTCAGAAGTTAAAAAAAAAATGTGCTTACATATTTTTTACATAAGTTGTTTTTTTTCGGAAGTAGCAATCACTTTGTTTGTAGACAAATTATATCTTATAAACAGGCGTATTTAACAAAACTAACATTTGACTGTTTTATTATTTAGATATAATCTTTTGTCCTAATAAAGCTTGGTCCAAGCGAAACTGGTTGACGTTAAATATAATATATATTTCGTAGTTTTAAGCAATGTTTGTGTTTGGTTAAACAAACAAACAATGTTTTTATTTGTGATTAGAAAGGAAAATTTCATATTATAATCATTTGTAAACAGATGTATGTATACGCAACTGTATGTGCGTTTCCAATATCTATGGATTAGAAATACATCATAATCAGTGATACCTTTTTTATATTTGGTAATTTTATATTATCTTAAATTTTTGGCTCCTAAGAGCATTTCTTATACTTAACTTGTTACACTTTTTTTTAAATATATATAACTTTGTACTTTTTATTATTTTTTAAGATATCTATCTTATAGTCTATACATTTTACTTTTGACTGTATTATTTCCTACCTTTTAACTTTTTATTTCAATCTTTAACTTTTCATTATACTTTATATTTTATAATTTATGCTTTTACTTTATACTTTCATTTATCCATCTTACTTTTTACTTACTGCTTACTACCTCAACTCCTTTTTTTAACTTTTGTTTTTATATTTAACTTTAATTTATGTTGTTACTTTCGTTTTGTTATTGTATTATAATACATACATTAATATATTTTATGTTAATGGCACATGTTGTGCCGTATGTTTTTGATATAAATAAATAAATTTAAAAAATACCCTCAACTCTGTGCAGAAACGGGCGCTCAGTTAGTTAGATTCTACAGAGCACAGGAATCGGGCGGGAATGCTCTTCTTGTTCTACCAGCATTTAATTGGAAGATGCTCCTAGGAATTAGTATCGCTCATTCCTTCGGTACAGGTGAACAGTCGGCGAACACGCCAAACACGCACCCAATGTTAATACATTATCGACAATTGTCATGTGAGAACGAGTCGTTTCTACCGGGTCGTTTTAACGGGTCGTTCTAATGGGTCGTTCTTGAGTTAAATAACTCGGCTGTGGAACGATTTGCATCTGTGTTTCCTTCCTCCTACAACATTCACTCCTCCCTTTTGCACAAAAAACCCTTCTTAAAGCATTCCCAAAGATGACTGTGTGGAGTTAAGGGGCCATCCATAAATTACGTCACACGAATTTCATGATTTTCTGACCCCCCCCCCCCTGTCCCTGTCACACATCGTCACATTTGTGAGACCCCTCCCCCCTAGTGTGACGTCACATATTTTGCAATTTCACATCAACATTTTTTTTGCGTTTTAACAATTTAGATTTTTACATGTGATGTCACAGAACTGATGATCCGCCCATACCCCTCGTCACACAATGTCACACTTCTCTACTCCCCCCCCCCCTTAATGTGTGACGTAATTTATGGATGGACCCTAAATGTAAAAAAATGTCGTTAGGTAATTCAAAGGGTTCTTTCATAACGTGTAGAGATTTTTTACCTAGAAAGTAATTTTCTCTATTTGATATACCTATTGAACGTGTATCCCTTGCGGCATTGATTCTAATAGTTTCTACCATTTTTGCGTTTTTGAATCAAACCCCCATTACTCTTCATTAACAACAATGGAATTATTGCCGTTAATCGAACAGTATTAATAGGGTAGCGTCTGTGTGGTTAAATTTTAGAACACGGCTTCAAGCGCCCTAAGCGCCACGTCACATAAATATTTGTGAACGTAAAGTTTCAAACAAAGCTTCCGTTGTAATTCGGGTTTCGAATTCAAGAATTCGTCAAACGATGTCGCCACTTCCGTTAGCAGGTCGCATGGGGACGTGCCCCAGGCAGGTATAAGTGCTACGAATTTGTAAATTTGTAGTATCTCTCCGGATATGGAAAGACTGACGGTTGTACTCAGTTGTGAACAATAGTATCAAGTGATTTTATATTACATATGACTCTTATTATTATTGCCTGTCCCGGTTACTTATCCCGGTGACTAGCTATCACTGGATTGCACTGGAACCAGTTTCCATTGGATTTATAAAATGGTCGCCAACACTAATTGGGCGAAGCCGAACCAAAAGCCGCCCGCAGGGCCTAGCAGCAAAAACCTGCTGAGCGGGTTTTTTACTGCTAGTAACTTATTTTTATTACTTTATAAATGGAAATGTCATGTCATTTGTTTTCTATCGCTGTAATATTTTTTTGTTTCAGCTTGTATTTTTAAACATAGGTAAAGTTTAAAAAAAAAAGTCAAATTTATCTAAGCAGCATTAATGATACGACAAACATTACAATTATTTTGTAAGTTAATCTAAAATCTAAAATTTTAGACTCAAAAATAAAAACCTTAGATACCTAGAGAGCTAAATAATAACATAATTAAATTTGATTTATCTTAAATTAAAAAAATAATAATTTGATTGTTACGAATATAACATAAAAACAAATAATACATATGATGCTGATAAAGGGGTAAACAAGTATTTGCTTTTTCCCTCAAATTCACAGTGCATCATGCAAACATGAATAATGCACTACGCTGCTCGTTGAATAGCCCGAAACACGGCGGCAGCAGAGGTATCAAAAAATCTGGATGCGCTCCAAGAACTTAACAGCGCCGCTGAAATATGTGCAAAGCTCGGTCCTTCAGTCCGGCTCCCGAAGCTCATAAAGTGGCCGAACAAAGGCTACCCCCGAGAGCCTTTACCCCTGGAACCTGTTCTGATAACGGGTTAGCGAAATTTCAGCGATTATATTTCCTTGCCACTGGTTTACTGTACACTAGTTTTGTATTTGGCCCATACTACACAAAACATGGAAATTATTTACAATGCTTTCAGTATACTTTCGTCCTGCATCTGTCATTTCCCATGCTTCCTTGATATTCATTAACACTTCCGTTCCGGACCGGGGGAACGCACTTACACAAAAGAGAGTTTTACGCTGTATCTAAGTTGTTTTTTAAACCACATATTCAATAATTTGGGTAATCCTAAGAAAATTATTTGGCTATCGATTTGCATTAAAAAAATAATATCGCATTACTATTTTTCCTTATGTTAAAAAATTTCTATCGAATTCCGGCGGAGAATCTGTCCCGCTCACCCCCCTATCCCTCTGTTCGGGCGT
The DNA here is from genome assembly GCA_936435175.1 of Glyphotaelius pellucidus. Classification (NCBI taxonomy): domain Eukaryota; kingdom Metazoa; phylum Arthropoda; class Insecta; order Trichoptera; family Limnephilidae; genus Glyphotaelius; species Glyphotaelius pellucidus. Next base: position 9,309,591 of record OW386551.1, on the reverse strand, counting down.
TACCCCGTTCCTATCTACTGGAAGTATTGGGACAATTCTAAGCGATAGCAAGTAATTTCTAAGTTGTTAGTGGAAAGGACTAGATCCCGTTCGTTTACACTGCGCATTTCGTTTGCCCTTTTTACAATGCTATAATGTTCACTTGCCGGTCAAATATCATTCGGTCTGGGTCGTTTCCGGTAAACGCCAATCGCCAGTCGAGATTCGGAAACAAAGAGTTATGTTGACTTTCGGCCCGCCTTCTCTGTTTTCTATAGGAAAATACGCGTTTTGGTCTTAATTCATTAGAATATTAATTATGACTTTATGTATCAAACGATTTTAAAAATGACTACTGAAATACGATAAATTTACTTCCCTCTAATTATTACCAAAACAAATTACAAAAAATTATGTCATTGACACCCTTGAATAAGCAAAACAAATTGGGGTCCCCGAATGACCTCCCTTCGGATCATGAGTGATTTTTTTTCTTTCTGGGACAAAAAGGTTAATGTAGTCTGGTGGCATAACTTATTGTGATTGGAGGTTACCCACCATTTAGCCGCCCTGGTATAAGTAACAGATGGTTACTCCTTAAAGGCTCTCGCAAGGACTCTATTTTTTTTTTAATGAACGAATCTAGACCTCCAGTCTCCCTGCATACGTTGTTAGTAAGCAATATGCAAGTGCTTAACAGCCTCACAACTTATTGTGATGTATTATAATAGTCTCTGATCTATTAAACATTACTTTATCAAAGTAGTCTACGGGCTCTTTGGTCATACGGTCACGTTGGGGAGTTGTGCCGAAGGTGACCGAAGATAGATTTACGAAGTCTTTAGGTTTCAGGAGCTCCGCAAATCAGAACTAGCCTTCAGCCTCGAAGGACGTATTAATATAATTACAGTAATCAATCAATAAACAGTCACTGTGTTATTAATAACCGAAGTCTTTCGATCAAGCATCCCATAGTTTGTGAGGATAATAAGAACTGGAGAATAAAGGTCCTTGTGCTTACCAATTGACGTTATTCTCCGTAGAGAATAAATATAAAAGACGCTACACGATTATGAAAATACATATTAACATAACAACTGACAACAAAATGAGGTTGGTTTAAACTGTAATAATCACGTCTTCAAAATAATTTGTATTAATAGTAATTATAGCACTAAGCCCAATATAAATGTAATCATTAGATAATATTATATCAACAACTCTCAATGAAAACATGAAACAGACAAAGACACAGATAATAAAAAAAGTAAAGATTGGAACCGGACTCAAACCCAGAAACACTTGTCTCACCGGAACTGATAAAAATGGAAAAAATTAGGAAGATAATGAAACAATTAAAACATGAAAGAATGGCAGGGATGATGGGATGCAGTGAAATGAAGATATCTCAATTGAAAAAGGCGCCAGTCCCGGTAATACAAGAGGTTCTACGTTCGAGTCCCAGTTGCAGTGACGTTACCATTTTTCTGTTTATTAGTTATTGTTATTGTTATTAGTAATTTATAATTCTTGGTGTTATCTTCCTTAACGATTATACAATATGACAACGGGGTATAAATAACTAATCCAATAAAATAGAACAAATATTTTCCAGCAGTGGAAGGCTTATCTCGTTTTTCTAATCCCAATGTCGCCTTCCAATTCAACGCCCAGAATCTTCGCAAAACAAGTTGTAAAATCTACTTTTTTTATGAACTGTGGAATAAACATTTTTCCTTTTTTGGCATAATGGAATATATTTTATTTTCCAGAAATATATCTGACATGACAAGAGAAGTGGTCGGTTAGGGATTACCCTTCAGGGATATAGACATTTAGATGTGGAAAGAAGGTTCCTGGAAATATATTATGAAGATTGTGGTTTTTATCGTTTCTCAAAAACAAATTAAATAACTCACACGTGCTCAAAAATTTTGTTACCAAAATCTTTCAAAATTACTTATTATCTGAGCTATCTTTCTGCTGTAATCCGTGTAACTTATTGGAGTTATTTTAATTGTTATAACGTTGGTGTGAATTGAGTGGATAGCGGAATAATAGTCAATAGACTGTAATTAACGTGTTGTATTATCTCGGGAAACAGGCGAAGAAGAAGAGACATCGCTCACATTGTTTTATACCCTTATCTTTTCATACTCTCATGTTGTCTCTTTCATAATGAACGTCAGTCGCACGGTCGTTACATTCTACGTTAGATCCAAAGAAAGCCCCGAGGAAAAATAAATTTATCACTGCCTGTGTTATCATTAGGGGTGCTGTGTGGAAGACATTTTTAGAGAAAGAAAGGATGTGAAGTTCTGTGTAGAAAAAGGTGTAAGGGAGGGGCAGGAATCTGGGCGTTCAAAAGTGACCAACGTATGAATCCATCCCTCCCACTGTGTGTCGAAAGAGTCCGGCTGGAGAGGTTAAAATAACTCCCTCAACCAGTCTCTCCCGATCCGGCCCGCCATGCAGTTGGTGAGCAGAAGCACCCGCCGCCAAGACCTGAGTTCAGCTCATGAGTAAGGGCACTCCTGCTAAGTCATCAAACGTAGCAGACTGCTTAGCGTGACCTATGGCAGGGGTTTTGGTTATCCAATAAATGGTTACCGGGGCGGCGGTACCCATACCCATCTTCCATATTTAATTATTCGTTTGTTATATGCCCAAATACACATGATGATATTAAACTGGGAGAAAACGACACCTTCTTGGGGGGGAATGGGTACCGCTACCCCGGGAACCATTTATTGAATAACCAACACCTCTGCTTTAGGTGACTCCAAGTTGTTTGCTACGTTCGGTGACTTAGCAGGGGTGCCCGGGTTCATGGGGTGAGGTTTGGATGGTATGCAGACGCATTCGCCGCCAAGATCCGGATCTTGGCAGCGAATGCGACTGCATACCAGCTGCATGGCAGGCCGAATCGGGAGAAAATGGTTGTAGGAACCCTTTTAACTTCTCCAGCCGTACTGTCTCGGAAAATCGCCTTGCCCCGCAGCGGGAGGGATAGGGATTTACATGTCCGTCACTCCTGGATACACTGACCCCCAGATTCCCACCCACCCCTCATACTTTTTTCCTTTCCAGAATTTCCTCTCCTTCCTTTCCCAAAAATATCCTCCTCACAGCATCCCTAAAGATGACATAGGCCCTGATGGAAAATATTTTCCTCAGGGCCTCCTGCGGGGAGCTAATGTAAAAAACAATAAAAAAAATTGCACACGTCAAAAACTAACATTGCTTTACTTTTTTTACCAATACGTAATTTATTTAGCACAAGTGATACACAATTTAAAAAAAAAAGTAGAGTGCAATTCACACGCGGTAGAAGTGAAACCTTTACCCTCACAATCTCAACCAATAGGAGCCTTGAAAAGTGAGCTCATCAATCAAATCAGCCAATGCGGTAAGATTTCATTCCACCTCACTCTCTCGCAGGCTAAATCCTATAGATGTATTTTTTTAGTGTCGCTTCCGTTTCTTCAAGTTTCAAATCGCAACGGTGCTAAAGAAGTTTCACTTCAAAAACAATTTTTTGACGTGTATCAATCCAGTAGGTGTAATTCGCTCCTTGTGTAATTTCGTCCTTGTGTAAATTTTGTCCTGACACCAGTTACATAACATTTTCTGAATACCTACATCATAATTCCGTTCAAAACCATAAATTATTAAAATTTAATACCTTGTTACTTCAACGAAAAAAATCTATATTGGATTGATAACTTTTTATGAAAATACAGAGAAATATTTTATCGAATTTCCCTTGTGAATAAAGAAAATACATTAATATTATGAAGGTACTTACCAGGGGCAGGTCGTGACTCTGCTTCCAATTCTCAGATCAAAAGCTGTTGGAAAAATATGAGTGCTTTCTTAAATATTTACTCCCTCAAATTTGAACTGCAGTTTTTAAATCGCCTTCGTAAAAGAGAAATATCTCGACAGCTTTATAATAAAAATTGTCAGTTATAACAACATTCTGGTAAAACAAAACAGATAATAAATTGACAAAACATATAATGAGTCACTGAAGAAGATGAAAATACTAAGAACCACTGGTATGACAGCGCAATTTTTTTCTCCGATTGCTCGTCATTTTTTGGTGATCATTTTGAAAATTTTCCGCCCAAATTAAACAAAATCATACCTCTGAATTTTAATATGGAAACATACAAACTGATTATGGATCTATATATCCAATGAATTCATCTATATTTTGTCAATTATCACATATTGGTAGTATTTATAAAAAAATTATTATAAAATCGTAAACTTCTACTTAATTTTTTTTATTTTTTTTTATTAGTATCTATAGCAAAATTTGTACATAATGTATTTATAAATTGTATTATATTAAGGTATAATAAAAAAAAAATTTCACAGTCCTCCTCACTAGGGTTCCCTGTTCTGAGGCGGCCTGTAGTTTTTCAAATTAATTATTTACAAATGAGGTAAAATTGCCAAAATTGGCAGCAAAGCAGTCCAAGGTATTTTAAATAGTGCCACATTGTGGCAAAAAGCGCTTTAGTGGTATTTAAGAAACGAGAAATAAAACAATATACAGAAAAATAAAAAGGTAACAGTCGCATTGGGAATCGAACCCGGGATCTGTCTTACCGGAACAACGCCTCAATAGACTCGCCAATTGGGACTTAATTATTCTACGTAATTTTTTTTGATCCCATATTTCAAATTCAGAATTGACAATATTATCTGCGACTTATTTTTTCTCATAATTTTGGCTGCTGTCTTTCAAAATGATTACAAAGTTATAATGAATAGATTTGTAACGATAAATACATCCGGTTTTGGAGTGAAAACTTCTTTAACACCGTTGTGATTTGAAACTTGATGAAACAAAAAATAGCGACACTAAAAAGAGACAAGTTGCAGCTGGAATTTATTGTAATATACTTTTTATTTTACATGTATAGGATTTAGCTTGCGAGAGAATACTTTAATCGATAATAGTATAGTAGCATAATCGGTCTCCTCTCTGTGCGGTACTTTGTAGCCTATTGGTCTCCTCTTTTTGCGGAGCTTTCTAGCCTCCCCACTCTTGCCTACTTTAGTTTTCTGAAGGTTTCACTTCAATCACGTGTGAATTGCAGATTTTTTATTTATAGTCCGATCAATATAAACATTTCAAATAGCACAAATTCTGATGGAGCTGAAATTTGGTAGAGACCTTGAGTACACCATTACAAATAAAACAACAAAAATCTTCTCTAAAATTTTATGATCTTCAATTTTTTCCTTACTTATTTTTTGATATAATTTACCGTTTACGAGAAAAATCCAAAACCGAAAATTTTGACCTTTGACCTTGAATAACTTTTTAGCGGGCATTTCAGCTCTGCGGGAATTTGTGCTGTTGACCCCTATTTTTCTAGCTAACTTGACCGGACTATTAAGTAAGTTTATGGAAAACCCATTGACTTTTCTAAAAGTCTAAATGAATACGTAATGTGGGTTGACTTTGGCTCAAATTTTCATCCAGTTGCAAAGAACTTTTAACAAAATCCAACTTGCACGTGAAAATGCCTTGATTATTTTGTATGTTGAATGAAAAAGGGTATATCAATTGTTTTTTAATTTATATTGGAAATGCCAGGATAATCAGAAAAAAATTATTTGGCCCAATTTTATTTTTTAAGTCAATATTATGTATTTTACACATTAGTGCAAAGTAAACCGATTAATCATTGTAATCAATATTTCTATTCAAATGTTAGTCTATGATGTGACATGTTAATAAGGTGTGATAACAATGAATTATGAAATATGTAATATTTATTTGTAAATATTCCATATCTAAAGCCTTTGTATTGTAAAACGGTTGATTAAATTAAAAAGAAATTCCATATAAGTCTACAAATTTAATATTCTGTAGGTATCTACCTCCATTCTAGACACCAATTTTAGGCATATTTCTAAAAAATAAAATTTTATCGGGAACAAACGAAAATGAACAAGACTTATTCAGTACGTTGATGAAAAAATTAATTATAATAAAATAAAAATGAACAATATTTCCAAAAGGGTGTTGGTATTTGAATACAAAATACAGCGTACATTAGAATTGTTTATTTCGGTCTTCACAATATTATGTTTATCCTATAAGAATTTTATACAAAATTCCAGTACTTAAAAAATTTCATTAGTGTGAAAGCGTATAAAAAATTAAAACATTAACAAAACAAAATTGGTGGAAGAAAGATCAGGGCCACCAGGACTTAATTAATTTTTCTTTAATCTTTTTACCCAAACTAAAATATTTTTGCCCTTAAAATATTTTCCTGAAAAATAAAATTAATCAGTGACCGAATGAATTACGTTATTATTAAAGATAGACCTCCTTACTAAAAGAAGTGTTTTAAATTTTACACAACTGATGACCAACCATTTACAATCAATGTTGTATAAAATTTTAAATATGTTTATTAGTCAGGTTCAGAAAAGTTAGGCAGAATTGTTTCAAATATTTTTTTTCCATAAATGGGACCATCAGTGTCATCAGGATGACAACCGTTATGGATGACAGCTGATCAAAAATTTAATTATAACTGAAAAAGATGAAGAAACGGCCCTGGTACTAGTCAACCCATGTCCACTATTCGAATTTCGACCGATTTCTTACATATCTCCCTTAAACATTTGAAGTTTTTAAGCTCTTAAAAAAATATTGGTTATTTTTGAAGATAATATCTAGATACGTTCCACGCCGAAACGCAAATTATATGAAATTCCCTCTATAGAAAAAAATCGCAAAGTATGCTCCGAAAATTATTTAAAACAAGCCTATTTCTATTATTTTACAAGATATTTGTGAAAAAATTCACAATTTTTCTTTAAATGATACTTAAGATACGTTCCACGAGATTTTTGCTTTATTTTAAACGAGTCATGTTTTATTAAGCCTTTTCGCCATTTTCGCTGCGATTTCATCACTTAAAATATTAGCGCGCTCTGTCCGACATTCGTAATTACACATCTCTCCACCTTCTTCTTTTACGGCCGAAGAGCGCCGCCTTAAGCAACCCAATTAAGAATGCATTTGTCACACTGACTATCTGGTAATACCCTCATTACGTCATCGTTCAAGAATTTCAAAGTGATTTACGTGTGTTCTGGCTTGTATGGGATGGTAGTGCAGTGCGGCCTTTGACGGGAACCATTTAAGGTGATCCCATAGTCCTTGAAAAATTCGAAATCGTCTGTTTTGCGAGGGATTATAAAATACTTGAGAAAACTTGACAACCAATAATAGACAAGGGGCGTCAGGCTCATAAATCCCGAGTTCCGCCCTCAAATACACTGTGGTAAAATTTGTGAAAAATATGAACATTATAATTATATTGAATACTTATTTATGATTATCAAAATACACGGTAAAATTAACAAATTTGTAGAACAAGTAACTTTCATTTATCAAATTTTACAGGAGGCAGAAAAGACTGTTTTTTAAACCCATGAACCAAGATGAACCGCTCTCCTTCGCACGGAATAGACTAGGTTTATAAAACATTTGAACGTACTTAAGAATTGTATAGTTTATTAATCAAAAATGTTTAATAATTTTGAATTTTTAAATTTTTTTTTTAAATATAATTTTTTAGGTAGTTATTAATTTGCAATTTACAGTTATTTTAATTAATAAATATGTGTAGGTGTGTGCAACTTTATATGTATGTATGTCTATAAATATAAACATGTGCATAAATGTGTATATATGGATTTGTATTTTATACATATTTTTTCATTCTAAATAATCAGTGTATGCGATAATAAAATGTATAAAAAAAAAATAATAATTAAATAACTAATTTTCTACAACACACATAAATACTTGTCCCACTTAATCATAAGCACGTCAACACCTCGGCACAGGTTCTCCTAGTGAGGTGTTCACGAAACATACAATATTACCAACACACAGTTTTACCTTCTCAAACCTACATTACACCCAACATAATACTTAAAAAAAAAAAAAATCTTTTTGCTTACTGCTACTGAAAATTAACGTTTTTTTGTACTCCTTTGTAAACCTCTGTAATCAATTGTAAAATTGTGTATTCAAGAATAGACATAAATAAATAAATAATAAAATAAAAATAAAAGACTCCACCTACCAATAATATTAAAAACGCAATAATGAACACACAAGAAACATTTCACTTAGAGGAGTAGATCGCCAGCGGTCGCAGGTATTTACTGTCTGTTACTGACGACCTATAAAGTTCGCAATAGGTGACAAAAAACGCACACAAACAAAATGTCATTTTCAACTGTCAAACAAACAAATAATAATCTCAAAAAGGTATATCCCAAGAGCTCGAACAAGATAAAATCGTGCGAACGCATAACTGACCCTTTGACTAATGGTTGCGTTTTAGAAGAGAAATATTATTACTTAATATTATCTTGTTCAAACCCTACTTTCGCTAGAACCAAAGTTTCGGAATATTTCCGAAGAATCCCGAAGATCTTCGGGTGGCCGTGCGGCGCGCGGTTAGTCGTTTTTTAGATACGTTTAGTACAGAGATGGGCAAACTTTTTAACGAAATGGCCAAAAATTATCTAGGCGGGCCGGAAAACAATTTAATAAAATAATTTTTTAAAAGTGATATACTTTATTTTTTAATTTTTACATCAAACATAATATTAAGTATGTTATATGCTACAAAGGCAAAAAGTAACAAAAATTAATTATTCTTTAGAAGAGTATGAAGGCGTATGTGACAGATGAAACTGTGACTGACCTTCTAAAAGTTTTTCATAATCTGGTAGAAACTGGGATGAGCTGATTCGCAGTGGTGGTCAGTCAATCGGTTTCTAACGCTGTTTTTGCGAAGCTTCATAGTAAGAAACACTTGTTCACAGATGTAGGAAGATGCAAACATCGCAATTATCTTCTGAGCGTGAAATTTCAGGTTTGGCAAACTTGATTTTGACAGGGCCTTGTAGAACTCAATTTTGGATACGTTGAGAAACAGTTGCTTCAATTCAGTGTTACATTGCAACTCAATCAGTTTGAGCTGCAATTCTGGTTTGACTGATTCACAATCTATATTAAATGGCGTGCTAAAAATGTCCAGGTCCTGTTCTATAACTTTGAAGTCTTGGAATCTTCGTTCAAATTCTTCCTGAAGACATTTCACGCTTTTCTCATAGTTCTTAAGTTGGTCCTCCCTAACTGCAATAGTTTTTAGTCTTGGAAAATGAGTAAAGTCTTTCTTGACTAGTTGTTTGGAAAATAGATTCAATTGCATTTTGAAATACCTGATATGATCCCAAATATCACTGATTAATTGATTTCTTCCTTGGAGTTTAAGTTTAAATTTATTGATGTATCTGAGATCTGTAAAAATGCAAAGTCTGAAAGCCATACAATATCTTCCATATGTTCACATTCGTCCATTCCTTTTTCTTCCATGAAAGAGTCGTCTTTTAAATCCCAAACTCGTCCGAAAACTCGTCAATTGGTAAATTGTGGTAGGGTTATTCAAAACAATGTCGCGGGCCGGATTGACTAGCCTGAAGGGCCGGACTTGGCCCGCGGGCCGTACTTTGCCCATGACTGGTTTAGTACGAGATATTTCGACGTTTTGGGATTTTTTACTACGAGCTTCATTCAAGCTACGGGGCGCTTTGTTCTGGCGCGCGGATTGGTATGTACCTACCTCGGTTCCTCGGTTCCTCGTTCCTAGCCGCCGTATTAGGGGGCGGGCGGGCGGGAACACTGCGTTTATTTGGCCGCAAAACATTGTTAGATAGGTAATTTATTGTGATTATATTTAAAGATTGTGCTCAATTTTATAATTAAACACATTACATAGAAATACAAAGAGCCGAAATAAGGTAAATTGTTGTTCAATTTTGTTGGCGGTTCAGCGCACCATTGAACGTTTGCGCCAGCCGCGCCTGCACAAGAGTCTCAACTTCTGCTATTTGGAGTCGGTGAGACTATGGCATCCCCAATTGGGGTATGTTGTGAGGCTGAAGGTAGCGAGGAAGAGAAAGAGATTGGGAAGAGGAAGGTGGGGAAGTACCTCACTATTCAGATCTGGTCACTAAGCAACGTATCAATTTCGAATGTTGGTCTTACACCAGGGCGATACTGAGAGTATCTTCCATTCCGGAACATGCCATAAATATACCATAATATATTATATTTAATTATTTGAACCCGCAACCATCGGATCGCTAGACGAGAGCCTTTCCCCTCAAACACGGAGGCCGTCAAATACATTTGACCAGGAGGCCTACAATTATATTTGAACTGCTAATAAATTGGATTGTTTAAAATTCTTCTGAACAATTTGCATTTATTTAAAAATAAAAATATTGGAAATAACAATTTTCAACAAAAATATTCACCAACAGCTTGGCGGTTAACAACTGAACGGGAAAGCTTCGGACTGTAATTTAGGTATTAATAAACAAAAAAATATATTTAGTCATTCCCCGAAAGTAAGAACTTGGCAATAAAAGTTAATTAATTAAAGTTAATACGTTTCTCTTCTACGGAGATTTGATGTGCATAGTTAGATTTATGCCAGTGTTAACAACGTAAAAATAATTAAGTTCATTAATGTTACGGCGGAATTTTAAAAATCGTGTTTTTTTAAATAAAAATAATATAACTTATTCAAAATGTGAATCGAGTACTTCAAGGAAGTCGTTTTATACGGAAAATGAAACGAATTTATTAATATTACATTGTTAACCATGTATTGAAATTTGCTCACTGTGCGGTACTGTTGTCACTGTTTAATACTCAAAAGCGCGCCAGATTTAAAATTGTAAATGTCAAATCATAGGCAAAGTTATTGCCTACTTCCAACGACATTTGGCAACAGAATTATATATATTTTTTTCAAATACGAGTATTATTATATAAATAAAGTAAATTATAAAGTGGTTAACCGGTTCATTCAAACATCTACATATATAATTAGGAAATTTAAAAATCGATAGTACGTAAACTCGAATAACATTTTACGGCGCAGAGAGTCACTGAATCGAAGACTGGTCTGTCCACCACAACGGTTGGGTGGAGAATGCGACAAAAAGGCGGTGACGATTGTGTGGTCCTTATGTCCATGGCATAAGGTTCACTTTGAAATAACATTTTTGTCGAATGCCGGCGGTCTTGATTGACGTCAAAAATAACAACGCGAAAATGCACATTTTATTTTATTTCGTGAAGTTCATGCATAAATATCAACTTTTTTCGCGATTATCATAAAAGAAACTAAATTTGCCACATTATGCAATAAAACTAAATCCGAAAAAGGGTTTATAAGTAGGAGAGTTTGCACTTGAAAGTGTTTTTTTATAGACCTAATACTTTATTTTTTTCTAAGCTTATCAAAAGACTTATAAAAAAAATGACCGATATTTTTAAGGGCCAAGATACGTTCTACACGCAGTATTTAATTGAAGCATATATAATACTTCCAAGCGATTAAATTTTCAAAACAAAAATACACGATTTTGTATGATTTTGCAATACGTCGCATGGCTTCATCTTAAAGATTAAAAATTTAAAATGGCAAAGATTGTCGATATTTATATTTGGTTATTATTTATTTAATTATTTACTGACTCCCTATTGGACTTTTACATGTACAATACAAATTTCATTTATAACAACAGTATAACCATAAAAAAATATATAAATAAAGCATAAACTCAATAGAATAAATAAGAATTTATCTAATGAAATTTTACTTGGATGACTTTAGAGAACTCATAGGTACAATTCATATACCTACGAGCAACAAAAACATTGAAAAAAATAAAAACACATTCTTTTTACAATTACCTACTCGTTGTTTGCATCTAGAACACGAACAATAATAAAAAATAAAAATAAAATCAAAATAAAATAAAATGATTTCTCATTCATTGTTTATATAAGACCCTTATCTAAGAAGTGATGGACTGATTTGGCTTTAAATGTTTCGAAGTTTAAATTAAATATATCAGCGACATCAGTTAGTTCATTGCCCAATCTATGTATTCTTTCGAACACAGAGATCACAGCGAAGTTATTGTTGTGGAATAAGATATTCCGCCTAGTGTATTTTGGAGGTATGTCTATAGATAATAAATTCACAGCGTCAGGGCAGTCCAACCTTGAATGAAAAATTTTAAATAGTAAAAGAAGATCAAATATTATTCGCCTTTCAGATAACTTCGACAAGTAAAGTTTACTGCGTAATTGATTTCAATAATAGGAATACCAATTTTAAATTGATAAAACGTAAAAAAAAAAATTGAATTATTTTCAATTTGTAAACAATGAGAGTTGAAATGAGGACACCAAATGCTTGAATTGTATTCAACCTGACTTCTAACCAAAGACGTCTACAGTAATTTGATGGTTTTTATGTTATTAAAGTCTTTAGTTTATAAAAAAGTTTTTAGTGCAATTATTGGTTCACATTAATTATTTTGAACACAACCATATTTTTTTAAGCTCCAGATAACGCCCCTTTTCAGAATGCTTTGGCAAACTATAATTGATCAACACCAAACCGATAAATACAGTTTGTCATTATGGTTAAATCCAGTTTTATTTGTTAATTAAATTGAATTGTGCTACTGCGTCAATCTCCCCTCAACCAGTAACCGCCACAAATGGAAATAATTGTATTAATATGGATATGCTGCATCTAAATTAATTGGGAAAACAAGCACATTTATTCAATTATTTCGGTATCAGCTATTTGAAAACAAACATATAAAATATTCAGAGAAAATATTGATCGGTACTCTCTACTTCATTGTGCTCACAATAGTCAGTTATTTCTGACCTACCTATTCATTGGATGCAAATGACAGATTATCAGATTTCAAATAAAACACATGAATGAAGGAATTATCATGATAATATAGAATAACATTTTGAAATAACATAACGTGGTACGGTGGTCTTTCGCAGAAGCTTTAACCACTCGGTTCACCTATTGATGTATTTTTTGTTTGTCACGAAACAACAATAGCCGTTGAGCTACGTTATGGTATTTCTGTCACAAACTGACACGTTCTGATGAAATGCGTTCTATCTCATTTTCTGTTCTGTTGTATCCTAATCGAGGTGTGTAGAAGCAAAGGCAGCAATCTCCACTTTCGTTTTTTGAACAAAACGTAAAAAAACGCATTGATATCTTTGCCTTCGATATATATTTTCTAAGGCAAAGATATCGAAAGTGGAGATTGCTGCCTTTGCTTCTACACACCTCAATCTATATATACTAAAATCAATGTATGTTTGCTTGTTTGCTTGCGTATGTATGTTTGTTCCTTATGCGTTGCTAAACCATTCATCCGATTGCGATGAAACTTTGAGGATTTGATAAACACCTGCCCACAATGGTTTCTGAATATAATTTCATTATATATAGATGCTCTGCCATCATATATAGATGCTCTGGCATCATGAAATTATGCGTTGCTAAACCATTCATTCGATTGCAATGAAACTTTGGAAATTTGATGTGCGGCATGCCCGCAATGGTTTTTATGTATAAAAGTGAACGCTGGCATCATGAAATTATGCAATGCTAAACCATTTATCCGATTGCCGTGAAACTTTGGGGATTTGATGTGCCCATGCCCGCGATGGTTTCTATATGCAATAGTGAGCTCCTGGCGTCGTGATTATTTCCTAAACTATTCATCCGCTTGCCATGGATCTTTGGTGAGTTGTTGTGAGCATACCCGCAAAGGTTTCTATATATACTGGTTTGCTTTAGCATTATGAAATTTGTATAAAAAAATATAATAGGTAGCACGCGAAGTTTGAAAACTGTACCAGATATTTGAAAACTGTACCTGTACCTGAATATACCAGGACTGAATGTATGGAACGCGGAAGAAGAGAGTGGAACGCGGGAGAGGAACGTGGGAGAGGGATTTACGGGACAGGGGAAGCGCGAGGGGGGAATGGGCAGAGGGAAGGCGGAGATAGCGGAGTGGGAACGCGTGAGGGAAAGGGGAAGCGGGAGAGGAAGCGGAGGCGAAAGGGGAACGGGACGAATGGGAAAAGACACACAGGGAGAAACAATTTATTTATTAAGTGGCAATGCAACGCATGCCGCGAACTTGCTAGGAATATATAAAATTAAATGTTTGTAATGCATGAAAAATGAAAAATTGTATAAAAAAATATCAATACACGGTGGCACGCGAGCTGTTTGAAAGCTGAATGTACCAGGACTTAACATATGGAACGTAGGAGAGGCAAAGAGAACGCGGGAAGGGTGTTGGCGGGACGGGAGAGCAGGAGAGGGGAGAGCAGGAGAGGGGAGAGGGAAAGTGGGGCTTGAGGGGAAGGGAACATGGGAGGGGAAGAATGGGAAAGAACACGCGGGGAGAATTTTTTTCTTTATTTAGTGGCATTGCAATGCATGACGGGAACTCGCTAGTTAATGTTATAAATGCAAATGTGTGTTTGTATATGGGGCGATCGTTCGACGTGATTTTTGCGGTTGGGTAGTGACATGAGCTACTTTTCATGCCGGAAAAACATTTCATTCCCGTGGGAAAATTCTTTGTACAGTAAATTCTTCCATTACGCGAGCGAATCCGCGGTTAAAAACTAGTGAAGATTAAAAAATAAACATATATTTGTAATGTATGTGCTCAAAATATATATATTTGATATCTTTCAAAGTAATAATTTATGCGTATGATATATAGAACATTTATATTTTTGATTTAAAGATTTACTCTATAAAAAGGATATGCTTGTGTGTATGGGATGAAGATGTTATTTCGTTATTAAGAAGATTTTTTGTTACTGTTGTTGTTTTTATCAGGTACTTTTAATTTTTAATGATGTAAGTTTTTGGTAAGTTTTCAGTAGGTTATTTTTTATTGTGTTGTAAAACTGTGCCTTATGGTATCGAGAATAGTTACTGCTTCTCGAATCACTTAATCTGTTTAATAGTTTTACCTGTTGAGGTCAATTATCTTAGAAGCTTATTACCCATAAATTACCATTTAATTTTTTCAAATTGATTTTTTATTGTTTAATTTAGTTTTACGTTGTTTACTGTCAAAGGCTTTTTATTAATCTAATACATTTTTTTATCAGACTCTAGGGCGGTATACAGTTAGTTTGTTATTTTCGCAACGGCGTCATGCGGCTGGCTCGGAATAGCTCTTATAGGTCTCATAGAAATCGCCGTGTCTTCCTTACTATAATGGTTAGAAATATGAGCTAAACTGCGAAAAAGAGAAAACCCCACACTTTATATTCAATCCAAAAGTTATCCGCAAAATAATTAAAATGAATCCAAAGCTTAGTGCCGCAATTTAAAAAAAAAAAAAATTAACTTGGGGAATTTTTTATTAATTATTTTTCATAAAACGATAAAAAAAAGTTGACAATAACGTTTTATAATAAATTTGCCTAATAAAATATTTTTCTTTTTTTTTAACGTAATCAGTAATTTTAGTTAGAAAAACGTAAGGTGAGCCATTTTTAAAACTTTTTATGTTTGCATTCAAAATTTTTGTATTTCAAAAATTATATAGTAATTTCGAAGTATTAAATTTGAAAGCGTATTTTAATTTTTACTTTAAAACTTTAGTGTTCGTACGCGTTTAGAAATATTCCATTAATTTGGATTCTATTGCGAAGCTCAAATATTTTGACCTTCCGACAAAACAGGGTCGAGGCTCGAGTGGTTAAAATCTATTTTGTGAACAAGCGCGCACTCGCAGCGCGTTGCCATTTAGCAACAGTCTTCTAATAACAAAAACACTCGGCCAATAATATTATCCATTTGGTTAAATACAGAAAAAAAAGTGTTTTGGTAAATATCACTTTCTAAACCACGATTGACTTAACACAATATTATTTATTGGTTACCTATATAAAATTTGGTTTATAATCGATGAAAATATTTAAAAGATTTCAACTGTTCTTAAAATTAAATATTATTATTTAAAATAACATTGATAGAATAAATCCAAAATAATTTCATGCATTCTAAAAAAACAACCATTCGAACAACTGAATGAGTAAGCTCTCCGATAATAGATACATTCGAGTACATAAAGTATTAACTAAAATAGATTAGGCGTACATACGTGTATCTTTATCTCATCCAGACGACACCGTTTATCTGTTTATATTACTTACGCAATGCATGTCCATCCGCGAGCTAGAATGTGGAATCTATTTCAGCCACTCTTTTCACAAGGTAGCGTGGCCGAGCGGTCTAAGGCGCTGGTTTAAGGCACCAGTCTCTTCGGAGGCGTGGGTTCGAATCCCACCGCTGCCAAAATGTATTTTTTGTTATGATTTTTCTAATCGGTTTTTCATGAAAGTTTTCTTTTTTTCAGATTTTCTGATAAAATTAAGTATCGAATGTGTTATACACTTTTTAAAATGTATAAAAAATATATATTTTAAAGTAATCTACCTATGTATTGTGATTGTTACATTAAAAAAAAGTTTTTTTAAAGATTATTTGGATAATTTTTTTTTATCAAATTTAAATCAAATTTAAAATGTTAGAAAATTTGAAAATGGCCTTGTAAACAAAAGCTATCGTAATAATAAAAGAGAACTTAATAATGTCATAAAATAAGATTTTTTTTAATAAAAAGAGATCTATCAATCAAACACAAAAACAACCAATAATCAATTAATCAAATAACACAGATTAGTATTTCTTTTTAAATAATAATATTTATTTTACAATATACGATATTAAAAAACTTTTTATTAATTGTTTTTGTGTTTAATTTGTAGAACTCCATTTTTTTTTAAATTTAATAAAAATTAAATTTGATAGTTGTATCATCAAGTTCTTTAAATATTTTAATATGTATTTTTGTTACAGCTGTTTTGGTTTACAAGACCATTTTCAAACTGTGGTTAACCCACAGTTAGACAATCCACAATTATTTATTCCCCGGCAATTATATTTATTTTGCCGGCTGAAAAAATCTAATGGCTTTTATCTTTATGAAAATAAATAAAGTCATTTAATAAGTGTAGTGTAAGTCTTTCGTAGGGGTGGGAGGTCCCACCAAATATCACTTAATCTCATCAAGGGGGGGGTTCTAAATTGAAAAAAAAACAGCTCACGTAATTAATGGATGCCCCCTCATGTGTATTATATAAATAATAATTTTTAGTTAGCTACTTGAATATAATATATTATCACGTTAAGGTAAGTATTTACTACAATAAAATCTTTTGCGTAGTTTGTAAAACAAATTGGGTAAACCCTGTTTAACAAAAGATCCGATTTCCAAACAATAAAGGCCCATGAAAATTGCTTCCGAAAAATATTGTCCTTAAAGAAAATTGTCTTACCTCAACAACTTTCCTTTGATATTTTGCTTTGGATTTCTTAGGCAGACAATCAAAAGATGTGTAGAAACATAATGCAGGAGTCTGACGGCTAATTTGTCAGAGCATTCACTTGAATAATGGGATCCCATACCTGCTCATTGAGAAAATATGCTTAGTTTATTAAGTGAACGTATTTTTTTCCTTACGTTGGTGGTAATATAAAAAGACTTCTGTAACATGAAATTGGCAGTTTTAAATACCATGCGAAAGAAAAATATTGATAAGGTCTTAATAACATATCTTATTACATTTCGTTAATTATCAAATCACTAAGAATTTTTTTTTTTTTTTTTTTCAAAGAAATACGTTACTGAGAAATTTGATTTAATTATTAGAAAACAATTTGAATTATATAGTCATAGAAAATTATCGCGATTAGGTTGCATCCAAGATTCAAACTAGAAATTTTCTAATAATAGGGGGAATGCATTTGCTGTTGTTACCGAAAGCTTTACTCCTATTAATTAACAATCCATTGAAATTATTTATTTTCTTAATTTTTTTCAAATTAATTAACGTTTTTATTTTTTTATACATTTTACAAATTTAAAACAGCAACAAATAAAGCAGAGATTCCAACCTAAAACAAGTACAAAAGGGATCGAATTGATTGCAACCAAATCTTTTTTTTCTTTTTCTCTTCACATTATTTTGAATTGATCAATTTTTGTTTTATTTAGTAATTAAATACTTTTTGATGTCTGCTCTTTTGAGTTGCAATAACCGTTACTCTCCTTTTTTAATCCGAAGTTTTAGTTGGATCCATGGCTTCCTGAGACTTGCTGACTTCTGATTCCATCATGATGAATTTGGCAGCCACTTCTGGTCTGGAACCCCAAACTACCTGAAAAAATCCTTGACTCTGCAGGGTGGGCGGTCCGTTTGATAGATTTCTCTATCTTACGAGCGGATTGCAATCTTTAGAGCACGGGCGTCAGGTAAGTATGATGTCCTTAGTCTACCGGTATTACAATGGAAAATTCTCCGATGAACTAGTGTCATTGATTCCTTCTGCAACATTTGTTGCACCAAATGTACATGTTTGACATTTGTCACATAAGAACGGGTCACTTCTACGGTTTGTTCTTGAGTTCAACAACCCGGCTGTGGAATGATTTGCCGACTTCTGTGTTTCCTTCCTCCTACAACACCGGTCTCTTCAAGAGCCATGTTCATTCCTTCCTCTCCTCAAATAGACCCTCCACACAACATCTTCAAAGATGATATAGGCCCTGAGGGAAATTATTTTTCTCAGGACCTTCGGTGTGGAGTTGATGTAAAAAAACTTTCTTTTTTATACCACATACCGATCTTCCACTTGATTAATCAGACTTCTTCAAATTCTAAGTTTTTAAATAATGAACAATACAATATTCTAATGCTCGCCATAAACCAAGAATAATATAGGTACCTACTCGTTTATTTATGTTTTACATACTGAATATGCTATAAAATATTACCGGGAGGCATAACGATTCGGTAATTAGAATGACGTTTTGAAACATCCTACTAGTGCAACATCAATATTTTGTTTAATTCACTACAAGTTTTTCCGCATTATTTGGTTGCTCTTTCATAAGAGCATGTAATCTGAGAATTGTACCAAATAGATTGTGCCAAATAAGACTTTTACACACAACTGCATACTTAACTCAAATTTTGGTATTTCGTAGATGTCTGACTAATTAACTGGACGATCAATACACAAATGTCTTTTTCGTATATTTCTTACCTTTTTTTTAATATTTCGGAAAAAATTTTTGGTCCGCTCCTTTGAGTTTTTACAAACATTTCTCTTATATTATAAAATAAAACTGAAGTATTAGAGAGTCTTACTGACTACTTTTCCCAACCGCTTGCTCGCGGTTCATGTACGCAAACAAATGTGTATGACCTGCAAGAAGATATTTTTCGTTCTTTTCACCTATCTGAAACCAAATCGTTCGCGTCCTTACATTTGTCTCCTTCAGAAATTTACATTCTCAATATTGTCGAGTGTTGTATTATTATTTAAATTCATTTAGTAATTAGCATTTTAGTAGACTCCTTTCCTTAAAACTTGAACGTGTGTGTCACCTTTAACTAAATATTTCGATGCATTTTTTGTCATCCTGTCAACTTTCTTTTTTGTGTTATTAAATATCTGTTCTAATTTCTCGCAACTCATTCTGCAAATTAAAGCCCCAGTGCTCAGATTAGAATCAGATCTCTGTAAAATTACTATTCATCTGAAAAAATTCTCAGTTTTACAACAATATCCAAGCAAATCAATATGGGAGGCGGGAATGGGTACCGCTGCCCCGGAAACCTTTATTGGATAACCAACACCTTTGCCATAGGCCCCCTCAAGTGGTTCACTACATTTGGTGATTTAGCAGAGGTGCCACGTTCATGGGATGAGGTTTTTCTAGGTCTTGGTGGCGTATGACCAGGACACACTGAACCCCAGATTCCTACCCACCCCTTAAACCCCTTTCCTTCCCAGATCTCTCCTCTCTTCCTTTTCCTTAAAAAATCCTCCACACAGCATCCCCAAAGATGACGTAGGCCCTGAGGGAAATTATTTTCCTCAGGGCCTCGTATGTGGAGCTCATGTAAAAAAAAAATTCACAAGTGTTTTTTTACTAAGTAAAGGATACGTCTCAAACCAAATCATAACCTCTCTCTGTACAGAATCCTGTGGTGTGGAAACGAAGAATTCTATGAAGCTGCTCACCTTACAACTGATATCAGATTGCCTGGAGACCAGACCCTGGGACCTAACAAATATTGTTAGAAGACTAAAAAGAAAACAACCAAATTATTTTTCTTTATTGTTGAAAATGGTATGAATGAATGCAGTCATTTTGTTTGATCCTCAACACTTTGTTGTTAATTAATTTGTTATTTTTTCTACAAATTTTCTACATTTATCTTTTTTATTTTTAAAATTTTAGTATTTTGCTTTTATTTAACTGTTTGGTTATGACCAATATTTATGTGTGTTATTTTGAATAAATTGTTAACTGTTAATTGTTGAAATTATTAACCCCGATACAGGCGAACCCTACTGGGGTTAATAACTACATGCTAAAATGAATAAACTTGTGAAGACACAATAAATAAATAAATACCTAAAATAGCAAATGCCGGTTATATTATTTTCATTTTCTAATGCTAGCCAAAACATTACTTTAGAAAAAAAAAACTTTACGCTGAATTGGGGTGCGTTCAGCCATGCTTCCCTTTTGCTAATCAAGTAAAAAAACTTTTCTTTAAAAATGGTTGTTTTTTCCAAATTCCCTGTTGTGGTAGTTTCTGTCTTTTTGGCGTACCAACCATTTAATGCTTCAGGCATTATCAAACTGTGACTCAGTCATACAAAATCATCTTGTTTATGTGACATTCAATAGGAATTATTTTATTACTTTAACTTTCTTCGTCTTTTGTAATAATTAATAAAATGAATATACCACAATTTACTATAGATATTTTGTATAAATACCTACACTCTTAAATGATGTATTTTTCTGAGTTAGACGTTGATGATGTAGGCATCAAAAGTTATAAAATTTTTGTTTTTATTCTAAGAATTTTTAGCTAACATCAGTAAAATAATTTATATTGTCATCGATGCATCAATAAATTATAGAGCTTTAAATATTCAAGTACGATGCAACATTAAAGGTAATTAACTTAAATAACACCGAATAGATAATAAGGCTTTAATCAGGATAGTAAACGTGATATTTTTAATAAAATTATTAATGCAATACGGAGTTACTCAAAATACTTGCTTCTGGGGTCTTCATTTTTTCGGATGACTTTTGAAATTTATAAAAAATATTTCTTTCCGTAATTTGTTTGTTTTTGAGACATTTTTGTTTTTTTTTTTTTAATTAGCCCTCAGAGTATTGTAAATTAATTTAAGAAAAAGAAAAAAATAATTTCAGTCTTCCGTAAAAATGTCTAAAATGTTTAGCTACTCGTCTCTTAACTGTCGTTTTTATTAAATTATTCAATAATTAGTTCAGCAGTTGGGTTTACTCAACTACTTAAGTATTCATAAAAATTTTAATTAAATTCTGTCATAATTTCGTACGAAAGAAAATTAAACTATAACATCTAAACGCAAACAAGCATTTTGCAGAATTTTGTAAACATTGGAAAGGAAATTCAGTTCACAGAAGTTTTTGGAAAAATATAATGCCAACAGATTTGCCGATTCCATGACAGTTGGTCCACCGATAGTTGGCCCCCGGCGTACTTATATACATGTGCATTTACTTTAGGGAAAATACGGTATACCTAATTACACAAAATATAACTAAGTGACCCCGAAGGGATGTGCAGAGACGATGTACCGCCTAATTACAAATGAATAAAAATATGAAACATATTTTTATTCAAATGCATCAAGGAAAAATCTGCCTGTCTATATACTGCGTAAACCAGCGCAAAAATACAAAAATTTTAACTGTGACTAAATTCATTTGATATTCATACCTAGTTATTATTAAGGGAATTTTCGAAGTCAATTTTCAGTTTGAAATTTGGTAAAAAATGCACAAGAAATTATGATTTTTTAGTAAATACCATTTCGGGGGGCCAACTGTCGGCCGATCTACTGTCGGGTCATCAGATTTGGAAGATATTTTGATTATATCTGCAAGAGATTAAATGCAATGTTTTTTTTTTATTTCAACAATTCAATTTTCCAGCGAGATGTTTGTTGTTGTTTGTACGTTGATAATTTTATTAAATGAGGTTTAAAGTTTCTTTTTTATCTCGCATATTTCCTACCAGATGTTGGCTATCATGAGGCTAATCTTCACCTCAAGGTCGAAACCCTTAACTAAGAGTATGGATCAACTTCATTAACTAAAATAAGTATTTTTCTAACCTAAATATTGATGAAATTGTAAATATTGCAGTTGCCATTTTTTTTTCAGTGAAGAGGTTCGAAGAACAAAAATGTTAGAATTTAAATGTAGCAGAATACTAAAGTTTCACTAAACTCAACCCTTGAGCAAATCTGTGAACTTACCACTACGCAAGTAATGGGCGTTTTGCATGATGATTTTCGTGGTCCAGTTTTTGTATAGGTCGTCATGAATTCGGGATGAAAAAAAAGTGTTCTATTTTGGTGACGATTACTTTTCAGTGTAAGATGGCGGACATCATCTTTGACAACATCTGTCTTTGTTTTATGTAACTTTATTATGTGGAAATGTTGCAAATATATTTAGTTTAATATTTATAATGTTTAATACTAATAGCGAACGTGATTACTGTCCGGTATTGAGTATTTTTGACGATTTGTTGATGACAACCGCAAAGGTAATTGACAGATGCTTTCATAGATTCATGTGATCTATGGTTGTGTTCTTGGTGTTGCAATTTTTTGACAATTTCGCTCCGTCACAAAATTTTATTTCTTCTCTAAAGGAAACTGGCTATCTGTATAATGTCGTGTTTTAAAAATATATATTTATTCATTTATTTATTTAGTTAGTTTATACTACACGAATTTTAACTAATAAGCAGAATGTAACATTTTATTCTTCGACCAGGGTATACTAGGTCAATGATTTTATTTAATAAATTTAAATATTTTTACAGTAAGCATAATTTTTTTTTTTTTAAAATACATTCTACTTTCTTCATTCTATATACTTTGAGGCACATCGTCATACATCTTTAGTCCTCTTTACATTAGGCAGTTCTGTGATTTTTCATATTTTCATTTCAATCTAACTCTATTTATATTTCTTGTTTTATAATTATGTTCAACTCTATTAAAAACAATTTCAACCTTAAAGTACTTGGCATTTGGTTTTTATAACTGTATGCACAAAGCTTTGCACATTAAACAGCAGTCTCTTTTTTATTGGAATCCAATTTAGTCTACAATTAACTTTTTTGATACCTTCTTTAATACATATTCAAAATTTGTCACAAAAGTTAGTTTTGACTCGAGAATTACACCCAGGTATTTGATATCATTTACATTTTCAATTTTTTCATAACTAATTATCTAATACCCCGTGTT
Source organism: Glyphotaelius pellucidus (assembly GCA_936435175.1). Classification (NCBI taxonomy): domain Eukaryota; kingdom Metazoa; phylum Arthropoda; class Insecta; order Trichoptera; family Limnephilidae; genus Glyphotaelius; species Glyphotaelius pellucidus. The sequence goes on along the minus strand of OW386551.1, from coordinate 9,286,192 downwards.
AAGCGTTTTATTGCCTATTCCCGTATATTTTGTTTTGTTAGGTTCAGTTTCAATTTGTTTTCTTTTAGCCATTATGCTATATATTGTAGGTCTTTGTTGATTTTGTTAATTGCATCTATTTCCAATTTGGGAGGCGTGAATGGGTACCGCCGCCCCGGGAACCTTTATTGAATAACTAACACCTCTGCCATAGGTCACCCCAAGTGGTTCGCTACGTTTGGTGATTTAGCAGGGGTGCCCGGGTTCATGGGGTGAGGTTTGTCTAGGTCTTGGAGGCGGATGACCAGGACACACTGAACCCCAGATTCCTACCCATCCCTTAAACCCTTTTCCTTCCCAGAACTCTCCTCTTCTTCCTTTCCTAAAAAAACCCTCCACACAGCATCCCCAAAGATGACGTAGGCCTTGAGAGAAATTATTTTCCTCAGGGCATCTTGTGTGGATCTCATGTAAAAAAAAAATGTAATTTTCGCACGAAATATAGATTAAGGTACCGTCAGCAAATAGTCGAATTTTCAATTTTTTTATGTTTTTAATTACATCATTTATGTAAATAATTAATATAATTGGACTTAATACTGACCCTTTGCACAAACACAAAAAATATTTTCTATCGTTTTTGATGCTGAGCTTTCAACTTTCATTACCTTTATTTTTACCTGTAAACTAAACATTTTTCATATGGTCTTCACATCGTTTCCAAATGAGGATCGGTATATAAAACATCTCATAAAACGCCCGTATTCCATAAGACGCTCTTCAGTTGAAAGGCCATGAACATACATACTACTATTTTGCAAAACTTCAAGCTAATTATGTTAGGTGTATACTGTATATCTTTAACAACATTTCCTTTTTAATACCTTGCTTTAGTGGTGCTAAAAATTAAACAAGTTTAGTTTTGGATGTTCGTTTACTTTATTATAATAATTAACACGCAAATACATCATTTACATTCATGCATGAGTTAAATTACTGTTATAATTAAAATTTTGATTAATATTAGGGGTACAAGCTTTGTTTTCACTAGAGGATACATTATTTAAAATTAAAGCCAACGTTAAACAAAATTGCACTGGACCTGCGTGCAATTTTGTGACGTCTGTTGTACAGTCTACATTTAAATAAAAATTAAAAATTTTCGGAGACATTATAAACATCAAGATATTTATGAATCCTAATTTAAATATTCTGTTTAACATTATGACGTGGAAAGTATTTTAATAGAACAAGTTGATAAGAAATAAAATGTATTAAATTTCACTTTTGGTTTCGTCCCCACGACCCTCGCTATACGCGATAAGCCGCTCCCAACTAGCAAGAAAGTTGTTAATTAAATATTTGAACATTGATGGGAAGGCCCGAATCCACTATTATTCTCACATTTTTAAACACTTTATTTTGCCCTTTTGATTGCTTTACTATTTATTTGCTAGTCGGTAGCGGCTCGGTGCGTTGTGCGAGCATCATGTGCATGGAACCAATGACTATAATTACCAAGAGGAGCAAAAAAAATTATGATTTATTAACAGAAACTTTATAAAAAATTCAATGTTACTCAGTTTTCATTATTATTATATTGTCCTATTTTCACGTTCACAATATTTAAAATATAAGTAAATACGACATAATTATTGGCAGAAAATAAAAATTCAATGACTTACAGGTTGAATATACAAATTTCCTTTGAAATGCAAACAAATACAGTTGATTTGTATAGTTATGTTACTGTTTGTTTTGAAGACTTGTTTAATAATGTTACTGTATGTTTTGAAGACTTGTTTAACCCTTCGAATAATGAGAAAATAATATCTATGAACTTTTGCTTGTAAAGATTTGCGCGCAAAATTCCCGGTTCTTCCCACGCATTTTAAATGTTCCTTTTAATTGGTTATTTTTTAACTTTTTTGCAAAAACAAAAATTGTTCCGAAATTAAGATAAAATAATCTTTCTGATGTGTTTATTAGAAATCCAAAATTTTGTTTTTGAATATTAAAATTTTGATATTGAAAATGTAAATTAGCTCAAAAATACGTACCTGGGGATTCCTCATAAAAGTATGTAAAATAAAATAAACTTTAAATTTTAAATGCAGATTCCTTTTTTTAAGAAAATTTGTAATAAAACTGTCACCTCACTTTTTATGACATTCATACAATTTTATTTTTAAATTAAATGTTTGTTACGTCACAAATTGACGCAAAATAAAATCGTCACTTATGATCGGGTTTGTAAAATATCTGACCAATAAAGATCATATATTTTTAAGATAATAAGAAGCTTTATTTTTTTCGCTTTCTAACATAAAAGAAATCACAAATGTTTGCGCGACAGGAAGAGAGATATCTAACTTTTAATAATGCACGGTCGCTCTGGGACAATCTGGGTCTCCTGTTATTATAACGGCATATGATGTTTTGGGACAACTTGGGTCTCCTGTGATTAGACGGGTTAATAATGTTGCTGTATGTTTTGAAAACTTGTTAATTAATAATTTTGCTACATTTTTTGATATCTTGTTATTTAATGTTACTGTATGTTTTGAAGACTTGTTTGATAATGTTATTGTATGTATTGAAGACTTGTTTAAAAATGTTACTGTATGTTTTGAGCACTTGTTGTTTAATAATGTTACTGCATATTTTGATACCTTGTTGTTTAATGTTACTGTTTGTTTTTCCCGTGTAAGTATGTTTTGAAGACTTGTTGTTTAATAATGGTATGTTTTAATAAGACATGTTTAACAATGTTATTACGTAAATAACGTACATAAAATTACTGTAATGTTATTAAATATTTTTAAAACTTATTGGATAAAATGTTACTGTATGTTTGCAATCACCAGACTTGGTGTTTAATAATGTAACTGTTTGAAAACCTGTTGTTTAATAACGATATTTTTGGTTAATAAATAATGTTACTGTTAATTTTGAAAACAAGTTGGACATTTTGAAGACTTGTTTGATTATATTACTGTATGTTTTTAAAACTTTTGGTTTAATTTTTTAAGAACATAAACTCAACATACTCTGTACACCATTATCGGTTGTTTTCAAAAGTCGTGGCTGGGATAAATACATGAAAAATTGTATAATCACTACACATTTGGTTACTCAAATCAATATTCTTTATACTCGTATCAATAGTTATAGGAATAGTAATCGATGGATAATATATTTTCATTTAACTCGATAGAAGAACGTTTGAAAACTCAGCGGATTTCGCTAACCACCCCTGATCCTAACACATAGCTTGGAATATTACTCCATATAATTTATCTATTGATCAAGTAATATGTGAATTATAATCAATAAATTAAAGAACATAATGGATTTTGTCTACTGAGTTCGATAAAGGAACTCTCGAAATTATTTAAATACATTGGTAGATTTCTATGGTTTGATTTACTTACATTATATTGTATTATTTAGTCTATTTTTAAAGTGATGCCTCCATACGAGGATAGATGCCAGAATAACATTTAGCTATATCACATTTCGACTGGGCGAAGTTTTGAGGAGGGTTAGGGATGAGATTGTAGGAAGGGATCTACGTACTTTTTTTACATTAGCCTCTCACGGGGCCCACGGGGAAAATAATTTCCCTCCGGGCCTATGTCACATTTAGGGAATTATTTAATGAACGTACGCAGCTAATCGTTTCCCGGACCATTTTACTGTAAGCGATAAAACAAACTTCTATGGGTACCGCCGCCCCGAGTTTCATTTGTTGAATAACCAAAGCTATAGGGCACCCTAAGTGGGTTGCTACGTTTGGTGACTTTCAAAGATGCCCGGACTCATGGGGTTTAGGTCTATGGGGCCAATGTCCACCTGCTGTGTGGTAAAAGATTGGGAGAGATTTTTTGAGACAGACCTAACCTAGATCTTTCCAACCGGACTCTATATACCCATTGCTTTGCACCGCAGTGGGAGGGATAGATTCATATGTCCGCCACTCCTTGACCCGCAGATTACTACCCACCCCTCATACCTTTTCTTTCCTTTCACTAAAAAGACCCTAGCATCCCCAAAAATGACATGGGCACTAAGGGAATTCTTATTCCTCAGGGCTTTCTGTATGGAGCTAACGTTAAAAAAAAAAAATTTTTTTTTTTAAATGAGCTCCACACAGGAGGCCTTGAGGAACAAAATTTCCCTCAGGGCCTGTCATTTTTGGGTGGGGGGGGTTTTTTAAGGAAATGAAGGAGAGGAGAGTTCTGAAAGGAAAAGGGTTTAAGGGGTGGGTAGAAATCTGAGGTTAAGTGTGTCCTGGTCATCCACCTCCAAGACCTTGACAAACATCACCCCATGAACCCGGGCAACCGTGCTAAATCACCAAACGTAGCGAACCACTTGGGGTGACCTATGGCAGAGGTGTTGGTTATCCAATAAAGGTTCCCGGGGCGGCGGTACCCATTCCCGGCTCCTAAATTGAAATACACATATATTGCGCGGATACCTACATGTAATTAGAACATTCTTAAAATTGATTTGAGGAAGTTATCTTTCAATCTAAATCACTCATACAAATTATCCCTCAACACAGCATGGTCAAAAATAGTGTTAGAGCTTGGCAAACTAAAGAATGCGCTTGGCCCATCATGTACTGCGCAGAATACTGAATCCATAATGGTGATTTTTTTCCAGTGGACTCTGCCTTTTACTAAATAGCGCAGTTTTGGCGCAAACTCCGCCTTTTACTAATAGTTTTGGCGCATCATTCATCAAGCACATTCTTTTGTCTTGCCATACTAACACATAGTACAATTACAACAGCTATATATAACGTGTTGTAAAGCCTTAGACGTCTCGGAGAACGGTAGTCGCAACCACAACCTTCCTCGCAGGGGTTTTCAGCCGCTGCTGAGGACAGCGAGGCTTGAGAATTATTTGATATCGCCTTGAAATCTGCGTATATATTAGCATCAAGAGCCACGGCTCTATTATGATGACAAAAATGAGCAGCGACACGTGGACGGAACAGAAGATTGGGTGACGTTTCACGAAATTCCTAAGATCTCTGAATATGTCCTCTTTCATCTCAGATGTTTCGGTGTGAGGTTGTGGATGACCCCCATCAGTCCAAAGCTTTTCACGTTCGTTGTAGTAAAGATAAAGTGCAAAGCGTGGATCTATAAACACAGTTCAACATTTTTATATTTAAAAAAATAATGTAAATAATGTATATTAAATTAAAAAAACGTACACTTATCTTATAAAATAAAATTTTTATCAAAATATAAAATTGCCATGGCCGAGAATCGAACCCTAATCAAACCTTTCAAGGCAACCGTGCTATTGTAAGGACCGTAGAGTAAATTTATTTCAATATTATTACGGACAGAAAATATAAAAATTACGAATTTTTTAATTTAGAATGTTGGAATGTGACATCACATCACGTCCGAATTTATATTGTTTTATATCATTGAAGAAGAAGATAATACTTAAAATGTAAACGAAAATAAAAAGAACAAGACACTCGGGTCGCAACTGGGACACAAACCCAATATCACTCGTTTTTTCAATAAAAAAAATTAAAATTAAAATATTTTTATATTTTACTTTTTCAAAATTTGTTTATTTATATGTAAGGGACAGACAGCTTTAAAATAATGTTACTGTATGTTTTGAAGATTTATTTAATAATGTTACTGTATGTTTTCAACATTTGTTGTTTAATAACGTTAAAACATATTTTGATATCTTGTTGTTTAATGTTACTGTTTGTTTTGAAGACTTGTATATTTTGAAGACTTGTTGTTTAACAATGTTACTGTATGTTTTGAAGACTTGGTGTTTAATAATGCAACTGTATGTTTCGAAAACATGTTGTTTAATAACGATATTTTTGGTTTGAAGACTTGTTGTTTAATAATTTTACTGTATATTTTGAAGATTTGTTGTTTAATAAAGTTACTGTTAATTTTGAAGAGAAGTAAGACATTTTGAAAACTTGTTTAATTATATAACTACATGTTTTTAAACTTTTGGTTTAATTTTATGAGAAAATAAACTCAATATACTCTCTACACCGTCATAGGTTATTTTTAAAAGTCGTGGCTGAGATAAATACGTGAAAAAATATATAATCACTTCACATTTGGTTATTCAAATCAATATTCATTATACTCGTACCAATAGCTATAGCAATAGCAATCGATGGATAATATATTTTCGTTTAACTCGATAGAAGAGCTTTTGAAAACCCAGCGGATTTCGCTAACCATCCGTATTCCTATCACATAGCTTGGAATATTACTCCATTTAATTTATCTTTTAATATTATTAAGTATTATGTGAATAGTAATCAATAAATTAATGAAAATAATGGATATTGTCCACTGAATTATATAATGGAACAGTCGCAATTATTTAATTACATTGGTAGATTTCTAAGGTTTGATTTACTTACATTATATTGTATTATTTAGTATATTTTTAAAGTTATGCCTCCTTACGGGGATAAATGCCAGAATGGTCTTTGAATAACATTTAACATTATAGCCTTTCGACTGGGTGAAGTTTTGAGGAGGGTTAAGGATGGGATTGTACGAAGGGATATAAGTAATTTTTTTAAATTAGCCCCTCACGGGGCCCATGGGGAAAATAATTTCCCTCCGGGCTGATGTCTATTTAGGGAATTATTTTATGAACGTACGCAGCTAATCGTTTCCCGGACCATTTAACTGTAAGCAAAAAAAACAAATTTCTATTGGTATGGTTACCGCCGCCCCGAGTATCATTTGTTGAATATCCAAAGCTACAGGTCGCCCTAAATGGGTTGCTACGTTTGGTGACTTTCCAAGGGTGCCCGGACTCATGGGGTTTAGGTCTTTGGGGCCAATGTCCACCTGATGTGTGGTAAAAGATTGGGAGAGATTTTTTGAGACAGACCTAACCTAGATCTTTCCAACCGGACTCTATATACCCATTGCTTTGCACCGCAGTGGGAGGGATAGATTCATATGTGCGCCACTCCTTGAACCCCAGATTACTATCCAACCATCATACCTTTTTCTTCCTTTCCCTTAAAAGATCCTAGCATCCGCAAAGATGACATGGGCCCTAAGGTTTCTTCAGGGATTCCTGTATGGAGCTAACGTAAAAAAAAATATACAATTATGGCGCGGATACCTACATATAATAAAACATTCTTAAAATTTATTTGAAGAGGTTATCTTTCAATCTAAAACACTCATACAAATTATCCCTCAACACAGCATGGTCAAAAATTGTGTTAGAGCTTGGCAAACTAAAGAATGCGCTTGGCCCTTCGTGTAATGCGCAGAATACTGAATCCATAATGGTGATTTTTTTCCGATAGACTCCGCCTTTTACTAAATAGCGCAGTTTTGGCGCAAACTCCGCCTTTTACTAATAGTTTTGGCGCATCATTCATCAAGCACATTCTTTTGTCTTGCCAGACTCATACATAGTACAATTACAACAGGTATATATAACATGTTGTAAAGCCTTAGACGTCTCGGAGAACGGTAGTCGCAACCACAACCTTCCCCGCAGGGGTTTTCAGCCGCTGCTGAGGACAGCGAGCCTTGATAATTATTTGATATTGCCTTGAAATCCGTATAAGTATATATAACGCACAGAGCCACGGCGATAAGACGAGGAAAAAGAACAGGAAGATGCGGACGTAATCGAAGAAGATTGGGTGACGTTTCATTAAATTTCTAAATTCCTCTTTCATCTCAGATGTTTCGGTGTGAGGTTGTGGATGACCACCCTCAGTCCAAAGCTTTTCACGTTCGTTGTAGTAAAGATAAAGTGCAAAGCGTGGATCTGTAAACACAGTTCAACATTTTAATAATTTAAAAAAAAAAAAATGATGTATTTTAAATTAAAAAAACGTACCCTTATCTTATAAAATAAAAATTAAGTCAAAAGATAAAATTTCCATGGCCGAGAATCGAACCCTGATCAATTCTTTGGAAGGCAACCGTGCTATTGTAAGGACCGTAGAGTAAATTTATTTCAATATTATTACGGACAGAAAATAAAAGAATTACGATTTTTATAATTTTGAATGTTAGAATGTGACATCACATCCCGTCCGAAGTTATATTGTTTTATATCGTTGAAAAAGAAGATAATACTAAAATTCTAAACGAAAATAAAAAGAACAAGACACAGATAAATAAAAAGATAACGGTCGCAACTGGGACACAAACCCAAGATCACTCGTTTTTTTTAATAAAAAAATATATATATATATTTATATATTTCTTACTTTTTCAAAATTTGTTTATTTATTTGTAAAAGACAGACAGCTTTAACGTAAAATATGGGGGTACATATATTCAAAGTTAAATGAAGTCAAGCCAAAAAGGAATACATACACATAAAATATAGAGATACATATACATTTGTCCCTCCTGTGTGGAGTTAATGTAAAAAAAAAAACAACTTAAAATTAAGTTTTTTTTTTTTAAATTAACTCCACACAGGAGGCCTTGAGGTAAATAATTTCCCACCGGGGCTATGTCATCTGGGATGCTGTGTGGAGGGTTTTTTTGAGGAGAGGAAGGAATGAATATTAGTCTTGAAGAGACCCATTTTGTAGGAGGGAGGAAACACAGAAGCCGGCAAATCGTTCCATAGCCGAGCAGTTGAACTCAAGAATGAGTCAAAAAAACGACCCGTTCTCATTTGACAAATGTCAACCGTGTACATATGTTGGGCGCGCGTTTTACAGGGACGTGTATTTCTTGTCCCAGTTGCGGCCGTTATATTTTTATTTTTTGGTATTTTGTTATTTTTCATGTTCTTTTTTTAGTTTTTTAGCATTATCTTCTTCAATTATATACTTAATTGATGGGAATACCCTTCAAAGTTATTATAAAAAGAGAGTTGTTCAAATTAAAAAAAAAAAATAAACGTTTTACTTTGATTGTGTCAATACTGCGTAGTTTTTACGGCATTAGCCTTTACTTCAGTGAAATCAATAAAATACAACGCCAGTCGTCTAAGCTCACAATTGTGTTGACTTTTTTGTTGCAATTCAGATGTCAATGAAGTAAAGTGATAGCAGACTGTAAACAATTTAGAATTTAAAAAATTTTGTTTATGTAAACGCGTTACAGCTCACCTTTGTTAAAAGGGATATTATTATAGGTAAATTGATTCAGTGCATAAACACAGTGGAAGACTTTGATAACAACATAAAACACTTTAAATTGAAAGTATAAGAATAATTCAATATCAACATAATAATGTCGATGTTTACAGAGGGTGAATTGATTCAACACAATGGAGGACTTTAAAATAATTATCTAAACAAAATAAATACAAATATAAAATAGGTTGAACAACTTGAACTCAAATAAAATTTCAATATTTGTCAAGGGTAAATTGATTCAGTACCTACAGTGGAAGACATTAATAACATAAAAAACAATTTGATTATAAAAATTTGGAAACAATTTTAACCCTATAAAGAAACAACAAATTTCAAGGGCATACATTGCAAAACGTGATTATAATTTAAAATCGAAAGAATTTTGACGACTTGAAAATTTCAAAAAATTTCATCAGAAGTATGGAAAAAAATGTCCAGTATTTTTACATTTTGATAAGACTTACCATCTTCAAACTTGCTATCTTCGTCATGGGTGAAATAGTATTTTCGCACTGTCTGGGGGTAGGACAAAGTGGCAGTATTTTCGGTGACCAGCATGGCATCATCATTGTTGGCGATGACCCCAACACACCGCACGCGCAGTATCGGTCCATCGAAGTATTTTTTAAGGAGCATCAGCTTCAGGAACGCTTTCAAACCGATACACGTAACTTTAACCTGTGATAAATAGAAGTTTTAAACAACATGTTACAAGAAAGTAACTTTAGTTATCGGCTTCAACGAGCATATTTTTTTTGATCATTCAAACAATTTCAACTAATTTATTAAACATTTTATAAATACGGAACAAACAATATTTTAAGCATTGGCGTACTTTTGAAAACTAATTAACATTTCAAAGCTCCAATGTCTAACAATAAAAATTATTGTGTTGAACTAGAAATTCTAAATAAAAAAATATCGTGATGTGAGGTCAATCCTTGGTAGTTTTTGCAGCAACAGAAAAGCGATTAGACAAATATCTGCATTTGATGATAAGGTTGTGGAGAGGACTCTTATCTTTTTAATCTGTTTTTTGAAAAATTACAAATGCTGTGTTAGAAATTTGTGCAATTGCACATCCCAAGATGTTTTAATAAGTTAGAAAATGTTTCATTTAAATTGTAAAATGTACGCTACTTATTTGCTTTACAATGCATTTACACCGTTTTTATGGTCATTCTGTGGTTAGGCATTGTAATATGTTTTTTTTTGTTTGTTTATTCGAAAAAACTAATTGAAATATTTAAATTACAAACAAATTATGATTCTGACGATCTCTTTGGATTTTTCAGAAGCACTAAAATGTATTGTTCGAAAAAACTACTAAATTCTCTTGCTCGACCAAATGAACCAGAGATGTCGCCCACTTCTCCGTTTAAAGAAATAATGCAGTTTTTAACGGTCATGTCATCTTGTGATTTAAAAATTTTTGCAATTGATTGTGGTTCCTCCTTTAGTTGTGTAAATTTGACAACCTACTTGTGATTATTTCAAAATTACAAAAAATGTACTGAGATTAATTTTAGTGAAAGGAAACACAATCAAGAAAATCGACAATCAAGGTAAGTGTATCTGTTTTTTCCTTTGAGATTTTGTCGAATCGCTATTTTTTGTAATACATTGTTCGCGCAAGGTTAATTCACAATCATATTTTTTAGTATTTCGCTCAGAGAATTCTGGGGTTATTTACACGCCACAGGCTCACATATTACAATACATTCGGATTCTTTTATCCTCAGAAGTAGGTAAAATTTCGTTGAATTACCACATCGCACTTCAAACATGATTTGCGCGCTACATCATCAAACTTTATCCTTAAGTTTTCATTTCGTTTCAATGTTATTAATAACTATTTTGATGTTTCAATGTTATTAATGACCCCTTTTCCATAGGATTCCGCAAGTATCCGATAGTCGACGATGCAAGTATCTACATAAGTGACTACCGCCATATATTCGTACACAGGCACACGATGTCGAGATTTAACAAACTTGTCGGTGACGCCAGTCTCCGACAAAGTCGTTAGCACTTTAAACCACGCTGAGACTTTAAACTTGACGAAGCTAATAATTATGACAGTCTAGCAAAAATGATATTCTCGTTGACACTTGTGTCAGACATTATTATAACAATGCATCTATCTGCTTTAGATCAAAGCAACGAGTCAACAAAAAATGACAACTGCAGCGTCTGTTTGGTTGTGGATGAGGTTACAAAAGCTAGTTTTTGAAGTTTAGGGAGTAAACAATGTGGTGACGATGCGGATCTCGTCATTTCGGTAGCAACGTTTATGGACAGTGCGTAACAGGTTGTTTGCGACGTGAATACATAACTTCAGTTATATATTATCGGATGCTTATTTACCCCCATAGAAGAAGGGCCGAACGTTTTATATTGATAAACTTACCTTAATGTTGTTGACGTACATCGATATTATTGTTTTGGGGGTAGATTTGGCGACAGTACAACTTACGCTCAAAATGTCCATCAATCCATAGCTTTCCTTTAACCCATCTATTACGGGGAGTTTTTTAGGAGTAAATCCTAGAATTTCAAATAATTTTTATATACAATCGAATTAGTCAATAAACACTCTAGTTAAAACGCAATTAGTATAATATATTCCGATGGCTGATTACAAAACGTATATCCATTATTAAAAAAAAAGTGTATTTATGTGTGCTGAGAACGCCGAGATACTTAATAGTAGATATCTGCATAGAATAGTTGGTCGTTTGATAGTTCCATCAAAGAGTTAAAAATTAAGATATTTGGACCAACTCTTCAAAAAAAAATTTTGAAAAAGCGTAAGTTTTTGGAGGTTTAAGTAATGTAACCCCTTAATTAAAAAAAAATATATATGTTCACCAAGTACTGTAGTTTTGCTGGATATACTGAAGCTGTTAATGTAATCGTCTCTTCTACCGGTAACTTTACACGAGTAAGTTCCAGAAGCAGAAATGGAATCCATCAAAACCTTCGTAGAGCAATAATCTGAATTGCATTCAAGGTGCTGCATTTTTATAACTGTCTTATTGTCAGGCGAACGATAATATCGGTAATGATTTTCGTATTTGTGTTTTCCATTAGATGATTTAGTCTGAAAAATCATAATGCAAAAAAATATACAGATTATTGGGTAGGTTAGGTTAGGTTAGGTTAGATACATATACAAATACAAAATTAATGAAGTATTAAAATTAACATATTTCAGGGTATCTATAAACTTACAAACCAGACGGAACTCCATTATTTTTATCTACAAAAGATTGACGATCAAATCGACCATCATCGCTGTTTTGGAAGTTAACAGGGAGGGGTAAGGTTTTAAAAATTTTTTGTCGAGAGAAAAAATTTCAAATAAATCGGAGAAAAACTAACGAAGATGCAGCGTTTCAAGCGACCGGCTTTCATGCTCGATTCGACTATATTTCGAGTATAAAAAACTTTAAATCGATTTTCTCGCAAACAACATTTTTGAAGTTCGCAAACATCTTAACTCAAAATCTACTTGACCGATCTTTTGAAAATTTGTACACTTTTTTACACGTAAATTAACAGATTTTCAGAAGGAGTTTTTTTTAAACTTTTTTTTTCATTTTATAATAACAAATTCACCGAAATTTTTTTTAGCGAAAATCGCATTGTTCACTTCAAAATGCTGCCAAAAATAAAATAAAATCGAAAAAAAATTCCCCCTAGTCAGAGGGAGTTTCTTTTAGGTAATAACCTAGGAAAATATATCACCTTTTAAACACATTTCGATTCGAAAAAAAGAATTTCAAAGATATTTCATATGTTATACTATAACGAGTTTATGAAATAAATAAACCAATTTTATCCATTTCTCAAAAAAAAACATCATGAACATTTGCCTTTTTTCGCCTTTAAAACCTTAACCCCCCCATTTACATTTGAGAAGTCTCTGGCATACATAGATTTTCGGCCAGTTTCAGCTTGTATTTAAACATCAAGCTTGGCAGGTTGAGGAAAAAAGAGGCTGAGGATGTGTCTTAATTTGTTGTAAATGTATTACATTCAAAGAAATAACAACGACCGTAAAATTAGTTTTTAGATAAATCCAAAAATGACGAAGGAACGAGCTGTCAAAGTGACCAAAGGACCCGTATGCTTCTACCCAGCGCTCGGAAGTGTCAATACCCAGTTCGTACCAAGAACTGGAAACCTAGAACCACCTAAAGTTCTTTTAAAAGGAACCACTCCTTGGAGGCCTCCAGCAAAACCCGGAACCTACTCATCGCTGGTCGGATGGCTACAAATGGGTTGTTTTTCTTTTTAACCTACATAACTTTACCACTCTGTCACATTTCCACCACTGTCACATTTTGTTTTTATTATAAATGAATTCTCTCTGGATCTCAGAGGGGAAGTCCTAGCAAGGGGGGAAAGAAGTCTAAAATGCCTATTGGGATTGACAGACACGAGCTGCGTGTATACCTATTTCGATTTTTTTTAGTTTTTTTTTACATTAACTCCACACAGGAGGGATGACAACCCACGTGACAGAATTAACGTAGGACATAAGTTGTAGGAGACAAGTTTATGAGATTTTTAAAAATATTTTATTGCGCCATTTAAAATAATAATCGCTGTTACTTGTTAAGTTATACCTTTTGGAATTTAAAAAAGGTTTTTTTTTTTATTTCATGATGTCATATAATTTTTTGTAACATAGAATATACGCAAGTCGAGGAGGCAGAATACAACTGTGATTTGTATGAAATACACTTCTATCACGAGGAGTTTCAACTCTGTAACGTAATTTTTACTACAAAAATATAAACACATATTTTTTTTAAAACGCACACAGTCGTTACGTCTTTAGTACAGTAGATTTTAAATTAATTACAAAATAATAATTTTGGTAATTCTGTTGAATGTTTCTCCACTAACTGGTGGAGACAACTTTATGTAGGTTAAAAAGAAGAACGACCCAAACATCAACATTTTAACGGCTTATATCTTCGTTAGTATTCGATTTTTCCAAATTTCAAAAAATTCTATCTTCAACACGCTTTAATCAATATGATTTATTTGTTTCAGAAGACGAACTGAGTGGAACACGAAGTGAAGTGAAGTGATTTGAGAAGGACCGTAACCAGCAGAGAGCAATTATTGTGGAGGAGGCCAAATCCCATCGTTTGTCACACTATTCACACTATTCATAATAATTATATTATTAACACAATACATACAATTCGGAGTCCCTCGAAGTCTTGTGGATACGTGATGAACACCTGGCCATTCCTTGACCACGTCAGACCATCAACATGATCGAAGTGTTCACGATAAACACAATCTAATTGGTTCCACTGACCGACCTCGATTACCTGATCAACCTTCAGATAGGGAGGAGGACACGTCGCATTAATTTGCGCTTTATTCACTGCAATTAAAATGAAACCATTAAACAAAGATAATAAAAATATATATATATTAGTGATGTTTAATCTAATAAAAAACAAATAATCATCGAATTCTTTCAGAGCACATCTTCATTACAGCATTGGAAGCCTGTGGCACGGATCTACGCCAATCAATGAATATTTTTCTCAAGACTACCTGGATGGAGTCCCTCGATTAGCTTGATGGCCCTCTGGAGACAGAAGAAGCTTTTTTAAGCTTTCACGCTTACTAACGATAGGTAGATATTGCATTATTCACCCCTGCATGCCTTATAAAATATGCATTAGAAAAAGGCTCAAGACAAAAGGTTATTGCAACGACTGGGAAAAGCGCGGAGATTTACAGCAATCTAGGCGACTTCCATAAAACGTTTATGCTATCGTGAAAACCTTAAGAGGAACGTATGCGCGGCCTATTTTGGCCTAATTCACACAAAACTTAATTCTGGATTTGGGATCAAAATACCCAACCCAACTGAAAAATTGTTTTTGTAATCAAAATGTATATCAAATATCTAGTACGGATGTGAGCTACTTTATTTATTTTTGCTTTAAATTATAAGATATAGGCCAGATTTTAATGATTCATGATTTTAGAGGCAATTTGGGCAATTATTTGTGGGTAAATTAAAAAGAATACAATTTTTTTTTAGTATCATAAAAGTGTAATGAAGTATAAAATAAAAAATAAAAATATCAAAGATAAAATACTCATTACCTATTTATGGTGGAAAAAAAATTGTCATTTATATATTTAAATTACTACCCCAAAAATTCATTTTTAACTGTTTTTTATTTTATTTTTCATCGTAATTTTTAAATAAATATAGTAAAGTTATTTTTTTATTGTTTTTCGTTTACTCACAAATAATTTGTTGCTTCTAAAATCATGAAATACTAAAATCTTTAAAGGCCTATATCAAATAAAGTAGCTCACAGGCGTATTAGATATTTAAAACGCCTTTTGATCACAAAAATTATTTTGATCTAAATTCCAGAATTAAGATTTTTATGAAACGGGCCAAAATGGACCGCGCATACGTTCCTCTTAAGACCCGCCGTGTTCTTCTAACACTTCTGGTTCTTGAATATAATAATAATCAATGTTTTTTGAAGTTTTCAGTCAATTAACAAAGGGTTCCTACGTTTAAATCCCATTCGCGGCAATAAGAAAACAGATCACTTATGTTAACCCACATAAGATATCTGTGTTGTGATAGGCTTGGTGTAGACTTTCTATTTTAGGTTAAACTTTGCATGCACCATAACTTTGTTGTACCAGTCTATGGTTATGCTTCATACATCTTTATGAAATATACTACAGTAAAACCATTATGTTGCGACAGATATTTTCAAATATTCAAAAGTAAATCAGACCAAAAGACAGTTTTCAAGATCTGTGATGCCACCGTAGACTAGAACGGGACGATATATTAGAAAATTTTAAAATTACAAAGTTTTAATTAAAATACACAACTCATGTGCGCTTTCGTTGATTGATGTTAATCACAATACACTTTATGTTTTTACAATATAAAGTAAAGTAAAAATACAAAGTAGTTTATTCACAGTCCTCCTCGCTAGGTATTCCTGTTCCGAGGCGGACTGTAGGTTGTTGTAAGGGATCATGATTTCCTCATCTTCGAGTTTGTTGGTTTTCTCAAAATAAATAAAGTAAAAAGTATTCATGTTTGATATCTGTAGGTTTCGTTGGTTTTTCTTCCTAATTTTAATGATTTTCTCATCTTCGTGTTAAGTTAGCCATAATTTATCTTTTTTAAACTTTTGTATCTCCATGGTATTTTTACAATTGGAAGGGCATCATATAATTTTATAGCATGGAAATTATGGTTTTTCTGGCCATGGGATGTTTAGAAGATTTGAGTGATTTGATTTCACCCTTGTAGTGTAGGTATGTTGGTCAGCAAGGTACTCATAATTTTATTTAAATTTGAGTAGTGCATTTTTTTAAAAGGTACAGTTTAATAGTGTTGAACACATATTTTTTTTTTAAATTTCTTTTGATGGAGTTCTTATGTGTATTTTTAATATTACTGTTTTATTATTGAGGCGACATCTTAGACGTGCAGTGTTCATTTTCAAGGTACATTTGAAAGTGTTAAAATATGTTTATTTGTGTAGCCGTGATACCATATCAAAACAGTTAAAATTATCTAATGTGGTTTAAAGTGGACCTTTATTAATATACCTTTCCCCAAAGCCGGGTACCACGAAGTGTTGAGTATTATTATGAACATATTAATGTTGATTAAGTGCTTGTACGTTTCAATTGCACCTGTAATTAGAGAAGCCCGATGAGGGTCGGCCTTCCAAGTTAGTATTTTGCACTCAAATTCTAAGAAATTACCGGAGCCTTTGAATTTCTGAGCTCTTTTAGATTTCATTAATTGAGAGACCTTTATTGATAAAAAATATTATTTCTTAATGTTCATAGACATCATCGTAGCCTTAATAATGACTTTGTTTGAATACTCCGTTATTTCAACAGAAAATATGTATTTAACGGTTCCATGACATCTCGGAATCAACTCAATTCAACAACTCTTTAAAAATTCATTAAAAGCTAAGAATTTTTTTTTGAAAAATAGCCCCTAGATTTACCTATCGTTACTTTTTGAAACAATTTTTTTTCATCACTTTTAATGACTTTTCATAAGAAGTGTTGAGTTGAGTTGATTCTGAGTTATCCGGTTACCATATGTTACAAAACTCAGAACTATTCAGTGACCAACACCAAGAATTTCAAGAGAAATTCATTGCCACAAAAATGCTAATGATTTTAAATAAAATTAGAGAGATTTTCAATAAAATAAGGTATATTTTTGAGGCAATTTCTGAGAATTCTATTGTAACTAAAATCAAAGAACCAAAGCGCCATATCTCTTAGCGGGGTATTTTTAAATAAAAATGTTTCTGAAAAATATTTATTAAAAAGCAATATTTTCAATGGTAGAGATAAAAAAAACTTCTTCATGGCTAGATGAAAAAAATAAAGTTAGTTAAATATTAGAAAAAAAACACTGGAAATGACCTAAAAGCTACATTCTAAAACTAACTAAATTTTATAATTGCAAGCAAAAAGTCAATAATTTTGTGTTGAAATTTAGCAGAGGCATTTTTCAAAAATAGTTGACAAGCAAGCTAACAACTTTTTGCTAATATCGGCTTAAATGCTTTGAACGGATATTTTTTTAAATGTGAATACCGCACAAGAGTCCCAACTGTCAACCGTCTAGAGCCGGTGAAACTGTGGCATCCCCTAGTGAGGTACGTTGTGAGGTAGTGGGGAGGGAATGAAAATGGGAAGAGAAACGTGGGAAAGCACCTGGCTATTTAGATCGTGTCACCAACCACAGCTAAAAAATTTTCAAGCAACGTTTCAATTCTGAATGGTGATCTTACACCAGGGCGCTATTGAGTGATCTACCACTTCTTTGTACTGCAGAAACAAGAAAATCATATTATTTGTTAAAACCGTGCGAATTATGGCTTGTAGAATTAGACACCAGCTTTGATTGAGACATTCTTCCAAAAGGCCAACTAAAATGATGAGTAGGTTTGACATTGGACGTCAAATCGGTAGGGAGTCTGTGTAATTTGGGTCATATGATTAGACAATGGGTCAGCGCTTATAAAATTTGTTATAATAGGTTAAATGATTCTCTTCTCTCGGAAAGCCAATAAATGCTCCTTACCCTTACCACGAGGAAAATAATACTCTGGGATCTAGGTCATTGGGGGAGGAAAGGAATGTAACAATTATATCAAACACAGGTGGAATGTTAATGGAAGATAAATTTACATTGAAATAATTTTTTTTTAATTATTTCTCTTCTAAGAAAATACCAGTTTTATGCACAGTGGAAAACTCACCTGGACCGATTTAATTACAAATATAATTAGCTAGCTGTGTACGTTTGTTCCCCTACAGCGCGGCTGGCTACATAAGCTGTCCAGTGAAATAATGACTACCGTGAGGTGAACTGCAGTTTAAAGTGTGTAGAGCTAGATTTTAAAAGTTTTTAATCTATTTCATAACCATCAATGAAAATTCTAACGAATAAAATGTTGCTATGGTAGAAGTTGTTTATTATTTCAAATATAATTTTCAATATTAAATTTGACTTTGAGATATTTACTAAATTCAAGCCGCACAGTAGGGGTTAAGCAGAATTTTCGACTATTACAAAATCGAATTACCTTGTAAAAATGCGATACTTTAAAATGCCATATAAAAATTGTTTCAAATAAAATAAATCAATTTACAATGAAAAAAAGAAGAATTTTTCAATACAATTTTTGATCATTAAAATCAATTAATTATGTTTAAAACCATCGTTGCTGATTATACCAAATTTATCTGTATTTTTAAGATAGATGTGAATATGCATTTTGTGTAACGCCTCGCAATTATTAATTAAAATAAGTTTTTTAACAATCTGTTTGACTTATTTAACTAATATTACAACAATAAAAAAATATTGTATAAGTAGATGCATTCTGGTAACACAAAACGCTAATACACCCGACTTGGTAGATGAAGATATCGTGTTCGAGACTTGTTCGCACCCTAAACTTTTTATTTGAGAAGTTGTTTGTAGCAGCCTTTTAAGATTCAGATAAAATTATCGTCTTCCACCCTCGAATAAATATTATAAAATTCTAATGAAAATATTAAGGTTAAACTTAAATTAGTTAGCCTTTTTTATTTAATCGTGGCGATCTGCCGATATTTTCAGATCAGTGACATCTTTAAACGGCATTCGTTAAGTTAAAATATGCGAGAATAATGACCCCCGCGCGAAATAATTCTGTCAGCTGTTTGACAGTTACAAAATCGGCCGCCATCTTGTGGCACACGCTAGCAAGTAGCGAGTAAAGTTGACCCCCTTTCATTTTTTTCGTAGATTGTTCATAATCTGATAGTTAGCCAATAATACGATTATACTGAGCGAGTTTACTAGCAATTGGTGAATCCGTCGGCTGGTAGCTTGGAAACTCGCTCAATTAAGGCTTTATTTAGGACCTTATTGAAATCGTTAAATCGAAATCGTGGTACGAAATGTTAGGTGCATAAAATCAAAGCTCTGATCAAGCAAACGATTTGCAAATTGAATCATTTCAAAGACTCATGATCGCGCGCAAATGATTCCCTTTGTAAAAATGCAAAATACAGAATAAAGTTTAAATCGCACGCACGCAATAAAGCCATGAAATGGTTATCATAAATATTATTATAAAGAAAATATCTAGGTACATAAGTGCAGAAGTAAAACTAAGAATCATTTATGAGCATGCTAAAATATGAAGAAAATTACGCATCAATTGAATGAAACATACCTTATTCTCAGTCGTTTGAAAAATTATAGATAATTTATTTAGGATAGGTCATTTTCGATTCCTTAGAAAATGGGCTTCAAAATACTTACTTTTAATACTTAGGTGGTAAAAAAATTATCAAATATGTCAGTTTAAAATAGAAAATTTAAATTCTATCAAGCTTAAGTGATGCATATATTCACAGTTTGAAAGCAAGAGCTACTAAAATGCATATTATTTTGGTTTCATTTGAGCATATAAAAACCATATTTTATCACCATGAAAGGAATACTGATAAGCGACCATCCATAAATTACGTCACACCTAAAGGGGGGAGGGGAGTAGAGAAGTGTGACTTTGTGTGACAAAAGGTATGGGGGGTCGTCAGCTCTGTGACGTCACATGTAAAAATCTAAACAATTAAAACGCAAAACTTAAATTTAAGCGAAAAAATAAAGAATAAATTTTGAACTACTGTTTTGATTATTTTTAGATGTAAAATTGCAAAATATGTGACGTCACACTAGGGGGAGAGGATCTCACAAATGTGACGATGTGTGACAGGGATGAGGGAGGGTTAAAAGATCATGAAATTCGTGACGTAATTTAAGGATGGCCCCCAAAGAGCCAATTTTTTTCTCGTAAAAATGATTGTGATTACGCAAGTGTTTCTAGAATCCAAAATCAAAAATATATGTGAAAAGAAGGCTAGGCATCTAAATATATAAATATAAGCCAAACTTTAAAGCTACTAGTCAAATAGAAAGCATAGAGTTGAAGTGCATTCACGTATGAAAATTATTCATGTCTTAATGAAACCATTTTGAATTTTGTTAAAATATTTTATTAATTTTATCACATTCATTTTCACAACTTATTTTTAGGTATTCCATAAGACATCCTTAAATACTTTGCCGACTAACCTTTTATTTTATTTGTAGTAATTTTGATGAATTATGAAACCACTTTTATGCAAATAGAACAGCTTCAAATATTTGAAAAAAAGTTGAATTTCATAAATAAAAAATATCTTAAATTGACAGCAACAATAAAATAATTATTGTTTATTTTGTAATACTTTTCTTATATTTACATTAAGCTACCTATTTTTAAATGGATAGAAATTTATTGCTAACAGATATTGTTAATTCTTTAAAATTTATCGATATTTCATGTAACTTATCCATAAACAGATTGCAGACACGAGGAGGTGAGAAGAAATTGTTTTTTGGCCTGAAAAAAATAAAAATAATTTGTAGAATCGCCAATTAGAAACCAAAATTTCGGTAGAGGAAAATCCTCTTAATAAATTTTGAAAAATAATATATAATCAAAATAAAATATAAAAAGAGAAGGGTTGATAAAAATTTTATCAAATTTCTTGATCGTTGTCAGCGTTGAAGAACGTTTAAAATTTAGAAGTGACAAAAATCCTCTAAGTAAATTATGGATATAAATCGTCGACTCAGTTCTTGTTTGTCCAATAGACAATTTCAGGTTTTGTTCAATCTCCACTTTAAATTTAAAAATAAAGTATAAAAATGATAGTTAATCAGTTAATCACTTAACTAAAATTTATTTAAACTAATGAGACCTTTACCTTTACGGCTATAGCTTTATCTTAAACACCTATCATAATGGGTCATTGAAATATTGAAAGAAAACCTTCCCCCTGTAAAATTTTTTAATGGTCTGTTGGACAAATACGAACTAAGACGACGAAATTGCTTCTCAGAATAGAAAGATACGACACAAATTCAATTTAGTAAAATTTTCACGGACCCAGGACAGATAAATCAAATAAATTTTGGATAGATCATTGGATCGAAGTTAATTAATTATTGTCAATTTCCAAAAGATATTTCATTCAATTTTTTGTTTAAATTTCTGCATTGCATCTTTTTATGTCCAATTATTAATAAACCACCCAAACAAACGAAGCAAATGAAGTATCATAAGTCAACGTAGAATGACATTTCTTCCTCGATGAGATGAGAAATAAAATTGTTGTTAGTTCAATTGTTGTTAGTTAAATAAAGATGTATTCACTTGAACATTACGTGATAAGCTCAACTTCTTAATTCTGGGATTCTACTTTTGTGAAAGGGAGAATTAAGATTAATCGATGGCTCAACATAATTCCATTGATGACTTATGACAAAAATTAAGAAAATCTGCGGTGAAATACGTTTCATTCAATCAAATTCGATCAGACATAGAACGAAGATCTTGATTTAAGAATAAGTAAGTATTAGAACAGGAACACACAATGTATTGTTTAATTTCATTGACAAATTGATTACTGTACATGACGAGGTTCAAGTACTTTTAATAAAAATCATTTTACACCCGACAGTTCTAACAATATTCACAGTCTAACATGAATTCAAAGACAATTTTCATAGTACAATTCAACACGTGAAAATTGATGGATTTGATCAAGAGTTCCATAAACTTTAAGCAAGGCCGAGTTGAATATCGAACGAGAGTAAGCATTTAGAACTTATATCAATGTGAAGTAATATTTTGTAGTAAAAAAATATAATTTTCATGAAAAAATTGGACAAGGATGAGCGCTTCATTATTTCCGTGAGGAGCCACGATTACGGTACCATGACGGCAAAAAATGCAACAAATGTTCCTTATCATTATAATGCTGCAGCTCTTTCTTACACATTGAATAATGGTGAGACAAAAGATCAGACACGCAAAATACGCATGTTTGCTTCTCCATAGTACTATTGTTTTTCCTTTGGAGGAAACAGATATATCTTATTACGGCTGAGCTACGGCGATTTAGCGGCGTTTCATTTTCTTTATACGTATGAGGGAGATGTATGATAATGATTGTATGTTTCCTTTGGGAGGCTTTAGACATACGTTCACCCTTTGTCTCATTTTTTACTATTGTTATTTAGTGTGTAAGAAAGATCTGCAGCATTAAATAAAAACAAAAGCAAAACCATCAGCGCATTGAAGTTTGACGTTTTTGAATTTTTGGAATTCACTCATACTTCAATATTATACTTGTAACTATACTCCATACTTTCAAAATTATCGTCACGTCTAGTAGTATTGTAGGGGTCTACGGAGACGTCACGGTGCTGTGTGTGAGAGAGATGCAAGAACATTATTACATTTTTCCTTTGGAGAAACAGACCAACGTATATTGTGTATCTCATCTTTTGAAAGAGCTGCAGCATTATTGTGATAAAGAACGTTAGTTTATTGCCTCTTTTGTGCCGTCACGGTACCGTAATCGTGGATGGTCACGGTAATAATAAAAGCACTCACTATATTATTTTAAACGTCAATCTTTGCATCCATACAATCAAAAAACACCGCTAACAATTAATATTAACACATCAAATAAGTTCATGCAACTCACCCGAAGCACTAGGCCATTCCAGCTTCTGAATGTGTAGGGTCTGTGGTACGGGCAACATGGCTGTGACTTCTGCCACAAGCGCAGTGGCGGGTACGTCGGCAAGAG
Organism: Glyphotaelius pellucidus; assembly: GCA_936435175.1. Taxonomy (NCBI): domain Eukaryota; kingdom Metazoa; phylum Arthropoda; class Insecta; order Trichoptera; family Limnephilidae; genus Glyphotaelius; species Glyphotaelius pellucidus. The sequence goes on along the minus strand of OW386551.1, from coordinate 9,262,791 downwards.
TGCCCACGCACTTGACCCTGAGCAGAGCGCCCATGAAGTGCTTGCGGAGGATGTTCATAGTCAGGTCCACGGTAGTGGTGAATTCGTTGTTCTTCTCATATATCCAGACTGACGTGTAGGAGTGGTGGACCTGGGAAGAAAATAAACTTGAGCAAACTGGAATTATCCTTATTCTTACCCAAATTTGTTCGTTCCTTTGCCTGTGAAGTCAGAAGTTCATTGTAAGTCATTAGCAGTGACCGCCGTATTCCATGGTTAGTATCTTGACTTCTTTAATAAAATAACGAATTACGTGAAAAACTTCAAAATTACAACTGGAGTTTGCATTCGGTGCAAATTGAAGATGACACCCAAAGATATTGAACAAGTGACACCGTTATTTTTTTTTTTTTACATGAGCTCCGCACAGGAGGCCCTGAGGAAAATAATTTCCTAAGGGTCTATGTCAACTTTGGGGATGCTGTGTGGAGGGTTTTTTTAAGGAAAAGAAGAGGAGAGTTCTGGGAAGGAAAAGGGTTTAAGGGGTGGATAGGAATCTGGGGTTCAGTACGTCCTGGTCATCCGCCTCCAAGACCTAGACAAACCTCACCCCATGAGCCCGGGCACCTCTGCTAAATCACCAAACGGAGAGAACCACTTGGGGTGATCTATGGCAGAGGTGTTGGTTATCCAATAAAGTTATCCTGCTGCTGTGAGTTTGTACTATCCATTTTTCCTACATTCCAGAGAATCTCCAACAGGAAGAGTGATAAACGAACACAGGGAGATAATATATGGTGGAATCCCGACATTGAATAAATGGAAAAGATGTCGAAAAGTATGTGTAATGAATCATATTAGTCTATCATTTAGTCCCTACATAACTTGAGTTGTCTATGAGTTCTTTGGATTACATGGTCTTGTTGCCGAGTTGTGCTGGAGATGAACGAAGTAAATGTGTGGAGGTATTATAGTTTAGAGGCTCCGCAGGTAAAACTTAACTTTCATCCAGGAAGTATTATTATGTAATATGTCTTCCAAAGTATTAATATAAATTACGTTACGTCAATAAACAGTAACTGTGTCACAAGTCTTTCAATATGCATCCTATAGTACTGGAGAATTCTATACATACATATATATATATACATTTCTATATATGAGAGAGTATGGCTATTATCCGTGGCTCTATCCTACCGACTTTCTTTTGGGTATGCTCGGAATGAACCATCTACGGGTCAGAAGGGATGTACACATTGCTACGCATTTCTTCAGATCGATCCGCGGATGGTTTGAAAACTCAGCTATCATGGAGACCATTTATTTCTATGTTAACAGTCTATGCTATCGCCACCGATAGCATAGACTGTTCTATCTTCCGGCTTGCAGGACGAACTCGCCAATAGTCATGCCGGTCGGGAGAGCAATTTTACTGTTAAACAGAATTAGTTCGGATATCGACATATTTAGCGTTAGTGAAGCTGCCTTTAAAAGGCAAGCTCTATTAATGCATGTATAGTTTGTATCTACCACTGTTACAAATGTATTTTAAAAATGAATTTAAATGTAAAATTTTGTAATGTTTTTAAAAGAATAAAATGAATTGAATTGAATTGAATTGAAGAATGCAGGTACAGTACTTACAAATTACAAATATCTTTGGAGAGAATATAGGAGACATTACAGTATGCAAATCAACGGCAAACTACTGAACTATTTATAAGATGAAAGTGGATGTAGATGTTTCTTCAATTTACCTCCATTCCGTTGACGAAGAACGTCAGGGTCGCAGGAGGAATGGATGGTGCAGAAGTGCACTTGACATTGAGATCTTCCCCTATGTCGTAGGTTGACCTCATTCCCTCTATCCTCGGCTTCTCTTGGGGGAGAGCTAAGGAAAGAAAAAGTCAATTAATGATCTATGTTTAGTGTCATGTTTTTATTCTAGTATCAAAATCAATGACTACGTAGAGCATCGTTTCTCAAATTGTTTAGTGTCGTGACCCCCTTAAAAGCCAAAAAAATTAAGTAAGAATCTTAACAACCCCCCTCATTATATATTTTAACCAACACCCAAAACAAAAGATGACAAAACTCTACAACCAGAATTTTTGCATCTTAAATTAGAACAGTTTTGGCTTACACGATGATGCAAATACGGAAGCTTTGTAAAGGATGCTTTGAAAACATTGATCCCATTTGTTACTTCCTATGCGATAAATGTTTTTCGTCTATGGTGGTTTTAAAAACTAAATGCGGAAATAGTCTATTATTACTTGAAAATAATTTGTATGTGTATTTCAAATACTGATTCAAGTACCTTTACATGGAAATCCATTGAAATGAAATCAGTTAATTAATTAAAACATCTTTATTTATTAGTTTGTTGGGAAGTTGATGTAAGTAACACTTGACATTAACTTGAAATGCATTATTTTATAAAAGACTTTTGTGAAGGATTGCGATTTCCCCTTTAACTTCTCCGACCCATTACGGCCTCTGTCTTCAAGGATTAAAAAGACTCTTGACAAGCAATTCGAAGATCGCACGCTAAAAACTCGGCGTATATAATAAATTTTATTTCATCAATTTGTGTTATTTCACCATTTAGTTTTTTCTCCGCACAAAATGTTAAGGTTTTCTCAATTGTTTGATGATGACAGTACTGCTATGACTCGTTTAAATACTTACTATTGTTTATGTTTTGTAAACATGCTAAGGAGTGGGGAATAAATAATGTTCCTTACTTTATTAATTAGCGTTACATTGGGATCATATGTTTGTTTGCTTATAATTACAAAAATTAAATGGAGTTTGACGAACTAAACACAAAAACAATTAATATCATTATTCAAAATTGAAGCTTTGCGTGAAGTGGCTTTAGCCAGATCTGAATAGCCACATCTGAATAGGTTCTCCTCCACCTTCTACTTCCCCTTCTCCTTTCTTTCCCCACTACCTTACTTAACATTACCCCGATTGGGGATGCCAAAGTCTCACTGGCTTCAGACGGGAGCAGTTGGGATTCTTGTATGCAAAGCTGTAATCAATTAATAATACTTGCAGTATACACTTTTTTTTAAATATCAGATCGCGACCCCCAGATTGAGAAATGATGTCGTAGGTACGTAAACAATTGCTGAAATAAACAACTTATTATTATTATAAAAATCATTATAGAACAAAGTGGTGAGCAATTATTGTTTCGGATCACAGGGACATATCTATAAAAACATTGTTTTCAGATAGACGCAATTAAAAATTTTAATCATTTGAAACTGAAAATAATGGACATTCTTGTAAAAAAAATATATTTGTGTACGAATACATTATCACACTATTTGAAAAACATATTTTAAAGTAATTATTAAAGACTTGTGATGATTTAAAAATAAATTCATATTATGTACTGAAAAACATGGATGATTAATGAAAACATAAAGTGGAGTAGGTAGAAAAACTTTTTTTCTTTTTTTTTTAAAGAGAAAAATAAATTAAAAATCCGATTAAAGTATGTAGGATAGATAACGTGATATTTAACTTTGTAACTAAATAAAAATAATACATTTATATTGGTAAGAGTACATAATTTAATTTCACATTGTATGCTATTTTAACATCATTAAACAGGATAATGTTCAAAGATAAACATAATTAAAAAAAGAAAAAAAAAACATAATGAGATTGAGAAAATAACAAACAGCAGGGGTTAAACACCCGTTTAGTAAATTGACCTGAGAACCAATGGAAAATATCACCGTCTGAAAAGAGATTATTATTTAATGAAATGAATAATTAATTAATTTATATTAGCGAAACTCAAACGAAAACAGAAAAATCGGAAAAAATTACGGTCACATCTGGGACTCAAACCTAGGACCTTCACCGGCGCGCAACTCTACCAACTGAGCTAATGTGTCCCTGTCCGATTCGATTATATTTAACTGTGTCATACTTCGACTAAGAACTACCAACATTATCTTCATAAAAATCAAAAAAAGATACGATCACATCTGGGACTCGAACCCAGGACCTTCGCCTTGCCAGGGTTTACATAGCATTACATACATAAAGATAGCAGGCAATAAAAATATGCGTTAAGAATAATTAATAATTATGTTGGTAGTTCTTGGTCAAAGTATGATACAGTTAAATATGACCGAATCGGATAGAGACACATTACCTCAGTTGGTAAAATTGCGGCCCGGAAAGGCAAAGGTCCTGGATTCGATCCCCAGATACCATAGTATGATCTTTTTTCTGATTTTTCAATTTTCAAATATTTGTTTGAGTTTCGTTAATATTATCTTCATTTAATCAAATATTACAATTTGAGGTTCTCGTTAAGTTAAAAATGATAATAATTATATTTTGTGCACGTCCTTCTGAGAAATTAAAAGTGTGTGTAGTTTGACAGATAAAATCATAATATTTGTCGTGATGCAATTTACTTTAATTTCAAATGACATTACAATTGGCTGATGTTTTATCAAGTCACTACAAAATTGTCCAAATAATTTTATCCCTTTCTGCAGTCATTAAAAAATTTGAGGAAACCATTTTTTTGCTAATGGTCAAAAAGGGGGAGTTTTGTACTTAGAGATTGTAATAAAACTACTGTAAAAAGCGTTTAACTAGAAAAGCTACTAAGGAAATCTAAGATACGCGATCAAAAGATTCGGAGAATTAGGCAATTTGACGTCGAATAGGCCATGTAATTATACTTAGGGATCCCGAATTAAACAGATACAATCTAACCATTTTTATAAAGGCCAATCATGGAGATAAAAGGGTTAAGAGCGATGTTTTACGTGAACAATAAAAATGGGACATTATGCGCAAAATACAAGCACAAAATGGAAGATAATGTAGATAAAAATGTTACTTATAATATACTTTAATGAATTATTATAATATCGTGGGTCTAACTTAGTTACTAATGTATTAACTCCACGTAAGGAGCCCTCAGGGAATCATTTCCTTTAGGGTCTATGCAATTTTCGAGGTTAACTGTATGACAATTATTGATCCCCGAAAATTGGCCTGCCAATAGTTGATCCCCCTGACAATTAATACCTCTGATTGATCCCTCGGAGAGTTGATCCCCAACAAAAAATTCTTTAAGTTAGTTACGCAAAGAGAATATAGGGCTGTACAACCAAAGTCGATATTTGTATCTGTAGGCGTCTCGAGTGGGAATCCGCTATAAATATTTTTACTAACAATAATGCCGAGTCCCGAAGGAGCACGCAGTGAGGATATAAGGCCGAATAACAATATACGATACATTATTTATATACGCAGTCGGCTTAGCAAAAAAATCGCTGTGTTCCTACTTGTATATAATATTAGATTTTTTTTATCTGAATACCACACAAGAAGTGCCCTTGAGGTGATTTTTTACGAAAACGGCGCTATACAAATCATCAAAATATTGTTATTTTGAGTCGCAATGCGCCCAACCGTCTGTAGTCAGTGAGACTATGGCATCCCCAATCGGGGTATGATGTGAGGTTAAAGATAGTGGGGAGAGGAAGTAAATGTGGAAGATGTACCTGGCTATTCAGATCTAGTCACCAAATGCAGCTTAAGCCATTTTAAGCATTTTTTCAATTCTCGCAGTGCCCAAGGCGTTGACGGCCAGGTTGGTGCTGCAGGATATCGATGTCCAGTACCGAGGGAGCACCAGAAGAGATAGGTAGTAGAATGATACTCACTCATAACTGATACATTCCTTGCCTCCCGGATATATCTGAAGGGCGTCTCGGTGGACACCTCGCAGGAGTATGTGCCCGAGGCGTTGACGGACTTCATGGCCAGGTTGACACCGCAGCGGTGATTGTCGCACTGGTCTAGTTCCGGCTCCTGGATGTCGAACTCGTGCAGAGGGAACACCAAGAAGGGGCTGGGCTGGAAGAGAAATAGATGTTAGTAAAAAGGTAAATATGTACATTTTAGGAGATTCCATGACAAAAAAGAACATTGAAGAAAAAAATACACAAACCAAACCTAACAAATTAAACCCGTTATTTTATCATGTTCAGTTTTTTCATTGTTTAATCCATCATTTTACTTTCATCTGTTTTGTCAATGTTCCGTTTTATGCTTCTTCGTTTTATTACAAATCTGTTTTATCTATCATCTATTTTGTCATTGTCTTCTTTAATCCATCATTTTACTTTCGTCTGTTTTATCACTGTTCTGTTTTATGCATCAATTTTTTATCTTCGTTTTATTACAACTCTGTTTTATCCATCATTTTATGATCATCTATATTGTCATTGTCCTCTTTAATCTATCATTTTACCTTCTTCTGTATTGTCAATGTTTTGTTTAATGCATGAATTTATAAGCTTCGTTTTGTTACAACTCTGTTTTATCCATCGTTTTATGATCATCTATATTGTCATTGTCCTCTTTAATCTATCATTTTACCTTCTTCTGTTTTGTCAATGTTTTGTTTTATGCATGAATTTATAAGCTTCGTTTTGTTACAACTCTGTTTTATTTATCATTTAATGATCATCTATTTTTTCACTGTCCTCTTTAATCCATCATTTTACTTTCATCTGTTTTGTCACTGCTCTGCTTTATGCATCAATTTATTATCTTCGTTTTATCACCTACTACTTTTTCTCATTTTATGGATCATCTATTTTGTCATTGTCCTCTTTAATCCATCATTTTACTTTAATCTGTTTTGTCACTGTTCTGCTTTATCATTTTGCTTTCTTCTGCTTGGTCACAATTCTGTTTTATCATGATGTCAGTATATTTATCACGTCTGTCAATCACTCGTGTGTTTACTTTAAAAACCATATGTGTTCCTTTAAGATTTAAATTGGATTTATTCTAGACTTCTTTCTGCTTATATTAATTGTTTTCTACCAAAATAATCTATTCCTTGTTCATTGAAAAATTTTCCAGAACTTTGAACCTTTCGCCGAATTTGTCCGCAACAATTACTATTTTGTGAACACTGATTTACTTTAACTTTTGATTGATTTGACTTATTGTTTTATTAAAATGGTTAACAAAGTGTTTTTATTTACGTACAAAGTGCTTTTCAAAGTTTCTATAGATTTAAATTGTTTCAGAGCTTCGAAAAGCGCCTTAAGTGACGTATTTATCATTAGTGCTTACAAATATTAAAGTTCTTCCGTGATAATAATAAACAGTGAGGCTTTCTGAATTTTCTGAGCAAATCAATTATATGTAAAGTTGACAGGGTTCGTGGGGTGAGGTTTTCCGGGTCGTGGCGGCAGATGCGTCCGCCTACCAGCTGCAAGGCAGACTGGATCAGGAGAGAATGGTCCTTTTGACTTCTCCAGCCGTACTCTCTCGGAACTTCGCCTTGCACTGCGGTGGGATGGACGGATTCATACTTCCGTCACTCCCAGACACACTGACTCTCAGATTCCTACCCACCTCTTATGTCCTTTTCCTTCCCAGAACTTCCTCTCCTTCCTTCCACAAAGCATCCCCAAAGATGACGTAGACCCTGAGGGGTATTATTTTCCTCAGGGCCTTGAGCTTACGTAAAAAAAAGCTGTATATTTCTAAATTATTAATAGGAATCGGAAGATAACGAATGACATAATAATTTAGAAATATGTGAAAGTTGTATATTTCTAAATTATTAATAGGAATCGGAAGATAACGAATGACATAATAATTTAGAAATGTGTGAAAGTTGTATATTTCTAAATTATTAATAGGAATCGGAAGATAACGAATGACATAATAATTTAGAAATGTGTGAAAGTTGTATATTTCTAAATTATTAATAGGAATCGGAAGATAACGAATGACATAATAATTTAGAAATATGTGAAAGTTGTATATTTCTAAATTATTAATAGGAATCGGAAGATAACGAATGACATAATATTCCTACCGCGGAAATTAATTTTATTGATAATATTTTTACACACGACGATACCTTTAAAATATCTACCACTCATTAATTATTCATAATAATTTAAGATGAACATACTCTTAATCCTAAGTTTTTAAACAAGCAATTCCATTTACCAATAAAATAAAAATAGTCCAGTGTAACCGTTGCTTTAAATTTGCGAATAAATCAGTATCAAAATTTGGGTATCAAAATGGCCATCCTCATATTCCAAATCTTAAATAGAACAGTTGACCGAGTGGGAAGAAATAATAGTGTTATTAAAAAGGTGTGCTTACACGAACGCTTTTTTTATTTTCACAATTTTTTTATTGGGTCACTAAAGAAAAATGTATTTTTCAATAATAATCAGCCCCGTAATTTCGCGGTACTAGCGTGGAAGACGGTGTATATAGGTATATAATACGAAAATGTGGTACTTACTTGGTGTGAAGGCACATATCGGAAGAACTCCCGGTCGTCCACGTACCATTTGACCGAATAGAGGCCAAGAGGCGATGTGTCATAGGAGCAAAAGAGACGGGTGGGCTGTCTCGTATCCGCCACGGCTGGTATATTGATCACTTGGATCTCGAGGGAAGATGCACTACCTGCAAGAAAAATTGCGAATTAACATCACATAATTTTTATTTATTTGTTGGGTTAAATCGCATTCATTCTAAGTCCATACTATTTGGGGTGTCTGGAAGGAACATGTTTGAAAAATAGCGTTCTAACACCCTAGATTCATAGTGCTACGGCCAGTTTATCAGTTGGAAGGTTAAGCTCAGCGTGGCTTGGAACATATACCGTATACGGGTCGCAAGCCTGGATCTCACCAGTATTTCACGGATTGTCTATGATTTTAATTGAGGAACGTATTTTTTTTTTCTTTGAAAAACCAATACGTGAGTGTTATATGTATGCATTCTAGTGCCATCGGAAGAGCGCAATCTTTATTTTATGAACCTAAAATATTTTTAGAAGGGTTGATTTTTGAAAAAGTTTCCCGCTTCAATGAGCATGATTCTATATGCGAGGACACGAATTTTAAAAAGTATTTGCTTGCCGGAGTCGTGCACTATTAAAAAATGAATTTCTATAAATAAACTGTCCCGACGTTGAAACTTTTAAAATTCCTCATCAGACTATTTTAGATTTTTTGTTTTTTTATATTAATACCGCACAAGAGTCCCAATTGCTCCCGTCTGAAGCCATTGAGATTATGGAATCCCTAATTGAAATATGTTGTGACGCTGAAGGTAGTGGAGAGGGGAAGGAGATGGGGAAGAGGAAGGTGGGAAGTACCTGGCTACTCAGATTTAGTCACCAAACATGGCTAAAGCCATTTCAAGCAAATTTTCAATTCTGAATGGTGGTCTTACACCAGGGCGATACTGAGAGTATGTTCCACTCTGGAATGTGCCACAAATTTACTTTATTTTATTTTAAATGAATAAATTGTGAAATAACACAAATTAATCAAATAAAATTTATTTGCCACGCCGGGATTCGATCCCGCGACCTTCGGAATGCAAGTCAAGAGCCTTACCGCTGGACTACGCCGGCCGCCGCCGGTGGTTTGGTCGGAGTCTTGCCTATTCATGATCTGTCATGCTGAAGATTGGGGGGAAATTAGAGGCGATCTTCTTCCGATGGCAGAAGAATAATATTAGCTCGGCTGGCAGTTATGCCTACAAACGATCCGATTTGCAGAGACTACATGCAGCCCTACAAGCAGGGCTTTAAATCGGATCGTGAGGAGGCCGTGGCCTACCGTACCGCCGCGCGGCATTTTTCGTACAAAATTAAAATTTTACCAAAATACTTGACCAAATAGAATACCTCTGGTTTTAATCAAAAGGTATGCTAATACACGGTACGGATAAGTGCTTATTTATTTCGTTGTGTTTTAAATTATAAAATTTACGTCATTAAAGATGCAATTTTTCATGATTTTAGTGGTGACTTCGACAATTTTTTGTAAGTTAATTGTAATTCTTAAAAAAATAATCTTTGCCAATTTACGAGTTAAATAAAATAAAATATATTATAAAAAATGAAATATTAAAAAAAAAAACGTGTTTCGGGTCAAAACTTTTAATTTACGTGCGACAAATTTGTGTTCCAACGCAAATCGGTTATTTGTAAATCTAATTTAAGCCCATCAAAATGGTTTTTTAACATTTTATTACACTTACATAGAATGTAGGGTTAGTAAATTGTTTAAAGAAAAAAAAGTATATTTACTCCACAGAATGCTTTGAGGAAAATAATTTCCCTCACGGTCTACGTCATCTTTGTGGATGCTGGGTGTGGAGGGTCTTTTAGAGGAGAGGAAGGAGTGGACATGAGTCTTGAAGAGATCCTTGTTATAGGAAGGAGGTTTTAACGGTACGAGAATTGTCATTAACTCACAAATAATTGCAAAAGTTACCTCTAAAATCGCAAAAAATCGTTTTCTTTAATGTACTATACCTACTTTATAATTTGAAACACAAATGAATTAAGTAGCACACATCCGTACTAGGTATTTACTACACACAAAAGAATTATTATTCAGTTTGGGTGGGTATTTTGGCCCCAAATCCAAATTTAAGTTACGTATGAAAAAGTTCCTCCGTATGCGCAGCCTATTTCGGCCAGTTTCATACAAATCTTAAATTTTGATTTGAGATCAAAATACCCAACCAAACTGAAAAAATATTTTTTTGTTATCAAAAGGTATATCAAATATTAATACGGATGTGAGGTACTTTATTTATTTTTGCCTTAAATTATAAGAAAAAGGCCATTAAAGATTTTAGTGTTACATGATTTTAGAGGCAACTTGGGTAATTATTTGCGAGTAAATGAAAAACATTAAAAAAAATATTTTAGTATGTTTATTTTAAAAATACTATGTAAAATAAAATAAAAAATAAAACATCGTTAAAAATGCATTCTTTTGGGTAATAATTTTAATGTATAAACGACAAATTTTTGTTCTGCCGTAAATAGGTAATTTGTATTTTAAATTTACACCTATCAACATGATTTTATTATTTTAATTTTTATTTTAATTTTATATTTCTATGATAAATGAAGTAAAATAATATTTTTATTGTTTTTCATTTACTCACAAATAATTGCCCAAGTTGCCTCTAAAATAATGAAATACCTACCTTATAATTTAAAGCAAAAATAAATAAAGTAGCTCACATCCGTACTAGATATTTGATACACCTTTGATTACAAAAATAATTTTTCAGTTTGGTTGGGTATTATGATATCAAATCCAAATTTAAGATTTGTATGAAACGGGCCGAAAAGGGCCGCGCAAACTTTCCACTTAACGCACAACCTTCTCCACATCTGATCAACCCTAAAGGGTCTCGCTTTAGAATTTCATACAAATATATAAAATACGTAAAATAAGTCCATTGCACATGGAGAAAATGGAATGAATGTCAGCGAGAGCTGCGAGGGCTGATAAGTATATTGACAAGGTGAATGCAGGGATGTCAGTGAATGCAGAAGTCGCTAGTAGAATAGTGTCAAAGGAAGAGTGTATAAAGGGTTCTTCCTTTGTGGGCTGCTACATCCTACGTAGAAGCCCACAAAGATGTTCTAATGAATGTCAATGAAGCACAGAGATAGTAAGGATGTATGAACGTAATACATGTCTAAAACGATGGAAGTCATAAAACGAGATATATTTACTCGACGAATAAGCTTAAAAATGACGTTCAGACGACTTGATTTTGAAGAGCGGATCGACGGCGAAAAGAGTTTCATAAAAACATTGTGAAGCCCAAGGAAGATAATTAAAGTTGGATCGTGGCACGAAATAGAAAAACAGAAATTATTATATTATCACGGGAGAAAATTAAAATTAAAAAAAATATCATAAAGGTATTTTTAAAAATATAAGTAAAGTTTATTAATTTATAATTATTTATTGGTACCCGGCATGAGTTACTATGCAATTCAAAGAAATAAATTGTTTCTCCCTACATGTCCTTTCTCATGCGTCCCCGTTCCCTTCCCGTGTCCCCTTCCCATCCTGCGTTCCCTTTCCACCTTCCCAGCCTTCCCCGTCCCTCGTCACCCTTCCCGCAATCCCCACGTCCTTCGTTACCCTCCTCCTCCTGCCTTCCGCTCCTGTCGCTAAAATGTATGAAATACGTAATACACATTTTCAAACCACTCGCCCACCACCTGTAGTAATTTTTTTAATACTAATTTCATAACGCCAGAGCTAACCATTATATATAGAAACACTCTTCTGCTAAAGTGCAATGTTTTGTAAAAATTTGAGTCAATCCATCGTTTATTTAATATAAATATATAGCTTTTAATTGAAAAAAAAAATCCACGGTCGAGAATCGAACCCCGGTCAAATGCTAAAAGGCAATGGTAATAATTATACACGTAATAACGAAAATAATTATACCACAAACTGTCGAAAGAATGGCGGAATAAATTCATTATACCTCAGTGCTGTAAATAATAAGAATTACGTTTGTTTGAATTTTGAAATGTTATAAATAACTATCCCTAAGAAATTTAAACAAAATAAATACACTACACATTTGAAATTTTGAATAAAAAATATAACACATTTTCTTGATAAAAAATACTATCTGTATTTTAGGTAGGAATTTGTCTGAATTCTTCACGCAATCACTTTCAATTTTGAAAATGACACTTAAATTCAAAGCAAATTTGAGTTCATTGAATCTAATTTGACACAGAACTAACAATTAAAATTAGAATTATATAGAGTTTGATTATTTAGAGTTTGTTTGAGAGTTTAGTGAGTAAGACGCTTGGCTGGTAGTCGGGCGGGTTCGATTCTAACAGATTCTCCCAGTTTTACGTAAGTCATGCTTAGTGAAAAGATCTGTTATATAAATGAATCACAAATCGTTTGTAAAGAAAACAGACAGCGAAGAATTTTCGCATTTAAGTAGGTACATAATATCTATTACTTATTTTTTTGGCGTTCCAACATGTTATATTGTGTCTGCCTAAATCTGCAGAGAAATGTCGTGATCGTCAGTTACTTAGCATTAAGTACACGTCGTGCCTTAAAACACTTCGATACATGCTGAATTATTCAGGCAGGACATATGGGACCCCAGTAACTTCTGGTTACCGCTACTGAGCGTGCCGAGTACCCCTCAATAGGAAGTGGGGAGACTCGGGTAGAATATTATTATAGCTTTCAGACGCACAGTTAGGGCACATCACGCTGGGCCGAAGGGTCATTGTGTATTTGTTATTGTAAATACGGCAGTCAATGTTGTCTTTAGATGCTATCATAAAAATATTAGCAGTTATCTATGCCGAAAAGCGTAAAACTATGATATCTTAAAGTGGCAATCAGAAGCTCTTGGTTGACAAGGCTTTAGTTTAATAAACTGTTAAATTCCATGCTTTATTATATTTCATGCTGTGGAGCTTTGAGATACCGGTAACGGTCAAATGAAAAGAAGCCAAGTTGATGTATATCTGTTTGACGGCTGGCGTGGTCGAGCGGTAAGGCTCTTGACTCGCAATCCGAAGGACGCGGGATCGAATCCCGGCGTGGCAAATAAATTTTATTTGATAAATTTGTGTTATTTCACAATAAATTCATTTAAAATAATATATAGTATATTTGCGGCGTGTTCCAGAGTGGAAGATCGCCCTCAGTATCGCCCTGGTGTAAGATCACCATTCAGAATTGAAACGTTGCTTTATATAGCTTTAGCCGTGTTTGGTGACCAGATATGAATAGCCAGGTACTTCCTCACATTCCTCTCCCCCATCTCCTTCCCCTCCCCACTACCTTCAGCCTCACAATATACCCAATTGGGGATGCCATAGTCTCACTGGCTCTAGACGGGAGAAGTTGGGACATAAAATATGTGCGGTATTCATATAAAAAAATATGTCATAGATATTTACTTTAAGTATCGCCACGGTGAACGGAATTGAAATGTTGCTTGAAATCACAATATTCATGTTTGAAGATCAGATATGAATAGCCAGGTACTTCTAAACCTTCCTTTTCTCCATAATTTCTAATTAGGAATGCCGTAGTTTTACTGGCTCTGGACAGTTACAATAAATTAGTTTATTTGCTATATTAAGTAATGCTTTCAATTAGAGAGGCGTGCATGGGTACCGCCGCCCCGAGAACCATGTATTGGATAACCAACACCTCTGCAACATGTCACCCCAAATGGTTCGCTACGTTGCGTGACAAAGCAGAGGTGCCCGGGTTCAAGGTTTGTCCGGGTCTTGGCGGCGGATGTACCAGCTACCAACTGTGCGGCAGGCCGAATCAGGAGAGACTGGTTGGAATGCAGACTCTCTCGGAAATCGCCTTGAACCGCAGTGGGAGGGATGAATTCGGTGACCGGACAACTCGGAATGAAACCAACTCAGCACCATAAGTCATTTAGAGTGATAAAAATATACATATAAAAAATTGGTTCAATAGGTTACGTTAGGTTAGGGTTATGGGCTAATTATTTTATTTTTTTTCATAGCTTTTAATGACTTTTCAAGGAGGTGTTGAGTTGACTTTATTCTCAGTTGGCATGGAATCGATGAATTCATTCATTCAGTCAGTCCCAAAGACGACATAGGCCCTGAGGGGAATTATTTTACTCAGGGTCTATTTTACCATGGGGCTAATGTAAAAAAAGGCAAGTTCTCGGTGTTTGATCCATTTAATCATAACAAGAAATGAAACACTTAATTCATTTTTACTTTTTCATCTAAATTTTGTATCATCTAAAAAACACATTATGCATGAAAACTCAAACTTTTTTGTTATTGTTTTTGGGGTGTTATGCCGTGTTTCGCTACCTCCTTCTTTAGCCAACGTTTCGGACAGCGTTACAGTGTCCATCATCAGGGCAGATGAGTGGGAGATGGGCACTCATCTGCCCTGATGATGGACACTGTAACGCTGTCCGAAACGTTGGCTAAAGAAGGAGGTAGCGAAACACGGCATAACACCCCAAAAACAATAACAAAAATACTTTTTGGCCGTGAAAACCTAAAAACACACTCAAACTTTTGTTTAAAGTTCGGTGACCCAAGCTCTCTTTAATGGAATTCTGAACACGTTCACAATTTATTTAAGTATTAAGGTACCAAACGGTTAGGTAAAAGAGTCGTAAAAGTTTAAACTGTTAACTTTGCAGCATTTACTGCGATTTTACTATCGAAATGAGTTACCTGTTTACCACGGATAACTCCCAAAAAGATTCAAATTTACTGCCCCATTTTGTATTTTCATATTCGAGTGAATGGAAAATCATAATATAAAGTATATTGTATAATACTGACATATTCAGCACATTTCCTCGCCAGGAGGTGATATTGAAATATCGCCGGTTTGCGATTATTTGGCAGTATATTCTCACCAACCAAACAGTAAATTTGTTTACGACGTGATATTTTACTGAAAGCTTAATGGCGAAAGAGATAAAGCTCTTGACAAGGAGGCTTAGTTTATCACGTCATAATATATCGCAAAGAGTGGCGTTTTTCAAATGTACGTAAGCAGCTTGTTTAGCACCCTCTTTTAGTATTTTTTGTCTCTTTGTAATTATAAATAAGACTCAGACGATGTCTTGCCTCTGTGTATTTGCAATTAGCGCATGTTGAAATGCATCATAGATGGCATTCTTAGTCCATTTAGACTTAACCCTCTGTGCACCAGGTGGGGTGTGATATACCCCAGTTCTTCAAAAATCGCAATAATTTAAAAACTGCGATAGTGCCGAAGTTCAAATTCTCAGTAGCTGGAATCGCAACGTTGCCGCTTCGATTAGTATTGCTAAATCAGTCTGGCGGCGATCGCCAAGTGAGTTACACGCCCTTAAAGTGCGTATGGGTATCACATACCTCACCTCATACGGCGCGCTGATAAAAAGATATATATTTTTCTTATGATAAACATAGGAATGATATATACATTTTTTTCATATGTTTAATTATTAGAAAATATATTGAATTTTGTTAAATTAAAACGATTGTGATAATTGTAACTTAACGATCATTGTTTCACATATTTCTGAGATGTGTGGAAATATAGACGCTATCTCCGTGATCGAGGGATGAGGCTTTTGACCAGCGATCCGGGGGTCATGGGTTCAAATTCCGGCGTGCGTAAATAAATTTTATTTGATTAATTTGTGATATTTCACAATTTATTCATTTCATGTGTAGTTTATTTGCTGCAAGTTCCGAAATAGAAAATACTCTCATTTTCAATATCGACCAATCAGAATTGAAACGTTGCTTTAAATAGTCTTCGCCGTGTTTCGTAATCAAATCTGAATAGTTAGATACTTCCCACCTACCTCTCCCTTTCTCTTTCCCCTCCCCACTAACATTAGGGTTATTCTTTATCCACACAAAAAAATTTTACGCAGATAAATAAGTGACATTTAAAATCATTACATAAGAAAATCATTGTTTATTTACAAAGATTACAGAAGTTGTGTTTTTTTGTTATTTTATAATAAAAATGTTTTAATACATGTTTTCTACTTAGAGTTTTACTTAAACCTAATTATTACTATGTATTTATAAATGCCAAATGTTCAACTCCGCCGAAAAAAATAAATATGATAATTTTATCACTTTCATATTTTGGGGTATGTCATTCCCCACCTAGTTTGGGACGAGATTTTTAGTCACCTGGTGCACGGAGGGTTGATAAGTTTAAAATTAATTTTTGTTATTTTAACATGAATTTAAATCACCTGCAATTTTCATAGTGAATATTTCTTTCGTTAGGTCGAGTCTGATTCCTAATTTATTTATCAAGAAACATAATTGAACTGTGAGAGGTGCCCCTTTATTTGGAAGATTTAAGAGCCGAACTTTGTTGGTAGACATGGCCTACAGGTTGATGCCACTTTTGTGTGCATTTAAGCAATTAGTAGGATTACAATTTTTCCCGCGGAGTGAATTCCTTTCAATACTCTGAGGGGTAGAATGCCCGCATAGTTTGGTGCTATGTACACGGTCCAGGATTAGTAGTAATAGCAATAAACAAAGTAATATTGACAGGAGTAGCGGCTGGTGACTTCAGTTAAGATAAAAATAAATTGTAAATACAACTGTTTTCGCCGATAATCTTTTTTCACCATTAAGTCAAACAAAAAAAAAACTACGTTACTGGAAACTAGATGCAGTACTAGTGAAAGTACCCGTCAAATATTTTTTTATAAAATCGAGGTCATGTTTGGAATTTAAACTTTATAACCATTGGAGCGATAGCGCATTTTAAGACTTTTTCTCCGTTTGCTCGAACTTTTTCGTTGACCGTTTTGAATATTTTCCGCTTACATTAAAAAAATCATACTTCCGAATTTTAATGTGCAAACATACTGAATAGTGATAATCACATATTCGTAGGATTTGTAAAAATATATATATATTGTAAAATCGAACGATGATAAACTTCTACTCAATTACTTATAAAAAAGGGAAAATTTGCCAAAATTGGCGGCAAAGGAATCCGAGGTATTTTAAATAGTGCCATATTGGGGCAAAAAGCACTCCAGTGGTTATAAAATATATTATAAGCAGCTTTTACAACAGGTGAAATTCATTAAGCTACGCTATTTTATCTGCCTGCTTTCCCATTCATTACATCGTTTTAATATATGGCGCTTACCATTCTGAGCTTTGTGAGTTTAATGGTTGACCGACCGTATAAAATTTAGCAAATTCCTTTAGTGTGTTTTTACTTTAATGAGATTTTCTTTATATAATTTTTGGGTGTACCTTATTGAAACGTGTTGGAAACCTTACATTTAATGCTATATTATATGTTTTAACAACACCTTACTATAATTCTGTGAACAGTAGGCCCCGCGTCGAAAGATATTTGTTTTAAGCCAAAACCAAATTTTCGTTTTTTTTTCAATTATTTCTGGCTTTCACCCTTCAAGGATGTTATTGAATGGAGTGGAGACAATTTTAGATAACGCTTGACAAAAGAAAGGATATTTATTTAGAGAGAGACAACCAAAAAATGTATTGCAGAGTTCCCCATCCAGACCACACAAAGTACAATCTGGGGAGTCAAGAACGTGAATTTTAAAAAGGTGAGAAGGAACGGAACTGTGTCTAATTCTCATTCGAATGAGTGAAGAAATTTATTTTTTTGAAAATGGAGGAGTTTTTGTAACCACGGTTTTGATGGGATAGTCCATTAAATCATAAGATTTGTATTTAGGTATTTAAATACATACCTACTTAATTAATAAAATTTTGTGTACACTTAGGTATTATCTAATATAGGTACGTATTTTTTTTAGAATAGCTATTCCAAGAAAAGTTTTTTGTTCGTGCCTAAGTAACGGTTATTGCGGCGCACTAGACGTGAAAACGGCCACCATCTTGAAACGGCACCGGAACGCAATAACAAAAAATACAGGCAGATGAAATGCAAAATGATCCAGTTAACCACTCAGCTGTTTTGCCATTATGCAAGTTTTTTGTCTTAAACGATTTGTCAGATTTATAAAGACTTTGTGTTATTTCGCAATTAAAGCTTTATAAATGAAATATTTCTGAATATTAAATATAGCCGAATATTAAAAACTGTTTTTAAAAGGTTATTAAATAAGCTTTCAAATTGTATTATTACCTCATTTTTATACCATGTAATAATAAAAAAGTAACTAAGTCTAACGGTGCATATGCGTTTTGGTGGGTGAAAACTGTTTCTACAAAATTAGTTAGTATTTCTTTTCTATTTCTAAGAACAATATTTCTATATATATTCTCCTTTTTGTTTTAGGGCTGTCACTAGAACAACAACGGAGTTATAACCATTTCTAAGGAAAACACTCGTTAGCTTTAAAACAAGCTAATTGCACTTGACTGCAATTGATATATTGTCGTGTAAATAAGCGTAGGGGTTAAACTAGACCTCGTTAAGCTCCGTCAGAAATTAAATCAGAGAAAAACAGAAATAGCATTTATATTTAGCTCTATCTAAGGGATATCCCCCTTACAAAAATTAATTATTTACTTTGGAAGATATCGATAATTGAATTCCAAAGATTATAAACCCATTAAAACTTTTATCAATCATTCGAAAGGATTCACAGACAAATTGAAAAAAAATAAGATGTTTTAAAACATTTGAAATGCCAGAAGTTAATTAAAACTTAATGAAATGTTTACAGCATTTTGATTAAGGAAAAGATGAGATTTGTTTGGGTGGTAGGATGAAAATATACAAATGTACTTACTGCATAGTAGTAGAATTCCAAGGGACGACAGAAGAAGGGGTAGTTTTCTGGTGAGTGACATCATTTTTGGAACTTTTACTGACGGTCGTGGTCCATTTCGTTGAAGGCTATCACATTTTATTTTTCTCGTTTATTTGAGAAAACTTTTTTAATATTTTTAAAATTAATGTTTTGATATTTTCACTTTAATATTACACTTTTTTGTAGCCTGATTGATTATGGAAGGAAACACAAAATTTTAAATCACCAACTTTAAATTGTTTATCATTAATTATAAAAACAGCACTTTTTTTTCTCATAAATTTTGTCGATTAACAAATATATTTAAAAGATATAAGAGGACCAGCGCAAAATTATAGGGCACACATGGATAAAATAATTACTTTTAATAATATACTTACCATAATGAATATCAGAAATTTGAATCTCTCTAAATCTGACTTACTAATAAAAGAAATACTTACACTTACTTATAATATAGAATAAAAATAATTTGCTGATATAATAATATTTTATTATGGGTAGGTATTTTATGACATGTTTGAATTCTTGTCACATCAGTTCTAATTTTGAAAATAGGTTATTATATAAAATAATTTTCTGTTAACATATTAATATTAAAGGTAGGTATGAATGACTCTTTAACTCAAAAGACATTCAAGTTCATTAAACCTGAGTTACTTTCACAGACAAACTCACTATTAGCATTTTTGATGACGCTCAAATTACTATTTTTGATGACGATTGATGCTTATTCTTAAACCAGCATTAAAGAACTGATACGAATGAAATAACGATTGTAATGACGATTGAAATGGCGATTGAAGTGTCGACGGAAATGATAATTGAAATTACGATTTAAATAAAGATTGAAATGTTGAGATTGAATTTATGATTGAAATGATTGATTGAAATTATATAAGAAATTACGATTGAGATTACGGTTAACATTACGATTGAAATTACATTAGAAAATAAGATTTAAATCTCGTTTGAAATTACGAAAGATATGGCGCTTGAAATTATGATTGAAATCACGATTGAAAAGACTATTTAAATTACAATTGAAAGTACATTATTAGAAATTAAGACCCAAAATAAGATTGAAATGACTTGAAATTACGATTGAAAGTATTTTAGAAATTAATACTGAAAATAAGATTGAAATCACAATTGAAATGATGATTGAAATTACGATTGAAATTACGACGGAAAGACGAATTGAAAAGAATGCGCTTGAATTGAAGTGACCAGATCTGATGAACCTTAAAATTGACTGATTAATTTATCTTTCATTTTTAACATGTTTTTAGACATGTTCATGTAAGCGTTTTTGCCGGGTAGTAACTATTCAGCAATCGTTCAAACTGAAGCAGCGTTGAAAAAAATATTAGGTTCATACCTTACCTTTAGCAAAGGTAGAAAAAACCAAGCGCCTTTGTGCTTTATCATTCGTTTAGATTCAAGTCACCCTTATTAACAATTCGTCGCAGTGAAACATAAATCGAATAAAATTTACAATTCCCAGGCGGTCACCCATTACATAAATACACCGCTTATTGCGATTATTCTTGGTTCTGCTTATCGAATGAATTTCGATGTAGGAATTACTAGGTGGGCTAGGAAAAAATGCATGGTGTGAAAGAATAGACGTAAATAGTATGATATTATTTACAATTTGTGGTGGTACTTTTCAATGCATGTAGGTAAAGTGTTATTGATAGTTTGAAATCCTATCGTATATCAAATATATTCAAATCTCATGAAAATTTTAGCAATATGTTTGAAACTTCGTTGTAATGTTTGATTTCGCTATCACCAAATTGTTTATTTTATCATTATCTAGAATTTAAGTGGAAGGACATTGTTATTCCCTGCTCGAAAGCAAAAACCTATTTGTATCTTATAATCAGTATCGTGACTTGTTGTTATTTAGTTATTCGATTTGCTATAATGGTTCGTAAGTTTGTGATGTATCGGTTGGTCACATAATTTTTAAATCCTTCAACTGATATCGTTAGTTATACGAAGTTTTGTGGTATCTCAACAGATGTCAGTTAAGTATTATTTTGGAAGAGTATCCATCTATCATCGTTCGTGTCTAATGTACGAACGGTCACGATGATAGCCGAAGGCATCTGGTAGTCGGTAGACGTGCGCGTCTCTCAGTCTACAGCAACAAAATGACTCAGAGTCACTAGAGTAAGGACGTCTGGTCCAGTTAAATATTAATCATAAACTTTATGATAAGGTAAATAAGGTAGCTTGTAATCTCAGTGAATCTCGACCTTATTTGGAGGTTCCCATTGCCTTAATCATTGGGATTCACAGAGGCTGCAAAGTTTATTGGAAAAATCATTTGTTCTCGTGATTTCAACTACAAATACAATATTTCCTCCTCTTTGATAAATGAAACAAGAAAAATATTTTTATTTAAACATAATTTTATGAACCAACACAGTTTGGCAATAGTTATCTGAAATCTTTTATCAAGTTCAGATTGCATGATTAAAGTATTAGAATTACATGATGTTGTTGATTAAATATCTGAAAGGTAGATTACCTACGTTAACACCGCTAAGTGAGAAGTTTTAAGGTAGCACATCACCTACGAGAGGATTGCCCAAGATAACGTGTGGAGAAATAACGTTAGGGTAGCTTTTGTAGGGAAAATTAAGCTTTTAGAAATTCACTATACTGTGATACATAACTGTTATTATCGTGATTAATTTTTGGGTTACTACGCCGTATTGCGCTTCCTGTTTCTTTAGCCATAGTTTCGGACAACGTTACACTACACGTCTGCTCTTGCAGTGTCCTAACAGGCAACTCCTTACAATAACAAGACTCCACCATCGATTCTGCCCTGGTGATGGACACACGTTGGTTAAAAAAAGTCAGGAGAGGAAAGAAAGGAGGGGACGTAAAATGACATAATAACCCAAAAAATATTCACGATAATACTGTGTAGGAAAAAAATATCCACAATGCGATAGTCTTTTAGACTAGCTCTTCAGTTTTAAAATATTTTTATGAAAAGTTTGTTCCTAAGCAGGCTTAAGTCGCCAAAAGCATACATGTTCAGTTGAGGTAACAACTTTGAATCATTGAAATAGAGCACACAAATTGAGATTGACGTGAATTATGAGGACAAGTTTTTTATTGTTTTCAAGTTTAATTTGCAGAAATCCAATTTAATCCAACTCTTAAAATGCACGCATTAAAAGATGAACTTATTTTTCTAGAAATATTTAGATGACGCAGATTGAAAGAGAAAAAAAACTTCACATTTAATTCATTTCATTGGATTTATTGTCCTTTACAGCATTACAAATTTCCATGAGCGGTATAATAATATGATGTATTCGCTTGGTGCATTTTGCTGACTGTTACTCGCTAACGTAATTAAAAACCCTTTCATTTTAATCACATAATTATGTAAGTATAATTATTGCATGTATGTAGCAGACTACAAAATGCTCAAATGGTTTAATATCATAGCTCTTAAGGGTTGGAGAACTCGTCCAAAATGTTGTGGAACAATGTTTAGAACATTCAAAGTTACGACTTTGAGTAAAGCTCTCACACGTCTGTTTGCCGGAATGCATAATTAATAATTCCACACAACTCAGTTCTTAAGAATTCATAAGACATAAAGTTGCTTGCTAACGAGTTCTCTTGTACAGGAGTCATTAAATTGTGAAATCTACATTTTCTCCCCTCACTATTCTGGCAAGTTGATACGGGAATGTTGGAAAAGAATTGAGAAAATTCTTTTTAAATCCACCAAACGTATCTTTCGGGATTTCGTGTATTCGTATACAGCTCAAGAAAAAATATGTCAACTCAAAGAAATAAATTATTGCCTTTCTCTGAGCGGGATTTCGGTTTTCGCCTATTCACGGTTTATTTGACTTTCACAAAAGGTTATTTTTTAAACACAAATAATAAATAACTGTTAAGTTTTTGTACACATCGTCCTTAAACTGGCGTCTCGTAAATAAAGTATGAGATAGCTCGTTTCTCTTAGATACGATTATCTTCACGTGCCTACGTCATGTCGGTTACAAACAATCATCTATAAAACTTTAAGGCTTTGCTGGTTCCGGGAAGTTGTCAAATAAAAGATTTTAAAAGAAACAGAAACAGCCAACTGTTACCAACCGTCTGGAGTCAGTGATACTATGGCATTCCCAATCGGGGTTTGTTGTGGGTATGGGTACCGCCGCCACACCGTTTATTGGATAACACCCCTGCATAGGTCATTCTAAGTGGTTTGCTTTGTTTGGTGACTTAACAGGGATGTCGGAATCATGGGGTAAGGTTTGTCTCGGTCCCTCAAGCGTGTGGGTGGGTTCGGGAGAGACTGGTTGAGTTTAACCTCTCCAGCAGGACTCTCTTCACCCATCACCTTGCATCGCAGTGGGTGTTGACACGTTGACCTCGAGGTTCCTAACCACCCAACATACCTTCGACGGCTGGCGTGATCTATCGGTAAGACTCTTGACTCGCAATCCGAAGGTCGCGGGATCGAATCCCGGCATGGCAAATAAATTTGATCGATTTGTGTTATTTCACAATTAATTAATTAAAAATAATATTAAAGTATATTTCCGGCACGTTCCAGGGTGGAAAATACTCTCAATATCGTCCTGATGTAAGACCACCATTCAGAATTGAAACGTTGTTTGAAATGGCTTTAGCCGTGTTTAGTGTCCAGATCTGAATAGCCAGGCACTTCCCCACCTTCCTCTTTCCCATTTCCTTCCCCTCCCCACTACCTTCAGCCTCACAACATACCCCAATTGGGATGCCATGGTCTCACTGGCTCCAGACGGAAGCAGTTGGGACTCTCGTGCGGTATTCATATAAAAAAATACCTATTTTCTTCCCAAAATTTCCCCTCGTTTGTTTTCTTAAAAGGACCCCCCACGTAGCATCTCCAAAGATGACGTGGGCCCTGAGGGATAAAAAATCACAATGTTTTCCTTGATACTCCCGAGTACTCCCGAGACTCTCTATTATTTTTACTTACCACGGCAGTTTTCTGATCTGGTCACCAACATGGCTAAAGCCATTTCATGCAATGATTCGATTGTCAATGGCGGTCTTTCACAAGGACAATATTAAAAGCATGTACCACGCTGGAACTTGACACAAATATATGTACTACACCAATATAATTTTAAATTAATATATTTTAAAATAACACAAATTAATCCAATGCCAAGATTTGAGCTCGCTACCTCCGGATTCATAGTCAAGGATCACAACAACTTAACCAGAGGTTTTGTTTTACTTTAGATTAAAAAAAATTGAAATAATGTCTATGTAGGAATTGCTAGACGTGATTGATTAGTCAAGAGTTGCGTAACATATAGTTAAAATATTCATCTTTCGAAAGATCCAATCAAAAGGGACACACTTCAATGTAAATCAGATTTAGTAAAGTTTCAATTTCACTCCGATATGATGTCAGTTTGATTGTAAAGCTTTGTTTACAAAGAGCACGTCGTACACAAAGCTAGACTTGTATAATCACTAAAATAATGAGGCTTCAATAATGATATCTGTAGGCATATTTGATGACAGAAACCGAGTTTTCATATTTTAATTGTAAGGTTAGGTAGCAAAGGAAGATTTCTGAAACAGAAGTCTAAATTTCAACACTGCTTTACCGCTGTTATTGGAAATCATTACAATCTTTAGCCTCTCGTGTGATGGTTATTTTATTACTGTAAAGCCTCGATGACATTGAGCGAGTTTACAAGCCACTATCTGGGAAATTCACTATCTGTTAGTAAACTCGCTCAGTGTCTTCGTATTACTTGCTAACTAGCAGATTGTGGACAATCTACGAAAAAAGTAGAAAGGTGGTCAACTTTACTCGCTACTCGCTGGTGTTTGCCTAAAGATGGCGGCCCACCAACACCTGATTTCATCTGTCAGAATTAGTTCGGGCGGGAGCCGTTTTTGGCTACAGTGTGACACTAGCAGTGAGCTGTCAGTTTCCTACAAAATGTCGACAGAACTAGTTAGAGCGTGAGTCGCAGTATTTTAGCTCGTATTATCAAAAAGGAGTTAAAAAGGAAAGCTAAATGGCACGGAAAAGTGTGGGTAAAATCCTGGGTGGAAAGATGTAAGAAACATGTGTTTTCAACTCGTTAGGTAGTTCGCTACTTAGCGATTGGACAGTTTTGTGTGTCATCATGACAATCTCACTCGCCGATTCACCCGCTTTTAAACAAATAATAGCTTGTAAACTAGCTTAATGTAATTGAGGCTTATGATTAAAAACGTGTTGTATTGCTTGCATCTTTACAGTTTAAGCACATATTAAAACCACCTTCAGTTCACAGTACGCAAAAAAAACTTCTCATTAAAAATAGTTGTGTAAACGACATTGTAATATCTGTAGATCAAAGCAATTTAATAAGCTTTTTGGACCATCAAATATTCCAAACATCTGTTGAATTGATCTACCATTTTCCAATTTCTAAATACTTTTTTTAATCAATTAAGAAGTCAAAATATCTTTTGTTAACTGGCGAGCCACAGGCGATCAGTTTTGGGAAAACCTGTTTTAATCGATAAACGTACAAAACATACAAGTGGTATTTATTGTTATAAAGTTTAATTTGTAGAACTCCATTTTAATTTTTTATTTCTTTTATACATTCAATAATTTTATTATTAAATTTATAAAAACAGTTTATTTAAAAACAAGTTCTAATATGTAATTATTATTACGCGTGACAGCTGTTTTGCCTTCTGAAGGCATTATCAAACTTTGGTCATGCCACCTACAGATGAGGTATTTATGTTATTTCTAGATAGGAGTAAACTGACTGAAAGTTTTATGGTTATTACCCTATTTAAAGTTTCCCCAATTACTTGAATTGTTTAAATTCGACTGAAGGTCATTATGTGCTCTAATCATCACCACAACATAGGCAAGTGTTTAGCATGGTGGTCGAAAAATCCCCAATTCATGTAACAAATAATAAAGAAAACTTAAAAACTTAAAAAAAAAAAAAAAACTGCTACTTCTCTTTCAGCTGCAAATATGCTAGTTCAGAAAGCTTCCCCTTTAAGACGCTGCAATCAATTTGGAGCACGTTCATTGTAGTTTAACGAGGTTGCCGGTAAAAGGTTTTGCCTACAAAAATAACATCGCGTTATAAGTTAGTTGCCAAGCAATAAAATTACCCGCTAGTGCCAGCCAAGCGCGCTAGCCAAGAGAAATAACGTTGAAAGCTTTCAATTTCTGGCTGCAAGGGGTGTAAGAATTCGTCTTGAGGGAATATGCTAAGGGTTGCGAATGTTGCTTACTATTTATGTTGCTAAACCACTGAAACTACCACAAGATTGTAATTAATAGTTGCGAAGATTCATATAATTCAAAATGTTTACGTGCGATGTATGTCGATGATGGTTTTAAGAGAATATGAACAGTTTTGTCAAAAAATATTTATAAATAAATAAGGGCACATCGAGAGAGACTTTAATAAAACGATTTACATACAAAGAAAGGTTAAAAAGACATTTTCATTTTTTAAGTCAGTTAACAAATCGTCGCCTCAGTTCTTATTTATTCAACAGGTCATTAAAAAATTGACAGTAGGAGAAGGTTTTCTTTCATTACTTCAATGAGACAATGAAAAGTGTTTAGGATAAAGCCATTTCCTTAAAGCTAAAGGTCTCATTAGTTTGAATATTTCTTAGTTAAGTAATAAAGTATAATAAATTTAACTTTATTTTTAATTTTAAAGTGGAGATTGAACAAAAACTAAAATAAGTGGAGATTGAACAAAAACTGAAATGGTCTATTGGACAAATAAGAACTGAGGCAACGAAAGATTACTTGTTCGAGGGATATTATGGTTTAACCTATTGTATGCCGAAACCTATTGTCGGATTTAATATTTAAAGAAAAAGTTTATCACGAACATGGCACTAGATTTAGTAAAAATGAGGGTTTGTCCCTTCAGAAAATTATAAATAAATACGGGCAACGGACATTCACTTATTTTTAACCCACTATATTTGATAAGATGCTAATGAACATAAAAATCAAATCCAATTGCACCACCGATCTCAAAAAAAAAGTTAAAAAATGGCTAATGGATCAAAACTTTTTATATTAATATTGTTTGTAATCTTATATATATAAATATGCCTCTCAGTAATTGTGTTATATCTGTCTGTCTGTTAAAACTGTGTTATATCTGTTAGACTGTATATTTTATGCCTTTGTATTGTAGTTACTTTGAAGTTATTCTTCTCTTAATATTTTGCTATTTTGGTTTCTTGTGCTTTAATGTTTTATTAATATTGTTAAACTGACCTCCTGAAAAACTGATTTGGCAGTTTAGCGGGTGCTTGAAATAAAAATAATAAAAAAAATTTAAAAAAAAATAAAAAAGAGTTCATTATTAAGTTTAAAAAGCGAAATATGTAAATCTTTAATCTCAAAATTCGGCTTTCAGATGGGAAAAGGAGGTTTTTTGAAATCTGATATATATATATAGTCATCTTTCTCTTGTTTTAAAGGTCTAGTGTGCAAAATTTCATCAATCTCGAAATAAATCTATTGTATTATTTTGAGAACAAAGCGCGCCGCCGCAGACACTCTTATTTCTATATGAATAGATTACATTATAAGTAGGTGTACACGTAGGTTATTATATTATTCTTAGAACAAAGCTTTTCTTCTGCGCCGCCACAAACACCCTTATTTATACATGAATAGATTATATTATAAGTAGGTGTGTTTACTTAGGTAGCCAGCCTGTTTATTTGATATAACATGAAACACTGTATCAGTTTTTTCTTCCATCTAAATTCCAAGATTTTTCTTTTGTAGGTAAGTACTTAAATGTATAATATACTGAACTAGATTTTAAAAACCTTTCGCTTTATTTTTTCAGATTCAGAGGAATGTTTTCATTCTGCGAAAAGAAAATTTTGATAATATCAGAGAAATTTTCCGACCGTCTTTCCATAAATTTTCTAATAATCGAAAGAGTCTTAGATCTAAAAAGCAAAATTTGAAGAAATATTTTTCAGTTGCCAGGTAGAAACAATGCCTCTATTTCTAAATTAATGAAAAAATAACTTCACTCTCTAAATTCAAATTATATTTATAAAAATGTTTGAAAAAATCCTTTTTTCTTTTTGATTCGAGCAATTTAAAAATAATTTATACGATAATTACACTGGTATTTTTTAAATTAGCTCCACAAAGGAGGCCCTGGGGAAAAAAAATCCCTCAGGGCCTATGTCATCTTTATGTGGGTGGTCTTTTTAAGGAAAGAAAGGAGGGGAAGTTCTGGAAAGGAAAAAGGTTATTTTTAATGTGAATTTCTTACAAGAGTCCCACCTGCTCTCGTCTGGAGCCAGTGAGACTATAGCATCCCCAATTGGGGTATGTTGTAAAGTTGAAGGTAGTGGGGAGAGGAGGCAGATGGGGAAGAGGAACGTGAAAAAGTACCTGGCTATTGAAATCTGGTCACCAACGTGCCTAAAGCCATTTCAAGCCCAAGTTATGAGGGGTGGATAGGAATCTGGGGGTCAATGTGTCTAGGAGTGACGGACGACTTCAACAAGGCGATGGGTCGAGTGAGTCCGACTGTGAGATCTAAGTTAGGTCTCCCTCGACAAATCGTAGATGAGCAAACGGATTAGCCGCCAAGACCTAGGCAAACCTCACCCCATGAACCCGGACACCCCTGCTAGTTACCAAAGTTACCAAACTATGCGAGCCACTTGAGGTGACCTAATCCAATAAACGGTTCCCAAGGCGGTGGTACCCAACTCGTTAGAATGAATTGGGATCCAAGTGCATTTTTATTAAATTATCTCTAACGCAACATTTTGCTACTAAGGTTACTATTTTTTCTAGTATCTTACTTATTGAAGAAAGTTTATCCAACTTACTAAAGAAACTGTTAAGAGGACTATGGTCTTACGAGTTAAAATTGTTTCGAAAACATTTTCCCGGCGAATAATATCTACAAAGGTTGAAAGGTAGAAACAGTTCCGAGTTTTATTGTTAGTATTATGCTACTGGGAGCTCATTAATATTTTTTTCTGTTTTTACAACGGAATTGAAATGTAAAAACTTTGTAGGAAATTAACTTAGAAAAGGAAGAGTTCTTTTCATCCATTTCTGTTTACTATCTCAACTAATCAAGCGTAATACTTTGAGCAAAAAATAACAACATCATAAAACAGTCGAATAAAATAATGTTTTTGGTAGAAGTAAAAAAATACAGAAAAGAGAAATTCTGAATTTTTTTCAAATACTTGGTACAGGCAACTGATATATTTGTATATACTATCTTAACGATCGAAAGGCAATATTTGTTCTACCGGTAGTTCAGAGAAAGGAGTTTCTTACCCTACCCCAAAATAACCCCTCCCACTACCCACTACCCCCACCTAATAAAATTTGATCATTTTTGTACTTGTATAGAATTTTAAAGCTAGTTTTAAGTTTGCCAGTGAATGACACGAAAATGTTTGCAAAAATTAAAAAAAAAATTAAGTAACAAATGTCCACAGAAAACAAAACTTTTCAAAACAAAATGTCTAGAAATTGTAACGTAGTTAAATCCCAAGAAGTACAAAAAATTGGTTTACAACTCAAAACATAGTCTGCAAAGACCGTAATTAAAAAAAAATAAAACTGTTTAAATACGTAGGTTTTTTTTTCTACATTTGCCCACAAATAATTGGCCTCAGGGCCTATGTCATCTTCGGGCATGCTGTGTGGAAGGTCTTTTTAGGAAAAGGGGGTCAATTTGTCCAGGAGTAACAGACGTATGAATCTATCCCTAACAAGGCGTTGCAAGGCCAAATGTTGCGAGGGAGTCTTGCTGGAGAGGTCAAAAGATCTCCTTTAACCAGTCCCTCCCGATACGAGCTGCCATGCAGTAGGTGGGCAGACGCATCCGCCACCAAGATCCTGACAAACCTCATCCCGTGAACTCGGGCACCCCTGCTAAGTCACTTGTAGAGAACCACTTGGAGTAATCGAGGGGTTGGTTATCCAATAAATGGTTCCCGGGCGTCGGTAGATACCCACACCGACCACCCAAATTAAAGATAATTAATTAATTAGTTAAGTTCAGTTAGAATCTAACCGTTAGATTATCAATTTGGAAGGCGGGAATGGTACTGCCGCACCGGGAACCTTTATTGGATAACCAAGGCCTCTGCCATCGGTCACCCCAAGTAGTTCGCTATGTTTGGTGATTTAGCAGGGGTGCCCGGGTTCATGGGACATTTGTCTAGGTCATGGAGGCGGATGACCAGGACACACTGAACCCCAGATTCCTAGCCACCCCTTAAACCCTTTTCTTTTCCAGAACTCTCCTCTCCTTCCTTTCCTTAAAAAACCCTCCACACAGCATCTCCAAAGATGACTTATGCTCCTGTGCGGAGCCCAAGTTAAAAAAAGGAGCTATTTTCAATTTTTTTTTTCATAGCTTTTAATGACTTTTCAAAGAGGTGTTGAGTTGAGTTAATTCTGAGATGTCATAGAACCCAGAGAAAGAGACTCTGAAAAACTAGCGTCTTTGACTCGGTTGTCAGATGAATTACAAACTTCTTTATTTTCTCCTCTCCTACAAAACGGGTATCATCACGGCTCACTTCATTCCTTCCTTTCCTCCTAAAGATCTTCCATATAGCATCCCCACAGATGACAAAGGAGTGTGTGGAGTTATTTTTTAATTTGACATAAATCAAAGAAAACAGTGTAGACACATTGCAGACTAGCAATAACGTTTTGTTTTGCAAAAGTAATATACTTTTTAGCCCACTTGTGACAAAGCAATTTGACAAACCACTTTATTTTCTTTGAACATATATTTAAACACCGTTTCATTTTTTAAATAGAAAACAGTTTGCAAAGATTACAACAAGTATTACTATTTGATAAATACCGGTATAACTGACCCCTCCGCCCAACCACTATAAAGTATGCGGGGGTTGGAACTTGCCACGTGTTAGGAGATCTGTTTCTCATCATCCCTTAGCAACCCCTCATCTCTCCCCCTAGGGAAGGCAGAGAGGGAGAGGGTAGAAACATCACCACTGTCAGCCGTTTTATGTGAGTAATCATTTCGAGGTGCTGAGTGAAAAATGCACGATTTTCAACGAAATTGGCTCTAAGATCAATTTGTTATCCTTAAAAATAAAATATTCTTACTTGTAAAATATTTTTTTCGGCATTGACTTGGCACTTGAGTAAGCTGTTTTGTCGTGAAGGAAATTTTCTTTATATTATTATGTTGTGCATTGCTTTTTTTTATTTAATTAAAATAAAATTTGATAAATTTATTATCAAGTTCTGCAAGTATTTTTGTTAAAGCAGACTATTTTCAAAATGTGGTTAAACCACTTTCAGACGACATATTTATACGAATCTGAATGTCAACATTTGAAGGTGTCTTAATTGATTTATTACCGATTAAACCAAGTTGCTCAGAAACATGTTTCAAAAACTACGTTTTAAAGGATATTTTTTTTTAACAAATCATTGATTTAATGTACCTACATAAAGGATTAAAAATTTTGCACCCAAACACAACGGGTTTACAATTAGATAATTTTAAAATTTTATAATTTGAAATAGTGTTAAAAGTCAATTAAATATTATTAATATCCAAATGTATTTTTAAAAATAGCCATATTTTAAATTTATTTTCATATTAATACTTGCATTTATAATAATTTGTTTTGTTATTGAGACTTTCTATTACATATTTTGTTTGTTTTAAAAGTTTTTATTATATAAGTGCAATTTTTACACATTCCAATACAATTTTTATATTTCAATATACATAATTGTTTGTTATGGTATATTTAAGTAATTAATCACTTATCCCTTTAATATTTGGCCTATAATTCTTATTTGTCTATACTTTTTAGTCTTTTCTTATTTTTTAAAATTAATCTTAACCTGACGGAAAACGTTAATATATTGTGGTGGTTTTACAAAGTTATTTGTTTTCATTTAATATGCATATGAATTCATATTTAATTTTTGAATATAATTTATGCATGTATAAATGATTTTTTTATAAATATAATATTGATGGTTTTTTTATAAATATATTTATAAATATAAGCCAGATGGCAAGCCAGAGATGAAATATGCTAATTACCCGCCTCGGAACAGTCTTTGTCTAGTGAGGAGGGTAAGGAATATCATTTATGGAAATCAAAAATAACAATTATTTGAGATGGCCATTGCCGTGGTTAGTGAACAGATCTGAAGAGCCAGATACCTATTTCAACCCTTCAACCTTCCCTATCTTTACCCATCTCCTGTTCCTCTCGACTCTTTTTGTCTCACTGCATATCGTAATTGAGGACGCCGCAGTTCTACTTCCTCCGGCGGTTTGCAGTATAGCATAATGATAATAATATAATAATAACGTAATACTCATATAGCGCAGTTTTGCGTTATTTCACTTCAAGTGCGCTCAGCTGTAATAAACTTAAGAGAAATCCTATAGTATTCCTTACAAGTCCTTAAAAAATTGATTATATAATATGAAACAAAAAATATACAGTATTTACAAAGCAATGCCAAGAGAATAAAATTAACAACAACTGTGTTGTTTTAGCACAGGACAATAGACAATGATAAACAAAAATGGTGCCCTTAAACAAGAATCATTAGAAGTAAAATTAAAAAAAAAAAAAAAATTGTAGTACTTTATATCATTCCAATAGTTATAAATACATTGGGATTTCACTGTCATATATAAGTTTATAAATTTGTAATTTCTAAATACTTAGTAAATGTTTAAACATTATAGTTAAAAACTATATTTTTTAAATACTATATTTTCAATTATAAAACTGTAAATGCTCTCCGTAATGACCTGGAAAGAGTCTCAACCTTGCGATTTCTCATAAGAAACCATTCACTTTTCTGAATGCAATTATTAATTTTCTCCAAATCAAACTTAGAATAATCGCAACTTTTGCGACTCTTTCAAGGACATAAAGATTCTATTCCTACGCTCAGGATGCAATTTTTAATGTTCTCAATAGTTATTTGGACAGTTAAGAATATTATGAACTAAAAATGCAATTTGCCTATCCTGAAACGGGAATCCTTCCCAGTTGGATAGACAAAGTACCATTTTGTATTGTTTCGTTTTGAAATATGTATGTATATAAATAAATAAATATAAATAAATAAATAAATTAATAAAAAAATATATATAATATAGAACAGGAAGCAGTTTACATTAGAAATTCGGAGTGCACATTAAACATAAAATTACAGTAAGGTGATAACCGAAACCAAACAATTAACGGAAACTTGAGGAACATGGCTTATTAGAGTATATTGAAAAGGAGTTAAGATTCATGAAAGGTATAATTTTTTAAATAAGTTTGTTTTTAAAGCCCGTTTAAATTCAGCCAAGTTTTGGATATTAGTAAGAGCTGAGGGAAGTTTATTCCAAATGAGCAGGCCAGTTACACGAAAAGATCGATCACAGTAAAAGGCTCGATTTGACATTGAAGTTTGATAAAACTATTAGTTAATCTAGATCTAGCATAGGAGTGTAAATGAATACATAAATCAAACGCACAACTAAATGGTCAATAGCAAAACTTATCATTGTTCTTAACCATAATCAGGTTTCAAATAAATCATTTTCCAATTACCGCCCAGAGTCGACAAAATCGACTAAATCAATTGTTTTCTAAAAGCAATTACAGGATAACCGGTTCGATAAACGGTTGGATATCTTCATAGATACCAGGTGCCACGTGAGTACAGTGCACTCCCAAGGTTCTTTTGAACCATAGAGGTCATACGGGTGAACTGCGGAACTTTTCTGGCTCTATTAAAGAAAGTCATTCACTTTTAAAATATGCTTGGAACGTTAAGTATTTAAGCTCTATGAAGTGAGTTTAACTTATTTATTTTTTTATTTATTTATTTATTGAAACAAAATACATATACATTATAAACAAATACTTTGACTGTCCAACTAGGAGATTTCCCGTTTTAGGACAGTCAAATTTCCTGGTTTAGTTCACATTAGGTAGTTGTTGTTTTTTGTAAAACATAATATTGTATCTAATAATTACAAATGTAAACATCATTTCAAGTACAATGTTATAAAGGCCGTAAAGCAGTTAAATATAGTGATAGTTGTAAAAGTACTGAGAAAAGTTACAAAGTTTAAATAAATAAAATGATTATATTAAAACTATAAAGAAAACCAAAATATAAACTCATTGTTTTGTGAACAGAAAATAAAAACTAAATCTTAAAAATAAAAGCTTAATCTTAAAAATAAAAACTAAATCTTTCATCGATATATTTCCTATCCGAATGTTCAAACAGGAAATATATCGAAGTTTTTTCATTTTTTTATTTTTAAATTGTTTTTAAGAAAATATACGATAGGTTTGAGAAGAGGCAATCTCATTATTTTTATGTATTAATAATTTCATGATCTATCTTATATTTTAATAAAAAAGTATATAAATATATATATATAATAATAAAAATAATTTAAACAGTAAAGTGAATGAGAGATATCGAAGAGTTCTTCTCCGTAACTGAAAATTGAGAAAGATTATAAGTCTGATAGTACTAGTAATATAATTCTGATAGGAATAAATAGTTCTATAATTCTCACAGTGTTTATTACATTGGAATCTCAATCAAAACCATATCATGGAAAAAAAAGAAGGCAGGAATCGTTATCATTTGAAAAAAAAAAATAAATAAATCATAGAAATGACATATTTGCATAATGCTTTCGTACACAATAGCAAAAAAAGAATAAATAAAAATATAAATATATATTCCAGTTATTTTAACCTGTTTGTTGTTAAATTGATAATTTTGTTTATGTTGCCATCTGTTAAATTATTAAAAATTATATTACACACAGTCTTGTTAAATTTCAATATATTATCAATGATACAAATAGTAACTTTAATCTAATTATACACATTTATATAAAAAAAAATACATTCATTAGCTAATTGAATTATATTAAAATACAATAACCTTGAGCATAACTGAATTATATTAAAATACAATAACCTTGCCATAAGGACTTGGTGTACATGGTCAATGGACTTATTATCCTTACTACAAGGGCAGCTCGTGTACAGGGGTCAACAGTCATAATCTAGACTTCAAAATAAAGTTATTAGTCATAACAGAACTAATGAGACCCTCAAAATACGACGGTAAAAACAATGCATTAAATCTTGGCCGGATTGTCTAATTAACAATAAATAGCGTAAAATAATATTATGCTGTTCACCCGAGCATATACAAAGCTCTCACGAATTTTGTGTTAAAAATACTGATTTCAGTTTTGATTCTGTTCATAACTCAAGTTCAACGTGCCGTCAATACAAGTAATATTATTTTAATTGATTAAATTGTGAAATAACACAAATCCATCAATTAAAGTTTACTTCCGCTTGTCGAGATTGAACCCGCTCCTTCGGATTGCTAGTTGAGAGCCTTACCCCACGACCCCGAAAGCCGTCAGCTATTCCATTACAGTTATTCAATTACGCCGTCAGTTATTAGTTAGCTATTCTTGTGTGAAATCTGGTACAATCAACTCAAATTTGCTTTGAATTAGTGCCATTTTCAGAATTGGAACTGATCGTAGGAAGAATTCAAACAAGCGATAAGGTACTTAACTACACCGGCAATATTTTAATAGAAATTCAATTTAATTGCCCTTTTCTAAATTGGAACTGATTTGCCGAGAAGTGATTGTTTACGGGTTTTCATATAAAAAGGTACCTACATTAAAATGAATTAAAAATATTTAATTTCCGTCATTATTTCAACAGGTTTTCAATATTTTTTTTTGAACTAATTGGTGAAGTTTTTTATAATTTTCTAAAAACTGGTTTCACGATCATAAAAATCTTCCGTCGTGTATGAAAATGAAAAAAAACCAAAGATACTAGAAGGTCGGCTGCCGATTTTATTCTTCGCGTATTTTTTAATTGTTTATGTCTTAATGTCTTCATGAAAAAAAAAATCTTAAAATGTTTTCATGAAAAAAAAAATTTGTTATTTTAGACAAAAAATTTATTAAAAAAACATTCAAATAACATTATTTTTAATTTAAACGCTTAAGTACATATAATGCATTTTAAAAAATCTTCTTAATTTAGACAAAAATTTAATTAAAAAAACATTCAAATAACATTATTTTAATGTCGCAATTTTGATGATGTATGTCGAACCATCAATTTGTATTAACATTCGAAATAAAATTTTAAAATAACGGTACAAGCAAAAGCTAATTTTTCTGACGGCCTAATAAAATAACAATAAAAATCTAAAATGTGATATTGGACTGTCAATGTTCTTTCAACGTTCTGTTATTATTTCATCATTTGCCGGTTGTTACATAGTGCTTGGATTATAAGAGATCTTGAATAGGACTTTCACAAAACTTGAATTTTAACTTTAATAACCCGTCCTTACATTTTCAATACTTTAAGCTACCGTTACGACAATAGTTGGCGGTGTACGCCGGGACTTCAGCTAGTAAAATATATAATTTGTAACGAAAAGCAATCAGAAAACTTCAGATTCGTGTTCTCGTCGATCCTTTATTATTACATTGCATTGTTCTTCCGTAGAAAACACCGCTTCGATCTTAAGGTTGTCTCGGCTAATCCTCCCCCACCGAAGGTTTTTGGTCGCGGACCCCTCCTACAACCCCCTTCTCCCAGCCGCCGGGATAAGCTAGATAAATGACGGCAATGGAAAAAGTTACACCTGTAATTTGCTAATTAAGAGAATGATTCATAGCGGAGTTTTTGTTTCGCAGACAGCTGGAGAAAATTGCAAGGGATATCTAGTACCTTTGACCATTGGCGTGGAATAGATGAGAGAATTGAGATTATTCTCAATGGTACTGATATCAATTGAATGAAAATTTTATTATGCATAATGGAGCAATTTATTTGTATTTTATCAATGAAATTTAAACCACTTGAAGGTGGACTGAAACCCAGACCAATAAATGCTTGTATATTCTGTCATATACTCATTTTGGGGGGATTTACTAAAAGCGTTGTAATTTTTCAAAACTTTATCTTTATATTCGAAAAAACCAAATATGAATGCAATTCAATCCGTGAGAAGTTGGTAGAATGCAGTCAAATTTTCCAGTTTATGTTTTAATGCTGTTTTTTTTAATTACTGTGTTTTCTACATAAGTAAAAAAATATAAATAAATAACTAATAAATATAAAAGAGAGTGTCCCGGTATTGGTTTGTGTGTTTGTTTTTCAGATAAATCTAGAGTTTGATGTTTTTAAAATTTTGCATAAATGACCTTCAAAATAAGAGGAAGGTTGCTGTCTACATTAAATTTCTAAAAACTACCCCCACCCTTCTCTTCACATCCCTTAAAGCAGAATTACGATATTTCTTGATTACATTTTGTGCACTGAACATTCGAAAAAATTGAAAAATAGGACATTGAAGAAGAAGATAACACCAGTAATTTAAGCAAAAATATGAAAGAGAACAAGACACAGAAAAATAAAAAAAGCCAATGGTCGCAACTGGGACACGTCCCGGTTAGACGAGAGGTCTGGGTTCGTGTCCGAGTTGCGACCATTGTCTTTTTCTATTTTTCTGTGTCTTGTTCTCTTTCATATTTTCGTTTAAATTATTGGTGTTAAATTCTTCTTCAATGATATATTACGTTGATGGGAGTAACCTTCAAGTTATAAAAATAGAGTTTTTCTTTAAAAAAATTGAAAAATAAGAGGCTATTTCTGATTTCGAAAAACTCCGTTTAAAACCCATACAATGCCAAGGATTTCAGCTAGTTATATCATAAAAAAACTAAAAATATAGGTAGTTTAGTAAAGAGATTTAAAGAGAGAGAGGGAGACCGTTGATATAATGTTGCAGCGGTTTTCTCTATTTCCCGTAGACATTTCCTTGCAAAAGCTAAAAACATTGATAAAAACTTTATCGCTGAACGTCTTAACTCTGATAATGGGCAATATTTTAAAAACCCCAAATTTTTTTTTGATGATGTGGGGATTTGAAGCCATAACCCATCCGTCTGGAGCAAAAGAAATGTTTATACATTAATTGTTAAATTTAATCATGTACTTGAAATATTTCCTCATTTAAATAATCCCAAAAGGATTTTAAAACTGAAAATCTTTTCAGGGTATCCCTGGAAACTACCCTCGGCCAGCCGTCACATGTCCAGGAAGTCCATTTGGACAGAAGGCGGAAGTTTACGTCAGTCAGGATACAACGCTCCATGGTAGTCCCGGTGCCAGACTTCCGGCGTAAAGAACATGCTACCCATTGTGGGATTATACCCGATTACTAAAGCAAGCAGGGCAATATCTCTCAGCTTGAAAAGCGTGAAGCTCGCTAAAGCGCTGCAGTCAAAGCTTAAGTGCGCATATGATGCTCAAAGGGAATATGATGCATTATGTGGAAGTGGATGATTGGAATTGACAGTGCATTATTGCTGAGGAAAGTCAATTCTACCAGCTTCCATGGACAATATTTTGATATCCAAAGTTATGCCCAAAGTTATCCGATGGCAGAAAATTTTCAACGTCGCAATAGTAACCACCAAAAGTTATTTCCATCTACACCATACGCATCAAGCGCGGTCCCTCTATACATGCTGTGGATGCGGTGCTTCCCTTCCTTTTGAGGTGTATAATAATATTTGTTTTTTATTTATTCAGCATTAAAAAAGCTTTGAGCTTATTTTCTTCTAGCCGTAAACAGAAATAAATAATTCAATTTAACGACACGTCCCAACCTCAGTGGCCAAAAACAACAAAACGCGACGTGCTGACCGGACCGAAATACATAATAACAACACTATTCTCGATGCTAGTGTGTCGAATGTCGTTTAAACTCAACAATACCAAAAACAGTGGATTCTCTGCTCCATTCCGCATCCGCATGTTACAAAAAATTTGATATTTGCGCTTGCGCATTTAATTCTGCCTGCCAAGTTTTGACTTAAGCAGTATACGCATTCGATGGAAGCATCCAACGCGAAGAAAACAAATTTGATGCGCGTAGGCATAATGTACAGAATAGCATAAAATTCGGTACGTTTTAGAGAATTTGTTCGTGCGACCATTTTGACAATTTAGCTTGAATAACGGATGGCCGATTGATACGTTAAATATCTTTCGAATATCTTTTTAATTAATTTAATTTTAGAACTGTAATAATTGATGTGAAGCATAAAGGATTTAAAGAGCTAATTTGACATACTATTTTAGTCAGTAATCGCATCTTGTTCGTGGACTGGTCTGTAGGTATTTATATTTGATGTTAGGTATGTATATACTTCAGCATTCCTTATACAAAACGTCACCGACCACCACTGATGCACGTGATGCTCAAAGGGTATGTGATGCATTGTATTGAAGTGGATAATTGGAAGTAACAATGCATTACTACTGAGAAATATCAATTCTACCAGCACCCTGGGGGCAAAGCTACGATATTCAAAACTTTGCCCCAAGTAACCCTATGGCAGACAAATTTCAGCATCCCGATAGTAACCACAAAAAACTAACTCACTTCATCTATAGGACTGAACTGATAATCCCTCTCAGTATTATCTTTATCAATTTATCCAAAATTTGATGACATCACTAAGAGCTTTCAACTCCTAAGTCAATATTTAAAAATGTTTTACCAACTCCACCAGAATTATGTAAAACAAGAGCTCATTCAGTTTATTTATTTCTTTTTCATTGATCTATAGATACACTAATAATAATAACATATGTTTTTTATTCGCAACGAGTCTTAAACACTTTCAATAAAAATATATATCTACGAATACCTCCCAGCGAAAATTCATTGCATTTTCAAATCCAATTACTAAGTTGTCAGCGGTGGTTTGGACATGTGCTCGGGAAGTCAGTTAAACGACCGCAGAACAAAAATCGAGTTCTGGGAATTTTATCCTCATCTATTTAAATTAACTACGCGTGCCTCGTATAAATTTAATCTGTCAACAAGCAAATTCCATAATGTAAATGATATAAAAATATCAAAATTTGTAAATTGTCCAATTATTAAAAGTACTAATTTTCGTCATTTCTCTCTCAGTAACTCCTGTTCAATGAAATCTAGAAATGCTTTTTCCAACTCATTTTGAATTTGAATGTGTTTTTTGGGATAATTCAAACAAGCTAGAAAATAGGTAAAAGATTAATATTTTAATACCATTTCCAAAATTGGAATTCATTTGTCTAAAATTAAGATTATTCCCTTTGGTGAATTATATTTAGATGAGACATGAAGCTAAAGAAATGGTTCCAATTTTTTTACCTCAAATGAGATCAAATTTATCTACAACATTCCCAACTTTTTTGTTATTTATTTTGGGGTGTTATGCCGTGTTGCGCTACCTCCTTCTTTAGCCAACGTTTCGGACAGCGTTACAGTGTCCATCATCAGGGCAGATGAGTGACACTCATCCCGAAAAATAAATAACAAAAATACTTTTGGCCGTGAAAACCTAAAATCATACCTGACGAACATTCCCAACGTTCTAACGCCGAACGACCAGGTACAACCGAAACCGGTACCCGCGTTCTGCTACGTGCGTAATAATACTGGAACACGTTTCCAAGAGAAATTAGTATGCAGTAGCGCCTTTTTGACTATCAAGTCTGGGTTTTTGCTAGAACGTAATACTTACCATAAACAAAAAAAAATGACATTACAAGATTCAATCTCTTCTAGTTACCCAAATTATAATACATTCGGTCTTATTGTTCTTGTTCCTATTGGTATTGTCAAATACTTGAATGTACTTTCTGACTTCTTTACTTCCCTATAAAACAGCCAGTTTATATTGAAAGTATTAAGTATTTGTCCTAAATAATTATAATTATAAAAACTCTGAGCAAATGAAAATAGATGTTCACAAATGTTTCCTGAAGGCCATTTAGTGTATCCTATTTCGATGATCGACAGTATTACACCCTTCAAGTTTGTTTTTGTTACAAAGAAAGCTTCCTGCGTTTAATTTGAGATGGGAGATGGCAAGGATGAGGGGAGCTTATTCTGTTACTTGGTACTTTGCACAAAGTAATTACTTTTGCGGCGTCACGGGGGCAATTTCGTGCAAGTGTGAAAGTACCCACTACGTACTCTTTACTATTATATTAGAATATATTTAGTTCCTAATTAAAGTGCCAAGTTTCCCAAACTTAAGCTATAATGTTTTAAATAAGATTTTTTAACACGTGTTAATTTGAAGTAAGTTAAGTGGGTATTTCAATGTCATAATAAAATACGTGTTATAATAATGTATGCTCAGAGATCCCAACGTCATGATAGTTTTGTATAATATTTATACGAAAGTAAATTACTAAAAAAAACATAAAACGTTTTGTGTGATTGCATGAGAAATTACAAAATATTTCCAACAAATGATCTGTCGGGCTAATTTCATAACTATAGATAGGCAGGGACACACAGCAATACATTGGGTATGCTGTAGTCCCTCTGGTTCCAGATGGTTGGGAGCAGTTAGAATCCTTAAAAAAAAATCCTAACGTACATCCTTGTACGTTAGCTTGTGTCGCTCTCCATGGAGAGAAAAAAAGCCTTATTTTTAAACGCTTGGGGACTCAAAAGTTGCGTATGATCTGTAGCTATTCGAAAACGTAAAAATAAATTAAATTGGTGTTCACTATTAGCTCGCTAAAATGACCGGAAGTTTTGAAATAAAAATAGATTTCGTGATTTGGGAAAAAAATAAAACAAAGGGTCCATATTTCATTTTTGTAGCTAACTTAATTTTTATTCCATAATTGCAGAACAAAGAACGTAAAAAAAACATTTTTTTTGAAACATTTGTGATGTGTTTGTTAAAAATATAAAAAGGAAAAATTACACCTTTTCTGGATAAAATCCTTTAGATTTACTTGAATTCATAAAATTGTTTCTTTTTTTCGTTTTTGTCAGCTATACACAATTTTTAATAAAAAAACCTTAAATTATTATAAAACATTTAATAACAAACAAACATTAAATTATTGTTAAAAAATATTGATTATCATAATTTAGAAATACATGTTTCGGTTTTCTTCCGATTTTCGATGCATTTGGATCAATCATTATGAAAAAAAATTAAATGCCGTTTTCATTTTCTTTGTAAGACGCAACTGTTGAGATATCAGGCGTTTCTGAATTCAAAAGTTGAAATAATTGATAAACCCTATTGTGCGTACAATTTTCACATAAAAACCTTATTTTGTTAATGTACTACTGTTTCAAGTATTGTCTGTTAGTGAGACTTTCAGAGAGTTCTAACTTTTATAAATTTCAATCGGAAATGATTTCAGCGCAAATTACAAATAATATAGGTAGCAAAATTTGTATTGGAACAACTTGATTCGTATCATATTATTATCTACGTAAGTAGAGTATAAGGTGATAAAATACTTGTAGAACTAGCTGGTTTTATGGAATCCCTTTGTTAAAAAGCCATTAGTTACATCCATTGGCTAAAGCCATTCTTAGTTACAAACGGGTCAGAAAGCGAAATCCCAAAGCGCGCCAAATGATTTCGGCAACTTTCTTGTTGTGACAAGATATTCGGCGAGTGATTTTGAAAAGTTTAAGCGTCACTCAGAGATTTGTTTTATAGTGTGAGATCAAGTGTTGATGAAGATAATATCAACAACTCTTAAGCCGCCGCTACCCGAATTTCTACCGATTTCTTACATATCTCACTTAAACATTTGAAGTTTTTAAACTCTTAAAAAAATATATGTTATTTTTGAGATAATGTCTATATACGCTCTACGCCGAAACGCAAATTATACGAAATTCCCTCGATAGAAAAAAATCGCAAAGTATGCTCCGAAAATTATTAAAAACAAGTATATTTCTATTATTTTACAAGTGAAAATACATTTGTGAAAAAATGCACAATGTTTCTTTAAATGATACTTAGATACCTTCCACGAGATTATCGCTCTATTTTAACCAAGTCA
Organism: Glyphotaelius pellucidus; assembly: GCA_936435175.1. Lineage (NCBI taxonomy): Eukaryota > Metazoa > Arthropoda > Insecta > Trichoptera > Limnephilidae > Glyphotaelius > Glyphotaelius pellucidus. The sequence goes on along the minus strand of OW386551.1, from coordinate 9,219,591 downwards.
TGTTTTGTTAAGCATTTTCGCAATTTTCGCTTTCGTCCAACATTCGTAATTACATATCTCTCCATCTTCTTCTTTTTGAGCCGGGAAGCGCCGCTTTAATGAAGTGTGGGCAGCTGGGACTCGGACCAAGGGGTCCTAGCATAAGCGATCTACAAGGCTTGACAGGATAATTATCGGTAACTTCTCAGCGTTCTCTAAGACAACTGCATATCTCTAACGTACCAACAACAGTTGACGTTGAGTATATTATGAACACTCAGTCATCGTGAACTGTTACTTCTTCGATGAGAAGTTACCGAAAGTTATCCTATCAATCCTTATCGATCGCCCACGCCAGGACTGGTACTCTACCAACCGAACTATTGCCATCTCATTACATTCTGTCATTTTCATTCATCTCATACCTCAGTTTTTTCTGTCCGTGTTATATTTTTATTGTTGAGAATTAGTGTTATTATCTTCTTCAACGATTAAATATTACACTAAGAATTACAATGAGACCATAAGCTTCAATGAATAAAGTTATCTCTAATAAAATAGAATCAACTTGAGCGTTCTCCGGATGTCTTCTCAAAGCACAGGACATCTTTACTTAAGGCGATGGTTCTCGGCTGAAAAAGAAGAAGATGGAGAGATATGTAATTACGAATGTTGGACAGAGCGTGCTAATATTTTAAGTGATACATGCAGCGAAAATGCTTAATAAAACATGACTCCTTTAAAATAGAGCAAAAATCTCGTCAAACGTATCTTAAGTATCATTTAAAGAAACATTGTGAATTTTTTCACAAATATAACTTGTAAAATAATAGAAATAGACTTGTTTTAAATAATTTTCGGAGCATACTTTGCGATTTTTTTCTATCGAGGGAATTTCATATAATTTGCGGAACGTATCTAGATATTATCTTCAAAAATAACATATATTTTTTTAAGAGCTTAAAAACTTCAAATGTTTAAGGGAGATACGTAAGAAATCGGTCGAATTCGGATAGCGAGTAATATAGGCTGTATATAATGATATGATCTGGCGTTATGAAATTATAGAAATTAATATATTATATTTGTTATACGTTTTCTGTAGCTAACAAAAGCGAGTTATAGCTAACGTCAGAAAACAAATCGTTGCCGTGGAAACGATGTTGATATATTTGCGGGAAATTTTATTTCAGGCGTCGTTAATATCTCACTCTGTACATGAAGGGAGCGATAATTGATAAGTGCAAGCGCTACAGTAATTTACCTCTAATACCATGCAAGCAAAGCCGCGGATAAAAGTTAGTAATATTATAAATGAAGGTTATTCAAGAGTGTCAAGATAAAAATGACCCATTTCAAATATTTTATAATCCAGCATAGTTAATTTTGGGCGTTGATGGTGAGCATAGATTTTGGAACCTCTTATGTGTTGGTAATGTGCCCCGGATCCACATTACATGCATTGTCATGTTTTGTTGAATTCTAAAAATGTTTAATGTAAAATGATTTAATTACATCTAGTATTATACATTCACCTTTTTCAGTGTATTTGACTTTCACCCTTGAAGGGTGTTTTAGCCAACGCTCAAAGAAATGTTGAACGATAGGCGAATGTAAATTTTGAGCTGGTTAAAATGTATATATTTTTAAATTACCATATAAATTACGTCTATCTTGAAGCAGGAACCTTTCTAGTGTGACATTCACAACATCCAGGACACGCGAGTAAATAAGTGCTTTTAGACTTTAAAATATTATTTTAATTTAGAGTGGCGCTGATTTTTTTCTTTGTCCACTAAATTCCAAACCACTAACTAATATTTGAAGTTACAATGAGCACAGAAATAAATATAAAAAATAGTTTATTCAAATAAAGGGTAAACATGTTCATACTTCATGTTGATGGTAATTATCTTTATTTTAAACTACCCCGGCTTATTTTTTATTAAATTTAATTAAAATTAAATTTAATATTTTTATTATCAAGTTCCGCAAGTATTTTAGTATGTATTTTTGTTACAGCTGCTTCGGTTTACAAGACCATTTTAAAACTGTGGTTAATCCACTTTTAGGCGACTTATTTATAAGATATCAAATGTCAATTTTTAAAGTGTCTAATTGATTTATTACCAGTTAAACCAATTTGCTGATACACTAATTGAGAGCGTATTATGTGGGGTTCGGAATCTGTTTCCCCAACTAAGTGTTAAGGTTTTCTTAATTGTTTTATAATGACGTTACTGCTGACTCATTTAAGTTCGTGATATTTTCTAGATTTTGTAAATTTGCTTAGTAGTGGGGAATAAATAATTTTCCGTACTTTATTAATTAGCGTTACATTGGGGTCATCCGTAGGGGTCATCCGTTCGTGTATTGATTTCTAATTGTTCAAGCAAATATAATCTAAGACCCTTCCTTTCTATATGCAATGGTTTAGGCTTACTGTTTTTGAGTGGAACGTGATTATTCACTAAAAGATGTTCTGCGAATTTTGAAGAAGTATTGTTATTTAATAAAAACACTTCAACATTAGTGTATTAGCAAATTGGTTTAACCGGTAATAAATCAATATAGACACCTTCAAAAATTGACGTTTAAAATCCTATAAATAAGTCGCCTAACACTGGATTAACCACGGTTTGAAAATGGTCTTGTAAACCGAAATAGCTGTAACAAAAATACATATTAAAATACTTGCAGAACTTGATAATCAAACTATCAAATTTAATTTTAATTAAATAAAAAAATTGAGTTCTAGGAATTAAACACAAAAACAATTAATATACCTTGCTCACTTGAGTTAGCATATTTCAATGGGAAGGAGTTGAAAAGTAAATAGTTAAGTGCTGTTCTCATACATATAACTTTCATGTCAATTACACACAAAAGAAACAATAAACTACATCTGCGCCTTTAAATAATTACATTAGTTTCATTGATACCAAAAGCTTTTCTTTGTTGAATAATACAATTATTTAAAGTTCTGAACTTCGTATACAACCGCCAGAGCAGTGGAAAGCTTTCAGCCTTTGACACAGACTGTACAAGAAGGACCTACCACTTCATAGCAATCGAATTAATTTGGTTTAAAATATCGCATCTATTACTTGTGGACGATTACCATGTCTGATTTTTTAAATATTTTGCAATGTTTTCAAAAAGAGTTAGTTTTAAATACCTGCTGACATCTTTCATTAAAAATTTTAACGAAGGTTTTGAGAAAGTTTTTCAGATTTGTTTAGAAAAGTTTGTCACATCGTTAACCAACGTTTTAATTGGTGTGGAGAATTGAGTGGAGTCTGAAGAACTATGAAATAATGTCACTTTAAATTTTACATGCATACCTATTAATGGCAGGCACATTTGGCAAAAACTTAGCATATTTTTTTTTTTTTTTTAAGTTAATACCGCACAAGAGTCCCAACTGCTCTCGTCTGGAGCCAGTGAGACTATGGCATCCCCAATCGAGGTATGCTGTGAGGTTGAAGGTAGTGGGGACGGGAAGGAGATAGGGAAGAGGAAGGTGGGGTAAGAGGAAGGTAGAGTAAGGAAGTACCTGGCTATTCAGATCTGGTCACTAAACACGGCTAAAGCCATTTCAAGCAACGTTTCAATTCTGAATGGTGGTCTTACACCAGGGCGATACTGATAGTATCTTCCACTCTGGAACGTGCCGCAAATATACTATATATTATTTTTAAATGAATAAATTATGAAATAACACAAATTAATCAAATAAAATTTATTTGCGCACGCCGGGTTCGAACCCGCGACCTTCGGATTGTGAGTCGAGAGTCTTGCCTCGGGACCACGGAGGCCGGCATATACTTTATTTTAAAAAAAAACTCGTTTTAAAGAAATAATTTTTGGCATTTTGATAAAAAAAAATTATTATTATTCAACGACGTTCTAAAAACAACATGAGTTAAGCAATATACTCTAGCCCATTAATTATAAAACAAGAAAAACAATTAAATACAAGCTCATTTTTTCTTAAATTTGAAGCTTAGTTCGCATTACATTTTCTCAATACGTGACATCATACTTTAAGTTTAATTTAGCCTAAAGCAAAGTTATTTTAACAAACCAAACTTGACGTTGGTAGGTATCATATAATTACTCACGTGGAATCAACTCTAAATAATTCGTATTTAATTTGAATGCCTAACAAATTTACTAATTGCCCAGAGTCAGTTTAATTCTGTCATCCCGAAATGAGATAGGCAGAAAGGTTAAAAGGAGTGGATAGGAGAAGGATGTGGTAAAAAGTAAGGTATGGAAGCATCTGACTATTCAGTTTCATTCATTTAACACGGCTAAAGTCATTTCAAACATCGTTTCAATTCTGGATATTGATCTTTCAACAGGGTGAAACTGCGAGTTTGTACCAATCCTTAAAATATTCACTGAATAAAATTGGTTATTTTTCGTACTACGAAGGTCAATCTGTAGAACTAAATATCAAAGCTTTCAGTCAATTTAATGAGGAAGCTTCTGGAAGTTGGAATCTGGTAAAAACGTTTTTAATAAAAGTTTTAAAGTTACTCCAGTAGTTATAAGAGACAATACCCAAACTCGGAAACACTCCCGCTAATTCAATTGAAAGCACCCTCCGAAGTGCAATATTTATGCACCCTTAACTTGTTGCGAAACCGACCCTTGTTTATTCTAGATTGCCTCAAAACTATATTTATTTCTTGGGGAATGTTTTGTAAATGTTGTATTTTACGTGTAAAAATTTTAATGTGTGAATATTGCCTCGAGACAACTCATTCACAATTAGCAGTAAAAAATAGATAATTTCACAACATTACATCCCCGAATGGATGTTTCAAAAATTAACGAATGCTTGCACATTGTCTTCAATGTCTTATCTACGGTACTTTGCATTTTTTTCTTTATGTTTTTTATCTAACAGGGACGCGAATGCTTAAAATACCTCAACTTCAATTAAGTTTAACTTAATTGATTATTTTGACAAACAAAATCTGTTTAATTTAATTAAATCTCGTCTACCTCATTTTCTATAAACACAAAATATATAATATATATTCTAAACGAAAAAGACTTAGGCAACATTGAAACTTTTATTCAATACTCGTAACGTGGAATCTAATCAGTGAGGGGAGGAAACAGGGAAGAAAAATTGGCGCAAAACTACCCTCGCAGATAGAACAATACAATTCAAGTAGTATTGGATATAGTTTCGTCTTCCGAAAGAAATTCTTGCCGAGCCTCGACTTTTATTGAATTCCATGAGGTTCCTTCTCAATTCGAAGTGTGTGAGGAATATAAACGTAACTTTGAAAATATTAGATTTTTTTAAATTAGCAAAAATTCTTCGCAATTTTCGTATTAAATTGTACCAAAATCGGTGTATTTTGTTTTCTGCTATAAATTGCCTAGATTCAATCAGTTATTTTTTTGTAAAGTCTTTCGTTTGGGTAAATGAACAGACAGTAAGACTGATACATTTTTCTTTAAAAATTTGATTTGATTAAACAATATTATCTTCCTGAGAGAAGTTGCCCTTGGAAATTATGTCTTAATTAAATGCTCAGGTAATATATTTGAATTATTTTTTGGGTTATTAGAGCTCGTTCACACACAGCTATAAAATATAAAAGATCATCGCACGCCAAATTACGCTCTCCGCACAATCCCTTCAGACCATTCACACCTAAGCGGTTTAAGCACATATCAACCATATACAATACACATCTTACGGAACCGCTCCAGAGGCGATATGCCAAAAGATAAGCGCCCCCCTCTCCGACGGAAAACAGGAGAGGGGGTCATTGTAATTACGGAACTGCCTAGACCGGTGGATGACAAATGTCAAGTTAACAGATTTCAGCACAAAAAATGTGCATTGCGTTGCCGCTCCCTAATTCATCTGACCTCCTCTCCTACCACAGGAAGAAATATTTGATAGCGTCGTGTGAAAGTAAAAAAGATAAACGCTCGCGGTCCAACAGATATCTGCTCGCAGTTCTATAGCTGTGTGTGAACAACAGATATCTGCTCGCAGTTTTATAGGGCTTCCCTTTTCTGTAAATAACGTTTTGGACAGCGTTTCAGTATCCATTATCAGGGTAGATGTGGACACTGTAACACTGATGATGGTCTAAACTGTAACGCTTTTTGAAACATTGAAACAAAACCCACAATGTCAAATTAATCGCGATAAAACTTTAGGCCGTGAAAATCTCAAATCTTGCCTCAGAAATGATATTGTTTCCATCTTATTTACCCCCTTTCCTATTCTAGTCTCTTCCATATCAAATAATAATTCTTTAATTGATGGGTAATATTCCACTAATTTCACGGGCCTTGGAACCTTGGTTTTCGAGAAGATCTTTTTTTGGCTAAAGATGACCTTCTTGGAAATCTAATCCGTATAGCATTTTCGAAGCTCATTCCGTACTGGTGGTCAATAAAATAAATCTGAAAACCTTATTTTTTTATTTTGATAAATTCAAAAGTTTTCGAGCTGTGCAAATGTTGTACCACCGAAACGAAATGTATTTTTCCTATTACGATCCGAATAAACAGAAATACCTTACAGGACCTTTACAATAACCACCAACTCCTTTTTAATACCTTCTTGGAATTTAGCCACATAAGTAAGGAGTAATGACATTCTCTCTAAAAATATTTTGTTATTTATCGAAGGACAATTTTGTTAAAAGTGTATTGAAGAAGAAACATATTTTTTTATTTCATTTTTTCGTTTTAAAGAAAAGCACATTTCCGGGTTACGAATAACCTAACTTTATTTTAAAATCTCTTACTACCATCACAGTATGAGGAAAATGTTACTCGTGTCGTGATGGAGGACTTTTCTAGCTTAGGAATCGAACTGAATACGCCAGGATGGGATCCTGATGCAATGCCAATTCAGCTATGGATTGGTCATATTACGAATGTATTATGAATTATAAAAATAATGAAGCTGAAAAACGCATTATGCATCGAATGCATGTTGGTAAAATTTAATTTTACAAAATAAAATAGGTACTCACTTTTTTATACGCATTTCGCACAAGAGTCACAATTGCTCCCATCTGGAGCCAGTGAGACTATGGCATCCCCGATTCGGGTATTTAGTGAGGCTGAAGGTAGCGGGGAGGGGAAGGAGATGGTGAGGAGGAAGGTGGGGAAGTACTTGGCTATTCAGATCTGGTCACCAAACACAGCTAAAGTCATTTCAAGCAACATTTCAATTCTGAAGTATGGTCTTAAACTAGGGCGATACTAAGGATTTCGTCCACTCATTGTGAAATAACACAAATTAATCAAACATAATCTATTTGCGCACGCCGGGACATATCCCGAAAACCAAAATCCCAAAGTTCGAAAATCCGTGACCTTGGGATTGCTAGTCGAGAGCATTGCCATCGACCACGGAGGCGAACTTACACACGTTTCCTGTAATTCCTGAACATCGTAAACCCACAATGCCTATAATTATACTATTCTGAATTTAATCGCTTACTTACTAAACAACGCAATATTTTAAACCCAACTAATTTTTCTCACAATTTTTGGCTGCTATCTTTTTGAATGATTAAAAGAACTAAAGAAATTCATTTATTACTCGGTGTCTTGGATACACCTATCCGATTTTTGTTTATATGGGACACCTATTAATTTTTTTAATGCAAGTCTGAATGAATATTTAATTTTATTGAAATAATTTTTATAGATTGTAGCCATCAGTGTCACATTTAATCATTGAAGAAGATGTTATATTAATAAATCTAAACGAAACAAGAAACAGAAAAGACTGTCTGAAAAGTCTAAACTGGGAATCGAACCCACGATCTTTTTATCGGGACAACGTCTCTAACCAATGGGCCATTGTGATGATTTTGTACTTAATTTTATTCGGTCTCATATTTTAATCTCAGAATTAACAATAATAATAATATTATCCTCAACTATTTTCCCGTTATTTTTCGCTGTTAACTTTTTGTATGATTACTAAGTTGGGTATCTATTCATGTTACGTTTAGATTTATAAGAATTATCTTCGTCTTTCTTATGTGATTAAAAAATATTACACTGATGGGATTAACCCATAAAAAGTTATTCAATAAAGTTTTTCCAATAAAATGAAAGTATTATTTGTTTATCGCTTAGCGAAGTTCATTACATTAAAACAGAAAACTTAGTCTAAAAACTTGTGTACATACAATATAATAGAGTATCTGTAATTGTTTGATAGAAACGTCAGGGATACCCCTGGAAAATATATACCTAACAATCTATTAAAATAACCTAGACAATCAAAAACTAAATATCAAGAGTCGGAATAAGTAAATTGTATATCTGAGATAACGCATCAATTTGAAAGAAGCAAAGAGTAAATATCCTAAAGAAATTTTCTACTTGTAGACGTGGCAGTAAATAAAATATGCGTTGAAAACGTCGGTATTATTTTTGTAGTGGTCTATTAAAAATACTTATTTCTGTTTGTAACTCCTAAATTCATTTAATTCCAGTTCAATGAATTCTAATAGAACTTAGATTTGTTTTGAATAAGTCATTTTCAAAGTTGGAACTGAGTGTTGAAGCAGTAATTTCGACAAGCGAAAAAGTAAGTACCGACATTATTTTAGTTAAATGAATTCATTAATAATTATCCGTTTGAAATGTGTATTTCATTTATTTAAATTTTTAACTAATGTCATATATTTTTTAAATTTACTACTGTGTTCATTAGAAAGGCAAATTTCTGATTGTCTCTAAAAGATTTAAGATTTCTGACTCCGAATACTTCATGTTTGAAATTTAGTAAGCAGGTTATTATAGTTTATATTGTGTTTTTATATCTTTTTTTTGAATAATTTTCATAATTTTTATATTTTTGTTAAGTTCTTACGGGTCGGGACCCTTATTTTTTTGTTTTACTTTTTAATTATAATTTTAATTATGTAAAAGTCTGTCATTGGATATTATGTATATTATTAATGTTATTATTATAAGTGTAAAATATCTGTTGATTTTCCATAATAAATAAAAAATAAAATAAAAATAAAATAAATTGACTTTGTTAAAATATATTTTTATTTACAAATGTTTTCAGCTTCACAAATCCTATAATAATAATTATAATGTAACGTTATTTTTCACTGCTCCGCTCTATATTTTAAATAATATTCCATGTGTAATATTAATAATAACATTTGGATAATTTTTATGGCGCCGTGATGTCAAAAAATCACATCAAGGGCGCTGTAGTTGTGATTCTTTAATTGGTGCCTCAACATCTTAAAAGGAATTTTTAAAGTTACCTCTAATTTACAAACACCAAGATAGTTTGTTGCAGAAGTGCATTGGTGCAACCGAGTTGGCTTAATGGACATTTTTCTCAGGTAACTGCAGCATCACCCAGATCAAATGGGTTAGCTCTCTAGAGAACCACCTTCTTGCATTTTTTATCTTGTTTTAGCAGCATTAACTTCAGCAAAGTATAAAGGAAACAGCGCAAACAGACAAAATAAAATGAACAAAGGGTGGATACAAAGATGGTTACCTGTATCTCGACGTTACTCTCCTAAGAAAGAAAATTTTATGGTGCATGAATTCTTCCCACTTAATATCATTATTAATTTATTTATTTTTCTTTTTCATTATTATTTTATTTTTCCATAATGTAACTTTATTAATTTATTCATTTATTTATTTATACACGCCTTGAAGGCTTTTACAGAATCACATTATTCAAGTTACACATGTTATTCAGGAGTATAATTGTAAGATTGAAGTATATAACATTATAAACTGTACTTTAAGGATACAAACAGGTTTAATATGTACATAGGTATGTAGTTTCGTTATCATTAAAATTGTACAAAGGAGTTAAAAAGTTTACATAGTGTAATAATGGTAAAACAGAAGAGTGCTTAAGATACTTAAAGGTAGTTATTGAGGAACGTGTAGGTATTTACTATGTTGATTTTATTATTAACTTGATCATGAATAAATTGTTCGAAAGCAAATTTTTCAAGAATTCAGCAAAATTAACGCAGCGATAAATAGTACCTACACATAGAAGAAAATAAATAAAAATATACGCAATATGGACATGTTGAAATGAAATGATGATATTTTTCATTGTTCTTTTTTGTTCTTTTTTGTTGTGATACACAAAATAATTGTATGTTATTTTTAGGTTTGTTTTTAAGTTTTTTATTTTTTCCATAATGTAACTTTATATACGCAATATGGACATGTTGAAATGAAATGATGATATTTCTCATTTTTATTTCTTGTTATTTTTTGTTGTAATACACAAAATAATTGTATGTTATTTTTAAGTTTAAAACCACTATTATGTAATGATATTATTTTTCTTACTTTTGTACTCTATTATATGTTTATTTATAAAAGGCAGTATAGCCGTTTATGTATTTAAAATTAAAAATTAAAATTATACAAAAATGTTGCTTGTGAAATCAAGAAGGCCCTAGTTAGTAATAGTTAGAATAGATAAAAAATTAAATATAATATTTTTTAAAAGAAATTCGGTCCTATAACTATATGGTCACTTTCAACTATATGGAACTATATCATACAACAAGTTTATCGAAGTGTTTAACTTTTTATGTACTATTTAGCTCTGTTAAATTTGTAGTGTTCTTTAAAACTAGCTTTAGAACCTACTATTCATGTTTAAATTAATAATAAAATCAAAAATGCAAATATATATTTGTCTATAACAAATTTCATAATACCTTAAGCACTTCTGTTTTACCATTATTATCTAAACTAATTAACTCCTTTGTTGTTTTAACAACTTTTCATGATAAACATACATATATATTGAACCTGCTTATCCTTAATGGCCAGTTTATTATGCTACGTACTATATGTTAATAATTATATTCCTGAATAACTTATGTATCAATAGTAATGTTATATTGTAAAATAATAAAAAAAATCTGAATACCTTACTAATAACCTTACGAATAACTTGAATATATTTTATTTCCTCCTAATTATATCTATTTAAGCTGAAAATGTTGCTTGTGCAATAATAGAGGACTTACTCTAGTAGTGTACTGAACCGCGATGCTTACGTGGGAACCCGATACATTTTTCAAATCGGCAACTAGCCTCCTTTGCATATATAAAAATGTTTAGAAGTTTTTTTTTTATTTATTTATTTTTTATATAGTTTTTTATATATTCAATAATATTATAATTCAATTTATAAAAACAGTATTTTAATAATCAGGTTCTGCTTTGTAATTACTATTTCGAGTGACAGCTGTTTCGCCTTCGCCTTCTGAAGGCATTATTTTCTAGCATAATTGATGCATAATAAAAACATGAGACATCATTTGGGGCATTGACATTATTATTATAGTACATAACAACCTTCAGTCGAATTTAAACAGTGCAATTGGGGAAACTTTAAATAGGATAATAATAATTAATAACTTCAGTCAGTTTACTCAAAAATTAGAAATTAGTCATCGTTAATACCTATCTAGAAATAATATAAAGAATATCGTCTATAAGTGACATTTTTTTTTACATTAACTCCACACAGGAGGCCCTGAGGAAAATAATTTCCCTCAAGGCCTATGTCATCTGGGATGCTGTGTGGAGGGTCTTTTTGAGGAGAGGAAGGAATTAACATTGGTCTTGAAGAGACCCATGTTGTAGGAGGGAGGAAAAACAGATGCCGGCAAATCGTTTCATAGCCGAGCTGTTGAACTCAAGAACGAGTCGAAAAAACGACCCGTTCTCATGTGACAAATGTCAACCGTGTACATACGTTGGGCGCGCGTTTGGCGTGTCTCCCGATTATGCACCGGTGCCGAAGGGATCAATGACGCTAGTTCCTCATAGCATCTTCCATTGAAATACTGGTAGAACATGGATAGCATTCCCACCCGACGCCTGTGCTCTAAAGATTGCAATCTGTCCGTTAAGATGGGAGAATTTATCAGACGGGTCGCTCGTTTCTGCACAGAGTCGAGGGTATTTTTCAAGTATTTTGGAGCTCCAGACCAGAGATGGCTGCCAAATTCAACCGTGGGGCGCACTCGCGATTTGTACAGGGTTAGCATTTGTGTACTATTAAAGTACAGCATGCCCAGTTTTTGAGAAGCCAACTTTACTCTGGCTTCGATGGAGCCCCCATACCTGAGCTGGTCACTTATAGTTACACCAAGCATATCAATGGAAGGTCTGTTCGGAAGATTGCTTCCGTTGAAGGAGACTAGATTTAAACATGACCACAGTTTGATAATGCCATCAGAAGGCGAAACAGCTGATACACCTAATAGTAATTACATAGCAGACTTCCTTATTGATAAACTGTTTTTATACATTGAATAATAATATTGTTGAATATATAAAAGAAATAAAAATCAAAATGGAGTTCTACAAATTAAACTTGATAACAATAAATAAATGTATGGAAGTTTTATGAAGCGCCTTTTTTTTTGAAAACATCACCTCAAAGGCGCTTTAAAGTGTTGTACTATTTATAAAATAATACTACTTGTGTTTGCAATCGCCAGGTTTTTATTCTGCGACCTCTGAGAGCCAAGGAACTTTCCAGTCCATCATTACGGTCTTAAAAATGTAGCATAACGTTTCGTTATGGCTGAAATTTTATTAAATACTTGGCTTATTTAAATTAAAGGTCTGCGTGGACGACGGGTTAGGCGCTCGACTAACAGTACGTAGGTCGCGGGTTCAAATCCCGGCGTCCGCAAGTAAATTTTATTTGATTGAATTGTGTTTTTTCACAATTTAATTAATTAAAATATTTCTTTATGTGAATACCTCACAAGAGTCCCAGCTGCTCTGCAATTATGTTATGTTGGAGAAGGTAGTGGAGGGGGAAAAGAGCTGAGAAAAAGGAAGGTTGAGTATGAACCTGGTTATTCAGATCTGGTCACCAAACACGGCTAAACCCATTTTTCAGCAACTTTTAAATTATGAATGGTGGTTTTACAGTTGGGCGATACTGAAATTATTTTCGACTCTGGAACGTGTCGCAAATATAATACGCTACATAAATTTTTAAATAAATTAATTGCGAAATAACAGAAAAAAATCAAATTAAATTTATGCGATTCGATCCGGCGACATTCGGATTCGGAAAAGCCTTAACCCTCGGCCACAGAAGCCGGCGTATACGATGTATTTGCGGAATGTTCCAGAGTAGAAGATAATCTATCGCTCTGGTGTGTCAGACCACCATTCAGAATTAAAATGTTGTTTTAAATGGCTTTAGCTGTGTTTGGTTACCAGATCTGAATAACCAGGTACTTCCCTATATCCTTCCCCTCCCCACTAACTTTAGCCTCACAACTCACAAGATACCCCATTAGATATTGCCATAGTTCCACTGGCTGCAGCCGGTTGGGAGCAGTTGGGTGTCTTGTGCGGTATTCACATTTAAAAAAAAAATAATTAAACGTCTTAAACTGATTTGCATTTCTTAGAGAACAATGAATAAAAATAATCTTTTTTTTTCGTGATACAAACGTCGCAAACAAGGGTGAAACAAGGGTGAAACAAAGGTGTGTTTGTAATTACCTAAAATCTATTGTGGGCAGGTCTGAATAATCAGATATACTACCCCAAGAAGCTTACTGTACCTGCCCCTCCCCTATTAATCTTCTACTTGAAAAAGTGTTCCAGAAGGACACTAATATAATAAAAAATATGTTAAGAGTATTTTAAAACAATACTTCAGTATCCCATTTCAAAATAATTCAATAAATAAACCTCACTTAGAGTATAATAGTTTTTTTAATAAATATCGGAGGCGCGTGGTATTTTTTTACCAATAATGATAAAATACGATTACTCTCTTATTACAAGGCCGGAAAATATAAAATTGGATAAAATGGGAGCGTAGCAAGGCGTCACATGACATTAACGTCAATTAACTTTGTATCTCTTTATCCGAAAACCTTGTATAAATTTCCTCCAATCTTACCAATTTGTTTTAAAAGTAGTCAACGTTCCAGTTTTTACCACGCAAAAAATACAAAATATTTAAAGACGAAAATGTATCAATTTTTACGTAATTAAGTTATCAAAATCAAATCGAAACCCCAATATTTTTTCAAATTTAATTTTAAAATGTTTTTTGACAAATTTTTAAAATAAAGTACTTTCTAAAACCTCTACCATTACCACTCTCTCACATTTGTATTGCAATTTCTTTGTAAAACTGTATTGCTTGATTTAGATCTAATATTTATTTAGTCAATGGTCCTTAAATATGTTCGTATCTTGATTACCATGGAATGCAATAGAGGTTACGAGTAGTAGATACTCTCAGTATCGGCCTTGCGTAAGACCACCAGTTAAAGTGGAAAAGTTGCTTGAAATAGCTTTAGTTGCGTTTGGTGATCAGATCTGAACGAACAGATATTTCTTGACCTTCCTCTTCACATCATCTATCTTCCCCACTCCCTCCAGCCTCACAATAATTGACAATTGGTGATTCCATGGTCCAACTGACTCCGGATATTTAGGTCGCTTTTATTACTTAAAAAAATATCTTTCTGTTTTTCCCACCATATTTTCAAATGTGGGTTGCAATAATATAATCCTAAAACATAGGTTTCTTCAACACGTATTTTTACTCATCTCTTAACTCAAAAAGAGCCTGTATACAGCATCACCAAAGGTGACGTAGGTTCTGAGGAAAATTATTTTCCTTACGATCTACTGTGTGAGGTGACCACGTAAAAAAATATTTAAAAATGCTTCAAAAATTGTTTAAGGTGACCACATTTCAAATTAAGGAGCACGTAAAAGACAGTTAAGCAATTAAGCCACCATTTAAGTGTTTAGATTCTGATCACGGGGTAGTTGGTTCAACCCCAAAAATTAGTATTGGAAACTCAAATTTGTGAAGTTTTCAAAAGCTCTAAGCCGTATTGATAAAAAATGTCATGAACATATCATTTATTTTTTGTTGCACTAGCATATATTTTTACGGCATCATTAGAAAGCTTATTTTTTGTAAATAGCATCATTAGAACGCTTATTTTTTTGTAAACTGGCAATATTGTGTCATAAACAAAAGAATTTAAATATAAAAAAAAAAATTCTTTTGGTTAATCCAAATAAGACGTTTAACAGCTTAAATTAAGTAATCTAAAGAGTGCACTTATTATAAATTTTAAACAGTGTTAACATTATTTTATTAACTTAATGGTGATTTAATAAAAAAATATATATATACCAACTATAAAACTTGCGGTCCGAATGCACTTCACGACAGTCAGATGCACAAGAACAGTTTCGAGGAAATCGGAATAATTTGGAGAATGGGGTGCAAACTCGCGCGGTAAACACGGCAGACGTCCGCAGTCCTGGAGGCTTGCATCCGAACTAAGGGTAGGTTGGGGTGCCTCCGGCGGAAGGTGCGCGCGCAGGGAGGCTGCATGTTCGCTGTGTCCCCGCTCCTGGACTCTCCTGAAGGGAGGTAATTGCTTCCGACGATTTGTGCGGCAGGATATTTTGAAGAATCTCAGGATTTAAAAACGTTTTTGTGATTGACCCTCGATTTGATGAAATGAGGAGGAAAATAGACATAATTTATTTTTTAGTTCACGAAAATATAAAAATGTCTATTTTTACAATAACTCCGCACAGAGGAAAATAATTTTCCTCAAAGCCTGTCATCTCCGCGGATGCTGTATGGAACAGTTAATTAATGAAAGGAAGGAGAGAAAGTTCTTGTAAAGAAAAAGGTATGATGGGTGGGTAGCAATCTGGGGGTCAGTTCGTCAAGGAGTTTCCCGCTGTGGTGCAAGAAAATTGGCTAAGAGAGTCCGACTGGAGAGGTCAAAGGGTTTCCCTCAACTTCAGTCTTTCGATCCGGCCCGCCATGTAATAGATGGGCAGAAACATCTGTCGGTACACCGAAGCACCCCTGCTAAGTCACCAAACGAAGCAAGCCACTTGGGTTTACCTACGAATGGCAGAGGTTTTGGTTATCCTGTAATGGTCTCCGGGCGGCGGTACCCATATCATGTACTCGTAGATTGTAGAACGAATGAACGAAGAAAATAGTGTTAGTAAATAGAAAATAGTAGTAGTGTTAGTAAATAGAAAATAGTAGTAGTGTTAGTAAATAGAAAATATTAGTAGTGTTAGTAAATAGAAAATAGTAGTAGTGTTAGTAAATAGAAAATAGTAGTAGTGTTAGTAAATAGAAAATAGTAGTAGTGTTGGTAAATAGAAAATAGTAGTAGTGTTAGTATATAGAAAATAGTAGAAGTGTTAGTAAATAGAAAATAGTAGTAGTGTTAGTAAATAGAAAATATTAGTAAAATCAAAAGACGGAAAAACAAAAGAGTTCTACAAAAATGACGGTTGATGAAGCAAGAAATATGTGGCCTCCATTTTTTCTACCCCTATCTTCGGAATAAGGGTAAGATGCTTGTATTGTTAAATTTCATAAGTGGATTAAAAAGGGAGTTGAAAAAATACAACAGAAGGAATTTCCGAGTATCTTTGAAACACGATAATGATCTCTTTTTTCTAGATCTCAAATTTTATGAAAAACTCATTTAAATTTTTTTTTTTTCCATGAATAAACAATTTATTTCAAGCACTATGGCAAACTAAAAGAAAATAAATCTTTAAATCTCGTATTTGATTCCAAGAGAAAGAGATCGAATTCCTTTCATGTTTTTTTTTTTTTACAGTTAATACCGCACAAGAGTCCCAACTGCTCCCATCTGGAGCCAGTGAGACTATGGCATCCCCATTCGGGGTATGTTGTGAGGCTAAAGGTAGTGAGGAGGGAAAGGAGACAGGGAAGAGGAAGGTGGGGGAAGTACCTGGCTATTCAGATCTGGTCACTAAACACGGCTAAAGCCATTTCAAGCAACGTTTCAATTCTGAATGGTGGTCTTACACCAGGGCGATACTGATAGTATCTTCCACTCTGGAACGTAGTAGACATATTATTATGTATGTACTAACTTCAGCTGTCTGGGATCTGTGATGTCGTGGGTGAGGTGTAATTTTCCTGCCCGATCTTAAAATTGCTTTGAATTGATTTTCAAAATTAGGAAGGAGAGTTCTGGGAATTAAAGAGATATGAGGGGTGGGGAGGAATCTGGCGGTCAGTATCTCTAGGACTGACGGACGTGTGAATCCATCCCTTCCACTGCGGTGCAATTCGATGTACCGAGAGAGTCCTAATGGAGCGGTCAAAAGCCCTCTTCGACCAGTTTCTCCCGTTCAGCCTGCCACTCAGCTGCCATTCGGCCTGCAGATGCATCCACTGCCAAAATCCGAACAAACTTCACCCAGCCAAGTTACTAAACGTAGAGAATATCTAGGGGCGACCTATGGCAGAGGTGTTGGTTATCCAATTTTGGTTCCCGGGGCAGCGTACCCATTCCGCCTCCCAAATAACCATACCAGATTCACAAATCCTACAAATATAATACCATATGAAATGTCACGGATCTGCGCAATGATATAACATTATTGAAATACAATAGTTTTAACCAAAGAGGTTAAGAAGAACGGCTGCGCGACCTTTTTCGTACAAAACTGAAATCTGGGTTTGAGGCCACAATACTTTACTAAACAGAAAAAAAAAAGTTTTTTTCAAAAGTTTTAACAAATCGCTTGCTGAGGATTTGTTTGTATTATGTCCACAAAAACTCGTATTGAAAAATAAAAGTTTTTGAGTTTCAAAAAAAATTATTTTTGTTTCCTTCATGTCAAACTAATTGTTATAAATATTTTTAAAAAATACAAGGGTTAATCTATCTATAATTAAAAGAACAACATATGTGGTTGAATTTTGAACGAACTAACATATACTTCAATTCACACCTTAAAAAAATCCTAAAAATACAGGAGTACAAACCAATCCTCAGCAAGCGAAATATCTAATTTTTGCATTCAAAATTACGAAAAATAGGCCGTTAAACAATCTTGCCCAATATACTCTGCAAAAATAATGAAATATAAAATAAAACATTGTAAGAAAAGTGTTTTTTGAGCGAAATTTAAAATTATATGCGATAAAATTGTCTTCTCAAGTAAATCAGTCGTTTTAATTTTACTTTCATCATAATGTTCTTTAATTATTTTTTTAATTGTATTTATTTGGTAGACAAGGCAAAAATAATTATTTTAATAACCCGCAAATAATTGCCAAAGTTTACTCTAAAATCATGAAATAAAGAAACTTTTCAAGGCCTTTATAGTATAATAGTACACATCCGTACTAGACTTTTGCTACACCTTTTGATTAAAAAAATGATTACGCAGTTTGGTCTAGTATTTTGATATCAAATCTAAATTTAAATTTGGTATGAAAACGGCGGCGCAACCTTTAATCTTAAGTTTTAACAAAAATATTGAAATTTTTGTTTCTGGACAGGAAAAAGGAATCGATTACAAATATAATATGTGGATCAATTTTTCTCTTTCATTACATATTATTAGATTTTTACAGTTGTTATTTGGTACGTTTCTCAAAGTAAAAAAGTCATGCTTTTCAAAATTCTGTCAACATTTAGAATTCGAACAATTATTAATCAAATTTTAGAGTTAAAATTCAAGTTCTATTAAAGTTATGTTAGTATCTAAATGGAGCTAAGTGACTGGCCCTTGATTAATAATTACAGAACTTGATTTTTGTCTTCGAAATTTGTGGAATAATTTTTCAAATTTCGTGAAATTTTTCGTCCTTAGTAATTAGTTTAGAACCGACCTGATTAACTCAAGCCGTAAAACTTCTCATATCCATGTGCGAGTTCCTGTTATATTTGTGAGGCCATACCGCATTTTACGGCGCCTACAGAACTCAACTGCCTTTACGGGCAACCCTGTGAAATGCGACCACCTTTTATGTGCATTTATGCGGAATGCAACCACCTTTTATTACATCTGCAGTTGTGAGAGGAAACATTTTCGGAAGCAAAATGACTTCCACAGCGTTACTCTGCGGTGCATAAATGGAATTTACTAGATGAGCCCTAGACTAGTGCATACAGAATCTATTGTAAAACTTGTCAAATCGATTTCTGTAAATCGAGGTAAACTTTCTCTACTTGAACAGAGTTAAAATTGGTCCGTTTTTATGATTTATAGAATTGTGAAGTAAAATAAATAAATTGATTAATCTTTTTTAATAATTAAATTAATAGAAAATTGTTCTGTAAAATCGACAATCGTTCTGTGAAAAAAAGAGACATAAATGTCATTAACATTGTTACTGCAAATAAATTAAGTCAATTACGTCTCTTAACACCTTGCAAACTGAAGATGGCCTTAATAGGCTAAAACCGATCACGTCATACGTCCGTTACACATATTATATCCGGTGACGGATAAAATTTGTGGAAAAAAGTTTAAAACTGTCTTAATATATTATTTATTATAATCGAATTCCACCACGAATTATCAGTATCAAAAAGAGAAATACATGTTTTACGATTCTAAAAAAGTCGTGATTTAGTATTATCAAATGAATAAAAATCTCTTTATAATAAAACTTTAAAACTGCGCAAATTACTGACATTTTACCGTAAGTAAAATATACTACGATGGCCTAATGGCTCTCTACACAAGCGACTAAACTCACCAAAATTTGTACCCCAATTTATAATTCATTAGAAGAAAGGGTATTTTTTAAAAGTAAATGCACACAATAATCCCAACTGCTCGTGTCTAGAGTCAGTAAGACTATGGCATGACCAATTGGCTTATATTGTGAGGCTGAAGATAAAGGAGATGGTTGGGAAGTACCTGGCTATTCAGATTTGGTCACCAAACACGCCTAAAGCCAATTCAAGCAACGTTACATTTCTGAACGGTGATCCTACATTAGTGCGTTACTGAGAGTATCTTCCACTCTGGACCGTGTCGCAAAAATATGTCTTATGATATTCTATACGATTATTGTAAAATAACACAAATCAAATAAAATTCATTTGCGCATGCCGGAATTTGAACCAAGAACCTTCGGATTACTAGTTGAGGACGTTCGACTTCGGAGGCCGTCATGAGTCATGAGTCAATGCGTGTTTTTTATGTTATGTAAGTTAAGAAAAGTTACTTTTTAGATTTAGATACATTGGTGAATTTGACCCCTAGTATCTTATAGAGATGACCGTATGAGATTTTTAACTTTGAGATTTGTCTTTCTGATGCATTCTATATTGAAGCTACTTTGACATTGTGACTGCACATCAGCACAATCCTCAATCAAGTTGTTTTTATTGCATTCCGCACTGACAATCTTTCAATATGCTGAAGTTTCAAGATATTTTATATAAAACATTTTACAACCAAACATATAACGCAACATCCGCCACTGTACCGAAAATATCTATTTATTTTTATTTGTTTACATTCACAGAAGACCAGTTATAAGTTTTACATCAAGTTGTATGAAATCATGAAGCTTAACCGTAATATACGATGTTTTTGGAGAATTATTCATTATATAAAATATGCGGAAAATTACTTTAGAATAATATTGCGAATTCCGAATTTGAAATATGAGATCAACAAAAATAACAGAAAAATGTAGGTCAAAAATTAACAAGGTTGGTTAAGACGCTGGGTCCCGGTCAGACCTGAGATCCTGGGTTCGAGACCTAGTTACGACCGTTAGCTTTTTATTTCTCTGTATTGTTCTGTTTCATGTTTCATTTAGAATTATTAGTATCATCTTCTTCTTCAATGATTTTTTTATAGTTACGGTTAACCTCTGCCAAAGGTCACCCCAAGTGGTTCGCTACGTTTGGTGATTTAGCAGGGGTGCCCGAGTTCATGGGGTGAGGTATGTCCAGGTCTTGGAGGCGGATGACCGAGACACATTTAACCCCAGATTCCTACCCACCCCTTAAACCCTTTTCCTTCCCAGAACTCTCCTCTCCTCCTTTTCCTTAAAAAAACCCCCACACATCATTCCTAAAGATGACATAGGCCCTAAGGGAAATAATTTTCTTCAGGGCCTCCTGTGTGGAGCTCATTTTAAAAAATAATCAGGTTTTTTAATGCTACGCTCGTGACATTGCAATATATACAATTATATTTAGATATTTATATTGAGATACTATCCTGTCAACTGGCGTTTTTGAATTCTTTTCGTACTATTATACATAATACTAAAGTTGCAGTTTTTTAATCAAAATCGTTCAAGTTCTTTTCGTACCATTATAGTTCTAAAATTGCAGTTTGTGAATTAATAAGATTTCTAAAATGGTTAAAGTCATTATCCATACTAATATTATAAATGCGAAACTGCTCGAGTTTGTTTATGACCTTTTCACGCATAACACAATATAAAGACTTTAATAATTCTTTCACCAATATAAAGCTAAATTATATGCGCAGACTACAGGTTGTATATGATGGTAAGTCTGGCGTTATGAAATTATAAATATTAATATATTATATTTGTTATACGTTTTCTGTCGCTAACAAAGGCGAGTTTTTGCTAACGTCAGAAAAAAATCTTTTCCATGGAAACAATGTTGATATATTTTTGGGCTCTATTCTGGTAGGTACTCAGTCTACTGGTCAGCTACTACTGCAGAAAATTCAAATATTAGAATTCGTTTTTTTTTTTGACAAGCTTGAAATAAATGTCAAATGAGAGTTCCTATATTAAAAATATAATTCGTAACGATTATAAAGACTGAATGATAAATAGAGTATTTTTTTATTATATTAACGAACTTCCAAATACTTAAATAAAAATAAACAACCGAAATGTTTGTAAGCGCATAAATTCCGAATGAATGAACAAAATTGGATAAGTAATTCTTTTTTTATTTCAACTATAGCATTATGAAATTTAGGTGGTAGGCGAGATGTTTGAAAACTGAATGTAAGGGAATGAATATATGGAATGCGGGAGGGGATGGGGGTGAGGTGGGGGGGGGGAGATAATTGATAAGTGCAAGCGCTACAGTAATTTCCCGTAATACCATGCGAGCGAAGCCGCGGGGAAAAGCTAGTAGTACTATATTTACAAGATTAAAATTATCTTCTATCTAAATATTTACAAGCTGACCCGGACAACCATTGCTGTGACGAGAATCGAAACACAACGCCATCGACTATCCTTAAAGTTGTACCAGATAATATACAGTAAGCCA
Source organism: Glyphotaelius pellucidus (assembly GCA_936435175.1). Classification (NCBI taxonomy): domain Eukaryota; kingdom Metazoa; phylum Arthropoda; class Insecta; order Trichoptera; family Limnephilidae; genus Glyphotaelius; species Glyphotaelius pellucidus. The sequence continues at coordinate 9,197,473 of OW386551.1, read as the reverse complement.
AATTTTATCAAAATTGGTTTAGTAATTCCGGAGTTTATCTCAAACAAACATCGTGATGCGAGATTTTTATATTTAAAGATTACCTTGGGAAAAAATATTTGTATAATTCTGTTAAAAATAATAATCTTCCAACTATCCAACGATCCCCAAGGACAGTCGCTCTATGTGACAGGAACGAATTGCCTTCGTTCTGGTCAAAGATCACTCCAAGCGGTTGGCTATTTTTGGTGACTTAGCAGGGGTGTCCATCTGATCTCTCCAGCAAAACTTTTTCGTCCCATTGCCTTGCGCAGTAATGGGAGGAATGGATCCATTCGTTCGTCACTCTTAAACACATCGACCGCACATTCCCTTTTCCTACCCATAATTTCCTCTCCATCCTTTCCCTAAAAAGACCCTACGCACAGCATACCCAAAGATGTCACAGGCCTACAATTTTTTTTCTCAGGTTCTCCTATGTGGAGGTAAAGTAAAAAATAAAAATTCAAATTTTGTATGGTTTGACTAAAAATAATAAATATATGCATTTGAATCAGTGCAGGCTGGTACAATAATAGTAAACAGTTTCAGGTTGGTACAGCCGTTTGTGAATTTGCATTCACCATTCTATTTAACTTATCTTCTTCCTTGATCCCCTGGAGCTCTTTCCGTAATGCAGTACAATTGAGTTGGTAGTAAGGTCCTGTTCAGACCGGGAGTGAAAAGCAACCAGTGCAGCGTCTTTTGTGCTCCTCCGAATATGGCTTGACTTGGATTAAATGCAAACATGTTTGCAATTGAATTCACACTCATTAAATGAAGTACCTTGTATAATGCCGTGTATTAAAATCACGGAGCACGATTCAATTCATGGGAATAAATGGAAAAAACTAACACTTTATGGCTTTAACTAGAAAGAATTTAGAGCCAAGAAGGTGAAAAATGCGGGAAAGTAGTACTTGTCCAGGAAAAAATATTATTGCCTTTTTTATGTAACAACTTTGTATGTGAAATTTTTATACACATTTTTTTTCCACTAATTCTGCATAAATTCTTGCAATAAGTTCTAACTCGATGATCCGAGACGATCTAAACAAAGAATCACTGCTACTCTTCATAGAAAAAACGCAAGTGAGGTGGCTTGGATTCGTACTAAGAATGTCCAATGACAGAATTCCGAGGAAAATACTGGGTGCGATTCCAGAGGGTAGACGTCCAGGGCGAGGCAACTCCAGAAACTGTGTGAGGAGAGGATGGGATTGCCATCGACGGAGGCCGAACAAGACAGGGACGTATGGAGGAGCCTTGTCGATGCAATTGGTCCCCGACCCGAATAGGATAAGGGGAAGAAGAACTAACGTAATCGCCTTTCTTCACGACGTTTCATATAATAAATACTCTTAAAAATTGTATGTTTCTTTTATTTTAAATACAAGGTGGCGCAAAATTAATCACCTTATCGGAAGATGTTATAATTTTTGCAAATGGCGTCGTACGTCAATCATATTTGACATTTGTGAACTAGACAGTTGCAGAATACAAACAGATAAGCAATGGAACGCTATACTCCGCAAAATCGTTATATAATTGTGGATTAATTTCCATCCTCAATCTCAACAACGAAGAGGACGATTTTGTGTCGAAAGTCATCATTAGCGACGAGGCGCATTTCCACTTAAGCCGTTACCTCAATAAGCAAAATCTTCGTTTCTGGGGCACTGAAAATCCGCATGTGATGCACGAAGAGCCATTACATCCACTCAAAGCCACTGTGTAGGGCGGCGTTCACGCGGGAGGAGTGATTGGGCCATTTTTTTTTTTAGGACGCCATTGGCAATACGGTCACTGTTACTGGCAAACGCTATAGGGCCATAATAAACGACTTCTTACTGCAGGAATTGGATGAGCGAGGTTTAGTGAACATGTGGTTTCAAAAAAACAGTGCAACCGCACACACAGCACGAGCCACAATGGATATTGTGAAGGAAGCGTTTCCTGGTCGCGTAATTTCCCGTTTTGGCGATTTGGCATGACCAGCAAGATCGCACGATTGAACCATCCCAGAATTGTTTCTTTGGGGCTAGTTGAAGTCGCGGGTTTATGCCAACACGCCTCAGATAATCGCAGCCCTTAAGGAGAATATTCGACAGGAATGCGAACGGTTATCACTGGAAATCTTGCGGAAAGTCATGGAAAATGCGATAAAACGGGCACAAATGCGTACCAGCACTGGCGGAAACCACTTTACGGATATCATCTTTTCCACTTCAACAGAAAAAAATTTAAAGGTCCAAATAGAGATTCCATCGCTCAAAATCTTTTTTTTTTTTTTAGTAAAAAAAGTTATTCAAAAACAAAATTGGATGATTAATTTTGCGCCACCCTGTAATACATATTTCGTTTTTTTCCATTTTTCTTGGAACAGGAATATTATTGAATACAACATTTTTTCCGGGCAAGACCTCTTATATAAAACATAATATTGTGGTATAGAGTGGCCTTAACGGAAGTTCCACCAATACTTTTAGTATTTCTCAATTGGGAGGCGGATATGGGTACCACCGCCCTGAGAACCATTTTTTAGATAACTGTTGGGCATCCCAAATGGTTTGGTGACTTAACATGGGTGCCCGGGTTTATGAGGTGAGGTTAATACATTTTTCTAAACATGCTCATTTTCATGCAACGTTTAATCACATAACATTAAATCTTCCGGTCGCGGAAAACAAAACTTGTTTAGTATACAAGAAAAAAATTGGTGGCTAAAATTCAATTACAACCATAAAGAGCACGTGGCAGATGGCCCATGTCTAAATATTTATTAAAAGGTCTTTACTGGGCGGAATTTGTGAACGGAATAATCTGTCATTAAATTCAAAATTAAATTTGGATCGCTATCTATCCGCCGGTCTTCGATTATAATGAAAAATCTCTGCAAGCAAGTTTTTTGGGATGCCAACATAATAGCCCCGGGTCAATGAAACAAAATAACTTACGAGATAGATAAATTTGTCTGGATTTTAACAAAAGGTTGCAATGTTAAATATATTAGGGGGTACCCGTTTGAGAAATATTTTCAGAGCTTTATAAACAATTACTGTAGCATAATATAGAATGTTAGTTTAAAGTATATTATGGTTCATAAATTATCAAATCTCTAGACCTTTTTAGTTTAAAAATTGGGTACTCTACAAGGCAATATTGTAGAAATATAAACAAATATTTTTTTTTTTAAGGGAAACTATTTTAGCGCCGTTAGTGACTTGATATTCGGGTGAAACGGAAATGCGTCACAACTCAGTTCTAAATAATACTCGGTTCTAATGTAATGCGGTAATTTTGCGCCTCGGCGCGTGCCTTCTATAGCATAGTGGGCGAGGTCTGACAAGTCTCAGCGGCCAGAGAGATATAGGGTTCGAATCTACGAAATCCAAAAAAAAAACATTTTTATTTTATGAAATCAATATCCAATCTTCAAACCACTTTAAAAAACAAGCAAAAGAAAAGAAAAAGACATCTAGCGACTTTCTAGTTTCATTTCTACCGCATGTGAATTACACACTCTGCTTTTTTTAATATTTTATTTATTTCATTTTTATTTAGTAAAATATTTACACATTTATGTACATTATTTATAAAATGTTTTGACTGTCCAACTAGGATGATTCCCGTTTTAGGACAGTCAAATTAGGATAAGTGTGAATATATATGGACCATGATTTATACAAAAAGAGGGAAAATTGAAGAAATGAAAAGAAGAGAAAGAATAAAACATAAAATTGGAATGTTAAAAGCGTATTAACATATTACTTTAAAATATGAAAAAACACTGATCCTACCTCGTTTTTTTTATTTTAAAATAAGCAATATATTAATCATAAAAAAATTAAAAAATTGTTTAAAGGCCATATTAATTTTAGAAAAAAAAGCTGCGCAAATTTCACTGCTGTTTTTTTTTTTTTTTTTAAATAAAAACATACAACGAAGTTGCATTCCCATGAGTTATCAAAACTCATTAAAAGATCGCCAATTGGTACATTTGAAAAGATAAACCCAACCCAACCCAATATGCAGACACAATAAATGAAGAAAAATTTTACAAAACATTTTACGTAAGCAACATACAGACACAAACACATGAAGAATCACTTTACAAATATTTCACAGAAACATGTCTTATAAGATTTTATGAATAATATTATAACCACTCATTTGATTTATGTACTGTTGGTGTCACAAAGTTAAAATAAAGTATCCTCCATGATGGACTATAGAAATGCATAAAAAACAAATCAGGAAAAATACAATAAAAGATACATGCTCAAAAATACACAGACCTAATACAAGATGTTTACATAAAAAAATACATGATAAGATTTAAAAAAGATATAAACTGCGCCCATGAACAGAGTTTGTACCTACTTATGACTCGTTTTCAAAATAACATTTGAAAAAATAGGATTTCAATATATCGTTTCGAGATTTGTTAGAGGCATATACCTGTCTTAATTCTTCAGGCAATTTGTTGTAGTTAGTGTACGCAATGTATTCTAATGATTTCAGTCCGAGCTTTGTTGAGTGTATTTTTGATTTATGTAATTTGTTGTGTTGTCGTGTATTATATTGGTGAACGTCGTTGTTATAGTTCAGTTTTATATTTGTCTGGGTGTTGCACTGAATAATATTTAAGATGGTGTTTGTTATCTCAAAGCTAGGAACAATCTTAAATGGTAATACAAGTGCGTGACGGTAAATATCTTAAATCTGTTAAAATCGCCAATTCGTTTAGAAAAACAGATTTTACCTTTACAATGAAGACAATAACAATAATATAATCTCCTAGTAAACCTTGATTCCACTGCAAAAGCAGATCCAAAAATTATTTATTTTCAGCATTTTGAGAATGAGAATAATTGGTCACTGCTCCATTGCAGCTCACTTGTTTAAAATCCGAGTCCTCGATAGTCCACTCTGCCAGTGAGATTCTTGACCATGTCTTATTCAATTGTAAAAATCATTCTTCCTTCAAAAGTATCTTTTGCTTATTAAAATCACCCACCATTCTCCCCTCAGTATTCCGTATTTGCTATATCTCAACAATTCTCGCGTTTTTCAGTTCTAAATAAATTCATAGACTTGAATGACTTCAATATTTGATTTGCCCTATCTCCTTATAGATTATCCTTAAAAATATAACTATCTTTCTTAACTTTATCAGCACAAAGCACTCTTTTTAGGGTGAATTGTCTGTTTCAATAAGATAATAATTTAATAGCGGTAATTGGTGGCCAGCTATCCAATTAGTGTAATTGGTTAATTGCGAATTGTTTCATCAATTATTGTAATGGATACGTTGCATAGATTACGATGAGTACAATACTAAGTACTATAACATTGAGAACGTACTGATGTAATTTTTCTCGGTTAATATAGCAATAATAATAATGTAATAATAATATTCAAAATCTGTTTCTGAAAAAATTAGAAAATATACAGAGTTAAAAAATGAGATTAAAAGAATTTGGCATTCTCAGACTATAAAAATATTACCATTTGTTATTCTGTCTACTGGCATTATATCTAGCTCTCTCATTCAAAATTTATGCATATTAAATACATGTAGGATTACGAGAGATTTTTTAAATATTTATATTAAGGGATCAGTAGGATTTATCGGTCCAGTTAGTAGTTCTATCGAGCCAAACCCTCTGATAGGAAAATATCTGGAGTCGGTGAATTATTTTCCCATTTGGTCGTTGGTAGGTTGACATGTTGTTCTTGTATTGTTTTTTTTATTTATTTATTATACTTATACAGCGCAATTGCAAAGCGTGGATTGACTAGATGATCATTTGTGGAAAAGTGGATGGAAGGGTTAAGTTTTTCCTGTGGGGAAGATTTAACCCGGACATAAAGTCAAAAGAACAATAAAAAAAATCACAATATAAGCAACTCTCAATCGGAAATTTGAAATAGATAAAATCATAAAAAGATACGGTTACATCTAGAAATTGAGCCCAGGACCTCATCCTTGCTGGAGCGCTGCTCTACCACGGGAAGTACTAAGCTATTCAGATCTGGACACAAAATACGGCTAAAGCCATTTCAAGCAACGTTTCAATTCTGAATGGTGGTCTTACACCATGGCGATGCTGAGAGTATCTTCCACTCTGGAACGTGCCGTACATATACCTCATCATCATCATCTTCACTTGTCCTATTTGGGACGGGGACCTACTGCATCGGCAAGGCGCCTCCATTGGTCTCTGTCTTGCGCTAATTGCCTCCGTCCATGGCAGTTCCATCCTTTCCTCACAAAGCTTCTAGAGTTGTCTCGCCCAACTGTATCTGGGGCGGCCCACTGGACGTCTACCCTCTGGAATCGCACTCATTTTCATAGGAATTCGGTCGTCAGACATTCTTAGTACGTGCCCAAGCCGAAGCCACCTCTGTAGCATTTTTTTATGAAGACTAGTGCAGTGGTTCAATGTTAACATCGTCTCAGATCGTCGAGTTTCTTATTTGATCCCATTTCGTAACTCCTGCCACTTCTCTCAAGTACGTATTTTTGGAAGCTTTTACTCTAGAGCGTATTCGTTCGTTTAGCATCCATTTCTGGTGACCGTACGTAAACGTCGGGTGGTACATCGTTTTGAACACTGCCATCTTACCGCTTATAATATACCTCACAGATTTTAAATGAATAAATTGAACCCGCCATCTTCGGATCGCTAGTTGAGAGCCTTACCTCTCCACCACGAAAGTCGCCGAATAGAAAATATAAAAGCATCGCTGCATTGAAAACGTATTTGGATTAATGTTCAAAACGTTTTTTTTCGTATTATATTAAATAAAAAAGTTTTTTTACATGATTTCTGACTACCTAGTTAGGCATATGCCGTATTATGGTAGTGGACATTTGATTTACTTATATTTGATGTAGATATCAGTGGCGGTCCGTAAGTTTTCAGTGAGCTAGAGTGCTAAGATTGAAAAATACGACATTGCTGATGTTGTTGTAGCTGAAAATGATTTTTTTTTTAATTTCTACTTTTTGTTTGAAAATCTTTCAGTATGTGGATGCGGCGCATCCCTGAAATAATCCTGAAGATCTTCATACTAAAAGTTCAAATTTCACGAACACAGATGTTGTTTGGAGCGCGACGAGTAAGGCGTGGTGTCAGATATTCTATCGAAGTGGGATTCTGAAATTCAACCATGCAGATCCTTTTTTTTTTTTTTTTTTTTTTTTTTTATTAGCAACTATATAGAATAATTGTACACACAAAATAAAATGATGAATTTAACGTTAAATATTGCAATTCTTAGTCCTCCTCACTAGGGGGTCCTGTGCCGAGGTGGACTAAAATTATTTAAATATATTTCATTTGTCTTCTATGTCGTTTTTAGTGTTTCCATTAGGGTTTTTTCATTGATCTCTTTCAGCCATATTTTTATTCTTGATTTATATACATTAGAATTTTTTATTAGTTTTATGTCTTGGGGAAGGATGTTATGAAGTTTAGTTGCAAAGTATGTGTAGTTTCTTTGTCCGAATGTGGTTTTGTAACTTGGAATGTTTTTTACATCATTTTTATTCGACCTAGTGTTATGCATGCATGGTCTAGGCTAACTGTTTGATGATTCAATAGAACCATCAATTTTTTTATTAATAACTAACGACTAGACTAGACTATGACACATCCCAATTGTGGTGTGTCATGGTCCAGATGGGAGCAGCTGCCTCCGGACAGCATCTCCAAAGTTGTCATTGGCCCACGATTTATTTCCTCAGGGCCTCATGTGTGGTGATAATGTAAATTCACCATCCATCACATTTAACCTTGAAGTGATTGTTCACAAAAACCACCGCCCTTTAGGTGATTGTTCACGAAAACGGCGCTCTACTAATTATTAAATTTTTTGAGGTTATGACTTTATGTCCGGGTTAAATCTTCCCCACAGGAAAAACTTAACCCTTCCACACACTTTTCCACAAATGATCATCTAGTCAATCCACGCGATGTAATTGCATTGTATATGTATAATAAATACAAAACTATACAAGAACAACACGTCAACCTACCAGAGACCATATGGGAAAATACTTCACCGACTCCAGATATTTTCATATCAGAGGGTTCGGTTCGATAGAACTCCTAACTGGACCGATAAATCCTAGTGATCTCTCAATATAAATATTTAAAACAATCTTTCGTAATCCTACATGTGTTTAATATGACTGATTTTTGCGTTTTTACATAAAGATTCTTTGACAAATCTAATAAGCCTAAGTTTTGAATGAGAGAGCTAGGTATAATGCCAGTAGCCGAAGTAACAAATGGTAATATTTTTATAGTCCGAGAATGCCAAATTCTTTTTAATAATATAAAAAAATGTAAGCTTTACTGAATAAAGGTATTTTGGCGTTTTAAAATTTGTTATATTTTTTTTGTCTAAAATCTTTTGACATAATAACATGTTTGCACATAAATGACACACATTTTTTAAAATACTTTAGTAGAGCTAATTAAGTTAATTTTACGAGAGTTCATCAGAACAACTCATTTTTTTCCAGTACACATTTTTTTTTTTTTTTCAGTGACAAATATAAAATTAAAAACATTTCGAGAGAAAGAATTCCAAGACATCATTGATAAATGATCTAGTTACTATTATTTTGGCAGTCTCGAGGTTCTTTTGTCCCGAAGCTATTTTGTCAGAATACCCTTTCTTCCGCCTCCGAGGTTGAAACAATGTGATTTCTGATTGATTAAGCATCCTAATTGAATTTCTTTTTCAGCTTTCATCCCCCGAATTTCAGATCACCAACGCCAGAATACTTTTGTTTCTGATAAACCAATTTCAAATTCTAATCTAACTTTATATAAGTTTAATCAAAAATGTGACTCTAATGTTTATGTAGGTAGTTCAACTTTTACAGGAAATGTTCGGAGGGATTTTGATGAAAAAATATATTTATGAAAATTGATTATGGGACCAGAAGTAAATGGGATAGATCCCATCTATCGAGAATACCTAAAACTAAAAAGTTTAGTTGATTCTCATTGAATTCGAACTGGTATTTAAAAACATGAAAATGTATATATTTTGAATGTATCAGATAATAAATGGGTGGTTAGACATTGTAATTATTTTTTTTTTGTGTTTGTTCAAAAAAATATTAATATTGCAAAAACGGTGATTTTGGCGGTCTCTTTGGATTGCATGAGACACTGAAATGTATTGTTCGAAAAACTGCTAAATCATCATGCTCGACCAAATGAATCAGAGAAGGCGCTCACTTGTCCGTTTGAAATGTTTTAATTTGAAAGGTTATTGTGACCAGTGGAATAACTGTCACATCATCTTGTGTTTTGAATGTCTTGCAATTCTTTGTGATTTCTCCTTTAGTTGTATAAAGTTGACAACTGACTTGTGCATATTTCAAAATTACAAAAATTGTACTGAGCTTAATTTAAGTGCATTGAAATTACTGGGAGGCCTCCCACGTTGCAGAGATCAACAAACAAGGTTTCTGTTTTTTCCTCTGAGATATTGTCAGATTGCCATTTTTTATTATATGTCCGCGCAAGGTGACGTCACAATCACATTTTTTAGTATTACGCTCAGAGAGTTCTGGTGTTATTTACACGCCCCAGGCTCGCATATTTTAATATATTAGGTATCTTTTGGCTTCAGATGAAAAGATATCTTGGAAAGATTTTTTTTTAAATTTAATAACACTAGAGCTTTTCTACACATTTATTGTTTTATTTCAGCATTATAACTAAACATAGAAAAGTAGTAGTAGTAGCATGAAAAAAGCTTATTTATCGGATTTCTTTTTGACATAATATCATCCATAATATTTCACGATATGATTCTCTAACACCTTTTTCTTTCTGTTTTTATCGTCACTAGTTAAATTAAAAACAAGTTAAATACTAAAATACAATATTTCAATAAAATAGGTAGGAATTTAATTACTACTTACATATCTTATGATTTCAGAGGAAATTAAGGTTTTGATTTATTAAATAAGAGAAAATTTGAAACAAACAGTTTGTCAAATAAGAGTAAAAAACTGTTGTTCAAATGGCAATACTAAACATATAACTCATGGCGTTAATTTAAAGCTGTATAACCTACATTTTAAAAAAAATTTAAAGGGCATAAAAGTGAAAAAAATATTTAAATAAAAAAAAATATTTTTTGATTGCAATGTAGATACCACTCATCTCAAAATTAGAATTGCGTATAGGTATATTATTATTATACCTTTGCGATATTCTGTTAACATAATAAAGAATAACGTTAATGTAATGAAATATAAAGCACAGTTTAGAAATTGCTCACATTTATTTAGAACTAGTCTAAGTACCTAGCGTTGTCCGGGCTTTAGATCATGCCTGTAATTTTAGATCTGCATATATTTAACTCTTTCAGATCTAAAAGTAGTGTAACTAAACTCACCATTAGTGATTCTTCCTTTCTACGTACTATTAAATTCAAATTTATTTTACAATAAATTCGAATCACTTTGTAAAACACCATTTAATCAAACTTATGTCATTAAGTAGGTACCTTAACAACAGTGCTTCTTCGATTTAATTTTTTTTTCTTTAAGAACAAAAAATGTTTTTTTTTTAATGTGGTTTACTTTGTTTTATACATTCAGTGTCATTTCACTTAAAAGAACATTTCATAGTTCAATTGCTGTTGCCAGCTTACATATTTAGTAGTTCCGTTTTAATATTTTCTACTCTTATTTAACAGACTATACCTACTTTTTTGCACGCGAGGTCTACAATTATTTCACAGAACTGTACTAATGTTATTAAGAATTCACAAGTTGAACCCTTTTTTGCTAATTACAAGTAATTTTCTTAAACCAATAAGTTATATCAACCCAAATCTTGGTTTCCAGGTGTTGTTGCCTATTTTAAAATATTCTGAATTTATTATGAAAGCCAAAGAATTAAATAACTTTTTTCGAAAGAATTTTTTTTTGAAGATGCAATACAGCAAGCGGAGGATTTAACGCTTAAAGATCTTATAAACAGCGTAAATTAATGTATGAACTTAGTAATATTATTTTGATTTGATATCTCAATGACGGATGGGGGGAGCAATCACAATTTGTTAGATATCACCCCGCGTTATAAACTCCGCTATTATCACATCAAAATCCCAATCAAATAGCCAAAGTTTAACTCAAATAAACTTATGACCTTTTGAATAGCTACTGTTAACTTCTGATTTACGACCAGCGGATTTTGATGAACTTCCTTGATGGCCTGGTTAAATTAACGAGATGTTTTCATTGTAATAATTTCGTGCGGTGTGTATGTCAAATGTGATTTACTCATTTGCATATTTTCAAATTAATTAGATCATTATGTACATATCCATAAATGTTAATTGTATCCCGAAAGATGATATAAGCCCTGAGGGGAATTATTTAAACTGTTGAATTTGGCAGCAATCTCTGTTCTGGAGCACAAAAATTCCTGATAAAAATTCTGGACTCTGTGCAGAAACATACGCGCCAACATATGTACACTGTCACATGACATGTTGACGTTTGTCCCATGAGAACCAGTCGCTTCTCCGAATGTTCCTTTATTCAACACCTCGACTTTTTTTTTACATGAACACCGCACAAGAGTCCCAACTGCTCCCGTCTGAGCCAGTGAGACTATGGCATCCAAAATTGGGGTATGTTGTGAGGCCGAAGGCAGTAGGGTGTGGACGGAAACGGGGAAGAGGATGTTGGGGAAGTACCTGGCTATTCAGATCTGGTCACCAAACATGACTAAAGCCATTTCAAGCAACATTTCAATTCTGAATGGTGGTCTTACACCAGGGCGATACTGAGGGTATCTTCCACTCTGGAACGTGCCGCAAACATACTATATATTATTTTAAATGAATTAATTGTGAAATAACACAAATTAATCAAATAAAATTTATTTGCCATGCCGGGATTCGATCCCGCAACCTTCGGATTGCAAGTCAAAAGCCTCGCCGCTCGACTATGCCGGCCGTCAAAAGAATGATTTGGCCGGCTGTGGAATGATTTGCCGGACTCTTGTGTTTCCTCCTTCCCGCAACATGGGTCTCTTCAAGACCTATGTTCACTTCTTCCTTCCCTCGAAAAGTCTTTCCATACATCATTTCTAAAGATAACATAGGCCCTGAGGAAAAATATTATACTGTGTGGAGTTAAGATAAAAAAAATCTCGTACGGGACTTTAAAAAAAAAGATTTATTAGTATTATCTACTTCTTCAATGATTAATATCTATAATACTACTGACTGTAGCCTTTAGAAGTTATTAAAATTGCTTAATTATTGGTTTACTAATTGGGAACGGCTCGTATGCGTTGTGTGAAGTGTCTGAACGTTACGAGCTATTTACTAATGGCAGTGGAATGTTTATAATTGGCATGATTTACTATTTTGATTTTTATGGTACCTACGTAGGTGAATATTAAACTTTTTTGAAGTGAAACTTTTTTAGCGCCGTTTGTGACTTGAAATTCGGGTGAAACGGAAATATGTCACAACTCAGTTCTACACAAATAATCTGTTCTAATATAATGCCGAAAATTCGCACCTCGGCGCGTGCCTTCCATAGCGTAGTTGGCAAGGTGCCTGACAAGTCTCAGCGACCATAAAGACAGATATCAGACGAACGGGGGTTCGAATTCTTCGAAATAAAAAAAAAAAAATTTAATTTTGTGAAATCAATATCCAATCTTCAAACCACTTTAAAAAAACAAGCAAAAGAAAAGAATGCGACATCTAGCGGCTTTCTAGTTTCACTTCTAACGCGTGTGAATTTTTGACACCCCGGTTTTTTTGAAATGATAAAGTCTTGTAAATCGATGAACGCCGGATGCACTCACGAAAAAGCATGACTCATTGTCACGTTCCGCCTGATCCGAGCGTGCAAGCGAGAGCGCGGAACAAGCGTTCGGCTTGTGACGCATCTATCTCTCTTCCACTCCATTGTTATTGTATGACGTTATCACGTAACATTATCGTCCGTAAACCGACTTAACAGACAACAATTTTTTTTATATTCTTAATTTTCCTAAAAATAAATAAAAAAACAGTACCGTCTTGCCACTTATACACTGTTTTAGGGGTAAGCATAAAAAACTATCATCTTTTAACAAAGGCTATCAAATATAATTATTGTGGTTACCAATGGTATTAATTATTACGCTTTATCTTAATACAATTTACTCGTAATATCGTGGAAATATCTCTGAAAATTTGTCTACTTCAGCAAAGCAAGTGTTTTTCTGTGTTCAATAGAACTTAGCGTTAGTATTAATGTTCACTGCAATAAGTTGTACAGGGTTGTTAGGAACTGTATTTCCTCATTAGAAGCTTTGGAAAATATGTTCCATTGTTACTTTTTACCTCATTATCGATCAGCACCAACAATGACAAAGAAATCTGGGTCGGTGGTGTCTTAATTACGAGCAACATAAGGTTGCTTATTGTTAGAACTAAAGTTACTTGCGCGTATAACTGGTTCTATGGAAGTTGATTCCCTGACAGTTTGCCCCACGGCACATTTATATACAATATGTACTCAGTTTAGGAAAATTATGGTACACTTACTTGCTCAAAATACAACTTATTGTCGCCAAATGAGTGTGCAGAGAGGATTTAGCGCCAAATAAAACAGTATTAAACATATTTTCATTCAAGGAAAAAAATCAAGGAAAATCTACTTATTTATATATTACATCAGCGGTATGAAAAATCAACAATGTAAATAAATTCGTTTAGTATACATACCATCTTGTTATTAAAAGTGTCTTTTATTTATTTATTTTTTTTTTTAAAAAAAAAGAAGGACAAAAATTCCCGGGTTACGAATAACCTCACAATGTTTGAAAATCTCCTACTACCACCACAGAAAGCTTAAAATGTTGCTTGTATTGTAATGGAAGACTTAGCCAGCCGAGGAATCGAACACGGGACACCCGGATGGGACCCAAACGCAATGCCCACCCAACCACTGACCGGCTTTCATTACCATTTAAGTTTGAAATTGGTAAAAAATGCCCCAAAAAATATAGTTTTCTAACAATTTTTATTTCGGGGGGCCAACTGTCGGAGATCAACTACTGTCGGGTCACCATTAAAAAAAATTCTTGTTAAATTCTTTACTTTTTTTAATAATGAAGGTAGCTTATGTAGGAATACAAAAAATACCAATACTATAAGGTCTCGTATGAGGAGTGGGTAGGAATCTGGTGGTTAGTGTGTCCAGAAGTGACGGATGTAAGAATCTATACCTCCTACTGCGGTGCCAGGTGATATTCCTGTTGGAGAAGTCAAAAAGTCTTCCTCAACCAGTCTCTTCTGATCTGGCATGCCAGTTGGTGGGCAGACGCATCTACCGTCAAGATCTGGACCTCGTCCAAAACCTCACCCTATGAACCCGGGCACCCCTGCTAAGTCACCAAACGTACCGAACCTCTTGGGATGACCTATGGCAGAGGTGTTGGTTATCCAATAAATAGTTCCCGGAGCGGTGGTACCCATACCCACCTCCTAAATTGAGATGGATTAAAACAAAAGATTTATATTTTTTCTTAAAGAAATATTATATGTCATTTGGTCTCCTGAATTGTTAAATTTTTGCTTTGCAATAGTCCTTTTGATCTTTTGACAATCACCATTGTTAAAAACTTTCAGGTTTTTTCCCCTGATGGATACAAGCCAATTGCAAATAAAGTTAAACCAGAATTCGGTGTAGCTTACAATTGAACAATTTCAGTACATAGATAGAATCCTTCAAGTAAAACTTATTTCAGCCAGATTAAATTCTTCCTGATCAATCATTTTATTACGAATTTCCAATTTATTTCATTTATAACAGAAGATTGATCCCGAAAAAAGCTTGAGTGTTTGAAGGGGATCTCAAAACTACACAATGCAAGGATTTCTCCATAATTGAACATAATTTTCGTCCCCTTAAAACGACACAACATGCCCCAGGGCTTCCTCCGTCTCTCTGAAAGGAAATTATTAACCTTTTCTTAATGACAAACAGCAAAATAAATGTTATGACAACTTTTTAGGATGTTATTATTCGTTACAGAAATGATTTCTGTGTCTATTCAGCTGCAAAAATATAAACCACTGAACCCAATTAATCCAGTAACCACATCGCGGCGGATTCGCGTACCAACCATCTGCGTGGCAGGCCGGTTCTGGAAAGGCCTGTAGAGGATGAGGGAGACCCTTTGACCTCTCCAGCCATATTCTTGCAACCACAGTAGGAGGGATGGATTCATACGTCCGTCACTCCTGAACAACACGACCACCAGATTCCTATCCACCTGCAAACCATTTTTTCCAGGACTACTTCTCCTTCATTTCCTTAATAATACCCTCAACACAGTATCCCAAAGATAACGTAGGCCCTGAGAGGAATTATTTTCCTCCGGATCTCCCGTATGGAGCTAATGTAAAAAAAAAAACATTTTCCATACCATTTTCCTTTCCAGGATTTCCTGTCGTTCCTTTTCTTAAAATAAACTCCAGACAGCATTCCCAAAGATGACTTCGGCCCTGAGGGAAATTTTTCAATACAATGGGAGAAGTCAATAATTTAGTTTTAAGTTAACTCTTAAGAGGTGAACATTGTTCACGAAACATGTCAGTTATAATACAAATATTAGTCTATTTATTACAAGATTATATACTTATTTATTATAGATACATAAATCAGATACTATCGAAACAATAAAAGTGATTATTAATTTTAAATAAAATCAACTTGCACATGTCGGGATTTGAACCCGCGACCTACAGAATGGTAGCGAAGGATTTGAACCACTCAACCACGGAGGAGAATTTAATGTAAAAAAAATTGTTATAAGATTATAGAATTTAATGAAAAAAAATTTAAATACATGGAAAATAATCTGTTGCTTTAGGTTGTTAATGCCTAGAGGAGCTATCTTGTTAATGCTATGTCGAAGCTCAACTAAGCTTGAGATAGTTTCCCTTCCAAACTAGAAGGTAGTTACTAACCTCTCTTAATTATGTTTATATGTCTATTCATCCCCTGGAAAAAGCGCTTCTCGCGCAATGCGAGTGTTAAGCCGACTTAAGCTCTTAATGGAATCAATGTTGAATTTATCGGTGCCTTACTGCGTGTTTATTATGGCATATTTACACAGGTTGTTAATTTGATTCACAAATTTTTATATTTTGTTAAATATATTTTTTTAATATTAAATCATAATATTTTTTCCACATAAACATAATGTATTTATTTCTCAAACCAGACAATGGTTTAAAGTATAATCGCATCTATGTAGGTAGTGTAGGGCGGGGCTAGTTGAGCAATGAGGCAAGGAGCAATTGAATAATTAAAAAAACTCACTTGCACGACAATTCTCGCGTGGCGATCGACTGAGACACAAAGGCACTCTGTTTTTTTTCGAACGAAAAGTAAAAATTACTTACAATTCAAATTTTTCAAGGATTTTTTGGAACTTGGAACTTTTTTTGGTTATGCAAGTGATTATTTTTTACATATTTATCATCCTTTAGATTTATACATATTTTTTTCATAAACTAGCTTCAATTCCAAAATGTTAGGTTGGGGCTAGTTGGGCAGTCATTTCTCTGGGGAGACTTTTTTTAGCTCCACGCAGGAGGTCCAGAGGAAAATAATTTAAGGAATGTAATTTTAAGGAATGTAATTTTAAGGGATGTAATTTTAAAGGATGTAATTTTAAGGGAATAATTTCAAGGGGTTGCCGTGTGGACGGTCTTTTTAAGGAAATGGAGGGGATGAAGTTTTGCAAAGGAAAAAGGTTTGAGGGATGGGTGGGATCCTGGGAATCAATGTATCCAGGTATGATGGACGTATGAATCCATCCCTCCAACTATGGTGCGGGGAGATGAGTCGAAAGAGTCCGGCTGGAGAGGTCAAATGGCCTCCCTAAACCAGTCTCTCTCCTCGATCCGGCCTGCCACGCAGAAAGTGGGCAGACGCATCCAAACCTCACCTCATGAACCCTGCTAAGTCACCAAAGGTAGAGAACCACTTGGGGTGAGCTAAGGCAGAGGTATTGGTTATCCAATACATGGTTACGAACCATGGAGCGGCAGTACCCATACCGGCAACCCAAATTATAAAATAAATAACCCAATTTTTTTTTAAATTATTCTAATCTGCTGGTTAATTATTGAAAGTGTGTGCAGCTTTCGAAACAATATTGGGTTTATTCTTTCTCTTGCTCAACATACTCTATACTCTTGTTCAACTTACCCCACCCATGGGGCAGGTTGAGCACCTCTGAACTTTCTTACACGACATTTACTTGTTATGGTAACAAGTTATGCTAATAATTGTATTTATGTCTGGAGGCGCTTAGAGCATGAAAAATAGCCTGTTCAACAGTAAAGGCACTAAGTCAGTCTGATGTACCGTTTTGGTACCAGATATGACTAAGTGAAAACTTGCTAAACTAGCCCCACTCTACCCTACTCTTTTATCACGCCTTAGAATATGACCACTATAATAATAACATTATTTGGATGATTTGCATAGCGCCGTTTTTGTGAAAAATCACCTCAAGGACGCTGGTACAATTTCGAGTCGTGGTACCATTCTCACGCTATTGGACATTCCAAATGTCCATTCATATCCAAAATGTAAATATAATAAAAACAATCATAAACTAGTTAATTGATTCAAATTTAATACCTTTATTAAATATCTAGATATACTATAAGATTCAAAAGATTTAACATCCTAGTTTAGTAGGAGGTAGTAGTTTTCAAAATCTGAAAAATTTGAATAAATATATATCCATCATTTACGGATCACCCTGTGCAACAAACTTGCCATGGACGCGGACGCTGCAATCGCCAATCGCCAGTCGAGCTTCGGAAACAAGGCGTTATGGTGGCTATCGGCCCGCCTTCTCCGTTTTCTATGGAGAAATACGCGTTATGGTCTAAATTCGTTAGAATATTAATTATGACTTTATTTATGAAACGATTTAGATAATGACTATTGAAATAAGATGAATATGCTTCTTTCTAATTATTACCAAAACAAATTTCCAAAAATTGTGTCATTAACACCCTTTAATAAGCAAAACAAATTGGGGTCCCCGAGTGACCCCCCTTCGGATGAAGTGTGATTTTTTTCTTTCCGGGACGAAAAGGTTAAGAAAGTTGCCAATTAAATACTTAAATACTCTCAGTGAAGTATTTACCTACAAGCGTTATCACGGCCTTGCAAAAAGATTTTTTGCAATTTTTCTTGTTGAAGAAAAACGAAATTATATTCTAAGAAATTTGTTTATACACAATTAATAATATTAGAGAGACGTTGCGTTGTAAAAGAAAAGCAATTTATTTTGGATTGAGTTATTCCATTTTGACAGGAAGTGTGATTTAATTTATAAACATAAAGTTATGTAGATTATGAGTGATTTTTTTGTCTTTAAATATAGAAAATAATATTGACGTGGTAAAAAGTATTTTTTTTACGTCCTAACACAGCGAATTAGCGGCTAACGGGCCAGATCTGGCTCGCGAAGAGCTCTCAAGAGAGCTTGGAAAGTTAGCGTATGTTGTGTTAAGTTACAACATTACACAAACAATCAGAGATAACGCCACCAGTCCCGTGTACACGCATTTCACCGCGCTCCCGTCCCCTACGAACGCCCTCCGGACCACCTCCCCCCGCGAACGGCAGAACTTGCCGGCACGTGCTCCCTACAAGTCGTGTGTGTTAAATCTCCGGAGCCTCTCCCGCCGACGCGCATGAGATTGCGCCCAGCGGTAAACGTTCTCATGATGAGGTCCTGACCTCGTTTATACGGAGTGACAACAGAACTCCAGTATCCAAGGATGCCGCCCCCCCCCCCCCCCGCTTCACCCCTTACTTACTGATTGCGTAAGCTACACTCAATAATTCTTCCCATTAATGTGCTAAACTAACGACTTGCCCCCGCCGAGAGAGAGAATAGTTTGTTCTAGCTAGGATGTTTATTTATTGTTATCTTGTGACTGTCCTAAACTTGTGCCCTCTACCTCAATAAACCTTGTATGCGAAGCCACTCTTTTTCATTGGATACAGTATAATTACCCCTTGTTTAACCCGGTCGAGCGTAAGGTACTTTTGCCGACCCTGACCCTGGAGAACAGAGTCACCTTTCCCTACCGACTGAGCTAATCACGGAAAGGCCTTCGCTGTTAACCCAACCAAAATGTAGAAGTTGGCACATAAGAATGGGAACCTCTGCCCTAATGATACTGGTAGGCACGACACGAAGCACGATGGCGACGGGCGATTAGATGGACAGTCACAAGTGCACTAATTGAGCAGGCTCGAACGCGCACGATTGACGTTGACGGTCACGTGGCCTGCTAACAAAGTGACATATTTATACGACCCACCACCAACACTAATTGACGACCGCTGTCCTAACCCCCTTAACCTTTCGCTAAGACTACTGTTCAAACTACGTAAACCATGCATTTTGTTACAATTAAACTAAAATTACAAATTATTGTATTACGTAGTACCTATCTATTTATTAATAAGGCTTTAAATGATTACACACTACACAATATAACAATGTTGTATTGGTCACCATAAAACAGTCAACCGCCTAGTGGGGTGTTTTAATGAATCAATCGTTTGTCATGTATTGTAATTAAATAGTATGTATTTTATATAAGCGACAAAAATTGTTACTGCTTTGCCTATACGGGGTTTTGAGGGACTTACTTGACTTAAACAGTGTTTCCTGAAATTATTTGGAGTAAAAATAGCATTTTTTAATGTTTTTTTTCTCAATTATTAAAAAAAATTCTTCCACATATCAATACGCCCAACCCCTCACAAACCCTGACTGTCCAATACTCACGGTTTACTTTATGTTGAAGGCTGAAAAAAAACATAAAATGTCACCGGAGGCCAAAATTTCTTTTACACTTTTTACTCGAAATAATGTTAGGAATCACTGGTTAAAGGAAGTCAAATATATTCCTTAATACCCTGCATTAAAGGATATAGTTATTTAACTCTCTACTGCAGTGTTTTATAACAAACTTTGTTTTTTATTATTTATACTTTAATATTTACTACCTGTAAACTGAGAATATGGAAATAAATAAATCAATGACAGAGTAAAAAAAATAACAGAGTGTCGAAGAAATTGATATTTAAAAGCTTCACAAATTCATATGTAAAACAACTTTTAGCTATGAAAATAGTTGTGTTGAATAAAAAAATATTTTCCAAATTGTGACGCCGAAACTCACAGATAGAGTTTTTGCTGCTTCAGATCACAGAAAGATCGTTTGCTTTTCAGTTAATAAAATGAAGATGGGAAATTATGAAGAAAATTCACGTTGAAAAACCCTTCCTTCTTTATTATCGTTACATAAATAAGGTAGAAATCAGAACCTTCAGGGTTCGGATGTCTATCTTTGAATATGGCCCAAGTACAAGTTCAAAAAGAGGACTCAATAACTAGCCAGGAGATTTGAATAGAAATATCCTTCCTACCTTCTCCGTAAACCTCAAGATTGCGAACCGCAACCCAGTTTGTTGTTGTTTCTAGGCTCATCAAACTTGGATCCGATGATAAAACTTTAGATAACTTGTTAGTTTGAAGTTCTTTATAACTAAAGATTAGTCTGTAAGAAAAAAATGTTTTTATCTAAGACGACAATATTTCATAAAACTCCGTCAATTTATTTAAATATTGAAAATCAATAAATACGCCTACAGACAGCGTCTCCAGAAATGATATATGCCATGCAGGAAATTATTTCCCTGGAAGCCTTTGGTGTCGAGTTAATGTATTCTTTTAAAGTAAATCTACAAAATGATGCATGTAAAGAAAAATGTTTTTTTTTTAATTAATCACGTCGCGTCGAGGGAGTTCTTAGCGAAACGGACAAAACTCTATTAATAAAATAAAGGGTAAAAATTGGCTTTTCTCATCATGGCCTCCGTGGTCGAGGAGTAAATCTCTCAACTAGCAATCCGAAGGTTGCGGGTTCCGATCCCGGGGTTTATAAATACATTTTATTTTATTAATTTGTGTTATTTGACAATTAATTAATAAAAAATAATATATAGCGTATTTGTGGCATGTTTCAGCGTGGAAGAAACTCTCAGTATCGTCATGGTGTAAGAATACCATTCAGAATTGCTTTAAATGGTCGTGTTTGGTGACGAGATCTGAACCGCCAGGTACTCTCCCACTTTCCTCTTCTACATCTCTTTCCCCTCTCCACTACCTTCAATTCAATCAATCAACATTCCCCAATCGAGGATGTCAGATGCCGTAGTCTCCCTGGCTCCAGACGGGAGCAGATGGGACTTTTCTGCGGTAATCACAATATAAAAGTATAATATCGATACTAGTGGCTTAGAGCAGCGCCCGTTGTTTAATATGTTATTAGCGTTATATTTTATTAGCTTATAGTTAGTATGCATAGTATATACGTATACGCCAAATTTATACTACAGTACACAATCAATATTAAGACAAAAAATTTCGCATCTTGACAAAAAACATATTTGACCTCTGAACACAGATAAGATATCCGACCTTTTAAGGCAGTCTTACTTCGCATTGTCTTGCATTTTGCATTGTCGTAGGCCAGCCTTCTTTATATCTTTGGGCACTTTAAGAACAAAATAAAAAGGACTCATAAATAACTCATTTTCGTAAAAAAAGCTGACCTTTGATTTTTGAGAAACTGAGATATTGTCTATGATTCCACAGGAACATTTTTTCAGGATTGTTATTTAATGAGGGGATTTTCAAATCCCCTCATTAAATAACAATCAGTAAAATGCAAGGCAATTTTAGTAAGCAGACTGAATTTCGACTGACTTCAATAAGGCCAGTGTAGAAGAATCGTAGAATCATGATGGCAGAAACAATTTTCCCAAAAAAATACGCATTCAACCAAAATAAGGAAAATAAATTCAGTTTTAAGGCTTCGAAGAAAACGAGTATGACAAAACGAGTAAAATTTACAACTTCATAATTATTTGACTTTGTGGAAATCATAATTAAGAGGGAATAACCAGACAAAACCGGAAATAGGTCATTTTCAAATCAAATTTTAGACGTATTGACTCTTTTTCATAAAAAAATTATAAATTGATTTCGAAAGACTGTTCTTTTTTCTAGTAAAGTTTTGTTTTAAATTTTGAGAAAATAAGTTTTACCGTAGGTCGATGGCAGATTTGTTAAATTTTCAATCAAAATTTTGTATGATACAACATACATTTCAAATCATATAATCATGCAGTAAAATAAATCAATATATTATTTGGGAAATCTGCTTTTCAGAATTTTAATTTTAGTTCAAATAAAATCATAAAAAAAAGATCCGCGCCCTGATTTTGTGACGAAATTATTTGAGTTTATCTATTTATGTACAGTCTTACAAACATTTAAAAATAAATTACGTTCTAATTTTGTTTAGACATTATTGAAAAATCATAAATACTTATGATCAAAAAGTAATTCAAAAAGTACATAATTTTAAAAGTTTTATCATCACGAGTTTGAGCATTTTTGAATGTAGGCTTTTATCAAAGCAAATTTTGAATAAAATTAAGTCGATATTGACTTATTATGTTATAATGCTGGTATGGATAATAATTAATCTTTCTCATGAGAACCGCCCTGTACCGTTGCAAGGGTACGATAGCAAGATCATCGTTCGACGATGTGTATATTCTCTGCCACTGGTTAATGGCTCTTAAGTTAATTTTATGAAACTCAAGGGAGATAAATTTAACATTAGACACGTAGATTATAGGCTGCAGATTATTAAAAACTTAATTAAACCCGAAATGTTTGCATTAATTTCAGTAGTTTTCTCGGAAACAAGTTTGTTGGTTAAAAAAATATATAATTTCACGATTTGGAAGAAACATGTTCGCAACATTCAACACTGCTATAAAAATATTTAAATTCAAAACTTTTTCCTTTACCAAGAATGTTTCAACGAATAATTAACTTTCCGTCGGGAAAATAAGCCACGGAATAATATTATGAAATAAAAACCATTACCTTAGTGACCAATTCGTTCATGTTTTTGTTTAACAACGCCTCAGGGGCGACCGACGTAGTGGAGTCATTGTCCGGCGTGGAAAATGTCCGTTATTTTTGTGAAATAATATTATAATTCAGCGTATAAAAAGGTTTACGAATTTCACAATGATCGTCCAGATTTCGTGTCATAGATCGAGAGATAAAACACGGCGTGACAGGGGTTTTATGTTTTTCTGGTTCGTTGCAAGGAAAATTTTATTAACAAAATAATAATTTTACGTAAAATACGCAGGATCAAAAGTGTTTGTTTTTAATATAATACAGGTTAAGTATTATCATATTTTCTCATGTGATTTCTGCATTCATTGGAAAGGTACAAAGCTTTTAAGCGATGTATCATTTAAAATCAATTTTAGGAGATGAGAATATTCGACATGCAAAATAATGCAAAATTTTGTAATTTCGAAACACAACAATGGATTCCAAATGTAATAAAAGGTGTAATATGTGGTGAGGTTTTAGTTTTAGACAACCCCCCCCCCCCCCCCATACTCAAAATCACGTGAACTTTTTTAGTACATAGAAATTTTTAGAATATTGTTTTTAGGCAAAACATACGCTGCAACGATTTACGCATGTATTCGGCGTTAAAATCACAGACTTACTGGTGACTGGTAAGCCGAGTGGTTGCCGCAGCGCGCGGGGAAATCGTTGCCTGGCAACGGCGAGTCAAGGCCACGCGTCGCTGTTTGGTTTAGAAATCGTGTGTTCAACGAAAAATAAATACACGTGATAGCTCTTTAATCCCCCCCCCCCCCCCCCATCCTTGTGATATTTCGTGATTTTTTCCGAATCCCTCCCCCCCTTTCGAGCCTCACGTGATTAATGGACGACCCCTAAATGATATTTTGTTAGATTCACGGAGTAGAGCGGTCTACGCAAATCTCCCACTGCCATATAAAAAATAACGCATTTTAAGATTTATAATTAAAGGATCAAATGTATAATATATGGAATTAACAAGATGGCTTAAAAAGTAATATAAGAAACGAAGTTGAATATACGTTTTCAAATATAATATATGTACGTATAAATTTATTCATGTATTAAGGTTGTTTTAAAAACACTTCAAAACTCCTCAAACTGGATCAATGCCAAACAAACTATAAACAAAATTCTTGCTTGAAGAGACTATGCAAAAATTATCTTTTATAACACAATATCAAAAGTCCATAATTTTTTTTTGTAACATGTCATGAGTAACTCTTCTGTTGTGAATTTAATTTGTTTTATGTATACCCTGTCTTCTTATAATGAAATTATAATTTTTGTATAACATTATTCTTTTCTATGAATTTTATTCATTTGTTAACACGCGGAGGAAATCTAATCGATTTTTTTATTTTTTATTATACAGATGAATTTTTTTATTATACGAGAAAATACAGATACAGATGTTAATTGACAAGAATATACAAGACAACAACTAGAGAACTCACCTGCATCCAAACTATTTCTCACGAATTGACTTTAACAACAGATAAAAACATGTACAAATATTTTTACGTATAAATAGGGAAAAACATAAGAATATTATTTTACAAATAGAGAGATGAATATCCTTACAAAAGTTTAAAAACCATTTTTGTAGAAATCGAGATGGTAAGACAAAAAAATAATAATAACAAAATACATAAATAGATAATGATTGATTGTATTTTTGGTACAATGTTAAAAAATATTAAATAAATAAATCAATTTTTCGTTATTTTTTTGGGGTGTTATGCCGTGTTGCGCTACCTCCTTCTTTAGCCAACATTTCGGACAGCGTTACAGTGTCCAGTACACTTCTGCCCTGATGATGGACACTATAAGCTATCCGAAACGTTGGCTAAAGAAGGAGATAGCGCAACACGGCATAACACCCCAAAAACAAACAACGAAAATACTTTTGGCCGTGAAAATTTAAAAACGTAACCAATAAATCAACTGTTGATTTCCCAAATACTAATTAATAAATACACGTATATAGGTACAAATTAATATATTATATCTTCACCACTTTCTACAGAAAGATGCTTCATTACACTACACCTTGAGGTAATTTTCTCACAAAAATGGCGCTATAGAAATCATCCAAAAATTATTATTATAACTATATTATGTATTTTAGACAATAATTCTCAGAATAAGTAAAAAGGCGTGATAAAAAAATCTTTTATTTTTTTCAAATAAATTCATATAATTAATATTATGTCATAAATTTAAATAATTTCATTGAAGACCCGTAAAATATAACTGAAAGTACATTGTTGGCTGAAAAGCTTAGAAATTTTGGACGAAAAAAGCTGGATAAGTTTCAGAATTCCAGAGCTCACCTTTCGGAGAGAAAAGATAATGGAAAATGAATCACTAAAATTTTGGAAATTACGGAACCTAATGCAGAGATAATCACTGATACCAAACCTAAAAACAAAACCTACATCTTTTACTAAAAAAAAAATATTTTTTTTATTAAATTAAAAAAAGTAATATTCTTTAAAACCTAACCTAAGAGCATTGACTGTAACCCTATACCCCGTCAAATAATTCAGAAATGAACATCTTCACGTACGCACAGCCTCTTGATCACATAATATTGTTCGAAACCCGCAGTGGGTAGCGCCAATTCCACAAATTCGGGTAGCTAATAAAACTTTATGAATCACTTATCTCGCTCAAGTTTGTGTTTCGAGTGTAGCCTTTTACTATTCATACAACTCCGAAGTTAATATTACAACTGCCAGTTTCGCGAATCGTCTAAGCCAAGTATATTATAAAAAAACTTAGTAATAGTTCTACTTACTTTAGATCTGGTATGGTGCATATTTTTTCTGGCACGTCTGGGCTGTTACATTAAAGTATTACAAAACATTTAATGAAATTTTAAGATGTTTATGAAAAAAAGAAATTAGAAAACATTATACAAGTAGAAAAATACATTATTCTTTGTCATCTTTTGGGATCATTTGTGAAAAGTCTTCCTAAGAACTTGCTAAGAAGGTGTTGCGTGTTCGATTCATCAGCTGGCTAAATTTTCCATCGCGACACAAGCAACATTTTCTGTTTACTTTTGTGGTGGTAGGAGAAATTCAAATATTATGAAGTTCTTCGTAAACCGGGAATTTTCGTCTTCCTTTTTAAAAAAATAATAAATTTGTGGCGCATTGGATGTTATCACCACTCCCCCGCCCTGGTATAAGTAACAGATGGTTACTCGTTCAAGGCTCTCGCAAGGACTCTATTTTTTTCGAAATAACGAAGCTACATTTAGTTTATAACGAATCTAGACCTCCAAAGGACGCTCGCGGGGAATTGTATCTTGCGTATGCTGCAAGCACCTACAAGAAAGGGAAGAGACAAACATGTTTAGATAAAAAAAATGGCTCTGCAGTCTGAAAGGGTTCCCTCTCTCGTCATCTGGCAGTACCAGCAAGAATTTTTGTGGCAGTCGGTCAAACCTTAACGAGACAGGGCTTCCGCGCCCCTTAGCCAGTTCCTCGGTTGTGCCTTAATGAAAGTAACTGGGAAATCGGAGCAAAATGCCCAAAGACCCTAAGGACTGAAGCGTGATAAGCGTGAAATAAATTTGTGGCAGCAAACGGCGCAGCTATTTTGAATGGCGGAATCTTTGCTATTAACTCCTCACACGCCAAAAGCGATCCGAAAACATTTTCACCTAGCCACTGACTGCTGGTACAAAATAATAGGTATTGAGTGTTGTGTTGTCCTAAATCTAATATTTAAATTCATTTTGTAATTAGCATTTTACATTTTATCATTTTTTCTAACTTCGATGTGTAGACTCCTTTACTCATAACTTTCGTGTCTATGTCACCTTTTGCTAAATATTTCTATGCATTTTAGTCTGTTTACTCATTTGTCTATGGTCATTCTGTCACTTTTTCTTTTGTTGTGTATAAAATCTCGGATTCATTTCTCGCAAGTCATTCTACAAATTAAAGCCCATTACTATTCATCTGAATAAATTCAAAGTTTAAAACAATATCCAGTAAAAACCAAATGTTTTACTAAGAAACGATATCTCGCAAATCATAACCTCTCTCTGTACGGATTCCCTTGGTGTGGAAACGAAGAAGTCCACTAAGCTGCTCAACTTACATCTGACGGCGCATTGTCTAAAGACACACACCCTGGACCCTACGAAATAGGAACCATTCTGTTCCAGATTGCCGACGACTTAACAGCTCATAAATCTCTAATTGCTTGCTCCCACTTTTCATCAACGAATATTTTATAAATATAAAATATGGCACCGATGTAAATTATATGATACCCTGAAATTATACCGATGTTATTATAAACTTGTAAGTACAGAGTTAAATTTGATTTATACACAACCATACATATTTTTTACCCCTATAACTTAACAAAAAACCTGGATCTTGAAGGGGTGGGATGAAAAACAAAAAACGTCAAATCACATTATAGCTAGTGGTAAAAACAACCCTTTCTCAAGCATTTGAGCACTGCTTTGGGCACCTTTCATTTAAATTCAATTAATTTTAAGATTTTTTTAGAGCAGAAAACATTATGCACACATTAATATTTTTTTTACATGAGCTGCACGCAGGAGGCCCTGAGGAAAAAATTTCCCTCAGGGCCTATGTCATCTTTGGGGATGCTGTGTGGAGGATTTTTTTTAAGTAAAGGAAGGAAGGAGACTTCTGGGAAGAAGTAGGGTTTATGGGGCGGGTAGGAATCTGGGGTTAGATGGGAAGGGAAGAACGACCTGATCATCCGCCTCCAAGACATAGACAAACCTCACCCCATGAACCCGGGAACCCCGCTAAATCACCAAACGTAGCGAACCACTTGGGGTGACCTATGGCAGAGGTGTTGGTTAACCAATAAATGTTCCCGGGGCGGCGCACATTCCCGCCTCCTAAATTGTTAAATGCAAATTTACCGCCCTAGTAGGACAAGTGACCAAAAATCTAAATAATATTTTATTTTCATCTTTAGCGGTAATAAAGTCCTGAACAATTTTTGGAGTCAGAAGAGGGAAAAAAATGTTCTCTCGCGATGTTCCAAAGGCTAAATTATTGAAGACAAGATTTAGCTGTTTCCCAAAAAGTGGATACATATTCAAAACTTGTTCAGAACCGGGGGCGAAGCAGACATCAACATTGTCTTTATCTTGATCAAAGGCATTTTTTCTTTTAGTTCGCAAACTCCGACGCATTACTGCCCTACGGTCGAGATTAACAAATTGAGAAGTTTTGTAAGTCAGTGTTTGGGAAAGGTCAAACCAGTGCTAGTATTGGTACAACTATATCAAAACATTCTTAGTGGCAGGCGGAGGATAACTTGTTACTTAAGATATCGTGAAACTAATTACGTATCATTAACAATAATTGAAGCAATTGTAACTCTGGGAAACTCAAAGAGTTGAGCAGTTGAAGAGTTTTCGCTTGGCATTTACAACTTTTAAATTATTGCAAATGGAATAGGTAGTCATTTGTAACACGAAACAAGTCTTGGCGAGAAATATTGCCGTAGAAGGGGCAACTTTATTTGGCACATTCTTGCTAAGATTAAATTAATGATATGATTTTCTCATGTACGAATAATTCATATTTATTTCATGTTTATTTATTTAGACGTACACAGGACTTGCATAACAAGCGATAAAGTAGGTTCATTCAATTTTACATAGTTAAAGTACCTATTATGTATGTCCATACAATATCTTATTAATTTCGTCGGGGATGAGAATGGTTCTTTATCTTAACATATGAGTGTAGGTACGATTTTTGAGTAATAATAATAAAAAGGAAGAATGTGTGTGGAGAGACGAAAGGTGAATTATTATGAAAATACTTCGGTGAATTTAGCTACAAAATGCGCAAAGCTCATAAATTAAAGATCTATTTCTGCGAAAAGAAACACTTTTACAGAAAATTGACTTAAGTTTGAGAGAAAAAAAATTAAAACCAAAATGCTTAGAATTTGCCACCATTTCGTAAAGTTAATAAATGAGAATATATTAAATATTTTTGTACATGGGTTGTTCTTCTTTTTAACCTACATAACTTTTACCACTCTGTCACATTTCCACCACTCTGTCAAATTTTGTTTTTACTATGAATGAATCTCTCTGGATCTCAGAGGGGGGGTAGGAGGCCTAAAATGCCTATTGGGGGTGACAAACACGAGCTGCGTGTATACCTATTTCAACCCACATGACAGAATTGTCGTACGAGCAAAAAATTGTAGGAGACAAGTTTTTGAGGTTTTTTAAATATTTTATTAAACATCATTAAAAATAATAATCGCTGTTACTTGAAAGGTTTATATATACCTTTTGTAACATTATAAAATACACGCAAGTCGAGGTGGCAGAACACAACTGTGATTTATATGAAATACACTTCTATCACAAGGAGTTACAACTAAGTCACGTAATTTTCACTACAAAAATATAAACAAATATTTTTTTTAAATGCACACAGCCGTTACGTCTTTAGTACAGTAGATTTTAAAATAATTATAAAATAATAGTTTTGGTAATTCTGTTGAATTTTTCTCCACTACCAGTTTGGTGGAGACAACTTTATGTAGGTTAAAAAGAAAAACAACCCATAGATCTCTCAGACTACCTATAATATGTTTTGTTTTAACAAAAAGAGAGAGTAAAAAAAAACGAAGAAAAATATTATTTGATATTGGATACTGCTACTACCGTTAAATTAGATACAGTTTTGTTTTACTTTGTCCCTTAGACTAATAACCTTTCAAATAATGTTGTTTCGCTTAAGTTTTTCCGACCCTTTCAAATTCGTACAACATGCATATTAGATCGTTAATATGAAATCGCTTTGTTTGCTGTAAATGATATTAAAACTTGGCCTTGCAAGGTTGCTTATTTTATGCAAACACTATCCTGAAAGGTTATTGCAAACGGGACGAGAACTATAAATAGATTAGCTAAGCAAATAGTAGTCTTTATTTTTTTTATTAGCTCCATTCAGAAGGCCCTGAGGAAAAAATCCCTTAAGGTCCGTGTAACGAAGGAGAGGAAGTACTCGGAAGTAACAAGGTGTAGAAGTGGGTAGGAATCTGGGGATCAATGCGTCCAGGAGTGACGGACATATGAATCCATCCCTCCCACTGAGGTGTGAGGTTATGGGTCGAGGGAGTCCGGCTGGAGAACTCCAGGTTAGGTTTTCTTCAACCAGTCTCTCCCGATCCGGCCTTCCATGCAGGAGGTGGGCAAACGCATTAGCCACCAAAACCTAGACAATCCACACCTCGGGCACCCCTGCTAAGTCTTCAAACCATTCGGGGTGGCAGGGGTGTTGGTTATCCAAAAAGTAGTTCCCGGGGCGGTGGTACCCATAATCGCCTCCCAAATTGAATTATAGAGAAAATCAAACTTACGATGAAATATTACAAACATGATTTGACGCTACATAAGCATTTGCCTCATTTTTCATTTCATTAACAGGTATCAAATAGTTTTAGAAAAAGTTATAGATTGTCAATGTCACTTAAAATATTACTTACATTTAAGAATAAGTTACCTAAAATATATCACGACTAGCGATATATTTTTCACTTGCTTATTCACATTCAGACAACGAGTTACCTAATTAGAAAATATCCAAGTTATTAAAATATATTTGGCTGAGTGTAGCGTAAGTCCTTTTAAAACTCGACCGTTTTGCTTTTCGTCTACCTGTAAATTCGGCTGTAAGTTATGTTTCCGTTTCAAGATGGTGGCCGTTTTAATGGTTCACAATTTTTTTTTATATGAATTCCTCGTTTTTATTAAATTGAATTTTTTTATTGGCATTTTTTATGCTTCTTTGGACAAATGTATATAAATAAAAATGAATCCCCTAAATGTATGTTCGCGCATAACTTCCGAATGACTGCACCAAATTGGATAATTACTTTTTTGTGTTGTTATTGTCAGGACAAGGTTTGTATAAAACCATTGGTGAGCTCTGGCATTATGAAAATTGCAATAAGTGGCACGCGATATGTTTGAAAAATGAATGTAAAGGGACTGAATGTACGCAATGCGGCAGGGGGGAAGTGGGGAGGGGAACTCGGATGGAGGGGTCACTTGAGGGGGGAAAGGGGAACCCGGGAGAGGGGAGGGGAACCTGGGAAGGAGGAGGTGAATTCGGGAGGGGGTTCGCGGGACGGGGGAAGGGGGGAGTGGAGTGGGGGGAGGGAATGTGGTGGCGGAGTGGGAAGGGGTCGCGGGAGAGGAAGGGGAAGGGAAAGGGGAATGGGACGAATGGGAAACGACACACAGGGAAAAACAATTTCTTTATTTAATGGCACAGCAACGCACGACGGGAACCAGTTAATTGTTTAATAAATTTGATTGGGGAGGAGAGAGGGAATTCGGGAGGGGGTTCGCGGGACGGGGGAAGGGGGGAGTGGAGTGTGGAGAGGGAAAATGGAGGAGGTGGAGTGGGAACGCGACAGGGGAAGAGGTCCCGGGAGAGGAAGGGGAAGGGGAATGAGACGAAAGGGAAACGACATGCAGGGAGAAACAATTTCTTTTTTAAATGGCACAGCAACGCATGCCGGGAACCATCTAGTTGCTTTTTTTACTTATAAATTTCTTATTTGACATTAAAAAAAATATCACATATAATTTATAAGTAAATAGGCAGGTTTTTAAGCAAACAAGGTAAGGTTTTTACAAATCTTATGATTTCAGAGAAAACTTGGTTATATCTAATTAAATAATCGAAAATTAGAAATATATAATTTTGGACGCTAGGTCCATAGACTGTTCACAGAGCTATAAACACAGAACTAAATTAACACAGAACTATTAACACTGAACTATTTTTTATTAGGTTTTTTATGTTTTCTTTATTCGATTTAATAGTTTGTTACATAAATTGGGGATTTTTCGACCACCATGCTAAGCACGTGCCCGTGTTATGGTGATCGATGTTCATATGCAGTTCATTAACATATGTATGCACTATAAAGAATGTGCGAGAATATTAAAAAAATATATATGAAATAATATAATATTAAAGAATATAAAAAAATATTAAAAAATACAAAAGAACATAAAAGAATATAAATGACCATAGTAATATATATAGAGTAATATATATATAGAAAGAGTACGGAAGAATTAACACAGAACTATTAACACAGAACTATTAACACACAACTATTAACACAGAACTATTAACACAGAACTAAATTAACACAGAACTATTAACACAGAACTATCAACACAGAACTATTAACACAGAACTATTAACACAGAACTATTAACACAGAACTATTAACACAGAACTATTAACACAGAACTATTAAAGCGAACTATTAACACAAAACTATAACGGTATTGAGAAATGCTTGAACAGGTGAGTGGGTGGTTTGTTGACTGTATTTCGTTCTGTTCGATTTTTACGTATTGTCATCGATACATAAAATAACTGAAAAGGTTGAATTATTTTTCCAGCGGATTGGTTCATAAAACCGTTGTGTTTATAAAAGAAATCATTGTATTACATCCAATTATTTTTATCCCCGAAGCGAATTTCTGACATCTCTGGCAACGGTCAGTATAATAATGGCTTAAAATAAAACATTTGTTTATTTTTTTTCCAGAGCAATGTCTGACCGTAAATTATGGACAATCGGTATTTGATACCACCATAATTTGGCAACCAGCCATATTTTAAGGGAGCAGATTATTTGGTAAAATTTATGATCCATTTGGAAATCATAGTATTCGAAATGGTTAGGAAAAACGATTAGGTCAAAATCATAAAGGTATAAGTCGGTTACATACAAATTTGATTAGAGTATATTATTTTTAGCCTAATTGAAGAAAAAATTAGCTAATACGGTTCCCTTGCAACTTGTCCATTCAATGAATCATTTCTTATATCAATTTTCAATTATTTAATTCGTATTCTTGACACATCTATCGTGATCATTAAATTGTGACATTATTCTTCAATTTGAGAGGCGGAAATGGTTACCGCCTCCCCGGGAACCTTTATTGGACCTCTGCCGTAGGTCACTCCAAGTGGTTCGCTACGTTTGGTGATTTAGCAGGGGTTCCCAGGTTCATGGGGTGAGGTTTGTCTAGGTCTTGGAGGCGGATGACCAGGACACACTGAATCCCAGATTCCTACCCACCATTTAAAATTAAAACCCTCTTCCTTCCCAGAACTCTCCCTTCCTTCCCTTCCTTAAAAAAACCCTCCACACAGCATCCCCAAAGATGACATAGGCTCTGAGGGAAATTATTTTCGTCAGGGCCTCCTGTGTGGAGCTCATGTAAAAAAAAAATTCTTCGTGGTAAAGATATCAGTTTATCTTTTAGATGAAGAGAAATAGAGTTCAAACCCATTGAGGGACAAATTATTATTTTTTGAAATCCACCTTCGATCTTCTCACAACAAAATATGTTTTTAAATAAATTTTATCAATTGAGTATATTTACTTTTTTTGTATAAATACCGCACAAAAGTCCCTGCTAACCCGGAGCTAATGTTAGTTCGGCATCCCCAATTGGGATATGTTGTAAAGATGAAAGATATGGAGAGGGGAATGTGATGAGGGAGAGGAAGGTGGGGAAGTGCAAGGCTATTCGGATCTGGTCACCTTACACGGCAAAAGCCATTTTAAGCAGCGTTTCAATTCTGACTAGGTTATTTCACTAGGGCAAAACTGAGAGCACCTTTGTGAATCGTATCGCAATTAAAGTGTTTATTATTTTATATTAATCAAAAAGATAATTTAATTTAATTAAGAAGAATAATTTAGTTAAAAAGAAATAATAATTTATAATTAAATGAAGACATTATGAGCGAAACTCAATCGAAAATCTGGAACAGAAAAATCAGAAAAAGATATCGGCACCTCTGGGACTCGAACCCAGGACCTCCCTACTTTCCGGGTTGGGCGCTCTTATCCACTGAGCTAAGGTGTCGATATCCAATTCGGTCACTTTTAACTGTACCATACTTCGACTAAGAACCACCCATATTATCTTCATTTTTCTTAACGCATATTTTTATTGGCTGCCATCTTTATGAATGATTGCAAGATTCAACTCGAACTAAATGCTATCTAGATGGTGTCTGGATAAATTATTATCCATTTTATTTAATGTGCGACATCTATTGACTCTTCTGCAAGTCTGGGATGAATATTATTATTTATTATTTTTAACTTTATGAGTAAAACCTCAAACTGTAATATTTAATTAAATGAAGACATTATGAGCGAAACTCAATCGAAAATCTGGAACAGAAAAATCAGAAAAAGATATCGGCACCTCTAGGACTCGAACCCAGGACCTCCCTACTTTCCGGGTTGGGCGCTCTTATCCACTGAGCTAAGGTGTCGATATCCAATTCGGTCACTTTTAACTGTACCATACTTCGACTAAGAACCACCCATATTATCTTCATTTTTCTTAACGCATATTTTTATTGGCTGCCATCTTTATGAATGATTGCAAGATTCAACTCGAACTAAATGCTATCTAGATGGTGTCTGGATAAATTATTATCCATTTTATTTAATGTGCGACATCTATTGACTCTTCTGCAAGTCTGGGATGAATATTATTATTTATTATTTTTAACTTTATGAGTAAAACCTCAAACTGTAATATTTAATTAAATGAAGACATTATGAGCGAAACTCAATCGAAAATCTGGAACAGAAAAATCAGAAAAAGATATCGGCACCTCTGGGACTCGAACCCAGGACCTCCCTACTTTCCGGGTTGGGCGCTCTTATCCACTGAGCTAAGGTGTCGATATCCAATTCGGTCACTTTTAACTGTACCATACTTCGACTAAGAACCACCCATATTATCTTCATTTTTCTTAACGCATATTTTTATTGGCTGCCATCTTTATGAATGATTGCAAGATTCAACTCGAACTAAATGCTATCTAGATGGTGTCTGGATAAATTATTATCCATTTTATTTAATGTGCGACATCTATTGACTCTTCTGCAAGTCTGGGATGAATATTATTATTTATTATTTTTAACTTTATGAGTAAAACCTCAAACTGTAATATTTAATTAAATGAAGACATTATGAGCGAAACTCAATCGAAAATCTGGAACAGAAAAATCAGAAAAAGATATCGGCACCTCTGGGACTCGAACCCAGGACCTCCCTACTTTCCGGGTTGGGCGCTCTTATCCACTGAGCTAAGGTGTCGATATCCAATTCGGTCACTTTTAACTGTACCATACTTCGACTAAGAACCACCCATATTATCTTCATTTTTCTTAACGCATATTTTTATTGGCTGCCATCTTTATGAATGATTGCAAGATTCAACTCGAACTAAATGCTATCTAGATGGTGTCTGGATAAATTATTATCCATTTTATTTAATGTGCGACATCTATTGACTCTTCTGCAAGTCTGGGATGAATATTATTATTTATTATTTTTAACTTTATGAGTAAAACCTCAAACTGTAATATTTAATTAAATGAAGACATTATGAGCGAAACTCAATCGAAAATCTGGAACAGAAAAATCAGAAAAAGATATCGGCACCTCTGGGACTCGAACCCAGGACCTCCCTACTTTCCGGGTTGGGCGCTCTTATCCACTGAGCTAAGGTGTCGATATCCAATTCGGTCACTTTTAACTGTACCATACTTCGACTAAGAACCACCCATATTATCTTCATTTTTCTTAACGCATATTTTTATTGGCTGCCATCTTTATGAATGATTGCAAAATTCAACTCGAACTAAATGCTATCTAGATGGTGTCTGGATAAATTATTATCCATTTTATTTAATGTGCGACATCTATTGACTCTTCTGCAAGTCTGGGATGAATATTATTATTTATTATTTTTAACTTTATGAGTAAAACCTCAAACTGTAATATTTAATTAAATGAAGACATTATGAGCGAAACTCAATCGAAAATCTGGAACAGAAAAATCAGAAAAAGATATCGGCACCTCTGGGACTCGAACCCAGGACCTCCCTACTTTCCGGGTTGGGCGCTCTTATCCACTGAGCTAAGGTGTCGATATCCAATTCGGTCACTTTTAACTGTACCATACTTCGACTAAGAACCACCCATATTATCTTCATTTTTCTTAACGCATATTTTTATTGGCTGCCATCTTTATGAATGATTGCAAGATTCAACTCGAACTAAATGCTATCTAGATGGTGTCTGGATAAATTATTATCCATTTTATTTAATGTGCGACATCTATTGACTCTTCTGCAAGTCTGGGATGAATATTATTATTTATTATTTTTAACTTTATGAGTAAAACCTCAAACTGTAATATTTAATTAAATGAAGACATTATGAGCGAAACTCAATCGAAAATCTGGAACAGAAAAATCAGAAAAAGATATCGGCACCTCTGGGACTCGAACCCAGGACCTCCCTACTTTCCGGGTTGGGCGCTCTTATCCACTGAGCTAAGGTGTCGATATCCAATTCGGTCACTTTTAACTGTACCATACTTCGACTAAGAACCACCCATATTATCTTCATTTTTCTTAACGCATATTTTTATTGGCTGCCATCTTTATGAATGATTGCAAGATTCAACTCGAACTAAATGCTATCTAGATGGGTTTCGCTCATAATGTCTTCATTTAATTAAATATTACAGTTTGAGGTTTTACTCATAAAGTTAAAAATAATAAATAATAATATTCATCCCAGACTTGCAGAAGAGTCAATAGATGTCGCACATTAAATAAAATGGATAATAATTTATCCAGACACCATCTAGATAGCATTTAGTTCGAGTTGAATCTTGCAATCATTCATAAAGATGGCAGCCAATAAAAATATGCGTTAAGAAAAATGAAGATAATATGGGTGGTTCTTAGTCGAAGTATGGTACAGTTAAAAGTGACCGAATTGGATATCGACACCTTAGCTCAGTGGATAAGAGCGCCCAACCCGGAAAGTAGGGAGGTCCTGGGTTCGAGTCCCAGAGGTGCCGATATCTTTTTCTGATTTTTCTGTTCCAGATTTTCGATTGAGTTTCGCTCATAATGTCTTCATTTAATTAAATATTACAGTTTGAGGTTTTACTCATAAAGTTAAAAATAATAAATAATAATATTCATCCCAGACTTGCAGAAGAGTCAATAGATGTCGCACATTAAATAAAATGGATAATAATTTATCCAGACACCATCTAGATAGCATTTAGTTCGAGTTGAATCTTGCAATCATTCATAAAGATGGCAGCCAATAAAAATATGCGTTAAGAAAAATGAAGATAATATGGGTGGTTCTTAGTCGAAGTATGGTACAGTTAAAAGTGACCGAATTGGATATCGACACCTTAGCTCAGTGGATAAGAGCGCCCAACCCGGAAAGTAGGGAGGTCCTGGGTTCGAGTCCCAGAGGTGCCGATATCTTTTTCTGATTTTTCTGTTCCAGATTTTCGATTGAGTTTCGCTCATAATGTCTTCATTTAATTAAATATTACAGTTTGAGGTTTTACTCATAAAGTTAAAAATAATAAATAATAATATTCATCCCAGACTTGCAGAAGAGTCAATAGATGTCGCACATTAAATAAAATGGATAATAATTTATCCAGACACCATCTAGATAGCATTTAGTTCGAGTTGAATCTTGCAATCATTCATAAAGATGGCAGCCAATAAAAATATGCGTTAAGAAAAATGAAGATAATATGGGTGGTTCTTAGTCGAAGTATGGTACAGTTAAAAGTGACCGAATTGGATATCGACACCTTAGCTCAGTGGATAAGAGCGCCCAACCCGGAAAGTAGGGAGGTCCTGGGTTCGAGTCCCAGAGGTGCCGATATCTTTTTCTGATTTTTCTGTTCCAGATTTTCGATTGAGTTTCGCTCATAATGTCTTCATTTAATTAAATATTACAGTTTGAGGTTTTACTCATAAAGTTAAAAATAATAAATAATAATATTCATCCCAGACTTGCAGAAGAGTCAATAGATGTCGCACATTAAATAAAATGGATAATAATTTATCCAGACACCATCTAGATAGCATTTAGTTCGAGTTGAATCTTGCAATCATTCATAAAGATGGCAGCCAATAAAAATATGCGTTAAGAAAAATGAAGATAATATGGGTGGTTCTTAGTCGAAGTATGGTACAGTTAAAAGTGACCGAATTGGATATCGACACCTTAGCTCAGTGGATAAGAGCGCCCAACCCGGAAAGTAGGGAGGTCCTGGGTTCGAGTCCCAGAGGTGCCGATATCTTTTTCTGATTTTTCTGTTCCAGATTTTCGATTGAGTTTCGCTCATAATGTCTTCATTTAATTAAAT
Source organism: Glyphotaelius pellucidus (assembly GCA_936435175.1). NCBI lineage: Eukaryota > Metazoa > Arthropoda > Insecta > Trichoptera > Limnephilidae > Glyphotaelius > Glyphotaelius pellucidus. Next base: position 9,159,042 of record OW386551.1, on the reverse strand, counting down.
ATTACAGTTTGAGGTTTTACTCATAAAGTTAAAAATAATAAATAATAATAATAATTTAATTTTAAAAAAAAAGACAAAGGACTTATGGGAAATATTTTCAAGGTCCCCTGTGTGGAGTTAATGAAAACAAGGAAGTGAATTAACACAATAATCAAAACAAATTTACTTGTGCACCCGCGGCCTTCGGATTCGTAGGCGAGGATCTTACCCCTCTACCATGAAGGCCGTTAAGGTGACCATACTTTAAATTTGAAAATACATCAAAATAACGTCTGACCGGTGAACGCGTAATGAACAATATTAAGAATGGGACGCTTTGAATGATTTGAGTATAGTGTAGGCGATAGACGGAGAAGATATAAAGTTGAGTGAATGAATGAAGTGAATGAAAGAAAATCAGGGATCTCTCAAGAAGACATAGCACCAAGTGAATCAGGTTATCCAAAGACATAATTATTGCATAAGTACAGTTAGAAACATAGTCCAGATCAGTAGGCATTCATGATAAAACTGCACAAAGATCAATCGTCAATTTTCATATCAAAGACGTTTTGATTTTTTTTTACATTAACTCCACACAGGAGGCCTGAGTCAAATAATTTCCCTCAGGGCCTATGTCATCTGAGATGCTGTGTGGAGGATAGGAAGGAATGAACATTGGTCTTGAAGAGACCCATGTTGTGGGAAGGAGGAAACACAGAAGCCGGCAAATCATTCCACAGCCGAGCTGTTGCACACAAGAACGAGTCGAAGAAGCGACCCGTTCTCATGTTACAAATGTCAACCGTGTACATATGTTGGGCACGCGTTTGGTGTATCTCCCGACTATGCACCGGTGCCGAAGGGATCAATGACGCTAGTTCCTCAGAGCATCTTCCATTGAAATATCGGTAGAACAGGGATACCATTCCCAACCGATGCCTGTGTTCTAAAGATTGCAATCCGTTCGTTAAGGTGGGAGAATCTATCAGATTGAATGCAGAGTGATTATTAATTCGAACATTGCAAATATCTTATTTTCGAGTTGTTTACATTATTTTTTACTTCTTTCTGGTGTCGTGTGGTTCTTGGTATTCATAGCACAAGAAAAAATGTCTTGAATACGATAAAACTATTTTTTTACGTAACTTCATTTTTCAAAACGACACTCAATTATTATTCTGAAAGCAAAAAAGCAAGAGGGTATCAAAATGGAACGAAGTAAAAACAGACCATATTTATTTTTTGACACTTATACCATTATGTTTTTGACCCATTCAAATTTGGTTTTGGTTTTCCCAAAGGGTTGGAGATAAATTTTCATCGCAAGGTGAAAGTTCAAGAATGGCCAGGGGTGCCCAAGGGTGGAAAGGGGTAGCCGAGGATGGTCAGGGGTATCAAAAGGGTGGCGTTTGGCTTATCTTTCGCTCGAGCAGAGACTGCTGCTAGTTAGGGGAGTGGTATATGCAGTGATCCGAGGGAAGTTAAATGTTTTCGGTCAGTTTCCGCATAAACCCTTTTTTATTTGAATTTCTAACAAATGGTCATAAATTCATCTTTAGTGTTCTAGAAAAAAGCAGAGAATCTGTGTTTTTTTCATGAGTTGTGATTCTATTACAAACGTTCTTTTATTCATATGAGTATCTTGTTATAAGATAGGAAAAGTGCTGTCTTAGCTGCAAATTCAAAAAGACGACTAATAATTTTACTATTTTTTCGATAAACATATCATTTTAATTTTTTTTTTAAATTTTAAATACATAAACGGCTATACTGCCTTTTATAAATAAACTTGTAATAGAGTACAAAAGTAAGAAAAATAATATCATTACATAATAGTAGTTTTAAACTTAAAAAATAACATACAATTATTTTGTGTATCACAACAAAAAATAACAAGAAATAAAAATGAGAAATATCATCATTTCATTTCAACATGTCCATATTGCGTATATAAAGTTACATTATGGAAATAATAAAAAAACTTAAAAACTGAAACCTAAAAATAACATACAATTATTTTGTGTATCACAACAAAAAATAACAAAAAAAGAACAATGAGAAATATCATCATTTCATTTCAACATGTCCGTATTGCGTATATAAAGTTACATTATGGAAAAATAATTTTTGAGTGCATATTTATATTGCGCTAATTTTAAGAAATAAATTTCGCCGGTGTTAGCATATTCATTTCCCAAAATGTGTAATCGACTGATTGGTGAGTAATAATGTGATAATGTATGTGTGTTATTATAGTAGAACGGTAGAGTCAGTCTATTGTTAGCGCGACCAGGGCAATGAAATCGTATTAGTTCTATTAAATCAGGGGTATCCAAGACCGAGTGAATTATTTTGTATAATATTAATAGATCACAGATTTTTCTGCGATCTGATAGATTTACGAGATTAGTCCAGTTTAATAACAAATTATAGTCAACGGATTCTCTTGGAATACCTAATTTAAAATTAATATACCTAAGGAATCTATGCTGGACTTTTTCAATCGCTTGAATATGGATATTATAATGTGGAGCCCAAATCGTAGAGTTATATTCTAAAATGCTTCTCACTAGCGTTATGTATAAAATGCGAATAGTATCACTGTTACAAAATTGTTTGGTTATTCTAATAATAAATCCTAAAATCTTCATTGCTCTATTAATAATATTAGTTATATGGCTAATAAATGTAAGTTTTGAGTTAAAAATAATACCTAGATCATTTATTGTTTCTACAGAGTTTAATATAATTTTGTCAAGATTGTATTCATAAATGATCGGTTTCTTTATTTTATAAAATCTTATTATTTGACATTTACTAATGTTAAGTGCCAGTTTATTGCATATACACCAATTAAACAAGTTGTTTAAATTTTTTTGTAAAATTATGCAATCAGAAATATTTTTAATTTTTTTATATAATTTTAAATCATCAGCAAATAACAGGATATCAATATCGGAAAAAACGTCTACAATGTCATTAATAAATAAAATAAACAGTATTGGTCCTAAATGGGAGCCCTGTGGCACACCACTAGTGGCAGAAAAGGCATCCGATATTACGTCATTTAACTTTACAAACAGTTGCCTATTTGTTAAATAGCTCTCTACCCATTTAAAAAAGTTCCCGGTTATACCCATACTCCTTAATTTATTTATCAAAATTTTATGACAAACTTTATCGAACGCCTTGCTGAAGTCAGTATATATCGAATCTACTTGACATTTATCTGCAAAGGCATTTGCTATAAAGTTTTCATATATCAGTAGATTTGTCAGAGTTGATCTATTCTTCATGAAACCGTGTTGAAACCTTGTTATAATCCCATTTAATTTAAAAATAATTTTATCCAAAATAATTTTTTCGAACAATTTTGGAATAGTTGACTGTATACACACAGGTCTATAGTTGCGTATATCGCATTTGTCACCTTTTTTAAATATGGGTGTGATGTAACTATTTTTCCATGCAATTGGAAAATATCCCGATGACAATGACATATTAAAAATTAAATAGAGGGGATACGACAAGGCATGTATACAGTGTTTCAATAGAATTGGGGGTATTTTGTCAGGACCCGAACTTTTTTTTACATCTAATTTGTTAATATGGGTTTTAATTTCATTTATATCTATGTGAATGTTAGAAATTTGTAAATTGATGTTAGATGAAAAAAAAGGAATTTCACTATTATCAATTGTGTTGTCATATACATCTTTAAAAAATGAAGCAAATAAATTAACAATAGTTTCTGCATTATTTCCATTTATGCCGTTATATAACATGCTAGCAGGTATATCTATTTCATTTCTTTTTAATGACTTTGAGTACTTCCATAAAGTGTTCATGTCGTTATTTGCAATTGAATTTTCCACATTATTTAAGTATTCTTTGTAACAATGTTTAGAAAGATCGTGACATTGGCGGCGAATTGAATTGAATTGAATATAATCTTTAATTGATTTAGAATTTTTGTACTTTTTATGTATTTTCTTCTTCAATAGAGTCAAGTCAATTAAATCTTTATTGAACCACTGAGGGAAAACATTATTTTTACATTTAATGTAAGGCACACTTTTTTCTATGATATTGTGAATTATGTTATATAATACATTGATATTTTCGTTAATATTTTCTTGTTTTAAAAAAATCCAATCAGTAGCATTTAAACATTCATTAATATGATTAAAATCAGCTTTATTAAAATTGTGAAGTGATTTTTTGCACTGTAGATTTGGTATTTTATTTAGTGATACGCTAATATTTAATGGAGGATGATAGTTATCTACAGGTAATATTATTTCACTTGATTTTACTACAGTTACTGAAGTATCACTTGAAAATACCAAGTCCAGTATTTTGTTATTACAATTTTCAATTTTATTTAATTGTGTTAGATTTATAGAATTTGACATGCTTATAACTTCTTTGTTTATAATTGACAAGCCAGTGACTTAAAAATTTTGTCTGAAATTGTGGATGAAATTACAGAAGCTCGTTCAATATTATTACACGACCAGTTTTATGAAACGGATGGATTACATATTAATGAAATTATACAAGGAGAGAATTACAAATACTTAAATTACATACTCTCAGCATCGCCCTGGTGTAAGACCACCATCCAGAATTGAAACGTTGCTTGAAATTGCTTTGGCCGTGTTTGGTGACCAGATCTGAATAGCCAGTTACTACCCACCTTCCTCTTCCTTCCTTCGTCTCTTTTCCTTCCCCACTACCTTCAGCCTCACAACATATCCCAATTGAGGATGCCATAATCTTACTGGCTCCAGACGGGAGCAGTTGGGACTCTTGTGCGGTATTCATATAAATAAAATTAAAATAAATAAATAAATAAATAAAATAATAAAACACATGCAGGAATTACACATGCAAAAAAAATATTGTGTAAGTGAGTTCTAAATAATTTATATTTTTGGAAAAAACAAATGTTAAGTTAGGATATTTTAGGTTTTTTTTGACGTGTATTTAAATACGTGTAATTTAAACAGGTGTAATATTCTATCCATGTGCAAATTCGTCGATATAAAATTCCGCCAGTATTTAATACTGGCAGATAAATATTGTTAAATGACATTAAAGCCTATGTAATTTCGTCGTGTAAACTAAACACTTCAGAAATAGTTGCAAATTTACGATTATTTGAATTTCTCAATTTACATTGCTAACGACAGGATTTGAATCTGCAATCTCCATGTTCGAAATTGTCTCTCAAATATACCAAGGTTAGTAGCGACTTATTAGAAGCGACTCAAGACAATTTTTTTTAAAGAAAGACCTATGTACCTTCTTTCCAGGGTTATGAGTAACTTGACCTTTCTAATTTCCATAACTCCTGATAAATAAAGTGCAAAATTTTGCTCGCGTCATTACTAACGTTAGGACATATCTTACGATTGATTCTGTGACTTCTGAGCATAAACCCGATGCTTTGGGCTTCTTGGCTACTACTAACCTGTGAAAGTTTTACTTGATTTTAAACAAATGAATTAAAAATTTATTTCTTAATAACGGGATAAGGTCCATGGTTGAGGCAAAGGTCCGCGATCATGAATCCGATATGGGATATCGCGGATTCTAATCTCAGAGTAGGCAAGTAAATTTTATTTATTGTGTTGTTTCTTATTTAGTTACTAGTACTTGCGGAATGTTCCATAGTGGTAGATATCTTCAGTATCGCCCTGGTGAAGGGATTCATCTACCTTTCTAAATTCAAACGTTGCATGAAATTTCTTTAGCCATGTTTGGTGACCTGATCCGAATAGCCAGGTATTTTCCTACCTTTCAATTCCCCATCTCTTTTCCCTCCCCATACCCTTCAACCGCATAATATAGTCCAATTTGGAATGCTATAGTTTCATTGGCTCCGGTCAACATGCAGTAGTTGGGACTATTGTACAGTATTCACGTTAAAAAAAAAACTATTTATCAAAACTAAACCTCTACCGATACACACCAAAGCACCACTTTTCACAATGTTTAGTTAGTATATTAATTAATTCATTTCTGAATAAACAGTACGGCGGTCTCGAAGAATAACGTCGGATGTGCAATTTTGTAGTTTTGCATGAGAGCTGTTTAAGGGGGTATTCTAGTCTAGAAGCATGAATTGTGGGCGTTTTTTTAAGTGCAATGAGAAAAAAAACAATAATATTTTTTACTTTACCAAATATTGATTAAACATGAAAAAATATATTTAAAAAAAATCAAACGAAAAATTACATAATTCAAAAGGTTAGAGGGTGTTGAAATGGGGGGTTTTTCTCGAAAAAATGGCGCGCCTAGTAATCTAAAAAAAAAAAAAATCTTAATTCAAACAAATGAAGCTATGGCCCGGACTAAGGAAAAGTAAAAAAAAAATAGTTTTATCGCGCTAGAATAATGTATAGAGAAAGCTCACACTAAATAAATTGGTTTGAAAGCGTTAATTGCGCTACCTTCTTCTTTAGCCAAAATTATATTTTTAGCCTTCTATTCTAATATCTCAATCCCAAAGCCTTATTTTTAGGCTAAAGAAGGGGGTAGCGCAACACGGCATAACACCCCATAAATAAAGAACAAAAATACTTTTGGCCGTGAAAACCTAAAATCATACCTACTGCCTTAATGTTTCGTTTTTGCATTTTTACCATTTTGGAGGTCAAGAGTTATAGCAATAAGAAAAATATAAATGTTTCATTTCATTACATCCGAAATTCCGAAAATTCAGACTTTAAATCAATAAAAAGATTAAAATAAGCCAACAGCGCAATTTTCAATTTTTAGCATATCCGACATTGTTCTTCGAAACTGTCGCGTACCTACAATATTCATTCTAGGACATTCAAAAGATTTGTGAGTAAGTCGAGAAGGCTTTGTTTTACAACATTCAAAGGTCCAGCAATCAAAAGTACTGCAGATAAAATTTCCCTGCCCGCCCTCCACTTTTGGATTTAAATTTAGGATGATAAGTTTTTATTCATATGAAAATATTTATTCTTCCGATAAAACCATCTTCAGCCATTCCCAAGGGTACCCCTTATAAAAATATCAGTGGCGCAGTTTTTATTGATCCTACCCCTTTATTGTATCGTTTTCCCCTCCACCCAATTGTCCCGATCTAAAATATTCAATTTTGTGTTATTTCTTTCACTAGAGACCTATTTTCGGTAAGTAAAAAATAACACGAAACGATAAAATTGTTTTTATTGCATAGGAAACGAAAGCACCGTTGAAATTTCAGATTTTTCGTCGAAGTAAACGTGAATTAGGGATATTGCGTTCATTCGAGTTGTGTTTTTATTGTTATTTTGAATCTTAGAGTTGATCTTTGGTTTCTTGATCATTTTTGTTTGAATCTAGAATACATTCTAACGGTTCAAATCAATAGTTTGTTTGAACCTAAAGACAATATTTTTTACTTTTTGGTTTGTAGGTAAGCAGGTTAAAATATAAAATCATTCATAAAATCACAACAAAGTAAAAATTGTATTTCTTCAAACACAGCAAACTTATTTTGTGGCACCATTTTAATTCAAAATATTTGTATATCATTTTAATAAAATAATAAACTTAGTTTTTACCACTTTTATTCTTTAAAAAACCAACATGTTTCGTGAGCTAAGCTCACTTCTTCAGGGTTTACTAATTATAAATAATAGAAAAAAACAATGGTCATAGACATACACAACACAATTATAAATAATAGAGATAGTCAATGAAAATGTAAAATGGGTAGAGAAAAGAAGGGCAATAGAGAACAATTTACAAAGGAAATCCAACTTAATGCCATTAAAATAAGAATGTAGCAATTCAATTCCACTATTGTAGTCAAAAGTGTGATTAGTCTCCAACAAATGATTGGCGAACTCTGAAAAACTGTCATTGTTTAAAGATTTCATATGTTCTTTAATCCTTATTTCAAAGTTTCCCGCAGTTTTACCAATATAAAAGAAACCACAATCATTACATTTTAATTTGTAAATTCCGGATTTTTTCATTTTTGAAACTGTATCCTTATTATTTAAAATGTAATTCTTAAGTTTATTATTTGCATAAAATACAGGAATAATTTCATTTGGTACATTCTTTATTTAAATAATTAGAAATTTTATTATTAAAATAAATAACGGATATAACGCCAATTTAGTTGAAAACATTCTAAATAAAAAATATAAGAACAAATTTCTCAAAACATACTCGTATATATATCCTGTACAAAAGGATCAGGAAGGGAAAAAATGGAAGGAAATTATTTATTTTAATAATAAAACCATCAGTTATCAAGTAGAATCCTTAAAATAAAGTAATTTCATTACAAACGTTATCATCAAATGCAATCATGTCACGGCAGAAACAATCCCAACAATGTTTTCCAACTCTAATAACTAAAAATCCATTTACTTGATTCATAAAAAAAATCTCAGTAATTGCTGCAAACAAAAAATTGTTCCACTGGATGTATTTAGCGTGATGGTTTCCATTTTACAATTACTTCCATTTTGCAAACAGAGTGGCAAGGCTCCCTTCGGAAAAGTGTTTTTTTTTTCCATTTCAGAATCCTTTTTCAAAGCAAAATAAATACGCCAAATGCATTTCAGCATGCAACTACGGAAAAACATTAATTATTCACGCTCCGGAAATCATAAAATCCGATGCATTTTGTTTTTTTATTAAACTTTGCGAAACAGGAATGTTTGCAAATTATCTACCGATACAATTACGTTCATTGTGCTTTTGCACAAACCCCGACGGACGAAAAAGCTTATTTTAGTATAAACATTTATTGATTTATACAACGAAACTTTCAGAATTTAGGCTTTAGCCGTGTTTTTTTTACATGAGATCCACACAGGATGCCCAGGAAAATAATTTCCCTCAGGGCCTATGTCATCTTTGGGGATGCTGTGTGGAGGGTTTTTTAAGGAAAGGAAGGGAAGGAGAGTTCTGGGAAGGAAAAGGGTTTAAGGGGTGGGTGAGCCACGCAGTAGGTGGGCAAAAGCTTCCGCCTTCAAGACCTAGACAAACCTCACCCCATGAACCCGGGCACCCCTGCTAAATCACCAAACGTAGCGAACCACTTAGGGTAACCTAAGGCAGAGGTGTTGGTTATCCAATAAAGGTTCCCGGAGCGGCGGTACCCATTCCCGCCTCCCAAATTGACCACATCTATTTTTTCTTTTAAAAAGAAAGACAAACATTCACGGGTTACGAATAACAATGTTTGAAAATCTCCTACTGCCACAGTAAGCCGAAAATGTTGCTTGAGTCGTGATGGAGGACTTAGCCAGCCGAGGAATCGAACACGCGATGCACGTGTGGGACCCAAACGCGATGTCTACTCAGCTACTGACCGGTCTGTAGCTGAGTGGGCATCTGAATATCAATATTCTTCCTGTCCTTCTCCATCTCCTTTTTCTTCCTGATTACCTTTTCAACCTCGTAACAAAAACCAACAAATGGGGTGCTGTGGTTCCACTAGTCCCAACTGCTTCCAGACAGTTGGAAGCAGTAGGGACGAGGGATACTTTTGCGGTATTCGCATAAAAAATATATATATCGTCAAATGGGTGCCTAGAGGTTACCTGTAAAGGTCGTAGGTCCTCGACCTGACTAGAAAAATGGTGATGATGAATAATTTAAAAAACTGAAGTTACCTGCATATTTTATGTTGAAAATGTCTGGGTTAAATATTTAAGATGCTCCTTTGAGCATCTTATCGCATGCACACTTGAAATATGAAACAAATTAAGAATATAATTGAAATCATATAATTTTAAAAATAATTATGATAAAAACCTTTAATTGGCGATAGATGTATTTATTTATTCACGCCTTGAAGGCTTTTACCTTTTTACATGTATATATTATTATAGTTACAAGTGTTGTTCAGGAGTATAATAATACGCGTATAGTAAGTGTATAACAAAATAAACTGAACATTAACGATATAATCAGGTTCAATACAGGTAGGTATGTTGTTTCATTGTCATGTAAAGTTGTACAAAAGAGTTCAATAAGTTTGTGTGATAAGAGTAAAACAGAAGTGCTTAAGGTACTACAGGAATTTGCGTTTAGTATATTAATATTATTGTAAATTTAAACTGGAATAGCTTTTAATTTAATGTTTACTAATTTATACATCTTGTTTATTTAAGGGGGGGGTGTAAGGTTTTAAAGGCGAAAAAAAGCATACTTTCATAATTTATTTTTTTTGGAGATGTGAGTACTGTTGATTTATTTATTTCATATAAACGTTATAGTATAACATCTGAAGTATTTTTGAAAAAAATTTCTATTAAAAATATCAATAAATAAGTCCGTGAGAGCGAATCTCCGGAGGCGCCTCGAAAAAAAATTGTTATGCGGTGAACTTCATAACTCGTTATCAAAATCGTGTGAATCAAAAAAGACGAAATGCATTTAAAATGTGTTATGTTTTCCTAGGTAGTCAGAGGAAGTTGAGTTTTTTGATTTTTTTTTTAAATTTTAACAGCATTTTGAAGTGAAAAACGCGATTTTCGCTAAAAAATTTCGGTGAATTTGATAATATAAAATTTAAAAAAATGGTAAAAAAACTCTCCCGGATTACCTGTCGTAGAAATAGTGTACTAAATTTCAAAAGGATCGGTCAGGTAAATTTTGAGTTATGATGTTCACGAACTTCAAAAATTTGTTTGCGAGAAAATCGATTTAAAGTTTTTTTATACTCGAAATATAACCGAATCGAGCGTGAGGGCCGGTCGCATGAAACGCTGTATCTTCGTTAGTTTCACTCCGATTTACTTGAAATTTTGACACAATACTCTCGACATGTCCATTCAGAAAAAAATTAATAAAAAATGAGTTTTAAAACATAACCTCTTCCCCCCACCCTTAACATTGATTCTGTTGACAAATGGGTGATAGCTCAGCTATAGATCCAGGATTTCTCCCAGAATGCAGCCTCCCAGTTTTTAGCAAAGCCTCTCATATAATACACATGATATAATAAATAAAACAATAATTAAAATAAGGAATATTAAAATTCCTTTTACATTGTTGTGTTATATGGTTCAATCTCTCGTTTAATTATGTACGGAAAAATGCTAAAGGGGGTCAAAAAAGTGTTTTCAGTTTTAAGGTCTGGATTTCATAGAATTTATTGTAAATACGGAACTAGTAAGTTTTGTGACAGTAGTTCTACAATTTGGGAGGCGGGTTTGAGTACTGCCGTCTCTGGAACCATTTATTGGATAACCAACACCCCTGCCGTAGCTAACCCCAAGTGGTTAGCTAGGTTTGGTGCCCGGGATCATGGGGTTAGGTTTGTCTAGGTCTTGGCGGTCAATGTGTTTTCCGACCTACTACGTGGTGGGCCGGATCTGGAGAGATTGATTGAGGGAAACCTAACCTAGATCTCTCGACTGGAGAGAGATCTAGTCTCTCTCAATCTATCACCCTCCACCGCGGTGAAAGGGATGATGAATTCAATGAACTCCTAGGCACATTGACCCCCAGATTCCTACCCACCCTTTATACCTTTTTCCTAGCCAGAATTTTTTCTTCTTCCTTCCCTAAAAATATCCTCCACACGGCATCCCTAAAGATGACGAAAAATCCCCCAGGGTCTCCTGTGTGGAGCTAATGTAAAAAAAAAGTAGAGCTCGCATCTAAAAAAGTGTGTTTTGATTTTCTTTTATTAATTAAATAGAAACCAAAATTTATTTGAAATCATAAAATTTGTATGTAGGTACCTACTTAAATTTCTACTAAATTATTGACCGTATATATAATATTTTTATTATGAACATTTTTTTTTCAATGATGTAATTCTACAATTTGCACAAAGAAACTTCACTATCTCAAGGACAATTCTTTTTTCAAACTTTCTTCAGGCAGGTAGGTACCTTAAGATTGCAAAAATGCGAATAAAATGTCCAAATAAACACAACAACGTCACATTGAAAAAATAATCTTTACTGAGCCGTCATAACGGCCACCAAAATTACAGACAGACGAAATGCAAAACAGCAGAGTTAAAACAGGACTCCGCTACGTCAATAAAAATAGTAGAAAAGCATTAAATTCATTGTTAGTGAAAAATCTTAGATTTCGAATTCCGATCGTGTCAGTAACCATTTTTAATGTAATTTTATAATACGTCAGTACCCAACACTATTCCTAAAATAAGCATTTCGCAATAGGTATTCAAGCAAAAAATCCGCCATTTCCACTGTCTCATCTTGTCGAAAAAAGTGTCCCCAGTGACGTCGTTAACAATGGGCAACCCCTTCGCGCCGGGCGTGGGCGGTGTGAGGCAGTGGCGTTGCAGCTAACGAACCACGCCCCATCCGGCCGGGCCGCGGACCAAGGGCCGGGGCTAAGCGTGTTAGAAAGCTTCCGGCAAAAAACAACCAACAGCCTTAATCGCCAATATGTGCTGTAGCGAGTACCGCGGGGGTGAAATAGATCAGTAGACTTGGCTCTAGAAGAGATATTTTATTTCAAAAGTGTTAATTTTTTAAATTTTCGGTATAATTTTGAGTAACTTTGAGTAGAATGTATGAGTTTGAGATGGTAATAATATCTTCGCGAACGATAATATTTATTCGCTCGTAAGAGACAAAGAGTTTATACATTAATACAAAGATTATTGACGCCCGGCGTAGTCCAGCGGTAAGGCTCTTGACTCGCATTCCGAAGGTCGCGGGATCGATTCCCGGCGTGGCAAATAAATTTTATTTGATTAATTTGTGTTATTTCACAATTTATTCATTTAAAATAATATATAGTATATTTGCGGCACGTTAATGCTGGCCGCCCCAGCTGTGTCTGGACGTCTACCCTGCGGAATCGCAATTAGTATCTTCCTCGGGATTCGGTCATCACGCATTCTTAGTACATGCCCAAGCCACCACAGTTGCAATTTTTCTACGAAGAGTAGCAGTGGTTCAATGTTTAGATCGTCTCGGATCGTCGAGTTTCTTATATGACCCATTTCGTAACCCCTGCCACTCCTCTCAAGTATCTCATTTTGGCAGCTTGTACTCTAGAGCGTGTTCGTTCGCTGAGCATCCATATCTGGTGGCCGTAAGTGAGCGTCGGTTGAACCCTTGTAATATTTTCAAGTAATTGTAATAAATTCCAAAAGCCAACGACCGCCATTGCTCGCATATTTGCGGAAGATTTGTCAATAGTTTGCTTATTTTTCAATAATTATTTTTACATGAAAAATAAACTTTTTTTATTTTTTTTTATTTTTTTTTCTGGTATGAGGTGGTATTTTTACAATTTACAAGAACAACGAAAAAATCCTCAATTGCGTACAATGTCCGTTTGTAATATTAAAATCAGAAAGAATCCTTCATCTGCTTTCAAAAATAGAATTTCATTCTGGGTACATTCAAAGCTGCGCATTCATCGGATAATTAATGTCAACCGGGAATACTTCGAAATAAATCTGACAGATCATTTAAAGTTACTTAATTACATAACGACAAAATCTCAAAATAATCCAGCAGTTAATCAAAATAAGCTGTACTAATAATATAAATGCGAAACTTTATGTGTTTGTTTGTTACGCTTTCACGCATAAATCAATAAACCGAATTTAAAAATTCTTACACCAATTGAAAGCTACATTATATGCGAGTAATATAGATTGTATTTAACGGTAGGCTCTGGCGTTATGAAATTATAATTATTTAAAGAAGGGGGAGGGAGGAGGTGGAGGGGAGGAGGGGGAGGGAGGGGGGAATAATTGATATGTGCAAGTGCTGCAGTAATTTTTCCCCTAATTCCATGCGAGCGAAGCCGCGGGTAAAAGCTAGTATTTAAATATTTGTAAAAATATGAAAATTATTTTTGGACATTCTTAAAAATCGACCTTAAAATTCTCGTGCCCAGTCTACTACGAAAAATATGAGGAAGTACAAACTGGACATACAAGCGTTAACCCTTTAAGTATAAGGATAGTACTTTTTGAATCCGTGATTCATGGCGCCATATTGGGGTGATTATAACCCGTGTACAACACGTTTTCCGCAAATACGCATAACCTACCACCAACAGACGATTTAAACAATAATACACACATTTATCAAGCACAAGCAAATGATAATAAAAGCTTATTTTTTATCGCCGTTTCCGTGGGTTTTTTGAAGATTTATTAATAATTAACGTTTATTAGAATTTAAAATGATGTTGGTGGTGAAAAAATAATATTTAAACGAGAGCGTTGAGGGGGCCAAAATGTATAAATGAATATTTTTATGACAAATGCAACAGGTTGACGAGCTATTGACGAGTACTCAAGGCCGTCAATGGTACAATGAACTCAGGAAAGCGATGTTGCGCTGTCTTTCGGTTTTTACGGTGAGGCTTTCGTGTATGAATTTCACCAACCAATATTGGAAAAGCCAGTTCTCCCAATCTAGGTCATGAAAGTAGCGACAAGAGATAATACTTTTCGTTTCAAGGTTAATTTTGTTGTTGGGGCGAGGCTTAGCCTGATGAGAGGCTTCAAGTTAGACTCATACGGTTAGCTCCACTCGGTGAAAACTTGATTCGCAATTTGCAGACGTTAAATTTTCACATCTCGTGTATGACATCACTGAGACAACCTGGATTTTCACTTGCATATTCTGAATCTTTACCAATAACGTGAAGTACTCCAACAGTTGCTAAAAACTCAGCAATATATATACTACTTAGTATTTAGTTAATGCCCGCTTTGCAAGATCTTTTTGTTATGTGAATACCGTGCAACAGTCCCAGCTGCTCTCAATCGTTTGGAGCCAGTGAGACAATGGCGATATCTTGTGAGGTCATAGGAAGTGGGGTGTGGAAGGAAATTGGGAAGACGAAGGTGGGGAACTACCCACTGTATGGATCTGGTCGAATTTTGAATCTTAAAGTTGTAGAATGGAAAAGTTTCGATTCTTAATGGTGGTATTTCTAGAAAGTAACTACCACTCTGAAACGTGCCGGAAATATTCGACATATCATTAAAGTTAATAAATTATTGTGAAATTACACAAATTAATCGAATGAAATAATAATAATAATTATTATTATTATATTTGGATGATTTGTAAAGTGCTGTGTTTGTGAAAAACCCTCAAGGACGCTCTACAAATTCATTCTTAACATTCCTCAATTACAGGAGGGTATCAAAACCCCAAAAAATACAGTAGGTATTAGAGAAATATCAGTAATACAAGGGTTGGAAGCTCTAGTCACCCCGTTATGACAAAAAACGGGTTTAGCCCCCACATTGCATCTGTCCTCTGTTTGCGTTTATTGTCAATTATTTTTCATGGAATGGGAACAATTTTTAATTTCATATCTGCGTATTTTAGTGGCCTTTTTGAAATGTCAATGATTCTCATTAAAATAAAGGCGAATGAATTTGCGCAAATTCTTGACAAATTGGTAGATATTCCTTCTTCGACACGAGGTTAAATAACATTGAAACTGTAAACATAAAAATTTTGTTTTAATAATAATAATAATATTTGGCTGATTTATATTGCGCCGTTTTCGTGAAAAACCACCTCAAAGGGCGCTGTACACTTAAATATATAATAATATTGGCTTATACTAAGATTTATAATTATAACTACATATATATAACTGGTGACTTATAGCTAGTGACCTAAACCTAAGACTTTTAGCAAGTGACTTACATCTAGACTTTACTAGCTAGTCATAAGTCTCTGGTGACTAACGATTGGGACTTAAAACAGCCGACTTAAAACTAGTGACGTTTCTTTAACATATTTTATTTAAGTAGACATCTTATTACTTTTTAAAAAAAAAAACAATTTATTCTCGCCTTGAAAGCTTTGCATGTATACTTTATAATAGGTAAGTTGTACAAAGGAATATAATATAAATAGTAAATACCACAATAAACTAATTATAAAAGATATAAGAAGGTGCAATACAAGTAAGTAGACTCATTATCATAGAAAACGTACAAAGGAGTTCAATAAGTGTGCATAATAAGAAGAGTACAATAGATGTATTACATGTACATCATAAGTTCCTCCCCACCCTATAATGCCATATTATTATTTACTCAATGATAACATATACTTTAGCTTGAATTCCCTCACCAAACACAAGAGCCTTGTCTCTTTATGATGAGGAAATGCTATTATTATATTCATTTTACAACTCTGTTTAACATATAAAAAAAAGGTATTCTTATTTTAAAAACATACAAATATTAAATAAATAAAAAATAAAAAAATGTAAGTAGGTACTATGAAAGAACCTAGTTCCGGAGCAATGTGTAGTACGTTTATTACTGTTGTAATAAAAATTAACATGAACAGTTTGTGTAAAGCATGTTTATAATTAGTAAACCTTTATTACGTCCAATTTGGTGTTACAGAACATAGCTTAATTAATACAACGATAAAATTTATTTATTCGTCTTATAGTATTGTTTTAGTAGCTGTTCTATTTTACGGCTACTCTTGAACAAAAAAAATTGTTTCATAATTAGTTTATCAGTTTTACATAACTTCACAATTTAAATGTTTTTAGTAAATTTCTCGATAGCTCTTTCGGATTTAAATTATGTATTTATTATTTTATGCAAATAAAATAGGCAAGTTTTCAAAATATGTACATTTATTTGAAGATTAATAAATAATGTAATTTTAATTAGTTTTCCGTGAATGTGAATTCAAAACGAATCTCGGAGGATTGGTTTACAACGAAATCTTAAGATTTTTTCGTGCTTGGGGTGTAATAGGTAAATAAAAATACATAGCATTTTGATTCCCTGGCTTGGCTAAATCACGTGTTTATATAATATTTAAATAGTTGGTGACCCAACAGTTGATCCCCCGACAGTTTACCCCCGTTATTATAATTATTATTAACTTATAAAATTTTGTGCATTATTTATCCATATCAAACCTAAAATGGACTTCGAAAATTCCTTTAGGATGGATTATGGATATCAAAAGAAATAATTAACTGTATCGATTTTTTGTTCTTTCACGTTGAACTCGTATCCATAAGTATTTTTTTCCTTGATGAATTTGAATGAACATATGTATTATCCTTTTGTAATTCGGCGGTACATCCTCGTTGCATTTATATTTTGTGTAAGTAGGTATACCGTATTTTCCCAAAACCGACAGCATATTATACCCGCTCCACAGGTTTTACTGCTAGGCCCTGCGGGCGGCTTTTGGTTCGGCCCCACCCAGTTAGGGGCCATCCATAAATTACGCCACGCGATTTTCATGATTTTTCGTGAAATCGTCACATTCGTGAGACCCCCTCCCCCCTAGCGAGACGTCGCATATTTTGCAATTTTACGTCTAAAACTAATCAAAACAGTAGTTAAAAAAACTATTTTTATTTTTATAAAAAATATGTAGATTTTTACATGTGACGTCACAGAGCTGATGACCCCTCATACCCCTTGTCCCACAATTTAACACTTTTCTACCCCCCTCCCCCTCCTTAAGGTGTGACGTAATTTATGGATGGCTCCTTAGAGTTGGTGACCATTTTATAAATCCTGGTTACAAAGTTAGCCCGTTCGTCGTATCCGGCGGGCAATATGTAATATGCAGCCGCTTGATACAACTGAGTATTATCGAGGTATTATCAGATTCACAAATTCGTAAAACGTATGCCTAGGGAAGGCACGTCCCTACGCGTCCTGCCGATGAAAGTGGCGACATCTTGTGACAAATTCTCGAATTCAAAACCGAATCACAACGGTAGCTTTGTTTGAAATTCCACGTACACAGATGTTATTTGTGGCTCTGAAATTCCACCACACAGAAATACCTAACTAATAACCTAATAACACTTTTCGATATGCCGGGAGACCAACTGTTGGTGGATCAACTGTTATAAAAACGATGATTATAACCCCGGAAAAATATGCACATTAGGTATAAAACGACAAACAGTTTACTCCGCAATGTAATTGTTGGAAATCAAATATTCTTGTTTTGCAAAAAAGTTATATTATATAAAAGTTCTTCTAATTCTCAGTCCACTTTTCAATCCCATAAATTCCGCTCGGTTTTCTATTGTTTCTGTTTACCGCTTGGACTCCGTGGGAAAGTTTTTTCGACCTGAATTTATGCACGTAAAAAAATAGTAATCGTTTATTTAAAGTGCGCGGTTGTCCGTCGTTATTGTTTTATGTCGGTTATTTTTTCAACAAACCGAGATAAATGAGTTTGGTTCCGTCTCGCCTACACTACTTTTTTAATAAATTAGCTTTTTCTAACTTTTATCATCCAGCATTACAAAACTTCAAAATAATATTAGTGCATGTAAACGACAAATGAAATACGAACGACGGTCGCTAGATTTAAGAATATTTTTTTTTACATTTCGTTTTATAAAATTATACTCTTACAGTAGGCTTAACACCCCATTTTTAAATGCTTGCATTCTTTAGACTTTCTGGCTTTTCATCATACATATTTAGTCCTCTATACATTAGGCAGTTCTCTGATTTTCTCGTATGCCTCAATCTTACTATATTTATATTTCTGGTTTTGAAATTATGTGTATCTTTAATAAAAACAATATCATCCTTTGAGTATTAGGGCGTTTGGTTTTTCGTAACTATGTGCCATTTTTTTTTTATTTTTTTTATTTAATATAGATATATAAGTTTACAGTGGGTTAATATAAATTACATATTGGTTCAGAGATTCTTTAAAATTGCAGTCTCACCAAAGAAGAAGCTAGTTCTTGTGCTTGATGAGCGAGTTACACTAATTATGACAGAAATAGAATGACATTATGCAATAGGTAAGTATATAAGGGAACAATTGAAACTTCTGGATCATCTATATGTGAAGATGTACATACAATGGGATATAGTTACATACTAAAATATTGTGCACTTTAGAGAAATTAGAAAAATCTAAATTAAATAGAAATAAATATAGATTGCCAATAAATAGAAAGAAAGAGAAAAACAGGTAATTATTTAATTAATTATTCCTGATGAAGTGTTGCTTCAGTTTGAGTTTCAGTTTATTGATGTCTTTGATTTTTTTTATTTCAATCGGAAGATTGTTGAAATACTTTATTCCTAAATAGATGTAATTGTTTTGCATTAGTTTGGTATTAAATTTTGGTATTTTGATGTTGTCTTGATATCTTTTTGATTGGTGGGTTTCAAATTTTTTGACGATATTATCTTTGTAAATTTGGATAATTGCATTTTTCTTGAAGATATTCTCCACTCGAGGCACCGTGAAATCTGCGAAAAGCGTTTCTGTTGGATATGTGGAGGGTTTTTTTAGGATTACTTTAATGATTAGCTTCTGGATCACTTTGATCGGGGTAAGAATATTGTTGTATGAACCCCCCCATCCAATAATTCCATATTGAATTAATGACTGGATTAGTGCATAGTATACTCTTTTTAGATTGTTGGGTTTTAAAATATTTCTTAATCTTATGAATATATATATACACTTTCTGATACGCTTAACCAATTCATAGATATGGCTCTTCCACTTCATATGTTTTTCTATTATCACTCCGAGATATTTAATTTCTGATACTGATTTCAACGTTGAACAGCCTTGGATACATGTGATTTTATTGCATTTGTTATTGTGGATAATTATTTTAGTGTTGGGGAGTGTTTTTAGTTTGTTAATTGAGAAGTGTATGTAGTATGTTTTGTTAGTGTTCAATGAAAGGAGATTTGTATCAAACCAATGTTTTAAGGTGTTCATGCTATTATTTGCTTGTTCGTTTACTATATTCCAGTCGATCCCATTCACTATGATAGCTGTGTCGTCGGCATATGATATTATGTCTGCGTTAAGTGGTAGTTTGAAAATATCATTGACATAAATTATAAATAGTAGGGGACCTAGCACAGTGCCTTGAGGTATCCCGAAATTGCTTGGTAGACTTAGGGAGTTATTTATCTTGACCACTTGGTATCGTTCAAATAGATAGCTTTTTATCCATTTTAGAGCTTTATCGTTTATCCCAACACAGTTTAATTTTTCAATAAGTTTATCATGAGAAATACTATCGAAAGCTTTTTTAAGATCTATGAAGATTCCAAGGCATTTCAAAGATTTGTCTAATGTGTTCTGAATAATGTTCGATAATTTGGCAATCGCATCTTGGGTACTTCTATTTTTCATAAATCCATATTGGTTGTCGTGAATTATGTTATTTTTGTTAATAAATTCAGTCAATCTTTTTTTGATAATTTTTTCAAAGATTTTGGCAATGTTTGAAATCAGCGATATTGGACGATAATTTGTCACTTCTTCTGGGTTGCCAGATTTATGAATTGGAGTGATGATGGTTTGTTTATATATCGTTGGGAATATTCCGCTTTGAAGACTAATGTTGATTAAATGTGTCAATGGTTTTGAAATATGTTTTTTGATAGCTTTCAGTGTTTCGACAGTAACTCCATCGAAACCTGGTGCTGATCTTCCCTTCATGCTTGAAATGATTTGTTCGATTTCCTGGGCTGAAGTAAGGGAAAACATGTCAATTTTGTTTGAGATATTGAAGTTAATGTTCTGTTCGTCATTGGACGGTAATTTTTCTATTTGATTTGCAAGGTTTTTGCCCACGTTTGCAAAAAAGTTGTTAAATATATTAGCGGCAGCTGAAGGGTTTTCTTCGCATCGTATTTTGATATTGTTATGAGTAATACTATGTATTTCATTTTTTTTATGTTTTTTCTTATCTATGATTTCATTTATAACATGCCAGACTTTTTTTGCATCGTTCTCCGTTGCTTCTAGTTTTCGCCGATAATAGTTTTCCTTTGTGTTTTTTATTAAATACGTAAGTTTGTTTTTGTATGCTTTTAGGTATTTTTTTAGGGTTTCGTTTGTAGGTTGTCGGATTAATTGTTTGTATATTGCTTCTTTGTGTCTGATTGACACAATTAATCCAAAAGTTATCCATGGTTTAACCGGTTTAAATTTTGATGATTGTTTTCTGGAATCAATAGAATGTGCAGTACTTACATGCATTGATAATTTTTTTTCGAATAGTTCAAAGCATTCGTTCGTATCATTACAATTAAAAATATCGTGCCATTTCTCTTTATCTAGATTATGTAGTAGGGCATTTATGTTGAGCGTTTTGCGTCGGCAGTTTTCATTCTCCGGAGCTTGGGTTGGTAATGATGAACATCTGTTTTCGTAATTGTACGTAAAAATGCACCCGAAATGATCTGTGATTGTCGTTTGTATAACTGCAGATGCTATATTTTTTATGTCTTGAATATTTGTGAAAACATGATCTATGCACGAAGGTCGTTGACCTGGAATAATTCTCGTAAATGAATTGATACATGATATATAATTTAATTCTGCCATCATATTAAGATAATTATCTTTATCGTTAGACGAATAATCATTTGCTATATTGAGGTTAATGTCTCCGACGACAATGGTTTTCTTATTTCTGTTCGCAAGAAGAATGCGTTTTAGTTCATCTATATATATTGGTAATATTGAGGCGTGAGTTCTATATATAGCGAATATGCTAAAGGTATACTTTTGGTAACTGATTTCCATATTTAGTACGTTTACATTGTGCATGTGGATTTCTCCATAAAATAACGTATTAGCAGTCTCTTTTTATTGGGATGCAATTGAGTTCCTCTGGCATGCGTACTTCCCTTTCCCTAGTGAAAATCTTATAGCTGTATTCTGTAATTTCTAACTTTAAAAATAACATCATAGAGCAGTAATCTAAATGTGGAGCAACACAACAAATAGATTTTAAAAAGGTTCTGTAGAGTTTACGTTTAGTTTATTTCTTAATTTTCTAATAGGGTTATGTTGTGAGGTTGAAGGTAGTGGGGAGGTGAAGGAGTTGATGAAAAGAAGGTGTGGAAGTACCTGACTACAATTATTCAGATATTGTTATCAAACACAGCTGGAGCCATTTCAAGCAACGTTTCAATTCTTAGTGGTGGTCTTACATCACATCAGATAATGAGAGTATCTCCACTCTGGAACGTTCAAAAATATACAAAGTCATTTGACGATAAACAAAGAAACAGAAAAGAGAAAAAAGTTTAAGTTACACAAATTTATTCGGAAGTCGGAAAAGGAACCCAAATGTCAATAGCTGCAGGTGGGCCTGTGGCGGAGATGAGGACGATATTTAGCTTCTATTGTGGATAGAGTCATATTATGTCTATGGATATAGTTTTGACTGCTTGCTTCTACTATGGGTAGAAGGGCTACCTATCATCTAATAAGGTAGGTGGAACATGCCTCACGGAATTACCAGACCAATTAAATACTGAAAAATCTTCCGAATCGACGACAGTTAGGTACTTAACGGGACTAATCTGAATCAATTCGAAGAAATTTAATTGCAGTACGATGTTGGAGAGAAGTGTGCAATACGCCTATTAAACAATTTGACATCAAATGTTGATTCTAGTTATGTAGGTACAGATTTTTTATTTAACGTTTACTGCAGATGTAGTAATCTATAAATATAGTGGCTGACCCGGCCACACGTTGCTGTGATGTGAAATCGAATATAACGCCATCTACTGGATGGTTACCCAACCTAGATAACCAAGTGTTGTGTCGATAAATTAACTTATACCGCCATCTGTTAGAAACTTATGGAACTTACAAATAATTACAAATCATTGTCCTATAACAAACATTTAATTCGAAATAATAAATATTGAGGTCAACAATCGTGTTAAAAACTATCCTATATTTTAAGTTGGACCAAATTACACAGTAAGCTAAATTTCATCAAAATCGGTTAAGGAGTTTATTTCGAACTAGCATTGTGACGCGATATTTTTATATAATTTAATTTAAATATATTTCATTAAAGAAGAAGATAACACTAATAATCTAAACGAAAATATGAAAGAGAAAGAGACAATGGTGTGTCTGTGTCTTGTTCTCTTTCATATTTTCGTTTAGATTATTAGTGCTTTATTCTTCTCCAATGATATATTACGTTGATGGAAATAACCTTCAAAAGTTATAAAAAGAGAGTTTTTCTCAAAAAAATATTGAAAATTCATTTAGACTTTTATAAATTCAATAGTTCCGTCTGAATAAATTTCGTTATTCCGTATTTATCCGAGACGCTACCCAGGTTACAAAGCAATTCTTAGGATGGGTTGTTTCAAAAAATTTGATGGATTCATCAAATATTTGAAGTTGATTTTCACGTTTTGTTTAAGTTCTATTCAAGTTCTGTTATTACATCGTTATAGGACAGTTGCTTCACAAAACTGAAATAATCACAGAACTTGAATAGAACTTACACAGAACGTGAAAATCAACTTAAAATATTTGATGAATCATCAAATTTTTTGAAACAACCCGTCCTTAGAATGATTGTTTTCAATTAAATGAGTAGTTGCCTGTACTATGGAAAAAAGAATTAGTTGAAGATAATATTGTTAATTCTAAATTTTGAAATACTGACAAATATGACGGTTTGACAGAAGGTGGCATTAGCGAAATAGGTTAACGCGCATATCCCGACTAGAGAGGTATGCGTTCGAGTCCCGATTGCGACAATTGTCTTTTTCTATTTTCTGCGTCTTGTTCTCTTTCATATTTTCGTTCATATTATTATTATTATCTTCTTCTTCAATGATATTTTTAAATTTGATTTATTTAATACAGAAACTTCTCCACACACGTATTTTCTTAATTTACCAATGAGTTCAATAACATTGCAAACCACCACCTCCGCATCTTAACGAAAGTGCCTCGACACTTCCAACTTCCCTTAATATTACGCTTCCTTTGTTCTAAGTTTCTACCGAAGGCTAAACATCATACAACTTTATTAAAATAAACGCATTTAGATATTGTTCGCAAGTAGAAAACACAGTTCGCAACTCCGCAAACTTAATCTAAGTAAATACTATTATCTTCACCCAAGTTTTGAACCCATCTCAAAATTTCCCCGAAGTGGTGTTATTATTACCTCTAATTTGGTCCACGCGTTTTTATTGCGTTGCCAATATAAGCACCACCCGCGCCACGACTACAGTGGACTTTAACTGTATAACGAGAATTGAGATGTTTACGCTAGGTTGAAGAATATTTGAGATTAAATTGGATACAGGATGTTACGATGACCCACGAAAATACCTGCTGATAATCATCAGGATAAAGTTGAGATGCTTCTATCTTATAGTTGTTAGCGTCGGCGTGGGTGCTAACGTTAGTGGCAGTGGTGTGGAGGCCACTGCCTCCAGGAGAAAGCTCCCACATATTTAATACAATTAGATGCTGGACTTGCCCCAAATAAACTAGCTCAGGTTTGCGGCGCAAGTATGTTCCTCTTAACCCCAAGGCTAGTGCCTGTGGTTCGGAGCTTCACGCTTCTCGTCCTCCCAGGGCCTCTTTCGACAAGCAAAACACGGTATGTTATAACATAAATAGTTTATTCAATTCTAGGAGTCACAATAGTACATAGGGATGAACAATCCTAGCTGAAAGTTAGTTTGAACGTCAATCTCTGCTCTCTACACGCTTTTTAGGGGCTTAAAACATCATTTGCACACATAGGGTAAACATTGTATTGACTCACGTTTGTTTATGGGCTAATCAGCGCTTTACGCGCTACTGTTCCTGGTCCCAGCAGCGTCCACGCGCGCACACTCGGAGGTGCGCGATCGGCGAAACTGAATTGGTCTCACACATGTTCACAAGAGACGTGGGATCGGGGAGCTCGCTAGCCGTTAACTGAGGGGCTCGCCGGCGAGATGCTCTAGCGTCTCGTCGGTTTGTCGCTCGCGGGAGGGGGTAATGCGCGCGCCTGTATATACTGTCTATTCTCCAATTATGCAAACGTAATAATTTGTAACGTAACATAGTAAAGCATTAAATTACATTTTTTTTACATGCACTATAAATATACTCGTAAGCATATTTTAAGTTTGAGGGATGAATATAATGTTAACTTTGATAAGTATAATTTAAGTTTGAGGTAGAGGTATGAATTAAATATTATCATTGATATTTATATTTTCAGTTTGAGGTGTAGGTACGAATATAATATTATATTTGATGAGTATATTTTAAGTTTGAGGTAGAGGTATGAATAAAATATTATCATTGATAATTATAATTATAGCGATAGCATTTATAGCGATTTTAAACAATTCTATTTTCCCCAACGGGTTTTTTGCATTGGAACGCCTGAAATATGTTTAGAAATTTTTTTAAATAATTTAACCGATCAGTGGTTGAGTGGGCATCGCGTTTGGGTCCCACCCGGGCGTCCCGTGTTCGATTCGGGACGCCGGGTTCGAAGTCCTCCATCACAACACAAGCAACATGTTACGCTTTCTGAGGTGGTAGTAGGAGATTTTCAAACATTGTTGGGTTATTCGTAACTCGGAAATGTTTGTCTTTTAAATAAATAAATAAATATATATATTTTATTAAAAAGTTTATTTTTTATTGCAAAAATACAAACAGTGAAAAGTATGAATTAAAGAAAACTCGTGAATTTAATGTTTTATTTCAGATAAATAAATAATAAAATTCCTTAAAAAATCAAATTCTAAAATGAATGCCACGTCAAAAGTTCATATTTATTATTAATCCCCTGTTATTACTGACGAAAATTCAATATCCAGTGAGACATAAACAGTTTTATACTCGTGTCTCACACGTTTACAATAAACCACACGGTATAAGGCAGCATGCATAATCAACATCAAAAACCGTTGTATTCTACGCCAGCAAGATTCGCTATCTCAACGTGTAAGGTGTTAACATCATAACGCCCCTACAGCCCGCTACGAGTGGCATAGCACACAGCTACGACGTGTAGACAAAGTACGGCGTAGAGCGCACGACAGTAGATGGTATCTACGCCACGCTACGGCCAGACGAGAATTACGATCGGCTTGCCTAGTAATCAGCACAGAGAATCTAAGACCTAAGACAATCAGCGATCATAGATGACTCTCAGAATGCTGTAGTAACCATTTTATTAACAATTAAAATTATTTTTGAAGTGAAACTTCTTTAGCGCCGTTAGTGGTTTGAAATTCGGATGAAACGGAAATGCGTCACAAATCACACACAAATACTCGGCTCTAATATAATACGGCAAATTTGCATCTTGGCGCGTGCCTCACACAGCTCAGTGGGCAAGGCGCCTGAAAAGTCTCAGCGATCAGAGAGACACAGACATTAAGCGTTCGTAGGTTCGAACCCTACGAAATCCAAAAAACATTTTTATTTTGTGAAATCAATATCCAATTTTCACACCACCTTAAAATTAACAGGCAAAATAAAAGAATGCGACATCTAGCGACTTTCTAGTTTCATTTCTACCGTGTGTGAATTACACACTATGATTTTTTTTTTAAAGATTTAATTTATAAAAAAGATACGGTCATATCTGGGACACGAACCCAGGACCTACGCTTTGGCGGGGTGGGGCTCTACTAATTGAGCTAATGTGTCCATATCCGATTCGGTCAATTTTAACTATATCATAACTTCGACTGAGAACCACCAACATTATCTTCATTTTCATAACGCATATTTTTATTGGGTGCTATCCTTTTGTATGCTTGTATTTTTGTGTTAAACTCATTTGGTAGAGCTCTGCCCCGGCAAGGCGGAGGTATCTTTTCAGATTTTCGATTCAGTTTTACTAAAATTGCCATAATTAATCATGATTTTTTTTTAAATCTGTGCTCCACACAGGAGGCCCCGAAGTAAAATAATTTCCCTCAGGAAAATAATTTCCTTCAGGGACTGTGTTTTCGTAGAAAATGCAGTTTGGAGAGTTTTTTTTTTAGGAAAGGAAGGAGAGGAAGATCTACGCTCGAAAAGGAAAATGGTGTGGGGGGTGGGTAGAAATCTGGGGGGGTTAATGTATCCTGGAGTGACAGATGTCGAAATCCGTCCCTCCATCTATGATTCAAGGCAATGGGTTGAGAGTGTCCGACTGGAGAGGTCAAAAGGCCTCACTCAACCAGTCTCTCACGATCCGGTCAGCCGCGCAGTAGGTTGACAGACGCATCCGCCACCAAGACCTAGTCAAACCTCAGCCCATGAACTCGGGCACTTCTCCTAAGTCGCTAAACATCTTTTAAACTGCTGCATCTGCTAAACATCTTTTCATCAAACCAGTTGGGGTGACCTAAGGCAGAGGCGTTGGTTATCCAATAAATTAGTTCCCGGGGATGCACTTAAATTCAAACATTTTTGAGTTCATTGAAAGATTTCATAAGGATGCAAAGACAACCAAAATAATTTTGTTTGACGATCGACGGCCTACAGCCTACATCATCAAACGCTTTCTTTAACATTGTACGGTTTAAAATTGTGTGCAGATTCTTCTATCCGAACTTACCTTAAAAAAAGTAAGGGCTCAAGTCTATAAAAAAATGTATAACCTAATTATTTTACACTGCTGTATATTTATTTGCCTATTGCCTGCCTATTTTTTTTTTGATGAAACGGAATTGGATCCAATACATTTTTTTAGTAAGAAATACTTATGGTTATCATTTAATGTAATCATCAGCTTTTAAAAAAAGACAAATTGTCACTCAAAAGCAAACATTTTGATATAAGGCATTGTTTATTTTTCTTTTTTTTACATGAGCTCCACACAGGAGGCCCTGAGGAAAATACTTTCCCTCAGGGCCTATGTCATCTTTGGGGATGCTAAGTGGAGGGTTTTTTTAGGAAAGAAAGCCGAGGGGAGTTCTGGGAAGGAAAAAGGGTTTGAGGGGTGGGTAGGAATCTGGGGTTCAGTGTGTCCTGGTCATCCACCTCCAAGACCCAGACAAACCTCACCCTATGAACCCGGGAACCCCTGCTAAATCACCAAACGTATCAAACCACTTGGGGTGACCTATGGCAGAGGTGTTGGTAATCCAATAAAGGTTCCCGGGGCGTACCCGTTTCCGCCTCCCAAATTGAAACAAAGATAAATATTAATTTAGCTGTGCAATCAATTTTACACAAATTAACGAGTTTCCTTTCAGTAAACAAGACTCTTTTATTTTATACAGCTTCTAGTCCACTGAAACTTATTAAAAAACTTCCATTCGTAAAAGTCAACAAACGAAACTTTTCTGTAGAAATGAGAATACAGAAACCAATAAAATTCAAGAAAATGGAAAATAATTCGATAGTAATTGCTAGCCTCGTCATGGATAATATCCCATCAGTATGTAGTTTCAATGAAAAAATATGTATTACGGCATTAAAAAATTAGATTCCCAAAAGCCTTGCTATTAATATGTATTATTATTTAATCTTTTGCTATCGAGTAACATTATATTGAACGGTTATACCAATGTCAAGAATAGATACATGGATTGATGCTTCCTCCTGTGTCAACAAATCGTCGTTAGATTTTACTATGAAGCTTCCTTGGTTAGACAACACGCACTAGATCAGCGATGAGCAACCCGCGGCCCACAAGCTTAGTCCTGTGGCCCGCGAGGGTTTTCATATTTACCAATTTGCTAAATAAAATATCAAAAAATTTGTGATAAAAAATATTCATTCAAAATAGAAAAAATTCTTTGTTTTTACCAATTTTAATATTTATGTATTTATACAGGGTTTACTAAAATACCTTTTAAGTAAACTCCGAGGAAGAGAGTATTTCTCTTGAAACATCATTATTACTCTTGTACAATTACTTACAATTTGGGAGGCGGAAATGGGTACCGCCGCCCCGGGAACCTTTATTGAATAACCAACACCTCTGCCATAGGTCACCCCAAGTGGCTGTGTTTGGTGATTTAGCAGCGGTGCCCGGGTTCATGGGGTGAGGTTTGTATAGGTCTTGGAGGCGGATGACCAGGACACACTGAACCCCAGATTCCTACCCACCCCTTAAACCCTTTTCCTTCCTAGAACTATCCTCTCCTCCCTTTCCTTAAATAAACCTTCACACAGCATCCCCAAAAACGGCATAGGCCCTGAGAGAAATTATTTTCCTCAGAGCCTCCTGTGTGGAACTCATGTAAAAAAAAAGTCGGTTTTATAGACATTAAAAGAGGTTAAAACAAAGATTTTTTTAAAATTTTGAATTAAATATACTGTCACATAATAAATTTACTGTATTCTAAAAAAAATATGGTCGGTTTCTATTGTTTTGCAAAACTTCAAAGTTTTAAATTTTTTAAAGAGACAAAATTTCGTGATTCGATCTTAAGTGTGGAAAAAATTCATCAGGGCAGCGCATCGCTTTTATTTTTGAGATAAAAATTGGAAGTAGTTATTTTTTATATGTCTCTCAATAATAGTATAAATTGGCAGCATTTATTGGTTAGGCCTTGAGCGAATAAAATTTTCGACTGCGGCGCTTAGTATTTGGGATTGTAATTTTTGTATGGAAAAATTACGTTTGCGACACGACCGACCGCAAATTTAACAATTTCAAGCTGTAGGTACCCTATCGGTACAGACCCGGGAAAAATTAATAGCCCTCCGGCTAAAAAGGTTGATCATCACTTTAACTAGATACTAGAGACTAGAACCGTTGTATAAACTAAGAGTGGCAACACGACATATTATACGAGAATGTCTTCGCTTCGTCGGAGAACATAATTTCATATTAAAATTGCAGTTAATCAATGAACTTTTACATTATTAATCGAATTTGTGAATTAAAAATTGATTAAAACTGTTGTATGGAAAATTAAATAAAGAAGTTAAATAATTTCGTAAGAAATTAATAAATAAATCATACATTAATATGATGGAAGGAAAGTTGTTTCTAGTTTGTCGAAAATGCTGTTTTTTAATGTGAACATTTGTGTTGTGACATATGTTGCTGGTCCAGTTGATTAGTCAGACATCTCGAAATGTTAAGTATTGAAATAATGAGGAAAGCAATATTCGAATGCTCAATATAAATCAACTATTATTTTCACGTGTCTGTGTTTTACACATTAAATACACTTTAAAATAACACCGTGAAGCATACCGGTCCGGTACATTAGTATGAAATACTGAAATTCCTACTTGTATCCCAGAAAAGTTTTTTTTCTCAATTTTTATTTTAATTTTATTTTATTTGGGAGACCAACAGTTTACATTAATATCAGAGCAGTAGTAATTGAGTCACAATAATTATACCATTTACAGGTTTCCACATGGGTATTATATACAAGTGATATGACAGATAATAAAAATCATATTACAAGAAACAATTATTATAAGTTATTTAGGTGGGAATAGGGAGGGATCGGTTAAGTTGAGGTATAGTAATAAAAATATGCAAAGCAAAAATTAAAAATTTTAAATAAAAAAATAAAAAAAAAGAAGTTCATTAGGTGAAGAATGCATGAGATGGGTATCTTTAGTTATTGTTGTTGCATGTGAAGTATCGATAGACCGCCTGTGTGATTTTAAAGAGTGTGGTGCAGAGTTGAAAATGTCAAATTGTGTGTAGTGTGTGTTGAAAGTGTTGGATGCGCGATAAATGAAGGAGTTCTGCTTGGAATTAGTGTTGCACCGAGGGAGGCTAAATATCATGTCTGATCTGGTTCGTCTGTTGGGAACTCGTATCTGGATCCGTTGTAGGAGTTCTGAAGTTATTGAGTTCTGAGTTTATTAGAACAACTCTCTTTTTAATACTTTTGAGGGTAATTCCATCAATGTAATATATCATTGATGAAGAAGATAACACTGATAATCTAAATTAAAAAAATGAAAGAGAACAAGACTCAAAAAATAAAAAGATAACGGTTGCAACTGGGATACGAACCTATCACCTCTCGTCTTACCGGGACAAACATTTGCTACCGTAATCTTTTTATTTTTCGGTGTCTTGTTCTCTTTCATATTTTCATTTAGATTATTAGTGTTACCTTCTTCAATGATATTTTTTTTGTTTATTTCACTACGAGTTTTTGCCTGGATGGCCTCCGTGGTCCCGAGGCAAGGCTCTCGACTCACAATCCGAAGGTCGCGGGTTCGAACCCGGCGTGCGCAAATAAATTTTATTTGATTAATTTGTGTTATTTCACAATTTATTAATTTAAAATAATATATAGTATATTTGCGGCACGTTCCAGAGTGGAAGATACTATCAGTATCGCCCTGGTGTAAGACCACCATTCAGAATTGAAACGTTGCTTTAAATGGCTTTAGCCGTGTTTAGTGAACAGATCTGAATAGCCAGGTACTTCCCAACCTTCCTCTTCCCTATCTCCTTCCCCTCCCCACTACCTTCAGCCTCACATGCCTCCAGTGAGACTATGGCGTACCCCGATTGGGGATGCCATAGTCTCACTGGCTCCAGACGGGAGCAGTTGGGACTCTTGTGCGGTATTAACTGTAAAAAAAAAAAAAATAGAAGGTAATAGAGGGTGGACTTTTACATATTATGACTAACTGCATACTCAACTCAAATTCGATTTTTCGGAGATCTGACTAATAGCTGGACGACCGATGTTCAAGTGATTAATTCAAAACAATTAATGGCAATAATAATAATTGGATAATTTGTAGAGCGCCAATTTAGTGGAAAATAAAATTGAGGGCGCTGTGCAATTTGTTGTGAGTTCCTTAGGCCCTTAACTAATTTTATATTGGTGGCGATGGCGTAAGTTAGTTAAAAAAATATATTACTTGTAAAAAACCGTGTGAATTAATGTTAGTAGAGTCTGCCCAAAACCAGAACCAGAAGCCAGAACCCCTCGACTCATCGCCTTGCACCGCAGTCGGAGGGATGGATTCATACATTCTTCTGGACTCACTGACCCCCAGATTTCTACCAGCTTTTTATATCTATTTCCTTCCCAGAACTTCCACTCCCTTGTTTCCTTAAAAAACCTCCACACAGCATCCCCTGAGATGACATAGGACCTTAGGGAAAATATTTTCCTTAATTAATATATGTATTTTTTTATATGAACACCGCACAAGCGTTCCAACTGCTCCCGTCTGGAGCCGGTGAGATTATGGCATCCCCAATTGGGGTATGTTGTGAGGCTGAACGTAGTGAGAAGGGGAAGGAGATGGTGAGGAGCAAGATGGGAAGTACCTGGCTATTAAGATCTGGTCACCAAATACGGCTAAAGCCATTTCAAGCAACGTTTCAATTCTGAACGGTGGTCTTACACCAAGGTGATACTGAGAGTATCTTCCATTCTGGAAAATGCCGCAAATATACTATATATTATTTTAAATGAATAAATTGTGAAATAACACAAATTAATCAAATAAAAATTATTTGCCACGCCGGGATTCGATCCCGCGACCTTCGGAATGCGATTCAAGAAACTTACCGCTGGACTACGCCGGCCGTCAAATATAGAGCTAGTGTCGAAAAAAGTTCCATTTTAAAACAACGTTTCCTTCTGCGGTACTAGGAAATAAATCTTTGGATTTAAAGCATTTGAGATTTGTGGTAAGCAGCGCGTTTTTTGTATTTTTTTTCCCTTTATGTTGGCACTTCAGTGGGATTCGGTTGGCACCCCGTTGTGTTTTTCTACAACAAAACGATCACGTGGCAACAAGAACAACTGTCTCTGTGAGTGTTTTACTTAAGATAAATGTGGTCTCGATAGAAGTCTGCTGGGACCACAATCGTGTTCATTTTAACTGATTTTGGTTAAAAACGTTTTGTGGACCGGTGGCCATTACTGAATAAAAATTTACATTCATTTAACAAGTATTTATCTAATTAAATCTAAATTCAGAAATAAATACTACTTTCAGGGTTACACGCCATTAGATTGGAGAAGGGCTGTAATCATGCCATTATACAAAGGTAAAGGGTCACGTATGGAATGTGGGAATCACAGGGCTATTAGCCTGCTTAGTTCAGTCGGCAAGCTATATGGTAGAATATTGATAGAAAGGGTAAGAATGGAAACAAAGGAAAAAGTTTGGGATGTGCAAGGTGCTTTTATGAGTGGAAGGGGGTGCATGGACCAGATTTTCTCGTTGCGTATGCTCACTGAGAAGTTTCTTGCAAAAAACCAGAAACTCTTCTGTGCCTTTGTAGATTTACAAAAAGCATACGACCGAGTTGACAGGAAAAAGCTGTGGAAGGTGTTGTCCAAGTACGGAGTGAATAAGAATCTCATACAAGCAATTGCGTCTCTGTATGAGGGAAGCGTTGCATGTATTAGGGTGAACGGTGATTTTACGGGGTGGTTTGACATCACAAAAGGTGTTAAGCAAGGATGCGTAATGTCACCGTGGTTATTCAATCTGTACATGGATAATTGTATGCAAGAGTTGAAAGATATGGGATTGGGCGCGAAATTGAGTGATCTAGAAGTATGTTGCCTGTTGTATGCTGATGATGCGGTGCTGATTTCTAACAGTATGGAAGATCTACAGTCGCTCGTGTCTAGGATGAACGAAGTATGTATGAAGAATGAGTTAATGATGAATGTAAGTAAGTCTAAAGTAATGGTATTTGAAAGAGAGAGTACGAAAACAATGTGCAACATAGTTGTGAACGACGAATACTTGGGGCAGGTGGATGAGTTTGTGTATTTGGGAAGTATGTTTACGAGAGATGGGAAGACTGATAGAGATATCGAAAGAAGGGTAAATGCCGGTAACTCCATTAATGGAGGTCTGAACGCCGTTGGCAGCAACAAAAAATTGTCAAAAGAAGCGAAGCTAGCCGTCCATAATGGAGTGCTGGTACCTACCCTGATGTATGGCAGTGAGGCATGGAACTGGCAGAGAAAGGATGAAAGTAGACTGAATGCTGTAGAAATGAGATCCCTGAGACGTATGTGTGGTAAAACCATGTATGATCGTGTGAGAAATGTGGAGATCCGCAAAGAATGCAAGGCTGATGTAAGCGTAATGAATAAGATTAAGAAAGGGACGCTCAGATAGTTTGGGCATGTAGAGCGAATGAATGAGGAAAGGAGTGTAAGGAGAATATATGACGCAAATGTGAATGGTAGACGAAGTCGGGGACGCCCGAGGAAGACATGGCACGACCAAGTGAATCAGATACTTGAGTCGGGCGATGTCAAGAGTCAGAATAACAGAAGAGCATGTATGAGACGATGTATGAATGTGAACGAAGCAAGGAGTGTGTGCCAAGATCGAGTTGTTTGGCGGTCCGTCCTCTCTGCCTACCCCTGCGGGGAAACGGCGTGATGGTTAGTTAGTTAGTAATACTACTTTCAAAGTTCAATAGCATATGTGTGCTTATTTACATGTTTGTACAGCGAAACTTTAGCTAAATATGCATAAGATGAAAGAACTCGAATACATTTAAAAACATTAAAACATTATAGTGTTCGTAAAATTGTGTTCAAAATGGATGCGTTTATAAAAATCACGTTTGATGCAACAAACATATAAAACTAAACATGTTTTTAAAATGCGTTTTTTTTTTTTACAAAAGCTCCACCCAGGAGGCTCTGAGGAAAATAATTCCCCTCAAGATGTGTGTTATCTTTGAGGATGCTGTGTGGCGAGTTTTTTGACGTGATAACGTCTTAAAAATCGATGAACGCCGGCCGCGTTCACGAAAAAGCATGACTTATTGTCACGATGTCACGCTGTCACGATGTCGCGATGTAACGATGTCACGATGTCACAATGTCACGATGTCACGATGCCACGATGCCACGATGTCACGATGTCACGATGTCACGATGGCACGATGACACGATGTCACGATGTCTCGATGTCACGATGTCACGATTTCACGAACCACGATGTCACGATGTCACGATGTCACGCTGTCACGCTGTCACGATGTCACGATGTCACGATGTCACGATGTCACGATGTCGCGATGTCACGTTCCGCCTGAACCGGGCGTACAAGCGAGGGCACGGAACAAGCGTTCGGCCTAAGCTTTCAGCGAGAGCGCGGAACAAGCGATAAGGCCGAACAAGCGTTCGGCCTAAGTGTTCGGCTTACGCGTTCGGCTCGTGACGTTATCGCGTAAAATTATCGCCCGCAAACCGACTTTAAAGACAACCAATTTTTTTAGAAAAGGTAGGAGAGGAAGTTCTAGGAAGGAAAAGGTATGAGGGAGGGTAGGAATCTGAGGGTCAGTCAGTGTGTCCAGCAGTGACGGACGTATGAATCCAACCAACTGCGGTGCTAGGCGATGTTTCTAAAGAGTCCTGCCGGAGAGATCAAAAGTTCTCCTTCAACCAGTAACTCCTAGTGAGGTGTTCACGAAACATACAACAATACCTATCCACAGTTTCACCTTCACAAACCTACCTTACACCCAACATAATAAAATTATAAAATATATTATGTAAAAATGTTTTCGAAATTGATCTATAGGTAAATACTGTAATATATAGAAATAAATAAATAAATAAAAAAACCAGTAACTCCCTTCTACGCAATTGGTGGGCAGACGCATCCATCGCCAATACCCGGACAGACCTCATCCCATGAACCCAGGCACCCTTGCAAAGTCACCAAACTTAGCGAACCACTTGGGATGACCTATGGCGTAGGTGTTGGTTATCCAATAAATGGTTTCCGGGTGGCGGTACCCATACCCGCCTGCCGAATTGTGTGTATTTACAGCGTACCACCATTGTGCAATACAAAGAAAAGGATTCCTGTTTAATGGAGAAACTGACATAATAATAAAATGACAGAACTTACACAGAACGTGAAAATTAACTTTGAAAATTTCATTAATTGTTCATATTTTTTTAAACAACCCGTCCTGAATAATATTCGAAGCTATTTTCAATATTCGAATATACATTTTAAAAAAATGTATAATTATTTTACCTATTCCTTTAAGCATGCTTTCAAATATTATTAAGATAAGTTTAATAAAAAAATTACGGTAATAATGATTTTCAAATTAATGTTGTATGTATTGAATTAACATTTCAGCGTTTGTAATTAAAATGAGAAAAATCTTATTTTAGCAGTAATAATTGGCCTTGCGTTATAAAAAAATTATGTGCGTTGTCTCTTTTCTCAAAGGACTTTAATAAAGCAAATAATTTCCCCTTACTTTGGTATGTTCGTAGTATCGCCCTCAAGCAATTAAATGTGTTGAAACCACACAGCTTGGTCGTAATGGTCATAAAATATTTCTTCAAATCATGTACGTGATATATTTTATAGGTCTGAATGGTATTTACAAAGGCAAAAGAAAGAGTTTACTTGAAGAATACTTTAAGTATTGTTGGTTTTGGCCAAATATTTTCGCTAGATATATTTTCGTTGGTAAAATCATTCTTCATGGCACTCAATCAAACGCAGGTATATAAAATAGCGAGTGTATTTCTTTGTTCGTTATGTAAGGTCCAGTTGTAGAATTTGCGAGGTTGGTCTGCTTTATAAAAATATGACTTTCAAAACTTTTGGGTGTAAGTTTCTTAAGTTATATGTACTTAGGTACTATACAGACTTTTTTTACTAAACGCCTATTCGAAGAGTTCGAAGTTTCTACATTTAAAAACTTATTTGAGAAAAATCTATTATTCAAAATAAAACATTAAAGACAAATCATTATCCAAAACTAAAAATCGTACTATACTTAAGCCGCCGCTACCTGAATTTCTACCGATTTCTTGCATATCTCCCTTAAACATTTGAAGTTTTTAAGCTCTTAATTTTTTTTTGTTATTTTTGAAGATAATATCTAGATACGTTCTACGCCGGAACGCAAATTATATGAAATTCCCTTGATAGAAAAAAATCGCAAAGTATGCTCCAAAAATTATTAAAAACAAGTCTTTTTCTATTATTTTACAAGTTATATTTGTGAAAAAATTCACAATGTTTCTTAAAATGATACTTAAGATACCTTCTACGAGATTTTTGCTCTATTTTACACGAGTCATGTTTTATTCAGCATTTTCACAATTTTTGCTTCAATTTTATCATTTAAAATATTAGCGCGCTCTGTCCAACATTTGTAATTACATATCTCTCCATCTTCTTCTTTTTGAGCGGGGAAGCGCCGCCTTAAATATTTATGCTTGTATGCCCTGGGGTGGGGAACCTGCGGCCCGCGGATCGCATGCGGCCCGAGAGGCTTTTCGGTGCGGCCCGCGAGTATTGAACCCACTTTTGGTGCGGCTTGCTGAAAGTACCACAAAAAATTACACTCACGAAGCGAAAACGGTTTTCTATCATGGTGTTTCAGCTACTTTTAAAGTTATAATTACCAAACCCAGAGAAAGTAGTAGTTGGTAGGTATGTGCTTACAAATGCACCCGTATTTTTAGAAATCAGGTAAGACACAAATACATACGTGACCCAACTTACTTTTTTAGTTTTATTTTTACTAAACAATAGGAAAATTAATATTGAAATAATATCTCAGTATTGATGACAACTCTATTCCGGAAGGATAAAATATGATGTATGTACTTTCTTTATATATTACCATAAAAAAATTGTTAAATAAAAAAAAATTATTCCATGTAAATTATTGTTAATAGATTAATAAATATTAAATACAAAAATAAAATTTGCAGTCAATAAATTTGCTGTAAAATGCAGCAAAACAATTTAAGTGTTCTGAGTGCAATATAATTTAGGCTGGTGAACTGGTGGACCTACGCAGATCCATTCCTAAGTTAATACCAATCTTAACAATGCAATTTCCTGTTCATAAATTAATGCTTCAATGTTTATAATGCTAATTTCTGCTGCGGGTTCAACTGCTGACGCATTTGGAAGGAAACCATCCATGTGACGCAATCGCAAAAATCAGAGGGAAACCATTTTCGTGTTGTGGATGTAGTATCAATTAAAGCCGAGGGACTCGCATGCAAACTCACTCTAAAGTTAAAACCAGTTTCATATTGCAAATGAGCTGTCAAAATTACAGTAGCTGACGCATTTCTAAAATAACTGTTCTAATGTTTCGAGTGAAGTTAAAATTTTAGTTTCAAATCATATGCTGCAAAAATCGTAATTTGTGGGAAAACCATACACATATTATGAGAGTAATATTAATTAAAGCTGGGGACTCGCATGCAGAGTAACTCTTAATTTTAAGCCAGTTTTTCGTGTTTAGAATCTAACGATCAAATTCTAGTTGTGGATTCATCTGCAGACACATTTCAAAGGAAATCATTATCTTATTCGAAGTCCAGTAATAAAATTCTAGTTGCAGACTGCGTGCGTGCTGCCAGAATCAAAGAAAAACCATTACCATGTTCTAAGTGTTGTTTTAATTTCCCGCTTTTAGATTTAATTTAAACCAGTTTTGTTTTCAGAATATAACAATAGCTAAATTAAATAACAAGTTGCAGATTCATCAAAGGAAGCCATTTTCATGTACCGAGTGAAGCTTTACATTTGAGTTGCACACCATATGCTGCAAAATTCTGAGAAATGGACTGTTGTGTGTAACTATTATAAGCATGGGGACTCTTGAATAAATATCGAGGCTAACTTAAGATTGATTCTGCGTGAGAGTTCGCAAGAGTCCACATACTTATAATAGTTACACACAACAGTTTATTCTCTATAAATATCGAGGCTAACTTAAGATTGATTCTGCGTTGTTGTTTTTTTTTTTTTTTTTCTTCTTTCTGAAAAAATATGATTTCTTTTTCCTCAAAATTCGCAAATTCACTTTGTGGCGTCATTATTAATTTAATGAAAACAAATAACTTTGTGTACACCACTATTTAGTTGACAATATTAACTTATTATCCTGACGAAGAAAACGTAGTTTTCGATACATGTTGATATTGTTAATTAAATAGTGGTGTACACAAAATTATTTGACTTCATTAAAAAAATATATGATTTCTTTTAATTTCATAATCATGATCATCATGTAATCATATTAACTATTCATATATTTTTTAAACCTTAATTTTAACAGAAATGTATTAACTACTTCACATAAATATGCCTGTACTTACCATTTATATTGTTACACTGTCATGTTCTGCAGTACATTCCTCTTCCATCCACAAACAAATGCTTCTAATGGAAGAGTACTTTAAATCTTAAGAAACAAAATAACCCATTACAAAAACCTGATGTGTAGGTATAAAAGTTTTATTAATAAAATAATAAAAAAAAATATTTTTTTTTAAATACACACGGGTGACTCTGCTAAACTAACCTGATTGTCAACCTAGGTAATATAAACCATGCCAAATGCCTAGAAAATATGAATTGTTATACCATACACTCCTCGATGCACAAACCACATTCAAACAACATTTTAAAATAAATCACAAACTATTCAAAATCTCGATATGACCCTAGCCAAATTCATTTATTGTACTACGTCTTGAACGTCTTTGACTTCTATCCATTTGCAAAATATGTGTCCCCTTGACACTTCTTTCTAAAATGAAAAGAATTTCTGGGATATTGAATCTTTGAAGAGCAAGATATTTTATACAAAAAGCAGTTTTCAGAAGATTTATTTTGCAGACTGACTTTTACTTCGTAAAATACTAAAATAATAATAGAAAAAAAATCATATATTTTTAGATTTCATCACTACTGTAAGCTAATCACTAGTTATAATTAGTCAAATGCTAGTTGTTTTTTTTTTGGTTTATCAATATAGAATATATTGGATTGCACTACCCCTGTAAACCTACTGGAATAAACTATTGTTATTTTTATTATTAGTGTTCTTTGATCCAAAACCATTTTACTTATAAAAGATTTAACCTGAGTTTTTTGGCTTCCATATTTTAAGTGTAATTATATAAATATTATAAATAGCATATTATATATAACATATTATATATAACATGTTCTATATGCTATAAAAAATAGTTATGCAAAGAGCATAACTATTCAAATGGGTTTAAATATAGACCATTTTATTGATCTTAAACTGAAACACATTCGAAAAAATATTTTTAATAAAACGTGTTGTCTAATAAAAATATTCTCGTACTACAAATAAATACTAAATAGAAGGCCGTGTTGAACAAAGTAGGCTGTGTTATTTGAATGATGGGCACCTAACTTATATATTTCCTGAGGGCGGTTTTCCACGCCAGTAGCTCCGTTATGTCGTATATGTAGTAATCTGCACCCTTTGAAGCAAATTTATCACACCCAGCTGTTGTCACATCACTTAACAAGGAAGCAATGGTAATGCAAAATGCAACAGCTTGTGTTTATTTTCGAATTGCAAAATGTATGCCTAAAAAGGGGGATGTGTTCACCGAGGATAATGAAATGCAGTGATACAGCGATTTAACACAATACACGCTGGTGAAAATAGATTCCTAATAACGAGAAGAGATACTAGAACAACTAACGTAATGTACTTTAATCCCATTGATTAATATTACTTGAAATATGTTCGGGAAAACTCCAAAATAGGGAATGCAATCTCGACTCGAGATCGCAAATTCGAGATCTCGCGAGATTAGAAACTAAAATCTCGCGAGATCTAGTAATTTTCGGGATCTCGTCCGACGCTCTCGTAGACGAAGGTACTGATAAATTATCGACAACATCCGGCTCAGTAGTACTTGATGTTCTTCCGACTCCCCGTTCAATAATTTTGTGTCAATTTTGTGGATTGACATCTTATGGACGTAAACCTTTTGTGGACCCGGATGTGGTTGTGAGAACAGCTTTACATAATTTGCATTGAGCAGTCAAATTATTAACTGCTTTCTTGAAGCATCTCCATAGATACCGGTAAACGACTGCTAAACTCAACATACACTTGATCTGGATTATTTTTCTACATTTTAAGGTATTAACAACTAAGAATCCAAAAATTATGTTTATTTAACTCACATAAACAATAAAAAATGCATAATTTAAGAAAAAGTAATGACCATAACTGCACAACTAAAACAATTAGGTACCTATATAAACAAACAAATGACTGCCTGCACGCACGCAAGTATCTCTTTCTCACTCACTCGACACAGTTTTATATTATCTGTCCCGTTCGTCTTCCGTCGCTAATATTCGTAAATAGTCGGGATTGTTTTCTTTCTTCGATCGACACTCTCGCCCGACCGTCGCAAACTTCGCAAAGAGGAAACGAAACACCCCAAAAACTGTACAAATAGACAACAACTTGACGATGTAACAAAAAATCTTTACAAAGACTACAAGAGACAAAAACGACAAAATAAACGGCACCCTGCTGGGTATATGATCTTAGATTTTCACGGCCAAAATATTATCGTGATTAATTCTTGGGTATTACGCCATGTTGCGCTACCTCCTTCGGACAGCACTACAATGTCCATCTTCAGGGCAGATGTGTGATGATAGACACTGTAACGTTGGCTAAAGAAAAAGGTAGAGCAACACGGCGTATCACCCAAAAAAAAATCACGCTGCTGGTGCAAATGTGAAAAGCTGCACAAGTACAACAGGAGATATCTAACAAGGAAAAATAGACCGATTATTAATGCAAAACGAGTTAATTTCATAAGGACAAAAATATTAACCGAAATAACGATAAAAATTATGGAAAAGTCTTAAAAAACTAACCAAAGACATCCAAACCACGGAAAAATAAACGCCTTAACACCTAACCTACCCAGAAGACACCCGAACTGCGAAGAAATAAACTTCACGTCGATGGGGCTAAGTATTCTTGTCAACGACAAAATAAATAGTGGAAACGAAAATACTTTTTATCTACCAAAATATATCTGTCTTAGCGATGCTACAATAGTTGTGTATTAGCGATGCTAAAATCCAGAGAATGTTAAAATAAAACCGTGTTAAGATGAAAAGTATTCCTAGGCAAAAATTTACCTTACTAGCAACCACTCCAACCTCGTTAAAAGAAATACACATTCGACAAGGCAAGGACATTGAGCATACGTCTTAATGTGTATCGTATACATGTACAGGTTGGGTATAATTTCCGTTTTGTAAACTCTAAAAGATACTTACGGAATGTCACTTCCATTACTGAGTTTCTAAAAACCATCACTCATTTATTCCATTAAATTTACGAATTACTTTTAGATGACAAACAAAAATCTATTTTACGTAACGTAAATAAATACAAACTTTATTAAGAAAGGTAGGCTTTTATTTTTCTATTCGAGAACTTGTTATATTTCTTTTCTAATCAATATTTTATACAATACCAAAAATCGTAGGATTTGTGAAGCTGAAAGTATTTATAAAAAAAATATTTATCGAAGCTTTAAAAATCATGACAATCATCCATCCGTTAAACATTTAAACAAAAGAAAAACGTATTTCAAATGAAGAATTATTTTTAGTGATTTATTGTTGGGTTATTTTGCCGTGTTGCCTATGATCTATTATCAGGGTAGATGTGTATGGTGGACACTGTAACGCTGTCCGAAACGTTGGCTAAAGATGGAGGTAACAGCAATAATAACCCAAAAATATCACAATAAACTTTTGGCCGTGAAAATCTAAAATCATTTCTAAAGAATTATTAATTATTAACATAATTAATTTTTACTTACTTAATCGGTTATCTGATATGATAAGATCGATCAGTTCCAATTTTAAAAACTAACTCTAATAATTTAATTTCAAGAATATCATCGTATCACTTACCCACACACCGACAACGGAGATTAGTATTACAAATTTATAAAGTACCTTGGGTCCTAGCTATAGGTTTTATCGAAAATGTCGGTAAATTGTCATTGCTACCGAGCACGACTGCAGGCCGCTAATGAACAAACAATAGTTTTTTTTTTTTTTTAATTGTACAACAGATAAATAATCCAATTACCGTACAATTTTCTCATTTTGACTATCTTAACACCTAAGAAGATGACCATTATACAAAAAAAACTTAAGGCTATCTAATGAAGAGTTGTATACATCTAGTGTTTTTGATATTTCGTTCAACAGTACCATTCCCCTTGTTATGCTATGCTCACAACGATTAAGGGTTACTAATTTATTTGACGTGAACTGTTGTTTGTTCGTTAGCGGTCTGCAGTAGTGCTCGGGAGCGATGACAAGTTACCGACATTTTCGATAAAACCTTTATCGATCGACTGTGCTTGACGGCCGGCGTGGTCTAGCGGTAAGGCTCTTCAAATGGAAGGTCGCGGGATCGAATCCCGGCGTGGCAAATAAATTTTATTTGATTAATTTGTGTTATTTCACAACTAAATCATTTTAAATAATATATAGTTTATTTGCGGCACGTTCCAGAGTGGAAGATACTCTCAGTATCGCCCTGGTTTAAGACCACCATTCAGAATTGAAACGTTGCTTGAAATGGCTTTAGCCGTATTCGGTGACCAGATCTGAATAGCCAGGTACTTCCCCCACCTTCCTCTTCCCCATCTCCTTCCCCTCCCCACTACCTTTAGCCTCACAACATACCCCAATTGGAGTTGCCATAGTCGCACTGGGTCCAGACGGGATCAGTGCGGGATTCATAAAAATATAAATAAATAAATAAATAAAGAGGGTCTGTTGTTCTTAAATTGCCTAAGGAATTAATTAGCACTGGCCTCGTTTTAATTTAATTGTTGTAATTAATGTAAAATAGTTTACGTTTAAGAAAGTCACCATAAATAATGCTTCCAGTTCCATTGATACTAAAGTTTTGATAAATGAATAGATATAACGTTGATAATGTCTAGGCTCTGGTTAGGTTTCAATAAGATAACCCAATACAATAATAATATTTATGTTCATAATTACATCTCAATTGTAATCAATGCCTGTGAAATACAGTACAATCAAAATATTACTTTTGTTAATTAAGATTACTTGCTCAATTTAACTGGGAAATCTTGAAACATTATTACTAATGAAATAAACACTAAACGTGTTCATAAGATACGGTGAGTCTACAGGTTGCCTCGATAGTTCGTTAGTTAGAGCAGTCTCCCGGTTAGCAGATAGTCTTAAAAAGCAAAGCCCTGTAGTGGTGATAACAGTATTTTCTAGTATTTATTTATGTATTTGTTTAAAGGCCTGTAGGGCTTTTACATATAGTGCAATACATACGTTTTTGACAAAATATAGGAAATAACATAAAACATAAGAAAACAAAATACAGCTAACACAAAATATAAGAGTTGACACAAAGTAGGTAACATAGAATATATGATAAGTAAAAATAGAGGTAAAGATCATTTATGAAGTAGGAATAAGTAGTTGGCACATACGTCGTTTGAAGTTTGACAAATTAAATTTTATTATGAAATACATCCATATTGTTTAAATATTTTGTTACCATGACTGTGTAAACGC
The DNA here is from genome assembly GCA_936435175.1 of Glyphotaelius pellucidus. Classification (NCBI taxonomy): domain Eukaryota; kingdom Metazoa; phylum Arthropoda; class Insecta; order Trichoptera; family Limnephilidae; genus Glyphotaelius; species Glyphotaelius pellucidus. Next base: position 9,114,928 of record OW386551.1, on the reverse strand, counting down.
TGTATTGGAGAATGCAAACTATAGTTGGAATGAGATGTGTGTATATGAAATGTTAACATTTGTCTAGTCGTTCGTGTAGGTACATGTACGAGTATATTTATCAATTGCAGAAGTTTCAACAGTCGAATTTAGAATTTAATAATTTTAATAAAAAGGTTAGGTCGTTAATTTTTTTTAAAATAGCAAATTTATGTTCTCATAACGGGTAATTTATGTTCTCTAAAGAGATGTTATGTTTAAAATCTACGAAACATAGAAATTTTTTTCCATGTTTTTCCTTAGCACATCGTTACTGTAAAAGCATTTTGAATTTGGAACAATTAACAAAAAAATAGCAAATTCGAGTACATTTGTTTTTTGGAAAACAGAAGAAGAATTGGGACTACCTCGGAAGCAAGCTGTTGGTATTTTTCGATTTCATAATATCGTTTTTGAACTAAAAATAAGGTACTTGACCAGATGGAAAGTAAATAATATCGTTTTATACTTATTCATGTTGTTGTGGCGATAATCACCTTGCAGTATCGTGGTGGAACTATATAAACTATGATTCCTTCGGAGAGGTACAGTTATGGTTATCCCTTTTCCTTGCATCCCTAGTTTTCCTACACAACACACAATTTCGGCAAATACTATTTCGTCTCGTTTCATTGTTAGTTTTTACAGTCCATTTCCAAGTGCATTTGAAGCTGTAATTGGTGTTTGAAAACAGAGTTGTGTGTCGGTCTATCCTCTGCCATATATATATATATATGTTTTCAAACCATTTTTGTCAAAGGATTGCTTAAAAAAATAATCGTGAATTTTCAAAACGACACTCTGAAAATATAGTGTTATAGAATTAAAATAATTAAGGTTCAAATTGTTCAGTGCTTCCTGAATGTCTCCAAAGGGGTGAACGACATATGTGTATGTAAATTCTACAAAATACCACTTAAAGTTTGCACCATTAGGTTTCACAATAACATAAGCGTGACAGACGTTCCCGGAAAGTTAAATTCCTTTAACAATCAAATTGTACCCCGCACTAAGTACACATGTGATATTATTACGTTTTAGTGGTTTGTTTTGATTTATATATTAAGTTGAAAAGTCAGTACCTTTCTGTTTAGTTTTTTTTTTGTTTTTTTTGTTTTAGGCAATTCACCCTGGAGAGAGTGCTTTGTGCCGGTAATATTTAAAATGGATAAGAAATTTCGGTTAATCTAATGGGAAAATAATAAAACAAATTAAATATTGGACTCATTTAGATCACTAAAACAAATTAAATATTGAATTCATTCAGGTTAATAAACTTACATAAAGCTGTATGAACACGAGAATTGTTAAGAGATAAAAGGTATGAAATGTTAAGGGGGGACTGGTGTGTGATTTTAATAAGCCGGCGGTATATGTTCTTGAAAGATGAATGGTTTTTACAGTTAAAGAAAACGTGGTCGAGGGTTTCCTCTTCCACACCGCACTGGCAGAACGGATCATCTAAAACTCTAATTCTAGACAAGTGAGATGCAATTGAACAGTGGCCAATTCTCATTCTCGAGATACATGAAATGAATCGTTTTGAAAGTTTTTTGCCGTGAAACCATGGCTTAGCAGGGATATGGTTTTGAATTCCCGCATAGAAAGATCCAGTTCTTATTTTGGAGACTGCCCAATTTTCTTCCCAGGCACGAGTCATATTAGATTTAAGAATCGGAAAGACATCGGATATAGGAATTCTAAAATTTAGTGGGATAGTTCCGGAATCTGAACCAGATTTGGCGAGAAAATCGGCCATCTCATTACCCTCGATACCCAAATGGGCAGGGACCCAGGCCAATATCGTCTCAAACCCAGATTCACTAAGAGAATTGAGAAGATTTTTTATTTTACATATAATATTGTCTTCCGAATAACGTAAAATATTTGACCTAATTTTAGTTAGAGCACTTAGCGAATCAGTACATAATAAGGCTCGATGAATGTTGAGAACCTGGATTTGATTTAGCGCTTGTTCAATTGCAAAGCATTCGGCTGTAAATATGGAAGCTTCTTTCGGTAATTTATAAGTGAGATTGATGTTGAATTCTGGACTATATATAGATGCTCCACATCTTTTATTTTCAAATTTGGAACCATCCGTGAAAAGGATGGAAAATCCAGGGAATTTCGAAGCCACTATGCTTTTAAAACAATCATCCACATTTTGAAATTTATTTGGGGAAGATAAAATATTCTTCCGAAAGACTGATGTTATTGTGTTCGGCATAAAAGTGATTGCCTTAAATGGAATATTGTATATAGGAAGATTGGGAACTTCTTGAAGATATTGGAGGGAAGATGATAGAGAATTATAGAGATGAAAACTTTTAATTAAGAGAGGAAAACATTGTTTTTCTCTCAATCTTTTGTTAGAATTCAAATTAACACTTAACCTATTAAGACTTTGTTTAATAGGATGATGTGATAACGATAAAGCCTTGAAAATATATTTATTGGCAAGGAATTGCCTTCTGAAATATAATGGAGGCTCCACACATTCCACCTGAAGAGCATTAATTGGAGAAGACTTCATAGCTCCAATAATCATTCTGAGGGCTTTTGATTGAATTCTTTCCATTTTCTTATCTAGATATTTAGGGAGTGGGTCAAAAAGGAATGAGCCATAATTCAAGTGGCTCCGAACTAGGGAATTATACATTAATTTAAGAGTGGTAGGGTGAGATCCCCACCATACTCTGGAAACTGCTCGCATCATATTAAGTCCCTTTTCACACTTTGTAGAAATTATCTGAATGTGTGGAAGCCAGGAAAGTTTATGGTTCAAAAGAAGACCAAGGAATTTGATTTGAGTAGCGGTTTGTAGAGGCACATTATCAAAAGAAATTGAGAATTGGGGAATTTTTCTTTTGCGCGTGAAAGCCACGACCCTTGTTTTAGATGCCGCCAGATTCATCCCATTTATTGACAACCAGCTTTTAATATATTGTAAAGCCAAATTCATTTCCTGAGCTGCAAGAATAATATTTTTATGTAACAAATATATAAGGATATCATCCGCAAAGTAAAGACGCTTGATAGAAAAAGGAATTACTGAGTCTAGGTCGCTTATATAAATATTAAACAACAGAGGACTAATAACAGAACCCTGGGGCAAACCTCTCCATAGTTTGCGCCTTAAGCATTTCGAGGAAGACTCAATAATAATAGACCTATCTGAGAGCAAATTAATAATAAATTGGACTAATTTCGGGGGGATTTGTTTTTTAATTAGCTTTTCTTTCAAAACATTCAGTAAAACATCATCGTAAGCTGATGAAAGGTCAAGGAATGTGGCCAATGTATAAGAATTTAGGGATTGGGAAACTCGGATATCAGTTGTGAACAAACTTAAATTATCCATTGTAGATTTCTTTTTCCGAAAACCATACTGATTTGGTGAGATAATATCTTGACTTTCAACAAACCACTCTAATCTGTTCTTCATCAAACGCTCCGCTACTTTCATCAAACATGATGAAAGAGCAATAGGCCGATAAGACGAAATTTCAGATGGATTTTTTCCAGGTTTTAAAATGGGAATGATTTTTTGAGTTTTCCAATCATCCGGAATTAGTCCTGTTTCAAACATATTATTAATAAGAGATAAGAAATATTCAACCGCCATATCAGAAAATGATTTAATGAAACTATTAAGTATTCCATCGGGACCCGGAGCAGAGTCAGAAAGGGTTCTTATTACTAGTTTCATCTCATCAATGGAGAAAGGAGCATCTAGCCAGTTAGAGTGAGATGGATATGGCTTAATAGAAGGCATTTCTTCACATCCGGCCACTGATGGGGGGGCTATTTTATCCGCAAATCCTATAAGAATTTCTTCTGATATGTGCTTGGTACTCGGCGGAGAATACGATGATCCGAATTTTTTTAAGCTAGACCAAACTGAAGATTGGGGAGTTTCCGGAGACAGGTTCTCACAGAACTTCCGCCATCCAGCGCGTTTTTTATTTTTCAAAATTCGTTTGGTTTCTGCCTGGGCTTTTTTAACTGATAAAAAATTTTCTAGTGTCATACACTTACGAAAAGAGGAAATTGCTTTTTTACGAGAGTTGACGGAGCGAGTGCATTCCTCGTCCCACCACGGATTAGAGTGTTTTATTTTAATGTTCGCATTGCGTTTCGGGATGGATTTTTCTGCTGCATTTATAACCATAGAGGGAAACGTCTCACATTGCAATCTGATGTCTCCCGGGGACGATTTTTTTTAAAAATTAATAAGGTTATCTAGTTCAGAAGAGAAAGTGCTCCAATTCGCATCATTTATTCTAAATTTGAGATTATTTTTAACTGGTGGAGGATAAGTGTTAGATTGATGTTGGAATCGGATTATAATTGGAAAATGATCACTAGAGAGGGGATCGTTTAGGATGTCCCAAGAGCATTTAGATGCTAACGAATATGAACAAAGAGATAAATCAACAGCACTTTTCCGTTGATGAGGGGGGGTGAATCTGGTTGGAGATCCGTCATTTAAAAAACATAGGTTATGGGTATCAATAAAATCTAAAAGATTGCGGCCAGAACGATTTGTTATTTTGCTACCCCAAGAAGGGGAATGTGCATTAAAATCTCCAAGGATCATAAAAGGGGAACAAATCTGGGTTAAGATTGGTGCCCATTCATTTTCAATAAAAGTAGTAGAGGGAGGAATATATATTGATAATATTGTGATATCAGATAAGACAGCTGCTATTATCTGGATATCGTCGGAGGGAGTATGTATATTAATTTGTTTAAACGGGATAGAATTATGGATTATCAGAGCCGTGCCGCCTTTACCATCCGGTCTGTCGTGTCTGAGACAATAATAACCCGGAATTCTTAAGTGAAAGGAGGGTTTTAACCACGTTTCAGAAATGGCGGCCACTGAAACGTCGTGTTCGTCGAGTAATTGAATTAGGTCAGATTTGTTAGCGAAGAGGCTTCTACTGTTCCACTGAAGAATTTTGTTCAGTTTCGAAGTCATTGGGGAGGCAAGATAATAAAGATTTAATGTAATCGGCAGCGTTGGACGGTACAGTATTGTTGTTTGTAAGGATAGAAATTAAAAGGGTAATTAAAGTTTGTATAAAAGAATTATTATTCAATATTTCGGGGAGAGCAGGAGGGGATGTATTACTATTAATGGCACACCCATTGGGGGTCCGAGATTTGGCATTCCCATTCGGGCTGGTCAAAATATTATTCAATTGTTTTTTATCAAGGTAAGGAGTATATTTTGGGTTGGGTTTGACTGGCTTGAGAATGGTTTCTCTGTGAGAAGATGACGTTGAATTTAAAAAGGTGGTTGATTGGAAAGGAGCTGAGGACGATGTCATCTCTGCGAAAGATTTTTTCGCAGGAGAGAATAACTTTGAGGCCTGGAAGTACGAAATGTTGTCGGTAGCCATTTTATGTTTTATGTTCCTCTGTCTTGTCAATTCCGGACAGGCTAGACTGACCGCGGTATGTGCACCCGAACAGTTAATGCAAATGGGATTATTGGAAGATTTTGGACATTGATCAAATGGGTGACCTTCTCCGCAAAAGTAACAACGTGGAGGGGAGCGGCATACGGATTTTGTATGTCCAAACCGGCAGCAATTGAAGCATTGAACAGTTGGAAATTTATAAACTTCGACGGGAAGCGAGGTATAATAAATAAACACACGAGACGGAAGGGATTGTCCCTCAAATGTAATAACAACAGATTGGGAAGGTTTCCAGATCTTGTTTCCATCAGTAGAATCCTTGTAGTTCAATCGACGTGCTTTTATTACTTTCGGGGTTCCTTGGGAATTATTCAAAGCATCAACAGTTTCAGCCTCTGGGATATCCGTGGGAATTCCTCGAACAAGACCCATTCTCGTAAGGTTAAATGACGGGATGAACGATTTATATTTATGTTTTGAGAGCGAGTCAATTTTTTTTACAAATCCATTTGCGGAAGCGGCAGTATTAAACTCGATAGATAATTTATATCGCCCTTCCGGTTTAATTGAACCATTAACAATACCAAGGTTATTATTTTTTGAGTCAAATAAGAATTTTCCAAAATCTAAAGGATGAATAAGTTTTCCTTGATCAGTTCTCTGAACAATTACGATAAAAGGACCGGAAGCGGAAGCAGGATAAAGTAAGTCATTACTTTTTGTATTATCGCTAGCTAAAGTACTTGTCTGGGTGTTACTATTGGGGTTAAGGTCGTTAGAGGTCGAGGTTTGTTGAATCGGCGGTATAGATTTAACTTTCGATGGGATGTAAAGGCTATGCGATGGTCGTCGTTTACGAGATGGAAGCGTAATAGAAGCCTGGCTAGTGTTAGATTCCGAATCAGAAAAATCTAATATCGATCCTGGGTCGGGAGGTCTATCTTCGTCTTCCTCCATTATATAAAAAAAAAACTTAACTTTTAAAAATTAAACTGAAAAAACAATACGCAGTCTATTTCATTGACTGTACAAACAAAAACGGATTAACCGTAAGTAGGAATGCAAACAAATAAGTATACGATAAACAGAATTAAATAAAATGTAACAATAATCTCTTATCTGTATGAGGCACGGGAACGGGCGAACGGCACTAAGCAATAGGTAAGGTACACACAACCACTGTTGACCGCGGCTCGAATCGGACTCCTTCTGTTTAGTTAATGAACAAAATAACTGTGGGGAATGATTTATAGAAAATGTTGTGCAAATGTGTTTTAAATTTCAAAGTAAACTGATGTTAGTAGTTTAAATGGGAATTGCTGTACGCGTGGTTCGATTTTATATTTTGCCAGTGAAGGAAACGTGACTAAGTTAAAAGCTGTACAAAAAAGGGTTGGTTCTGATTGTAAAGCGGCTTCGCAAAGTTTATATCTTTTTATTTTACGATTTGATAACCAAATTCCAAAATATTTCAAGAATAAAAATCTACGTGATGGAAGAATTATAAAATATGAAAAATCTAAGAGGTGTCAGAAAGTTGGAAAAATCATATTTAAATGAGTCCTGTAAAAAGATAATGTGTGATAAATGGAACCATTTATTGGATAACCAACACCTCTACCGTAGGCCACCCCACAGTTCGTTATGTTTGGTGACTCAGCAGGGATGCGCGGGTTCATGGGATGAAGTTTGTCCGGATCTTGGTGGATGCATCTGCCAACTAGCTGCGTGGCAGGCCAGATCAGGAGAGACTCATTGAGGGATATCTTCGACCTCTTCGGCAGGACTCTCTCAGAACATCGGCTTGCAACGCAATAGGAGGGATGATTCACATAGGTCCCGAGGGATTTTTCTTGTGTGGGGCTAATGTTAAAAAAAATGTGTATATAAAGAATGCGTATGTTGCTTGAAGTAGCTTTTACATTTTAAGTGCCAAGAACTGAATAACCCAGTATTTACTTACCTTTTTATTCCCATCTCCTTCCTCTCCCTTTACTTACAGCTTTGCAACATATCTCAATTGGAATTCCACAGTCGCACAGGCTTCAGACGGTTGAGAGCAGTTGGGACTAGGTGCAGTATTCATATTAAAAAGACTTTCTTGATATAGAAAATTGAAATTTTCTGTAAATTTTTGTGTATTAAGCATGTTTATATCGACGGTCCCAAAAAAAAATGTCGGATGTGCAATTTTGTACTTTTGCAGTACAGTTCTTCAAAGTTTCGTTTCTGCATTTTTACTAATTTTGTACTTTTGCAGTACAGTTCTTCAAAGTTTCGTTTCTGCATTTTTACTAATTTTGTACTTTTGCAGTACAGTTCGTCAAAGTTTCGTTTCTGCATTTTTACTAATTTTGTACTTTTGCAGTACAGTTCTTCAAAGTTTCGTTTCTGCATTTTTACTAATTTTGTACTTTTGCAGTACAGTTCTTCAAAGTTTCGTTTCTGCATTTTTACTAATTTTGTACTTTTGCAGTACAGTTCTTCAAAGTTTCGTTTCTGCATTTTTACTAATTTTGAGATCAAGAAATATAGTGTTGTTTTGATATTTTGTATTACACTTCATTTCTCAATTCATCAAAAGGAAATGAATACAAGGCGATTTTCAATGTTTACAGATCCGACATAGTTCTTCGGGACCATTGATATATGTGTGTGTATATATAATATAATTAATAGTTATCTTTAATAGTGTTTGTAATCTTATGATAAAATATGACAATGAGTATGTTGCCTTTGTTATTTATCTGTCCATATATTCTACGCCTATGTATTGTGGATACTTGAATTGTTATTCATCTGTTTCTATTTTACATATTGTTGTTTCTTGTTATCATATGCTTAAGTTTTATATTAATATTGTTAAATTGGCCTGTTGACAAACTGCTTTGGTAGTTTAGCAGGTTCTCAAAATGAAGATTAAAAAAATAAATTAAAATTGGCCGAAAATCTATTCGTGCATCTCACAGAATAGATTAACTAAAAAGATATAGCATTATTTCTGAAAATTTATACTATTATCAACATAATACCATAAGTTTAAAAAATATTGTTCAAAGTATTTGCTCTATTTATTTACATCGCGTAGCATCACAAAACTATTTTTGGAATATAGGTTAATACATCCGGGGATGCGTTTCTATGAAAATATAACCACGGCAACAAGTGGAGCAATCTGTCATATTCTATCAGTTGCAGGATATGAGCGCGTCCGGGTCATCGATGCACTCTGATGCACCCTAGCACCGTCTCCCGTACGCATGATCACTCCCTCCTCTACCCGTCCCCTATAACCTGAAACTGAAAGCTACTGGAAGTTATTTTAAACGCCTGAAAGCTCCTGAAAAGACAGCAGTACGTGATATTACCAAATATATTTCCAAGATAAGAATAAAATCTTTTAGAACAAATGATATCAACTTTAACTTTACTGTACTTTCTAATTCAAAACTGACTGATTGTTGTCACTGTAACCATAATCAAATTGTAAATTAATATAAAAATTATTTTATGTGATGTTTTCTGTAGGCGAGCCAACAACAAAATAAATAAAGATAAATAGAGAAAAAAACCTTTTCGGTGTAAATCTTTCTTCACAAAGTTAATATTTTAGAAAAAGTCATTTTTCGTTTGTTGATCACCTTGCCAAGGTATTGATGAATCAGTGATATCTAAAACTTTGTTGTTTATTTTAATTAAAATTATTGGAAAGTGTGGTAATAATGTATTACAATATTGATTCTCCAACTTTAAACAGCAACTTACGAAACATCTCAAAACTGCAAGCCGCAAAATGCTGCAAATAATCCAATTTCCAGGAAAATTTCGAGCAGGTAGGTTCTGATTTATTGGGTATTCTCCTTCCTAGCCTCAAATATAATGCAAACCTGCCCCTCACTTCATTATTGATGAATACAACGCCATCGAAACTTGCTTTACCGCAGATTCTGTAACGTGGTTAGTTAACGTAGAGTCCGAAGTTTGTGAAATGTTATATTTTCGCAATATTCACATTTTTCAATGTAAATAATTGAAATTTCACAGTGAAAATTCAGTAAGATTAGAATAGTAAACTACCGACTCACGAGATAAATGGATTGAAATCTGTTTTGGGCGTGTCTATGTGTCTGAAATATTTTCTTTTTATTGAAGAAGAAGATAACAATTTTTTTTTTTTTTCGAAGAAAACTTCTCCTGAAAGGTTGTTACTTTGTGATGTCATTATTTATTTATTAAAAGAAAATAACTTAGTTTACATCACTTTATTTATTTTATACTATCAACATGTTTCGTGAACTGTGTTCACTTCTTCAGGAATAAAAGTATACTAAAGTTAAAAAATTAATTATAGATTACATATGGAGAGAAGAAATTGAAGGAGGGGGGAGGGTTGACAATGGTGGGAGTTTCGAAGAATTGGGGATTACCAAGCTATTAGAAGAAAAAGGCCGGTTAAGTGGGAAGATATTTAAAACAGGGTTAACAAAAAATTTTTGCTTATTAATTATGTCAGCTTTTGAATTAACATTTTTTCTTATTTCTAAAATTTCTAAATTATTGATTTGCGATGTTTTATATCCTGTATGTAATATTAGAAGATAACAATAATAATCTAAATGAAAATATGGAAGAGAACAAGACACTGAAAAAAATAATGGTCTCAACTGGGACTATAAAAACAAAGTTTTTCTTATAAAAAAAATGAATATTCATTTAGATTTTTGTTAAGTCAATGATTCCATAAAAAATAAAAATCGGATATATTTATCCGTGACGCTATCTAAGTTACAAACCAATTCTTAAATGATTGTTTCCAATAAAAAAGGATAGTTGCCAATAATATGGGAAAAAATTAATAAAATTTTTTGAAGATAATATTGTTAATCCTAAAATTTAAAATATGATATTGACTAATATGACGGTTTGACAGTAAGTGGCAATAGCGAAATTGGTAAATGCGTGTTCCAGAAAGACGACAAGTTCTGGGTTCGTGTCCCAGTTGCGACCATTATCTTTTTCTGTTTTTCTTTGTCTTGCTCTCTTTCATATTTTCATTCAAAATATTATTGTTATCTTATTCTTCAATGATTAATTACATTGATGGGAATAACCTTCAAAAGTTATAAAAAGAGAGTTTTTCTTATAAAATATTGTCTTTTTTTCATACTTCGGGTGAAATAATTGATCAAACATTTCCAAACATTAAATATCGAATTTCTTCCTTTTTTACATTACCCCACATAAAGCCCTGAGGATAACAATTTCCCTCAAGGCCCAAGCTATCTTTGGGGATGCTGTGTATGGAGTCTTTTGAGGAAAGGGAGTAGATGAAGTTTTGAGAAAGAAAATTGTATTAGGGGTGGGTAGGAATCTGGGTATCAGGGTGTCCGGGAGTGACCGACGTATGAATCCACCCCTTCCCCTGTGCAAGAAGAGAGAGACGAGCTGTCAGTGTCTCCCAGACCAGCCTTTCCCTATGCACCCCGCCACGCAGCTGGTGGGCAGGCGCATCCGCAGATCTGAACACACCTCATCCGGTGAACCAGGGCACCCCTGCTAAGTCACCAAAATTATCGGATGACTTGGAATGACCTATGGCAGAGGTTTCGGTTAGCAATAAATTGTTCCCAAAGTGGTGGTACCCATACCCTCCCAAATTGAAATCAAAATCATCAGCCTCTCTAGGCCATATGAGTCCAAATGTCTTGTTTAAATTGGCGACATTAGTTTTCTTACCAAACGGTATGATCACTCTTCAGTTAATAAAACTACTGAAATATTTTTTTGAAGTGAAACTTCTTTAGCGCCGTTAGTTACTTGAAATTTGGGTGTAACGGAAATGCGTCACAACTCAGTTCTACACAAATACTCGGTTCTAATATAATGCGGCAAATTCGCACCTCAGCGCGTGCCTTCCATAGCGTAGTGGGCAAGGTGCCTGACAAGTCTCAGCGGCCAGAGAGACAGAGAGTTCGAATCCTAGGAAATCAAAAAACAATTTTTATTTTGTGAAATCAATATCCAATCTTCAAATCACTTTAAGAAAACAAGCAAAATAAAAGAAAGCGACATTTAGCGACTTTCTAGTTTCACATCTACCGCGTATGAATTACACACTCTGCTTTTTTTGTTTTTTTTAAAGATTTTTACAAAATTTCAGTTAAATTTATTTAGTACGCATTTCGCTTGCCTTATGGGGTTGTTATTGTTATTAAGATTGGTTGGTTACTGAATTTCATTTCCAACTTGTATTACTAAATGATATTTTATGTTAATTAATCCAATAGTCCGTGACTTCAGTTAATTGAAAATCCTTTTCTTAATATGCTTTCTTTGCAAAAGGCAATAATGATACTAAATTTTGTTTTTTTTTTGTGGCTATTTTCGTTGATGGCAAAAAATATGCTACGTGATAATTTGGTTATAAAATTGCTTGTACTATCAGGGGCGTGCATTTCATAGAAGCTGTAAAATTGTGCATGAAAAGGTGAAGAAATAAAAAAGAGATTTATAACTCTCCAAAAAATACGTGAATATGAGCAATGTAATTTAGAAATGTAAACACTATTTTTCTCATCTTCCAAAGTGCTGTTTTGAGCGGATATATGAAAATATGTAATTTGTAATGTATTGAAAAAGCTTCTAAGTGATGCCGTCAGATGTCAGCAGGGAAAGAGATGTCATATTGGGTATTATTTACAAAATAAATAAATAATTTCAAAATACAATATCTTAAAAGTACGTCATTCTTCATTTACATTCAACACTATTTATTAGTTCTGTGAGGGACTTCAAATAACTTTAGGTTGTAGATAACAATTTCAGATTCCAAATTCCTACCCATCCCTCAAACCCTTTTTCCTTCCCAGAACTCCCCTCTCATTCCTTTTCTAAAAAAACCTCCACACAGCATCCCCAAAGATGACATATGTGATGGCAATAATATATAATTTACAATAATAATGCTGCAAGTCACACGACCTGTCTATATAGTGGCTAATTTAATCTATATCATACATTTTCCTTCCCAGATCTTGCTCTCTTTCCTTCTCTTAAAAAAAACACTGCAGACAGCATCCTTAAAGTTGACATAGGCGTTGAGGGAAATTATTTTCCCCAGGGCCTTATGTGTGGAGCTAATGTGAAGAAAAGAAAAGAGCCAACATACTAAATAAATACATAAAACGTCACGCTTTTATTCGTTCTAGTGGACTTCACAGCTGAAATCAATAGTATCAATTTGTCCAATAACAATAAAACATCACCAAAAAGCGACGATTTTACTATTCAGGCGTTGTATTTGGTACATAAAATGACGAAGTAGATTCCTTTAAATCCGGCCTCGTCAAATAACAGATTCAATGATGCCGCTATCGTAAAACAAGCGGGCATAGATTGTTCTTTGTTAGTGTCTGAAGTTTCACCGAACTTTTCTTTGTCACGTGAATCACATGGGGACGCGAGCATGACATCCATCTAGCGGCAGTAAAGTGAAGCTCTTGTATGCGACTATAGACCGGGATGACATAGATAATTAACCGTTTTAAACAAAATTATTTTTACACGTATTTAATTTAGACTCATTTTGAAGACAAAATATGGAACTTTATTTTGTATGCGGTTGAACTATTTTTTTACTACAACTGAAGTTTTTTTTTGGCGTGATAACGTCTTATAAATCGATGAACGCCGGCCGCATTCACGAAAATCACGACTCATTGTCAAGTTGTCACATTCCGCCTGAGCCGGGCGTGCAAGCGAGGGCGCGGAACAAGCGTTTGGCCTAAGCGTTCGGCGAGAGCGCGGAACAAGCGATAGAGAGGCACGATCGGTCTAAGCGTTCGGCTTAAGTGTTCGGCTCGTGAGGTTATCCGTAAAATTATCGTCCGTAAACCGACTTTACAGACAACCAATTTTTTTTACATTAACTCCACACAGGAGACCCTAAGGAAAATAATTTCCCTCAGGGCCTATGTCATCTTTGAAGAAACTATGTGAAGGATCTTTTTGAGGAGAGGAAGGAATGAACGTGTCTTGAAGAGAACTTGTAGGAGGGAGAAAACACAGGGGCCGGCAAATTGTTCCATAGCCGAGCTGTTGAACTCAAGAACGAGTCGTCCAGAGTTGGCTGCCAAATTCAAGCGTGGGGCGCACTTGTGATTTGCACAGGTTTAGCAGTTGTATACTATTAAAGTATCTGCGGGCCCTGTACGGTACGCCCAGTTTCTAAGAGGCTGACTTAACTCTGGCTTCGATAGAGCCCCCATACCTGAGCTGGTTACTTAGAGTTACACCAAGCATATAGATGGAGGTCCTGTTCGGAAGATTGTTTCCGTTGAAGGAGACTAGATTTTCATAGTAGTTTTTGTATTTTTTTTTTTTATTTAAAGCCATAAAAAGTAATCACAACTTTTTTTCGCCCTCTATGATAGGAATGTTCCCTGTGTTATGGAGGACGAAAACGTAACTTTCGTTCTTGCATGCTAGTGAGGTGCATTCCATAAATGATGTGATTGATGACAAAACATTTATGGCGAATTCATATTGAGACATATTATGATAAAATAAAGTGAAGCTATAAAGTTCATTGTGACCTTACCTACTTTATCATAATTAAGCGTGTGAAGGAAAAATTAAGTGTTATAATCAAGTTATTGATGAGGTTTTTTTTTGTTTGAATGATAGTCTATGACTGTGGCAATCAGTTAAGGGACATCCTTGACTTACTTTAACCAGTGATTCCTGATTGTTCCATTCCAACTGAGAAAAGTCAACTCTCAGTTGGATTCACCTCTTTGAAAAGTGATTAAAAGCTATGAAAAAAATCATTTTAAAATAGCCAAAGTCAATAAAACATAGCGCACCACTTGCGGTGACCTATAACAGATAATATTCGTTATTAATGGTTCTCGGGGCAGCGGTACTCAAACCCGCCTTCAAAATTACAAATAGTAAAATAAAACGTAAAAGGTACTTATCACCATTAAATATTTATTTTTAACTAGTGGTCGCCCAATGGTCGAAATTCGACCATAATCAATCTAATTTCTTATGTTTTTTTAATTGATTTAATGTATTTTTTATGCATAATTTTAAAAAAATATTAGTATTCTGCGCTCTTTCTCTATATAAACTATAAGTGTGCGAAATTTAATACTCTTCCGTCCGCGCAATTTTCGTAAAAAGGGGTACAAAGTTTTGGTTCCATGCCAACTCGGAATGAAACCAACTCAGAACCATCTCAGATAAATCATTTAGAGTGATAAAAAAATAATTTTAAATTAGCCGATAACCCTAACCTAACTTAACCTATTTAATCATTTTTTATTTTTATTTTTTTATCACTCTAAATGACTTATCTGAGATGTTTCTGAGTTGGTTTCATTCCAAGTTGGCCGGTCACCCAAAGTTTTTGCTTCACGTATTAATATACTGATTTCATTAAATTGATTGACTAAATTTAAGATCGGTGGAACATCATATGAATCAAAAAATGAATTAAAATATTTTGTCTTCATTAAACAAGACTAATGGCAGGCTTCGAAAGCCCATAATATATACATTATTCAAAAGACAATTATTGTGTGCAATTCACGCGCGGTAGAAGTGTAACTTCAGAAAACTAAAGTGGGCAAGAGTGGGGAGATTACGAAGCAATTTTTTTTATCAATGTGGATGATTATATGCAAGAATTGAAAGCGATGGGATTGGGCAAGAAATTGAGTCTCACACATGCTCTTCTATTATTCTGACTCTTGACGTGGCCCGAATCAAGTATCTGATTCACTTGGTCGTGCCATTTTTTTTTAATATATTTATTTTTTTATATTAGCTCCAAGCAGGAGACCATAAGGAAAATACTTTCCCTCAGGGCCTTTGTCATGTTAGAAGGTCTTTTTTAGGAAGAGGATAGGAAGTTCTGCAAAGGAAAGGATTATAATTCCAAAAGAACAAATAATTTGTAATGTCAATTGAATTCTATCTAAAGGTGTTAAATGAAAATATTGTCAGCTGGCGTGGTTTTGTGACAAAAAGCGGTGTTGTATAAAAATCCGTGTTTCACGTCAATACTTTTGCTCATTTCACTTTATTTGAAAAATAAGAAGAAAAAAGTGAATTGCGTTGAAAACTTTAGCCCATGTTTTATTCAGAAACAATCCTGGAATAAAAGACCAATAAGTCTGCATACAAATTCCTTATTAGCGCGAAGGAAGTTTTAACTGAAAAATCTATAGTTTTGCCTTCTCTTCTGAATTTAATTGGACTTCGAGAGAAACCTACAAAGAAATAACAAAAATAATAGTTTTCTACGTTTCCCTAAGTGAATTCATTGTTTCAGAACTTTTTATTCGTGTTTACAAAATGAATTATTATCCAATTTTTATCTGTTCAGTTATTGTTTGCTAAATAAATAGCTTGCCAAGAAGATGAACTGATAAGAACTATAAAGAGACAAACACATGTATCTGTAGGATTTTGACTGCGAGAGAATGAGATGCAATAAAACCTTACCTCATTGGTCACTTTGTTTATGAGCTCACTTTTCAAGGCTTATTTTGGTTGAGACTGTGTGGGTGGGTTAAGTTTCACTTCTACTCGTTGTCGATGGCTATGATGACAATGACAATGCATTCCATCAACGTTTGGTGGTACTCATGCAGCACACACACACACACACGCGCGCACACGCATTTCTAGGTGGCGTCGTTCGTTACGTAGGACCTTGGCGAAACTGTTTCACAACATAATAAAAATAGTTATATTATAATTAAAAACTTTGTTTTCATAGACGATTTATTAAAATAAAAGAACGCACAACAGTTCCTACGGCTTCCACCATCCCAGGGCAAGTAGGATTATAGCATCCCCTATTGTGAGAGTGGATAGTGGATATATATCCATAAGTGGATACCTTTTTTTTACATTGGCTCCTCTCCTATTATGAGAGTGGATAGTGGATATATATCCATAAGTGGATACCTTTTTTTTACATTAGCTCCTAACGGGAGGCTCTGAGAAAATAATTTCCCTCGGGATCTATGTCATCTTTAATCTGAGAGGATGCTGCAAGGAGAGTGTTTTTTAAGGAAAAGAAAGGGAGGAAGGGAAGGAAAAAGGATTGAGGGGTGGGTAAGAATATGAGGGTTAGGAATGACGGATGTGAAAACCCATCCCTCCAACCACGGTGCAAGGCGATGGGTCGAGAGAATCCAGCTGGAAAAGTCAAAATGCCTTCCTCGACAAGTCTCTCTCGATCCGGTCCGCCCGCTGTAGTTGAGAAGACGCATCCGCCACCGAGACCTAGTTGGTTTTCTGGCAATTAAGATGTGGTCACTAGACACGGCTAAGGCTAAGGTGGTCTTTCACCAGGGAAAGCAAAGAGTGTCTACTTCTTCCACAAAATCGAAATGGAGCTGAACCCCGATTTGTAAAATGGCGGAAGTTCAAATAACCGGACCCCACTCATCGCTTTAACGATTAAGACTTAGCTTACCAAAGCCGACTTAAGTCGATTGTGACTTAGTCTCGGTCGAGGGTCAAAATCAAGCCTTACGTCAAACCGCAGCCAAGACTTGACGGACAAACAATCTAGAGTCTTCTCATTCCCATTCAACTTGCCGACAAAGATATGGATTGCTTTGATACCGTCTTATCTGATTACAGGGTCGTATTTAGGCTCTGTAGACCCGAGGCCGAACCTGTGGTGCGGGCCCTACCGGGGCGTGTGGCGGGTAATCCACAACTGGGGGGTCCAATTGGTAAATTTTTCGGTGCAAAGCTGTGTTTTACCATGATTACGAATTTCCAATGGGATAGAGAGCTATGATGTCAGGCGAGTGCAAGTGAGAGCGCGTACTAAGTAGGCTAAAACGAACATTTCAACGAAGAACAATGTCGGATGCGCTAAAAATTGAAAATCGTTTTATTGCCTTATTTATTGATTTTTATTTTTGTTATTGTTTGCTTATTTAAAATTCTATATTTTCTGAATTTTTAATGAATGAATTTTGTATGAAAAATATGGTATCAAAACAACACTAAATTTCATGATCTCAAAAACAGTCAAATTGCAAAAACGAAAATTTAGCTGTAACGCAAAACCACAAAATCGCACATATGACGTTGTTCTTCAAGACCGTCAATTTGCAATATCATTGAATTCCTGTGGTTTGGGTTGACTTCTCATGCGGATTAAGATAATCTCGGATACTCGTAGTTCGTATTCATTTACAAGTTTATTGATATTTAACGTACAACAGTGAATATCCACTCGGTCATAGGCGATCTCCTCTACCTCCTTGCAAACTACGCTCGGGAGCACTCGTAAGTGTTCGGCTGCAAATCGAATGAACACCATCTATGAATGCCTCAACACTGCAGAATTACTTCTTATTTATTCCATGTCTATGAAAAACTATATGAAATGTAAAGAAAAAGTATTGTTGTGGTGTCGGTTAGATTGAGAATTGTCACTTGTTTTGTTATTATATGATTTTATTGTAAAGTGTCAGTTTGTTAGAAGAAACCATAAAAAGAAAGTGATATAATAAACATAAATGTCGTTTTATAATGTAGATGTTTGATTCCTTAATTTAAATGATAAATAAAACACTTGTGTTGCTAAGTTGTGTAACGAAGAAACGACATTTATGTTTATTATTTCACTTTCTTTTTATGGTTTCTTCTAACAAACTGACACTTTACAATAAAATCATATAATAACAAAACAAGTGACAATTCTCAATCTAACCGACACCACAACAATACTTTTTCTTTACAGAAATAAGAATACGAAGTTGAGATTTTTACCTCTACTGACTAATAATTTTTTTCATTTTCCTCGCCATAATTTTGAAACTTGCGGTAAATGCCTTAATCAGTTCATTCTTCAATTGATCGACTAAGTCAAAATCATGTTTCTATTATGTTTCGAGCTGCTCTTCATTAGTAATAAGGTATCTGTATCCAACTTGAAGAAAAACCCATTTGTGGTGCGGACCCATAGGCTGCAGCCTTTAGAGCCTGTTTCTAAATGCGGCCCTGTCGGATTACAGAGTATTAGACAAATTTATATTTAGATCTAAATTCAATCCCATGGATGATTTAGCATGGGGCGGGTTTGAGGAACACTGTGAAATATAATGTAATTATTCAAAGATTTACTAGCATAAAGGAACATGTCGAGGTATTTATAAACAAGTTCTGCTATGTAATTATTATTGAGCGTGACAGCTGTTTCGCCTTCTGAAGGCATTATCAAACTCTCTTAAGAAGGCGAAAGAGCTGTCACGCGTAATAATAATTACATTGCAGAATTTGTTTATACATAAACTGTTTTTTATAAATTGAATAATAATATTATTGAATATATAAAAGAAATAAAAAGTTAAAATGGAGTTCTACAAATTAAACTTGATAAAAATAAATGTCGAGATCGATTTTAGAATATATTTTTTGGTAGGTTTTCACACTCTTTTCTCGGTGTTGTAAGGCTGAAAGAGGTGAGGGAAGCGGAAGAGGAAGAAGAAAACAGAAAAACACCGCTATTCAGACCTAGCTACTAAAGAGATTAAAAGATGCGCCATAGTCGCACTTTCTATTTAGTGTTTTCTATTTAGAAACGATGCCAAAATCTATTTGTAAAAAATATTTTTTAAAACGTTTAGTTAAAATATCTGATCATTTCATTTCCATTGTAAGAGAGTTCGTTGATGGTGTCAGATGACGTCAGGAAGGATGCAAGGGGACTACTCCATGTTGCAGATTGGAAGACGACAGCCGAGGACAGAGGGCGGTGGAGGCTTATCCTGAAGGAGGCCAAGGCTCAAAATGGGTTGTTTTTTTTTTACATTAACTCCACACAGGAGGCCCTGAGGAAAATAATTCCCCTCAGGGCCTATGTCATCTGGGATGCTGTGTGGAGGGTCTTTTTGAGGAGAGGAAGGAATGAACATTGGTCTTGAAGAGACCCATGTTGTAGGAAGGAGGAAACACAGATGCCGGCAAACCGTTCCATAGCCGAGCTGTTGAACTCAAGAACGAGTCGAAAAAACGACCCGTTCTCATGTGACAAATGTCAACCGTGTACATATGTTGGGCGCGCGTTTGGCGTGTCTCCCGACTATGCACCGGTGCCGAAGGGATCAATGACGCTAGTTCCTCAGAGCATCTTCCATTGAAATACCGGTAGAACATGGATAGCATCACCCGACGCCTGTGCTCTAAAGATTGCAACCCGTTCGTTAAGATGGGGGAATCTATCAAACGGACCGCCCGTTTCTGCACAGAGTCGAGGGTATTTTTCAAGTATTTTGGAGCTCCAGACCAGAGGTGGCTGCCAAATTCAACCGTGGGGCGCACTTGCGATTTGTACAGGGTAAGCAGTTGTGTACTATTAAAGTATCTGCGGGCCCTGTTTTTGAGAAGCTAACTTTACTCTGGCTTCGATGGAGCCCCCATACCTGAGCTGGTCACTTATAGTTACACCAAGCATATCAATGGAAGTGGCTGTAGCGCCATTGAAGAAGAAGAAGAAGTAAGATAATAATAAAATTAGAAACCTTTTTGTGAAATGGCTTAGATTAGGTAGGGGAAGGAGAGGAAGAAAGCGGTTGGGAGGCACCTGGCTTTTCAGAACTGATAGACACAGCTAAAGGGACCGACACTTTCGGCTATAAAAGATCATATATAACAGAATATCGCTCGCCATCACCCGCCACACCTAAATAGAAGTTGCACAAATAATTCACTAAATAATTAAAAGACGTCAGTGAAAACCTATTATTGGTTTAATAATTTACACATATTTTATCACACATTATAAATTATTGTAACTGTTGGTTTACTAAATAACGTAAAATAAAATAAATAAAAATTAATTTTTATACCTGACATGAACAATTTTTTTCTCGATAACAAATCTAACTCTAACTGTTGAGGACATTACTGGGACTCGATCGATAGTCGCTTAAAAGCTACTACTTTCCAAGAGACCATCGCTACTTAGCAAACGTTGGGCATATTAAACACTCCACAATACGTATAACCCTCGGTAACATTTTCTCCAATTATTTAAACTACGTTTATGTTACGTAATTAGGCGTTAGAGATTCTACATTGCGGTTTTAATTCATTTTATGGGTTTAACACCACTTAAGCTTTTAATACCCGCTCTCACGGGGGATTATGTTCCCACTAACGCGCCAAGTGACCACAGCTTTAACTGATTTATTAAATTAGTTGGAAACTTCACCAACGAATAGTTTAAACCTTTTAAAAAACGTAAGTTAAAAAAAAAAAAATAATATTAAATTTAATTACAGGGAAAGTTTTTGGCTTTTGCTAACGACTGTATCTCTCCCCGATAACGTTTTATTTTTATTTTTCGAAAAACATCATCATAAGTAGAATAAAACAGAATATTTATGGATGTGTGCGGATTTATGTGTGAATGTATGTGCACATGTGTATATTTATATATCAATATTCAAAGTTTTGTGCGAATTAATGGAATAATTGTCAATTATTATGGTAAAACCATGTATTGCTTGTAAAATAATATTTTTACATAATTATACAACAACCATTATGCAAATTAATAAAAAATATCTCCCCTTATAGCTTCAATAATTGCTGTCACTCGTTTCGGCATGAACCCCGCGAGTTTTTGACAATTTTCAAAGAACCTCTCATCCCCAAATCAAACCTAAAAGAGCGTTTCTGCCATCTTTTTTCTTGTGTTGCAGTCGATTTTGCATACTCTAGCTTTGCAAATACCAAGGAATAAACGACAATGTCATAAATGAATTGAAACTTTCGCTTCCAGGAAAAGCATAGACAAAATGATTAAAAGTCAAATTTGTTCTTATTGTCAAGATAAAATGCAGCATAGACGTTAAATTTAAAGTAAAAAAAGTCCCTAGACGGAAATGAATCAAGATGAATTTTAATATAAAATGAGATACAGAAAATGAAGAAATTCAACAGATGAAATTGAAGTTGAAATTCGGGGGAATGGCCATTACGTTTAATTTTTTTTTAATTAAAAATTCTCTTGCCCTAAAATTAAAAAATAAAAACGAAGTATTCAACATAAAAGTATCCTTTAAAAAAAATAGATAGAGCCTAGAAAGACATATTTGTACAGCACACTTAAGCGATTTTTCACAAAAACATTGTTATAGAAATTCGAGTATGTCGTGCGGGAAATGTGGAGATTCGCTAAGAATGCAAGGCTGATGTGAGTGTAAGTTTAAGAGGGAATAACGAGACTCTTTTTCACAAAAAAATATAAATTGATTTCGATATAAAGTTTTTTTTTTTAATTTTGAGAAAATATGTTTATTTTCAGTACAATAAAGTTTTATCAAGGTCGTTTACAGATTTTTTAAATTTTCAAACAAAATTTTATATTATGCTACATACATTTCAAATCATATTTCTTCTGGTTCTTGTTCTTTTTCACGTTTCGTTTAAAATTATTAGTATTATCTTATTCTTCAATGAATAAAAGCTAATAACATATTCTCATTCAATTATTACAGTGTAATAATTTCCCGAAAGATTACGTCCAAATTGCCTTTATTAGTCAAAATCTCGAGTCAAAATTTGGGTCCAGATAAAAATAAAGTAACTGATATGTGTCTATTCTGCGGGAGGCTGTCTATTGAGACGGATCTGTGTCCACTTGTGTGTGAATGATGCTCGGGTTCACTAATGCCCGAACTGTGTTATTCCTACGGACGTCTCAGTATTGAGTTTGCTAACCAGCGCGCACCGGAGTAAATCGGGACTCTTTTTCATCCCCTGGTTTTCCAGTTTATTTTTTTTGTGCATTACAGATTAATAAAATCTTATTACAATAAACATAATATATACATAACTTTAAACGAAAAAAATTACAATTATACATATTTTAAAGTTCTTTCCTAAAATTACTCTTCAAATTGATTGATCATCTAGATTAAAAAAAATACAAGTACTCATGATGCGATAGCAAAAATAACCAATTATTTATATACGGCCCTAGATTCCGATAAAACATGTATCGGAATATTTATAGACCTTAAAAAAGCTTTCGACAGCATATCACATCAAAAATTAATAAATAAATTAAAATCAATAGGAATTAGTGGAAAAGTCTTAGCATGGATAAGTAGTTATTTACACAAAAGACCTCAACAAGTAAAATTACTCAGTCAAGTCAGTGATTCAAAATATAGCGACTTTTCAATACCCCAAGTTACTGTTTTGGGACCATTGTTATTTATTATATATGTCAATGATATATTCCATGTTTCCAAATATGGAGACATTGTCTCCTACGCTGACGATACAGTCCTACTACTAAAAGCCAACACTTGGTCTGAATCAAATAACATGGAAAATACAGACATCAATGAATTAAAATTATGGTTTGATAAAAATCTGTTGACTTTAAATTCTAAAAAACTTATTATTTACCTTTTTTCATTAGAAAACAAGAAACCCCTAAAGAAATAAATATAACAAT
Source organism: Glyphotaelius pellucidus (assembly GCA_936435175.1). Taxonomy (NCBI): domain Eukaryota; kingdom Metazoa; phylum Arthropoda; class Insecta; order Trichoptera; family Limnephilidae; genus Glyphotaelius; species Glyphotaelius pellucidus. The sequence goes on along the minus strand of OW386551.1, from coordinate 9,091,966 downwards.
CCACTCAGTGACCAATACAGAAAACCACAAATGCAATATAGCACGTACAAACATAGAAAGCAAAATCGATATTAAGTACCTGGGCATAACAATAGACCAACGTTTAAAATGGTCCCCACATATAAATATTCTGAACGACAGAGTAAGGAAACTTACATACATATTTAGATGTTTAAGAGATATTTTAAAAGAAAAATTACTTAGAACCACATACTCCGCTTTCTGTCAATCAATTATACAATACGGCATTATAGGATGGGACGGTACATATAAAAATCAAACAGAGACAATTTACGTATCACAAAAACTAATAATAAATTTTTTTTTAAAAAAACCCTATTCATATTCGTCAGAACTTTTATTCAGACAATTTAAGGTCAGAAAATTAAATGCATTATACTTCTACCATGCAACATTACAAATTTATAAAGATGATATTCAAAATAAAGTAGCACCCTTTAAAAATAACAGAAATCTCAGACAAACGTCAATACTTCCAATTCTTAAATGTAAAAAAACAATAGGACAGCAAAATCATAAATATCTCGGTGTCAATTTTTTTAATTCCCTACCAGAAAAAAATAGAAACATGAACACTAACATAAAAGAATTTAAAACAAACCTTAAAAATTATAGTGAAAATATGAAATGAGTTATACCAATTAAACTATTATGATAACACCCCCCCCCCCCCCCATACACACAAGCCCTGCTTATTTCTTATTTATGGGGGTACATCAAATATATATATTATGTAACTAATTATTGTATAGAATCAATTTAAAATACATGTATCTATTTATGATTCATAATAAAAAAAAATAATAAAAATCTTCAAGACCAATGTTGAAAGTCAAGGGACCTAGAGATATCATTTAGCAGCACCATACCTCTTGTCGTGCTGTGCTGGGCCAGAATGTTCGTTCCGCCGTGCGGAATACAGAGCAAGTCGTGGTGACGACCCTGGCGGTAGTTGTTCGGTACGAACAATTTATAGCATTCCAAGAGGCTGTCAATGTAATAATTTATAATTTTAAAAGCTCTTACTGTAAGGGTCCCATTCCTTCTAGGTTAGAGACTTTCGTAGCGCGTTTCAGAGAGCAAATCCAGATGATGCATAATATTCTCATATAAACATATCTTAGAAATTTCTTTTCAATTATGCCAGAATATAAATTTCTGATCGTAGGATACAATACAATGAAAATAGCGCCGTTTGTGTGAAAAATCACCTCACGGGCGCTGTAGTTGTAAATATATAAAAAAAAATGGTATAACTAAGATTTGTAATTAAAGCTAGTGACTTACATCAAAGATTTATGGCCAGTGGCTTATATATAAGACTTATAGCTAGTGACTTATGACGAAGACTTATAATAGTGGACTTAAAACTAATGACATACATTATTTACAACTGTGCCTTAAAGTTAGAGACTAGGCGTATGTAATGTCAGTAATAACATTAAATATCAAACAACAAACACGCTCCGTAGATACATATATGAACAAGCACGAAAAATAGATAAAAAGACGTAAAAGACGGAATTGAAAGAAAAAATCAGCAATTCACACGTGGTAGAAGCGAAACTAGAAAGTCGCTAGTTGTCGCTATCTTTTCTTTAGCCTGTTTATTTTAAAGTGGTTTGAAGATTGGATACTGATTTTACAAAAATAAAAATGTTTATGTTTTTTGGATTTCGTAAGATTCGAACCTCCGTTCGCTGGATGTCTCTGGCTGCTGAGATATGTCACGCGCTTTGCGCCGCTACGCTATCGGAGGCTCGCGCGAAGCCGAGAATTTACCGCACTATATTAGAACCGAGGACCCGCCAAATAATAAATTTTAATGACGTATTTTTCATCCGGATTTCAAATCATAACGGGGCTAAAGAAGTTTCACTTCAAAAATTGTCTTCAACGAATTTACAGATTGACTTAATGCAAAACGGTCGAGTTAAAACGTTTAAAAAAGTTGTGTAAAATGCAGATTCAATTTAAAATACCAAATTCCTTGCTTGAGATATGTATCAGCTAGCATCATTCTACAGAGCAAAACTTAATTGATTGAAATTACTGATAAATTCAGTATAATGGCAAAAATTTAATAATGGCCTGGAAACAGCTCTGAAAGTTTTACCTTTTCAATAAACGTAGCTTCCTTTAATCATTCGGCCACCGTACCGGAAGTGGAAAAGGGGGTAAGCTTAGTTCCGAATATTTTCCCTTAGCCCTCTTGATCTTCCTTGAATTTAACCATCGATAGCGGACTTTCTTGCGACATCAGAATGTTCTACCAATCACAACGAAAGGAAAAAAACTGTCATCTTATTCCAAAAATTATATCGGTCGATCAAAATGTCAAATTGTTTAAAGTGACAAATAAACAAATAAAAATAAACAAATAAGCAAATAAACAAATAAACAAATAAATAAATAAATAAACAAATAAATAAACATATAAACAAATAAACAAATAAACAAATAAACAAATAAACAAATAAACACATAAACAAATAAACAAATAAACAAATAAACAAATAAACAAATAAACAAATAAACAAATAAACAAATAAACAAATAAACAAATAAACAAATAAACAAATAAACAAATAAACAAATAAACAAATAAACAAATAAACAAATTAATAAATAAACAAATAAGCAAATAAACCATGAACCCGGGCACCCCTGCTAAATCACCAAACGTAGCAAACCACTTTTTTTTTTTTATATGAAATACCGCACAAGAGTCCCAACTGCTCCCGTCTGGAGCCAGTGAGACTATGGCATCCCCAATTGGGGTATGTTGTGAGGCTGGAGGTAGTGGGGAGGGGAAGGAGATAGGGAAGAGGAAGGTGGGGAAGTACCTGGCTATTCAGATCTGGTCACTAAACACGGCAAAAGCCATTTCAAGCAACGTTTCAATTCTGAATGGTGGTCTTACACCAGGGCGATACTGATAGTATCTTCCACTCTGGAACGTGCCGCAAATATACTATATATTATTTTAAATGAATAAATTGTGAAATAACACAAATTTATCAAATAAAATTTATTTGCGCACGCCGGGTTCGAACCCGCGACCTTCGGATTGTGAGTCGAGAGTCTTGCCTCGGGACCACGGAGGCCGTAACTTGGGGTGACCTAAGGGGTTGGTTATACAATAAAGGTTCCCGAGGCGGCGGTACCCATTCCCGCCTCCCAAATTGTTAGCGCAGTAAAAACGTTTTCTTCGGTTTTGTATCTACCTACACATGCGCAAGGTATGTATGTTATTAAAAACATCGCTTTCATGGAATTCTTGTTAAATTTATGCTGGAACAAGCAATTAAAAATTAGCAAGTCAGAAATAATCTAACCTTAACAAAACGGCAATCTCATGTTTTACTCCACCATAATGCAACGTTGCCAGCTCTTTCGCAGCCAGATAAAGACATGTTTATTGGTAAGAGTTCGAAATAGAATTTGAACAATTTTTATTCAATGTGTAACCCCAAGTGGTTCGCTAGGTTTGGTGATTTAGCAGGGGTGCCCGGGTTCATGGGGTGAGGTTTGTCTAGGTCTTGGAGGCGGATGACCAGGACACACTGAACCCCAGATTCCTTCCCACCCCTTAAACCCTTTTCCTTCCCAGAACTCTCCTTCCCTTCCTTTCCTTAAAAAAACCTCCACACAGTGTCCCCAAAGATGACATAGTCCCTGAGGGAAATTATTTTTCTCAGGGCCTCCTGTGTGGAGCTCATGTAAAAAAAAAAAAACTAAAACGCTGTTAACGGTTGGGAAGTATTTTTTTTCTATGAGTTGGCGGTGAACAATAAAATATTTTTGCAAACACTGTTTTTTTATAATAATTGATTTATAATAATTTTAGCTAAGTGTATTTGTTTTCCATTTGTTTAATTGAAGTTATTTATGCTGAAGTCATTTGCAGACTGTTCTTGTTTCTGAATTAATATAGGTACTACCAACACGCCATTCTCAGTAAATAATTGTGCAGGGGTTCAGCAAATACAACCGGAGTCAGTTAATACAAATAGTCAGTAAATATAAAGCTGTGAGATAACAACAGAATGGGTTTTAAACTCTCGGGTCTAAAGAACCCAGTGGCGTAGACAATAAAGTAAGCGGGACAGGCGCTAAGGGGTTAATCACCGATCTTATCACCCCCCATTAACAAAGACTTCAAGGAATATTTATAAGAGCCACTAGAAGAAAAGTTTCTGGGAGATTTACAATCATGGAAAAGCGCAAAGAAATAATTATTGACGATAAGGCTGGAGGAAATTTGTTGGCCTGCGAAATATTAGTGTTTTTATTACTTTTTAAGTGATGGGAGTTGAATTTTAATAGAAGTTTTCCGGTAGCTTGGCAGCGAAATTAACAACTTTTTTCGTGAAGCGTTTTCTGGGAAATACGACGTGAACTCAATGTTAAGGAGAGTTGTTTTAATTGATGATTCTCTCGAGCGGCAGAATTGCCAGAACAGAGGAAGAGTGATCATCCGAAAATGATTTTTTATTCTCATCTAATTTTGTGAATTCCTATTCAAAGTTGGTATTTTTCTAATTCATCAACACGCCCATTCTCCGTAAAGAGGATAGATATAACCACCCAACGCTGCCTACCTGAATTGACATAAAGACATTTAATTCTTCTATTATAATATACAGACGCATTTTACAACAGGCATGATATGGGCGTGAGCCTGGTTTGGTCATCGATAGAACCCAAAAAACACATAACCACTGGAGCGACAGCGCGATTTAAAGCTTTTTTTTTCCATTGCTCGAGATTTTTTTGAAGATCGTTTTGAATATTTTCCACCCACATTAAAAAAATCATATCTCCGAATTTTAATATGGAGACATACAAACTGATTATAGTTCTGTATAGTCAATGAACTCACCCATCTTTTGTTGATTATCACATATTCATAAGATTTATTAAAAAAAATATTATAAAATCGTAAAATTCTACTTAATTACTTACAAATAAGGGAAAATTTGCCAAAATTGGCAGAAAAGCAATCCGAGCTATTTTAAATGGTGCCATATTGTGGCAAAAAGCGCTCCAAACATGTGACAATAAAAAGATCAAGAAAAAATACATTTTAAAGTAATTTTATTTCTACGAATCCCAGTGTTTGACTCAGTTGACTGTGTCATGCCTTCTCGGTGAAGGCAGAAAAGTTGGAATGTCATACAACGCTGTGTATTGACGGACAACCCTTGCTTATTTTAATCTTATATTATCTTGCTCTATTATATAATGGACCTCTTAACATGACTTGCTGTATAACTTCTCTTGATCGTGCCATGTTTTCATGGGGCGTCTTTTACCTGTTATTCCATTGACTTGCTCGTATATTCTCATAACGCTACTTACTATGCCCATTCGCTCTAAATATCCAAAAGTGTCATTTTATTATTTTATGCGAATACTGCATAGAGTCCAAACTGCTCCCAACCGTCCCTACTGGGGAATGTTGTGAGTCAAAGGTAGAGGAGAGGGGAAGGAGATGAAGAAGAGGAAGGTGGGGAAGTACCTGGCTATTCAAATCTGGTCACCAAACAAGAAAAGCCAAGTCAAGCAACGTTCATTCATTTCTTAATTGGTGGTCTTACACCTTGACAATAATGAGAATACATTCCATTCTGAAACTTGCCGCTATTATATTATGTTAAATCGTGAAATAACACAAATTAAACCATTCAAATGTATTTGCAAATTGTATTTCAATTTGGGACCTCCGTACTTCTAGTCGAGAGCCTTACTCCTCGACCACGGAGGCCGTGCATTCTAGTCGGGTCTTCAAAATCCTTACACCATTGTATAATACACGATTTTACCACATAAAGGTAGGTATGAATCACTCCTTTCACACCCTGTGTAGGTCCTTTCGTAACAAAGTATATTTTTTCAGGAAAATCAAATCAAGTTTTTTCAATTCCATTCCGAGAAAATAACAAAATAAAATCTTGTGATTCCACGAACTAAAAACAAAATCTCATAAAATATAATCAATAACCTGTTACCTAGGTGATCTGAGATATTCGTACGATGCATTATAGAACACCGTTGTAAAGCTGCGAATTTAGCAAGAATGTGTGATAACAATATCTCAAAAAATTTGAGAGTATTGCCGATCTCTAGGAATTCAGTATTCCATAACGCAGTCAGGCATGCTAGAAGCATCTCGCAGTACCGTTATATTTATCGTCTCACATTTCGAAATTTTCCAAGAAACCAGCTAACGAAAATTAAATGAATTGAAAAATGTCCATTTAAAAAATATTATTTGTATCTGAGTTTTCCGTAGCGAATGTATTATGTGATAATATTATCATGCGTCATTTAATTCAGTGAATGTAGAATATATTAATTTGAAAGCAATTTCTTTTACAGGTGGAAGCAAAAACTTTGGGGTGTGACATTATATACATACTTTGTATTTGAATTAATAATTAACTTCCAACCAGGTTTCGCTTAGCTCAAGCTTCGTTAGGGTATGTTTATATTAACCAATGATAATTACATACAGATAGTAGGCAAGTAGATACAAAATAGGAAAGAAGACACATAATAGAAAAGAAGACACCTTATTGGTGGCTATAAGATGTCTTCTCTTCTATTTTGTATCTCTTTCACTCATTGTTTTATTTTCTTATTGGTGAACATAAGATGTCTTCTTTTCTATTTGTATCTCCTTCACCCATTGTTTTATTTTCTTATTGATGACTATGAGGTGTCTTATTTTCTATTTTGTATCTATTTCACTCATTGTTTTATGTTCTTATTGGTGACTATAAGGTGTCTTCTTTTCTATTGTGTATCTCTTTCACTCATTATTTTATTTTCTTATTCGGCCGTTGACAGCCGAACCAATATTGGCAAATAATAAATAAGAAATCTATAAACGCTGGCAACATTGGCGGACTTGTCTACAGTTTACAATTTGTCTACAATTCACATTCCGAAACGTCAAATGATAATCAATTACGTAAAAACGTTATTATTTTGGCAACGTTGAATTGAAACTAATATGCATTGGCATCAACGGGAGTAAATTAGTTAACCATTTTTTTAATCATATTTCAACCACTTAAGTTTTCAAAAATCGAACATAATAAATTGGTTGAATTTTAGTTGAATTATTTAAGTCTATGGATCGCGCATAAAACTTCTTCCAATACTAAAAGCTTCTTTACTGAATTGCGTTAATTAATAAGCCAGTATTTTTGCACAACGAACAAAATTTTCCAAATAAAGGCGTGTATTGACAATTAACCGAAACTTATCTGATTCTATGGATACCGGGCTAAAAGTTATCAATAATCGGTCGGAATATCTCTTACCAATTGCTGACCGTGATCGCAAATATTGATAACTGATCATAGATGACGAATTCGTTCAATATCGGAATTGCCTACATATTTTATCGATCGTCCATGCCGGGTACCGAGATGTGAATAATGGCACACAAAATAAACTACAATATCTTCTGTGCTCTTAAGATGAAGCTATACGTAAAATCCTATTTAGATACTATTTAGATTCATCTTTACGACTAATCGGTTAAAAATATGAAAAAATATGCTACTGATAAACTGAAGCTTCTACTAGCTTTTCTGTGTATTAGAATTACAATAAAATTATTATTTACATAACTAACACTAAAAAATATGTTTTTTCATCACTTAACTATGAAGTTATATAAGAAACAATTTTTTAAAAATACCCCTTTAAGGCTAAGACTATTTTTGACGTTTTCTATGTTCTAACTTTTTTTCATTCTTATAAAATTTTGCACAAAATCAATAAAAACCACTTTTTCGCTTACTTACCTCGTGCAAATATGACGCGCAATTTTAAATTTTGTATGGCATTAAAATCTAAATATTTCTAGCGTTTATATTCCTCTTAACATTCAAGTGAGATGTAGGTATTTGTAATACCCATATTTCATTTTCACTACAGCAACGACCAATAATAAACTACTTCACCAAAAAATAAAAAGCCGAGACAAATTTAAATGAAACACACCACAGCATTGTGCAATTTTCCGGCGGATGTCGGCGGTGAAAGCAATTATTATCTGCCACCCTGCAGGAGATGTTTAATTCACCCGCCAGGCGCTAGGCGGCGTTAGTCGGCGTTAGGCGGCGCCCTGTCGCCCGCCCTACCTCCCGCCCGCTGCAGATAGCGGAGGCTCTATTTTAAACTAACTTTGCCAGCTGACCGCCCGAAGTTGGGATAATTTCTTTAAAAACTACTCGTGAAATATAAAACTGATGATCTGAAGTTGAAATTTATCAGATTAGGTGGAGTTCTTAGGTGCAATCATAATAATTTTTTGATGGCAGAGGTATCCAAACTTTTTTGTACATGGTTTAGAAGATATTTGACCTAGGTCATAGAGTCATCATGAAGGAGGAAATACCCGATAAAATACATATCATCTGTTGCACGTAAACTGGTCTTCCAAAACTGAAATTATTCGAATCGGAAAGAATTAGAAGTTAGGGCGCACGCGAAAATTTTTTACTTTGTTCATAGAAATATTATGCACTTTCCGAATACAAGGAAAAACTTACTTAATTTTTTATATAAAGGCCCCGTAACCGCTCTCGAAAAGAAGAAGATGGAGAGATATGTAATTACGAATGTTGGAGAGAGCGCGCTAATATTTAAATCGATAAAATTGAAGCGAAAATTACGAAAAAGCTTAATAAAACATGACTCGTTTAAAATAGAGCAAAAATCTGGTGGAACGTATCTTAAGTATCATTAAGAAACATTGTGAATTTTTTCACAAAACTTGTAAAATAATAGAAATAGACTTGTTTTAAATAATTTTCGGAGCATACTTTGCGATTTTTTTCTATAGTGGGAATTTCATATAATTTGCGTTTCGGCGTGAAGCGTATCTAGATAATATCTTCAAAAATAACATATATTTTTTAAAGAGCTTAAAAACTTCAAATGTTTAAGTGAGATATGTAAGAAATCGGTCGAAATTCGAATAGCGGTGGCTAAAAGCGGTATTTTTTTTTTTTTTTACAGTTAATACCGCACAAGAGTCCCAACTGCTCCCGTCTGGAGCCAGTGAGACTATGGCATCCCCAATCGGAGTATGTTGTGAGGCTGAAGGTAGTGGGAAGGGGAAGGAGATAGGGAAGAGGAAGGTTGGGAAGTACCTGGCCATTCAGATCTGGTCACTAAACACGGCTAAAACCATTTTAAGCAACGTTTCAATTCTGAATGGTGGTCTTACACCAGGGCGATACTGATAGTATCTTCCACTCTGGAACGTGCAGCAAATATACTATATATTATTTTAAATGAATAAATTGTGAAATAACACAAATTAATCAAATAAAATTTATTTGCGCACGCCGGGTTCGAACCCGTTTATGTTTTTGATCAACAACTTTTATAAAAAAAAGGCAAACATTCCCGAGTTATTAGTTAGAATAACCTGACAATATTTTAAAATCTCCTATTACGATATTGAAATATAAGGAGATGGGCTATCGGCAGTTTTTACTGGTGGAACTGTGCTTCCTGGTGTCGCCGATATTTTTGACCAATACTACTGCACTCCTTCAAAAAATCAACTTAATGAACGTATTTTTTCCGTACATATATTGTTAACCAATACTACTGAACACCTTCTAAAAATCAACTAAATTCTGTATTCAAACTAGCACCATTAGATCGTAATCCGCCGACAGTCGGGCGGACATTACAACATAACATCCTATATTTCAATATATTTTACCACTACAGTAACCAGCAATACGATATAGGTACATTTTTATTCCAAAATAATATGATGGGTAAGCCTTGTTACACTCTGTATTTCTCTCTTCGTCATAATCTGCAATATAATTGCAAACTTCAGCGTACGCGAAGGTTGGGGAAAATCTTTGTAATGTTAATTAGCAAGTGAATATGAACTCCAACTTCCAGCCAATTTTCGTCAACTTGCTTTCTAATTGACACCGTGATGGATTCATCGACTAGCTCATTCAGGATCCTTCAAATTAAAGCAAATGCAAAAACACATAAGGAACTGGCTACAATCCTTCTTTTAATTTATAATTTTGTTCCTCACTCATAACTTACAAGACACGTCTATTTTATTAAAACTACGTAGAAGTCGATTTAATATTTTTATTTTTATTGTTTCTCTTTTTTAGATACTGTAACTAAGCCCACTGTTTGTTTTACTATTTAAAATTGAAAAATGTCCTCCACAACACAGTTGAACTCCTAGTGTGAAGATACTTTATCTTTGAAACTTAAATATATTAAGAATAAATAAAAATAAATAATAATTAAAAATCGGAGTTTGCGATTCACACGTGGTAGAAGTGAAATTAGAGAGTCGCTATATGCCGCTTTCTTTTCTTCTGCATGTTTATTTGAAAGTGGTTTGAAGATTGGATATTAATTTCAGAAATATTAAAATGTTTATTTTCTTTGGATTTCGTAAGTTTCGAACCTCGTTTGCTGGATTTCTCTCTGACCGCTTGGATTTATCAGGAGCTGCGCTACGGGAGGTTAGAGCTGAGGCGCGAATTTAGCGCATTATATTAGAACCAAGGACCATCAATTTATAAATTTTAGTGACGCACTTCCGTTTCACCCAAATTTCAAATCACTAACGGGGCTATAGAAGTTTATATATTTTGACAAATACATAACATTACACTCAATATTTGAGTCACTTGGGTAATACATTTTAAATATTTATTATCTGAGTTTAATGAACATTAATATCAATGCAAGATTAAATCTCGTATTACACGCGGGGTGGATAAAATTTTTTTTTTAAAGCATTTTTGTAATTGTTAATCTCGAAAATACTTTAGATTTGTTGGGTAACTTTCACATAAGTTTGATTTTTTGTGATTACTAGTTGATTTATTAAGTTATCGTAAAGATAACAATGAATATTAGACTAGACTATACGTCCTTACTTGAGTAAGCTCAAGTAGTTCTGAGGTTGCTGGCTGCCGAACTGATGGCGCTCGTCCTACTCTCGGATGCCTTCGGCAATCATCGCGCGATCGCACATAAGACACTAGCGACGATAGATGGTACTCTTTTAATATCATAATTAAGAGAAAACCCGTTCAAACCGGGCAATTTTAACGATTTTGAAAGGTCCTAACTCCCATAGTAATTTACTGAAATAAGCCAAACGTATCGACACGCTAGTGGTTGACATCTATATTACTTTAAAAATATTTATCAAGTGTGTGTATTTAGTAGTGTCAAAATCAGAGAGGAAATTGGGGAATACGTTTGTACAACACGCTGGACAGCAACACGCCGCCCGGTTGCCAATTAACTGCCATCTATTGGGATATTGCAAGACTTCGTATTACTAACTATATTAACAACATCTATTGAAGGAAGCTTAATCTACGTGATTAACATATAGACTATAAGCTTATTTATATTTATATAATATGTTTACAAATCTCGCGTCACGATGTTTGGTCAAGATAAACTCCGAAACTACTTAACCGATTTTGACGTAATTTTGGCTTACTGTGTGTAATTTGGTCCAACTTAAATGATAGGATAGTTTTTATATCGATTTTTAACCTCAGTATTTGTCATTGATAATAAAAAAATTAATAAATATTTGTTATAGGACAATGCTTTGTAATTATTTGTAAGTATCATAATTTTCGAACAGACAACGGTGTGAGTTAATTTATCGACACAACACTTGGTTATCTAGGTTGGGTAACCATCCAGTAGATGGCGTTGTGTTTCTGAGCCTGAACAACGCGTGGCCGGGTCAGCTAGTCTTTATATAAAAAAATTCGGGTCACGATGTTTGGTCGAGATAAACTCTGAAACTACTATAATCGATTTGGATGAAATGTGGCTTACTGTATACAATTTGGTACTTAAGAGATAGGATAGTTTTTATCTCGATTATTGACCTCAATATTTATTTTTGCGAATTAAATATTTGTTGTAGGACAATCCTCTATAATTATTTGCAAGTTCCATAAGTTTCTAACAGATAGCGTTGTGAGTTAATTTATCGACACAACACTTGGTTATCTAGGTTGGGTAATCATCCAATAGATGACGTTGTGTTTCGATTTGACGGAGCAGCAAGGCATATATCAATTCCTAAAATGTAGAGACAAATTGTTCTCCCTAACGTATGCCATCACCTGAAACAAACATCTCAAATATTCCAGTTCACAGAAAAACATAACTCGCGTTTGACAATATTAGCATAAACATTTCCCTGATACATAAACCCTTCCCCGAATAATGCACAACGTAAAAAGCCATTGCGTTATGACTGAACAGTTCCCTAGGACGTAGTTCAACGTGTTACCACGTGAACACGTCGGGGCACGGACATATACAAACGTGAACACGTAAAACGTGGTACAAGGAAAAAGTTTATGAGCGGTTTACAGCATTGTTATCTACGGAAGCATTTTACGGTCTACACTATCTCCGTACAAAATGCTTCGCCGCTTAGTGAATACACTTTATCGTGGAAATTTTAAATTTTACATGTTAGAAATTTTGTTGCGAAAATTATTTTAAGTTTAGGTGCTGCCGTGCTAAGAGCTTGGTGTGTTGTAGTGTTATTCGTTCTTTTCAACGAATAAATTCAATATGGGAGACGGCCGCCCCGGGAACCATTTATTGGATAACCAATACCTCTGCAATAGGTCACCTACCTAAACGGTTTGCTACGTTTGGTAACTTAGCAGGGGTGCCCGGGTTCATGGTGTAAAGTTTTGTCTGGATTTTGGCGGCGGATGCATCTGCCCGCCTGCTGCGTATCAGACCGGATCGGAAGCGACTGGTTGAGGGAGGCCTTTTGAACTCTCTAGCCGGACTCTCTCGTACTTTTTCCTACCAGAATTTCCTCTCCTTAAAAAGGCTCTCCACATGCATCCCCTTAGACGACATAGGCCAGATGAAAATTATTTTCCTCTTGTATGGAGCTATTGTAAAATAAAAAACATTATTCTTTCATATTTATTTTTTTTTTTTTTTCAGGAAAACACCAATACGCAAAATGTGGTTTTTTTTATGTTATTATGTTCGATTCAGTTGAATCGGTGAGTTTAAAGGACGGTTGTTCCACAAATTTCGAACAATGTATTTCATAGTTGAAAATCAAGTTCTGTAAAAATTTTATTCAAGTTCTGTTTATTATCCAAGTACTGTGAAGCAACCGGCCCACGATGAAACAATCACAGAACTTGTAAAGAACTCTCACAGAACCTGAATTTTGACTTTGAAAATTGATGAATTTATTGTTCAAATGGTGGCCGCCTTGGTCGAGGGGCTTACCCCTTGCCGTCTAACGCTGTCTTAGCGTCTTAACGCTGAACTCACAATCCGAAATTAATATACAGGGTGTTAAGGGGCGTACTTGACTTACTTTCACCAGTGATTCCTGACATTATTTGGAGTAAAAAATGTAAATGAAATTTTGGTCTCCGGTGGCATTTTTTGATGACTTTTTTTTCAAATTTTTTTTCTTCAAAATCAAACAAAAAAAATTTCTTCCGCATGTCGTCACTGGTCACTCCGCCGAGTAGCCGACCCACCCCTTACCCCGCCTCCAACTCTACAAAACCAACCATTTTTTTATGTTTTTGTAGAAAAAAAAACATCAAAAATTTCACCGGAGACCAAAATTTTATTTACATTTTTTACTCCAAATAATGTCAGGAATTACTGTTGAAAGTAAGTCAAGTACGTCCCTTAACACCCTGTATAGTAAATTTGCTTAAAATGACTTAAGCCGTGTTCGGTGACGGGATCTGAATAGCTAGGTACATTCTTATTCTCCTTCTGAAAAAAAGTCTCAAATAATTTCATTCTGAACGAGGGTTACCGAGATTTTTACTTTGCATAATTGTCTCTTCTGAATAAAGTAGATATTCCTAAGCTCCGTGGCTCATTATATAATTGTTGCAAAAAATCAAACAGAAAACCGTGGAAATTTCAAGTATTAATCAGTTAAATGCAGGTACATAATATAGGTACATAATTTATTAAATAGATTTTCTGCTTCCTGATTAAGATTTTTAACAAACTCTTCTATAAGCCAAAATCTCTACATTAGGTAGAGCTACCTACCTAATAAATCTTTCTACTTACTAGTTAACCTCATTCAAAGAATTTACCTCGAGAGAATATCCCGGATCCTTAAGAATCTAATAGAATTGCACTTCGTTTCCGAGTATCTTGAATCATTTCAAGACATTAGCTCCGACACTTTGGGGTAATTTGCACCCCTTGTTCATCTATCCGCCTCGCCGCACCGCTAACAGGGATGTTCCTGCAGCATCGAGGTGGATACCACTTCCACTCGTAGAATACCCTAATTTTTTTAACCATTTCCTCAACACCTCGAAAAAACCGTTACAAACCTTCCGATGAGTTCACGTTATTTTTTGGCTTTGAATTTAAGCCTAAATACAGAAAATTGTGCAACCTTTTATCCAAATCCAATGCTAGTATTTTTATATTCGAAAAGATAAAATTATTCCTACTTTTCAAATAAGTTGAATTCCAAAAAAATTAAGAGTAATGCACCAGGTAAGGAAAGAGAAGCTTGGATTTGTTATTTTATTTTATTTATTTATTAGCAAAAACAGCATTACACCAATATATTGCAAAAACGGAAGCTTGGATTTGTTATTTTATTTTATTTATTTATTAGCAAAAACAGCATTACACCAATATATTGCAAAAACGGAAGCTTGAATTTGTTATTTTATTTTATTTATTTATTAGCAAAAACAGCTTTTCACCAATATATTGCAAAAACGGAAGCTTGGATTTGTTATTTTATTTTATTTATTTATTAGCAAAAACAGCATTACACCAATATATTGCAAAAACGGTTATACAAGATACAAAATCATTACGTTTACAGTTAAAACATTTATTTAATAAGTGCTATTTCACGCTTAAAATCATTGCAGGAAATGTGGAAAATATCCACATTTCCTAGTTTAACCTAGTAAGTCCTAGTTTTCCTAAATTAACCTAGTAAGTCTTCCCAGGGGCATCACCATTGGTAAGTTAGTTCTGCACCTGGGAAGAATCAAAAGCCTGTGATGGCGACCTCGCGTGAAATTATTCGGGACATAGAATTCTATTTCAGCCAGAATATCTGGTACCGATGGATTGTTTGAACAAGTTAACCTGATGGACAGAGAGAAAAGTGTGTGGAGAATAATGTGGGCCGGTATTCGACGAGAAAGTTGACTGAATAAAAACATGGTGAGGTCCCGGGAAGACGTGGTACGAGCAAATTTGTAAGAAGTTGTCAAGAGTTGATATAGTAGAAGAATATGTATGAATATTAAGTTAACAAGAAATGTACAGCAGTGACGGACTAAGCCCGTCAGAGGCCCGGGGCGGCAAAGCTGAATGAGCCCCCCCCCCCCCCCCCCTCACCAGCTTAAGAAGTTGATGTAATTTAACAAGCTTTTTATTCAATTCACACGGGCCTCCGGTCCTGGGGGCCTCCAAACGCCTTCATGTACCCTTGATCAAATCCTATACAAGGCTTTAAGGCACCAGGACACTGTAAAAAAAAAATGTAATTTTTTTAAAATTTCATTTTCTGAAAGATGCATTTGTTAATAATGCTCCCACCAAATGTTTTAAGAAAATTCGTAAAATTAACGGAGATACAGCATTTTATATGAAACCTTTTTAAATAGTTGGTATGTTGAATTACCCTTCAGCAAACCTTTGAACTCGTTTTTCTCGAAACTACGTTTTTCAACCTGGTTGACAACATATAGAAAAACTGTACATCCGATTTGCATGCTCCAAGTCTTAAACCGTTCGAAAAATCAGTGTCTATTGCACCATGTAGGGGAATTTCGATAGCTAAAAAAAAGAAAAAATGGCGAACCAGCGAATTTCATTTTTGAAATTTTATGAAAAATTTTCATCGTTCATAAAAATATAAAAAATAGAAGGTGGCTCCTTATAAAACAATCCCTATGTGGTGCCATAGTCAGGGCCAGATTAAACATGTTGGGGCCCCTAGGCAATGCCTCCTCCCCCCTTAATCCGCCACTGATGTACAGCAATCCTTCATTTCTGCCTACCTATGTAACAGGTGGTTGAAAAACATCGATTTTCGTCACGTAAAAAATATTGTTTATAAAAATACTGCGTTTAGGTATTTCTGAATCCAAAAGCGTGGTATCAAAAATAAACCAAACAATTTGGGAGGCGGGTATGGGTACCGCCGCCTAGGAAACCATTTATTTGATAACCACCACCTCTACCATAGGTCACCCCAAGTGGTTCGCTACGTTTGGTGACTAAGCAGGGGTCTTAAAGGCGGCTGCATTTGCCCTTCTACTACGAGGCGGGCCAGACCTTAAGAAACTGGTTGAGGGAGACTTTTTGATCTCTTCAGCCGGACTCTCTCGACCCAACGCCTTGCACCGAATGGATACAAACGTCATAACACTAACCTCATACCTTTTTCCTTTCCAGAACTTCCTCTCCTTCCTTTCCCTAAAAAGACCCTCCACACAGCATCCTCAAAGATCACATTCGCCCCGAGGGAAATTGTTTTCCTTAGGGCCTCCTGTGTTTTTTTTTTTACATGAGTTCCACAGGAGGCCCTGAGGAAATAATTTCCCTCAGGGCCTATGTCATCTTTGGGGATGCTGTGTGGAGAGTTTTTTTAAGGAAAGGAAGGAGAGGAGAGTTCTGGGAAGGAAAAAGGTATAAGGGGTGGGTAGGAATCTGGGGTTCAGTATGTCCTGGTCATCCACCTTCAAGACCTAGACAAACCTCACCCCATGAACCTATGTGTGAAGCTAATGTAAAAAAAATTGAGTGCAGTCAACACGCGGTAGAAGCGAAACTTTACCAAAACAATCTCAACCAATGAAAAGACAAGGAACCATGAAAAGTGAGGTCATAATCAAAGCAGCCAATAAGCGCAGACCTAGCGTCATTTCCGTCTTATATTTCAACCAATAGGAGCCTTGATAGGAGTTTGATGCTACACAGGTGCTGTTATGCGTCATTTCCGTTTTACCCGAATTCCAAATCAGAACGGGGCTGTAGAAGTTTCACTTAAAAAAAAAAAACAATTTATCGCACCTCATCAACTACCGTCGAACAAACAGAATATAGAATTTGGGTCGCATCCCTTAGTCCCTGGTCCAAATCACGCCAGGAACGTCGAAAGGATAAGGGGGTGATTAATTACAGTAAAAAATCATCCCCCGCGATATAATCTTAAGGCAATTCATTCAGAAAGACAATCTTTCCACCCCGTTCCCTCGTCTCAATGGATTACTTCCGCTCGCTGATTTATACCCCGTACCGGCAGTGTTCACCCGTGGGAACTAAATCTGACAAAGTCAATAATAACATAATTATCGACTTTGTGTACAACTTCATGTAGGTAGGTTTTTAGATACCAAGTTAATAAGTCACGTACGCCTTATAAAATTTACTCTAACGCATTTCATGTTCAAATATAATTAAAAAAAAAACCCTTACATCACAGTTACACCACCAAAACCATAACCAATCGACACTACAATGTGCCTACATTGCATACCTTGTCAGCCAGAAGACATTTCATGTATCTAGCTCCTAAAATATTTAACGTTCTCCCTGATAACTTAAAAACCGAAACCCAACCCCATACCTTTAAAAAACAATTATCATATTGGATCCTTACATTTACAATCAATGTTATTTAAGATTTGTTACTTAAATTTAGTTGTATAATTTTAACAACTGTTATTATCAACCTATTATTAAAATCAATTTTTTTATGACTATGACCGAGTTAAATCCTCCCCACAGGAAAATCTAAGCCCTTCCACACGCTTTTCCACAAATCATCATCTAGTCAATCCACGCTATGCAAGTGTTAAATCATATAAGTAAGTATAATAAATGCAAACCAATACGGAACAACATATCAACCTACCAGAGACCATTTTTTTTTTTACATGAGCTCTACACAGGAGGCCCTGACGAAAATAATTTCCTTCGGGGCCTATGTCATCTTTGGGGATGCTGTGTGGAGGTTTTTTTAAGGAACAGGAGGAGAGGAGAGTTCTGGGAAGGAAAAAGAATCTGGGGTTCAATGAGTCCTGGTCATCCGCCTCCAAGGCCTAGACAAACCTCACCCCAATAAATGGGAAAATAATTCACCGACTTCAAATATTTTCATATCAGAGGGTTCGGCTAGGTAGAACTCCTAACTGAAAGGCTATTCCCTAAAATTTGTGATGAGAGATCGTTCTCCCGCTAGAAGTGCTGTCAGATTTGTGTGATTTTCTGCAGCTGTTAAATGAATAAATAATCATGCATACTTGCAGGAATTCGTGTTTAAAACGACCCAAACTAAAATATATGACAGCTCACAGCTGAAATTTTGACATCGGCCGATAGAAAAAGCAAATAATAGCTGTAGAAAATCACACAAATCTGACAGCACTTCTCAAGGGAGAACGATCTCTTATCACAAATTTTGGGGAATAGCCTTTCTGGACCGATAAATCCTAATGATCCCACAGTATAAATATTTAAAAAATCTTTCGTAATCCTACAAAATTAAATTAAAATAATTCATTTAAATTATTATTATTGTTGACGCAACTATGTATACCTATCTATATACCTTGTTCCATTTCTCTACCCATCTTTTTGTACCACAATTACCTGTCCATACTGACAATATTACCTACCGTACAAAAATAAAATCAATATGTCAGTGAGTCTGTTAAAAGAAACTGTGCAACGAACACCATTATTCTCTCAGTTTTTTTATATAACATCGACCAGTTTATGGAAGCTTGTGCAGTGAGTGACTTAGTGCTCCCTCAGACCCATAATATTGAGCCGAACATCAACCATTAGGGGTAAGTCAGTTTCCTTCCCCATTCAACATTTTTTTTAAATATGTTGATACAGTCCACTCCACGTGTCGCATTTGCGATACCAATTATTATAGTATATTTTTATTTCTACTTCGGAAACCATGATATATAATATTTGTAATTTAATTTAATTTGTATAATTTAATAACTTATAATTTAATTTTTCAACCGTATTATAAAAAAATTCCAATCTGTAAACTTCACCCGTCATAACACAGGGACATCCCTAGCATGGCGGATGAAATAACATAAAAATCTAAATAATGTTCTAATAATTAATAAATCAATATGTCTGGTAATGTTATATTGTCGTGAAAACAAGCTTATGGGTCCGAGTGGTTAAAGTTAACTGAAAATATATCTCCTTTTACCTTGGCCTCCGTGGTTAAGGAGTTAGGCTCTTTAGTCACAATCTAAAGGTCGCGGGATCGAATCCCGGCGAGCGCAAATAAATTTTATTTGATTACTTTGTGTTATTTCACAATTAATTATTTTTTTAAATTGTTTAGTATATTTGCGGTACGTTCCAGAGTGGAAGATACTTTGAGTATCGCCCTGGTCTAAGACCACCATTCAGAATTGAAACGTTGCTTGAAATGACTTTGACTCCCCACTACCTTCAGCCCCACAACACACCCCAATTTGAGAACGCCAACTTGTCTCATTGACGATTCTAGTATTCACATAAAAAAAATCGGTTAAGATCCTTGAATATAAATCAATCCTTTTTCTCCCAATATATCTCCCTTTGCTACTCCCTCAAATATTCACAACATAGATTTCCCGATTAGAGACGCAATTTTCAAAGTGATTGTCGTAAACAATTATTAAAATTATTTATAGGCATCAAAACAAGAGTGCCTGAAATTTGATGCCATTGTAATCAATTACTATTTCCGAGTTGGCCATAGATTAATTAATTACCAATACAAAGCGTCAGAGCCTAGCTACTGAGGTAGGTACTGGCCACACGCAAGTGAACGGTCTCGTACATAGGTACTGAATATGGAGCTAGGAGCTAGTAGTTAAATACTGGCTGTACTGAATACTGCCCACAGAGGGTACCTGTACTGTTCCATACCTAGGTTGCAGATAGAGGGATGTCCGGTAACGAGGGACAAGCGAACTGAACACCCCTTGGTTTAACCAAAATCAAACCGCGCTCTCGTTCACAGCCTCCCCAAAGGGTGGTGAAGTGAATGATTACTGCAGGCCTGATGGGGAATGGAGGACACTTGAACATTGTGTTATTTGATTCTGCCTTGAATTTCGGTACTGCGTTACGTTTTTCAATAATGTATTGCCGTATTATTATTAATAATCAGATAAAAACTCGCTCCGCAGTTTTTGCTGGTAGGACCTGGGGCGGCTTTTGGTCCGGCTTCATCCAGTTTGTGTGTTGGTGACCATTTTATATACCTGATAAGAACTGGTTCCAAAAATAGCCGATTTCCCGGATCCACTGTGATCCAGTCACAGCTAGTCACCGGGGCAAAGTAACCGCGACCGCATAATATATAGTCGCGTGGTATTATTCCCAATTGCCAGTTACAATAATAATCACATTATCGTCAATCTCTCCATATCCGATGAGACTTTTGATATACTAGCATACAGAGCTCCGGGCCAAAAAGGCCTCTTTCTCTTTCATCATGAGTTAATAATTCAATTATTTTTTTAGGCGTAGGTCATGATGGGTAGCAATTTTGATTTGTAAGTGAGAATTTTGTTTTTGAAGTGATGTTTGACTGTTATAATTTAAAAGCCGGTAAAGGGCTGCAGCAGCTTTTTTGGTTTTTTAATTGTATTTTTGATGCGTGTGTGCCACGTGAGTTTTTTGTCGAGCGTGACTCCAAGGTATTTAACGTTGTTTTGCAAGGGTATTGCTTGGCCGTACATGGGAACGTGACCCTTAGGAGTGCCGCGAACCTTTCTTCGTGAGAAGAAAACGGCAGCGCTCTTGGAAGGTTCACGTCGATACGCCATTTGTTATTAAGTCTTGGAGTATGTTTGTGTTGTGTTGTAAGCGAAATGTGATCACCCTGGGGGAACTGCACGAACCGTAATGGCGGTGTCTCCCCATTTGAACTCAACTTTTGCATGTTGTAATCTTTTGTATGTTAAATCACAGTAGCTCTCTAACACCTGCATAATAACACCAGCGAGAAACTGAAACACCGGTTTAATTAAATTGCATATAAGTCTATGAAAGTACATTCCGAGATAATAAAAAAAAACTGTCTAATTTCTGTCAGAAAATCAAAAAAAAATGTGAAAATAGAAATCAATGCTTATAAATAAAACACTTTGATATTTTAGTATAGTGTATGACATTTGACATTAAAGTAATTTTTAAATTAAAAAAAAATTTCAATAAATTAGAGCTGTTTAAAAGTGCAGGACTAAGCTAGGAGTGTTTTAATAATCAAGCAAAAAAACATTTTTATAGTTAAATTATTTAATCTAAAACATCAATTTCATTAATGATTTCGTCTTCTGTTGTTTTCCAGTTGATTAATTCATTGTAAAAATTGAGAGCCGATGGTTCAGTATATTTTAACAAATTTTTGACGTAATTTATCTTTTTTTTATTTATTGGTGCGTATCCTTTTGAATAGGTTTTAGAAGTAGGCATTATCGGAATCCTACCATTTCGCAACACAAACGTATTCTCTACAATACCGCCTATGAATAGTCGAGTAATAACACAGAAAATGAAATTAAAATATTGATTATTAAAATAACCTTGGTCCAGGACTTAGGTTGTTTTAAAAATTACCCGATTTTTCATTAATTTTTTTTATACCACAGATGTGTATGGCAGAATTTTTTTATGTCAAATGGTAGATCTGAGTCTAAAGAAAAATATTAAAAAAATTTAAAAAATATTTTTATTTGTGGACTTAGTATATTTTAATAATCAGTGATTCATATAAACATTTCTTTTTTATTTTGTAACCTGTACAATACACAACAATAATGATCGTTCTTGTAAAAAAATTCTTTAGAATTACCATGATTTTGTCTTTTAAATTAAAGTACTTAAGGGGGCGGCAAAATTTTCCTCCACCCCGGGCGGCTGACACCCACGCCACGCCACTGATTTGACTATTAAAGATACATTTATCATGTATTTATGTGATACATTATCAAGTGTAAGTATAGCATCGAGAAAAACGAGGGGTTATTATATTTCAAAATCCAAATTTGGGAGGCAAGTATGGGTACCGCCGCCCCGGAACCATTTATTGGACAACCAGCACTTCTGCCATAGGTCACCCCAAGTGGTTCGCTACGTTTGATGACTTAGCAGGGGTGCCCTTTTGGGGTGAACTTTTTCCGGGTCTTGGTGGGCCGGATTGGGAGAGAATGGTTGAGGGACTTTTGACCCTTTGACTTCTCCAGGATGAGGGATGGATTCATATGTCCGTCACTCCTGGACACACTGACCCCCAGATTCCTACCCCTAATACCCTTTCCTTCCCAGAACTTCCTCTCCTTCCTTTCCTAAAAAGACCATCCGCACAGCATTCCCAAAGGTGACATAGGCCCTGAGGGGAATTATATGCCTCAGGGCCACCTATGTGGTGCTAATGTAAAAAAAAAAATCCAATTTTGAAAAAGAAAATTAAAATAATTTTATAATAAAATATTAAACGAAAGGTAGATTACCTATTTTATCGCTTGTCTGAATCCTTCACACAATTAGTTCCAACTTCGAAAATGAAACACAAATTCAAAGCAAATTTGAGTTCATCGAACCAGATTTCACGGTGACACAGGTAACCATAATTAGTATGAATAAGTTATTTTATTTACAGTCCTCTTCACTTGGGATTCTTTTTCCCAGGCAGACTATAGATTGTGTTGGTGTTAAGGCGGGTCTCCTGTGACGCTTTTCCAAAAAAAATTCCACAAACATTGAGACAAATGTTTGCACAAACATTGCGTCTGCGTACAAAAATGTTTAAAGACACTTCCAATTTTGCAAGTTTGCACAAAAATTTTTGTAGAACGCATCGCAGGAGACCTGTCTTACTTACATTGCCTTCAATTCATTATAATTTTCCACGTTTATTGTATTTTTATGCTGTTCATATGTACACTAAAGAACACAGTCTGTTACATACAATTATTTTTTTTAATATTCTCATCTTCAAGTTTACTTAGCCATAATATCAATAGCCAAAAAGCAATACCGCTGTAACAGCCAAAAACCAAATTGTTCAATTGTTGATTTTGAGGTGTGTACATCAGTTAAAAAACGTTTTACTGACAAAAGGGCTAGTTTTTCCAACGTCGTACAGTTCTTATTTATCTTTGTAGAGTCATGGGACCCAGATAGATCGACGCAGAAAAAAAACTCTGCAAAATGGTGATAAAAAGTATTTTCATACATAGTGATAACAGCAGTATTGCTTTCCTGCAGCAATATTTTGATGTTTTTTTATTTGTTTCCGCTATGGTATTTTTGTACTTCAGTCTTCATAATTTTCAAAATTCCTTCATCTTCATGTTTAATTAGCCATAATAAATTGATTTTGTTTTTAAACTTTTTTATCTCCATGGTATTTTTAATTTAATTTGTAAGGACACTTTATAATTAGGGCATTTTTGGGGAAAAGATGTAATATTAAATTTAGGAATGATATAAGTTAGTAGATTTAAGGTTCTGTTCTCTACTGTAGGTATGTTGATCAATAAGATAGATAATAATTTTTTTCCTTTGAAGATGTGGTCGAGGGGTAAGGCTCTTGGTTCGCAATCGAAGGTTGCGGGATTGAATCCCGGCGTGCGGAAATAAATTTTATTTCATAATTAATTCATTTAAAAATAATATATAGTACATTTCAAAGTGGAAGATACTCCGAGTATCGCCCTGGTGTAAGATCACTATTCAGAATTGAAACGTTGCTTGAAATGGCTTTAGCCGTGTTTGGTGATCAGATCTAAATAGCCAGGTAATTCCTTACCTCCCTCTTCCCCATCTCCTTCCCCTCTCACTGGCTCCTAAAGGGAGCAGCCGAGACTTTTGTGAGGAATTCACATTAAATAAATTTTAAAAAATGGGTAAAAATTGTGTGGTTCGATATAAGTCTCAAAAGAAATACAATTGATAAAAATTAAATCTTTATTAACATTTTATATGTAAATGTACATAAACATTTTGATAAACGATAAGTACTCTCATCGTCCTAGAACATGTTCAAATTACACAATAAATTCATCATGGAATGTTACCTCGTTCCACTTTAATTATTATGAAAATGACTCTTAAAATTAAACAAGTACCTAGTCGATATCCACTCAAAAAGCAATTAAGACAATTATTAATTGTCTTATAATAATAAGTAGGGAAATTCAGTCAGCCAAAATGAAAACATTTTGATTACCAGGACATGAAAAATTTGTTCGTTGTTAAAATACATACATGTTAGTAAATTTGTAAATGTTATACACGTTTATCGAAAATGTTACATAAGTAGTAAAAAAAAAAATCTTTGAAGTAATATCGCATATACCATAGAAAAGTGTCGTAAGTAAAAAAAAAGTTAATTTTACAGGAGAGCAAAAACAAATGAATGAATGATGTACAAGCGATCCCGTCGAAAAGAGATACTAGCGACATCTTGCGGAGATGGAATGATCTAACTTAAATACAGTTTTCATTGGGCATAGACAATCACTACCACTTTACTTTTTAGAGATAAAACATAAAATAGAAAATTTTGACTTACGACTCTTTTCTACGGTATGTATGTGCTTTATGTACTAGATAGGCCCGAACTAGAACATATATTTTTTAAAGTGTGATTACCTACCGTGCAAAAGTTCCAACGGCCTGAAGACATTGGGACTATTCAGATCTGATCACTAAACATGCCTAAAGCCATTTCAAGAATGGTGGTTTCTCACCAAGAGACTGAGAATACGTACCAGGTGAGATACAAGAAGTAAACGAATTTATGTATTTTAATTAAATTGTGTATGAAATCATTCAAATAGTAATTAAATTTAATTTAAAACAAAACCGTATTGTGAACCTGAAAAATCCGTGTTCAGAGCCAAAGAGCTTACCGATCTGCCATAAAGGTCACCAGTAAATCACACGATTCTTTTATTTATATCATTAGCTTGATAACACCATTTAAAAATTTGTTAGTGACTGAACGGAATCATCAAGAACGGAAATAATTGTAATTTCTGTATAGGCCAATCTAGCACAATTTATATCCAAAGATTTAAAAGAAAATATATAAGAATGAAAAAGGGCACATATTTCCAAATGGGCTCGATCATAAAATTATTTTCGAGATTTATTGCATTTTTATTTACTTAAATAATTACAGTTACTTAAAAGTAGTATTGTAAATGCAATCATACCAATAATTACATTGATTATTTAAGGCAAGAATTAATTCACCTGCACTTTACAAAACTAGATAATTTTACATCGGTTGTATTTTAGGATGGCCACTGGAGCTCTGTTAGCCACATTTTGGCCAGTTTGCAAATACCCGCGAGCGTCCTCTGGCCAAAATGTGGGCAATTGAAAATAAATTACAAAACATTTTTTAACTCATCAAATGCCAGGGAGGATACCCGTAAATTTCGCAAAGTTTTGACTTTAACGTAATATTTTGTGGGTTTATTTTATGCTATTGTATATTATATTTACCGAAACACATTCCTTGAACAATAAACAATGCATAAAAACAACATTACTTGCGTTTATTTGACAAATTGATAGGTTTATCAATGTTTTTCATGACCTACGATGCTCCCAGTTTGACACCTCAAATTGCAGGAAAAATGAAGCGTTGAAGTCATGGATTAATTTAATAAAATTTATTCCAAGTGCTGAGGTGTGTTTAGGATACCTCTTACGTCAAGAACAAGAATGCCCCAAGCGATTCTGACCTTTTCTTTCATACATTTTCTTTATACATAAGGATTAAAATCGCACCCATAAATTTTTTTTTTTTAATTTTGTTCCGCGCGGTTGCGGCACAGGACAGTTTAACAACAGATGTCTCGCATCTCTTCTTAATTATGTGTTGTCCGCGAACCGAAATTATTGAAATATTTTTACTTACAAATCATGTGTTTACATATTAAAAATGCATGTTTGAATTTAAATTTATATCTGTGATTATCAACTAGACCAGGGGTCGGAATTTGAGGCTCGCGGCTCTTCAATTGCAATTTCACCTCTACTCAACCAGCCTTATGAGATGGAGCCGCCGAACGATTATTTTTTTGCATTCCGAACATAAAACTGGTTTTAATTTAATAAGAAATCTATGAGCAAGTCTGTTTATAGAAACATTTAAACGAGCAGAAGTGTGATATTACAGTAAGAATGTAGACTAAGCAAATCGTTCCACCACATTTTTACCACAGTACGATTACAACCCCAACCCCAACCTGTTTCTTTGACAAATTGTCTCTTCTCACTTGACAAACTGCCGACCCCTGAACTAGGCCATAGACAACACACAGAAGACATAAAACACTACATAAGTAGGTACCACACACAACCATTTTAAAGAAAATAATATGCAAAATTCACAGGTTAATAAAGTTAACAGTTTTTTTTTTAACCTAAAAATATTGGAAAAAAAGTTAAATACAGGTGCATTCAATGGCTCTCCATAAGCAGTTTATACATTTCCGTATCAAATTTGCGGAGGTATAATTTTTTTGAAAGAGGATGGGAAATTTTACAACTGAACGTTTAAAAATTTTCAAGCACTCAAGGCTAAAATTGATTATACAGCGGAACGCTCCAGTGGAAAGTAAGTGTTGCGCTTCCTCCTTCTTGATTGCACATTTCGGACAACCTTGCAAAATCCATCATTAGGGCAGAAGTCATAAAGAAGAAAGAAGATCAACACGGAGTAAAACCAAAAAACCACCAGTTGAACTATTGGCCATGAAAATACTAAATCATATCAAAAATAGATAATATTCATAGCTTTAACAATTATATCGGTAGGAAGACATGTCAGACAACTTAACAATAATATTATTGAAAACTTTTTATTTAAAACAATGAATATGTATAATGAAAAAAAATATTACCTAACTAAAGATTAGAAATTAAATTGCATTTGAAACATTTCTGCCATTCTCAAAAATTATGTTGACTAGGATAAAAACAAATATTTTTTTTTTGCATTAAAAATGTGTGCCAAATGAAAATTGCACATTTCACTCTCAATACATAATTATTGAAAACTTCCTAAAAAAAAATCCGTAAAAAATTCCCTAATACTTCGCCATTTGATAAATTTTGTAAAAACTTTATAAATACTGATATTTTTGTTCGACACATAAAAAAAATTAATAAATTTGATATAAATTAAAAATTTCACTTATTTAAATTTTCTCCAGCTGATCTACTGTTTGTTATTTATTTTGGTATCAATATTCCGTGTGACCAGATAAAATAAAAACAGCAATCATATTATGGAAGATCATCCCTAAATTTTATAACAATTCTGTAAATCCTATCTTAGGAATTTATCAATTAACAATAATTTTGTATGCATTCATCAAAGTACATTTTTTTGTAGTTCATTTATGGTTTAACTCACTCCGTCCGTGCGTCATCAATTGGCCACGTGTTTAACAATTTCACGATAAAGACGATTGTAACTCTATAGAATATTATGCCGTACATCACTATTCAGATGTAAAACATTGTTTCCTTAACAACATGAAAATAGTTTATACAAATTTTATATAATAATAATAATTTTTATATTCGTTTAATATTACTTTATAGCCTACTGATGTCATTACGAAACTTGTTGCAGAGTTTTGAGCGGTCTTACGTAAAAATGGTTTTACTGTTGAAGCTGTACGTAATTGGCGGGGAAGAGTCCGTATTGATCCTTGCAGAAGCCTCTCCACCAGCCTTCATCGATCTAAAAACAATGAAATGATTTAAAAAAACATCAGGACAATTTTTCTATTTGTCTACCCTACTGGAGATGCTAATTGGGGTGTACCATCTCCCCGTCAGTCCACCTTACTGAAAATGACATCACATCTTCCCACGTCTGTTCAACATAGTAAATATGCAACTTGTGATATACCATTCTCCGTGTGCATCCACCCTACTGAACATGTTACTTACTTGTGACAAATCATCTTCCCCATTGTTCCAACCTACGGTATCTATTTGTGACATACCGTCTTCCACGTCTGTCCACCCTATTGGACATACCACGAGAATGCTACTTGTGGTACACTATCTTTCCCGTCTGTCCTACTGTATATACTATTTGTGACATGCCATCTTCCTCATCTGTCCACCCTAGTTAAAATGCTACTTGTGACATACCATTTTCCACGTCTGTCCACCCTAGGTTCCTATTTGTGACATTTCATTTCCCCATCTATCCACCCTGCTGGATATACTACTTATGACATAGCAACTTCCTCATCTGTCCACCATAGCGAAAATGCTACTTGTGACATACGTACAACAACCAACCGGGCGGATTTCACCTTGTTGCTTTCTGGTCAAATATCCATATAAATACAAATGAATTGCTTTTTTTATAATTGTTTTCTGTTTACCAGATAATATAGCTTATTATTCATGTATATTACGTGATAATATTGTTAGAAGTTTTTCCAGAATAGCTAACTTGTAACTAAAAACAAAGATTAAAAAATCTCCCATTTTGGAAATATTTGTCAAAAACTATAATCACACAAATATAAACTGATTTTATTATTTCTACACAAATCTGAATACCCCAACATGAAAAAAAAATACAATTCAAAGGAGTTTGCAAATAAATAAAGACCTTCGTAAGCATTTGAAAACGTAAAACTTAGAATTTTCAACTTTGACAATTGCAAAAAAGTCATAGAAAATTATTTAAAAAATATTCCAGTGTTGCTAGATTAATGAAACCATTGGCTACGTCAAGAATTCATTGGCGCAAGCGATTTTGACCTTGTCCTTCATACAGTTTCTTTATACATAAGGGTTAAAATCGCATTTAAAAAAAAAGCAAAATAAATTTATGGCCACCCTAGCCTTCCAGCAAATGACAGGCTATAGGTTTCTATTTGTGATATTTCATCTTCCCTGTCTGTCCATCCTAGCAGCTCTTGGCGCACCATTTTCCCCATCCGTCCACCCTACTGGTGACAAGAGACTCGTGAAATACGTAAGTACTATAGTAAGTTCATCCTACTGGACATGCTATTTATGAAATATTAGTTTTTGTTCCTTACCATCTCTATATTGGTGATGACATCATCAGGGTCAAAGGAGATTTCGTCCTCAGCAGCGGCCTGATAGTCGTAGAGGGCCACAGCTGTGAAACCTTCTTCGTCTCCATCTCCACCATCTTCCCCGTCTGTCCACCCAACTGGAGATGCCACTACGGTAGGCTGAATTGGTGCCTGAAATGAAAGGCATATTTAAATAACCTCGATAATAAGAACAGAATGAAAATGTCACACATTTTGATATGAAGACCACAGGCTAATACAGCACCTTCCACAAATAAATCATTTTACATTATTGTTTCAAAAGAGGCAAATAAATTATTAGTCTCTTAAAAAAATTATGTACAAAATAAATTTTAATTACCTTTGTAGGTTCAGATTTAACAATTTCTTTTACTTCTTCAGCATCAGGAGAGTCTATGATGTTAACTTCCTTCTCCACTTTTTTTGGCGTATTCTGGATAATATCTGGGGCATCAAACACTGTGTGTATTGTGGATTTATCATCAGATAAATCATCGTCCATATCAGCAAACTAAAACAAATGATAAAAAAATAAAAATTTTATTATGTGTTCCATGACATGTGAAAATATTCCATGTTTTCCCGTACTTTTCATGATACATAATAAAAATAATGACATGACTCGGCCGTTAAAAAAATATAAAACGTACAATATTACAAGAACTCAAATAATTTTGCCTCTTTTTAAGGGGCATTAACCAGCGGCCGTGAATTCAAATTTCGTCGAACGATGGCCTTGCAATCGTACCCTTGCAGCTGTACAGGGCGGTTCCGATGAGAAAGATTTATCATTATCCATACCAGCCTTTTAACAAAATAACTCAATATCGATTTTATTTCATTCAAAATTTGCTTTGATAAATACCTCAAACACGTGATGATAAAACTATTAAAATTATGTACTTTTTGTATTTATTTTTTGATCATAAGTATTTATAATTTTTCAATAATGTCTAAGTAAAATAAGAATGTAATTTTTTTTTTTTAATACATTAGTTTGTAAGACCGTAAATAAATAGACAAACTGAAGTATTTTCGCCATAAATCAAGGGCGTGGATCTTTTTTTTGATGATTTTATTTAAACTAAAATTAAAATTCGGAATAGTAATTTTCTCTAATAATTTATTGATTTATTTCACTGCATGATTCTATGATTTGAAATTTATGTTGTATAATGCAAAATTTAGTTTGAAAATTTAACAAATCTGCCAACGACCTACGGTAAAACCTTATTGTACTAAAAATAAACATATTTTTTCAAAATTTTTAAAATTGCTTTACTTGATAAAAGAACAATCATTCGAAATCAATTTATAATTTTTTGTAGAAAAGAGTCAAAATGTCTAAAATTTGATTTATAAATGGTTGTGTCTGGTTATTCCCTCTTAATCATTTGGATCTACAGTGAAATCTGTATATTATTTACAAGGATTCCACTGCGATCCACACAATGTGTACTAAGGGCGGTAAGGCAAGGAATGGCACCACCAATATCAAATCAAAAAGTTTTTCTTAAAACCTAAACTTCAAATGACCACTGCAAAATTTTCAACCAACAACGTCATTTAGTTTGTGTTTGATAGCAAATTAGTCATCAAAGTCATTGAAAGCAAATAACTTTTGCATTTTATCAAAATGAATAAAATCGAACATTATGCAGTAATTAGTGATGTAGTAGATAGTAATATGTTTATGGGGAATCTGCACTTTCAATATCAAGAATTAAATTTTTATTTAAACGCGGTCGTAAAAGCATTTTTGATGATGAGCGTCCAAGTTGCCCAAAAGAGGTCACAATGCCAGAAAAGGTTGATAAAATCCATGGAATGACAATCGACAATTGACGAATGAAAGCACAAGACTGCTGAGGCTGCGGGCATCTCAATTGAAAGGGTGCTCAACATTTTGTATGAATATTTGGGAATGAGGAGGAATTTTTTTGAGTCTTGGAATTTTCCAAATGTTGAATTCCAATTCCAATTTTGAAAAACGAGTTAAAAATATCATTTTGTGGGTGGGTACTTTATCACTTGTCTAAATTCTCCAAACCAACACTTACAATTTTGAAAATAATAATAGTTAAATTGAAAGCAAAAGTTCTAGAGCTCACTGAACCGGAGTTACAGAGAGTCACAATATCGAAATTAGTATTTTTAAAGATTATAATAAAATATGTAAAAATATCACACATGTTTGTAAAATAAAATTAAAGGAAAATATGTTTTTGACGTGTTAACGTCTTATAAATCGATGAACGCTGGCTGCACTCACAAAAAAGCATGAATCATTGTCACGTTACGCCTGAGCCGAGCGTGCAAGCGAGAGCACGGAACAAGCGTTCGGCCTAGGCTTTCAGCTTGTGACGCATCTATCTCTCTTCCACTCCATCGTTATTATATGACGTTATCATGTAAACTTATCATCCGTAAACCGACTTTACAGACAACCAATTTTTCTACAAAAACTTGTTATTGCTGCTTGCAATTTTATACCGTAGATACGTTCAAATATCTCTCCATACCTTGACTTTAGAAGGTGTAGGGTTGGTTTTCACAGTATGTTCTTTAGCAGGGGCGAGGGCGGGAGCGAGGGGGGTTGCTGGAGCCGGAGCCGGTGCACTAAACTGCTTCACAGCGCTCGACACGGATGCCTCGCTGCCTGTCTTTATGGGCTGTCTCTGCGCAGGGCGGGCCAGGGGCTTTTGCTCCACCTTTTCTGTATTCTAAAATAAAGCACACATATTACTCATTATTCACTAAACATTCATTTTTTATGTGATGAATCACACAAGTTCTATTGTGAACCCTTTGAATGCCACCACACAATGATCATGGTCATCATCATACTGCCGCATAAGCAAAAAGACAGCTAGGAATTTAAACCACTCAGGTATTTAGGCATTGTGCAAGTTTTTTGTCTTAAACAAAATGTCAGATTTATAAAAACTTTGTGTTATTTCCGCTTCGCAATTAAAGCTCTATAAATGAAATGTTTCTGAATGTAGCCGAATACTAACAACTGTTTTTCAAAGGTTATGAAATAAGGTTTCAAATTGCATTATTTCAAATAAATATTAACATTTGTAAATATTAAAATTTAGAATGCAAACATAAAAAAATTGTAAAAATGACTCACGTGATGTTTTTATGTGAAAACAGTACTAAAATCAAGAATTTTGTAAAAATAAAAAAAACAGTTATCCTATTGTATAAATGTATAATAAACAATTTTGTCACCTGACTTTTTTACCATTTCATACAAGAATATTTAATAAAAAAATTAACAATGTCTAACGGCGCGTAGGCGACTTGGCGGGTGAAAACTGTTTCTACAAAATAAGTCTTTTTTATGTACTTCTATGGACAACTTTGAACAGAGATGTGAAGCTTGATTCAATATAAATCATTTACTTTTTGTTTTAGGGTTGTCAATAGAATTTCTGTGGGACCACAAGCGTTAACGTGAAAACACGCTTATTGTACTTGACTGCTGTAGTTATATTGTCGTATAAACACGCTTAGGGGTAGGAGTGGTTAAATTAAAAGTTAATTGATATTTAACATACAACAATGAATATCTACTCAGTTACAAATGACCAACCTTTACTAATGCCAGAATCGCTCTGAGCCCTGTCAGCGGAATGAATGACTCGCTCCGTAATAGTTACGCTCGGGAGCACTCGTAAGCGTTTGGCTAAAAACCGAATGAGTATCATCGGATGTCTCAACTTTACAGTTGTGCTGATAATTACAAAACAAATACTACGACCACACTCATACCAAGTGTGAAGATTACGCAGAACTGGTAAGAAAACATAGCTAAAACCATTTCAAGAAACAATTTTGTTCTTCGGTGTTCTCTCACATCTTCCTCCTGGGAACAGGATTTGTGAATAAACCCTTATATTATTTTCGCAGACAGTAACTAATTTATTATTAAAATTGAAACACATTTTTCAACTTTTCGATGTAGGAAATTATACACTTGAGGAATATTTATTACTTTACATTAATAAAACAATAAATTATTGTAGGTAGATAAATCAAAAGGCAATTACTGAGTCATCTCTTCTTGTGCAAAAAAAGCAGCAGCCTTATAATTAATAATAAGAGTGTATCAAATAGTTTAATAAAATTGCCAACCTAAATAGCATTTACCTGCGAGGGAAATATTCCCATGGGCCGGAACAATGGGCAGACGAGCCCAAAAAACTGATGCGTTCTCATGAATGTGTTGCTATTACAAGGTCACACAATATGATTTCTACTAAGATGTAATAAATATTTTAATAGAGAATGAGTTATGTTGTAGATATTTTTCATACAAAAAATAAAATAAAAATACCTGTAGAAAGGGGAGACTTTTGAATCAGGGTGATGACTTTCACCATCGCGGATGTTTGCATAATTACGAAGCTCAGGCACAAATATTTAAATGTTTAACAATCATTTACTAACCACTGGAGCGATTATGGTCGAAAAATGTACCACTTTTATTTTTTCGCGATTGATAGCGGTCCAAAATTGAACCACATTTTCTTATCATTCATAAAACATTTATTGTAATTATTTAAAACATTTCCCTGGCCAGCCATTTATTTTAAAACGAGGCTATTGAAATGCTTTATCAATTATGACCATAGATGTCGCAAATCCGAACTTCGTAGACTATTTTAGAACGATGCTAAAAATAAATTTTTAAAATATTTTTTTCACGCAGAATTTATGATCAGCTGTTTACAGTTAAAAGTCCTTTTTCCATAGATAGGCATCTTTCATTAACAAGTCCTTTTTCCATAGATAGGCATTCATTATCAAGTATACCACAGACAACATACAGAAATCGAAAATATTCTATGTTGACTCGAATAAGTACCTCTCACAGAGTTTCAAAATAACAAACACGCAGGATTCGCCCGGTTATAAACTTAACGATTTTTTTTATAAATCCTACAAATATGAGATAAACGGTAAAATAGAGGTTAACTCATTAGCTATATAGCATTATAATAAGTTTTTATGTCTCGATGTTAAAATTCGAAGGTATAATTTTTTTGAAGTTGGCGAAAAATTTAAAAAATTATCTTTTGGAAATCTCCAGCAATCGAGGCAAATTTATTTATTTCGCGTGGTTCACATTATACAATAAAACTATAACCGAAAAGGGTTTCGTAAGTAAGAGATTTTGAATATGAAAGCAGTTTTTATAGGCCTGATACTTTATTTTTTTCTGGGCTTATTTATAAAAAGACTAATCAAAAAAAGACTCGATTATTTCAAAGGTGTTATTATATAATTATGTGTTATTATATAATTATGTGTTATATTATAATTATTTCAAAGTGTTCTACTCGCAGTATTTAATTAAAGCATCTAACATTTTTCTAAGCGATCAAATTTTCAAACCCAAAAACACATTATTTTGCATTACTTTGTAGTTGCTTCCCTTAATGTGTACCTCTCTCTGCAACTCTAAAATCGAAGATATCTATGTCAGACAATGAATGGTTCATTTCATGGTAGTTTAATATTTTCAATAGCATTAATATGTGCTCTCATTGTACTAATTACCGCGGGAACATAAATTTCTTTCATTCAACAAGCTAATTTCACGCACCTTTCATAGTAGACCTTAAACTAATAATCACAAACAAAATTATTGCCTATTGATTTATAAAATTCACAAAAATACACAGTAAAACGGTTGGAATGTTTCCAAATTTTTCATGTGGATTGAGGTAAAATGGGAGATAGCACAATGGGCCTGTGGCCTAACTACTTGTAAAAGAAAAAAAAAAATTCCATGTGAATAGCCAGTACTTTTCAACCCTCCTTTTCCCCATCTCCTTACACAACATACCCAAATAGTGATTTCGTAACACTTTCTTTTAATTTATTTTATTTATGTTTTTATTAAATGCCTGGAGACATTTATGTACATTTATTGTACGTGTGTCTAACGTTTACAAACATACCAATTCATGCATACAAGCATACGGGTCGTAGTTCTTTTTAACCTACATAAAGTGGAGAAAAATTCAACAGAATTACCAATATTATTATTTTATAATTACTTTAAAATCTATTGTACTAAAGATGTAACGACTGTGCGTTTTAAAAAAATGTATTTATATTTTTGTAGAAAAAATTATGTGACAAGAGTTGTAACTCCTCGTGATAAAAGTTTATTTCATACAAATCACAGTTGTCTTCTGCCACCTCGACTTGCGTGTATTCTATAAAGTTACAAAAAAAATGTTATGAAGACGTAAAATATAAAACTATTTTTAAACTCCGAAAGGTATAACCTATCAAGTAACAGCAATTATTATTTTTAATGAAATATTTTTAAAAATCTCAAAAACTTGTCCCCTACAATTTTTATGTCGTACGACAATTCTGTCAGGTGGGTTGTCATTCGAAAAATAGGAAATTAATAGGCATTTTAGGCCTCCTTCCCCTCTTGCTAGAATTTCCCCTGTGAGATCCAGAGAGAATTCATTTATAGTAAAAAAAAAATGTGACAGTGGTGGAAATGTGACAGAGTGGTAAAAGTTATGTAGGTTAAAAATAAGAACAACCCATTTATCATTTTACAAGCAAAATACATAAACATATCAGTTAAATTCACAACAAATTTTTTTTTTGATACAGAATGGAGAGGTTTTGAAAATATCGAAATGTATTGGCAGTTCGGTGAAATCGCATTAGCGGTGAAGATGGGACAATAGTAATAAGACACGAGAGACAGTAGATCTTCCATTCTGTTAGAAATCAGTACCTCGTCGTCAGCATGAAATGTGCAACATATTATATTTAGAGTGTTCATTTCCGCACCCGAGCCTACATATAATTTTCAACTCTTGCGTACAATTATCCACATAACAAAAATGTACTTACATCGTTCCTGTTGGTGTCTGCTTCGCGTTCCCTCCTCTCCACCTTGAGGCGGCGTTCCCTCTCCTCGCGCACCTTGTTGAGGGCGTCCTCCTCGCTCTGCTTGGCCATGTTCTCGAAGCGCGCTCTCAGGGCAGAGGGTTTGGCAGATGCCACCGAAGGCTTGGGTTTGTCGTACACCGTGCCCACCTTGTCGGTCGGCTCATTGAAGCCGAGGGCGCACTTGTCCACGCGGTCTGTCTGGATGCCAAACTTGCCGCCGAAACCCTGGACAAATTTTAGACTCAATTATTATTAATATCATTTCATATATTTTATGCCTATAAGCTTTATGAGCAGATATACAAAAATATCATACTTCATGATCCTATTTTAAATTTTAAAGGTAGTTAACCCAGCCTTAAGTGGGGTGGAAGGTCATTTTAACTATTCCCACCCCTATTCAAGTTTACACTACTCCAACACCACGCGCAGCGTAATATTTATTTCACGTTTATAAGTAAAAGCTGGTTCACATTACGCTATAAATGTGCGAGCAGATATCTGTTGATTCACGAGCGCTTATCTTTTGTCCTTTCACACGAGGCTATCAAATATTTCTTCCTGTGGTAGGAAAGGGGGTCAGTCGAATTAGGGAGCGGCAACGGAACACATATTTTTTGTACTTAAATCTGTCAACTTGACATCTTTCATCCACGAGTCTAGGCAGCTCCGTAATTACAATGACCCCCTCTCCTGTTTTAGTCGGAGAAGGGGAGAGTTATCTTCTAACATATCGCCTCTGGAGCGGTTACGTCTGAGATGTGTATTGTCTATGATTGATCTGTGCTTAAAAACGCTTAGGTGTGAACGGTCTGAAGGGATTGTATGGAGAGCGTTATTTGGCGTGCTATGATCTTTTATATTTGATAGCGTAATGTGAACCAGCTTTAAGAGGGGTAGAGATTCAGATGTTTGAAAATAGAGAAAGCATTTCGATAGCTTGGTTTTAAAATAAATGGCTAGGCCGTGGAAATTTGTTAAATAATTAGAATAAATGTTTTACGAATGATAGGAAAATGTGGTTCAATTTTGGGCCGCTATCAATCGCAGTAAAACAAAAGTGGTCCATTTTTCGACCATAATCGCTCCAGTTGTTAATAACGCTTTATCTTTATACAATTTGGCAACCACACCTACTATTGAAATGTAATAGACAGCAGCGCCCTACTTTTTAGCCAACTTATACTTGTAGCACAATGAAAAAGACGGAGGGTATGAAAAAAAAAATTAAATCTATTCAAAATAGTAAGAAACATGTATTTTTGAATTTTTTAAAGGGTGTAAATAGTCACCGTATTTCAAATTATGTACATAGTAAGGAACACAATCTTACCTTTTTATGGTCTGTCTGACTCTCGTGCTTCTGCGATGCTTCGTGATGGTCCCAACCGAGGGCCGACTTATCTTGTCGGTCGGACTGGACGCCAAACTTCCCACCGAACCCTACGGTATAGTCCTTTTGGGACTCGTGCTTCTCCACTTGTTCGACGTGGTCCCAGCCTACAGCCGACTTGTCCACTCGGTCAGATTCAACGCCAAACTTGCCGCCGAAACCGGAACTGTAGTCCTTTTGCGATGTGTGTTTTTCTACTTTCTCTTTGTGGTCCCAGCTCACGGCGCTCTATGGAATAAAGTGGTGTTGTTAGAGATTGATTTTGGAATTTGAATGAATAGAAATGGTTTTAGTATCAGTCGAAAAAATCTAACCTAAACCAGCTCACGGGAATCTATGGAAAAAAAATTGTATTACGAGATATTAATTTTGGAATTGGAAAAATTAAGTAGGTATGACAAAAAATTATAGGTAAAATTTCGCTTAAGACCACCACACATAATTACCAAAAACAATGAAACGTAAAATCATTAAAAAGAAAGAATGATGTATGAACATGGCTGATCTAGCAAGCATATACAATCGGTCTACATCAAAGATTTGCACTAACCTCAAGAACAAGGTCATGATAGATGGAAGATAGAAGGAGATAGATGCTTCAAAGGGAGTGACAAGAATATTTACGAAACAGTCAAATCAACCTTTCAACATCTCGACGATATTGAAAGATTGTTTCTCATATGGTTAAACGAAAAGCAATTGCAAGGCAACAATATTAACCTGTCATTTGCAGGAAGGCCGCCGGCGGCCACGAAAATTGTTTTGTTTTTTTTTAAATGCGAATTTAACCCTTATGTATTAAGAAACTGTATAAAAGACGAGATCAGAATCGCTTGCACCAACATCATTCTTGACGTAACCGATGGTTTCATTAAACTAGCTACTCTACAATATTTTTAAATGAATTTTCTATGACTTGGCGGGTCAATTTTGCAACTGTCATAGGTGAAAGATCGAAGTTCTATAGATAAAGGTCTTTATTTATTTGCAAACTTCTTTAAATTGTGTTTTTTCATGTTGGGTATGTATTCAGATTTGTGTAGAAATAATAAAATCAGTTTATATTTGTGTGATAATATTTTTTGACATTCTACAAAAATGTCTTTGGTATTTTTTTGTATTTTGTTTTATTATGTACAGTTATATCATGTTGCCAAAGTTTTGTAAGGAAAAGTGACAACCGAATGTGTAATCAAAGCAATTATAATTTATTTTTGATGATCAAATGTCATATACGATTTTTTTGAAAATTTCAATCTAAAATATTATTTGGTTTAGAAATTGTGTCAATTTTAAGAAATCGATATATTTTTGCGCTAATCGCGAAAAACACCCGCTAAAAGCTATAGTCTATTGTTCGAAGCTCCCGAATACAATGTGTTAAGAAAAGAAAAAAGAAATAGTCCAACAAAACGATGTTGTTATTAGTTATAGGTTATACATATCTACAGTTCTATCAACAGTTGGCGGCCTAATACTAAAGCCGTAAAACATTAATTTTTATTTGAACAAAATAGATATTAAAACGCATTATTTTCCATTTCAGACAACAGAAATGGTTGTACCTTATTATAATTCAACTGAATTAAAGTGAGCTTCCAAAAAGTATTCATATTAAGAGGATCCCCTAGTACTGGACCCATTCGAAATTGGGCGGAGCAAGCGACTTTAGCGTTGACCAATCAATATCCAACAACGGTGTTTTGTTATTTCGCTTGTACATTTTTTTAGAACAAAGCGACGCGGACAGCAAGGCACGTCCGTATGGCCCAAATTTCGGGCGGCTACTGACTGGGACAACACAACGCACTTTCGTTCCTTCTGTGGATCGCAGAAGGGTGAAATTTGCAGTTGAGTAACGCCTCTTTT
Organism: Glyphotaelius pellucidus; assembly: GCA_936435175.1. Taxonomy (NCBI): domain Eukaryota; kingdom Metazoa; phylum Arthropoda; class Insecta; order Trichoptera; family Limnephilidae; genus Glyphotaelius; species Glyphotaelius pellucidus. The sequence goes on along the minus strand of OW386551.1, from coordinate 9,052,528 downwards.
TATTTCCTGTAAAAGAACATCGCCAAAGTTCATGTTTTATTTTTTTTTTGTGAAGTTCATGCATAAATATAAATTTTTTTGCGATTATCATAAAATAAACTGAATTTGCCACATTATGCAATAAAATTACATCCGAAAAAGGGTTTAAAAGTAGGAGAGTTTGCACTTGAAAGTGTTTTTTTATAGATCTAATACTTTATTTTTTTCTAGGCTTATTAAAAGACTTACAAAAAAAATTACCGATATTTTTAAGGGCCAAGATATGTTCTAAACGCAGTATTTAATTGAAGGATCTATAATACTTCTAAGCTATTAAATTTTCAAAACAAAAATACATGATTTTGTATGAGTTTGCAATATTTCGCATGGCTTCATCTTAAGAATGGTAGTAAGTAGTAGGTAAAAATATTACCAGATTTCTATTTCATGTTTGTATGTAATAACAACTTACAGGATGCTTTTTCAACAACCTATATAGGGAAAGGATTGAGTGAGTGTGGGTCTTGAAACACAAAAGCTGGGAAAACACTTCAAAGCCGAGCTTTTGAGCCCAAGAACAAGTCGTAAAAATGACCAATTGTGCGGAAAATATTCATTGTCTACAAATGTTTGCCATTCATTTGGTGTGTCTGCCGGCTACCGATAACACTATTCGGAGTGCCTTCCATTTAAATAATGGTAGAACAAACAAAGACTACATAACAAAATAACAGAGATTGTTTGTTATAGTCAGTCATAAAACCATGAGAATATTGCCGAGACAGTCAAAAGAATAAGAGAGTACTGGGAAATTCTCACACAAGACAATATTAAATATGTGCCGTCAGCACTGAAGCACCAATAAACAATTCTTGCAGATCATATATTAAAAATTACTTTAATCTTGTATGAAAAATGTATTTCACATGTAAAATACATTTTTGGAGTGTGGCTATCAAAATGTACATCACATTGCGCCACACTCGAAGTCATAACATAATAAGTATTAATAAAATTATAATAACCTTATCAACCCTGTCAGTTTGAATGCCATATTTTCCACCAAAGCCAGCACTGTGGTCTGTTTGTGAGCTGTGCTTCTGGCTATCAAAATGTACATCACATTGAGCCACACTCGAAGTCATAACATAATAAGTATTAATAAAATTATAATAACCTTATCAACTCTGTCAGTTTGAATGCCATATTTTCCACCAAAGCCAGCACTGTGGTCTGTTTGTGAGCTGTGCTTCTCTACTTTTCCTATGTAGTCATGACCCAGGGCAGATTTGTCCATACGATCTTGCTCTACGCCAAATTTGCCTCCATAACTAAAAGAAAATACATTTTTGAGATTTGGAACATAGAAGAAAAATTAACTCACAAAAAATAGCATAGAGGTGAAACATAATGGAAACTTTGGTTAGCAAATTCAAATTTAGAATAAAAACAAAAGGAAGCCATTGAAATATTTGGGAAGTGTCATCACCGAGAATGTAATAGAATCGAACAAAATAATAATTGGTAGGTAACTTTTAAAAAGTATCATAAAAAAATAAACATCTTAAAATACAAAATTATTTATAAAAAACTTGACATTAAAAATTGTCTATTTTAATTGCTTATAAAGAAAAAATAGGAAAATTGTAGGATATTTACAATTATTTATAATGGCAAAATTATCCACAAGGAGAGCAAAATCTATTCTTATTTTATAGAAGTACAAAAAAATAGGTATATCCGTAAAATGATAATATTATTATGGTTAATAATTGAGGTCATGTTTGTTTTGAATTAAGTGTTGAGCGGTATAATATAGATGGAAATAACAACTAATATTCGGTACTTACCCGTATGAAGATTGCGGGCCATCTTCAGCTTCTTTTTTCTTGCTTTTATCATTTTTGTCAATTGCATCCTCTCTAAGTTGTTTCATACTAGAAAATAATTGCATTTTTTAGATTATCTCCAACAGAGTATTACATAATAATATATTATACTTTGATCATGCATAACACAAGGATCTACAAAAGCTCGGATGTTTAAAGGAATTAATAAGAAATATCTCGACTACCCAATGTAAAACAGATTGCGTACAAGAAATTATGTTATAGTAATTATTGTTAAAAAATATATGCATGTAAACTCACTCTAATGATGCTCCAGTCCTTCCTGAACCATCCACTGTTTTGGAACCCCATCTCTGCTCTTGTTCTGTCACATCGTTGATGAAATCTGGATCAGTTTCCCAATCATCGTCGTTGGACTGGGCAGGAAGATTCGCAACTGTATGGCCGGCACTCGCTTTCCACATCTTAAAACACAAACGAAACTATAAACAAATCACTCAAAACGACAATCACACCCTCAATGATGCGGTTTGCGTGTACCGCTTTATCACGATCAAATTACAAGCTATTATAAACCCGATTTATACGGGATAACAACAAATGACTCACTTGGGCTCGTCGCCGATTCTTATCGCAAAAGATATGAAAATAAAACAAAAAGCATGGTTAAAAATACACGAATACATAAAATGCACAATTGTTATTAGTTTACCTTTATGGTATATATTAGAATTGGTGCGGTTAATCGTGAAAACTCGATTTTATTTGTATCAACACACTGAAACACGACCACCGCAAAGTTTTGACAGGAGAACTGCGTCAGATGGAGTGAGAGAGATGCCAAAGTTGACACGCCTCATCGTGGCTGTTGAGTGTGCATTTTAGCGGTCAGTAAAAAATAAAAAAAATGTTATCGGTTCTTACTTCCTAACCCTAGCTACGTAATATTTTGGTGCTGCCGTTTCTGAAATTTTTTTTTAGAAGGCAAGGCGGACATTGGTTGTGAAATACGTCAATAGATGGCAGTAGAATTATATGGGTGATTGGAACACAAACCAAGTCCCGTCTATTCCGCAAGCAAGCATGTACGAAAATGGTATACCGCACGAACGGTTTGCACAAACGTTAAGGCGCCGTATCCTCGCTCGAAAAGAAGAAAATGGAGAGATATGTAATTACGAATGTTGGAGAGAGCGCGCTAATATTTAAAACGATGAAATTGAAGCGAAAGTTGTGAAAATGTTTGATAAAACACGACTCGTTTAGAAAAGAGCAAAACTCTCATGGGGGTTGTCTAAAACAACATTGAAAGAAACACTGTGAATTTTTTCATACACATAACTTGTAAAATAATAGAGATAGAGTGAAAATAAAAATTTTCGGAGCATACTTTGCGATTTTTTTCTATGGAGGAAATTTTATATAATTTGGGTTTTGGCGTGGGGAATGTGTAGATATTATCTTCAAAAATAACATATAATTTTTTAAAGCTTAAAAATTTCAGATGTTCAAGGGAGATAATATGCAAGAAATCGGTAAAAAATCGGGTAGCGGCGGCTTAATTTGCGGAAACTATTTTTTTTTTCAAGAAAGACAAACATTCCCTCGTTACGAATATCCTGACAATATTTGAAAATCTCCTACAATCACCACAGTAAGAAGAAAATGTTGCTTGCATCGTGATGGAGACTTAGATAGCCGAGAAATCGAATACGCGACGCCTGGGTGGGACTAAAACGCGATGCTACTCAGCCACCGCCCGGACGATTTATTACTCTAATTTGCAGATAATGCACAAATGGCTTGCATACATTTCAAACTTTTAATATCTTCACATCACAAGCTACATGCATGAAAAAAATCAAAGTGTTACTTTTAATGCTACTAGACATAAGTTTTGCTCTATTTTAAACGAGTCGTGTTTTATTAAACATTTTTACAAATTTCACTTAATTATTATCGATTTTAGTATTAGCGCGCTCCCTCTAAAATTCATATTTACATATCTCCCTTTCTTCTTTTTAAACGCTTAGGTACTATCAATTTACTTAAAATGGAACGCAACGATAATTACATTTATTTTTCAGTTTTATTAAATTATAATGCACAAGATCCCTTTCAATCTTACATCAGTTTTTTTCAATCGTTCCAAAATGTAAACATTTTTTTAGTAATGTGGTGAATTTATCACTTTTTTTGCAATATTGTCTGCAATTTTTGCAAAAAAAAAATTTTTGTTGTCTGTATTTTATTGTTATAATTTTTTTTTTGGATTGATTAATCCAAAAATTTACGGTTAAAATATAAAATTATTAATAAAACTTGAGTGTTCTCGGTAAAAGTACTTATGTTCAGTCCACATAATTTAATTTCATCAACTGCTGCTTCCGCATTTCCTTCCTCCACAAAATGCTCCGGCATAAATTACAAATTACTAATTTATCCATCTAATAACTTTTTTGTTTTTTGTCGAAGTGCGCAGTTGCTCCTCTAGTCGTCTGGATTAATAGAGATCTTGGCACTTGTTGGACGTGAGATCTCAACCAAACGTACAGCTTCCTGTATTACCCCGTGTCACTAAAACACATTCCAATCAACGGGAATGACTTTAGATTACCGGCTATCAAGGAAACGGGTCTAATCTAGGATGCGAAGTGAAAAATGTCCGGAGGAAATGTCATTCAAGTTTTTTTTTCACGATATTCTAATAAAAATATGCTTTAAAAATGAGCCGAAGCAGGGGCGTAAAAATTGGTGAACAGAAAAATTAAATAAATATAAACTCCAACAAAGTAAAAAGGTTGAAACAGGTTTGCAAATAATGGGGCTTACTTATTTGGGTTCAGAGATGCGCGGCCCATTTCGGCCAGTTTCATACAAATCTTAAATTTGGATTTGAGATCAAAATACCCAACCAAACTGAAAAATTATGTTTGTAATCAAAAGGTATATCAAATAACCGGCACGGATATGAGCTACTTTATTTATTTTTGCTTTGAATTATAAGATATAGGCCATTTATGATATTAGTGTTTCATGATTTTAGAGACAACTTGGGAAATTATTTATGAGTAAATGAAAAACCATTTAACAAAATAATTTTAATATGTTTATTTTACAAATATAATGAAAATAAAATAAAAAAAATAAAACGTCGTAAAAAATGTATTTAAATGTATAAACGACAATTTTCTGTCCCGCCATAAATAAGTAATTTGTATTTTAAATTTACACCGATCCGACCCCTGGTCTAGAACACTCTTGAAGGGTGAAGGGCAGAAACATTTGGAAGGAAGAGGTACCTACACGTTGATTTTTTTAAAAAGATTTTGGACTACATCAATAATTAAATAGGGACGTAACGAAAATGTTCCGGGCTGTAGCATGCAGGGTGAAAATTGCACTGATGATACCTAGCTTCTGATGGGAGATACCACAAGAAGAAGAAAAAATTAAAGATTCGAAAATTTAATGAATTATTCCAACATTTCGTAAAAGACATGTCGGTAAAGAACATCAATACAAATATAGTCTTCATAAATAAAAAAAGGATTAGGTACCTATTTACCTAAGACTTTTACTTACCCAATTACCTAATATAAGTTTACTCCTGAGGGTACAATAATATGATAAATATGATAATATAATAATATGAATGATAATACCTTAACGATAATACCAATGAATAATAATAATTTAGATTTGTCAAAGAATTTATTTATAAAAATGCAAAAATTAGTCATTTTAAATACATGTAGGATTACGAAAGATCTTTAAAATATTTATATTGAGGGATCAGTAGGATTTATCGGTCCAGTTAGGAGTTCTACCGAGCCGAACCCTCTGATATGAAAATATCTGGAGTCGGTGAATTATTTTCCCATTTGGTCTCTGGTAGGTTGACATGATGTTCTTGTATTGTTTTGTGTTTATTATACTTATATAATACACTTGCATAGTGTGGATTGGTTAGATGATCGTTTGTGGAAAAGTGTGTGGAAGGGTTTAGTTTTTTCCTGTGGGGAAGATTTAACCCGGACATAAAGTCGAAAAAAATAAATATGTAATAATATGGATGATAATAGGTACTGTTGCCCTGGGGCGTTTGAAAAGAAAGTTACACCATTGATGAAAGCTCTCGACGGCGGCGAAGTGCTTTTATATAAATAGGTAATTCATTAGCCAGTTCTTCCGGTATGAGCGGAGAGTTTTTCTGAAAGATAAAAATGTCTTCCTGCCATAGCTTACTGATTTTCCTCTCTCCGCTTTGGTGTTTGAAATCCAAGAGATTCTTCTGCGGTTATAAATGTCATCATGAATCTCGGGGCGTTTAATGAACTCAGTTGGATATCAATAACTCAAAGGTGTGGGTGAAGGGGTGGGAGAAGGTGGAATAGATTGTAGTTGGGTGGTAGAAGATAGATTTCCGTGACATTAATTTTTGAGGTTGTGAAATGCAATTTCCGCATATAAAGAAATGTTGTAGGAACAACTATGATATCGAGTTTCATTTGTGTCAAATTTATAAGAATTTAAAATATATTTTTTTTAACATTAAAATGGCAATATCGTAGGCATTCAAATATATTTATGGGTAATAAAACAATTGCCTAAGTTGAGCTAGGTAACATTCATGTACCTAATCGTTGAAGTGCGTAAGATATAAATATTTATTGGCAACCTGTGGTGAATTCAGCAAAGTTTTAATGTTGTTTTCATACACCCTTGAGGTGATTGTATCAATAAATGGCACTAGGTTAAGTTGATCATTGATTAATTAGACAAAGTTGATTATTATTAACTTAGGAAACCCGGCGTTGCCCTGGCTTTATTCTAGTTTGATGCGGGTGGGAAAAGGGGATAGGGGACATGGGGGGTGGTTTTTAGAAATCTCAGATCTAGATTTTTTTATAAACAGAAAACAAAGCCAGAAAGTTTTATATAGAAGGCAGATTTTCAAACAAATCGTACTTTCTTGTAATGATTACCTACTACTTATCATAGAGCTGGTTTCGGTATTATAAACGGCCCGCGGGCCAATCCGACCGCCTTCCTATTTTATTCCGACAAGATAATAATGGATGTTACATTTTCATAGCTTAAATTTTCACAAATATAATACAAGTCGTAATTTTACGTAATGCAGAAATATGACATACATACATGAATCCATGTAATTTTACGTAACGCAGAAATATGACATACATACATCAATCCATGTAATTTTACGTAACGCAGAAATATGACATACATACATCAATCCATGTAATTTTACGTAACGCAGAAATATGACATACATACATCAATCCATGTAATTTTACGTAACGCAGAAATATGACATACATACATCGATCCATGTAATTTTACGTAACGCAGAAATATGACATACATACATCAATCCATGTAATTTTACGTAACGCAGAAATATGACATACATACGTCAATCCATGTAATAAATATCAGTAGGTAGGTACAATAAATAATTTTCATGTTACTTTGTAGTAAATTGATCGAAGAATTAGTGCGGCAAGCGGTGTGTTGCGTCCTCTCTACAGCTCAGTGATAAGGAAAGCCGAGCTCAGTATCAACACAAAGATGGCAGTGTTCAAAACGGTATATCGCCCGACGCTCACCTACGGCCACCAGATATGGATGCTAAGCGAACGAATGCGCTCTAGAGTCCAAGCTGCTGAAATGAGGTACTTGAGAGGAGTGGCAGGGGTTACGAAATGGGATCATATAAGAAACTCGACGATCCGAGATGATCTAAACATTGAACCACTGCTACTCTTCATAGAAAAATCGCATCTGAGGTGGCTTGGGCATATACTAAGAATGCCTGATGACCGAATTTTGAGGAAGATACTATGTGCGATTCCAGAGGGTAGACGTCCAGTGGGCCGCCCCAGACACAGTTGGGCGAGGCAACTCCAGAAACTGTGTGAGGAGAGGATGGGACTGCCATGGACGGAGGCCGAACAGTCAGCTCAAGACAGGGACGTATGGAGGAGCCTTGTCGATGCAATGGGTCCCCGACCCTAATAGGATAAGGGGACGAAGATGATGATGATGATGATGATGATGACTTTGTAGTCGCATTATCGTAGAAATTTTTGCAAAAGAATTCAACTACTTACTGTATACATTTTTTTAATTAATCTTTTTATTCCCGTCAAATAGACTATTACATGGACTTTCGTATATTTAGTACCATATGTTCATAAACATGAATGAGAAACAAAGCCAGAGTTATTAAAAATGTTGTCAGCCATCAACCAACGTTATTTTGCACAGCCAGAGTTTAACAATTTCACTATATAAATTAGCTCTATTCGATGACATAAAACATATTTAGGCCAGCTTATGTTGCAATATTGTTGAACCAAATTTAATCTTCAAAATTGGAGTATGTTTCCCAAATTTTGGATTCGTCTCAAAGACGTATTATATTGCGTCGTTGAAGAATTGTTTCAATAGTACGTACTGCCTTTTAACTGTCCTGGCAGCAATACGGAACGAACTTCAACAAAGGTTTGCATGGATATTCAACATCGAATTAAAAATTTTAAACAAACAAATTAAATCGCAAATACTAATTCTTCGTTCCGATAATTTTAATAAATTTAAAGAGAAACGGTAATCCAGGCATTCTCTGCAAATCTAAAATTTATTTTGGATTATTTCAATCGTGTGTGACTGAACTTCATAATTTGGAGACCAACTGTGGAATTATATTCGATATGACTCCTTACTAGCGACAATTATTATTCTATTTTACGAGAAGGTATCATAACTGTTCGAAATGTTATTCAATTTTATTGTGCTTTTTGATGAAATAGAGAGATATAATCAGATACGTACGGTCACCTCTCTCATCCAGTTTGAAATATCGAAGTATTCAAGGCTGGAGAGTAAGTGCAAACATTTATTTTTAGCTTGTATTCAACAAAGTACATACACAAATTTTCTTTGAACGGTCTCAATAAATTCTATTTCGGTAAAGTTAATGCTCTATTGTTATTGGATTTCAAATGTTTAAGAGCCAAATTCTGAGTGAGGAAGTTGAACAAGAAGTGTTGTTAACAGAATTTTATTGGTCCTAATATCTTTGAACAGTTTTCTAAATATCCCGAATAATCGTTCTGTGGCCTGCCTCTATTTGGGAGTCTATTCTTATACAGTGGTTGTGTGCGAATCAATTAGTACAATTTATTATTTCTCCCAAATTAGCAATATGTTTGGTCAGTTCTAAGCTAATAATAGCTTGGGACTAGCCTTTCTTAAATGATTATTTCAGGTGACAAACAATTTGATGAAGGTTTTCTTTGAATGTAGATGAACTCGGATTTTATTGTAAACTTTGAGATTACGAACACCGTGTATACGTAGATCGTCCAGTTGATTATTCAAACATCTCCAAATACTAAGTTTTGAAATAATGTGGAAAGTAATGTTCAAATTTACACCATAAATCAAATATTATTTACACGTTTCTGTGTTTTACATATTAAATATAACTTTGAGGAGCGAGTTATTTTTTGTCATCTACATCGTGGGAGTGAGTTATTTTTCAAGTTTTTCTTAATTTTGTAATCGATTTAATTAATTATCTCCTTACCTTTTTTTACCACACAAGTTAATTTCGGAGTTTTTTATTATTATATAATATAACCTTTTCTTATTGCATTGTAAATTTAATTGGACAAATTCAGTGGTTCTCAACATTTTACAAATAAAAAACCAATCGCGCCCCACCTGTAGTAAAATTCAAATTTCATAATGCCAGAGCTTAACATTATAATATAGAAACACTCTTCTTCTAAATGTCCAATGTTCTGTAAAAATTTCGAGTCAATTCATTAATTACTTTCCGAAATATGAGGACACAAACACATCGAACCTAAATTTTTATAAAGATACGTAACAATTTTTGTTGGAATACGAAAAAATCTTCGACAAATATATTTGTATTATCTATAAATCATAATTTAATCGAAATTACAAACATGGACAGAAAAAAACTGAATAAAGTCGTACGGCCGCACGTATGGGGCACGTATGACGGCCTCAGGGGTCCCGAGGCAAGACTCTCGACTCACAATCCGAAGGTCGCGGGTTCGAACCCGGCGTGCGCAAATGAATTTTATTTGATTAATTTGTGTTATTTCACAATTTATTCATTTAAAATAATATATAGTATATTTGCGGCACGTTCCAGAGTGGAAGATACTATCAGTATCGCCCTGGTGTAAGACCACCGTTCAGAATTGAAACGTTGCTTGAAATGGCTTTAGCCGTGTTTAGTGACCAGATCTGAATAGCCAGGTACTTCCCCACCTTCCTCCTCCCTATCTCCTTCCCCTCCCCACTACCTTCAGCCTCACAACATACCCCAATTGGGGATGCCATAGTCTCACTGGCTCCAGACGGGAGCAGTTGGGACTCTTGTGCGGTATTTCATATAAAAAAAAAAAAAAAAAACGTATCTGGATCGTCCGAGTGCCGCCGCTTACGTGCGGCGATACTCCTCAAAGTGTTAAAAATACCGGAAGGCAAACGGTCCGATACATTAGTGTGACATTTTTAAATATAGGTACTACTACATTTTTACAGAAAACATCAACCTTTTGTTTAGTTCACTACAAGTTTTTCTGCATTAGAATTGATTTGGTAATGTTTATAAGTATTTTGAGTATTCGATAGAGGGCACACTTTTATATATAACTGCAAACTCAACTCAAACTTCAACAGGACGATCGATAATTACAATTCTTTGAAACCAACAATGTTTCTACTAGGCATAAGTACACAGAAGTTCCTTTAAACCGTATCTCACATTATTATGAACTAATCACGACTGAGTGTAACCTGCTTACAAAAATGGTAAAAACTTAATTTGACTGAAAAGAGTGATGATTCAACAGACACCTATTCCAAATTCGCCAATAGCTTCCTCTCAGCTCTGAGCGATATCTCATCTATATTTAGCCCGAATGGAGTCCGGCGCAGCGCATTTATGTTGGATTTTCGCAATGGCCGCTCGTGTTTATGTTATTATATTATATTGGAGATATTTATTAGATACTGACCATCGTCTCGCGGTATTCCTGTAATTCGCGTTAGTTCACTGCAACGTCGTTAATGGTCTAAATATGGTCGAAAAGCTTCGCGAATTTTCCGACGCTTAGTTCGGAGTTTTCAGCTGTTTATGTTAAAAGCTATTAATACGGAGAGCATCTGCTTGTAATGGCGAACGTAGGTAAAGAAATGTTACACGAATTCATTATTAGTATCCATCGACCACTTGTAGTTTTAATTTCGTGTTTCGTTACCGTCGAAATGTTTCAATGTGGATCTCTTCCGTATTTTTACTAAAAGCATGGTCATTTTTGATCTGAGTGCTTTGATGTTTTTTTTTTTTTTATTTTGGACAAACTTGTCTATTTATTTAGAAGGCTTGGAAGCGGTTTTTTTCAGATGGAAATAAATGGAAGAGGGCGAGGAGAGTCCATAATGGAGAAATATAGGATCAACAGATATTGACCTGATTAAATTGTCAAAGGTATTGATTTTGTGAAAGGTAGTGATCTTGCAAAGGTATTGATTTTACTGAGTTTTTTTTCCGTCTTTGAACCCAGAGCCTATCATAAGTTCAATCAGCATCAATAATTCTATCACGCAAGTTTCACTTTGCCACTTTAATAAACACGCATAAATTATTGATTACCTGCTCATCGAATGTAAAATGTATTAAAATTAGTGTCGAGTACGTCATGCAAGAGTCACTTCAAATGTCCCATACAAAAACGTAAAATGTCACAAAATGTATTTGTACCAACTCTTTTTCTTTGAATTACTACAAATAATGTCATGTCACGTATGGGACAAATGTATGAGGTGGTTGGTGAATTGAACATGTCATGTCACATATAGTATGGGGCAAATGTTTGAGGTGGTGAGGTGTGAGTTTGTTCGTGCATTGTATGACATTTTTGTATTATTATTTTGTATTGTGAGCTGGGAGATGGCGAGGTGAAATTTTTTTTGTTTAAATATTTTTTATTGTAAATTATTGTTTTGTGAATACCGCACAAGAGTCCCAACTGCTCCTAAGTGAGGGAGGTTGAGGGAGAGTTGAAATGAGGTGGAGGGGGTGGCTGAGAAGGGTGATCAGAGGGTTGGGTGGAGGGGGGGGGGTTTGAGAGGGGATGGGAGGGTAAGAGTTTTTATATCCATTTTTCGTATTTATGGGTACCGCCGCCCCGGGAACCATTTATTAGAAAATCAACTCCTCTGCCATAGGTCACCCCAAGTAGTTCGCTACGTTTGGTGACTTAGCAGGGGTGCCTGGGTTCATGGGGGGAGGTTTATCCAGGTCTTGACGGCGGATGCGTCTGCCCACCAGCTGCACGACAGGCCGGATCTGAGAAGAGTGGTTGAGGGAGTCCCTTTGACTTCTCCAGCCTTACTCTCTCGGAACATCGCCTTGCACCGCTGGAGGGATGGATTAATACGACTACAGCATCCCCAAACAATGGGAGTTATTTTCTTATGTGGAGCTAATGTAAAAAAACACATTCTCTGAAGTTCTCTAGTCAACCCCCCCCCCCCCCCTTCTTCCCCTAAGCGAAAATATTGTCATACCTCATTTCAGTATTTGAGTACCTCATACAAACTCTTCCTGATGTCGTGTCCTACCCAACACTAATTACAATAAAACACCAACAACAAGTAAACTTATTCTAAAGATATACAACATCTCGAAACCTGAAAGGCTATTCCCTAAAATTTGTGATAAGAGATCGTTCTCCCGCGAGAAGTGCTGTCAGATTAGTGTGATTTTCTACAGCTGTTAAATGAATAAATAATTATGCATACTTGCAGGAATTCATGTTTAAAACGACCCAAACTAAATTACGTGACAGCTCACAGCTGAAATTTTGACATCGGCCGATAGAAAAAGCAAATAACAGCCGTAGAAAATCATACAAATCTGACAGCACTTCTCGCGGGAGAACGATCTCTTATCACAAATTTTAGGGAATAGCCTTTCTGGTCCAAGCCAACGAAAAATTGGCATATATACGTATGTTAAATTATTAATCGATTGAAATGACAATAATTGATAAAACGAAATCTTAAGCATGCAGAAAGGGGGCGTGGGTCTTCCAGATGCCTCCAACTCCAAATTTAATCTAATTCCTCCTTCAAGTAAAAAGGCACACAGTCAAAACAGAACTCAACCCGTTCACCTTCTTATATCGATGATGCGATCTCTCCGTTCAGCATCGCTACATTGATAGTTGCCGCTTCGATATATTTAGACGGTCCAGCCAAGCTTTTCGCTGGGAGGGGGCGTCATCATTCGGCGTCCTTTCAAAGACGTCTCGCAGTCGCGAACGTAAGCTCAAATAGCATACCTTTTACCACGCTGTGCTCCTGGTATCTCTAACCAATAATAAGGTGTCAAAAGCTCCCTAAACGTCAAACGAACTGTCAAAATCAGTGTAAAAGTAGTGTACCAAGCTGTAAAAATACAGCAAATCAATCGAGTTTATTAATAAACGGCGAAAAGCATCTGTGCTTTTTTGTGAGTTGTGGATTTATGTAATAAGCTTTGTGATCGTTTTTGTGAAGTGTTATTTAAAAGTTCTGAAGAAATTGTGTTGTTAAAAACATTCTTAAGCTCCATTTGGCAAGAAAATTTGTTGACGAAAGTTTGCAGAAAATAAGGTACGTAATTATTTTCAGCGTTAATAATAATAATAACGTTACATTTGTATAGCGCAGTTTTGTGTCATTTCACTTTAAGTGCGCTTAGTTTAAAAATTTTTAAAAATAAAATAAAATAATAATCCTACAGTCCTTCTTACGAGTCCATTACAAAATATTAATAAAACAATATGAAATAAAGAATGTACAGTGTTTACAAAACAATGCAAGAGAACAAATTTTAACAAAAACAATGCTGTCAAAGCACACACAGAACAATAATAATAAACAATAACGGTGCTATTGTAACACAGATCAAAACAAGAACTTTAAAACTAAAATATAATATACTAACAGAAGGCAGTTTGCAATCAGAAATGAGAAATATTCTGACATTATATTCGGACATTAAACATAAAAATACAATTAGGAGGAAACCGAAACCAAACAATTACCGGAAACTTCAGAACATGGTTAGGTATTACGTGTATTGAAAATATGTATGGAATCATGAATGGTATGATTTTTTAAATAATTTTGTTTTTAAAGCCCGTTTAAATTCAGCCAAATTCTGGATATTAGTAAGAGCTGAGGGAAGTTTTAAGTTTATTCCAAATGAGAGGGCCAGTTACACGAAAAGAGAGATCATAGTAAACGGATCGATTTGACCTAGAAAGTTCGGTGATCTTGCAATGATTTGATTTGATTAAATTCTTGATTTTGATTAAATGATTAGTAACATCCAGATCTGCTGACCTTAGAGTAAGCTGTCTCTCGCTTAGGTTTTGTCGGACACATAGTTACGATATATAGGCTGGCGCCATTCCTTGCAATGCTTTGAAGGTCATTAAGCAGATTTTGAACTCTATTCTTTCAGGACATCGAAGCCAATGAAGACGATCCCTTAGAAGCGGGGTTAGCTATTAACTTGTTAAATTTTGTCTTGTTTTCGCTGCTGAAAGCTGCATTGGTTGCATTAATAATGAGTCAGAAAGTACAGACACCGTGACAAATTTTAGTAGTTTTCTGGGAAGAGCGTTATTTATGTTGGTATGTAGAAGTTTACAAATTGTTTGAGACATGGGAAATTCTCTGCCGTTGCCAAAACCGTTACTTCTTCTTTTTGCGAACGAACGAAGAAAGCTTTGGGGGCAATGTCAATAAGATACCGAATTGTGACTCGGATAAAATGTGTCACGTGTCACATACCTAGGTTAACGTAAACACAAATTAAAGGCGCGCTATCTAAGGCTGCAATTTCAAGATATTCTCAAACTCGTGGGTTGTGGGAAGTTTTTAAAGAATTTGATGTCGTAGATTTTTTAACAAATATATGGAAAATTTTCCATATAACCCATCTTTTTTATGTGAATACCGCACAAGAGTCCCAACTGCTCCCAATCGCCTGAAGCCAGTGAGAATATTGCATCCCCAATTGGGGTATGTTGTGAGTTATGAGGCTGAAGGTAGTGAGGAGCCATTTCTAAGCCATTTCAGCAACGTTTCAATTCTGAATGTTGGTCTTACACGCCAAACACGCGCCCAACATTTGTACACGGTTGACATTAGTCACACGAGAACGGGTCGTTTCTACGACTCGTTCTTGAGTTCAACTGCTCGGCTGTGAAACGATTTGCCGGCCTCTGTGTTTCCTCCCTCCTACAACATGGGTCTCTTCAAGACCCATGTTCACTCCTTCCTCTCTTTCAAAAACACCCTCCACACAGCATCTTCAAAGATGACATAGGCCTTGAGAGAAATTATTTTCCTCAGGGCCTCCTGTGGGGAGTTAATGTAAAAAAAGGGCGATACAGAGAGAATCTTTTACTCTGGAACGTGAAAATATACATCTTATTTTTTAAACTTTTTAATTGTGAAAAAACACAAATAAATTAAATAAAACGTACTTTTGCACGCCGGAATCTGAACTCTCTACCTTCGGATCGCTGTTCGAGAGCCTTACCCCTCGACCACGGAGGCCGTCAAACTTACCCGTAACAGCATGCAAACATTCAGCGTTATGAAATTTTTTATCAAATTTAATCAAAATAATTGTTTTGCGCTTCTTGATAATAAAAAGGTTATTTGTATACTTTTTTATTTATTTTTTTTTATTTATTTATTTTAAACACTTTACAAAATATATGACAAAAAGTTCCGATAAACTGCTTTTAAGCAGTTTGGCTAACTTGTAATGTATACTTATATTGTATACTTGTAATGTACACTTGTATTGTATACTATTCCTCCAGGATTGTAGGTTTCATTCCTACTTAATATTGCGTACACTTCACATCGCACATCGCCATTCCATTTCATCGAAATGTTAATTTCATAATAACAATGAAACGAATTTCAGCATTTGAAATTTAAGCAAAGAATGGTCATACTTTGGATCACGAAATATTGTTTATGTTTTTCTTTATCACGTGGTCAATACACTACAAGTTTTGTAAACCATTGCTTTATTGTACAATGTATTTTGACTTTAAGGTTTTATGGAATACTAGATATTTGTTATGGTATATACCTAGGAACATTCTATTGATTAACGACAATGAAATGTGATACCTAAACGTAAAATTCCTTTACCGGCGAGTAACTGGAATTTTCAACAAGTATTTTGTTTCCAGTAGTTTGGGCCGTGTGGGTAGCCGTTGTAAACATGCTGAGAGCATTTTTTGTGATGTACCTACTGTGAGAATTATTTAAAGATTCACCACCATTGTAAAATAATGCACAAGATTGGAGTACACGGCGGTATGGTACGTCGTTTTCCACAATGAGTTAAATAGAAATCAATACTTACTCTATACATGGATAATAGTATGCAAGAATTGAAAGAGATGGGATTGGGCGCGAAATTGAGTAATCTGGAAGTATGTTGCCTGTTGTGTGCTGAGGATGCGGTGCTGATTTCTAACAGTATGGAAGATCTACAGTCGCTCGCGTCTAGGATGAACGAAGTAGGTATGTGTGAAGAATGAGTGAATGATGAATGTAAGTAAGTCTAAAGTAATGGTATTTGAAAGAGAGAGTACGAAAACAATATGCAACATGTTATGTATTTGGGAAGTATGTTTACGAGAGATGGGAAGATTGATAGAGATATCGAAATAAGGGTAAATGCCGGTAATTCCATTAATGGAGGACTGAACGCCGTTGGCGCCAACAAAAAAACTGTCAAAAGAAGCGAAGCTAGCCGTTCTTAATGGAGTGCTGATACCTACCCTGATGTATGGCAGTGAGGCATGGAACTGGCAGAGAAAGGATAAAAGTAGACTGAATACTGTAGAAATGATATCCTTGAGACGTATGTGTGGTAAAACCATGTATGAACGTGTGTGAAAATCCGCAAAGAATGCAAGGCTGATGTAAGCGTAGTGAATAAGATTAAGAAAGGGACGCTCAGATGGTTTGGGCATCTAGAGCGAATGAATTAGGAAAGGAGTGTAAGGAGAATATATGACGCAAATGTGAATGGTAGACGAAGTCGGAGACGCCCGAGGAAGACATGGCACGACCAAGTGAATCAGATACTTGAGTCGGGCGATGTCAAGAGTCAGAATAATAGAAGAGCATATATGAGACGATGTATGAATGTGAACGAAGCAAGGAGTGATGGTTAGTTAGTTATTTTGCAAAAACGGTAAAGAAAATTACAAAAAATATTGTTTGGCATAATAAATATATGAGGTTATAGGTTACATAGGCTAACACGTAGGTACACTATATACAGTTAAAAATTACATAATTGTTCGTGCTTAATTTCAATATAGGTCATACGGAAAATATTCACATTTTCTGTGAGGCAGAGAGTGGTTATGTAGGTATTATATATTTTTAAATGATTTTTTTTAAATCATCGACGCTAAATCCCTTGCAGAGACCTACCCCCTTCTAGGGAATACTTTCACTCTGCTGGTTTCCTGTCATCTTCGTTCAACTCAATTCCTGTCATCATGAAAATTCACAAGGACCTGCCAATACATCGTAATAGTCACTTGTATGTTTAGGTATAAAAAAACGACAGTTGATTTGCATATTAAAAAAATATTTAGGATTTTTTATGACGATTATTTTATATTATTTTTTACGAGCACCGCGCTAGAATCCAAACTGCTTGGATCCAGTGAGATTATGGCATCCCCAGTTGGGGTATGTTATGGGGCTGAAGGTTGTGGGGAGGTGAAGCAGAGGGAGAAAAGGAAGATAAAAAATACCTGGCTATTCAGACCTGGTCACCAAACATGGCTAATGCCATTTCAAGCAACGCTTTAATTCTGAACGGTGGTGGCGATGCTGAGAGTGCCGCAAAAAACCTTATATTATTTTTTTTTTATTAAATTTCGTACTGTTTTTTAGTGGTGTATCGAAGTTATGTCATAATCGCTCATAGAGGATCCATCTTGTATTTTCTATCTCAATGGATAACGCCACACATATTCGTCATGCCATCTTCCGACAATATCTACAATGCACATTGCAGATTGAAGCCACTGGCTTTTTATGTGAGAATGCATGAGAGATTTCTAAATATGTACACTCTACAGTCGTATTTATAGAACATTGTGTCATTAACAAAATACGAAAATTTTTAATCAAAATTCTACTTGCGGACCTCCCGTCTACATTGTTAATCACTTAAGCACATTTTAAACGTACCAGAAAAGTGTCCAGAATGCTGGATGAAAAAATGCTTTTAAAAAAATCTAAAATTTGAGTACATGCATGTAGTAGGTACCTAGATGCAGTATGTGCGAGTACTTGCTTAATTAAAATGTCATCTATTAAGTCAAATTGGTAGTTTAACACTGACAATATATCGGAATCATCAAATGTTTTAAAAAATGTGATTTTATCAGCACTGTGGCAAAATAGGCTTAACATTAAGGCAAACTGTATATTATCTGCTCTAGCATTTACAAAATAGTCAAAATTAATAATATATCGTTCAGTTGATTAGTTATTCGTCTCCAAATACTAAGTTTTGAGATAATGAGGAAAGCAATATTCGAATGCTCACCATAAATCAAATATTATTCACAAGTGTCTGTATTTCATATATTAAATATACTGTTAAATAACACCGGGAAGCATAACGGTCCGCTACATAAGTATCTATGACATTTTGAAATTTCCTACTAGTAACTCAGAAAATAAAAATTTTTTGAAGAAGAAGATAACACTTATAATCTAAATGAAAATATGAAAGAAAATAAGACACAGAAAAACAGAAAAAAACAATGGTCGCAACTGGGACAAAGTTATAAAAAGATCTAAGGACGGGTTGTTTCAAAAAAATTCACGGATTTATCAAATATTTGAAGTTAATTTTCACGTTCTGTGTAAGTTCTATACAAGTTCTGTGATAATTTCAATATTATGATATTATCATAGAACTTGAATAGAACTTACACAGAACGTGAAAAGTAACTTCAAATCTTTGATAAATCCGTGATTTTTTTTGAAACAACCCGTCCTTAGACGATCGTATTGATCGTCTCCATAGAAGTCATGGAAAGTAAGAAAGAGATGGTAAGGACCAATGAAGAACTTGGTTGACCAGATATGGTCAGAAAACATAGCTTAAGAAATTTAAAATCGTTAAAATTCTAAATGGTGATAGCATCTCTACCCCAATATAGGTCACCCCAAGTGGTTCGCTACGTTTGGTGATTTAGCAGGGGTGCCCGGGTTCATGGGGTGAGGTTTGTCTAGGTCTTGGAGGCGGATGACTAGGACACACTGAACCCCAGATTCCTACCCACCCTTTAAACCCTTTTCCTTCCCAGAACTCGCCTCTCCTCCTTTTCCTAAAAAAAAACCCTCCACACAGCATCCCCAAAGATGACATTATTTTCCTCAGGGCCTCCTGTGTGGAGCTCATGTAAAAAAAAATCTCTGGAAAAATACAATAATCTTCTGTTCTGGAATACTGTAAAATGGTCACCCTTCAAAACGCCGACTTCCACGAAAATTGCTGAGCCTTCAAGATCGTTATTATAACATCCAATACCCACGCGCAGATCTTTGAAAAACTACGAAGAATGTCTTATGTATATTTTATTTTTTTTGTTGTATTATGGAAACTGTGGAATGTAAAAAACGTGTCACCTCTCCAACCATTTAAATTCCTTTTAGCACATGGTATTATAAAAAATACGATTAGTTTGCTAATTTTCCGATTAGAATACAAATAACCTCGTCTAATAATCGAATGGCGAAATGGTCAATATTATAATGGTCACCGTATGACAGCTTTTACCATTTCTTTTACACGACGGCACAGTAAAAGCCTCACTATTTCTGAAAAGTTTTTTTGAAGGTATTTATAATCCACGGTGGGAGTATCACCAACATTTTTTTTTAATATGTACAACTAGAAACTACTTGAGTGTTTAATAAATGTAATAAGAAACTTTTTGATTTTAAAAAATAAATAATTTGTCGGAAAACATCAGAAGGTAGGTACTGATATCAAATATAAAAAGTCACATGAAGTCAACATAAAGTCGGAAAATAAATAAAATACTAGACAAATAAAAATTCATATTCCTAGTTTTTTCTGCAACATCGCACCCAAAAGAAAAATGCGTGTGCGAATAGTGACGTTATTACAAGGTGACCGGACAGCTTGGAATGAAACCATCTCAGATAAGTCATTTAGAGTGATAAAAAAATATATATAAAAAATGGTTAAGTAGGTTACGTTAGGTTAGGGTTATCGGCTAATTAATTTTTTTTTTCATAGCTTTTAATGACTTTTCAAGGAGGTGTTGAGTTGACTTTATTCTCAGTTGGCATGGAACCGTTATTACAAACCTTCGTCTATTCGACGACGCCCTTGCTTGAACATTCTACGCACGTTAATGCACTAAAAAGGTACCGATCTAATACTAGATGAAAAATTAGATTACAAAAAGTTTTAAAACTGTCTGTCAAAATTAACTTTGAAAAATTCGTCAATATTTGTGATTCGATTGAGTTAATTCGACGAGGGTATGTAATCTAGGGTTAAAAGTGCGAGTATGTGCAATTTGTATATATTATTAATTAGATTAATAGATAATAAAAAAATCATCCGTCAAAGCATTGAAAAAATCGACAATATTATTTGTGTTTTAATGGAGTCGATTCGGCGAAGATTTGTTATCTAGGATTAAGGGGGTATTTCACCATCCTCCTCATAGATTATTCATAAGGTAGCGTACATTTAAGATTGATTATACAGGATTTATTTGTTTAAAAAGCCTGATTTTACTAGTGGGCACTTGTAATATTTCAAAATTATTACAAAAATTATTGAAAACAGTTATTTCAGTTGTGTCTTCTAACTCCCGTTCTCTGATAGAACTACTTCCCGGTTCTATGATTTGCTTAGAATTTAAAAAAAAATGAATCTGTTCGTTTGAACACATTCAACCAAGTCAAAAAGTATTTTTATTGGTATACAATATACTATTTAACAGATTTTTTTTTTAAATACCATTTATGTCATTTTTAAATCAAATTTTAAACCGGAAATATGTCATTTTTAAATCAAATTTTAGACTCTTTTTCATAAAAATTATAATTTGATTTCGAAAGACTGTTCTTTTATCTAGTAAAAATATTTTTTTAATTTTGAGAAAATATATTTTATTTTTAGTACAATAAGGCTTTACCGTAGGTCGTTGGCAGATTTGTTAAATTTTCAATTTATTTGTATTATACAACATACATTTCAAATTATATAATCGTGCAGTAAAATAAATCAATACAATTTTTGGGGAAGTTGCTTTTCAGAATATTAATTTTAGTTCAAATAAAATCATAAAAAAAGATCCTTGTTTTGTGACGTGAATACTTAAGTTTGTCTATTTATTTACGGTCTTACAAACTAATATTTAAAAAAAAATACATTCTTGGATTACTCAGGCAATATTAAAAAAAATATAAATACTTATGATCAACAAAATAATTACAAAAATACATAATTTTAATTGTTATTTCATCACGAGTTTGAGCGTTTTTTGATGTGGGTATTTATCAAAGCAAATTTGGAATGAAATAAAATGGATATTGAGTATGTTAAAATGATGGTACGTAGAATAATTAATCTTTCTCATCGGAACCGCCCATGTACCGTTGCAAGGGTACGATCGCAAGATCATCGACGAAATTTAAATTCTCGGCCGCTGGTTAGCGCTGTTTACCGGTAAGATAAGTTATCCTTGGTTCGAGTCCCAGCCTAGCGACCGTTGCCTTTTAATATGTCGGTGTCTTGTTCTTTTTCATATTTAGTTAAGATTTATTAGTATTATCTTCATCTTCAAAGTTACAATATTATATCGTCTAAAAAATGTTGCCATCTTTATTGAGCCCACCAGTATTTTCACCAAAATCTGATACATTCATAAATTTTCCATTATTATTATTATCGTCACGACTAGAATAAATTTATCTTTCTTTTACCGGTTCAACATGTACCAACAGCGAGCCGGTGTCACTTTTATTAAATTGTATCAAAATATCAATAAAGTTGTAAGTTTATTGCGTTTGTTAACGAGCCAAATGAACTTTTGATTGTCGCGTGGCCATTTTCTATTGTTGACTCTAATTCCCATAATATGTTTATGGCTTTAAATAAATTCGTTTCGCCTGTTAAATGCCTTATTATTGGTTTGATGATTCCACCACGTGTTTTAAAGTCATTGATAAATAAATAATGATTTTGGTCTTTGTGATGGTTGTTCTTTAAATTATGAGTTTTTAGTGTTTTACCCAACTCACCCTACCCAAGTCTGATGCCAAAAACAGATATGTTTAAGATGGAAAAAACTTATTCATTTCTTTTTCCTATACAATACCATTTCCTATAGAAACATAAGTACTTACCACTTACCACCTACCTATTAGAGGAAATGTAATAATATTATTCTTAACTTAATACATCTATATTTTTACTTTATTTATCTATATACTGTACATCTAATTTTAGCAACGGCTATATTAGTCAATTTCATTAACTTCAATCTTATAAGTTTTATTTATTATTCAAAAAAAAAAAAAATCTTTTCTTTATCTTGTAATGTAATGGCACGACTCCCCAATTTAAACACGAGAAATGTTTTTCTCTTTTAAATTGGGTAGTTTTATTAACAAAAAAATACTTTACTGTAATTAGTTTTTAAGAACCACATGTTTTATTTTTTATGTAAATCTGTATGTATTTCAAATAATAAAAAAAAAATCTTTTTCCTTTAATATTAAAACTTTTTCTTTTCTTTTCACTTAAATATTAAATGCCTTATTGATAAGCTGATTCCACCACGTGTTTTAGAGTCATTGATAAATAAATAATGATTTTGGTATTTGTGATGGTTGTTCTTTAAATTATGAGTTTTGAGTGTTTTACCCAACTCACCCTACCCAAGTCTGATGCCAAAAACTATGTTTAAAATGGAAAAAAACTTATTCATTTCTTTTTACGGTAATAGATTGTAGGTACCTATTATGTATGTTTTTTTTACATTAACTCCACACAGGAGGTCCTGAGGCAAATAATTCTCCTCAGGGTCTATTTCATCTTTGGGGATGCTGAGTGGAGGGTCTTTTATAGGGAAGGAAGGAGATGAAGTTCTGGGAAGGAAAAGGTATGAGGGGTGGGTAGGAATTTGGGGGTCAGTGTGTCCAGTAGTGACGGATGTTTAAACTCCCACTGCGTTGCAAGGCGGTGTTGGCTGGAGAAGTCGGAGTGACTCTCTCAACCACTCTCTCCCGATCCGGCCTGCCATGCAGCTGGTGGGCAAACGCATCCGCCGCCAAGACCCGCACAAACCTCACCCCGTGAACCCGAGCACCCCTGCTAAGTCACCAAACGCAGCAAACCACTTGGGATTACCTATGGCAGAGGTTATCCCAAGTGAGTTATCCAATAAATGACTCCCGCCAAAAGTGATAAGCCGCTTGCTAGTTTCATTCCACTCGTAATATTTTCTTCTTTTTGACATTCTAAAAAATACAGTATATTGAAAGTATGAAAAAATCTTTGCCACCATTATATCGGTTCAAAAATTGAGCCAGGATACGGTCTATTCATCGCAACCAGGCGTTATTTCAAAAAGTGCTTGGTTTAAAAAACAAACGAAACGGCTATCCGATTATACTTTACAATACATGACAACAGTAATAAATAAACAATTTTCATTTAAAAAATGCAAACAACATAATGAATAGATAATATAATATTTATGTGTAAAAGTTCACACCAATTTTGTATCCGGAGCTCCGACGACATACTTTATTTGTCACAATCCGATGAAAGTTGCGAAGACATTTGAAACTTTGTGTAGAGAAAATTCAAGACGGTATATTGCTTGTTTTTTTGTGACCTTGGATTATTAAAACGATTAGTTTCCTAAATAATTAAGTGATCTCACCCTTCCCCCATCGAGTTATAAAATCGTGTAAGAAATAAGTAAAAGTTAGTCAGGTGACTGGATACATTTTTCAGCAATTTTTTTTTCAATTCGTTATTCTTAATACTTTCCTGATGTTGTGAAAACTGCGAACATAACCAAGACTCCTTCACTCTGTGAACTCACTGTGTGACTGAACGTTTGGCAAACCTCGGCGACCTGGCAAAAATATTATCGGCAGTTTAATGCGAACCGATAAACCTCGCTCCAGTAGTCACAAATTTGACCGACTGACACACACGATTGATCTCAAATGGACCATTTTCAGCTTGATTATGCAAATGGTCCTTCGTGAAATCACATATTCAAAATTGGTACCTTCCAACTTACCTACTTATTGTATTCTCATAGAGTTTACTTTAGATCTAAATTAAAATACAATGTTGTGTCCAGAGTACATTATTTATGACATTCAAACGTAGTTACTACATCTATTGTTGAATGAACGTTTTAAAAACCTACAGCGCATGACGGATGATGAGATAACCTGAAACATTTATGTTGAATTTACCTGAAAAGTTCAGGGAGAAGAAGCTGTGTAAATATCATTATGCCGGAGTTCACCGTTCGAGGGCTGTTTGTTCTGCTGTCTAGTCAAATATTGTATTGCAGATAGCAGAATTCTACAAATGAGGCTACCTGGCTATTTCTACGCTATTTCTACACTTTGGTCTTTGCTTGTTGATACCTATTTGGTTTCAGTGTTTCGTTACTATTAATTGGATTAAACGTACGTATTACCATATTATTATACTCGAATGAAATAAATAATTATTTACAAATGGGATTATTCTATCTGATATTTGGTCAAGAACTTTCATGATATCTCTAATAAAGGCTTACAAATGTTGGGATTTATAATATGGCTAACTAGAAATTTCAACAACATTTAAACTGTTTGATTTTGCATTCGTTAGAAGTTAATTTGAACACAGTTCTCCCGTCTGGAACCCACATTATAATATTCACATACAAGCTATTATTGGAACACAAAACAAACTCGTACGTTTTCTAAATTTCAAAATGGGAAATACAGCAATTGTATTGATGACCGGCGTGGTCTAGGTGTAAGGCTCTTGACACGCAAACCGAAGGTCGCGGGATCGAATCCCGGCGTGGGCAAATAAATTTTATTTGATTAATTTGTGTTATTTCACAATTAATTCATTAAAAATAATATATAGTATATTTGCGGCACGTTCCAGAGTGGAAGATACTCTCAATATCGCCCTGGTGTAAGACCACCAGTCAGAAATGAAATGTGGTTGAAATGGCTTTAGCCGTGTTTGGTGACCAGATCTGAATAGCCAGTTACTTCCCTGCCTTCCTCTTCCCTAAATTTTTCCCATCCCTACTACCTTCAGTCTTACAACAATAAATTATATTTGATTAATTTGTGTTATTTCACAAAAATTCATTAAAAATAATATATAGTATATTTTTGCGGCACGTTCCCTAGTGGAAGTACTCTTAGTATTATACCCTGGTGTAAACCACCATTCAGAATTTAAACGTTGCTTAAAAAGGCTTTAGCCGTGTTTTGTGACCAGATCTGAATAGGCAGTTACTTCACTGCCTTCCTCTTCCCCATCTTCTTTCCCTCCCCACTACCTTCAGTCTCACAACATACCCCAATTGGGGATGTCATAGTATCACTGGCTCCAGACGGGAGCAACTGAGACTCTTGTGAAGTATTCAAATAAAAATAAATTAAAATACTAAATCACTTTTTTTAAAAGATATGAATATGATTAAATTGAAAGCCAGATGAATTTTCACTAACTTGGTATTTCTATATAAAATATTAAATGATGTAGTTGATAGAATAGAAATGCCTGCTTCGATAATCTTTCGGATTCCACTATATAATATTAGAAGTCAGAAATTCTGGGAATAGATACCATATGTATTCCTCTTTTCCAGAATACTATGGACGGAAATAACTGTACCAAGTCAGTGTCATCTACAATTTGTCACTTAACAAATATAAAATGTTGTTACTGAGGCAGTTCATGGATGTACAATAAAAACTGTATAATTTTTACTAACCATTATTTGTAAATCCCCTAAAAAGGCATTAATAAATAAATAAAGAAAAAGTATTAAAATTTTGAAGTATGTAGGTACTGGATACGAATTGGTAAATCAAAAGTTTCGATTCAATCTAACAACTCAGCGGGTTCCCAGACATCTCATATGTAGGTAAAAACATAATAAAATGATGCCCGCTAGAAGTAATCGTTTTAGTCCGAATGTATTAATATAGCGACCGCAGAGAATAATCATGCGAGTCCTTGCAATATAATATTCCAGATTCCAGCTACTATATTCCTTAGTTTAATGGAGGTTCCGGGAACTTTAATAAGGCTTTTGACAAAATAATTTGAGTGTGAAATGTCAGGCTCTGTAAAGTCTACGTCGTGTTTTGGTCTACTGAAAAGGTCGCCTTTCGTTCAAGGGCGTTTTTTTCTTTGCACTTGAAGAAACTGAAAGATTATTCTATAAACTAAATAAGTTCTACGAAGACCTCCGTGAATAAGCTCTCGTGAGTCTGGACCCAGAATGTAAAAAATAAAAGATTATATTTGGGGTTTATCACATAGAAAAGAAAAATCTATATACCAGTTCGCATATCGTTCCTGAGTGAAAGATTCTCTCAGTATTATCACCCAGAATATACAGAACATAATTCTTAAAAACATAATTATAAATTGAAATAACACAATAAATCGTGGTTACAAACAAAATTTTTGTGTTATTTTATAATATGTCAAACCACAAATTTACTGCTTTCTACAAAAAAACAGAACATAATTCTTAACCCAAGCGCTGCTCGAAATGGCTTTAGCTATATTTAGCAACCATCTCTGATAATAATTAGTTAGCTATTCTCCTATCCCGCAACAATATACGCAATAGTGAGTCTACACGCTGTTTCAAAGATAATATAATATTTCTTCAAAATTCGCAAATTCACTTTGTGGCGTCATTATTAATTTAATGAAAACAAATAACTTTGTGTACACCACTATTAAATTAACAATATCAACATGTTTCGAAAACTATGTTTTCTTCGTCAGGATAATAAGTTAATAAAAAATAACAAAAGACAAACAAGTATAGACAAATTAGAACAAAGACAAAATATTTGAAAGGAGAGGTGATTAATTACTTAAAATATCGTAAAAAACAATTATATAAAATTAAATATAAAAATTATTTTATGATGGGTAAAAAATTTCATTTACATAATAAAAATTCTTTTAAAACAAAACAGGAATTATTATAAATATAAGTATTAATACGAAAATATATTTAAAAGATGGCTATTTTTAAAAAACGTTTGGTTATTAATAATATTTAATTTACTTTAAACACTTTTCCTAATTTCTAAAATTTCTAAATTATCTAATTGTATACTCGTTGTGTTAGTGAGTAAAATTTTTAAACCTTTATTAATATCAAAAGAATGACCTGTTTCTAAAATGTGGTTGGCAAATTCTGAATAATTATTATTATTTAAACATCTTAGATGTTCCTTAACTCTAATGTTAAAATTTCTAGAAGTCTTCCCAATATAAAAAAAGTTACAATCATTACAAATTAATTTATTAACCCCAGATTTGTTCAAAAAAACATCTTTGTAATAATAAAATAATAGAATATCTTTGAGTTGTGATAACCCTAGCGCTGTTCTTGCTCTCAGCTTTAAACTTTCTGAAATAGTTTTAATTTATACGTAGGTACACACTCAAAACAAAGCTTCCTTTATTTTATACAGTTTTAACACAAGGACAATGTGCAACATGCATTGTCTCCACAAAGAAAAGCTAATACATTTTAACGAGCTGGTAATAGTTTTTGGTGTGAGGATTTAGTGCTTGAGCTAGGGCCCATAACAATCTTATGTTTAACAAATGTTGTTTATGTTCTTCGGAAAAGCCGTAAAAAAAGATAAGTGAGAGATGTCAAGAATTGTAGTTTTTTTAAAAAGTAGAAAATTCGGAACTCGGTCATAGGAATGTGATTTTTACCACGTTTTTACCTGAAAAATCTCTTTTATAATGCATTCAGTATGCTATCGTCATGCTTCTACCAATACGTGTCTCACTGCCACACTTCAGGGTTTAGTAGAAACAGAACCTTGTTGTAATCTGCTAGCCTCACTTCTCTTCAATAATTTTATTAGCGACTTGCATTCATGTCAAAAAGTGCCTAATTATTGCATGAGTACCTCTAGCATATTCTGCCCTTATCCTATATTCCTCGTCTCTTTACCTTCTCTTTACCTACTCGGCAAAATAAAACTTCTATCTCTAACGACTCTAACTAACATTAGCATGAGAAATGTAGATATATTTGTGTTTTAAAACTATTTTTCTTACAAATAAATAAAGAAATTAAACTTTGAAGTTTTCAAAATTACTCCAATTTACAAAAAAAAAATGGTTAGAAAAGTGTATTCGTATCCACTTCTCGTGCTTATTTTATATTATTTAAAACCGGGCCGAAACACAACGCCATCTACTGGATGGATACCAACCTAGATAACCAAGTGTTGTGCCGATAAATTAATTCACCGCCATCTGTTAGAAACTTATGGAACTTACAAATAATTATAAAGCATTGTCCTATATCAAATATTTAATTTGCAATAATAAATATCGGAGGTCAATAATCGAGATAAAACTAACCTATATCTTAAGTGGGACCAAATTAAACAAAGCGAGCCAAATTTCAGCCAAATTTCATCAAAATCGGTAAAGTAGTTTTGGAGTTTATCTCGAACAAACATCGTGACGCGGGATTTTTACATAAATATAAATACAATTTAAAAAAAAAATATTATTGAATAAATTGTTCTGTAAATCAGAACAAAGCACGTTTTAGAAAAATGGTGGGTATTCTTGTCTCAATTTTAAGCATTTTAAATGCTAAAATGGGCTTGGCAAGAAAACACCTGTTCATTTTTTACAGGTGGGATGTTTATGTTTTGGGTTCAAATGTGGACAGGAAATAAACGATATTTTAAGCATCTTACTGTTTTCTGTCTTAGCGAGTTTGTTGGCCTTACAGATTTGGACAATCGCGTATTGACAAAATGTTGAATCGTTATGGTGTCGTAAAAAAAGCTTTGGTTGTAGATTATGTAGTAATTTATCCGTCGTTTTACTCCCACATACGGTTGATACCATTGCTAGACCGTTGAACTCTGCGTCTCATTCCATGTTTCGTATACCTAAATGAACTAAAATAATAAGTGCCAAATTTATTTGTCTATTATCTGGAGATGACGCCTTTTTTGGACAAATAAATGGTGGTCGGTCCCGTTACGAACATGTGGCGTCTAAATGGAATTTTAGTAAAATAAAACGATTTTGATAATACCACTGAAAAAAGTATTGTAATGTTGTGAACTTTTTAGGTTTTTCCACTCCTTGTTTTTTGATTAGATGGTTTTTTTTTTCTTTGAATTGAGACTGTTCAGTCATTTTGTGATTTTTTACGGCGGCCATTATCAGGGCAGATTTCCGTGCCACCTGCTATGGACATCTGATTGCAAAATGTCTGCACAAATACTGAAAGTAAAATAACTACCCTTGTTAAATACGTTTGACCCCACAAAACCTCTAGGTACAATAAGAAACTTTGTTTTTTTTTAATTTTTTTATGTGAATACCGCACAAGAGTGTCAACTACTCCCAACCGTCAGGAGCCAGTAAGACTATGGCATCTCCGGTCGAGGTATTTTATGATGCTGAATGTAGTGTGGAGAGGAAGGCGGTGGGGAAAATGAAGGTGAGGGCGTATCTGACTATTCAGATCTAGTCACCAAACACGGCTAAATCCATTTTAAGCAACGTTTCAATTCCTAATTGGGGGTCTTACACCAGGGCAATGCTGACAAGATCTTCCACTCTGGAACGTGCCGCAAATATACTACATATTATATCAAATGAATAAATGGTGAAATAACACGAATTAATCAAATAAAATTTAGATACCTGCGCACGCTGGGGTTTGAACCGCGACCTCCGGAATGCGAGTCGAGAACCTTACCAGTTAAATTCGAAATTTTATACGTTTTTAGAACGAGTCTGAATCTACGTATTTATCCCTTCCTGTGGATAGGCTGGTAGGTTCTTACCTAATGTGTCTGGATGAAATAATAGTATCTACAATTTTACTGTTCCCATATCAATCAATTCACACAATGTTACCTTAATCTAGATTGATTGATTCGTAGAAGAGTAATACCCTATAATGTCCACCTGAAGAGGAAACCAAGATACGTGACCAGTTACATAAGTGAGGTATGTGTTTCAAGGTGATTCTGTTCAGAAGAAAGGAGTCCAGAGTCCTGATTGACTGAATGGTTGGTAGTTATCTAGGTACTAGTTAAATCATGCCAAACAACTGTGCCAAATGGCATCTTGGATGGGAATTGGAATGGTAAATAGGTAACAGTTCTAATCCGTCGTGGGGAGATAAACCAGATCCCTGTGGATTTCAGATTGTTGATAAATATTAAATTTTTAGACATTTTCATCCCTTCATAAAATTATGAATACAGGAGCTGCATTTTTCCAACTTTTGAAGACGACAAATTTTTATTTCTATCAACTCTTTTTTGCTTCAATTGTTATCCTACTCGAGATTTTAGATGGATTCTTTGGATTGAATGCACTTTTCAAGACATTATATTTGAGAAACTTGTAAAATGATTGTGTTTTACAATTTTTCAGCTTGATATTTAGGTCCAATTATAGATAGTTCTTCTTCTTCAACGGCGCTACAGCCCATCTCGAGCCTTGGTATCCTTCAAGATAAGCCTCCACCGTCCGCTGTCATCGACCGTCGTCTTCCAATCTGCAACATGGAGTAGTCCTCTTGTATCCTTCCTGATATCATCCTCTCATCTCAGCCTAGGTCTGCCCGCTTATCGTTTACCTCCCGGGTGTCCTGTTAGAATCTTCTTCGGTACTCGTGTGCTTGGCATTCCGTGCACAAATTTGGAGCCTTAAATGCCAAATCTTAAGCCAATCAAATTGTTGGCTCTATAGATAGTTCAACGGAATATAAAATTACTCTATAACAATTATGCTTTTTGTACCTACAAATTAAAGTGCCTACTTTTTCTTGCATGATCTACTTTTTCTTTGTATATTCCGACTACAGGTTTTGGCATACAATTTTAAACCATAATATTCCTCGAACAGGTAACACATTAACTGACTCGTATATTAATTTTATATCTCTTCTTTGTGCATAAACACTTTTGTTTACCAAGAGCATAGTCACGGAGTTTTCAATTGTTTGAACGTAAACTATATTTATCTAGCACGAGTTTCTCCAAGACGTTATTCCGTATCTTATTAAACTGATTTAGCAGTTTAGCGGGTGCTTAAAATGAAAATAAAATGAATAAAAAATAAGTTTCGCAGAATTTGCATAACGAAAATATCAACATAACTTTGCCCAATATAATTTATCTGTAGGTGCACGTGGAACCGTATCAGAAATGCTAATTTAACATGAAATTAAGTCCGCAAAAAATAAAACAATATTATTTTTATCGCGTTATGTTATTTAAATTCAGTAAATATAGTAATTTGGGGAATGCCGTTACATACCGCCACAAGAATAAATAATGTCAAATTAATAATGTATTATTTTTAGTTTTTAGTGCTACCAGAAATGGTTGAGATCATGGATGTTTGTTATGGTTGTTATTTATTTTCAATAGATGGCAGTGCTAGTTCATAAGATAATAATTGGAAATTTTTATTCAATGTTATTAATATATAACAGATAAACAGATCACCGGTTTAATTAAGTCAGTACATCCTTTAGCACCCTATATAACTAAAACTTGTTTTTGAAAAAACTGTCGGTCGAACTATGGCATCTTCCAATTTCTTGTGAAATGTTTTGAGGAGAAATGAAATGTAGAGGGGAAGGAAATTGAGAGGGAATAGTTTGGAAGTAGGTAGGTACCTAGCTCTCCAGTTATAGTAACTAATAAGCTACTGTTTTTCGACTCCAATTGATGACCTCGATTGATGATATCTACTGATATCGATTCACACCAGAACGATAATGAAATAATGTAACTACTTTCCAACATGTATATCTACATATTTTTGCAACTCATAAACAAATTGTGGGTTCCGAGAGCAATCACTCGGAGTTGAACAACACTGTTTTCAATTGGAAGGAGTTTGAGACACGACAAATTGCAAGAGCATTTGCGCACGGAGAATTGGATCAATTTGTTCGTTCGAGATTTCGCTTCCTGTCAATGCACATCACATGAATAAAATCATTGCAGTTGTTACTACATACATGACGTAAGCACGACGTTTATGCAGTAGGTTTACTTTGATTCCACGAGCCTTATAATAGGCCACTTGCATCACATTTAAAAAAAATTCCAGTTCAGGCAAATATCCTAAGAGTATGGGTACGTATTTTTTTTTAAGTAAAACTTCTTTATGCACGCTTGACTTGAGGAGTAAGCTGGTGAATGCGTGACGAGAGCGTTACGAAAAGTGTGATCGGGCGAGGCGAACCAAGCATAAAGAAGTTTTACTTCAGTCGTGTTAAAGCACACTCGTTTTTTTGGTTTTTTTAAATTATATTTTTGAAACCCTTAAGCGATTTTTTGAATATTTCAAGCCCAAAAATCAGACCATTTTTTATAAACCGGAAAGTCGGGACATAATTAGTAAAGTACCTGTAACGAAGTTCGCAGGCAATAAAGCAAGTGAATTTTATGCTTATTTACTTCCACACCAAAGCCAACCTTCCAAATCCGAACTTCGAACTCCAAAATGGCGGATACCGAACAGCTGATTCGGCGCTGTATCTTATCAGTTGCCTACAATTCTGCAGGCAATGCTTCGGTTTCCATAATATTGATTTCGATTTGTAAAGCTAAAAAAATTTTGAACAATTTAATCCGCTACAATAATATTTTTTACCACTTTTCCATAATAATATTGCGCAGACTGATGTGAAAGTAAGATAACGGTTTACAGCGCAGTTCACTGCGAGACTTTTCTGCGCGGCGGCCTGAAGTGGCGCGGGGCACGTCCCGCTCCGAACTCTGTGTGTGAAGGGTACTTTTCGCTTCCGATCTCCTGTAAAATTAACTTTTTGGACTTACGACACTTTTCTATGGGATGTGCGATGTACCTACCTACCAAGTGTGAATTTACTTATCGTATGGTTTATTACATTTTTAGTTGTGTTTATTATCTTGCAGTGATTGTAAAGCGGTTTCTTTGATAATCGCCAAAAAGCGGCAATCAAAAATGTAGATAAACTAACAAGATATGAAGGTAACTCGAGTGTTTATTTATAATGTCAACGGATTTTTTTATATCTCGGTCACCAAGTGTGTCTTTTGTCTAATCTCGATTGAGAATAAAAATTATCTAAATTCTTTTCAAGTATTTTAAGTCTTGAAAGATTGCTTACACAGCCAGAGAGGGTTGTTGTCTGTTGTATACGCTTGTTTAATTAATAATTCTAAACGAATTATGGAATTTTTCCAACATATTATAAAAGTATTGTTTATTTCTTATTTTTGAAGATGTCGTAAAAACAAATACGTTTATAGAAACTATACAAAATTTAATTTTAGATTTTTGTATCTGATATATACTGTTTAAAAATTGCAGAATTTTAAGCTTCAAACATGAAAAAAATTAAAAAAAAACTTACCGTAAACATATTCTAATAAAATGTCGAAACATTTCGGAAAATTGAAAATAAAAAAAACACGAAAACTTTTATATTTAATGAATTTGGAAGAAAATTTTGTCACTTCATTTTTGTCTCGTTCATACAATAAAAAAATATAAAAATTGTTCCATGAGAGTATCTGAAAACAATTTATCCTAAATAATCTAGATTTATATGTTAACAAAATTAATGTAACAACACGACATTATGAAAGCACTAAAACTCATCATGTTCAATTAAACAAATATAATAGTGAATTGATAATTTAAACGAAAATCATGCATAAAAATATTAAATAAACTGCGCATAAAATTCCACAAGTCGCAAAAGTTTGCCGCGAATTGATGAAAAAGATGGCCGCGCATGCGCAAATTAAGCAAAGATTAATGCAGCCAACATAAAAACATGATCATATTATTATTAAAGGTGTAAAAATGCCTTTCAACGGTCACCCAACAGGTTTGCCGTTTCACGGTCATTTTTTTATTGGTACGGCGGTTAAGGAGGTTACTAAGTATATACCCCAAAGTAATATCTCAGCATCCCAAATAATATACCATCACATTCCCAATTCCCAATCACATTACGAAGAAAACGATTTTATAGTAACTAACGTAACTTTTAGATGGAATTCTCTTTAACAAAACCCACGCGTGCAATTATTTTGCAGTATCATTCTATCTCTGCTGTAATGAATGATAAACGTTCTATTAGAATTGTTAATTTGTAGCTGATTTACTCTAATAATATGTACTCAACAGGTGTGGATGGATACTTAATAATCATATGTTTGTACTGATTTTTATTTACTAGCGCAAACTGGGCATGTGTTGCAATGCCACTCAAAGAAAGAATACCTTCGTGTTTTAATTCTGTTTATCGAAGTTGTTTGAACTAGGGACACGAATAAAGTATCGATACTTTGCGGTATCGAGTACTTTTCTTTCGATACCGATACTTTTGTACTCGATACTTTGTATTCGATTCTTTTACTCAATGAGTACTTTTTGGCAAGTATCGATACCTTTAAAAATTTAGGCTAAGCGGTCCGTATTGGGCAGGGTTGACGAGGCTTGTGTTCCAAAACACCCACAATAAATGTTCAAATTCCCCAAATTGGGGAGAACGAAGCAAATTCCCCGCAAATTCCCCACAAGTAGGGACACGAAAAAAGTATCGATACTTTGTGGTTTGTATTTGGCTAATTTCAAATTCTAACATACAACACTTTTGTTTTCCTCTTCTTCCACGAATCCCTTCTCTTCTTCGTTCCCCTCTCCCCTCTCGGATTTCCCTCCTCCCCCTCACGCCTTCCCTCCCTGCTGCTAAACTGTATGAAACAACAATACCTTTCAGAAATACCGATTAGAAGTAACGCGTACGATCGAAAAATTAATACAAGAGTGTCGAATGTATTGAGAACATCTCCTATCCTTATCCTATTTTCCCACTCCTCTCCTCGTCACCTTAAATTAATTTTAAGATATAATGAAACTCCATCTATAAGTAATTCTAACATAGGAGACCTTTTTGGTTTGACCCAATTTAACTTGTATATGAATCTCTATATTTTTCCGTTCTTATAAGCTGTTTTTCTCTAAAAAATAAATAAATTCACACATTTTTCAAACATTTTTGCGCGCCACACACTTTATTCAAATTTCTTAACGCTAGAGCTCACATTATAAATAGAAACCTTCGCGGGCGTGCGAATATTTATATAAGCATCAAATCACCAAATTTTCATCGCAATCGGATGAATGGTACAGGAAATAATTTCATAACGCCAGAGCTCACCATTATAGATAGAAGCCTTCGCGGACATGTACATAACAAATCGCCAAAGTTTTATCGCTATTGGACGAATGGTTCAAGAACGCATAACGGACGTACAAAGAAACATTCACATGTTAAGAAAATTATAACAACATTCTTGAGTCAATTTTCCATCGCTGATAAAAATATTTCTAGAGAATATACTCATGAATAAGTAGATGCATATTTTCAGGTAGGTATAATAAAGTCCATACATTTTATGGGCAAACCAGTATATATTACGTAAGCACGTTCTTATTCCGCAGAAAATTGCTTTATTTATGATAATTAAATACTTATCAATTATTCAAAGGTTATCAAGTATTTTTATAAAGGTGTTATAGAAAACAGATCGACGACCTCCGTAGAAGAGCGGTAGGTGGGAATTATCCGCATTGGTTCAAGACTTCGGCAGTTGAAACACTACATAATGGCTACAGCTATATAATTTTACGCAATTTTCCAAATAAAATATCCAGTTAAATTAAAATATAATTTTAAAACTTACCACCCATTGATTTTTAATTTTCGAGCTACGGTCATTGGAAATTTCTGTTGAAAACAACAGCGAAGTAAATTCTTTCAAATTGATAAATAATCGATGATTTCAATTCCACTGTAATTTTTTTTACAGTGGACATCAAAACAGAGAAAAGTTCTGAAAATTCAACTGTGAAGTCAACACTGAAAATTGATGCTTTTCTCGTGTGTTTAACGAGATAAGGCTCTATTAGTTTTCCAAATAAAATTAAACAAAATACTGAACGCCTTGAGCCGGGCGACTGTAGTGGTTCAGTAGCCGGTGTACTGAATTGAGCGGTAAGCTCCCTGAGCTATTTTAAGAGTGTCGTCGACCAAAGTGGCTTAATGGTAGCAGTTTTCTTTGGAACACGAAAGGAGGCGTTAAGAGTATCAAATTATGCTTATCAGCTTACACAACCCGAATGGCCTAGTGTAAAATTGAGCAGTAAGCTCCTAGGCTCCTTTTTGCGAGAAAAGGCCCATACTCAATGCCTTGGTTCGGGCGACCGAAGATGCTCTGTGCCGTGCCCTCTGTGTACGCGCACACTCCTTGCTTCATCTACATTCAAACATGGTTTTTATGTCTTCAAATATTTAATTTAACACTTCTTGCTTTATCCACATTCAAGCGTCAAATTGCTTAGTATTTTAACCGATTAGTTGCCTGCAACAGGTAAAAAGCTAGGCTTTAATAATGCTTAAAATATTAAGTTGCTACAAAGTGTAGAGTCCAAAACAACAAAAGTATATACTAATTACTTACATTATGCTGGCACTCGGAAAAAATGAACTAAAAACGCACCTAGTCTCTAATGGTTGAGTGTCAAAAAATTAAACCGGAAACAAATAATTCTTTTCTATTATGGGTACTAAAAACACCAATTAAGTTCACTCATTTTCTTACGCATTAAATTTTCGTTCCGAGAAACGAGAGGTTGCCTGTTTTTAACTCAGAATGATACAGATTAAGATAAGGCTATACAAATACTCTCCATTCCAATCTTACGAGAATCAAGACATTGACGATTAATGAAAAGGTGATTTAACCGAACAACAGAGTATGGCACTTCCAATTTGCAATAAATTAGCACCTACCTTTACATAGGAGGTGCAAAGTTTATAAATGTTTGCGGTTTGCAGACACGTCAAACAACCGCACAATGTTTTCAATGCGACGGAAATACTTCTGCGGCCATCACCTACAAAACATAACCCACATTCAATCCAATGTGGTGCATCCGACAACTGATTCCGTGTTATCTATTCGATGGTTGGTATTTAAAAAACTACAAAAAAATCACAACTGAGGTGGCTTGGACACGTACTAAGAATATCTGATGACCAAATTCCGAGGAAAATACTGAGTGCGATTCCAGAGGATAGAAGTCCAGTGGGCCGCCCCAGACACAGTTGGGCGAGGCAACTCCAGAAACTGTGTGAGGAGAGGATGAGACTGCCATGGATGGAGCCCGAACAACCAGCACAAGACAGGAACGTATGGAGAATCCTTGTCGATGCAATGGGCCCCCGACCCGAATAGGATAAGGGGAAGAAAAAGATAAAAACTTCACTGAATAAAAACGTCACTGAATGAGATAAACCAAGGCAACGTTTTATGAGCTGGCCCCTAAGCAAGAACATCGATAAAGGTTTAATTGATAATGTCGATAACTTGTCACAGTAAATCTAGTGCTCGGTGAGATGACAAAATTAACATTACTCATTAACATTACAATTGACATTATCGATAAAACCTTTATCGATGTCCACAAGCTAGGGGGCTATTAAAAAGGGATGGTTGGAAGCAAAACTTAATCAAAGGATAAGGAGAAGTGGAAAGACTTCATAATTAATCATAATCTTCGTACCCTCATTCTAGTCTGGTCGGGTTCAACAAACAGGAGTCCCTATCTTGTATTATAACGGTTGCGTTGGTCCATTGCAGGTAAAGTCTCTCCTCGCATAGCTTACAAACATCGATCTAGATATTGTTCATCAGCATTTTCTGGAGCTACAAATAAAATTTTATTGACGAACACATAATATTTCGAATCCAAATTACGTTATTTGGAAACCATCTTTATAGTATCAGTAACTACCAATATCCAGAGTTTGGGACTTTTGCCAACAAAGCAAAACAATAAACCGTTTAATAATGCTTTCTTCCAAATACACAAATACGTAATATATCTTCACAATAGCCCGTAAAACGCCTAGTAATTGAGTAATCGGATGATCTTCCAGGCCTTATAAAAGTCTCTTTGCCCTATGAGGGAATATTGTGTAATTTCATTGAGCCATTGACCCTGTTAGGGCGTCTATAATCGATGACAATATTGGTGACTGTCTTTGTTATTTAGATACAAAAATAAATAACCGAAATTATTGTCAAATTCAATGCGATTTTTGTCGCCTGTTAAGCATTTAGTACAACAATTCCGTTTATTTGTTGGGTAATTGATACAATGTTCGATCAATGATGTCTAGGTATTCTCTTTTCATCAAACCATTACTTGTGGGATCACTCCTAATACCATGCTTTATTTTATTTAGTTATGAAGACTTCGAAATAAGAAATAAATTATTTTTAGTCGTTATTAATTTTGTCTAATTAACAACAAAATTTTTCTCTAAAAATTCCACTTTTAACTGCAAAACTCCACTTTTTGTGCCTGTATAACAATGTCGGAATCTTTCTTCGTATCAAAGTGACAAATTTTGACTACGATAAGTAATTATCGACCATCGATATGTACTTGTAATAAATAATCATTCGTTAAGCTTTCCGTCAAATGAAAATACTCTCTTGAGTGATCGTTCGCTCAGTCTGTTTGTTGGTTTGGTGAATATTACATCCAGTTTATACCACTTCAAACTAAAAACTTTACAAATGTGAAAATTTTTAATACATGATCCTTTGTTATTTCGAATGTGTCCTAAATTACACATACCTATCAACATAATCATAAATTTTGAGACTACCAAGATGGCTAAGCATTTGTGTGCAAATAATTCCAACGAATAATAACCCACCATTAAGTGCAGCAATGCAACAGATCATTCCTTATCTCCAGCCAACCGCTTCTCCCAACTTTCTCATCGCTAAATAATGTGTACTTCGCGAGGAGTGACTGAAATACCAAACAAGACCATTTGGATCATTATTCTGTACCACTTGAGAGGCGACAGGTCGCTGAACTCATTTGTTGCAAAATCAATAAAAGAAATGATTGCTCAGTGATTAGCACGCTTCAAGTAGAAATCGATTAATTTGTTTTATGGCGTTATACTTGAAATCTAATCTTTCATCTTCTTTTGCATGTCTACTTCCGATCCGTGAAACATTTTAGTTAGGTTTAAGGCTTGAAGTTAATATTTCTATTTTTTATACTGACAATTCGTCGTAAAATTCATTTATAATACTATAATAAAACACATAATTTTTTTTTTAACTTTTTTTTTGAATACTGCATAAGAGTCGCAGCCAGTTTTTGAATACTGCTCCCGCCTGGAGCCAGTGAGACTATGGCATCCCCAATTGGGGTATGTTGTGAGGCTGAAGGTGGTGGGGGAGATAGGGAAGAGGAAGGTGGGGAAGTACCTGGCTATTCAGATCTGGTCACCAAACATGGCTAAAGCCATTTCCAGTAACGTTTCAATTCTGAATTGTGGTCTTACACCAGGGCGATACAATAAATTGTGAAATAGCATAAATTAATCAAATAAAATTTATTTGCCACGCCGGGATTCGATCCCGCGACCTTCGGATTGCGAGTCAAGACCCTTAATTATTTGTAACCGTAGCCGATAGCCATCTTCAGACTGGTACACATATTATGTATCTTAATCTACAGTTAATATGGATGACATATGGGGGAGAGGGAGGGGGGTAGTCTACAAGGATTGTATTCAATTTATACGGTTTTTCTATTGTGTTGCTTGCTATATCGTCTTTACCATTGAATTTATAGTTATTTTGCTGTTAGCAGAAGACATAATTTTCTCGTGTTTACAGATTACTATAATTTTGTCTGGGGAATACCTTACTTATAAGATAAACAATGACAGAATTTTTTTCATCCTAGACTCATAAATCTGATTCTAAAACTCATTTGAACTGATGATTCCGTAACATTTATGAAAAGAACTCTTGGAATAATATAAACCAACCACAACGTAGCTAGTTTTCAGTACGAATAGCAAGGATTGCAATATTATCATCATTGTGTTGATTCGCACAGTTAGAGTAGAGAGAAACATTAATTTGAACCCTCAGCAGTTTGATCTGGCAACAGAATTTATACAGCGACCGAGTCTCAAATGAGAACAAATCACAATAAATTACTCCATTTGAATAGATTGTGGTCAAGCCACATTTACCTCCCTTTAATTATGATGACATTAATTATTGTTTCAATGTCGCGTACATATGGACAAACTCGTCTCATACACACTAACCTATATACATACAATAGGTTTATAGTGTATTCATAGTCTAAACTCAATCCTTGACTGCTGTTGCATTCATTATGGTATATTTCATATGATTCTGATCCACGGGTTGCGGCCCAAGAAGTTACGAACGTTCACAATTACGACGATTAGAAATAGTTAAAATATAATTTTTCTTTCAACTTGTACGAAAGCAAAGGAGGAAAATCATATTCAGTTATTCACAAGAAAAATCAATGTATATTAACAATAAAAAAAATTATAATATTAGAATTACATGTTAAAGCAAAGAAGATTGGTAACTATAATAGAATAGTTTAACAATTAAAATTTAATGATTGAAGACAATATTAGAAACTCGAAAATTTGAAACAGGAAAATCATAAAATTCGGTCGAATCTAGGAATTGCTCTAAAGCAGAGCCCTGGGAAGGCTTAAGTCATGGTTTCAAGTCCTAAAGGCGAATTTTTTTCTGATTTTTTTGTTTAATTTTTTTTTTCGAATCAAACTTCTTCATTAAAGGTTTTACTTTGTGATGGCATTATTTTATTTTTATTAAAACACAAATATCTTTGTACACATCACTTTTATTTAATACACACTCAACATGTTTCGTGAGCGATGCTCACATCCTCAGGAGTTAAAGTATACTGAAGTTATAATTTTAT
The DNA here is from genome assembly GCA_936435175.1 of Glyphotaelius pellucidus. Lineage (NCBI taxonomy): Eukaryota > Metazoa > Arthropoda > Insecta > Trichoptera > Limnephilidae > Glyphotaelius > Glyphotaelius pellucidus. The sequence goes on along the minus strand of OW386551.1, from coordinate 9,011,317 downwards.
ACAGATCATGGATTAAATACAGGGATAGGGGTAGGAGGGAGGGGGAGGGGTAAGAGCGGGGGAAGTTTACTGGAATTTGGGATTACAATATTATTATTATCATTAGAAGGGAAAGACCGGTTAAGTGGGAAAATATTTAAAAGTGGGTTCATAAAAATTATTTGCTTATTAATTTTGTCAGTTTTGGTATTTACATTTTTTCTTATTTCTAATATTTCAAAACCACAAATCACAAAAAAATCACAAATAAATGGTTTGAAATTATTTTCCCCAGGGCCTCCTGTGTGGAGCTCATGTGAAAAAAAAAATTATCTTATTTTTCTTAGAGAATATATTTTTGGTTGCTACTGTTATGTATGATTGCCAGATTCTACCCGAATTAAATTGCAATCTAGATGTGTCTTGGATATACAGACACATATCCATTTTTTATTTTAATACGCGACATCTATAGACTTTTTACTAGAGTATAGGATGAATATTAAATATTTAGATAAAGATTTTTTGTTTGAGTGGTGAATATTGTCTTCAATGTTTAAATATATCAAAATGAGGTTTTACTTAATTAAACAATATTTTACTTAATTAGTCATTCCACCTTAAAAATGTTGAAAAGTTTAAGTTAACCCAAATAACCGAATTTCTGGATTGTGAATAAAATTTCTCTTATCGGCAACATCATCAAGTTCTTCAAAAAAATCGACAAAGAAGACATCGAACTACTTAGGATACCAAATGATTTAGGTTGCCCACGAAGCAGTTAAAAAAATTACAACCTTTTTGCTAATTTATCACATTTCAATCTATATAGGTGGGGAGGCGTGTATAGGTACCGCCGCCCGGCAACCATTTATTGGATAACCAACACACCAAGTGATTCGCTACGTTTGGTGACTTAGCAGGGGTGCCCGGATTCATGGGGTTCTCGGTGACAAATGCGTTTTCCCACCTACTGCGTGGCGTACCGGATCGGGAGAGATTGGTTGAGGGAGACCCGTAACGGGAGGGATAGATTCGTACGTCCGTCACTCCCAGATACATTGACCTCCAGATTCCTACCCACCCCTCATACGTTTTCCTCCCCAGAACTTCCTCTCCTTCCTTTCCTCAAAAAGCCCCTCCACACATCATCCCCAAAGATGACATCTCCTTTGACCAAAGATGATAACAGGGAAAAAAATTCCCTTAGGGCCTCCTGTGTGGAGCTACTGCCAAAAAAAAGGTCAGCGTTTGACAACCCCTGGTAATTTCTGTGTTCTATGGTGATCACGGCACACTACAGCCATAATATGCAAAGTTCTATGCAATGAAAATTACGATCGTGGAAAGACAATATCAATCATCTATGCAAATGTATGATAATTGATTAATTTGCTACGACTATTTTTCCAATAATAATCTAAGTTCATTTTTTTCTATGATATGCCGTAAAGCGAGTCTATTGTCGTTTGAAATAAGTGCATATATCAGCGGCCATATTGTTAAAACGACATCTGTCAAATTGGCTGTCATTTATTCAGTTAAATTGTGTTTTGACGGATATAAGATTCAACAACACGTGCAAATGATTAAATTGTTTAAAATTTAATTAATTGTTTAAAATTGTTTAATGATAAAATCTCATATGGAGGTGATGTGAACTGGCCACCGAGAACGAGCGATTTGACCCGATTTGACCCGTTAGACTTTTTCTTATGGGGTTTTCTTAAGTCGCAGGTCTATGCGAATAAGCCACAAACTATGTATTTCCGTAAACAAAAATCAGTGTGTGCAATTCATACGCGGTAGAAGTGAAACCTTCCGAAAACTAAAGCAGACAAAGCGCACAAATAATAATAGTAATGTTATATTTGTATAGCGCAATTTTGTGTTATTTCACTTCAAGTGCGCTTAACTATAAACTTAAAAGTAATCCTATAGTGTTCCTTACGAATCCTTACAAAATAGTGATCAAATAATATGAATCAAAGAATATACAGTATATACAAAGCAATGCCAAGAGAACAAAATTAACACAACAGTGCTGTTTTGACACAGGTGGGTGGCACCAATATCTCAACCAACAGAAGTCTTTAAAAGTGAGCTCATAATCAAAGCGGCCAATGCGGTAAGGTTTCATTCTATCTCGTTCTCTCGCAGGCTAAATGCTATAGATGTACATATGTATTTGTCTCTTTTAAGAGTCGTTTCCGTTTCATAGTGTTTAAAATCACAACGGTACTAAAGAAGTTTCACTTCAAAACTATATTTACAGCAGACATTTTATTTCCAATTTCACGATAATTTATTATATCTACATATCATAAATTAAAGTCCTCCGCTGCGTCTGTCGTCTGTTCGCGATTAACTCAAAAACAACTGAACGGATTTTCATGCGGTTTTCACCATTAGATAGAGTGATTCATGAGGAAGGTTTAGATATATAATTTGTCAAGGTTTTTTATGTAAATTGGTTGAAATATATAATATATAAAGAATAATGTCCGTATGGGGTGGACGAGCGGGCTGGCAAACGGGCGGTGTGGATTTGATGTGTATGCATATTAACAGATGGCGGTGTGAGTTAATTTATAATGGTTATAAAGGTTGGGTAACCATCCAGTAGATGGCGTTTCGTTTCGTTCACCACAGCAACGAGTGGCCGGGTCAGCTAGTTGTGAAATATTTTAAGGTCGGATATGTTCTTATGTCATTTCCCAAATTTCATTCTAAGGTAGACACTGCTAGAAATAGGCCTGTGTATTTTTGAAATGAAAACTTCTTTGGCATCCTTTTGATCTGAAACTCTATGAGACGAATAATCGGTCTCCTCTTTGTGCGGTGCTTCGTAGCCTCCCCATTCATGTCTACTTTGGTTTTCTGTGGGTTTCATGTCTACCGCGTGTGAATTGCATATTTTCAATGTGAGTTGTGAACGTGTGAATTGCACTGATTTGTTGAATAAATTTGGCATTTTCCATTGACATCAGGATTGTTTCCATGAGTCTTTTGTGAACTTGGCCTCGTTTCCTTTGACAATTTTGTATTTATTATCAGTGATAACTAACTGCTTTCTACTTCTGGCAAAGTCCTTGCCAGTCTGACCCCCTTTTCATATTATAAGTATGTTAATTTACATAGCTTTGGGGCTACGTACAACATACAACAATCATACAACAATCATCCAACATACTAATGTTGGTTGTCTGTGTGATTTGCTTGAAATCAGTTCAATGAACTAAAATTTACTTTGAATCACTTTCAAAATTGGAACTGATTTTACATTATTACAAATATTCATTTTTGTATATCATAAGAACAATCAATCAAATTTGGTACCTAACATTGGTACCTATTTTAATTTTCTATAATTCTTGATTCGATTCAAAGTATTAGGCGAGTAATTCAAATAAATTCATTAATTTCAAGAGTCTCAAAAATTGAATTACAAATTAATTTATTAACTGCAAAAAAAATTTATTAACTAAAAAAAATTAACTAAAAAAACCACAAAAAAATATTAACCAAAAAAAAAATTCTTCACCGTAACAATAAAAGCAAAAAATCAGATAATTTAGAAGCACGTGAAATTAGAAAATCCCTAAATAATAATTCTAGTATTTTGAATCATCAAATTAATTTATCTTTTAGCCCCATTTTAAATATATTTCCAGTGAACCGCTCTGTTCTTCCCGGAAATCGCGCAATTACCCCTACCCCCTTGCTTACCTCCCACTCACACACCTAAAATTTGTATGTCTGACAATATTCTATGTCGTAGATTAATTACAATATTCTCCTGACGAAGGAAGGGCGCTTCCGAAACCGGTAGAGTGTAATAAATTAAAAATGGTCGACAACAAATTTATGTATTTTAGTGTAGAAAAAATGATTTAACAATAATTTTTTTGCAAAATGTTATTCTCAAATTTTCGCAAGAGTTTTTATACCTAATGATTAAAAAACTTTTCAGAAGAACTATCATGTGGTTGTAATAATCAGAACCTTCGCGGGTAGAACACGTACCTACCTATATATCCACAAGCAAGCATATTTTGATTTTTATGTAGGTATATAGATTCAAACAAGCTATAAAGAAGGTAGGTAAATAAATATAATATAACATGTTAACAGAAAATTATTTTAATTGTCTTTTTCAACATTTCAATTATAATAGGTATATTATTCAATGGTTCATCACGTGTCTACGAAAGGAATAATAATACATACGATTGATATTCTTACACATCGAAATTATGAATATTATTTAATTACTAATAAGTGTCTCATCTTCTGTAATTAATACACAATGACCTACAGTTTTTAACAAAGTTTCCATTATATAACCACAGTAAACAAGTTTCATTTGTTCATGCCAGTTATATAAGTCATTAATTCAATCACGATGATGCGCAAGTGGATGGAACTATGTTTAAGGGGGTATTCTAGTCTAGAAAAAAATAATTTTTTTCTTTACAAAAATATCTCCTTAAAAGGATTTTTCGAAATTCGCATTATTTTAAAAGTTAAAATCATTTTACATATTTGTAAAAAGCATTAACTTTGTGGCTCGCCATAATTTACAATAAAAACGCATAAATTGTTGTAGACCACTTTTGTTTTATTACACTCTACCGGTTTCGGAAACGCCCACCCTTCGTCAGGAGAATATTGTAACTGATCTACGTAGACATAGAATATTGTCAGACATACAAATTTTAGGTGTGTGAGTGGGAGGTAAGCGAGTGGGATTTCCGGGAAGAACAGAGCGATTCACTGGAAATAAATTTAAAATGGGACTAAAAGATAAATTAATTATTCAAAATACTACAATTATTATTTAGGGATTTTCTAATTTCAAGTGCTTTTAAATTATCTAATTTTTTGCTTTTATTGCTACGGTGAAGAATTTTAACCCCTGTATCCTTATTAAAAGTATGATCCGTGGAAATATAAACACTAGAATTACGGAACATTTAAGATGCTTAAATAATAATAATTTTTCAGAATTTGCAAATCAATCCCAAGTGGATCGCTTACCTTTGATGACTTAGCAGAGGTGCCTGGTGGAGGTTTGTCAGGGTCTTGGCGGCGAATGTGTCTGCCTACCAACTGCAAGGCAGGGTGGATCGGGAGAGACTGGTTGAGCGAGACCATTTAACTTCTCCAGCAGCACATAGCAGGATCGCAATGGGAGGGATGCATTTGACTTGAGGGGAATTATTTTTCTCTGGGCTTCTTGCGTGGAGCTAATATAAAAAATAAGGGAAATTTTTATGTTTAGGTATATGCCTGTAAGCATTTTAGGACGATCGTTGATGAAGTCATGCACGACCTCTCACTGGGACTACTCTAAGTAGTGGTCCTACACCATATTGATATTTCATTCTCGAACGAAAGATACTTCCAAATTTAATTCTATTTGTAAAATATTATCCATTTCTTATTCTTGACTATGACCTTTAGGTCAAGGGTCAGTGATCTCACAAATTGTCAAATACTTTATAACCTTCAAATAATCAGCGTAATTTAATTAAAATGCATGTTCTTCAAGCAACCCAATCTGGAGTGACTAATATCTTTGACTGCAAATTTTATAAGTCGGCCGAATTTTCTTTGAAATCCATATATATTTGATTGGTATGCAAAACTTCTTGTTTTTACAACATCTTAAGACTGGCTAACGCATATAAAAATTCTCAGTGAAACATTCTCCAGGTCTTAACATCATCTGCAATGCAAATTCGCATCACTTTGAACCGCATTAAAAACAACATTTGCTTCTTAAGATCAAAGATCACACAAACATCGCTGATAATCCAGAGACTTGAATGAATTTAAATGTGTCACTCCTGCGGCCAAGACCGAAATACCTCTTCCCAGCAGACAGCATGGTCCGGACTGCCAGTATCTCTTTATTACACCTCGGGGCATGCAGAGCATTCCCAGCAATTCCTAAAGCCATGAATCACAGTAATTAGAAATGAATCAAAAGGAATACCTACCTACTAAGCTCGTTTCAGCGAATTTTGATGACAAATCATGCTGGCGCCACGAGACTTCAACTTTGGACAAAGTGCAACAATCATAACAATGCATGACATGTGCACAAATTAAATGGACTTTGAACAGTGTGAACCATGTCCATATTGCGTTAGTGACTATGACGCTCAACAATTAAATTCAAATTTTTTGTCGCATACGCAGGTACCATTTTAGTAAATTGTATTTGGGTGGTAGACAGAGGCGTAGCGTAATAAATCATAGTGTTTTCATGACTATTTGTTGTGTGATTTATAAAATTTAATATTATTAATATTATTTTTAATTTTTTCATAAAATTTAATATTAATTAAAAAATTTTATTGCGCGTCAAACATAACTCCAAGATCCCTAATTTCTTTGACCTTTCCTAAGATTTAAGTAAGGGCCAGATTTGCTATTCTCGCTTCTTCTTAGTTTTACTCTCTCACTTCCTCGAATATCATATTTCTTGCCACCCTACCTTGCTTTACAATAACTAAAAATATTTTCCATCGCTTATATCAAAAATCAACTTCGCAAAAATACAACATGGTGAAATATTTTTAACAAACGCACGGCAATTTTTCTTCTCAATTAGAGTACCCAGTGACGTATTTATCTCTGGGCATTTTGTTCAAAACATCGGAGACGAGAATAATCTAAATTCCTGCCGCCAACACACATGATTAATTGATGCTAATTCAGTGCATAAAAGTGCACTAAAAATATGTGAACCGACGGTAAAGGTGCTCCACTTTGCCCGTTGGTGTAACTTTGTACCATTTAAATGTATTCTATACATTTATTTATGTTTCGCAAAATTCTGTATTTAGGTGTCTATTGCTAAACAGGTTTTTATCAGGATTCCTTAGAAGGCCCCAGAGTGGCTAGAGTTTCTGCAAAAGTACCTTATTTTTCCTAATATCTCAAAAATTGCGAAATGATTTTTATTTAGATTCCCTCAGGCGGTACAATGAACACGTGATGAAATATTTTGTAATTGGAAGGTGGCGTCACATGCTGACTTACATCTTGTGATATTTTCCTCGAAAACAGATTATGTATTTCGTAAGAATACGAAAACTATTATCCAACACAGCAAAGCTCGAAGTACATAATGTTGAACGTACCTTTGAAGAAATAGATAAAATTAACAAATCTAAACGAAATATGAAAAAGAATAAGACTCACAAAATAATAAGGTAATGGTCGTGGCAACTGGGAATCGAACCCGGGAATGTCTTACCGGGACGCATGCCTTAACCAACTCGGCCATTGGGACCTTTTTTTACATTAACATTACTTTAGCCCACACCGGTGGCCCTAAGAAAATAATTTCCCTCAGGGCCTGTGTCATCTTAGGGGATCCTGTGTGGAGGGTCTATTTAAGGAGGGATATGATAGGAAGTCTGGTAAGGAAAAAGGTATGAGGGATGGGTAGGAATCTGGGGGTAGGTGTCCAGGATTGACGGACATATGAATTCATCCCTCCAACTGCAGTACAAGGCGATGGGTCGAGTGAATCCGGCTGGAAAGGTTAAGAGGCCTCCCTCAACCAGTCTCTCTCGATCCGGCCCGCCACGAAACAGGTGGGCAGACGCATCCGCTGCTAAGGACAAACCTCATCCCATGAACCCGGGCACCCCTTCTAAGTCACCAAACGTAGCGAACCACTTAGGATGACCTATGGCAGAGGTGCTGGTAATCCAATAAGTTCCCAGGGTGGTGGTACCTATACCCGCCTCCCAAATTATAAACCTATTTATTTTAAGCGATTTTTGTCGATCTCATATTTCAAATTCCGAATTAACAATATTATCTTCAATTATTTTTTTTTCCCGTGTCTTGTTCTTTTTAATTTTTAAATTAGATTTATTAGTATTATCTTCTTCTTTAATGAAGTTTTATATTGATGGATATAACTTTAAAAGTTTTTATAACAAGTTATTCCGATAAATTTTACTGATGAATATCTATAGGTATAACTCTAAATATCTATATAATTTGCACCACTGACAAAATATTTTGCCATCACAAGCTATAAGCACCACTTTAACGTAATGTAAACATAATATAAAATAAACTTTTCAATATTAATTCAGCAAAAAAAATATATGACATTCCTTAAGGGGTAACATTCAGCATAGTTACCTCTTAGGGGAAAAGAAAGGCACTTTTACGGTATTTTATCTATTCTATTTTTTTTTTGTTGAATTATTTAGTTTTTTTGGAAAAATTGTAAAACCAGATTTTTTTTAAATGGTGCAAAGTTATCCCATAAGGCGCAAAGTTAGGTGCTTTAACGGAAAGTGGGTACTTGATATACATTAACTTTGGAATCACAGCGTTGCTCCGAGTTCTTATCTCGCAAAATTTAATCATACTTAATAATAATAACAAACTATTCATTTTATCATACAACTAGTAATCCTGTAATAACCGCTACTAGGCAATGAATGAATGCTCGTTGACTTCTGAGTGAATGAATTTAACCTCGATATAAATTTAATACGAGCATTTATTTATTATTTCAAGTCTTTGCTAATTCAACGACTGAACTAATTGCAACTAATATATTTTTCCCGGACGTTTGAAATTAACAAAAATGGACAACTGCATTGTACGTAAGTATATTTTTTTAAACCTACGTGCGGATTTGCGCGTTGCATGAAAATTGGAATAATTTCTGGTTTTAGGTGTATACTTCCCTTCAGAACTATTGTGTACTTTGCCCTGAACCAAGAAACAAAACCTGGTTCGTGCAAAACTTGGCGAATCGAAAAATAATTTTATTCAATTTTTAATTCGTCATTCTCCGAGACAGACTTTTTCATTTGCACCTTATTTCAGACGAGGAGAGAGGGAACCCTTTCAGACTGCAGAGCTATTTTTGTTACATACATGTTTGTCTCTTCCCTTTCTTGCAGGTGCTTGCAGCATACGCAAGATAAAATCCCCCGCGAGCGTCCTTCGTCTTGTTTTCTATCATCTTTCCATGCCCTTAAATATGTTTTACTAACACCATTGTATCAAGTTTATTATGTAAGCACTTGCATACTGCTTACTAACACTATAAGCAGGGACATTGGAGGTCTAGATTCGTTCAAAACTAAATGTAGCTTCGTTCTTTCAAAAAGCGAGTCCTTGCGAGAGCCTTGAAGGGGTAACCATCTGTTACTTATACCAGAGCGGGTAAGTGATAGACAACCTCCAATGCACCTTATTTCGTTCGATCACAATAATCCATATCGCGTTCCATACAGTTGGACTCTTGTGTGGTAAAGAACTTCGTAAAGTGAAACCAGATAGTAGTCGAACGATTTAAAGCGTTGGGTTCCAACAAAAGCGTCATGGGTTCAATTCTCTACTGAATGTCAACATTTTCCGCATTTAATGATGGAAATGGGATGTAGGAGGAACTAAAATATTGTCAGGTTATTTGTAACTCTCTTAAAAATTCAAAGAGTCACATGTAAAAATAATAAGCCGAGCAGAACTAAAATTGTAATATTGATTAACTAGCTGGGTTCGCTCAGGACAACATTCGAGAGTTTTCTGGAATGCTCCACCATGATATTCCCGATTCCCCATTCCCGAACATTCCATGATATACTCCGCCACTCCTTCCAGAACTTTCTAGAGCTCTATGGAACCTTCTAAAACTTTCCGGAAGACTGTTCTAGAAATTGCAAGAGGACGAAACATCCAGCCCTTAAATCTTCAAAAGCACGCCCTTTAGGTAAAAACGGGAACCGTCATCCTGGAGAGGGGATAGCGATCTACCACATCATAAAACTCCCTTGATCGCATCGGGACTCGTTTCTGAGTTTTTGCGGTCCGCACGTTTATTGGACTTTCTTTTATAATATATATTGATTACGAAAAATAATGTCAATTTGTAGGTATTATTAAAAATAAAACCATAAATAAATATATACCTACCAACATAATTTGATCAAAATCGAAATCGGAATCTTTAGTAGATTTATGTATTTCAACACTACTCCATAAAATAACATTCGATTTGAGTATAATTTTCATGTTATAAACTTTTTCTAAAATTACAGCACCGTATCAAATCAATTTCTTACTTCAATGGCAAAACGGTGTTTTGTCGAACTTATCGCAATGGATAAATATTGAGCACTATTACGTACCTTTATCGTTTTTTTTGCTGTGTTTGATCAAGTGTTTAAGTACGCAAAACAATAGAATTATAAGGGCCTTCAACTCGAAGATGCTGGCAGTGCCGAGCTAAAGAAGATATTAATTAGTGTTTTTGTATATTAACTTGTATATTACAACTTTATGTGTACTGAATCCGGACCCCCGCGTCCCAGAGAGAAAAAAAACGAATCTCAGTCCGCTGATATTCGAATTAATTAATTTTCAACAGGACTCCTCCTCAGGAGACGCACGCATTCTGCACGGGGAATAAAAATAGTGTCCGACCGAAACAGGACTTTCTACCGAAACCGAATCTTCGGTATCTGTCTCAGTTACGGCCGAAACCGAAACTTTTTTAGACACGTTGAAAATGTATTGTTTACTGAAATTTGGCTTATTTTTTACACTTATGCAGAGAGTTAAAAGTGTTAAATTAATTAAAAAACAATTATTGAAGTATTGTGAATTTTTTTTTAAATACGTTTGTACTATAAAACAAACAAAAATTATGATAATTAAAAAAATAAGTACTTCTTGGAAAAAAAATTGTCAATAAATCAGCACATACATTTGTTACAAAGGAAGGACCTTATTAATTGAGTATTTCAATTTTAATTGCGTTTACAATCACAACATTCTTATTACACGTCTTAAATGAAACAAAAAACAACAATTGAAGTATTTGAAAAAAAAAAATTTTTTTTTTGATATTTCTGCTATAAAACAAACAAAAATTAGCAAACACGTTAACTGTATGTATCGAACATATATGCGCGAGATATAACACATAAGTTCACAACACAATCACACCGGACCGGCCAGCGAACTCAGCTGATGATGGCGGGTGACACACGAGCCACGAACTCACCCGAAGTCAGCCGTACGCCGGGCGATAATTCATGAACGCAGAGTTTCGGTGCGACCGAAGGTTTGGCATATTTTCTGCCGAAACCTAAACTGATGCCGAAACCAGATTTTTTTGCCGAAACTTGAAGAATCCGAAACAGAAACCGAACCTTTGTTCGTTCACTAAATAAAAAGCGTGGAAATTTAAAAAAAGATTAAGGTGCTCTGAATCACCTATGCTGGTATATCCGATTTGATGGGGCTGTAGACCTATTATGTAGGTTGTTGATACACCGCGTTGTGTAAACGGAAGACATTAGAGAATACCCAATGACAACTCTGATGAACTGGTCTTTTTAATAAAGAAAAAATAAGTGTCTGCCGGATTTTACTGCACTGATTGTCACACTACACTTAACAATTTTAAAGTGATTTCATGCTTCTCACGTATTTTTGTTTTCCACACCTTACTAGTCAAAACGTGCACAGATTTTCACGCATGTTCGCATGACTTAAGAATATAAAAGATGCGGCCGATTTTAATACGCAGAATATATTTTTTCAATTATTTAATTTAAAATACGGGTTAATACATACAAAAGTTGGTCAACTTTTGGCCCTACTTTGTAAATAAAGTTTTTAACCAAAATGTACATATTTTTGATTTGAGTACATAGTTTATCCCACAATATACTATCTTACGTCAGGCCAGTCACTTAAAAAAAAAATTGCATAGATAGTTGCAATTGCCAGGTGCAATTTAAGACCAAGGACTGACAACATGTTATTGAGGAGTAGGACATTAATTTGAGGTTTTTTTTTACATTAACTCCACACATCTGGGATGCTGTGTGGAGGGTCTTTTTGAGGATAGGAAGGAATGAACATTGGTCTTGAAGAGACCCATGTTGTAGGAAGGAGGAAACACAGAGCCCCGCAAGTGAAACACAGAGCCCCACAGTCGAAGAAGCGACCCGTTCTCATGTGACAGAAGTCAACCGTGTACCTACATATGTTGGGCGCGCGTTTGGCGTGTTTCCCGACTATGCACCGGTGCCGAAGGGATCAATGAAGCTAGTTCCTCGGAGCATCTTCCATTGTCACACTTAAAATTTATATTTTTATCTTATTTTTAATTATTAAAATGTTACATTTTTACAACTCACATGTAATCATGCATAAATTAAAAAAAAACGTAAAAGACGAAATAAAGACTCACTAGAGTACTGAAAATTTAACTGGACAAGCACACAAACACGCGGTAACAGCGACGCTAGCACTGGCTTCGTAATGGCTGCCGTCAATATGGCTCCCTCTGCATGTTACTACACTGCCAACATTCAAAACTACACACGAGTTGACCATAGTTCGGCAATATTTTCTGGGAATTTCAAATTTTAACTTAGCACAAAGGACTGATGTATAAAACTTATGACAAAGTTAGGTAATTTTTTATAACAGATTTTGTGAATAATATCTGTGAAGTATGTTATAAAATATATGACAGACTATATAAAAATTGAGTGAACACATAAAAAGGAATTACGAATTTCATAATATATTATTACATAACGAAATGCATAAAAATTGTCATATTTATGGACTGATGACAGCGAGTTGGACAACTTTAGTATATTCACCCACAATTACAATGGAGTTCCTTTAAACTGCTAGTAGCAGTTTGTCAACGGGTTCTTAGTAACTAATTTATCTACTTTATATTTTTATCTTAGTTATAGATCCTATATCACCTAAAATTAATTTTAAGATATAATAAAACTCTATCTCCCAGTAACTTAATAGAAGACCTTTTTGACTTGACTTAATTTAACTTTGTACATATTTATTTATTCACGGACAAATAGTCCATTAATAACATAACAATAACACGAATAAAAAAGAGATTATAATGAAAGGAAAGTACATATAAATGAAGAGCATTGACAAATTATAATATAAAGAACATATAGAAGACTACAAGTCAAAGCTTGAAGATGGATTTAAAAGACTTTAAGAATTACACATTTCGTATCGACTGCCGAAAGTCATTTAGGCTAACACCAAAAAATTCAATGCTTTGACTTGCGTTAACAAGTCTCGACATTCTGGATAAAGTAAAATGATATCCATAATTAGTAAAATGTAGATTGAGGAACAGCAATTCATTATTTCGGAGTCTAATGGAAGGGATGTTAAACTGGATGAGTTGTAACAAAGCAGGTATGTCAAAACATATGTATCTATATTTTATGTATAAGCCGTTTGTCTCTTAAAAATAAATAAATACATTATATTCAGTACAAGCGATAGGAGAGTTGAAAACTGGGATATTATGTAAGTAAACCTTCTCCAGAAGCATAAAGTATCATTTGAAGGAATTGTTTTGGGGCTTCAGACCATAGTGTGGTTTTCTGACATCTGATATGCAATGATACCAGATACCTACCCGGTAGGTCCTACCGTGTTCTCAACTTTGAAATTATTCTAAAACCTGTTCACTTCATAACGAGCACGATTTGTCTGCAATCAGAAGATTGCGGGCTCTGTTCTCTTTACAGGGCAAATGTACCTACAGGTTTTGGTATTTGCTATTATATCATTTTATGATCCGTCGGGGTGTTGTGGTGTTGTTTGTTACGCTAGAGACCTTACACTCGCTCTAAGGAACATTGATTAAAAGTAATATAACATGAGACTAAAGCGAGGCGTACGTGCAATGCGCATGATACCTACTGAACACTCAGTAATTAGAGACAGTTGGCATACTACACTACTAACTATAAAATCTGGTTCACACAGAGCTTTAAATCTGCGAGCAGATATCTGTTGAATCGCGAGCGCTTATCTTTTGTGCTTTCACACGAGACTATCAAATAATTCTTCATGTCAATAATTGATCAGTTGAATTAGGGAGCGGCAACGGAATGCACATTTTTTGTACTGAAATCTGTCAACTTGACATCTGTCATTCACGGATCACGGATCTCCCCTTCTCCTGTTTTAGTCGGAGAGGGGGAGACTTATTTTCTGAACGTATTGCCTCTGGAGCGGTTACGTCTAAGATGTGTATTGTCTATGATTGATCTGCGCTTAAAAACGCTTAGGTGTGAACGGTCTGAAGGGATTGTATGGAGAGCGTTATTTGGCGTGCTATGATCTTTTATATTTGATAGCTGTGTGTGAACCAGCTTTAATGGACAATGGGGGAGGTTCAAAAACGGAAAGAAACCCAACACAGAAAGATGAATCACCAAATATTGGAGAAAAGAGGAATGAATTAGGAAACAAACAAAAGCAAAATATAAAATTGATTCGCATAATCGATTTATTGTCAAATAATAGCTGTAACTGTTTTAATAAATCTGATCTAATCAGATTATAATAAAAGCTTCGAGTTCCGATTAGCTTTATTAATGAAAAAAAGATAAAATGAAAAATTAAGAAAGGCTATGCAGGAACTTACCTAAAATGCCTACATACTGAGGGGAAAATTCTCGGAAATAAAATGACAATGATTTAGCAAAAAATTATAGCTTCCCTAGTGCAGAATTGAGGCAGCAAGAAATGCATTCAGTAAAATGAAATCCCTCTTCTGCAATGACAACCTCAATTTAAAACTAAGGCAGAGAATGTTAAAATGTTATTTGTGGTAGGCCTTTCTGTATGGATGTGAGACATGGACCTTGAAAGTAAATACCATGAATAGGTTAGAGGCTTTTGAATTGTGGTTTCACCGGAGAATGCTCAAGGTTCCATGGAACGACATGATCACCAACACAGAAATTCTCGGGCGGGCTAGAGCAGATAGAGAACTGCTCACACTAATAAAAGTCAGGAAAATTTCATATCTGGGTCACATACTTCGAGGGGAAAAGTATCACTTGCTCCAATTAATATTGAAAGGCAAAATAGAAGGTCGCCGAGGGCCTGGTAGGAGACAAATGTCTTGGCTGCGAAATATACGAGAGTGGACCAGCATTGGAAGTGCGGAGGAGCTATTCCGGGCAGCACAAGACAGAGAGACATTTTCCAGAGTGATCGCCAACGTCGGGGGTACCTGATAGGGCACACGAAGAAGAAGAAGAAGAATAGCTCCCCTGTTTGTCAATGAAGAAAGAGTGTAATATTATTTAAGTAAAAGGCACGCTGCATTATTGTAATAAAGAGGAAAGATATGGTAATTCCAAATTCACGTTTAATTTCTTTTTTATATTAATATGTTTAGGTACGTGTACCGCCACCCCAGGAATTATTTATTGGTTAACCAACACCCCTGCCATAGGTCACTCCAAGTGGTTCGCTACGTTTGGTGCCCGGATCATGTGGTGATGTTTGTTGAGGTCATGGCGGCCAATGCCAAAGCGCCCTAAAACGGTATTTTTTATTTAATGTTTTCGTACGTAGATTTTGACGTGATAACGTCTTATAAATCGATGAACACCGGCTGCATGCACGAAAAAGCATGACTCATTGTCACGTTCCGCCAGAGCCGAGCGTGCAAGCGAGAGGGCGGAACAAGCGATAGAGAGGCACTATCGGCCTTAGCGTTCGGCTTGTGACGCATCAATGCAATTTTTCATCAATGTTTTCTTTTATTATAACGTTATCACGTAAAATTATCGTCCGTAAACCGACTTTACAGACAAACAATTTTTTTTGTTTGTTTAATATTGTTCGCCTTCCGATGAAAGATTTCTTCCGAATCTAGTCTATGGACCAAATCAGACGTAGGTATGTATATCATTATTTCTGCAAAATGTTTGTTTATTATTTTCGGATAAAGAAATCTTATTTTCTTATCTCTGAATTTGACAGTTTTATCAGCTACCCCACGTCAATCATTGAATATTTGAAGTGGTGCTACAGTCGTCTTCATTCACCACTGATCGCCGGCTGTATGGAGATAGACCTTATCTAAGGTCACAGTTTATTATTTGATCAATGATGACATTTGTATAATCGACACCATGATAACGAGGATTATCATGGAAATTTAGGTTTGTCAATATTATTATCGCGGATACAAATGGGGGCTTTTTACGTAGTAGGTAACCTACAAATTGAAATAACGATTGTTCCCAAGGACGATCTTTTTCCGATCCTTTTAGTTTTTGTGAAACAAATCATCCATCAACCGTAATATGTCGTAAGCCACCACACATTTATTATTTTTCCAGTGTATTGGTGGTAACACATCGTCTGGCAAAATATCGTAGCCTTGAAAAATCATTTGATCTCTGTTTTTACGATTAATGCTCACGTCTTAACCCAACTTGGAATCGCTTAGTTGCAATATATGTCGTAAGCTACATTGTGTACAATATAACTTATTACTAGGAGGCGGAATGCGGAGGCAAAACGAAAATCCCAGAGCCGCTAATTATTAAAGGCAAAATAATTAAACTATCGTTATTTGACCGGTCTAATTTGTTTTATGGGGCCGACAGATTTAGCTAACAAAGATAAAATATCATTTGGTTTTGGCCTATTTCAACATATCGCTCGCCATACATTCCCAATGTTTTTGCCTCCGCCAGTCGCCTACTACTTATTACTTTAACGCGTTCTTTACATTTTACTTGATACTTTCCTAGATTATGGGGGATTTCACAATTGTCCTCACAGATCATCCATACCAATGTGTTAACGTATATTTTCGATTAATTAAACACGATTAATTTATTAAAAAATTCCGAGTGTACTATTCGGTACTCGAACATACGAATAGTGGCTATATATATATCGGATAAGTTACACGAGTTTTTTACCTGTTGCGAGTATTTATTTGTTAACATTCGTTACCCTTATGGATAAGCTATCAGGAGGAAGGTGAAATACCCCCTATGTGTCGGAAGCCACAATATTTGTGTTTATTATTTAAGAGGAATATAAACGCTAGAAATATTTCGATTCTCATGCCTTCAAAATTTAAAATCGAGCGTCTTATTTGGAAGAGGCAAGTAGGCGAAATAGTGGTTTTTATTTATTTTGTGAATAATTTTATAAGAATGAAAAAAAGTTAGAACACACAAAACCTCAAAAATAGTCTTAGCCATAAAGGTTTTTTTTTTAAGTTGTTTCTTATCTTCATAGTTAAGTCATGCAAAAACATTTTTTTTTGTTGTTTACGCTTATATTTTTTGTTACGTAAATAATAATTTTATTGTAATTCCAATACAAAGAAAAGCTAGTAAAAGCTTCAGTTTATCCGTAGCATATTTTTTTGATATTCATAATGTAAACCGATTCGTCGTAAAGATTAATCTAAATAATATCTAAATAGGATTTCAAGTATAGCTTCATCTTTAGAGGTTATGCTGTTTTTTCGCCCTCCTGTAAAATTTGTATTTTGTGGCTTACGACGTATTAAATTACATGAACGAGACATTGTTTTAGAAACAGTGTAAAATAATGTGATAATTATTGAGAAGCAAAATCAAATTCAATTTTATCGTGTAAGAACCGACAACGTGATGTGGATTCCATAACTGATTATTGTCATTAATTTGCATCTAGGTACCAAATTATATGTTCAACTTCAACATAGGATACATTATGTTAATGCTTGCATAATACAAACCAAGTAAACAATATTAAATTACAGAACAATTTATATTTATTTCTCTACTCTTAGACAAAATAATCTGAAAAAAAAAATCCTTGACATCATCTCCACGAGTATTAAATCAGATTTTTTAAATATATTACGTGAAACTCACGTGACAGATGCCATTATGACTACAATTATTTACCTACAGGTAACTAGGCAAAATGATTATATAATATTGTAACGCAGCTCTTTTTAAATGCAAATTGACAACGGCCAGACAAGAATCTGTCTACATCTTATTAACATCTAAGATTTTATTATTTGTTTTATAATAGCTCTATTAGTCCGAAATGATTTAAATCGGTTTTCCCACGGTCGCAAATATTCATCTAATAACCTAACTTAATAAAATGATTTTTGTATTTATTTCTTTCTTTGATCATAGTTAACATAATTCATTAAAACAATATTTTTTTGAATTTATATTTTTTTAATTGTACAACAGATTAATAATCCAATTACCGTACAATTTTCTCATTTTGACAATCTTAACACCTGAGAAGATGATCATTATACAAAAAAATCTTAAGGCTATCTAAAGAAGAGTTGTATACATCTAGTGTTTTTGATATTTCGTTCAACAGTACCATTTCTCTTGTCATGCTATGCTGTGCTAGAACATCTGTTCTAGCACATCATAGCATGTAAATACTCCTCCCATAAACACGAGCTCCTAGAGCTCAACTTACAGAGTAGTAGAATAATAATGAATTATTGTAAAACTTTGCATAATGTAATCGTTTGTAATGTAAAAAAAAATTATTGTAGCTCTGTAAGTCCGAAATGATTTAAAATAAAGATAAATTAGTTTTCCCACGGTCGCAATTATTCATATAATAACATAACTAAATAAAAAAAATGTTTGTATTTATTTCATAAATCTTTGATCATAGTTTACATATTTCATTAGAACATTATTTTTTTGCATGTAAATACTCCTCCCATAAACACGAGTTCCTAGAGCTCAACTTATGGAGTGGTAGAATAATAATAATTATTGTATAACTTTGCACAATGTAATCATTTGTAATGTTAAAAAAAATTCTTGTAAATAAACAAATATTTTTAAAAAAGCGTTTGTATATGCGGCAGGTAAATGTATTTTGATATAATAATCTAAGGGCCAGTTGATCCACAAAATTTGAACGATTCATCAAATTTCAAAGGTAATTTTCGAGTTCTGTTAAAATTCTGCTAAAATTCTGTTACGATTCCATCATGGATCAGTTATTTCACAGAACTGAAATAATAACTTGAATAGCACTTCCACAAAGCTTAATGTTTAACTATGATATTTGATGAATTGTATGTATCTGTACCTACAGTAAAACAAACCGTCCTAATATTAAAGCAGAAATGTTTTAATGAAGTTTGTGTTATTAAATTTTATATTCTAACGGTAAGCTCTGTCGTCTTAAAAATTACAGCTGAGACTTCCATGGTCAAGTATGTTCATTTTGGAGCTTTAAAATATAAATGTAACTATCAAAAAATGTGACAAGATGCCAAATTGTTTATTTCAAATTTTGCAAAGAATTTTGGGAAAAACGTCGGTTATGTTAAGTTTCAATACTATACAATTTACCTCTGAAGATAATATATAATAATAAAATACTTACTTCAGTTATAATTACTATCAGACAGAAGAGTGTTAGCTAATAAATGTATAATCTTATTCAAAATTATTATTTTTAACCCAAAATTCTTATTAAATCTCTAACTGACAACCCTAAATTGAGAGATCTAACTTTCTGAGCCATTCCAAGCAAAGATAATTTTGAAGGTAATTTCAAAAATAAATTACTCTATTTACAAGCCAATTCCTAGAATTCACCGATTTGCAAATAAAAATGCAAATAAATATATGAATAGATGTTCTTGATGTTGACAATTTTGCAAGATTCTACCTGCTAACAAGTTACCTTTTTTAAAATATTTAAATTCTGCTTAAATAAATGTTCTCTGTTATTATAACATTTTATAGCAGTCTATACCAAGGGGCCATCCATAAATTACGTCACACGAAATTCATGATATTTTTACCCCTCCCCCGTCCCTGTCACACATTGTCACATTTGTGAGACACCCTTCCCCCCTAGTGTGACGTCACATATTTTGCAATTTTACATCTAAAAAATTATTTTTATTAAAAATATTAAGATTCTTACATGTGACGTCATAGAGCTGACGACCCTCCCACACCCCTTGTCACACAATGTCACACTTTTCTACCCCCCCCCCCCCCCCCCTTAAGGTGTGACGTAATTTATGGATGGCCTCCAAAGGTACTTAATATTCTTTTTTTGGCTGTAACACACATTAAATAATTGTATCCTATACCTAACTAGCTTTTATCATACACACAACATACTTCTTTTTATGTCAGATTTTATATAAACCAAGTATATTAACACGATTATATATTTCTTTTCAATATTATCTCATTGTACTTCTAATAACAACTGAATCACTTCAGCGATATTATTTTTGTGTACCTACTAAATCAGTTTTATTTTATTATTAATTAATTTATTGTTACCCTCCTGTGTACCACTGTATGTATACTTATAATCTCTTGTATCCTTTTCAAGTAAAAGCCAGTTTATGGCGTTTAAATAAATAAATAATAATAATAATACGTCATCAGTAGAAATCGAAGATTCCTCATTCTGTTTCTCCCGTTCGTTAGATACTTTATTTGTCTATAAATAGCAGAATCATTCGATCCTTTAATAGCCCCAGAGCCAATTTAATCTCTGCCTCTGCCAGAGTAAGGCGGGATCATTGTCATCATGACATAAATCTAAATTAGTGTTAATTAAAGACCACTTCTGGCGCTATCTGCCACAGAGTCAACAAGGGAGACACTCAACCTTTGAAAGCGTAAAACATAATAATGATTATCAAAGATTATAATATACTACGTA
Organism: Glyphotaelius pellucidus; assembly: GCA_936435175.1. Classification (NCBI taxonomy): domain Eukaryota; kingdom Metazoa; phylum Arthropoda; class Insecta; order Trichoptera; family Limnephilidae; genus Glyphotaelius; species Glyphotaelius pellucidus. The sequence goes on along the minus strand of OW386551.1, from coordinate 8,990,764 downwards.
ACGCCTTCTGCAAGTATAAAATTAAATTATGGTGGGACTGAAAAATTTGAGAGGAATGAATCGAACCAATGTTCGAATGTTTATCTCATTAAATGTGAAACTAATGAAATTAAGGTGATCCGATATTCCAGGAAAAAAAATCTTAATCGGAATTCACGCCCCTTTTTGGGAGGAGTTTAAAAATACCCGAGAAAAAGCTTTTGGAAAGGTTAGAAAAGGTATTTGAATTTTTTGTTTGCAGGTTGATTTTTTAAAGGCCAGTAAAAAACATTAACTCCTTTTAATGCATTGTTTATTGTAATAACAAGGATATTAAAATTTGATTTCACGAAACCAAGTGACGCGGAATATATACGTCTATTCCTCGCTCCGGCCGGGGCCGAACTGATTCAAAATGGGTTTGGCCTGAGTGGACGACATAAGGTGAAATGAATATTTTCGCGTTGTTATTTCACATAAAGAAAGGAGTTTATAAGTAGGAGGGTTTACACTTGAAAGTGGTTTTTATAGACCTAATACTTTATTTTTTTCTAGACTTATTAAAAGACTTATTAAAAAAATTACCAATTTTTTTTAGGGCCAAGATATGTTCTACAAGCAGTATTTAATTGAAGCATCTATAATACTTCTAAGTGATCAAATTTTCAAAACAAAAATACATGATTTTGTATGATTTTGCATTATTTCGCATGGCTTCATCTTAATATTTTAAAGAAGGGTATGTAGTTGAAAAATAAGGGAATGCAAGGCTAATATGTAAGCGAAATTAGTAAGATTTAGAAAAAGACGCTTTGATGGTTTGGGCATGTAATACGCATACAACTGGTTTTAAAACTCGTCAGATCTGATAAGGGTTGGGCTCACACAAATGCTATGCCAATCTCATAATAGCATAGCTCACTGTATGAGAGCTTTTTACTGGGTTAAACAAACAGTTTTCAATTTGTACATGTAAGTAAGTACCTTGTTCCTATTTTTCACCAACGTTTCCACATTTTAATGAACAATAAACCACTAGATTTTTAAGGTTAAAACAAAGTGTATCCGAAGTATTTTAACCAGCAATTCCTGAGCGTATTTTGAGTAAAAAAATGTAGATATATTGCTGTCTGATGACCTTTATTTTTTCAATGAAAAACAATAAACATATTTTTCCAATACTCGTCGCAACTGGATAGTCGGTAAAGCCTGGCGGGTCACATGTTAAGCACTCCATCTCGTTCCAGCATATCGGTAACAGTGCGATCAGTGGTGACGTGTGATAATTTTTTTAAAATTTTATTTTTAGTAGAAAAAGGCCAACAAAATGACTAGGTAAATTAATCTACTTTTTTACTACAAATAGGTGGGTTAAAATCCTTCGGGTATATGCTGTAACACCTGTATATATTTCACACCACATAAATTTCAAAACGGAGGAGCTCACCGCTCGAGAGTTTTTGCTGATTCAAAGTTAAAATTATTCGCCAGTAGTTTTAAGACTAATACTCCCAGTTAACATAATTAATAATAATGATTATTATTATTATTAATAATGTACAATGGCTATGTTTTTCAAAGTTCGGTTGAAATAACAATATTATTCTACGTTGCAATTTTATTATTGGAATGTAAACAGAATTAAAACTGAACAGTCATATAATTTTGCTTTCACGTTATTTTGCTTATTCGGAAAAAAACGCAATAATTCCAAAAAATCGTATATCTAGGTCGAAAGGCACTAAAACGCTTACCGATAATTTTAAAAATAAAACCTTACACGATTGTACCTTGATTGCAATGTCGACCGGTTTAACATACCTTTATATAACGTTCTGTATTAAATTTTAGCTTTTACTGCGCAATACGAGTATAAATAAATCTAATGACAAGTATTCTGATGTGGATTCAGGGCCGATAGCATTATATTGGTTAATTTTGAGACCACTGAACAGATAAACAACACTAGAAATGCCTTCCATCTAGATTTCATCGAAGCCAATTTCATCACTGCTTGTGTTGTCGTCGTGACTCTTCCTCCTCCTTCTCAATCCAGCACTTAAGAGGAAACCCGGTCGCCGAGAAATCTGAACAATAGGTATTTTACCACAGTGTTGTTGTCATTGTCGCTCCTTCGAATACTGTGCGAAAAGGACAACTCAGGTTGATAATCTTATTAATAAAAATCAGTATGTATTTGTTTGTTCGTATTTTATGTGCTGCCGTACTAACTGTAAAAGAAGAACAATTTAAAAATACATTGTCTAGTTTGAATAATGAATTTCCGTTGATGGCGTTCGATTTTTGAAGGGTTCTAACTCATATAAGAAGTAACTTGTCAAAAAAAGAAAAACTTACCGATACGCTATGGGCGGTATCTATATTACATTAAAAAAATATTTGTAGTAGTGTCAAAATCCAAAGAGCACTTTGGGGAATATATTTGTATCGACAAAATATCACCCTGTTTCCTCTTGTATCTCCTTGGTAAATAAACACCATATTCCAAAATCGAAACATGTTTTGTAATTTGAATACTCAGGTGCTTTCCAACCTTCATCTTATCCGTTTCTTTACCTCCCCATTCTATTCAGCCTCACAACAGAACCCCGCATAACAAGGACCCGAAAAATTCGTGATTTGGGAAAAGCGGTTTTATTTTTCAGCAAAAGGACTGGTATTTTGCTACAAAAGCGATTTTATGTTCCTGTTTCGATATTTTGGTGACGTTTTTTTGAAGTAAAACTTCTTCATGCACGCTTGATTTGGGGAGTAATCTGGTGAATGCGTGACGAGAGCGTTACGAAAAGTGTGATCGGGCGATGCGAATGAACGCTTGACTTGGGGGGTAGGCTGGTGAATGCGTGACGAGAGCGTTACGAAAGTGTGATCGGGCGATGCGAATGAACGCTTGACTTGGGGAGTAAGTTGGTGAATGCGTGACGAGAGCGTTACGAAAAGTGTGATCGGGCGATGCGAATGAACGCTTGACTTGGGGGGTAGGCTGGTGAATGCGTGACGAGAGCGTTACGAAAGTGTGATCGGGCGATGCGAATGAACGCTTGACTTGGGGAGTAAGTTGGTGAATGCGTGACGAGAGCGTTACGAAAAGTGTGATCGGGCGATGCGAATGAACGCTTGACTTGGGGGGTAGGCTGGTGAATGCGTGACGAGAGCGTTACGAAAGTGTGATCGGGCGATGCGAATGAACGCTTGACTTGGGGAGTAAGTTGGTGAATGCGTGACGAGAGCGTTACGAAAAGTGTGATCGGGCGATGCAAATGAACGCTTGACTTGGGGGGTAGGCTGGTGAATGCGTGACGAGAGCGTTACGAAAGTGTGATCGGGCGATGCGAATGAACGCTTGACTTGGGGAGTAAGTTGGTGAATGCGTGACGAGAGCGTTACGAAAAGTGTGATCGGGCGATGCGAATGAACGCTTGACTTGGGGGGTAGGCTGGTGAATGCGTGACGAGAGCGTTACGAAAGTGTGATCGGGCGATGCGAATGAACGCTTGACTTGGGGAGTAAGTTGGTGAATGCGTGACGAGAGCGTTACGAAAAGTGTGATCGGGCGAGGCGAACGAAGAATAAAGAAGATTTACTTCAGTCGTGTGGTCTAAAGCACACTCGTATTTTTTTATCAGAAAATAATGACGAGGCGCGATTACTATATTATTCATTGTTCAATACTATTGAATATGATATTATAACATAATTTATTGATATAATATATCGTATATGCTACATGACTTACAGTAAAATACAAGAACTTCTAGTAAAACAACAAAAAAAATACATACCTCAAAATTGCGAATCTCATGTTTTTCATATCGAAATAGCAAAATTTGCTTAAAAATTATGAAAATGGCGTTATCGCAAACACGATTTTTTCAGGTTTATACCAATCAGGCATGACATTGTCTCACTGACCCCGGTCAATATTTATTGTAACTCTTGTAAGTATGATATTTTCACAATATATATTAAAAAATATATATTAAATGAATATTGCGATTATTGAATCTAGCTACATGATGTTTTTTAAATGTGTAAAGTTTTATTTTTCGTAAGTTTTTTAAATTGTTTTGTGTTAAGAAGAAAACGGGAGGAGTTTTGTTGTAAAAATGTTTTCTCTAATTTCCTCTCTGGATTTTGACATGAATGCAAATATTTTTTGATGTAATATGTCGGTAAAAAATAAAAAAAAATGATATAATATGTCGGTTTTTTTGTTAAGTTATTTCTTACAGGAGTTAGGCCTCCAAAAATCGTTAAAATTGCTTGGTTTGAACGCCATCAACAGACGTTCAGTATACAAACTAGACAATGCATTAAAAAAAAAAAACAGAACGTACAGACATAGAGTATTTTTTTTTTAAATACAGTTAATAATAAAAAAATCTTGAAAGTTGGTCCGGTTTTGTAGGAGAAAATTGGGGAATACTAAATCTCGCTTTTGATGATTTTATATGTATAGGTGTTATCAGCCTGGGGTGAGTTGACCCCTTTGCTCGGTATTCGGGGGAGTAAGGGAGAGAGTGACAGCAACAATTTGGAATTATACATTTGGTAAAATACCTTGTGTTCAAATTTCTCGGCGACCGGGTTTCCTCTTAAATCTGGAAATATTATTTATTGCATTTGTGGTTAATATCAACACTCGATTGTTGCAGTTATTTGTTAAACAGAAAAGAAAAGGTAAGTTGTTGTATGCGAGTATTTTATTATCAAACATAATAATATAATAGTTAACAAAAATAGGTAAGTAAACGTTTTCTCAATATTACTTACAATAGGTGCCTTATTCATAAAAATATTAAACCATGTTTAGGAATTATATTTGCACAAAGGTGCTTAATGTATGGAATGGTAAAAATAATTATTATATTACAATTTAAATAACATGGAATATTGTTTAATATTGTATAGAGTACCTACACGTAAACCAATCAAAAATTTCCTAAAGTAATAATTTTAAACGTCTAAAAAAATAAGTACAAAACATAAACACAAATGTTTTAAAATGGCATCTCAGCAACCGAATGTTTTCGATTATGCAAATACTGGTTGGAATAAAAGATTTTTTTCTGTAGAACGCTGTCAGTGTCTAGTCATCGTTACAACACTGGATAAATTTTGACACGAACGGTGAACATAAACTAGGGAAATACAATAATTTGTCAATAAAACTTTATCTTTATCACACAGCGTTGAACAGCGTAGTCTTTATTATCGCTGTTTGAACAGCAGAGTTATTTCTTCAATCGTTTTATTTTTAGTCTCCGGCAGCTTGTAGTAGGTGAAGATCCAGAAGACGGCGATCAGAATGGTGAAGGGGATAAAGGAAGCATTCTTCAGACCGGTGTTGATGACCGGGAAGATCAAGCCGATGATGAAGTTGGCAAGCCAGTTGATCAGGGCTCCGAATGCCATAGCGTTGGGTCGTGACCCCTGTGAGAATAACTCCGCCATTATCATCCACGGAATCGAACCCGGACCCAAGCCGAAGAAGCCGCAATACATGAACGTGAAGATGATTGCAAAAGTGCTCATCACTTTGGTCGACTTGTAAGTGTAGAGAGCCACCGTCATCAGTATTGAAGATACGAACATTCCCCCTAAACCCCATAGGTGCAGGGTTCGCCTCCCGGCTCTGTCCATGATGGGTACAGTTACCAAAGTCATCAGGAACATGGTTCCACCGATGCCGATAGTTGCCTTCTTTGCAACCTCCAGTTCCCAGCCTGCTGACTCAAATATGGAAGTGGAGTAGTAGAACACGCCGTTTATTCCACTGAACTGCTGGGAGAGGTGCATCATTATACCTATAATAAGAGGTGCTCTTAATGACTTAGATTTGAATATTTCCACGAGAGAAACTGCAGCTTCTGATCTCTCCGAACGATCTTCTGCATGCATTTCCTCGATATCACTGTCGATATCCACCCTTCCTCTCAATTTTACTAGAACTCTTCTCGCTGCTTCCTCGTCTCTCTTGGTGATGAGAAGATATCTCGGAGATTCCGGACATCCGAATAAAAGTAAAACTTGCAGGACCGAAGGGATTAAAGCGATTCCAAGAAGCCACGGCCAGCCTGAATCGGTGCCGAGAATGTCATCGATTCCGAGGATTTGGCTGATGACCAATCCGAAGGTGACTGCAAGTTGGTTGACGGTTCCCATGCCGCCCCTGATGTTGACGGGAGCTATTTCAGAAACGAACATTGGAACAACAGAAGTGGCGAGGCCGCAATTGAGGCCAACGATAAGGCGGCCGATGGCGAGTAACTCGTATGAGTTGGAAGTCTTGGAGATTGCCATGAAGACGGAGCCTACGACCCCGAGGGAAGAGGCGATAAGCAGAGCGCCCCTCCTGCCCTTCTTGCTGGCGAGCATTCCTCCGGTGACACTGCCCACCATTCCCCCCACCGCGAACAGAGACACGGCCAGAGAGAACAGGGTCTGCGCGGTTTGTTTACCTGTGCCGGCTCCGGACTCCCCTGGGTAGGAGCCATTGATAAAACTTTCTATCTCGTTCTGCGGCGCGTTGATGACACCTGTGTGGTAGCCGAACTGCAGCATGCCCAGCACGGCTGTAAACAAGGCATACGCCAGGCTACCGGTCATTTCCCCCACAGCCATTTCGACACGACACACGTTCACACTTCACAACAAACAGTTGGTATGACACGATTCAACAGATGTTACGCAAGCTTCGCGGCATTTTAATACTGTAAATAAGCGAGGATTAACGCGTGGGAAGTGTCTGCGAGCCAAATGGAGACTACAGACAGAGCGAACGGCCACGCGGCGACTGACGCGAAGCCGGCCGATAGCGTACGTACTACATAGTACAAACATCAAGCAGAGAAGTGGTGCTACTTGCTACATGCTAGCAGGCCACTAGGTGAAATGCCAACCAAAAGACATACCCGTTTGTACACACAATAAATTCTATATTAAATTGTGCAATTGGACTCTGCGAAGTAACCGAACCGTGACGCATTTACACTTGATCTCAAATAACACGCGACTCTGACGTTTGGAAGCCAACACCGCGCTCCAGGATAATCAATAGTGTTACTTTGATAAAAGTTAACAGAGTAAACTCATTTTGGACACAATCATGCAACAGTGCATCAATCATATATTCTGGTAGAATTAATAATTTACTAAATAATTATTAATTTACGCTTGCATCGATTTTTTTTAACCAAAAATTTTTTGTCGAGTATTGACTACACTCAAAATGAAAATTTAAAAAAAATTACAAAGAAATTTAATTATGACATGTGAAAGAGACAGAGACTGAAGTAAAAGCAGTGACAGAAATACATAAAATAATAAGCAAAAGAAGAGTAAATTCTAAGTTGTACTGCACCACTCATTTTTCCATCGATATTACAATTTGTGCTTTAATTTATTAAGTTATAAATAAATTTTCTATTTTTTACGATTACAGAGGCAAACTTGGCAATTATCAACGCGATGCTCCGAAAGAATCTTACCTAGTGATTTAATGATATTTATTTAAAAAAATAATTTTGCCCCACCTGCTACGAAAATAAAATTAAATATTAAATAATTTAAAAAGCATTGACGGTCTTACACTCAAACTTAAAAACGACCGCTTTACTTTGGAACACAAATTTATCGCATATAAATTAAAAATTTCGACCCAAAAACACCTGTCTTTCAAAGTTTTATTTTTTATTTCGTTATGAGGAGGTAAATTATTATGGAGGGCAAGATTATTTTTTTAAATAATTATCATTAATAAAAAATAAAATAAAAACGAAAAATTGTCAAATCTGCCTCTAAAATCAAGAAAAATAAAATCTTTAAGTGGTCTTTATTTTATAATTTATAACATAAATAAATAAAATAGCACATTTCCTTACTAGATACCAAAAAAAATATCAGCTTGGTTAAGGGGCAGCCCACTGTGCGTGGGCGGTAAAAGGGTATATTTTTCGTAATTATTTTCAAGCAAACGATGAATGGTATACTTTTTATTAAGAATCATAGTCAAAATATACATATTGAAGACTGTATAGATTTTGGTACACGAATCTAAAGTATGGTTTGCTGTATACGCCGCTTTCAACAGGACACTTGCTTTTCGGTGGTTGGCAGCGATTAAGCCATACGGTTCATCATAAAATTAAAATAAAAATATATTTAGAAACCAGACATACAGGTTTATGGCACCATGTATGGTAATTTTGACATCTCGAAAGAAAAAAAAGTGACCAGTGAATTTTTTTTCGGTTTTTTTTTTCATCGTTCTTAAAAAAGCAAAAATAGAAAGGGGCCCTTTATAAAAAAAATCCCTACGTGGTGCTATAAGGACTGGATTTTTAAACAGTTTTTTTTTTTAAATATGTTTATTCAGTTTTAATTTTACAATATTTTATTTTACAAATCTTACGAAACTGATCAATCAGTTTGATTGTAAGAAATCTCTCATTTTTTAATGAGAGATTTATCTAAATATATAATACAGTATATTTTTCAGTTTTACATAGTATATACTAAATATATAATACAGTATATTTTTCAGTTTTACATAGTATATACTAAATATAATACTTAATATTAAAATACTAATTATTACGACAAACTAATTATTATAATGTTTTAATGTTTATGAATTTTTTATTTTTTTTACAGTTAATACCGCACAAGAGTCCCAACTGCTCCCGTCTGGAGCCAGTGAGACTATGGCATCCGCAATTGGAGTATGTTGTGAGGCTAAATGTAGTGGGGAGGGGAAGGAGATAGGGAAGAGGAAGGTGGGGGAAGTACCTGGCTATTCAGATCTGGTCACTAAACACGGCTAAAGCCATTTCAAGCAACGTTTCAATTCTGAATGGTGGTCTTATACCAGGGCGATACTGATAGTATCTTCCACTCTTTCCACGAATTGCGTTGTAGTAAAAATATTTTACACAGTACAAACATACGGTGAGAAAAAAATAGATAAGAACTATATTATTTGATTTCATGTTCTTCGGAGGTAGAAAGATTTAACATTTATTTTGATTTTTGAATAAGATGTCTCATTTTTGATATTTTTAATGCGTTAAATATTTCCGGAATTTTATGACTTTTTGTTCTATCTCCGTATACATTTTGAGATTTTTTGACAATAAACATTTGTGCTTCTCTATGCCTAGTAGGGTAGTTGTGGTTTACAGGTTTTTTGAATTCTGTATTCCAGAATTCATCTAGCGTTAATTGGTAATTTACCTTACTGTGTATAGAGAGGACATTGAGAGTTGAAGACTTGGTGCATGTAAATCGGAAGTATAATTTTTTTAATATGCTATCAACCAGGTTGAAAAAAGTAGTTTCGAGAAAAACCGCGTTCAAAGTTTTTCTGAAGGAAAATTTAACATACAAACTGTTTCATACGGTTTCACATAAAATGCTGTATCTCTGTCAATTTTATGAATTTCTTTAAAACATTTGTTGAGAGCATTCTTAACAAATGCATCTTTCAGAAAATGGAATTAAAAAAATTACTAAAAAAAAATGTCACAGTGGTCTGGTGCCTTGGACTTGGTTAAGTATTTTGGGCCTAAATCCAAATTCAAGTCTCGTATGAAATAGGCCACGCTCTTCCTTTCATAGTTTCTCTTTATAGTCGTTCCTCTTAAGGCCACATTTTTGAAACGCACGGCGCTGAAAAAGAAGAAGATGGAGAGATATGTAAAATTACGAATGTTGGACAGAGCGCGCTAATATTTTTAGTGACGAATTCGCAGCGAAAATGGCGAAAAAGCTTAATAAAACATGACTCGTTTAAAATAGAGCAAAAATCTCGTGGAACGTATCTTAAGTATCATTTAAAGAAACATTTTGAATTTTTTCACAAATATAACTTGTAAAATAAAAGAAATAGACTTGTTTAAAATAATTTTCGGAGCATACTTTGCTATTTTTTTTATCGATGGAATTTCATATAATTTGCGTTTCGGCGTGGAACTTATCTAGATATTATCTTAAAAAATAACATATAATTTTTTAAGAGCTTAAAAACTTCAAATGTTTAAGGGAGATATGTAAGAAATCGGTCAAAATACGAATAGTAGACCCTTAATAGTTTCACGCAGGTAGATTATATTTTGTAAAACTCGAATGAACTTCAGTAATAAAATTAGAGTTGAATGGTCGACTCCGGTAGTTCACTCATTATAAAAACACATTGTGTACACTTACGCTATGCTAATTTTGTTTTACCAGTAGGTAAGAGTAATTGTAATACGCTCTCGGTGCCACAGGAGAAAGCATAAAAAGCAAGAGACGAGTTTCTGGATGTTTTTTAGTAACGGGCGGATATGGAATAGCTGACCGTTGAGTGTTTATTTTATTTTTACGTGAATACCGCCCAAGAGTCTCAACTGCAGGAAGGTGGAGAAATATTTATTTTAATGTATGTGAAAAAATTCATTGATTAGGTGTAGGCTTCGGCCAATCGTCAAGATCATTCAAAATTTTGCAATTTATGAATTTATTAACTAACTATAATACACCAATGCATTTTATAATCTATTACAATGTTTCGGACTTGATAGAAACATAATGCACAGATTTTTTTCATAATTTAAAATTCAAATTTCATGAACACACATAATACAACACAACACACAATACCTTTATGTATAACAAATATAATCAATGCAAAATTCATTGGTTACATTATTAGCTGAAAAAATTAAGGCATAATATTCCATACTTTTATCAGTCTCAAAATTCTTTTAGTGAGAGCAATTCTGTGGTACAAAATTATATTTCAGCTCATAAATAACCCTTTACATATAAACAGTCTTGAACAAAACCATAATACTTGTTTTAACTTTAATGAAGGACTTATTATTGTTCCTAAGCATACAAATACATATGCATATGGACAAAGAACGTTAAATTACATGATTCCCAGTTGTTTAAATACGTCACCTGAAATTAAAAACTGTGCCCAAAACAAACAATTGGTGAATTTACTAAAGACTTGGCTTACTGATAGAATTAATTTGTATTAGCTTACAATGACATATTATTCTAAAGACTTGAAAATTGTTATTTATGTTTTCAAAAATTTTATTTTCATTATAATTCTGTAAAATTTTTATTTTTTATTTAATATAATTGTAAAAATGTAACTATTAACTCACTAAAATAAGATTTTTAATGTAAATAACCCCTTAGACAAACTGCTAAAAAGTAGTTTATGGGGACTTTTGTCTTATATTTGACGGCCGGCGTAGTCCAGCGGTAAGGCGCTTGACTCGCATTCCGAAGGTCACGGGATCGAATCCCGGCGTGGCAAATAAATTTTATTTGATTAATTTGTGTTATTTCACAATTTATTTATTTAAATAATATATAGTATATTTGCGGCACGTTCCAGAGTGGAAGATACTCTCAGCATCGCCCTGGTGTAAGACAACCAATCAGAATTGAAACGTTGCTTGAAATGGCTTTAGCCGTGTTTGATGACTATATCTGGATAGCCAGGTACTTCCCACCTTCCTCTTCCCCATCTCCTTCCCCTCCCCACTACCTTCAGCCTCACAACATACCCCAATTAGGGTTGCTATAGTCTCACTGGCTCCAGACGGGAGCAGTTGGGACTCATGTGCAGTATGTAATGTGTATAAAGTAAAAAAAATAAAATAAAAAAAACCTTTCGTAATCTATCTATCTTTTATCTATTCTATCTATCTTCTATATGTATATTAGTGAAGCAAAAACTTTGTACCCCTTTTTACGAAAATTGCGCGGACGGAGTAGTATGAAATTTCGCACTTATAGTCTATATAGAGAAGGAGTGCAGAACACTAATATTTTTTTTAAATTATGCATAAAAATACATTGAATCAATAAAAAAAACATTACACATTAAATAAATTATGGTCGAATTTCGACCAATGGGCGACAACTAGTAATAATTAACTTGCAAAACTACTGCTAGCCCAGTGGGGCGAGTTATATGAGAAAATAAAAACTTATGACTTATGACAAAGCATGTCAGTATTTCTATTTTTGAAGTGAAACTTCTTTAGCACCGTTGCGATTTGAAACTAGGATGAAACGGAAATGGCACTAAAAAGAGACAAATAGGATTTAGCCTGCGAGAGAATGAGATAGAATGAAACCTTACCTACGAAGCGTCGCGCTGGCCGCATTAGACGCTTTGATTATGACGTAACTTTTCAAGGCTCCTATTGGTTGAGATTGTTTTGGTGAAGTTTCGCTTCTACCTCATATGAACTGTACTCTAATATGTACTTGTCTAATTTAAATATAAATAATAAAGAATTAGAATTTGCAACTCTAACTAAAAAATACATATAAAATATAAAAATGTATTTTTAGTTTGAATTGCAAATTTCTCTAGTAAAGTGATTTTGATTATTTTTATTAACTACCTACCGAAGTCAACAATGAAATTGAAACCATTATTAATAATGAGTCTGATAAATATTATATTAAAGCAAACTGTTTTAATATGGTACAAGGTTCGAAATGAAACAAAACCACGTTTTTTTTTATTGCAAAATAGACCTCGGTTATTTGAGGAAAACTTTGACCAAAAATATGTTGACCTCAGGTAGGTAGTGTACTTACCAACCAAAATACGGAATTTTTTGTAAATGTTTTTAACTTTGATTATGGAACAGGTGAAACAGGTCGAATACAGCCTTGATTTTTCTTAGGAAAATTGAACGAAAAAACTGCTGACCTTAGGTTGGCATGTTACTCAGAAACCTCAGCAAAACGTTTTATACTTTCATCATTATTATTACTGAATGTATTGTTTTGTTAGTTATATTGAAATAAGTTTTGAATCATTCATAATTAAGTTGTTTTTATATAATAGTGAGTAGTGTAATATATCCTTAGAAAGTCTTTCGGATACGTTGTTGTTAATTAATATGTATGTGACGTACGTTAATGCTGATACCCTGTGTACGTATATTATATAGGGTGTTGTTAAAATTGTTAGGATCCTTTTAATAAATAACTCCTTTGCGAGAAATTCCACTTATATTTATTCACAGAGTAACATGTTTTAAATGTATAAAAATAACGGTGATAATACTGAATACACAGGGCCAACACTAGCAGTTGTTTACTAATTGAACTTTGCGTAAAAAAGAAGCAGTAATACTCAAATACTAGCCTTTTTATAGAATAAAAAAAGGCACACATTTACAGATAATAAATATAAACAACTACAGTATCTGACGTTTGTAAGGGTGACGTGGTTAAAACAGTTTGCTATCTAATCTACCGACCCCAGTCACTAGCCAAGGTTCGCACCATTTGTTGAGGTATAAAAACCATAGGTGTTTGCTCAAGCAACCCATAGATGCCGGTAGTATGTCAATTTTTAACAGGTGTTAAGAGGCATACTTAACTTACTCTATGTCTCTGGTGATATTTTTGATGTTTTTTTTTTTTAAACTTTAAAAAAAATCAGTAGGTATTGAGTAGTTAGGATCTGAAAGAGGGTTTGGGTGGTTACTCGGCTGAGTGACCAGTGATGAAATGTGGAAGAATTTTATTTTTGCAATTTTTTTAATATTTTTTTTTTTGCATGACCTCCACACAGGAGGCCCTGAGGAAAACAATTTCCCTCAGGGCCTATGTCATCTTTGGGGATGCTGTGTGGAGGGTTTTTTTTTAAGGAAAGGAAAAGAAAGGGAGGAGAGTTTTGGGAAGGAAAAGAAAAGGGTTTAAGGAATGGGTAGGAATCTGGGGTTCAGTGCGTCCTGGCCATCCGCCTAGACAAACCTCGCCCCATGAACCCGGGCACCCCTGCTAAATCACCAAACGTAGTGAACCACTTGGGGTGACCTATGGCAGAGGTGTTGGTTATCCAATAAAGGTTCCCGGGGCGGCGGTACCCATTCCCGCCTCCCAAATTGAAATTGAATAAAAATTGAAAGAAAACACCAAAAAAGTTCACGGAGATCAAAATTTCATTTAAGTACACATTTTACTCCAAATAATGTCAGGAATCACCGGTTAAAGTAAGTCAAATTAGTACGTCCCTTGAACACCCTGCACAAAAATAATGGTTTTTATAAAACACACTAATTTATATGTCTGTCCAGAGATAAAATGATGACTTCTTCATATATAATAAATAGGTCATGGTTATTTTGAAGTCGTTTTAAATGCAAGTCAAATTCTCGCATCTGAAAAATTCTATCACGCGTTTTAAAAATATCTCTAGAAAAACAATCGCTGAAATCGAAAAAAAATTATATGCAGGCAAAAAAATTCTAGCTATTTGAACAATGAATAGATAAAACGAAGAACGTGTTTAGTGGGCGTTTCTTCATTCCTAAAGTAAGCTCGATTTTTCTTTCGACTTGTGAAAATGATCATACACTTTCTTGCATCAAAATTATTTCCTGATCATATGCCAGACTGGGGTCTAGGAGTCGAAATTTAATGTAACTTTGCGACCTTTTTTTTCAAATCATATAGCTTTATAGATCATACTACTAGGGATTAACTGTCATTCGTAAAAATCGTTTTAAAAATGCGTTGAAACGTGGATCCGGCTCCAAAATTTTTTTTGTTTTTTTTTTTTTTTTTTTTTTTTTTTTTTATAATTTATTTATTTAATTTAATTTTAAATATCAACAAACAAGTCCTGCTAAGCCAATAGCATTGGCTTGTCAGCAGGTGCTTATGGTTCCATTACAAATATATTTTAAGAGTTATAATTAACATCTTATTTCTACAGATTCAACATTTTTTTCATACATTTTTTCATAAATATAAATATTCTTTTTGCGATAACCAATTTTTCAGCATATATTTAACCTTATTCATAGAATTAAGTTGCTTTATATTGTCAGGTAATAAATTAAATATCTTCGGTATGTTGTATTCAAACGTTCTCTGTCCGTACTTATTATTGAATTTCGGAACTATTAACCCGTCGTTACGCGTGAATCTAGTGCTATATTTATGATCTAGTTTCTCTTTATGCTGCGGGGTAAATATATGCTGAATTATAATTTTATACCATAGTATTGCCTTCACAGGTAAAATTTTTGCACTCTGAAACAGCAACGGAGTATTGTGTCTTTGTTTGAAAATGTTAGGGACAACTAATAATTTTACAATTGCGTTTTGTGCAACTTGTACCTGTTTCAATAATTTAGTTACCGAAAATAGGGAAAAAAGGTTCTTAAAATATCGAAATGCTTAGATTAAAAAAAAAAAATTATCTGTTAATGATTAATTGTTTTTTTTTGTGTTTAATTCGTAAAACTCCATTTAGTTTTTTAAAATTTTATTTAAATTCGTTGTAAAGTTCTACAAGCATTTTATTTTTCTTAATTATTGTCAAAACGGATTTCAAAGTACCCCTCAATTATTTTCTCAATAAATCAATTACCTATTTATATACAAAATTTGAAGGCTGGCAACACCAAAATAACTGTCAAATATTCTTTTAAAGCGCAATGACACTGAAGGTATAGAACACAGCAAACCACATTTTAAAAAACATTTTTGTTCTTAAAGAAAAAAAAATTAAATCAATGAATTACTGTTGTTAAGGTACTTGATGACATAAATTTAATTAAACGGTGTGTTACAAAGTGATTTGCTTTCATTTAATTTAACATGAATTTACCAGTTGATAGAAAGGAAGAATCACTAATGGTGAGTTTAGTTACACTTCTTTTAGATCTGAAAGAGTTAAATATATTCAGATATAAAATTAGAGGCATGATCTAAAGATCATTGGCAACGCTAGATACTTAAGCTAGTATTAAATAAATGTGAGCAATTTCGAAACTGTGCTTTATATTTTATTACAATATCGTTATTCTTCATCATGTTAACACAAAATTGCAAAGGCATAATAATAATATACCTACATGAAATTCTAATTTTGAGATCAATGGGTAGGTATCTATATATCAATGAAAAAATATTTTTTTCACTTTCATGACTTTTTAAGTTTTTTATAAAAATCGTCTTTATCTGGAAACGTATGAACAGATGCGTGTAATAATAAAAATGAATGAATCACTCATTTTCGTTTAAAAATAGTGTATTGACTGCAATGAATAACAAGATGAACCAGTCATTATCAAATAAAATTTATTCATAGAATAAATTACGCACGGTGAAGCTATTTTTACTCCGCGTGATGAGTAGCTATTTTTATTGCAAGTAAATTGATATCGTTATGTTCATTGAAAAGATATTCAGAAAAAGGTATTTTTAAATTCCAATTAAGGAATTTTTTTTCTTACTTCCGATGAAAAGTGATCAAAATTTTCAACTGTCGAAATACTCGGCCTACGGGTTGAAAGATCTTATCTGAATTGAAGACATGATGACAGCAAATTTCTTTCAAATCGGTGTTCATAGATCACGTCGTTTCTAGGATATCATCTGTTCAGTGATAGATATAGTTTTTAATTGCGATTAAAAAACGTTGCGGTTTTAAAATGCCTTTCCGTCGCTTGGTTATGAAAAATATTTATCTACGTTCAGTGGCAATTTTTTTCAACTGCACGCGACCATTCTGCACCACATTTTGCGGTTGCTTCGTTCTTACTCTTCTTATAAGCAGCACTATGAATGGTTACCCCGCGACATAAGTAATATGCAAACATTTATTTACACATCTATTTACTTCAACATGCTCTCTTTCCCCTTATTATTTATTTTTTTCTGTACACAAGACTGATTTTATCTTCCACCAGTCCACCAGCTTAAAATTGTGCTTCCTTTTTAAAATTGCTTAAGGAACACGAAGACGATTTTAGAATGTTTTATTGACGTTCGTTTGTTTACAGCGTAGGTTCTCAACGAGGGCGATAGAACACCAAGAAAAAATTGGGGGGGCGTTTCACACATTCAGGGGGGGCGGTAGGAGATCCAGAGAAATCCATAAAACCATCCCACCCCATCCTATCTTGCCCTATCCCATTCAAAAAAATATTTTCTTCCCTATCCCATCACGCACCTTCCGTCAAATGCCAAATGTAACCCTTTCTAGGTATCCTCATTACGACCCCTTCATCGTTGTATCCCGTTACGCCCCCTCCGTTGTGGAAAATGTGACCATGTCGATCCCATTACGCCCCCTTCGTCGTGGTCAATTGCAGTGTCGGTGTCACGAGTTAGGGGGCGCTAAAAATAAAAATATTCTCAAAGTGGGCGGAGGGCAAAAAAAGGTTGAGAATCTATGGTTTATAGTCTTACAAAGGTCTGCCTTTACATAAATAACTATGAATTCATCATTTTGTATAATTTATTCATCAATTTTTTAACTTATTTATAAATACATCTGAAATACCGTGAAAGAAAACCATTCTCGAAATTATTTCAGAAAACCATCTCAAAATTATTTTTGTTGTTCTTTTCGCACGAGCTTGCGGGCCGCACCCAAAAGCCCCAGGGACCGCAGGTTCCCCATCCCTGGTGTAGGGTGTGTTAATGCACCGAAATTATAAATTTTTGTCCACGTTTGTTATACAAAAAAAACGTAAGTATGCCGTAATATTTTTAATTAAATCAGTTTTTTTCGTTCTGTTATTAATATTACCATATTTTTTTGTTCTATTAAACGAAATAATGTCAGTCAGTCACTACGCGTTATGAATGGTTAAGTTGATTTTCCTTAAGAATTTAATAAAGCGGTTAATGTGTTTCCACCATGGAATTTTCCTCGTATTTTACATACACTTGAGAAAAACGTATGTTGTATTTTGTAGTTGTAAGTATTCGTTTCCATAGCCCAAGTACGCGAGCTTCTACTATAATCCAATAGATGGTGTTACTGTTCCAAGATTTCCTTCAATTTTATTGTGAAAAAATATAAGGAGGCTAATAAATTGAAGTGTATAATAAAAATTACAACGCATTTAATCACAGGTGACCAAATTTGTCCCAGCTCACATGGGTCTCATATAAATCTTGTATCTCCCTTACTGTCATAGTGTGAAATATGATCTTAACGGTGTTAGAAAGAGAAAACTCCACGCTTTATATTCAAACCTAAAATTTAAACACAGACTTTTTTTAATTTTCTCTATGAAACCAAAGTTTCCGATAGCAATTTGAGAAAAATGTATAAAATTCTGAGAACTTTTTATTCATTATATTACTTTTATGAAACGACAAAAACGTGAGGTGATAATAACGTTTATAATACATTAGCTAATTTTAATAAAATGTGTTTTTTTTCTTCTTTTTTTTCGTTACCAGTAATTTAAGATAGAAAAAACGTAAGGTTGTCAATTTTTAAAACTTTAGGTTAGCGTTAAAAAAATTATGTTTTAGAAATTATATGTTTATTTCTAATAATTACACTTTAGAGCATATTTTAACATCTTTCAAATTTTTTTTAGTTTTCGGTTACACACAGAAATATTCAATTTGTTTGATTTTTTTATAAATGCGAAACTGCGTGTGTTTGTTTGTTACGCTTTCACGTATAAACCAATAAACCAATTTTAAAAATTCTTTCACCAATAGAAAGCTACATTATATGCGAGTAATATAAGCAGTAGGTGTATAATGGTAAGCTCTGACTTTACGTAATTATACATACTAGTGGTCGCCCAATGGTCGAAATTCGACCATAATTGTAATGTTTTTTTATGTTTGACATTCAGTAAGACCATAGACAAATAATATTAAAGACAAAAAATATTAATCTATTCTCAATTTGACAATAGACTTTAACAATAAACAATAGAGTAAAGACGCGAGTGTGTGTGTCAAACACATGGTAGTGTGTGTAATGTTTTTGTTATTGATTTAATCTATTTTTATGCATAATTTAAAAAAAATATTAGCATTCTGCACTCCTCCTCTATATAAACTATAAGTGTGCGAAATTTCATACTCCTCCGTCCGCGCAATTTTCGTAAAAAGGGGTACAAAGTTTTGGCTTCACGTATTAATATATTGATGATTAATATATTATATTTACTATACGTTTTCTGTCGCTAACAAAGGCGAGTTATTGCTAACGTCAGAAAAAAAAATCGTTGCCGTGGAAACGATGTTGATATATTTGCGGGAAATCGTATTTAATATATCTATCTATATAAATAAAAATGAATCTCCGAAATGTTTGTACGCGCATAACTTCCAAACTACTGCACCAAATTGGATAATTCTGTTTTTTACTACTGTTGAGCTCTGGCCTAATGAAATTTAGGTGGCACGCGAGCTGCTTGAAGGGAGAGAGGGGCAGGATAATTGATAAGTGCAAGCGTTACATTAATTTCAAAAATAAAATATAAAAAAATTGTATCTCTTTTTGGGTGGCATATGATGAATTATTTGCAATAGTACTAAATAATTATATTGAATGAATTCACTTAGAAACTGAGATGTTTGTCTTCTCTCATCGTATCACCGCTAAATTAGCCCTTTGGGAATTAGCTTCTGGGTGGAGTGGAGAGAAGGTTCGGAATCATATTACATTCACTTCCGTGAATCTATCATCAAACCAGTGGCGTACCGACATGCTTCCGGGCTCCGGGGTGGGTCGTAATCACTGAAGGGATAAAACGGTTGAAGTTTGTTTTTTTTTTTTTTTTCTATATTATTTATTTTATTTTCGTTTTTTTTCTTTGTAGAAGTGATAAAAGTGTGATGTGGGCGTGTCTGTGTTCCCGAAGTATTCACAATTTTCCTCGTTTATTTCGACATTAAATTCACATGGGAGGCCCTAAGTGTGGTAATTGTTGTATGTACGATGATATGTGAGAGATCGAATGCATGAAATAGAGAATGTATGACTATATAAGGGACGTACTTTGTCCATTGTGTCTCTTCACGTGAAATCTCTTCGTGATATAACATTGTATACTAGGCTTGCTTGTACATTAAAACTTAGTAAGAAGAACCAAGCTCTATTATCACCACCAATACAAAATCTGTGGAAGCCCTCGACCACGGGCACCTGGCACTAACCCCGGTGCAAATCTACCACAGTTGGTGCAGTCGAAACCATCACTCAGGAAAATAATTACCTGTCATCTTCGTTGATGCTGTGTGGGGAGTTTTTTTAAGGAAAGTATGGAGAGGAAGTTCTGGGATTGAAAACGGTATGAGGGGTTGGTAGGAATCAGTGTGTCTAGAAGTGACGGATGCATAAATTCATACCTCCCATTGCGTCGCAAGGCAATGGTTCAAGAGGGTCCTCCTGGAGAGGTCAAAAGGTCTCCATCAACCACTTTCTTTCGATCCGGAGCGCCACACCAAGAAGGCAGACGCATATGCCGCCAAGACCTATACAAACCTCACATAATGAACTCGGGCACCCCTGCTAAGTCACCAAACCTAGAGACCTATAGCAAAGGTGTTCGTTATCCAATAAATTGTTACCGGGTGATATTGAAACAAATTGGTGATATTGAAAAAACATTCTCGAATATCTAAATTCTTTCTTGAACAGAAAAACCATTTGTTTGGCCTTTCTGCATTCTAGGGGTCGAAAAATCTTAGAAAGTTTGTAAATTGGCGTCATCATAAATATTGTTCTTTCAAATCGGCACAGATCACTATATTATTGAGGTATTAAAATATATCGCACCATTAGCATTATAGTACTCATCTTTTCAGTCTTCTCACAGTAAAAAGAAGAAATAACGAATAACATTTTATATAACCACAAACCTACACTAGTGTCTCCACCTGCAAAGTCAAGCTTCTTGTCAAGTATGTCTATCATTAGTATAAATTAACTTCAATACGTACTTCATTGATATCTATTGGTATCCTGTCGTCCTGTTCTCGTTTATTTATATTGTCCTTACTTCCTCCTACAACGCACATAGCAGTTGCATCTATTCTGAAATGCCGGAATTCATTATGCCAAATCGTCCATTATTTGAATCCTCGAAGACAAAAGAAGGTCCTCAATCATTCAACAGTGTCAGGGTCATTAATAGACTAAATAAATTCTAAAACAAACCAAATACACCCTTAGGCAGAAACGGTTGTTTTGTGACAGTCCCTAATTAAATACAGGGGTTATTTTGTTATGCCCTTTTCACAACACTGCATGTTTTATATGATGCGCTATTGCGCTGTGAGTTTGCCTAGATAACTATTTTTGTGAAAATTGAAGCAAACAAATCCAGCTTTGCATGTAAGCAGAAAGGATAGATTTGTTGAAGCTTCTAATTATACAAGGGGGGTTATTTTGTAATACCTTTTGGACTATACTGCGTGTTTTGTCTGATGATTGCTTGCACGCTGAGGTTAACTGGATATACGCCTATTTTTTGTGGAATTTGAAACACCCTACAACTGTTTGTTCCACACTCCATTAGTAGCTTCTTGGAGTTCTAAGTTAGGCTATACACGCCGAAGATTAATAAAAAAATTTAAAATTAACAAACAATAAATTAACTAGATTTTCTATCTGTCTACGTCAGATTTTATGTTGCATGTTTACTTATTTAGGCCCACCCATAATAATCGGATAATTTGTAGAGCGCCGTTTTTGTGAAAAATCACCTCAAGGGCTATGTAAATTTATTATGAGTTCTTATAAGGCCCTATCTAATTGTATTATTTATAAACAGATATAGGAAACACACTTAACCTGGCAAGTCACTTTCGAAAAACACTTTTATTAGAAAGTTTATGGTTGGAGAAGATACGCCTTCGCACGTAGAGAACACTGTTTTCAGAACATTGGACAATGCACGATTTTACATTTGCTACTCCCCATTATTTTAGTATTATATTTATGAGAATATTAGTGGCGACTTGATTTATTTCGAAAGACTGGAGATTTTAGGATTCTTTAGAATTGACCTTTAAAAGCTAACAAGTACTTATTTGTTTACATTTTTATACATTTAAGTAATTATTTTCAAAGACGCGGGCGGTGAAGGTGAGGGTGAAAGGTTTTTGATTATGTATTCCATGGATTATTGAACTTTATGGATTATTGACCTTGTACTATTGAATAAAATTATTAATAATTGCATTGACAACGCTGAAATTCTCACCAAAATAAAATTTTACGTACCGACCTGAAATACGAGGCAAAGTGCTACCTTTTTCTGTGACAATTTTAAAACTTACTATGAAGCTCATACACCTATAAACAGACTATACCATTTTGGCAAAACATTTGGGAATATTGAAGACATGTTTAAAGATTCCATATTAGTTATAAAATGAAGTCTTTATAATCACTTTACTGTTATATATGATTTCACGACTCCGTAGTGAATACACTTTTTATTTTTATATTTCTATGTTTCTTTATACATATTTCGTTTTCCATACCACACACTATTAATTTTAATTTGCCTTAATTTAATCAAAAATCATATATTGTATACTATGTACCTAACACAACTGTAATATTGTTTACGTATCTTTGTCAAAGCCCACTAGGGCGTAAATAAATAAGTTATTGCACTCATGTACACGGATTTTATGCAGCGCCAAAGATGAAAACTTACTTTTCTAGTTGAATGTGTTGGTTTGTCCAAATGCTAACGGAAAACAAAGCTGTGAAAATATCGTTCCTCCAAATTTGCAAATTTCAGCGCTCACCCTTCAATGATTTTCATTGCAAGTGAACGTACCCCTGTTTTATAATTCATTATGTTACCGCCGCTACCCGAATTTCCACCCATTTCTTACATATAAATATTTGAAGTTTTTAAGCTTTTAAAAAAATATGTTATTTTTGAAGATAATATCTAGACGATCCCCACCCCTAAACGAAAATTATATGAAATTCCCTCGATAAAAAAAATCGCAAAGTATGCTTCGGAAATTATTATAAACACGTTCACTTCACTTATTTTAGAAGCTATATGTATGAAAAAATTCACAACGTTTCTTTAAATGCTATTTTACATGTTCCTTATAAGATTTTTGCTTTATTTTAAATGAGTCGTGTTTTATTAAACATTTTCACAATTTTCGCATCAATTTTATCGTTTTAAATATTAGCGCGCTCTCTCCAACATTCGTAATTACACATCCCTCCATCTTCTTATTTTTGAGTGGGTATATGGCGCCTTACGTAAATCTTTTTAGGTTCAATGTTCTAAAATTTAACGCAAATAAACTTACGCTGAAAGATCGAAATACCGACTTAAATTCTCAAACAAAATGATTAACAATTTTCAATTAGCTGTTTTTTAATGAAAAATCGCATAATGTGACTTGAAACACTGTTTATTCATATGCATAAATAATAAATTAATATTATGATATAATAACCAACTACCGATAACTTTCGAATGACCTCCAAGTATTTAATTAATTTCGAATGACATAACTACATAACATATTATTTCGCTTAACTAGCATATAATGTCAAATTGAATCGCATTTTATTTTATACCCGTGCGACCTGAATTCAAGATATATTAATAAAATAAATGTTTACTTGTCAAGTATGCACCTACAGACCTACATATTTAGATTAATCACTTTCATGTTTATTAATAATAGAATATAGGTTTGTACTAAAGTAAATAGAGGAACATGTGCTTCATTATCGAAACTTTGCCTCCTGTTCGGTGCAAATATTGATAACATTATCAACGCATACTTTAAATAACGTTATTACGTAACAAAGTACAATGAATAAGAATAATTATTGAGTATTTAAAAAATATGTTGCAAGATTGCTTTTACTATTAAAAAATAAGATAATTAAAACGAAAATCTCAAGGCTACCGGATTTACGTATGGTTATAAAAACAAACAAAAAATGTGTTTAAAAATCTTAGGTCAAATAAGCCGATGTAAAAGAGGAAGAGTGGGTATTTATAAATGAAAGAGTGCTGGTCTCCAGAATAACTGTAGAAAAAACTCGGATGTTCCAGAAGAAAGGATTTCTTTTAATGTGAGTACCGAACAGGAATCCCAACTGCTCAGTTCCAATGAGACTTGGCACCCCCAATTGGGATATGTATCGAGACTTGGCACGCCCAATTGGGATATGTTGTGGGTAAGTACTTGGCTTTTCAGACCTAGTCACCAAACCAGCTAAAGCCATTTCAAGCAACGATTCTGGATGATGGTATATTACCATGGTAATAATTAGTAGGCGGCTGGCGGCGGCAAAAACATTGGGAATGTATGGCGAGCGATATGCTGAAATAGGCCAAAACCAAATGATCCTTTATCTTTCATAGCTAAGTCTGGTGGCCCCATAAAACAAATTAGACCGGTCAATAGTTTAATTGTTTCGCCTTTAATAATTAGCGGCTCTGGAATTTTCGTTTTGCCTCCGCATTCCGCCCCTTAGTGATAATAAAATTATCTACAACTGACGTAGTAACTATTTGGGATTTGAAATGAATAAATTGCAAAATAACAGAAATCAATCAAATAAAATTTATTTCTTCAAAATTCGCAAATTCACTTTGTGGCGTCATTATTAATTTAATGAGAACAAATAACTTTGTGTACTATTTAATAAAATTTACTTGAGCTCGCTTAGAGGAGGCCACGTTATGTGGGTAATATAACAAATCAATCAAAAATTAAAATTTGGGAGGCGGGCTTAGGTACTGCCGCCCCGGGAATCATTTATTGGATAACCAAGACCTCTGCCATAGGTCACCTCGTGCTTCGCCACGTATGGTGACTTAGCAGGGGTGCCCGATCGTGACAATTCAATTACAATATTATTGACTTTATCATATCGATTGATAGCTTATAGCTAGTAGGGTTATTAAAAAATCATTTATAAAACAAAGATTATTAATTTGCAATTCATTCCCGAGTGGACCATATCGTCGTTCTACTGGCAAAGTCTATTAAGTCACGTTTTTTTATGAAGTGAATTAAGTATGAGGTCTTATGTAAAAAATCGTCCTCTTTCGACTGGCGTACTCCATTAAGTCGTATATTTAATCGTTTTCCATTAAATCGTGTTTTTTAATTCACCATAAGTCATAAATCCGATATTTTTGTCAAGCAAAACACATTAAGTCAAACTAAACACATTAAGTCAAACACAAATGTCAATAATACATCGATTTAGACGTTAAAACACAAGCAAAATCCACTAAGTCAGTTTTAAAATCCACTCATCCTTCAAAATCCACTAAGTTAGCCATAATGCGGCACTACAGTCAACAATTTAACAGTACCTAATCTTAACAAGCAAAGCACACTAAATCATTATTGACTGGTAAAACCCACTGAGTTAGGCTCATTTTTTGTAAATCTTTGATTAAAGGTTGCTGTTATTGTTATCAACTAATATTGTGTATTGATAAGTTACTTAAGGGTTCATTCTTAATTATAAAATATAAAAATAAAAAATAAAACATTTTGAAAATATTCATCCACTTATAGCCTTTCCTAAATTGCTAAATATTGAAATGCGATTGTGTTTTAGTGACTAAGTACTACTTTGCCAGTAGACCGACGATATATTCACCATCACTTTGATCACGAAAACCATCAGTAAAAACACAGTTTTCGTGAAATATCTCAAAGGTGTCATAAAAAAATAGAAAATAACCTAATCATTCAATTCTTTGGCCCATCTAATCAATGGGCGACCTTGGCGCTTATTTTCCAGTCGAGAACATCGTACTTATTAATAATCCCCTTTCAATAATATGTAATCATTGTGATATATGATCTGTGCTCAATTTATTTGTAAAAAAAATCTTCTTTTTCTAAACCAGTTGTGTATAGCCACCTTTAGCGGTGAAAGTAAAAGCTCTAGAAGTGACATATCGAGTCTTGCGATACATTCCTAAAAAAACACGTCGGAATTTCGTCGGAGACAATTTATTTCAATCACCAGCGAGAGACTAAACGACATTTTGTGACAAGGAAATCGGGGAATCTCCTCGTTTGTCAGTTGTTTCGTTCTGCATTTGTTTTGCTGAAAATAAACAACAAAACTATTTCCGAGTTGCATCGGGCCATTTGAACACAATAGCCTGAAATTATAAAGAAATGTGAATCTTTCGATATTTGGCATTTTGGTTATATCGTGTAACACAAACGATATAACTTGATTCATTTGTTTACAGTGCTGGTCTCCACGAACAAATCTTTTGAAAACATGTTTTTGTAAGTTTTATGAAGGAATGCCGTGGTAAATTTTGGTTTTCTAACATCTAAACCATTTTTGTCATTCAAATCATTGTTTTAGAATTTCAGATTTTTTAAATTTCACAATTGTTTTTGGACACTATTGGACTGATTTTTAGAATTCATTTTTCCCATAAACACGCACATTTATTTAATGCAAATGAAGAGAATCCAATAATAATAATACTTCGACGATTTGATTAGCGACGTTTTCGTGAGAAAATCAACTCAAGGGCAGTGTAATTTTCTTCCTTTCTTTTAAGCTCTATTCTACGTTAACTAAAGATAAATTACTACATCTATTAGGGCGGTCACAAATTAAACACAAAGTTACAGGAAGATATTTGTCACAGTTAAACACAAAGTTACAGGAAGATTTTTGTCACAGTTAAACACAAAGATACGGGAAGATATTTGTCACAGTTAAACAAAAAGTTACAGGAAGATATTTGTCATAGTTAAACACAAAGTTACAGGAAGATATTTGTCACAGCGTTACAACGTTACTAATTTTCAAAATATTAAAAAAAGTAGTTTTCGAGTTAAGAACGGGAGAAAGGTGGCGTTTTACATAAATCTTATTTAAAGCTAGTGCAAGAATGATAAGTGTAAGATAACTAACTACTAAGAATGAAATCGAGATTTTCAACCTCTAGACCTCATCAGGTATATATAGTACACGCCAAACTTTAAGCATATATACCGCATATGCATATAAGCGATCCCACGCATCTTTCTATTTTGCTTACGTTCATTGAAAAGTCAGTAAATGCGCGAGAATGAATCGTACCATGTTCAGGCCTATCTTCAAATTTGACATGACTATATCTACCTATCTAATCTGAAGAATTGACTACATGTTTAGGTATTTATTTATTAAGGAGAAAATACAGATACAGATGTTAATTGATAAGAATATACAAGACAACAACTAGAGAACTCACCTGCATCCAAACTATTTCTCACAAATTGACTTTAACAGCAGATAAAAACATGTACAAATATTTTTATATATAAATAGGGAAGAACATAAGAATATTATTTTACAAATAGATGAGAGAAAAGCGCAATATCCTTACAAAAGTTTAAAAACTATTTTTGGAGAAATTGAGATGGTAAGACAAAAAATAATAACAAAATACATAAATAGATAAAATGTTATACAGAAATTAAAAGAAAGAAACATACTTAAAATCATAAACGAAGTATTTCTAAAAGAAAGAACTTAGAATTATAAACGAAGTATGTCTAAGTTGTTGTACTTTGTAGAAAAACAGCCTTCAATTTTCTACTAAAAGTATTGTATGTATCAAAAAATTGGTCGGAATCCTTGAGGTTTGGTTTTGATTAAACGATTCGCACATTCTTCTGATTGGATCCCTGACACCAGCATTTGTACGCGTCCGGCTAATGTGGAATACTGTAGGTACTGGGATTTTTGTGAAGGAATGCACAATATTCAAACAAATGGAGTAGATATGTATAATTCAGTGCGTATCTGCAAAAAACAATTTTAAAATCGTTTTACATCTTTTTATAGCACATGTAAAGATTGTCAAGTGTGGGATTGCACTGTGGATCCCCACATCCCGGAATAAACAATATAATTATCATAATGAACTACTGTATCTGATTTTTAACCCCTTCAAATTTTAACCCTTGACGAAAATTATACCAGAAGTCATCAACACACCGTATCGCCTCGCTTACAACGTATAATAACTGTAATTAGTCGGGGTTATTATCTGCCCCGGGCCAGACTCTAGAGTGGCGGTGTGTCTTGTGTCTTGAGTCTTGTATCTCGTCCTATCTTCCGCTGTTGTGAGAAGTGTGAACCTGCCATAGAAGAAATGATCTGTTTTGTTGGCGGATGTGACTGCCGAGCGGATACGCTTGTTTTCCGTAGCACTGGGCCATTGAAGATGGATTCATTATTACGGCGAAACATGCGGAGGTGGAGAACGTTTGAAATACATATTGTAAAATAAATCAGTTCTTCGAAAAACATCATTTTTTTTTACATATACAATTATATTATTATTCAATTTATAAAACAGTTTATTTATAAACAAGTTCTGCAAGATAATTATTTTTACGCGTGACAGCTGTTTCGCCTTCTGAAGGTATTATCAAACAGTGGTCGTGTCACCTACAAACGAGGTATTTATGTTTTCTAGGTAGGATTTCAATGAATAATTTCTAATTTATGAGTAAACTGATTGAAATTATTAATGATTATTACCCTATTTAAAGTTTTACCCATTATTTATATTGTTTAAATTCGACTGATTGTCGTTATACACTCTAATCATTATTCCTAATATGAATTATTCCCAAATGATGACTCATGGTTTTATTTTCTAGCATAATTATTTTTTTTTATTGGTTTGAACATAAGTAACAACGGTGAGTGAATCATATTTGTTTGTTCATTTATTAAATAAAAATAGCTTTAGGATTATTAAAATGTTTGTTAATTTCTAATTGTTTTAAAATATAGAGTTTGTGTCCTTTATTTTGTACGTGTAAAGGAGTTGGCTTATTATCATCGCTAAGTGAGTGATTCTCATCGAGGAGATTGTGACTGTATTTTATTATTATTTTTAAATGATCGCATGTGTTCTTTGAACCTAGTATTAAAAGACCGGCCAGTTTGTCCAACATAATCATTTTACCCAATACGCATTTTTTCTGATACCAACCTATTTTTAGGGATATGGGGCGATCTCTCGGTCTTCGTGGCATTAACGCAATTGAATGCATTTGTCACTCAGCGGTGCTCATAAAGCTGAGAAGTGATCTTTTTCATCGATTAACATCCAGTAAGGTTAGAAATATAAAGTTCGCTTGTGTTATTTGCGGGTCTCATCGTATTCGACGTGGCTTTTTTGGCAAAAGTGGTATAAAAATGAAAAAAAAAAAAAATAACTCTGACATTCGACGGCCGGCGTGTTCGAGCGGTAAGGCTCTTGACTCGCAATCTGAAGGTTGCTCGATCGAATCCCGGTGTGGCAAATAAATTTTGTTTGATTAATTTGTGTTATTTCACAATTAATTCACTAAAAATAATATATAGTATATTTGCGGCACGTCCCAGAGTGGAAGATACTCTCAGTATCGCCCTGGTGTAAGATCATCACTCAAAATTGAAACGTTGCTTGAAATGACTTTAGTCGTGTTTGGTGATCAGATGTGAACAGCCAGGTACATTCCCACCTTCCTCTTCCCCTTCCTCTTCCCCATCTTCTTCCCCTCCCCACTACCTTCAGCCTCACGAAATACCCCACTTGGGGATGCCACAGTCTCACTGGCTCCAGACGGGAGCAGTTGCGACTCTTGTGCGGTATACATATAAAAAAAATTCCGGAGTGTAGGTACATTAAAAACCCGTGTAATTATAATTTCTAAAATGTTATGATAATTTTTAAAATGATTGGAAATACCTGTATTTTTACAATTTCAGTAAATTGTGTAATATTTAAAAGATTAAAATACCTATAACCTTTAACGTATCTCTACCTACTCATTTTGCATGTTTAATTTCTGGTTATGGATGAATTTTCCGCCAAAATTTGAATTATTCTTATGTTAAGAGTTAAATTTTACTTTACTGGTCTTCGTTTGGGAGTGAAACTGTAATAATTTATAATACCAATTTGTTATCTTCATAATATATCAACCTAAGTACTCATCCAGTCATCGGACATGAAAGAAAGAGAGTAAAGTTAAAGTTACATCAAGTAGAAAGATTAAGCTATCGAAACAAATCTTCGACCTCTTCACACCGGGAGGAAGTTCATGGTGAAAATGATCGGTGTCTACCTATTTATAATTATTCCGGTTGCTATCTCCTATCTCGCGGTACATTAGGGAAAGAGTGCTTCCGTTCCATAAGGAGATGAAAGGCGAAAGAATTATTTGAGTGTATTATTATTATTTATTATTGGAAGAAATGTACGAATACTTCCGTTCTAGATCCATTTCAAAGATTTTTGGATGTTGATCTTTATGTGAAGGTGGACTAGCAACGGAAATTTTAAAAATTTCAAAAGTCAGTCGACAAGATCAAGGGCTACATAATTTGAAATGTAGCACTTAATCTTTTTGGAAAATTCTTCTTCATGGCGTACCATGTACTATCTACATGTATCACTTAGCATGTCATTGTCACACGTGTCATTTCGCGTTTTTCATGCTTTAAGAGTATTTTCTGTACCTTACATAGTTTTTTTTAACATGAAGGGCCCTTTTTTTACATTAGCTCCACACAGAAGGCCCTGAGGAAGAAAATTTCCCTCAGGGCCTATGTCATCTTGAGGATGCTGTGTGAAGGGTTTTATAAAGAAAAAGAAAGGATAGGAAGTTCTGGGAAGGAAAAAAGTATGAGGGGTGGGTATAAATCTGGGGGTCAGTGTGTCCAGGAGAGACGAACGCATGAATTCATCCCTCCAACTGCAGTGCAAGGCGATGGATCGAGAGAGTCCGGCTGAAAAGGTAAACAGGCCTCCCTCAACCAGTCTTTCTCGATCCGATCCGCCACCCAGTTGGTGGGCAGACGCATCCGCCTCCAAGACCTGGACAAGCCTCACCCCATGAACCAGGGTAAGTCTAAGTCTCCATAGCGAACCACTTGGGGTGACCTATGGCCGAGGTGTTGGTTATCCAATAAATGGTTCCCGGGGCGGCGGTACCCATACCCGCCTCCCAAATTATTACTTGACGTGATATTTCACAAAAACAGTGCTATGAAAAATGTTATTATTGTTCTATTGACTTTATGTCCGGGTTAAATCTTCCCCACAGGAAAAACTTAACCCTTCCACACACTTTTCCACAAATAATCATCTAGTCAATCAACGCTTTGCAATTGCATTGTTTAATAAATACAAAACAATACAAGAACAACATGTCAACCTACCAGAGACCAAATGGGAAAATAATTCACCGACTCCAGATATTTTCATATCAGAGGGTTCGGCTCGATAGAACTCCTAACTGGACCGATAAATCCTACTGATACCTCAATATAAATATTTAAAAACATTATATTATTATTAAAAATTAAAATGCATACGATAATTTTAATTATGCAATTATAATGACCTTGAAAGCATCTCATCCTTGCGATCTCTTCAAAGTAACCATTCCTTTGTCCAAATGCAACCATTAGGATGGGCGTACGCTGAGACATCGGTCGCGCAGCATGTTCAGCGCAAGATAGTTTTGGTTTTTGTGTTGTATGGAAGTGTATGGAGCGACGTACGCTGAGACGTGCATGTTTCTCATACATTCCACAACTGCGCTGAACATGCTGCGCGACCAATGTCTCAGCGTACGCCCATCCTTAATGTTCTCCAAAATGACCTTGTAAGAATCACATCCTTGCGATACTTTCAAGGACATGAAGAAACCATTCCTTTGTTAAGGATATTATGAACTAAATGTGCAATTTGGCTGTCCTGAAACGGGAAACTTTCCCAGTTGAACAAACAAAGCACCATTTTGTAATGTATATTACTGTAATATATATATAAATAAATAAATAAATATTATGAAAAGGTGGTTCATTCGTGAACTTTCCGTAATCGCAATTTATAAAAGTATATTATACGAGTACCTACCTGCTTATTCACGCCTTGTGGTTTATAAAATGATAATGAAAACGGATCCTTTGAACGTTATGTGGTTTTATACATTATTTGCTAATAAAAAGAGATTTAAGTTATTCTATAAATTACTGTAAATGAATTAACTAAGCACGCACGATTACAGAACTTAAATAAAATCTGTTAACCATGCCTTAGACAAGAAAAAAGTGCATAGATATTTTTATTGATCTGCGAAAAGCTGTCAGTAGTATTTCAAATTCAAAATTAATTAACAAATTGAAAGACATTGGCTTTGTCAGTAAGTTTAGATGTTGATTACGAATTTATTTAACTCAGAGATATCAACATTTTAAATTAAATAACCCATTAAGCAAAGCTGAAACTTCAGAATTCGGAATCCCTCAGGGAACTGTCATTTGACCAATTTTGTTCTTAATTTATGTTAATCAAAAGTTTAATTTAAATTGTGATACGTGGCAAACTTCTATCATTCGCTAATGATACTGCAATAATATATGAGAATATTAAATGGAATTAATTTAAAGATGTAGCCAATAATGACGTAGAGGTTATTAAAAACTAGTTTGATTACATCTACTATCAGATAAAACTTTCGTCATTCCCTTTAGCGAGATCTCTTGAACTTAAAAAAGATCTCGTTCGTGCCTTTACATTTCATTTACAATAATTTATCGTTACATTGCTATCTACTATCTACATGCCTTATTATTTTATCTATGTGTCACAACATTATTATATCGACAGTATTTTTTTTTAAATATACATACTTTAAAAACATATTATCCAGGTTTCTAAATATTACAACTGTATTTTATTATTAAAAAGCTTTTATTGTATGTAGCATTTTGTTATGTTCAAACTACTTCTTGCAATGTTGCAAAATCGTAAAATAAGGCAGATCATGATGCGCCTCAGGCACATCACGATCTGCCGCCATTTCATGATGCGGCAGATCATGATACGGCTAGGTGCATCATGATTTGCCTGATTTTACGATCGGCCTAGACATATACACAAATTTTAAAACAAACTCTGTACAATCAACTATTTAACGAGTATTATTTTATAAGTTTACTAACTTAACAAACGGATTGCAATCTTTAGAGCACAGGCGTCAGGTGAGAATGCTGTCCTTGTTCTACCGGTATTACAATGGAAGACGCTCCGAGGAACTAGCGCCATTGATCCCTTCGGCACCGGTGCATAGTTGGGAAACACGCCAAATACGCGACTAACATTTGTACATGGTTTACATTAGTCACATGAGAGCGGGTCGTTTCTACGACTCGTTCTTGAGTTCAACAGCTCGTCTATGGAACGATTTGCCGGCCTCTGTGTTTTCTCCCTCCTACAACATGGGTCTCTTCAAGACCTATGTTCACTCCTTTTTCTCCTTAAAAACACCTTCTGATGACACAGGCCCTGAGGGAAATTATTTTCCTCAGAGCCTCCTATGTGTGTAGTTTAGTATGTATGTATATTTACGTTTATTATTTAGGTTGATTATTATTACGTTCATCATTTAGGTACTTCAAGTAATGTTTTTTTTTACTTACCTTATAAACTAAAATAATGGCCCCCCAATTCAAACAGAAGAAATCATTTTTCTATTGAGTTGGGCAGTTTTGTTAAAAACGCAAACCAAAAACATTGCAATTAGCATTGAACTATCTGTATTTGTAAATAGTAGTATCAATCTGTATTCAACAATAAATAATATAAAATCTGCGTGAGAAATGAAATAGGTGTACCGCTGAGAGCTCCACTGTAAATAATGCAAACACTCTCTCTTTCTCTCCCATGAATGAGGCATGCAACAAAAAGAGAGGTTTCAAATAAGCTATCAGCGGTAGAACTATTTTGTATGAAATGAAACCTTTTGTATTTATTAGATAATAAATAATAATGCAGTGTGGCCTTTGTAGCACGATCAAGATTAGAAATCACCTGTGACGTGTAGTGACGCATTTTAGCAGGTAGATGGCTACCGTCCTTCGTAAAGGGCATAAAAACGACCAGATCATTAATAAAAACTTTTAACTTCCTAACAGTAGTTTCCAGGTATTTAGCCCAAAGTGCTGTTGTAAACAATATAGCGCAGGTAACATTTTTTATGCAAAAAGATTGCTTCTCATTTGTAAGAATTTAGGGTCGTAATCTTGAACCGTAATCTATCGTCGCGTACGCGACATATTTATTAGTATTATGACATTTAACAGGGAAATAAAAGATAAATGCTTCAACACTCCTACATACAATTTGTTTATTTGTTTCAGTAGCATTAAATAATTTTTAATACCTACATATGAACTACTCGGTGATCCTACAGTCGATTCCCCGACAGTTGGCCCTCCGAAATTATAATTTTTGCGTATGATTTACAAATTTCAAACCTAAAACCGACTTCAAAAATACGTATGGATATCGAACGAATTTATTTAATATCGGTTTTCTGTGCTTGTGCGCTGGTAAATATAAAGTATACAGACAAAAAGTTGTTTTCTTGATAGTTTTTTCTTAATTATTATTTACTTAGTTATATTAATTTTTGAAACAAAACTTCTTTACGCACTTCTTTACACTCCTTTACGCTCAACTTGGGGAGTAAGCTGGTAAAAGCGGGACGAGAAAGTTACAAAAAGTGTCGGGCAAGGCGAACGGAAGTTGAGAGGGAGATATAAGTTAGTGAAGATAGAAAGAGAGAGAGTTACGTTTCGTACATTACTGTAGGGGCAAGAGAGAGAGGTGCGAGCACACATTTTCTTTCTCTCTTCCTCAAATAGAAGTTTTACTTCATTCTTATGGTCTAAAACGCACTCGTATTTTTTGTTTTATATAATTATTGGCGTTTTATTCCTTCCTAATAAATTTAATTATTTTTTATAATGCCGTTTAATCAAAGGTAAAGTCACAAGGAGGAAATCCATAATTGGTTTTATTTTGGCTCTATTACTACATTTTTACAAACTGGAAAAATGTTAACTGTCGATTTCCCGAAAATGAATAGGTATGCCGAATTTTCCCTAAACCGACTGCATATTGTATATATAAGTATGCCGCGGGGCGCGGGACCAACTGTCGTGGAACCAAGCTACTAATTCGGATTACCAATACTTACGACCAAACGCTTTAGCTGCGAAAAGACTGACTGTTTATTTTAATTTTAAATACTAACATATTATGGTTGCATAATAAATTTATTTAAAATAAATATATTGCCAAATTTTGGCGGTGTGTATTGTACCTGCCTAGAATAAATAATAATTATCATTTGGCGGGAACAAGTTGTTATCCATGATTAAATTTAGTAAGGAATCGAACCATTCATAATTAATCATATTATTTAAAAGGCTGATGGTTTCGACTTTGACAAACAGATGGCGTGGGTAGCGATCAGCTGCAAAACCTCGGTCCTAACATTGATATATTATATTTAGATTAGACATCAAGCGAAAATAATCGTTCTACGGAGTTGGAGGTTGTACCTCCGAATCTCTATTACACCATTTTAGTAGTTCTAAAATCGTCGACCGTGGCTGACGCGTGACGTGTCAATATAGTTTGGGAAAGGGTGAAACCATGGGCTTGACTAAAAGGAGAGAACAGTCGCTTTTGGCGCGGTGGCTTCGGTGGGCATGCCGGTGACCAGGTATAGAGATTAGGGCGGACCCTTACCGCGGTCGCTGCGTAACACGTGTTTCACTCGGTCGATGTCATAGGGATATTAAAACCGCGGCCTACGTTCTCGTGGTGTTGAGCTTGCTATGATATTGTAAATCACTTAAATAGTTGAAAACCCGGATTCAGGGCAAAATTCAACTCCTTTCAGAACTACGTTTGTTATCTTAATAACTACGTTTGTTACATTTCTATTTTTAAAAAATGTTGTCAAGTTTCTTCTTTTCAATGCAACTAGTTCGATTTATAACCCAGTTACGCACATTTCCTTATGTACAAAAAGTTTTCAGATAAACATAACATAAAAATATCTATAGGTGGATAACGTGTTAAGATGTATTCATAGATTTTTATAAAGAAAAATATTCAAAATATTATTAAAATTATTCAAAATATTATTAAAATTATTCAAAATATTATTAATTAAGCGCGTGACCAGTGATTTCGAAAGTTTACCAAAAATACGCATTGCCACTGTAAAAATAACTATTTTGAATAATATAAATGATGAACTTTGTGTGATGTCGTTGTATGCGGCCCCCTACTTGAAAAGTCTGTAAACCCCTGCATCTGTAAACCCCTACATCGCATTCGTGCCAAATATTTTCGTTCGGTAGAAGACGAAAACTGTCGAACTTACCCCCCGCACACCTCTTTATGCCTAGCCTGAACACGAATCTTGGAGTTTTTTTATAAGGAATGGCGTCTCTAAAGTATATCTCTATGGGTCGTAAAGCCTTTTTATTATTAATCATAATAATCATTGTGTTCCGTAAGAATGGGGTGTTAATAGGTTATAACAGGTATTCAAACCTCTAATAATCTCTTGCACATGGGACTCAGGTAAACACACGGTGAAGTATAAATAAACGTTTAAAAATACAGTAAGTAGGTACAAACTTCTAAGAAACTGGGCGTCTTTTTACACGGCTAGAAGATTCTTCAACTGCTGCTAACCCTCCACATATCTTAAGTGCGCACAACAATTGAACTTGGGAGCCACCACAGGGCTGATGCCCCATTAATGCTTGATAAGCCTACTTGATTCTGTGCAAAGGAGGAGGGCGGTTCGTCTGATTGACAATCCTTAGTTAACAGACCGATTGCCATCTCTAATGCACAGACGCAATGTAGGCACGCTGAGTCTGTTCTACAAATATTTTAATGGAGCCTGCTCTCAGGGGCTAGCTGCAATGAGGCTCGGTGCACGTATGCAACCTTTGAAAATCTCCTGCTGCCATCACAGAAAGCAGAAAATGTTGCTTGCGTCGTGATAGAGAACTTAGGCAGCCGAGGGATTGAATTTACTTTGAGGATTGAACCAGACGCGATTCCAACTCAGCCATTGACCGGTCGCCTGCATCAATGGCGGCTAGGAAATAACCAAAATGGACAATGTCTAAATCCACACAAAACAAAATTATGTTACGAAAATTCGGGGACGTACCACATTCGTATGTCAGCGGTCGAGGGTTAGACCTGTGCCACACACAGCTATATAAGATAAAAGACCATTTGGCTTAGCCTATTTCAGCATATTGTTAGCCATATATTCCCATTGGGAATGTACGGCGAGCGATATGCCGAAACACGCCAAGCCACACGATATTTTATTTTGTATAGCTGTGTGTGGCACAGGTCTTAAGGTTAAACGGACCCTACGTTATAATCAACGCATTCACAGATGGCGTCAATTTAATTGTTTTAGCTTAAAACACTTTTTGCAAGTTATGCTTTAATATTAAAGTGAACTAATTGTTTGCGCCCGTAAACATTCAATATGAATATGAATAAATAGTTTTGTCCATAAACAAACCCAAATCTTTCAAGAAAGGCTAACAAATCCAATTTGTATAGGTGATTCAATCCAATATTGTATTGTTTTCATAATGGGAATGTACTATTATTATTATGTACTGTATTAATTCATCTTCTTATTTTGAAGCATAACTTGTAAAAAAGTGTTTTTCTCAAAAATAATTAAACTCGCGTCATTTATGAAAGAATAGATTATGAAGTCTTTTAAGTATCACCCAAGGCTGAGCAAAATACATGCTTTGCTCTAATTAAAATACAAATTACAAAATAATTTTTCGCATGTATTTAAAATACGACATACAAAATACTTTCAAGTTGTGTATTTGAAATACAAAATACAGTAATTTAACCATTTTTATAATTCAAATACAAAATACAAATTACAAAATACATTTGGTTTTGGTTGCAATAAATTGTCGTAAGTGCCCTTATCTAAGGGTGCGTTTCCATAGAAGCAAAGCTGAGCAGAGTGAAACAGAGATGTGCAACAATTGTCCAATCATATTACTCAAAAGACACATCTCATCTCCGCTCCACTTGTGGTTTTGACGGAATTTGATCATCCATTATCAATTAACTCACGTCTTCATTAATAAATACCGCGAAACGATGAAAACGACAATTGACAAGATAATTGCTTTGACGTACAGTGTTTCCAACCTTCGACCAAGGGTATAGTAGGTCAATGTTTCCAACTCTAAATATTAACTAACATATCTGGATTCTAGCGTTTTTAGTCTATGTTTTATCTATGACAGTTTATTTTTCATTATCATTATTAAAATCGCTAAATGTATTTGAAAATGTATTTTGAAGCCATAAGTATTTAAAATACAAATTACAAAATACCTCAACATCAGGTAATTGAAATACCAATTACGAAATACATTTTTAAGAAGTAATTGAAATACAAATACAAAATACGTATTTGTATTTCAAATACGTATTTCAATTACAAGTAATTCAAATACCGCCCAGCCCTGGTATCATCTAAACATTTGTATTTCATCCTAAAGATAAAACTTCCAAGAAAAAAAAAGTGGGATTTGTTTGTAAATATTCATGAGGTTTTTTGAAGAAATGAGTTGTTAATTTCACCCCAAATTCGGTTTTATCACTCTTAGATTATGAATCGTGACCAACTTGACTCAATGGTACCTAGTCAGTAAACACCAATTAATTATTGATTCAAGGGCAGCATCTAATTTGACGAGAGGAACCAGCTGTCAATTTTAATAAGCAATTACTGGACAAGTCATCAAAAAAATGATAATGCTTTGATTGAATAAATTACCTAAGCCTACTAGAGTTCGGACCGTCTGGACTGCCAGACAGAGCGCAGACGTAAACAATGGGACGATCAAATTGAGGAAGCTGCCGACTTCAAATAATGAGGACTGAAGGTACCTCCCTTAATCTTTTCATTTATCTATTTGTTATGGTTGAGCATGACTAATACATGATCCATATATTTCGGATTTACGAAAGGCAAAATTGATAAAAGCAAAGGCCTCGGGCCTATTTTATCTGAAGGTTAAAATATTTCAGATCTATGTGCATAAAAATCATATTATGCTTGCTTATAAATATTTATATGAGTTTTTTTTAATATTTTTTTTATATGAGTACCGCACAAGAGTCCCAACCGCTCCCGTCTATGAGATTATGGCATCCCTAATTGGAATATGTCGTGAGGCTGAAGGAAGTGGGGATGGGAAGGAAACGGGGAAGAGGAAGATGGTGAAGTACCTGAATATTCAGATCGGGTCACCAAACACGGCTAAAGCCATTTCAAGCAACGTTTCAATTCTGAATGGTAGTCCTACACCAGGGCGATAATGAGAGTATCTTCCACTCTGGAACGTGCCGCAAATATATTATATTTTATTTTAAATGAATTAATTGTGAAATAACGCAAATTAATCAAATAAAATATATTTGCCACGCCGGGATTCGATCCGGGATGAGTATTTGAGTTGTTGATGTATTGCTAAATTAAGCACAGGAAATGTTTAAAACTTTCAAAATACCTTCTTTCCACCCTCGCGAAGGTTTCTGGATTATTTAAACTACATGACAATGCATCTAAAAGTTTTTTTTTAATAATTACAGAAACTCTTACGAAACTGTCAAAAATGTCACAATTTGAGAATGAAATTTTACAAACCATCGACTGTTCAATCAAAATTCAATTTTCAAATGAACCTTAAATTAATGAATTTAATCAAAGTACTCACCTATGGTACTGACCAAAATAGAATACTTTGAATCTTATCAAGTATTT
The DNA here is from genome assembly GCA_936435175.1 of Glyphotaelius pellucidus. NCBI lineage: Eukaryota > Metazoa > Arthropoda > Insecta > Trichoptera > Limnephilidae > Glyphotaelius > Glyphotaelius pellucidus. Next base: position 8,951,260 of record OW386551.1, on the reverse strand, counting down.
TAAACAGGTACCAATGTTAGGTACAAAATTTGATTGATGTTCTTATAATATTCAAAAATGAATGTTTGTAATAATATGCAAAATTAAAATTTGTAAAAATAAAATTGCAAGAGGTGACATGCGAGCTGTTTGAAAATCTAAATGTACCGGGACTGAATATATTTAACGTGGGAGAGGGGAGAGGGGAGAGGAAAAGCTGGGAAGATAGAGGGGGAACGCATGAACCTGGCTTAAACATATCTAAAAGAACTCTGTGTTAGAAAGAATACATAGGTTGGGCAATGAACTAACTGATGTCGCTGATATATTTAATTTAAACTTCGAAACATTTAAAGCCAAATTAGTCCATCACTTTTTAGATGTAAATAATGAATGAGAAATCATTTTATTTTATTTCGATTTTGTTTTGTTAGTTTTTTTTATTGTTCGTATTCTAGATGCAATTAAAGAGTAGGTAATTGTAAAAATTAAAGTGTTTAGATTTTATTTTAATGTTTTTGTTGCTCGTAGGTAAATGAATTGTACCTGATATATTCTCATTGCACTAGATATATTCTCATTTATTCTATTGAGTTTATGCTTTATTTATATATTTTGTAATATTTTTTTATGTTTATATTCTTGTTATGAATGAAATTTGTATTGTACATGTAAAAGTCAAATGGGGCATCATTAAATAAATAAGTAATTGTCGAACCATTCTTTTCGGTCACGATTATTTGAGAGGTTTTTTTTTTTTTTTTTACATGAACTCCACACAGGAGGCCCTGAGGAAAATAATTTCCCTCAGGGCCTATGTCATCTTTGGGGATGCTGTGTGGAGGGTTTTTTTAAGGAAAGGAAGGGAAGGAGAGTTCTGGGAAGGAAAAGGGTTTAAGGGGTGGGTAGGAATCTGAGGTTCAGTGTGTCCTGGTCATCCGCCTCCAAGACCTAGACAAACCTCACCCCACGAACCCGGGCACCCCTGCTAAATCACCAAACGTAGCGAACCACTTGGGGTGACCTATGGCAGGGGTGTTGGTTATCCAATAAAGGTTCCCGGGGCGGCGGTACCCATTCCCGCCTCCCAAAGTTTGTCTAAAGCAGTGGTCCCCAACCTTTTTATGGCTGCGGACCGGTCAACGTTTGAAAATTTTACCGCGGTCCGATAAGAGGGGGGACGGGGGGGGGGGGGGGAAGGGGGTGGAGATTGATTGTTTATATTTTAGATTTTTTTTAAATTACACGTTATTATATTACCTAGTACACATGGCCTTAAAATAAATATAATAATAATCTCTCGTTGGTCACTATAGTAGTTTTTATTGAAAAACGGGATTAAATTACCAGTTCGTGTTGGTACCTATATACGTAATCTTAATTATTGGGCAAGCAGAATATAAGAGCGGTGATTCACGTCGTTGCGTCTCACTCGAGTTTACGTTATATGCTAGTGCGCAAGATGGATAACCAGTCGTGTTTTTTACTTCGAAGGTATTGTGTCGTCGGCAACTTGGCGTGAAGGGGTTCTCGACTGAATCATTATTTTTTGTTGATAATTATTTAATTTTTTATTGGGTGTTTTCGATTTTTTTAATGTAATTTTGAATGTTAAGCACGGCCTTGGGCGGCCCGGTACCATTTGATCCACGGACCGGGGGTTGAGGACCACTGGTCTAAAGTAGTAGAAGTACAAAAAGTTATAACGGAGAATTTGTATGGTACTAAGTGGGTGAAGACAAAGGTCAGGGATGATATTTCACTCTTCAGTCATAATGTTGATAAATAGTATTCTGGTATTTTACCGATTTTCTCGCAACGCACGCACATTGCCCAGTAAATAACGAAGGAACCCATTGCTTTCAAATCGCAGCCCAATAAACACCCAATAGCACTACGCAGTACGCAGTAGGTATCCTGTTATTGAATCAGAAATATCTACACCTGTGAACGTCCGGCTCTCTGGTGTCAGGTGGGAAGGCCGTTCGCGGAAAACACACAACGCCCGCCGACCACAGCCAGATGGAATTAGAGGCACGAAAATAGCTTTTGGCAAAGTGCCATCTTTCAGAATCTTATCACTAATTGTGAGGAAGAGACGGATTCAAAATTAAAATATAAATATCCACCTACAAATGTAGGTGTAGGTATCTAGTAAACGTCTAGAGGCGCTAAAAAAATTTCAGCTATGACGTGAATATTAAAATTGTCACCATTTAAAGGTTCATAGCTCAATATGTAATGCCAAAAATTAGCCGAAACCTGCGTTCGTGATGTGCCGGATCATGTTCGGCTTGAGTCGTGTGCCTAAAGTGGTTCCAAGTTTTAATTTTGTTTTATAATTTGTAAATTTTGTAAGTTTTGTAATTTTAAAATATCATTTTTTCGTCAACGTTTACCGTTTAAATAATAATAATTAGTAATTGTATTGCTTTTCAATTTAGTTTTAATTTTAATGATTTTTGTTTTTTCTCTTCATAATAAAATAATTGCAACTACATGTCTTATGTTATAATTGCAAACTGGGATCCTTGCAGTCCTGCTGGATTAAAAACTTTAAAAAATTTAAAATTTTAAAAATATTGTCGGACAAGAATACTGAACTATACAAATTTATTTACTATAATTATTTATAGTTCTGAGAAATTTTGTCATTTTGTTAATCCTTAGTTAAAGCAACCATGTAAAAAGCTCAAAATCTACTAAGCCAATATAAAAATTAATGATATATTATAATAAAAACAAATATAAAACTTTTTTCCACTTTAAGTTTAATGACCGTAACCGGTTTCAGCTCGCTAGAGCCATCTTCAGACTGGTACAAAATATTCTTAATCTACGGAAGAATTAATCTAGAAAAAAATTTCTAAAAGAAATTAATAACATTAATAAATCAATCCAGTTTACAATGGAAATGGGGGGAAACAAAATTAATTTTCTCGACATAAGTATTGAAATCATCAACAAAAAATTAGAATTTTCAATTTATAGAAAACCTAAATATAGTGATAACATCATACACAACACATCTAGACACCACATTTCACATAAACTATCGGTATTTTATTCACTCATTCACAGACTTCTACATGTGCCTTTGAATTATATAAATTATACAAATGAATTAAATATTATTAAAACTATAGCAAAGAACAATGGATACAAGAGCGAAACTATAGACAGTTTATTGAAGAAAAAAGATAAAAAGCTTACATTAGCAATTATTTCACAAGGCCTTGAAAATAAAAATGAAAATGATATCCCTAAACAATGGATTAAAATCCCTTATATTGGCGAAATATCGACAAAAATATCCAGATTAACTAATAATGATAAATTCAAAACAGCTTTTTATAATGTGAATTCTCTGGGAAGAATTTTAATCAACAATAAAGACAAGAGAGAAAAACTTGAAAACTCGGGAGTTTACCAAGTGAACTGCGCCAACTGCCCGTCATATTACATAGGCCAAACTGGAAGGTCATTCAAAACCAGAATCAAAGAACACTTTACAAACTGGGTAAATGACAAAGGCGAATTATCAAATGTAGCATTACATTTACTAGAAAACAATCACTCGTTTGATAAAGACAGAGATATTAAAGTCCTCCACACTTGTAATAAAGGCCATAAGCTAGATAGACTAGAATCTTTAGAAATTTCCCGCTTAAATAAAAAAATAGACCATAAATTTGTAATGAATAAACAATTAGAGTCATTTGCTAAGTCTCCACTTTTGTATCCATTGTAATTTTCATAATAATTTCGAAATTAAAATATGTATTTAGCTAATAAAATGACCATTCCTACTCCAATGTAAACATGTATCCCTTCAAAAAGCTATTAAAAAATCCCATGCATCATAAATGTAATAACGATTTGACAATAAAATTAGGTCTTTAATAATTCATACCACTTGTAAGGTTTTTCCTAAACAATATTGAAGTGAGCTTCAAACCCAAGGTAATTAACTCACTGGAATAACCAAAATATTTAGAAATTCAACAGTCTAAAACTACTTAGTAACAAATGTAATTAGTATAATTGATTAAAACCCTTAAGACCACCCCGCTTCCCCTCCCTCAAATGTTATGTATATAAACCGTAGATTAAGAATATTTTGTACCAGTCTGAAGATGGCTCTAGCGAGCTGAAACCGGTTACGGTCATTAAACTTAAAGTGGAAAAAAGTTTTATATTTGTTTTTATTATAATATATTATAATGGAATTCCACCATGAATTATCAGTTTCAAAAATAGAAATATTAAAAATTAATGCTTCTTTTTCATTGTGCATTTTATTAAAAAATTCACTTATTGATCTCTTAAGTTTAACAACAAAAAAACCTTATTTCGTGATACACAGTAATTTTTTAAATTATGTAAATAAGTTTCTGAAATCACTTTCGTATGTTTAATTATGTAAAAGTGTGTGGTATAGCTATAATTTTTATATATAACTTCATATTTTTTATGAACAATCGCAAACTCCATTTCACCACAATGTAAAGGAGGATACGATGGAAGTTACGTAGCTCCACCTCGGGACATAATTCTTACTACATTCACGTTCATACATATTTTCACGTATACCTACCTATTCTTCAGATGCTCCGAATCATAACATAATTTTTAAATTAGCCAATAATTATTTTCTGATCTTATCATTTTAAAAACGGAAATATCTGCATAGTTTTACCACAGATATGTTATTGGGATAACATCAGTATCGTTCAGCCTACTTTACAAATATTTTGGTAAGCTTTTATATAAAATAAAACTTGTACGAATTTAAAACAAAAGTGACCACTTTTCTTACTCATCTTAATAATTTTTTTTTGTTACAGGTAACTTAACATTTTGGAGAGCAGTCATATTCGCCAAGAATCACCCTGTATCTAAAAATCTCCAGACTCCTGAAAACAACATTGACTACCAGCTAAGTATGAGAGGTATAGTATATTTAAGCCTGCATATGTAGGTATAATAGTTAGAACAATAATAAATCATTTAAGAAGAAGAAAAATCTAAACGAATCATGAAACGGAAGAGGACACAGATAAATAAAAAAGATAACGGTCGCAACTGGGACTCGAACCAAGTATATCTTGTCTTACCGAGACACGGCATCAACTCAGCCACGTGGACCTATATTACCAATGGCCGAGTTGGTTAAGGCCAAATAGTGAGCGCTCAAAAAGAAGAAGACGGGGAGATATGCAAATACGACTGTTAGAGAGAGTGCGCCAACATTAAAAACGATAATATTTAAACGAAAATTGTGAAAATATTTAATAAACCACGACTTGTTTAAAATAGAGCAAAAATCTTGAAGGCGGTGTCTTAAATAGCATTTAAAGAAACATTGTGAATTTTTTCATACATATTGCTTGAACAATAACAGAAAAAAACGTGTTTACAATAGTTTTAGGAGCACGTTTTGCGATTTTTTTTCTTACTTTTAGTAGTACTTTTTTTAGTATGTGTGCTTGCATGTACTAAAAAAAGAAAAAAAGTTATGTACATTTCTATAATCAAATGCTAATATACTTTCATTATAATTTTTCCAATTTTTAGCATCATTCATACTAAATCCATATGTTTACACTAGACTTCATATTAATTTCATACAAAGTAACTGTACTCCATTGGTCACCATGAAACAGGCAGCTGCCTAGTATGGTGATTTAATATACCTACTTTATGTAAATATCACAATTATGTAATGTCTATTGTATAAATAAATAAATATCTTTAGAAATAACATATATGTTTTTAGAAACTTAAAAAGTGTTCAAGAGAAATATGTTATAAAACAGTAGAAATTCGAAATGCCGCTGCAGAAGCTGTCACTAAGTAACATAAGAAACGTTGAAAATCCAATCGATTTAAAATTGGTTGGTATCTACCTCCCTACACATATATGTAATAGGTAATAATTAAAAGGAAGTTACATAATGTTACACGTTAATATTTTATTACAACTTCGTGCGAGATTAACAATATGTTTGTTTTATTGAAAAGATGTTAAAATTTATTAATTTAATCAGCATCCATTACTAATTTATACTCCTCCGATCACGTCCGATATCCATGAAAGAAAAAATCACAGCCTGGTTAAGCGCTGGGAGGAATATTAAAATAGGTAGATCAATTGGAGATGATAATAGATATATTTGTATTCACGGAGAGAGGAAGGAACGAGGAACCACGTTTGTTGGTTCCATCGACATTTCCGTCTTTAACGTCAATTTTAAGGTTCTACCTTTGACACGTGAAGCCTTAACAGAACCCGTCAAAAATTTTAGTTTTTTGGTCGTAAAAAACGTGTCTGCCTATTATTGCAAAAATTATTGCTACTTTTATTAACATTTTACCAAAATCAATGTTTTGTAAAAATTAGTTTTGAGATAAACCTTTGGAAGCTCGACGTCAATTTAGTGCATTTTCGTAGCACATCTGGCACACGTTCTTTTTTTCATCATCTCTACAATATCTTTTTTATACATAAAAAAAACTCTGTAATATATATTTTCGCAATTATTAAACCTTTGAGGAGTGAGTTATTTTTTTGTCATCTTCATCGTGGGAGTCAGTTATTTGTCAAGTTTTTCTTAATTTTGTAATCGATTTAATTAATTATCTTCTTACCTTTTTTAATACACAAGTTAATATCAGAACTTTTTTATTACTATATATAACCTTTTCTTATTGCATTGTAAATTTAGTTGGACAAATTCAGTAGTTCTCAACATTTTACAAATAAAAAACCGCTCGCGCCACACCTGTAGTAATTTTTTTATTAAAATTTCATAACGCCAGAGCTTACCATTATAATAAAGAAACACTCTTCTTCCAAAATTGAGCGAATACATAATGAATTTCTGCGTTTTATAAATTTTAAATTAAATATCCCAGTAGAAGACTTAAAATACGATTTCTTATTAAATACTCTAATATATACATTAGAAGACTGACGAAAATTAAACGATTTAACATTTTTATTCAAAATACCTAACTTTAAATTCGACTGTTTTGAACTCCTGCAACTCATTAACTTACGAACACCCACAGTAACAACACGATAAAAAACAATATTCTACAGCAGAACTCGTAAGCATAACTACATTGCCCACTCCCCGATATCGAATTTACAATGGTTCGAGCTGCATGGCGCTTTAGCCCTTATTCTTATAATAATAATAATTGGATAATTTGTAGAGCGCCGTTTTTGAGAAAAATCACCCAAGGGCTCCGATACGATGAGAGCAGAAACCTACAAAATAATACATTTATCTCGTTAATCATTATGATATCATTATTTTATGTGTTATCCGGAGATAAAACAACTTTAAGAAGTCATGATTACTTTAGTATAGTATTATTTAAAAACAAGCACTCAAATCAGCATATTTAGCGATCACTTAAAAACATTATGCAGCTGAAAGATAATTTTATAACTTTCTTTGCAAGAGGTCAAGGAAATATCGAAATATAGTTCTTATCTTTGGCATAATAACGATAAATGCTGAAATTTTACAGACTATTCATCGAAATACATTGATTTACACATTTACTTTGTAGGTGCTTAAATACAGGTAAATCAGTTAAAAAGACCCTTGCTTGTATAGTGGTGTATTGGATGGATCAAAAATGTATTTAATTTATTAATGGTTTTATTTTTGTTAAATGGCCTAACCACCGTCCGCTTTACAGAACAGCTTGCAGAACTGCATGCAGTGTCTCTGCAAATCAGATCGTTTGTAAGCAAAACATTAGTCAGCGAATTATTATTACTAGTGGTCGCCCAATGGTCGAAATTCGACCATAATTGTAATGTTTTTCTTATTGACTTAATTCAATTCAATTCAATTTATTATTTCAAAAACATTACAAAATGTTACATTTTAAAGTGTTTTCAAAATACATTTGTAAGAGTATTACAGTTAACACTTAGGCATACGAACTATACAAGAATATAACAGAATACATCATTTTGGAAATAAATTTGGGAATGTTGTAGACGTGTTTAAAGATTCAATGTTAGTTTTAAAACGAAGTCTTTATAATCACTTCACCGAGATGTATGATTTCACGACTCCTTTGTGAATACACTTTTTTTATTTTTAAATTTATTTACGCATATTTGCTTTCTTTAGAACATAATATTAATTTTAATTTGCCATGATTTAAACATAATTCATTATATATTGTTTACTGTATGTACCTAACACAACTGTATTGCATATTTACTTTTCTTGTAAAAGCCCACTAGGACGTAAATAAATAAATAAATAAATTAATAGAGCTCGCCTTTTAAAGGCAGCTTCACTAACGCTAAATATGTCGATATACGAATTAATTCTGTTTAACAGTAAAATTGCTCTCCCGACCGGCATGACCATTGGCAAGTTTGTCCTGCAAGCCGGAAGATAGAACAGTCTATGTTGTCGGTGGCGAAGATACCCATCGGGAACATAAAAATGAATGCTCTCCATGATAGCTGAGTTTTCAAACCATCCGCGGATCAATCTGAAGAAATGCGTAATGTATTTTCGTTTTCTGAAAAAATGAGAAAGAAAATTCTATTCATAATTTTAAAAAAATATTAGCATTCTGCACTTCTTCTCTATATAAACTATAAGTGTGCGAAATTTCATACTCCTCCGTCCGCGTAATTTTTGTAAAAAGGGGTACAAAGTTTTTGCTTCACGTATTAATATACTGATGATGATTTCCTTTGTCGGGGCGTCAGATTAATAATAATTCGGTAGGCGGTTCAGCATGTTATACTGCACGCAGTTCTGCAAATCGGATGACGAGAGCCTACTAGGAAGCTGAACAATGTCGATTTCAATCGCCAGTCCAAATTTAAACTGAATTGATAAATGTCGCTTCACGCACCTAGTATCTTTAAGAATTCGCTAGGTAAGAATAGACTACGGGCAGGTGTTCCAAATTAGTTAGATTTTTTAAAACTTTCTAGATTAGACTTTATCAATACTTTCAAAAGCGCCCTATTTAACATGACTTGCTTATAACTATGTAGTTAAATACATGGCTGAATACTTTAGTTACACTAATCTCCTCTAGAGCACATGGATTGATGAGCCAACTCAGTACGGGTAAGTACCTACTGAGTGACCAACAGAAAAATACTTACGAAAAACCCTCCCGGAAAAAATCTTGACGAATTTATTAACCGCGATGATCGATGGGTTTTAGAGGGAAAATATAGGTGATGAATAAATGATGATGCTCGCAGTTTTTCGCTTGGCCATGGCCATCTCGGGGTCCCTTGCTCTGACAGCGTCCCATGATTCACTCCAGTTCATCTTTCATCTGAAGCTGCACATTTCCCAGCTGCTGTTGACAAAGTGTCCCTAATATACGGTCACTAGAGCGGTAAAAGACAGGGTTGAGAGGAACGTATGCGCGGCCCATTTCGACCAGTTTCATACAAATCTTAAATTTGGATTTGGGATCAAAATACCCAACCAAACTGAAAAATTATTCTTTTAATCAAAATTTATATTAAATATCTAGTACGGATGTGAGCTACTTTATTTATTTTTGCTTTAAATTATAAGATATAGGCCATTAAAGATTTTAATGTTTCATAATTTTAGAGGTAACTTGGGCAATTTTTTGTGAGTAAATGAAAAACATTAAAAAAATAATTTTACTATGCATATTTTACAAATCCAATGAGAAATAAAAAATAAAAATAAAACGTTATTAAAATTGTATTTTATTGGGTAGTAATTTTAATGTATAAACGACAAGTTTTTGTTCCGCCGTAAATAGATAGTTCAGTGTGTCTTGGTCATCCGCCTCCAAGACCTAGACAAACCTCACCCCATGAACCCGGGCTCCCCTGCTAAATCACCAAACGTAGCGAACCACTTGGGGTGACCTATGGCAGAAGTGTTGGTTATCCAATAAAGGTTCCCGGGGCGGCGGTACCCAATCCCGCCTCCTAAATTAGAAAATTTATAGTAAAGGATGGAGAGGAAGGTGTGGGAAGGAAAAACGTATGAGGGTTGGGTAGGAATCTGGGGGTCAGTGTGCCCAGGAGTGACGGACGTATGAATCCATCCGTCTCACTGCGGTACAAGGCGATGTTCCGAGAGTGCTGCTGGAGAAGTCAAAAAGGTCTCCCAAATTGTAAAACGTACTTGCAAATATATCATATATTTATAATCAATAAACGCCCGGGTAATTAAATGAAATTCGTAATTCTGCTTCTTATTGGGCATTGACCTTCAACTCCTCAGTTTTTCGCCCTTCTCCCTTACGGAAGCATTCTCCCGAACAGGCCTTCCATTGATATGCTTGGTGTAACTCTAAGTGACCAGCTCAGGTACGGGGGCTCCATCGAGGCCAGAGTTAAGTTAGCCTCTCAGAAACTGGGCATACTGTACAGGGCACGCAGATACTTTAATAGTACACAACTGCTAGCCCTGTACAAATCGCAAGTGCGCCCCACGGTTGAATTTGGCAGCCACCTCTGGTCTGGAGCCCCAAAATACCTGAAAATAACCCTTGACTCTGTGCAGAAACGGGCGGTCCGTTTGATAGATTCTCCTAATTTAACTAACGGATTGCAATCTTTAGAGCACAGGCGCCAGGTGGGAATGCTGTCCTTGTTCTACCGGTATTACAATGGAAGATGCTCCGAGGAACTAGCGTCATTGATCCCCTCGGCACCGGTGCATAGTCGGGAAACACGCCAAACGCGCGCTCAACATTTGTACACGGTTGACATTAGTCACATGAGAACGGGTCGTTTCTACGACTCGTTCTTGAGTTCAACAGCTCGGCTGTGGAACGATTTGCCGGCCTCTGTGTTTCCTCCCTCCTACAATATGGGTCTCTTCAAGACCCATGTTCACTCCTTCCTCTCCTCAAAAAAACCCACCACACAGCATCCTCAAAGATGACATAGGCCCTGAGGGAAATTATTTTTTCCTCAGGGCCTCCTGTGTGGAGTTAATGTAAAAAAAAAAAAACCAAGAATAGCAATTTTTTAAATCAGTAAAATAAATTGTTAATAAATGTTATCAGGAGGTAAGTGTCCACTCTGTACTCTGTACCTCTGCGATTAGTATTTTTACCACGTTGTTTCCACAGCGCGTCCACCCCACACGTGCAGAACTTCCGCCTGGTAGCTCCAGCTTATCAACGTACAAGTAGGTACTGATTCAAGCGACATCCTACACTCGTCAATCCTAAGGCGTTAGAATTGGATGCCATATTGAATACTGCTTTTCCTTTCGTCTATTCGTTTATTAGAGTGCAATTACAATAGCCATGATATCACTGGAAATGATAATTTGATGGAACAGTTATTTAACGCACATTAAGCCACTAGAAACAACACAAAAATTAGTACTAAAAATAATGTTGCATAAATATATGAACTACCCCTCTCTGCAATTATTCCAAGAAGCTAAATTGTTAGAGATAAGAAAAATTTACTGTAAACAATGTTTAAAATATATGTTTTCTCGAAATATTTTTTTTACAAAAAATTAAAACCGATTTCGTAATAGTTGAAATAATGTATTTGAAGTTCCGCTCACTGTGTAAAACCAGGCTTGCGCAAAGAAATTTGTATTTTACTACACCAAAAATTTATAATGCTCTCTATAAGACTACAGAAATTAAATGTAAAAATATATCCTTCTTCAGCAAATATAAAAATGTAATAAAGTCTTGGATAAATACAAACGTCAAAAATACATTTACTTGTTGTAACATCTGACCTGATGTAACTTTTTAATCTTTATCAACTTTTGAATTGTAATTCAGTAAACACTGATTTTATTTATTTGATTTTATTTTTTAATCTTCTACGAAGATAATGTTTGTACATGAGTAAAATTTCAACTGTTTTGAAATACAAAAGTATTCCCCAAGCGGTTTCAGCACAACCGTGGGCAATCGGGACAGAAATAAACTTAAGTTTTCCAGCCTTACCTATATGAAAAAAACACTTCAGAACAGTTAAATGGTGTTTTTGTTACACGTTGTTTATTTTACATATGTTTCTCAATTATTAGCATGCACGACGATGTGAGCTAACTCAAGATTAATAAATCAATTGTTTTTTAATTTTACAGCGGATATTCAATAAAAAACCCATGAAAGTGATGTTTTTTTATTATTTTTATTTTAACTTTTTTTATGAGTAAAACCTCAAACTGTAATATTTAATTAAATGAAGACATTATGAGCGAAACTCAATCGAAAATCTGGAAACAGAAAAATCAGAAAAAGATATTTACACCTCTGGGACTCGAACCCAGGACCTCCCTACTTTCCGGGTTGGGCGCTCTTATCCACTGAGCTAAGGTGTCGATATCCAATTCGGTCACTTTTAACTGTACCATACTTCGACTAAGAACCACCCATATTATCTTCATTTTTCTTAACGCTTTTCTTTTCCTGGGTTCGAGTCCCAGAGGTGTAAATATCTTTTTCTGATTTTTCTGTTTCCAGATTTTCGATTGAGTTTCGCTCATAATGTCTTCATTTAATTAAATATTGATGTTTTTTTAATAACATGCCTTGAGTTTGGTATGTTTTTAGGTTTTCACGGCCAAAAAGTATTTTTATTATTGTTTTTGGGGTGTTATGCCGTGTTTCGCTAACTCCTTCTTTAGCCAACGTTTTCGCTCATCTGCCCTGATGATGGACACTGTAACGCTGTCCGAAACGTTGGCTAAAGAAGGAGTTAGCGAAACACGGCATAACACCCCAAAAACAATAACAAAAATGCCTTGAGTTTGTTTAAATAAATATAAATTTAAGAAATCAACGTATAAATTGGGCGTAAAGTGTCAGATTTTATTCTTATTCTCGTGTAATTATCATGGTAATTTATAATTCTATGAACGAGATAAAATGTGAAGAGATTTTTTTATTATTACTTGTATAACTTTTTTCGTGTTTTAAATCAAAATATCGCAACTTTTAAACATTTAAGTATATTTCAAGTACAAAAATCTAACGGGTAATTTTATCTAGTTTCTAAAATGGTTTTTATTTTTACGACATCTTCAAAAATAAGAAATTTGTAGGATATTTAAAATTCCTTGGAAAAATTCCGAAATTCGTTGACAAATTATTGATAAAACATGTGTATACAACAATTAAACTACACTCTTAAGCTGGATAAGCCAAATATATATTTTTCATTATTATTTATTATTTTAACTTTATGAGTAAAACCTCAAACTGTAATACTTAATTAAATGAAGACATTATGAGCGAAACTCAATCGAAAATCTGGAAACAGAAAAATCAGAAAAAGATATTGGCACCTCTGGGACTCGAACCCAGGACCTCCCTACTTTCCGGGTTGGGGCTCTTAGCTCAGTGGATAAGAGCCCCAACCCGGAAAGTAGGGAGGTCCTGGGTTCGAGTCCCAGAGGTGCCAATATCTTTTTCTGATTTTTCTGTTTCCAGATTTTCGATTGAGTTTCGCTCATAATGTCTTCATTTAATTAAGTATATATTTTTCCATGACTATTTTTGTCAGTTTTTAATTAGTAAGGTTTTCATACACACGCTTGTTTATCATTTGATTAAAATTTCAATTTTATTTGGAATGCTTTCTATTTGTTTTTATTGTGTGCAATTTTCACCAACATCCATATTAATTAAAAGAGTAAATGCAGGTAACTCCATTAATGGAGGGAATGACCATTGGCGCCAATACTGTTAAAAGAAGCGAAGCTATCAGTCCACAATGGAGTGCTACCTACCCTGATGTATGGCAGGGAGGCATGGAACTGGTAGTGGAAAGATGAAAGTAGACTGATGCTTTTGAAATTAGATCCCTGAGGCTCATGTGTGGTAAAATCATGTATGATCGTATGAAAAATGTGGAGATTCGGTAAGAATGCAAGACTGATGTAAGCTTAATGAGTATGTTTAAAAAAAGGGATTTTCAGATGGTTTGGGCATGTAGCGATTGAACGAAAAAGTAGTGTAAGAAGAATATATTACTCAAATATGAATAGTAGAAGAAGTCGGAGACGCCCGAGGAAGACATGGCACGATCAAGTGAATTAGATATTGAGTCGTGCCATGTCAAGAGTCAGAATAACAGAAGAGTATGCATGAGACAATAAATGAATGTGAATGAGGCAAAGAATTTGTGCCAAACCGAGTTGTTTGGCGGTCCGTCCTCTCTGCCTACTCCTGCGGCGGGAAACGGCGTAACGGTTAGATAGTTAGTTATCTCACTGAAAGTGGATTGAAAATACTGAGACACTAGTCATTTTCGGAACTCATTTCTTTAATTTTGAATACCAATTACGAATGCTTTGTGATAGACCACTGCTGATTTTTTTATAAAACTTTTTCATACTACAATACGTTTGTTTGTAGGAAAAGTTTTACTAAAACAGTTTATTTTTTAAAAGTACGATTTACTGATACAGCATAATTTATTACGTTATTATAACTTCGCATTTGAATGGTCGTTTAAAATACGCTAAAAACACAACGTTTTGGAAAAGTTCCAAACAAAAGTTCGAATAACGATCTATTCATCAGGAAAATTCTGAAAACTTGAATTCACTTCCTCCCGACTAAAATTCTAAGAAGAAAATTAGTTCAATCTTTAACCTTCCTATCGGGTTTAAATCAGCGTAAACAGGATGTTTAAAAAACTATTACCTCCATGAAAATTGCTTTAGTTCCGAGAAAACTTCGGTATTTTCATCTACCTTTCAAGCATCAAGGAGCGACTTATTAGGTACCATCTAACCCAGTAAGACTTATGTTTGCAGGTGTGATTCAAAATGACCCGCCATTTGATTAAATTGTTATTGTATTTTTTTTTCATCGATGAATTAAAGATTAACATTTAGATTTTCTTACACAAGTGCTCTTTAGGATTTGATATCGCAGTCACAATCAGATTATTTTATAATCACTCTAACTGATGGCCAGCGTAGTCCAGCGGTAAGGCCCTTGACTCGCATTCTGAAGGTCGCGGGATCGAATCCCGGCATGGCAAATAAATTTTATTTGATTAATTTGTGTTATTTCACAATTTATTCATTTAAAATAATATATAGTATATTTGCAGCACGTTCCAGATTGGAAGATACTCTAAGTATCGCCCTGGTAAGACCATCGTTCAGAATTGAAACGTTGCTTGAAATGGCTTTAGCTGTCTTTGGTGACCATATCTGAATAGCCAGGTACTTTCCACCTTCCTCTTCCTTATCTCATTCCCTTCTACCTTCAGCCTCATAACATATCCCAATTGGGGATGCCATAGTCTCACTGGCTCCAGACGGGAGCAGTTGGGATTCTTGTGCGGTATTCATATAAAAAAAACTAGACCAGTTGATTGTTGTCCTAAATTCTGAATGAAGTGGGAGGGGGGGATAAAAAGTAGAAGAGGGTGGTTGGGTTACCTATCTGGTTACTCAGATCCGGACTCTTAACAAGGCTAAAGTCATTTTAGCAAACTCTTGAAATATGAATAGCATTCAATCATTAGGGTGATATAGAAGGTACTTTCTACTTTGAACAACTCTTGAAGCCTCCGTCTCCGTGGTCGAGGGGTAAGGCTTTCGACTAGGGATTTGGAGGTTGCAGGTTCAAATCCTGGCTAATTTTATTTGATTGCTTTGTGTTATTTCACAACTCAATAGTTCAAAAATAACATAAGCTGTATTTGTGGCACGCTTCAGTGGAAGATACTCTCACAATCAGCCTGGTGTAGACCACCATTCTGAATTGAAACGTTGCTTGAAATGGCTTTAGCTGTGTTTGGTGACCAAATCTGAATACCAGGTTCTTTATCACCTTCCTCCTCCCTATCTGCTTCTCCTTCCCACTATGTTCAGCCTAGCATCGTACCCCAATTGGGGATGCCATTGTCTCACTGGCAGTTGGGACTCTTGTGCAGTAATCACATTAAAAAAACAACAAAACTAAATGAAACAAAAAAAACTATGATAATAAAAAAACAACAAATAAAAAAAAACGCGTGCAAAATCTATGATAATAAAAAAACAACAAAACAAAAAAAAAAACCACCTGCAAAATCTATGATAATAAAAAAAACAGCAAAACAAATTGAAACAAAAAAAAACCATTTTCAAAATCTACCTACTGTACTTGCTTCCCGATCATTTATTTTACAACAGGTAGACATATGAACAGCCCATACAATAAAATAAATGCTATCCAGATTCCGAATCTGCGGCTTCCGGTGCGGATACAAGGATTTTATCTGCCTGCAAATAAGAGTCAGGTAAATAATTCAAGTACTGTGAACTCTGGCGATATGATTATTTTTTGCCTGAAATTTCTAGGTTTCCACATTTAGGTAAAGTACTCGGACTGTTTATTACACACACATATTTCAAATAAAATTGATAATTAGAAAATAAAACCGTGACGACTTGTATTATCCAATATTTACCCCCTTCAATAAACGGTTTATGAAGTCTACAGAGTTGATATGTGTAACATTAAGATGAAGTTATGCGTGAAATCCTATTTAGATACTATTTTTACTTTAGATTCATCTTTACGACGAATCGGTTTACATTATGAACATCAAAAAATATGCTACGGATAAATTGAAACTTTTACTAGCTTTTCTTTGTATTGGAATTACAACAAAATTAATATTTACATAACAAAAAATATAAGCGTAAACCACTAAAAAAAATGTTTTTTCATTACTTAACTATGAATTAGTATAAGAAAATTTTTAATATTTCTATTTTTGAAACTGACAATTCATGGTGGAATTCCATTATAATATATTATAATAAAAACAAATATAAAACTTTTTCCACTTTAATTTTATTGACCGTTATCGGTTTCACCTCGCTAGAGCCATCTTCAGACTGGTACATAATATTCTTAGTCTACGGTTTATATACATAATATATGAGGGAGGGGAAGTGGGGTGGTCTTAAGGATTTTAATCATTTACACTAATTACAATTTTTACTAAGTCGTTTTAGACTGTAGAATTTCTAAATATTTTGTTAATTCCAGTGGGCTAAACCTTGGGTTTGTAGCTCACTTCAATATTGTTCAGGAAAAACCTTACAAGTAATATGAATTATTAATGCCATAATTTTATTGTTAAATTGTTATTATATTTTTAATGCATGGGATTTTTTTTATTGCTTTTTGAAGGGATACTTGTTTACATTGGAGTAGGAATGGTCATTATATTAACTAAATACATATTTTAATTCAGAAATTATTATGAAAATTACAATGGATACAAAAGTGGAGACTTAGCAAATGATTCTAATTGTTTATTCATTACAAATTTACGGTCTATTTTTTTATATAAGCGGGAAATTTCTAAAGATTCTAGTCTATCTAGCTTATGGCCTTTATTAAGTGTGGAGGACTTTAATATCTCTGTCTTTATCAAACGAGTGATTACATGAAATACTACAAAATACGAGTAAATACACACGCAATAACCCACAATTTGAGATCCGAGTAGTAGTAGCAAGTTATAAATACATTTTGATATCAAATGCAAGTATTTGGGTCGTTTTCGTTGCACTAATGTGACGTGTGTCTAAATTGTTTTGTGTGGCTACTGGCCGTTATTATTGTTCCTCGTGCCCTGGCTTCCTGTATGCATTCAGTTTGCAAACATCTCACAACTTTCCTTGTGTAGGACTTGCATGTTTTGATCTCGAGTTTCAAACAACCGTCTAATTCAGAATTGTGTAAACTATCATGGAAATTTATATATTAGCTGTGATTCCGCTAACAAGGATTGTTAATTGTTTTGGTAGACAGCGACCGGTTTGAAGACTGAGCGAATGAAATAATTATTTATTTCCTTGATCATTTTTTCTATTATACCCTGGTTACGAATAACCTACTTACAGATCTGAAGATGGAGGTCTAGCAAAGATTTGAACCAGCAACTCCTGGGTGGGAACTAGTCTCTAAAGTCTTCCTAGAGAGATATCTATTCTATTATATATACTTCATCATGGAGCATTTGAATGGAACGTAGGTTCATCCTTACTTGCTTCTTATAATATTGTTGGATGTCACTGATCATTCTTCTAAAATTGACAAAACCTTTGCAATAGAAAATATTCATTATAACCCCTTGAATGGCAGGAGACCATATTTGTCCAAGCTCACATGCGTCACATATAAATCGCCGTAACTCCCTTGTTATCAAAGTGAGAATTAAGTTCTAAACTGTGTTAAAAAGGCAAAACACCACGCTTTATAGTCTATTATAATTCTAATTTTGAAGGGTTAAAAACATAGTACTAATAAGTACATAGGTACTAGGTATATCGATGATTAAGTTTTTTTTTTGGTATGTGTACATAATAAATTTGTCGAATCGAAATTAAAAACGCGAGAAAACAACCTTCAGCCTCATAACATACCTCAATTGGGGAAGGCTTAATTAATTAATTATTAAGGCTTAATTAATTAATTATTAATTAATTCTTAAGATTTATTAATTATAAACTCGGTATACCTGTCGAAGATCTAAATTATGTATATTTAATGGAATTACTTAATATAAGCGATTTAGCGTCAAGGCGCATAGCGAGCGATTTAGTTTGTCTTTTTAATATTTCGAATGGCAGACTGGACGCCCTTGATTTAATCAGTAAAATTAATTTGAGAATACCCACGCGCGATACTCGCTCTAATGCGATTTACCTTGTAACTAATTCTGCTAGTAATTATTTTGTTAACTCTCCTCTGCAAAGACTTCATATACTCGGAAATAAATATTCCTCTATAGACGTTTATCGTCATCAATCGATGTCAAAATTTAAACTCAGTATTAGAACAATTAAAATAAATCTATTAATATCATGCACTATATAGCACCTTAATCGAAATATTATGGTAGCTATGTTTCGATAAACACGTAATAAATACTTTAAAAAGTTTGCTAATTACAAACATAAATATTGACAATCCTATCGTATTTCCCTCTATAATTAAAATAACAATCTCACATTAATTTACTTACCATATATTCTATGTTACCTGCTTTGTGTCAACTATTATATTTGGTGTTATCTATATTTTGTATATCTTATATCTTATGTTATCTTTATTTTGTTTCTTATATTTATATTATGTTTATATTATATTATGTTATTTCTTATATTTTTCCAAAAACATGTACTGCACTATATGTAAAAGCCCTATGGGCGTTTAAATAAATAAATAAATAAATTAATAAATTGATTCGAACATGCAACCTCCGGATTCGTTTTCGACCATGGCGAACCTAGGTGAAGTTCTTGGTTTAAAAATCTCCTTTTTTTATATGGAGTCAATAGTTTGTTGTTCGATCGTCACCTCGCTTAGCGAAGACGTAATATTGTTATTGTTTGGTGGCTGAAATATTTCGATATTGCAAACACACTGCAAGATGCATTCTGTGATCATTAGCCAAAACAATTTAAGAATGCGGATATTTCTATGTATGTATATCTTAACTTCCACCGTCTTTGCTAATCCATCTCTCTCCCACTCAGCATTGTTAGCATGACATAATATTATTACATTCTATAAAGCGCCTACTAAACTTGTTATTACGCATGATGTGGCTTCTTCCCGCCACTCAAATTTATCTAAGCATTATTTATTTACCACTTGATCCTAAGACTGTTACGTATTCACGAAGGGTCACAGGGCCAGGCCCACCACAGTAGAAGTATATCGCTGCCACTAAGAGTGCTGTTGTAACTTCTCTTTCTATTATATACTTCGATCATGAGAAAGATGGAGAGATCATAAGGGATCCACCAATGGTATTTTAAACTACGATATCTGATTTTAGGCGCATTCCGTTCAGTACTTGAAAACATATTTACCTACAAATATAACCTTCAAGTAGTTTCCAAAATACTTACCTCCTTTAACGTCTGCCGATCTGGTAGCATGAATGGTTACAAGTACACTTAGTATCCTTTAACTTTTCAATTGCCAAGATTTGATAAATCCTCTTCTAACGTTCTAACCGCTAACCCCTTTCTTTGTTTTATCTTTGACAGGGGTATACAGAACGTGGTTCACGCCCGTATTACAAATAAAGTTAAATGAAATTGTTACAACGCACTGTTGAAAATTCATTTGCATATCCCTACCTACCACAAACATTAAAATGTCTTGAACGCATGTAGGAAGAGCTTTCATTCCTTCCAGTTTCCTACAGTCTTTCTTCGGTTCCTTATTTATAAGGATAATGTACTGTCCTTCAAACCAACTAACCAAATAATATTAATTTTTCCTCTCTCGTCCTACATGTTTACACTCATCGAAGAAGTTTCTTTTGCAGTTAGATGTAGCATATTTGCTGTGTTTATTCTTGTCCAATAGTGTGCTATGACGGTTTTTCAAACAGTTGGCATTGCTTCTTGTTATATGCAGCTTTTCTGAAGAGTTTCCAAGATCCATGTAGGTAATATACAGCGCCCTCGTGGTGATTTTTCACAAAAACGACGCTACAAAAATTATCAAATTAATATTACCGCTTTTGTCCCATGTTAAAAAATAAATACTAGATATTGAGCGCCACATAATGAACAGGTGTATTTGTTTATTGAACCCCCATTACTTGTAACCAATAATGGTTGTGCGCTCCTTAATCTTAAGGTCCTAAGAGGGCGGCAAACCTCTGTTTCGTGTGGTCCATTCTCTACATAGGTACTTATTTCCACTTTACATGCAAGATACAAGTAAAAAAATAACATTTCCTCCCTACATCAAAGCAGAGGGACGTGATTTGGGCAACGATACGCAGCGATTCTTAGAACATTACATATTTTCTTTGCAAGATTTGACTTACAGACGAACTTTGTGAATAAACGTTAATATTTTAAAGAGAATATGGAAGTATGTATGTACCAGTACATTATCAAGTATAAGTATGAAGTGTGTTCGAATTTCGAATTTGTTATTGAAAATAGCAATGCAGGGAGACAATAATTCAGAGAATTAGGTGGTGCTCAGTCCTCTAAAATAAATTAATTTATATTTTGTTTGTTTTTGCGGTATTGAGGTTTTAGGTGTAAGGTATCTACTATTTCAACCCCAATTGTGGGGAGGGTTGTATTATGGAAACAGGTAATTAAACTACAGGGTAAAGGCTCTCCTGGTAGTCCTCCCGCTATACCTAGTGTAAAAAACCGTTCACATTACACGCAGATATGCATAATTTTGTCTTCGTAGACCGCAACCAAAGTATAAGTGACTCAATAGTCCGCACGTTAATAGTGTAAACTTTCCGCTGGACCGCACGCTTAGAAAAATGTTATGGGATCCTTGCACAGTGGAATCGATAACTTTAAAATATCGGATCGATAGGCGTAACCTCCGACGATTTTCTATCGATGACAGCCGAGCCGATATTGACATGGGAGGTATTTATGTACATAATTCCAATAAAATAATTTCGTTCGAATACCACTTTATTACGTATGAGTTATTTTATTGCAATTATTATAATCAGCAGTTAAAAATCCGCTCCTCAGGTTTTTACTGCTAGGTCCTGCGGGCGGCATTTGGTGCGGCTTAGCCCAGTTAGTGTTGGTGACTATTTTATAAATCCAATAGAAACTGGTTCTACAAGTAGCCCGTTCCTCGGACCCACTGTCATCTAGTGTAGCTAGTCACCGGGACAGGCAATGATATCATATATAATACATAGCCGCTTGACACAACTAAATATTACCGTCAATCTTTCCATATCCGTAGAGATACTACATATTTATTTATAAATTCGTAGCAGTTGTATCTATGGGGACACGTCCCCATCCAACCTGCTGATGGAAGTGGCGACATCTTGTAACGAATACTTGAATTCGAAACCGAATTACAGTGGTAGCTTAGTTTGAAATTCCACGTTCACAGATGTTAATTGTGGCGCGGCGCGTATGGCGTGGCGTCAGATATGCACTCGAAGCCGGGTTCTGAAAATCAAACACGCAGACGCAAGCCTATTAATACCTACTATTCGATAAATAAGAAATCAATATACACTGGCAACACTGGAGGTGTTTTCTATGAATTGACAATATTGAATAAATTGGCAATGCTGAATTAAAATACTAACCTAAATGTACATTGGCAATCCTTATTTAATTTTTGGCACTTAAAAGGGAGTTGATAATAATAATAATTGGATAATTTGTAGAGCGCCGTTTTTGTGAATAATCTTTAATGAGGTCTTTATTCACAACTTGTGAACAACTTTCGGTTCAGGTATGACTTTAGGTTTTCACGGCCAAAAGTATTTTTGTTATTTATTTTTGGGGTGTTATGCCGTGTTAGCAAGGTAGCGCAACACGGCATAACACCCCAAAAATAAATAACAAAAACAACTTTCGGTTCTCCAAATCCCATCAATAAAGCGTCATTGGCCCGAACGGATTCAACTCACTGCGCGTATGGCTTATTTCGATTCTAAATTAACTTCGTTAGTTCAACTCCGTTCATTAACAAGTTACAGTTATTAACAAGTCAGTAGTTTGCGTAATGAACGACAGTATTAAAAATTATGTGTATATTGACAGTTAACCGAAATTTATGTGATACTCTGGAGGCCGCTTAAAATTTTTCAATCGTTGGTTGGAATATCTCTTATCAATTGTTGACAACTGACCATAGATGACGGATTTAGTCAATATCATATTTAAATAAGGTTTTATCGATCATCTCTGCTAGGCCCCCTGGTGGACCGCTATAGTGGCAAAGTTCTGTTACAACGCAAGCAGTAATGTAGTAGGTATATAACTTGGTAGACCACACGTAAATTTGTGTAAATTAAGTGTAAATTTGCCGCTAGACCGCACGCCGTAATAATATAAATGTCTCGGTAGACCACGCAAGTCGCGGCAGATCATCAAAATAAGTGACTCTTCGTTATTCGAATGGTCCTTTTCGATCGGAAGTTATAAAGACGATTTAATTTCCTTATGTAATACAAGCTTCCTTCCTTACAAGGGTGTAAGTTGTGTAATAAAAAATCTATATGCGGACGAGGAACGAATAAAGAACATAATTATTGTTATCATTCAGCTTTCAACGAAATACAGGCAGGGCCGTAGATAGGGGGCATTATGGGGCAATGCCCTACCTTAAAATACCTATGCCCAACCTTAATAAATACCATATGATAATATACTAGTAAACTGTTTGTTCATATTATGATTGAAAAAATATGCGAGGATAAAACGGAAAGCACAATGCAAGTTTTGTACAGGCAGCGAGAGGCGTTTAGACATATGAACTTTTTGCATCTGTGGCGACAATAGGTTGCAGCACTAGTGTGTGCGAATTTTCAACATTGAAATTTCAACGTTTGAAAATTCAACGTTTTCAACATTGACTGCAATCAATAGGCCTCAGAGGCTGTCAATGGGTCGCGAAAGAATGGTAGGCATGGTGTTTCTAGCCTTTGAAAAGAAAAGAACTAAGTCAGTTGATCTAAATTCTAAATGAAGTACTTCGTATTTTTAATTATATGTCGAATCGAAGAATTCGATTGTTTTAAGGAAGGACTATTTATTATTTTTAATTTTGTTTTTATTCTGTAATTTTAAATTATGTTTGGTACCTAATATAAACCTTAATAAATGAAAAGCTATTGATGCTGCAGTTACTTTCTGAAGTTCATTGTTAACGATGATCAAGAGTTACCTTGTGTACAAATACTTATTATCCACCTGGTGAAAGAACACAAGGTAATCCTTTATCATTGTTAAATAGCTAAATGTTTTGGTCATCCAATTAAGTATTGCCTCACACATGTACGACGAAAATCGATTCACCAGATCAGATCAAGTTACATTTTTACTTTCGCCCTACCTGTAATTATCGCTGCCCTATCTTAAATTCAACTCTGGCTACGGCCCTGAATACAGGACTCATTCAAATCAGGAAAACGTTGGGGTTTTGGGAGTTCAATGCTCTCTCGACCATTTATATCTCGTAATTAAAAACACTTTTATTTATAATACACATTTTAAATATCGTATGTTTGAGACAACCTCGGCCACTGTGGTGTAATGTAAAGGTTTTCGTATTTATCTTGCGTTTGCGGGTTCGGTTTGCGACGCATCTTAAGAAATACATAGATAGGGGTCGTCCATTAATCGCGTGAAAGGGGGTGGAGAGGTTCGCATAAAAATCACGAAATATCACAAGGAGGGAGGGGGGATATAATGAGATATCACGTGTATTTATTATTCGTTGCACAACGGCGCGTGACCTTGACTCACCGTTGCCAGACAACGATTTCCCCGCGCGTTGCGACAACCGCTCGGCTCACCAGTCGCCAGTAGTAAGTCTGTGATTTTAACGCCGAGCACATGTCGTTGTCGCCTAGAAGAGGTGGAAGAATATATTGATGATATGAAAATAAATAAACTACATACAAGAAAAGAGATTAAAAGCAGCAAAAATAAAGAATTTTAGAGCAGCATCTCCGCTCCAACGGCACGACAAATCTGCACGTCCACTAATGAACTCTACTAAAACGACGGGTTCGCGCATGTCAGTTCGCAGGGACGCGTGGTGGGGGACGTTACTCGCTCGAAAAAATGGAACGAAATGGATTGAATCTACTAAAGAGCTGACTAAACTACTCTACTAAAATTGTGGTGTTCGGGCGCGATTAGTTATCTACTAATATACTCGCTACTCGACTAAAATACTTGCCCAGTGCGAACCGCTCTTTAGCTCTAGATTTTTACCCACCCCATCACATTTACAGTTATAGTTTGTGTGCTAAAGCCTTACTTACATAGAGCGAGTTTACTAGCTACTAGCCGGTAAGTTTAAAAGCGGGTGAATCGGCGAGATTGTCATGATGATACACAAAACTGTCTACTAGCTCAGTAGCAATAGTAGCAGCTAAAATATCGAATCTCACGCCATGCAACCCTGTTGACATTTTGTAGAAAACTTGGATTCGCAGCGCTAACCGGTAGCGAAAATAACGGCTGCCGCCCGAACTAATTTTCACAGACGAAATCAGCTGTTGGTGGGTCGCCATCTTTAGGTAAACACTAGCGAGTAGCGGGTAAAGTTGACCACCTTTCAACTTTTTTCGTAGATTGTCCACAATCTGCTAGTTAGCAAGTAATACGATGACACTGAGCGATTTTACTAACAGATAGTGAATTTCCCAAATTTCCCTTGTAAACTCGCTATATGTAATTGAGGCCTAATGAAGGAATCTTTTGTTCTGAAACGCGTAGATAATTTTTATTACATATTTTAATTTACAAAAAAACAATCATTTTCGCAAGTTAAAATGTAAGTCAAAATGTTAAAATGTTAAGTCTTGCAAATAATTCATTATTTTCCTCATGGGCAAAGTTCTTGATAATATTTGTGGCTACAATTTGGAATTGTCTATGAAAGCCAATAGTACTAAAAATGTACTGAATCGTGGTCGTATAAATCAACTAATTCTAGTTAGAGGTTAGATTAGGTAATTCTACCTAATCTAACCTCTAACCTACAGATTTACGAATTTAAAACTAGTGAATATTTCTTGCACGAACATTTACCATTTCCATCGCAGCTTTAAAGCAGGCATCTCCATCAGAAAGGAAGTAATCACAAGTTGTTTATCCTCGTTCCGCCAATAGATTTCCTTCCAGACATCGTGAAATATAATGGTTTCATCTCCATAAAACCTCTTATTCAAACCATCAAAACAAGGCTGGTGTTATCCGGAGATCTGTTATTGTGGACGTCAATCGAGAACCAAATGCATCCGATCTATTCCTATCTTGAATTAAATCGAATGCAGTTTGGCGGGATACTTTCACAGGTCGAAAGTGCAGGAATATGGAATGAGAATTTATCGGTAATACTGCATTTCGAGGGTATTTATACCAACTGCTTTCTGATACATTTTTTTCCCATTTCCTTGCCACTGTTGTACAGACATTTTTGAAAGACTCTTCAAATCTAACGGCAAATATCTCAACACTTAAAGTCGCAGCGAATTTAAAAGCGATTTGGGTAGAGTTATGAATTAAACTGTATCTGGCTGTGCGAAATTTTATCGCTAATCGTTCGTGAGTTTTTTGGTAAATAAACAATATTATTTCTGCTTTATAGTTAAGACAGGTACCTACCCTACAGAGGCCTTCTTTCACAAAGGAATACTCTCTGTGGATATCTACTATGTATATCCAGATACAATTTCTTTATTTCAGTTTGCAAAAAATTTAAAAAATCTAAAACTAATCAAAAAAATATATACAACGGATATAGTTTTATATTATCAACATTATTACGGATATAGTTATATATTATCAACATTAAAAAAAAAATAAGTACCTTTTTCAAAATTAAATTAACTTCATACGAATTACATATCGGTAGGAGTGAGTAAAATTAAACTAAGCCATCAACTTTTCACTGACGATCTCCATGGGAGAGCGGTGAGATGCTTGGTTGTAGGCCACAGGGTTTGCGGGTTCAAATCCGTACTAAATAATGTATTTTAGGAGTATTTTATTAACGAGGAGGTTTTTAGTAAGCATCTATTATTTTAGTTATATTTTCCGAATCGAACTGTTATTTGTAATATCTATAGCTTTAAAACGGATCTAAAATACCAGAAAGGCTATTCCGTAAAATTTGTGATAAGAGGTCGTTCTCCCGCGAGAAGTGCTGTCAGATTTGTTTGATTTTCTACGGCTGTTATTTGCTTTTTCTATCGGCCGATGTCGAAATTTCAGCTGTGAGCTGTCACGTATTTTAGTTTGGGTCGTTTTAAACACGAATTCCTGCAAATATGCATGATTATTTTATTCATTTAACAGCTGTAGAAATTCACCCAAATCTGACAGCACTTCTCGCGGAGTCTCGAAAATAGGGAATATCCTTTCAGGTACATTCTTTCCATAATTTTTTCTCTTTTTTCTTTTGGCTTGATCCTTTTGTCTATAATATAAAAAAAAACTATTTACATATAGTTTTTTGTTTTTTACAATAGCTCCACGCAGGACGCCAATGTCATCTTTGGGGATGCTGTGTGGAGGGTCATTTTAAGGAAACGAAAATGAGGAAATTCTGGGAAGCAAAAAGGTATGAGGTGGATAGGAATCTGGGATCAGTATGTCCAGGAGTGATTATGCCGTACGAATCCGTTTCTCCCACTGCGGTGCAAGGCGATGGGTCGAAAGAGTCTGACTGGAGAAATCAAAAGGTCTCCCTCAACCAGCCTCACCGGATCCGGTCCACCAGATAGTAGATGGCAAACGCATCCGCCGCCAAGATATAGACAAATATCACACTAAAAATCCGGGCATCCCTGCTCAGTCATCAAACGTAGCGAGCCACTTAGGGTGACCTACGGCAGGGTTTATTTTACAACAAATGGTTCCCGGGGCGGCAGCACCCGTACCTACCTTCCAAATTGTATATAGTAGTCGGTACCGTACACAGCATACCTGTATTGCATTGTTATTAATATAATTAGCACAGAGCGCCCTTAGGATGATTTTTTTTCAAAAAAAAACGGCGCTTTACAAATAATCCATTTGTTACAACGTACAAAAATAAATAAATAAGTTAAAAAATATATTCTTCAAACTTTGCAAATTCACTTTGTGGCGTCATTATTAATAAATGAAAACAAATAAGTTTGTGTACACCACCATTTAATTAACAATATCGACATGTTTCGAAAACTATTTTTTCTTCGTCTGGATAATAGGTTAATAAAAATTAACTATTATTTGTTATTATTTTGTTATTTTTTATTAACTTGACGAAGAAAAAAACATAGTTTTCGAAACATGTCGATATTGTTAATTAAATAGTGGTGTACACAAAGTTATTTGTTTTCATTTATTAAAAAATATAAAATTATATAATTTCATAAAGTCGTGGTAATTGAAAGCACAAGTTAAATTTAGTATTCAACATGGGCCCTTTGCCAAATTCACCACGTATCTCTAATAGATATTGCCGTTTAATATCACATATAAATCTGTACCTATTAATAATTAATCACGCCATTAATTTACAAACCAATACAATACAATAACAATTAACAGCACAACGATAAACCACAATGAGGTATTTAATTGCTCTATAATTGACCAGTGTATTATTTGTTTGATTTGGCGAGGTCTACTACCCACCAATCCCAATATACCGGGGTCATCTTTCTGAATGCGTTACTCCGACACAAATCAAAGCCAGGATATTTATTTTGAACCCGGGCCATGTGCATTCATCAAAGAGTTCACCGATGAGAAAAATACTGATAAAATAAATGCACAATGTTAAAAATCCCGTGTGTCTTTATGCCGTCTTTTATTGAGCTTTTACAAGGTTTTACTTTTTTATTAAGTGCCTGTTTGATGAGTCTACTATTTTTTTTCAAACAGTCTTATATCTAATTACTAATTACGATGATCATTATATCATGAAGAAAGCGGGACACGTTGAAAGTATAGCTAGCATGCGTAAAGGTTTTTATTTTATTTTTGACGTGATAACGTCTTATAAATCGATGAACGCCGGCTGCATGCACGAAAAAGCATGACTCATTGTCACGTTCCGCCTGAGCCGAGCGTGCAAGCGAGAGGGCGGAACAAGCTATAGAGAGGCACGATCGGCCTAAGCGTTCGGCTTATGACGCATCAATGCAATTTTTCATCAATGTTTTCTTATGACGTTATCACGTAAAATTATCGTAAACCGACTTTAACAGACTTAGGCAGAAAACCAATTTTTCTTATAAAAAAAACTATTTTTACTTTCTTTAATACACCTACATTTTTTACATTAGCCCACATAGGAGGCCCTGAGGAAAATTAATCTTGTGGATACTCACCTTTGGGGATGCCATGTGGAGGTTTTTTTTAGGGAAAGGAGGGAGAGAAAGTTCTGGGAAGGAAAAGGGTATGAGGGGTGGGTAGGAATCTGGGAGTTAATGTATCCAAGAATGACGGACGTATGAATCCTTCCTCGCATTGCGATGCTAGCCGATGGGTCGGAAGAGTACGGTTGGAAAGTTTTAGGTTAGGTCTCCCTCAATCAGTCTCTTCCGGTCCGTCCCGCCACGCAGGTGTGCAAACGCATTCGCCGCCAAGACTTATACAAACCTCACCCCTGCTAAATCACCAAACGTAACAAACCACTTGGCGTGACCTATGGTAGGGGTGTTGGATCTCTACTAAATGGTTCCCGAGATGACGGTACCCGTATCCGTCTGCCAAATTGATAAAAAAGCATAAAACTGTTATTTGGTACCTTTGCATCAACCATTACTTCTCGAAGGGTGAGATCTAAAATTTTATGATCAAGGTTACTTATTTATAATAAGTAACCTTGATCAGTCGTCATTAGTGTCGTCTTAAGACAACACTCATAAGTTCACAAACATTATTAAAACGCTCAAAACAAAAAAATGTCCTGGTCCCGACTCAATCTCAAATAAAATTTTAAAATGTTTCCCTTCCAAAGCCGTCTGCTCTCTTACAGCCATCAGCAATGCGTCATTTAGACTTCGTAAATTCCCACAAGACTTTAAAACAGCAGACGTTATTCTCATCCCTAAACCTGGTAAAGATCCCCTTCTGGCCCAAAACCACAGACCCATCAGCCTCCTTCCCTGCGCAGGAAAAGTTCTAGAAAAACTTATCCTCGTCAGGCTTAAAAAACCAGTTGACGAACTTAAGCTCATCCCCGACTTTCAACACGGCTTTCGATCGGGCCACTCCACTCTCCACCAACTCTTGCGAATGGTCGAAGAAATAACAAACGGTTTTAATTATCGCCAACACACGGTAGTCCTCTCCCTAGACGTCTGCAAAGCATTCGACAAAGTATGGCTCAGAGGTCTCATTTATAAAATGAACTTCCTAGGTATTCCCCTCTCAATGACTCAACTCTTAGCACACTTCATAAAAGATCGTAAATTCAGAATAAAACTAGATGGTATCTTCTCTTGAGTGAGATTGATAAGAGCCGGTGTCCCTCAAGGTTCTATTCTCTCACCAGCTCTGTTCAACATTTATTTAAGCGACATCCCCCGCCCCGATAGTCAAGACATTCACACTAAAATAGGAAACTTTGCAGACGATACCGACGTCATGTCAACCTCGGTAAGCGAAAATAAAGCTACCCGTAAAGTTCAATCCCACGTATCCAAACTAGAAACCTTCTTTAAACAATGGCGAATAAGTATAAATCCCCTTAAAAGCGCCGCTTGCGTTTTCTCACGTAGACGTCCCAAAAGGCCACCTAATATTCATTTGTTCGGAGAAAACGTCCGGTGGAAAAAAAGCATTAAATATCTCGGAGTAACCCAAGACAGTAAATTAACTTGGAAAAAGCACATAGATGAAACTCTAGCCTCAGCAAATAAAATCCTTGCAGCCCTTTATCCCATGTTAAGCAAAAAAAATAAAAAACTCTCAACTAAAAATAAACTCCTTATTTATAAATCAACTATAAGGCCAAAACTAACATATGCAAGCCCCATCTGGGCCCACGCTTCAGAGTCTCTTTTTAAAAAACTCCAAACATTCCAGAACAAAGCCATACGCATAGCCCTGGGCGCCCCCAAATGGATGAGGGTAGCCCAACTACATAAAGACTCTGAAATCCCCTTATTAAAAAATCACATCTTAAGTCTCGCGGAAACCTTTTATGCGGGAATTCCCACCCATGAAAACGCGTCCATAAATTGCCTCGCCCGGTACGACGAAAACGTATGTACCACACATAAAAAACCTAAACAAATCCTCCGTAAAGTTTAACCTCCCCATATTGCAGCCATGTACCTTTGCAAAAAAAATTTTTAACAAACAACTAAAAAAATCAATTTTCCAACAACCACTAATATAAAAATTTTTATGAGAAAAACTCTCTTTTTATAACTTTTGAAGGTTATTCCCATCAACGTAATATATCATTGAAGAAGAAGATAACACTTATAATCTAAATGAAAATATGAAAGAAAACAAGACACAGAAAAACAGAAAAAAAAAACAATGGTCGCAACTGGGACTCGAACCCAGACCTCTCGTCTAACCGGGACGTGCGCGTTTTCCAATTTCGCTATTGCCACCTTCTGTCAAACCGTCATATTTGTCAATCTCATATTTCAAATATTTAGAATCATTAATATTATCTTCAACTAGTTCTTTTTCCATATTATAGGCAACTACTCTTTTTATTGGAAACAATCATTCTAAGAATTGGTTTGTAACCTGAATAGCGTCTCGTATAAATGTATCCGAATTTATTCATATGGAACTATTGACTTTATGAAAGTCTAAATGAATATTCATTTTTTTATGAGAAAAACTCTCTTTTCAATTAAAAATTAAAAAAAATGAAGTACTTACCTATTTTCAAAATTCAATTAACTTCTTACGAATTATTCATATCGGTAGGAGTGAGTAAAATTAAACCAAGCCATCAACTTTTCACTGACGGTTTCCATGGGAGAGCGGTGATATGCTTCGATGTAGGCCACAAGTTTTGCGGGTTCAAATCTGTATTAATAATATTTTTTAAGAGTATTTTATTAACGAGGAGGTTCTTAGTAAGCATCTTTATTTTAGTTATATTTTCCGAATCGAACTGTTATTTGTAATAAATGTAGCTGTAAATCTTTTGGCATGAGCAATAAATATAGCTTTAATTCTTTTGGCATGAGCAATAAGGTGACCGGCCAACTCGGAATGAAACCAACTCAGAACCATTTTAGATAAGTCATTTAGAGTGATAAAAACATATAAATAAATAATTGGTTAAATAGGTTAAGTTAGGTTAGGGTTATCGGCTAGTTTAAAATTATTTGTTTATCACTCTAAATGACTTATCTGAGATGGTTCTGAGTTGGTTTCATTCCGAGTTGGCATGGAACCGAGCAATAAATATAGCTTTAAATCTCATGGCAAATAAATTCTTTTGGCATGATCCTTTTGTCTGGCGACGCTTTTCCACTGTTCATAATACTAAAAATCTATTGTGTATCGGTTACATATGTTTCATGGCCTTCCTGTTTTTGTGGTTACAGGGTCTCAAGTATAGCTAAAGAAAAATAATTTCAATAATACAGTTAATGTGTAAAAAACTTATTTGTTCACATTTATTAGTTCCCATTTCCGTGCGCAATCCACACACACACACACTTTCAAAGGTGATTTCCATATGATTTTTAAAATAAAGTTTTCAGGTTGACACAACTATGGGAGTTTGAATACATATTGGACTTGTAAGGAGTAACTTACCCATTTGTCCATCATTATTGATGATAAAAATATCTTACGGCTTGAGGGATCACTGCACAAGTATTCGTAAGAATCGATATTTCGGCACTGAGGGATCACTGGCTTGATCACTGCACAAGTTTCCGTAAGAATCGTAATTATGACACTGAAGGATCATTGGGTTGATCTCTCTACAACTGTAAAAGTTGGTCGATATTAAAGTCAGTGAGATATTACCAAAGTTGTTGATAATTGCACAGGTTGATATTTCTTTAACCTCTCCACGAGTATGGATGAAACGGTTCGTTGAAGCGAAAAAATGCCCAGAAGAATATGGACGAAACGTTTCGTTTGCGGTTATTATTCAAATACCGTCATATTTAATTAAACTATTTGACTTGTAGTGGCTTCTTTTGACATCTGCGCGTTGTTTGTTGAAGTTTTACGTGCATACCTACAATAAATGAAGACATACCTACAATACCAACTTCACAGTTTTAGTTTAAAAATTCTTTTTTCGTCATTTAGCGGTCGTCAGAGGAAGTAAGCAGTCTTTTTTTGGAAGTAAGCAGTTTTTTTTTTTGTATGAACATGTTTTTTTTTCAATGTTGGTTTATTTTCGTGGATTGATGTCGACGACGTTTTAATTCAAAATATAATATTATTTTTAGTTAATCTATGATAATTTAAAAAAAAAATATTTAAAAAAATGAACCAAAAAAAGACTCACGTACAGTTTTGTTGGCCAAAACTCACTCGCGGAGAGGTTAAGAGACCGATATTTCCTTGAGTTGATGTTCCAAATGTAACATGTAATATCGGCCATACACATCGTCAGAGGATAGGTACATGGGTTTGGTAGGTGGAGGAAGGGAGATATATATATATATAGTTGCGTCAACCATCATGATTATTTTTCAAGAAAAATCGAGAGTCATATTCAATTTATGGCATGTTAGGTACAGTGGTGTTTTTGGAAAGACACGTAGTTTCAGTTGACATCAATAGATGCTGTTTGGCTTAGAGCTTCCATAGACAGATGTAAGAGCGGTATACCCCAGCACTGTACGTGTCGAATTGCCGAAAACACGAATGCTGCCGAGGTTGACCGAACGGCCACTGCCTGTGGTGAAGGTCAACGCTCGCCCACCAGCTCAGATTCAATTAACTTATTATAACTAACTCACATTTTACTTATATTTCTATTTAAATCTTGGTGCCCTAGCAATAATAATATATTAATGATTAAATTAAAATCGATGGTCTACACAATAAAAACAAAATTTAAAACTTATGTATACAAAGATTACCTAAGTACTTACCTTTTTATCCTCTCTCTCTTTTGTATTAATATTATCTTGTACTTTTTGTACCATAATTTGTACTATTTTTTACTATCACACTATACACTTGTTGAACTCATCTGTATAACTTTTCAAGATATTACAACTCATGTATTTTTTATTTATTTTTTTCTATGTGTAGGTACTATTTATCGCTGCGTTAATTTTGCTGAATTCTTGAAAAACTTGCTTTCGAACAATTTATTCATGATCAAGTTAATAATAAAATCAACATAGTAAATACCTACACGTTCCTCAATAACTACTTTTAAAGTATCTTAAGCACTCTTCTGTTTTACCATTATTACACTATGTAACTTTTTAACTCCTTTGTACAATTTTAATGATAACGAAACTACATACCTATGTTCATATTATACCTGTTTGTATCCTTAAATTACAGTTTATAATGTTATATACTTGCTTACAATTATACTCCTGAATAACATGTGTAACTTTAATAATGTGATTCTGTAAAAGCCCTCAAGGCGTGTATGAATAAATAAAATAAAATAAATAACAAATAACAAAAATAAATTCATAGACTGTTCAGGTCGGTCGTGTGACCCAGTAGTATAATATATTGTAAACATGTAAATATAATAATAAACCAGATTTTAACAAGCAACTTATTATTCTTGAAGAGCCCCAACACAATAATTGATGTCTGACTGTGGATAAGGCATACATAACAGGTACCTACACGATTCACACTAAAACTATATAATTTATGTTATGACCAAAGCTATCACACAGTTGAAAGTATTGAACAATTAATGAATTCTTTTAATATTCGTTACCTTCTGCATAACATAAAAGTGACGAGGAAATAAACATAGCAGAAATATTTCCGAAATAAAAACAGATTTTACGACCAGAAATGAAAAAGCCCCAGGGGCGATGGGAGATATTTTATCTCTTCTGATCTGAAGTAAAAATGTTTTATTGATCTGTAAACATAAATCATAAATAGAATCAGATCTACGAGCATTTACTTACTTTAAAAATGAACCACATGCATCACACGAACCCAGTGGTATTTAGGTAGGTAGTAGGTGTTATGTGGGAGAATATGAATAGGGATCAAAAGGTACGAGAATCACATGGGTAACATTTTAATAAGATTTCGGAAAGTTTTAAATCATTTAGCCACTTTATTTATTATTACGTAGGTAGGTACTTATTTCACTTTTTTTTCGAACTAAGCAAATACTTTGGGTTGAGTTATATTATTTATTTTATTATAATAAATGTATCTGTAAGTAATTATCTTCAGATGAAATAATACACCCCGACGAAGCTTGAGCTAAGCGAAACCTGCTTGACTGTTAATTATCATCATCAATATATTAATACGTGAAGCCAAAACTTTGTACCCCTTTTCACGAAAATTGCGCGGACGGAGGAGTATGAAATTTTGCACACTTATAGTTTATATAGAGGAGGAGTGCAGAATGCTAATATTTTTTAAAAATTATGCATAAAAATAGATTAAATCAATAACAAAAACATTACACACACTACCGTGTATTTGACACACACACTCGCGTCTTTACTCTATTGTTTATTGTTAAAGTCTATGGTCAAATTGATAATAGATTGATATTGTTAGTCTTTAATATTATTTGTCTATGGTCTTACTGAATCTCAAACATAAAAAAAAAAACATTACAATTATGGTCGAATTTCGACCATTGGGCGACCACTAGTCGGTATATATCTATCTATCTTCACGTGAAGCAAAAACTTTGTACCCCTTTTTATGAAAATTGCGTGAACAGAGAAGTATGAAATTTCGCACACTTATAGTTTATATAGAGAAGGAGTGCAGAATGCTAATATTTTTTTTTTTTAATTGTGTACAACAAATACATTAAATCAATAAAAAAACATTACAACTATGGTCGAATTTCGACCATTGGGCGACCACTAGTTAATTTTAATACACCACAAAGTTTTTTTTTTTCATTTAATATTAAAATTTTATTATTTTTCTACATTTTATTTTTATTTTAGCATAATAATATGGTTTGACATACTTTTTTTTATTTTTTTTATTAATCTATAAACATAGGGTTTTACACAGGGTTTAATTGATGCCTGTCTCACTAGGATTTACCTGTGTTGAGACAGGCTTAGAGGTACATATTTAAAATTACAAGAATATTTTAAGTAACATACAAATTCAATTGAATACTATAAAAATGGAAAGGTGATTGGAAGTGTGGGTTCACTTTAAAGAGAGTTATGTAAATGTAGGAAGAGATGATGTACAGTAAATGATGATGTATAGTAAATCCTGTCAAATCTATTTATGGGATTGATTAATTAATTTGACATGATTCTATTTTTAAGTTATTTTACATGGATTAGGTCGTATGCAAATTGTTTACTGTCTATTAATGATTTACTTTACAGATGTTTGCAGTAGTGTGGCGTCCAATACTAACAATCCATTTCTTTACGTCTTGTTTGAATTTAGTCAAGGATTCAGTTTGTCTGATTGTAGCTGGTAGTGTATTGTATAGTTTGCAAGCTATGTATTTGAAGTGTCTTTGTCCAAAGGTAGTTTTGGATACTATTTCAAATACTTTCCTAATAAAGCAGATGATTGTGTTGAGGAGATAAATTGATTTCCAATTTGAATTTCTAATCTGAAATTAATAATTAGACAAATAATTTCAATATTTAATAATTTAAAATTTTTTTAACATTAGCTCCACACGGGAGGCCCAGAGGAAAATAATTCCCTGCAACGTTGCCAACATTGCTCCACCGCTTTAAGGTCTTCGTTTCGAGATTATTTTCCAGTACCCTGTAAAAAAATGGATATTAGACCCTTTCAACGCAGATGTTGTTGGAAAACCAATAAATAGAAATATCTTGTGATTCAGCTTTGAAGAATCCTCTTTAACAAGTTTTTAGGTGGATGTAAAGAAAGATTATAAGGAAATATCAGAAGAAGCACTGAAACATTTACTGCTTTTCTCAACCACATACCTCTGTAAAAAGGTATTTTCTGCTCCTGTATATACTAAAAACAAATACAGAAACAGATTACAAGAAAAATCCGATTTGAGATTACAACTTATTGGTAACATCATCCCGAATATCACTAATTTAGTTACAAAGGAGCAACATCAACTTTCACCTTAATTAACCGTAAATTAAAGTTAATGTTCGTATTGCTATTATTATATTAATTTTCAACGTATTTTTTATAAAAAGTGTATTTTTTGTGTATTTGTAGTAATAAAATAAAAGGTCCAAAATTTATTGCTGTATTAAGGGGGCCCTTGGAAATTGTGGTTCATTTCCTAGGGGTCCGCGGCTGAAAAAGGTTAGGAAACGCTGAACTAGAAGATCACTAGTGACCCGTCATAACTTGATGGCGGATTGTCGAGTTGTGGAAGGCCAAGGTCCAGGTACCTTGTACCAGGTTGGTTGGTGGTGATGGTCAGGATTCGGTCAAGGTCCTGAACCAGCTCACTGGAGGATGGCCGGTCTGATGGTTGAAAGGACCAGCAGTCTCTCATCAGCATGTGTCTGAAAAAAAGAAATCATCTATAGACAAATTTATGGGCTAGTGAAACTTGTCAGAAGAGCTTTTTCTGCTTCTCCCACTTTTCTTCTCTTTCCTTCTCATCAGTCTCAAAAGTTTCGAGTTTTTGGTTTGTCAAGCGATCCTTTTTCAAAATACATCGATGTTTATAATAAAATTAACCAATATAAATCAATACATTCTTCTGACGGGTTCTCCAATCTTATCGTGTATTTCAATGTAAAAGTTTTGTATTATTTAAAAAAAGTGTGTTTTCGATATAATTTCACATTTTTTGTTTTTTATCCTCGCCAGACAGGGTGAGCTAGTATTGTGAATATAGGCTGGAGGTGTGAAGGGAGAACGTAGTCTCTTTTGCCGCTACAAAGGTGTTCCAATTTGATCCAGAGGCTTCTTCAGGAGTAGCCGGGTCTGGTCCAGAGAGAGGTAGGGTAGTCCATGGTCCAGAGTGAGGCGATGGTCGGAATAGAAAAAAAGTGTGGTTACTGTGTGGGGGTCTTTTTAGGGAAATTATTGCTGTTAAATTAAAGTTTTGGGAAGGAAAAGGTGTGAGGGGCGGATAGGAATCTGGAGGTCAATGTGTCCAGGAGTGACTGACGTGTGAATCCATCCCTCTCACTTAGGTGCAAGGCGATGGGTTGAGAGAGTCCGGCTGGAGAGGTCTAGGTTAGGTCTCACTCAACCAGTCTCTCCCATCCGGCCCACCAGTGGGCGGCAAACGCATTCGCCGCCAAGACCTAGACAAACCTCACCCTATGAACCGGGGCACCCTGCTAAGTCACCAAACGTAGCGAACCACTTGGGGTGACCTATGGCAGGGGTGTTGGTTATCCAAAAAAAGGTTTGCCGCGCGGCGACACCCACACCCGCCTCCCAAATTTAAAAGACTTATTTCACAAAGGACTTTTTTTTGTATCTACTTTTAAAACTAGCAAAGACATAGGAAATCTCTATCAAAAGCACCGCCAAGCGCCTCTAAAAACATGAACGAAAGATTAAAAAGATTTTCTTCCGAGCCGTTTCTATGAAACGTGGTACAAATTCATTCCGTTTAATTGTTCACATTCATACAATAACAACATTATGTACGAAATATCCAACGCCAAAGGGACCGATTCTGGCGGGAACTGGGCATGTTCCGCGCAGGAAGTTCCAGTCGGAAGCTGCGCGCGCACCTGACGCGCATGGCCAATCAGCGCGCAGGATTTGAATTTGAATATCGGACCGAAAGATTCGAAATTCAGATTGCGCGAGAAATTCAAATCGCAGTATTGTATTGTTTCTCGGGGCGAATTAAAGACGAAAGCTTTTGTGGGAATGGAATTATTAAATGTTCTCATGGACTTTGTGACATGCAAAAAATGTCATTAAAATGAAAATGTATTGGTTTCATTGTTCCGAAGATGCATGCTTGTCAATGAATTTTAAGGACCGTAAATACGTAACTCAATACCTATAAAGTAAAGCCCAGCATCGGCTGCAGGAAGAATGAAAAAAAAGTTTTTTGGTTACCATCAGATTTTTAAATTATTATCATAGGTAAAAGAAAATAAATTATGTGTGATTATGGAAGGTCTACGTAAAAGATAGCTAATTAAATCCACATTTTGTAATAGCTTTTTCGTACTGGGAAGTAGTTTAGTCGAGTAGCGAGTAACTCGCTAGTTGACTGGCCGAAAAGCGTTCGCATTACGATGAAGTAGATAGAGTATATTAGTGAGCGGTGCGTTGCAAGATGAGCAACAAAGTAAATATGCTAATTAAGCTGATTGTAATGCTTATTTTAGAAGAGGTGGAAGAATAAATTAGTGAGATGAAATAAATAAAAATGGTCACGAAAAAAGATTAAAAGCAGAATAAACAAAGAATTTAGAGTAGCATTTTCGCTCCAAAGGCACGACATATCTGCGAAAATAACCAAATATACTTGGATATCTAAATACCTATGCGGTGTATTAGTTAGTTAGGCGTCGATACCTTGAAAAATTAATATACCTACTGTTAATAACTTAATTAATTAACGGATTCTGTTTTACTATGTAATCTACCATTCTAAAAAAAAAATCACGTCCAAACCGTTAAATGGTGTTTTAGTTACACATTGTACAAAGGCCGTGCAGTTATAGATTCGATTTGTTACTAAAAAAAACTTAACTATATAATTCATATGGTGCATCACCGAATCGCGCTTGCGCAGTTGTGATTATTTTGACGCAAAATGTGCGATGGGTGCTTTGCGCACGATTATATGGGTTATAGATGTTTATTTTCGCATTTTTGAATAACTGAACGTGAATCGTATTTTTATTTCAGAAAACAGTATTATTACTATATTTGCATAGTTAAATATATTTTCAAAGTAATTGTGTTAGCTTTCGTCAAGAAATTATACAGTAATTGGGTGTTGTAAATTTAACTTTTGTGGTCTCAGAAAATAGGGTTATACCTATATACCAAAATTCAATTTTGAATTACGTGGTCTAATTATTAGAGCACTTCTTGAAAGTGATGTTTTTTTATAACATATCTATTACATGTGTGGGTAAATGTATCAAAGAAATGAACGTTTTTGAATAACTTCGAGAAGAACTACATATTTAAAATGTGCCATTTTCGATTTGCAGCCAAAACGGCCTGTTTTTATTCTTGAATTCGCGGCGTTGACGTCACGCCGGGTAACGTCGGTGACAGCGGCCGTATTACCAGTGGCATTATCTATGTCATAATGACGTTAAAGCCAGTTGGAACCGTTTCGGAATATGTGATTTTCAAATCAATAATTATGAATAAAAATTACACATTTTTATTACAATGATCAAAATCACAAATTTTTTAAATCTATCACACCTTTGTAACGGAATTCATAGTTTGTCAAAATACCTCATTCGTGGTTCGGATCGCACGTTCAGTTCGCGTTTGTATACGCAACCTTTTGGCAGTTGCTATGTCGAATTTTGGTAGAATCCTAAATAGAAGTGTGCCCGTCTATGAATAGATGTTTGCAGACACACAAAAAATCATTTCGCCATTTTGTTTACCTGTAGAAATTACAAATAAGGAGATAATAATAGTTGGAGAAGGTGTTGATAGGACGTTCAACCGCCATAAAATATTACTTCCACGGGTTGACTCGTGTTTCCTGTTTTATACGGACGCTGAACGCCACCAGTAAAAATAATATTGCCATCATGACGTTGTCTAAGTCGCATTATAATATAGGTATCATAGGATTTTATATTATTATTTATTAAATGTGTTTGTTTGGTCCCTGTAATGGTATGCAGTGTGCAGCGGTTATTGCAACATCACGATGAATTTATTGACGCCGGCAATTGAATTTTAAATTTGCGGTTTTTTCAGGGGTGCAAACAAATTTGTTTTTCAATATTGCATTATTACATTCAATAACATTATTATTTAATCTGTAAAAACAGTTTATTATAAACAAGTTCTTCTAGGTATTTATTATTGTGCGTGACAGCTGTTTCGCCCTCTGAAAGCCATATCAAACTGTGGACATACCACTTACAGACGATGTATTTATATCGGTGACCGGATAACTCGGAATGAAACCAACTCATAACCATCTCAGATAAGTCATTTAGAGTGACAAAAAAATATATATAAAAAATTGGTTAAATAGGTTTTGTTAGGTTAGGGTTATTGGCTATTTTAAAATGATTTTTTCATAGCTTTTAATGACTTTTCAAGGAGGTGTTGAGTTGACTTTATTCTCAGTTGGCATGGAACCATTTATATCATTTCTAGATAGGTCCTTATGATGACATTTTTTTATTATCTACGCCCTTATTAATTTCCGAGTAAAATGACTGAAAATATTAACGGTTTTTTTCACCTAAATTTCCCCAATTACTACATCGTAAAAAAAACAGTAAATATTTTGAAATTTTGAAAAATACAATTTTGGATTGTGATTCCGTGACTGTTGATCTTCCGAGAGTTGGCCCTCTGGCATACTTACATACAATATGCAGTCGGTTTAGGAAAATTACGGTATATCTACTTATTCAAAATATAACTAAGTGTCGCTGAAGATGTGTGCAGAGACGATTGCCGACGATTAACAAAAATATAAAACATATTTTTATTCAAATGCATCAAGGTTAAAACTACTATTGTCTTACTGTGTATACCAGCACATAAATACAAAAATCGACACTGTAAATAATTCGTTTGATATCCATACCAACTTGCTTAAAGGTATTTTTGAAGTCGATTTTAGGTTTTGGAATTGGTAAATAATACTCATGAAAATATTGTTTTATAATAATTGTAATTTCGTAGTGCCAACCCTCGGGGGATCAAGTGTTGAGTCACCCTCGTAGTGCCAACTCTCGGGGGATCAAGTGTTGAGTCACCTTCGAATATAATGATTTTTTAACATTTTTTCGGGTTTATGTATATCTCTCGCTACCTGAAGATGTTCACAGAAACATTTTCAAAAATATTACAAACGACCAAAATATTATTATTTCGTAAGAAGAAGATTAAGAAAATGTGATGTAGGTAGTTAATTTTTTTAACGCACAGTAAGTTTTGATTTGTATTACTTTTAATAAAGTACTCAGTAGTTTGGTCCCCAACTTACAAAATTTACATTAATAATATTGAGCGAATTCAAAAAAAAAAATCTGCGATTTGTCAATTTTAAATTAAATATCCCAGTAGAAGACTTAAAATACGATTACTCACTAAATACTCTAAAAATACATACATTAAAAGACAGACGTAAAATAAACGACTTAACATTTTTATTCAAAATACTTAACTCTAAATTGCAACTCATTAACTTACGAACACCCACAGTAACAACACGACAAAAAACAATATTCTGCAGCAGCACTCATAAGCGTAACTATATTGTCCACTCTCCGATTCAACGACTTCACACCATGAGAAATAAGTACTTGGGTGATGTTGACATTTTCAATATCAACTTGGTGAGTTTTGTGGATCATCAAAACATTTATTTCAACACTATCACTAAACACATCTTGTAAACCTATAGCTGTATTTTTCTGTTTTGTTTATGTGTTTGTATGACTTGTTGTATGACTTTTTATTTAATGTAGTTTTATTTTTATTATTTCCTAAGTTTCAAAGTACCTATCTGTCAAATTAAAATTACACTACAAATCATGTAAAAGCCCTCTGGGCGTTAAATAAATAAAAATACCTACTACAAGGGATACAATTTCATGCATGGATCATTTTATGGTCCATCCTTTAATAGCGCATGAAATTGCATTTCGATTAATTTTTAGAAGAGAAAACAACAAGTATATTTTACAGTTAGTAGTCAATTCAATGTTTTCTACCACTGCCTGCATAATTCTCTCTTCCGCGAATCGGATATTGAATTGGGCTGGAAATAGCACCAATGCGATGGGAACCGCATCAACCATCGAGCATCAGTCACCAGTCATCGGGCATCAGCCGTCAGCTATCCTCCTCGTGCCTCCGACTTGCCATAATATTTATGCACAGAATGTGATGGGAGTTTAATCAGTTGGATTTTTGCAGTCAGGGCCGGAATAAGGATTTGTGTAATTTTTTTTTTTTGAAAAGACATTGCTGAATTACGAATAACCAAACACAAATCTCCTACCACTACCACAATAAGCGGAAATATTTTTTGTGGATGACTAAGCCAATTAAGGCATTAAACAAGATGCCTGGGTGGGATCCAAACGCGATGCCAACTCGGCCAATGACGGGTCAAATATTTTGATACCTAAAAATTTATCTAAATTCGCTCCTCGGCTCGAATCTCCCGCAGCGCAACGGCTAAGGCGCCAGAGAGGCAGACATCGAGCGAACGGAGTTAAAATCCTACGAAATCCAAAAATAATAAACAATTTTATTTTTGTAAATAAATATACAATCTTTAAAAAAACAGGCAAAAGAAAGAAAGCGACATCTAACGCATTTCTAGTTTCACTTCTACCGCGTGTGAATTACTCACTCTATTTTTTTTACTCTCAGAATTAATAAATCGTTCTTGAAAAATGATTTAAAAGCTATACTGCATAAACGCAATTGGTCGACCGAAATCTGACGTAAAATGCACAATATAATAATTAAAAATCTCTGCTACACGCGTACCTTGCGAATAAGAGGGAGAGGTCGCAATACAGTTTTGTCGAGAACGCGTCATACTGCCGTAACATTAAAAACTGTCAGATACGTAAGTATATCGATAAACCTTGTGTATGGCTTTGTCTGGCGATGTTTGGCGGGATTAACAAAATATAACATTAAAAATTAATTTTAGTGTGAATTCTTGATATTAAGAAGTAATTAACAAAATTTAGTTAGGACCTTCGCTCATGGAGAAACCGAAAACTAGTTGGCAACTCAATTCACGGCGCAACTCAACTTGACGATTTCAGTAATTATATCAGCTTGTTAAACAAAAATATAATTTATTTATAATTTATCAACCTTAATATATAATAATAATTTATCAATCTTCTGAACTAAATCGATATTTTCCTGCTATGTCACATCGCAAATTATTCGAAAACTTGACAGATCGTGAGGCGCAACCACGGCAACCTGTCAACCTGGAAACTGCCGGCCGCGGAGAACAAACGGCATTGCAAGTCGCCGCGTCGCCCTTGACAACTGCTCTTGCCTGTGTGCACACCGCCAATGAAATTCGCAAGTTCCTTTCCTGAGGATGGCGATTGAGTTGCCAAATGGTTTTTTTTTTGCAGTTGCCCCATGAGGATGGACCATAAACATTGATAAAAAATGTATAATATTTCTTACGATGAAGCCATGCGTAATAATGTAAAATCATACAAAATCATGTATTTTTGTTTTGAAAATTTGATGGCTTAGAAGTATTATAGATGTTTCAATTAAATTCTGCGCGTAGAACATATCTTGGCCCTTAAAAATATAGGTCATTTTTTATAAGTCTTTTAATAAGCCTAAAAAAAATAAAGTATTAGGTCTATAAAAAAACACTTTCAAG
Organism: Glyphotaelius pellucidus; assembly: GCA_936435175.1. Taxonomy (NCBI): domain Eukaryota; kingdom Metazoa; phylum Arthropoda; class Insecta; order Trichoptera; family Limnephilidae; genus Glyphotaelius; species Glyphotaelius pellucidus. Next base: position 8,907,103 of record OW386551.1, on the reverse strand, counting down.
TGCAAACTCTCCTACTTATAAACCCCTTTTCGGAAATGGTTTCCACGGACGTATAGTCTCCACGTTGCTTGGTTCCGTGAAATCAATTTTAATTTTTCGTTTTATTAGTATAAACAATGCGTAAAAAAGGATTTAATGTTTTTTACAGGCCTTTACGAAATCAACCTGTAAAAAAAAATTCCCAAATACCTTTTCCAACCTTTCCAAAAGCTTTTTCTCAAGTATTTTTAAACTCCTCCCACAAAGGGGCGTGAATTCCGATTTTTCCCTGGACTATTGGATCCCCTTAAGAATAAAATAAATCTTCATACAAAATGCACTACTGGCGGGTATCGTGCACCCCCCGCCTCTTATTGCGTCGTTTGGCCGGTTTAAAAATATTCTAACTTGGATAATTAATATTTTAACTATGAAAACGAACTTTGCTTCTGCTATTTTAGTTTGAAGGTAGATATTTAAAAAAAATGGACTCTAATTCTTTATTCATTGCTACTTACATAGGATGTTGCCAATTACTCCCAAAAATTTTCACAAAAATCCTCTTCCTCGCATCCGTTAACATGATAACCTCCAAGTTGTAAGAACCTTCACTTAGAGGTTATTGTTCCAAAACAAAATCGTAGTAAAAATAGAAGAATAATTTTCAATCGTGTATCTATTCCATGTATATCGTGTATTTTTGATATTACGTTCGGAGAAAGCCAATATTGTATGTTATGGACTTCAAGTACAATACCAAGAATCAATTACGTGGCAGCAGACAGTACATTGTAAGTGCTCGTGAACACTTAAGATCCCTTCTAATCTCTTGATTCAGTGGTTAGTTTCAAGCACGGAAAAACTTTCTTCATTATTTCAAACCAGGAAAGATAGTCTAATTCTAAGCAACATATTTTTACTCGTAAGTTTACTCATTTGGAGTTTAGTTGGTAGAAGATTGAAAAATAAACAATTCAAGTTGTTTCACGTGGAAAATGGGTAAAAAACTGAAACTCTATTACATTTAATTTAAGCACGAGAGAAACAAAAATATTTTTTTCTCAAATAGTATAATATAATTTAATAAGTACATACAACATCGTCACTGCATTGTTCTAACGAGAACGACCTTCGCTGTTTTACCGAATAAACCGATTTAATACGCCTGTCAGTAGGAATCCCTTAGATTTTTTCGGAAATTATTTTGAAAAGAGTGGTTTACAGGGGTTAACGTTATTTGGAAAGTCTTATTTTATTAATGCATTATCTTTAAATCAATATTAACAATTACTACCGCTGTGGAAGCTTAGAAATGTGGTCCATTTCTTTGGTGACGTTAATGTTCACGTTAATAAAATAGGTGAATCACCAAGTTAGGGAGGTTAAAATTTTACTTTTGTTAGTCTGTTTCTTTATGTGTCTCGTATTTCCGTTAATAGATTTAGGATAAGTAATTCATGGATTTTTGGTCGTATTACGTGTACAAAATATACAGATTTTTGTTCATGAAATATTTATGAAATAAAAGTTCTCCCATCTCGAATCTACATTATAATATACACGTACAAGCTGTTACAAAACAAATTCTTACGTTTTCTAAATTTTAAAAAGGGTATTCCAGCAATTATGTTAAACTACAACACTATTTTAAACGATATGAATATGCTCAAATTGTCAAACAGAAGAATTTTCACGGACTGGTATTTATGTATAAAATTCTAAATGATTTAGTCGATAGACCGGTATTGCTTGAATTTATAAACTTCCGGATTCCTCTACGTAATACTAGAAGTCAGGATTTATTTCAGTGCAGAAATTATGGCATAACTACCATATATATTCCTCTTTGTCCAGAATACTAATGGAGGGAAACAATTATACCAAATCAGTAGACATCTTCAATTTATCTTCCAACAAATATAAAATATTGTTACTGAGGCAGTTCAGTTATGTACAATAAATACTGTATACTTCTTATATGCATATGTAAAAGCCCCGAAAAAGGGCGTTAATTAATAAATAAATAAAGAGTTTATTCGAAAAAAAATATATATATATATTAAAAAAAAATTATTAAAAAAAATCAAAATCCTTCAGCAAGTAACAGCTCTTTCATCAAGATTCCTCACATCACCAGATTACCTCAGTTTTGACCTGCATTTTGATCTGCAAAACATCCTGTTCCCTAACACAGAATATTTTAGTTTCTTTCATATAATTGAGAAAGATAAATAAATGGTTTCCACGTGATCCTTCACAAAAGAAAAATTCGTTTTTATCAAAAAACCTTAGCATCACCAAATTACCTCGTTTTACCCAATTACGTAATGTACATATCACAAATCAAATTGCCTCGAATTTGAAATTGGTTACCTAATATTATACCCAAGAAATAAGAGTAGAACTAGTACTATGAATTCTGACGCCGCTCCTGGTATTTAGCTGTCCTCGAGTGCATTTTAATAACATCATTGTTAAAAGACTGCAGGTTCACCTTCACTCGGTGCGACCAAAAAGCACTTAGAGCCGAACGTGGCATCGCTCTCCCGCCGAAACTTGGGGACATCAAACGCCTGCCAAATGATTTCGGCACCGAATTAAGTCATCACGAATGCATCGCGGTATTTTGGCGACATTGCTTTTTTGGTTGTGATAGGATTTGTGAAGTTTTGTTATGAAATATGCTGTTAAAATATTGATGAGATCAATGTATTGCTTAGTTAATTTATTCTATACGATTTTTTTCCAAAATTTCAATAGAAAGTCAGTTATTTATCTAGTAGAAAATGTTTTGAGTTTTTTTTTAATGCGAAAAACCGCATAAAAGTCACAACTGTTCCCAACCGTTTGGAGGTAGTGGGACTATGACCTTGTCATATGGTGTAGGTTGTTAGGCTGAAGGGAATGGGGAGGGGGGAGGAGAGATGGAGAAGAATAGTAAGGAGGTACCTGGCTATTCAGATCTGACAGCCTAGCGTTTTGAAGGCATTTCAAGAAACGTTTCGATTCTGAATGGTTCTCTTTCACGTGCGATTCTGACAGTGCTCTCGACCGTTCAAGTCGAGGGTTCAAAAGGCATTTGCGGCACCTTTCAGAGTGGAAGATATTTTCAGTATCGCCCTTGTATAAGACCACCAATCAGAATTGAAACGTTGCTTGAAATGGCTGTAGCCATGTTTGATGACTAGATCTGAATAGACAGGTACTTCCCACCTTCCTCTTACCCATCTTCTTCCCCTCCCCACATACCCCAGTCTCACAATGCATCCCAATTGGGGACTGGCTCCAGGCGGTTACGAGCAGATGGGACTCTTGAAATGTATTCTCATTTAAAAACACCCTAACTATCTACCACTTTGTAGTTTTTAGGTAGATACCTTCAAACAACTATTTTCCATCTCTATTTCACGAAGCATTAATTTTATTTATAGGAATTGGATGACAATGATTGCAATTCTTATCAAGACTAAATTTGGTTTATCTTCTGATCAGATTTGTACTTACTCACTTACCAAATAAGATAGATTTAAAAAAAATATGTACCAGTGGCGGTCCCTGAGATTTCAGTCAGCTAGAGTGCTAAGATTGAAATATACGACATCATCGATGTTGCTGTAGCTGAAAACGAATTTTAATTATTAATATTAATTATAATTATTTTTCAATATTTCAACATTTTTATAAAGATTTTCAGTATTCTGGTTGCGGCGCATCCACATTTCAGAACATATCTTCATACGAAAAGTTGAAATTTTGAAAAAAAAAAATAAAATTCGTTTTCAGCTACAACAACACCAATAACGTCGTGTTTTTCAATTTTAGCACTCCAGCTCACTGAAAACTCACAGACCGCCACTGACAGGTTCTTACCAGTAAGCAAACACATATTAATCACACAAATCACGAAATTATCTTCAAGTTAATATTCAAATCTCTTGCGAAAACAAATTACGTACGAGATTGAAAGAATGTAAAAAAAATGCAATGATCGTGCGATGGTTACTTATACAAACTAAAAAAATATTTAAATATACCGAATGTAAAATGCAAAGTGCATATATATTAAATAATATTATCTAATATCTAGGTACTTACCTACCCAATAAAGCAAGTATCTAAACAGAGTCCAAAAACTTTAAACATTTTTTCATGAATTTCAATTCATTATATTATCCGATAATAAAAAAGTAGAAAGCCAAATAAAAGTCAGCAGAACATTGTATTTATATTATTATTTTCAAGATATAAAAAAGATCAGTTTAAGATCGCTGCTTGAATACGCATTGGTTCATTTCGCACTTCCTGGAAAGATAAACAAAGATCATGAAGATTTTACTTGATGCTGTCTATATAATATTATTATTTTTGGTAGCACATGCGCAATTTAAATAAAATTATCTTGTCTAAGCTTGGCAATAACAAGAATATGTTTTTTTGTAATGGTGAACGGCAATACCTACCTAAACAATAATAAGACTGAGGCAGTGAAAGTAAGAGGACCTGTCGTGTTGCAAGACCTGGACTGATTCAGAGAAATTGGAGTTGGGTGAAACGTTGCAACGCAGGAAAAAAAGATTTAGAAGGAAACAAAACTGTTCATACAATCGTTGTGCAATTAATGCCGTCGTACAGTATAGAAATTTGAACATCTTTCTGGCGAAGCTGGTTACATGCAAAGATGAAGGCAATAGAAGCAAAGAAAGGTCACTAACGTATCAATTGAAAAAATGTGGTAAGAGTGTGGAGGCACAGAAGCGATCAAGATAACATCGCTAGACCCAACAACCCAATTGCTATAATTAATCATCACGCCGTTTTTCCTAGGAGTGTGCATTGCAGATAGGATTGACCAGCACACACTGCTTGTTTCATTCGATTCATGAAGCATCTCAAACATACTCTTCTGTTATTCTGACTCTTAACATGACCCAAAAAAAGTAATTGATTTGCTTGATCGTGAAGGAAGCTCGGGCGTTCCCGACTTCTTCTACCATTAACTGCCGCGCCATATACTCTCCTTATACTCCTTTCTTCGTTCATCCGCTCTGCATCCCTCAGAGCCATGAAAAATTACTAAATTATCAACGATGTCTTGTAAAAATATTGCCGGATATAGGAACAATCCAGAAATATTTTAATGACCCATCAATACTTGATAACCAGCAGTACGATAGTTAATAATCGATTAACATGGAGTAGTCATGGTGGTATCATATTTCAAGTGGGGTAAAACTGGGCCAAATGGATGGTATTTATAACCAAGCCATCTCGAACAATCATAAGAACGCTTCACAAACAAACTTGGCCACGGTCAACATCAATACCGATCACCAAAAATTGAGAATCCTCGAAACTTTCCATATTCCTTTCCAAAGAACCAACTAAAATTTCTCCCAACATCTTGTGCGAATGTGTCGATTATACAATAACATCCACTGTAGAAGTGGCTAGATTGCGGACATACGAGTGTATAACGATAGCCCGAGATTTTACAAAATTTCTTGAATCTCATGTTTTAACTCAAACTTTATTGTCTCCTGTTAATTGTTGTTTTTGTTTTACATCATCATCATCATCGTCATTATCATCGTCATCATCATCATCATCACTCTTGGCTCTACAATCCCTGATGGGTCTTGGCTTCCTCAAAAATCTTCCTCCACTCATCTCGGTTTTGTTCCAGCTCACTCCAGTTTAGAAGCTTTGTTGTTTTACATTGGCATATAATATTTTATTTTTACATGTTGTTGTGCGCTGTATTGAACGGTGTGTATTTATTATTTTTAATATTTTTATGTTTACCCTCTGTATGTTGCGAACATTAATAAAAATCTTTCCTCTCTTTTGGAGAGAAAAAATACTGAAACTCAAAAACAATGAATTATTCAAGTGAAAACGAATCAATGGCCTTCAAAGTAGTTCAACGTTCTATGACATACATATGGCCAAATACAGCCAGATTATACCTCAACTTTTATCTTATTGGCTTTATCAGATCTAGTACATAGCCGTTGAGCATTTCAAATTCTATTGTCTGATAATTTTCAAATAAATTCAAGCCCTTCCATATTCGAGATTGATTGTTCTATCGCACTTGCGGTGATGTTCTGTGGTCAATTATGGATTCAGTGCGCATGCCCCATACCACTGACGGAGCTTTAGGATCGCCAATCAGAAGTTAGGATCCTGACTTTGGCCGTGGAATACAAAGCAGATCTAACCGCCATATTAATGTTTAAGTAACTTATTTATTGAAAGTACTAAATTAAAGAATTATTACACTTTATAACTTAGCGCAGACCCGTGAAAAATCAAAAGATTTTATAATAATTGTAGAATTTGTGATTATTTTTAAAAGTATTTTTAAAAATTTGCTAAGGCAAAGACAAAGAAGAAATTTGCCTTACAAAAGAAGAAATTTACCTATCGAATGTGAGCGTACTTGAAAAATTACGACATCTGTCCAATGCCATTATACAAGACACGAAATATGCATATTAATCGAACAAAAAATCTAGCACCGCTTACGGAAAGAATGGTTCCATGACAATTATTGATCCAGCGACAATTGACTCGCCGGCAGTTGGCCCGCCGACAGTTGATCCCTCTGCCAATTGATTTTTTTTACACTGGTGTTATCTGTATAATTCAACGCAAAACACATCAGTATAAATAAATTATTGTCTAATACAATGTATTGGTATTTGACAATTAATTTTACCCTTGATGCTGTTGAGTCATATATTTTTAAAGGAATTGTAAATTTAATTAATGGTATTTTTTTAAACGACGCACAGCATAAATGATGGTTTGTGATTAACAATTTAATTTTTTCTACAAAAATCACAAATTTACTTTTTTCAAAAGAAAAAAAATCGCCTTTTTAACACCACTTGTGACACCACCAAAATTAATGACAAATTTTCATTTTATTTTGACGAAGGAACCCTAATCGACATTTAGTAAATTGTTTTGAGGAAAAAAGGAAAAGTTAAATTTCTGAAAAGATATATTGTATTTTGTGCACTTCCATCTGAAAAATAAATATTGTGTGTAGTTTTTTTACAGTGGTATGTGGAAAAGTTGGTTTGATCGTGTGTTTTGCACTGCGATAGTGAAAATGAATGTTTTCCAGAAGGTATTCGTTGTCACCGGTGTTGTGGATGATTTTTTAAATATTTAAGTATTTTTGGTCTTTTATGTCTTCTATCTTCTAGTTTAGATAGTTTATGGAATGCTTATAAGCCTTTAGACGTTCGGATCACATAGTCACAGAAGTAGAAAACCACAGGAGAGAAAAGATCATTGGTACGACCGGGATTTGAGCGCCGGATCTTCAGCTATCCGTGCGAATGCTCTAACCACAACAATGACCCGAAACCTTGTTAATAATTACACATTCAAACACCATAATGAATGTAATGGACAAATATGGCGGGTCTGAAGATTGTCGCGATAACCCAGCGGATAGAGCAGTCTGGATAGAGGAAGATCCTGGCGGTAAAAAAACCGGTAACAGCAAAAACCGTTTTTCTGATGTGTTCAATGGTGACCGGACAACTCGGAATGAAACCAACTCAGACCCATCTCAGATAAGTCGTTTAGAGTAATAAAAAATACACACAAAAAATTGGTTAAATAGTTATTTTTATTTTTTTTTATTTTACTTTATTTGGGAGACCAACAGCTTACATTAGTATTAGAGCATAATATTAATTGAGTCACATAATTGTACCATTTACAGGCTTCCACATGGGTATTATAGAAGTTATTTAGATGGGAATAGGGAGGGGGTAGGATGGGAAGGGATCGGGTATAATAATAAAAATAATGCACAGCAAAAAAAAAAAAAAATAAAAAAATAAAAATAAAAATAATTTCATAGTGTGGTAGTTGCATTTGATGGGTATCTATAGTTATTGTTATTGTTGTTGAGACCGCCTGTGTGATTTTAAATAGTGTGGTGCAGAGTTAAAAATGTCAAATTGTGGGTGTAGTGTGTGTTGAAAGTAAGGATAAATGAAGGAATTCTGTTTAGAATTAGTGTTGCAAGAGGGAGGCCAAGTATCATGTCTGATCTAGTTCGTCTGTTGGGAACTCGTAACTGGATTCGTTGCAGAAGTTCTGGGCAATCTACAACGGATCTGGCTATTTTTTGTAGAAGGAGTACATCGGCCGAGCTTCTTCGATCTTCCAATGATAGTAAATTGAAATACGCCGCTGAATCTTGGTGATTTAGGTGGATGCGATAGCTACGGAAATCTAAGTACGTTGGTTAGGGTTATCGGCTAATTTGAAACTATTTTTTTCATAGGTTTTAATGTCTTTTCAAGGAGGTGTTGAGTTGACTTTATTCTCGGTTGGCATGGAACCGTGTTTAATATGTGTTTATCAAAGTTACTCAGATATTCAACCAGTAAAAATCCAAGTTTTTTTATTATACCTTCAATTTTCACATATTTGCGACTTGGGCCGCCAATTACAAAGTTGTTTTTTTTGTTGACTGAGGATGAACCTTCCTTCAAACGGAGAGAGTAAAATGAGGGAACACCGCTAACACCTAAGCCGAACCCCAATTGGATGGAACCAAGATTTATTTCGTGTAATTAACAGCTGTAGTTTTTTTTAATTATAATGTCATCCAATTTCATAAAAATGCTCGTGTGATCGCTTGAGTAATGCAAATACAGTTAAAATAACGCATTGCCGTCGATAACTTTTTTCAATTCAATTTTCAATTCAATTCATTTCAATTTATTCGCTTTACAAACATAACAAAATCAAATTTTCAAATCGTTTTTAAAATAGAGAAAATATAAAGATTAAAGCATATTTAAGCAATTTAAATAATTTAAACAAATTACAATTACAATTAAAACAAATTAAACAATTTAAACATCAATGAACAGTTTAAAAACCAATGAAGCACCATTAGACTAACAGCAATAAAGCTTGCTGTCTAAATTGTGCTTCATTGATGATAAACATGTCGATATTCAAAGTGATTTTATTTAACAACAAGACTGCTCTCCCGACTGGCATAACCATTAGCAAGTTAGTTCTGCAAGCCGGAAGATAAAAACAGTCTATACTGTCGGTGACGGAGATAACCATCGTGAACATATGCTCGAGTAAAAAAAAGTAAGAAACTAATGCTCGAGTAAAAAAATAAAATAAACTAAACGAGTCTGTCTGTCGAATTTCAGCTCAATCGGATGTCGGTGAGTGAGTCAATTTCCATTAAATTCAAGCATGCAATCATTCATGAAAACAAAATTGAAATTCAAACAGATGTATTTAAAAATCATTGAGAGAAGTAATTTTAAGAAGATTTTTACAAGTGATGGTCAGTTTAAGAGTTGGTAATAATGCAATTCCCATTTATCAGACCTTTCCTACTTCAAATTCCATTGTCTGTTTATTTAAATCTGTATATTTATGTTCATTACGGCTCTTGAATACATTTATTACTTTGCGCTTAACTCGATGGATTTACCACAAACAATGCATTCGGTTTAGAGGAAGGCCCTACATCTAAAGAAATAATTTTATTGTCTATGCCCAGTCACGATCGGATTCCAAAACGTTTTCCTAGACAAAGGCTTTAGATCTTTATGTTTACAAAGAATTAAAGGTAAAATCTCACTAAGCTAACTGCCGCTAGATGTAAATTTCAATGGCGTATAAATATTATTATTTATAATATAATAATAACGGTGACCGGACAACTCATAATTAACTCAACTCAACACCTCCTTTGAAAAGCCTTTAAAGGTGATGAAAAAATAAAATAAAACTTTGAATACGATTATAGGCTATTTTTTCACAGCTTTTAATGACTTTTCAAAGAGGTGTTGTTTTCAAGAACTTAATGATCTGAGTTGTCATGGAATCAATAATAACGTATCAAATAGAACCATGACAAAACTTTAATTAAATGAAAACAAATCGCTTTGAAAAAAAAATCAAATGTTTTCAAAAAAATTATACTCAATTTATTTCAAAAAAGGTTTATTTATTAACAAGTTTGGCTGTGTACATATTTAATTTTTTATTTATGTTTCAATCCAGCAGGACTGGGAGGATGGTGCAATCCCAGTTTGCCATAATATTACACGATATATATAGGTAGAAATATCTTAATATATAAAAAATTATATTTATTTTTTTGTCATTTATGCGGTACCTAAACCATTCATCCTATTGTGATGAAACACGGGGATTTGATATGCGCACTCCCGCGATGGTTTCTATATTATAATAGTGAGCTCTGGCTTAATAATTTTTTTTTTCTGATCCGATTGCAATGAAACTTTTAATGAATCGCCTTGAGAGCATTCCAGCCGTATGTTAATAATTGCTTTTCTTTAATTTTACGCGTAACTGCTGTTTTGCCTTCTGAACGCAATATTAAAGTTATCAAACAGCTGTCAAGCGTATTGTAATAATAATTACAGCAGTAGGTACTTATTTATAAATAAACTGTTTTTCATAAATTCAATATTGAAAATCTACCAAAATCATATAGAAAAATAAAAATTCCCAGGTTACGAAAAACCTGACAAAATGTGAAAATCTCTAATTACCATCACAGTAAGACACAGTTGCTTGCGTCATGATGGAGGTCTTAGCCAGCCATACGCGACTCCTGGGTGCGACCCAAACGCGATGCCAACTCACCCAGTGACGGTCTAAAATGTTATACGGAGGTGGATACCAGTCGACAGATTAAATTTGTTAATTTACCGAAGCATTTTTTTTCTTTTTAATCAAATCATTATTAAGTATATCAGTTTTCTGAAAAGTTCTTTCATGTTATAATAATATTGGATAAATACAATATACGGAAAAAAATGTAATGAATATAACGACCTGACCAGCGACAGGTCGCTTGCTGAGGATTGGTTTGTACTATGTCCACCAATACTCGTGTTGAGAAAACAAGGTTTAAAGTTTAATAAATTATATTTTTGTTCCCTTTATTTCAAACTAATTATTACAAATATTTTTAAAAAGTACGAGGGTTAATCTACCTATAACGATAAGCAGAAGAACAACATATTTGGTTGAATTTTTATATGAATAAAAGCATAATGAAAAACGTAAAAGGACAATTTTTTTTCAACAAAATAGCAAAAAATGATTGTTGGTTTGTTTTTTTCCTTTTTAATCAAATCATTATTATATCAGCTTTCAGAAAAGTTCCTTCATGTTATAATAATATTAGATAAATACAATATACGTAAAAAATGTAACGAATATAACGACTTGACCAGCGACAGGTGTGCCGAGGCCCAAACTTTCTCAGTTTCTTAATTAAGTGGATATACTTCCGAATTTATTATTTTAGGCAATCATAACAAAACTGTTATGTTCAGCCCCGGGCGCTGATTCTCCCCGTTTAATTTAATTAAAACTAGGATGAGTCTATTTCGGTAGCTAATTAAAACAAACTAAAAAGTTAGGTTACAACATTCATTCACAGGGGGGGTGATTTATTGAGAAGGGAAAATATAATTATGATTTTCGCCTACAAATGAAACCGACGGCCATTCAGATTGTGAAGAATTTTAAGCGAAGATACTTTCGGTATTGCCTTGGTGAGAGACCACAATTCGAAACCAAAACTTTAATAAATGACTTACTCGTATTTGATGACCAGTTTTGAATATCAAGCCAAGGGCGTTTCTATAGCATTCACTGGGGGGAGGGGGATTCGACCCTGCGGAGTGGTGGTCCGAAATTTTATTATTAAGTGTTTTAGGACCTCTCCTTAACGCAACCTATTATTTACATCACATTGATAAAAGAGATGGTGCAAATAATGTTGTGTTGTCTGGGAATGTAATCTACGGGTACATTTCTCTTTTTTTTTTTTTTTTCAAGGCTTAATTTATTTATTATAATTACAAAGTAATACAATAAGACATAAAATATTATACAGAAAAAATAAAAGTCCCAATAAACTACTTTTTAGCAGTTTGTCGATGGGTACTTTTACTTTGGAGATATATATAAACTTATTTTACAATTTTTGTGTTACTCTAAAACAAATTATTTCTTTCGGCAAACCAATTTCTCAACAAAATATTTGTTTTACCATTTGTACATTTTTTAATTTCGGCAGGTAGGCGGCAGGCATTTAAGCAATTAGGTATCATATAGTCCAGCGTTCTTTGTCCATATTTGTTTAAATGCTTAGGTACAATTAGTCCTTCATTTAACGTAAAACGTGACGTGATAACGTCTTATAAATCGATGAATGCCGGCAGCACTCACGAAAAAGTATGACTCATTGTCACGTTGTCACGTTCCGCCTGAGCCGAGCGTGCAAGCTAGATTGCGGAACAAGCGATAGAGAGGCACGATCGACCTAAGCATTCGGCGAGAGCACGGAATAAGCGATAGAGAGGCGATCGGCCTAAGCGTTCGGCTTGTGACTGTAAAATTCCACGTAAAAGTTTTCTTATGACGTTATCATGTAAAATTATCGTCCGTTAACCGACTTTACATACAACCAATTTTTTTTCCTATGCAATATTGATGCCTATGGGGGGGGGCTTCTATCTGAAATAAGAAGTTTGTTCAGTGATAAAAATACCAACTATGTTAATTTTTGTCTGGAAAGTGGAAATAAGATACTATCTGTTTTAAAATTTTGACTGCGAAGTGATTTGGTGGGAATAATTTCCTTTTTGACATTAGTTCCACACAGGAGGTCTTGAGGAAAATAATTTCCTCCAGGACCTATGTCCATCCTTGAGGATGCTTTGTGGAAGGTATTTTTAGGGAAAGAAATGGGGTTTTGAACCCCATCAACCCATGCCCCTCCCCCTCTTGCCACGATCGTTCTTTTTCCCATCTCTTTCCTTACTCTTCTCTCGAATAATATAAACCATGTGGGATATTCATAGCCTCACTGCACTGTCTCTGGACAGTCGGAGGCATTTAGGACTTTTGCCATAATTGAATCGAACAGAACTTCATGCTTTTAAATAGACCATGGAGGTTTCCAAAGAATTTTAGAAACGTATTCCAGAAGGCATGTGATTTCTAGCTGATTTAGATCTTGGATTCTCTAGGAAAGAAGTGTTTAAAGAATCCGAAGAAGGTACCTAGCTAGATTAGTGAGAATGTCTTGGAAGCAAACGTGTTGGTGATAGTAAAGCCTGATTGTGTCCTGTCAGCTTTGTTTAGAATATTAATAGTGTCAAACCACTTACTTGTCCGTAGATAAAATAATCGTCAATCAGTGAACATTCTTTAGTACTTTTTTACATTCTGAGCACCGATTACCTAATGTATTAATTTTGGTAAATCATTTTTTTTTTAAATCTTCGTACTTTTAATGTCTTTAGCACAATCATATTTTGTGGTATAACTTATTGAGAATCTTCATTTTACTTGTAGATCAATCAAACTAAAGTTAAAGCTATGATCGCATTGCTTCTGAGTAAAGCAATATGTGACTTAAGACTGGACATCTCTATATACATAAATATTAGCGAAGAAAACAAATAATTTGAGTTTTTTTAATGAAAACAAATAACTTTGTGTACACCACTATTTAATTAACAATATCAACATTTTCGAAAACTATGTTTTCTTCGTCAGGATAATAATTTAACTTATTATCCTGATAAAGAAAACATAGTTTTAGAAACATCTTGATATTGTTAATCAAATAGTGGTGTACACAAAGTCATTTGTTTTCATTAAATTAATAACGACGCCATAAAGTGAATATGCGAATTTTGAAGAAATAAATAATTTGTGGTTTAACAATATATAAATGACAAAAATTCTTCGCTTAAGACCACTTTATGTGATTTAAATTCGTCGAACTACCGAAATATACAAGTTTTCTTACACGTAAATTTTAATTTGCTTTAATAGTACGTGATTATCATGTTTTTGTCTTTTTTAGACCATTTTTTACCTGGCCTCACTGTGCCATCTCAACGCCCCCTAATTTTCCCTGGGTCTTATACTGCCCCCCCTGGAAGTCTTAAACGCCCACAAAGAGGCATTATCGCCCATGTTGAGAACCTATGACGTACGTTATGCACGCGTTCAAATTCATATGCTTTCTTTTTTGTTTAACTTCCTCTGTACTGTAATTTAATTAATATTTATTTTTTGTCCCAAATATGACGAAGGTTGAGATTAACCGAAACCGATCCACGTGTATAAATCATATAAAGTGATTTTAAACAAATAACTTGTTTCATTTGAACATTGTCAAACCACAAAATGTTTGGTTTCCTCGATAATATGTACGTGTATGTATCAGAAATATCCAGTCTTAGGCCACATATTGCTTTACTCAGGAGCAAGGCGATTGTCGCAGCCGAATGCTACGACACGAGATTGTGGACTGTAAATCCCTTTTGTAATCGAAATAGACCATATATCGTGTTTTGAAGCAAGATCGAAGGAGAATCGGTATGACAGGAAATCTCCTACCTTTACGGCTTCTGAAGGCTGCTCCGTGTCGATTCTGTTATCACATATATTGCACAACAAGGTTTTATGCACGACACTATTATATTTTATAAAAAGAAACGAAACTGCGATTATTTGCGACTACTTGCGATATTTTACGAGAACGAGTTGTGATCCATATCACTTCCGAAATGCAACTGATAACAAGTGGGTAGTGCACACTTGGGTGTCAATATTGTTCATCATGTAGGTAAGCACATCTTCTTTTCCTGGTGGAGACTTTGAGGAAAGGAAGAAGAGAATGGATTACATGATGGAAGGAATAGAGGAATATGGATTAAGTTTTGTTTTCAAAAACTGTTTCAGAACCAAACATTCCGCCGACCTTGAGGAAATATGATATTTTCTCAACAACTATATACGAAAGAAAGCAACGAAAAACGAAAGCAAATAACTAATTAACCTAGGAATTGAACAAGACAAAAAAAAATTAAAACTATTTAATCAATGGGTAGCCTATACAATTTGACCACGGGCCGCTTAAAAATGCCCTGAGGGGTTCTTACAGTAGCGACACGAACCACTCCATCGGCGCCGGGGAATAATTCAACCACCCTCCCCACAGGCCATCGCATTGGGGTAGCTTGCGAATCATCTATCATGACTAGATCGTCAGCTTTTAAATTAGGAGTTGACGTTGCCCACTTGTTTCGTTGTTGAAGAGTATGTAGATATTCTTTCCGCCAGCGATTCCAAAAATGTTGGGACATCTGTTTCAATAGTTGCCAACGCGATAAACGATTCATTGGTACATCCACAAAATTTTCTTCAACAACAGAAACAAGAGGAGCCCCAATTAAAAAATGTGCAGGAGTTAACGGGTTCAATTCGGATGGATCCGACGACAGCGCTCCAATTGGTCGCGAATTTAAAATGGCTTCGATACGAGTCAGAACAGTAGTTAATTCTTCGAAGGTGAGGATTTGATCTCCCACAACCCTCTTCAAATGGTATTTAGTTGACTTAATACCAGCCTCCGACACTCCATTGAAATGGGGTGCGGAGGGCGGAGAAAAATGCCAAGTAATTGAACGAGCGACAGTTGCGTCAACAAGTTTGCCAGTGTTTTCAGATTCACGTATGAATTTAGAAAGGCCAGTATGATATCTGTTAGTTCCAGTAAAATTGGTGGCGCAATCGCTATAGATATTTTGGCATATACCGCGTCTAGAGATGAATCTATCTAATGCTGCCACAAACGCTTCAGTAGATAGATCTGAAACTAATTCAAGATGAACGGCTTTGGTTGATAAACAAACGTAAAGACATAAATAGGCCTTATAAGTTTTTGCGCCGCGACGTCTACTTTCACGCACCAAAAAAGGACCTCCGTAATCTGTTCCGACATTTAAAAATGGACGACCTTCTCGAAAACGGGAAGCGGGTAAGTTACCCATCAACGGGAAACTACCACGCGGGTTATTTTTAAAACAAGAAATGCATTTACTCAATCGATGTCGAATTACGTTCCTAGCCGAAATTATCCAATATTTTAGTGATATTATGGATTGGAGTGCACGAGGACCTGGATGAAGGTACATGCTATGGTAATAATCAATTATTAAAGTTGTCAAATGACATTGCTTCGGTAAAATAATAGGATGTCGAGCATTTTCTGAAATCTGTGCAAGGCGAATTCGACCACCGACTCTCAAAACACCATTTGCGTCAATAAATGGAGCGAGTTTTTGAAGCTGCGTTGAGCACATACGATGGGAAGAGATATTGTTCATATCTTGTTGAAAATAAATTGCTTGAACAAGCTTAATGCAACATTGCAAGGCTAAATTATTTTCTTTTAACGAAAGTGGGGATAAACCATTGAAATTGATAATCGATTCCGAACGTAATCTATTGATAAATCGACGGCACCAACATATAACACGCAGTAATTTCGATAATGATGAAAATTTCAATAAAAACTCTTCGTCAGACGTTGACACATTCGTCGATAGAGAAATTAAATTTTTCGACTTATACTCTGGTAACTGGTCCACGGAGATATTTGGAGGCCTAACAAATAACCATTCCTCCAAAGGTGTTGATATGAAGTTAGGTCCTTTCCACCATAACGAAGCGCCAGCGATTTCACTGGGAAAAACTCCTCGCGAACCCAAGTCAGCAGGATTTTCTTGCGATGAAATGTGATACCAATGTTCATAAGGTATATTTTGTATTATTGTTTCAACACGATTTGCGATAAAAGTTTGCAATAGAAAAGAAGGTGTCTTCAACCATGCCAATACAATAGTTGAATCGGTGAACGCGACAGTCTTTTCAATTTGAAGCCTATCTTTATATATTTCTTGACAATAAGTCAACAAATTTGCCAATAAAACTGCTCCCAACAATTCCAGTCGCGGGATCGATGTTATCTTTACGGGGGCAACACGGGATTTTGCTAATAAAATATGGCTGGATATTTCTGTGTTATTAATCACAACCAAATAAACAATTCCACAATATCCTCTTTCCGAGGCGTCCGCAAACCCAACAAGTATGCACCGACTGGTTGGAGAAGTTGCGACATATCGATCAATTTTTAAATTGTCAAGTGATGGAAGCTCTTTTATATATTTCTTCCATCTCAAATTCATGTCCGAAGGGATTTCTTCGTCCCATCCAATTTGAATTTTCCATAAGTTTTGCATATAGCATTTAGCAATAAAAACGACAGGATTAATAAAACCTAATGGATCATATAGACGCGCAATTGTCGATAAAATTATACGTTTGGTACAGTGGTCACTAAAAACATTATGAATTTTATATGTAAATTGATCAAGCGACGGTATCCATTGAATACCTAAAATATTAAGGTTTTTCTTGTCAGTATCCGACTCAAAACTTAAGGGTACTTCCCGATAGCTGACAGGAATGTCTTCCAGTATTTCAGGATGGTTACTAGACCATTTTCTCAATTCAAAACAACCTTTTTGAAGTAATGCAATTAATTCCACTATACAATGTCGAGCACTTTCCAAAGTTTGCGCACCACTGATAATATCATCTACATAAGTATCTTCAATCAATGTCCTAGCAGCCGTTGGAAAATTCAATTTTCCATCATTGGCTAATTTATGAAGTGTGCGAATTGATAAGTATGGTGCGCATGACGTGCCATATGTTACTGTTTGTAATTCAAATTCTTTTACGGGATGATCCGATGATTCCCTCCACAAAATATGTTGATAACGGCGAGATTTCTCATCCACAAGTATTTGCCTATACATTTGACGGATGTCAGCTGTAAAAACAATTTTGTGTATTCTAAAATTACACATTAATTCGACAATGTCTCTTTGTAATTTGGGACCGACCAAAAGTATGTCGTTTAATGACGTACCCGAAGACGATTTGGTACTGGCATCAAAAACGACCCTTAAACGAGTTGTAGAACTGGTTTCTTTGATTATTCCATGATGGGGTATGAAATAATTACCAATAATTGGCGATTGAGGTGGCACTTCCATCATGTGCCCTAATATTGAGTATTCTCTCATGAACGAAATATATTGGGATTTGAGATCAGAATCTCTATTCAGTCTCCTTTCTAAATGCTTGAAGCGTGACAAAGCTATGTCATATGACTTTCCCAATTTTTCCGGGCTTTCCTTAAATGGCAACGATACGACGTATCTCCCGTCTTGGTTACGGTAGGTACTTTCAGTGTATAATTTTTCACAACGAATTTCATCAGGCGATTGAATTTTCTTCAAAAGTGGAACATTTTCAATTTCCCAAAAGCATTTAAGCTTTTCATCAATATTTTCCTCCATTGACGTGAAGAATGAATTTATACAATGATTTGATGGTCCAACATTTCCCATCAAAATCCAACCCAATTTAGTTTCTATGGCTATGGGCTCATTTTCTTTGCCCATCACTTTTCCTGAGCATAATAATGACGCAAAAATATCACTTCCAAGCAGTATGTCAATGGCTGATGGTATGTATGTTGGATCTCCCAATTTGAGACCTACGATGTGTTCCCAATGATGATCGACGATACGATTTGATGGCATATTCGAACAAATGTTATTTAAAACAACGAAATCTGTCAAAATACCAGATTCCTTCGAATCGACAGGACGAAATTGTGTTTTTATTAATCCGTTAGAATTAATTGTAGGAGTATTTCCAATACCTATCACGGTGAGTGGTTTTTTCTTAAAACGAGTAAAACCCAATTTTTTGACACAATTTTCCGATATGAAGTTTCCTTGACTGGCGCTATCCAGAATAACACGCATTTTCTGGAACACTCCATTTTTATCTAAAACTTCCACATAAGCTGTAGACAAAAGAACCGTTTTGTTGGTTTTATTGTAGAATGTTGTCAACGCCAAAGGCTCCGACGAATTTTCTTGCTGGTCTGAATTTTCCACGATTTTTTTTGGAAAATGTAATAATGTGTGATGTCTTGATTTACATTCTCTACAGGTGAAACGCGACTGACAATTTTTTGCGTTGTGTTTTCCTTGCACTAAACAATTGAGACATAAATTATTTTCCTTTGCACACAAGTACCTATCCTTTGGAGTAAGGCGTAAGAATTTTTCACACTTGTGCAGTGAGTGTGGCGATTTACAAAGAATACACTTGATTTCAATGTTTGATACAAACGCATTAATATTATTGCTTGATCGATGTTTCGCATTATACGATTTAGATTGACCTTTATGAGCCTGTAACTGGTTTTCAGGAAAAACTCCAAGTGCCATTTCTTTTGCTAAGCACTGTCCATCTAAGTACTTCAACAAGTGGTCAAACGTTGGAATATTCTCCGAACTGTGTTGAATTTCAAAATCAATACGTAATTCTTTTGTTAATTTACGCAATACAATATGTAACAAAAGAAAGCTCCATTGTCGAACTGGGAAATTTAAAGCTTCTAACGCAGCAATATTTTCTTTCAAAATGGAAATAAATTGCCGAAGATTATCCTGAGCTTTTACAGGTTGAATCGATAGAATTAATTCAACATGTCGATCAGCGATCAAGCGTATGTTTTCATATCTTTCCTTTAAAATTTTATATGCTACAAAATAATTTTCTTCAGAAATCGGTAAATGTTTAACGTGTGTCAATGCCTCACCTGATAGACTACTTATTAAATAATGCATTTTTTGAACAGAATTTAAAGCATTATTAGAATCGATCAACGAATTAAAGGTATTTATGTAATTTGTCCAATCTGTTGATATTCCAGAAAAAATAATCAATTTTAATTTTGGCAACGAAACATTATTATTGGCCATTAAATGATCCGATTCATTTTTCGAAACTTCCGGAAATAATTGAGAATAATATGATTGAATCTCGTAATACATGTTTTGGATTTCAGTATATTTTTCCTGTAATACTTGGATTTCCGCATCATCCTTCTTATTTGATTCAATTGAAATATGTGAAGCGACGAAATTTTCTCTAATGTTAGATATATCGGCATAACGAGCTCTGAAAATATTTTTGTCAATAGAATTTGAAGATGTGACGGCTTTGATAGCCGACGAACGAACACTTTCCATATCTAATAGCGCCAATTTGTATTTAATATTAATTGCCGCCATTATGAATATTTTAAACCAAACAGAATAATAACACTAACTAAATGTCAACGCAACTTCTAAACAAAATGTTTGCTGTGATAACAGCTGTCAAATGCGACAACAATCCACGATTTGCTTTACCGACGCGACAATGCATGTAGGTACACCAACTACCTACCACGTAGCGGTGATACGTACAAGGTACCCCACTATCTACGAATTCAAAATGTTAAGCCGCCTCAAACAATACTAATTTAAATTTAATCAATATTCACGATTGAATGTATAATTCTGAAACAGTTCTATAAAAAAACCGGAAAAGGGTCAACGAATGGAATGATCTGTACTTCAAAACACAATGTCTAACAACCAACATTTATCCGGTTAGAAGGAACAAAAAAATGTCGCAGCCGAATGCTACGACACGAGATTGCGGACTGTAAATCCCTTTTGTAATCGAAATAGACCATATATCGTGTTTTGAAGGCAGATCAAAGGAGAATCGGTATGACAGGAAATCTCCTACCTTTACGGCTTCTGAAGGCTGCTCCGTGTCGTTTCTGGTATCACATATATTGCACAACAAGGTTTTATGCACGACACTATTATATTTTATAAAAAGAAACGAAACTGCGATTATTTGCGACTACTTGCGATATTTTACGAGAACGAGTTGTGATCCATGTCACTTCCGAAATGCAACTGATAACAAGTGGGTAGTGCACACTTGGGTGTCAATATTGTTCATCATGTAGGTAAGCACATCTTCTTTTCCTGGTGGAGACTTTGAGGAAAGGAAGAAGAGAATGGATTACATGATGGAAGGAATAGAGGAATATGGATTAAGTTTTGTTTTCAAAAACTGTTTCAGAACCAAACAGCGATCATAGCTTTTAACTTTAGTTTGGTTGATCTACAAGTAACATGGAGGTTCTCAAAAGTTATACCAAAAGTACTAAGTATTTTTTTAAAACTAAGATTTACAAAAATTAATACATTAGGTAATCGGCGCAAACATTATAATAAAGTAGTGAAGAATGTTCACTGATTGATGATTATATTCAATTTTTTACAAGAAGAACTCTTGTAAAAAACCTTTGTAACCTTTTGTAACCTTTTTAAAACGGTTTGTTACCTTTTTTAAGGTTATTACCATCAATGTAATATATCATTGAAGAAGAAGATAACAATGATAATCTAAACAAAAATATGAAAAGGAACAAGATACAGAAAAACAGAAAAAGATAATGGTCGCAACTGGGACTCGAACCCAGAACCTCTTGTCTATCCAAGCGTTTACCAATTTCGCCATTGCCACCTACTGTCAAACCGTCATAATAGTCAATATCATACATCAAATTTGTTTATACGTGCCGCTATCTAGGTTTCAAACTAATTCTTGGAATGATTGTTTCCAATAAAAAGGGTAATTGCATATAATATGGAAAAAATAGTTGAAGATAATATTTCTTCAAATTCACTTTGTGGCGTCATTATTAATTTATTGAAAACAAATAACTTTGTGTACACCACTTTTTATTAGAAGATAATATTAATTGTCAATTCTAAAATTCAAAAATTTGAAAATTGACTAATATGACGATTTGACAGTAGGTGGCAATGGCGAAATTGGTAAACAATTGGCAAGTCCCGAATGGACGAGAGGTTCTGGGTTCGAGTCCCAGTTGCGACCTTTATCTTTTTATATTTTTCTATGTCTTGTTTCTTTTCATATTTTCATTCAGATTAAGATATGTTTATGAAACCTTAAACTCCTGGAAGTAATTCTACAGCATATTATGCGATGTGATAGAACATCCATGAATAAAAACATAATTTTTAACTCCCATGAAAATCATCCAACCCTCTCAACTTCGTTATGGGTGGTCCCCCAGACAAGAAACAATGAATTTGAGATGCAAATATTGATCGTAAAATCTTCAACAACACGTTATGAATTGCGCAATCACTTACATCACATTTTTGATTAGTTATTTGCAATGCCCGGTAGCCCAGTGGCCTGTAGTATAGGCTTCCAGTCTCCATTAGTTCCTACGTGACTTGGGTTCGTTTCTCGATTTCTTTCGTAGATTTGCTGCTCGGAAGAATAAAGAGTTTTGTAATAAAAACCCGCCAGAGTTCTATAGTATTTAAATGAAGTTGGTCATAACCTTGCAGACAAAGGCTAAACACGTGAATTTAATGACTTCTATTGCGCCATTGTTAATATAATGTTAAAGGCTCTTTGCATAGTTATATTATAAAGACCAGGAACCAAAATCTAAAGTTTATTACTACCTACTTACCTGGAAATTTGTTAGTAATCCATCTACTTATTATGGGCTAATGGCGTTAAATTAGTGATTTCTTTGGATTTTCGAGTTTTATTATTTTAAATAAGCGAAAATAAATTGGTATTGCTCTAAAATTTGACTCCGAAGGGGGTGACAATAATTCCGTTTTTTACGTCAGCTCCACACAGGAGGACCTATGTCATCTTTGGGGATGCTGGGCGGGGGATATTTTTAGTTTGAATCCATTCCTCCCACTGCGGTGCAAGGCGATGGGTCGAGTGAGTTCGACTGGAAAATTCAAAATGTCTTCTAATCTCTCCCTATGTCTGTCGCTCCCGATCCGGCCTACCACGCAGGAGGTGGGTAAACGCATCCGCCGTCGAGACCTAGACAAACCTAACTCCATGAACCCGGGCACCCCGTCTAAGTCAACAAACATAGCGAACCACTAGGGGTAACCTATGGCAGGAGTGTTGGCTATCCAATAAATGATTCAAGGGGCGGCGGTACCCATTGCCGCCACCCAAATTGTGCGGATTCCTAAATTGAAACTTGGACACCGTCATGAAAATTCTGGTATTATCCAATTTTTTTACATCCATATTAGTTTATATTATCCACATTCATATCACCTGAAATAAAGGCTTTAATGTATTTTATGTACTTAAAAACATCCCAAACCCTCGGGCATCATAACTTTTTTTGTTTGGTCAACGTTAGTTTTAACTTTGAGTCATTTCCTTAATAGGCTAATATTGAAATTATTATTATTTTATACGTCATAACATTCAATGTCCAAGGAAAAAAAATGATTAAAATGCATGAAAGGTTTACGAAAAGCTGTAATTTTTGTATTGATAACCTATCTATGGACAAATAAAACGTATATTTTCTTGTTAAAAGCTCTACGTTTGTGTATGAATAGGATTTACTTACAGAAAGGTATGTATATTTGTCTTCTTTTTCAGCTCGTTACTTCTTTCTACATTTTAATGATTCATTAAACTCCCCTACACAGCCGCCATTAAAATTTAACTAGAATTTTAAAAGCACAATTTTCGCTGCCCAGACAGCGTAAAAAATCTATAAAAAAGTCATAAGTCATAATATATTCCTATCAGCTTTCTTCATGGTTCATAAAACACCTAAAAAAATGTCTCCTAAAACTTCAGGAGCCGCTGTAAATTATGTCGACACCAAATAGACGTCTCGAAAGTTTATGTTCAAATGCGTATTTACGAAAAAATACTATCTTTAACCCGTGGTGGTTAGATTGTAATTAATTTGAAGAAGAAAAGAGCGCTTTGAAAAAGAGCGTAAAAATCACCTACAGCAAAGTTAGTAGGGTAATCAATTTAGAAAGAATATGTCAGTGAGACAAGGATATAGAATGACATATATACAATAAAATAAAAGTTTTTTTCTTTTAACATTCATGCTACCAATTTGCTAGAGTTATTGAGATGAAATCAGGACACAATGATATAAATTACCAATGCAAATTAGCAAAATTTGACAAAGATTTTACATTAAAAGTACATCTTGCTTTATCTAGCAACTCTAGGTATTTAACAATAGAAATAAAGTCAATAACCAAATACCACAGTTTCAGAAAGACGCTTGGTGACTTTTTGATGAATGAATGTGATAGTGTTAGTAGCCTATTTCTCGTACTCAGATAAAGGTGTATATATTGTTTATACGTGTGAGGATGTGGTTATATGGGAGTATGTATGTATGTGTGTGTGTATATATATGTATAGATGTATGCATCTATGTATGCATGTGTGCTTGCATGCACACATACTAAAAAAAATGAAAAAAAGTTAAGTACATTTTTATAATCAAATGTTAATTTACTTCTTTTCGCCTTTTCATTTTCTACTTTTTATTATAATATTTGCTTTGTATTATAATTTCTACTTTTTATTATAATTTTTCCAATTTTTAGCATCAATTATACTAAATCCGTATATTTACACTAGACTTCAGATTTCATACAAAGTAACAATACTCCATTGGTCACCATGAGACAGGCAGCCGCCTAGTTTGATGATTTAATATATCTTGTAGATACATATCAGCGAATAAATACAAAAAATCGATACCGTAAATAAATTCATTTAATATCCACACCAACTTATTTCTGAAGTCTATTTTAGGTTAGAAATTGGGCCAACTGTCGGGAGATCAATCGTCGGGTCACTAGGCATATGTAAAGGTTGATAATTAATGTGGATTAGGGATGTATTACACTAACTCTGAGCAAACTGTTGAGTAACTACGGAACAGGTAAATTTAAGGCCCGGCTTTCCGCTTTTCTACCGATTTATTACACATTTTCCTTAATTACTTTAAGTTTTAAAGCTCTTAAAAATAAATGTTATTCCTGAATATAAATCTATGCATTCTCTACGCCGAAACAGCAATTATATGAAATTCCCTAGATAGAAAAGTATGCTCCAAAAATTATTACAAACACGTTTTTTTCAGTTATTTTACAAGATGTTTGAAAAAATTCACAATGTTTCTTTAAATGGTATTTTTATTCATATTAAGTTGAAAATATCTATATCAGGGGACAAGTAATTTAGTAACATAATCATTTTTCCGAGCGGCATAACTAGTTAAGAAAAGTTAGTTCTGCATCCCGGAACAACAAAAGTTCTGTGTCTGCGCGCTCTTGTGAAGTTGTCGGGAACATAAAACTCAAATTGTTGTATTATATCGGGAAATTGTAGATAATCCCCACGAGATTTTTACTATATTTTAAACGAGTTGTATTTTATTAAACATTTTCACCATTTTCGCTTAAATATTATCGTTTTTAATATTAGCGTGCTCTCTCTAACAATCGTATTTACACATCTCTCCATCTTTTTCTTTTTGAGCGGGTATACCACGCCTTAACCATAGGAATTGAGGGGTAGCATTACAGGGTGAAACGGATACGTATATTATCTTCTGTTTGCTCGCTAATCGAACTTTTACTCAGAGTTTAAGGGGGCGCTACCCGAATTTCTACCGATTTCTTGCATATCTCCCTTGAACATTTGACGTTTTTAAGCTCTTAAAAACATATGTTATTTTTGAAGATATTATCTATACAACCCCCACGCCGAAACGCAAATTATATGAAATTCCCTCGATAGAAAAAAATCGCAAAGTATGCTCCGAAAATTTTTATTTTCAAGCCTGTCTCTGTTATTTCACAAGTTATATGTATGAAAAAATTCACAGTGTTTCTTTGAACGTTGTTTTAGACAACCCCAACGAGATTTTTGCTCTATTTTAAACGAGTCATGTTTTATTAATCATTTTCACAATTTTCGCTTCAATTTTATCATTGAAAGTATTAGCGCGCTCTGTCCAACATTGGTAATTACATACCTCTCCATCTTCTTCTTTTCTTGCTCGGGTACGGAGCGTTAAGTCAGAAGAATTAGAAATTGATTACAGTTTCAAAGAAATGCACTTTGTCATTATTTGCGATCTTGATATTATATTCTTACGTCCAGCCGAGGAAGTGTTGTGCGGCACTAAAATCATTATTTCTCATTGTCCACTGTATTGTGTACTATCAAATCGATTTGCAATCCGATCGCTTCCGAAGTCCATAATACAATAACTGTACAGTCTGCCACCGCCCATAGTCGGCTCGCCAAGTGTATTATACCTACTGTACAAAGCGATACAGTCAGGGACTAATTTGGTGGCCACCGCCAAATAGGGGGTACAGTGCCGGTAATAATAAACAGAAGCGAATTCTTTGCGCCTTGTGGAAGTTTGTCTATAAATATTATTTTATGGCTGGAAACCAAATGAAAAATATATTGGATTTTGTAGACTTTTTAATCGGCCTAAATCAGTATCGCCATAGTGATACGACAGAATCGAAATATTGACCTCTGAACTCAATCCAAAACATCAGGGACTTGTAAGATTATTTACTAATTATTGTAGAAGTTTTAAATACATACGTAGTTTAGTTTTTAAATAAGGTTGGCTGTCGGATCTCTGTTAAGAAAAATATCTCTCAAATTTTATTAACCATCCCGACTCCTAAGTTTGTTAATGACAATAGCAGTCAAGTATATTAAACTTGTTTTCAAGCTAACGCGTGTGTTCCCACAGAAATCGTTATAACTACGATTTTGTTCTATAACCCTAAAACAAAAAGGAAAATACCTTTAATAAAACACGCTACACATTTCTATTCAAAGTTGTCCATAGATATAGGTAAAATACTTATTTTGTAGAAACAGTTTTCACCCGCTAAATTGCATACGCGCCGTTAGACATTGTTAATTTTTTATTAAATATTTTTGTTTGAAATGGTAAAAAAGTGAGGTGATGAAATTGTTTATTTTACATTTATTCGATAAAATAAGTTTTTTTTGCATAATCCGTGGTTTTAGCCAAATTGCATACGCGCCGTTAGACATTGTTAATTTTTTATTAAATATTTTTGTTTGAAATGGTAAAAAAGTGAGGTGATGAAATTGTTTATTTTACATTTATTCGATAAAATAAGTTTTTTTTGCATAATCCGTGGTTTTAGTACCGTTTTCACATAAAAACTCGTGTGAGTCATTTTAACATTTTTTTGTTTGCTTTCTAAATTTTAATATTTATTTGTAAATATACAATTTGAAAGCTTATTTCATAACCTTTCTAAAAAAGTTTTTACTATTCGGCTACGTTTAGAAATATTTAATTTATTGAGCTTTAATTGCGAAGCGGAACCTGTACATATTGCCCTTTAGGCGATTTTTTACAATAACAGGGCTGTACAAATTATCCAATTATTATTATCAATTTAAAATGTTTTTGGACTGAGCGTAACAAATTAATGTCACTTTTGCAATTTATCTGTTTTTAAATTTTGTTTGTGTGTTCCGTTTTCGTTTCAAGATTGTGACCGTTTTAATGGTTCAGTGAAGATGATTTTTTCATGTGTGTTTATTTCTGATTCGCATATTTCAATTTTTGTTTCTGTGGAAAAGTTGTAAAATTTTGTTTTTGATTACGACGGCAGGTATAAGTATATATCAGAGGAAATTTTGGTTTTGAAAATTTTTGACAACTGTTCACAAAATTACTAGTTATTCCTCTTATGATTCGTAATTCTCTTCTATTATAATATTATTTAGTAAGTAATTAATAATGTAGTTAAGATTTACTGCTATCCAAAGAGTGGACTGTATATAAATTTGTTTTGTGGACTTTGATGCTGACACAAATATACTGGATGGTAAATGTGGATTTGGACGTGATCCGACTGTGTTGTTCGGCTGTGATGATAAATCCTTCGTCTTTGTCGATATCACGGCCCCGAGGGACACCACTAGTGGTTATTACTGCACAAGCACTTGAGAAAATAAGAGATTTCCTGCACAAGTTTCCTATGATGATCGATATATGTATATAATTAAGAACTGAGTGAGCAAGGTCACAGCACACCAAATAACTTAATAAATTATAATTTTTTTCCTCAGGGCCTCCTGTGTGAATCTAATGTAAAATAAATGACTTTGTCTTCCAGTTCCTTATTATGTTGTTAATTTATTTTCGTTAAAAAATAAACGATTTTCGCTCCAGAACGGCTGCAGAGTAGTTCCTTTTAATAGTAGTTCCTTTTAACAATTAAATAATGTGCCATTCTTATCATTTACTTGGGAAGGTATTTTCTCCAAATATTTTGACTGACCACTTTTTCTGATATCGCCATAACTCGAAAAATATTTTCAGGAATACATGGAGCGTGAATCATTATGAAATCAAGTAACATTATAGTAATTGAAATGCGAGATCTTGGCATAATAATTGGGTGAGTAACTAGACTTCACGGACAACATTCAACAAACCGTAAATAACCGTAAATAAGGGTATGAAAACATTAGGATTTGTATTAAGAACAATTAAAAACTTTGAATCGTTACAAATCACTAAACTGTTATATATATATCCCTTGTTAGAAGCCTAATGGAACATAATTCCATAGTCTGGTCGCCCTTCTATAAAATTCGTATTCAAAATGTTGAAAGAATTAAAAAAAAAATGTCTACGTTTCGTAAATTTTAAACATAATATCCTTTTAGTAGATCATATAAATTACCCGTTCTTGATGAATATTTTAAATTTTCCAACTCCAGAAAACAGACGAAAAATAAACGACCTAAACTTTTTATTAAAATTATTAAACTCTAAAATCGATTGTTGTGAACTCCTGCAATTAATAAATCTTCATTTACCTACACGAACGACTAGACAAATATTAACATTTTATATACGTACATCTCATTCCAACTATAGTTTGCATTCTCCAATACGGTGTTTATGTAGTCTTGGTAACAAATATTTAAACAATTTTGATGTATTTGATAATAATTTAAATTTGTCAAATTTCAAACGAAGTTTGTGCCAACTATTTCTTCCTACTTCATAAACTATCTTTATCTCAATTTTTACTTAAATTTTTTCCTATGTTACCTAATTTCTGTCAACTCTTATATTTTATGTTACGTACATTTTGTTTCTTATATTTTATGTTATTTCCTGTATTTTGTCAAAAACATGTACTGCACTATATGTAAAAGCCCTATGGGCGTTTAAATAAATAAATAACTCGATGGATTTTAAACAGGTTTGAAATTGAAGGAACAAATCTTTGTTGGAGGCATTGCTGCGAGATAAGTTCTTTGGGAGGATTATTTCCAGGATGGGAAGGAAACGTCAGAAATTATAAGTTTTTTATTTTACGTTCTACTAAAAACAACGATTAGATATTGCGTTAAGTTGTACTTACATGCAACACATTCTGCAATCTGAAACAAATCAGGAGAACTGCACTCCCAAAGTCATAAGACACCGAGTCATTCTTTGCGATATATTTTTCATCAATTGGCAATTTTCCTTCTAAATTATCAAAAGCAGATTTGATTGGCAAAACCAACAGTTATTTTAGTTTATTCATACCATATTTCCATACAGTTGTTAGTTATTTATTCTTTTGGGATAATGAGCTGGTTCGTTGGTTGTAGGGCCTTACTCGTCAGACGAACATCTTGGAAGCGTTAAAGTTCTCCGTAACGCTCCTTTGAGTTTTGGAGGCGATGCAATTTTTCATAATTGCACGAGCGAATTGTGGAAGAGATAAATTTTAAATAATGCGCGGTCGTGACATGTTTTTGGGAGATCATTCCTCATTGGGAATAATGATGCAAATAATATATTTGCTCCAGCATATGGACACCATAGAGTTTTAAAAATAACATGGCTCTTTGCTCATTAGTTTAAATGTGTCTAACTATGAGTTATACTGTGTTAATGTGTAAAAAGTATAAGGTTCTAAAATATTAATAAAATGTTGCCCAAACACTGTGTCCGAATACTCGTAGTATGTACAAGCGGGGAACTGGTGAATTTTTGGAGTCAATTTTTTAATACGGCATAAAATTTTATTATGAACTTTCGTTTTGGAGTAAGTCGAGTCCGTAGTAGGAACTTTTAAAGTCAAATTTGATAAAATAACGGTTTCTAGAGAGTTCATATTATCAGATGTACACGCTTTGAAGCGTAGACCCGACTACATATATTTTTTTATCCCTTTGGTTACCGAAAATTATGGAAAGAGATTTAAAAAAAAAATAGATAGCTTAGTCTTTTTTTTTTTTTTTTTTTATTAGTATCTATAGCAAAATTTGTACATAATGTATTTATAAATTGTATTATATTAAGGTATTATAAAGTTTTTTTTTTTCACAGTCCTCCTCACTAGGGTTCCCTGTTCTGAGGCGGCCTGTAGTTTTTCCACATTTGTATTTAGTATCCAGTTGTCTTTACATGGTCTTCAGTATGTTTGATAGTTCATTTTCACTTTGTTCTCTCAACCATATTTTTACTTTTGTTTTAAATTTATTTATTTCTGTTATTTTTTTTGTTTGAGTTGGTAGAGCGTTGTATAGTTTTGTCGCATTGAATTAGTTAAAAAGATTGTTTTCTTTATGAGATGTAGATTTCTACATTTTTCCCGCTTGTACTACGAGCTTCTGGATGTACCAAAGATATTGAAATGTAAGGAGATGGACTATCGGTAGTTTTTACTGGGTGGGACTGTGCTTCCGGGTGTTGCCGATATTTTTAACCAATACTATTGCCCACGTTAAAAAAATCAACTAAATGAACGAATTCTCTACGTATTCAAACTATATTGTTGACCAATACTACTGCACAACTTCGAAAAATCAATCGAATTCCGTATTCAAACTATTCCCATTAGGTATATCTCCTTATATTTCAATATCTTTGGGATATACCATGTGTATACTTTTAGGTAAGTAAACATCCAAACTCCAAAAGTTATTTGTCGGTGATTTTACAAAAGAAAATGGACGACTTTTTATAGGGCTTTTTTATCTAGAATTGATGAATTGCCATCCAACTCTCTTTTGTCGCCTTGCCTCATTCACATTCTTGCATACAATTCCAAAGGCTTATTCCTAGGACGGATAGCCTTCATCCACTTTTAATCAATTAATGTCACTCCTTTCTCCGTATTCATTCTCTCTGTGTTTCTAAAACATCTCTTCGTCCCTTCTTTCGCCAATAATAACGTTAATTTGTGTTTCATCTTTACGCATTGATGCATGAATGGAATGACAATGCGATGTCATTTTCATTCAGAGATCGTCTCATACAAAAATCCGTTATTCGGACTCTTGACATGCCCGACTCAAGTATTTGTTTCACTTGATCGTGCCATGTTTTCCAGGAACTTGCTTCATACTGTTCATGAATCCACAAACCAGAACAATTCATAAAATGTGAAAAATTCTTTCAAATTACAGCGTTTTTAAAATTTTGTTACTGGTCAGATATTTCAGAAAAATTCATATGTAGCGATGTTATGCATTTTTTTTACATTTGTAAGATCCCGTTAAACGCCGATTTTATATGCCGTTTAGCTTTCTATCAAATTGTAATAAGCTGACAAGCTTAAGGCAGCACAATACCCTAAAAATGGGAGTTTGCTCAAGACTCAAATTTCGGTTCATTCCGACGAATTTGTAACTAAAATCCTTCTTTTTTTCAAACCGATACCCGGGGATATTAGTTATTTGTATTTAAGATTAATAAAAGCAGTACCTAACCATTAATTTATTTTACGTAAAACGGGTTGAAAATTTTATAACCCGTTTTTCAACTATAAATCTAAGGTAACCGCTATATTTTATTTTTCGAGACGACGAATGAATAATTTTCAGAGGGATTCGTTTAGAAACATCTGCAATATTCGTAACACATTCATCAGAATTAATTAAAATACACCCGACAGACACCGACAGAAAGATCAAATTTCCAGGCCTGCTAGGGCGAATTCCATTGTAGGTCCGTCTAATAGGCCGGACCGCGCGTTATATTTCTGTACACCCTTTCGTCACTTACGTCGTTAAGATTCCCACATTATTTTAGAGTATTCGGCGGGTTCAAATCGACCGTAGGTCCTTCCACCTACGGTCGAGGTCGCGCGTCGCATATTTGTGTACACACCTTCTTTACTTACGGCGTTAAGTCGCCGCTACCCAAATTTCTACCGATTTCTTACGTATCTTCCTTAAACATTTGAAGTTTTTAAGCTCTTAAAAAATATAATATGTTATTTTTTAAGACAATACCTAGACGCGTTCCACGCCGAAACGCAAATTATATGAAATTCCCTCCAAAAGCAAATTGTATGCTCCGAAAATTATTAAAAAACACGTCTGCTTCTATTATTTTACAAGTTATAGTTGTGAAAAAATTCACAATGTTTCTTTAAGGCCACTTGCTTGCACCCTGGCTACCCGCTAGGATACACGGTGGCCGCGCTGTAGGTGGTTTGCCTGGTGGGTCGCTAGGTGTCTTGCTCATTTGCTTGTCGGCACGTCACTAGACGACTTGCTAGACGACTAGCTAGTCGACTCGCTAGGCTCTAGGCGCTAAGCAAGCCACCTGCCTATGTGGACGTGGCCTAAGACACCTTCCACGAGCTTTTTTCCTATTTTAAACGAGTCATGTTTTATTCAACTTTTTCACAATTTTCGCTTCAATTTAATCATTCAAAATATTAGGGCGCTCTCATTCATAATTACATATCTCTCCATCTTCTTCTTTTTTAGCGGGGAAGCGGCGCCTTTCATCAACGAGACAAACAAAGAAGGAAGTCTATCTGACTATTATTTTAGGGTATTGTGTCGTCTTAACAACGTGATAGTTGTCTTCTTCTGCTGATTACAATTTGTTCAAAAGCTGATTCGGCATTTAAGAGCTTTTAACTTACAAAAAACAACCTGCCGATGAATGGCCATTTGATGGCAATGTTACAATTGAATTTCTGTGAAACAACCCATCCAACACACAACTTAAAATTGCTGCTATTTAGCCTAGCTAGGGTTCTATAAAAAAGTTGTTCTATCCAATCATGTCCCACGTAATTATGTTTTACCGTGAGAGTAACACCTTTAATGGGGTATTCTAGTCTAGAAGCATGAATTGTAGGTGTTTTTTCAGGTGCAACAAAAAAAAACAATAATATTTTTGTAGCCATTATTTTACCCATTGCCAATATTTATTAAACATTAAAGAACATATAAAAAAAATCAAAAGAAAAAATTTAAAAGTTACAGGGTGTTGAAGTGGGGGGTCTCAAAAATATGGCGCGCCCTGGTTGACACGATTGCAACCCTCTTAGTTTTCCGAAAAAAAAAACAAATTTATTTTTAATCCAAACAAATGCTCCTATGGCATGAACCTCGGAGAAGTCACAAAAATTATTTTTCGCAAAATGGCGGCGGTCTGAAAAAAAACATTTTTTTACCAGTTTTTTTGACTTTTCGAATTTTTTTAGAATAATTAAAAAATTCTAAAAAATCAAAATTTTGTAGAACTTAAGATATCGTGTCAACCGTCACGAAAAAAGTGGTTTTGAAATTTTGTCCTACTTAGATTTTGGTTAGATTCTGTCTAAACCGCGAAATTAAAATGGTTATAACTTTTAAAATAATGCGAATTTCGAAAAATATTTTTAATGAGATATTCTTGAATATATAAACTTTGGAAATATGGGAGTTGTTTCCAACTCTCATAATATTAAATACAATGAATAGGGTTCTGTTTCAATTAAAAAGAAGATTGGCACTCACTTGGATTTATTGATTACAAAGATTACTAATTGACAATTAATAGAGTTGTTAATAGTTGCGCGGACTGTCACGGAGTGGCCGGCCGCGCATCGTCTCTCCCCACCTCTCGTCCCCTCGATGGTCGGGTGTCAACACTCCACATGCCTCCCCTCCTAGAATGATGATCATTCTTCCTTGGTAGCTCTGTATGAATCCTTAGCAGGTGGATGAAATATTGGACTGGGGAGGTAGAGGTAAATAAAGGAGAGACAGATGTTGGTATGGAATGAAGGTTTGGTGTGGTATGGAATAAGGATTAGAAGATATATCGTGCTTAGTATGCCCATCTTTCAGGAAATCTAACTCGTCTCCCCGATCGTGTAGTTCTTTCTGGAGTTTTCTCTTTTATTGGTGTTGAGTGTTTAGTAGTGTGGATTTGTTTATCCTCTAAATCCGTTGGGAGAAAGGCAGGTTTGAGCCTATCAATGCTTATGTACTTTTGATGGCCGCGTATTTCCACCAACATTTTCTTAGAGTCCCTCATCAATACTTTGAAGGGTCCTTCATATGGTGTCTGCAAGGGAGCTTTTACCGAGTCTGTTCGGATGAAAACATGAGTGCATGTCCCCAACAAACCGTGTACGAAAGGTTTGTCATGGTTATGGTTTGTAGCTGGTACAGGTTTAATATCTTTTAACATATCGGTGACCTTTCTAGCAAACGTCTCTGGATCTGTTGATTTTGTCTCAGTAAAAAAATCTCCCGGGAGCTTAAGTGGAGTTCCGTATGTCATTTCCGCGGGTGATGTTTTCGCATCCTGCCGAACGCAAGATCTGAGGCCCAAAAGAATCAATGGAAGTCTCTCTGACCAACTGTTTGTGGAGGTTGCTTTTAGAGCCCCTTTGAGTGTCCTATGCCATCGCTCTACTAAGCCGTTTGCTTGCGGGTGGTACGCAGTTGTTCTTAAGTGTTTTACACCGCACAATTTCATGAGGTCTTCGAAGAGTTTGCTTTCAAATTGTCGTCCTTGATCCGACGTTATTGTATCGGGCACTCCAAACCTAGCTATCCAGTTCTCCATGAGAGCAAGAGCAACTGTCTCTGCCATGATATCTTTAATAGGAATCGCTTCTGGCCATCTAGTGAAACGATCTATAATGGTCAATAGGTAGTTGTTGCCACGTGATGGAGGCAAGGGTCCAACAATATCAATATGGATATTTCTAAACCTCTCCTTGGGCAACGGTAGGGTTCCAATAGGACTGTGGGTATGCCTATTTACCTTGGCCTTTTGGCATGATATGCACGTGGTTACAAACTCTTTTACGTCTCTTTGCATCTTAGGCCAAACAAATCTTTGCTTAAGTGTTTTGTAGGTAGCTCCAATGCCGGGGTGACAAATACTGTGCAAGTTATCAAGTATACGGTGTCTCCAAGCCTTTGGTATAAATGGTCTGGCAGCCCCAGTGGACGTGTCGCACCAAAGAGTTGTAGGACTTCCGGGAATCTGGACACGTTCCAAACGCAGAGAAGTCTCGGTGTTCATGATTGCGATGAGTTCTGGGTCGTTGTTTTGGTCTAATGCCACCTCTTCATAATTGATTGGCGATGGAATTTGTATTTCTTCAATCCTTGATAATGCATCGGCCACCTGATTTTCTTTTCCGGGGGTGTAGACTATTTTTGTTGTAAACTGCGCAATAAAATCTAACTGTCGTCTTTGCCTTGGCGAATCATTGTCTGTTTTTTTGGTGAACGCAAAGCATAAAGGTTTATGATCGGTATATATGGTCACTTCTCTACCCTCAACTTGTCCTCGGAAGTACTTAATTGCTTCGTAAATGGCTGTGAGTTCTCTATCATAAGTACTGTAATTTTTTTGTGCGTTGTTAAGTTTTCGCGAAAAAAATCCGAGCGGTTTCCATTTCCTTTGTTTTTCTGTTCGTTGTTGGAGAGCTGCGCCTACTGCGAAATTTGATGCGTCCACCATAATTGCGAGGTCTGATGATATTTCTGAATGTGTGAGAAGTGTAGCATTAGCCAAATCAACTTTGGTCTGGTCGAATGCCCAAATGAGCTCCTCTGTCCATTGGATTGGTTGCTTGTCCGCTTTATTTGTGTTGGCGATTACGGCGTACAACAATCGTTGGGCCTCCACAGACTTTGGAATGAACTTTCGGTAGTAATTTAGCATTCCCAAGTATCTGCGCAAGTCCTTTGCTGTTTTTGGTCTTGGGAAATCTTTGATGATCTCCACTTTGTCAGAAAGTGGGGTCGTTCCCTCATTTGAAATTTGGTAGCCAAGGAATTTAATACTGGATTGACCAAACATGCTTTTCTCGGCGTTAATGATCAAACCGTGTTCCTCAAGACGTTTGAAGACCATTTCGAGATGTTCCATGTGTTTGTTTTCGTCCTCGGATGCAATCATTATGTCATCGATATATGCAAAACAAAATTCCAAGCCATTCAGTACTTGGTTTATAACGCGTTGAAACGTCTGTGCCGCGTTACAAAGCCCAAACTGTAGCTGTGTGAACTCAAAGAGACCAAATGGTGTTATGATGGCGGTCTTTGGAATGTCGCTTACACTAATGGGAATTTGGTGGTATGCACGAACCAAATCTATAGTGCTAAAAATGTTGGCTTTAGACAGCTTGTGAGCGAAATCGTTCAGTTGAGGAATCGGGTAACGGTCTGGAATCGTCTGAGAATTGAGCCTGCGATAGTCTCCGCAAGGTCTCCAACTGCCGTCCGATTTTTGTACCATATGTAAAGGGCTTGCCCAACAGCTTTTCGATGGTCTACAAATTCCTTGCTGTACCATAAGAGCGAATTCCTTCTTTGCTGCCTCTAGCATTTGTGGTGTCATTCTTCTGGCTTTAGCTGAAGTGGGCGGTCCAGTTGTTTCAATACAGTGGGCCACAGAGTGTTTCACTTCTACTTCTCGATTGAAAGGTCGTGTAATTGCAGGGTATCGTTGTAGACATTGGTGGTATTTGCTTGTATTGTTAACCGTAGATACACCAGTACTTGCATAGTGAATGCGCTGTCCCGTTGAAGTTAGCCCCGTCGTTGCGTCAATGAGTCTCTCTTTCCGAAGGTCCACAAGAAGATTAAAATTTTCTAAAAAATCTGCCCCCAAAATTGCACGCTCAACCTCAGCTATGACAAATGTCCATGGAAATGTTCGACGCAATCCGAAGTTAACCATCATTCGGCGTAATCCGTGCGTCCTGATAGGAGTACCATTTGCCGCGTAGAGTGCCACATTTGGCTCGTGTTGTTCAAATGTTCGCGGTGTTTTGAATTTGTTGGGAATTACAGATACTTCCGCCCCGGAATCTATCAAAAAGTTTATATTGTTTTGCCGGTCCCAGATGTGCAACCTTTTTCCAATTTGCTCTATGTAAGTTGCATCGACACAGAGCTTCTTTAGTTTTCCGCCCTCTTTGTCGTCGGCGGCCAATCACAGGGTGCGATGCACTTTTTTGCAAGTTTTCCGAACTTGTAATGATACCAGCATCGTTCGTAAGCTTTTTTTGTTTGATATCTGTTACGCGATGGTGACCTTGTTCGCCTCTGTTTATTAATTTCCAATAATTCTCCATCACTTATTTTAGTTGAACCGGATGAACTAGGAAAACCTTCTACGTGGCATACTTCATTGTTGCTATAGACGTCTGCCATTTTATCGGCGATTTCTGCCAGCTTGTCCAAGTCCTGATCAGCCGATACCATCAGTGTAGCTTGCATGTTGTTGGGCAGCCGTTGTAACCACAGCGTCCTGAAGAGTTCCGTGTTGATGATGGTGGGTCCTGCCAGTTCTTTCATCTGACGTAATAGCTGGGACGGTGTATTATCTCCAAGCTGAAGACCGTATATGAGCTTGGTAGTTTTTTTTCGTTCGGACTCTGTAAACCTAGTCACTAATGCCGATCTTAACGTTGCATACATATCCCTTGTGGGTGGGTTCAAGACGATGTCACTAACCATGGTTAGCGTTTCACTGTCCAGGCAGCTTACGATGGAGTAATATTTAGTTGCATCGGAACTAATGCCGGCTATGATGAATTGCGCTTCAATTTGTGCCAGCCAAAGTTGACATT
Source organism: Glyphotaelius pellucidus (assembly GCA_936435175.1). Classification (NCBI taxonomy): domain Eukaryota; kingdom Metazoa; phylum Arthropoda; class Insecta; order Trichoptera; family Limnephilidae; genus Glyphotaelius; species Glyphotaelius pellucidus. Next base: position 8,869,502 of record OW386551.1, on the reverse strand, counting down.
TATCTCTCCAAAATGGCGGCATTCGAACTCCCACTTTTGCAACCTGATGACTAGTGCCCTGGTCCGTCATGTCTTCTTCGTTCTTTTGCTGTGTGTTAGCCATTAATTCGCTTGATGTGCGGTCTCAAATAAATGTATAATTTATACTAAAAATATTATTTGAAATCGATTGACTCCGCGACGTATTTATTTGCGAAAATAAAATTACGTTATTGAAATGCCAAGTGGTACCTACTGTATACTAGCAATCTAGTGACAGAACCCTACGTGAGGAACTAATTGACAGCGATATCGAAAAGCGAAACTTGTTATTCCGTCTATTAAAATACCGGCGCTCGAGAACACGAAATGCTCTTTTCTAGAGGCAAATTTTTATTCATCTAGGCTCGGCTTCTTGTCTGTCCGGGTTTCGATTACGCGAATACAATATTAATTTCAGGATGTAGGTACGCTGTCAAATAATAATCGATGGCGAGTGATTTTAATTTCGCGTGTTTTTATCGGGGTCACCAAATTTATGGGAGTTGTTTCCAACTCTCATAATATTAAATGCAATGAATAGGGTTCTGTTTCAATTAAAAAGAAGATTGGCACTCACTTGGATTTATTGATTACAAAGATTACTAATTGACAATTAATAGAGTTGTTAATAGTTGCGCGGACTGTCACGGAGTGGCCGGCCGCGCATCGTCTCTCCCCACCTCTCGTCCCCTCGATGGTCGGGTGTCAACACTCCACAGAAATATGAAGAAAAAATATTTTTTTCTAGACTAGAATACCCCCTTAATGTCTTGTATGTGTTGTATCTACATGTATGTTTCTTGTGATGCTGAAGAAAGTGGAGAAGTTAAGATAAGGATGAAAAGTCGTTAGTGCATCTTAAGTATTAGGTATATCATTCTCTCAATATTACGAAAACGGGGTAGGTTCAGCACAAATCTGCGTCCTCTTCCAATACAAACAAGTCAAAGATTGACCAAAGTAGATTTAAAACACTCGTAAAATTTTGAAATGTCAGAAAAAGACCACCTTAGTCTTTACTTAGCAAAGTAAAATAATGTCGTCAATTTATCAAGACATTTAATGGCTCTCAGCGCGTTGAAGCGTTGACGCTAATTTATAGAAATGCATTTCATCAAAGGCTCGAATGATTCATGTCCCGACTTTCATGACTCTTTTTAAAGTTTGAGTTGAAAAGCTATTCTCGAAATGAAATGATCTTTTTCGAAAGCGTTCACGCAAATCTAAATTTCTCACAAAGCGGACGATTAGGTAGAATTGATCGCAGGTATGTATGCACTTAAGTATGATCCGACATTTTTCTTCGTATATACACGATGTTTTCTTCGTATTTACTACGTTTGGTGATTTAGCAGGGGTGCCCGTGTTCATGGGGTGAGGTTTGTCTAGGTCTTAGAGGTAGATGACCAGGACAGACAGAATTCCAGATTCCTACTCACCCCTTAAACTCTTTTCCTTCCCAGAACTCTCTACCCCTCCCTTTCCTTAAAAAAACCCTCCACACAGCATCCCCAAAGATGACATATGCCCTACGGAAAATTATTTTCCTCAGGGCCTCCTGTGTGGAGCTCATGTAAAGAAACAAAATACATACATAAGAAATGAGCACCGCCGAGTGGAGCAAATGGTTGATTAATTCGTAAAATAAAAATATATTCACCGCGACCGCGGGTTCCATACCCATCAATGGAAAATGTGCCAATTTTAAAAAACTCGGTGTTTTAAGAACATTTTTTTTAAAATAATATCCACGCAGGAAATCAATTTTCCCCAGGGCCTTTCGTCCTTGAAGATGGCGTGTGGAGAACTTTTTTGAAGAGCTAATGGAATGAACATGGGCCTTAAAGATACCCATGTTGTAGATGGCGGGAAAGATAGGGAGGAACGGACCTATAGAAATCAAAAATGAGTCGTGGAAACAACCCTTTCTAATATGACACTACTAGGCACCGATGCCGAAGGACCGAATGACGCTATTCCTCATTTTTTTCCATTGAAATTCTGATAGAACAAGGATAGCATTCCCACCAGCTATATCTGTGCTCTAAATATTGCGATCCGTTTGTTAAGTTTAGGGAGCCAAGGGTTTATTCAGGTATTTTGGGGCTCCAGACCATGTGTGGCTGCCAATTTCAACAGTGGGGAGCATTAGCGATTTGCACAGATTCAGCCTTTGCGGCGAGCCCTGTAAGTTACCTATGTTTAGCTTTTGAGAGACTAACTTGATTCTGGCTTGGTGCTTGAGCTGGTCACTGGGAGTTACGCCAAGCATTTCAACGGATTACGTCAAATAATATAATTTAAAATAAATATTACTTGGAATATAAATATATTTGAACTCCACAAAACACCACCGTAGTAGCGCCATCCCCGACTGCATAGAAAAATATATCGATCCCAAACTTGGTGTTAATAGGTAGTGATTAGATAGGAAGGTAGATACTTATTGACCATAATAGTTTAAACCCACTTCAATATCATTACATTTGTTTTTTTGTTTAGATCACCCTAATAAAAAATGGATGGGGCGTAAGATAAGGTGATAGACATTAAACAATATCAATAGAGCACGTGTCAACATCATTATTTTAAAAAGGTGTCACATAAAAAAGTCAATAAGGTGGGCACACACCATTTAGCACCTAAGAGCTTTTCAATAGGCATGCACAATAAAATGTAGATTAAGTAGGAGGCTTACACAAAGCCAGTCAAAATAGACCTTTCATTCTCCAATAAGTTTAATGTTCTGGTTTTCTTTTCATCGCAATGGCCCATTCAAAATAAATTCTTTCTCGCCCAGTAATTAAAATAGTGGATAAAGAGTAGATAAATATTCTTATAATGTAAAAGTAAAGAATTCTTGGGTAATATATAGTTAGAGTTGCTCGTGTTACCTATCAATAGAAATCCTTTATTTGGAAGAAAGGACAATGAAGTTACAGTTTTAAAGTCAATGTTCGTGTTGTGTCCAGTGTTCAGAATGGTCGTGTCTATAAAAACACGTGGGATGTGGATAGAATGTTTCAAGACTGATTTTATATCAACAACTAAAATAAAAAAAATTGGTATAATTATTTTTTTGTTGCAAAAGAGTACCTACATACCCACCTAAGCAAAGATATTATAGATTTTTCTCATTTTCAAATATTATACATAAGTTTTTAAATTTTCACGGCCAAAAGTAATTTCGTTATTTGTTTTTAAGGTGTTATGCCGTGTTGCGCTCCCTCCTTTTTTAGCCAACGTTTCGGACAGCGTTACAGTGTCCATCATCAGGGCAGATGTGCAAAAAAAAAATTATATATATTAATTAATATTGGTCAAATAAGGTACATTAGTCGTTAGTTTTACAGATCATTCGTTATATTATTATTGAAGTACAACTTCTTTACGCACGCTTGACTTGGGGAGTAAGCTGGTGAATGCGTGACGAGAGCGTTACGAAAAGTGTGATCGGGCGAGGCGAACGCACAATAAATTTAAATATTTGAAAACCCATAATAAATTTAAGATTTGTAGAAAATTAATATATGTATATGTACATACACGTATATATTATACATATAAACATAACATACATATAGATGAAGCTGAAGAAGTTTTACTTCAGTCGTGTGGTCTAAAGCACACTCTCAAGCAGACTTTTTGGTACAAAAAAAATATTTTTTCATTACAGTTTTTTCACTCATCTGATTTTTTACTACTCATCCTTTCTAAGCAATTGCTCATAATGGATGAGTTTGGATTATAATGTTATAATATAATGTTATAATATTATAATGTTATAATATACATTATTAACCCTTTACTCGCATTTATACTTGGTTAGTGTAATATTTTTTTCCTAAATACTGTAAATATTACTGTATTTCCTCATTAAATTAAAAAACAAGTTATAAGATGCAGTTTATGGGTTATACAAAGTAGTCGTGTGATTTTGAAGTGATTTCATGAAGATTTCGTAATTTTTTTTAAATTTGTAAATCTTACATAGGATTATCATTGGCTTGTTTTACATTATATTAAAATATGTTTTCGCAATATTAAATTTTTTTCATAAAATTGACTTGTTTTGCATACATAGTAATACTATTCAGAAAGCGATCTTCAATAAACATTACTTTATTTTAATCGTAACCAACGCCCAAGTTCATTTATTACGGTAGTAATCAGTTTGTTGGAAATCAGTTTGCCATATATAGTTTGCCTAATATCCAGTTTGCTCTGGGGACTTTTTAGTCGCCCACCTTCCCACGATAGCGTTTAGTCTCCGTTAGACTGGGGACATTAAAGCTAAACCATTTCAGGCACGCGTCGAGCACAGCCCATAAAACCCCGACTCCCGAACCATACTCACATGGGCCAGATATGTCACCAGGGAACATAGAAGGTATGCCGCTGATAGCTCCGTTGCGACTTGTCATACCCTCTCCCTCTTTCTCATGGAAACCATGCATGTGACATGTGACAAAGAGAGAAGTCAGTTTGAACCTCTCGGCGGCAGATGCTAAACCGGCATGCAAAAGATACAAGCAACGCAACCAATCACTCACATCAACTCCACAGACAAATGCTGCAACATTTGTTTTGAGAGCGAGAAGTTTTAATGCAAAGCGATGCCTTAGTTCAGCCATGAAAGGGGGTTAATTACAAAATCAGCACTAATTTCAAATTTGGAAGAGCGCGAATAATTTTCGTACGAAGAACATTCAGATTTAGTGTACTGTGGTTTTGTGATTGGCGGAGCCAGGTGTTGGTGCACTAAGGTCAGAAATACGCATTACTCCCAAAATAATATTCATGTTTGTTGTTACTTACTTTGTACGGTTTACATTCCGTAAGAAATATGTTTGAGGACCGTAATATTACAGTTATATCTATCCATTTCACATATATAATATTGGATAGGTAGGTGTGTGTGTGGTAAAAATAATATCTATGTAATATATAAAAAATATCATGTCCTGCTGCATAATTCTGTTCTGTAATTCTGGTTCAATAAACTCTGGAATCCTGATTTGCTTTGAAGTGTCATTTTCAAATTCGATTTTCAAAGGATTATACTTGGTCGTTGGGGCCCGCAGATATTTTAATAGTACCTACACAAATCTGCCCCTTTACAAATCGCTTTATCTATCTATCGCGTTTATTTTTTATCATTCTGACGGCCTCCGTGGTCCCGAGGCAAGACTCTCGACTCACAATCCGAAGGTCGCGGGTTCGAACCCGGCGTGCGCAAATAAATTTTATTTGATTAATTTGTGTTATTTCACAATTTATTCCTTTAAAATCATAAATAGTATATTTGCGGCACGTTCCAGAGTGGAAGATACTATCAGTATCGCCCTGGTGTAAGACCACCATTCAGAATTGAAACGTTGCTTGAAATGGCTTTAGCCGTGTTTAGTGACCAGATCTGAATAGCCAGGTACTTCCCCACCTTCCTCTTCCCTATCTCCTTCCCCTCCCCACTACCTTCAGCCTCACAACATACCCCGATTGGGGATGCCATAGTCTCACTGGCTCCAGACGGGAGCAGTTGGAACTCTTGTGCGGTATTAAATGTAAAAAAAAAATAAAAATTCTGCAGCAATTGCCTTTGTTCTGATATGCTCTTTACGCAAACTTTCAGATTCACAAATCCTACAATTATTGAATATACTGTAACGTTTTCTGTCAGCCAAATTCTTCAATTGAAACTAAACTGGCGATAAGATAGTAAAATTCCGTAGACGCCAAGTTCAGTAAATTTTAAAAGAGAATTGATTAAAGAATCGCTTATTTTTGACACCGTTGCAAAATTAACAAAACAAGACAAATTATAACAACAACAAAAAATTATACCTACCTACCAGAAAAACTATCTAATCATTAAAAATACATCAACAAATAAAAATGACTTTTTAAATGAATAGCGTACAAGAGTCCCAACAGCTCCGAACCATCTGGTGCCAGTGAGACTCCAGTGGAATCTCCAATAGTGGTATGTTTTGAGGCCGAAGGTATTGGGGAGGGGAAGGAGATGGGGAAGAGGAAGTTGGGAAATACCTGGCTATTCGTATTTGGCCACAAAACACGGCAAAAGCCATTTTGAGCAAAGTTTCAATACACCAGGGTAACTAATACTGAAAGTATCTTCCACTTTCCAAGGTGCCACAAATATACCTTATATTATTTTAAATGATTAAATTGTGAAACGACACAATATCAATAAAATATACTTGCACATAACAATGTGATATATGTATATAAAAAAATTTTAAGCTAATATCCGGTACTATATTAAATCTGTCTAAGTTGAAAGAGATTAACTTATATATCCTGAAAAGTAGCAATTTATCCCTCACGCCCTTTTGCCTTGCAACAGTCCATAGAAGCACTAAACAGTATTAAAAATTATTATCATCATTATTATCATCCACGGTCACTTTCTACAGTGTCGTCAATCCCCCAATGCCCCTGCCCCTTGCCGTTCGTCCGCCGGCGTACCATTGGCGCAAGCCAAAATAAACACTAAAAAATAATTTTGTTATGTGATTTTAACCCTTATGTATAAAGAAAACGTGTGAAGAAGAAGGTCAGAATCGCCTGGGGTATTCTTATTCATAAGGTATAAGATACCGTGAAACCACCTAGAGCAGCGATATATTATTTTCTTTGAAATTGTTTATGACACGGCCTGGAACTTTTTCGCGCCGCTCGGCTGTCAAAATGGCGGCTGTCAAGTCTCGCGTCGCGGTCGACGAAATGATCGTAAAACGTATAAATTCATCGAATAAACGCAAGTAATATTGTTCTTATATATAGTTTAGTATTCAAGGAATGTGTTTCAGTAAAGATTACATAAGATAGCATAAAATTAACCTGCAAAATATTACGTAAAAGTCAAAACATCGCGAAATTTTTTCGTTTTTTCCGTGGCATTTGAAAAGTAGTAAAAAGTATAAATTCATTGAATAAACGCAAGTAATATTGTTTTTATGTATAGTTTAGTCTTCAAGGAATGTGTTTCAGTAAAAATTACATAAGATAGCATAAAATTAACCTGCAAAATATTACGTTAAAGTTGACGTTTTTTCGTTTTTTCCTGGCATTTGAAGGGTTGCAGTGATTCATGTCCATAACAAAAGCATTAGAAGAAATAATAAAAATAATGTCTCTTTGTAGTATGAGCACTTACAGCACACCATAAAAAAATATTTACCATTCTTACGAATAACCTTACAGACACCATATCATTCGTGTCACGTTTCGAAGGTTCGGCTTTTATCCTTTATCTAAAACTTCAATCAGCCAAAATTTCGAAATTCGTTAGAAATTCACTTGTAAGACACGCGAATTGCAAGCACGAATAGGATATGCCTATTTTCACAAAAGGAACCAAATAATTCGAACAATAGCCGAATACGAATAATTCACAATACCTATCGTCAGTATTACCTGCCTACCTGCAATAACATTAGTTTGTTATTATCTTGCGCGTAGATTGAATAACTGATGAGGAGAAGCTTTCGAAGGGCAAAACTATCAAAGTTAGGTACAGTCGACGTGGACACCAATAAAATACGAACGTGCGTACACAAGGATGCGATAAATTTGTAATATTTTGTAACTAGTTAGGCTAGTTGCCAAAATGGTATGCATTGAAGACAAATATCGGAAAAACTTGGATAGAAATATTTCGACAAGTTTTCTTGGTCGCTTCTACCCTACGTCGCGTACTCGGGAGAATTATGGGGAATTTAGCTAGCAGAGAAATGAACTTGCGACGCTTGCGTGGGAATCTGACTTATTTTCCCCCTCAGCTACTAGCAAATTAAAGTGATATGTTTTAAACAATACTAAAAGATTTCCACTTAATAAAATACTGAAGGATTTCCGTCTGTATATTGAATACTGACTTTCCGAAAAATAAAAAAAAAGATTTTATAGGTTGGTCCTCCAACTCAGCAAAAATTCCATGTCTTTATGAATGAATATAATCATTCTTATTCAAATATATTATACCTTGGTAAAAATTCATCGCTTTTCAGTGTCTTTATGAAAATTATAATTAATTTCACTGTAATAATATTAAATAATTTATATATTTTGTTTTTTGAAGAGTTTTATTAAATGTACATTTGTTACTTAAATTTAATTTTTCCGCGATCGGTTTCGATACAACCGTATCATTCACGAGCAAAATTAAAACAGTTTTAATTCTGCTCATGAATGATACTGTTGTATCGAAACCGGTCGCGGAAAAATTAAATTTAAGTAACAAATGTACATTTAATAAAACTCTTCAAAAAACAAAATGTCTAGAAATTGTTACATAGTTAATGCCCAAGAAATACAAATAATTTATATATATCTAAATAATGTGGTTTTGATTATTTAAAAAAAAACATGATAGATAGGTAAGTACCTACATTTTTTTTAATTTAATTTAATTTAATTTAATATATATATTTACGCCTTGACGGCTTTTACATGTAACATTGGTAAGTTGTACAGGAGCAACATAACAAGTATATAGTACAAAAAATAAAAGGTACACAACTTTACATATTAAAGTAGTTACAGAGCAGTGAGCAGTGAATTTGTTATGTTAACAATTTGATATTTAAGGATTGTTGCATAATATCTGCATACATCTATGTTTTTAGAGGAAGCGATGTTTTAATAAAAAAATATTACAACAGAGTAAGTTTCATTCCCCACACTATTAAAATAACAAAACATTATATTTACGCTGATTAAAAATATGTAAGTAAAGGCGACTTGTTAGCAAGTAGAATCGTAGAATCGGGCAAATTCAAGTAATTATACCTATTCAAACATTCACATTTATTTGCAAATTATAAATAATTTACTACAAAGTTTATTGTTACCTTAAATTGCTTAACATTGCTTGAAATGACTGGACACGCATAGTTGGCAAATTAGTTCTGTTATTTTAGGGCTGTCAGGAGATTTAATAATAATTATGAATTAATATTTTTTTGTTTTGTTTTGTTTTTTTTTTTTTTTAATTCTTAGCTATGACTCCCTCTGTCTGGTGGTTAAGATATCTGATTTAAGTAGTTTAGAATCTGTAGTAAAATATGATACAGAAACCATGCAGACAAGTATTAACATGCCTAACAAGTATTAATAATTTTTGAAGTGAACATACTCGTATATTACCCTAACAAAAACAAAAAACCTTCAGCGTCTCCTCCCCTCCAGGAGGACCCCCGACTATGTAAGTGCCTAAGGACCGGGCCTCTAAGTCCTAGCCTGGGTGACCGGGGGCAAGGGGTGAGGATTTACTTAACTAAATATAATGGCTATTTATTATTGGTTACATTAACTGAATATGTGCATATAAAATAAAATAAGTAAAATTAAAATACCTTTTTCCTTACCAGGACTTCCGCTCCTCCCTTTGCCTAAAAACTCCACCACCGCATTCCCAAAGATGTTATAGGCTCTGTGGGAAATTATTTTTCTCAGGGCTTCCTGTGTGGAGTTAACGTAAAAAAGTCTTCTGTTGTTTTAATAATTCTTAATTTTTTTCTCTTTGGCACTGTAATATAATGGACACTTACTTTACTTACATTTAGCTATTTTTGGCTATTTGTTGAATAACGTCTCCATTACACTAGATATCTATGATGAACCGCATAAAATGAATTGTATTTTCTTTTTCGGCAAAATGTATGAATTATAATTTGACGGCCTCCGTGGTCGAGGAGTAATGCTTTCGAATAGCAATCCAAAGGTCGCGGGTTCAAATCCCGGCGTACGCAACTAAATTTTATTTGATTGATTTGTATTATTTAACAATTTAATTATTTTAAATAATATAAGGCATGCCTACGTGCGACACGTTCCGTAGTGGAACGAATATTCTCTCACTACCGCCACGATGCAAGACCACCATTCAGAATTGGAAAGTTGCTGGTTGAAATGGCTTTAGCCTATGTTTGGTGACTAGACCTAAATAGAGTACTTCCCCGACTTTCTCTGCCCTATCTCCTTCCCCTCCCCATTACCTTCAGCCTCACAACAAACTCCAATTGGGGATACCACAGTCTCATTGGCTTCAGACGAGAGCAGTTTCGACTCTTTTGCCGTATTCATATAAAATAAATTTAATTTAGTAAGAATTTTCTTGCAGTAGGTATCTATGATTTTCTGAATTTAATATAAAATGAAAGAGTTTAACGCATATATTTGAAAAGGAATAGATTGATTGGCTGCAAGAAACTATGTATGTGGGCAATAATACCACGATTTTGTTTATGTTCAGGCAATAATACCATCACCGAAAAAATATTAGGCAATATGATGTTAAACCATGGTGAAACAAATTACGCTCTTGTATTCATGAAACGCGAGTGTACGAACAGACTGAAACTAGGCATTGAAAGTTTTATGACATATTGTTGTTTTCTTGTCTGAAATAATGCTGTAGACAGGATAAGAGGGTCTTCCGGTTTCCCATTCGAGTTACTTACCCTGAATAAATTTAGCTTTTCGATTCGAAAGTAAAATTTCTTCCGTAAATCGTAATGGACCTTGAGTAAAGGTAGTCACATTGTTGGTATATTGTGGTGGCCTATTGTTGTCATTTACACTCTCTCCGGAGAACATTTTCATATGGCAAGTACTGAGACCTGTATTATTCAATACTCATTATCCTTATAAACTATAGGATGCTTGATTGAAAGATTTAGATTCTTAACCTTCCCATACTCGCACATTGGTCTCTCAGACCGACAAATCAATAATTCGTTGTTTTCTGAAAAATTAACAACGATGGGAATTAGAGGATATTAGTAGATTCTTAATTTGTTGTTAGGCATTGTTTAATACGGCGCGCGCATTGATGCTGAGTGGACGTGTGACACTTATCTTCTGTTATCGGTCTTTTAGGTAAGTAAAAATTCATACTAAAAAATCCTAATAATGATTCATTCTTATTTTTGTTATACTTTATTATTGTTGGTACTTTCATTATTAACAGACGAAAAAAAAAAATTTTGTTATTTAAGTTAGACTACAAAAAATCGGTTATTTTTAATGACGCTTCCCGGCTCAAAAAGAAGGAGATAGAGAGATATGTAATTACGAATGTTGGACAGAGCGCGCTAATATTTTCAAAGATAAATTGAAGCGAAAATTGTGAAAATGCTTAATAAAACATGACACGTTTAAAATAGAGCAAAAATCTCGTGGCGGTTGTCTAAAACGGTTCCATGCCAACTGAGAATAAAGTCAACTCAACACCTCCTTGAAAAGTTATTAAAAACTACGAAAAAAATAATTTTAAATTAGCCGATAACCTTAACCTAACGTAACATATTTAACCAATTTTTATACATATTTTTTTATCACTCTTAATGACTTATCCGAGATGGTTCTGAATTGGTTTCATTTCGACTTGTCCGGTCACCGTCTAAAACAACGTTCAAAGAAACACTGTGAATTTTTTCATACTTGTTAAATAATAGAGACTGGCTTGAAAATACAAATTTTCGGAGCATACTTTGCGATTTTTTCCTATCGAGGGAATTTCATATAATTTGCGTTTGGGAGTAGGGGTTGTATAGATATTATCTTCAAAAATAAGATATATTTTATAGAGCTTAAAAACTTCAAAAGTTCAAGGGAGATATGCAAGAAATCGGTAAAAATTCGGGTTGTGGAGGCTTAAGAGACTGCGTCAAAAGTCTGCTTCTACCAAATAAAGTAAGTTTTAATATACATTTTTTAATTCAATTATAATCCCTTCTTTATAATAAATACCAATAATGCTCTAAAATGTATATAATTAATATAATAGAGACGAGATGAAATCTCGGTCTGAGACACCGTGCGCGAGGTGCGCGAGGATACGTGTTATGCTGTTGGGCGCAAGTATACGAAGGAATAGTTTATTGTCGTATTGAATTATAATAATACTTCTGAGGACAAGCGTCCTTCCAGGCTGAAGGCTAGTTTCGACCTGAAGAGCTCACTCACTCGGTCACTTTTGGCACAGCTCAGTAACGAGACCATGTGACCTGAAGAGCCCATAGACTATAATGGTAAAGCAAACGAAAAAGTGAATGCAGAGCAGATTATTATTATGATATGTTACACTTATGGAAATATTATAATTTGCAATGCAAAAATACGTGGGGACATGAACATTCTGTTTACATGCATGTAAAGAATGGAATGAGGCAACACGAGAAGAGAGAGGAAAGGCATACCAAGAGATAATTATTAAAAAAAGTAAAAGGTAAAAACAAGCCTCGATAAACAATGGGCATAGGTATTTGTAGGGACAGAAAGTATAATTTCAACAATTAAACAAGACGAAATATTTGATATCGTAAAAAGGCGGGTATGGGTACCGCCGCCCCGGCGACCATTTTTTTAAAACCGGGAATGGAAACCGGGATCATAAACACATTTGCCATAGGTCACCCCCAGTGGTTCACTACTTTCGGTTACTTAGAAAGGATGCCCAGGTTCATGGGGTGAGGTTTGTCTAGATCTTGGTGACGGATGCGTCTGCCCACCACGTAACGTAGCAGGACGGATCGAGAGGGACTGGTTGAGGAAGATCTCTCCTGCAGGACTCTTTCGGAACATGCTAATGTGAAAAAAAAGATTTCTCATCGTCCAAGTGAGAAATCATTACTATCGAAAAATTGCATCATGAAATTGGTTTAGCAGTGTTAGTCGATCAGGTATGAAAGGCCAGGTAAACCAACGTTCCTCTTCCCCACTATTTTCAATCTTAAAATTTTTCAGCCTAATGTTTTTAGCCTTTCCCTAATTGCCTCAGTAAAAAAAAAGCTTTAGCGAGGAGACTTTCTTGGACAAAATTAATCATTATAATTACTAGTAGGCGGCTGGCGGAGGCAAAAACATTGGGAATGTATGGCGAGCGATATGCCTGAAATTGGTCAAAACCAAATGATCTTTTATAGCTAAGTCTGTTGGCCCCATAAAACAAAATATACCGGTCAAATTACGATATTTTCATTGTTCTGCATTTAATAATTAGCGACTCTGAAATTTTCGTTTTGCCTTCCGACTCCTAATAATTACAAAACACATGTAAATAAATAGATACCCTGAAGTGCATGCACATCACATTCAATGGATCATTAAGTTATTCGTTATTGATAATGATTCATTCAATATTAACAAAGCAGTGCAGCAAAACAGTATTATCTATTCCTGAAGCACTTCCATAATGACCACGCGTTGACATTCCTAGGTGTGATATTCATAATTTCTTAGTAAACACCTTACAGGTAAGTACAAAGAAACTTGCATACAATAATCATAATATATGGAGTAGTATTCTTTACAGGAGCTTTCTATTTACCCTTGTCTGTTACTACATATTTGTATTACACGAGTACAGGTGAAATAACATCTTATTCAAAATAAACAAACTACCTTTTTGACCAAACAAGGCATTTGGAAAATTAAATACGGAAGCTAATGATTATTAGGTAAAAGCAAAAGTATATCTAAAGAAGGTACAATAAGGGTATTATTTTCTGGAGCCGGTGGAACTATGACACCCTTCATCTTAAAGAATTATTTTAGTTTATCTTTACTTTTTAATAAATTTTATATTTTATTTCAAATTTTATATTTTTTAATCTTAAAAAAAAAGATTTATTAATTTGTGTATTTTAATTTTATTTATTAATTTTTAATTTTTTATTTAAAAGAGAATAACCAGAAAAAACCGGAAATATGTCATGTTTAAATCAAATTTTAGACGTATTGACTCTTTTCCATAATTTTTTTTTTTTTACATGAACTCCACACAGGAGGCCCTAAGGAAAATAATTTCCCTCAGGGCCTATATCATCTTTGGGGATGCTGTGTGGAGGGAGGAAAAGAAGGAGAGGAGTTCAGGGACGGAAAAGGGTTTAAAGGGTGGGTAGGAATCTGGGGTTCAGTGTCCTGGTCATCCGCCTCCAAGACCTAGACAAACCTCACCCCACGAACCCGGGCACCCCTGCTAAATCACAAAGCGAACCACTTGGGGTGACCTGTGGCAGAGGTGTTGGTTATCCAATAAAGGTTCCCGGGGCGGCGGTATCCATTCCCGCCTACCAAATTACCAAATTGAATTTGAAATTGAAATTATAAATTGATTTCGAAAGTTTTCGATGTTCTCTTATCCAAAGCTTTTTTTAAATTTTGAGAAAAGATGTTAATTTTTAGTACAGTAAGGTTTTACCGTATGCCGTTGGCAGATTTGTTAAATTTTCAAACCAAATTTTGTATTACACAACATAAATTTAAAATCAAATAATCGTGCGATAAAATAAATCAATATATCATTTGGGAAAGCTACTTTTCAGAATTTTAATTTGTTCAAATAAAATCATTAAAAAAACTTGTTTTGTGACGAAAATACTTCAGTTTGTCGATTTATTAACCGTCTTACATTTTTTATAATCAAAAGGCATATCAAATATCTAGTGTAAATGCAAGCTACTTTATTGATTTTTGCTTTAAATTATAAGATATAGGCCATTAAAGATTTTAGTGTTTCATGATTTTAGAGGCAATTTGGGCAATTTTTGTGAGTAAATGAAAAACATTAAAAATATAATTTTACTATTTTTTAATTTACAAATACAATGAAAAATAAAATAAAAAATAAAAAATTGTTAAAAATGCATTTTTGGGTAGTAATTTGATGTATAAACGACAAATTTTTGTTCCGCCGTAAGTAGGTATTTTGTATTTTAAATTTACACCTTACAAAATAATTTTTTTCTTTAATTTTTATTTTTTATTCTATATTTCAATATATTTCTATGATAAATTTTGTAAAATTATTTTTTTGTTTGTTTTTCATTTACTCACAAATAATTGCCCAATTTGGCTCAAAAATCATGAAATACTAAAATGTTTAAAGGCCTATATCTTATAATTTAAAGCAAAAATCATTAAAAAAACTCACATCCGCACTAGATATTAAATATACCTTTTGATTACAAAAATAATTTTCCAGATTGGTTGGGTATTTTGATCTCAAATCCAAATCTAAGATTTGTATGAAACTGGCCAAAATGGGCCGCGTATACGTACCTCTTAATATTGCTACAAAAACTTGTATTTTGTACATAACAGATATTTATGTATGTACAAAAAAACGATCGTGTAGGATTTAGGATATAGGATATGTAACCCTCCAACAACATGTTAAATAATCTTCGAGATATTAAAACGCGTACTCACCCACGTTGATCCCGGTTAACCTCTGGACCGCACGCCGCAGAGGATAACAGTTGTTGATTCGCCTCTAGTAGCTCCAGGTGCACCCAGAACTATCTACTAATGTGCCAAAGTCAACAGAATACGATAAGACTCGAGTTCTCCCCCAGTGGCTTAACTTAAACCCCGCGATGGTGGTAAACAAATGGTGGGAAGCGATACCAGTGGTAGTTTTATGGGCTTTATTTATTTATTAATCTTAAGTTAGCTAACATCATGATATTTGCTAATAATTTGAGAAACACAAATGTATCAAATTTACAATTTCTGCAAACGTAAAACTTTAAATATTTTTATTAAAAATTAAAGTTGTTGCACTAAAAGATAACATTAAACTGTTGGCATTTTTTTACATCAGTTTTCCAACAATTTTCCTCTGGGGATATGTCATCTTTCATCATTTGTGTGGAGGATCCTTTTAGGGAAAAGAAGGAGAGGAAATTTTGGGAAGAAAAAGGTAGAGGGGGTGGGTAGGAATCTGGGGGTCAGTGTGTCAAGGAGTGACGGACTTATGAATCCACCCCCCCACTGCGGTTCACAAATCGAGCCGTTTACGATCGCTCTTTTCGTGTAACTGACCCTCTCATTTGGAATAAACTTCCCTCAGCTCTTACTAATATCCAGAATTTGGCTGAATTTAAACAGGCTTTAAAACAAAATTATTTTAAAAATCATACCGTTCATGAATCCTAACATATTTTCAATACACGCAATACCTAAGCCATGTTCTCAGGTTTCCGATAATATATCAATATTTTGTAATGGATTCGTAAGGAGCACTGTAGGATTATTATTATAATTATTTTTTTTAAATTTATTAAGTTAAGCGCACTTGAAGTGAAGTGACACAAAACTGCGCCATAGAAATGTAATGTTATTATTATTATTATTATTACAAGGCACTGTTACAAGAGAGTCCTGCGGGAGAGATCAAAAGGTCTACCACCAATTTTACCGCTGGCTTTTTAATTTCTTTATCTATTTCTTTATTTATATTATCTTAGATAACAGAACAAAATCTCCACGCAAAATAAACAAATTAGGAAAAACCCAACAATTCAGAAAAAAGGTTGGTCCTTCAAAAAAATCAATCACCATTTCTCAAAAAGTTGCACCACCACTGATAACATCAACTTGCCAAAACAAAGTTACGTCTTTACCTAGGTTTGTCTCAGGGTATGAAAATTTGGTGTTAGTTTTAAAATCTTAACTAAGTACAAACGTGGCACGTTTCTCACTAACAAACCAGCTCCGGAGAGCACGCACCACGAACGGGTGTAAATATAGACACTTTCAAAGGCAATAAGTCTGGTGTCGACTTTTATTGGTTCAACTAAATTACTAAAGAGGCGGTGAATAAATTGAAAGGTGTTGGTAATTGAATTGTGTGGATTTTGCATGAGATTCGTGTTAATTTAAATTTGAAAGGTATTTTGTACAAATATTGCATTATTTATAAAACTCAACTAATACCCCCATCCCTTCCTATATATTAATAGTAATTTAATATAGTTTAACATAAGATTAGTAAAACGCTGGTTGGAATTTTGGTAATTTAAAATAAAACTAGCCTCACTTAAAACCCTACATGATACAAGGCTATAATAATGTATGTCTATAATATGTCTTTTGAATGTGTATTTCAGTAAACACTGAATCTATTTTTTATGTATTTAATTTATTTTTCTCTAAACTTCTACAAAGATATTGTATGTTTATGAGTAATTTTCTGTCTTAAAAACACTCAAGTATACCCACGAAGTGGCGATGCAAATGTGGTTTTTTTTTTGGTTAATCTACTAATCTATTTGTATTATTTCTCTACTTTTTTTAAAACTGTTTATAATAAAAAGTTTGTATTACAAGATTCACTAAGCAAAATAAGATTTTTTTTAATATAAATATATTAGTTTGTAGGACCCTTAAGTTAAAAACCTCATACAAAAATGACAAATTTAAAAATCTTTTTCAAGATTCAAAAACGAGTACCAAAAAAATTGTTAATAAATAAAAAAAAAAAAAAAGTATATGGGGAGTAGATAGGTCAGACCAAAACATAGGACTCCTTCTGACGTAGGAGACGTAGCTGACTTATTTAGTATTTGTTTAAAAAAAATACTGTGCGATATGTGGAACCAATTCAGGTGGAGAATTGCTTGTGATTCAACAGAAAGCATAGAACTTTGCAAGTCAAGGACCATCCAATGTGCCAGCGACAAGTAATATTGACCTACAATATGACTGCATTGATCATCATATGTTCGTAAAACAAAATACAAGAACGATATATCGAAATTGTTATGACAGGGCACATCAAATTGTAGTAAATGTAATGCCACTCTTTGTGGAGTTTTTCAAAGCATCCCACACAGTTTTATAGATTAATTTTTATTATTTTTTTTTTTTTGTAAATATTAAGAGCATCTATGTGGGAACAACCGTCAAAACAAATGTCTAATAAAGATTTTATTCTTAAAATTTTTATTTTTTTATATGAATACTGCACAAGAGTCCCAACTGCTCCCGTCTGGAGCCAGTGAGACTATGGCATCACCAATTGTGGTATGTTTTGGGGCTGAAGGTAGTGTGGAGGGGAAGGAGATGGGGAAGAGGAAGGTGGGAAGTACCTGGCTATTCAGATCTGGTCGCCAAACACGGCCAAAGCCATTTCAAGCAACTTTTCAATTCTGAAAGGTGGTCTTACACCAGGGCGATACTGAGAGTATCTTCCACTCTGGAACGTGCCCCAAATATACTATATATTATTTTAAATGAATAAATTGTGAAATAACACAAATTAATCAAATAAAATTTATTTGCCACGCCGGGATTCGACCCCGCGACCTTCGGAATGTTAGTCAAGAGCCTTACCGCTGGACTACGCCGGCCGGCATATGCAATATGCAATTCACCCTAAACGAGCACTTTGTATTTATTTATTTTGCTACCATTATGTATATGTCCGACCTTGCCCCTACCGTACCAATACTGGAACACCTCCCCTCTCCCATAATACAAATTGAATTTTTTTTTTAATTGTTGTGGAACTTTGTAATTTTTTTACGATAAAACCCAAAAAAAAATTTAAAAATATAAAAAAATGCTTCAGGGCTATCTGGTTTAAGAACAAATTTTCTTATAAGTAAGGGGGCATACATTAATTAAGTGAGCTCAAAATGTGGGAGGTGTCCAGTAAAATCTCATCAAATCTCATTTAAACTGAGGGGGGTCAATGAAAATCTCACGTCAACTTTAAAAGAATATGCATTATCATAAAGATAATAAAAAAATACTAAATTGTTTCACATCTTTTAATTTTATATAAATTTGCTATAGTATACTTGAAATTTGTATTATTTTTATTATTTATGAAAATAGATGTAGTCCTTTAATAACTATAGTGTAAATCTCACCTGAGGGGGAGGGGGGTCCCACCTAATATCACTTAATCTCCCCAGGGGGGGGAGGGGAAGTCTACATTGAAATAAAATAGCTCACGTAATTAATGGATGACCCCTAACCTTGTAATAATTTCTTCCACATCTCTAGAGGGCTGCATTTCGATACAACAATTCATCAATTTATCATGTCAAAACAATAAGATTTAAATATAAAAGAACGAAATAATCCTTATCAATACTTTGACACATGTTTCTGATTCGTAACATTAATGCCGATGATTTAAAAATATTAAATATTTGAATCGTAAGAGTTCCGATGCTCTAATTCTAAAATAAGATATTTTGTAACATATTACTTGATTATGTTTCCAAATTTCAGCATGTGATATTTTTACATGATTTGTGCCATCTGCTTCTGGTAGTTTTTACAGCACCCTCTACTCCTAAGAGTCCTATCCATTTCTTAAAGAATAACAATTTTGCAGGAATGGAAAAAATCTACTTCCGACTGATATTTTTTTAATTTCATAAATGTGTGATATTTGCGACAACAACTGTAAAAATATTACCGCAAGAGGATACAGGGGGTGAAATAAATATCCTTGAGGGTTTGCGCCTTTTTACCGTGGTATTACAAGAACAAAATACAAACTTCTATTTTTGAAATTTTGTTATTTTTTATGTGAGTAATAGGTACCTCACAAGAGTCTCAAATTCTCCATTTGAGCCAGTGTGCATATCTGTGAGGCTGAAGTGGGGAGGGGAAGGATATGGGAAAGAGGAAGAGGAGAAGTATTTGGCTATTCAGATCTGGTCAAACACGGCTAAAACCATTTCACAGAATTTCTGAATGACGGTCTTTCACCGGGGCGATACTGAAAGTACCAGAATTTTGCGTTATTCGTGACATTGGATCGTGATATTAAATCACTGAACTCAAGTGTGATTTGCGTTTGAGTTTCAATTTCAAAACTGGAACAAATTTTTTGAAAAATCTAGATAATCAATAAAAAAAATTGGACAAGCTATAAAGAACCTTCCGTAGAAAATTGTTTTAAGGCTATTTTTAATGTTATTTTTGAAGATAATATCAATACAACCCCCATGCCGAAACACAAATTATATGAAATTACCTCGAGAGAAAAAAATCGCAAAGTGTGCTCCGAAATTTTTTATTTTCAAGCCTGTCTCTATTATTTAACAAGTTATATGCATGAAAAAACTCACATTGTTTCTTTGAACGTTGTTTTAGACAACCCCCACGAGATTTTTGCTCTATTCTAAACGGGTCGTGTTTTATTAAACATTTTCACTTTTATCGTTCGAAATATTAGCGCGCTTTCTCCAACATTCGTAATTACATATCTCTCCATCTTCTTCTTTTCGAGCCAGGATATGGCGCCTTAACTGACATTCTCAAAATTGGAACTGATTTATTAAGGGTTCACTATTCGAATTTCGACCGATTTCTTACATATCTCCCTTAAACATTTGAAGTTTTTAAGCTCTTAAAAAAATATGTTATTTTTGAAGATAATATCTAGATACGTTCCACGCCGAAACGCAAATTATATGAAATTCCCTCGATGGAAAAAATCGCAAAGTATGCTCCGAAAATTATTTAAAACAAGTCTATATCTTTTATTTTGCAAGTTGTATTTGTGAAAAAATTCACAATGTTTCTTTAAATGATACTTAAGATACGTTCCACGAGATTTTTGCTCTATTTTAAACGAGTCGTGTTTTATTAAGCTTTTTCTCAATTTTCGCTGCTATTTTATCACTTAAAATATTAGCGCGCTCTGTCCAACATTCGTATTTACATATCTCTCCATCTTCTTCTTTTTCAGCCGAAGAGCGCCACCTTAAGATTTCACTAAACGCGTGATTTTTCACGGGTCTGCGCTAGCAAATTATAAAATGACAATGAGTTCGATTTCAAAGTCATCCGATTTAATTTTGAATAATATGTTTTCTAATTAATTGTCGAAAGTGTTTTAATTATTTAAAAACACTCATAATCCTATAGGAAATTTCGATAGGAAAATAACTACATTTAAAAAGTGGTTAGCGTTAATAATTAATCTTGTGTTTATTTTACAGATGATAATTAGTGTTTTTTCAATGTAACAGATACGGAATTCGAATTATATGACACTTTAATGGCTGCATTAATAAGCCGCAAATTCCCGCTAAACCCCCAAAGCCCAACTAAAATAATTAATTCGTAATATTTAAAATTAATGAAGATGAAAGACAACAGATGCGCTTAGATTTCAAAGGATAAAAAACAGGGGTGGGGAAGATACAATGTACAAAAGGAGGAAACGCGGACGGATGAAATATGGCTGTATAAAAAAGTCACAGATTTTACTATTAATATCGTAACGTAGGGGTGCGTAACCGTTTTTTACGTGTTCGCCACTATAATAGGTATGAATGTTCTGTGAACAGTGGTACTCACTCACAGTCCAAAAAATATGTTTAAGAATGGTCACAGGCTCGGCGGAATTTAGAGCTAAACTTAAAATTCACCTTTTCAGACGTCGTATCCATAAGTAAAAAAATGATTGTCTGTAAAATCGGTTTACGGACGATAATTTTACGTGATAACGTCATTATAATAACGATGGAGTGGAAGAGAGATAGATGCGTCGCAAGCCGAACGCTTGTTTCGTGCTCTCGCTTGCACGCTTGGCTCAGGTGGAACGTGAGAACGAGACGCTTTTTCGTGAGTGCAGCCGGCGTTCGTCGATTTATAAGACGTTATCACGTCAAAAAATCTTTTACCTTCACTGCCCGCGACATTTTAAATATCGAATTGTGTAAATTCTTATTTCTAAGCTTTGTAAAATTTTATGGAAATTCTCATCTCCTAAATTCTCTTATTCTCTTAAAGTCTAGAAAAATAAATATGAACTCAACTTTCGTATTAATCTTTTTATAAATGTAAAACCAACAGTGATGGGGGTAGCAAATGTTAAATCACGCCATGTCCGCTGTTTTAAATTTAATGTCCCCCACGTACAAAGTCGTATTGTCTCCTATAAACTTTCCAATAAAGTGTTTTTGTCTGTAAATAATAAAGTTAGATATAGCCTAAGAATTCATAATAAATTGTACAGTGCCCTTGAGGTGATTTTTCACAAAAATGGCGCTCTATAAATTATCCAATTATTATTATTATTTTTATCTTCCAAGCTCGAAGGTGCCTCAAATAAACCCCTTAATTTTAAAATAAAATAACACAAATTTATCAAATTAAATTTGTTTGCGCACGCCGGGATTTGAATCCGTGACCTCGCTCGACCAAGGAGGCCATCTTTTGTATTATAACCGTTGTAAATTGCGATTTTTTTTATGGTATTTAATTCTAAGCCGACATTATTTACGGATAAGAGAAAATTGACTAGTCTACTAAATACGAAATTGAAAGCTTTTAAGCGAACTGAAGGTTAGAAGTACGAGAATTATATATTTAAAATGATCTGTTCATTGATAATACGATTGTATGTAGCTCGGGCGAAGCCGGTTAATAACTAATAATTTTACTTATAGTGACTCGCTTACCAATGGTGGCGCGTAGGTAGTGCACCTCTATAATAATAAGTCCTAGCTCTTCCGTTTCAGTTGTCTATGCCTTCTGTCTGCAACGGTGCGCAGTACGTAGAGCGCACTGTCTCAGCTCTACGCTCTATGGTTCGTGTCTAGAATATCTAGGATTCCCGCCTACCGCCACATCCGGCGGGTTCCTATGACGTTTGTCTTTTTTCCATTTTTCCACCTCGACAAGCGTCTTTTGTCTATTTGAGGACCGACCTACCTACTGCCTACTCCGCCGGGACAGTAGACATTATTATGTCGATTGTCATTAGGTTCCGGAAGAGGAAGCAGCGGCGATTTATTCCCGCTCAGATTGGTGCACTGAATGACAAATAGACAATTTACTAAATGCGTCGGTTGTTTTACGCGCGCTTTCCGCGTGTCAGGTTTCAAATTTTGAATTATGAGCCGAATTTCTTAACAACTCTCTGACACAACAACTTAGCTCTAAAAATACAGGTAGGAGTTTTATTCCTCAACTTATAAAAAACAGACCTACATAAGTATAGTAAAATATTATTAATTTTTAAATAACTATATCGATTCAATATCAGTACACCGGTTTATCGGGACGGTCGGTTATTTAGGGCAAAACCCAAAGATCAAATGAACTCGTACTGTTTTACTTCGATTTTCTTATCTAGGATAACAATCCGTTTAATTGGGATAAATTCACATTTGAAGTCGAAGCAAAACGTGTCTCGGTAAATGAATTTTAGCTAAAAAGGCGTACGGTTTGCGGTTCCAAGTTCATTCGAAAGTAATTCGGTAGACTTCGCCCTCAATTAATTTAAAAATAATGCTCCCCATTAAGGGATGCACAATGATAAATTGCACAGTTGATATCGAACATTTAAATGAATTAATAGGATTTGTAAGCTGGAACAAATCCGCCTCAGGATCCATTGCCTTACAAAAAAATAGATTTAACCTAGGTGCCTTTCGAATACATATTACCAAAGTTGAAAAATTACGACGTCTGTCCAGTGATATTATAAAAATTCAAGACTCGTTATATTCATACAAATTGGACAAAAATGAAGCACCGCTTATGAAAATGATAGTCATTCGAGAAATATGCGTGTACGTATGAAATAACTATATAAACAGCTCGCTAAAGAATGTTCACTGGACCTAGTTCAATGAAACCACGCGCGTTGACCCAGTAACGTATATTCACTCTAATAATTCATTTTAGCATCTGTCAAACATGTATACAAAAGAAATACATATTTCGTATAAAGAATAAATTATTAATTATAAAAATAAATTTGGTAACTACCTATTGTATAGGTTGTATAAAACAATTTGTAATTATCCGTTCCAATTTTGAAAACTGAAAGTTTATTAACTGATTAAAAGCAGAGTGTGTCTTTTGTACTGGAATATTACATATATGTAGTGGTTAAAACAAGGTTACACTACTCTTTAAATTTAATAATATTAAACAGTATACAGGTATATAAATATGGTATACCCTATCAAATAAATTTTTTCAGAAAATTTCCATAAGTCTATCTATAAAAATCAAAATGTGTTAGGGGATTAATGAGATGTCTATGTATTGCTATATTAAGGAAAGGAAATTTGGAACTTTCAAAATACCTTCTTTAAACCCCCGCGAAGGCTTTTGGATTATTACAACCACATGACAATACATCTGAAAAGTTTTTGAATCATCACAAAAATTCTTGCGAAACTGTCAAAAATTTGTGAACGACATTTTGCAATATAATTGTTAAAACCAAATTCAATTTTCAAAACTCTTTTAATTAATTCATTAATTTGAAGTACTTACATAATAATTTGAATCGAATCAAGAATTAAAGATATTTTAAATAGGTACCTATGCTAGGTACCAAATTTGATTGTTCGTTCTTAAAATATTTGATTGTTCTTATTATAATATACAAAAATGAATATTTGTAATATATGAAATATTAAAATCTGTATTTTAAAAAATACAATAGGTATCACGCGAGCTGTTTGAAAACTGAATGTACTGGGACTGAATATATGGAACGCGGGAGGGAGGTTGGTGGGACGGTGGAGCGGGAGAGGGGAGTGGGAAGGCGAGGAAGGTGAAAAGGGAACGCGTGAGGGGAAGGGGACGCGGGAGGGGAACTTTCGAACGGCGCGGCGATCTAAACTGGCGTCATGAAAAACGAATAAGCATGAAAAGAATATGGAAATGAAACGAATAAATAAGTTAAAACAGATATTAATGCGGAAGCAGTCGGTAGGAGTTGCCATATCTCCTATAGTGGTATAAAATGGTCTGTGGAACTTTAACATAAAACAATCTAACTTTAAAAAAATAATAACATTATGAATATGACATACGAAATGACAACATGTTCTCTTTATTTTTCAATGCAAATCTCTGGCGAATCTGCAATATAAAAAGGTAGGAATTTTTATTACTCTCAACGATCTGATCTAACGGGCACCGAAACCAAATAATCATGAAAATATTTATAATATATCTCTTGACACATAGTTCCCACGAGGACAATCAATATTACGTAATCAAAAATGTGCATTTCTGTATCAAAATTGGATACCTACTCAAAAATCACTATTACACTGCATTGGGTGGTTGAATTATACGGGGGGCCTGTTCTCCAATTCTCTCTACCCTGCCCCCCCCAGTCATAACTCAAATATCTACATACCATTGTCAACAATCATATTATTAATATGAGTGTTTAATTTTATTTTATGCGGGTTACAGTGCGTTTGGCAATCTTCCGATTCCGATATGCTGACGTTACGTCTAATACCGAGACTATTATGGAACCATGAATGTGAATGAGGCAAGGAGTGTCTGCAAAGACCGAGTTGTTTCTCTGCCTATCCCTGCAGAAAATAACGTGATGATTAGTTGGTTTGTATTCCATTATCTTTGGTTACGATTGTTACGAGTAGTAAATTATGATGTAAACATTTCCTTATACATAATCTGTATATAGATTGTGTGTGATACACAATGACACGTAATGTGATGATTCAGGCAATTGACTGATCTAATTATGTTTACATAAAATTATTCACGGCCATCTTGATACTACATTATGTCTTAGCAGTATTGAAATAAATGTCCCCAATTACCATTGTTTAAGACGCCATAACATTTTTCACATGAATACATTAAAAATAATATCGCCTACTTTAGCCCTCTGACATAGATGTATCGACTATATAACAAAATAGAGTATGCTGAATTAGAAATTTTCGTCAATAATTTGTACGGATTAAAAAAAAGAGTTCTGGCGCCATTAAAAAAAAAACTAACTAATTATATTGTGTCAATTGTTTCTCTATGCAAGCCTCGCGTATTTCTTATGTCTCTTGCCACTCATTGTTATGTGTTACTTGTATATAATTCTGTATTTTTATTTGTTATGTTTTTGTTTCCCTAATTGTACGTAGGTATCTGTATTTAATTGTAAATTTTTGTAATTGTGTAATAACCGAGTTTTTATAACTGGATAGTTCTCACGTAAGTGCGAGCATCTGTAAAACCCGGTATAAATAAATAAATATATTACTAGCACATATCAATGAAAAATCACAGGATAGTCTAAAATATTGATTGTTGGCAAATCAGTTCTAATTTTTGAAATAATAAATTTTTATATTTTAAATCTTTATCGCTTGTTTGGATTCTTCACACAACTGATTCTAATTATTTTGAAAATGACACAACTCTGAGCAATAAATAAACAACCAGATTTCACGCACACTAATCGACTAACGCACATAATCGAAATAATTTTTTTTTTCGATTTATAACGGTTTTATTTTTATCTTTCATAAGGATTCTGTTTCGTGAACACCTCACTGGGAGAACATAGTGAACACCTCATGTGGGTTCCATGCCAACTCAGAATCAACCCAACAACACCTTTTTGAAAAGTCATTAAAAGCTACGAAAAAACAAAAAAAATAGGAAAAGCCCATAACCTAACCTAACGTAACCTATTTAATCAATTTTTATATATTTTTTGCATCACTTTTAATGACTTTTCAAAGGAGGTTCTGAGTTGATTTCATTCTGAGTTGTCCGGTTACCGTTCACGATTTGTTCAGTAGTAAAGCTATTTGTAGACAAGTAAGCCAAACCTGCGAGCCGAAGCACGAATTATGGGAAAGAAATGAAGCAACCGCGAACAGCGCGAAACATCGCTTGCGGTTTCTTTGTTCCTTTCCCGTAATTCGTGGATCGGCTCGCGCTTCCGTTCGCAAATGTACACGCAGTATAAGTTTACTTATTAATAGCGTATTCGATTGACGTGAACATGTATGAGAACAAAAAGATAAAAAACGACAAAGCACACCGTAGCAATTACAATTCGGGAGATGATTGAGATTTCGGAAATTGATACCGCCGCCCCGGGTACCATTTATTGGATAACCAATACCTCTGTCATAGGTCACTCCAAGTATTTCGCTAAGTTTGATGACTTAGCAAGGGTGTCCGGGTTTATGAGGTGAGATTTGCCTAGGTCTTGGCGGCGGATAACCTGGAAACACTGAACTCTAGATTCCTACCAACCCCTGATACCTTTATCCTCCCAAAAACTTCCTCTCCTCCGCACAGCATCCCTAAAGAATGTACGTAAAAAAAAGTAGCATAAAAACGTCGCGTCTGTAATTTTTACCTAAAGCGCTTTATTATAAATTATTCACCCATTATTATTCATATTGTTCAGATTTGATATATTTTAAAGAAGAATAAAAAAAAACAGTAAATCATAAGGCATCTAAAACGCCAAAACTCCCTTGAGTGTTCTTTTCCACTGTTGGCATATTTCACCAACATTTATACATTATAATTTATTACACGTTTTTAGTCGAGCTTTTTTGCCCACTGAAAAAACTCCGAAGACGCCCGCTGAAAAAGAAGACAAAAACACTGCCACCTTTGCCGAAAAACAATATTGTACACCAAGTTTTGTAGAGAAGTTTATTAATCAAAAAAATATGGAGGGTGTACCGGTAAACAAACCGCACGTGGATAGAACTTGAAATTTTCTCCACATTGCCGGTCTGCAGTTGGTTTTAATTACTTACTAACAGAAAACTCACGCCGTCTTGTCACAAAAGCGTAATGGAATTAGTTTTTTGTGTGGTAAAGTTTTTACTCTTTTTATATAGTGCGACTTCCCTTTCACTGCCGCTTGTTCTGCGCAGACCGGTAATATCCTTGCACCGTAAAATAGAAGATTGGTTCGGTCTGCGCATTACTAAAAGCTCATTCGCTCCGCTAGCACGCGGCCTGTCGCTGCTCAGATTCTAAATTCGAAAATTCAAAGCGGTCGTCGGGAAAGTTGGTAGTTTCTACTCGGAAAGTTTTCTGTGATCATTTTGAATTGCGAACATTTTAAAATATTTAATAGTGAATAACGAGTGACTACAGAATCTCTAGGACTGTTGTGATTTCAAAGTGAACTGTTCTAAAGTACCTACCTACGTAATAAGAATTTTACTCCCCTTAAAAAATATTTCGCATTTAAAAAGTGACGATTGTTTTAAACTTTCAATTGAAATGTGTACATCTGAACTATTTCAAACTTTAATAAACTACGCTTGTGAATTTAAGGACGATCTGTTGAAATAAAATATAAAAACGGAAGTTTATCACGCGTAAAACATAAATATTTGTGGTTTATTAAAAACAAGGTGTTAATAGTTATGAGAAAGGGTTAAAATCAACATACTGCACGTGTGAAGAATAGTTTATTAATTTATAAACAAAACTGTATATAAATTTTTCACTGCTCTTTTTAAATGGATTTTTAAATCGCTACCAAGTGAGACTTGGCACTAAGGGTAAGTTTGCGTCCCTTATCTAACTTTCTTATCTTAATTCATAATGCTATTGGTTTTCAGGGAATAACTAAAGGTGGATTACCTTTACCCGGAGAAGGTAGGTTTTTTTTTATATGGCCTGTGCTTGGTAAGGGTGGTATCTCTCGTTATCTTATTTCTTCAGTTTGTTTTGATGCAGCTTTAAAAAATAACATATAAGTAGGTACTAAGTAAATACGCCCTCTGTAAACTTGTACATTTTGGATAAAGATGAACTTTTATCATATTTGAAATATTTGTTGAGCTCTGACAGATTATATTCTATGGACGAACCCAAAACCTTTTATTCATGTTAATATTTTAAATTTGGTATTTAATTTAAAAAAAAAATCTTTGGTTCAACGAAAAAAAATTAGCTAAAAAAGATCATAATCGATTATTAACAAATATAATTTTTTATTAGTTCGCTATAAGTTGGGCATTTGATTTTTTTAATTATTTGGCCTAATAATAATAATAATTGGATAATTTGTAGAGCGCCGTTTTTGTGAAAAATCACCTCAAGTGCGCTGTACAACTTATTGAGAATTCCTAGGATCTATCTAATTTCACTATTTACAAACAGATACAGGAACATACTTACCTGGCAGGTCGCTTCCGAAAAACACACTTTAATTAGAAAGTTAATGCGTGCAGAAGATACGGTTTTGCACGCGGAGGGATTATATTTAAAACACTGGACATTGCATGATTTTACATTAAAAAATTAGTGGCAAAATTAGAGTTGATATTTATTTTGAGAGACTGGAGAATTTAGGACTCTTTGGGGCTGGGGCTTTACTTAACGCTTACAACTGAGTTTTAACCTAAGAAACTTTTTAAAGTGTTTTTGAGGCATCGTTTCCCAGCTTATAAATAAAAGAGCAAACCCCTAGCCCTACTAAAAAAATAAAATATTTTAGTGAAATATCACCTTTAGGGCGCCGTTTATTCCCGAAATGGTTTATTCATTAAAAAATCATTATTAAACTAATTTGTCGTGATAAAATCGTCGTTTGATAAAATTTTAATATTTTATCGATAATTTTTCAATCTAGCCTCTCGACCCACTCCCTCCAAGAAAACTTGCCGTGTGCGTAAGTACCTACGTGTACAAGAAAAAACTTTCGGTTGGATACCAATCTAACTCGTTCAATATAAATATTTACAGTGAGGCACCGCAAAACCGTTCCAAGCGTTCTCAAATCAAAGCTACTCCCGCCAGAAAGCAGAACGCAGAACACAGAACACAGAACACAGAACAGCAGAAAAGCCCGCGTAAAGCTTCTGTCAAAGTCAAAAGGAACGACGCGATGCTCGAAATATTATCGTTATTATTGCCAGCCGTAAAAACATTTATGTATTATGTTTAGGGCCGGTACCTACCTAGCCAACAGGGCATCTGGCAAGGAGAGTACCCCGAGCTGGTGAATGGAGACCAGATGTGGCGCGAAAGGTCCCCAGACCCCAAAATCTTGTAATAATGTACCCTTGTGGAGGAATGTTTACGATGCTGTCTTTGGCAGGTCAGATTTTGGCTCCTAACACAAGAACAGAACCCTAATAGACATTGTTATTATTACTAGGCTACGTGCTACCAGAGAGGTTCAAATATTACCATAACTCATTCCCAAATTTTCGAACGTGATAATCACATTAAAATAGCAAGACGGCCGGCGGGGTCGAACGGTAAGGCTCTTGACTCACGATCCGAAGGTCTCGGGATAGAATCCCGGCGTGGCAAAGAAATTTTATTTGATAATTTGTGTTATTTCACAATTAATTCATTGAAAATATATTTGCGGCACGTTCCATAAATTATTTAATTGAAATTATATTTGCGGCACGTTCCAGAGTGGAAGATGCTCTCAGTATCGCCCTGGTGTAAGACCACCAATCAGAATTGAAAAGTTGTTTGAAATGGCTTTAGTCGTGTTTGGTGACCAGATCTGAATAGCCAGTAAATTCCCCATCTACCTCTTCCCCATATCCTTCCCCTTCCCACTACCTTCAGTCTCACAACACATCCCAATTGGGGATGCCATAGTTTCACTGGCTCCAGACGGGAGCAATTAGGACTCTTGTGCGGTATTTATATTGAAAAAAAAAGAGATCATTTGACTAAAAGTTACTGTCATTTTTTTAGAAAACCACCCTATGATCAACCAATAAACACACGAGTATCATCCTTAATTTGTAAAGTATTTTCCTAATGCCATATGCTGGTTACTTTCTATACCTTCAGGATATTACTAATATAATGTATTTCTCATAAACCATGATATTTATAATAGTAATAATTCGTAGAACGCCGTTTTTGCAAAAAAAAATTGGAGAATTGAATGCAGAATTTCTAATTTTTTCTTCGCGTTTACTACCCAAAGCTGCAGGACTATGGCATCCCGGGAAGTAAAATGGCTTTACAGATCTGATTACTTGACACGGCACTAGCAACTTGTCGATTCTGAATTGGGGTCTTTCTTCGAGAGCAATTACCACTCTGGAACATGGTGCAAAAAGTCGTAGAATTAACAATGTGGAAAACTTATTAACTTGCGTACTTGTTATTCTATTCTCCCGGTATCAATACCTCATAACTTGTAACTGTGCAAGTAACAATGATACACGAATAATAAGACATTTTCATAGTTTGGGAAGAACATTATCTCTTGGAGCATCCGAAATTCTGTTAATTAACCTCAATACCATCTGCATCCGTTTGCAAATTAGCCTTAACTTTAACAAACGCCTTCCGATTCCGCTCACCGCAGCAATTTCTGCAAATATGCACCAAGGAGATGGATATTATTAAAGTAAATTTTAGAATGTGGGTGTTATTTAAATTGCTCAAACTATGTCATTGTTATAAAATGTGTACAATGTTCATTACATGTAGGTTCTCTTAAATGCAGCAAGTTTGTTCAGCTAAAAACTTTATTTTTTAACATTCCATTTCAATTGTTTCAACAAAGCACTAGATGAAAATATCTTGCTTTCTGACGTCTCAATAAGGTTCTCATCAGTCGAAATAATAAGATTTGTGAACTAATTCGTACAGAAACGTCTCAGTGGAGCACCAATTAATCAAAACTTGTTCGTTGATCCGAATAAATTCTTACCAAGTTTATTTTATGTACTATTTTTTTTTACATGGCACGCTTATAATAACGCCCCAGAAATTCATGAAAAGGCCAAGTGAATCAAT
Source organism: Glyphotaelius pellucidus (assembly GCA_936435175.1). Classification (NCBI taxonomy): domain Eukaryota; kingdom Metazoa; phylum Arthropoda; class Insecta; order Trichoptera; family Limnephilidae; genus Glyphotaelius; species Glyphotaelius pellucidus. Next base: position 8,838,143 of record OW386551.1, on the reverse strand, counting down.
TATTTGGGTGTATTAAAATGTTATTGATGACGTGTTGTGGTAGCAGAAGTTTGTGATGATCCATTTTCCACTTGTAATAAATGACGTTACGTTTAGTTAGTTATAAAACAAATTGTCACTGAAGGCTAGTTGAAACAAGTTATGCATAACAAACATAGGTACTAACAACCTGTAATAAAGAATTTTCTTCTTTGAAACCTTCAAAACATATCCCAGATTCATTACTAGTCCATCCCAATAATTTTCAACTTCTTCCTTACACCTGCATCGAATTACAACAATTTTCAAAAGCATATTACAAGTTAAACATTTTTCTTATTTTTGGAATCCGACCCAACCAAGGACCCAGACTAAACGCGGTATATTTAATTCCCTCCCACTTCATCTGCCAACTCGAATTAGACTTGGCTGTCGTTTGTCAACTGTGCGCAGATTTATTGCAATTTATTCCAGACATTTCGCGAGATGTCCTGCTGCTCATTTTGCCTTTTCCATCGCCTTTTCGTCTGGTTCCGCGCTCCTGTTTTATTTTATTCTTCTTGCTTATTTTAACCCGCGACTCTAACACAGATTCTGGCTCGAATTTCTAAGCCAACACCCGCCAAAGAACTACCCAGTCAAATATACAGACTTGAGACGAAAACACACAAGACATCGTAAAACACTGTTTTTCTTAAGGCCTTATAAGTCAATTTTGAGACGAATGTATATTGTTCTTGGTTTGAGTGAATGGTCTTTTACGCGCTGGTGAAGTCGATAATTTAGGTTGTTTATTAGTTTCAGCAGATGATTTTTTGTGTTTTGTTTCACTTCTTGAAAAAGTTTTCTAAATGTGGATTATCTCTGATTATCAAGTTATGTAAATCTTAGGTTGTATAAAATATTAAATAATGGGAATTGAATTCTGTGGCAGATGGATCTAATTTTAAGAATTTGTTCCTTTCTGCTATTTGATTTAAACGTGCGCTGACTACGAAAACTATTAAACATTCTGTTTCACAGTTTTTGTTTTTCTACTCATCTGCCCAGATGATGGACACTGTAAAGCTGTCCGAAACGTTGGAGGTAGCGCAACATGGCATAACACCCCAAAAATGAATCATGAAAATACTTTTGGCCTTGAAAACCTAAAATTATACCATTCTGTTTCACAATTCAATGTTTTCAGATAAATTCATACCAATGCTTCCTCTTATGATACTAAGTGGGTACTTCATAATATTAAATCGCGTGTGCGTCGTGTGTACTACGGTTCCTCATATAACGTAATACAAGTTCACTTCAACAAACGAGGACACCGTTGGCTTTATTATAAATCTGTCATGCGTTATAATGACAAACTTACAGTAGCTAATCCATAAAATCTGTAACACTGATGACGTTCGCTTGGACAAAATTGAGATTTACAATATACATGCCTGCAAGTACCTACAGACATTATCTGTTTACTGTTTTCTTTGTAAATAGGTACTTCATCTGTAATCCATCCACTTGTTCATGGTTTATTTGTTTTTTTCTTCCAAGTCTGACGTTATCCACATGGTCAATACTCTTCGCGCTTGAAGAGATCTCTTGTTTTCATATTATGTTCAGGCCCACTGTTATGACTTGCGGTACGCCGTAACTTACATTCTCACTAAACTGCCGGATTCACATGGCTCGTACGTCAAATAATTAATATGTGCGGCCGATTGTTCGATTACCGAGAAATTATTTATGTGTTCCCGATTGGGAAGAACTATTCAGCTGGCTAAACAATTATCAGTCACCTTGACAGACGTAATTCTTTACTTGTTTCGGCGCTGCAACTAATAGAAATAATATTTGCGAGGAGAGATCACAATAATAATGGCAACAGGTGCTAGAATGGTATCTAACCGCCTGCATGCGTCATGCATACATATTTATAATTAGTATCCCAAACATAATAAAATTCATTGCAAACGCGAATTTCTGTCCATATTGAATTCAACATACAACTCTCAAAAGATTTTAATCTTATTCCGAATTTCTACACGCCCTACATACATTTCAGAATAAACTTCGAAGAAACCTTGAGAACATTGATCTTGGATTCATGATTTACCAAAACGGTGCGTTGGTATACATATTTCATCTTGAGTACAGAGGGTAAACATTTTATACTCGTACATTGCAAAATACTGAAAAATATTGTTTTGGATTTCAAATTCGCTAATAAGTGTTTAGTGAGGTTATTTATTTATTTACACCATTCAAACTGCTCGAAGTGGAACCATTGTATCTTCGTTTGAGGAGGAATAAAAAATAAGAGGAGACGAAAGAGAAGTGAAAGGGTTTATTCCTGACAGCTATACTTTTGCTATGCGTCTACAAGAATGTGCATTTGACTGGCAAACAACGCCTGGACCAAACTCTGTCGCATCAACGAGCTTACTATCATATATAACCGCGCCAAAAATACAGCTGCACTTTCAATGAAGCTATCTTGATTGGTGAAAGGCCAACATTTAGAACAGTGAATAGACTGCATAGCGCATCGTGGATCGATGCTTCACGACAAGGCAGACTAATTGACGGGAGCAGAATGATTCTGGAAGCCAAGAGTATTCTTAATGAACTGAAATATAAACTTAGCTTCCTGTGGCGGCAAATCATTCATAAACCTTTATACTACAAGTTCATACACATTTCTTGTATCAATCATCGGTTTTGAATCATCATACATAGTACAAAATAGGAACTAGTTCGTGATATCCGTTTCGCTCGAGGATCTTCATCACATTTATGATTTTTTTTTCATTTGTAAAAAAATGGTCTTTTCACAGGTTATTTCATAACTTCTTCCATAGGCATGACAGAAATGTCGCGTTAACGTAGATGTGTATTGAGGTGGAAAGCACTTACTAATTTTTACGTGACGTCAAATGCTTACTGATGATTTCAAGAGTTTTTGCTGCGTCAGAGTATATTCTACTTTATATCTTTAGATTAATAAAATCGCGTGGTTTACCTGAATTCAGTAGGTACGTAACAAGATCAAAGTATCCAGGTTATTTCCAACCGTTCTCTCCCCACTGCCTAATCCCTCCATTTTCAACCGCCTCACAACATTCAGTTCCATTGTCTCCGGTTAATAATTTTCACACATTGCAGCTAATCCAACAGCACGCCACAAGAAGTGAGGTAACTGCTCATATTCCTATTTTAGATCCACTCCTTATTCACGGGTGTTTACGAATCTGCACGTGCGTGATATTAACCCAACGGTTATTGTTCTCTAACACCTAATTATTATTTTCAGTTTTTGCTGCTTCTGCTTGTTCACATCCTCTCTCCTTGATAGCCATCGCTAGCTTCGCTACGATTAATGTTCGCGAAGCTTTCAGATGTTAGTGTTTACGAAACACATTTATTAAAACCAGAGCTTCTGTATAGTATTACATACTTACATCTTAGGCATTTCGAAAAACTACCTATCATCATTCTACTTAATCATGCAAACTGCATATATTGTTTATATATTATTGAAACTTTTCTAGGAAAGTAACTATAAGCAAATAAATTAATTTTGTACGTTCTCAATGTATGGAAATCATTAAGCCAATTTTCTACTGCCAACAGCAGAATAATGCACAAAGAAATGAGGTCTGGAATCTTCCTCTACTTGCTATGTCTTCCAAAATTCTTTTTCCGTATTTTTCTTCCCTGCGTTATCAATTGTCTTGATTCACCTTACGATGGGGTAAGATTTCTATGTAAAATAAAAAAATCACCCCCTCTGTCTAGAATGAATATATCCCCTCTGTCTAGAATGTTTTGATGTTTAGCCGATATATTCACATTTTGGATGCTTCCATCTCTACTGTTGTCGAATAGTTGTGTCCTAGTTTGGATGCACTCGAAGTATAACTGAAAAATTCTAAAAATTTATATAAAGCTTCTTCATCGATGCGATTAATGGTAGCCCTTCAAGTCACTATGAAAAGGATGTGAATGTGGTAGTCAGTTGTACAAATGTATGTAATAAATGCATTGCTTGACTTACAATGACAGTTCCGCTAAATGCATTAGGTACTCAATGGTTATCGATGTCACATCATTATTATAATAATGGCTATCGCAGATTATATAAAATTATAATATCAACATGCATCGCTTTAGAAACCACAACATGTTCCCACATATTATTAAAATCTCCTTACGACTTCCATAACAGCAATAACTCAAAATTGGCTGTGTTAGACACCGGGTAATGCGACCACATATATTCAAACTGCATTTACGGAGCCACCGCAATAATTCCACGTTGCAATTCCTCGATACTTACTATTATTAATATATTCAGATGCCATGCGAATTAGTGATGCATGCTGCACCGCCTTATAAAACACTGTGTCTGTATCGACAAGCTGTTGTGACGGAACTAATTCAAGCAATCGTTTCTTATGAGGGGCTCAGGTCAACTGCAGTTCAACTCCAATGGACAGCGTGCTCATAAAATTGTTACCAATCAATAATGCGGAGGACCTGACGCTTGTACAACAAATTGATCTTAAATGGCAGTTTATTTTACTACTTTTAATTGGTGGCTTATGGCCTGCTTTGCATTTAGCTATGTTACAGCAGATGCAAGAAGGGGTTAATATATGTTGCTGAATCTTCTGAAATGGTGATATTGACTCGTTTATACTTGATATTACTAATATACCAAACACTTTTGTCCGTTTTCTTTCTTCCGACTGGGATGTAGATTGTAGATGTGATAATTGCATATTTATTTGAAATAGGGCTCTTGACTTTGATGGATTATGTTCACTGCTCAGATACCTTGATCTCTCCATCGTAAATATAAATACTTTGTACATATCCGTCTGAGAAATCGCGTTTCCACAACATTTGGTTTGATTTTAAGCCCCCTGCCAATGGTTCCAAAAATTATAATGTTGAGTACATGCATCGATGATATTTGAATGATTTTATTGAAAGCCTGTACTAAATCAGGTTTTACTGGTTCTTTGTTTTATTTTGCCACCGGAATCATGTTGGCCACTTCCAATGTAATTTTGGTAAATCTTAGCTAAGAGCTGAATATCCAAACTCAGTCATAACTCAGTATTGTTAATTCTACATCTTGCCATCGTTCCCAATGCTTGCGAGTAATTCAATCAAAATAATAAACGTAAAGATTTCACGTTTGCTTAAACCAGCGTATGATTTACTGTTATAGTTCGACTTACTTGCTTCGTCCAGAGCTTTTATTTTAGACCACTCTTCGATCACAATTTGTATACATTTAGCCGAGAGGCCAAACAAACACACAGTGAAAAGTTCGACGCAGAACTTTTCGAACGAAGCTTTTCAGCCGTAAAAGCGTTTATGACCGAAAGCTTCACTCGAAGGGCACATGCGGGGGTGTACAGTTCATGTATGGAGTGAATAAAGACCACGGTAAATGTCGAGTGACGACTATAAATAGAAAGGACTGCATTGTAGCGACACCCCCTGACGTATATACATGTAATGACACTGACCGCCAATACGGCCCACACACAGTTGAAGTTCATCAAACTATCACAACCTTCGGTGACTCAAGTATTTGATTCTTCCTCGGGCGTCCCCGAATTCTTCTACCGTTAACTTACATTACATTATATTCTCCTTAAACTCATTTCTTTGTGAGATCTATATGCCAAAACCACATAAGCGGCCTTGTCTTAACCTTAATCATTACGCTTACTTCGACCTTTCATTATTTCCGGATTTCTTCGTTTTAAACACGGTCTATCTATATTTTCTTTCCTTCCTCTGCCAGATCCATGCCTCAGTGCCCTAAATCAAGGCAATGCAAGTTCATCATTATTTATCAATAAACAACAAAATATATATGAGACTGGCGAATAATTTTAGATTCTAATGGGCACTTAAATGCTTTTATTGAAAACCGTTTTATATAAATGTCTAGGTCTAGACACTGACATATAAGATGGTCGCGGACCGTGCTCAAACATAATTTTTTAAATGAGGGATATTTTTTATTTCCTGACGAGTTTATCCCTAAAAATAATAAAATAATAGCACTGCGGTCAAATTTTACATGAAAACTCGAATAATTATGCCTTGGTGCAAAATAAAAAATGCGGAACGAAATTCAAACAATCGAATTGCCTGAAAGATGAATGCAGAATTTATGTAGAGGGAGTAGTCGCGTTTCATTCAGACATGTTGTGTTTTTTGTTACTCTGCATGATTATTTTTATATCACGGGATCAATCTCTTTGAAATGTTGGTTTCGTTATAGCTTTATAATTTGATTACGAAATTTGGTTTTGCATAGTTGCAACAGTGGTAAAATGACAAAGTTTGCAAGTGAATTCGGGTGGAGGATTTTAGAAAGACTAAGATAAGACCCAGTTCACATTTGTTTATAAATATTAGTTGATGGCGTAGATGGTTTATGTTAGCATAATATTCCAGAGCAATCTCATAACATAAACAATACAACACAGCACGTTTTTGAAATGTTTTTCTTTATTGTTAGTTTCGTTTTTTTTGGATTGGTTTATTTATGACTCTGCTCAAATGCTAATTTTATTTTTAAATTTTTATAAATTGTTTTTGTTTATTTATAGCTTGTTGAGGTCCAATCTCAAGTGTGTTATTCGGGTAACATGGTCTCATTTCCGAGATGTGCCGAAGGTAACCGAAGGTAGATGTGCAGAGTCATTATAATCCTAGAGCTCTGCAGACAAAACCTAGCTTCCAGTTAGAAAGAACGTTAGTCCCCTGAAATAATCACGACTATAAATTACCATACGTCAATATGCTGTGATTCAAATAACTTAAGTCTTTCAATAAGCATTCTTTATTATTCTGGAGAATTCTGGCCCCAGTACTACATACAACGAGTGCCTCTGAAGACGTCATAAGATACATTACAATACATAATACGTCGCTTTAGTTCTTAATTGTCCAAACGACCATTTTAATTTTTGTTCAATATCCACTTTTAAATTAAAAATAGTATAAAAAATGATAGTTAATCACTTAACTAAGAATTATTTAAGCTAATGAGATCTTGACCTTTACGGAAATAGCTTTGTACTAAACACCTATCATAATGTTTCATTGAAATAATGAAAGAAAACCTTCTCCTCCTGTAAAATTTTCTAATGGTCGTTTGGACAATTAAGAACTAAGGCTAAGAATAGCAAAAGTTGAAATTGGAATGATAAAGGAAAGTACGTTGATTTGAGAATGAGTTATGCACTTGGAACCACGAATATTATTCTTTGTATACAATGGTTACATAAAAGTCTATCGATTTTGTACTGTGCCAAAAGTACTCGATAATTTTACCAGTTACGATGCCATTTAATTTGCATTGCAGTAAGATACGTTGTAGAACTTTTGAGATGATGACGTCAAAACGCCCAGTTCATGAACATGGCTAACAATACTTCGCATTCCGTAATAATTGTTTGGAGAAATCATTCGGCGTTTACGAACGCACTTAACACAAGCATAATGAGCGTCCCTGATTGTAATATTGTCTGCATACAAAAGAAAGATTTGGAACACAGACATATTATTATATGGAGAACAGGTGATTTAAACAATCTATAGCCAATTTAAAAGACATATCCGTGATTCACGCTCTTACTGCGAAACTCCAGGGGGGTGATTATTTACGAGTTTTTTTTAAAAATCTGATTAAAAGAAGTTGTTCTAGAAAAAATATGTTATTTTAGCTACCTTCTAACACCCCTTTGACAAAGAGTTCAATAAAGATGTAGGTGAACATTTTATTTTTATTTATTCTTCATACTCGGGTTCATGGAGTAAGGTTTGTTCGGGTCTTGGCGGTGGATGCGTCTGCCCACCAGCTGTATGGCAGGCCGGATCGGGAAAATGGTTGAGGGAATCCCTTTATTTTTCGGAACATCGCCTTGCACCGCAGTGGGAGGGATGGATTCATACGTCCGTCACTCCTGAACATACTGACCCCCAGATTCCTACCCACCCCTGACACCCCTTTCCTTCTCAGAATTTTCTCTCCTTCCTTTCCTAAAAATACCCTCCACACAGCATCCCCAAAGGTGACATAGACCTTGAGAGAAATTATTTTCCTCAGAGCCTCCTGTGTGGAGCTAACGTAAAAAAAAATATTTTTAATAATAATTTTTGGATGATTTTTATAGCGTCATTTTCGTGAGAAAATCATCTCAAAATCAATTTCATGATAAACACCTGCTAAACGTGCAGAGAAGTTTGTCAAAGGTCGATTTCGCAATAACAATTATAAAATAACACCAAAGCACAAATATAACGAGAAACCACAATACAGAAAATAGACACAGGCAGAGATATAACACAGGTTAGTTAGTACGTACACACACTCAAATTATATAACACACATAAAATCAATGGATAGGCATTAATTTGTAGGTGTTTAGTGACAATATACATATAAAACATCTTGACCTATTAACCATTATTCAGCATTTTTGGAGATCATTGGTGCATTATGATTTTTTTTTATGTGAATTATTGGCATCTGTAATAAATAAATGGAAAAATGTATTGCTTCAGGACTTTTTCGTTAGATAATCACGAAAAAGTCCTGAAAGTTTCGCGGTGTGCGCGGGAAACATGTGCACTGAGAAAAGAAAACACAGTCACTTTGAAATCAATTGCTACCAGTATTGGTGTAATACACATAATATGCATAGGATTAGGGACATGTATTTGAGAGTACAGAAATAACAATCTGTTTATTTTAGCTTCGGGTTCCTGGTATTTTGACTTGCGTAGATCGATCGGGCAGTTCATTTTGGTATCGAAACACAATTTTCAAACAGCAATAATTGCTCTACACAAATATTTTGGCTTCAGAAGTTTCTCCCATAACCTTGGATCTTGGAAGAGGTGGAAATGAATTTCATTTTACAGAAAACAATCGTTTGAACTCTTGAACAACAATTAATATAGACCGTTAGGTATGTTCACGATAAAAAACTTTACGATTTTCTGGTCGAACGATGTTTGAACGAAAAATAAACAAAACTCTTGATTTACTCATAGAAAATTCTTAGAAATACGCTATTTAGAAAGATAGGTTATAGAGGAAAAAACCGCTTTCCGCTGCTTTCCCAATGTGCGGATACTGTCAAAAATTTCATGCATTTTAATGAATGCCTGTAATTAATCACTTTAAAATGTTTGTTTTGTTTCAGGACTGGAAAATGGTGTGCTGAAGGATAGATGAGGATATTTGGTTGGATTTGGTGGCAAAATAAACAATTTGCAAAAATGGCTGTCTCAAATAATCTCATTCTCCTTGCCGTGGCAGTTATATACTGCAGCTTGCCGGCTTTCTCATCGCCCACCGCCAGAGAAATTATTTTAGGTAAGTTATTCTAAAATGCTTGGAAAGGTCAATTTATTTTAAGGTGCCTGATAATATCCCGAAAGTTGAAATCCCAAGCGAAATTTCGAATAACGGAGCTCCCAAGAGCCAAAATCCCAATTGCTTTGGTAAAGGGTTAAATAAAACATCCAATCTAATCTCAATCGATTTCAGAAAATGAATTAATTTATTTTGAGTGACATTTGGCTTCCTGCCTTCGTTAATTCTCTAATTGGGTATAAAAATTAAAAGTGGTTAGGTTAGGTACTTTTAAAGTAAGGTAAATTTAATGGAATGTTTTCAATCGGGCAGTTTTCAGCATCTTCGTAATTGCTTTCTTTTTATCAAATCCGGGATTTCGGCTATCGGTTAGTTAGGCTCATGTCCCAAACCCATTTTAAATCCAAACGCTGATGGTTAGTGAACAAGAATTTATTTATCTACTTTAATAAATTTTGGCTTTTAATACAATCTATCTGCGTTAATCTGTGCTTTTTCTATCGACAGAGTTTTATAATGTGCTCTAATGGATCAATGCTTTTGAAGATTTCACCTGCTGCAACAAGAACTTCCTCACCTTTTTGCTATTGCCAAACTCTCTTGAGTTGATTTAAATCATCTCAATCTCTAACATATTATCAATAATGTCAATACATTATAAAATCATCGTCTTGAACATTATGCAGAATTTTCCATAAGTCAGATATTTGTTGGTACCTACCTTCCCTAAATTATTCCGTCAGTAAAAATCTATAATTGATTCTACATATTTAGGTTAAAATATTGGTGCGTCAACAAAAACAGCATTCAAGATAATCCGTTGGTTAAAAACCGTCAAAGAGTTCACAGCACCTCACAGTAGTACGTCTCTCTCTCCACTCAATCCCTTCATACATCTACGGCTATCAAGATATCATAACGTCTCAATTCGATTCGCCTCAAAAGTTCCCCGTGACTTTAGCCACGGGTGACATCCCTTTTCACCATAATCCTTAACATGTCCTCCGTCAATTAAAAGAAAAAGCGCATAAATCAGAGACAGCCGGTGTCGTGTCCTTATGTTTAGCTTTGGGTGTTATGATTTGTCTTATTTTTACCGCGTACAACTTACTAATAATTGCGGTCTGGGTTATTTTGGGGGACAAATAATACACCCCGACTGTTGTCTGCGAGTTAAATGTCATATTCCTCGGATCGTACATCCGTCATAGCGCGACGTGGTGTGTCAGATGGGGAGACGACCTCTGAAGAATAAATTGCCGTAGCGAAGATTTAATTTCCTTAAAATAATGAAACAGTGAAAAAATATTACGTCGCTATTTTCCACAAAAAAAAAAAAACAAAATATGTTTTTGTCATAATATTTTAAGTTTTCAAACAGTTATTTCGTGGTGGGATGAGAGAGTGACCTTTGGTTGGGTTAAACATGTAGAGCTGATATATATGGAGATAGGAGTATCAGAAAAATATTTGTATATAAATATACCTACTTATATGTAAATATTATGTATATATATATATATTTCTACTTTAATACACAGATGATATCGTCAAGAGATGGAATGACGATATGTTGCAGGTAGCTTCTATTTGCACTGCGTTCTCTTCCAGCGAAAGGGCTAGTTAGATACTTCGTTATTTTGTTAATAATTAATTGAGGAGATAAGCATTTAGATACATTAATTAAACTCCGAAACAAACAACATAAACATCTGGGCTCTGGTCCTCCCTCGAGTCCCTGCCTCTAATACCGGGAATTTGTCAAAATCATGTCTGAGGAGATGGTGACATCTGTCGGAAGGATCTGGAAGTTTCATCCATCAAACTGAGGTGAATGGTACGCAGGAATCGTCAGATGTGACGGTCGGATGAATTTGATGTGAGTGAGACATAAAGAACTGTCGTGATAAGATCACATAGCCGATAAATATTGTGGAAGCTGCGAAAGATTTATTACAAAATGTGAATCTAATCTAGTAACTACCATTCACAATATAAATGTTGTCCATTATTTCTTCTTTCGAATGAAACATTGAGTAACTATCTCTTGGACTCCTGTATCAATCATGTTGTGCTCCACAGGTATTTAGAAAGCATGGTAGGAATTTTAAATTTCAGAAAAATGGTTAGTATTCGAACTTGCATCATTCTCCTTTTGCTTCTTGAATGCAATCAAGAATTTGCCTAGAATGGATGCTGATTTTGACACCGTATCTTCACCAGAGTTAAATAAATAAGTACAGTTATTAATAATGAAATTTCCTTTTGAGATGCAAAATGCCAAAAGTTTTAGGTAAATTGTAGAAACTAGATAAAATGTGTACCAAAGATAAGAAACTTATGCGAAATCTGCGGGAGGCCTACTGAGTCCATAGTGGAGTGGACTAAGACGTCTAAAGAGGGTTTATTAAAACATGAAATGTGATCTTTCACAAAAACAGCATTTTGGCTAACGATGGAATAACCGCAGAATAAAAAGTTATTGTAAAGCTAATGCTAAAACAACACCAACTGTGCCAAAATTTATTAAATGATGGATAGAACGAGACTTTAAAAAATCGATTAAACCACAATCCGAGATTTTTATACATTTTTAAATATTTTCGTGATGGTTCAAAATTTGATAACAAATATTTTAATGAACCGATCGCAATTCGCAAACCTGATGCCAGAGCAACCGTTGAATACATTTGTCTGAGAAAATCGCAGTTTTGATCAGATCCTTAGATCTAGAAAGGTTGTTTCTCTACCCTGATATTTATTAATGTCTTGATTCGTGTTTCGGGATTCGCAAACCTGTTGCTAGAGCACTCATTGAAGAAGGCTTCTGCATTAACTGAGCAGATTACAGCTTGGTTCCGATCTTAAACATTGGGGGAGCTCTTAGATGCCGTTACAATTGGATAATGGGACGTGTAATGCGATGCAGAGACGAACAACAAGCTGCAATTACCATCGTTAGATACGTAGCGCACTTACTGATTACGGACCGTCTTCAGAGCGGCTGGGTGCCATCCGTTGGACAAAGTGATCAACCTTTCGGTGCCCATGTACTCGATAAGTCTTTTGATTTGGAAAGCATGTGCCAAAATGTGACTAATATTTATATTATTCATTCCGAGAGCGAGCAAATATCAAGCAATAGTTGAATATTACTACAAATTCCAGAAATATTGTTAAGGTTGCAATAAATTGGTTTCGTTTTCACTTTTGGCAGCATTTTTTTTTTTAATTGTTGGCTGGGAACTGCCTTGAGCGTTCTTAGCGTTCTTGCGCGAAATCCCTCTGGTTGTTGAAAGGGCTAGTGAGTTTTGGTTGATTTCAATGGATATCGTTATTAGTTTAATTGCATTTCTTTATCCTGTTTAAATTTTTTTGTGCCAATCATTGTATATTATATTTTTCTATTGTGTATATTTTATTGTTCTGTTCAATTTTGTACTATTTTGAAATATGGCACCAATTACATTGCACTACCCCTTCATACATTCTGGAATAAACAATTATTATAATCGGAGAAAATGATATTGCGTTAATATGACGGCCGGCCGTAGATCAGCCAGGTGTAGTCCAGCGGTAAGGCTCTTTACTCGCAATCCGAAGGTCGCGGGATCGAATCCCGTCGCGGCAAATAAATTTTATTAATTAATTTGTCTTACTTCACAATTTTTTCATTTAAAATACTATTTTATAGTTTATTTGCGGCACGTTCCAGAGGTAAATATATGATTTGTGGAAGATACTATCAGTATCGCCCCGGTGTAAGACCACCATTCAGAATTGAAACGTTGCTTGAAATGGCTTTAGCCGTGCTTAGTGACCAGATCTGAATAGCCAGGTACTTCCCCACCTTCTTCTTCCCTATCTCCCCCCCCCCCCCTGCAGCCTCACAATAAACCCCAATTGGAGGATGACATTGTCTCACTGGCTCCAGACGGGAGCAGTTGGAACTCTTGTATATAAAAAAAATATACACGTTTATTAGTGCAAAGCTCTCCCGATATAATTTTATTGGCAAAGCGTACATTTCTAAAAAGCACTGACTAACCACCACATAAAAAAAACCTCATACATTCTACAACAGACGAAAATTCAATGATATCGGTAATTTCTAAAAATATTTGTTTTGAGAACAAACATTTTTCCATTTTCTAACGAAATTACAAAAATATTACGAATCCACTGCTAAAATCTCACACTCCTTTATGATCTCTTGTCTCCCATATCCCATCCCGTGCCTAATGCACCTCGGTAGTTTAGTCTCTGTTCTCAGTACGGTATAAATCAGAGGCACATAAATCATCCAATTTGTTGTGATTTTCATCACTTGCCATCCTCTCATCTTCACTGGACCATCACTTCTGATCTATAGACTACTCGTACAATGTGCTACATATTATGGAGTGAAGCCACTCGTGTGAGAGTTATTCATCCTTTCATATCAACGCCAACATTCAGTAGCTTACACCATTTGGTTTTATTTTTTGAGTTATTAGATCGTTGTCGTTTTTCAAAATCAGTAATAATAGCACAACAGATTTTAATGTCTACCCACAATATATTAATACGAGATAGAAAAAGTCTAAAAATATTCAAACGGCAGGAAATATCAATCAGATTAATAAATTCCATTGTGTTTTAGTTGACGTAGACTTATCGAGTTAGACTTGGTCCAATGCAGATACTTTAGATTTATCTACTCAACACACACCATTTTCAGACTATTATTCGAAAAGAAAGTTCACAAACTGTTCAGCCATTAGTCTATGTTTTTACTGCTAAAACAATGATATTTAATATAAAATGGTTTCTTACTGGGATCTTTCTCCCAACGGTGGATAATATCTCCACAAAATTTTATTTTGGTGACATTTTTGGAAGATTTTTTTTATAGAATTCTATCATCATGTCATCACTTCACTTGGATAGGATTCTGACTTCACTTAAACTTATTCTGAGATGTGTCAAAGTTTGCAAAGACAATTTCTCATTTTCTATTTACCAATTTTCGGTTTTGAAGTTGAATGTTGTGTAAAGTATTTTAATTGAACATATTTTAAAGGGAAGTATTTAAATTGGACGTGTACTTACCCTTTTAGAACATATCTAAATATGCAAATAGAATCGTATGCAACCAGTTAGGGCATAATAATTCATTGCATAAGTAGGTTCTAATTACATTTCCCTAATACAATTCCAAGCTAGAGCCAAGTCCTATTTAAATATTTTTCATAAAAATGTGATAAACTACAGAACTTTAACTAAAATTGTTAAATAGATAACAAAAATTCGTCTTTGGAAACTTAAAAACCTTAGAAAATGGTAAGACGTAGTTATAACCCTTTCCAATTGAAGTCATGAACCATAATGCGCCTACTGTCAGATACAACCAAAATAGAGAGTGTAAGTGATGTTAGAATCTTGTAAAATTAATGATTATTGAAAGTGCTTGATGTTAGAACTTTGTCATACATATATCTACGATAATACAACACAGATGTTCTGAAAATCATTTTGGGTATAGAAATGAGGAAAAGAAATGCTTTGGCATTCAAAGGTCATTTATGAAAAAAATGTCCTTAAAAGAACCCTATCCAAATGAGTTGACAATGTGTTGACCAAATTTTCAGAAGGGTTTTCTGTACATTTATCCAACAAACTACGATTATGAGAATTGTTTACCAGTAGATTAACTGGGTTCTTGTAAAAATATCGCTGTTAAGGCAAATGTTTTAAAGCTAGTTTGCTTTGTTTAGGGTCATTACTCTTGAAACTGTTTGGCATTGTAAAGTGTCTTCTACTGGCCTGATGATTTATCAGATCGAGAAGCAGTCCTGCAAGAATAACAATTAGATGCGGAATATAATTGTCAACTTTATTGACCATTAATCGTGCTTCTGTGTGCATTTACAAACAGTTGCTTGCAACAGTCAAAGACGCAATGCAAATTGAAAACGAACAAGCGTTTTACGTTCAATTTTATGTTGTACTAATAATTTATCGACATCGCTGCGTGTCATATTTGTTTCTGAGTTTTTCTAAAATACTCCAATTAGCCATCGTAGTTACAGATAATCAGCGACAGCATAGACTCAATGAGTCGTATGTTCTGCTATTGCGATGCATCGGACACGGTGTCAACCCATTTTGAAAAGTCCGTCATACCAACAATAAAATTTATATGACACCAAGACTTTCAACACCCGCTGCTACATTTTTTTTTTCAAGTCAAGAGAGGTGAACCGCAACCTCCTGATTCCCGAAATGAACTCAAATGCAATCACCACCACATTATGTAGACCATCAAACATTGAAGTTAGAATAATGCGAAGAGACGATCTGTGAAACCGATTATTTAAGTTTTCTAGGAATCCCTGGCACGTATAATGCTTTATGTAGTTCTTGCGTTGCTAGGACATATTTCAAATAATAGCGAGAACTGGTATAATAAATCTTATATTACTATCTCATTTGTTTTATAGAAACCGTTCATTTTAGTATCCCGGAGTAATCTTTTACACGACAATTCATTGGCCCTCGTTCGTGGTAATGATATAAAAGTCTAGAAGCTTTTCGTCAGTCATTCGAAAAACTTAAGAATTATAATTTAAAAAACGGTTTTTTCATAAAAAAAAACTGCTTGATGAATTACTTATGCGTGATGCTGTTTCGCTTTCCGAAAGCATTATCAAACTGTCTTGACAGTTATTTTGATACCTACTGGCTATTCAGATCTGGTCACTAATCACCTAGCTGACATCTTTCTCAAAGTCTTTAAAATTAGTTATTAAATAAAAATAAAACTTTAAATTAAAATGGAGTCCATAAATTAAGCACAAAAACCATAAATATTTCCAAATTGACGACCGCGATAAACCAAAACAAGGATTGAAAGCTTTCAGTTCTTAAGTTTTAAGGCGTTCAAAATAAAACCCAACAATGAAAGACTATTGCACCATTTCATTTTACCTTTTTCAAATTTAAATGATTTTAATCGTCTAAAAACTAGTAAAATTTAATTTAAAATTTTAATTTGTTTCTGTCCTAATTTGCCCGATTCTTTGACATTTTTATTTCTTACCATCATTGGAAAAAATGCAGTCACTACTATAAAAATATTGAAGTTCCCTGATTTCGCCACGTGCAAGATTTGCTACCCTGGTTTTCCCCACCCAGAAACGCCTTTAACATGCGCTTATGGGTGCGAAAATGGACTCATATGGAAATAACTTTAGGCGTTTTTGGAATGGAGCACTGCTGTTGAAGATATAAAACCTTCTCCTACATTCAGTAAACAGGCAGTGAAATTTTGGAGACTGACATCTTAGATCTGTATAGCTACCAGAAGCATCCATTATGATATCTCCCATGTTTTACATTATTGCTTTGGCAACAACTCAGTCCTTCAATAAAGTTCAACAATCCTTTGTCGGTATATTTCTTTGATTCACAACACGACTCGATAAGTATCTGGGGTTTTTTGGACATTGGTACCACAGTTGGATTGATGTGTATTCAAAATTCCCTCAATGATACTTGGTGCTTTCCACTCCCAACAGTTGTAGCGCAGGTATCGTAGGGTGATAGCTTGGAACTGCGATGACACTAACCTTGCTCTCTCACTGAGTTTCTGTAGATTTATGTTTAATCGACATCAAATATTGTCTATTTTAACAGTATTATCTAAAATGTCCTGCTTCATCAACTATTGATGTACTTGTATCACACTTTGTAAATTTCATAATATTGTTAACTACCTATAAAATGTTGTTCTCAGGTGTAACCCTAACCACTTGTTTCGATTGTTTGCGCTGTATGATAGTTAGTCCTGCGTGAACGTGAAATATGGTTCAATTAAGTCAAATTTGCTTTGAACTTTGAACTAAGCGTCTTTTTCAAAATTGGAATTAGAATTCAGACACGCGATGAATAATATAAGAATCAAGAATTCAGACTATTCCCTGATTTCCACTGGTCTGCACTAGTAATATTACAAAGATTAAAATGTTGTTCTGAGAAGTAAATTGAAGATAAATTTTGGGTTGAAATGTATTCATTAATTCCCTAGGAACTAATATTTTGATCGCTCTCTGCAATGAAGGGCATAAATATAAAGATATCACTTGACACTTTTAGCGGTAGCAAAAAAACACTAATATTTACACAAGCTAAGTGGTAATGGAGAGGGCAGCTGATATTTGCCAAAACTACTTGAAAAGTAAATCCAGAACAGTCTGAAAAAAATATTTCTTTACTGAATTTAGTAAAAGGGCTTTTACCACACTTACTAACAAGCTACATTCGTGTTAAATTTTGAATGGTATTCATCACTGCCTGACACTTTAAGTTCTTGGTTACGTTATTGAATTATTTATTATTGAATATTATTGAATATTTTGAAGATAAATGTAAACCATAAAATAATAAGAGTAGGTCGTCTATTTTCCAAATGCATTCATCGAAAGGCGTTATTTGGTACACTGGCCATGCTAGATGTAAAAGTTTTCAGTTTATAAAATGCAAACATTCATGAGCGTAAACAGGCTTTCGCGATTTAAAATCATGTCTAAATATTTTCACAAAATCTCACCTGAGCAGTTTGACTAAAATAGCATTTTAGTGTAGACTTTGCAAATTTTTTTATAATGTTGGCCTCTTACGCAGTTGAAGACTGATGATCAAAAGATCTCGCTTCAGACTCTGGTTTATATCAGAAATCCAGACTAATTTAAGATCAAACCGGCTGAAACCAAAAGCTTGCTAAAGCACGGGCTAAAGCAAAATTATAATTTCTTATCAATTTTACGGGCACTCTATAAAAAGGTGTCAAACAATTATGTTTCTTACTGACAGATTAAGTACGATTGGTTTATACCTTTTCACAAGATTCATGAATTTGGTTAGATCAAGATGAATAATCAAATGAACGTTGGTGGGTGTCACCTTTTTGGTCTCTCTGAGACAATACTCGGTAAGTGCTACAATTTAGATTACAAATGGATGAAGCCAATCTCCACTTGCAATGGGCAGATGTAACATTTTCTCAGTACTGATGCACGAAGCAAAATTGTGGAATACGAGAAAGGCAGGATTGAAGAAGGCTTTGAACTCTGAATGAATAAATGCATTCTGAGAAATCTCTGGATAACCCGAGTACCCAACCAAATTACGTATAGTATATATATATTATATCGTGACAAAAATGCCCGATAAATTCAACACCAACCAAACAGAGAATATTGAATACTAAATGTAAAAAGTAGTGATGTGAAGAAATAAAAAAAGAAACACAAAGAGTTGAGGAAGTCTACCAGAAAAAGGTAGGAGTGAAAACATTTTATAGGGGCAACTACGATTCTCCAATCAAACCCAAATAAAGTTATTAGGATATCAAACAGAAGAACTTTAAAACCAACTTCAAAATAATGTTCCTTGTTTTTGCATCCAGTTCTGATGTTCTAGAGTAATCGTTGTTGGTTTCGTTTTTCTTACGTCCATGTTATTTTCAGACGATCATTTGTAAATTCCTTGGTTTTCATAACTCATTTTTATTGTTTTAGGTCAACAATAGTTTCCATTCATTTGGCAGCCTGTAAGTAACCAGATGTTTTTAAGAGTTCAGAGATTTAAAGTTTACGACATATTTTGACAAAAGAATCGTAGAAACTAAGATATATTATTCCGTAGGTGCTCAGTTTTATAAAAAATGAGAAGCAGCCATAAAAAAATATGAAATATGTTCTACGAAGTAATAATTAAGTTGGATATTTCGTAATTTTAAACTGGACCTCTTATATACTGATCAGTTGACATATTTTATTGTTTCATAGTCCAAGTTATTAGTTATTAGTCTCCCAGTCTTATTATTTAAAAAAAAATTAAAACCGTATGGTAAAAAAATACATTACTGTTAATATCAATGTCTAAACTGACGGGAGGCAGTAGAACTATTCAAATAGCGGAATGTTGTGAGGCTGAAGAAAGTGAGAGAGGTAAAGAATAAAGTGAAAATAATTATTGAAAACGTTCTTGGTCATTCCGATCTGGCTATTAAACCAAAACATTAAACTCCGCTAATGCCATTTTAAGAGGAACGTACGCGCGGCCCATTTCGGCCCGTTTCATACAAATCTTAATTCTGGATTTGAGATCAAAATACCCAATTAAACTGAAAAATTATTTTTGTAATCAAAAGGTGTATTAAAAAACTAATATGGATGTGAGCTACTTTATTTATTTTTGCTTTAAACTATGAGATTTAGGCCATTAGAGATTTTAGTGTTTCATGATTTTAGAGGCAACTTGGGAAATTATTTGTGAGCGAATGAAAAACAAAAAAAAAATTACTATACGTATTTATTTTAAAAACGCAATGAAAAATAAAATAAAAAACCTTTAAAACTGCATTTTTTGGGTAGTTATTTAAATATGAACGACAATTTTTTGTTCTGCCATAAATAGGTAATTTGTATTTTAACTTTACCCCCATCAAAATGAGTTTTTTTATTAATTTTTATTTTTTATTTTATATTCAATCATGTTTATATGATAAATACAGTAAAATAATTTTTTTATTGTTTTTCATTTACTCACAAATAATTGCCCAAATTGCCTCTAAAATCATGTAACTTTAAAATCTTTATTGGCCTATATCTTATAATTTGAAGCAAAAATAAATAACGTAGCTAACATCTGTACTAGATATTTGATATACCTTTTTATTACAAAAATAATTTTTCAGTTTGATTGGGTACTATGATCTCATATCCAGAATTTAGATTTGTATGAAACGGGCCGAAATGGGCCGCGCATACGTTCTTCTTAAGCAATGCAACGTATCGATTTTGAATGGTGTCAATGGTGATATTTCACCAGGGCATAAGTTTTTATTTTTACTTGGTTTGAGCATCAAAATCGTATTAGGTACCTACCTAATTAATTAAAATCTCCCTCTGACTTTCAGAACGTCTTTATAAATACTTGGACCGTGTTAGTAATCTTTAGCGCATTTCCTCACGATTTTTCCCCCGAATCGCATCTGTTCCGTCTTATTGACCCCAAATGTCGACGGCTTGACATTTTAAAACCACGGAATTAAAATAAATCTCAACTCCAGGAATACGAATCAACCGGCAAGCAGGTAGGAACTTCATCAATAAAGCTTTTCTATCATTTCGATTTAGTTCGTGTGGGAAGTGAAGAAAAGGATTTTTGATTAGGTGTCTGTAAATCCGAGGAGATCTCTTGATTGAGAAAATTAGCTCAAGTAGTGATTTATTTGTGTCAAATTAAATTTTATTAAAACATTTATTAATAGTATGGTTTCGGGGCTCCGACACGTAAAAATTATTGAAAAATACTGGTTTTTGTGTAGTTTTAAAAAAAGTTAGTCGTTTGTGTCTTGGTGTCTTTGATTGTCATAGTTCAGGGTGAAGTCTGACACGTCTTTTGTTCGTAGCCCTTTGAAGTTCAAAATCATTTGAAGTCAAAGATACTCTTGGGCTAGCTAGGTTCTATTTCTGAACTCTGTAAACTGAAAACATTATCTTTTTTTAAGAATTTGTTGGGAATCAGTCGATAATTACCTCCACGGATTCCTTTCCTGTAGGAGTACTTTTACAGTTTTTCTGACAGTTAACATGGTTTTACGAACAAAATTTGTATATTATGCATTATTCGAAAATTATTTTTGGGAGTTAATGCTCGAAGTTTTTGGTGATTTGATTTAGGTACAAGAAAGTACTCTAAAACGCCCCTTATTTAAATGCTATGGATACCTATGACAGGTGCTCTAGATTTATGAAATTGTGACCTATCTAATGCAGAAGTCAAAATATTGTTTTAACTTTTTGTATGCCAAGAAATTGATAAACAATTTTCACTCCAGAGCAATTTATAAATTTGACATACACATTTCTAGCATTAAGCCCCAGATTTTATCTTTTTCATTCATCCATCAATTCCGTTCATCCCTTACATTTTGTATGTATAATAGACCGCAGTACCTGCAAATAAAATATTCCTAGCTATTTTCCACATTTTGACGTATCGTTTTTTTTATCTATTTGCATTCCTGTGTATATTTTTAAGTAATTTTAAATACAATTTGTGAGACGTTCTTTAGGATTTGTACTTGACAAAAAGCGCTTTGAATTGTGTACAAGGCCGCAAATGTAATGTTTACAATCGTATTTAAAACAAATCACATAACTCTGCGATTTCTTTTGGCAATATAACGTACTTGAATTGAATTTAAATCAATCCCATTCCATTAACACACAAACAGACACTTACATACGTTACCTACTTTGGTGAATATAAATTGCATAAGTTGGGTTCGAGGTGTCGTTCAACGTCAGCCTGAAGTGGCCGCATTGCGTAGTTAGTAGCAGCGGTTACTTTCGGCAATGCGGCTAAATTGAAGTGTTGATTTTGCAACCAAATTGATGATCCTTCGAGCCATTGTTACGCCAATAAACGCATAAACCTAAACGAAGCAACACAGGAGCGAACTCTACAATAAAATTGGCAGGTGTTCAATTTTGGAAAAGGTTATTTTTGTTAATTTTCTCCGTGATTACTAATAAATACGTTGTTGCTGCGTCAGATATCAATGTGTTATGTTCTATGCTACAGGAAAACTATTTGTATCTAGCGCACACGCGTGAAAGATAAAGGGATATTATAATTATTTAAAATTTGTGAAGTTGAAAGTATTCATAAAAAATTGCCCCAGAGGAGGATTAGTAAGAATAGTAATGGAGCAAGTGGATGAGTTTGTGTATTTGGGAAGTATGTTTACGAGAGATGGGAAGACTGATAGAGATATCGAAAAAAGGGTAAATGCCTGTAACTCCATTAATGGAGGACTGAATGTCGTAGGCGCCACTAAAACAACTGTCAAAAGAAGCGAAACTAGCCGTCCATAAGGATGGGCGTACGCTGAGACATCGGTCGCGCAGCATGTTCAGCGCAAGATAGTTTTGGTTTTTGTGCGACATACGCTGAGACGTGCATGTTTCTCATACATTCCACAACTGCGCTGAACATGCTGCGCGACCGATGTCTCAGCGTACGCCCATCCTAATGGAGGTAAGGTACCTACCCTGGTGTATGGCAGTGAGGCATGGAACTGGCAGAGAAAGGATGAAAGTAGACTGCATGCTGTAGAAATGAGATCAGAAGAAAAAGAAAAAGACAGAACGTAAACTCTTTATGCACCTCTGCTGAGAAATTGCATGATTGACAAAATGCAAGCCAGTCAGTAAGTATGCTTTTAACCAGAAGCAAAACAAAACTTCCAACATTTTTTTCGGAAACGGCTTTGCTAGATAGATAGGAAAAAATTTAAATATTAAATGTTTAGTTACGAAATAGTATTAGTCCATTGGGAAATTGCCAGTTCATATCTGTAACCACCACGGGGACAAAAGAGCCCAGCTCGCCGCAAGCTGATTGGTAATGTCACAATCGCTCCTCGCACACTAGACAGAATAGACTCGTGTTTTGGCTGATTGATACAAATTGAGCTGGCCAACAGATTTCTTTACATGCTCCCCTAACGACCAGCCATTAGCAATTTGGGTAGAATGGAGTGGAGACTTGTGTTCTTGATTCTTGTTTCTTGGTAGTGCATTATTTATGACACCCGTTAGCGGTATATATTTGGTTAACATATAAAATATGCACTATCTGTATCTCATTCTTAACTTAGGTGAATTGGTAGCATCGGTAGGATGACAGTTCATCCCACAAATCTGAACATTTTACAGCTAAATTCACAAAACTGTACCTATTTCAGACAAATTTGCATTCCGATCAATATATTTTTATATTTTTTTTGCGACAGAAAATTAACAGTAGCATGATATAAACCGATCCGCATGCAAACTACTGCCATTGTCTTGTAAATCTCCCCATTAAAACATAAAAAATAAACAACCGATGCATAATCGTTTTGGGCTGCATTATTTCAATTGGCCGTTGATTTAAATTAAATTACTATTGACTCGCATTAAGCCAATTGACGTTTATTAAATCTTGTCAAACTGACTAAGCAATAACAATGAAGGTAGTCTGAACGAAGACTGAAACTAATGATTCTATGCAAGAATATTTGCCCTTGTTGACATTGAATTGTGGACATTCGTTCATAGGTTTATCGGAATACTTTATGTGAAATATCACCACAAAAATGCTGTAGAAATACAACAAATAATAAAAATATAGAAAAATAACAAAGCTACTAGTATAATCATTACTAGATTGTCGGACGACTGTACCAACTTATGATATTATTAATAATAGCAACCTTAATAATACCTACAATCAATTATGTACATGAAACTATCTACCAGAGGCACAGAAATACATACGTGATAGGTTGCAAAATACAATGTCTCTTGAAATTGGCTTATTCTTCACGCGGTGCTATGTTTTTAGTAAGCAATACATTTATACGTCAATATATTATCTTGGTACACCAAGTAAATAATAATAGATATCTGCACGGGTAGAGTAGGTACGTGGGGGTCCGAGGTGTTGTTGAGGTCAGGAGAAACCCATACTTCAGATCCCACTACCGAATCTTTTCAATTGTTTGATCGAGCAGACGCGTGCTTCTTGCACGACCGACTTAGCACTCACAAACTTGTGTTTTCATAACAGAACACGTATCATTTTCCTAGCGATAGTGGAAAAGCCGTAACATTTAAACCAACGTATCGAAACGCGAACAATGTACATAATTTTAATAATAAATGAATCAATAAATATTTTATCTCACGAAGCTTCCGTATTATGGATTGGCTAACTAACCACCACACCGTTTCACTGCATGGGAAAGCAAAGAGATTGAACTGCCAAACATCTGGATCTTGGCACACACTTCTACATTCACATTCACACATATTATGTCATGCATACTTTTCTGTTATCTTTCTGACTCTTGACATGGCCCGTCTCAAGTATTTGATTCCCAAACCATCTAGATGCCCAAACCATCTAAGCGCCCCTTTCTTCTATCTCATTACTCTTACATCATCCTTGCATTCTTTCCGAATCTCCACATTTTTAGTGCGGGTCCATAAATGGTTAAGAAGGATTTAATTTATACAGCATTCAGTCAAAGACACATTTGCATGGAATGTTGGCCATGACAGAGGTGTGGAGTTCCATCCTCTCAACATAATCTCTTGGAGAGCATATAAAAGACGTTTTGTGTAGATAGATAAGCGAGAACTATTGTGATAGTTAATTGCAATACTCTCGACTGACAAAAGGTGGCAAAAATGTCAGCATCGTTTAGTATTACTAATTAAAATAATTATGATCCTCCTAACCTATTATATGGCCTCCAAAGAGGATGGGATATTATTTATTATTGTTATTTTAAAGTGCATTTGATTCTTTGAAAAGTGCATTCCTTGACCTTCCATTCATTTAACCTTGACATTAACACTTTGCACTCCTATTGGATTCACTAATGACCAGTAGTCTACTCTGGGGTTGAAAAAAATAAGCATGATTTCCTTAAAAGATAAAAAAAATAAATTATTTTACTCATTCTTTTTAGACAACCTGTTTCTTCTATGGGGTGACCATTGCAGCGCGATAACATATTAGAACGACATTATTTGAAAAAAGTCACTAAACACAATTATTTAAAATCAAGATAATTACTGAACCATTTAAATTATGAGGAATTTTTTTCTTGAAAATTTTAAGGTACTTATATTGTAAAAGAAGTGTCTTTTTTGTTCGAAACATATGAAATATATTTGTAAGAAATGTTTTCGTGACCACTCTATTGCGAGTCCGGCTGTTTGGGTCTAAGGTTGTAAATCAATGGTTTACTAGCTCTTTGTATTCCGGGAATATCTATCCTCCAAAGAATTCATTGGCTCTAGTTTTGGGTTATTACATGTTACTTACTTGAAAATGGCGCCGAAAACAAAAGATGGATCGTCCCAGGAGGCGGAGCAGGTATGCGGAAGAATCTTAACAGATACACGGTGTTTTTGAAGAAACAAGTATAAACACTTTTACGCAAATTTGAAAAAATAATTAATATTTATGTAACTTAACACTATAAATGTATATTGTCATTTTAAAATTAATCATTTATAAATTTTTAAGGTAAGATATTTCATAACACACTCCAACGCACATTGCAGGTTAATTGTCACAAATTTTACGAAAATACTTTTTTCATTGTTTTTTATCCGAACACACTATACACTCATGACATTTTTTTTCATTTTGAGGCATTAGTATGTGTAATTTTCCACCCAACCTTTGTTCTGGATCGAGACGGTGTCTGTTTTTTGTGCAATTTAATCCTCCTCTGTGATTTCCGACTAATTGAATGATAAGTTTGTCAACAAATTCAAGATGTGTCATAGCTTTTAGTTTCATTTGATTTTGTTTTTCCTTGTATAAATAAATGTATAAGTTAACAACGGAATCTTCGAGACTTTTCCTCAAAAATGGGTAGGCTGCAGTATACTAGTCTGCAGTATACCAGTCTGCAGTATACCAGTCTGCAGTATACCAGTCTGCAGTATCCACGCCTCTCATATATTTGGTATAATTTATTATCATATTCGGTTTCATTATGGTTTCTTCTTCGCCACCTCTCATTTCTTACAGTTTTATAATCATTTGAATAATGATTGGTATATAATTTAACTATTCTCTTGTCCTTCCAAGCAAGAAGCAATTCATTGTTTTTGACACATGTAATTGTTTCACCTGACTTTGAATTAAATTTTTGGTTGAAAATTATCACTTAAAATTTCCTTTCACTTTCAGAAAAATAGCTCACCTTCTTTTACTTGGGTCGCACTTCGATATCACATCCACTATCTGAGTTGTTATCATTTAACATAGAATTATTCACAATGGGTCAACATTATCAAATATCAAAAGTTCATCATCACAGATAGGTTAGAAGTCTTCAATGTTTTCAAAAGCATTATTCAAGGAAGACTCAATATTATTTACACTTTGATTTATTCTTTCACTTTGTTCGTTAATATTACTAAACACATCGTTTTCATTACTTTCTTCGAAATATTTATTAAATCGGTCCATGGCGATAGAAAAGAATATTGAACATATTCAATTGTTATTTTAGTTTCGAAACGTTCACAGGATAATGGTCACCACAGTGGGAGGAGCTCCGCCGCGAACAATGTACCGATACAGACTGACCAGATAAAACGGCACACTGAAAAATACAAAGTAGGTCAAAAATGACAAAAATTCTAAGAAACAATATATACGCTAATCCTTTAATGTATTTTGATTATTAATACATTGTAGGGAATATTTGATCCTTTATGTACACCACTGTGAAATAAAATTCACAAAATGTTATCGGTAAATGGGGAAAACAGAGCTTCAAAGTTACCGCCCGGGAGAGCCACTATTTTGGCTATCGGAGCTAGCTACCAAATGTTCAAAAGCCAGAATATTGGCTTTCGGAGTGCAATACGTTAAGAATCTGCAAAATTAACAACACGCAAAAAATTGAGTCCTTGCAAAAATATTCCCACAGGATAAGACGAATCGGCTTTTGTTTTATTATTTTTAAATAACGAGAAATATAAATCTCAGTCTCAAAGTCATAAATAAGATTTTGTCACATATGGCTTATGGCCGAAGACGATCGATCCAAGAAAGAAAGAAAAAAAAAGGCAGAAAAAAATCTTGAAACAAAACTTTGGGTTCCATAAATTAACGAGATTTTTTAAATTGAAAAGGACAGTGGGGTGGACAAACTCGATTTTGAAAACCAAGAACACATGGCGTTAGGCCTGTCTTGGGTATATTTTGGGTCGGTAATGACAAGCGGGTGTTTTGAAAATAATCCGTTGGGAATTTCGTTTTTAACTCAGTTTTAAAACGCTGCGGTAACACGAAGAAACATCTGAAATTATTTGGCAAATCTTCAACGGAAATGAAGATTCAACACAATTATTATTTTGCTTATTCCGGAACCCGTGCATGGCGGAATGATCATGTCTGGCGATGTATTTTTAAGATTTGTGGTGTTGTCATTCTAAATGCCTTTCAGTTGTGTGTTGCGTGTGAATTTGAACATTATGTATTTAATGATTTTAAACTATGTCTGGGAAATCTACCGTCATTTTATAACCATTAAAAATGTTTCGCTATGTTTTTGTCAGGCATCTTAATGTTTGCAAAATTACTCATTGATTCCATTTTGTACACCATAACTTGTACCGTTGATAATAAATAATAATAAATTTTAATAACATAACTGTTATTATTTTGACAACATTATGCGAGTATTAATTCAACCCAATTTCCTCTTGATTTTATTTACCCCTACCCAATTTTAAATTAAATGATTTTTTTACGTTAACTCCACACAGGAGGCCCTGAGAAAAATTATTTCCCCCAGGGCCTATATAATCTTTGGGGATTCCGTGTAGATAGTCTTTTAAAGGAAAGGATGGAGAGGAAGTTCTAGAAAAGGGTTATGTTGAGGGGTGGGTAGGAATCTGGGGTTCAGTGAGTCCAGTTGTGATGGACGTATAAATCCGTCCCTACTAATGCGGTGCAAGGCGATGGGCCGAGAGAGTCCGGCTAGAGAGGTCAAAGGGTCTCCCTCAACCGGCCTCTCCCGATCCGTCCCGCCACTCATTTGGTGGACAGAATCATCCGCCGAAATGACCTGAATTGAAGTCTGTCCATTAACCCGGGTACCCCTGCTAAGTTACCAAATGTAGCGAACAACACTTGGGTTGGATACAAATGGTTCTGGAGGTGGTGGTACCTACACCGCCTTCCGAATTGTTTTAATATGATTTATTATTTTCGGTAAAAATTGATTTATTTAGAAAATCAGTTGTGGGAGACATTTACCGCTAAAATTAATTTGCCTTGTTGTCTATGGATGCTACAACCATTTTATCCCGTCAGTGTTCGCGTGATCGTGGTTCAAAGAAGTGGAGAAAAATTGTCATTGCGTTGGTGCACAGCCTTCTGTATACTCAATCCGTGGTGTTAGACTTGGCAACATTGCATTTTGTTTATGGTGTGAACCAATGTTATATTTGACAGATGAAGGACTATTATTGTATTTCATACATTTGTACTAGGATTTTTGAAAAGGAAACATGGGGTTAATGCTAGAAGTGCATGTAATGGCAGTTTTGGTAATTTGATTTAGATACTCTAAAACCTACCTCTTTTGAATGCTCTAAATACCCATAGTAGGTGCTCTAGATCTAGATGAACGAAATAGTGGCCTATCTAATGTAGGAGTCAAAATATTGATTCAGTATTTTTTGAGCCACAAAATGGATAAACAATCCCGGTCCTAGGGATTCGGGGCGATTCAGAGGCATTTATAGCAGCGTAGGCATTTCTAGCATTAGGCCCCACATATATTTTACACATTGAACATTAATATTTATTCATTGTAATGAGAAACAGTTGTTTTTTAAAACAGCAAAGTTATCAAATGGATCAGGTAAATAGTTTAGAATCTTTTACCTGCAATCATGATGCTAGATTTCAGCACCATTTCATTTAAATAAATACCAAAAAGATTTGTTAAAATTTAAAAATAAAGTTCGCTAATATAAAGTTAGTTCCACATTCATTAAAAAAACAGAACTTTACAGTTTTACAATAAGGGTGCTTTACAGTAAAAAGTATCAGCTCGGTAAGAAAACAAAGGTGATTATAAAGGTATGATGCATGTATTACTTATTAACAAAAAAATTAGTATATGTGCATACCTATTGTAAAACAAATACACTGTTTTAATTCACTATATTTAATTTAACTATCGACCAGTTTCAGAAGAACCCTTCCTTCCTTAGGACAAAATAAAAACTAACAATAATATACAATTTAAATTAATTAAAATAAACAAAATACAAGTTGAATATAAAAATAAGTCACGATTATATTTTCGAGTAAAGTCTGAACATAATCACACTATCTTTTGATCAAGATACACGTGTATTCTGTAAGGAAGGAATCTGAAAAAACAACATTATAGGTTATGCGTTGACACTTGAAACGTGTAAAAGGACATTGTACATGATATTAAATGTTATATTTACTGCAAAAAATGTGTATCAACGTTACCTTGATGTTTCATTCAGCAATGATTACAAACTGAGAACAGAATCGCAATATTTTCAATAAAAACCACCAAAGCAACGTAAATGTCGTATAGGAATGTGAACAAATGACTGAGAATTGTAAGACTTCCTGCAACGTTGCAAGATTTCCAACAGCATGGCTGGCATACAGAAGGCTGTGGTTGGTGACATTTCTTTGGATAAATTATATAATTCCTTATTCGAAAAAAACACGTGAAAAATTTGTTATTTAAGTACCGACCTCAAATTTTGTTTTTGATTTATTAAAGAAGAGAATATTTTTTTGGACACTGAATTGAACTATTTAACTGTTTTTGGAGGTCTATTGTTCACAGAACTACTAATTTTATGAGGGAAAATATCTTAATAAATTCTTCAAAATCGGGGTTTTGCTTTCCCCATTTTCCTCCACCAAAAATGGACCGATATTTTAGATTTCTTTTACCAACTGCATTAGAAGAAAATATTGTATGTCTTTAAGTTTTGCTTTTTTTTAAAACACATTGTCTAGTTTGTGTACTGAACGTCTATTTGTGGCGTTCAAATTACGCAATTTTAATGTCTTTTGGAGGGTCCCAACACCTATAAGAAGTAACTTATCAAAAAAGTAAAACCAACCCACACATTTGTGATCGAAATCAATATTGTATTAAAAAAATGTATTTGCACTAATGTCAATCCAGAGACATTGCGGAATACGTTTGATCAAACTCCGCACGGTTTCGGTATGGAAAATGTATAGATATTATTATTATTTTTAGGAACTTAAAAACATAAAGTATGGGACAAAATAATACAGACATCCTGTAAAGACAATAAATTATTGTTCAAAATAGCTATAAGGGGTCGTCCATTAATCACGTGAGGCTCGAAAGGGGGGGAGGGGTTCGGAAAAAAATCACGAAATATCACAAGGAGGGGGAGGGGGATATAATGAGATATCACGTGTATTTATTTTTCGTTGAACCCACGATTTCTAAATCAAACAGCGACGCGTGGCCAGGCAATGATTTCTCCGCGCGTTGCAACAACCGCTCGACTCACCAGTCTGTGATTGAAAAAAGTCTGTGATTTTGACGCCGAATACATGCGTAAATCGTTGCCGCGTATGTTTTGCCTTAAAACGATATTCTGAAAATTTCAAAATACTTTGTACTAAAAAAATACACGTGATTTTGGGTATGGGGGGGGGGGAGTAGTCTAAAACCTCACCGCATCACCAGGGGGAGGAGGGGGTTAAAAGTTGCTTAAAACATCACATAATGGACGACCCCTAAGAAGTGTTAAAAAAAATGTTATAAATTGAAAGAAATTCGGAATGCCGGGTCTTCATCAGTGAGCTTCCCCACACAGCACCAAACCATCAACTACCACTTGATTAATAACGGTTTACTATTATTTTTTAATGATTACATTCTATATAACATTTCTCACACTTCTCATTGCTGAGTTGACATTGATGTCTCGATACAAGTCAATTTTATTGCTGTCAGCGCTTGTTTACGATTCGATTTGTTTATAATCTTTAATTGTTATGTATTTATTCAAGTGCGGCCACCGGCGTGCCGCTGATAGGCCTATTGCAACCTCTCCCTCCTTCTCACAAATTACATATGTACCTGAAAGAGAGGTGACAATGTATCTGGGAGGGAGGACCATAGTAAGATTCATGCAGCGGCTAACAGCCTATGTATGAAGACGTCATGTCACCATATTCAATTGGATTATTTATATTTATACTTTATAACGTCCGACATGGTGTGCTGATGTGATTTATAAGTGGCATTGGCACAAGGACAGTCTTACAGATTACTGAGATTACAGACTAGTCACTAGTGAGGTCGTGCAAATCAATATTGTTGTTTATTTTAGTTTCTTAGACCTTCATCTGTGGCGAAAAGCATTGGGAAGTGCAATTCGCTCAATTAGACTAGTTTGGAAGTTTTAATTTAACCTCGTTCCACAGTGTGGGGTGAAACCACATGTGTGATATTATATACTCTTACATAGGAAGATACGTCAATATAATTTTTTTAGTAATCTCGACTGCCTGAAGCCAGTGGGACTCTGACAACCCCGACTGGGGATGTTGTGAGGATGAAAGTGATAGGGAGAGAAGGAGATATGAAAGAGGAAGGTTGGGAAGGCATCTATTCAGATCTAGTCACTAAACGTAGATAATACCATTTTAAGGCCCGGTGGTAAGCATTAAAAAGAAGAAGAAAGGGATATATGTAAATAACTTATATTTCAATATCTTTGGTAAATAATAATGTAATAGGGAGCGCGCTAAAGTTAAAAACAGCGAAAATATTGAAAATATTCAATAAAGCCCGAATTGTTTAAACTAGAGCAAAATTCTCTGAACAAATGTTTAAGTTTCTTTTAAAGATACACTTTGATTTTTTTCATTTACGTAACATGATAATTGACAGAACAATAAAGGTTTTTAATAATTTTCGGAGCATACTTTTCGATTTTATTTCTATCGAGGAAATTACACATAATTACCGTTTCGGCTCTACAAATGTGCAGATATTTATTATCTTAAAAAATAACATATATTTTTTAAGGAACTTAAAAACTGAAAGTTTTCAAGAGAAAAATGTTATAAATCGGTCGAAGTGATTCGCTGACTTAACGTTTCAATTATGAATTGGAGGTCTTTCGCCAGGACGATGATACTGAGATAAGTTACCTCTCTGTCAGTGTCATTATAATAACTGTTGGTGCTACAACTCTTGAGGAGTTCAGTTCCGTATGTCCAAGGATTCTGTAATGGCCACCAAATTTTCGAGACACGTTAGTTTAGGTCGCCCAAAACCCCTTCGCCCTGAGGGCTTTTAAAGAGAAGCCTTTTGTCTGCCATCTTCCATCCTTGCTACATGTTTTGTCAGAGGATCCGTGTCAGTTTTGTAAAACTGGTTAATAAAGACAGTTACTTTTTTATTATTCTACAACAGATTATTCATCCAATTATAGTACAATCTTCTCATTCTGACACTCTTAACACCTGGAAAGAAAATTATACAAAAAATATTTAAAAGGGAATCTTATTGCTATGTAAAAGGGAATTAAATACATTTCCTGTATCAGAAATTTAATTCAACAGCACCTATTCTCTTGTCATGCTGTGCTGTGCTAGAACATCTGTTCTGGCATCTTGAACAAGTTGTGGCGACGACTACTTAACACATTTCTAGGTTTTAGGAATATTTCAAATTTAAAAATGTTGTATTCATCCTAAGTACGTAGTCAAGTCGAATATAACTCTTCGATTTGGTCCCCCCATTTTAAAATACATTCAGATTCAACTGAGAAAATTCAACATGAATTTCTAAGACACATTAATTTTAAACTCGCCATTCCCATTGAAAACATAAACTATAATTACTTGATGAAAACATTAAATTTATTAAGACTCACAGATCGAAGAATTATATCCGACTTAATATTTATGTTCAAAATTGTAAATGTTAGAATAGACAGTCCTGATTTAACTAAGCTCATTGAATTTCATATCCCACGAGAGCCACTCGTTCTGTTCAAAATCCTGTTTAAAAGCTACAATAACCGGACTGAGTATACGAAACACTCGCTTGTACCTAGATTACATGAAGTAACTAATAGATATGCTGATGTGGCAGATCTATTTAACTGTACGGAAGCTAGGTTTTCAAACAGTTTTAACTTTATTTGCACTATAGAATTTTATATGTAATTGTATCTCTGTTGTCATTTTTTAATAAAAAGTCACAATTAACTGTTGTATTCTTTTTAATTATTACATATTTAACTATGATTTTGTGGTAGGTAATTCATGTTTATGATATATACATGTATACCGTTTATATTAAATAAATAAATAAATATTTATGAAGTTTTAGCAAAAGTTAAATTTGAGTAAACCACGGCTTCAGGATGAAACAACCCAGAAAGAAACAAGACGGGAAGTGGTCTTCCTATTTAAAAATGCACATTCGTAAATAAATAAAAAAGGTTCAAACCCTAATATTATACATATTTATGAGTTTTCGTGGTTAATTCTGTTTTAATGCACTCTTGAAAGCCAGAGATTTTGATGAAGAAGCTAATAGGTATGCGGATATCGCGGTGTAATTTACTTCCGCTGTTATGACGGATAGGAATTTGAGACATTTCTAAAAGCGCTTTGCTGGGCACCTATCTACCACCAGTCAGCGGGATTTGCCGCCTGTGTATGTCTAAGTCTAAAGATGTTATTTGGAAAGTCATATTACCGTGAGATGAGATGTTGTCTAATAATGACATCTAGGTACATACGTTTACCATGACATCTTTCTCACAAGATTTCTTTGGGGTAGCCAATAATAGGCACCTACCCACTACACCTACCTAATGATTATTTGTTATTTGGCCGTTCATATGGTGTTTTCAGATTCTATTGGTTATTGGCTAGTACTAGTTATTCCTAACTAACTAACTAACTAACCATCACGCCGTTTCTCCGCAGGGGTAGGCAGAGAGGACGGACCGCCAAACAACTCGGTCTTGGCACACACTTTTTTCTTCACTCACATTCATACATCGTCTCATAAATACTCTTCTATTATTCTGGCTCTTGACATGGCTCGACTCAAGTGTCTGATTCGCTTGATCGTACCATTTCTTCCTAGGGCGTCCCCGACTACCATTCATATTTTCCATTCTATCATGTATATTTCGACCACCACAACACGGGCATGTGCCTAGCATGGTGGTCGAAAAATCATAAAATTCATGTAACAAACATTTTAATGAATAAAGAAAACTTAAAAAAAAAATATATACATTTGGGTAATATATTCTTCTTACACTACTTTCTTCGTTCATTCGCTCTACTCGCGCAAAACCATCTGAGAGTCCCTTTCTTGATCTTACGCTTACATCAGCCTTGCAATCTTTGCGGATCTCCACATTTCTCACAAGATCATACATGGTTTTACCACACATGCGTCTCAGGGATCTCATTTCTACAGCATTCAGTCTACTTTAATCCTTTCTCTGCCAGTTCCATGCCTCACTGACATACATCAGGGTAGGTACCAGCACTCCATTATGGCTAGCTTCGCTTCTTTTGACAGTTTTTTGTTGGCGCCAACGGCGTTCAGTCCTCCATTAATGGAGTTGACGGCATTTATCTCTATCAGTCTTCCCATCTCTCGTAAACATTCTTCCCAAATATACAAACTCATCCACCTACTCCAAGTATTCATCATTCACAACTACGTTGCACATTTTTTTCGTATACTCGTACCTAATGTTCTCTCTTTCAAATACCATTAGGTACTTTGCAAATCCTAAAAGCCTCATTTAATCAAAGTTTTTTTCCCTTTATTTTAGAGTGAGCCCTTGGCAAGAATCTACCCAGATGTTAATCCTCGTTTTGGATTTTCTATGTTTTACTTTTTCTTTTCCCATGTTCCCATGTTTTCCCAAAAATCTAATTTCACTGATTACCGCAAGGTGTAGATTAAGTGACCGGTAACTGCCGTTTGTATTATTTTTGCGTATCGCCTTTCATGACCTGAACTAGCCAAGGACTTACCTTTGTATTATTATTAGTATTTCTTTAAAACAATTTCCAAATAGCTCATTATTTTCATAAAAAAATGCTAATTTCAGTTTGTGTCTATCCTGCGTAAGTTGATTCAATGAACTCAAACTTTCTATAACAGAATCAGGCTTGAAAATAAAAGTTTTCAGAGCGTACTTTGCGATTTTTGGAATTTCATGTAATTTGCGTTTCGGCGTGGGGAATGTATAGATATTATCTTAAAAATAACATATATTTTTTTAAGAATTTAAAAACTTCAAATGTTCAAGGGAGGTATGCAAGAAATCGGCTTAACTTTAAGTATCTTTTTCAAAATTGGAACTCATTGTGTGAAGAATTCAGACAAGCGACAAAATAAGTAGGTTATAAAATATAATTAATAATTTAGCAGCATTTATTTTTATAGTCTTTTTCAAAATTGTGATCAGGGATTTTTCATGGGTCTGCTCTAGTAAATAATATAATTTCGGTATATTAAATAATTCGTAAAATTGTAAAATTTTAGGTTCTTACATAATTCTAAAATACAAAATTCTTATATTTTCAGTACTAATATATTAAAATTAATTTCGCCGTTCTTACATTGGATTGGTGTAAATGGAAAGCATAGTTGCCTTTCCAGTAGGTGATCAGGGTTTGATTCTCGGCCGTGGCTATATTATTAATGTTTTAAATAAATAATAATATATGCATGGTCTGCGCTAGTATTAGTAATAATAAACCTAAGTAACAAATGCACTGAAAATACGGTCTGCTACCGTAATACAACACCATGGGAGTAGCAGGCCCAGAACCGACATGCATCATCTGTAATAACAACACTGTTATGGTAAATGTATCTGAACTGCTAGCTTTGGCCTGTGGTAGCGGTTATTACAATATTAGATTGCATTGTATACGAACTGAATTTTAAACATGAAATTAATGCATGTAAGATCCACCTCCCTGAACAGCCCATGTTTAGATGATGAATAGTTTCTGGCTTGTGTAATCCAGAAATATTACGAAAAATATTTGTTACTAGCTTTTCCCCGCGGCTTCGCTCGCATGGTATTACGGGAAATTACTGTAGCGGTTGAACTTATCAATTATTCCCCCTCCTCCCTACCCCACCCCCTCCCGCATTCCATAAATTCATTCCCTTACATT
The DNA here is from genome assembly GCA_936435175.1 of Glyphotaelius pellucidus. NCBI lineage: Eukaryota > Metazoa > Arthropoda > Insecta > Trichoptera > Limnephilidae > Glyphotaelius > Glyphotaelius pellucidus. The sequence continues at coordinate 8,801,884 of OW386551.1, read as the reverse complement.
CAGTTTTCAAACATCTAGCCTGCCACCTAAATTTCACAAAGAAAAAAAGAATTATCCAATTTTGTTCATTCGTTCGGAATTTATGCGCTTACAAACATTTCGGATGTTTATTTTTAATTAAATATTTGGAAGTTTGTTAATATAATACAAAATTACACTATTTATTATTCAGTCTTTATAATCGTTACGAATTATATTTTTAATGTGGGAACTCTTATCTGACATTTATTCCAGCTTGTCCAAAAAAAACAAAACATATTCTAATATTTGAATTTTCTGGGGCATAAGTAGCTGACCAGGGGGCTGAGTACCTACCAGCTTAGAGCCCACAAATATATCAACATCGTTTCCATGGGAATGATTTTTTTCTGACATTTGCAATTAACTCGCTTTTGTTAGCGACAGAAAACGTATAACAAATATAATAAATTAATATTTATAATTTCATTACGCCAGAGCTTACCATCATATACAACATATAGTCTGCGCATATAATATAGCTTTCTATTGGTGAATGAATTTTTAAAGTCTTTTTATTGGTTAATGCCTGAAAAGTTCATAAACAAACTCGAGCAGTTTCGCATTTATAATATTAGTATGGATTACAGGTCAAAATACGTATTCTTTTGAAATGCCGAAAATTATTTGTATTATCTATCGTACTGAATATGTGTATGAATATTAGGTATGCGTATGAATATTAGGTACATAGTTCCTATAAATGTATGTCATAAACACACGTTTGTGACATTAATTGTAATTATCATCACTTCTGATGCCATTCACTTGTACTCAAAATAGCAATTTATCAATGGATCCAAAAACAATTACGTATTTTTCAAAAAGTCCATCTTGATTCAATATAAATTTTGGTCCTGAACATTGACATCAAAATCTGACATTCCTGACTTGTTCATACCGTATACTATCATTATGAAAACGGATTTAATTATTGATATTAATGGATACTTTTCCTTATGAAAAAAAAAACCTAGTATACCAAATTCAATGTAAATTTTATTTTGAAATTTGTAAAGCCATATATGGCATTCATTTTTCACACTTGGAGCTCACAGATGAAATACTTTTTTTAGTAATATAGGTGCTAGCGCAGACCCGTGAATATTCACGGGATATTAAGGCTGCGCTATCCGAATTTCGACTTCTTACATATCTCCCTTAAACATTTGAAGTTTTTAAGCTCTTAAAAAAATATATGTTATTTTTTAAGATAATATCTAGATACGTTCCATGCCGAAACGCAAATTATATGAAATTCCCTCGATAGAAAAAAATCGCAAAGTAAGCTCCGAAAATTATTTTAAACAAGTCTATTTCTATTATTTTACAAGTTATATTTGTGAAAAAAATAACAACGTTTCTTTAAATGATACTTAAGATACGTTCCAGGAGATTTTTGCTCTATTTTAAACGAGTCATGTTTTATTAAGTTTTTTCGCAATTTTCGCTTCACTTTGATCGATTTAAATATTAGCGCGCTCTCTCCAACATTCGTAATTACGTATCTCTCCATCTTCTTCTTTTAGAGAGCGGTTACGGGGCCTTAAAATAATTGTAGAATTTGTGAAGCTGAAAGTATTCATAAAATATTTGTCCCATTATCATTGTCTTTCAAAAACAAATGTTGTCAATTTTCTTTATAAAATAATGATTACATTTTTTGTTTACAAATTAGAGAGACGGTCAGAAATTTACCCTTCGAATGAACTTCGTCAAAATTTTAAACAAAAGAAATACACATTTCAAATAAAAAAAATATTAATAAATAAAAATAAAATAACTTTCTGATTACATGTAGGTACCTAGGTAGGTACCACTTTATCGTTTGTCTGAATTATTCTTCACATTCAGTCAATTCTAATTTTGAAAATGGCACTTAAATTCAAAGTAAATTTGAGTATTTTGGACGTGAACTATTTTACGCAGGAATAACCGAAAATCGTTTTTATTTTATTTAAAAAATACGTCTGCTTCTGTATTCAAATCTTAAATGCTTTACGAGTATGATATTCTTTACCTTCCGCAAGGCACTTCTAAATAATATTGAAGATAGGTTCCTGAAGGTAGTTTACAGAAAGATTCGTGAAGGAATGTATTATTCGCAAGTCGTGTTTAGATTCAGTTAGGTAGTATAAGTACAAAGTATCCTGCTATTATATTATAGCTTACGGCTCAGTGTTCAGCTGATTCAGCCCGTTGTGGCGAGTAGCGAGATTGTGAATGGCATAGGCGCAGACATCAGACATTAGTGTGATTATCCTCGTAAAACGCCAGTTTCCGTGGGACTAGACACACGTGCTTCCCACGTGGTCGGAATGGCGAACCCACGGACAAGCATCAGGATTTCTAACAAGGATTATCGGCATTATCGTCAACCATCGTCAACCATCGTCGCGTCGGATTGTATTATTATTCTCTAGTTCAACTTTACCGGTATTAAATATCACGCCCAATGAGTTGTAGATTCAATTGTTTACCTAAGTAATTGCGAATTAAGCAAATTAGTTTAATATTATTGAATTGTAATTTTTTAATCATGTCAATAAACAATAATATTTCTCAGGCATGACGTAAAAGCAACTGCTCACCGTGCCTTTTCTGTAAAAAAATGCAGATATAATGTTTATAGATAACTGCCCACTATAAGAAGGTATCGAACATTCATGAGTTCTTATCGTCGATTTTCGAGTAAGCGAACAGCTAGAGATCTGAAATGTATTTATATTGTCAGTCCCTGAATAAAGAAAAGAGATTCGTGTTCAATCGTCGAATCGGATCTTCTCAAACTCATTCTTGCCGACAATCAATTTTAGCTTTTAGTAGTCAGCTAAATACAATAAATCCGACACTACTTTTATTTTTAAAATTGTTAATTGTATTGTCATGTAGACGTAGACAATCGCTAGTACCTATCTAAATTGCATGCGGTTGGCGATACTTTCTCGGAAACAGCAGATGTAATCAACTGCATGGAATTTATTTATTTATTTATTTATTGTTGTTATACGCCCATATGGGCTTTTACGTAGATTATACAATAATATTTAAGATATCGATGATTATACATAAATAGAATTTAAATCAAAAGTTATAAAAATGAAAACATTTAAAAAATATAAAGGTAGTTTTTGAAGATTATAGCGTAAAACCGTGAAATATTTGAAACAATATAACATTTGACAATAACATAGAATAAAATACAATATAAAACATTACAATAACACATCAAATCGTTAAATATATTACACCCACGTTACAATAATTTGTAGGATTCCACAAAGTGTTGGTTTAAAATGCATTTTAGATTATAAAGGGAATCAGCGAATATATCTACAATATCACCAAACTTGTTGCCTAAATCATGCATCCTATTGGTAAGTGAGTGTGATTGATAGTTGGTTGTGTATGTGTTGCAAAAGAATGTAATATTTTGTCTAGTATTCCTTGTCGGTACATGGAGTTTAATGGTACTAACAATGGCAGGGCTGTCAATTAGGTTGTTCATGACTCTGTATAATAAAATTAAATCTGAAATGATTCTTCTGTCAGATAGCGTAATTAAATTAAGTCGATTCATCAAAATTATATAATTAATGTTTTCTATTGGGATTTTGAGCTTGAAATTTAAGTACCTAAGAAATTTGTGTTGAACCCGTTCTATTTTGTTAGAGTGTACTTTATAGAAAGGGGACCAAATAGGTGAATTATATTCCACTTGATTTCTAACTAATGAAATATAGAGTGTTTTCATGCAATCAAAGGACTTAAAATCAGTTAAGGTTCTACAAAGGAAGCCAAGCATCTTTAAAGCCTTATTAGTTATTTCATCTATATGTGCTGTGAAAGTTAAGTTTGAATCGAATATAACTCCCAAGTCGCGAATTTGTGATACTGGTGTTAATTTAACATTATTTAAATTATATTCATGTAAGATTTGAGAATGAGTTCTGGAAAATCGAATTACTTGACATTTCTCAATGTTCAAAAATAACATATTTTGTTTGCACCATTTAAAAAGTTCATCTAAATTAGCTTGTAAAATTAGGCAATCATGTATTATAATACAGTTATAAGAAGGCTATAATAACACACCTCAATAATAAAAATAACAATCAATGTTAGTAATACTATTCCTCTATATGGGTTCTATATTTTTGAAATAGCACATTTTATTAATTGTTTTTGTGTTTAATTCGTAGAACTCCATTTAATTTTTTATAATAAAACTATCAAATTTAATTTTAATTAAATATAAAAAAAGCACATTTTGCTTCAAGATTACTGACCCACAAACTTATTATGTTTTTGACACGTTTGTAAAAATAAATATTTTATTTATTTATTAAAATATATAGATGTACATAAAAACATAAACTGCACATCTCATATATAGTAAATAAATCAATAATTGAACAACGGATCAGTTAAATTGCTTTCAAAATAACTGAATTATTACAAATGAGGAAATGAGAAATAAAAAATAGCAAAAAAAACTCAGTCTCAATTCCAACTGTTTAATTCCATCCGTGTGACATTCTTCAGTAGTTTTTCTCCAGGAATTTTATTGGCCAGACTATTTTTTATCAATCTCATTCTGAAAATAGTAACGCAAGTACAGCTTTTATGAATGAATCATTTACTCTACATGTGATAATTATCACACATGTTTTTTGTTTGTTACTAATAGAATTAGTAAGAAGCTCACATATTATTTCATTAAATGACTCATTCAAGAAATCGCCTCAGAATAGGTTTTACGGGAAGCAGCAGACGTGTAAATGTAAATAGCAAATGTTTTAAAATTAACCAGCTTTTACTGCAGATGGAATCATAAATATGAGGACCAATATGGACAGACAGGCGCATTCTCAAAATACCCTGAATAGCTCAGGTGACTAATGTGGAAAGGTTCTTCATCGAATGGCGAAAAGTTTTGAATTTAAAAAGAAGAAATCTCCAATATCTTGGTAACGTTTTGATGATGTAATGCTAAATTTTGATGTCGCAATCCAGGGGAGATTAACAAAATATATTATTGGGAAGACTGCACAATAGTGCACGACTGCACACTTCATAGCTTTGAGATTGAAGTGAAGACTCGACTGAAGTGTGTGCAGTTCCGTTGAGTTTTATAAGGTGCAGTCGTTGAGGTCATCAATGGATGCAGTCAGCAGAGTGAATGCTTCAATTGTAATATCCAACTCCGGTAGAAGAGAACACCAAAAGATTTTCTTCATACTTTTGTATAATTATTCTGAAACCACCATCTTTTGATTATCACTCATTAAAAATATCGTAGAAGAGAAGACGGTATTACATAATATGTTATTATGTACATATTTCAGAAATTTTAGACTTCTCAAACGTAGGTACTACCAGTTCCAAAATTGCAGGCGATTACTGCTTGACAAGACTAGATGTTTCAACCTCCGTCGATTTGATCGTCAGTCAAATGTGACAGAGGTTCAAAGAACCAATCTAAGTAGGCACAATTTGGAAATATTTTAAATATTCGGAAGTTAAATGCAGTAGAAATAAAACAAGTTTATTATTTCGTAGGCAAAATATGATCAACGCATATCACCGACGTAGGTACGCATCCAATACATTCAAAAACGTGGAATCTAAAATTACCCATAAAATTCCATCGGATTATTATTATTCTGATTATTCACCCTGTTTTTAGTGACTAGAACTAGAGCGTTGGGTTTCGTAGAATCCATTTAGGCTTCTGGAAAATTATTTACAAATACCATTAGAAAGGGAGGCACAGATCCCCTTGACATGTTTACATTGTTTACTGTTTACAACAGCGCATAGATCTAAAAACCCTTTTAGTTAGTTAGTTAGTTAGTTAAAGACAATAACTTTCACTAATTGATTTTCTTCATAAAATGCGCGAGAGATTCACTAATTTATCATAAAACCTGCCAGTCCTGCCACAAAGTGTTTTTCTAATAACATAGGACCTGCATTAGGTCCTTGGGGATAATATCCCACTTTTAGAACGAACCCAGATTTTAGAACAAACATCATAAGATTAATCTAATGTTTAGTACTTCTACATAAATAACCATCAGGATATTTCTTTGCGGAGGTAGACAGAGATTATTTTATGCCAAACAACTTTTCCCTTTTAGCATACACTCTTAACTTCTTTCACATTCATACATTATCTCAAAAATTTTCTTGTGTCATTCATTTTTGATATGACCCGATCATGATTCACTTGCCTTGTCTTCCTGGGACATCCTCAAATTCTTCTAACCACTTGTGGATGAACTTGTCGAAAATTCTCCTCCCCCTCCTTTCAGTCAGTCTGTGGAAACGTCTTTTTCCAAACCTTTTCATAATATTTTTTATTACGCTTACATTAAGCATGTTTACTTTGTTTTCGTATCTCGTCACTCATAAACGTAGGGCCATTCATGGTTTTAACACCTAATCACCTAAGGGATTAAATTTTTACTCCTTTTATCTCCTTTCTTTGTCAGTTCCATGCCTAACCGCCACTGAAGATTAACTGTTGATATCTATCACCATGAATAAACCGCGCATTAATACGTTAGCTGAATTCGTCAAAACTGAAGTGAATTTATTTCGGAAATCGGAATATTGTAGGCGGTGTTTGTGATTCTTTGTCCAAAGGCTAATGAATATCGGCGAATGTGTGCAGTTCTATTTCTGATTCACATTTTGTTGGTACGCAACTTCCTCGGATTCCAGATATATACTCGAATACTTATTATTCAGAGATGTGTTTCGTTTAGTCTTCAGTGCGTTTCAATATCCGATCGAAACGAAAAATAATGATCTGGTGTGCCATTATGTTTTATACACAATGTTATTAAATTTACTGGTTTTAGTAACCGACCTTCGGATTTAAACAATGTGGAACCAACCCAACTATATCTTCCCCCTGCTTTATGTCTTGTTTGTCAGTCATTCAGTCAGTCACCATATTATATAAAACCTGCACAGTGCACGTGGTGTAAATGGAAAAATCAAAATAGAAAAAAAAAAAGATTTTCAAGGCACCAAAGTTTACCGATCGAGAATATTTTTTTAGATTTCACTGAATATCATTATCATCGTCATCATCATCATCATCATCATCATCGTCCTCATCTTCATCATCATCATCATCTTCATCATCTTCATACCCTTATCCTATTCGGGTCGGGGACCTATTGCATCGACAAGGCTCCTCCATACGTCCTTGTCTTGTGCCTACTGTTCGGCCTCCGTCCATGGCAGTCCCATCCTCTCCTCACACAGTTTCTGGAGTTGCCTCGACCAGCTGTGTCTGGGGCGGCCCACTGGACGTCTACCCTCTGAAATCGCACTTAGTATCTTCCTCGGAATTCGGTCATCAGCTGAACTGAATTCAATTGAATATCGAATCATTATTCTAATTTTTAACGAAGTAATTAATGTTCGATTTTTAGACCAAGCGTTTTCAAGTATGTTTCAAAGACATGATGCCATTTGCAACTCTATACATTTTTCTCAACGCCAAATAAATCCTGACACATTGTCGTCGCACTTATAAAAATGTAATTAATGTGATGAAATATTAATAGCATCATAACGAAAGCTTACGACGCCGCGACGTATTGAGGCCGACAGCACACCGCGCATCTCAGACTATACTGTCTGTAAGGGTAGTGGGTATCGTCCTACGTATGGTCTTGCCCTGGAAAGCTCTGTTGTAACCTCTCTTTCTGTTGAATACTACAGCGTTATCGCTTTATCTGGCATGTTGTTACGATTTTCGATTATCCAGTGTTTTTAACCACTGGAGAGACCACGCGAAATAAATAAATTTGCCTCGATTGCTCTCGATTTCCCAGAAGATCATTTTTAAAAATTTTCGCGAATTTAAAAAAAAATCGAATTTCATTAAAGAAACACGAAAACTTATTATAGTGCTATATAGCCAATGAATTAACCTGTATTTTACCGTTTATCTCATATTTGTATGATTTATAGAAAAAATATAAAAAAATCGTAAAGTTTATAACCGCGTGAATCCTGCGTGTTGTTACTTTGAAACTGCCGTGAGGGGTACTTATTCGAGTCAACATAGAATATTTTGGATTTTGTATGTTGTCTGTGGTATACTAGATAATGAAAGGTGCATATTTATGGGAAAAGGCTTTAAGGCGACGCTTCCCGGCTCAAAAAGAAGAAGATGGAGAGATATGTAATTACAAATGTTGGACAGAGCGCGCTAATATTTCCAATGATAAATTTGAAGCGAAAATTGTGAAAATGCTTAATAAAACATGACTCGTTTAAAAAAGAGCAAAAATCTCGTGGGGGTTGTCTAAAACAACTTTCAAACACTGTGAATTTTTTTCATAGATATAACTTGTTAAATAATGGAGACAGGCTTGAAAATAAAAATTTTCGGAGCATACTTTGCGATTTTTTTCAATCGAGGGAATTTCATAAATTTTGCGTTTCGGCGTGAGTTGTATAGATATTATCTTCAAAAATAACATATATTTTTTTAAAAGATTAAAAACGTCAAATGTTCAAGGGAGATATGCAAGAAATCGGTAGAAATTCGGATAGTGCCGCCTTAATATGAACCGTAAACAAACAGCTGATCAAAAAATAATATTTTTTATTATTTTTAGTCTACGAAGTTCGGATTTGCCACATAAATGGCATAATAAATTAAGCATTTCAAAAGCTTCGTTTTAAAATAAATGGCTGGCCAGAGAAATGTTTTAAATAATTACAATAAATGTTTGACGAATGGTAGGAAAATGTGGTCCAATTTTGGACCACTATCAATCGCAGAAACATAAAAGTGGTCCATTTTTCGAACATAATCGCTCCAGTGGTTTTAAAATCTCGCTTCTATAGTTTTGGTGTCTAATTTTTCTTTCCTTTATTTATTTCAGACTCTCACAACGGCACTGAAGAAATGTTTGTAGGGGAAAGAATTCAACTCAAATGCGGCGCGGCCTACAACCCCAAGACCACAACGATAAAATGGTTCAAGCAAGGCAATGAGATGAAAGAGTCATCAGGAAAGAATCGCGTTAAAGTGCAGAAAGTTTGGTAAGAAAACATATTTCAATTTTATTCAAGTATAATCAGAAAAAGTTAAATTGCTCCTTCCATGAGGTTTAGAAAAATTTATGGGTTTTTGATTAACTCCACACAGGAGGCCCCGAGGAAAATCATTTCCCTCGGGGCCTATGTCATCTTTGTGGATGCTGTGTGGAGGAAGGGAATCTCTCAATCCGGCCCGCCACGCAGTAGGTGGGCAGACGCATCCGCCGCCAAGATCTGGAAAAATCTCTCAAATTGGAAACATTTGACATTCTAATGTTTCACGCCTTTTTCATTTCACGCAATACATCTAAAAATTAGGACAATTAGAAAATAATTAAAAATTATTTGTGGATGACTTTAGGAGGATCTCTTATATGGTCAATTTTACCTGCCTGTAATGCATCCCATGTGATCATTTATGTTGATAATTAAGTATATTCCAAATATTTTCAGGCTGAGAATCAAATCCGTACGACCGATGGATGCTGGGACGTATTCTTGCGTAGCTAGAGATTCGAGGAAGAAGATCACAACAGACAGTCGAAACGTAACAATCCGGGTGACAGAAGACTTGGATGATATTGATGACGCTGATGTTCTCGACGGTAATGACCCATTTTGTGTTTGGCTTCCTTGAATATCCATACTTAATATTATAAATGCGAAACTGCTCGAGTTTGTTTATGACCTTTTCACGCGTAACACAATATAAAGACTTTAATAATTCTTTCACCAATATAAAGCTAAATTATATGCGCAGACTACAGGTTGTATATGATGGTAAGCTCTGGCGTTATGAAATTATAAATATTAATATATTATATTTGTTATACGTTTTCTGTCGCTAACAAAAGCGAGTTTTTGCTAACGCCAGAAAAAAATCTTTTCCATGGAAACAATGTTGATATATTTTTGGGCTCTATGCTGATAGGTAATCAGTCTACTGGTCAGCTACTACTGCAGAAAATTCAAATATTAGAATTCGTTTTTTTTTTGGACAAGCTTGGAATAAATGTCAGGTGAGAGTTCCTATATTAAAAATATAATTCGTAACGATTTTAAGGACTGAATGATAAATAGAGTATTTTCTTCCAAATATTTAAATGAAAATAAACATCCGAAATGTTTGTAAGCGCATAAATTCCGAACGAATGAACAAAATTGGATAAGTAATTCTTTTTTTCTTTGAGCTATAGCATTATGAAATTTAGGTGGTAGGCGAGTTGTTTGAAAACTGAATGTAAGGGAATGAATATATGTAATGCGGGAGGGGATGGGGGTGGGGTGGGGGGGGGGAGATAATTGATAAGTGCAAGCGCTACAGTAATTTCCCGTAATACCATGCGAGCGAAGCCGCGGGGAAAAGCTAGTTAATAATATTTGATCTTTCGTTGGTTATATAAAAATGTTTGATAATATCTCTTAGGTCTTGCTTTTGTGAGATTTGGAAGGATTTTCGTCTATTAGCCAGATGAGTAAGTGAAGAATGCAATGTGTTTACGTGCATTATTTATTGTTTACCTCCTGCAATACACTCGTAAAGCTGCGACTGGAAATGTAAACAAATGTTTTTCGAATTTGTAAATTCTGAACAAACTTTTTAGTAATTTCTTTTACTTATTGTGTTCTGAGATTCTGGAATGTTTTAGGCCATTTAGCCAGCGCATTTTTAAAGTCTTCTCTGCTGTTGTCTTCCTGAAGGTTTTTGTTTTCTGGTCTCCAGTATAGCATTTTCATTGCAGCGTGGCCCATTCTCATTTTTGTCAAGCAATTCTTTATGATATTTCTGTGACCTCTCTTCTGTGAGTGGTCTCTGACCCATAGAATACCAAATTTTATACTCTTATCATTTATTAAGTCCTTCTTTTAGATAATGCTTATGTGATTATCATACAATTTTTTTAAGCTGTCTTTCATATTTTCAGGGTACCAAGCAGATACGGACATTCCGAAGACGAGCCGCCTGGAGATACTGTCCCAACGGAGCCCCGACACAGCATCTTTAACAGAATCCAACGACGACGAAGGCTACAGTTACGACGGCGATGACAAGAGCGTAGACATAAAAGCCAAAAACTATTACGACGGCAGCGATACGGAATCCAAAGAGGTCCAACCTGAGTATGAAGTGACTGCAGATCCTAAGACAGACTCCAGGGATGCGGAGAATGACTTCCATAAGGCAGTAGCTGGGTCTGTGGATTCCTCTTCTGCGATGATGGCTCCGAAATTCAGGAATTTGGACAAGATGTACAAGATGCAGGCCAAGCCGGCAGGGAACTATATCAAGTTGAAATGTCCAGCTGATGGTAAGTCACATAACATAACAAATAAACTTTGTGAGGTAAATTTTAAAACATCCAATGAGAGTATCGAAAAATTTTATGACTTATCAGATGTGTTCCATGCCATAGCTGTATCTGGAATCAATTAAATTTTTCAGGAATCAGTTGAATTCTGTAGTTCGCATGAATGGTTTTTGCTTTGTTTAGATACGAGATCTAAATAGTGGGTACTTCACAACCATCCCCATCGCCTTCACTTTCTTATTCCTCTTCCTCAACCTTCAACCTCTATACTTTCCCCGTAAAAATGTAGAAACCATGTTATGTGCGGTTTCACTTGAAAAATAAATTATTGAAATCCTTGATAGCCATTGCCTCCTTGGTTCTAATGTCCAAAATTAGCACTACACCAAAATACTTTATGAAACCACTTTCTGGTATAAATTATCCTTTTGACTTCCAAACCCTCGTTTACCAATTGTGAAACTTCATTATTTCCAGGAAACCCCTCCCCCAATATAACCTGGTACAAGAATGGGCAGATACCCCCAGAGCGGCAGTATGGTGGGATCAGCATGGCTCGCTGGGCAATAACCCTCGAGGATCTCATCACCCAGGATAGTGGCAACTACACCTGCAAGGTGTGCAACTCCATGGGTTGCATTGACTTCACATTCACACTGGACGTTATAGGTAATTATTACTACTTTATTATTGAAAAATGTAGATAAGTCACCTGTGTGATGTGTACATCAAAACCTTCAATAAAATTGCACACAAACTGATGCGCGACAGAGTGAAAGACGCATTCATAAGTGTCTCGTTTAATTTCAAATTTCTCGTTTGATTTCAAAATCGCTTATTATAATCAATATTGTGAATTTTGTTAGCGTCTGGACATTTATGGATCTGATTAAGAAAAGTTTTGGACTGGAACTTAACATGGGATCTTTAATTATTATTGGGCACACAACTGGGTGTGTGTTTTTCTTTTGCAGATTTCCGTAAATTATTATTTATTAGGATAGATGGCCATGCAATTTTAGAACTATGCTCTAGTTTATTTGTATGTAGGAGCTAATAGTATTGCTTTATTCGGATTTCTTCACTCATTGTCATATTATAATCTGCTTCTGTTTTTATTATTTCCACCTGTTTTATCAATTTTCTATTTTTTTACTTCTTCTTTTTGTAAATATCCTTTCATTTTCTTTTTATTTTGCTTTGAACAAAATTTGTCCTCTGACTGCCAAATTCGTATTCCCTTTTTTTTCCTTTTTCTCTTCTTCATTATCTTCTTTTTTTCATGTGTTGCGTTTTTTCCTTCAGTTATAATTTCCATTCCCGTTATGTATATCAATTTATATGATGCCACTTAATTACCTATGCGTGGCATCCTTACATTTGCCTATTTTAACTATTTTATTTATTTCCAATCAAAATCTAAATCACTTAATTTGCTCTGCATAGAACGATACCCCTCCAAACCATACATCAAAGAAGGTTTCCCGGGCAATAAAACAACTTTAGTAAACTCTACTGTGGTCTTCCAATGTCCTCCCACCTCGGACTTGGAGCCATTTATCCAGTGGCTCCGAGTCTATAACCTGACCTACGTGGAAGAGAACAGTGAGGAAGATAACAATATTCCCACTGGAAAGACTTTGCAGGTACCAGCAACTGATGGTTGTGGCTGGTGAAGGAGTGGTGATGGTTCTATCTCTATCCTCTTTAATTTTAAGATGATTTAAATCACCTATCGTAAAACTTTCACTTTTACAATGTGACTAATATTATTTATGTTTATATATAAGGTAAAAAAATATGGATGTAGTTACACTTTAATTTAATGAAAACTAATCTTCCCAACAAATTGAGTAGATTATGTATTACTTATTCAAGGACCTTTTTTAATTCTACACAGGAGATCCTGAGGAAAATAACTTTGTCTGTCGTATTTTGGGGATGCTTTGTGGAAGGTCTTTTTGAGGGGAGGAAGATGTAAACATGAATCTTGAAGAGACCAATGTTGTAGGAAGGAGGAAAAACAGAGGCCGGCAAATCGTTCCATTGCTGAGAATGATACGACCCGTTCTAACGTGAAAAAGTCAACCGGGTACAAATGTTTGGAATGCATCTGGCGTGTTTCCCGACTATGCATCGGTGCTGAAGGGATTAATGACGTTCCTCGGAGCATCTTCCATTGATGTACCACTAGAATTTATTCAAATATCTGTTTACATACATTGAAACCATATTGGTAATCAATGAATTTTAATGGTGTGCTTTTAATCTGTCGTTCCTGTAGTAAACAGACCAAACTAGATATTGTAAAAACTTTGAATAAAAAAACAAGACTTTTAAAAGACAGCAAGCAGCATGTAGTAATATAATTTGATAATAATTAAGAACCCTGAGCTTAAAACTTTATTAAGTCCAAACATTTAAGTGCTTTCCTAACTCAACAACAACTGTATTGAAGATGTTCTTTGTGGTTTGGAAAAATTAAACTTGAATTTTGACCAATTTAAACTTCAAAGAGTTAATTTTTTTTTGTTTTTTAAAGAAAGATACAAATTCCGAAGGCACAAGTAACATGACAATATTAAAAAAACTCCTTCTGCTGTCATAGTAAGCGAAAACGTTGCTGGTATCATGATGAAGGACTAGTAAGATTAAATTTTTGTTTTACATTGACAAACTTCACGCAGCAGTAAAGAAACATGTATCCTGCTATGATTTATAATTTTATTATCTTTTATTCCTGAATGTTTTTACTTATGTGTCAATTACCATTTTAGAGCGGTTGAACCACAAGCCAGTACTGACCCAAGCGCCGAAGAACCAGACGAAAGTTGTGGGCGAGAATGTAACCTTTTTCTGTGAAATCCTCTCCGACTTGCACCCTCACATCTGTTGGATTGGTCCCCTGACCGACGCATTCAACTTTCTTAACAACTACTCATGTGTCCAATTTGAGGGGAAGGTACATATCTGGTTATGGGCTCTTCAGTCACTAATATACCACATAACGCATGACCACTAACTAATATTTTATAATAAATATACACTCTCGTCACATAACACCAAAAAATCTGAAAAAATAACACAACCTTTATGTTTGTTCAATATCATAACAGTGAAATGTTCATCAGACGTGATGAAATTTTGAAGAAACCCTAGTTTTTGTCTTTGCAAATTCATCACTGCTTAAGTTTGTCGTACGCTATTTGGCAATATGTAAACCTAAATCGGTAGAAATGAATTCTGTCAATCCTAATGGAACACCAATCCACTTGAAATGTATTGAATTGCCATCTATCTCGGTTACTCTTGGGCTACAGCTAGTATTTATTAACCTTTGCACCGCATTCACGTTGCGTACCGTGCACATAAATTTATTTATACGTAACAATGTACGCAACAATGGAAGACGGGTGAAAAGTTTTGGTGGGTCACTCAAAATATTATACTTTTTTGTCTCCTGTACAGAAAAGAGCAACTTTAGCAGCAATGGAATTGCACACCTTTTTACTGATGATTCTCTTATATTACCAAGTTATTTGTGCATCTACACGCACATAAGCATTATGCAATAATAATAGTTATTTAATATCGAGCAATCATGCAGATATAGTAAGCGCCAAACATTATTGCGGTCCTGAAGTTGATACCGATAGAAATCGTTGCAATGGGCGAGTTTAAAGTCCAAAAAGCGGAATGCGGTGTGCGCGGGAGGGGAGAAAAGCCGCCCCCCACCGACGCCTTTTTCTATCGAACGTATGTTTTACGCATCTTCCTCTTTCGCTTAAGGCCATTGTAAAATGAGTAAAGTGACTGTACCTGCGCGAGAACAGATTGTGTCAAGTTCAGGTCGATATCTAAGTTTAGCGCATAGTATACCTGCCTTAAATTAAGGTTTCATACTAGTTTTAGTGGTACCTGCAATACCTACTAGTTTTTGGTCCTTTTTAACCCCCGACGCAAGGAGCGGTGTTATAAGTTTGACGTGTCTGTGTGTGTGTCTGTCTGTCTGTGGCATCGTAGCTCCTAAACGAATGAACCGATTGTGATACAGTTTTTTTTGTTTGAAAGCTGACGTAATAGAGATGGTTCTTAGCTACAATTCATGAAAATCTGTTCAGGCGTTTAAAGGTTATCAGCCTTTTTTTGTGTCGGGGGTTTCTTAAAATTTTGTAAATTTTACTTATTCTTGATATTTACTTGAAAACAAATTTATTCTTGTGAAAGATGATTGAGGGATGGAGAAATTGTCTCAGGTTATATTGTCATTATGAAAACAATACTTACAAAATAACTTGAAAATTGTTTTTCCAAGAAACATCCCTTCAAATTCATCAATAAGTACTGCCATAAGTCATTTGGAAAGGTCATTCCTCGCAACCATTCAGAGTTCGAAGAGAAGGCATTACACACCACTTGCCCAACCAAACCTAGGCAAATGATTGATTTAAATTTAATGTTTGCAGTACATTTATTAATAAATAAAATATTACATACAAACTTAAAAGAAAACTTTTTAAATATGGACCTAACAAAAAAAATTTGCTAAGGGGGAATAACAATATTAATTCTTTTTTATTTCCACAGTCAAGCCAAACAAACGACAACCCAGCGGTTTTGGAACTATCAAACCTCACATTGGAAGATGAGGGCTGGTATGTGTGTATTGCCGGCAACAGCCTTGGGAAAACATTTGCCAAGGCCTATCTCACGGTTCTGGAATGTGAGTTGCGTTTAATATAATATTATTGAATTATCGAAGAAAGCAAACACTGTTTATTGTCCTGAAGAAGATCGAGTTCGACCGGAACCGGTCGATGAATATAAATTTAAATAAAGTGGTTGTAACAAAGAACTTGTTTCATTCTGTTTAATATTATTATTAATTATTATCAAAATTATTTTTATCACCTCTCAGATGAATAATTTAGATGCAATCCTCTCTCTGAAATTTAAGTTTGACTTCTTCTTCAAGAGCTTTCTGGCTTCCAGCTTTAGATACATGTCTCATAATGTCTCAAGTGTATTTAATTTATGTGTATGTCTTAATAGCATAATATCACCCTAGTTTTCTTGCGGTTCATCTTTAATACAACATTATTGATGTCGTTCTTATTCGCTGCCACACACGCTTTTGTTACATTTGATTAGTCCGCCCATGGGAGTGATTGGCATTGAACTAGTTAAATGAATATAATTAATGCTTTATTTTTTCCAGCTTACCCAGAGCCAACCATTGCCAGGGGACAGTCCATGCTGGTCAACATACTGGCCGGAGTGCTCTGCACCATGTTCTTCATCGCCATGATCATCGTGATCTGCATCTTCAAGAAGCTGAAGCGAGAGAAGATGAAGAAGCATCTGGCGATCGAGACAGCGCGGGCCGTGGTGGTGACGCACTGGACAAAGAAGGTTACCGTTGAGAAGCAGAACCTGGAGAATGGGCAGACCACGGGAGCTGTGACAGAACCTTTGGTGAGTGAGACTGATATTTTTCTTCTTATTCTCCTGATCCAATCGGTTCTTTTATAGTGGAAGGAAAATTTGTAGTAAAATCAGGATGCGAAACATGCGCTAGCCACACATTCTTACTAGGTACTTGGCTGTCGTGTATTGAAATCACCTGCATCTGGAATAGGGATATCAGCCAATAGGCTTATCATTAAAGGTCTTTGAAATTTGGCCTTTTAGGAGGAATCCAGAAGTATCTTAGATTGAACAAATAACTACAGCTGCAATGCAGCATGAAAAAAAACTCACAATCAAGAAGATAATCAATTATGAAGATAAACAGAAAGGAAAAACGTGAAATTGAATTGAAACATTGCTTGAAATTTTTGCTTTAGCTGCGTTTAGTGAAGGATATGAATAGTCAATAGTAGTAGTAGGTTCTTACTCAACCTTCCTCTCCCACATCTCCTGTCCCTCTCTACTTCCTTCAGAAATACAACATAGTTGGATATGCTATAGTCCCACCACATCTGGGTAGTTGTAACCCTTATTGGTTTTCACAAAAAAAAAATTTTGTCATGTTTCGTTCTGGTGAACAGGTCGGTAACTGGGTAAAACAGAATACGATAAAGGAATAGGATGGTTTAGGTTAAGTTATGTTTGTTAATTGTTTGTTCTTTTTCTTACCTTTTCTTCAATGTTCTGTTGATCGTATAATATGATTGTTTTCTTGTAGTTGATGCCCATTGTGAAGATTGAGAAGCAGAAGTTGTCCCAAGTCCAGAGCACCAACACGGACTCGATGCTGGTGTCAGAGTATGAACTGCCGGTGGACATTGACTGGGAACTGCCGCGGGAGCTACTGGGGTTGGGCAAGATCCTGGGCGAAGGGGAGTTCGGCAAGGTGGTGATGGCTGAAGGAAATGGACTTCTAAAGCAGGGACTCAATTCTGTGGTGGCAGTGAAAATGCTGAAAGGTACATGGTTGATAAAACCTAATCTTATTTTTTTTAATAAATGAAACATACAGTACAACTGCTTCAAAATTAATGTCTGAAGCGAGTGGGACCGTAACATCACTAATCGGGGTATGTTGTGAGGCTGAATGTAGTTGGGAGAGAAGGAGATAGAAGGAGGAAGGATTCTAAAGAAAACTATTGTTTTGTTTTGGAGGAAGGAACTTCGTAAATAATAAAGCATCTTCAGGAAACTTTTAAAGGACTCGTGACTTTATTTGCTCTATTCCCAATTACATTGTGAATATTTCAGGAGACCCAAACTACCCAACCCAAACCAAGGAGTTTACTTTTACTTGTTAAGAAGGTATGGTGATGAGACGAGAAGAGAGAGAAAAAACCTAAACATAGGCCTTTTATACTGCTCCTAAGCAGAAAGGAGTTTGCATCTCCTGACATCTATGGATAATTTCTTCTATTAATTAATCAACTTTACATAAACCAAAAAATCGAATTATCTGGAGAGGTGTGAGTTCTAGCTAATTAGATTAAATTTTATAAAACTATGTAATATTATTTTTTACTCTTATGGCCGACTTTATTGTTGTTTGACTTTTGATTCATGTTGATTGACTCTCGACTCACAATCCGAAGGTCGCGGGTTCGAACCCGGCGTGCGCAAATAAATTTTATTTGATTAATTTGTGTTATTTCACAATTTATTCATTTAAAGTAATATATAGTATATTTGCGGCATGTTCCAGAGTGGAAGATATTATCAGTATCGCCCTGGTGTAAGACCACCATTCAGAATTGAAACGTTGCTTGAAATGGCTTTAGCCGTGTTTAGTGACCAGATCTGAATAGCCAGGTACCTCCCCACCTTCCTCTTCCCTATCTCCTTCCCCTCCCCAATACCTTCAGCCTCACAACATACCTCAATTGGGGATGCCATAGTCTCACTGGCTCCAGACGGGAGCAGTTGGGACTCTTGTGCGGTATTTCATATAAAAAAAAATAAAAAAAATGTCAACATCTGCTTTGCTGATGGTTGAAACAACACTAGCCTAATTTTTAAAACTTCGTTTTTGGGATCTTACTTTATTATTTTTTTCAGAGGGACACACTGATGCTGAAATGATGGCTCTAGTTTCCGAAATGGAGATGATGAAAATGATTGGGAAACACATCAATATCATCAATCTTCTGGGATGCTGCACCCAGAGTGGACCACTGTTTGTCATTGTAGAATATGCACCACACGGTAATCTCAGGGAGTTTCTCAGGAATCACAGAACAGGCAATGGGTAAGCTACCATTTCTCTATGAATAATAGAGTGGAAGATACTCTCAGTATCGCCCTGGTGTAAGACCACCATTCAGAATCGAAATGTTGCTTGAAATGGCAAGCCGTGTTTGGTGACCAGATCTTAATAGCCAGGTACTTCCCCACCTTCCTCTTCCCCATCTCCTTCTCCTCCCCACTACCTTCCCCAATTGGGGATGCCATAGTCTCACTGGCTCCAGACGGGAGCAATTGGGACTCTTGTGCGGTATTCATATAAAAAAGGTGCCAAACTATGAGTAGGTGCCAAATAATCTAAAATAATAGGTGTTATAGAACTTTTTGATTTAGGTTTCAAAAATTGCTCTAAATATCATTTTGTGATCTGCTAACTCAAGCAATATTACAAATGATTTTTTGAAAAAAATCTATACTGGTAGTTAGGTTATGAAAAAATTCAGGTTATGTAAAAGCCCAGAAGGGCATAAAACCAAATAAAAAAATATACCATACGTTTGTTGCAGAACAGATGTTTTAGCACAGCATCGCACAACAAGAGAAATGGTGCTGTTGAACGAGTAGTACTTATTACGTTAGCACCCCTTTAAGACGTCTGTTTATCAATGTTGCTCCAGAATCTTTGTTCTTTTTATTAATCTTTTGACCGTATGACCCCAGGAACTTTGCCTAAATGATGGAAAGTAATTTGAGGATTTGTGTTGATCAAAAGTATTGTAAAACATTCATTTTATTAGGTAGCCTTTATAACAGTATTTTTATTCTAGATACGAACCGGCCATGGGAATGGATGACAGTCACTACAAAGAAAAAAGAGCCCTTACCCAGAAAGACTTGGTCTCTTTCTCTTATCAAGTTGCTCGTGGAATGGAATATTTGGCGTCGAGAAGGGTAAGCCTTTTCACTCATTACAAACATCTCTTTCTAATCTTATTCTTTTGCATTTGTTTTCTCGTGTAAAAATTTTTAGATAATTACTATGTAACCCACACAAAAAGAATTTTTGCGTAGCTTACGTTAACAGGATTGATATATTTTTATTTTTGCTTTCTAATGATAAATTGTTTCTTCTTTTCTACAGTGCATCCACCGTGATTTGGCCGCCCGAAATGTACTGGTGTCCGACGACTATGTGCTAAAGATTGCCGACTTTGGCCTGGCCAAGGACGTCCAGTCGAACGATTACTACAGGAAGAAAACAGAGGGACGATTGCCCGTAAGATGGATGGCACCCGAGTCTCTCTACCATAAAGTATTCACCACGCAAACCGATGTGTAAGTGAAATTTATTTATTCATAAATCTATTTATCAACTCTCGACAGGCCAAGATGCCAAACATAACCGTAACCATATGGGGGTCGGCCGACAACCCCATGCATTTTTCTGTTTTACGGGCATAACCATAGAAATCCTTTTTTTTGTTGTTATTTGTCCATTTATTGTGCAGGAAATATTACCTATAATAATATATAATAATAATAGCCTTTATTCAGACAGTAAATTATATAACATTATTTATAATAAACTTTTCACTTATCATGCATCGACTCCCTGTCTGTATGTCACTAGTTGACAAAGGCCTCCTCCAACTGTCGCCATTTCTCTCTATCATTAGCTGTTCTTGTCCATGTACCACCTGCCACGGCTTTGATGTCGTCAACCCACCGTCTAAATGGTCTACCTCGTTTTCTCTTCTTGTCACTTGTGAACCAATTCATGACTAATTTTGACCATTTTTCACTTCCTCTAATTGTGTGGCCTAAACACTTCCACTTTAGCTTTTTTATTGTTTTTATGGCATCTTTTGTTCTTGTTTGCTTCTTAATGGTTGCAATTTTTATTCTATCGGACAGTCTTTTCCCTATCGTACTTCTTCCCATGGAGTTTTGACATGTTTCTTGTGAGTTTTTGTGAGTGCCCAAGTTTGGCAACCATAAGTAAGTACAGGAAGTATGCAGGTGTCAAAAAGTTTTCGTTTGATAGCTATCCTGATTTCACTGTTTTTCATTATTTCTTTCAAACCCCAATATTGTTTCCAAGCATTTCCAATACGTCTGTCTACTTCTTTTGTGGTTAAATATTACCTTTATTTGACAAAATATTTCTTCCTGTGATCAACGATTTTTTAACTTTTTTTTTAAACGGCACACACCTTTGCGCAGGAATACCTAAAATATTAAAAATAAATTTCATGTATTTAAGTAGAAATAAGAAGAAAAGTAGTTTTGAGGTCTACGTTCGGCCCTAGTTGGCTGCGGGAGAGTTAACTTTTTTTGGGAGCTTATATATATAAGTACAGTTGACCCGCGGTCATCTGGCCCCTTGTCTAATCTGGCACCACCTATAATGTTTCTTGCTGATAACTCAAAGATATTGAAATATAAGAAATGGGCTATCCGCAGTTTTTAATGGGTGGAATTGTGTTTCCTGGTATCGCCAATATTATTAACCAATACTACTGTACACCTTAAAAAAATCAATTAAATGAACAAACTCTTTCTGTATTCAAACTGTATTGTTAACCAATACCACTGCACACCTTAAAAAAATCAACTACTTTCTGTATTGAAACTATTCCCTTTTGAAAGTAATCCCGCCGACAGTCGGGCGAACACCATAGCATATCTCTTGTATTTGAATATCTTTGCTATTACTGCATGTAGTACGTATAGATTTGATGTGACCAATTTTATAAGTATGTAATTTGTCAGATTACAAGGTACTCTTTATCAAATAAATTCCCTACTGCAAGTGGATGGTGGCAGTACTCTGTAGTATTTCGACAAATTCAATCACGCGACACCGCCTTGCAAAACATTTGTTTGTCGGATTGCCGCAGGTCCACTGTAATAAAAATTATACTGTCACTATTTATCACTGAACAAATACAATCTTTTGTATTTGTTTTGTGATAAATTGAAGATGTCAATACTGACTCCTTTTAATAAGGATTACTGTAATAAAATACTATCTGACAAAAGCTCTAACTTCCTAGTACGTATCCGTGTGCAAAAGAGCTTGCTGTTTGAGATTTTTTCCTGCATCAGCACCCATTTTTTCTGCTTTATAATTGTATTGTTAATTATCTGTGTTTTAATACTAACAATGGCATTTCTTTCAGATGGTCGTTTGGAGTCCTGCTATGGGAGATCATGACGTTGGGAGGAACTCCATACCCCACGGTTCCCGGACAATACATGTACCAACATCTGAGCGCAGGACACCGGATGGAAAAACCTCCTTGCTGCTCCTTAGAAATGTAAGTAAATTGAATATTTTCAGATTTTGTGCTGGCGATGAATGTTCATAACATATTATCCTTAACACCAATACCAGACATGACATTAACTCCATATATTTTTATAAAAATTAAGCGAGCATTATTTTATTTATTTGTGTTTTTATTTAAGCCTTTTACATGAAATGAATGTAAATAGTTTTGTTAAATATGTGTTGTATAAATTATGTAGTAACAATAGTAGAGCAAGAACTTAGAATTGATTTATAAAATAAATATAGTTACAAAGCATAATGGATGAGTTGAACGCGAAATGTGAAATTATGTAGAAAACGCACTTCTTTAAAATAACACATATTACTTACATTGATACACAGGATACGTTAGTAGAATCCGTCAGAAGGATTTTATGATTTTTTTAGAGATAAAGCATTCAAAACATTATTCAAAACATCAATGTATTTTGAAAAAGATCGCTTGTCAAACCGAAAACTCAAATCTTTTGAGACTGATGAGAGGGAGAGAAAAGTGGAAGAAGCAGCCCTCCACCGATATGCTTGGTGTAACTCTGTGACCAGCTGAGATTTGGGGGCTTTATCGAAGCCAGAGATAAGGTAGCCTCTCAAAAACTGGGCGTACTGTACAGGGCCCGCAGATACTTTAATAGTACACAACTGTACAAATTGCAAGTGCGCCCCACAGTTGAATTTGGCAGCCACCTCTGGTCTGGAGCCCCAACATACCTGAAAAATACCCTTGAATCTGGGCAGAAACGGACAGTCCGTTTGATAGATTCTCCTAACCTAACAAACGGATTGCAATCTTTAAAGCACAGGCGTCGGGTAGGAATGCTATCCTTGTTCTAAAGGTATTTCAATGGAAGAAGCTCTGAGGAACTAGCGTCATTGATCCCTTCGGTACCGGCGCAAGTCGGGAAACACGCCAAATGCTTGCCCAACATATGCACCCTGTTGACATTTGTCACATGAGAACGGGTCGCTTCATTCTTGTGTTGAACAGCTCGGTTGTGGAACGATTTGCCGGCCTCCCTCCTTCCCTCCTTCCCTCCTTCCTACAACATGGGTCTCTCTAAGGCCAATGTTCATTCCTTCCTCTCCTCAAAAAGACCCCCCACACAGCATCCCAGATGACATAGGCCCTGAGGGAAATTATTTTCCTCAGGGCCCGTGTTAGGTATGGAGTTAATATAAAAAAGAAGCAGAAAAAGCTCTGAGATGCATTGAAAAAACCAATTCTGTTAAGTTTCGCTAACCCACAAACTCTTTGTGTATTATCTCCAATACATTAAATTAAAAAATGATTTCTTTCTTCCAGATACATGCTGATGAGAGACTGCTGGTCCTTCCAACCATCAGACCGGCCATCCTTCAGTGAGTTGGTTCAGGATCTTGACCGGATCCTGACCATCACGGCCAACCAGGAGTACCTCGACCTTGGTCTCCCACAACTCGACACTCCACCATCAAGTTACGACGGGTCACAAGATGAGAGTGATTGTGATCTTCCCTTCCTTAGTTAATAATAATATTACCTTAACATAAAAACATTCTAAACACGTAAAAAAAACCAAAAATATTCTGATCCATGTAAAAAAGAATTAAAATTCTAATCCGTGTAAAAAAATAAGCAAAAAACTTTCATAGACGTGTAAAAATTGGAACGTGATTCAAAATTCGTAAACTAGGAATATTCATCTCATTTATCGAATTCAAATTAAAATATTCTTCACAATTCAAAAATAAGTGAGGATATTCTTCCAAATTTGAATTGAAACTAAGAACATTCTTCACAAAGAAACCAAGAAAAGATGTTCTTTACATTACTTTAATTCATACGTACAAACCTTGTTGAGTGTGGTAGTGAAAGTGCCAAAAAGTAAGCATTAGAAAAAACAATGAATTCGGTCTTGGTGCCATAATTTGAGTACCAAAAATTAATATATTTTAAGTGAATCCGTTCTCACCGCACAATATTTTTATAAGTGTGGTTGTGCATACATAATAGAACAATTTTTAATACAAAGAAAGTTATTAGTGACAATATTGCATTGAATTTCTATTGAACGTGTTTTAACAAAAATAGTGAACATTTCCAAAGAAACGACGGTAAAATAAATCAAATTGTGTGAGAAAAGAAAAATAAAACTTGTTCTGGTCTAGTCAGTTATGTAGACACTGGATTTTTTATTGCATTTTTACATTGTTCACAATCATACCAAAATATTATGGAATTCTAACCAAAGGACCCACTTTCTGAAAAATATAATTATAATATTTTTACAATAACAGTATGGATATAAGAATACCAAAGATGGGTATTAGAAAATAACATTACAAAAAACAGCCCTGCCTATAATTATTAGTTAACAGGGGAAATTGCTTGAAATTAAATCAGGGAAAATAATACATTTTACACAATGTTTGGTAATCACTCAAGAATCCATTACCATGAAAATAAAAAAAGGAAATAATTGGTTTTCTGCAAACCATTTGACAAAATATATATAATGAATTTATTGCATTACCCCAACTATGTTTTATAAAAAATAATTTCTTAACCACTGGAGTGACTAAGGTCAAAATGGATCGCTTTTTTTTTTCTGCGATTGACAGCGGTCCAAAATTGGACCACATTTTTTTTTACGATTTTTATGGTTTTAAAGTTTACGATTTTAAAATATTTTTTTTATAAATCCTACGAATATGGAACTATAAACAGTTTGCATGTCTCCGTATTAAAATTCGGAGGTATGATTTTTTTTAATAATGAGGAAAATATTCAAGATGATCTCTAAAAAATCACGAGCAATCGGAGGAAAAAGTTTTAAATCACGCTGTCGCTCGAGTGGTTAATAAAATAAGTATTGAATTCTCAGTTTTGAGAACTAAAGTGACAATAAGCAACTCACAATTTGATTCCAAGCAATTGCTTGCCTACCTTTAGAAATCCCTTTTCACCAAAGGAATTTTCATAGCTAAATAAAACCAATTCCTTGCATGAATTCAATGCATTTTTAAAAGATGTAGTTATTATTACTTGAGTGTCAATTATTGCACAGTTAGTTTTATCCATTGATTAAAAAAAATATATGTCGGCTGCTTTCAAGTTAGCGTTAATCGTATTTTGAAAAAAAAAGAGATTTTTACTGTTTTCTATGTAAGACCTGTTTTATGTAAATTTTCAGGGAATCAAAGAGAAAAATCAAATATTATCATGTTGTAATGATGTTTAGGAATAAAAGTATTAATTTTACCAATCTTCTGTGTCATAAATTAATGTAAATTGTGTTCTAGTGTATAAAGATAATATAGATTTAGTGTTTTACCATGACTATATTCAATACCTAATGTCTTGATAAATATTGTATGTTCTACCTGTTAGCATTGATTTCTGAAAGGGATATATGTAATATATATAATAATGGTATTTACAATACGAAAGTGGTATAATTTAAACAATTCTCATCCTTGTAAGTAGCTTATTTGTACAAATATTTTCCAAATAAGGTTTTTACATTAAAAATTCTTACCATTCAAAAGTATGGCTTATAACAAGACCCTACAAGTCAATAAAATGAATTACTCTTGCAAACATGTTATTAGATCATATTTTTATAACAAAATCAAAAATCAATAAATGCAATTAATTTGATCTTACTACTCCGATGAAATCTTTTTTATTACACGGATGACCTTGTAAAACTGTACTATGCACTTTATTGTAAATCTGAATTATTTATTAGGAATTTTCACCTTTTTAGCAGAAGTCTAACATTACCTACTACATAATATGAAAATACTCAAAGACAAATATATTTTACTAGTCAATTTGATTATAAATAAAGTTATCTAATAATTTGACTATGTATTTGTTATGGAATGTCTAAAATGTGTTTTTACGTTATTTACTATCATTGGATTTTAATTTTTTATAGTCACCCATTAGCTAAGTAGGTTCTCTTGTAATTAAAATAATAATTTATGGCTAATATTTAAGATTAAAAATATGAATTAATGTAAATATTTTTGTATTACCCTATGGATAAGCTATTTATGAACTGTAAAAAATATAAAACATATTACAAAAAACTGACAAAAAAATAGCATAAAAATAATGAAATTATGCAAAAATTACCAAAAACACATCAAAATCGTAAGTGAAGGTTTTTGTGGAATGTAATTAAAAATAATATACCTGTAAATTAGCAACAATTAAAATTGTTTGTAATAAATTTACCAAGAAGCACCAATTTCAATTGAATGTAGGTATATAATTATATTAATTTTTACATATTGTGTAAACATTAATGATGTTAAAAATTACCACATAAAAATGTAAAGCAATGTCAATATGATATTTTTTTTATATGTATAGACTTGAATAAATAAATATAAATCCTAAACGCTTTTTCCTTCTTTACATGAAATGTAGTGAAAACTATACTCTAAACTTGCTCTAAAATAAAGATTAATAATTTATTTGACAAAAAATTTATAAAACTGACAACATATTTTTACTATCTCATTTATCTCCAACGCAGAAAGGTAGGTACTTCTTCGTAGGTCGAAAGTACAAAGATAACAGTTACAGATGAAATTATGGAAGACCAAACTGTAGTAATAGAAATAATGACAAAATTGACACACAATTTCAAAAACAATAAACTTATAAATCGAGAGGTCGAAAGTACGAAGATAACAGTTACAGATGAAATTATGGAGGCCAAACCGTAGTAACAGAAATAATGACAAAATTGACACACAATTTCAAAAACAATAAACTTATAAATCGAGAGGTCGAAAGTACGAAGATAACAGTTACAGATGAAATTATGGAGGCCAAACCGTAGTAACAGAAATAATGACAAAATTGACACACAATTTCAAAAACAATAAACTTATAAATCGAGAGGTCGAAAGTACAAAGATAACAGTTACAGATGAAATTATGGAAGACCAAACTGTAGTAACAGAAATAATGACAAAATTGACACACAATTTCAAAAACAATAAACTTATAAATCGAGAGGTCGAAAGTACAAAGATAACAGTTACAGATGAAATTATGGAAGACCAAACTGTAGTAACAGAAATAATGACAAAATTGACACACAATTTCAAAAACAATAAACTTATAAATCGAGAGGTCGAAAGTACAAAGTTAACAGTTACAGATGAAATTATGGAAGACAAACTGTAGTAACAGAAATAATGACAAAATTGACACACAATTTCAAAAACAATAAACTTATAAATCGACAGGTCGAAAGTACAAAGATAACAGTTACAGATGAAATTATGGAAGACCAAACTGTAGTAACAGAAATAATGACAAAATTGACACACAATTTCAGAAACAATAAACTTATAAATCGACAGGTCGAAAGTACAAAGATAACAGTTACAGATGAAATTATGGAAGACAAACTGTAGTAACAGAAATAATGACAAAATTGACACACAATTTCAAAAACAATAAACTTATAAATCGAGAGGTCGAAAGTACAAAGATAACAGTTACAGATGAAATTATGGAAGACCAAACTGTAGTAACAGAAATAATGACAAAATTGACACACAATTTCAAAAACAATAAACTTATAAATCGAGAGGTCGAAAGTACAAAGTTAACACTTACAGATGAAATTATGGAAGACAAACTGTAGTAACAGAAATAATGACAAAATTGACACACAATTTCAAAAACAATAAACTTATAAATCGACAGGTCGAAAGTACAAAGATAACAGTTACAGATGAAATTATGGAAGACCAAACTGTAGTAACAGAAATAATGACAAAATTGACACACAATTTCAGAAACAATAAACTTATAAATCGACAGGTCGAAAGTACAAAGATAACAGTTACAGATGAAATTATGGAAGACCAAACTGTAGTAACAGAAATAATGACAAAATTGACACACAATTTCAAAAACAATAAACTTATAAATCGAGAGGTCGAAAGTACAAAGTTAACACTTACAGATGAAATTATGGAAGACAAACTGTAGTAACAAAAATAATGACAAAATTGACACACAATTTCAAAAACAATAAACTTATAAATCGACAGGTCGAAAGTACAAAGATAACAGTTACAGATGAAATTATGGAAGACCAAACTGTAGTAACAGAAATAATGACAAAATTGACACACAATTTCAAAAACAATAAACTTATAAATCGAGAGGTCGAAAGTACAAAGTTTACAGTTACAGATGAAATTATGGAAGACAAACTGTAGTAACAGAAATAATGACAAAATTGACACACAATTTCAAAAACAATAAACTTATAAATCGAGAGGTCGAAAGTACAAAGATAACAGTTACAGATGAAATTATGGAAGACCAAACTGTAGTAACAGAAATAATGACAAAATTGACACACAATTTCAGAAACAATAAACTTATAAATCGACAGGTCGAAAGTACAAAGATAACAGTTACAGATGAAATTATGGAAGACCAAACTGTAGTAACAGAAATAATGACAAATTGACACACAATTCCAAAAACTATAAACTTTGTAATATGACAAGGATAAACCAAGACAAATAAAAATCCAATTTGACAACTCCCAGAGAGCAGAATATTACAAAGACACTCAATTTGGAAGGCGGGTATGGGTACCGCCGCCCCGGTAACCATTTATTGGATAACCAACATCTCTGCCATATGTTACCCCAAGTAGTTCGCTACGTTTGGTGACTTAGCAGGGGCGCCCGGGTACATGGAGTAAGGTTTGTCCTGGTCTTGGCGGCGTATGCATCTGCCCACCTGCTGAGTGGCGGGCCGGATTGAGAGAGAATTGTTGAGGGAGGTCTTTTGACTTTGCCAGCCATACTCTCTCGACCCATCGCTTTCCCACACTGACACACTGACTCCCCGATTCCTACCCACCCCTCATACCTTTTCCCTTCCCAGAACTTTATATCCTTCCCTTCCTTAAAAAGACCCTTCACACAGCATCCCCTAAGATGACATATGCCTCGAGGGAAATTTTTTTCTCAGGGTCTCCCATGTGAAGCTAATGAAAAAAAAGAAAGAAAAAAATCTCTTTTAGGTCAACCTACGCTTTACTCCGACTCGACCCCGGTGTAGCAAAAGCACCTAATGGACTTACGGGCAGAACTAGAAAAATGAAAAGCTAACGGAGAACAATAAAATACGTAAATTTGTCTCCCAAAATCATCGACTTTCATCCAAAACACCGAGTAGGTACTACGAAAATATGTTACCAAAACGTCAGTGGACTGTGAACTAAATTAAACGAACTGAGTTCTAACACATTATCTTTGCACCATTACAACATACATGTGCTGACGGAAACTTGGCTTGACTCTGAAATAAAATCAAAAGAACTCGGACTTAAAAACCTACTTTTTTTCCGCTGCAATAGAAACTCCGAATCCAGTTCCAAAGCAACGGGTGGCGGAGTACTAATTGCAATAAAAAATAAATTGTTATCAAGAAAACAAAAACAAAAAATAACGCACCCGAATAACTAATTATAAAAATTGATACCTTTTTAGAAAAAAATAATAATTTCAACTGTACCTATATACCAATACTATCTGATGCCCTCAACTACCTAAAAGAAATAGTAAGCAATAAAAAAGAATCGTTATATAGAAGCCACAGCAAAGACGTTGAAGATACAAATACCCCAACTCTAAATTCTTGGGGATCACAACATTCATAACCTAAAATGGAAATGAAGTGATAAATGGCCACGACATGTTTCCACTTTATTTGGTATGGTTTATCAAATAAAGTTTACGTTGGAATGCATAATTGCCCTTCGCTATAAATCACGAATAAATAAAATAGTGTTAGAATCGTTTCTAGATTTTCACGGCCAAAAGTATTTTTGTTATTTGTTTTTGGGATGTTATGCCGTGTTGCGCTACCTCCTTCCTTGACCAACGTTTCGCCAAGCCGACACGTCATAACATCCCAAAAACAAAAAAAATGTGATAGAATCATTTAAAATCTAAAAACTATTGCTTTGGTCGGATTTGTTTTCTTGTGATTTTGTCATTGAATCAATTCAAATAACTAGCTAAATCTCCCCTCTCTCCCCCTCTCTCCATATAAAAAAAAATCTGATGGTGAACAATACTCCGGACGAACGAGTGTGAAATACTGTAAACAACAATTTTATTTCAACCTTTGCATGTACTCATGTACTTATAATGCAGTATTATGTAACAGAGACAAATTGAGGAGGAAATCTTAACAAATTGCCATATCACACAAAAATATTGCGAACAGAAATGATTTTTCTAGACACTGACAAATCCGCTGGCCCAGACAACATTTCACCAATATTCCTTAAAAAAATGTTCTGACAAATTATCTAAACCACTTACTTACATTACTATTCAACCGTCCTCGACCCATGGATATTTTCTAAACCGCTGGAAATCCAACTTCATTACTAATTCATTACACCTGACTTCAAAAAGGAAACGACTCTGATAAAGCCAATTAAAATATTCTAATAACGCTAGTAAGTTACCCGCCTCACTAGACGATGTCTTTAAACTGGGGGCCCACACTCAGATATATTGAAAAAAAATAATAATGGATATTTTTTAATTCTATACCTGTATAGCTATTTCATTTTTATATCGACGTAGGTACGAAGATATTTGACTTTGTGAAAATTTACCATTTTCTATTACACAAAGCAGGTAAATACATTGATGTTGGAAAGTTTTAATCGGCCATTTTGTGGTCAGTGGAAAAAGAAAAAAAGAATAAAAAAAAAGTAAAAAAATTCTCCTTTTGAAAACGCTCCTCAATTTTTCTCTCAAGTTTGCTTGATGTATGCCAGCATATTTGCTTTCCCCCCGATCGACACGACCGCCAATTTCCAGTGTTCCGTGCTCCAAACAGCGCGTTTAATTTAACGGAAAATCTAGCCAAACTTCATGAGTGACAACTTTGCGACAGTCTCCGGATAACCGAAGGAAACTTAACTTGGCCACCGCGTCTCTGCTCTCTACCTTGCTTCCTGCGTTACTACCTTGCGACTTGCGCCCCCGCCAGTGCCGGATTTTACTATGAGACTTGCTGATTGCTTCGTTCATTTCCGATTGGTTAGGCTGGCGCTTTTTTGTCGAGTGTATACGCAGATAATCTTAGATCATTAATATGTCAATCAACACATGTCGATTGTCATCTCTCTAAATTTTTTTCAATGATCGTATTTCAATCATTATCTTGCCACCATCATCATTTTACTATCACCACCTTTCGGACACCATCTTTCGATCTTCATATTTTGATCACCGTTTTGGTCCCACCACTTTTCGAAAATCTTATTTCGATCTTTATCTTTCAATCACCACATTTCAATCATCACATTTTGATCATCATCTTTTGAACATCATTTTACTCTCACCACCTTTTGATTAACATATTTCGATCCCCTTATTTCAATCATCATCTTGCTATCATCATCTTTTGATAATCATATTGCTCTAACCACCTTTCGAACATCAACTTTAGATCTTCATAATATTTAATAATTAACTTTCGATCATCTTATTTCGATCATTATCTTTCGATTATCATCTTTCTATCATCATCTTTCGATCATCATCTTTCGATCATCATCTTTCGATCATCATCTCTCGATCATCATCTTTTTATAATCATCTTTCGTTAATCACCTTTTAATCATCATCTCTCGATCATCATATTTCGAACATCCTTTTTCGATCATCATAATATTTCAATGTCATCTTGCAATCACAATATTTTGATCATAATTTTTCACGAACTTTTCATTCAACATATTTCAATCATCATCTTTCGATCATCATCTTTCGATTAACATCTTTCGGTCGTCACCTTCGATTTACATCTTTCGACCATCATTTTTCGATCATCATCTTTCGATCATCATCTTTCGATCATAATCTTTCGATCATCAACTTTCAATCACCATATTTCTAACATCCTTTTTCGATCATCATAATATTTCAATCATCATCTTGCAATCATAATATTTTTATCATCATTTTTCACGAACTTTTCATTCATCACATTTCAATCATCATCTTTCGATCATCATCTTTCGAACATCGTCTTTCGATCGTCATCTTTCGATCACCATCTTTCAATAATCATTTTTCGATCGTCCTCTTTCCACCATCTTATTTCGATAATCTTCCGCAAATCTAAAGTATTTTCTAATGATCAAGGGCTCGAGCCGGTCCTGTATCTCGCATCTCGCATCTCGCACCTCGCATCTCTCAACTTGCTACGATACCCCAAACACTGTCTTTGTCGCTTGACAAATAGGCCAAATAACGGACAAGTCCCGTGACGCTAACAAACGTTTATGAAGAAACTTTTAACCGAATCCCACAGCGGGATAACGCTTTGTGCGCGGTTTTGTGATTTCGCCCTGATAATATAACTTTCTGTACTGCGGACTGTAGACTGTAGACCGTAGACTGTGGGCAAGTCAATGTTTAATATTCATCTCGTTACAATGTGACCCATTTCTGAAAGTAGGGGAAAGTAGACCGTAGTTAAGTTTAGGTGTATTTGAGGTTTTATTACTTTCAAACTTGAAAAGTGGACGATCATTTCAGTACCATCCTTGAAACAATTCAATTATTTAGGGATATTATTATGTACCGTAGAAGATATGGCCGCTGGCTGTTGAATTTAAGCTATGAACATTATTGGGTCACGGATAACTGTGGCGTAAAATTGTATTTACTATGGACTAGAATATTACAAAATGAAGTGATTTGTTTACGAAATTTATGTGTATCTACCTATTTGTGAAGGAGAAATTATTTTGTATACAAGGTGGCGCAAAAGTCCACACTCGATTTCCTAAGGCAATCGAGTGTGGACGGCCGGCGTGGTCTAGCGGTAAGGCCTTTGACTCGCAATCCGAAGGTCGCGGGATCATATTCCAGCATGGCAAATAAATTTTATTTGATTAATTTGTGTTATTTCACAAGTAATTCATTAAAAATAATATATAGTATATTTGCAACGAAACGTTGCTTGAAATGGCTTTAGCCGTGTTTGGTTACCAGATCTGAATAGCCAGGTACTTCTCCACCTTCTTCTTCCCCGTCTACTACCCCTCCCTACTCCCTTCAGCCTCACAACATACCCCAATTAGGGATGCCATAGTCTCACTGGCTCCAGACGGGAGCAGCTGAGACTCTAGTGAGGTATTCACATAAAAAAAAAAAACTTAACTAATGTTGAATTTGGCAGATACCTCTAGTCTGAAGCTCCAAAATACTTGAAAACTGTCCTTGTTCTACCGGTATTTTAATGAAAGATTCTCTGAATAACAGCCTCATTGGTGCATAGTCGGGAAACAGCAAAAAAAAAATTTCTACATGGTTGACAATTATTTTGTGACATGAGAACTTGTCGTTTCTACGACTCGTTCTTAAGGTCAACAGTTCGGCTTTGGAACGATTTGCCGACCTCTGTCTCCTCCCTCCTACAAAATTAACCTCAATTCACCTCTCTCTCCCCTAAAAGAAACTCCACCTTGAGAAAAAATATTTTCTCAGGGCCTCCAGCGGGAGTTAATATAAAAAAAAAAACCGTCGCTAGATTATTTAATACAATCTGAATAGTTAGATTAATTTTTTCCTAAGCCATCTTTCAGCCTAATAACATTTCCCAAATTAAAAATTCCGTAGTTCTGCTAGCTCAAGATACTAAGGACTGGCATCGCATAAAAATAAATTAAAAGTTTACCCATTGAGTAGCTGCTCTAGAGACCTCCTTTGCAACAAGAATACATTCAATAATAACTTTCCTTTGAAATATTCACCTTTCATCTCCAATATCGACATTATGACCTCAATATAATAACATCTCCAGCGGTATTCATACACCTCTAAAACTAGCGTAAAACTCACATAAAACTCGGCTCTTTATTGTCCTTTGAGGAGACTTTTCCCTTTTCAATAATAATAATTACAGACAGCCCAGGAAATGCGGCAAAGGTCACCATAGTTCGCTGTTCACCGCCCGCCATAAAACCCATGAATTTTTATCGCTTGCTTATAAAACAACGAAGTGGGTTTTTAACTAGGGGTCGATTCTCGATCCATAACCGATAAAATTGCTGACTTCAAACTAGTAAAGAATTGAAATTTTGATATACCAATTCAAATAATGTGTGGAGAAAAATAAATCAATTCCTAAATATTATATGCTATTCACTAAAGACTTCCATAACATAAAAACCATAAAATTACTATACACGTCTTTGGTTAGAAGTCAGGTTGAATACAATTCAAGCATTTGGTGTCCTCATTTCAATTCTCATTGTTTACAAATTGAAAAAATTCAAAGTAAATTTTTACGTTTTATTAATATCATATTGGTATTCCTATTATTGAAATCAATTATGTCAACTTACGCAGTAAACTTTACTTATCGAAATTATCTGAAAGGCGAATAATATTTGATCTCCTGTTACTCTATAAAATTATTTATTCAAGGTTGGACTGCCCTGACATTATAAATTTATTATGTATACACACACATACCTCCAAAACACACAAGGCGAAATATCCTATTCCACAACAATAACTTCGCCACAAACTCTGTATTAGAAAGAATACATAGATTGGGCAATGAATTAACTGATGTCGCTGATATATTTAATTTAAACTTTGAAACATTTGAAGCCAAATTAGTCCATCACTTTTTAGATGTTAATAATGAATAAGAAATCATTTTATTTTATTTCAATTTTGCTTTGCTTTTTTATTTTTTATTGTTCATATTCTAGATGCAAACAAAGAGTAGTTTATTGTACATGTACTCGTAGGTACATGAATTGTACCTACGAGTTCAAAAAAGTCATCCAAGTAAAATTGCATTAGATATATTCTTATTTATTCTATGCTTTATTTATATATTTTGTAATATTTTTTATGGTTAAACTGTTGTTATAAAAGAAATTTGTATTGTACATATAAAAGCCCAATAAGGCGTCAATAAATAAATAAATAAATTATTTTTGAAAAAAAATTTTTTTTCGCGATTTTGATTTTAAATGGGGTCTTTTTGATATCTAGCTGTCTGTTCGAACCAATAAAAAGGAATCACCCGACAAAACCGGAAATACGTCATTTGTAAATCAAATTTTAGACGTTTTGACTCTTTTCCACAAAAAATTTAAAATTGATTTCGAAAGACTGTTCTTTTGTCTAGTAAAGCTTTTTTTTTAATTTTGAGAAAATATTATTAAAAATATTTTTAGTACAATAAGGTTTTACCGTAGGTCCTTTGGTGGCATGGAACCATTTTAAAACATTTCCATAGCACTTAATGGAAATTAAATTGCGACTGAAATATACCGTTGAACTTGCGTTAACCAGAAATGCGTAACAAAAAAAAAGAAATGCTTTTATTTTGTTACGCATTTATTAAATTATTTTGTAAAATAAAATAAAAAAAGATTTCGATAAATAATAGACAGCGGAAGTCCACCGGGAAACAAAAGTAATTTTTTTTACTGAATTTTCACCAATCATTAAGGCTGTGTTTATGAGGGTTGTTATATTATTCGCCCTCCGCGAGTTATGCAAATTAAATAGAAGGTATTTTAAGGTTAATAGTAAAGTTAAGATGCTGCGTGACGATAGCACGAAACAAGCTTTAAATTCGCGATAACGTAGCGAGCAACACATTTAATTGGGCGACCCATAATGATTAGAATAAACACGAGAGTCATTAAAATAAAAACCGAAATATTTTTGATATTTTTTATTGTGATTTTAATTCTTTAAAAATAATCCAACTATAACTTTGGTTTTACCTACCTCAAGAGAATAATAAAATTCAAATATTTCTTAGTTTGGTTAGCTGAACGTTCAATATTCTGATTGAACAAATAAAACATCTGACCGGCCGATGGCTGAATTCACGTCTGGGTCCCACCCAGGCGTCGTGAGTTCATTTTCTCAAAATGCTAAGTGTCTTGCTAACTGTCCTCCACCATGAACACAAGCAACATTTTGTGTGCCACATACTCTGGTGGTATATTTTTTTCGTTAACTCCATACAAGTGGCCCCGAGGAAAAAACCGTTGGGGATGCTGTGTGGAGGATCTTTTTGGGTAAAGGAAGGAGAGGAAGTTCTGTGAAGGAAAAAGGTATGAGGGGTGTGTGGGAATCTGGGGGTTAGTGTGTTTAAGAGTTCCACTACGGTGCAAGGCGATGTGTCAAGAGAGAGAGAGAGAGAATCCGGCTGGAGAGATCTAGATTAGGTCTCAATCAGTCGCCATGCAGTAGTGTGCAGACGCATCCGCCGCCAAAACCTAGACAAACCTCACCCGTGAACCCAAGCACCCCTGCAAAATTACCAAAAGTAGCGAACCACTTTAGGTGACCATGGCAATAGGGTAATAAGAGATTTATAAATATTGTAAGGTTATTCGTAACCTGGGAATTTTGTCTTTCTTTTAACAAAAAATAAAATAAAATATGGAATTACTTGACGTCTTACACTGTTTTTTTTAAATTACAATTAATTTGATGTTTCCGTAGCTCGTGTTGAAAATGACATTGGAATTAGTTATTTAAGAATCGTTATTATAACTAGAAAAAAAAATTGCAAACTGAACGGTAATGCTTCGCAGGGAAAATTATGAAAAGGATGGTGGTATAGCTGTGCGGGATGGTATAACTTATCTGGGATATACCATGCTATAAGGGAATGTATGAATAATAAAACTTGGCGATAGTGATTGCATTTATTTGTAACTTTAGATATTATGCACAAATTAAATTATCAACCACGAAAATTATCAAAAGAATTTAGATTGACAAATGACACGTGTTGTCGACTCATATAGAAATCGCAATTCTCGAGACTCCGGTGTGGCCAAGGTATGTAAAACAATGATACCATTACAAAGATAAACAACTCGACACATACTGAGTCGCTACAGTGGGAAGAACTGGTCTATACATACCTAGCCAATAAATATAACTAATACCATTTCGAGCATTTCACAAGTTTTTTTAGTGAGACCAAAAAGTAAATAATATTTTGATTTATTCCAGATTTCAATTTACTTCAGTACTTATATATTTTTGGTTTCCTAAAGAAATGCGGAAGAATTTCAAACGGATGCATTTAAGGGTCGTTGGCTTCAAATGTGAATCACTTATACACCCTTATTTGCGAAGGGTAGCAATGAACTGAAAGAACCATAAAAAATCACTTCGTCTGAAATTGAACTCGTGATTTCATGTTAAAAAGCCATAACTCAACCCCCAGACACGCAGAAGGACTAAGAAATCAATGCAACGAATGCATTCGTGGATATTGAAATAGTATGAATGGAAGTTTTCAATTTCGTAAAAAAAAATTGAGATATTTTCGATGTATTTCAATGTATCAACAGCTCAACAACAATAAAAAATAAATCTTTGTCCAGACATATCAATGAGAAGACGAGGTTTCCGAGGGAAGACATGGTATAATAATTATATTTGGATGGTTTGTATAGAGTCGTTTATGTAAAAAATCACCTAAAAGGCTCTGAAAATTTATTTTCCCAAGCACTATTTTATTACTGACTTTAGTGTAGACATTCCATAAAAACAACCTACGACTATTATTTTTTTTACATAACTCCGGAAAGAGGGCCCTGAGGAAAGTATTTTCCCTCAGGGCCCATGTCTTCTTTGAAGATGCTGTGTGGATGGTCTTTTTGAAGAGAGGAAGGAGGGAATATGGGTCTTGAAGAGATTCATGTTGTAGGAGGGAGGAAACACAGAGCCCGGCAAACCGTTCCACAGCCGAGCTGTTGAATTCAAGAACGAGTCATAGAAACGACCCGTTCTCATGTGACAAATGTCAACTGTGTACATACGTTGGGCGCGTGTTTGGCGTGTTTCCCAAATATGCACCGGTGCCGAAGCGATCAATGACGCTAGTTGCTCGGAGTATGAACATACGACGCGCTATTGGCCCTTTTGCAGATGGCATTAGGTTTAAATTCCCAGTTGGATAACGCCTCTTTTAATGCACTAGAAAAAAACATCGCCAAAATTTATGTTTTATCTTATTTTGTGAAGTTCTGAAACAAAAATTAAAATGTTGCCTATTATTTTCTAAGAAACTAAATTAACTACATTATTCAATAAAACTATATTCGAGAAAGGGTTTGTAAATAGGAGATTTTTAACTTCAAAACATTTTTTATAGGCCGGCTACTTTTTTTTCTTATGATTTTGCATTATTTCGCATGGTTTCATCTGAAACACGAATGCGATAATTCCACTGACTCCGGGCAATTGGAAGACTGGTGCGGTATCACACAAAAAATTGTTTAAAAGAAGGGTAAAATGAGAAAACCGAGAAATAGTACACGTTTTGTTCGAAACCTTTTTCGTAAAATACTCCAGCTCGCGAAACAAAAAAGTAATTGAATTACGAAACTTCTCCCGCAGTTAGACCGTGAAAACTTGTTATTTTTAATCAGAAATTCAATGACAACTCCCCCTGCATAATGTATCATTCGTATTCCGCTCCGAGCTCCAGAAATATTAACCATTCCGGTGCTGCGTGGTGAGGGCGGGACTTTATCGGGGCCGGAAACGATTTGGCGAATGCGTTCCGGTTAGCCCTGGCCAATTTACGTTCCTTAATAAACCTGGTGTGTCCACCGCCGGCCACTGGACACGGACAAGGCTGGTGCCCAATTTACCCCAACTTACAGGTTTTGGTTAGAGGAGACTTGATATTGAAACTACTAGATAGGAACGGTCAAGATCAGGAAAATCTGGAGAAATTGTCCATGGCTGATGCCAGAAGGCTCATGATGAAGAAGAAGCAGTTGGGCACAAATACAATATCACTTGTAAAAGTTGTCTAGTTATATTAGCATTTATCAATGTATATATATATTTTTTTTTAAATTAGTCAATTACATAATCTGTACTTATAATATTATAATTGCGAAAGTGAGTGTGTTTGTTTGTTACGCTTTCACGCCTAAACCATTAAACCAATTTTAAAAATTCTTTCACCAATATAAAGCTTTATTGTGAGTAATTTAGGCTGTATATAATGGTAAGGTATAAATTTGTAAAAATGAAAATGTGTGTATTTCATACATTTTAGGGGGGAAAGGCAGGGGGAAGGTGGGGTTCGCGGAGATGGAAGAGACGACGGAGGAGGAAGGCGGAGAAGGTGGAAGGGAACAGGGACGCACGAGAAAGGACATTATGTATTGCTAATTGCTACAGTAATTTCGTCGTAGTGTTTGTACATGACGGTTTCCGTGGTGGAGGGTTAAGGCTCTTGACTACCAATCCGAAGAACGCGAGTTCAAATCTCGGAGCCAAATATTGCAAAATAATATATAAACTATTTGGGGCACATCACAGTGTGGAATATACTCTCAGTATCGCCCTGGTGTAAGACCACCAATCAGATTTAAAACATCGGCTTTAGCCGTGCTTGCTGACAGATCTGATTAGCCAGGTACTTCCCCACTTCTTCCCCTCCCACTACCATCAGCCTCACAACATACCTCAAATAGGGTTGCCATAGTCTCACTGGCTCCAGATGGGAGCAGTTGGGACTCTCGTGAGGTTCACATTTAAAAAAAATGATGCGGTATTTGAATGTAAGAATTTCATTTGGTTAAAACAAATTATTGTACATTGGAAGGGAATCTCAGGAAGATAATAAAGTAAACATTATTATAAATAATACTCTTAACAGCCAAAAGCTCAAGAATTACAATACTAATCGTTTTCAATCTATTTACGAGGATGGTAAGGTAATTGTAGAAGGTAAGTGATACTGCCAAAATTCTAATCCACACTCCTACAAAATCTCTTCTCTTGCTGCTAAGTTGCGTCCTCTCCTTAAATTAAGTATCTACCCTATCAACAAATCCCCAGAGATGACCAAATTGAGTTCACATTTGTGGCAGGATAGAGAGAGGGTTATCGAGAGAATTTAGAAAGCTAGTATAAACGTCCTAACAATTTTAATGCAACCTAAGTAGGTACTACCTTATTACACTTTAGGAAAGACGGCGAAAGAAAATAGATGTTCTTCCGTTTTCCAAATTCTTTAGAAAATCAGGTTATTTTTAAGCCCACATGGAGTACGGAAAATAAGCTTAATATCGCACACTGATACACCCACAATACAATTAGTTTATCTCTGTGTGGGTGTGATGGCATAGAAAAACCTGCGTAAGTTGATTATAGATTTAGATTTATAAAAAACTTGACATTGGAAAATAATATCATTGTTAGCCAAATATAATATTTTTCAAACAAAATAAACCAAGGTCAATTTTTTATCGCACAGACCATCTTATACGTAATGTATCTATACACAAGATGAACGCAATAATCTACTTACAAGAGAAACATTGACAGACGAATCATATATTATGTAACAAGGACCGAAAAATTTTAGAAAATTTATTTTTGTTGCTCTTAGAATATTACCGTTTGTTATTATTTTCGCTGGAAAAAATGTTGGAATAGATTTCTAAGAAAATATAAAATACATTGAAGGATTTTGTGATTAGTTCTTGGTAGCACTTACCAAATGTGGTCTTTTAGATTTTACTTGAAAAAAAATATATACTTTTATTCGTTGGAAGCAATAATATCACAATAAATATTTACCTGGGAGGAACATAATTTTACAGTATTCAGTTACCTATTTAAAAATACTGTTTTGTTAAATATTATAAAAAATATGTACCTACATATTTTGCTTCCAGACTGTCTAATTCTTAACTGCCTAGGGTTCAGGGCCTAACAGCTTAGGAAGGGCAATGTTCTTGGTGGATTCCTTCAGAGCGCTTCTCCGCCACCGCTTGGGACGCTTACGGTGCAGAAGACGCTAATACTAGATCCATCATCACTGCCTCGTATGACGAAGACGGATGATGGTAAATAAACATAATGTGTTTTAAGCTCTCTTAAAAAAACGTCGCCTTAGTTCTTAATTGTCCAAACGACCATTTTAGATTTTGTTCATTCTCCACTTTAAAATTAAAAATAAAGTATAAAAAATAATAGTTAATCACTTAACAAAGAATTATTTAAATTAATGAGACCTTTAACTTTACGGAAATAGCTTTATCTTAAACACTTTTCATAATGTTTTATTGAAATAATGGAAAAAAACCTTCTCCTCCTGTAAAATTTTCTAATGGTCGTTTGGACAATTAAGAACTAAGGCGACGAAAAGTATTTATTTAGCTATTTTGTATTAATTAATCTTCTTCTATTATTTTTTTCCCATGTTTTGTATTGAGGAAACGGACTCCGATGTCGATAGAGACGGGTGAGAAACGAAATGAAGTGGTCGCCACAGGACTTCCTCTCCAGCGAGGATCGTAAGGAGTTGAAAGAGGTGCCAGGAGTCGTAGGAAAGCTGGGTTGATGCTGTCGGTGCGTCCAGGTTGATGCGATGCTTCTCTACCGATTTCCTCGTTTTTGCTGTGATACCGGATGCGCCGTGGTAACAATCTTGTCAGGATGCTGTATGTTGTGTATCCATATCACGTCGGGGTCACCAGTGAGGGAACGGACTCCGGTGTCGATAGAGACGGGTGAGAAACAAAATGAAGTGGTCGCCACAGTATTATCATCTCCTTTTTGTGTAATTTATCTACCCCCTATAATGAAGATAAATTATTAGGTATCATTAAAACGCATGGCTTATGAACGTCCATTTATTTTCCGAATCCTATTTGCCCAATTTATCCATTTAAACCGAGTATAAACAGAAGTGAAAGTTTTGCAGGGAAAATTTGTTAATATTTATTGAGTTGGGCCAAAGTTTCCCAGAATTGCGTATGCAGATGAACCTATAACCGAAGTGTCAAAGATTTGATTAATGGTTTTGTTAACTGAAGCGCGGAAGACGAAGGTAAAGAAAAACATTATTATATTACTACATACCTCTAGGTAGTGGAGGATTGAGAGATGAAGAAAAGGCACTTTGCATCGGGCGATGTCTATCAGGGGGTGACGCTAAGAGCTGGAACAAACACAGATTTTAATAAGACAAATTATGGCAAAACTAAAAAAATTTGACATTTTACTGATTTCTCACATGATTTTTTACAATACCATAGGGTCAATCAAATAATACTGATCAAATAATAAATAAATAAATGATGATAAGCAGTACGCCAACCTGCACACTGTAAGCTAAAGTACAGTGTACCAACATATTACATATATAATAATATCAACAGAAATCATAATTTTATCAGCCAAGATATATTGAACATCCAGGATTTTTCAAAACCAATTTATAAATGTGCATTTTCAATGGTACGATGCTGACTGTCTGTTATTTAAAACCTCAATTGTGTTGCCATTTGTATTTTTGTTATATTCTGATTAAATTAAAAATTACACATTTACTTATAAATAAGCAATTTCAATGGTACGATGATGATTGTCTTTTATTTCAAACGAAACATTATGTTGCCATTTGTATTTTTGTTATATTTTGATTATATTATAGACTGCGCCTCCACTTACAATTATGCATTCCAATGATGATTGTCGGTTATTTAAACGTAATATTGTGTTGTTATTTGTATTTTTATTATAAACTGTGCCTGCTGTCAACACAGGGGTTCCTAGTGTAATAGAATTAATAAGTATGAATAATACATCATTACTAAATGGTCTTTCATTAAGCACTCCATATCTTTAAATTTTAATAAAACAGTGTGAGATATCATAGAAATGTTTTATTCGTTTGAAAGGCCTATCGATGCCATTATCTATGGAATATAACATCGCTCAAATGTCCGCCACAGCTTCTCTGGGTGGTGCGCATCCGAAATGTCCAATTTTCCATGACTATGGCGCGTAAATCAGGCTGAATTTGACCGATGGCATGGATTATGTTTGCTTTGAGAGCCACTGTGGTTTGTGGCTTATTCGCTTAGCCTTAAAAAAACTCCACAAGAAAAAGTCTTACGAGGCAAATCGCACAATCTCGGTTGCCAGTTCACACCACCTGAAGAGAGATTTTATCATTAAACAATTTTAAACAATTAAACAATCAATTAAATTTTAAACAATTTTATCATTTGCACGTGTTATTGAATGCTTTATCCGTCCATGGTGATTTGTCAAAATAGACTGATTAAATGACAGCCAATTTGATAGAAATCGCTTCAACAATATGGCCGCTATTAACTGTCAAAGTTCGGAAGTCCCTATTGCAATATCCTTAACTACGGACCGCTATTATTATGAAAACAGATTAACTGTAATGATGTGCATGTTGCGATAAAAACTAAATTATCACATTTTTCATACACAAAAAATAAGCACAATGGTCTTCCATATTATCATACAATTTTTGATTCATTAAAATGAAGGGTTTCCATTTTACGAAAGTTTTCTCTCTAGAAAAAAACGTGTTTTTAGTTTTGATTAATTTCGCATGAAATTCTTTGGAGAGGGCTAAAAAAGGCACCCCATGCACCCTCAGTAGATAAGCGACCGTCCAAGTCCGACACTGCATATATGTATATATCTATACAACAGTACGTTAGTGGTATCATTACGCAACTTGTAACATTGCGTTAACAAGCTTTATGTTAAGTATATACCTTGTTTTTGATCTTTTAATTTGCTTAATAAAAAAAATACTTGCCGTAATAGACTTAAACCCAATTTTCTAAGACATCCGTAACGTGGAACTTTTGATTTGTTTTTTAACAACCCTGAAGAAAATAATCTGTTTATAATCGTATCGTGAAATTCAGATCAACCTCTCAAATATCTCAAAACATACTGAACAAAATTACCAACATGATCTATTTTGCTATCAGTATAAGAAAGCACTGCTGTAGACCCAATTTTCCGCCCGTATTGTAAGTAATATTAATGTATTTACAAAGTTTTTTTAATGAGAGTGGTATTTTAAACAAAATATTTTTAGGGCCAAATTTTTCCCCTTTTGGGGCTGCATTTGGTGATGCTGTAAGGATGTTCTTTTTAATGAAATTGGGAAGCGGGTATGGGTACCGACTCCCCGGGAGCCATTTATTGGATAACTAACACCTCTGTTAAAGGTCACCCCA
The DNA here is from genome assembly GCA_936435175.1 of Glyphotaelius pellucidus. Lineage (NCBI taxonomy): Eukaryota > Metazoa > Arthropoda > Insecta > Trichoptera > Limnephilidae > Glyphotaelius > Glyphotaelius pellucidus. Next base: position 8,757,386 of record OW386551.1, on the reverse strand, counting down.
AGTGGTGACGTTTGGTGACTTTGACTTGACTTGGTGCCCGGGCTCATGGAGTGAGGTTTGTCCGGGTCCTAGCCGGATCGAGAGAGATTGTTTGAGGGAGACCGTTTGTCCTGATTTTCTCGACCCACCGACTTGCACCGCAGTTGGAGAGATGAATTCACACGTTCGTCACTCATTTACAAACGGACCCCCAGATTCCTACCATCCCTCACATATTTTCCTTCCCAGAACTGACTCTCCTTCCTTTCTCTAAAAAGACCCCCCACACAGCATCCCCTTAGATAATGTAGGCCCTGATGGAAATTTCCGCAAGGCTTTCTTTGTGTAGCCAATGTAAAAAAAGGATATGAAGGAGTTAACTTGGGTCTTGAAAAGATTTACCAGACATATTATTATGTATGCTATATGCTTGTACTTTCATCTACATATATATGGATGATTATTAATATTATATACTTAATATCTTATGAATCTTGACTACCATAATACGGGCATTTGCCTAGCTTGGTAGTCGAAATACCATATAAAACAATCCTGTAATAAACAAAATGAATAAAGAAATTAAAAAAAAAAAAAAAAAAAATTATATCTTCACAGCCGAGTTTTTGATTAATCGTATTCAAGTGCAAATGCCAATCGTGTATTTATATTTATTTTTTAATTTTATCTATTTATTTCAACGCCCTGACGGGCTTTTACATGAATATTGTATAATACAAGACACAATTTTGAAATAAAAAAGATTGAAAATCATAAGAATAGTAGATATAAAGCTAAAATAAAGTAAAAATGAAGTATTACAAGAAAAGAGAAAGTTTTTAAGTTGTAGATGGCATAGAAATAATAATCAGTGCAGGTTAGTAATACAAAATTTACAGAATAATAAAAATATATGCAATTGCTCTTTTGTGATGCTCCTTAAATATCAAAATATGGTACATTAAAATATCATTCAGATATTTCTTTAAAAGTGGTAAACTTATTTTAAATACGTCGATATTTGAGCTGAATTTATTTCCAAGTGTGTGAAATCGAAGAATAGGCGCATGTAAGTGGTAGTTGGTTTCAGAATTATTGTTGTAGAATAATATATTTTGCCTATTTGCTCGATTGGGCACCTTGAAGTCGAAGAGTTTCAGGAGTTCACAACAGTCAAATTTAGAGTGAATAATTTTAAACAAAAAAGTTAAGTCATTTATCTTTCTTCTATTTTCTAGGGAATGCAATTTAAGCGTTTTTAGTAAGAATGTATAGTTAATGTGTAACTTGAAGTTAATAAATCGTAAAAAATTATGCTGCACTCTTTATATATTTTTATATGGATTTGATAATATGGGGACCACACTATGGAATTGTATTCTAGCAAGATGCGCACTAGTGACAAATATACGATTTAATAAATGTAGGCCATCAAAAATATTTTTGGATATAACCGATCGCTATGGAATGCCAGAATTTATTGAGTTTGAGGAAAAAGCGGTATCATCCGCATTCATTTGCATCGACGTTTTTGTATTTTTGTAGGAACTAAACCGCGAAATCCACACAAAATAATACGCGCAGACAACTAAGCTACGGTGTTCTTGGTACAGATGTATTGATTCAATGTAGAATATTATTATTTATGTATTGTATAAATTTAGTTTAGTTTTGCTGTGAAAGTTATACATTATTCACCTTCCAATCAGATTCCAACCCGAACATTAGACCGAAGTATCATAATATACAGAACCTCAATGGGGTGTGATAGGTATGCCACATATTATAATATGCCGCTCCTAGGCGAGGGCGGGGGAGTTTACAAATAATACAAATAATAGGGAGGCTGTATCGTGAACAACTTCCACAATATCTTAGCAAGGGTTGAGGAAGCCTACTTTGGAAACTCCGAAGACAAACACCCTTCGAGGTGATTCACCAAGTTTTTGGTCTGCGAAGGACCTTTTTTGTCATGAATGAAATTATCATATGCCAGCTAATAAATTCTGATGGAAATAGTTTTTGGAGAGCTTATTTTGTTTTGGTTAGCCTTTTAGTGTACCTAAACACGGGTAGAATTTCAGTTTTATGTCTAACGCAAATAATAATAATAACGTTAAATTTCTATAGCGCAGTTTTGTATCATTTTACTTCAAGTGCGCTTAACTATAAAACTTTTAAAAATAATCCTACAGTGTTCCTTACGAGTCTTTTAAAAAATATTGATAAAATAATATGAAACAAATGATAAAATAAAATGAAATATTTACAAAGCAATGACAAGAAAATAAAAATTTACAATAACAGTGCTCAAAGTTTGTAGAAACATTTCAAAATGGTAGAAACGTTTATAATATAAGTATTATATTACAATAGAATAGAATGTTGATTTTGCGTAAACAGTATATAAATATTTATATTGTAGAGACTATATATTGTATGTATCAGTATATAAATATTTATATTGTAGAGACTATATATTGTATGTATCAGTATATAAATATTTATATTGTAGAGACTATATATTGTATGTATCACAAACACCATTAAGCTCATAGATTTTTCTAATTATGAAATAAAAGTAAATTTAGTTTACTTTAAAAAAAGATTGAACATTCTTGCTGAAATATTAGATCTTTGGGGTAAAAAATGGCAAAAACTGATAAAAGGTAGATAAAATTTGCGTTTTTTTTTGGATTTTATACCCGGAAGTCAACCTAGGTGGAAACCTTTTTTTATTAGACCTCCGTCACGGACAACATACCAAAAATCATAACTACCCCATACGATGCAAGGATGGCGTTTTGTATATACAAACGAATTCCCAAATGTTCTCTCTAGATTTTGACACTAGTGCAAATATTTTTATTGTAATATTAGATATCGACCTCTAGCGTGTCGGTACGATTTGCTTTTTTTGATAATCTTCTTCTTATAGGAGTTAAGACTCCAAAATCGTCGGTATACAAACTTTAACCGTTCAATATAACAAGACAAAGTATTTAAAAAAAAGCAAAACGTACAGAAATAAACATGTTCTTCTAATACAGTTGATTAAAAAAATCTTTAAAATCGGTGCAGTTGTGGAGAGGAAAAAGGGATATTAAAGCCTCGATTATGACGATCGTATTCAGGTACGAGTATTATCAACCTATGGTGCAGTTGTCCATTGTCGTATTCGGTATTCGGGAGTAATAGCGAGAGTGTTTGGTTTGGTTAAATATATATCTATTTTTTTTTCTAAGTCTAAAGTCATGGTGTTTGAAAGAGAAAGTACGAAAACAGTATAGTTGTGAATGATGAATATTTGGGGCATGTGGATGAGTTTGTGTCTCTGGGTAGTATGTTTACGAGAGATGGGAAGGCTGATTATTGAGATTACTGAGATATAGTAAGAAGGGTAAATGCCGGGAACTCCATTAATAGAGAACTGAATGCCGTTGGCGCTAATAAAAAACTGTCAAAAGAAGCGAAGCTAGCAGTCCACAAAGAAGTCCTGGTACCTACCCTGATGTATGGCAGTGAGGCATGGAACTGGCAGAAGGATGAAAGCAAACTGAATGCTGTTGAAATGAGATCCCTGAGGCGTATGAAAAAACCGTGTTTGATCGTGTGAGAAATGTGGAGATCCGCAAATAATGTAAGGCTGATGTAAGCATAATGAGTAAGATTAAAAAAGGGACCCTCAGGTGGTTTGAGCATGTAGAGCGAATGAACGAAGAGAGTAGTGTAAGAAGAATATATGACGCAAATGTGAATGGTAGAAGAAGTCGGGGACGCCCGAGGAAGACATGGCACGATCAAGTGAATCAGATACTTGAGTCGGGCCATGTCAAAAGTCAGAATAATAGAAGAGTATGTATGAGACGATGTATGAATGTGAGTGAAGCAAAGAGTGTGTACCAGGACCAAGTTGTTTGGCGGTCCATCCTCTCTGCCTACCCCTGCGGGGAAACGGCGTGATGTTTAGTTAGTTAGTTAGTTATATCTATTCAAGTTTCTTTTTATACGACAAATTTACTGTAAAACAGCGTTTGTAGCCAACTCGGCAAACTAATCTTGCTGGTAATAGGTACCTTATTTCATTTGCCTGTATTGGGGGTACCTTTTCAATAATTGATTGATTGCCTCGGGGCTCGGGGGGCGGTGGTTAGGAAATTGCCAACGAACCCGGGATCAATGGTTCAATTCCCGGCGAACCGATCGACATAGTCACAAGAGACTTCGCTGCAATTATCTACATAAGTAGTTTGGTAACGAAAAGATATTCCGTTAAAATATTATTCAGAAAATGATTTATTTATATTTAAAAGCTATAATGCCACAATTATTTTTAGAGACAAAGGTATATAATCGAGATATTAATATTAAAACAATTTTGGGAGTAATTTGAAAAGAATTAGAACAATTTTTTTAAAGCAGATGTAATTTATTCTGAAAATAATTCGATTCGAAACAAATTCGGACAAAATTACACAAAAACCAGTATCAGTAGGTACCTATGTCTTTGACTACGAATTCAGAGGTCACGCAAATTGTATTTATATAAATTATGTTATTTCACATTTTTCGTATTAAAGAGTATTTATTATGGATAAGTTTTTAGATTTTCACGCCCAAAAGTATTTTCGTTATTTGTTTTTGGGGTGTTATGCCGTGTTGCGCTACCTCCTTCTTTAACCAACGTTTCGGACAGCGTTACAGTGTCCATCATCAGAGCAGATGTGATGAAGGGCACTGTAACGCTGTCCGAAACGTTGGTCAAAGAAGGAGGTAGCGCAACACGGCATAACACCCCTAAAACAAATAACGAAAATATTTATTTTATTCATTTATTTAAACGCCCATAGGGCTTTTACATATAGTGCAGTACATGTTTTTGACAAAATATAGGAAATAACATAAAGTATAAGAAACAAAATTTAGGTAACATAAAATATAAGGGTTGACATAAAGTAGATAACATAGAATACAAGTTAGTAAAAATAGATATAAAGATAGTTTATGAAGTAGGAAGAAATAGTTGGCACATACGCCGTTTGAAGTAATATGTTGTATACTTGCATCAAGGTCCAAGTATAGGTTCAGGTCCAAGTGGTAGATGCTAGATACCCCAGTATGAAAAAACATTATTCAGAATTGAAAAGTCCAATCTTACAAAATGTGTCACTTCTTCTTCCCTTCCCCATATCTTTCATAAATGAAATGCCGTCACTGACTGTGAGGTATTCACATAAAAAAACATGAAAAAATAAAAGTCTTATTAAACATTCGTAGATAATATATTATCTCTCATGACTCAACATCATTTTATAAAGCTAAATCTATTCTTTCGTTAGAGTACTAATTCATGTATCAGCGTACTTAGAAATAATAAATGGTTAACCAAGTTCTAACATACACCCGTGCGTGGCTTAATTGACTATTACCTGATATTTCTGCTACATCGAGCAATTCCGGACCTATTATAGGCCTACGCACATATCATTTAAGCCTTTTCAACCATAAGATTCTACAATTATATTATAATTGCTCAATTCATGAGATTGCACAAATATAACGATTTCAAATATTCGATATACCGTCGATAAAATTGGTTAATACGGATTATTATTTTTGAATACAATAAATAGCTAATATTTGATTTTCTATATACGGTTTTAAAAAGATACATTATTACCTGTGTCTTAATACAAACTTTTACATATTAAATATAAGTTTTTCGTATAAATTATTCATGTGCGATTATAATTTGGAATTTATTGGATTACCGGCACCACATTACCAGCAGTAGGTCACCCTGAGTAGTTCGCTGTGTTTGGAGACATAGCAGGGGTGCCCGGCTTCATGGGTGAGGTTTGTACGGTTGTTGGCGGTGGATGCATCAGCCCATCAATTGAGTGGCAGGCCGGGTCGGGAGAGATAGGTTGGGGTACACCTTTTGACATCTCCAGCAGGACCCTCTCGAAACTTCGCTTTGCACTTCCGTGGGAGGGATAGTTTCATTCAATAATTTTGGATAGATTCATACGACCATCTCTTATGGACGGTCACCCGACAATTGATCCCCCGAAATGATATTTTTTATGAAATTATAATTTTTTATGCATTATTTACTAATTTCAAACGTAAAAAATATTCAATTCAACTTCAAAAATACCCTTAATAAGTTGGTATGAATATCAAAGGAATTTATATACAGTGTCGATTTTTGTACGTATGCGCTGGTACATATTATTTAACCTATTATGTAACAACTTAATAATAATATCCAATGCGATGATCTGAAAATAAGCTAGAGAAAGGAAATCTAAACAAAATAGTAACGTTTTACAGAGTGTTCTCTGGTTGTACGATCACCAAGCAAACGTCCCTTGTGCAATCTACACAACGTTGAAATACGAAATTCCCCTGTGTTCCCATTGCATTATGCAAAATCTTTTTAACAATTCGCCAAAGTCATGACTGCTACATGAAATCGGCTAGTCTGCAATGCCCGACGGAGAAAATACTTCAGAAGATACGTTTCATTATCCGAACTAAAATTAGTTTTTATTTCAAGTACATTGGATACTTTAGGCATTGTATTCTACTATGAGAATTAAGTCGAGGTAAAAGTTGATTGTCCGAAGCTATTTACACTTTACACATCAGGGCTGCTATGGTCCTATTTTCTTCTGGTAGTGGAATTCTAATGATGTATTTATATTTTGATGGTCTTCATGATCGAGGGGTAAGATCGGCAATCCGGAGATCGCGGGTTCAAATCCCGAAGTGCGTAAGTAAATTTAATTTAATTTGTTTGTGTAGTTTCACAGTAATTAATAAATAAAAAATATTTTTTAGTAAATTTACGGCACGTTCTAAAGTAGAAGTCGCTCGCAGTGTCGCCCTGATCAAATACTATCATTTAGAATCGAATGCTTGAAATGGTTTTAGCCATGTTTGATAAGCAGATCTGAATATCCAGGCACTTCGTCACCTTCCTCTCCACCTTCTCCTTCCCATTCCTACTACCTTCAGCCTCCCAAAGTATTCCAATTGGAGATGCCATAGTCCCACTGGCTCTAGTTGGTTGGGGGCTTTTGGAACTCTTGTGAACTTCACTCATTACTTACGCATTCCGAATTTCTACGATTTATAACGTACATATTTCTCTTGTCCACTTTAAGTTTTTTAGTTTCTAAAAAAAAAGATGACATCTATACATTTCGCTTGCTGAGGATTGGTTTGTACTATGTCCACAAAAACTCGTGTTGAAAAATAAAAGCTTTTGAGTTTCAAAAAATTATATTTTTGTTTCCTTTATTTCAAACTAATTGTAATAAATATATTTTTAAAATACAAGGGTTAATCTATATACAAGGAAAATAACAACATATTTGGTTGAATTTTGAACGAACTAACACATACTTCAATTCACAGCTTAAAAAAAAACCTAAAAATACAGGAGTTCAAACCAATCCTCAGCAAGCGATTTGTATAGACAAAACGGTAATTATATGAAATTTCCTTGATAGAAAAAATCACAAAGTATGCCCCGGAAATTATTGAAAACATATTTTGTTCTGATATTTAAAATGCTATGGATATGGAATAAATCATAGTGTATCTTCAAATTGCAACAAAAGTATTTGTCGAGGGACTTTTGTTCTATTTTAAATGAGTCGTGTTTTATTAAATATTTTAATTATTTTTGCTTAATTATTATCGTTTTTCAATATAAGTGCGCACGGTCCTCTCCCTTGGTATTGCACATCTCCCTTTCAAACCATCTTCTTGTTTTTGAACGCTTACTACGGAGCCTTTAACGGAAAAATAGTGCTCAGGACAGTAGCACACCAACAAAATAAGTATTTTAGATATAATTTTACTGCCACTAATTCGCAAGCAATCAAATGATTACTTTAAAAAATTGTGTCTTAACTATTGTCATCGACCGAAAAATCACAATATTTATTTGAAAGGTTCGGTATAGGTACTATTACAGGTACATCGTAATGTTTTATACACACACATTCACAATTTCTTTTCATATAATATTGGTGTAGTCAAGAACAATCGGGATACTGCTGTACTTTGCTTGACTGCCATTTAAAGAAATAATTTTAAATGAGTCAGAAAAATAGTTACCTAATTTAATTCTAACAGACAGATTCACTGAAAGGCTATCTTAGTCAAACTATAATCCTAGTCAAACTCGAGGGCGTTGTGACGTGCCGCTGCAGATCCACAGATCATTGAACTATAAAATCTCTTTGTGTCCGTTGATTTGCCTTTCTATCTTCTACAGCGAAAATCGTTTTCCCATAACAAGTAACTAGCTTTAAAAATCGAGCTGTATCCTGCGAAATTGTATAATCCAATATAATGCCTTTATAATATTCGCCTTTCATGGCTCGCTGGTAGTTTTAATGGCTATATTTGGAAGGCTGCCAAGGGCTGAGAAAGCAATATATCCTTCGGAAACTTCCTGGACTCATAAGACGTAATATGAGAATTCTCCAGAGATCAATTCTTCCAGCTGAGATTATTCCGTATACAGCCAGATTGTATGGAACTAATGTGAAAAGACACCCAATTACATTTTTTTGTATTATTTGAAGTAGACAGGACGTACCCAGTAAGAAAAAAATCAAGTTAGATGATGGTTACTTGTAAAATATATTTTAATATCAAGCTTATTTTCTGATATAGGTACAACGTCGTAAGGTTTCTTGTACAAATAAGAGGGGAACGTGGGTGGTTGTTCCAAACCAATTCGAACCAGTTTAATGTGTGGGGTGAGTTTGTCCGGGTCTTGGCAGCGGATGCGTCTGCCTACCAATTGCATGATAGACCGGATCGGGAGATAATGGTTGCGGGAGTCCCTTTCACTTCTCCAACCGTACGCCGCTGTGGGAGGGATGGATTCATTCGTCCGTCACTCCTGGACACGCTGACCGCCAGATTCCTACCCAACCCTAATACCCTTTTACTTCCCTAAACTTCCTCTCCTTCCTTTCCTAAAAAGACCCTCCACACAGCATCTCCAAAAATGACTCCAAAATTAGAATGCGCACGCCAGAATTTGAACCCGCGACTTTCGGATTGCTAGTCATTACTACCCCTCCACCACGGAGAATTCTAAATGTTAATAGAGGTGGGGATGGAGATGGGAAATAGTATGATTGGAAGAAACCTAGTTATTTAGATCTGGTCACTAAACACGGCTAAAACCATTCCAACCAGTAAGATGTAGTAACTACCGGCGTCAATTAAGATATCCTACCGGCTGCGCCAATTAAAATGACGTGACTTTCCCGTGTTCGGGACCGTTCAAAGGCTTCTAAAACATGAAGGTACCTATTTTTTCATTTATGTGGGCTTCCACAAACGTGTGATATACATAAATTTGTGGAACAGGAATGATGGCGTAAAATATGCGAATTAAATTAGATAAAACCCACGCAGAAGAATAACGGTAATATTGAATATTATTATTGATGTTTGTTATTATAGCCTGCTTGTAACTATATTCCGTGCAGTTGAACACATATATTACTTTTGAGAAAGTATTGCCAACTGCATTCTATTGGCGAGTAGTCCTGATATTGTTATTGCAATTAAAAAAGAATGTTAGATCGAGTAGATCTTGTTGGTACAAGGAAGATAATTAATCTTACTAAATCAAGGCAATCTACATTACCATTTACATTTTTAAAAATAAAAGTGAAGTGGAAATAAGTCTTTACCACGAGAGTTTTAATAATTTTAATTCGTTCATCAAGTGGTTATAACGCATTGTTTCTATAAGTCTTCGAGTTTAAAGTTACTTTATCTTAGAATTTATGTATTTGATCATTTAATAAAATCTCGAAATCAACCAAACTTGTACGTACCTATCAAGCTAACGTAGATTCCGAAAAGGATACTTCGCGTGAATACCAAAACCAAAACATATTATTTTTTCGTGGCTAAATAAATACTGAGCTTCTGCACTTTAGGGAAATCGCCTTGTATCACTAAAATGCTAAATAAGGTTTTCGTGCCGGAACATTTCGAGCTTCGGCCTAGAGCTTTCGCGTGGAAAAAAGCTTTTCGTAAACGACAAGCGTAAACATTTTTTTCAACTCTGTAAAATACTTTAAAAGGAATCTTCATTTATTGTTAAATAATGCGTTGTGATTCTGTGAAAAAAATAGAATGATCCTAATATGTATTACAAAATATTCCCCCATGAAAAAAAGAAAAAAAATTCTTCTACATAATACCGTAAGACATTACTTTCCAGAATTAATTTCGTGCATTTTTTTTTACATGAATATCGCACAAGAGTCCCAACTGTTCCCGTCTGGAGCCAGTCAGACTATGGCATCCCCTATTGTGGTATGTTGTGAGGCTGAAGGTAGTGGAGAGGGGAAGGAGATGGGGAAAAGGAAGGTTGGAAGTACCTGGCTATACAGATCTGGTCACTAAACACGGCTAAAGCCATTTCAAGCAACGTTTCGATTCTGAACAGTGGTCTTACACCAGGGCGATACTGAGAGTATATTCCACTCTAGAACGTGCCGCAAATATACTATATATTATTTTAAATGCATAAATTGTGAAATAACACAAATTAATCAAATAAAATTTATTTTCCACGCCGGGATTCGATCTTGCGACCTTCGGAATGTGAGTCAAGAGCCTTACCGCTGGACTACGCCATTTACGCATTTACCTGAACCTTAAAGAAACTACAGTGGAATCCGTTTATAATGATATCGAAGGGAAATGACAAACACGTCATCTAAGCGGACGTCATACAAAGCATTTTGTAGAAAATAAACAACCTCCTGTTTTTGTTAGTTATATATGTATAGATTTATTTTAATAGAGAGAAACAAAGCATATTAAGACTCATGACGAGAGAAACACAGCATATTAACGTCGTCGAGCGTCACATGACCCTCCCGAACACTGCCGAAGTGTTATGCAGGAATTGTACTGCAGGAATTATGTCGGTCACTATAACCGACATAATTTTCCATGAAATTAGGACATAATTTATTAAAAATGGGACCATAATTTATTAAAAATGGGACCATAATAAGCGAAGTGTCACTATAAGCGAAGTCATTTTATCCGATTTTGTTATAAAGAATTTTATATGAAAACCAAACTTCGCTGTGTAATAACGTCATATTAATCGGTTGGTCAATATAGACGGAGTCATAATAAACGGATTTTACTGTTATTCAACGAAGCAGTAACGTTGTTTAAAGTAGAGTTTTTCTTCAACAAACCAATGGTTGTTCGTTTTACAATTATTATTAGTTTGTGACTGGCCCGGTGAGCTCTGGCATCAATAAATTTTCACAGTTTTGAAATTTTTTCTGTCAAATTTTTAAGCCTACTTAACTGCTTTCCGGTCATAAACCCACCTGAGTCGTGAATGAAACTTTGAAATATTAATTTAATGGTCCAAATAACAGAAGACCAATCCTGCAATTGTTTTCTGGCGGTAGTTGCGACGAAGCAATTTCAACCGTATCGCAACCAGCACAATTAGTAGCAATTGCATTGCATCAAACAAACAATATACAATAAATATTGCTGCAGTGGTTTTTATTCTAGTTTTGTTAGTACCTATTGCTTACGTAATTGGGTCGTTATTCTTTTTAACCTACATAAAGTTGTCTCCACCAGTTAGTGGAGAAAAATTCAACAGAATTGCCAATATTATTATTTTATAATTACTTTAAAATCTACTTTACTAAAAACGTAACCTAAAAATATGTGTTTATATTTTTGTAGTAAAAATTACGTGACAGAGTTGTAACTCCTCGTGATAGAAGTGTATGTATTTCATACAAATCAAAGTTGTTTTCTGCCACCTCGACTTGCGTGTATTCTATAATTTTACAAAAAAATGACATGACGACATAAAATATAAAACTATTATTGTACCCCAAAAGGTATAACTTATCAAGTAACCGCAATTATTGTTTTTAATGATGTTTAATAAAATATTTTTAAAAATCTCAAAAACTTGTCTCCTACAATTTTTATATCGTACGACAATTCTGTCACGTGGGTCATTCGAAATAGGTATACACGCCGCTCGTGTTTGTCACCCCAATAGGCATTTTAGGCCTCCTTCTCCCCTGCTACGATTTCCCGTCTAAGATTCAGAGAGATTCATTTATAGTAAAAACAAAATGTGACAGAGTGGTGGAAATGTGACAGAGTGGTGAAAATGTGACAGAGTGGTGGAAATGTGACAGAGTGGTGGAAATGTGACAGAGTGGTGGAAATGTGACAGAGTGGTGGAAATGTGACAGAGTGGTGAAAATGTGACAGAATGGTGGAAATGTGGCAGAGTGGTGTATCTTGCTGTGTAGGTTATGTAGGTTAAAAAGAACAACCCAATTATTTTTTAATCACAGGATTCATTTAAATCAAAATTTCTTTTGAAGTTCGAACTTCCGTAGTAATTGAATGGGTATTTGTATATGTATATTTGGTAACTTTTTATCCGATAAAATAACGGTTGAAAGGTCAGGAGACATTTTTAGCGAAAATAAGATACAGACCCAACCTCGCTCGGAATATATTGCATCTTAAATATTCTTTGGATATTGAAAAAAATGGCGCACAGAGGCCTCGTAAAAATAATTCAAATAAATATTTTAGTCGCGTTACCATAAATTGAGGCAAAGTTGGTCCCATACCACGCTGTATCTTCTTATGTTGATGTTTTATGAAAACACACTTTATTTTTTGTCAGCGAGACATGTAAAATATATTCGAAATACAATTATTTTTATTCGTGTAGGACTGGTAGGTATTAGGCTTGTCTTTAAACTCAGTTAAAAATGCTCAAAAACAACACATTCTTTGTAGGTACATGGAGTGTGTATGCATGTCTTAGTTTAGACAAATATGCACGGGAAAAATACTACAGAATTGAATTTTCTATTGACCATAGATCAACATTTTAATGATATTTTAACCAAACTAACCAACATGGAATTTTATGTGCCTTAATGTAGTGCCATCTGTCAATAAAAAAGATAAATATTTAGATTTAGGTTCAATTTTCAGTTTATTTTAACTTAATGAGAAAACCCTTACATTGTAATATTTAATCACTGAAAACAATATTAGCGAAAACCTGGATGTGACCGTATCTTTTACAATTTTTGTGTTTCAAATATTTGATTGAGAGTAATTGAATATTGTATTTAGTGATTATTATTCAGTTTTTGTTTCTCTCAATCGTCACAATATAATCGTCGGAACTGTAATGCATATTTCGGAGCCATTTGGTCTTTGGTAAGTATTTGCATTTAGTAAACGTTGTAAAAGAATTGCTAGACGGAAACATAGTCTTAAAAGTCATATCTGTAATCATAAAACAGTTTTAGTAGCCTGGCGACTATACGGTTGAAATACAACTCTGACACCGCGCCTTACGCAAAACCGTTTTTGTACCTTGAGTTTGTATACAAATCTACTTTTGTAAAAGCCGAATTAAAGCAATGCCAAAAGATGGCGCCACTTACGTTAAGAGCTAGCGTGAGGAGCATCTAGACGTCAGTACTATTGGATTTGTAATTTCGTGAATCTCTCCGGATTCGGAGAGATTGATGATAATATTATTATTATTGTAACTGGCAGTTGTGAATAATAATACCACGCGTCTATATATAATATATGACGTCATTGCCTGTCTCTGTTACTTTGTCCCGGTGACTAGCTGTCACTGGATCCCAGCGGATCCGAGGTACCGGTTCTTTTTGGAACCGGTTCCTATCAGATTTGTAAAATGGTCACCAACAATCAAACTGGGCGAAGCTGAACCAAAAGCCATCCGCAGGGTCTACCAGCAAAACTTGCGGAGTGGGTTTTTAACTGTTTGTCTAAACTTAGCAACGCTAGGTCCAGATTATGAATAATTGGTTTCCGATCTGTGCCATAAAGAATTAGTGTAAATACTATCATCCTATCTGGACCAACGGGCAAATAATTAAATTTTTGCGTTTTAATTTTGAATTTCACGGTCAAAATACGTTTCTCCATTTTTATTACATTCTTAAAATTTTTCGACCAGCAATCTTGGCAGATGCCCGTGCTGCGGTGGTCGACGAGTGTATGTGTTTTATATGTGTATGTGCCTTATATGTTTATGTATCTTAACACTTCATTCCTTATCCACTCTAAGTAGGTAAACTGGTAATAAATGAAACCACGAGAGCGTCCCTTGACCTAATCATTGCGTTTATATTGGCCTTGCGAGGAAGGAAAAGCGCACATGGAATGTGAAATACTCTTAAAGACGAGTGCAGGAAACCAGTGGATTTGTGCACTTCCAGAATTCCCTCAATTCCTCGCTCTACGGTTTGTCCTCTACTATTTTTACGACTTGTTAAAGTCCATTGTTATCTAGCTCACAGGGAACCGAGTAGGTACTAGTGTTTGGAGAAGCCGGAATTCAATTTTCACCGTAATGGTAAATCCCCCCCCGGGAGCGGCGCGCCCACCAAATACTATGACATTTTCATTATTAAATTCTGTTGTGGATTTCAGGAACTTTTGCTATTTTCAAAGTGAATTTTCAGTCAGCTGAGCCTGAGGAATGCGAACCGTTTCAATTGAATCAGAGATTTAGGCTTTTCGAGGATTCAATGTACAAAATATAATAGAATTTTTAACCCTTCTTTATGATTTTTTTAATGAATTCACTCAATCGAATTATGGAAGTATTTTATAACATTATTTTTATTTGTTTATTATCGTCCGCAGTTATTTAAACATAAATTATTTATGGTCGCAAAGTGCGCGAACGTAACAAGTTTGTGTTGGAAATTTTAGATCGCCCCGTTCTTTCCACTAGAACTCTGAAGTCTCGTAACAACTGTAAAAAGGGTAGAAACCATTTTGTTTCAAATATTTTTTATCCTTTAATACAGTGTGTTCAGGCGAGGCAGGGGGTGTGATTCGGCGATAACTTTGCAAAGGTGCAGTGTGTATGCGCCGATAGGAGGCAGTGACATGCGCAACGTCTTAGAGATTTAGTAGCAATGGATCCGCACTCGAGAGCGCGTCGCACTTTCTGCGTCCGCGCATATTTCCAAAACCGTAATTCCATCGTTACTGCTCAGCGTTTATTTCGATCAGAATATCGAACACGCAGTGCTCCAAGCGAGAACATCATCAGAAGATGGATAGAAATGTTCGAGAATACTGGTTCAAATCCTAAACAGAAGCCATTTGCGTACAGTTAGAGACGAAGAAACCATTGAAGAAGTGAGACAATCAAAATCCGTCACTTTCAATAAGAAAACGATTACAACAACTTCAAATTACAAAATCGAGTTTATACTAGATTTTAAAGAAAGAGATGCGAGTTAGCTTGTGATTTTAAAGAAGGAAATGCATCTTAAAGCCTACAAAATCTATTGGTGCAAGAATTGAATTCATAAAACAATTTGAATTTGCGCAAGAGATGATGCATCGATTTAGGAATTTTGAAAACTTCCTTTTTAGTGAACTTTCAACTTTCATTTGAATGGCCACATCAATGGAAACATCAAAGGCCACTTCACAGCCCTAAAGTCGTCGTATGGGCCGCAATATCCTCTAAAGGCATTATTGGCCCGTATGTTTTGAAAAATTGAGAGAATGGGCAGTAACTCATAGACCAAATATTCTGCTCGAATTAAACGCTGAGCAATAACGATGGAATTACGGTTTTGATAATAAAGCGCGATGCGTTCTCGAGTACGAATCCATTGCTGATAAATCTCCAAGATGTTTCGCATGTCACTACCCCATCCCGGCGCCAATACACCGCACCTTTGCGAAGTTATCACCGAATCACAACCCCCTACCTTGCCTGGACACCCACAAGTATTCCAAAATCGATTGTAGTAATTACACCAAATATTTTTTAAATTGTACCAAAGACATTCAGGTACCAGCATAATCTCGAATGACTTCAATCATCGGAATTGCGAATCCTGAAATTAACAAGAAGCACAAACTGTACGTTAATCCGGGAATCAGGTATCCTAATTACAAGACAATTTAGCTTTTAATTAAAACAATTTCTTATTTGCCATTTTGTCATTAAAATCAATGTTCTAATATTCCCTTTTCCGGAGAAAAAACAAAAACACGGCTGCGGTAATCTGGGGATTTTGGTTTTCTACTTTTCCGTAATTATTTAACAGCCCATTTGCCGGGAAATTGTTCACGGAGCTTATTGAAACTTAGTTTTAAGTTCTTAAGCGGATTGGAAAATTTCCTATTAAGTCGTTTAAAATAAATTCATTTTTTAAATGTTAATTGCGAAATGAAATTCATTAATGCTACCTTATCAGAATAATAAGTACGTTCTTAAAAAAATTATGTATTCTGTATTCATTTTTAATAATTTAAAATTATGTTTTAAGAACTAATTATATTAAATATTAAAAACGAATACATATTACAATAATAAATGACATATTTATTAACATGAAAGGAAAAAGATATGAGGAATGGAAAGGAATCCAAGAAGATCAGTGTGTCCTAGAGTCCATCCCTCCCACTGCGGTGCAAGGCGACGTATAGAGAATCCTACTGGAGAGGTTTAAGAGGAATTTAAACGCTAGAAATATTTCGATTCTCATGCCTCTAAAATTTAAAATCGAGCGTCTTATTTGCACGAGGCAAGTAAGCGAAAAAGTTGTTTTTATTTATTTTGTGCATAATTTTATAAGAATGAAAAAAGTTAGAACATACAAAACCTCAAAAATGGTCTTAGCCATAAAGGGGTATTTCTTAAAAATGGTTTCTTTTCTTACTTCATAGTTAAGTCATGCAAAAACTTTTTTTTTTGGGGTTTACGCTTATATTTTTTGTTATGTAATAAATAATTTTATTATTATTCCAGTACAAAAGAAAAAAGCTAGTAAAAGCTTCAATTTACCCGTAGCATATTTTTTGATATTTATAATGTAAACCGATTCATCGTAAAGATTAATCTAAATAGAATTTCACGTACAGCTTCATCTTAATGAGAGTATTTAATTTATTTTTAATTTTTCAGAAAAAAAATCTCCTTAAAATGTACGTCATAAAAGACACAATAATTTTCCTAGAAATATTTCGACTGTGTAGATCGAAAGAGAAGACAATATGGAGAAAAACGACATATTTAACCAATTTTTGTATTAATTGTCCTATACGGCATTTAAAATTTTCGCTATCGTCATTATCTCGAATAATTTTTTTTCCATATTTCGGTAAAAATAAAAATTATGTTGACTTGACTATCCAAAAAATAAGGCAATTGCAATAAACGGGAAATAATGAGTGCTTTCAGTGCCAATTTTTTTTACCTTCCCCTAATTACCATTTACATACTCGATAACGACAGTCATAAATGTAAAATGCAATTTTATTTTTATGATAATAATTATTGGTGTTCAGAATCCCAACGAAATCATGCAAAAAAGCACAAGTTCAAAACATTACTTTCATATAAAGTGAAATTTTATTTATTTAATTAATTGTGTTTTATAAATAACTAGCAACATGCGTTGCAATGCCACTTAAGGACTGGCTTCTCGCATTTCTACCGATTTATTACATATTTTCCTCAAACATTTTAAGTTTCATAGTTCTTAAAAAAATATATGTTATTCTTGAAAATATATAAATATCTTTACATTCTTCACACTGAAACGGCAATTATGCGAAATTCCCTTGATAGAAAAAAATCGCAAAGTATGCTCCGAAAACTATTATGAACCCGTTTTTTCAGTAATTAGTTATGTGAAAAAATTCAATGTTTTTTTAAAATGCTATTTAAGAAATTCTCCACGAGAATTTCACGTTTAATTAAAAGAGTCGTGTTTTATTAAAAAAATTTCCCCATTCTCGCTTAATATTATCGTTTTTAAATTTTTTTATTTTAACTTTAAGTAAAACCTCAAATTGTATTATTTAATTAATATAAAATATACAATATATTGTATATTAATTAAATAATACAATTGTATATTGTATATTAATTAAATAATACAATTGTATATTGTATATTATAATAAATTGTAATTATTTAATTGTATATTATAATTAATTGTAATATACAATATAAGGGAAACTCTATATTTTTCTGATTTTTCTGTTTGCAGATTTTTTTATTGAATTTCGCTTATATTGTCTTCATTGTCAACGGGTCGTTTCTACGACTCGTTCTTGAGTTCAACAGCTCGGCTGTGGAACGATTTGCCGGCCTCTGTGTTTCCTCCCTCCTACAACATGGGTCTCTTCAAGACCCATGTTCACTCCTTCCTCTCCTCAAAAACACCCTCCACACAACATCCTCAAAGATGACATAGGCCCTGAGGGAAATTATTTTCCTCAGGGCCTCCTGTGTGGAGTTAATGTAAAAAAAAATAATTAAATATTATCATTTTTAATATTAGCGCGCTCCCTCTAACGTTCGTATATACATATCTCTCATTCTTCTTTTTAAGCGCGTACTATCGGGCATAAATAAAGAAATTGTTTCTCCCTACGTGCTGTTTTCCATTCGTCCCGTTCCACTTTCCCTCCCACGTCCCCTTCCCTTCATGCGTTACCTTCCACGTTCCCTGCCTTCCCTCTCCTCTCTCCCGCTTCCCCGTTCCGTGAACCCCCTCCCGTGTTTCTTTCTCCACTTCCGCGTTCCATTCATTCAGTCCCGTTTCAATCAGTTTTCAAACAGCTCGCGTGCCACCTATTGCAATTTTTTTATGCAATTTTCATAATGCCAGAGTCACCAATATATACAGAAACCTTCAGGGGCGTGCGCGAAACAACTCACCAAAGATTCATCGCAATCGGATGAATATTATAGATAACAATTTAACAACGCCAGAGCTCACCACTATATATAAAAACCATCGCGGTCATGCTCACAAAAACTCACCAAAGTTTCATCTCAATAGGAAGACTGGTTTAGGGATCGCATAAGGAACAAACAAAGAAACATTCATTTTTATATATTAATATTATTGAATTGATTTGAACTTTGCTTGGGGCAGTCCATGCGATCGATATCAATTTCTTTGAGAAAAGGTTAAACAAGAAACTTTATTGCAACGAGATTTTATCTACATAATATATCTTAACCAAGAAACAGCATGCTAACAACATGCACTTTGAATTTGAATATTGTGGTATTCGATTCCCTGCACTTTCATCCGCGTGTCAAATACTGCTTGCTACAAAGCATTATTATTTCCCATGTAGATATCTCGAGAAGAACGAATACACTCTAACACAAAGACGATGGAGCAAGCATCCCGTCTTATGCGGGGAAACTGTTCAATAAGGGAAATCTCGTGTAAGTAAAATGGATAGATTTATCGACTGACTATTGAACGTGGAAGACATTCGATAAATCGTTAGCCTGAAGCTAGATGGGTGAACATGGAACAGCATCGCGTTTAGAGATAGTTGCATAATTCTTGCAAATATGTTTATCTCCTGTACTAACACACTTGTAGAGTTTTTTTTGTATTAACTCCATCATCAAGTTCCCATCAGAACTCCTACAGACTACACGTTTGTTTTTTTTGTTTGTTTTACACTACTACGTTTTTAAGGTACTGTTTTTTTTGTATTAACTCCATCATCAAGTTCCCATCAGAACTCCTACAGACTACACGTTTGTTTTTTTTTGTTTGTTTTACACTACTACGTTTTTAAGGTACTGTTTTTTTGTATTAACTCCATCATCAAGTTCCCATCAGAACTCCTACAGACTACACGTTTGTTTGTTTGTTTGTTTTACACTACTACGTTTTTAAGGTACTGAATTTAATGTCACTGAAACAATTATATTAAATACAATTATATTAAATACAATTATATTATTATAAAAGATATTCTATTATACGCATTAAAAAACCAGGATAACTTTGCGCAGACAAACTCGGGCCGATTCACAAGATCCATATTACAACATGTATTCTACCAACCAATAACTAAAACTACTCTTGGACATAGAAATAAGCAATACTTCTCTATAAAATTATTTAATATACTCCCTCTTGCAATAAAAACCGTTAAAAAATAAACGAGTGCAAAAGAAGAATATATGATATATAGATATGGATTATGGACATGGGAAGGAAGAACTTAGAAACAATTTTGCAAACCAAATAAAGGTTAATGCTTGTATTGTGCTTTCTTTCAGACATAATTTTATAATTTTACTCTTGTAATATTTTAAAATATGTATTAACTTATGATTCAAACAGAAAAACATGTACAATGTGACCTTAGAACGGGTTACCCCAGTAAGGACACATTCTTCAGCGTCAGCGTGTTTAAGAGACGTGTGAATCGATCCCTCCACTGCAGTGAAAAATGATGGGTTGAGCGAGTCCGGCTGGAGAGGTCACAGGATTTCCCTCAATCGCCCTCTCCAGATCCGGCCCGCTACGCAATTGCTAAGATCTGGACAAACCTCACCCTCAAACGGGCACCCCTGTTAAGTCACCAAACGCCGTAACCAATAACTGAATGCTCTGAAAGTGCTCTCTGGTATTTAAAAATAATCGAAGTATGTATTTAAAAAAAATTGTTGGAGAACCGTTATAGATGCGCGGGTGTTACTATGAAACTTAACTTTTAATTTTAACATTAGCACAGATTTTCCTTTCAAAATTCCTACGCTTGCACAACGATTTTTAGGTCAAAACGTTATTTTCATCACGCGATACGGAGCTTCAACAAAGCATTATTTTTAAATCGACAAGATGTGTTGTTTGCTCTACAAAATAAAAAAAATTTATGATTTTATTCAATAAAACGGCAATAACGGAGTAACTGAAGGTGTACTAAATGTATCTTATATAAGTAATGATTCAAATACCCCGCATTTCTAGAAAGGCTATCTCAAATAGGCATCCGGGACTTAACTGGTTCTCTTCATACCTAACTGGTAGATCACAAACCGTGAAAATTAACAGCATAACTGGAAGTAACCCCTTACCAATCCAATTTGGAGTCCCATAAGGAAGTTATCTAAGCCCTATTTTGTTCCACAAATACATTAATAAACTCTGTAACCCATTACCTCTGTAACCCATTAAAATAATATCCTTTGCAGATGACACTATGCTTATAGCTTGACACAATAATTGGAAAGAAGCATTCGACATACACCTTGTAAAGAATTGGTTTGATGATAATCTCCTCACCCTCAATGCTGGTAAAATTTTTTTTAATCTTCAGTCTGTCTGCTACAACCCACCTACTAACAATCAGAAAATAACAATTCTTTCTTGTCCAAGATCTTACTCTCCCTACACTTTTCCATATAAAATACCTGGGGGTCATAATTGATCTTCATCTTCGTTGGGATCAGCACTTAGCTGTTAGTTTAACTCCCCGATTTCGCAAGATCTCTTATGTTTTTTGAACTCTACGAAATAGCCTTACTCCTACAATACTAAACACAGTTTACAACGCTCTCTGCCAATCCGAATTAGCATATGGCATCATTATTTGGGGCGGCTGTGCTCATAATTTTATTGATCCTCTACAAAAAGTGCAAAAAACGATAATACGTGCTATCAACAAGCGACCGACAAGATACTCCTCCACTCGACTCTTCGCTGAATATAATGTCTTAAACGTGCAGGGATCCATCTAAAATTTTCTCTAACGCATTTCTTGTTCAAATAAAAGAAAAACCCTCTTTCATCATAGTTACACCACCAGAACAAAAACTAAACGACACTACGGTGTACCTACACTACATACTACGTCAGCTCGAAGACATTTCGTGTACCTTTAAACCTTTTTAAATATTTAATCTTCTCCCTGAAAACTTAAAAACCGAAACTCAACCCCATACCTTTAAAAAAAATATCACAATGGATCCTTACTTAGAAACTCTCCTTAGAATCCTTATTTAGAAACTACGATATAAAATTTGTTACTTAAATTGAATTGTAAATTTTTTATTATCAGCCTCTGTTATTGTTACTATATTTAGAAACCATGATAGACAATAATTGTAATTTAATTTAATTTGTATTATTTAATAACTTATAATTTAATTCAATTTTTTTTTGAGAAAAACTCTCTTTTTATAACTTTTGAAGGTTATTCCCATCAACGTAATATATCATTGAAGAAGATAACTCTGTGTCTTGTTTTCTTTCATATTTTCATTTAGATTATAAGTGTTATCTTCTTCTTCAATGATATATTACGTTGATGGGAATAACCTTCAAAAGTTATAAAAAGAGAGTTTTTCTCATAAAAAATTGAATATTCATTTAGACTTTCATAAAAAGTCAATAGTTCCATATGAATAAATTCGGATACATTTATCCGAGACGGTATTCAGGTTACAAACCAATTCTTAGAATGATTGTTTCCAATAAAAAGAGTAGTTGCCTATAATATGGAAAAAGAACTAGCTGAAGATAATATTAATGATTCTAAATATTTGAAATATGAGATTGACAAATATGACGGTTTGACAGAAGGTGGCAATAGCGAAATTGGAAAACGCGCACGTCCCGGTTAGACGAGAGGTCTGGGTTTGAGTCCCAGTTGCGACCATTGTTTTTTTCTGTTTTTCTCTGTCTTGTTTTCTTTCATATTTTCATTTAGATTATAAGTGTTATCTTCTTCTTCAATGATATAATTTAATTTATCAACCATATTATGTATAATACCATTCTGTAAACTTCACCCGCCATAATAAAGGGAAATCCCTAGCATGGCGGATGAAATAACAAAATTAAATGAAATAATAAAATCTATTCAATGTATAAAGTTCTTATAATAAACAAATAAATAACCTGATAATAAGAAATGAAAAAATCATAACTTGCGGTAAATAATTTAAAGTTGCACAATTTTTCGCTCACTGGCAGTAGGTATTTTTTCCCGCACTGGCAATAACTGGGGACTTCTTTCAAATTTCGAATTGTAACATGTGTAGAGACGTGTAACGACAACTTTGTTCGACTTCCTCTTATTGTTTTCTACAAAATCTCACAGAAATTTTTGAAATGTATTCCACCCTGATTCACACACCGTCGCAAACTTTCTTACTTACATATCTTTCAGTACACAGCTCTTAAAACACACGACAACACTAAAACTACGAGTTTTCTTATCGATAATTGGAGAAAAATTATTACAACTCACGAGTGGAAAAAAGCTAAAAAAAATTATTTCTTAACATTCATTTGCGATCTCTCGAAAGAAACCATTCCTTTGATCTGAGTGCAATTAATATTCTCCAAAATGATCTTGAAAGAATCACGTATTTGCAATTTTTTCAAGGACATAAAGAAACAGTAAAATAATTAAACAGAAACCCACCACGCAGCTGGCGGGCAGGCGCGTCCGCTGCGGAGACCTGAATACACCTCACCCGATGAACCCGTGTACCTCTGTTAAGTCAAACGTAGGGAATCACTATAGCAAAGGTATTGTTTGTCCAATGAAAGGTTCCCGGAGTGGCGATACCCATAACCACCTCCTAACTGTCCTTAAAGTCCTTAATATTATATGACGCGACAAATTGAGGATGCTTGAAAAATACATGGTACGAACAAGTGAATCAAGTCGTATCGTGTCAAGAGTCAGAAAATATTATTTAAAGTATAAATGTAAATAAAGCTAGGAGTTTGAACCAACAAAAAATTCGTGGCCGTCCATCCGTTCTACCTACACTCGCGAAGAAACGGTATGCCTGTAATGTTAATGCATATTTTGGTAAGGATTATCGTATGCAAAAATAAGCTTTGTTGTCTTCCAATTTTCCATTCCAAATAATAATAAAAAATTACATCTAAGCGAAGCGTTTTGTTTATTGAAACATTGTTGTTCGCTTAAACTTCGTTTATAGTCTTTTATACGGAGACTAAGCGACGCTCAGACGCCGACGCCTATGAAGCGGTAACGACGCCGTCTTTCCAGAACGTTTTATCAACTTCAATGCCATATCTTCGCGGTGTGTGATGCCAACTGGGCCACAATGGTCCAAGGAATGATTCTAATGGCCTTACTTAACAATAAATGTTATGATAGAGGAGGCATTAAATAAACTATTATTAATGGAAATGTTTGCTATGAAGAGATATATTTTACGAACCGAAAATATTTCACAAAATTAGTGTTTTTTTTTTTTTTACAGTTAATACCGCACAAGAGTCCCAACTGCTCCCGTCTGGAGCCAGTGAGACTATTGCATCCCCAATCGGGGTATGTTGTGAGGCTGAAGGTAGTGGGGAGGGGAAGGAGATGAGGAAGAGGAAGGTGGGGAAGTACCTGGCTATTCAGATCTGGTCACTAAACACGGCTAAAGCCATTTCAAGCAACGTTTCAATTCTGAATGGTGGTCTTACACCAGGGCGATACTGATAGTATCTTCCACTCTGGAACGTGCCGCAAATATACTATATATTATTTTAAATGAATAAACTGTGAAATAACACAAATTAATCAAATAAAATTTATTTGCGCACGCCGGGTTCGAACCCGCGACCTTCGGATTGTGAGTCGAGAGTCTTGCCTCGGGACCACGGAGGCCGTCTTGTTATGAGGCTGAAGGTAAGTATGGAAGGGAAGGAGATGGAAAATAGGAAGCTGAGAAAGTACACGTGGCTATTTAGATCTATTCAGATTTATATTAATCTAATTATTATCTTTTTAAATAAATAATGTGAACATATTAAAATAATATAGTTTATATTATTTTCTGTAACTTCAAACAAGTGCCTCCACTAACTATTAAACATGTTGAAAAATTACAATCATCGGAGTTATGGGAATATTTCTTCACACTCTTCTAAAACACTTTTTAAAAATAAATTTATATTTTAATATAATTTAAAATGCAGTTCTGCAAATTGACTGGTTAAATAAAAAATGTATTTGTTTTTTTTTGCATTCATAACTGTTTTTTATAAAGCATTATAAAAACGATCTAGTTGTGTTTAATTTTTTAAAAAAAAAGTTATCGATAATATTGTTTTTCACATGTTTTTTTGTACTTCAAGACGTGGTGAAACGTGTGTTTTTAACCCCTTTAGCATGTTTTATTTTAAATTCTGTGATATAGCATGACCAGTTAAATTAATACATAAATTAAATTAATTAATTGAATTAAATAAATAAAAAATAAAAAATTTAAAAATTGTTGATAAAAAAACCACAATATACTTAAATAATTTTTTTTTGCTTTAAATTAATATTTGAACTCGCGACAAATACGTGGTCAATTCCTGGATTTAAAAAATGTTATATGGTTTTTACAAGGTTATTTTTTATTTATGATTTATTTTTGCCCTTCTTTGTGTGACAGAAATCGTTGAACGAAGTGTCTGAATGACATCACTACGGGAATTGTCCCAAGTACCCACAAGAAGCCGGCAAATTGCCTCCTTCAAATAGCGGTAGGAGCGATAAGGGGTAGGTAGTTGGTTTCGAGGGATGTAAAGTGTAGAGCCTCCAAATAACCACTAACTGCGATCTCATTTTATCATCTCGTTCTGCAAAAGCAATGAAGTCGTCTTCTACAACGAAATTTCACATTTTTAGTTTAAAATTATTGCATTGCATGTCACTTCACGGGACACCATTGCGTACATTTTACCAATGATCACTTTGAAAACTCACAACTTCGTTATTTTTGGAGATCTCGAATTTTTTTACATTAACTCCACACCTCGAGGAAAAAAAATTCTCTCGTGTCATCTTTGGAGATGCCGTTTTTTGAGGACAGGAAGGAGTGAACGTGGGTCCTGAAAAGACCCATTTTATAGGAGGAAACTCAAAGGCCGGCAAATCGTTCCACAGCACAGGTATTTTGGGGCTCCAGACCAGAGGTGGCTGCCTATTTAAACAGTGAGGCGCACTTACAATTTGTGCAACTATTCATGTTCTTGAAAGGGAACTTTATAACGTCGCACGCTCACTCATACTGGAGAAAAACTTTATCCACGTTCATACTGCAACTATTTGTGTTCTCAAGAACGAATTCTAAAGAGTCACATTCTAACCCATAAAATTTTATTCATGCTCTTATTGCAACTATTCATGTTTTCTCATGCATAATTTAAAACGTCACTCGCTTACCCATACTGGAGAAAAACCTTATTCATGTTCCTACTGCATTTATTTTGCAAAACATCGTCCAATTTGTTCGCTTGTACAATTTTTTGTTGAATCGGAAGATTATTTGTCTAATCGGAAAATTCTTTGTCAAATTGGAAGATTTTTTGTCGAATTGGAAGACTCTTTGTCGAATCAGAAGATTTTTTTGTCAAATCGGAAGATTCTTTGTCGAATCGGAAGATTTGTCGAATCGGAAGATTCTTTGTTGAATCGGAAGTTTCTTTATCGAATCAAACGATTCCAAGGCCCAAAACTTTGTAAAATTTTTCGATTTGGGCAATCTTTGTCAAGCCTGACAATTCCAATTTGCAAAATATGGGGAAATTTTTTCCATTGAAATCCGTCTAAACGTCAACTTAAGATTTAACTTAAGATTGTGTTAAATTAGTGTTAAATGTAAGTCTAAACATATACTTATTTATTTATTTATTTATTTTATCGGGTTCTCCATAAAACAGTTATACACCAGAATATTATGGGGAAGATTACAAAATTTAAAGAAATAAAAATGTAAGGGGATAGTTTCACTATCTTGTGACGTATGTCAGAAGATAATTACTGAATTCTCTGTAGGTGACATCGAAGATGTCGATGTTTAATACAGATTCATTTAGCAGTTGAATTGCTCTGTTTAATGGCGCATTTTGATATGTAAGTCTAAACATATATATACTTAAATGTCATAAGAGTAAGTCTAAACATAAACTTAAATGTCTTAAATGTAAGTCTGAACATAGATTTAAATGTCTTGAATGAAGTCTAAACAGACTTAAATATAAGTCTAAACATAGATTTAAATATCTTAAATGTGAGTCTAAAAAAATTAATTGTCTTAAATGTAAGTCTAAAAGATTCAAATGTCTAAAATATAAGTCTGATGAACTAAAAAGACTTAAATGTAAGTCTAAACTTAAAGTTTAGGGCGTACAGTGTACAGTGTGCAAGAGGATTCCACGGAGCGTCGGACCTTTCCTTTGTCCAAAATGATTTGCCACTGCGCACCAAGTATTACACTACAGACCGGAGTGGAAATAAAATAAATGTTCCTACGTGTGTTTTGTTTGACACATTTTAATATTTAAAAAAACTATAGTTCATGCTAAATAATCGAATATGTAAACATAATTATTTCACAAATAAAAAAATTTCAAAATTATTTTCACGAGTATTATTAGGCACCGTTTGGCGAAATCAAATAACTGTAAGTCCGACAATCATGTAAAAACTTTTGAACAAATACAATTATATTATGAATAAAGAAAAATTTAAAATTTATAGCAGTGTAAAATAATCTACCTATTAATATTATAAATGCGAAACTGCGTGTGTTTGTTTGTTACGCTTTCACGCAAAAACCAATAAACCGATTTTAAAAATTCTTTCACCAATAGAAAGCTACATTATATGCGAATAATATAGACTGTAAATAATGGTAAGCTTTGGCGTTATGAAATTATGAATAATAACATACTATATTTATTTTACGTTTTCTGTCGCTAACAAAAGCGAGTTATTGCTAACGTCAGAAAACAAATCGTTGCCGTGGAAACGATGTTGATGTATTTGCGGGAAATCGTAGTTAATATCTATATATCAATACATAAATAAAAACGAAATGTTTGTACGTGCATAACTTCCGTATGACTGCACCAAATTGGATAATTCTTTTTTTTTTACTACTGGTGAGCTCTGGGATTACGAAATATAGATGGCACGCAAACTGTTTGAAAACTGAATGTACCGGGAATTAATGTATGAAATGCGGGAGGGGTTAAGGAATATGGGGGAGGGGGGAGGGAGGAGAAGGGAGTAGGGGGAGAAGGGGATAATTGTTAAGTGCAAGAGCTACAGTAATTTTCCCCTAACACCATGCGAGCGAAGCCGCTGGTAAAAGCTAGTTGATAATGAAGTCAGAAAAAATAACGGAATAGCAGTATAGTGACCCCAGGGTATCAAGAGTTCAAACACCTTTTCAGATTTTTTTTTATTATTTCTGCAAATAATTTTACGGAGAAATTGTTTTTTTCATGAGAAAATTCCTCTGGATCTACTTGGATTTCCGTATATACCAGCAGGGTAGATTTTGCATCAGCACAGTAGCTTACTAATGCAAGCGCGACGTCACGAATCATAATATGAACGTACAATGTAAGATGAAGGTAAGATAATGACTCCAGATAACAAGTCAAAGCGAATATGGATACAGAACCTCCTAATTGCCAATTTGTATAACAATGTAAGGCACAAAATCACTTTGCCCAATGCTAAAGGCGAAAGTTGGGGAATATTTTTTAATGATTAATGCTCCCTGCAGACGTTTTAAATCTGGAGATATTAATGTTCCTGTAGAGTTTTATAAAAGATAAAATATGATGGCAGATAAAGGCTGTTTTCTCCTTTTGAAATCTTACTTTTTTCTGCCAGTACTTACCTAATTGATAAACCGATTAGATCTCTATATCGTAACCAATCTAAGAATAGAAGTTCGGACTCATTTGTACGATTATGTAATGATATTAATTTTTTTTTTACACGAGCTCTACACAGGAGGCCCTGAGAAAAATAATTTCCCTCAGGGCCTATGTCATCTTTGGGGATGCTGTGTGGAGGGTTTTTTGAGGAAAGGAAGGGGAGAAGAGTTCTGGAAAGGAAAAGAGTTTAAGGGGTGGGTAGGAATCTGGGGTTCAGTGTGTTTTGGTCATCCGCCTAGACAAACCTCCCCCCATGAACCCGAGCACCCCTGCTAAATCATCAAACGTAGCGAACCACTTGGGGTGACCTATGGCAGAGGTGTTGGTTATCGAATAAAGGTTCCCGGGATACAAAGATATTGGAAATTGTTTTATGAGCATATTACCTTCCGACTTACGAGTGTTGTGTTTGCAACAGACTGTATATTTTTCAGGCAATATGCTTTATTTGCCGTTTGAATTGAGGAAAGTTTTCGTAAAGAATATAGTTATGTATACCCTACTAAAGAGATATCAATAAAATAAAAAAAATTAGGTTTTTTTTTTTAAATTAGCTCCATCCAGGAGACCTTGAGAAAAAAACCCCTCTTTGTAATCTTTGGAGATGCTGCATGGAGGGCCTTTTTAGGGAAAGGAAGGAGAGGAAGTTTTGGGAAGGAAAAAGGTATGATGGGTGCGTAGGAATCTGGGGGTTAGTGGGTTCAGGAGTGAGGGACGTATGAATCCATCCCTCCCACTGCGGTGCAAAGCGATGGGTCTGAACCAGTCTCTTCCGATCTGGTCCGCCACGCAGTGTGTGAATCTCCACCGCCAAGACCTAGACCTTACCCCCACGAACCCCTGCTAAGTCAACAAATGTAACGAACCACCTGGGATGACCTATGGCAAGGATGTTGGTAAATACGAAAGTGAGGGTGAAGATAAAGGGGAGGGAAGGAGCCCGAACGATCGCGATCGATTGTTCTAGATTATTTTAAAATAAAATAATACGTTTTCCAGAAATTTGGAAATCTACAGCCTACGTGCATAAAACTTTAACAAATCTGTTTTTCTCGGTGTTACTAAGCACGGATAGCTAGTAAAATATTAATATACTTATGAGAACACTGCACAAGAGTCCCAGCTGCTCACGGACTACGATATCCTTAATTATGGTATGTTGTGAGACTGAAGGGAGTCGGGTGGGGAAGGATATGGGGTAGAGAACAGTGGGAATCACCTGGCTATTTAAATCTTATCATTAAACCCCCCTTTCGTTAGGATAAATATTTATGAATATTGTTAGGATGGTGATATTTCACTAAGGCCATACTGAGATCTAGTTACCATATAATATTGTACCGATTCTCGGGCCGTTAAGGGGGTATACTAGTCTAGAAGCATGAATTGTAGATGTTTTTTCAGGTGCAATAAAAAAAAACAAAAATATTTTGGTAGCAATTATTTTACCAAATTTAAATTCAAAAACAAAATCAAACGAAAAATTAAAAAGTAACAGGGTGTTGAGGTGGGGAGTCCCAAAAATATGGCGCGCCCTGGTTGACACGATTGCAACCCTCCTAGTAATCGAAAAAAAAAACAAATTAAATTTTAATCCAAACAAATATGCTGCTGTGGCACGAACCTCGGAGAAGTCATAATTTTTTTTTTCGCAAAATGGCGGCTGTCTGAAATAAAAAGACATTTTTAACCAGTTGTTTTGACTTTTCCAAATTTTTTTAGAAAAGTAAAAATTAAAATTTTGTTATGGTTCTAGTTCATAAGGCTCATACCGAATTTCAAGTACATTGGTTTTGTAGAACTTGAGGTATCGTGTCAACCGTCTCGAAAAAAGTAGTTTTGAGAAAAATGCATTTAAAATTTTGTTCTATCTAGATTTTGATTAGATTCCGTCTAAACTGTGACATTAATGGTTAAAACTTTTAAAATAATTCGAAATTTTGAAAAATGCCATAAAGGAGATATTATTAAATATTTAAACTTTGGAAATATGAAGAAAAAAAAATGTTTTTTTTTCTAGACTAGAATACTGCCTTAAGCATTTGATGACTTGCGATCGGCTGTCAAACTTCGTATATCAATAATATCGTCAATAACAACAACTCTCCTTTACAAGAAAAGAATCACAACAGAAATAAAGATAGAGTAGATGTTAAAAAATCTAAAAATATAAAATCTTTTCCCCTTTGTTTTCAACGGAATGTTGGAACCTTCATTAATCTTCGATACACTTTCCTGAACTGATTCTAAGGATCCTGAAAACGTCAATGTTTTTCAGGAAAACAGCCTTTATTGGTCGGGATCTATTACTTTTATGAAATATGTATTCCCATTCCTGAAAGATCGGGGATGTATTTCAGGTTCGTGTCTCCCAGCTACCTGCTACAGGAAATAATAATGAAATAGGAAACATCAAATAAATCATTTTTTTATAAGTGCTCGGCAATTCGAGGATTCTGTTAAAGGGTGCTCGTATATTTTCTGATATTCAATTTGGTATGTTTCACGATGATAATATTTATGTCGTCTTTTGAGCGTAGCGACAAGATCCAATACTTAACGGAAGTCGTGAATTGAAATCCCAGCGAAGCACAAATAATTTCGTTAAATTATGATTTATATTATTTTTCACCTATAAAAAATGTATTACGTGATATGTGTAATGTCTCTTAATTTCCAAGACAACTTATAATGTGTTTGGTATCTTCCAAATAAGTTACAGGTTCGAGTTATTAGTAGTTCGTTTATTTAGTTAATATTAAACTGATTAGACGTCCTTACTAGGCTATGCTTGAGCAGTTATGTGGTGCGGCAAGTGGCCTGTGGGAACCCACCTGATTTCACCGATTCCTTCGGCTCGTAACTGTTTGTATCTAAGACACGAGCGGCGATAGACGGTACTCTACTGCAACGAAATCAACGCAACTGCAATCTGTTGGAATATAACAGAATTTTATATTACAAACTAAGCTAACGACGTCTGTTGAAAGAAGCTGAAACTGTATGAATAATCAATAGACTACACCATTTACATTTTTTTACAGCTTCACGCTAATTCGTGATTATATGGTAGTATTTTTAAAGCTATTAACTTATGGGCTGGTGGACACAATCTATTTACCTTAAATTATAAATTGTCATAATTTATTGTCTGTACATAGTAGCAAATAGGTTAAGGAACAAAAAAGGCAATTTAAAAAAAATTATAACACAAAAAAAAAATATATATATATGATCACTTTATATTGAACGTGCGATGCAGATTGGATGAAACGTGGCATTTGATGACAACAACAGAGTCACGAAATTTATTTACGACAGTTTGCTTTTGCGATTATTCACTTTGTATTGTTACGCGATGGATACATCTCAACCAGAAACTAGATCATAACTTTCGGTAAAACTCTTCGAAACATGTATCATGTCGAAGATAAAATATTACGCGTCCGAACGGAACGACAGAAATGTTAAAAACTCAACACTTAGGCAGAGGTGTTTCACACCACATTCAGGACTGAGGATTCCATAAAGTTAAAAAACTGCATCTGCAACTGAAAATTGAGTATATCGCCATAAAGTGATGATTAAACCAATTAGCATAACACATTAGGATGACCGTATTTTATTTTATTTATTTCTATACATTACAGTATTTACCTTTATAATTTTATTATGTTGGGTGTAAGGTAGGTTTGTGAAGGTGAAACTGTGGATAGGTATTGTTGTATGTTTCGTGAACACCTCACTAGGAGAACCTGTGCTGAGGTGTTTACGTGTTTATTTATGTTTATGTGTGACAAGTATTTATGTGTTGTAATATAAAGTTTTATATGTATTTTTTTTCAAATTTTAACAGTTATTGTACATTGGTTATATAGAAGAGAAAAAAAAAGTATTTAAATATATTAGAGGAATATAAAAAAAAATTATATATATATAAACATACACATACATACATACACATCCATATAAATACATGTACCTGCACACATGCATATGAATAAATATATACATACGTATACATCCGCATACACATTCACATACACATATATATATGTACACACATATAAATTGTAAGTGTATGTATAGTTATTGGATACTTGAAAAACTACTTAATTTTTAGGTTTATTTAATTTTATACTTTTTATAGTTTTGTTATGTTTGGTTGGGAATAATAATGTTTTGTATAAAGTTAATATCTTGATTTTTAATCCAGTCAGTGATATGTTTTTTATGAATGTTTGTAGATGTATTTGCAGATAGTATTTGTTTCAAAGTAATGGGCATGCAATTAAAAAGTTTGGTTGCATAATACTGAAAGTGTCTTTGTCCATGTGTGGTGTGGGTTATCGGTATGTTCAGTGTTTTATTTGTTGAGGACCTGGTTTTTGTTATGGTTTTTGGTTGAATTGGAATGTGTTGTTTGTTTTGGACAAGGTATATTATAGCAGATTTGGCATAAAGTTGTCTTATTGACATGACTTCTAATGCTTTGTAGATTTCGCTAGAATCTGTGTGAAATGGTACTTGCAGGATGAGTTTAATTATTGCTTTTTGTATTTTTTGAATTGGGTCAATTGCTATGTTTGTAGCACTTCCCCAAGCTAGTATTCCATATGTGGCAATGGATTGACAAAGTGCAAAATAGATCGATCTTAGTATTATTAGTGGGAAGATGTTTTTAACGTACTTTATTAGGTGCATTACTCGTTTCAGTTTATTTGTGATGAAATTAATGTGGTCAGTCCAGCGTAAGTGTGAATCAATAATAACCCCCAGGTATTTTGTATGTTTTACCCTTTCTATATGTTCGCACTGGCAGTTGGATAAAGTACAGTCATGTAGAATCAAGCCTATGTTTGATGGAGGTTGACCTCTTTGTGTAATACTATGAGTTATATATTTTGTTTTGATTGTATTAACTGTAAGAGTATTACTGTTTAGCCATTTTTTGACGATTGATAAACTTTTTTCGGCTATTATAAATACATCTTTCCATGTGGCTGCTTGCCAGAGAAGAACTGTATCGTCAGCGAAGGTCACGATTTTACCTTCAATTTTAATGTCGCACAGTTCATTTATATAAATGAGGAATAATAAAGGGCCAAGTACACTCCCCTGTGGGACTCCGTACGTAATTGAAAGTGGTTCACTTGTCTTGTTGTCAATTTTAACTTGTTGCGTTCTGTCAGACATGAAGCTTTTAATTAAATTGAATTCTACTCCATTAATGCCAATGTTTTTTAACTTCTTGAAAAGTTTTTTATGTGAAATTGTGTCGAAAGCTTTACATAGATCTAAATAAATAGAGATAACTTTTTTTTTTGCGTCTAGATTATGTGTAATGAAGTCCGTTACGGTAGCTATTGCATGTACTGTGCTCCTGTTTTTCCTGAAGCCATGTTGGTTTACCGAGAGTATTTGTTTTGCTTCTAAATAGTGTTGGAGCTGTTTTTTAATAGTTTTTTCCAGGATTTTCGAAATGGTATTTAGTAGCGTAATGGGTCTGTAGTTGTTAACATTATTTTTTTGTCCTGATTTGAAAATTGGAATAATAAGGCCTTTTTTTAGTAAGCTAGGAAAAATTCCTTCTTTTAGACTACGATTAATTAAATATGTGAGTGGTATAAGTAGTTGTTGGCTTAATGTTAAGATAGTTTTAGAGTCTATACCATCAGGACCCGCAGTATTGTTAATCTTTAGTGAATGAATTATTTTATTGGTATCTTCTTCTGTAATATTTTGTAATTTGAAGTGTCTGTTAAAATTTTCATTGCTTATGTTAGATGTATTGTTTTGAGGTTCCTGAATATCTTGGGGAGGCTGGGTAATTTTGATATTTTCAGCTAGGCTAGCTCCAATATTTGTGTAGTGTTTGTTGATGTAATTAAGGATACGTGTAGGGTTGTCATGAAAGTGGAGTTCTTTATCATCAATGAGTAGATTTTTTATGGTATCGTCTTTTTTCTTCTGTGAATGCGAACTTTCCCTCAGTATTGACCATACGCTTTTAGGGTCATAGTTTGATGTTATCAGTTTGTTTCTATAGTATAATTCTTTGGCTTTACGTATTGTTAAAGAACAGATGTTTCTGTACCTTTTGTAGAAGAAATATAGCGAGGTATTATATGGGTTCAGTTTGACTTGTTTGTGTAATTTGTCCCTTTTTTTAATGCTATTTATGATGCTTTGGGTAATCCATTTTTTAAGTCTTACTTTACGGTGTGGAATAGGTATGTATACCGTTTTGGTATTTTGGGTAATGAGAGTTTGTAGGTAAGTTAAAAAGAAATTCCAGGCCTCTTCTGCCGAGTTATAATTTCTAAGATGTTCCCACGTTTTTATTTCTAAACATTGTTTTAGGTTAACGTAATCAATTATTTTTTTTGTGGTATTGTTTTGGAGAGTTGAGTTTCTAGTTAGCAAAGTTAGGCCTATCATAATTGTGTAGTGATCTGTGATTGTGGATTCGTATACTGCACTACATATTGGACTTTTTGATTTTACCATAAAGTGATCTATACATGATTCTGAGTCTTTGCTTACTCTGGTAGGAGTGTTAATGATGCTAATAATGCCGTGTTCCAGAAGCATCAGTTGGTAATCGATATTTTGAGGGTGGCCATTAGGAAGTATATTTATGTTTAGATCACCAGCTATAATGATGTTTTTGTATGAAGTGAGTTTTTTTAGGTGAGTATCTAAAGCTATTATAAATGGTGTAACGTTATGTGTGGATGGTGATCTGTATAGGGCGAGAACACACGTATCTGAGTCGATGATTATTTGTAGACAATTAGTATTTATCAAGTCGATTTCTGAAACAGAGGCGTTAAGACTATCATGTATGTATACAACAATCCCATCATTTTGATTTTTGTTTTTTAGTGTGTGATACTCAGTATAATTTAATTTATGTTTTTTTGTAAAAGCGGTTGATATCCAACATTCCGTTAGGATTATAATTTTGAAGTTTGTATTAAAGTTGTGTAAGAGTATGTCAAGTTCGTCATAGTTACGATTAAGTGATCTTATATTTTGGTTAATCAGTGTCAGAGAATCTGGATTATTAAAAATATCATCGCATAGTTTTGGGTCATTGGTTATATGATGATGGTGAGAGCTATTTAAGTTCATTGAGAGTAGATCAGCCATGATGTTGTATAAAGCCGGATAGTTTTGTTTCGAGGTCTGAGTGGCCTTCATTAGTTACATAATTTTTTTAAGTCATTTTCGTGTTTTATTTGTATAATTTTTTCCCCCGGCCCTTTCCGGGCTAGCAGTTTTCCGGATTTAAACCATACGAATTGGAAGTTTTTGTCTTTTGCTGTTTGCTTCGTTTTCCAAAGTAATTCTCTATAGTACGGTGTTAGGACTTCACTTATGAATATGGGGGAGTTTGAAATCAATGTTTTGGCCGCGTTTTTTAGTGTTAAAAAGGAATCCCTAGTTTTCAGGCTGTGGAAAGTAGCACGGAGTTTGTCCGGGGTATTGTGTCTCCGGTCCTGTGTTGAGGTCACCATTCGCAGATCCTGCTGTAGCAGGGGCATTCCCAGGGAGCTGGCGACCCGAATTACCGCTTCCACAGGTGGTTCTCCCGGCTGCAGCTTTACTCCCGCCATCTCTATGCTGTCAAAAAGTTTTTCCTGCTCCAATTCTGCCAGACGACATTCTAGAGAAGAGATTCTGATGTTTTTATTTTCGTTTTCCTCGCGTAGGTATTTGGTCTCTTTGTGAAGGTCCTCCATTTTTTTAAATCTTGTGAGCAGATCTTCGTATTGGTTGCATATGAATTCACTGCTTCTCTTTAGTTCATTGATTTCATCTGTAAACATTATTTTTATTTCCGTAATTTTTGCATCGAAGTGTTTCGTAAGGCGCTCATAGAGGGAGTTGCTTTCTTCATTAGAATTAGGTACGTCACTTGTATTCGTATTCTGTGGGGTGTCCTTGATCCTTTGTTTGGGAGCAGTCTTGTTTGAAGGTATGTCATTTTCATCTGCGTCGCAAGATGTCGCTGGTTTCCTTTGTCTGCTCATTTTGAATTATTTTAGTGATAAGTTTTGTAGAAAGATGGTGTTATTGTTATTTCAAATTATATTAATAAAAGGATTAAATTCCTATTATAATAATAAAAGAAGAAAATAACAAAATTGTTCGGATTCACTCGGTTTTGAACTGAGGTCGGCAGAGCCACAGTCAAATACGATGACCACTGGGCTATTTCGCTAGGTATCGATACTGCCTTTTATTCACAATATAAACTGTTGTGTTCTGTTGATGTGAATATGTGATTATGAATTATGTTGTATCGATCTCAATGTCACTGGAATGTATGTATTTTTTCACTTATTTAATTGGTTTTTAGCACAACAAGTCTAGAATCACTGATGTGTTTTTAGATTTACACAGCCACAGTAATTATAGTGATTTGTTAATAGTTACTTTTTATTAGTCACTGTATTCACTTAGTGAGATTATCAAGTATGAGATTATGAATTTGGGTAACGAATCACTTTTTATTTATACAAAAAATACACGTAGTTACGCGTGGTAGTTTGTTAGATATTTTCTGCACTCTTTACTATTCCACTATGGCTTCTAATTAGATTTATTTTACTTTTTTTATCTCTGTTGATGAGAGTTCGTATTGACGTTTTGACGTTTGGTATCTAATGTTTGTATCGACGTAAAGAGTTCGTATTGACGTTTTGACGTTTGGTATGCAACGATACATACGTCTAAAAATAAGAATGCCTTTGTATTCCACAATGCTCAAAATATGAAAATATAAATAGAGATTTGGTTCAAAACCGGAATTATGAAGTTTGATTGTCCATCATATGTTTTAGAAGCTATAGAAGAAAGGAAAAAAAGATGAGAAGCGCTTTGAATGTAGTCATTAGGGGTAATGATTAGTATGACGGTTAAGATTGTCGTACCAAGCTTTTGATAATGACATTTAATGTAAATTTGTTGATATTCTGAAAATGATGTACCTGAATAATTTTCATTAATGCATTGAATTCGAAACATCTAAAACTAAAATTAATTAGTTTTGGCATTTTAAATTATCATTTTTGTCGATGTTTAGTTTTATTAATAGACCTGGAGTAAGGATGTTGTTCTTGCAAAATAACAGTATGAATAATCACTGTATTTTGTTCGCATAATACCATATGTATCCATTCCATTTCTTACATGATTTTTAATCTGTCAAGTTGAATACATTATTCAGAAAATAAATTTTAACTATAAAGCAAAGTATTTTTGTTTCTTATTTTATCAAAACCGTGTCTAGCGCACCCGCGTCTACTCCAAACAGACGGTGAAATACGCAGGTGTTTTTCGGCTGCTGATTTCGTTCACAAGTAGTTAAAATACCTAACTGCAGTGCACCTGACATTTGGGACTGGAGCCTTAACGCCATTATGATTTTTTTTAAATTTCATCTTAGTTTTATTTTATTTTGTTTAAATTTATTATTTAAAATTTTATTGAATGTTATTAGATTGTAAAATAGGGAAATCAGAATAATATTTTAAAATAAGTAAAGTTATTGTACCAAATAAAAAAAAATTAAAAAAGAGCCTTAGAAAAGCGTACAGCGTCCTTGAAATGATTTTTTTTTTACAAAAATACCGCTGTGTAAATCATCAAACTATATTATTATAACTAGACATCGGATTTTATGCATTTGCATATTTGCATATGCAAATGCATATATCTCTCTAATTACGGCGTTATTGCATATTTTAGCCTTTTTTAGTGCATATTTGCATGCATATTTTGGCACTTTGTTAATGCATATAATCCGATGTCTAATTATAACCATTAACCAAGTACCCATCTATTGCTACTAGCATTTCTGTATATCGTAGACTTGAGACTAGACTATCGTGACTTGAGGAGATGCACTTGGTGACCTAGTAAGATAACACTATTCGAAATCGCAGCTTAATCTAATTAAGCTTTAGCTAATTTGAATAAAACTATCTCTACAGACAGGAGCTTTTCAACATTTCTCTTTTGCATTCAGCATCTTCTTCCTGCCTCTGTGAGTTTATCTAATACCAAAGTGTCTTTTAGATAATTGTAATTTACGCTCACTGGGGAAAAATGTTCACTGCACTCTTTAGCGATACGAGATCAAGCTTTTTGGAATGTTAAAATGCCTTGGAAAAATAAGATTACTTAAGAAAATATGAAATTTATTTTTATTTTACACTTACAACTCTAAAATTAAATCCAGCACCCCGACCACAGGTTGCTGCAAGTGTTTCGCTGTGTATGGTGACATAGAAGGGGTGCCCGGGTTCGTGGGGTGAATTTTGTCTAGGTCTTGGTGACTTTGAATTCTCATCACAATTTGTCGGCTTATTTGCTTTCTCTCGAAAACGAATCTTTCTTTGTAAACAGAGTATTATTATTATTTCTCTGTTAATAGAAGAGTGACGTTTCAAACCATTTCAAAGCAATAGGGGTAACTTGTTATAAATATAATAGTCTACAAAGAGCAAAAGATTATATAAATATTATGATCAAATAAATGACATCGAATGAACTCCGTTAGTAAACTTGGAAAATCATGGGTCAAATATTTTTAAACAGGAAATACACTTTTCAAATACAGTGTTACTAATTAAATAAAAATACAATTACTGCTTCAAACTTCGCAAATATACTTTCTGGCGTCATTATTGATATGGTGAAAACAAATAATTTATTTCACTATATTTTTTTTTCAAGTTCTTCATAAAACAGTTCATATACCAGAATATTATGGAGAAGATTACAAAATTAAAAAAAAGTGCATGGGGGCAGTTTCACTATGTTGTGACGTGTGTCAAAAGATAATTAATGAACTCTCTGTATGTGACATTGAAGATGTCGATGCTGAATGCAGAATTGTTTAGCAGTTGAATTGCTCTTCTGTTTAATGGCGCATTCTGATGGGAAGAAATAATCAAAAATAATAATATCAATACTGATAATAATATAGTGGTGCTTACTAAGTTATTTGTTTTCATTATAAAAATAAAATTGTTTTACGATTATAGATGGACAATATTATTTTATCGCTTGCCCTCGCTCAATCAGTTCCATTAAATTCTACTTGTTATCAAAATACATATCAATACTAATATTATAAATGTTAAACTGCTCGAGTTTACGTTTTACGTGTTACGGTATAAAACACTTAATCGACTTTAAAAATTCTTTCACCAATAGAAAGCTAAATTATATGCGAAGACTATAGGTTGTAAATGATGGTAAGCTCTGGCGTTATGAAATTATATTTATTTTATTTATTTATTTATAATATTAATTATAATATTAATTAATTTATTTATAATATTAATATTATTTATTTATATATATTAATATTTTATATATCTTTTACGTTTTATGTCGCTAACAAAAGCGAGTTATTGCTAACGTCAGAAAACAAATCGTTGCCGTGGAAACGATGTTGATATATATATATTTTTATTTCAGGCGTCGTGGTTAATATCTATCTATCAATGTAAATAAAAAGGAATCTTCGAAATGTAGGTACCTACGCGCGTAACTTCCGAATGACTGAACCAAATTGGATAATTCTTTTTTTGAATGCGTCACGAGAGGTCACCAACCTCTGGCATTATGAAATTTAGGTGGCACGCGATCTTTTTGAATACTGAATGTACCGATAATGAATGTATGGAATGTGGGAGGGGGGGGAATAATTTATAAGTCCAAGTGCTACAGTAATTTATTCCCAATACCATGCGAGCGAAGCCGCGGGAAAAAAAGCTAGTCTAAAATTATTTTATATCTTTTTCTTCAAACTTCGCAAATTCATTTAGTGGCGTCATTATTAATTTAATGAAAACAAATAACTTTGTGTACACCACTATTTAATTAAGTGTATCGACATGTTTCAAAAAATATGTTTTCTTCGTCACTCATGATGAAAGAGAAAGGGGCCTTTTTTGGCCCGGAGCTCTGTATGCCAGTATTTCAAAAGTCAAGGATAATAAGTTAATAAATGATAATTTTATATCACTTATTTTTTAATGATATTTTTTTGACAAGAGTCCTGGTTAATAAAATACAGAATTTCCGCTAGCAGAAGAACTTGCAGTCCCTATTCGAGATGTCACAGATGGGTAGAATTACATTTCTCTTCAATTATTGCTACAGTCGCCGGGACCTAAGCTAGAAATTGCCAATTTGCCGGACAATTTATATGCACAAAGCTAGACGCAGAAATAACAAAAGAAACACGTTACAGTTATTCTATTTTTTCAGTGAAGGCTTGACTTTATTTAGAAAAAAAAATTTTGCAAAGAACGGAATTAACAAAATATATTAATTACTAAAGAAGGGAGCAATTTTGAAAATACTTATATCAATTATTTTATTAATATTGGTTGGAGAAAAGGTTGGAGAAGAGAGAAAATCGCGGATTATTATCTCTCTGGCTGAGTTGCCCTCTATCAGCAAGATGGTGTAATTAATTGAGATACTCTCAGAATCAGCCTGCTGCTTGAAATGGCTTTAATCATATTTAAATTCTACCTCAGAGCTGCCAGGACTTTCTCACCTGTTCCCCCCCACACACAACAAACTAGTTCAATCGGAGATGTCATACTAGTCCTACTAGATCCAAGCGATTGAGGCTCGTACATTATTGTGTACCAAAATTTGGTTGTCTGTAAAGTCGGTTTAAAGACGATAATTTTGCGTGATAACGACATACAATAACGATAGAGTGGAAGAGAGATAGATGCGTCACAAGCCGAACGCTTGTTCGGCGCTCTCGCTTGCACGCTCGGCCGAGGCGGAACGTGAAAATGAGTCGTACTTTTTCGTGCGTGCAGCCAAAATTCATCGATTTAAAAGACGTCATCATGTCAAATAAGATTAATTGGCAGGTAATATTCATCATAATTTAGGGAGATTTTAATTGTGTTTTCAATGATATAAAATAATGCAGATTATATACATTTTTAAATATGCTTGCCTTTCTTCTCACAATTATAAAAACCATTTTAATTCTGACGGCAAAACTTCACGAATGAAGAAAATACAATATTATTTTTTTTTTGTATGTAAAAATAAAAAAATAAGAAAGTATGGTGAGAAGTTAAACAAATAAAATAAATAAATTTATTTTATAAAACATATTTGGGTAATATTTTATTTCTATTTTCGGAATAACTTATAATGAATAAAACCTTAAAATAAAATATTTAATCTTTGAATACAATTAATTTGGGGGGGCAGGAATGGGTACCGCCGCCCCGGGAACCTTTATTGGATAACCAACACCTCTGCCATAGGTCACCCTAAGTAGTTCGCTACGTTTGGTGATTTAGCAGGGGTGCCCGGGTTCATGGGGTGAGGTTTGTCTAGGTCTTGGAGACGTATGACTAGGACACACTGAGCCCCAGATTCCTACCCACCCCTTAAACCCTTTTCTTTCCCAGAACTCTCCTCCCCTTCCTTTCCTTAAAAAAACCCTCCACACAGCATCCCCAAAGATAACGTAAGCCCTGATGGAAATCAATTTCCTCAGGGCCTATGTCATTTCTTAACTAATATTTGAAACAGAAAAATCAGGACCTTAGCCTTGCCGGGGACCCTCTGTCTTGGATTCATTTCCTAGATACAACCAAATATTTTCTGATTTTTCTGTCTCAAATTTTTGTTCAAGAGTCTGTTAATGTCTTCAATGATTAAATAATAATTTAATTCATAACAAGAATTAATTAATTAATTCATTTTTTTAACCATTCTAAAATAATTTTTATATTTTATTTTATATAATTGTTTTTTATGATATATTTTAGGTAATTAATTACCTCTCCTTTCTAATATTTTGTATATGTTCTAATTAGTCTATACTTGTTTGTCTTTTGTTATTTTTTATTAACTTATTATCCTGACGAAGAAAACATAGTTTTCGAAACATGTTGATAATTGTTTATTAAATAGTGGTGTTACACAAAGTTATTTGTTTTTCATTAAATTAATTCATAACAACACACTTCTACTATCAGTGAGGGGGCACAACGTGAATAGTATTACTTCTAAAATCTCATTGTTGAATACAATTGCATTCTCTCAAAGAGTTGAGAAAGTACAGGCTACTAACAAATTCCCGCGACATCTTTTGATCCTTTGTGCTCCTGGCAGAAATACAAAAAACCTACTAAAACATGTGATTGAATGAGATGATTGCGTCATCACTCATTCAGAGCCCGCTGAAAGGGTAGAGCATGGGACAAGGTTTTGAATGTATAATATCCTGTCAAGACAGTCGTAAATAAATAAATTGACGAGTTATTCCGGTCAGCGGGAAAGTCAACCCTTTTATTAGATTTGTAAATAAAAATGTATTTGCGTGACTTTTATTTTAAAATAAATGCTATTATTATCTGAGTCTGCTAAACAACTATTTTTAAATTTTCAGAATTATTATAGAGGTAACAAAGTCATATTTAAACCAATTTTTAAGAGCAGCGTCGTTATTTAAGAGATTCCTTTTGCGATTGTTGAAAAGAGGGCGGAAAACTATAAAGTTGTGATGAAATGATACCGTGAGAAAAGGGTGGATATGGAATAACCAAATCATCATCCCTGCACTACATCCACATCCAAGATTTATGTGGGCTTAGAATTTTTTTCAGTTCTTTAAAAAAATATATACACGTCAGTTTTGAAATACATTTAAACATACGTTTTGCAGATATTTAATTTCGCATCCGAATTTTTAGTCATACAGAGATATAAAAAAAATCATATTTTTACGGTTCAGTTC
Organism: Glyphotaelius pellucidus; assembly: GCA_936435175.1. Classification (NCBI taxonomy): domain Eukaryota; kingdom Metazoa; phylum Arthropoda; class Insecta; order Trichoptera; family Limnephilidae; genus Glyphotaelius; species Glyphotaelius pellucidus. Next base: position 8,713,970 of record OW386551.1, on the reverse strand, counting down.
TATAGAGTATTTCACAAATTTACGTTGTAGTAGACATAACTTCTTAACGAAAGAGTGAAAAATGTTTATTTTTTTGGCAAAACTTTTATTAAATTTCAATTAGTTTCATATGTTGTAAAAAATATGCCTCTTTTTTATACTGATAATTCGTGGTGGAATTCCATTATAATAATATATTAAAACCATTTTAAACTCTTTTCAATTAATTTTTTTATGACCGTAACTGGTTTCAGCCTATTAACGTCATCTTCAGACTGACACAATGAAAATGGGTTTGTAATAATAAAATAATTTTTAAAATCTTTAATAATAATAATGAAAAAACTGGAAATTCAGTCGTGACAGCAACAAATATGGGAAAATCCATATAATTTGAATAAATTCCCTGTATACCACCTTTCCTTAAATGTTATGTTTATAAATCATTGTTTGAGAAATCATTGTACTAATCTGAAGATGGTCTTAATAGGCTGAAACCGGTTATGATCAGAAATAAATTAAATTAAAAAAGTTTAAATTTGTTTCAATACATTTTTGTAAAAAAATTTCTGAGAATGTAGCTTTTTTAAGACTTACCCTTTTTTCCAGGGGTTCTGAACTATCCACCCGATCAACGCCGGCCTGCCGACGAGTATTTAATATTATTTATGGCGGCGTAGCATTCGCAGTTTGTAGTCGACGCATATTATTTTTGCGATCCATGAGTGGTGTTTTTTCAGGGGTAGTAAACAGAAATAAATCATCCCTGCCATTGGTAAAGAATTCTAATGTGAAAAAACGGTTCCCACTTCCTACCGTGAAAATTAGAATATCGTATCTCTAGACGTCAATGATCTAATGCGGATTGCGGGTGTCGATTTGTTAATGATGGCCTTTTCATTCCAATGAACTTACTTACCTCTACACGTGTCTCTCTTTCGGTGCAAAGAGAAAATACCATCGTTAATTAGTGTTTGAAGACAATCGACCGTTTTGCATTTCGTTTGTCGGTAATTTTTTTTGTACGTTCCGTTTTTGTTTCAAGATGGTGGCCGTTTAAATGGTTCTGTTCTTAGTTTCTTTATTATTTTTACATCTTTTTGTTCACGGTTTGTGTAGTGAGTCTTTCTTTAGAGTTCAAACACTGTTGATTTTTATGTCGAGTCATTTATTTTTACAGACTTTTTTAGACAATGACAATTTAATCACAACAACACCGGTAACATTTTTAAGTTAAGTAAGATTACAGCCCGGCCTCCCAGCCCTGATTTTACTAGGAAACTCTACGTGTTTTTAACAAGATCCCTTGCAGTAGAAAAGAAGAAGGATTGTAACAAAGAAGGAATTTTATAGCAAAAAACAACTGTACCAAACTTGCCTAAAACAATGATGGTCGATATAATAGGAAATATTGCTAACAGAGGCCTCTGACGGCAGAAACTGATATCTCTGATGGGTAATTTAACTAATTGAGTACTATAAACAGACAATAGATGTCACTCATTGTCTGATTCATAGAAGTTTTAACAACGTTACCTACTCGCCTGAAGGAAGATTGAAAACAGAACTATCGTTGAGATAGTAACTTTTCTTTGAACAAATTTCCTTGTTTCCTTATTTGAAATGCTAAGTAAAATATACGGTTCATAATTAAGTAGGTAGGTAATTAAGCACTTACCTACTTACAAATTTGATGACTTCGAAGGGAAATTTTGATTTATACATTAAGAAAAGTTAGAGATATACTTTTTTGGACAAGGGTCTACTGTTCATAGACATACTAGTCAATGAGATCATCGAGGATTGTAGGCTTTGAATATTTTAGTATTTTTTTGCCTCTATGTTGTCTTTGGGGATGCTATTTGAAAAAGCTTTAATTGAATGGATGGAGTGGCCTTAGGTCTTGTAGAGACATATATTTTAAACTTGGCTTCTTTGTTACCTCCTTTCTTACGACAACTGTGTAAAAATATTTATTTCTTAGTAATAAAATTGCTTTTGCAAACAACACTGCAAGAGATACCAAGTTTTTATGAATAGTATAGGACCCATCTGGTGTATTTTAAAACAAGGTCCCTGTATAACTGTAACTACATACAAGTACATGGTTCACGTTTAGTGGGTAGGACGTTTGGCGCCTGCCAAAAAGTATTAAATTGACATATTAGAGTTCGCCAACTGCTGTCCAAACCCGCAGTATTTCTGTTTTTCAGGTGGTTTATTTCCCCAAGTAGATAATGATTTGTGGCTTTTTTGTACACGAATGTGAAAAAGGTTATTAAAACATGAAACATTGATGCGAAAGCAGCTCTAATTAGACATGAGGTCGGGCAAGGACAAATGCGATGATCATTTTGCGAACTTTTATTACATGTTTAATTTGATCCATTTTCAGTACTGCTTTGTAGAGCTCTTTCTTGAGTATTAAAAAAATCTTCGCTATGTGGGTATAATCTGACAAGGGGACCATAAACACACAACAGATGTTAGTGTAGATTTTTAGGCAAGGAACATTTTGAAGACCCGGCATAGCGAATTTCTTCCGATTTATAACATATTTTCTTTAAACTCTTAAAAAAATAAATGTAATTTTTGAAGATAATATCTAGATACGTTTCACGCCGAAACGCAAATTATATGAAATTCCCTCGATAGAAAAAAATCGCAAAGTATGCTCCGAAAATTATTTCAAACAAGTCTATTTCTATTATTTTACAAGTCATATTTGTGAAAAAATTCACAATGTTTCTTTAAATGATACTTAAGATACGTTCCACGAGATTTTTGCTCAATTTTAAACGAGTCATGTTTTATTAAGCGTTTTCATAATTTTCGCTTCAATTTTATCATTGAAAATATTAGCGCGCTCTGTCCCACATTTGTAATTTTATATCTCTCCATTTTCTTCTTTTTGCGCCGGGAAATATGGCCTTAATAGAAAAAAATCACAAAGCATGCTCAGAAAAATATTAAAAACACTTTTTGTTCTGTTATTTAACATCTTATAAGTACGAAAGAATTCACGGTATATTTTTAGACATTTGCAAAGAGAATTTCGCTGTATTTTAAAAGAGTCTTGTTTTTTTTTTAAAATATTTTCACAATTTTCGATTAATTATAATCGTTTTTTAATATTAGCGAGCTATCTTTAACATTCGTATTTACGTATCTCTCTTTCAAACCATATCTCATTTTTTGAACGCTTACTAAGGAGCCTTAACCCATTGTTTTCAAATTCTCAAATCCAAAATATTATTTTATTAGAACCAGTAAAGTCGCGGAAAACCTGACCTAGACCAAGATTACATTTGCTCCACGAGTCAACAGGAAAATAATACTTTAAACGATTTTTATGACTTTTTGCTGACTTTATTACAGGAGGTTTATGTGGGTAATCCAATCAGTTACCCACCTTAATTTTATTTTTAAGTTTTTGATCTCTTTCCTCGAAGACGTCGAGGTAGCGTCGTAAAGTAGAAATAATTTACGACTTCAAAATAAATGCAAATATTGAATGTAGAAGGGTTAGGATGCTGAGGTAAGATATCTGTTATATGCAGCATAATAAATCATTTCAGGAAAAATACGATTTTTTCACCAACAGATATCTTAACTTTATATCCAGTAGAAAACTGTTATGTTTATATTTAAACGCCATGAATGGCTTTTACATTCAAGTGATACATGAAATTACACAGTTGTACATATATGAGGGTATCAGTATTATTATAATAACGAAATAAGAATGTTGGCACATTAAACAAAGAACGAGGGTCAGTCAAAAAGCAATGCCTTCTATTTTTTTCTCCTTTAATTGTCAAGAAATAAATATTGCAATTAAATTTTTTTAAATTTTTTTTTATTAATATTGGTTTCATTTACATTTCCATAATATAACATAATATAGCTTACATATTTTATACACTCTCCTAAAAAAGCAAATGCTTGTGTTTAGGAGAGGACAACTTGTTAATAACTAACGAATTATTTAAAAAAAAAAGATCCTTATCACAAACTAAAGAGTTTAACTTGTGAAGAGATTCAGACTTAACATATTATAAAAGTTCATAGGAGTAATTAAACAAGGAATGTATATAGGATGTACATAAAACATTAGGAATAACAAACAGTCAAAAATATATCTGAAAGAAAATTAAAATATGGTGGTACCACCAAAATAAGATTTAATTTTTTTTTTAAATATATAGAAAACACACTATTGACGATTAATTTGTCACTGTTCAATATAATCTCCGTCCATTTGCAAAGTTTTGGTCCATCTTTCAACATGTATCCTAGAGTGGTAAATAGCACGGTCCTGCTTCCTAAGGCCATCTGCCATAGCTTTTGTTGGGCGAAAGACATGCTTTAAGTTTTTTAAGGGTTGTGACGTATTGTACAGAATTTATTGTGCATGCTTGCTCTACAAAATAAACCACAATTAAACCCTCTGCATCCCTAAATACTGTCGCCATAACTTATCCTGCCGATCGCTCAGTTTAGAACTTTTTCGCCCTCGGTGAGTTTGTGTGATGCCATTCCATTGACTGCCTCTTTGATTCAGTTTCCATGAAACCCATGTTTCGCTTTGGTCATAATTTTTGTGCAGTTGCATCACCGTACGCATTTTTCAATCTTTCGTGAATGCGAATAGGCGTTTCACCTTCTGCATTCAAGAATTCAACCATAGAACGCTGGCCAATACGAAAATTGATATCGGCCATTTTACAAACGACTGCAGTGCTGCCACCTGTTTATGTAGAAAGTTACTATTGCAGTAGATTTTTTTATTTTTTTTTTATTTATTAAATTACAGAAAAAAACATTTTGTACAAGAATTAGAGTATACCCACAAAGCTGTCATATGGCAGCTTGTCTGCAGGTTCTAACAATTAAAACATTCATAATATAATATCTAAGAAAAAATTTGTAAATACATTTAAAGTTTTAAGGAAACATTAGAATAGATCACATAGTAGTATTAGATAATTTAACTTACAACTATAAATATATAAGATATTTCAATATACCTACCTAATAAAAGATATGTAGGCAGCTATATTAAGATATTCAAAGATACATGGAGTTTTCGTTCATTAACCATAGTTTTATCATTTTAGGACTTAGTCTCTCATTTTTTTCAAATTTTATGTTTTTATTGAAAATCACTGGTATTAGATATTCAAGAGTACGGCTTCCATATTTATTTAATATTCGAGGAGTTTTTAGGCCCTTCCCTTCTCTAAATCTTGTGGTATGTTTGTGTACAAGTAGGTGTTTGTAAGGGCTTTCACCCATATTATCCATAATAGTAGTGAACCAGTGGAGACCTTTTATTGTAAGTAGGCTCTCTGAGCCATACAGTAGTTTTAAGTTATGTCTCTGTTTGTAAATCTTTGTTGACAATTTTTTTTATTATGGCGGTTTGTAAATTTTCAATATATTTAATGTAAGTAGTGCTTGCATGTCCCCAAGTTCGAATACCATATCTAAGGATGGATTCGACCATAGAAAAATATATGAGTTTAAGAGTACAATGAGGCAAAATAAATTTTAATTTGTAGATGAAGGTTTGAGGAAAAGCGCTAAATTCAATTTGATCATTTAACTAACTTTATTTAATTAAAAAAAGGAGGCATTACTTTTTGACTGACCTTAGTATGTGTAATAAAAGCTAGCATTTAGACATATGATCCTATTGGTGACCGGACAACTCTGAATGAAACCAACTCAGAACCATGTAAGATAAGTCATTTAGAGTGATAAAAAAATATATACAAAAAATGGTTAAATAGGTTTCGTTATGTTAGGGTTATCGGCGAATTTAAAATTATTTTTTTCATAGCTTTTGACTTGAATGTTAATGACTTTTCAAGGAGGTGTTGAGTTGACTTTATTCTCAGTTGGCATGGAACCGAACCTATTATATGTTACTAAACATTAATAAACTACTGTTACCACATTAAAAAAAAAAGAATATCAAATCTTAAGGTATAGAATGTTATAATAACAGAAAAAAATGTAAATAAAGGTGACTTGTAGAAAAGTTGTCAACTTTAAGTATACTATTCGTACATTCAGATTTTATTTGAAAATTGTTGAATTCTTACGAAGGAGGAAAGCACTCGAATGGTGAATTATATCATCACCACATTTTGCAAAGCCTTTTATATCAGGAATCTAAAGGTTAAACAAATTACATAGTTGTTTAATAATGTATCCCATACAACAAAGGTACAAATTACATAGTTGTTTAATAATGTATCCAATACAACAAAGGTACAAATTACATAGTTGTTTAATAATGTATCCAATACAACAAAGGTACAAATTACATAGTTGTTTAATAATGTATCCAATACAACAAAGGTACAAATTACATAGTTGTTTAATAATGTATCCAATACAACAAAGGTACGAAACTTTTTTCTTTTTTTTAATTGGCGGGAGATACTTTTTTGTTTTTGTTTTTACATGAGCTCCACACAGGAGGCCCTGAGGAAAATAATCTCCCTCAGGGCCTATGTCATCTTTGGGATGCTGTGTGGAGGTTTTTTTTAAGGAAAGGAATTGGAGGAGAATTCTGGGAAGGGAATGGGTTTAAGGGGTGGGTAGGAATCTGGCGCTCAGTGTGTCCTGGTCATCCGCCTCCAAGACCTAGACAAAACTCACCCCACGTACCCGGGCACTCCTGCTGAATCACCAAACGTAGCGAACCACTTGGGGTGACCTATGGCAGAGGTGTTGGTTATCCAATAAACGTTCCCGGGGCGGCGGTACCCATTCCCGCCTCCCAAATTGTAAGTAAAATAATAAGTAATTGTAATTTAAAACTACTTTCAATCAATTACTAATAATTTTTTAAAATATAAAATCAATTAAAATTCATGAGCATATAATTCTTCAACACAAAATTCCTCTGCACTTATCAGCGCGTTTTTTTTTAAATAACAAGGAGGGGTTGTTTAACAGAATTTGAACATTTCATCGAATTTAAAAGATAATTTTCAAGTTCTGTGAAAGTTCTTTTAAAGTACTTTTATTATAATATTATGGGCCCATTGTTTGATAGAAATGAAATAATAACAGAAATCGAATCAAAATTAATTGAAAATTAACTTCGAAATTTGATGTATTCTTCAAATTCTGTGAAAAATCTGGCCCCAAGAAGCATTCTCATTGCAGATGATACTAATAAAATATTTTACCGACATATGTAATAACAAGTATCTAATTTAACTATGTTAATTTTAATTTACTTACCTTATCGTGAACGATGAAATGTACTGAGGCCCTGAGGTTTTCCTTCAGGATCTTCATTATCTCTTGAAATGATAAACAAAGAATATCTTAGGAGTCAACTTTGTCTTGAATAGAGAGCTTTTTAGAAGATAGAAATTCTAAAGCAGACTATGCTGTACTTTTGAGAATTGTAATCATAAGCAAATGAATTGGTTTCGACCAACAAAAAAATAATTGTAGGGTACACTTGGCATACTGAAATCCACTTCATAATTTACGAACTCATTTCCCTTTTCCAAACGCACATATGCACCGATAATAAATATGGAAAATAAAACTTTTGATATGATATGCAATCCCTTCCGATTGAGGACATCCACTTTATTTCTGCCATCTGTGAGTGAGAAACTAGGGTGGTTTATTTTTTACGATACACTTTTCTTTTTATCGATAAAAAAACTAAGCAGTAAAACTTCGAATCCATAAAGAGCACGAATAGCACATACACTTGTGCACAACATGAACACATAACGTAAAACGTGAACAACTTAACTGGAAACATTCCTGAACACTCTGTTTATTTGCCCTAGACCAAATAAAGAAAATGATAACAGAAATGCGGGCGCTCGAAAGTGACCTTTGATTATAAAAATGAAAGAATTTTGTAGGATTTCTTGAAAAATGTTTAATACATCATTCTTGGAATTTTTCAGTGTTGTGTTCATTGTGTAAACATCATATTAACCCTTTTTTACTAGCTTATATTATTTGTTGCGTGGTTATGTTCAACAAAGGATTTATTTACTGCCGTATGTATAGTCGGTAACCACCCTTTTTTAAAGATGTGCAATCATGCCCAACTTACAAACAGCCGACAATATTTAGACATTAGCTTGCCGAAGAAATATAGCAATGTTATTTAATAATGTTATTTAAAATTACACATAATTTAATCGATAGTCCTGATCTTCTTCAACGCCTATCATTCCATGTTCCTGACAGTCGCTTACTTTTAGAGAAAAAGAAATTCAATTCAGGCGACGGGCAGCGGGCTGTCAAGCGGGAGGTGTGAATTTGACATGTTTGAAAATTAATAGACGGCGTTGGTTATAAAGGTTGGGTAATGACGTTGTGTTCCGTTAGCCACAACAACGTGTGGCCACAAATCCTGTTGCCGGGTCTGCTTATAAAAATCAATAAAATAGCATAGTAACTCGACGTTCATTTAAAATTTCTATTTAGTTTAAACAACTGGGCTATATAAATAAAAGCTGCTAAAATCGCGACTTATCTCACTACTAAATTATATTAATGATTAATTGATTTTTTAATTTATTATAAGAAGTTCTAAAGTTTTCACACGTTAAAAAATTGTATCTCAACCCATTTGTTTGTGAGCTTAGAAGCTTTATTGATTGTTTGTATTGCTTATAGACCTACCTATACTTGAGCGTGGCGAAGTTCTGTTTAACTTGACCATTTGGCATATCACCTGATTGTGTATCTATTTCGTTACCGGTTCGAGATGGTGGCCTTGCATTTTATTCTGCCAGAGTTCGTATGAGCGCGGATTCCACTACGAGCTGTCAAATGCGAATAATCAATATTATCGAACTTACCTACCTGAAGACAGTTTGGAAACTGAACAGAACATACAACAACATATAATTCCTTAAATGAAATTTAATAATTTTTAACTCCTCACAGAAGGCCCCGAGGAGAAAAATCTCAGGGTCTCAAGATTTCGGGGATGCTGTGTGGAGGGTTTTTTGTGCAAAGGAGAGAGTGAAACTGGGTCTAGAAGAGACCCATATTTAGGTGGGAGGAAACACAGAGGCCAGCAAATCGTTCCACAACCGAACTGTTGAACTCAACAACGAGTAGTAGAAACTACCGTTCTCATGTGACGAATGTCAACTGTTTGCAAATATTTGACGCGTGTTTGGCTTGTTTCCCGACTGAGCACCGATGCCTCCGTGGTATCACTTTACATTGAAATACTGGTAGAATAAGGACAGCATTCTCAGGTTCTTAAATACCTAGTTACAAATTTTATGATTTCGGTGGTAATTTTTGTTTTGATTTAACATATAAGAGAAAGTGAAGTAAAATGATGAATAACGATGTATTATAATAATGATGTATTTGGATTCTGATGAATTGTATCAACAATGTAAAAAGTTTTGTGAATTGCTCGATTCGCAAAAATCAATAAACTTCAAAGGGTTTTCTTGCCTTATAATTGCATTTCAGATGGCAGTGTGGCAGCACATCACAAACGATTCTTTATCACAACTATACAAGCATCATTAAAACACCTCTGAAATGATATTTATTATTAATAAATGAGGCTATGAAAATTGTTAAATAATATCATTTTTTTACATTAACTCCACACAGGAGGCCCTGAGGAAAATAATTTCCCTCAGGGCCTATGTCATCTTTGAGGATGCTGTGTGGAAGGTATTTTGAGGAGAGGAAGGAGTGAACGTGGGTCTTGAAGAGACCCATGTTGTAGGAGGGAGGAAACACAGAGGCCGGCAAATCGTTCCACAGCCGAGCTGTTGAACTCAAGAACGAGTCGTAGAAACGACCCGTTCTCATGTGACTAATGTCAACCGTGTACAAATATTGAGCGCGCGTTTGGCGTGTTTCCCGACTACGCACCGGTGCCGAGGGGATCAATGACGCTAGTTCCTTGGAGCATCTTCCACTGTAATACCGGTAGAACAAGGACAGCATTCCTACCCGGCGCCTGTGCTCTAAAGATTGCAATCAATGGTCTATCCATAAAGTTGTCTAAATTTTAAACATTTCTTTGGTTGCCGTCCATGTTATAAATTTTACATAGCTTCTATATAATCTCTGAGGATAATATATTTTAATTTATCTTTGTGGCGACTATCAAAAGAAAATTTGAAAAAGAAAAAGGTACGGTGGCATTAAAATTTTTTATTCATTAATTTAAAATAAAAAATAAAGATAATTTATTACTAAGAACCATACAATCACCTTCGTTTGAGAACACTAAAGTTATATTTCCTAATTAGGTCATTGGTTACGTTACGAGAATAAAAGCAAAGTATTTTCGGGCGATTCTAAGGACTGAAGTTTAATGACAGGATCCTTATTAAGATGGCTTTTACGATAGCGACACATATTTCTTAAAACCTGCGCAAAAATATTACTTCACTATGCGGCCTGAAAAAGTCATTAAAATAAGTTATTACTCTAACACGTAAACTTTGAACTGTATACGGAGAAGTAGTTTTTACATTTAGAATGGAAATATAAAATAAAACAACCTTCGTGGAGCCTTAATTAAATTGTTACTTATACCTAGTGTTTTTTTTTTAACATTAGCCCCACAGAAGGGGCCCTGAGGACAAAAAAATCCTCATTTCATCAAAATCATGTCATCTGTTGATGCAGTGTTTTAGGGAAAGGAAGATGAGGAAATTCTGGGAAGGAAAAAATACGAGGGCGTGGTAGATATCTGGGTGTCAACGTGCCCAGAAGTAACGAATGTATTTTTACTTTATTTTTTACATTGTTTTAGAAAAGAATGTGTTCTTACTGGGGTACCCCATTCTAAGTTCATATTGTACATGTTTTTTTGTTTGAATTATAAGTTAATAATACCTATTTTAAAATATTAAAAGAGGAAAATTAAAAAATTATATTTAAAAGAAAGCACAATACAAGCATAAATCTTTATTTGGTTGTAAAATTGTGTCTATGTTCTTCCTACCCATGTGCGTAATTCATATATTAATTCTTTTTTGAAGTCGTTTATTTTTTTAACGATTTTTATTGCAAGAGGGGAAAAAAGGGAGTGTATTAAATAATTTTATCGAAAAGTATTTAATAATAAAATAAAAATTGTAATTTTTTTTTATGAATCCTACGAATATGTGATAATCGACAAATGATAGGTGAATCCATTGGCTATATAGAGCTATAATCAGTTTATATATCTCGATATTAAAATTCGGAGATTTGATTTTTTTTAATTTGGGCGGAAAATCAAAATGATCACCAAAAAATGTCGAGAAATCCGAGAAAAAAGTTTTAAATTGCGCTGTCGCTCCGGTGGTTTTAATATAATACTAATGGTTCCATGATTACTGAGAATAAAGTCAACTCAATGCCTCCTTGAAAAGTCATTAAAAGCTTTGAAAAAAACAATTTTAAATTAGCCGAAAACCCTAACCTAACGTAACCCATTTAATCAATTTTTCAAATATATTTTTATCACTCCAATAACTTATCTGAAATGTTTCTGAGTTGGTTTCATTCCGAGTTGTTCGGTCACCAATACCAATACCCTCCTGTATACTTGTAATAGCATGTATCACTTTAATGTATAAGCCATTTTATGGCGTTAGTTCAGACTTGAATGACTTCAATATTTGATTTGTCCTATTCTCTTATAGATTATCCTCAAAATTATAACTTTCTTTCTTAACCTTTCCGTCGCAAAGGTTTCCTCTTTAGGGTGAATTGCCTGTTTAAAAAAAACAATTACGCATACCTGCGTGATATATGTGAATCATTATGATTTTTTGGCCCAACTGTCAAAAAGTCCTTTTAGTGAGAATCTATTCGTCTTTTACCAAGTTTTAAGGAACTTTAACTTTATAAGTGCTTTATGTACAAAAGCTCGCTGAAATTAGCAAAGTTTCGCTAATCATCAATCAGCCGGTCCCATCAAGATCGGGTGCGAAGGGAGAGAAGGGAAGAGAGGAAGGGGGGAAGGGGTAGTCTTTAACTTTGGCCCACGAACTATAATAATACAAAATACCTACAAACTGATGCCAAAGATCATTCTGAAAGTTTACATTTTTCTACTTCTACTTTTGGAACGAACTTACAAATAAGAAAACAAGGAAACTGTTCAATGTAAAAAACATACATTTTCTACAGCAAACTTAACCTAACCTTACCTAACCTAACTAAATAGAAATTATAATCTTTATGTTTTTTTTTACAATCGCTTCACAGAAGGGCCTATATGTTATCTTTGGGGCTGTTGTATTTTTTTTTACAGAGCTCCACACAGGATGCTTGAAGGAAAATAATTTCCCTCGGGGCCTATGTCATTTTTGGGAATGCTTTGTGGAGGTTTTTTTTTAAGGAAAAGAATTGGAGGAGAGTTCTGGGAAGAAAAAGGGTTTAAGGGGTGGGTAGGAATCTTGGACTCCTGTGTGTCCTGGTCATCCGCCTCCAAGACCTTTGGAGGACCCACCCTCTTTCCCGCCCTGGTATAGGTAACAGATGGTTACCCCTTCAAGGCCTCAAAGGACTCTAATTTTGTAAACGGCTCTACTCAGATTCAAGACTCTAGACCTCCAAAGTCCCCGCATACGTTGTTAGTGAGCCTTGTGATGAATCGTAATGCCTACCTACACCTACGCTATCGGAGGAAAAACATTTTCACGTTCAAGAGTGCCTGCGAAGATTTTTTTTTAATATCGTGTAAATTATAGGTACATCCAATAACGTCTAATAATCAAAACAAGAGACACGTGAACTTTTATCACGATGGGCGACCTTCATTTTCGTTCCCACAGGAATTAAAGTTGAACGAACTTTATTTTAAACAGAATCAAAGACAAAGAAACGAATGTTTATTGGCCCTGAAGAGTGTTTATATAAGTGACATTGGAAACGGAGAGTCTCTTTGGGCGCCGTTAGTGTAATCAAAACAAAAAAAATTAAGGCGTAAGTACATGTTTGGTTTAACACATCAGACATAGAAGTTTACTTTAGAGAAACCCGATTATATTTGACAGTGCGGCCATTAAAATTGAATTATAACCAAGTACGTAAAAATTCTAATATAAACAGAATTCAATTAATGAAGATTTATTTCAAAATATTTTAAACATGGGAAGGCGTTTGGCAGGTTTGAACAAGGAGAGTCCGGCCTTTTTCGGTTAGTGAGGGAATAATTGGCGGCGAGGACGGTTGACCGTGAACAATTCGTTGTCTTTTTTTTTTAACTTAAATCGAAGTGTAAAATCCAGTGAATTTATATTCGATGTTTCTGTACGAATTAAAGATAATTGAAGAGTGGTCTTTAAACATATAAAAATTTTGTGTCTTAAAATATAAATAGGATTTCGGAATAATAATAACATAATTAAAACTTTAGAAATCCGATTTACTACAATTTAATTTACATTTGTGAGAGAATAATAATCATGAGATAGATACGCGGCATATAATTGAAAAATAATTTAATTTCACTATGAGTTTACAAAGGAAAATAATAATAATAAAATTTAGAATTTTATATCTAAAATAAAGTTTTGATTACGACTAAGAAGTCCGGCAGAAATAAATTATAGAGTATTAACGAAATATTAAACAATTAAAACTTTGGTTTTAAAACAAATAAAATAACGTCAGTGAAATAAATAAATAATAATAACGAATTGCTCGAAAGCGATAGTGATTTAATAAGATGGTCAAATTTTCATTACAAATTAAATACCGAGTTGATTATGAGTGATGATAATAAATCAATGCTAGGAGAAAATCAGAGGTTTTAACATAATCTAATAATACCCAAGTGAAAATTTAAATAGAATCGTTTTTTTTAATCCAATTCTAGCAAGGAGAAGGTTTTAGACATAGTCTAAAATATACAAGTAAAAGATTTTTTTTATAGTATCGATTATTTTTTTTTATCAAAAAAATCTAATATTAAGGAATGCGATTAAAATTTTCAACACCAAAAGGGTAATTTGCAGAATGTTGGTAAGTCTTTTATCATTAAACTATTTACAGGTTCTTGGAGACGATGCAGAGCAAGCAGTCACAATCATTTATAAAGTGGCGAACGGAGCATGTCGATAACTAACAATCTTAATAACAACAAAATACTTAGCTGTGCGTAGGAAACAAATAAATACCTATCCAAGAAGTCAGGTCAATCCCATCAGACATGACTTAGTTTGTTAACTTCGGCCTTCGAATTTGCAACGACGAGTATATACACAGAACTATTTAACTTTCATATTTGAACTTAAATAATTTGTTCCTTAATCGGATCGATCTAAGAATCTTTTAGAAAAATCACGTATTCTAGGGCAGTAGGACATCCAGCAAACACATGGTTTATATGAAAATTAATGTGCAATTTTAAGGCAATAAACCACAAGCATAAAATAATTGTGGTCTGAAAATTTAAAATTTAAAAATTAAATTTATCAAATATTGAAATTAGAACTTTTTGCATAACATTGTCTTTCTAGTTATCTAGGTGAATACTTACTACTTCATGAGGAGGGCTTCCTCAATAAAAACAAAGCCAAACCAAAACTCACTTTTCCATTTATACCTACCTAATAGGATAGGTATCCCTTATCCTTTCATACCTAAACACGTGGACTCAGTGACCACATTAAAAAGCACTGGTAGTGAATGAAGACATACAGTCCAAATCCAAAAATTTTACCCACGCAGTAAACTTCAGGATTGTTGTATGCAATTATGTGTCTCTGGGGAAGGTTAGTGTCAAACGTTCCCTGAGGGAGAGAGAAACTTTAGGCCCTGTGACGGTATTGCCAAGGAGGAGGCATGCGGAGGCTGGAGGAGACGTATGCGAGGAATACGCTGGCGCGGCGCTTAAAGAAAACTCTAAGTCATTTGCATATCGTAGTCTTGTCGACCTTCGATTTGATGCGAGCCAACTGGAACGCTCCCTTGGCGCAATCGCAGCAGGTCTAAGAGGTGGCAGGAGTGCGATTCTGTCGGATCACGTGGGAGATGGATACGACAAAAACAGTCGCACACCACATTCAACGCGAGTAGAGTCGTGATAAGGGATGCAATGAAATACCCCTTCTAGAATCAGTCGAGTTAAACTACCTGGAGGTGAGGAGGTTGGGATAGTTCTGGGATACGATGGAAGACCTGGTACTTATCTCTGGTACGTAAAGCTCCTATCGAAGCAAGGAATCCCGCAGAAGAGGGTAAAATCCGGTCTTTAGGTATGTGTAGCCGTTCATTGACAAAGGCCTTTTCGGAAGTCGGTCACCAGAATCTATTTGGTTAGTGGAGGAGCCAACCTTTACAGAAAACTATTTTTTTTTATCCTTGACCCAATCCCTACACACATCCCTTCCCCAAACAATCTAGTGTTTACTAACCATGAAAATAAAACTCATGTTAGGTGGAGGCTTGCAGACTTCAGGTGAAAAACTGAGACCTAGAATTAGGTCATATCACGCAGGTACAGTAAATACTTTTTCATGAAATGTATGTTATAAATTGTTAACTGTTATTCTCTTTTATTTGTATTTTAAATATAGCTGTTTTAGGAAGGAAATAAACAAAATGAATATCAGGTACAGGCAGAATCTAAGACGGGATTAGTTTATCAAACGCGTTAGAAGATATTTAAAACAATTAATATAGAATTCTTTCACTCTTACTCTAAAAGAACCGAAGTTACCACAAAACCATACATTATACTCTTTACATTTGTATGCGTTTTATTACGCGTATGGGTGTAAATCCTAAAACAAAAAATTACACAACGCAGGATACGGAGATAATGTAAACAAAAAAATTCAAAAATCTTGATTACTGTGTGAAATTATCACAGGGATTGCGAACAATAGGGTTAGATTAGCTCAGAGTAATGTAGAAGTTTGAAAAATAGGTTGGGGAAAGAGGTCTTCACAAAAGTGCGAATGACCTAAAGTTAGACTAGAAATACCCTAAATGACAGGCTAGATAAATCATGATAGAAAGCTACGAAAATTAAAGCTACGAGGGTAGGCGCGACACAGCGCATTCGGTGCCGTGATCGTACATAGGGGTAGAATCTCAGCATATTTGATACAGCGTAGCCAGGGTAGATTCAATCACGATTTGGTGCACGTAGGCAGGGTGTATCGTCACATTTGGCGCTTGTGACCAGGAGAGTAAGATTTAAAAGCTGAAAGAATTCAAAAAATAGAAAAATAATAATAATAATGATAAAATAAAAAAATAAGTGATTAATAAGCCATTAAACCAACTTCATAATAAATATAACAAGTGGGAAAAATAAATCGAAAACTCGCTTCTTTTAATTAAAATAGTTTGAAAAAAAAATAATTTTAATTTTAAAACAAATAATAAAAGTTCAAATACAAGAAAAAAATCTAAACGAATAATGAAAAACGGGCCTTAAACCGAAGGATTGAAATTTTGTTATCTTAATCATAACATAGACTAGCTTGACTCATATTTTGAAGGGCCGCGCATTATTATAAACAAAAGATCCATGTTATTGCGGTAATATAAACAACACATTTCTTCAGTGATCTTTAAATAAATATTTGAAGTGGTTAATCAATAAATCAGAAACGTGAAAGAAAAATTATCTTAGATAAAGTTTTGAGGAGATAAAAACAGTGTTTTTATTTCTCAATGTAAACAAAATATTATTGGACCATTGAGCGTAAATAAACACTGTCGCAAGAGAATTATTGTAAAGTGTGAACATTTTTATTACGGAATAGACAAAACATTGTTATGAATTCATTTATTTGAGAGAGATTAGTTTGGGTAAGTCTCAATGAAGAATTTTAAAAATAAACATTTGATTCGTGTTTACATTAATTCATAACGACGGCGTATTGAGTTCTATCGGGTATATTATTGTTTATTGTGTCTAAAGAATGGATAATTTGAATAGATCTTACATAAAAAATGGTGACATAAAAATAAAAACCAACATAAAAATACAGAACAAAAGACGAATAGAATAAAGTATTACATCGCGTGTAATAATAAAATAATAACAAAAGTGAATCCTTTTGATACTGTCATATTAACATTATGCAGGGACGGACTGAACGTTTAAAAATCAATATTTAATACATCGATAAACGGATGCGGGCTGAACAAATTTAAATTTTAACTTTTCGATTTCTCGGATGAATGAATTATTTCCGGTTTGCGATAAAGAGTAGATAATGGAGGAGAGAAAAAAAAACGGTTCACCTTTCGTTATCTAAATAATTATGTCTTATTAAATTGAAAATTGCTGATGACAACAAAATTTAAACACGTATTGTTTGATAAATGGATGTTTTATGAACGGTATCATCACTCCATTTTACCGTTTCTTGTAGGGGAAATAAACTAAAGAGAAAAAAAATACAATTCCTAAGGTCTAGACAATTTTATCAAATTGCGATTCGAAATTTTGACTCATGGGGGGGAGGTACATTTAACTTTAATGATTGATTTTGAATTTGAATATGAAACGGAAAGGTTTCCTTTAAAAGCCGTTTGCAATGTGCTTTCCTTTATAAATATTTCAGATACCGGTTAGGATATGGAAGCAAAATCTTAGGGGGGGGCGTTACAAAAGAAGAATCTTAGGGAGGGGGAAGTTGTGAAAGTAGAGTTTTAGGGGGGTGTTTATGGGAGTAAGGATCATAGGGGGGAGGGAATAGAAGTAAAAATCTTAGGGGGGTAGGACAACGGGTAGAAAAAAAAACCCTTTGACATGAGCAAGGCAACTCAAGTTAAAAAGATTAGAATAAAGTAAAAATGATATACACCAAGACCAAACATAATTCTGCGGTATTGAATAACGAAGTCAGGGGCGCAAAACAATTTCGAAAAAAAAGGAAGAAAATAAAAATAATCGAAGAAAATTAAATCACCTATGTTTAGTTTTAATTCCATCGATTAACACTAGGAGGCGTGTATATCTCTGGACTTGAAACTATAGGGGGGCTGTGATGAATCGTAATGCCTACCTACACCTACGCTATCGGAGGAAAAACATTTTCACGTTCAAGAGTGCCTGCGAAGATTTTTTTTTAATATCGTGTAAATTATAGGTACATCCAATAACGTCTAATAATCAAAACAAGAGACACGTGAACTTTTATCACGATGGGCGACCTTCATTTTCGTTCCCACAGGAATTAAAGTTGAACGAACTTTATTTTAAACAGAATCAAAGACAAAGAAACGAATGTTTATTGGCCCTGAAGAGTGTTTATATAAGTGACATTGGAAACGGAGAGTCTCTTTGGGCGCCGTTAGTGTAATCAAAACAAAAAAAATTAAGGCGTAAGTACATGTTTGGTTTAACACATCAGACATAGAAGTTTACTTTAGAGAAACCCGATTATATTTGACAGTGCGGCCATTAAAATTGAATTATAACCAAGTACGTAAAAATTCTAATATAAACAGAATTCAATTAATGAAGATTTATTTCAAAATATTTTAAACATGGGAAGGCGTTTGGCAGGTTTGAACAAGGAGAGTCCGGCCTTTTTCGGTTAGTGAGGGAATAATTGGCGGCGAGGACGGTTGACCGTGAACAATTCGTTGTCTTTTTTTTTTAACTTAAATCGAAGTGTAAAATCCAGTGAATTTATATTCGATGTTTCTGTACGAATTAAAGATAATTGAAGAGTGGTCTTTAAACATATAAAAATTTTGTGTCTTAAAATATAAATAGGATTTCGGAATAATAATAACATAATTAAAACTTTAGAAATCCGATTTACTACAATTTAATTTACATTTGTGAGAGAATAATAATCATGAGATAGATACGCGGCATATAATTGAAAAATAATTTAATTTCACTATGAGTTTACAAAGGAAAATAATAATAATAAAATTTAGAATTTTATATCTAAAATAAAGTTTTGATTACGACTAAGAAGTCCGGCAGAAATAAATTATAGAGTATTAACGAAATATTAAACAATTAAAACTTTGGTTTTAAAACAAATAAAATAACGTCAGTGAAATAAATAAATAATAATAACGAATTGCTCGAAAGCGATAGTGATTTAATAAGATGGTCAAATTTTCATTACAAATTAAATACCGAGTTGATTATGAGTGATGATAATAAATCAATGCTAGGAGAAAATCAGAGGTTTTAACATAATCTAATAATACCCAAGTGAAAATTTAAATAGAATCGTTTTTTTTAATCCAATTCTAGCAAGGAGAAGGTTTTAGACATAGTCTAAAATATACAAGTAAAAGATTTTTTTTATAGTATCGATTATTTTTTTTTATCAAAAAAATCTAATATTAAGGAATGCGATTAAAATTTTCAACACCAAAAGGGTAATTTGCAGAATGTTGGTAAGTCTTTTATCATTAAACTATTTACAGGTTCTTGGAGACGATGCAGAGCAAGCAGTCACAATCATTTATAAAGTGGCGAACGGAGCATGTCGATAACTAACAATCTTAATAACAACAAAATACTTAGCTGTGCGTAGGAAACAAATAAATACCTATCCAAGAAGTCAGGTCAATCCCATCAGACATGACTTAGTTTGTTAACTTCGGCCTTCGAATTTGCAACGACGAGTATATACACAGAACTATTTAACTTTCATATTTGAACTTAAATAATTTGTTCCTTAATCGGATCGATCTAAGAATCTTTTAGAAAAATCACGTATTCTAGGGCAGTAGGACATCCAGCAAACACATGGTTTATATGAAAATTAATGTGCAATTTTAAGGCAATAAACCACAAGCATAAAATAATTGTGGTCTGAAAATTTAAAATTTAAAAATTAAATTTATCAAATATTGAAATTAGAACTTTTTGCATAACATTGTCTTTCTAGTTATCTAGGTGAATACTTACTACTTCATGAGGAGGGCTTCCTCAATAAAAACAAAGCCAAACCAAAACTCACTTTTCCATTTATACCTACCTAATAGGATAGGTATCCCTTATCCTTTCATACCTAAACACGTGGACTCAGTGACCACATTAAAAAGCACTGGTAGTGAATGAAGACATACAGTCCAAATCCAAAAATTTTACCCACGCAGTAAACTTCAGGATTGTTGTATGCAATTATGTGTCTCTGGGGAAGGTTAGTGTCAAACGTTCCCTGAGGGAGAGAGAAACTTTAGGCCCTGTGACGGTATTGCCAAGGAGGAGGCATGCGGAGGCTGGAGGAGACGTATGCGAGGAATACGCTGGCGCGGCGCTTAAAGAAAACTCTAAGTCATTTGCATATCGTAGTCTTGTCGACCTTCGATTTGATGCGAGCCAACTGGAACGCTCCCTTGGCGCAATCGCAGCAGGTCTAAGAGGTGGCAGGAGTGCGATTCTGTCGGATCACGTGGGAGATGGATACGACAAAAACAGTCGCACACCACATTCAACGCGAGTAGAGTCGTGATAAGGGATGCAATGAAATACCCCTTCTAGAATCAGTCGAGTTAAACTACCTGGAGGTGAGGAGGTTGGGATAGTTCTGGGATACGATGGAAGACCTGGTACTTATCTCTGGTACGTAAAGCTCCTATCGAAGCAAGGAATCCCGCAGAAGAGGGTAAAATCCGGTCTTTAGGTATGTGTAGCCGTTCATTGACAAAGGCCTTTTCGGAAGTCGGTCACCAGAATCTATTTGGTTAGTGGAGGAGCCAACCTTTACAGAAAACTATTTTTTTTTATCCTTGACCCAATCCCTACACACATCCCTTCCCCAAACAATCTAGTGTTTACTAACCATGAAAATAAAACTCATGTTAGGTGGAGGCTTGCAGACTTCAGGTGAAAAACTGAGACCTAGAATTAGGTCATATCACGCAGGTACAGTAAATACTTTTTCATGAAATGTATGTTATAAATTGTTAACTGTTATTCTCTTTTATTTGTATTTTAAATATAGCTGTTTTAGGAAGGAAATAAACAAAATGAATATCAGGTACAGGCAGAATCTAAGACGGGATTAGTTTATCAAACGCGTTAGAAGATATTTAAAACAATTAATATAGAATTCTTTCACTCTTACTCTAAAAGAACCGAAGTTACCACAAAACCATACATTATACTCTTTACATTTGTATGCGTTTTATTACGCGTATGGGTGTAAATCCTAAAACAAAAAATTACACAACGCAGGATACGGAGATAATGTAAACAAAAAAATTCAAAAATCTTGATTACTGTGTGAAATTATCACAGGGATTGCGAACAATAGGGTTAGATTAGCTCAGAGTAATGTAGAAGTTTGAAAAATAGGTTGGGGAAAGAGGTCTTCACAAAAGTGCGAATGACCTAAAGTTAGACTAGAAATACCCTAAATGACAGGCTAGATAAATCATGATAGAAAGCTACGAAAATTAAAGCTACGAGGGTAGGCGCGACACAGCGCATTCGGTGCCGTGATCGTACATAGGGGTAGAATCTCAGCATATTTGATACAGCGTAGCCAGGGTAGATTCAATCACGATTTGGTGCACGTAGGCAGGGTGTATCGTCACAGCCTCCAAGACCTAGACAAATCTCACCCATGAACCCGGGCACCACTTGGGGTGACCTATGGCAAAGGTGTAGGTTATCTAGTAAAGGTTTCCGGGACGGCCCATTCTCGCCTCCCAAATTGAAAAATGGAGGGATTTTTAGGTTAGTAAGGAAAGGAAGTCTGGGAGGAAAAGATGTGATGGGTGGTTAGGTATCTGGGAGTCAGTATGTCCAGGAGTGACTGCTGGAGAGGTCAAAAGGTCTCCCTTCACCGGTCTTTCCCGATCCGGTCTGCCACGCAGCTTCATCGCATGTACCCGGGCACTCCTGCGAAATCACCAATCGTAGCGAACCACTTGGGGTGACTATGATTTTGGCAGAGGTGTTGGTTATCCAATAAAAGGTTCGCAGAGCAGCGGTTCCCAAATTCGCCTCCCAAACTGAAATTGATTTATTTTTATATTTTTATTTTTTTTATTTATTTATTTTTTTTATTTATTTATTTTTTTTTTTAAATTTTTTTTTAATTTTTTTTTTAAAGAAAGACAAACATTCCCGAGTTACGAATAACCCAACAATGTTTGAAAATCTCCTACTACCACCACAGAATGCCGAAAATGTTGCTTGTGTTGTGATGGAGGACTTAGCCAGTCGAGGAATCGAACACGGGACGCCCGGGTGGAACCCAAACGCGGTGCCCACTCAACACTGACCAATCAGTGGTTGGTTATGTTGTTCATTTTTTATCTCCAAATAATATTACTTTATTTTACTGGTTTGGGATGTTTGGGTACCCGTCACATGATTGATGGCCAAAAATTATCACAATTTTTTCACATTTGAACGGTCTACTGCTGTTTCTAGTCCCGTTTTATGTTTTGATAAAATTGTGATAACTAAGAAATAAGAGCGTGACCGTAATAATAAAATAAAATTTATTTTTTGTTTGAGGAACGGCTGCGCAGCATCATTCATTTAAAACTTAATTTTTGATTTGAGGCCATAATATCTAACGAAACCGAATAATAATTAGTTAAATCCAAATGTATAAGGTTACGCCCATTCACATACCTACATATCACGCATACATACTGTCACTGCTTGGGATTTGGTATTAATATTGTTGCAAATTCCTCTCCTACATATCCATTGCCTATCCGTCAATTCTTACTCAGTGTTCGCCTATAACTGCCCGCCGCAACATATCATATAACCATTGTGCTCCGCTATCAGTAAAATCCGCTATTAACCCTTCAAAATTTCGGCATAGTTTTCAGATGGTCAAAATATTTCCGCTTTCCAGTAAAATGCAAATAAGTGTAATATTTCTGATGATATTCCAAAATTAAAAACTGTTTTTGAAAGGTAATAGAATATGCTTTCAAATTTTATAATTTAATAAACATATAATTTTCAAAATATAAAAATTTTGCGTGCAAACATAAAAATTTTTTAAAAATGGCTAGCCTCACATTTTTTCGAACTTAAATTACTGATAACGAAATAAAATAACAACAAATAAATATTTTATTAGACAAATGTATTTCAAATACAATAGTCACCTCACTTTTTTGTTTTTTTATATAAAAATAATTATTAAAAAATTATCAAAGTTTCAATTTTTTTTTTCAAATTGCGATTCAAAACTTTGGTTTCATAAAGGTTACTGTTATGGTCGTAAATTTTTAGATAAGACTATAAAGCGTGGTGTTTTGCCTTTCTAACACAGTTTAGAAAATAAATTTCATTTTGATAAGAAGGGAGTTACGACGATTTATATGTGACGCATGTGAGCTGGGACAAATATGGTCTCCTGCCATTCAAGGGGTTAAAATAACCCCGCTGTGTATTATTAAATAAACGAAACTCGCGTCTAACGCTGTTTGTGCCTGTTGGATCATAGAGAAAGCAGACGAGGGCCAGCCTGTTCTTTCATCCTTTCGGTGAGTCCTTTCCTTTCTATGCCACATGTATTTTTATCATTTTTCAAGCAGTGATAGTAACACAAAATCAAGGTCCTTCGCTAGTCACTCTAATACACAAACATAACAATCCACTCTGCACAATCGTATATCTCATCCAGTATAGCATATATCTAATAACCGTGTGAGCTATTTTATTTATTTGTTTTCAAATTACAAAATACAGGCAGCTAAATAATTAATTTTTCATGATTTTAAAGGCAACCTTAGCAATTTTTGAGAGTAAGGGATCTTCGCTCATAGAGAAACTGAAAAAAAAATAGTTGTCGACGCAATCGCAAACAACTTCCTTAACAAAGTAACAATAACTTTTTATCTTATTTTTCTGATCTAACAGCCAGCGGCGACCAGCATTGCTAGTCGCCGCTAGCTGTCAGTTTTCAGTTGCATTGTTGACAGGTTGACACAGTAGCGGCTCACGAACTAACAAGTTTTGTAATGTTTTGACATGTCAGATCAGAAAAATATCGATTTTGTTTAGATTGCGATTGCGTCGACAACTGTTTTTTTTCAGTTACTCCATGAGCGGATGGCCTATTAAAAAAAATCGTGCCTAACAGTGACCGTGGCGGGTGGACGAAGTCAATTTGATTTTTATACAATACAGTTTAATTTATAGATTAATTAAATTTTGCGCACTTAACCATCAAAACAATATGAAGGTCACTCTTTTCGACTGATTTCAAAAAACACAGTGTTAAGCCCGGGCAACGCCAGGAGCCAGTAATGAAGTAGGAATAAAAAATAAAACATCGAAAAAATTGTGCTTTTTGGGTAGAAATTTGAATTTACTTGTGACAAATTTGTGCTCCATTGTAAATCAGTGTTTTGATGTTTAAATTTACGCCCAGAAAAAATGTTTTTTTTGATACATTCTACAATATTTTTTATATTTCATCTTATTTACGTAGAAGATTTTTTTATTATAAAAATCCAAAATTCACAAACAATTGCCAAAAAAATCAATGTTTTTAGTAGCTCTTATTTTATAATTTTAAAACCAAATTAAAAAAAAAATAGCTAAAATCCGTACTGGACATTTGCTATGCTTATGATTAAAAAAATCAGTTTTGTCAGTATTTTTAATAAAAAAATTAAGTTTTGTATGTAAAAGGCCACACAGTCCATCCTATGTACATGGACCATTCAAATGTCAAAAAAATCATAATGGCGGTAATCATCGAATGAAAATGGTGTAGTCAACACTGAGAATCGAAAAGTTTCAAAATAGACTAATTCGGTCAATAACCGAACGTCGTAACCATAGGGTCATCGAAATGCTCCGTAGTTTTCAAGGGGTCTTTGGACATACTTATTTACCCCACCGATCATGGACACACCCATGGCCCATGAGTTACACTTTTTGTGCTAATTCTCGTGATGAACGTTTTCCCACAAAAAACACCCTTAGCCGGAAGTTGGGACTTTGTTTCGTCACGCCTTCACTCCCAAACACTTCTCACTGAAGAAAGGCTTCAGATATAAAACTTTCGGGTCCTCCATGCTAACAAAGCCTTACTTCCTTTAAGGGCGTATCAAGTTGCTATACAAAAAAAAACATAACTAACAGAGGAAAAGCTTCATTCTATTGAAATTATAAAGTTTTTTTTAATCGTTTTAGTATAAGAAGTAATTATTTACACTTAAACTGTTTTAATTTATTACTGTAAGGTGTAGAAATATGTATAATAAGTGCCAGTGAAAGTAAGTGGATAGAATGGGGTGGACACAATATCCTTTAAATATTTGCCTACAACGTTTTTTAAGATATGTTGCTCGCCAAACTGAGGAACCATTAGCCAACGGCCGAGAATTTAAATTTCGTCGAACGATGATCTTGCGATTGTACCCTTGCAACGGTACAGGGCGGTTCCGATGAAAAGGATTATTTTTTCTCCATCAGCATTTTAACAGAATGGCTCAATTTTGATTTTTATTTCATTCCAAATTTGTTTTGATAAATACCAACAGTCAATAATGCTCAAGCTTGTGATTATCAAATAATTAAAATTATGTACTTTATGTAATTATTGTTTGATCAAAAGTATTTTTAATTTTTTAATTAAGTTTAAGCATAATAAGAACGTAATTTTTTTTTTAAATTTTTTAATTTGTAAGACCGTAAATAAATAGACAAACAGAAGTATTTTTGTCACAAAACGAGGGCCCGGATCTTGTTTATAATGATTTTATTTGAATTAAAATTAAAATTCTGAAAACTAGGTTTCCAAAATCATTTATTGATTTTTTTTTCTGCATGATTTGAAATGTATGTTTTACAATACAAAATTTTGTTTGAAAATTTAATAAATCTGCCAACGACCTACGGTAAAACCTTATTAAACTAAAAATAAACATATATTCTCAAAATTTTAATTATTGGCTTCAATAGATAAGAAAACAGTCCATCGAAATTCAATTTATAATTCTTTGTGGAAAAGAGTCAATACGTCTAAAAGTTGAATTAAAAATGATATATTTCCGGTTTTGTTTGGAAGAAACCAGCAAAATGTTTGGCAGGAGAATGCGCTGAAGTTGTACGTCGGTGTCCTTGGCTCTCCACGCAGCGCAGAATCGCGAGAAACAGAGAAGCCTTGTCCACCATGGAAATCGGAGTGGTAGTCACGATCCTCAGCAATAAGGAACCGACTTCAGAAACACACAATTTTATTAGGCATTTTTCAAAGATTTTTAAGTAAAAAATAATCCAACCTAAGATAATAATATTCAATTATTTTCCACATTTTTTACGCGAAGGTTGCACTTAAAAATACTACGTTTTCCTAAAAAACTAATATATTTATTTACGTTTTGAAGGCTTTTATATGTAACATTGGTAAGTTGTACAGGAGCTTCATAACAATTATATAGTACATACATAATAAACTGAGCATGAAAGACATAAGCAGGCACAACACAAGTAGGTATAAGAATTCAATAATTTTAATTAGTTAGCTACCTAATATTTTATCATATTTTATTTATTTTTTCTTCTTTTAGATCTTTTAATTTACTCTCTTATGTTATTATATTTATTAAAGTTGTTATGAAATATAGCACACTGGGATTGCACACCCCTCCCAGTCCTGCTGGAATAAAACCTTAAATAAAAAAAAATAAGTAAGTTGTATAAAAGAGTTCAACAAGCAGCGTATTTGAGCTCAGGCTTACAGTATACGATTCAGCAATTATTGTCACAATACTACTCAAAACATGATTCCAGTGCAACTCAAGTACTAGAAACATACCGGTGGCAGTGGTGTAAGACATTTTTTAGCAATTAATATAATTATAGTTAATTTTTTGCAATTGTAAATGTATTTTAACGTTTTCTTTCTGCTATTATAAATGTAGGTAAGTTTGTTATTATTTTTATAAAAATAAAAGGTCTCGTATACAATTTTACATGTATAAAAGAAGTAAGCATGAAAGTAGTTACAGAGCAGTGTGTATTGAATTTGTTACTGTTAACAATTTGAAACATTTAAGGATTGTTGCATAACATCTGCATACATGTACGCTTTTTAAAGGAAGCGACATTGTGAGGCCGAAGGGAGTGTTGAGAGAAAGGAGAAAGGGAAGCAAAAAGTGGGAATGGCTATTCATTCTTAATCACCAAACTCAGTAAAGCCATTTCAAGCAAAGTTTCGATTTTAAATGATGATTTTCATTAGGACGATATTTTTTCGAATTACGCGCTGATCATTATGAATCAAAAATAAGCATCGATTTTTTATGGAAACACACCTTAAAGGTAGAAATTTGGGTTCAAAGAGAATATTTCTATTTTCTACTTAAAATTGAGAATAAACCTAAAAAAATTCATGTTGAATAAAATTCTGAAACCTTTTTCGATGATATATGAAATGGCATGAGACAGACATATCAACTTAACCTTGAATGAATTAAAAATGTTATCGTCGTGTTAAAATATCTTTAGCATATAATTTGCAGAATTATAGAGTTACGGGTCATCTCCAAAAGGACAAATCGGCAATTGACAAGCACTTAATCGAAATCGGTTTTTACTTTTGATTCCTTAAGTAAAGACACAAAACGCATCAAGAACGCCTATTTTTTTTTATATGAGCTCCACACAGGAGGCCCTGAGGAAAACAATTTCCCTTAGGGCCTATGTCATCTTTGGGAATGCTGTGTGGAGGGTTTTTTTAAGGAAAGAAAAGGAAAGGGAGGAGAGTTCTGGGAAGGAAAAGGGTTTAAGGGATGGTTAGGAATCTGGGGTTCAGTGTGTCCTGGCCATCCGCCTAGACAAACCTCACCCCATGAACCCGGGCATCCCTGCTAAATCACCAAACGTAGCGAACCACTTGGGGTGACCTATATCAGAGGTGTTGGTTATACAATAAAGGTTCCCGGGGCGGCGGTACCCATTCCCGCATCCCAATTACGGAAGCATTTAAATTCTACAAAAAAAGTACAGTAGAATCCGTTTATTATGACTCCGCCTATATTGACTAACCGCTTAATGTGAAGTAATTACACAGCGAAGATTGGTTTTCATATAAAATTCTTTATAAAAAAGTCGGATAAAATGACTTCGCTTATAGTGACATGTCGCTTATTATGTATTTAACGTATATTTTTATACCGGTCCCAACAGATACATAGACACCCACTTCACCACAATCTACACAACTGCTCAGATGATGGACACTGTAACGCTGTCCGAAACGTTGACTAAAGAAGGCAGAAGCTCAGTACGGCATTTTACCCCAAAAAGAAAAAACGACAGCACTTTTGGCGGTGAAAATTTCAAATCATAACCAAACAATTTTTGGATTTTTCAATATATTTTCCAGCTTCATAATACAGGGTGCCTAGTAAAGTAGGTGAACTACTTTCGTTACGTACGTAATATTGTATATTACCCCGCCTCGGTGCGTTGAGGGCAAAAAGTGGCTTGAATCACCCTTGGGGGAAATTTATTAAGTGAAATGCACGATAGAACAACGAAATGCTAGACCATCTTATCAGGCCAAATGACTAGAGGGTACAGTTTTTCAAAACTATGTGATGAAATTCTCCCTTCACCATTGAGAATTCACCCTCAGTGCAAGTACGTAAAAAGTAGAAGGACTTCGTTATTTATTTTAAATTGGCTTTACGTAGTTCATAAAATGCAGACTGTTCTTTTTATTGAGATCACGGAATATTAAGTACATCTTTATTTTTTAAATGAATACCACACTAGAGTCCCAACTGCTCCCGTCTGTAGCCGGTGAGACTATGGCATCCCCAATTGGGGTATGTTGTGAGGCTAAAGATAGTGGGGAGGGGAAAGAGATAGGGAAGCGGAAGGTGGGAAAGTACCTGGCTAATCAGATCTTGTCACTAAACACGGCTAAAGCCATTTCAAGCAATGTTTCAATTCTGAATGGTGGTCTTACACCAGGGCGATACTGAGAGTATCTTCCACTCTTAAACGTGCCGCAAATATACTATACATTATTTTAAATGAATTATTTGTGAAATAACACAAATTAATCAAATAAAATTTATTTGCCACGATTCGATCACGTGACCTTCGGATTTCGAGTCAAGAGCTTTACTGCTAGACCACGCCGGCCGTGTTTGTATATTGATCTGTGAAGCTAGAATTATTTATTAAACAAATATTTGCCTCAGTATGCTTGAAAAATTACGATATCTATCAAATGACATAATAAAAATACAAGGAATGTTATACCCAAACTAAATTTTTTAAAAATTAGCACCGCTTATGAAAAGGATAGCCATCAAATAGTACGTCCACTGGAACTAGTTTAGTGAAATCGCGTGGTTAGTCTCAAAAACGTAACTTCACTCTATTATTTCATCTAAAAATATGTCAAGCTCTAATCAAAAGAAATACGCATTTCGATAAAAGAATAAAGTTAATAATTAATTCATAAAAAAAAATTATGGGTTGTTTGATATGATAAGTAGTTCCAATTAAGATTTAAAATTTCATTGAACTTGTACCTACACGAACGACCAGACAAATATTAACATTTCATATACATACATTTCGTTCCAACTATAGTTTGCATTCTCCAATACAGCTTTTACACAGTCTTGGCAACAAATATTTAAACAATATGGATGTACTTGATGACAATTTGAATTTGTCAAATTTCAAACGACTTATGTGCCAACTATTTCTTCCTACTTCATAAACTATCTGGTATCGCAAATGCGACACGTGGAGTGGACTGTATCAATATATTAAAAATAATGTTATGCTTGTGAATACTTTGACAAAACTATGGGGAATGGTAAACAGATGAATGGGGAAGAAAACTGACTTACCCCTTATGGTTGATGTTCGGCTCAATATTATGGGTCTGAGGGAGCACTAAGTCACTCACTGCACAAGCTTCCGTAAAACTGGTCGATGTTATATAAAACTGAGAGAATAATGGTGTTCGTTGCACAGTTTCTTTTAACAGACTCCATTAACAAGTGATGTTGAATGCGCCAAGAGATCAATTTAGATCATTGCAAGCACATAACACACTTAGACTTCTTCAACAGTGGATTTCGAATGTACAGAGAAGTTATTCTGAACCATTGCACCGCACATAACAGACTCACTGACATATTGATTTTATTGTTGTACGGTAGGTAATATTGTCAGTATGGACAGGTAATTGTGGTACAAAAGAATGGGTAGAGAAATGGAACAAGGTATATAGATAGGTATACATAGTTGCGTCAACACTGTCTTTATCTCTATTTTTACTTATATTCTATGTTACCTACTTGTGTCGACTCTTATATTTTATGTATTCTATATTTTGTTTCTTATATTTTATGTTATTTCCTTATTTTGTCAAAAACATGTATTGCACTGTGTGTAAAAGCCCTATAGGCGTTTAAATAAATTACGTACTACGCAAGAATATGTCGCATTGTTTACTTACCCATGCACCAACAATTGAAATTTGTATGTTTCATATTGTTGAAATTTTTATTTTAATAGAAGACACCTATCAGGAGTAAGTTCATTATTAATTTTAATGTTCTGAAAAGTAGAACCTACAGACGTGCACTTTTTATATAATATAATATTTATATTTTTAGTTATTCTTTTAAAGTACAAACTTTCTTCTTATTTATTAAAATCAGAGTTTTATTAAGTAAGTTTAAACACTTGGCGTGCAATAAATAATAGCGGTTGTATCGGATATCCACTTTAATAAATTGCTCTCGTTATAAATATCAAAATTAATTATTAATTGAAAAGATGTTAATCGCCACAATATTAATTTACCACTTTGTAAGCACTCAAAATAATTATTAATTTGTATTAATAATGACTTTATTATGAATAGGATTAATTCAAGTATTGCATGTTTTCATTCATATGAATTATCCCTTAGGACCTGACCTGAGTTTTATGGTAGAAGGTCTCTCGAAAATACGTCCGAATTTAGACGAGATTGTTCAGACCTTAGGACCCTCTCAGAATTTTCACCTTTGTGTCTGGGCTAAAAAAGCTAGCAATTAATAATGTTGTCTTTTTGTCATTTTATGTACGTATTCGTACGTACATCATATTATTGTTTCGTGGTTATTATTGTTTTTGTTTTAATTATTCTCGCCATTGTTTTTGTTGTTGTTGATATATTGTTGTCAACACCGTCATTTTTTTTTTAATATACATTAAATTTATTAATGTACATTAATATGTACATAA
This sequence comes from Glyphotaelius pellucidus, assembly GCA_936435175.1. Classification (NCBI taxonomy): domain Eukaryota; kingdom Metazoa; phylum Arthropoda; class Insecta; order Trichoptera; family Limnephilidae; genus Glyphotaelius; species Glyphotaelius pellucidus. The sequence continues at coordinate 8,682,805 of OW386551.1, read as the reverse complement.
CTTTTTTTTAATGTACATTTTTTTTAAATATACATTTGTACACGGAAAGCCCGAGAAAAATAATGTGTCATATTTGGGGATGCTGTGTGGAGGGTCTTTTTAATGAAAGAAAGGAGAGGACATGTGGGTTGGATAGGAATCTGGGGATCAGTGTGTCCAGGAGGGTCGGATGTATGAACCAATCCCAAACACTGTGGTGCAAGGCAAAGGGTCTAGTCTTGTATTTTTGGGGAAAATTCCCGGGTGCACATTACTTACTACCCTCAATCAGACTCTCCCCATCTAACCCGCCACACAGTCAGTGGGTATACCCCACGCTAATACCTAGAAAAACCTCACACCACAAACCCGGGAACCCCTGTTAAGTCACGAACCTTCTATCATAAAACGAATCACTTGGGGTGACCTATGGCTGAGGTGTTGGTTATCCAATAAATGGTTCCCGGGGCGGCGATACCCATAACAGCCTCCCAAATTGTTAAATATCTGTAAGTTATTATGGGAGCTTCACAAACATAAATAGCATTTCATCGAATAGATTTTTTTCTAAATAAAACATTGGTTAATTTATTTAAAAGAAATACAGTTTAATAACCCGAATCACTATATTAAACTAAGGTTTTTCAACCAATGTATTCGCTACCAATCGAAAACAGACTTCATTCCTCTCAAATATATCAATAAAAGGTACGGTATTAGCCTTCACCAAACGCAAAGCGAAAAAATATGTATTGAAAAAATCACCCTCTTATGGAGTATTGAAATCGCGACCCTCTGATATAATATTAAAGTAACGAGTATCTGTAGGGTGTGACTACAAACCATCCATCTCCCTCCCTCCCTCCTCACTCCCAACCTCGGTCTTCTCTCTTTACCTTTCACACACTCTCTGTCTACGAGATAGCAACTGACTTAGAAACAGGGTGAATGTTATTTCTCGACGCGGAAATGGGACTTATGAGCGTAATATTATTTGCAAGATGTTTTGAAAAAGAAGTCAAGGTTTTCTCAGTATCACTATTATGTTAAACGTCATGCGAGAATAATAAAAATAGACACTACCATTAGTAACATAAAACCACATAGTTACGCCCGTGTTATTTTGATTGAAGACACCCGAAAATATTGCCAAGCCAATGAAAGTAATTCAAGATAATATCTAGACGTTTTCCTTGCCGAAACGCAAATTTTATGAAATTTCCTCGATAGAAAAAAATCGCAAAGTATGCTCCGAAAATTATTATAAACACGTTTATTTTACTTATTTTAGAAGAAATATGAATGAAAAAATTCGCGGTGTTTCTTTAAAAGCTATTTTAGATGTTCCCTACGAGATTTTTGCTCTATTTTAAACGAGTCATGTTTTATTAAATACTTTTACAATTTACGCTTCAATTTTATGGTTTTAAATATTTGCTCGCTGTCTCCAACATTCGTAATTAAACATCTTTCCATCTTCTTCTTTTTGAGCGGGGATATGGTGCCTTAAGGGTCTACTATTCGTATTTCGACCGATTTCTTACATATCTCCCTTAAACGTTTGAAGATTTTAAGCTCTTAAAAAAATATATGTTATTTTTGAAGATAATATATAGATACGTTCCACGCCGAAACGCAAATTATATGAAATTCCCTCGATAGAAAAAAATCGCAAAGTATGCTCCGAAAATTATTTTAAACAAGTCTATTTCTTTTATTTTACAAGTTATATTTGTGAAAAAATTCACAATGTTTTTTTTAAATGATACTTAAGATACGTTTCACGAGATTTTTGCTCTATTTTAAAAGAGTCATGTTTTATTAAGCTTTTTCGCAATTTTCGCTGCTATTCTACGACTAAACATATTAGCGCGCTCTGTTCAACACTCGTAATTACATATTTCTCTGTGCGTTTCAAGAGTGCGGCCTTAAGAGGAAACATTCCCCAATTTATTTCTTGATTTTGAAACTTGTGCAAATATTTTTCCATATAACATAGATATCGACCTCAGGGGGTTAGGTACCTTTTGATTTTTTGAAAAGTTACTTCTTGTAGGAGGATGAACCCAGCAAAAATCGTAAAATTGCCTGGTTTGAAATTGTATGCTTTTTTCTAATACAGTGGGTAAAACAATTTAAAATCGGCCCAGTTTTGGAGGAGAAAAACGGGGGATACAAAATCGCAATTTTGACGATTATATTTAGATATTATCGTACCCTCAAAGTATGAACGATACCTATGAACAAGCAAGACATATTGCCTATTATTACCTATTTCCATCGAATATAGATGCCAAATTCAGATTATTTTAGAACAATAGACTTACCAAGTAATGAACTTAGTGTGTTTACCGTCAATATTTCGTTGTACCGCAAGAGTATAGTCCATACTAATAAGTAATAAGACAAATTCAGAACCAAAAAGACGATCTCCTGTAATAACTACGAATTTTCATATACTTGAAAACAAAACCACCAAATTATTAATGGTGTTCGAAATTACAACAGTTTTAGTTAGTAGTGGGCAGTAGGCGAATAGAGAGGCATATAATATTTATTTGCTCGCCAACAAAATGTATTTATAATCATTACAGTAATAAAATACATTTTCAACAAAGCTATAGCGATGATTCCAATTACAGATGAGAACACTATTCATTACAGAATTCTCGCACAACGATAAGCTTAAATTTCAATTAAGTACATAAAATATTGATAGATACACGTATACAGGTGTAACAGGACGTACCTGAAAGATTTTAACTAGCGATTCCTTAACATATTTATGCTAAAAAATGTAAATGTAATTTTGCTCTCCGATAATATATATTTTTTTAAATTTTTTTTTTCCATCAAACGTCGCAACTGAGTGGTCCGGTAGTCCGGTATAGCACAGCGGCGGTTTGCGTGATAAGCATTCCGTCTCGTTCTAACAGCATGGTAACACACGAAATATCGCTAAATCCCGTCGTGATGTAAAGGTATGGGATCAACAAATTTATTTAGGTTGTCTGTGTAGTGCCTTAGATTTACGTGAAATTGGATTAATGAACTGAAATTTGCTGCATTTATGTGCCATTTTCAAAATTGGAACTGATTATGTGAAAATTTCAGACAAACTAGAATATATGTTTATTGACGGCCAGCGTAGTCCAGTTGTAAGGCTCTTGACTCGCATTGCGAAGGTCGCGGGATCGAATCCCGGCGTGGCAAATAAATTTTATTTGATTAATTTGTGTTATTTCACAATTTATTCATTTAAAATAATATATAGTATATTTGCGGCAAGTTCCAGAGTGGAAGATACTCTCATCGTCCTGGTGTAAGACCACCATTTAGAATTGAAACGTTGCTTGAAATGGCTGATCTGAATAGCCAGGTACTTCCCACCTTCCTCTGCCTCATCTCCTTCCCCTCCCACTACCTTCAGCCTCACAATATACGCCAATAGGGGATGCCATAGTCTCACTGGCTCCAGAGGGGAGCAGTTTAGACTCTTGTGCTGTATTCATAAATAAAAAAGTAGGTACCTACCCATAATTTACATTTTTTTACCAGATGTATATTTTAACTTCCGATTTTTTAAAATATTGGAATTACAACACCCCGTGATTTTTAAAGGGTCTGAGCTTGTGTAGATATAAAATCGTAAAAAAGTGGCACAAACTCACGAAAACTGTATGGTCAACCATGCTGGAAAGGTTTCATCTCCTGATGCCATCTTATGACGACATCATTTCCATCCATTACTTTGCCGACTTGTTAAAAAAAGGCATTTCGGCGAAGGTTTCTCTTGACTTATATAAAAGACACCTCGTAACCCGGACACGTAAATCCTTTTGTCTACTTTTTGCGTTTAAAAACTGTTTTTGGTAATATTTTTTATGTGATTACCGCACGAGAGTCCCAACCGCTCTCGTTTGGAGCCAGTGAGATTATTGCAAACCCAATTGGGGTATGTTTAGCTAGTGGGGAGAGGAAGGAGATGGGCAAGTGGAAGGTGGAAAATAACCAGGTTATTCAGATCTGGTCACCAAACACGGCTAAAGCCATTTCAAGCGACGTTTCATGGTGGTGTTCTTACACCCGGGTGATATTGAGTGTTTTTTTTATATGAATACCGCACAAGAGTCTCAACTGCTCCCGTCTGAAGCCAGTGAGACTATGGCATCCCCAATTGGGGTATGTTGTGAGGCTGAAGGTGGGGAAGGGAAAGAGATTGAGAAGAGGAAGGTGGGAAGTACCTGGCTATTCAGATCTGGTCAGCAAACACGGCTAAAGCCATTTCAAGCAACGTTTCAATTCTGAACGGTGGTCTTACACCAGGGCGATACTGAGAGTATCTCCCACTCTGGAACGTGCTAATGCGTGTGCAAATTTATTTGTGCACGCCGTGATTTGAATCCGCAACATTCGGATTGCTAGTCAAGAGCCTTACTTCTCGACCACGGAGACCGTCATGTTGTTCATAAACCTAATATTTAAGGTGCGCCATATTTCATACCTAACTGAAAAAGTCGTTAAAATTCACGGCATCAAGGGTGAAACTCAGCCGTGAAAAACGGTGACCGAACAACTCAGAATGAACTCAACTCACCACTTCTTTTGAAAAGTCAATAAAAGTGATACAAAAATATATAAAAATTGTTTAAATAGGTTACAATAGGTTAGGTTACGGGTTATTTTTCTTTACTTCAAAGCTTTTAATGACTTTTCAAAGAGGTGTTGGTTGAATCGATCCTGAATTGGCACGTAACCCTGAAAGACGTTCACATTTTCTCATACATAAATATTTTTTGTTATTCTGACTCATTCAAATCAAGTTTTTTTGGTGTTGTAACGAACCCATATATTATGAGAATTATTAGTAAACAACATAATATCGGTTTTGATGTTATTCTTAATTTCAGCACATAATGAATGCCTACCAAGTGGTTGATCGGGGTTCTTAATTTATTTTTTTAACACTTCCTTACCGGACCGGGGAAACGCACTTACACTAACGAGAGTTTTACGCTGTATCTAAGTTGTTTTTTAAACCACATACTCAATAATTTGGGTAATCTTAGAAAAAACTATTTGGTTATCGATTTACATTAAAAAAATTAATATCGCATTACTACTTTTCTTAAAATTAAATAGTTTATAACAAATTCCGGCGAATAATCTGTGCCACCCGCCCCCCTTCCCCTCTGTTCGGGCGTACCCCATCCCTATCTGCTGAATGTATTGGGATAATTCTAAGCGATAGCAAGTAATTTCTAAGCGCCTCCGTACATGGAGCTACTTACAAACTATTCGAGCCTGATGCGCGTAGCACGCACACCGCTCGTGGGTACCCGCCATACAATTTTGCTGGTGTTCGTACACGGCGCTGCGCGACGGATGTCAGGTTGAAGTCGGTAGCGCGCTAACGACGGTGCTGGTAGCGCGCTACGCGTTGTAGCATTCGTGTCTGCTACTTTCGTTTGACGTTTGACAGAAATGGCGTCTGAACATGAAAGTAATGTTAGATTTGTTCTGGAAGTGAATAAAAATGCGTGTTTACATAACTTTACATTACCAGAATACGCAAGAAAGGATTTAGTGAAGAAGGCATAGATAAATGTTGGAAAAAAAGTCATTTGACATCGTTCGACATCGTGTTAACTCCACGGCTGCACGTGAAAAATGATCAAGTTCAGTATAATTCGGGTAGCGCCGTGTACGGAAACCAGCTTTAAAAAGTAGTACATCTGCAGGGTACTTGTGGTTGTGTCACAATCACGTAGTTTGTAAGTATCTCCATGAACGGAGGGCCTAAGTTGTTAGTGGAAAGGACTAGATCGCGTTCGTTTACACTGCGCATCTCGTTTGCTCTTTTTACAATGCTATAATGTTCGCTTGCCGGTCAAAGATCATTCGGTCTGAGTCATTTCCGGTGAACGCCAATCGCCAGTCGAGATTCGGAAACAAGGTGTTATGTTGGCTATCGGCCCGCCTTCTCTGTTTTCTGTGGAAAAATACACGCTATGGTCTAAATTCATTAGAATATTAATTATTACTTTATTTATCAAACGATTTTTTAAATGACTACTGAAATACGATGAATATACTTCCCTCTAATTAGCATCATAACAAATTAAAAAAAAATGTCATTAACACCCTTTAATAAGCAAAACAAATTGGGGTCCCCGAGTGACCCCCCTTCGGGTCATGTGTGATTTTTTTCGTTCCGGGACGAAAAGGTTAAGTTTTAAAAACACATTTATTTGTTTTTAATTTCGTATCCCGTCTTTTACATAACTCTGCGCCAGTCTATCCATTTTTTATATGCAAGAGAAATGCAATGCAATAGAAAAGTCACCGTTTACATAGATTTCGAAAAATTCTTCTTAAAATCCGGCCAACGCCAGGGATTTCAGCTAGTGTTCAATTATACATAAGGTTAGGGGTAGTGCAAACCATTTCAATAAGGGTATATTTTCATAAGCTTTCACTTACTCTTTAAACTTTATACGTATATTTCTCACTTTTCACTTACTACTTATTACTATGACTCCTTACTTTTAACAGTTGCTTGAAATGGCTTTAGCCGTGTTTAGTGACCAGATCTGAATAGCCAGGTACTTCCCCCACCTTCCTCTTCCCTATCTCCTTCCCCTCCCCACTACCTTTAGCCTCACAACATACCCCGAATGGGGATGCCATAGTCTCACTGGCTCCAGACGGGAGCAGTTGGGACTCTTGTGCGGTATTAAATGTATAAAAAAAAAAAAAAAAAAATACATTCGTTATGTTGTTGTACTACTTATATATTGATTTTTTTATGTTAATGGTACATGTTGTTGTTTTTTTTTTTTACATTAACTCCTCACAGGAGGCCCTGAGGAAAAAATAATTTCCCTCAGGGCCTATGTCATCTTTGATGCTGTGTGGAGGGTGTTTTTGAGGAGAGGAAGGAGTGAACATGGGTCTTGAAGAGACCCATATTGTTGGAGGGAGGAAACACAGAGGCCGGCAAATCGTTCCACAGCCGAGCTGTTGAACTCAAGAACGAGTCGTAGAAACGACCCGTTCTCATGTGACTAATGTCAACCGTGTACAAATGTTGAGCGCGCGTTTGGCGTGTTTCCCGACTATGCACCGGTGCCGAGGGGATCAATGACTCTAGTTCCTCGGAGCATCTTCCATTGTAATACCGGTAGAACAAGGACAGCATTCCCACCTGGCGCCTGTGCTCTAAAGATTGCAATCCGTTTGTTAAATTAGGAGAATCTATCAAACGGACCGCCCGTTTCTGCACAGAGTCAAGGGTTTTTTTCAGGTATTTTGGGGCTCCAGACCAGAGGTGGCTGCCAAATTCAACCGTGGGGCGCACTTGCGATTTGTACAGGGCTAACAGTTGTGTACTATTAAAGTATCTGCGTGCCCTGTACAGTATGCCCAGTTTCTGAGAGGCTAACTTAACTCTGGCCTCGATGGAGCCCCCGTACCTGAGCTGGTCACTTAGAGTTACACCAAGCATATCAATGTTGTGCGGTATATGTGGAAATGAATAAATACGTAATTTCATCTAGCTGGTTCGGTCGTTTCGCGTCGAGGGTGGGAGCGCGCGCGGCTCTTTCTACTTGATTTCTATTCAGTTTGATCGTGCCTTGTCTTGTTTCAACGTCCCCGACTTTTTCTTCCATTTTCTCCCCGTCTTGTATTCTTCTCACACACTCCGTCCACTTTACGTGTCCAAGAACACCCCTTACTGTATTTAATTCGGAGTGATTATTGTATTTTTTTATTTTGGAACGGGCATGAAATATTTATTACTTTTATCTGTGGAAGGGCACATAACATGTAGGTACATTTTACGAAATGGAAAAAAAATATTAACAATTATTAAAAATATAACACACCAATCGTTTCCACATTATAAAAAAAAATACTTTTTGAGAATATTTCACGTCTCATACAGACATTATATTAGTGATGTAATGTTAATGAGGACTTTACAATGCTTTTCACAAAGTTACAAAATGAAATAATTTTTACGACAATGATTTTTTTGATGGTCTAACAAAATCCACCTCCAAAGAATGACAATTTACTATTTCACTCTAGACAAACTTATTTTAGAATAATTATTTTTCATTGGAAAATATTAAGTAGGTACTGCGTATATAGGTTTCAGAAACATGCCATGACTTTCATCGTTTTCCAGAACAAAAGTTTTCCTTAATATATTTACGCCCGTAAAGATTATCTGGGTTTTCAAATATCAACTTTCAAAGTGCTTGGAAAAAGCTCTCTGGAGATTAATTTCTTTTGTTTTTCCTTTACAAAACCTACTTTGATCGGCTCAAACTTGAATCGATGAAGTTAAGCATATAAAAACAAAATTTTTTGTACTATTGCAATCAGCTAATAAGTACAAAATACCACATAGTTTTTCTTATTTTTCTTATTTTATGAATACTTTGTTATTTTTTTTAATTATTTATTAATACGACAAAATCATTTTTAATACAAGTTATAAGTAGTCCCACAAAGCTGTCACATGACGGCTTGTCTGTAGGTTCTATCAAAATAATAATTTTTTTTTTAAATTTTTAATACATGTAAACAAAATATTATATATAAAATAATGTATCAAAATATTATATATAAAATAATGTATGTAAAAAACAGTGAATGTTTTAAACCATTCCTATTCTGGAGCCTGTCCTATTGAAGTTTGGTTATCACCAATTTCAATTTGGGAGGCGGGAATGGGTACCACCGCCCCGGGAACCTTTATTGGATAACCAACACCTCTGCCATAGGTCACCCCAAGTGGTTCGCTACGTTTGGTGATTTAGCAGGAGTGAGGTTTGTCTAGGTCTTGGAGGCGGATGACCAGGACACACTGAACCCCAGATTCCTACCCACCCCTTTAACCCTTTTCCTTCCCAGAACTCTCCTTCCCTTCCTCTCCTTAAAAAAAACCCTCCACACAGCATCCCCAAAGATGACATGAGCCCTGAGGGAAATTATTTTCGTCAGGGCCTCCTGTGTGGAGCTCATGTAAAAAAAAAAAAAAATCACCAGGAAATCTTCACTCTGCAAAACCTTCCGTAATATTTCTTGAACTTTTCTCAACTCGTAACGTTATTTTTATCATCAGCAAAGGACCGTTGAAAAATCAATTCTACAATAAATAGTGAATATTTTTTTTTATTTATTTATTTATTGTGAATACAAAGTAATACAATATGACAACAAAAATAAAATATTGTACAAAAAAAGAAAAGTCCCAAAAAACTACTTTTAAGTAGTTTGTCGATGGGTACTTTTACTTTGAAGATATAAATAAACTTATTTTACATTATGCAGTTAGAATTTTTGTGTTAGTCTAATACAAATTATTTCTTTCGGCAAGCCAATTCTTCAACATAATATTTGTTTTACCATTGTACATTTTTTAATTTTGGCAGGTAACATATTTAAGCAATTAGGTATCATGTAGTCCAGCGTTCTTTGTCCATATTTGTTTAAATGCTTAGGTACAATTAGTCCTTCATTTAACGTAAAACGAGTATAAATGTAAGTGTGGTCCAATTTATTTATGTAAATAGGGCTATTCATATGCTGAAATATAATTTTATACCACAGAATTGCTCTTACTGAGAGAATTTTGAGATTCTGGTAAAAGTACGGAAAATATGACTTTTTAAGAAGCAAGAAGCCAAATTATTTATTCGAAAATAATTAAATTTATTAAAAAATGGAATAATCTGACAAATGAAGATATTATAGCGATGTTTTTATGCAAAAAAAGGTTTTTCTGGTCATAGTGCATTTATATTAGGAACTGGTCAAACTAACACCATTGTTGGTGGAACTTATAAGCTCTACTCGGAATTATAACTCACCGTCTATCGATTATTTGTAATCAAATTAAGGGTGGAGCTTCCGGAAAATTGAAGGAGCCACCCCAACTGCGGCATCGCTCCCCGTGTAACGCCACTCTGTTATTTCAGGGGCGAGAAGCGGATAGGGAGCAGGGATGGTAATTACCCGGAGTAGACGATATTTGATTGTAGACAGTATTGGGGAGCTACTCTTATCACGCGAACGATGTGCATGGAATAAGAAGTCTTGCATGTTACCGGATTTTTAGTTCCTACATGATATTCCTTCCGTCAGCTTTTTTGTTTGTTTATTACGAAAGTCGTAAAGTGGCTACAAATTATGAGGCCACGGGTTCAAATCTCGGCAAGCACAAGTTCATTTTATTGATTAATTTAAGTTATTTCAGTATATTTGTGGCACTTTCCTTCAGTTTCCAATCTTCCTCTTCTTGGTTACATTCAACCTTATAACCCAAATGGGACGCCATAGTCTCATTGGATCCAGATCTCATTGTTCGAAGCTGTTGGGACTCTAGTGCGGCATTCACACCGACGTAATGTGCAAGAATATGTAGAAACTTTGAATTTAAGTTCTACACTTAAAAATCCTACTTGCATAAATGTGTTATTAAAACGGTGAACGGAAAACTCAAAATGAAATCAACTCAGAACCTCATTTGAAAAGTCATTAAAAGTGATTAAATTGGTTAAATATTTTTTTCGTAGATTTTAATAAATTTTAAAAGAGGTGTTGAGTTGAGTGTTTCCAAATTGACAAGGAACCGAACAAAACAAAGTATTCTTTTTATATGTTATGCACTACGTTTCTGTCTATTCTACGTGGCTGGTACAAGCGCAGTTCCGTAGAGTTGTTCAGGTTCGCATTCCGCAGGGTGAAGTTTGATCTGATGAATGCCAACTTTCTACAGGGGGATTAACAGAGGAAGCCAGAAGAATAATTAGATATCTGCTCTTAAAACATTTATACGAATATTCATGGTGGAATTCCTTTTGAATGACTTTTTTAAGGATTACTTTATGTCTTTCACTTTAGGATACTCTCTATATGTCTTTCACTTTTGTACTAATGGTCGGATCAGTTTCACATTATATTGAGCATCTTCGGACTGGTGAAAGAACTAAATCTGTGATATCCATATATATATCATCTTTCAGGAATAATTTGATTATTGGCTCTATACAATATTGCATAGCAAGTACCTGTATAAATATTATTATTGGCTCTTTACAATACCATTATAAATACCTATTAACATTGTTTATGCAGATATAGTTATTATATTCAAACATAACTTATCTTTGAATTCAACGCTTTATTTCATTACTCAACCAAATTGTTTCGGTCACCTTCAGAGTTATTTATTTATTTTTGTGAATTTTAGGTTTCATGATTTTTTTTATGTCAATCCCCCAATAATTCTGATTCGTATAATGTTAGTTAAAACTAAATGTATCCTATATGTAATCCTTTACTAAATGTATTTTCGGTAAAATACAGTGTGTCGATTTTTCATTACACTCAACCTGTCTTATTTGTGCGGTTGCTGTTAAATATTTATTTTGATTTAAATAAATAATGTTTAAAGCATAGACAGTGATACAAGTTTATAACCGTCCTTTGAACACGAAAAACTTAAGTGTTTTATTTTTTATAGTTATATTTTCTGTGTATTTAAAATTCATTTAAATTTTTTATTGATTCACTAATTTCATGCTTGCAAATAATAATACTATATAGTCGAAAATATTTGGAAGGCGGATACGAGTACCGCCGCCCCAGGAACCATTCATTGGATAATCAAAACCTCTGTCATTGGTCACCCCAAGTGGTTCGCTGCGTTTGTTGCAGCCGCAGTGCCGTTGCACTTCGCAGGAGTGTTCATGGTGTGAGGTTTGTCTAGATCATGGTGGCGTATGCCTCTGCCCATTTTTGGATCGAAAGAGACAGGTTGAGGGAGTCCTTTTGACCTCTCCAGCTGAACTCTCTCGACCTATTCCCTTTCCGCCGCGGTTGGAGGAATGGATTCAAATGCCCGTTACTGGGCACACTAACCCCCAGATTACTATCTTCCTCTCATACCTTTTTCCTACCTAAGACTTGCTCTTCTTCCTTTCCTTAAAAATGGAGTGACACAAGAAAATCTCTATTTTCTGTGAGTTTGTTTCGAAACGATTGGTATGTTTTATTTTTCATAAATCTGGCAAAAATAAATATGGAGATTTTCTTATGGGGGTAGAGTTACCTATTACCTACGTATTTAAGTACCTCAAATTATAATAATATTTTTTACAAGGATTCAGATAAGTCCGTAAAGTAATAACAAAAAAATGTTGCCACACAACGTATACACAGCAGAAATGAAAAAGGAAATCGTTTTTCCAAAAATATCTCTAAGCCCTTTCAACATGATAGGTGTTTTTTGTCCCTTGTCCAATTTCCCAAAAATATATACCTGTCACATTAAGTCCTCTCCCACGTCCGATATCTGCCCACGTCCATCGTACCCCTGTGAACTATTATTTGCCCACGTATCTTCGCATGAATTTATAATTATTATATTTTGTTTTGTATTTTGGAAGTGTCCACGATAAGCAACAGTAATGCCGGGTCACCGCGTATATAATTCCATTATGCTTATCTTACTCAAAAAAGGCAAGTTTTTATTAAATTCATAAATAACTAGAGATTGAGCAGAGGCGTGGAATTTGTTAGGTGAGCCCTTCATTTGAATGCCTTCCAATTTAATTCAGTGCACATTATTAACTCTTCACAAGTTTTCCTGTGTTGATAATTATGTATGTCAATGGCTAACTACGACTAATAATGTTTTACATTTGAAATAAACTTTGGCTTAGTAAGCGAAGTCTATTAATTATTCAAACTGAACTGAAAGAGGATTGTACATTTTTTATATTTTAATTTAATTTTAGTTTATTGAACACAACAGAGGGTTAACAAGAAATACAACAAGAATAAATACCAACCGTTTATTAACGGTGTACAACATGTTGTAACATAAAACATAAGTGCGGAAGCGGAAAACAACAACATCAACACCAAAAAACGAAGGAAAACAAAGAAGTCAAGTGAATAAAAATTAAAATAAGAGATTGAAGAATTTTTAATTTTCTGCGTCCATCGCCAACGTGGATGTTATGTAGGTAGTTGACAAATTCAAATAAAAGAATGGGAGAAGGTCATATTTAATTTGTGTTTTTTTTTGTTTATTTATTTTTTATATGAATACCTCACAAGAGTCCCAGTGGATGCTCCCGCCTGGATCCAGTGAGACTATGGCATCCCCAATTGGGGTATGTTGTGAGGCTGAAGGTAGTGCGGAGGGGAAGGGGATGGGGAAGAGGAAGATGGGAAAGTTCCTGGCTATTCAGATCTGGTTACCAAACGCCTTTTAAAGCAACGTTTTAATTCTGAATGGCAGTCTTACACCAGGGCGATACTGAGAGTCTTCCACACGAGAACTAATCGTGAAATAACGAAAAATAATCAAAAAAATATTTTTGCCCACGCTGGATTCGATCCCGCGACCTTTGGATTGCGATTCAATAGCCTTACCTCTCGACCACGCCAGTCGTCGGTTGAAAAGAAATATGAAAAAAGTTGAAGCTATAAATATTAGGAACAGGAGAAGTAACAAGCAATAGATTGTTCTTACTTATTTGCACCTTTCTCGCTCACACATCATCCAACTAAATGTTTTTCGACGTTTGGATGATCACTTATCAAAAATACCGTTTCATTTGTGTATATTTCATGTAGGTTCCCTCATTTACAAAGTTTACATACAATTATAGTGATTGTAAATATGCTCCATAGTGCAATTTTACGTTCGGGGTTCATTAGTAGACGTTGATAGATGTAGATTTTCGTCATGGCCAAGAGAGAAGATTCTACATCTACATAGTTATTTATAATTTAAAAAAAAATTGAAGTCATTTTTGTCACGACGTTCATTTAATGTTTCTAATTTGTAATATTCTAGATGTTTCTTACAGCAATGTGAAAAAGGAAAAAGAATAGTGTGATCGCTTAAGGAGAAAACTGTTTTTTTGTGAGACGTCTCAGAGCTAGTTGGATTAACTCACGCCACTTTTTCATCGACAAAAGAATTGCGGATCATAAATATAAAATTCTAATCTACTAGGGTAACTGTGCACTTCCTGGCTGAAAAATAATAATGATAAAAAATTATTAATTTATTTCAACGTTTAGAGGGTTATGAATTGCTTTTTGATATGTTCAGATTTTTTTATAAACAAATGTATCATAATTATCAATACTATTTCCGTGGCCAATCCAGTGGATTCTATACCACTGGCTAGATAGGTCGCACTGCTGATATAATCTAACGCGAGGGTTGTTATTTCAGGCAGCAATGTTAAATAACGCTTCCTGATGGATTGAGTAATATCGAAAAGTTTTTTTTGGAATTTTAAATTAAATTCCAGAATTTTTAGATGGGATTTAGCGCCAGATAGGCATCAAAGTGTTTGTAAAACCTAACTCAATATTTTTTTACAGGTGTTATTTTAATTTTGTTGGTAAATGTCACGTTGAGTGTTTGAAATATTTCTCTGGATTTATATAGATTGTGGAAGAAAAACAAAACTTTACAATAAAGGCTGAAAAAATACAATTCGTATGCGTTGTAATCCTCTTGGTTTCACCAAACACATATTTTGAGTGCTTAAATTCAAACTCCACGAATTCCTAACCAATCTTCTTAAAATGCGTTTTTTCCATAGCATCTTTTTGTCATTGGTCTTTGATGACAATGATGACCTATTATATCAGTTTTCATGAAAAAAAAACCATTAAGATAATATTTTTTTATTTAATAAAATGAAGACAATATAAGCAATTTTATTTGATTAATTTGTGTTATTTCACAATTTATTCATTTAAAATAATATATAGTATATTTGCGGCACGTTCCAGAGTGGAAGATACTATCAGTATCGCCCTGGTGTAAGACCACCATTCAGAATTGAAACGTTGCTTGAAATGGCTTTAGCCGTGTTTAGTGACCAGATCTGAATAGCCAGGTACTTCCCCACCTTCCTCTTCCCTATCTCCTTCCCCTCCCCACTACCTTCAGCCTCACAACATACCCCAATCGGGGATGCCATAGTCTCACTGGCTCCAGACGGGAGCAGTTGGGACTCTTGTGCGGTATTTCATATAAAAAAAAAAAAAAAACAAAACTCCATCGAAAATCTAGAAACTGAAAAATTAGAAAAGATATTTGCACCTCTGGGACTCGAACCCAGGACCTTCGGCTTTCCGGGCCACTGCGCTAACCACTGGTCCGGAGAGCCGAAGGTCCTGGGTTTGAGTCCCAGAGGTGCAAATATCTTTTCCTGTTTTTTTTTGTTTCCAGATTTTAGATTGAGTTTCGCTAATATGTCCTCTTTTAATTAGATATTACAATTTGAGGCTTTACTCAAAAAGTTAAAAATAAAAATTAATATCTCTATTTTTGATACTGACAATTCGTGATGGAATTCCATTATTATAAAAGAATAAAACCAATGTAGAATTTATTTCCACTTAATTTATTTGTGACCGTAACCGGTTTCAGTCTGTTAAGGTCTGAAGCCAGTCTGAAGATGGTCTTAATGGGCTAAGATTTCGGTCACAAATAAATAAAATGGAAATAAGTTTTATATTTGTTTAATCAATTTGGGAGGCGGGATTGGGTACCGCCACCCCGGGAACCTTTATTGGATAACCAACACCTCTGCCATAGGTCACCCCAAGTGGTTCGCTACGTTTGGTGATTTAGCAGGAGTGCCCGGGTTCATGGGGTAAGGTTTGTCTAGGTGTTGGAGGCGGATGACCAGGACTCACTGAACCCCAGATTCCTACCCATCCCTTAAACACTTTTCCTTCCCAGAACTCTCCTCTCCTCCTTTTCCTAAAAAAAACCCTCCACACAGCATCCCCAAAGATGACATAGGCCCTGAGGGAAATTATTTTCCTCAGGGCCTCCTGTGTGGAGTTCATGTAAAAAAAAAAAAAATCAATTAAGGTAATGTTGTTTTAATTTAAATAATGGGTTGATTGATAAATAAAATGGTTCTGTTTCTGTTGTCTTTTTTTTTCAAGAGTCCCAACTGCTCCCGTCTGGAGCCAGTGAGACTATGTCATCCCCAATTGGGGTATATTGTGAGGCTGAAGGTAGTGGGGAGGGGAAGGAGATGGAGAAGAGGAAGTTAGAAAGTACCTGGCCATTCAGATCTAGTCACCAAACACGGCTAAAGCTATTTCAAGCAACGTTTCAATTCTGAATGGTGGTCTTACACCAGGGCGATACTGAGAGTATCTTCCGCTCTGGAAGAGTCTGTACAAGAGAAACTTTTTTTTTATATTTTCCGAATCATTTTCTTATATTGCAGTGATATGGTTTTATTAAAAATGCCTTAAGAGGGAATAACCAGGCAAAACCGGAAATATGTAATTTTTAAATCAAATTTTAGACGTATTGACTTTTTCCACAAAAAATTATAAATTGATTTCGAATGACTGTTATTTTATTTAGTAAAACTTTGTTTAAAATTTTGAGAAAATATGTTTATTTTTAGAACAATAAGGTTTTACCGCAAATACTTGGCAGATTTGTTAAATTTTCAAACAAAATTTTGTATTATACAACGTACATTGCAAATCATATAATCATTCAGTAAAATAAATCAATACATTATTTGGGAAAGCATATTTTCAGAATTTTAATTTAAGATCAAATAAAATCATATAAAAAAGATCCACACCCTTGTTTTGTGACGAAAATACTTCAGTTTGTCTATTTATTAACGGTGTTACAAACTAATATATTAAAAAAAAAATTCTTATTTAACATAAATATCATTGAATAATTATGATAAAAAAATAATTTCAAAAACGTACATGATTTTAATAGTTTTATAATCACTAGTTTCAGCATTTTTGAATGTAGGTATTTATCAAAGCAAATTTTGAATGAAATAAAATCGATTACGAGTTATTATATTTAAATGCTGGTATGGAGAAAAATTAACCTTTTTCATCGGAACCGCCCTGTACAGTTGCAAGGGTACGATCGTAAGATCATCGTTCGACGAAATTGAAATTCTGTTGTGATGGTGGCTCTTAACTTTTAATCCGTTCGTAGTTTGTTCACTTTATTGCTGACTACAGAAAATTTCAGAAGTTTCCTTTAGTAAGAGATCAACGGTGCATTTTAGGCTTTAGATCCCTTTGTGGCGTATTTACGGAAATAATATTGTTCTCGGTTGGTTAACATTATAAAAGTGATTATTCAAAAGCCTTGCTTTAGTGAGAATCTATTCCGCCTTCCATCCAACAATCTCCGGTTTAATTACGATGCTGCTTTCAAAATTTTCTTCATTTCTAAATCATAAAGTGGAATCATAAAATTGCCAGAATGCTTGGCTGAAGTTAACAGTGAACATGTTACGTTACAAGAATAAGGAATCGAGTCTTAAGTACCGTCATGTTTCGACAGTCAGCGAATCGAGCCCTAAAATACTGTTGCACCGCGGGACGGTAATGCGCAGGCGCATCACCCCTCCCGCGACCCACGGATCAGGAGACGCGCCGCACACCGCGATTCAAACCAGTCTTCAGCAAGCGAGCTTCCCGGGCCCACGTCCCGCGCGAACATGTGCGACACAAGTTCAGTTTCGCCGGTTGTGCACTTCCGGTGTCCGCTTGGACGCTGCTGAGACCGGGAGAACAAGCGCGTAAAGCCGCTGTTGGCCCATAAACCAAACGTGAGTCAATTACCATGTTACCCTTTGTGTGCAAATAATGTTTTAGCCCTAACCACGCGTGTAGAGAGCAGAGACTGACGTTCAAACTAACTTTCAGCTAGGATCGTTCCTCTTATGTATTATTGTGTCTCCTAGATTTGAATAAACTATTTATGTGATAACCTACCGTGTTTTGCTTGTCGAGAGAGGCCCTGGGGGGATGGAGAAGCGTGAAGTTCCGAACCACGAGCACTAGCCTTGAGGTTAAAAGAAACCCTGCTTGCACCGAACCTGAGCTAGTTTTTATTTGGGGCAGATACAGCAACTAATTTGTATTAAATATGTGGGAGCTTTCTCCAACCCTGCCGATAGCATCAGCACGCACGCTGACGCTAACACTGGCGCTAAACGTGGGGCCATTTAAATTTTTTTTCTGTTCCACCACGGCCTCGTTCCCAAGCAACAATTGTAAACTCTGAAATGTTATTATGATGTATTGTTTATTCCCAATTGTCTAGCACTTCCAACAGGAATCTCGGCGCGAACGTAATTTCGAATCACAATTTAAATTATTACGGGCGCGATTTTATCATTTGTGAGTCGTCACTCGACAAAATATTACCGGTATTCCAACGCAAGGTGCCCAACCTAGGAAGTTGTCGCTGCGAATAATACAGTGATTACAAAGTGTCGGCCGATTAAAATTGCTATTTTCAATACAAGTGAATAGTGGAAA
Source organism: Glyphotaelius pellucidus (assembly GCA_936435175.1). Classification (NCBI taxonomy): domain Eukaryota; kingdom Metazoa; phylum Arthropoda; class Insecta; order Trichoptera; family Limnephilidae; genus Glyphotaelius; species Glyphotaelius pellucidus. The sequence goes on along the minus strand of OW386551.1, from coordinate 8,664,436 downwards.
TAAACACAAATTAAAGAAGAATTTATTCAACAATTAAAATCATGTACATGATAAACAAATCATCCGCTTGGTCTCGAAAGTGCTAAATATTTTTAATAATATACTATATTGCAGCACGCTGGTACGTCTCTTAAACGGACACTTGCTGACACCTAGGGAACAAGTGGATTTAAATTCTTTCTGTCATTTGACAATTAAGTATTTTTGACTCTGTCGTCTGCTGAAACCGGGTCATGCCGAATCACATTCGAATAATGCAAAAAATACTAAATTCGCGTTGACGTGGATTCCTTGACATCTGACACTATAATACCTTGTCAATTGACAAAGAAGGTAATATCTTGTCGAAAAGACGAAGGGAATTCGCGTGTAAATACCAAAAATTGGTGCTGTATAAAATCAGGCTATAGGAAGCCGCGTAATGAAACCATGCCCCCAAGATATTGTTGAATTCTCAAACAAATTACTTCCACGAAAACTTGTGAAAATTTTTTCGATTTTTCCTTTTTTCGATTTTTTTTTAATTTTCGAAATTTTTTTTTTCCAAAACGCTTGGAGTTTTTCTTAAAAACGCATGGCCAGAGGAAAATCGCTGCTCAAATTTTCTCCAGTTTCGGACTCTGAAAATTTTTTCGATTTTTTCCTTTTTTCGATTTTTTTTTAATTTTCGAAATTTTTTTTTTTTTCCAAAACGCTTGGAGTTTTTCTTAAAAACGCATGGCCAGAGGAAAATCGCTGCTCAAATTTTCTCCAGTTTCGGACTCTGAAAATTTTTCCGATTTTTTCCTTTTTTCGATTTTTTTAATTTTCGAAATTTTTTTTTTTTCCAAAACGCTTGGATTTTTTCTTAAAAACGCATGGCCAGAGGAAAATCGCTGCTCAAATTTTCTCCAGTTTCGGACTCTGAAAATTTTTTCGATTTTTTCCTTTTTTCGATTTTTTAATTTTCGAAATTTTTTTTTTTTTTTTTTTCCAAAACGCTTGGATTTTTTCTTAAAAACGCATGGCCAGAGGAAAATCGCTGCTCAAATTTTCTCCAGTTTCGGACTCTGAAAATTTTTCCGATTTTTTCCTTTTTTCGATTTTTTAATTTTCGAAATTTTTTTTTTTTTCCAAAACGCTTGGATTTTTTCTTAAAAACGCATGGCCAGAGGAAAATCGCTGCTCAAATTTTCTCCAGTTTCGGACTCTGAAAATTTTTCCGATTTTTTCCTTTTTTCGATTTTTTAATTTTCGAAATTTTTTTTCCAAAACGCTTGGATTTTTCCTAAAAAGCACGTGGCCAGAGGCAAACCTCTGCCCAAATTTTCAAATAACCCAAACACTTACAAATACGCGTTTTTTCGCAGAAGCATTTTGTAAAAAAAAAAAAATATATATACGTCCCCAGTGGTCAATCCCTGGCAAAAATTTCTTTCCAATTACGGATAAAGAGTCGAGTTCTCGTTTTTCTCCCAACGTAAGGTCACCCTGACACGACCCTATACACTATGGAAGTCCCTCAAGTCACGCTGGGTATAATCCCCCACATTTCTACGTCAAAAAAGGAAGAACTACTACAGGCCCTGAGAAGTAGAAAGATTTCTCCCAGGAATAAATCCAAAAAATGCCTTATTCAATATGCTTCTTTCTACAACAAAAAGTACATCAGGAAGCACATCACGTTCAAGGAAGAAGACATCGTCTGGAGGAGAAACAACACTCTGTCACAAGGTGCGCTGTACTTCTCTGCCAAATTGGCACCCCGTTTTGTAAAGACGAAAGTCCTAAAGAAAATCTCAGACCTGGTTTACCGATTGTCCGACATCTCTGGTAAACACATAGGTAACTACCATATAAAGGACATTGTAAAAAGTGGTAACATGGAAACAAACTCCATTGCCACGCCCGTATAACCCCAACGGTTATTCCTTGACTCCTAGCAACCATTCGTCTACACCGTGACATGGATCACTATGGAAGTCAACCCTTTTGTTTCGTCACTAATGAGCGGCCTCTCGTAAACGATTGTCACTCATTAGGACACTCAAACGAAACCTTTCTAGCTCTGGCACAGTGGTGTCAACTGTAGCCAAAGTCATGGAAGAAATTATAATTCTCCCTTGTGGTTTCGTTTCATTTTATTTTATTTTTGTTTGTATAAATATCTCGTCATCATCAGTCATTCGCCTCTAATTGCTGCCCCAGGTGTCAAACCTTGGAAACATCGTTTTTTCTAAGCATGCACACCTCTACCTGAAATTGATCACTTCGGAGAAAGGAATTCCCTGTGGCTTACTGCAAGTAGTCAGAGACTACGTGCCCAAGGTTTTGTGCATCGTCACAACTAGCAGCATCATATTTTCACATCATCATGTCATACCTCGTCACCCCTTTCTAAATGTTAGAAAAATTTTTTTTGTACATTAAATATCGGGTCCTCGCCAAAGTGCATCTAACCCTTATGTCATATGTAGTTAAATTAGGTAAGCAAACCTGTGTAAACCCACGGCGGTATCAGATGTTTGCTACCCGTTCTAAGTTTTTTTTCTGTTTTTTAAGAAAATAGAATGGCGCTCAATAAATAACCCAAATTGCTCTAGCTCTCCCCAGAACTGGATGTGGAGTCTGGAAAGTATCGTTATAAAAGGGACAACTTTCAACGTGCCTCTTCATTAACGATAAATTTTTTTACAACATTTCAGCAACATTGAGTCACCCTGGGTCTCAACTGCTCAAACTGAAATTTTGGGGTTGCCTTGTTGTGACTTATCACGTGCAAAGTACGAGGTCACAACAAGAAGCCAGGTCTCCAAGTGAACCACCCTGTGAACAACCCATCCCATTATTATAATTTTCATAACACCAAGGTGTGTCCATCGCAGTCTGTTTAAGTAAGTAAAACCTAGAAGGTCTTAAACACTCAAATCGGACCAATGTAAATAATTTTCCTTGTCAAACAACGATAAGCGCATGTCTTGTATTGTTGCTACCATCGTACGTGTAAGTACAACAAAAGTTGTACCATCACGATACGATACTCTGTGCGTAACCAAAAGGGTTGTACCACAAAGGATCTCTTTTGCGGTAAGCTTAGATGAAATTCACATTCCATCAGCACGCCAAATTTTTTTGTCCCTTAATTGTTGAAGTATAAAATCTTGGCCAGATCTTCAAATATGTTTTTGCCTTTGTGCAAGTCTTTAACGTACGCTAATATGGATTTATTATGCTACGGTATTGTTGTACTAAGTACATCAGTATGTCTCGCCGTCTGTATTGAATAGGTACCTTTATATGAACGTTAACCTTTGTTGCCATCATAGGTGGGAACCTTATAAAATCTGCCGTCATAGATGGGAATCTCAGAATATCTACTAAATGCGATACGGGGAGCCCGTTATAATTACTCTGTGGGTTTTTGTCAGAAATGTCATAAATACCTAGTCTTTTGCACCTCCCTTCAATACTGGGCAACCCAGTTGTAATTCGTTCATTGTTATCCGTGAAGACGTTATAAAACTTACTTGCAAATCTTTTGATTTTGCAATCTTGTACGCTATACGTGAAGACGTTATAATACTCACCATGAATCGTGCGAACGAAATAATATCAAACCTTTATGTGTGAACTACTCAATGTAGTCCACACCCCTTTTTTGTAATCATTAATATGCCCGTGGACTTCCTGTCACAAGAACCCAGGAACTATCTACTATCTCAAAAGGACTAATCATACGCTTCACTCATGATTATGGGGCATCGTGTCGTGGGAGTTAAGTTGATGGACACAAAAACACCTAACTCGTTGTCTGGGAGACGAACAAAGAAAATCCCCAGGTTTGTGAGATTTGAGCAAGGGTCTGTCATTTCTCGCAAACAAGTAGGAGAATAAAACGACCCCTAATCTTCTGCCCAATACACGTAGAGGATTAGACTTTTATGTCAGTGTATTCTTTTGTCCAACACTACCAAATATTATTGTAATGTGCCAGGATGACTGCTGTAGACCTTGTTTCACCTCCACCCAGAGGTCGAATTTCGGAAATAGCCGAGTCCCCAGCAGTTTTCTTCGTTCAAATGTTCCCAATTATCACCCTCCCCCTTCCTCGAAATTATCCGTGAATGGGGATATATGCGTTACGCACTTGGCGTTTCGTTTGTCAAATGGGACAATCTTCATACGCGGATCCTTTCAACTTCCTACTCCTTTCCCACTTTGTTATAACTAATCTTGTACGCAATGTTTTGTTTTTCGAAAGTAGAAAAAATGCTACCGTATAGACGTGAGCATAGGTCATGGAAGACCAACTTCTTTCGAATGGGGAATTTTGTTATACGTACAATCCCTCAACCACGTATTCTTGGAAATGTATTTGGTAAAGAAAAAAACCAAAAGGGGTTACACAGAACCTGTCCTTGAATACGTACCTTTGTAACATGTATTAGGCATTAGCCACATTTAGTTAGCTCTCTCTCCGTCTCTCTCTCTACACGCCAAACAAATCCAACTTTTCCTCAACATGCACACTTGTTTCTCTCCAAACTTTTTCATCATTGGTCTACTAGGCAGGTAAACTTCAAGAATTTTGTTCTAATAATAATTTTTGCCGGATTAAAAAAAAAAAAACCAGCAGCTCTGCACCCTATCTACATCTGCGCCTCTTCATGCTGCCCTCGCTACCGTCACGGAGGTCCCTTGCCTTCAATCCCTGCGTACCAAAAGCACCCGACCGCATCTAACATAACCTAGTGTGAGTCGTGCGTGTAGTTGCGAATTGTATCACCACAAAGAACCGACACTCAAAACAAACCCGAGCACGCCAGCTCTAGGTTGGTTCATGTTCCTGTTGCCCTTGTGCAAATGTTCCTGCTGCCATTATGCAAATGTTCCTGCTGCATAATGCAAATGCTCTGCTGCCATTATGCAAATATTCCTGCTGCATAATACAAATGTTCCTGCTGCATAATGCAAATGCTCTGCTGCCATTATGCAAATATTCCTGCTGCATAATACAAATGTTCCTGCTGCATAATGCAAATGCTCTGCTGCCATTATGCAAATATTCCTGCTGCATAATACAAATGTTCCTGTTGCCCTTGTGCAAATGTTCCTGCTGCCATTATGCAAATGTTCCTGCTGCATAATGCAAATGCTCTGCTGCCATTATGCAAATATTCCTGCTGCATAATACAAATGTTCCTGTTGCCCTTGTGCAAATGTTTCTGCTGCCATTATGCAAATGTTCCTGCTGCATAATGCAAATGCCCTACTGCCATTGTGCTGATGCTCCTGTGCCCTTGCGCAAATAACAATACCAACGATTGTTCACAAAACAATCCCACTACATACAAAAACCAGTGTACCAACCACCAATTACGATTCCACTCTCCAATACTTCAATGGTTTCGTACTGGCTCACCCACAGGATCCGGAAGCAGTTACCCTTTCGACCTCTGTGACAGGTAGAACTCTCCACACCACCTAGAAGCCTCATCATGTGTTCTCTTCCTCGTATTTTCTTAAAGGCCCTAGTGTCCCTTGAGTGTAATCTCAAATGGGCCAGGTTACTGTGACAAAGTAACCTTGTAACTTCAGTGAAACGTTCAACCACCCCAGACATCCTACGCAAACCACGTTCGCAAACATTAGCTCACAGACCAATGATACAATTTTAGAGTTTTTTTTTCTATCACTGCATAACCCTTGTACCTTTCTTCAACAGATCCTTGTTCTTTGCAACTGTATTTATGTATGCCACTGCCTTTATATACATTTATTGACAATTCCTTGTTACACCATGTATCATCTCTTTTGTGTTCTGTTCATAACTATTCTCCAGCTAGGAATCTCTCTCTCTCTCTCTCTCTCTCTCTCTCCTCGTTTCTCTTAAATGTTTTTGGCACAAGTGCTGAAAGGGTAAGAGGATTTATTAGCCCTACAGCTCCATTGCCACGTCGCTTTTATTGCGGCGAGGGGGGAAGTGTTACGTTACAAGAATAAGGAATCGAGTCTTAAGTACCGTCATGTTTCGACAGTCAGCGAATCGAGCCCTAAAATACTGTTGCACCGCGGGACGGTAATGCGCAGGCGCATCACCCCTCCCGCGACCCACGGATCAGGAGACGCGCCGCACACCGCGATTCAAACCAGTCTTCAGCAAGCGAGCTTCCCGGGCCCACGTCCCGCGCGAACATGTGCGACACAAGTTCAGTTTCGCCGGTTGTGCACTTCCGGTGTCCGCTTGGACGCTGCTGAGACCGGGAGAACAAGCGCGTAAAGCCGCTGTTGGCCCATAAACCAAACGTGAGTCAATTACCATGTTACCCTTTGTGTGCAAATAATGTTTTAGCCCTAACCACGCGTGTAGAGAGCAGAGACTGACGTTCAAACTAACTTTCAGCTAGGATCGTTCCTCTTATGTATTATTGTGTCTCCTAGATTTGAATAAACTATTTATGTGATAACCTACCGTGTTTTGCTTGTCGAGAGAGGCCCTGGGGGGATGGAGAAGCGTGAAGTTCCGAACCACGAGCACTAGCCTTGAGGTTAAAAGAAACCCTGCTTGCACCGAACCTGAGCTAGTTTTTATTTGGGGCAGATACAGCAACTAATTTGTATTAAATATGTGGGAGCTTTCTCCAACCCTGCCGATAGCATCAGCACGCACGCTGACGCTAACAAACAATACAATTTTTTTAAAGTTTATATTAAGTTTGTATGCATTTTTATATTATTAAAAAACCTATTTTAAGATAAATAATAATAAGATTTACATACCGAGGAAAATACTTCTTCGACAACCTACCAATAGAAATCAGAATCATTAATGACAAAATACAATTATCGAACTCTATCAAAAATCATTTTAAAGAAATCGTGAACGAGAAGACTGCTTCCCCTATTTCCACATGAATGTAACACTAAAAATTATACTTGTTTTTACTCTTACGGAATACATGTATGTCTTTTAGTTAAAGGGTCTCGATTACGATGTGTTTGTATTAACTGTACTAATTATATATTTGAAACAAGTGACTGTTTAAATGTATAAATAAAATGTAAGCTCTTCTTCCATCCACAAGCAAATGTTTTTAATGGAAGATCAGTAATACTATCATATGTACCATTTTTAAGATAAACAAATAAATATAAAAAAATAAAATGTATTAAAAAATATTATGTACTATAAAATCGCACTAATCGATAGACAACATAAATTTACCAACGGCTTTCTCATTTCCAACAAAACAAAAAGATATTTTTCTGCTGTTCAATTTTCTTTAGAATGATTATTTATTTCCATAAAAACATTACCTGTGCAGTCAGGCTTTTCACCAAACGAGAGCTTTTTGTTTAATAACCAGCCTTTTCTCCCTTCAACGAAAGCCAGGCGTTAAAATAAGCAGATTTGCATGTTGTTTGTGAAATGTGAAATAGGTACGGGAGTACATGAACGAAGGGCGCGCGGTGTGAATTGGGGTGAAAGTCGGGTAGTTACTGTACTTATTCAATGGAAGGGGTTGTTATATTAAGCATGCCCTTTCATCAAAACCATAAGGGCTAATTTTTTTTCCAGAAAATGTATACAACTCTAGGGTAATTTAAAAAATATGGAATTACATATATTTGTATCTGGTTAGGGAGACCATTGCTGGGTTTTCAATATTCGGTTCTTATGTATCATTTGCAGAATTGAAAATTCAATTTTTTCATTAATTTTTTTTTTAAATGAGCTCCAGACAAGAGGCCCTGAGGAAAATAATTTCCCTCAGGGCCTATCTCATCTTTGGAGATGATGTGTGGAGGGTTTTTAAAGGAAAGAAAGTGAAGGAGAGTTCTGGGAAGGAAAAGGGTTTAAGGGGTGACAGGGTAAGACCTAGACAAACCTTACCCCATGAACCCGGGCACCCCTGCTAGATCACCAAACGTAGCGAACTATAAGGGGTAACCTATGGCAGAAGTGTTGGTTATCCAATAAAGGTTTCCGGGGCGGCGGTACCCATTCTCGACTCCCAAATTGAATTATTGTTAAAATCTTTTAAATTTTGGAATAACTTAATGAAGAAAACTTCAAATTATAAAACTGAATCGTTGAAAACAATATTAGCAAATCTAAAACTATCTTTTTCCAATTTTTCATTTAAGAGGTGCTAATACCTTGTCTTCAATGATTAAATAATATTATAATCATTTAAGTTTCTTGAAATAACTTTTAAGGCTATACCCATCAATGTCGTACCAAATTATTGAAGAAGAAGATAATATTAATAAATCTTAATAAAACATGAAACAGAATAAAACTTTAAAATTAAAAGGTAATAGTCGTAACTGGGAATCAAAACCAAAATCTCTGTCTTAAGCCTCGATGATATTGAGCGAGTTTACAAGCTACTATCTGGGAAATTTACTAATCTGTTAGTAAACTCGCTCAGTGTCATCGTATTACTTGCTAACTAGCAGATTGTGGACAATATACGTGGAAAAAATTTGAAAGGTGGTCAACTTTACTCGCTACTCGCTAGTGTTTGCCTAAAGATGGCGGCCCACCAACTGCTGATTTTGTAACTGTCAGAATTAGTTCTCACGGGAGTCGTTATTCTTGTTACAGGCTAGCGTGTGGCGCTAGCTGCGAAGTCAAGTTTTCTACAAAACGTCGACAGAATTGCTTGGCGCGGGAGTCATTGTTTTAGCTGCTAGTTTCGCTACTGAGCGAGTGAACAGTTTTGTGTGTCATCATGACAATCTCACTCGCCGAAACACGCGCTTTTAAACTTACCAGTCATTATTTTAGCTGCTACTGTCGCTACTGAGCGAGTAGACAATTTTATGTGTCATCATGACAATCTCACTCGCCGATTCACCCGCTTTTAAACTTACGGACTAGAAGCTTGTAAGCTCGCTGAATGTACAAACTCTTCAGTTAATAATCATATTAATAATCAGGTCAAGTGTAGTGGCCGAGTGATTAGAGGAGTTGTCCCGGTAAGACAGAGATTCTTGGTTCGATTTCCAGTTGTGACCGTAACCTTTTTATTTTCTGTGGGTTGTTATTTTTCATGCTTAGTATTGATATAATTTTATCTTCTTAATAAATAATTAAAAAATCCAGAAATAACATGTTTTTGTCAGAATGAAAAACCCTCATTCGTCTATAACTGTGAAAAAAACCATGCACATTGAACTATGTTGACCATCATCTTATTTATCAGCAGGAGTAGGCGGAGAGGATGGTTTGGTAAAAATGGACTTGAAATTTGCGATTATCAGGACTTTCGTATATAATTCTCTTCATCTTTCGTAATTTATCCGTCCATCTTGTAGGTACATTTTTTGTACATCAACTCCACATAGGAGGCCCTGAGAAAAATATTTTCACCAAGGGCCTGTGTCATCTTTGGGAATGCTGTGCGGAGTCTTTTAAGGGAGGGAATGAAAGGAAGTTCTGGGAAGGAAAACGTATAAGTGATGGGTAGGAATCTAGGGGTCGGTTTGTCCAGAAAAATCCATCCCTCACACTGCGGTGCAAGACGGTATCGCGATGGGTCGAGAGAGAACAGTTGGAGAAGTCAAAGGGTCTAAGGGTCTCCAGATACCGGCCCGCCACGCAGTTGATGGGTAGGCGCATCCGCCGTCACGACCTGAACATACCTCACCTGATGAACCAGTCACCAAACGTAGCGAACCACTTGGCAGAGGTGTTGGTTATCCAATAAAAAATTCCCGGGGGAGGCGGAACTAACAAACGCCTCCCAAATTGTATGGAGAGTCTTTTAAAGGAAATGATGGAGAGGAAGTTCTGAGAATGCAAAGGGTATGAGAGTTAGGTAGGAACCTGGCGGTCAATATGCACAAAAGTGACGGACATATAAATTCTTTCCCACTGCGGTTCAAAACGATGGGTCGAGAGAGTCCAGCTGGAGAGGTCAAAGGATCTCCCTCAACCGGCCTCTTCCAATCCGGCCCGCCCGTTAATGAGCAGACGCGACCGCCGTCAAGACTGTGCAAACCTCAACCATGAACCCGGGCACCCCTGCTAAATCACCAAACCTAGCAAACCACCTGGGGTGACCTATGGGGGAGGTGTGTATAATATTTCCAAATTGTTTATAATATCATTTATAGAAGAAAAAAAATATTGTAGACATGACAATAAATCTAGAGAAAAACTTTTGTTTATGTTTGTGGGAATTCGTGACCCTTTTTTTCTATTCCAATACTTGATATTCCATATTAATATGAAAAAATAAGATTACAAAATGTTTTCTGATACAAGCATAAATAATAATTTTACCAAAACATAAATGGAGTATAACGTTTCCATCTCTAACAGAATACTGACAGAACAATATGAGAATACATTTTACTTCGTGACGCAACAACGATTTAAAATGTAATAAAACAGTTATATTAAATATGTCGGATTTCGGAAAATACGTTTTCGAAAGTTTCAGGATTATCCGTACCTAATAATCCCGAGATTCAGAAGTATGTAGATATGGTAAATCGGGTTGGGATTGGGTTCCCTATGTAATATAAGTGTCTCTCAAATACATACGCCTAATAATATTGGAAATATATTTCGTCGCTGGAAGTTGTTCAGCCTGATGGTGAATTTAAGGTTTTTTATGAGTATTTATTGAACATCGATTCGCCAAGTCTTTTATGAGAAAGATGTGAAATATTTTGGCATTCATTTCGCAGCACTGAAAATATTTCTCGCCATTGCAAATAAAAAATATTATAATGGAATAATAAATTATTGAAATGGTTCGTCCAAAAACACAACCAATATAATTGTTTTAATTTTGTTCACTGTGTATCATGAAATCTTTTCAAGAGGTTGCAAAGAACTGACCAAATCATCAGTTGATAAGGTATGTTTCGTATTTCCGTGATCACATTTATAACATCTTAAACAAATCACTTAAACTACTCGGCTTCATTCATAGAATTACCGCTGACTTTAAACATACAAGTACACATAAAACTCTTTACTGTTTGCTGGTTCGCCCTCACCTTGAATATGCTAGCGTCATTTGGTCTCCTTTCTATGCTGTCCATATTTATCGAATCAGTACAACATCGCTTCCTACGAGGAATTGCTTGGAGATTAAGACTTGAAAGAGGCGAGTACTCGTATGATGAAATTGAACAAACTTTAAACATTTCTTCTTTAGAAAAACGTAGAAAGGATACTGATCTAATTTGCATATTCAAAACTATCAACAGTATTACTGACACACCTGCTTTGTTACAACTCATCCAGTTTAACATCCCTTCCCGTAGACTCCGAAATAATGAATTGCTGTTCCTCAATCAACATTCTACTAATTATGGATATCATTCTCCTTTATCCAGAATGTCGAGACTTGTTAACGTAAGTCAAAGTATTGAATTTTTTGGTGTTAGCCTAAATGACTTTCGGCAGTCGATACAAAACGGCAGTCGATACGTAATGTAATTTTTAAAGTCTTTTAAATCCATCTTCAAGCTTTGACTTGTAGTTGTCTTCTATATGTTTTTATATTATAATTCGACAATGCTCTTCATTTATATGTACTTTCCTTTCATTGTCATCTCTTTTTTTTATTCGTGTTATTGTTATCTTATTAATGGACTATTTGTCCGTAAATAAATAAATAAATATTTAGTCGGTCGGTGGATGAGTTCACATGTACGTCTGATTCCTACTCATAAGTAGCAGGTTGAAATGCGCGGCTTCAAGTTCTCCTTCTTTGGTCAAGCAACATCTTAAGCTTTTGATTTTAGATGGTGGAAGATTTTCTAACATTGTCGGTAAACTCATAACCGTTAGTAAAATAAATTTTTTAAAGAATGTTAAATTAAAAAATCCACGGCCAAGACCCGGGCGAACCTCACCCCATTAACCTGGGCACTTCTGCTACGTCACCAAACGTAGCGAACCACTCGGCAACCTATGGATCCCGGGGCGGCGGTACCCATACCCGCCTCACAAATTGATAATATGATAAACTATTTTCTTCAGGGCCTCCTGTATAGGGTTAGCGTAATTAAAGCAAACATCTTTGAATCACAACAATTGAAGCAAATAATTTTTCGAGTTATTATTTTTAACCAACTTTTTTCGACGGACTTTCCGATTTATCAATTTTAATTAAAAAAATAAATAAAATACTTCAAAATGAACTAAGGTCGGTGTTTGTGATGCATAACGTTGCACGTTGAAATAATATTTATTATCATGGCAAGCGCATTGAAAAATATACGAAAATAATGGTTTGCAGCGTCTTCACATTTTAAAAGTATCTTTGCTTTTTGCAAACTCCGATGTTTCACAGAGTTATTGCACTTTGAATTATAGTCCTTACCATATCGAAAAAATATTGAAAGAAGAAACAAAGTAAATCTTTCTTTATGTTTTCAGAAGCTACCATATTAATATAGGTATTTTTATATGAAATTCTAATAACTTTCATTCAGTCATTTTATTTATATTTTATATATTTATAAATATATATTACAATAGGTACATTACAAAATGATGCTTTGTCTGTCCAAATGGGAAGGATTACCGTTTCAGGACAGCCAAATTGCATATTTAGTTCATAATATTCTTAACAAAGGAAAGGTTTCATTCAAGATATCACAAGGATGAGATTCTGTCCAGACAACTTTTGAGAACATAAATAATTGCATTCCGAACGAAGGCATGGTTTCTTAATGTCCTTGAAAGAATCGCAAATATGTGATTTTTCCAAGGTCATTTTGGAGAATATTAATGATTGCATTCAAAAAGAATGAATTGTTTCTTTCGAAAGATCGCAAGGATGAGATTCTTTTCAGGTCATTTTGGAGAACATTTACAAGTGCATAATTTAAAAATGTAGTATTTAACCATAATTTTTAAACATTTTATATAAGTATTCGAAATTACACATCTATAAACTAATGTACGACAATGAATTATGGTTTAATATTGTCATGTTAATTAATGTTTGTATATTTGTTTTCTCATATATAAAAAAAATACTTTTAATATATTAGATTTTCTTAATGCAAGACTAACCTAACCCACAGGCTGCATTAGACTAAATTACGTTAATAAAATAAGGAAATGGAATACGCCAGGGATGCCCTATCCAAATCGTTTTGGTGGGCCAAAAAAAATTACTGAGCTTAGGTGGGCCACTCGGAGGGGGGGAGGGGGGGGGGGGTATTTTTTCAGAAATGCTGAACATTGGATCCGTCCATGAATAAGTATAAATGGCGGATAATACCATTTATTTTTACAGGTAATTTGGTAACCAAAAATGATATTATTGTGAAATCGCGACCTTCACTGCATTGAGGCATAAATTGACTATTCGCACAGATATGTGTCCTTTGCATTCGCCCTCCACTTATTAAAATCAGATCAGTTGCATTCGATCTTCTGAAAATTATGCGGATAAACGCAATGGTTGGAATTTGCGAAAGTAAATTTTATAATAAAAATGTTATCAATTTACGAGAACGATATTTCTGTTTTTGTATGAATATGAAAAAGAAACAAAAGCTATTCTATTACTAAAATGAAAATTTTGAAAATGCGCATTCTAGCGTCCATAAAACAAAATTTAATCTTAGTTTAATACAAATATCTTGGTAAAAAAATGCTAAAGTTTACTACCTTCCCACTTTCATTGAGTTAATATTTTTTTATAAACCAACTTTCATGTTTTCCTAATATCATCATTTTATATACATTTTACGTTAATGAAAAATGTAGCGTATAATGTAGATGCTCATTAGTGCATATTTAAACTTGAAGAACCATAAAAATAAATTGCATTCGTATAATGTTCTTCCTGAAAACACGAAATAAAATTCTAAAAACGGCTTGTTTTGCTTTTGATAGGCAGTGCGGTCCCGTACCATGTTTGAAACAATTTTAAACGACACCTTCCGACCACCAAAATCACTACAATTCAATCAAACGCAACCTTTAATTGACACCAACTCGTTCAACTTTCTTCAAATATTCTTCGTATTACTAAAATCATCGAGTAGTTGTCTACAGCGCGCAGCCGCCGATTTTGGCCGGCGGGTAAGTACCTACTCCAGTCTGGAATCAACCTTCGCCGGGTGCAGACGACTCGTGTCCTGTGCTCCTTCGGGCTAATCGACGGTACGCCCCCTACCCACACAATAACACAGCGCGGGAGTTTTGAATTTAAATTAAAAGTTTGAATTACGAATACTGTCAACGATTAGGCCGTTTAATTAATTAATTTAAAAAAGTGAATTATTTACTAATTTTTGTGTTGGATATCATCTTCTTGGAGATATTAAGGTAAGTTTAAATGAAAAAAATATAGGTAATATTGATATGTATTTTGCATGATTTTGGGTGTTGAGAGATTTAAGGCATTTTGAAGGTATTATTATAGAGAAACTTTGGGTAACCTCTGCATATGGCTGCAGTAAAGTTAAAATGAAGCTTAGATAAACAGTTTTAAGGTATGTGACAAAGAAGTCATTAATGTTCCATATGTACGCAGTTATACCCAGGAAATCTCATTGTTATGAATATTATATTGTTACTATGTTAGAAGTTGAGTGAACGAGCTTTTGCATTTCACTCTATGAAGCAGGGTTCGATCCCGTAATAAAATGTGAAATATTTACGACGAAATACAACGCAGTGAAGAATTATAAAAATATTCGCAAGTCTCAAAAAAAAGGAACGAAAGAACCATTTTTTATTCATATATTTTAAAAATCATAATATCGACACTAGCTACGCCCAATATTAGCATAATTTTCATTTTCATATACCTAAACTTTCTTCTGAAAATCAATCGGTACACCGTTTCCCAAAACAAAAAAATATATATTACTGAACTAATTTACTTTAAAACTTAACGATTTTTGGTAATTATTCTTTAAGTTCTGCTCTTTTTGCGTATAAAGTTGTAGTTTTTTTCGAAAATCGTTTGTGATTAAATAGATTTTTTTCTTTGTAGGGAGCAGACTACCTACTCCACCAAAATTTTCGTAGTCCTTTTATCTTTCTACCAGGACCATCTTTAACCTACCGCAAATCCTTTAATTAACACGAATTTCGTCGCTTATTTATTGATTTGAGGGGGTGACAGACTAATTGATAAATAATGGAGTACATCTATCATGAAGGGTTGTTAAAGCCTTGTGCCGGCTTGTAATGCAATAGGGTGTGATAATGTGTTTGATTTATAGATATCGGATATGTATGCGTGTGGTTTGTTTTAATAGGGTGGTTGAATTGTGCGGGAGCTATTTATTTCATGGGGTAATTAATTAATTGAATAAATGCGTCGTCTAATGAATTGCTACAAAATTTTAATGATCTTTTATTGCATAATAAATTGTAGGTTTGTATTAGACAACATATGATTGTTTTCGGGAGAATTAGAAGATTTTTCCAAAAATAATGTTTCATAATTTGGAATAAAACCCCTTCCCTGCAAAAAATCCCTTGTTATTAATACCCGATTCGGATATTAATAACAAGGGATTAAAGTGCTGCATACCATAGGTGCATCCGATGATATTGGAAGGAAACCTAAGAAACTAAACCTATTTTAGATTTTTTTGCATTTTAGGTTGGAACCTTTTCCCAGCCGATGCATTTTTGAATTTAATTCCTAACAAAATGTTTGCCTTTATGATTATTTTACATAAATTTTCGCTCTTTCTGTTTATTTTTATATTTTTTTCTTTTCTTTTTTCAGTTTTTCTGTCTTGCTTTCTTTCCCTTTCCTCTTTTTCTCTTTCCTCTTTTTCTCTTCTTTTTTTCTTCCGTTTTCTATTTCTTACACTTTTCTCTATCTCACTTTTATCTTTTTTCATTTTTCTCTTTTTCTCTTATTCACTTTTTATCTTTTTTCTCTTTTTCTTTTTTTCTCTTTTCTCTTTTTCTTTTCTCTTTTTATCTCTTTTTTAATATTCTTTTTTTTTCCCTCACCGATCTCATATCTTTTGTGATTGACCGCTGTTTCTTTTCCCCAAATACATTCAACCTCTCAATAAATACGTTTGAATACCAAAGGTCAACTGTTAGCGTTCCGGATTCAAATAAAAGTCCTATTTAATCTTGGAGATTGGGATATATGTAAGTCCTATCTCAACACATCTTTTCATGACTACCAAAATGCCTAACTACAAAATAACGTAAGTCCATACTAAAACTTACAGTATTTATCAATTTGTTAACATCGAAGAAGATTTGGTTTAAAAAAATGTTTTGAATATGAATTCATACAAACTACATTACTTAATAACACTTTTATCTTATTTTGAAGAAATGAGAGTTTTATGGTGGGTACCTATTTATTACAGAATATATTGAATTTATTAAGTATTATTGAAATACCAGAAATATTGTTCAATCATGGCGGTAAATAAGGTCTTAATCATACGTTGTCCTTCCTTGCGTGAACTTATCAAACAAATGACGAAGAGATCACGCCCAGTTAATTAGAGACATCGTTAATATGGAGAATTTTTTTAACGGTCGTTAAGGACTTAATTGAAAAAAAAAATGGCGACGTTCTCTGGACCAGAAAGATTAGTATACTCGCCCTATCTCTCCCAAGATCTCTGCCAAAGCTCTCACTGGCCGCTGCGGACTTTAAAAAGGATTGACGAAGACAATGCCCTACTATCTACTTCTACCTCTTATTCTTCTTGCCGATCTAACTCTTATCTCACCCCGTATCTTAATATCGTACTAAACCCGACTGGGAACAAGAAAATCCAATCGGAAATCAGAAAACCTGCCAAGTTTGTCGAGTGCAGTTGTAATTTAAAGAATTTTTTTTTAAAAATATGCACAATTTGGGGATCGTACTTATCAGTAACATAGAAAAATAAATATCTCTTTGGTGGTTTGCAAAATAACGAAAGCATCTTAAAATCA
The DNA here is from genome assembly GCA_936435175.1 of Glyphotaelius pellucidus. Classification (NCBI taxonomy): domain Eukaryota; kingdom Metazoa; phylum Arthropoda; class Insecta; order Trichoptera; family Limnephilidae; genus Glyphotaelius; species Glyphotaelius pellucidus. The sequence continues at coordinate 8,647,533 of OW386551.1, read as the reverse complement.
CAGAGAATCTTCTTTCAAATAGACTGGTCAAGTTTTCTTAGATTTTTTTTTAATAATAGGCCAAAAGGTACAAACTTTCAACAAACATTTTAACAAACGATTTTTAAATAAAAGGCACGATTACCAAATTTAATGATAGAATTTGTTATTTCTCAGATTTTTGGAAATCGAATCGTATATGGATTTTGTTCACCAAACACAAATAAAAAAAATAAAATAAAAAAAAACGAATTAATACACAACGTTAAAAAAATTCTAAAAGCCATCATCAGGATACATGTATTTTATTGCGAATTTCTATTTTTACCTAATAGATGATACTTATATTATGATTTTTCGAATGATTCGCATGGGTAAGAACTCACTTCTATTGTAAGTTAAATTTTATTATCTATATATATTTATTTGTAAAGCTTAAATTGTCAGACAGAAGAATTTTCACTGACTTGGTATTTTTATATAAAATTCTAAATGATTTAGTTGATAGTCCGGTATTACTTGAATTGATAAGCTTCCGAATTCCACTTCGTAATACTAGAAGTCAGGATTTATTTCAGTGCAGAAATTCTGGGACTAACTATCATATGTATTCCTCTTTGCCCAGAATACTAATGGAGGGAAACAATTATACCAAGTCAGTGGACATCTTCAATTTATCTTTGAATAAATTTAAAATATTGTTATTGAGGCAGTTCAGTTATGTACAATAAAATGTTTTTTCTATGCTATATATGTAAAAGCCCCGAAAAAGGGCGTTTATTTATAAATAAATAAAATAAATAAATATCTAAAAATAAAAATGTGTTTGGGGATTAGTGAGATGTCTATGTATTTGCTATATTAAAGCGTAGGAAATGTTTGAAACTTTCAAAATACCTTCTTTAAACCCCCGCGAAGGTTTCTGGATTATTACAACCACATGACAAATCATCTGAAAAGTTTTTTAGTAAAAAAATTGAGAATGACATTTTGCAAAACAATGATTTTTATGTCAAAATTCAATTTTTAAAACTCTTTTAATTATTAATTATTGAAGTACAATAATTTAAGACGCACGGGAAAGGACATGCAGGGAGAAACAATTTATTTCTTTGAATATGGTATTGCAACGCATGCGGGGAACCAGCTAGAATTATATAAAAAGTATCTACCTATATCCGCTTAGGTAGATACTTTTAGACTGTTTCTCATATTCCTGTATCTGAAGTTCCGGAGCGTCGGACACAGCCTTATAAAATATTATGTAAGAATCTTAAAGCCTCCAATGCTGATGGTCACAAGAACTTTACTTCCTTCGGATGTACTTCTATCAGCTTCTTGGTTTTCTTGCCGATTTTGCTCTGCTTTCGTACAGCAAGTATTTAGACAAGATTTTTTCTCAACAATTTAAGAATCAACATCTAATTATGGTCAGGTCTATTATTGAAATAGTTGACAGCACAGATTCGAGAGACATTATGATTAGCCCGATTTAATTGGCATTTAACGTAATAGGCATGTTGCATCTTTATTTTACTTGGAATCGTCGAAGAGAATATTTTATATTCAACCTTTGCTGACTCTTCTACGCAGGAAAACAATTGAGGTCCATTAAAAAAATACCTAGAAACGCAACATCTGAATCATAATTGAACTAAAAGTGACACGAAATCGTTGTCTTAAAACTAAATGAGGACAACCATTTTTGATTCCAACCTATTGATGGAAATAATTTCGTATGATGGAAGCAAGAGCAAATTGTTTATTTTCTTATATGAGGTAAGATGAAATTACAATATGGTTTCAGTGTATTCAATGCAAATTAAGGCCCAGTTGTTACAATTCAAATGTAACATTGTCATCAAATAGCCATTCGGCGCCATTTCGTTTTTTTTTTAACAGTTGAAGTATTCCCATTAAATGCCGATTTTTTTTTACGTTAACTCCACACAAGAAGGCTCTGAGGAAAATAATTTCCCTCAGGGCCTATCTTTGAAGATGCTGTGTGGAGGGTGTTTTTGAGGAGAGGAAGGAGTGAACACTGGTCTTGAAGAGACCCATGTTGTAGGAGGGAGGAAACACGGAGGCCAGAAAATCGTTCCACAGCCGAGCTGTTGAACTCAAAAACGAGTCGTAGAAACTACCCGTTCTCATGTGATGAATGTCAACCTAAGTCCGTTTCAGCATTTCAACAAATTGTGATCAGCAGATGACGACAACATCATGTTTTTTCAATTTGATGTAAAGCTAGAATGCACCTAATATCGGCATTTAATAGGAACCTTTTGAATGTGAAAAAAAAAGTAATGGCTCCGATCAACCTGATGACGTTGTTACATGTGAAATTTCTGTGAAACAACCGGGTCAAGATTTTTATAAATGGTTACTAAATAAAAAAAAAAATTCACTTTTACAAAAAATTAATGATTTTTATTGCCAATCAATAATAGCTTTACTACCCGACTTCGCCCGACTATTTTTTTTTTCTATTTAGATTTCTACTCATTTTTTTAAATCACCTTTCTTATGAAACAATGGAAAAAATTGCACTTTTCTTATTTCTGACGGATAACTGCAAATTTCAAAGATCTATAACCTAAATAAGTTTTTAGATTTTCACGGCCAAAAGTATTTTCGTTATTTGTTTTTGGGGTGTTATGCTGTGTTGCGCTACCTCTTTCTTTAACTAACGTTTTGGACAGCGTTACAGTGTCCATCATCAGGGTTATCATCCATGACACAATTACCCATCTGCCCTGATAATGGACACTGTAACGCTGTCCGAAACGTTGGCTAAAGAAGGAGTTAGCGCAACACGGCATAACACCCCAAAAATAAATAACGAAAAAAATCTAAAACCCATGATGAAAAAAACGTTATCTTATCAGAAATCTGTCTAAATTTAGATTTAGTTTCAGAACAATTGTTGCTTAAGGAAAACATTTCACTTAAAAATAATCACTTCATTTAGATTTTAACCCTAAAATATAACAAACGGATTTAAAAATTTTCACAAGTTCATAATGTAACAGAATTATGAGCCAACATTAGAATAACAATTCTGACCTATTCCGTGAAAGGTTAAGAGGTCCCGAAATAAATTGAATCATTTGATGACTTCATAATAAGGAAATTAGCATTCTTAACGAGCAAAATTGGAGTAATTCTTCAGGATTACAATGGGCTGGCGGCCGTCATGTTAATCTGCCGACGAAATAATATCCAGGATACGTGCGGGGAATAATTGTGTTTTTTCGTGAAAATCATTGAAAAAGTAATGCCGCGAGCGCATTTGGCAATACAAAAGGACGAAAAAAGAATTGTGGTTCAGACTGATATTTTTAGCATTTTTTTTGTCCTCTCACGGGAGTCACGGACGAATCGAAACTAAAATGTATTCTAACTTAATGATTAATCTGAAAGGATAAATGTACCAACTCGTAATTAATAATTAATAATTTGATAATATACTTCGTTTGTGCGCAGGCACTATGAAACAATATTTGAAAATCTCCTACTACATTTGCATGTGTTGTGATGGAGGACTTCGCCAGCCGAGGAATTGAACACGCGACGCCTGGTTGAGATCCAAACGCGATGCCAACTCAGCCACTGACCGTTCGTAATCATCATATATTATAATACATTAATTTGTTTCTGAAAGCCATAAATCTGTGATGGGATTTTTTCCGGGGAATTGAACACGCGACGCCTGGTTGGGATCCAAACGCGATGCCAACTAAGCCACTGACCATTCGTAATCATCATATATTATAATACATCCATTTGTTTCTGAAAGCCATAAATCTGTGATGGGATTTTTTTGTATGCACAAATAATTTTGCATATTAGAGTGCAAGTAATTTTTTTGCATAACTTGCATACTGTTACCAAACTTCTGAAGAAAGGGAAACTATGGTATATCCAAAAGGGGCATGTTGTTGGGATGTTGGTAGTGGGGAGGGGAAGGAGATGGGAAAAAGAAGAGTGGGGATACGGTACTATTCACATTTGATCAATAAACATGACTAAAGCCATTTCAACCAACGCTTTAAATCTGAGTGGTGGTCGTTTAGCAGGGCGATACTGAGTGTATTTTGCTAGTATTTTATATGTTGAAAATAACGACAAACTCAATATTATGTACATGTTCTTAAAATATTTGGATTTCATTAAAATATTCTATTATAATAAATACTGACTAACAGTTAAAAACCCGCTCCGCAGGTTTTTGCCGCTAGGCCCTTCGGGCGGCTTTTGGTTCGGCTTCGCCCAGTTAGTGTTGGTGACCATTTTATAAATCCAATAGAAAATGGTTCCAAAAATATCCCGTTCCTCGGATCCACTGCCATCCAGTGAAGCTAGTTACCGGGACAAAGTAACCGAGACGGGCAATGACATCATACGTAATATATAGCCGCTTGATACAACTGTGTATAACCATCAATCTTTCCATATCCAGAGAGGTACAATATAGAGGAGACACATCCCCAATCGACCTGCTGACGAGAGTGGCGACATCTTGTGACGAATTCTTGAATTCAAAACCGAATTACAACGGTAGCTTTGTTTGAAATTCCACGTACATAGATGCACGTACATACGATGTTATTTGTGGCGCGGCGCGTATGGCGTGGCGTCAAACATGCTCTCGAAGCCGGGTTCTGAAATTCAACCACGCAGACGTTAATACTGTTCGATTCATCATTTGACAATACAACCAATATGTATTTTTATCCATATTGTAGTTTTCAGTGCAGGAAGATTTAGATTTTCTTTGCTCCGATGAAGACTCTGATAGTCTTGAAACTAGTGTTTAAAAAGATCTATAAAAGTGATCAGTACGTATCAGCACGAAAACCTCCCAAACTAACCTAAAAAATACAATACAGGTAGGTATAACTTTTACGAAAGAAAGCATATAATTTTTGATGGAAACAAGTAATAAATCTACAAACTCTATTTCATAAATTATTTAGCTACCTTTGTTCTTTTTTCCATTATGAAACGACAGCCTTTTTTTGAGGTTGACGAAACCACAAAACGTTTGAAGAGAGGCGACCGGTGAGGCGGCAATCCTGTTTATAAATTTAGCAAGGGATCATTTTCGTTCCGCGAATTCCAAAACCTTTATGTTATTATTATTTTATTCCCATACATTTCCACAATTTATTTTCACAAAAATACAAATACCTTTGCGGAATTATCATTAATCTCGCGTCGGGAACACTTGACTGATTGTGATAAAGCCAGAAAAATAACAAAACAAGGACTAAGTGAGAATAATATTTTTCAGGAATTCTCGTTCTGTTTATTTGTTTTTGTTTTTGTGAATAAAATTTTTGTTCATATTTCCAGTTTCCCGAAAAATATGATTGTCGTAATCTAAATAATAAAAACACACGTTTATCCTAAAGCTACTTTGTAGGCTTATTTTATCTTGACTTAATTAATGAAAGATAATACTTATAACTCAAGGCGCCGTATCCCCGCTCAAAAAGAAGTAGATTGAGAGATTTGTAATTACGAATGTTGGAGAGAGCGCGCTAATATTTAAAACGATAAAATTATTTGAACCAAGAAAATGTTTAATAAAACGCGACTCGTTTAAAATAGAGCAAAAATCTCATGGGGAACATCTAAAATAGCTTTTAAAGAAACACTGTGAATTTTTTCAAAAATATAACTTCTAAAATAAGTGAAATGAACGGGTTTATAATTATTTTCGGAGCAAAATTTGCGATTCTTTTCTATTTTGATATAATTTCCGTTTCGGCGTGGAACACGTCTAGATATTATTTTCAAAAATAACATTAATTTTTTAAGAGCTTAAAAACTTCAAATGAAATCGGGCCCATAAGCCAGCGGCCGAAAATTCAAATTTCGTCAAAAGATGGTCTTACGATCATACCTTTGCAACTGTACAGGGAGGTTCCAATGAGAAAGATCGAAATTTCTCATATATTCTATAACTCAATATTGATTTTATTTCATTAAAAAATTGCTTTAATATTTAACTATTCACGAAAGCAATAAAAATGCTCAAACACGGGAAAATAAAATTACTATTTGTAATAATTTTTTGATTATAAGTAATAACAGTTTTTCAATAATATCTAAACAAAATAAGTGGGTAAAAAATCAGAAAGAAATTAGTTTGTAAATGCGTAAATAAATAGACAAACTAAGTATTCACGCCGCAAAACACGTGAGCGGATTTTTTGCATGATTTTATTTGAATCAAAATGAAAGTTCTTTGTTCCTAGACAATTTATTGATTTATTTTACCGAATGATTATATGATTTAAAATGTGTGTTGTTTAATGCATCATTTGTTTAAAAATTTAACAAATCTGCCAACTCTGCCAGAAATAAACATATAATAATAAAAATAAACTATTTTTTTTCAAAATTCAATTTCTTTTTTTTTTTATAGAAAAAGTCGATACGTCTAGAATTTGATTAAAAAATTATATGTTTTCGGTTGTGTCTGATTATTCCCTTTGAAGATAAAATTTTCCTTATTTATTTATACCTAACATTCTAACATCCAAAAGGATGTTTTGTATTTGAATGAAATCTAGAATTCTATTAACTTTATTCTATTCAAACTAAAAATAACTCAATGTAGAAGAGATAATGAACCAACGAGAGAAATTTCATATTACTGAAACGAATTGCTACTAAAATAAGATTTAGCGAGTTCAAAGGTTAATTTGTTTTAATTAGCCATGTATGCAAGCCATTTTCTCGGAGTGGCGTCTAATTTTAACAATTTTGCCGGTTGCTTGCTATTAGAACAGAATTATGGTTCAGCATAATCAAAGTGTGTTGTCAGAACCAAAACTTTAGTTATTTTTTATTAAATTTATTTATCTACGAGTTACAAAGGTATTTTGAAAGGAAATTGACACATCACTCCGATGCAATTTATCATTTTGAACTTCAAAGAAAGTGCCAAACACAATTTTTTGTTTGCTTTGAAAAAAATTACCATTTAAATTCTATTACGTAAGTTCTACAATCAAATTCAATCAAAAATTGAAAGGGATTTTATGCATCACTTCAGCGTAATTTTTCTGTTTGTTTTCAAGTTTTCCATCAAATAAATCGTTTTGGAAACAATCTAAAGTAGTTACTGATATAATTTCTGAACCTAATGGTTTGAATATAGATTTTTTTTAAATAAACCAAACCCCACCTCCCTCCGCCATAGCTCATTCCCTTCCCCACTATCTTCAACATAAGTGTGTAATAAATTAGTCTCACTGGTTCTAGACGATTGGGAGTAGTCGAGATGTTTGTGCCATATTCACATTAAAAAATATATTAAAAATAATGCCCATTACGTAAAATTTATTAATGAGTTTGATTGATTCTTTTTTAGAGTTACATTTTTTACATTAGGTTACTAGGAACTATTCCTTGAATATACTGTAGATGACGGCCGGCGTGGTCTCAGGATAAGGCTCTTGATTCTTAATCAGATGGTCATGGGATCGAATCCCGGCGTGGGCAAATAAATTTTATTTGAATTGAATAATTCGTGTTATTTTACAATTAGTTCATTTAAAATAATGAATAGTATTGTTTGAGGCACGTTCCAGAGGGGTAGATACTCTCAGTATCGCCCTGGTGTGGCGTATTCAGAATTGAAACGTTACTTGAAATGGCGTTAGCCGTGTTTGGCGACCAGATCTGAATAGCCAGGTAATTCCCCACCTTCCTCTTCTCCATTTCCTTCCCCTCCCCCCTACCTTCAGCCTCACAATATACCCCAATTGGGGATACCATAGTCTCACTACCTCCAGACGGGAGCAGCCGGGACTCGTGAGGTATTCATATAAACATAAAAAAGAAACACATTTAAAAAACTGAAAAGGAATCGGAAAACCATCTTTGGAAAAATCTAACGCGATTAGTTTTTTATTATAATTTCTACTTTTATTAAAATTTCTACTTTTTATTATAATTTCTACTTTTTACTATTATTTTTCCAATTTTTAGCGTCATTTATACTTAAATCCATGTTCACACTAGACTCCATACTTCATAAATCATAACTTTTATCCATTGGTCACCATGAGACAGGCAGCCGCCTAGTATGGTGATCTAATATTCTTTATTAAGTGTCACTAATATGTTACATGTGTTCTATAAATAAATAAAAATAAAAATAAATTAGTGAGCAGAAGAAATGTAGGACACTTTCGAGAAAGAATATAAACTGCGCACTTAAAGTGAACCTTCACAAACTGACTGTGGAATTGACTCTTATTAGTTAATTATTAAAGATATGTAAAATTACGGGGATACGTTTCAATGATGCAAAACGGTTCCAATTATTACAAGACCCTGCTAAATCATTTCTATATTTGTATTGCATTTTTTCACATTTCATTAGCGTTATCCGACACGCAAATGATTTTTAAATTACGGTTTAGCCAATCATTACCGAAAACATGTTATTATCTCTCGATTAGTTCACTTCCATTATAATTTTTGACAACTTGTAAAGTGGCAAGGGTTTTTTTGTCGAATTATAACAAATTTAGAAATATTTTACCTCAATACTGTCTACATATACGGATATATAATCCAGAAAACACGATTAAGTACTGTTGGAATACAGTAGGCATTACGCCCCGGATAATGAGCTTGATTTTTACAATGCACATTGATCGGATAATGTAAAAACATCAATAATAATCATTAAAAAAATCGATGATGACTTAAAATTCAAACATTATAAGATTAAACGATTTTAAAACTTTTTTAACACTTTTATTTTGATTGACATTTGGTAGACTCTGTTTTATTATATGATAAACAGACAATCCAATAATAAAGTATAAAAGTAAACAATCGAAATTTTTCGATTTGTTACCGATTAAAATAAGGTAATATATTTATTTTTTAATTCTTCATTATAAATAAATTAGTATCCCCCAAACTGACAAAACACTCTGTCAGTAGATTAATTTGACAGTAATAATTATAACGAGGAACCACAATATGAAAAACCAAGAGATACAAGAATAACATTACAAGTGACTTCAATGCAAAGACATAAAATACACAGACAGATAGATATAACACAGGCAACAAGGGTACTCTCAGGCATACACACACTCGAAGGCACACAACATACTCAAACACGTTCCTAGGCATATTTATACATAAGATTAGATATGCAGAACTACTCAAGTATTCGCGTTAATAATTGAAATACGCGTCCAGCGTCCGGGATTTCTGAGCGTCCGTTTTGGACATTTCTCGCCCTCAAAAAAAAAACGTACCACCGAATTTTAATATGGAGACATATAAACTGCTCACAATGTTAGAGAAACATTGAATGCACCTTTATTTTAACATTTATACTGTACTTTTAGGACTCATAAAAAAATCTTGAATTCTGCTTATTATTTATCTATTTGAAGAACATTAAATATTATGAAAAACAAATACCTTTGTATAACACCACTATTTTATTAACTATATCAACATGTTTCGAAAACTATGTTTTCTTCGTCAGGATAATAAGTCAATAATAAATAACAAAAGACAAACAAGTATAGACTAATTAGAACATAGACAAAATATTAGAAAGGAGAGGTGATTAATTACCTAAAATATATCATAAAAAACAATTATATAAAATAAAATATAAAAATTATTTTAGAATGGGTAAAAAAATTACATTAACATAATAAAAAATCTTTTAAAAGGAAAACAAGAAGTCTAAATAACAAAATAAATTATTATAAATATAAGTATTAATACGAAAATAAATTTAAAAGATGGCTATTTTTAAAAAACGTTTGGTTATTTATAATATTTAATTTACTATTAACACTTTTTCTAATTTCTAAAATTTCTAAATTATCTAATTGTATACCCGTTGTGTTAGTGTGTAAATTTTTTAAACCTTTATTAATATCAAAAGAATGACCTGTATACAATTAGATAATTTAGATAATTTAGAAATTTTAGAAATTAGAAAAAGTGTTAATAGTAAATTAAATATTATAAATAACCAAACGTTTTTTAAAAATAGCCATCTTTTAAATTTATTTTCGTATTAATACTTATATTTATAATAATTTATTTTGTTATTTAGACTTCTTGTTTTCCTTTTAAAAGATTTTTTATTATGTTAATGTAATTTTTTACCCATTCTAAAATAATTTTTATATTTTATTTTATATAATTGTTTTTTATGATATATTTTAGGTAATTAATCACCTCTCCTTTCTAATATTTTGTCTATGTTCTAATTAGTCTATACTTGTTTGTCTTTTGTTATTTATTATTGACTTATTATCCTGACGAAGAAAACATAGTTTTCGAAACATGTTGATATAGTTAATAAAATAGTGGTGTTATACAAAGGTATTTGTTTTTCATTAAATTAATGATGACACCCCAAAGTAAATATGCCTATTTTGAAGAAATTAAATATTATGACTTACAAGTGTTATCTTTAGCCTAGTTGATAATCACAGATATAAATTTAAATTCGAACATGCATTTTTTCAATATGTAACACATGAGCAATGATTTGTTAGAAAAAAAATAAGGGTGTGCAATTCAGTTTCACACCCGAGGCTACAAAGCACCGCAAAGAGAAGACCGAATATACTATATCATTCTCTGGCAGGAATCCTATAGATATATGTGTTTGTCTCTTTAGTGTCTCTATTTTTCGTTTCATCGAGTTTCAAATCACAACGTTGCTAAAGAAGTTTTCACTTTTTTTCTTGAAAAGTGAAAAAACTAAGTCATTTTTATGATTAATCGAAGTATACAACGCGCGGGAACTTTTGAAAGACTTCTTAAATACTTCTTAATATCTTCTTTTGAAATATTTCTTTAAATTGACCACATTTTGGCCAGCGAACGCTCGAGGGTGTTTGCAAATTGGCCGAAATGTGGCCAAAAACATTTCAGTTGATAAAATCAATGGATATTAATTTATAGGTGCTAAGAAACAATATCAATATAAAATCTGGATCTGTTTTTGAACCGCTCTTCAGCCTTTTTTTAAAATTCAGTGGTGTAATTTGATTCACTTTTTTATGCATTGGCATCGCATTAAATATAATAGGTAGGAAGGTACAAGATTAATGAACGTGCGTTTCCCGTGTTTATTTGAATTTTTTGGAATGGTTATGCCTACATTTTGATTTAATATTGTGTTGTGCGTATGAATATATACACTTTTTCTTTATACACGGAATCAGACAATGGTTGAATATTTTATTGACGAAAAAGATACTGAAATTATTACAGACCAACTTCATCAGTCAAATCATTTTTGCAGATAAGATTATGGTAGCTTTAAAAAATGCAATGTTTAGCAATTAAAAAAAGGATTCATGCATAAAACAATTTAATTTTAAAAAATTTCGGTGTTTTTAAAAATTCCTTTAAAAAAAAAAAATTGTAAAACAGTTTTGAAAAACCGTCTCCGATGTTCGCATCGAAAAGTGGAACCAATTTGGAGATCGCATTTGCTGGAAACAAAGGATCGTATTCCTTCTGGCTGTAGATCTCAGATATCGTGGTTTAGTGTAATCCCGACTTAATGGCGATGTTTGGGTCCCAATACCCGCTGATGGGTCTCCGTTCCCGCTCCGGCAGAGGTTTGCGCCGCCTCATGCTAATTAGGACTACAAGGAATTTGTTAACTAATGTTAAACATTGTGCTACCAGAGTATTTTTGGCTGAAACAATATAATAATAATATAATGGTATAAGCACGGACATAATTTTTAATCCTTTTAATTTTATCGTTACATTTCACAGAGAAACTGGGTAATCTTAATATGCTATCTGATATAATTGTATGCGCAATCAAACCTGTGCAGAATGGAAATGAAATATTATGTTTATTTTTAATTTTTATGAGTAAAATCTCAAATTGTAATATTTAATTAAATTAAGACAATATTAGCGAACTCAATCGAAGATCTGGAGAAATCAAAATTATGGTTTGCTTGTTCAAATTGCCAAAAAATTCACGGTTATTTTAAAATAACTACAATAGTCGTAGAATTATGTTTATGACCGGTCAGTGGTTGAGTGGGCATCGCGTTTGGGTCCCACCCGGGCGTCCCTTGTTCGATTCCTCGGCTGGCTAAGTCCTCCATCATAACACAAGCAACATTTTCGGCTTTCTGTGGTGGTAGTAGGAGATTTTCAAACATTGTTGGGTTATTCGTAACCTTCTACCCTTACTATCGATGTACCATGTACATCGATGCCTTCTACCCATGTAACTACCCAGCCGTCATGAGGGCTTTTTAAAATTTATTTTAAAGTTTTAAAAACAAAAATTAATCATTATTTAATGATACATGTAAGAAAATATCTGAATTATTGACATGATATCAGCTTTTTCACCTTCCGAAAGCATTTATCAAACTGTCTTCTGAAAGTAAAACAGCTCTCATGCTAAAAATTGATAATTTTTTAATAATAAATGATATACTTTTATGGTATTAATGGTTGTTGAAAAGAACTTGAATTAAGTAGAGTTCTAAAAATTAAACTCGAAAACAATAATACTAATTTAATAACTGAGAAAAGTCAAGTAATATAATATAGGTAGCGTTTTTTTACATTAACTCCACACAGGAGGCCCTGAGGAAAATAATTTCCCTCAGGGTCTATCTCAACTGAGATGCTGTGTGGAGGGTCTTTTCGGGGAGAGGAAGGAATGAACATTGGTCTTGAAGAGATCCGTGTTGTAGGAAGGAAGCGCAGTGTATTTTTATGACAGTTTGTGAATTTTTTTTACAGGTTATTACGGAAATATTAATTAATCAGATTTTGCTTTAATTTTAAAACATTGTAATCAATGAAATCGGGAGTTAAAAACGGTTGCATTGTTCTTGAATATAAATAAAAAAGCTACGCAAATTTTACAATATTTCAGTTCACAATTAAGAGGGAATAAACAGACAAAAACGGAAATATGTCATTTTTAAATCAAATTTCAGACGTATTGACTCTTTTACACAAAAAATTATAAATTGATTTCGAAAGTCTGTTTTTTTCTCTAGTAAAGCTTTTTTTTAATTTTCAGCAAATATGTTTATTTTCAGTACAATAAGGCTTTGCCATAGGTCGTTGGCAGATTTGTTATATGAACTGGCATATGAAATATTAAATGTTATGAAATGTTAAATTTTCAAACAAAATTTTGTATTATACAACATACATTTCAAATTATATAATCAAGCAGTAAAATAAATCAATACATTATTTGGGAAAAGCAACTTTTCAGAATTTTAATTTTAGTTCAAACAATATCATAAAAAAAAATTCACACCTTGTTTTGTAACGAAAATACTTCAGTTTGTCTATTTATTTACGGTCTTACAAACTAAAATATTTAGAAAAAAAATTATTTTGCTTAAACATTATTGAAAAATTATAAATACTTATGATCGAAAAATAATTACAAAAAGTACATAATTTTATCATTACGAGTTTGAGCATTTTTGAATGAAGTATTTATCAAAGCAAATTTTGAATGAAATAAAATCCATATTGAGTTATTGTGTTAAAATGCTGGTATGAAGAATAGTTAATCTTTATCATCGGAACCGTCCTGTACAGTTGCAAGGATACGATCGCAAGATCATCTTTCGACGAAATTTAAATTTTCGGTCTCTTGTTAATGGCTCTTAACGGGATTACAACGCTTAAGAAAACGGATTTTTTATAATTATCGGAATTAATAATTTTAGAACCGGTGATGTTATGCTGCAGTTATTGTTATTGCAGTAAAATAACGACTACCTATTCCGATTCCTGCGCTTCAGTAAATTTTCCAACACTGAGTCTGTTAACGATCTCACCTACACTTGTTTGATTCTACCTGCATTCATCATGATAGTTTATTCTCCCGTTCAAAAATAGCGAGAATTCCTAAAAATATTACCGAAAACTTCATTTATCATTGCAACTTTTCCCAGCGGGTTTTCCCAGATCTAGTGCAAAGAAATGATTCACGCGGGACTCAGATATTAAAAGAGGTGTCATTATCTTAATGGCGTTTTCATATTTTAAAAAGTGCACCGGCGGACGTAAAGAGGCCATCCGATAAATCACACCACAAAAATGGCTAGGCTTTTTTCTTCCAAACTTCTTTGTGCGGCTCGGTGAATACTGAATAGTCGGGGAAGTTCGTGGAGAGGGGAAGGGGCAGAATGAAGAGGAAAGGAGTTTATGAAGGGAAACGATGTAGATAGGAGTTGACGATACTGGGTGGCGCAACACTCGTGGTAATTTACAGGTTGTGAAAAGTTTCAGTAGGTGGAAATAGGGTGAGTCAAATTTATCGGACACTTTTTATTTATTTTCTCCTATTTTTTAAAAAGGTTTTTAACTTCGTTTATGCAAAGGCAGACATAGAGGTTATAAGTAAACAAAGCTCTTTCATAATTTCTTTATTTTTAATATTAATATTTCTAGGTGGGGGCATCATCTGTCCCCACTGACCGTTCAGGGAAATTATCGCTGGTGTCACAATTATACAAAAAAAAAACATTGGGCAAAACAATTAAAAATAACTTTTTTTTTAGTTATTTGTTTTTGGGGTGTTATGCCGTATTGCGCTTCCTCCTTCTTTAGCTAACGTTTCGGACAGCGTTGCAGTGTCCATCATCAGGGCAGATGTGTAATTGTTAGTGGTGACACTAACGCTGTCCGAAACATTGGCTAAAGAAGGAGGTAGCGCAACACGGCATAACACGGCAACACGGCATAACACCCCAAAAACAAGTAACGAAAATACTTTTGACCGTGAAAATCTAAAAACGAATAATAATTTTAATTTCATAATTTTTTACAATTAATTCTTCATAGATTTTAAATTAAAATAACTTTACTCGGGAGCACACACTGAAAAGTTCTAAAGTCATGATCCTTATAATCTCCGAATGGAACAAACCTCCTCACTGATATATTTCTTGTGCAAACATACTCCCTGCTGTCTGCTCTAACTTCACTCACGTTCGGCACGTATGTTCTGTTTGCAAAAACCTTGGGAAAATATTAAACATGATATAAAGTCATGTCTCACAAAATCTTTCATGAAATGTAGCCATTTTGAAGGTGGTATATGTACCCATTTTTTTAGATTGCCTGTGTCTCATAATCTATTCCATTATTTCAAGTCTTCAAATAACCTTTCTCGAGAGCGTCATGTTTTTCTGTGAAGTCTCCGACTTCCTCGTTGGTCCACCAATGCGTCGATCTAGCTATTTATATTCATACAAAATGTCTGAAACTTTCACAGTTCGCGGAATTGTAAATGACTATAAAGTATGTAAATGAAAGAAAAATAATTATTTTTGATATTTTCTCTGTATCGGTTTGTATATATTAATATAAATTTTATCCAATTTGTACAACGCCCGTAAGGGTATTATTTTTATAATACCCTTACGGGCCCGTATTTTTCACAAAAAAAGGCTCTGTGCAAAATGTCAAAATTTGTCTTGTGCTTATTAGGTAGGTATTTAATATATATTCGCACGGTATTACAGGCGTCCCTAGGAATTAATTCTTACTGCCGTTTTTTCCAATGAATATTTAGATTTTTCGCATTTATGTAGGTATAATCCGGTACAAAAGGTTTTCGAAGATTATCTTATCATGTTTTCAAGATACCTAACTAAATAACCAAAAAGCCGTTTCCCCGCAGGGGTGAGCAGATAGAACGGACCGCCAGACGCCTAGGTCTGGCACACACTCTGCCTCTAGGTGGCACACACCGTTGTGATTTGAAACTCGAGGAAGCGTGCGACACTAAAAAGATATAAACACATACATCAATAGGATTTAGCCTACGATAGAATGAGATAGCAATAAAATATTTATTTTAATCATTGGTAGGTACTAGGTTCCAATATAAAAAGATAAATCCACGGTCCCACGCAAGTCCCCTTTAGTGTATTGGTATAAAGCCCCTGACGAATCTTTGCCTAATTCACATTAATACAACGTCTCGTACATATTTTTCTGTTATTCTGACTCTTGATATGGCCATATTTAAGTATGTGATTCACTTGATCGTGTCTTCCCTGGGCGTCCCCGATTTCTTCTAAGATACCTACTTATATTGGTATTAAAAACTTACTCATTTTATGGTCTTAGACCTAGTTGTTTCGCAAAAATTCACGTGTGACAAAGTCATCAAATGGCCGCTCAGTGCCATTTTGTTTTTTTAACAATTGAAAGATTTCCACTTGATGCCAATTCTAAGTCCGTTACAGCTTTTTAAACCATATGTGATAAGCGTAAGAGGACAACTATCATGTTGTTAAGATTGTCAGCTTATTACAATTTGATAAAAAGCTGAAATGCCCCTAGAATCAGCGTTTAACGGAGACCTTTTAAAAGAAAAAAAAAACAAAATGGCGCTGGGTGGCCATTTACCGACGATGTTATATATGAATTTTGCGAAATAACTGGGCCTAAGACACAATATTTTTTTATTTGACTAACACTTTACCCCAAGTTTGTGGGTGTGCCTAAAAAATGAGCCAAGGTAACTGCTGCAAGAAGAAATTTCGATAATAATTATATCAGAGCATTTTTACGGTTCATTGTCTTTGAGTAGAAACCAGGACATCTCTCAGATGTTTTTTTTTCAATTATTTTCAAAGCAGGAACGGATGCGAATCAAGTATTCCGTTCAAATCCGAGCCTGGACTGGTCGAACCGGTTTCGGCTCTGTAATGAATGAGCCGCTTCATTGAACTATCTTCAATACAAGTTATATTATATAAACTGGATAAACTCGAGCATATTTGCTACTGTTTTAATCCCAGGCTGCGCTGAATTCATAAACCTGCCAACAAAATGACAACATCCCGGCCAAAGGGACGTTAAAACAACGATTAATATTGACACGGATGCATAATTAACATTCGTAGAAATTGATGTCATGAGAGTCGGTAGTTAAATTAGTTGTTTAATGATTTTGCTATAATTGTCGTCCAGTGTGGAATAATACTGATCATTACATAGGTACCCACATTACCTAGGGCAGTGTTCCGCAAAGTGTGTGCCGCGGCACACTGGTGTACCGTGGTCCTTAGTTGGTATGCCTCGTCGCAGTGTTACATTGCGACGCTGAGCCCACTTAGTCAACCCGGCAGTCCCACGTTTTTAGAGACAGATTCAGATTTTGCTTCTTTGTTTAAAAAAGAAGAATGAATAGCAAAACTTGCATATCTGGCGGACATATTTGTTTTTTTAAATGAGCTCAACAAAAAAGGCAAGGAAGGGATTCTAGTATTTTAATGTCATCGGACAAGATTGAAAGTTTTCGTGCTAAGTTGGTGTTATGGATCAGCCACGCTACCAATGGTAGTAATAAAATGTTCCCAAATATCTTGGTTGCTGACTATAAAAATAAGTACAGGCTTTGATAGTAAAATACTTGGAGCTATTAGCAGGAATAAAAACTCACATTTTCCTATGTGTGACCTAAGCCTATGGACTGGGTACGAAATCCATTATCATATAGCATTTCGCTTGGATACTTACCAATAAATGAGCAGGAAGAAGTCATGAAGCTGAAAACTGATCGGACATTAAACCCAAAATTTTCCTAAACAGAGCTAGCACAATTTTTGGCTGCATATAAAAAAATGAGTACCTACCTATCCATTGCTTTCAAAGCACGCTATTGCAATTTTCTTACCATTTGCCAGGACTTACTTACGAGTATGCGAATTGGGATTTTCAACTATCACTAGGAATAAATAAATAAAAAAGAAAACGCCTGAGAACGATCGACGAAGAGACGAGAGCAACATTATCAATGATTGCTCTAAATTTTGATCCTGTGCTCAGTTAAGCAAGCACACATTTCTCATTAAACAACTTTTCATATTAAATTGTTTTCAATAATAAATATTTAATACACAGTGATTTTTTTCTTTGGTGTACCTCTAAAATTTCTGAATTGGTAGGTGTACCTTGAACGCAAAAAGTTTGCGAAACACTGACCTAGGGGACTGTGACATTGAATACTTACATTTTTTTAATATTATATTTTGAGGAGGAAGGATGATAAATATTTAAAAGCAAGAACTTTTCACATATAATATTATTCATACGAAGCTACGAAGTGGTTTGTGACTCGATGAAGTTTACAATCAAAATTCTAGTGATATTATTAAAATTCACAAATTGGGATCACTGTTAATAAATTTAACAACCCGTAACATATTACATGTATGCCATTCTATTAACATAATTCTAATTCAAAATTACTCTAACCCGACGGAAAAATCCGATAACTATAAAATCAACATCTTTTACATTTTAGATGTGAAAAAAGAATATGTTTTTATCAGTATCTCGGCATTTGAAAATTCAAATTTGTATTACATGAGTGAGTAGCGGTTTTACACTTAATCTATATCTATACTATATTATAAATGAGAAACTGCGTGTGTTTGTTTGTTACGCTTTTACGCATAAATCAATATTTAAAAATTCATTCACCAATAGAATGCTATATTATGTGCGAGTAATTTAAGCTGTACATAATGGTATTCTCTGGTGTTATGAAATTATAAATATTAATATATTTAATTTATTATAAGTTTTCTGTCGCTACCAAAGGGAGTTATTGCTTACGTCAGAAAACAGATTGTTGCCGTGTAAATTAATATATTTGCGGGAAATCGTAGTTAATATCTATCTATCTTAATAAAGAAAAATGAATCTCCGAAATGTTTATACGCGCATAACTTCCGAACGATTGCACCAAACTGGATAATTCTTTTTTTTACTACTGGTGAGCTCTGGCATTATGATATTTAATTGGCACGCGAGCTTTTTGGAAACTGAATGTACCGGGAATGAACGTACGGAAAGCGGGAGGGGGGAATGGGGGAGGGAGGGGGGATAATTGATTAGTTCAAGCACTACAGTAATTTCCCCCTAATCGAGCGAAGCCGCGGGTAAAAGCTAGTAATGTATAAATGAGTTATAGCCAGCGATACGCCTTTGCTTTTTCATACAAATTTACAGTTGTATCCCAATATTGATGAAATTTTGCACACTTAACCTTCAAAACAAGAAGGTCACCATCTAAATGAGATTTCGAAAACCATCTTTTTTTTTTTTTTTACAGTTAATACCGCACAAGAGTCCCAACTGCTCCCGTCTGGAGCCAGTGAGACTATGGCATCCCCAATTGGGGTATGTTGTGAGGCTGAAGGTAGTGGGGAGGGGAAGGAGATAGGGAAGAGGAAGGTGGGGAAGTACCTGGCTATTCAGATCTGGTCACTAAACACGGCTAAAGCCATTTCAAGCAACGTTTCAATTCTGAATGGTAGTCTTACACCAGGGCGATACTGATAGTATCTTCCAATCTACATCATATTTTACCACCTCTAAAAGCAGAATTTTTATACTTCTTCAAGAGATTGTGGATGTGTTCGCTTGACGTTCACGATAAAAGGAAAACATCTGTCTATATCTGATTTTGAAAAAAGCCATGATAAAGCCCAGGCTAATCCCGGAAAGTCCCCAGAATTATTTTAGCATTAGGTCATTATTTCTGCATTATTATTTAAACTCTTTTACCACAATTCCATTTCTCTGCACGAGTAGACAAACATCATAGAATGCCTTCCACCTTCACTCCTTTCCCCGTTTATTCACTCTTTCATCCACAATATATTGTATTACCTGCCCGCCAGCAAATTGAACTTATTTCCTTTCCGTGTGGTAATAAAGGTTTTCGTTTGACGAGTTCAGTACCGGTGACTTAATTACGAAGCCAGTAATTAATAAAACCGGCTGAGTAAATAAAATGTATTAATTAGTATAGTCCACAGACCG
Organism: Glyphotaelius pellucidus; assembly: GCA_936435175.1. Classification (NCBI taxonomy): domain Eukaryota; kingdom Metazoa; phylum Arthropoda; class Insecta; order Trichoptera; family Limnephilidae; genus Glyphotaelius; species Glyphotaelius pellucidus. The sequence continues at coordinate 8,627,673 of OW386551.1, read as the reverse complement.
AATGAAGAATAAACTTGAGCTGAAATAAACTTTGAGACTCATGAGAAATAAACCGGTGTCAAACTGGTAACGGAGTGGTAAGAAGGAGTAAGGAGGTGTCGGAAAATACGGGCGTCAGAATTATTTACACTCTCGATGCAGATGCACCAAGGCCGCTATACACGATCAGTTTTACTTTCAATCTCGTCTATTTTAAAATATTAGAATATTTTTTGTTTGTGAATTGAAGGAAAAACAGTCGTTTTCCACAACGACAATATCGATCGTCCGGTTGATTAGTCATCTATAGATGCTAAGTTTTGAGATAATATCCACTGGGGCGACAGCGCAATTTAAAACTTTTTTCTCCGATTGCTCGACGTTTTTTGGTGATCATTTTGAATATTTTCCGCTCCAGTTAAAAAAAATCATACAAACTGATTATATATCTATATAGCCAATGAATTCACATATCTTTTGTCGAATATTATATATTCGTAGGATCTATAAAAAAAATTATTAAATCGTAAACTTCTACAATTACTTACAAATAAGGGAAAAATTGCCAAAATTGGCAGCAAAGCAATCCGACGTATTTTAAATGGTGCCATATTGCGGCAAAAAGCGCTCCAGTGGATAAGGGAAGTAATAATCGAATGCTCACCAAAAATCAAATATTATTTGCACGTGTCTGTGTTTTACTTATTAAATATGCTTAAAATAACCCCAGGAGGCATAACCGTCCGGTACATTAGTATGACATTTTAATATTTTGTTTAATTTCGCATAATTTAACATTGATTTTTTCTGCATTTTAATTGGTTTGATGATGTTTATGAATAATCTGAGTATTGTACCAAATAGAGGGTACACTTTTACATCATACTCAACTGAAATTCCGATTTTTCGGAGATGTCGGACTAATCAACTAGACAATCGACATGCAGAACTACAGGTCAGTCAGCCGATGGTAAAATTGCATAATTTGAATTAATACTGCACCACGATCTTTAAATTTGACCACATGCATCTTTTCCTTTGTTGCCAGAACTGAAAGGTTGGCACGACGACGACTCGCTGAAGAAATTTTCAACGATTCAGGAAAGAACGAATGTTGTCAACGGCGATTTTGAAGAGCTTTACCGGAGCTTTTCCTAATGGATTGCAAAAATTGAAGAGTCGCTGGATCAAAAGCTTAGCTCTCAAAGAAGACAAAGTTTTCCGAAAAAGTAAAGCATAATATTAACCAAACTTTTCAAGCCGCACTCGAATGTGTTATTTGAAAACCATTCGAATTTATTCACTGTTTTTTTATATTATAGTACATATTACTTTTTTCTAAAATAAATATAAATTCTACATTGCCCAGCAATACTTCATTACTCTATTTTGGCGTTCTATAATATGTTGGTAGGTATTGTTGAGAGTTGTGTTATCCTTCATTAAATTATCCTTATTTAAAATCATTTAGTACTTATCATTTCACATTTCATCGTTTGTTTCTAATTTCCGTAAGTAGCCTCTTTTATCCTCAACTTTAACGTCTATGTCACCTTTTTCAAAAAATTTCTATCATTTTTATCTATATTCTCATTTATCTGTGGTCATTCTGTGACCTTCTCTCTCTTTTTTTTTAAATCTCATTTTTATTTCTCGCATCTCATTCTCTAAATAAAAGCCCTAGTGCTCAGATTAGAATCATTTTTTTGTAAAATTACTATTGATCTCAAAAAAATTAAGTTTTACAACTATAACCAGTACAAAACTCAAGAGTTTTTATTAAGAAAAGGATACCTCTCAAACCACATAACCTCTCTCTGTACGAATCCCTTAGCGTGGAAACGAAGAAAGTTAAAAAAAGCTGCTCACGTTACACCTGACGGCAGACTGTCTAGAGATCATACCTTTGGACCGTCCAGGTATATGCTAATGATTTTATCACGCGATAAAATCCTAACTTTAAACTAGGCAAAATTTCATCGTGTTTCCTATGGAAATTTATGTGATTTGTAGATACCCACTCTGTAGCTGGTCCACAATGAATTGAAGAGTCCTTGATTAGTCATAACATGACTTTGAACTCCACTCCCCATTTAGAATGATTGATTCATCAAACATTTTATTGGCTTGACAATAAAAATGCCACTTTTTTATTGATTAACCTTTGTAGAGTTTGTTCTTTTCATCGATGAATGTTCAACGGTTATATTATTAATATTGGTAATGTAAAAAGACTTTAAGTAATTACTCAGCAACCTTATCATTAATTGTTTTTTTGTATCTGCAATCACAATCAAAGAGTTAAAATATCACCTTTCATTTTGTTTTGAAGAGTTTTACTTTTATGTACGCTTGTTACGTAAATTTCAATTTTTAGTTTTAAGTTTGCTAGTGTTTCGAAGCCGGTAGCTTATAGTTTTTAAAAAGAATACAGGAACAAATATTCTTCACTTTAACCACAAAGGAAAACGCTTCGATAACTTAGAAGCCTTGGATACAAAAAAAAATCCTTAAAAATAATGAGTCCATTATCAATAAACAAAAAATATTATTTATAATCCAATCTTGGATATGTTCCCATTCAATGTCCGTTCTTTTTCCCCCACCCACTCTTCATCAATCCCCAGCAACGCCCCTACTTCTACCAAAACACTTTGTAATAATACATTGTACCCCCCCACTGTTTTGTAATTGTCAAGTCATTGTATGTTTGCCCTGAGGAAGGAACGGTCGTTCCGAAACCGGTCGGCATTAATAAAATATATATTGTTTCACATAATGGATAACCACAAAGTTATAGTTACATTCAAATGTATGAAAACCTTCTTTTCGCTCTCCTGAACAATTTAAATTTTTTCTTCTTCAATATTCACAAATTCACTTTGTGGCATCATTTTAATTAAACTAACTAACTAACCATCACGCCTTTCCCTCGCAGCAGTAGGAAGAGATGACGGAACGCCAAACACCCTTTGCCTCATTCACATTCAAACATTGTCTCATACTCTTCTATTATTCTGACTCTTGACGTGGCCCGACACAAGTATCCGATTCACTTGATCCTGCCACGGATTCCACGGGCGTCCCCGACTTTTAATTAAATGAAAATAATACTTTATATACATTACTTGTTTAAATAAATGGTGTTTACAAAATGATTTCTTTTCATTTCATCAATATTTGTCTTTCATAGCATTTCAAATTTCCTTTACCGATAAACATGTATGCATTTTTTACTTGAATGATGATTTTCGCAATTCAGGAATTAACATCTTTGTGAAAAATGTTAGGCTTTATTTATGTATTTTCTAAATACACGTTGTATTCTCTTTTGCTCTATTAATATATTTTTATTATAATAATGGATATATTCCAGATTATGTTCCTGAAATAGATGCCCTGAGAACCTTTATACGGAAGATGTGTTTTTCGATGTGAATTTTCTAAAATCTTTGTATTTTAAGTTGCCCATGCTTTATAATATATTCTGTTAAAAGACGAAATCTTTTCCACGAAATTCGTAAAATATACGGCTATTTATGGGAAGGAATTATGAGATATCGATAATCTAGTTCACGTTTACCCGAAGTGAAATGCTTGTCGAAGTATGTGCAAAGTTTATTTTATGGTGCGAAGATCCTACATAATATATTAGGGTATATTTTTCTGTTATAAATGATGAGGGGCACGTTAGAGCAGGCGCAGTGTATAGTTTGGCTATCAGATCAAACAGAGTAACTAAAAAAGTTATAGCAACGAGAAACAACAAATGTTTTATTTCTATATGGTGACGTAATAAGAGGAATATTTTAAAAGTCAAATAAGAACACCAATAATATTATAAAGCAAAAAATCTATTTTTATAACACAGGCAAATCTCTTTAACGGTTATGGCATTAAGGAAACTGTAATTTTGTTAGCATAATTGTCAATGCAACTATTGCCAAATCATAATGATAATGGACCTGTCAGTGGCTGAGTTGGCATAGCATTTGGGTCCCGTCCTGGCGTCGTGTATTCAATTCCTGGGCTTGCTAAGTCCTCCTCATGACAAAAGCAACATTTTCAACTTACTGGTGGTGATTTTTTAAGCATAATTGTCAATGCAACCATTGGGTATGTTTTTAGGTTTTCACGGCCAAAAGTATTTTTGTTATTTATTTTGGGATGTTATGCCGTGTTTCGCTACCTCCTTCTTTAGCCAACGTTTCGGACAGCGTTACAGTGTCCGAAACGTTGGTAAGATAAGGTAAACGTTGGAAAGGAGGTAGCGAAGCACAGCATAACACCCCAAAAATAAATAACAAAAATGCAACCATTGTCAAATCACAATGATTATGACTGGTCAGTGGCTGCGTTAGCATCGCGTTTGTGTCCCACCCAGGCGTCGTGTGTTAAATTCCTCGGCTTGCTAAGTCCTCCACCATTAATCAAGCAACATTTTCCGCTTACTGTGGTGGTATTAGGAGATTTTAAAATATTATTAGCTTATTCGTAACCTATGTTTGTCTTTCTTTAAAAAAAAAATTATAATTCCATCATGAGATATGATGCATTAAAATTTCCTAACTTAGACTTAACTTGGTTTTGAAGAGACCCGTGTTGTAGGAAGGAGGAAATACAGCGGCCGTTTGTTCAATGTTGGTTGATTTAAGATCACAGTTTGTTCATTGTTTTCAATAAGGAAAAACAGTATCAGAAATAGTAATAGACACTTATTTCTCTATTTATTCATGTCATTCTGTGAGCACAGCTTTAATTTAGAAATCCATTTCAAAAATTTATGTCTAACAACTTCATATTACTTACATTTTTAAATAAAAAATGAACACCGATACATCAACTAGAGTTTCTGAGTTTTTAAAGAGAGTAAAACAAGAAATGAGGAAAAAAACGAATCAAAAATACCAAAAAGCTCCGTAGGCAAAAAGCAATTCACAAATTGAAAAAACCGTAAAGAATCACACCTCAATCCATGAATACGGATATAAATATTTCATCAGTGGCTGAGAGCTGGTTCTAGGTAGGGAGAGGAGAAAGAGGAAGATCGATGTGGTGTCTCGTCGATAGACAGATGTGAGGGTGCTTCGGGCGGTAGTTAGGGTAACTTGTGGGCACATACTTACTACTAGCATAGGGGTGTAAACGTCTGGTTTTGAGAGCACTAATATAACTTTTTAATAGACTTTAATAAATTGACGAGTTAGAAGTTCATATTGAGCGTTCGTATATAATTTAAGAATTTCATAAATCAATTTAAGAGCTTTTAAAAAAGGAAACTTTTAATTGAAGTGACTTAGAACTTAATATCAAGCGCGCAATATATTCACTTGGCTTACGAATTTTTATCAATCAATTTGAAGAGCATTTGAGAATTGGTTTTAAACGATTTAATTCATTTATTCTTTCGGCTGATTTCGATTTACTCTTGACAAAACTGATGTTATCCAAACCATATAAATATTTTTACCTTCAAAACCCCGGGCCATCCCCTTCTATTTTTTTCACTTCACCACTTAGTGTTCACATAAAGAAATCTGTATTTTGAAGTGGTCGATAGCTTTGTGAGTAAGACGTTGGTTACCTATCGGGTTCAATATTCAGTTTTTAATTCGATATTGTTATTAGTGATAATGTATTATTATTAAAAAAATATTTTAACTGTAATAACGTCTAAATAAAGCCGTTCCACGATCTAAATAACGTCGTCAGTTTAATTTATGTTCCCGAAGGTAAAAATCACGTGCGACCTAAAGGGGGTTTACTTGGGTATTCCAACGATCATATATCTTGATATTCCTTTTGCTTTTTCCAATAAAACTCAAATTTAAGTAACTACCTACTGTTTTAACTCTAGCAGTCAATTATTATGTGATGTAAAATGGTAAAGGATAATAATGGTGATGCTACATTTGACAATTCGCCTTTGTCATTCACCCATGTAGCATCACACTTATTAGAATGCAATCACTCGTTCGATAAAGCCAGAGATATTAAAGTTCTCCACACTTCTAATAAAGGCCATAAACTAGAATCTTTAGAAATTTCCCGCTTAACTAAAAAAATAGACCATAAATTTGTAATGAATAAGCAATTAGAATCATTCGCTAAGTCTCCACTTTTGTATCCATGTAATTTTCATAATAATTTCTAAATTAAAATATGTGTTTAGTTTATATAATGACCATTTTTACTCCAATGTAAATATCCCTTCAAAATCCCTTCAAAAAGCAATTAAAAATCCCATGCATCATAAAATATAATAACGATTTGACAATAAAATTAGGTCATTAATAATTCATATTACTTGTAAGGTTTTCCCTGAACATTGTTGAAGTGAGCTACAAACCCAAGGCAATTAGCCCACTGGAATCACCAAAATATTTAGAAATTCGACAGTCTAAAACGACTTAGTAAGAAATGTAATTAATATAATTTATTAAAATCCTTTAGATCACCCCGCTTTTCCTCCCTCACCATTACAATATATTTTAGTTAACAATTTATTTATCACATATGCGTAAAATAATATTTTTTGCTGTGTCTGTCTTACAAGGGATATTCAATGTCAATATAGGAAATCCTTTCCTTTCAAGATCACAAATTATAATAAATAAATAAATATCTCAAAAGTTGTCGATCACTGCATAAGTTCCACCAGGAGTATATAACTCCGGAGGAGGGGTAGATAAGGGAACAGAAGAAGATTGCCATGTCCCAGTAAACGAGTGTGAGTCAACTTTCAGCTCATTTCGAGATTAGGTACCCACCTAACTACTGTCATAAAATCTCGCGTCATTAAATACGCAGACGATCCGATAACTTTATAGAAAGGGAGGCCGGGTGATTTATATTCCCGTCTTCGAAAAAAATCCTTTTGTTATTTCCGCGCACTTTTCAACATTTTTGTTGAATTTGAACGTCATAAATCAAATAACTTCCTAATTTATTTTTTAGACGTTGTGTATACGAATCATCGATTAACGAATCAGTGAGCCCTGATACCCCTGTGTTTAACTGAAGGAACTACTCTACTTCCCACGCAGAGGGAGATTGTAATTCTGTACACCGAAAAATCTATTACAAACTTGCAAATGAAGTATTTCGCCTCCCACCACATTAACAAAGCTTACGATCCAAATTTATAAAATTAATTAACTAGATACCTAATCAGTTAGTTCTGTGTTTTTTTTTTGTTGTAAGGCACTTTTAAAAAAATGTTAAAATTTGCTCAAGTACCACGCAGCATTCACACGCATGTTTTCCTGCAACGGACACATATGTCTGTCTGTCCGTCACGAACATATTCATGCGGGAATGTACGTAACAGATCGGTTTTCCAAGCTCCTCATTCGCAGTCCGTTGTCCTGCAGGGTGGTTGTGTTTAAAAATGTTTTTCCTTAGATTTCAGATCAAAATTTCCCAAGATTTCAGAATTAGTTTTAATGAGGCACTCGAGTATTGAATTTCATCTGAATATTTATTTATATACCAGTGGGAGATAGTTTAAAGTTCTAGAGAATTTAAAAATTTCCAGAAGTTTCCTCAGAATATTTAGAAATTTCCCAAGATTAGGTAGAATTTTGAATACAAAACTATTATGTGCTTTTTCTTTTTCTTTAGATGTAGGGAAAATTCCTTAGTTATACCATTCAGCATCACTCCATGAGATGCTCGCCGCTCAAATGTCCGAATGCGTGTGTGTTGCCGTCGTGAATCAAATCCGTGTGTGAATTCTGCAACGAAAGGAGAGATCCGCCGAACAGATCCGTGTGTGAATTCTGTCGTGAAGGAATTTTTTTATTTATTTTTTCTCTCTTAGGATACACAAAATGGATCACCAGGAATAAAGACTACTGCCCAATGGAGCGACCATTATTTTTCTTGTTATTTTCTCTTGATAACCTTAATTGACTTTAAACACATTTCTGACCTGTAGTATTGTAAGCACTTGCATACACTTGTAAGTGTAGCTTCGCTCATACACATTTAAAAAAACAGAGTACTTGCGGGAGCCTTATAAGTTACCAATACCAGAGAGGGAAAGGGTGGGGACTTCCAATTTTTTTTTTTTTATTGAGTTAGTTTATACTACATGAATATAAACTAATAAGCACAATGTAACATTTCATTTGATAAATTTAAATATTTTCACAGAAAGCATATAACATTTATTTTTAAATACATTCATTATTTCTTCATACTTTCAGGCATTTCATCATACATCTTTAGTCCTCTATACTTTAGGTAGTTCTGTGATTTTGATTTTTTCATATGTAATCTAATTCTATTTATATTTCTTCTTTCGTAATTACGTACATCTCTATTAAAAACAATTTCATCCTTAAAGTATTTTGGCATTTGGTTTTTCATAAATTTTTGCACAAAATTAACACATTAAACAGCAGTCTCTTTTTATTGGAATCCAATTTAGCTCCTCTCTCATTTGATTAAGCCTTGCGTATTTGCCCTTCCCCAGTATACATCTCATAGCTATGTGCTGTATAACTTCTAGCTTATTCAAATTTCCTTCATTGGTCAAATATAACATCGTAGAGTGGCAATCAAAATGTGGAGCAATTGTAGTTTTGTAAATGAGCTCTGTTGTGTTTCTATTTAATCTATTTCTTAGTCTTTTATTAATGTCCTAAAAGAAGAATAAAAATAGACTGATAACTGTATAAATAAGATTGGGGGATTTCCAGGTGCTTAGAATGTGGTAAGTTAAACATATATGGAGATCCGACAAGAATGTAAAAGTGATGTTAATGTGATGAAAAAGATTAAGAAAGGGATGCTTACGTGGTTCAGAAATACATTGCAAGGAATTCGATGAGAACACACCATGCATACATTATAATATTCACTTTGCGAAACATGTCACGAAAGGGTAAAATGTAAAGTTTGCCTGTAATTCTTTTAGAATGTACCCGGAGTTTATTTTTGAAGGTTAAGGATATTATTCCGTAAATAGCTTGCTTCCATCCTAATTATGTTTTAAATTTATGTCCTCCGTTTCCTTCAGATCGCATGTCTGGCAGAAAGGTCAAGCGGTCTTGATTAATCCAATTAAGACCATAAAATGAAACTTTTTTAGAAAATGACACAATTTTTTTTTAAATATGCGGCGTATTATATTTTTGCTTCCGTTGTTTTGTTATTGTCACTTTTATCTTGGCTGTGGCATTTTGTAAATTTGATTTTTTTAATTAATTGAAAATACCCTTAGCAGTTTGACATCGCCATCAAGAAGTGAAATAGCTGTCAATCTAAACAAGAATTTTTCCAGAATACATGAAACGCCTGATTAAATAAAATATTTAAAAATATATCTCTTTGATCTGAATAAATTTTCCACAGTTTTTTGAATAATTCTTTTGAATAATTATTGAACCATTGTTTTTTCCTTATAAATACATAAATTACTAACTCAGGATGTTCGGTGGCTGAGTTGGCATCGCATCTGGGTCCCATCTAAGCGTTATTCAATTCTTTCTTCAAAATAGGCAAATTTACTTTGTGGCGTCATCATTTAATAATGAAAAACAATTACTTTGTGTAACAACCACTATTTAATTAACAATATCAACATGTTTCGAAAACTATGTTTTCTTCGTCAGGATAATAAGTTAATAAAAAATAACAAAAGACAAACAAGTATAGACTAATTAGAACATAGACAAAATATTAGAAAGGAGAGGTGATTAATTACCTAAAATATATCATAAAAAACAATTACATAAAATAAAATATTAAAATTATTTTAGAATCTGTAAAAAATTACATTAACATAATAAATTTTTTTTTTATAAAAAACAAAACAAGAAGTCTAAATAACAAAATAAATTATTATAATTATAAGTATTAATACGAAAATAAATTTAAAAGATGGCTATTTTTAAAAAACGTTTGGTTATTTATAATATTTAATTTACTATTAACACTTTTTCTAATTTCTAAAATTTCTAAATTATCTAATTGTATACCCGTTGTGTTAGTGTGTAAAATTTTTAAACCTTTATTAATATCAAAAGAATGACCTGTTTCCAAAATATGGTATGCAAATTCTGAATAATAATTATTATTTAAACATCTTAGATGTTCCTTAACTCTAATGTTAAAATTTCTAGAAGTCTTCCCAATATAAAAAAAGTTACAATCATCAATCAAATCACCTCTCCTTTCTAATATTTTGTCTATGTTCTAATTAGTCTATACTTGTTTGTCTTTTGTTATTTTTTATTAACTTATTATCCTGACGAAGAAAACATAGTTTTCGAAACATGTTGATATTGTTAATTAAATAGTGGTTGTTACACAAAGTAATTGTTTTTCATTATTAAATGATGACGCCACAAAGTAAATTTGCCTATTTTGAAGAAAGAATTGAATAACGCTTAGATGGGACCCAGATGCGATGCCAACTCAGCCACCGAACATCCTGAGTTAGTAATTTATGTATTTATAAGGAAAAAACAATGGTTCAATAATTATTCAAAAGAATTATTCAAAAAACTGTGGAAAATTTATTCAGATCAAAGAGATATATTTTTAAATATTTTATTTAATCAGGCGTTTCATGTATTCTGGAAAAATTCTTGTTTAGATTGACAGCTATTTCACTTCTTGATGGCGATGTCAAACTGCTAAGGGTATTTTCAATTAATTAAAAAAATCAAATTTACAAAATGCCACAGCCAAGATAAAAGTGACAATAACAAAACAACGGAAGCAAAAATATAATACGCCGCATATTTAAAAAAAAATTGTGTCATTTTCTAAAAAAGTTTCATTTTATGGTCTTAATTGGATTAATCAAGACCGCTTGACCTTTCTGCCAGACATGCGATCTGAAGGAAACGGAGGACATAAATTTAAAACATAATTAGGATGGAAGCAAGCTATTTACGGAATAATATCCTTAACCTTCAAAAATAAACTCCGGGTACATTCTAAAAGAATTACAGGCAAACTTTACATTTTACCCTTTCGTGACATGTTTCGCAAAGTGAATATTATAATGTATGCATGGTGTGTTCTCATCGAATTCCTTGCAATGTATTTCTGAACCACGTAAGCATCCCTTTCTTAATCTTTTTCATCACATTAACATCACTTTTACATTCTTGTCGGATCTCCATATATGTTTAACTTAGCCTAGCATAGACATTTACCACGACACAAGCAACATTTCCGCAATCTGTTGTGTTAACCGGAGATTTTCAAATATTGTCAGGTTGTCGGTATCCTGGGAAGGTGTGTCTTCCTTTCTTCCTAAAAAAAATAAACATAACGCCGTTTCCCCGCACAATCGTTTTACCACACAATCCTGTCACGTCATACACTCCTTTCTTCATTCAAATTCATACAACGTCTCATAATTATTATTCTGACTCTTGACGTGACCCAACTCAAGTATTTAATTAAGTATTAGCTTTGTGTTAAGAAATATATTTTTTTATGATTGTATGTGTATGTGTTAGCCAATAAATTATGCGTTAAGAAAAATGAAGATAAATTGGGGGTTCTTAGTCGAAGTATGGTACAGTTAAAGGTGACCGAATTAGATATCGACACCTTAGCTCAATGGATAAGAGCACCGACCCGGAAAGTAGGGAGGTTCTGGGTTCGAGTCCCAGAGGTGTGAATATCTTTTTCTGATTTTTCTGTTTCCAGATTTTCGATTGAGTTTCGCTCATAATGTCTTCATTTAATTAAATATTACAGTTTGAGGTTTTTACTCATAAAAAGTTAAAAATAAAAAATAAAGATATTGATAACTTGTTGATAAATCGTCACTTCAGTTGATATTACCAATTCACCGACGCGCTGTCGACTCTGTGTCATTAATTCCTTCAAAAAACATTATTTCTTTCAACACTTCACTATCTGGATGAAAGAAGGAATAACTTTTTCAAACGTCTTTTTTTTAACACATTCCCCCTAGCACTAGTCCTAACTTTCGTTCTCACCTCCCTGACTTTTATTTTTATTTCATTTCTTACCTGCTTTTCTATCCACTCGTATATGCAGCGATGTGTAATGTCGGATGTGATATATGACGTGTAATGTGCGAAGTACATTTCTTCGCTGGTAAATTATTAAGCAACATCCCGGGTTACAGCTGGAAACCAACCAAACGACAGCGAGAAATGGACTATGAAATGTTTCCGCGTGCCGTGCAAGAAACCAGAAATAGGTGTGCCTTATATTTGCATTTATTCGGCTGATAAAGATGTATCCACAATAAGGAACTCCAGTCCAAATTTTTTTTTTTTTTAAATGAATAAATAATAATAATAATACCTTTTAACTTAAATAACTGTATATTTATTTTTATAGTTAGTTTTAATAGTTAAAATAAATGTCAAAGTTTTAATTTTTCAAGATCCCCCGAAAACCACCGAATCTAGTGTGACGTCATCATGACCAACCGAAGTATGAATTTTGTAGGCAACTGGAATCAGCTGATCGTCGCCGGCCATTTTGAATTTCAGCATTGGAGCGTTTTATGGACGCTCTGACGTCACGCCTCACAAATTCAATAATACCAACTTAACAGTGTGTTTTAATGTTTAACTAACTGTTTTAAAATGGACATTTTAATATTTTTTTTAAAACCCTACGTTAAATATTATTTAATACAACTTATATATTCAGAATCAGCGTTTATTGGTCTATATGAATATATTTTTTTACAGCCATAATATTTTTCACTGGAGTTCCTTATTATCTTCGTTTTTGAAATGAAAACTTCTTTGGTATCATTGTGATTTGAAACTCGATGAAACGAAGAATAGCGACACTAAAAAGAACAGACAAATTTAATGACAGACGAAATTCAAAACTGTCGAGTTAAAACTAACTTACTTACTTAGGACTTTTTTACGCTCGGTCAAATTCATGCCTGAATCAGTTGACTAATTACCAATTAGTGCCAATAAGTACATTCTGTGAACATTACGTTGTCGTCTTCTATCGTAATGCGGAAAAGCCTGAAGTTTCAACTAAGGAGCTTCGGAAACTGATGTCTGAAACCAATTTGCCAAGAAGTAATTCTTTCCAAGACTTGGAGATCTATAAAAAGTCGATTCGAGGAAATAATAAAGGCTTGTTAGTGAATCTTTAGTTTTTCTTAGATAATAGTGTTACTGCAATTATTTATTAATACAATCTTTTCAAACTGCAGTACTGACAGTCTTTAATAAATTTAATTCCATTTGCTTTATCGTTTTTACCGTTTTGTTTTCTAAAATTGTTTGGTTTGCGTTTTGTTAGAACAGAATTGTGATATGCATGGTAAGTGTATAGGTAGATGCGTTCAAGCAAGAAAGAATGCTTGCAGTAATCCACAAACGTGTGTGCAGTGTGCATGGTAGTTCAAGATCTCTTTGTTATTCAGCTCCCGCGACACAATATAATATACGTTGAAATAGTAGTACTCTCTCTTTGAATAAGATACGAATATCACATTGGCGCAGCCGATAGGGTTGAACTTATTCACCTTTTGTTTTTTCTCCCCATTCCAGCTTCCAATGCTAGGTATGTCATTGTCGCATGTGAATGAGGAGCTTGTAGCATGGGGAAATCAAAAACTTTAGGTTTTTGGGATCGATAGGCATAATTTCCATTGATTTTATATCGATGTACCTAGCACGTTTTCACCTTTGGCAGCAGAATCGATTTTGACAGGGAATAAATAAGAAATTATACGCTGGCAACACTGAAGGTACTTTCTATGAATGGACACTACGAAATGTCAGACGCCAAGCAATCGCGTGAATATATTAATAAATTGGCAAAGTTGAATTGAAAAACTAATCTAAATATGCATTGGCAGTCGGCATTTACTGTTTGAAATTAATCGGGAGTTAACCAGTTAATGAGGCCTTTATTCATATTCCAAAAAAAATTGTTATTTCATTTCTAAGAGCTTCGTTAGTTCAATACGTTCATTAAATAAGCCGGTAATTTGCGTAACGAACGACATTATTAAAAAATGTGTGTATATTGATAGTTAACTGAAACTTATGATATTATGAAGGCCACGCTAAAATTTATTAATATTCGGTCAGAATATACGTTAACAATCGTAGACTGTGCTGTCAAATATTGATAACTATAGATGACGAATTTGGTCAATATCGCATTGATATAGAGTTTTATCGATCGACCATGCAAGACGATTGCATGGATTCACATGTGATTGCAATGAAAATTCCACCAAAGTTGACATTTCCTTAACCTTAACGTTTATGATCCCGAATGCTATGATATTTAAAGATTCGTGATTTTACCAACAGATTTTTATACTTTAAATCTTTACGGTCAATGGTAAGATTTCTGATAAAGTCTCAAAAGGTAACTGAAACTCGTTTTTAGCAACAGTCGTTGCGTTTTTTAAAATACGCGATTTGGATGCAGCTGTAACTAAATATTGTCTCATCGAACATTATTAATGAAACTTTTGTTACTTTATTACGGCGATGACGGCACGCAACGCCAATGAATTTATTTAAATAAATGATTACGGTTGGTTAAGTTGTTTCCATAATTTAAAAGATCAGCTGGGTGTAAAATTAAACACATAATCATCGTCACGCCGCCACATTACAGGATGGGATTTGGCCTCCTCCTCAAAAAAATAATTGTTCCTCACCGGTTTCAGATCATAGATTCTTTCTTCTATTCCAAGCCTTCAAGCTTCAACCTTTTTTTAAAATAGTCAGACCATCTCTTAATAATAATAATAATAATAATATTTGGATGATTTGTATAGCGACGTTGTTTATAAGAAATCACCTCAAGGGTGCTGTAAAAATAAATACTTAATATCTTTCTTAAAACGACAATATACTCTTAAAATATATTCAGAATCTTAACGACGTAAGTAAAGAAGCCGTGTAAACAAATTGCGACTCGCGACCCGTGTACTAGGCGGACCTACTGTCGAATTCGCCCTATCAATGAAAATAAGAAAAATAATGTGGGAATCTTAACGACGCGAGTGAAGAAAGCGTGTAAACAAATTATATACGCCCGTGGCACGGAGTATTAGATGAACGTACGGTCGAATTCACCGTAGCGGGCTTGGAGATTCGACCTTTCCACCGCGTTCATTATAATTAATTCTGAAGAACGTGCTACAAATATTTAAGATGTTTCTAAATGAATACCTTCCGAAGTCATAAACTCATCGTCTAGAAAAATAAAATCTGGTGCTTACCGCCAACTTTATAGTTGAAAAACTGGTTGTAAAGTTTTAAAATAGTTGTACGAAATATATTCACGGTAAGGTATTGTTTTTATTAATTGTAAATGTTAAGAACTTACATCCCCAGGTATCGACTGGAGTAAAAAAGTTATTATAGTTACGAATTTGCCGGAAATTATTAAAATGTGAGTTTTGAGCAAACAAAAATTATTAGGGTTGTGTACCGTCTTAATAATAATAATATTTGAATGATTTGTATAGCAATGTTGTTTATAAGAAATCACCTCAAGGATGCAGTAAAAATATACATTTTATATGTTTCTTAAATGCTCATCTTAATACTAACTGTTTGACAAATTATGGCTAACAGATTGCATCCACCGGTTCGTCAATCACTAATACAAAACTATATTAGTGAACATTAGCATGCACACACATTATACATATTTTTTAACATTATGTTGTTACAGATAATATATATTAAGCTAATAATAAATAATGCACCGCAGTGAGAGGGATGGATTTATACGTCCGTCCCTCTTGGACACATTGACCCCCAGATTCCTACCTACCCCTTATTATTTTTTCTTCCCAGAACTTTCTCTCCTTGCTTTTCCTAAAAATACCCTCCACACAGCATCCCCAAAGATGACGCAAGGCTATGAGGACAAAAAATCCCTCCTGTGTAGAGTTATTGTAAAAAAAAATCAACCCCAGGTCCATACATCAACGTATGTTTTTAATGTTAGTTTTCCATAATAACAGATTTTTGATTTATCAATCGAATGGAAATTTTTAAAGCGGTGATGCTTGGATAAAATTAAATTAACAATTTATTGTTTTTGCGAAAACAAATTGCAGTAATGTATGTGTTTAGGTTTTCACGGCCAAAAGTATTTTTGTTATTTATTTTTGAGGTGTTATGCCGTGTTTCGCTACCTCCTTCTTTAGCCAATGTTTCGGACAGCGTTACA
Organism: Glyphotaelius pellucidus; assembly: GCA_936435175.1. Lineage (NCBI taxonomy): Eukaryota > Metazoa > Arthropoda > Insecta > Trichoptera > Limnephilidae > Glyphotaelius > Glyphotaelius pellucidus. The sequence continues at coordinate 8,611,506 of OW386551.1, read as the reverse complement.
GTATCCATCATCAGGGCAGATGGGCTCATCTGCCCTGATGATGGACACTGTAATGCTGTCTGAAACGTTGGCTAAAGAAGGAGGTAGCGAAACTCGGCATAACACCCCAAAAATAAATAACAAAAAAAAGTAGTAATATTTAATAAACTTATTAATAGTCAACATAAAGGAAGCTTAATATTTTATTGTATTGATTAAATTGTATGGAAATAAGTCCCCTTTGATATGAGATAAATTCTACATAATGAGATAAATTATAACACGGACGTTTAAACCCCCCTAAGTAGCTACCTAATTCTATTCCGCAGCGACTATTAATAATTTATGAATATTCATAACTATAATCCGGAAGGCTGGAACATACTCGGTACCACACAAATAAACAGAATACCCGAAAATTAGTTCTCTGATCATATTAATTGAGGAAAACGGGCAGTGTTTTTCTATACAAACGTATTCCAAAATTTGATCCCTGGATTTTGATACTGGTGCAAATGTACTATAAGGGATGCTGGAGTATATACCTAATATCAAATATAAAAGTCTATGGACTAGCCCACGAACAAGATGCAATTATCGACAAAAATAATCTGTAAAATTAGCTCTATACAACCTTTGTGCTTCACATTAAATATTACAGTTTCCTAATTAAATGAGTCAAATAGGTATTCTTAAAGATAATCGGATTTGGCTATTCAAAACAACAAATAACTGTCGAAAGGTGGTCAGGCAAACAAATAATGGCAAACAACTAATGGTACTAAGTACGCTCGCTTCGGATAAGCTATTCTGTGCACTGTGCCTATAAGCAATAAAGTCGTTTTCTATGCGTTGGATGCTCTTATGGAATACGTATTCGGCCTAACTTCAACCATGGCGGGCCTGACTAATGGCGCATGTGCGAATATCTAAAATATTACACTAGAGTCTGCTTCGTGGAAGCGGAATGAACGGAGCATCCACTGTTTTGCTGGTGTTGGTGCGTTTACGCTACGTGCGAGCATTGATAATGTATACATATTACGTATGTATTTCGACTTGCTCCGTGTGTCATGTTAGTGTTGGTCTCTGAGGTTTGGACGGTGGCGGTGTCGCTATTGCATTATCTAGTGCGGTTTATGGCTAGAAAAAAATAAATCATAGAATATTTAAATAAATCATCCAACATGGAATATTTTCTTTTAATACAGTTGGTAAAAAAAATCTCAAAAATCGTTCCAGTTTTGGAGGAGAAAAATAGGGAATAGAAAACCATGATTTTCACGATTTTATTTAGGTACGAGCTCGTATTATCGACCTGCGGTCTAGTTGCCCCTTTTGCTAAGCATTCGGGGGTGTAAAAGCGACATTCACAGCAATAGTTTTGTAAAATACCTATCATTCAAATGTCAGTGGTTGAGTGGGCATCGCCTTTGGGTTCAATCAGGGCGTCGCGTGGTCGAGTCCTGCATCACAACACAAGCAACATTTTCGGCTTTCTGTGGAAGTAGTAGGAGATTTTCAAACATTGTTGGGGTACTCGTAACCCGGGATTTTAAAAATTAAATAAAAATGTTTTACAGAAAGAATTTTTTTAAATATAGTGATGTTTGTACCGCAACTACACCAATCATTTAATTCACGTAAGTGAATTAAATGATTGTAAAAAAAGCTAAAAATATTTTTTCGAAGCGGAAAAATCTCTTGAAGAGTGCGCTCTGATATCATGAAATACGCAAATCTAATATTTCTGTTAAAATTAAGTCACCAAATAAATAAAGACCCTACACACAGCATCCCCAAAGATAACATTGACATCACCTTGGGAGAAATTGTTTTCCGGTGGACCTGCTAACTAATGCTAACTGTTTTCAGCTCGCTACGTCACTTTAATTATGAGCTAGAAGCATTGAAACATCAAAAAAATTTTGAAAAAAATGGTGTTTAATTTCTCAGCACAAACCCTCGTAGAAAAACAGGTAACTACAAACGTATTCAAAAAAAGGCCTTATTTAAAAAAAAAGCACAGTACTTTGAGTATTTTGAACGTGGCTTCGGTGAATACGCTCTTTTTGTAACGAATATCTTTCTAGCAATTTGTTTGCCTTTTATATTCCTACTAACTTTGAACAATCGTTATGTGTCTACATAAAATTGAAATACCACTTCGAATTTGATTAAAAAACGCTGTCAAAAAAGGTTTTTTTTACTTCAATCTTAGTTTGTGAATAAACGGATACTTCAGGAACATTCAAGCCCTTAGAATTTTACGCATAATAAGTAGATTATTTCTAAATCATCTCGAACCTCCACACTCCCATTATAATCTATTCCACGAACCACGTGTAAACGATATTATAAGGAATTATCCAGCGCATAAAAGTTACCAAGTGGATCTGTGAAATAATGCGAAAAGTTCGTGCTTTCAGCTCAGGCGGCCTGCGCTGAAATTTAATATCATTTCGAAGAAGTGAACATATTCACTGACATGGAAGTAATCATGCTACAAGAACAGGATATTCTCCAAACTGAAACTTTATTTGACGTGAAAGGAGTTTTTGTTTATCGTTGTACAAACATTCTCATTTTTATAAACACCTACAATGTCACATATGAACCGGCTATTTGAAATTATATCAATCTCTTAAGATCAATGTATTTTACCCAATTTTTTGTTAGACCCCTAATATTGGAAAAATTTTCCCATAAACTTATAAAAGCCCCGTTATCCATAATATAGTAACCCATTAATTGTATTACCCCATTAAAATAATACATTATGTATACTTCCGTCTCTTTCTCTTTTACTATGTATGATTTTAAGTTCATGCTTTCTCCATCGTTAATTTGATCTATGCTATGCTTTGTCTCTTTCTATCTATACATATAAAATTGAAAATATATTTGCTTCTGTCTATGTATATATGTATGTATGCTATGCGTTGCTAAACCATTCATCCGATTGCGATGAAACTTTGGGGATTTGATGTTCGCATGCCCACGATTCTTACTATATACAAAAGTAAGTTCTGACATCATGAAATTATACGTTGCTAACAGTTCATCCGATTGCGATGAAACTTTGGGGATTTGATGTGTGCCTGCCAGCGATGGTTTCTATATATACTGGTGAGCTCTGGCATTATGAAATTTGTATAAAAAAATTGCAGTAGGTGGCACGCGAGCTGTTTGATAACTGAATGTATGGAATGCGGGAGGGGGGAAGGGAACTCGGGAGAGGGGAGGGGAACTCGGGAGGGGGGTTGGCGGGACGGGGAAAGAGGGCGAGGGGAGTGGGGAGAGGGAAGACGGAGAAGGCGGAGTGGGAAAGCGAGAGGGGAAGGGAATGCGGGAGAGGAACGGGATGGGAGTCGAGATGGGAAAGGAGACTCAAGGAGACTCAAGGAGAAACAACTTATTTATTAAGTGACATAGCAAAAAAAGCCGGGAACTCGCTAGAATATTTATGTGAACTTACACAACGCATTTTTTTAATAGTTTAATTTTTTATCCTGATGATGCATGTGTTAAGCGAAACCGGTCGGTGTTAATAAATTAAATAAAATTTCATGGTTATAAAAAAAAGTTATTGTCTTATTTCACAAATTATATTCTTTGGCGACCGGACAAGTCAACAATGTGCAACTTCTTCATTCCTTTGAAAAGTTATAAAAAGTGATGAATAAATCTTTGTTAAATAGGTAACGTTAGGTTAAGTTAGTTAGGAATTTCAAAAGGATGTTGAAATGCCACTTTGATGAATTGTCATGGAACCCTTCAGAACAGGTTACGCCTAGTTAGGTAATTACTTTTGTGTTTCATGATAACTCATCAAAGTGGAATTTCAGCACCCCTTTGAAAAGTCATTAAAAGTGACAAAAAAATAACCGATTTAAAAAATAAATTACATGTCATCAATTACTATGTCATCTTGAAGACGCTGTGTGGAGGGTCTTTCTGAGGAGAGAAAGAAGTGGCCATGTGTGTTGAAGAAACCGGCAAATCATTCCACAGCCGAGCGGTTGAACTCAAAACCGAGTCGTAGAAGCGTCCGGTTCTCATGTGAAAATTTTATAATTGTCAGCCTTCTACATAAGTTGATCGCGCGTTTGGCGTGCTTACCAACTTAGCACCTGTGCCGAACGGATAAATGATGTTAGTTCCTCAGAGCATCTTCCATTGTAATACCAATGGAACAAGGATAGCTTACCAACCTGACGCCTGTGCTCTAAAGATTGCAACGGCCTCCGTAATCTAGGGGTAAGGTCAATACGAAGGTCGCGGGATCGAATCCCGGCGTGCGCAAATAAACTTTATTTGATTAATTTATGTTTTTTCACAATTAATTCATTAAAAAATAATACATTTTGCGGCACGATCCAGAGTGGAAGATATTCTCATTATCGCCCTGGTGTGAGACCATCATTCAGAATTTATTGAAACGTTGCTTTTATTGAAAGCCATGTTTGGTGACCAGATCTGAATAGCCAGATACTTCCTCCCCACTAACTTCAGCCTCACAACATACCCCAATTGGGGATGCCATTATCTCACTGGTTCCAGATGGGAGCTTCCGGGACTCTTGTGAAGTATACACATTAAAAAAAAATCTTCTTGTTAAGATATGGGAATCTATTAAACGGACTGCCCGTTTCCGCCCAGAGTGAAGGGTTTTTTCAGGTGTTTTGGGACTCCTGATCAGAGGTGGCTGTCAAAATCAACAGTGGGGCGCACTTGCGATTTGTACACGGTCAGCAGTTGACTACTATTAAAGTATCTAAGGGCCCTGTACAGAACGCCCGGCTTCTGAGGGGCTTTCTTCACTCTGGTTTAGATGGATCCCATAACCTAACCTAACGTAACCTAATTAACCTAGTGTTTTCATCACTTTTAATGAGTTTTCAAATGAGAGATGAAGTGCCACTATTTTGAGTTGGCCGGTCAACTATAATATGATATAAAAAATGCTGCAATTAAATATTTCAATGAACACCGATTTATCGGCACTGTAACTCTAACTAAAAATAATTGGTGAAAATGTCATGGAACCAACCATTGGGTAACTTCCGAATCTTATCATCAATCAGTCACAGGGCTTTGGGTAAAAGGAACGACAAGGTACCGTAATTTGGAGATATATGATAATATATCTGAGGAAACCTGTAATTTATTTTGGGATGCGTGTTTGCCGTTGCAAAAATCGGTAGGCCGTCACGACTTCCATCCGATTTAAAAAATATCTACGATACCTACCTATATAATATCTGCGGTACCTACCTATATAATATCTAAAATCTGAAAATCGATATGGTGTTAGTTGGAAAGGTCAACTGTTTATATACTACAATAAGCAATATGCACATATAATATATCATCACTATAATAACTCTTTTTTAGTTGCATACTCTATAGGTATAGTACTTACATTGATTTTATTTTTTTTTTGATTACATACTTTTTATATTCTTTCATATATTATTCTTTTTATATTCTTTTATCTCTTTCATACTCTTTTTGTGTTATTTTATGCACATTTTATTTCCTTTATATTGTTACTAGCTTTTCCCCGCGGCGTCGCTCGCATGGTATTAGGGGAAATTACTGTAGCGCTTGCACTTATCAATTAACCCCCCTCCCCCCACCTCCTCCCCCCACCCCCCAACCCCTCCCCCCACCCCATCCCCCAATCCCCACCCGCATTCCATACATTCATTCCCGGTACATTCAGTTTTCAAACAGCTCGCGTGCCACATAAATTTCATAATGCTAGAGCTCAAATAAAAAAAGAATTATCCAATTTGGTGCGTTCGGAATTTGTGCACTAACAGTCGTTCGGAATTTATGCACTTACAAACATTTCGGAGATTTATTTTCATTTAAATATGTGAAAGTTTGTAAATATAATAAAAAAAACACCTATTATTATACGGTCTTTATAATCGTTACGAATTATATTTTCAATGTAGGAACTCTCATCTGACATTTATTCCAAAACATACGCTTGTCCAAAAAAAAAAACATATTCTAATATTTGAATTTTCTAGAGCAGCAGTCGGCCAGTGGGTAGGGAGCTGGGTACCTACCAGCACAGAGCCCACAAATATAATACAACATCGTTTCCATGGCAACGATTTGTTTTCTGACGTTAGCAATAACCCGCTTTTGTTAGCGACAGAAAACGTATAACAAATATAATATATTAATATTTATAATTTCATAAAGCCAGAGCTTTATAATATTGGTATGGATTTTATATTCTTTGATATTCTTTTAAAATATTTCTTATTCTTTGATATTATTTCTTATTTCAAATGTCAATGCATTATATGTAAAATCGACCACCATAACACGGGCATCTACCTAGCATGGTGGTCGAAAAATCCACAAATTATGTAACCATCAAAGCAATGATTATAGAAAAATAAAAATAAAATTGTTAAGGTAAAAGTTATGAAAATCTTTTGCAGCTAACGAAGCAAAGCAAAAAAAAAAAAGATCCGGCTAAAAAATTGTACCGTCTTTTCGCGGAACAAAAATGGGTTTCATGTATAAATCTTTTCTGCAAATACATACTAAACTCCAACCTTAAAGTAAAAACGAAAGTGATAAAGCAAATATTCAATGATTATGATGAAGAAAATTAAAATAACTTTGGTAGTTCTTAGTCGAAGTGTGATTACAGTCAAGTGTGATAAGTGTGATACGAAGGGGATAAGGTTCAATAAGCTTAGTGATTAGAGCAGAACCCCGGCAAGGCTAACGTCATGTATTCAATTTGAATCATAATACGAGCTTGGGGTGCGTGAATAACCCCAACTCTTTGGGCGTAATGCCCTCAAAAATTACTTGATTGATGTATCTATTCGCAGACAAATATCAACAAAAATGGCAAATTAGCAAATCTAATGTGTACATAAAAAGACATCAACCTTCTGCTGCATAAGCGGCCCTTTAAATGTTATTTTCCAGTCCAAGTTTTGATTCACCCCGCACAATTTCAATTTTTTGACGGACATCGATTAGGTTATGTTACTCATCCGGAGAAAGCAAAATTCACAATGAGGCAGACCACAACGATTAGGCAAGTTAAATTTGAGGTCATTTTACGATGAAAAAATTGAATAATTCAATTAATTAAATTTTCGGTCTAATAGGACACTTCAGCGACATCTACGATCCAGTTGTCGTCATTAAGCAGTTTACGAGCACAAATAAATTCGTTTCTTCACTAGCCCACAGAGATTGCTATAATACCATTTTTGCCATATATACTAGTTTATACATAATATCATTTTTTTCTGATTTTTCTGTTTCTTCAAATGTTCGTTTTAGAATCGCTAACATTGTCTTTAATGAACAAGCATTACAATTTGAGGCTTTACTCATTGAGTTATTCCAAAAAAATTAAATATATTTATCGAATCTACGCTATTACTGGTCTATATTTATTCTGCTTTTGAATGATTTATTAGACATGCCCTCATATTCTCACTCGAACTTCTAAAAGAGTAGAAAATTTCATATTATTAAGCAAATCTTGATTTTCGTTCATTTTAAAGAAACCTGCGAGAATTTTTATTTATTAATTTATTTATTTACTAGCTTTTCCCCGCGGCTTCGCTCGCATGGTATTACGGGAAATTACTGTAGCGCTTGCACTTATCAATTATCTCCCCCCCACCCCACCCCCATCCCCTCCCGCATTCCATATATTCATTCCCTTACATTCAGTTTTAAAACATCTCGCCTACCACCCAAATTTCATAATCAAAGAAAAAAATAATTACTTATCCAATTTTGTTGAATGTTCGGAATTTATGCGCTTACAAACATTCCGGATGTTTATTTTTATTTAAATATTTGGAAGTTGGTTAATATAATAAAAAAAATACTCTTTTTATCATTCAGTCTTTATAATCGCTACGAATTATATTTTTAATATAGGAACTCTCATCTGACATTTATTCCAAACTTGTCCAAAAAAAAAAATAATTCTAATATTTGAATTTTCTGCAGTAGTAGCTGACCAGTAGACTGAGTACCTACCAGCATAGAGCCCAAAAATATATCAACATTGTTTCCATGGAAAACATTTTTTTCTGACGTTAGCAAAAACTCGCTTTTGTTAGCGACAGAAAACGTATAACAAATATAATATATTAATATTTATAATTTCATAACGCCAGAGCTTACCATCATATACAACCTGTAGTCTGCGCATATAATTTAGCTTTGTATTGGTGAAAGAATTATTAAAGTCTTTATATTGTGTTTTGCGTGAAAAGGTCATAAACAAACTCGAGCAGTTTCGCATTTATAATATTAGTATGGATATACACGCCTTGAAGGCTTTTACAATATCATGTTATTAAAGATACATAGGTTGTTTAGGAGTTTAAGCATGTAGTATGTAGCATAACAAACTGGATATTTAGGATTCAAGCAGGTTAAATATATAGGTATGTAGTGACATTATAATGAAAAATTGTACAAAGGAGTTAATTAGTTCAGTATTTAACGTTAAAAAATTGTTAAAAAAATTCATTCAAAAAATACAAAACAACCCAAAATTTAAGGAAGCAAAATAAAGGCAAACTTTGCTTAAATGCATTTGTATCCTTATTAAGTTTTCATGAAAAAAAATCTTTTATGAAATATTCGCTCCTTTGAAAAATGAAACATAATTTGCAGAAAAATATTATTAGGGTATGAGCACTTACCCATCACCCTGCAGGAAACGTGTGAAATAGCGCCAACAGTTACAGTGTTTCTCCCCCCACGTACGCCCATGCATCACGTAGTCCCAGAATGAAAATTGCAACGCCACGCCACTGGAGTCAGGGAAGTAGATCGTGACCATATTTTAAAGTTTCTTCAGAGAATAAAATATTTATAATAGATATACTCGTGCGCACTATTTTCACGTACATGTTCATGAAAATGAGGTTATGGTAATTTTCTTGTGAGGTATGGAGGGGGGGGGGGAGAATGGGGGGGGGAGGGGTGGCATTTTAACCATGAAATATAAAATATGGCTCGGGTTCAGAAGAAAAGCGCACTTGATGAAATAAAATATTTGAAAGCATAACACATTAACTTTAATTACTAATAAACATGGTGTAAATTTTATACACTTGATAAACACAGTGTATGTGAAAATCTTACTCATAAACGTTACACACAATGTTTATACAGCGGAAAAGGGCAGTTTATTCGTTGTATAAACTTGAAATTCTCATCGAATTTCGTATTATTTCGAAGGCATTTTAATTTGCTACAATTTCATCTTTTTGAAGCTTTCATAAAAACAAATTCCGTTTTTAAAATAAGATTGAATTTGCTTTTAGATTTTTTTGTATGTGAAATATACTTTGACGTAAATTTTGGAATTGGATTATTTTAATTACAAACATGAAGAAAGTGGAATAAATTTTTTTTTACTCCCATCCAAAAATTGTGGAGAATACGAAATTGTGAAAATACGTTCCTTTTAATTATGGATTCCATTTAAAACATATCTCGTTTAAATAAAAAAGTAGTACTAATTCCGAAATAATAACCAAAAACATGACATTTTTTATATGCCAGCATGGTGGTTGAAAAGTCTTCAAATTAGGTAATCATCAAAGCAATGACAAAAGATTTTTTTTCAATGTCAACGCAATACAAGCTTTGATTTTTTAAGGAAATTATGTTAATAAAAATATCACTTTTATGGATAAAATCACGCAGTAACGGTCAACTAAAAAACAATACGGCAAATATTACTCACTTTTTAAATGTGGAAAACTATGAAAAATGTGCAACTAAAACACAGAGATTTTCAAACATTGTTGGGTTATTCGTAGCTCGGAAATGTTTGTCTTTCTTTTTAAAAAGTAAAAAAAAAAACAAAAACAAAAAAAATCGATGAAAATATTGCACTATAATGTTTACGACAGTTACTAAGCGGTCTCTCGACTCTCTTTACACTGACAGTTTGTGAAGTTTTGGAGGCGGTTATAGGTACAGCCGCCCCGTGAACCATTTATTGGATAACCAACACCCCTGTCTAGTGGTTCGCCACGATCGGTGACTTAGCAGAGTTGCCCGGGTTCATGGAGTCATTCATTTGTCTAAATCTTGGCGGCCAATGCGTTTGCCCACCTACTGCGTGGCTGGCCGGGTTGGGAGAGATTGGTTGAGGGAGACTTAACCTAAATCTCACCAGCCGGACTCTCGACCGATCTCCTTGCACCGCAGTGTAAGGGATGGATTCCCCTTCTCTAATACTTAATACTTCCCAGAAATTCATCTTCTTTTCCCCAAAAAAACCCTCCACACAGCATTCCCAAAGATGACAGGCCCTCGAGGATTTTTTTTTCATCAGGGCCTCCTGTATGGAGCTGATGTAAAAAATGATCTTTAATGTCATCAAACCATATAATTTGTATTTTTTCTAGTCCCCTTTTTCATCATTCCATCTTGCGCCATATTTTAACTTTATCTCGGCTATAATTTCAATCTCATCTCAACAATTTTACTATCTCATTCAAACATAGCCATTATCTAATTAGCAAAAAAAAAAACCACACAATTTGCAAATAACAGCTCGAGAGATTTTGCTGGTCACAAAAATATCTGCTTTGTAGTTAATACGTTTTGCCCAGTATAAAGCAAGTATGATACGGTGTGGTACGAAATATTTCATCCGTAACCTTCCTCTCTTATTCTCCTCCATTTCCCAACCTTCCACAACCTCCCCCTATCTTGACAGTTCTCCCATGACTCACTCCCCGCGCGGGGTATCAACATACCCCAAACGTTATGCAAGTTATCTCTTAAGCGCCCCCGAGGCACTGACGTCATACGTTATGTCCTGCGTATATTTCAAAGACGAACCCTTATAATTTATAAATAATAATAAATTTACCCAAATGCTTGTTTTAAATCACGTGTGCTTTGTTCTTCCTTGTATGTTCAAAACACAATCAACATAGCTTCCCATTTTCATCGTCCACACGCTATAATAAACTATATATTATGCTACACTATTCTAAGCGTTTGATCTATGCTTTCAAGTGCCTGCCGATCTTGTTTATCTCATTAATCCAGCATCTTCAGAACGGGTTTTCGTTTCCCATCTCGAAATCTCTTGGGAAGTATGTCATCGTTCTCCGGGCGATGTGTATAACATCCTTTACCCATTGCCACAATATAATATAAGTTAGCATCAATTTTGAGGTGATTTACTAGATAATCTTGCCGTATAATGATATTGTTAAAAAAAGGTTTTGGCGAATGGGAAATAAAATAATGCAATTCAGATGTAAACGCAGGTTTGGTCCCCAAATTATGAGGTTCATTCATATGCGATTGAAAGAATCCAAAATAAATTTTTAAGATATGTAAATTTTAAAATGGGCATTCCTCGAGAATACCTAAATTACGATAATGTACTTTGTTCATTAAATTTAATAAAATTATCTGATCGTAGAATCATTTCCGATTTAACCTGTTTATATGAAATCGTAAATTTGATGTTTGATACCCCTGATTTATTGTATGTAATCTCTTTTCACACTCCAGGCAGGTCAGTTACAAGACAGTACCTACCTTATTATTGTGACAATTCTACTTCAACATCGCAATATTACACTCCTATGCGACGGATTCAACAGCTAGGAAACAAATACTCCGATGTTGTTGATATATTTAGTACATCAATTTCAATATATAAGCATACTTTATTGAAGTTTTTTTTATCAAGTATGGGAATACCTGGATAAAGCTATTTATTTGTATTTTGTCTGCATAAAGAAAAAAGCTATTTTGGATTTTTATATTTTAAATATATTTTTTTAAAATATTTGGTACCTACATACTGTGTGGATCTAATTCAATAATGTTTTTACTTTATAATTATTTTTGTGCAAGTGTCTTAAACAGTTGTTTCCTGCACTATTTATAAGTATAATTTCATAAATATTGTTATATATATATATAAATGTAAAAGCCTAAATAGGCGTATATAAATAAATAAATAAATAATGGAAAAGATTTTTTGGACTACGTAAAACATTATTATTATTTTTTTTTATTTAACTTTTATGAATAAAACCTCAAACTGTAATATTTAATTAAATGAAGACACTATGAGCGATACTCAATCGAAAATCTGGAAACAGAAAAATATATTGGCACCTCTGGGACTCGAATCCAGGACGTCTCTCTTTCCGGGCGAGCGCGCTGACCACTGCGCTAAGGTGTCGCTATCCTATTCGGTCACTTTTAACTGTACCATACAGTTAAGTCACTTTAAAAATTTTCTGTGAAATTAGGACATTATTTATTAAAAATGGGTCATAGTTAGCGACATGTCACTATAAGCGAAGTCATTATATCCGACTTTGTTATAAAGAATTTTATAAGAAAACCAAACTTCGCTGTGTAATTACGTCGGTTGGTCAATATATTAAGCGGTTGGTCAATATAGGCGGAGTCATAATAAACGGATTCTACTGTATGTTTTATACTTTTGTTATTCCCCGGTTTATTTCTTTTTAAATTTTGTAATTCCTATATGTACGCCTCTCGGGGATACTTGATTATATTTTGTGTAAGTAGGTAAACCGTATTTTCCCTAAACCGACTGCCTATTGTTTATAAGTATTGGGGAACAACTGTCTTGGATTTTGTTGGTATTATGTTCTCACGAGCAAACAGAAATCGAAACCACATCATCAATATTCGGAGAATCATCGCATCCCCTAAACCACAAATAAAAGTTTTTGGCAATAATGCCACCCTTATACATGATTTATTCTCTTGAATAGAGTGCAGTGTTTAAGGGTGGGTGTCGTCATATCACTTGTTGGAATGAATTTCATGGTGGACAGTAATCAATCAATGTCGTACGCGCTCAATTTGTCAGAAAAATAAAATTGTTGGGGGAGATTATTTTTGATTGATTTTCTCGTATATGATGTTTGAGTCCAATTTTCCCGTCACGTGTGCTGATTTTCCGGTTAAAAATTTCTCAAATTACCATGCACAATTATTTCCTTTTTTTATGGACACTATTTTTTTAAAATAATTTTATGTCGAAATAATAAACTATTGAATCTCATAAATACCCTGGTTAAAAACCACCATAAAGAGTAGAAATTTGCTTGAAATGGCTTTTTCCGCGTTTTGTGACCAGATCTGAATAGCCAGGTACTTTCCTAACTTTTCTTTCTCACTCTCCTTCCCCTCCCCTTACTCACTGACTCCAGTTAGCATCCAGGCTCCATCCCGTGCAGAATTCACATATATAGACTCGAAATTTATTTGTTGTTTGAAACATTTACAGAGCGTTAACTATTAATTATTATTTTTTATTAATTATTATTACAGTTACAAAAATTGCCGTTGTATGTACATAAGTAATAACACTCCAATTTCAAATGTTCACAGCATGCGTAATCAATTTTTAGTTGTTACTACAAAATGAAATATAAAACAAAGTAGTGTTAAATTTAATCCAAAACCTGCAGAGAAAGAAAAGAAAGGAAGAAAGAAAAGACATGATAATAGAGCAATTACATAATTATTCTCCATGGCATATTATGGTAGAAGATTGTTAATTTGCTTTATGAAATGTGTTAGACTGCAAAGATATCTACATGGTCACATTCTCAATGGTATTAAAGAGACGACACATTCGAGACAGTGAATTGAAGTATGCAATATTGTTATAAAATAATTCAAGATTGAATGTATAATGACTCTTTAAATTACGTCTATTAGGAACTTTAATACGAATATTGCTCAGTTAATGAGTGGTTTGAAGCTTATCATGGATAATTTTGTATAAACATATTAAGTCAGCAAATTGTCTTCTTTTTTCCAGGGTTGTAAAATGAAATTTTTGAAGTCGTTCCTCGTAAGATACGAATAAGGCATTTAATCCAGTTTTTGAAATATGTCTTTTTTAATTAATTAACTGCGAAATACCACAAATTAATCAAACAAAATTTATTTGCGCACGCCGGATTCGGATTCGCGATCTTTGGATTGTGAGTCGAGAGTTTTACATCGGGACCACGGAGACTCTCAGCATAATAGATAGTAATAACTACACACTAGAGCATTCTTGGCCACATTTTGACAATTTGCAGACGCCCTCAAGCGTTCGCTGGCCAAAATGCAGCCATTTTGAATAACTATTTTAAAACATTTTTTGCCATTGTTTCAAAAGTTCCCACACGTTGTAAACTAACTTAGGATGGGTTGTTTCAAAAAATTTGACGAATTCGTCAAATATTTGACGTTAATTTTCACGTTCTGTGTAAGTTCTATTCAAGTTCTGTGATGATTTCAGTTTTAAGAAGCAGCTGGCCTAAGATGATAAAATAACAGAACTCGAATAGAATTTACACAGAACCTGTAAATTAACTTCAAATATTTGATGAACTCATCAAATTTTTTGAAACAACCCAACCTTAGTATTTTCACTTCAAGCGTTGTGTCGCATCTCTTCTGAATTATTTGTTATTGGCATTTCGCGAATCGTAATTATTGAAATATGTTTTTCTTACAAATCATTAATCATGTATTATGTATTAAAAATAAGTGACCGAACAACTCAGAATGAAATCAACTCAGAACCTTCTCAGAAAATTCATTAAAAGCGGTAATAAAACAATATAAAAAATGGTTAAATAGGTTACGTTAGGTTAGCGTTAAGGGCTATTTTATAATAACTTTCAATGATTTTTCGAAGAGGTGTTGAGTTAGTATGGAACTATTAAAAATGCATTTTAGAATTAAAATGTTATTAATAACTAGGCTGTAGACAACATACAGAAGTCTACATTTTCCAAAATGGTACTGTGTACACCAATTTTAAAGTTATTAATAAGCAAAATTCATGCGTTTATACATTTGACGATTTTTAAAATTTTTTATGAATCCTTTCAAATATGGAATAAACCATTAAATATCGGTGTATATAATGGCTCTCTAACGATTTAAACAGTTGATTTGCCTTCGTATCGAAATTCGGAGGTACGATTTTTTTTATGAGGGCGGGAAATTTCTAAACCGGACGCTCAGAGATCCCGGACGTATTTAAATTATTAAAGCAAACGCTCAAGTGGCTGCCTGTACGAGTAATTATTTAACTCCCTCAGTAAAAAGTATTACTTGATGACCATCAACATTATAAGGCTGGGCGCATACATCCGATTTTGCTTTCCGGTTGTCTGATCAGATAATCGGATCGGATTAACACCGCACACATCCGATTCGAAAATCGGATTGGACGGAGGGCGTGGCCTAATTTTATTACCGATCAGGTTTTCGAATCGGATGTGTGCGGGCTTTCATAAGAAATGTATGGAGCGAAGGCCTTCAGGTTGTCTGATCACACAATCGGATGGAAAAATCGGATGTATGTGCCCAGCCTAACTATGTAACAATCATTTCATTAACTATCATACACATTATTAATGAGTTATTTTTCTTTTGTTACAGATAACTCTCACCTTCACCAGTTCTCCGTAATGTTCTTAATCCAGAGGGCTCTAACGGAATACGAGTAAAATGTGAATTTAAACCAAGTGGCGATAAAGTGAATCAAAATTTAGTGACGTTTTCATAAACGAGTGCAAAGTGGTTTTATAATGTGTGAATAAATAGTGAGACTATTGCTTCACAATGGGCCAAAGCAAGCACCAATGGAACAGTATAGTCACTGTGTACACCATCATCTTTCTATGCGGTAAATTATTTATTTGATATTTTTTTCATTTATTTCCAGTGAACCGCTCTGTTCTTCCCGGAAATCCCACAATTACCCCTACCCCCTCACTTTCCTCCCACTCACACACCTAAGTTTTGTATGTCTGACAATACTCTATGTCTATGTAGATTAGTTACGATATTCTCCTGATGAAGGAAGGGCCTTCCGAAACCGGTAGAGAAATAAAATAAAAGTGGCCTGCAACAAATTTATGTGTTTTTATTGTTTATTGTTTGATATTTTCTATGTCTTGTTCTATTTTGAGTTCGGATATAAAACCGTTAAAGGCCTTCTACGCAAGCTACCGAATTGTTGTAAAAGTATTTCGCAATCTAAAATAAAAAAAATTCAACACCTCAAAAATTCGATGGCGTTCAGTACATAATGGTTGAAAAGCTGTACTTACCTGACCTAAGACAATAAAAATTGAATGCACAACGTAAATATTTACCTAATAGGGACCCGCTCAAAATTATTTTTTTTTAAATTTTTAAATTTTTTTATTATTTTTTAAATTATTTTTTAAATGGCAGTTATTTTTAAATTAATTTTAAATACCTATGAACACACCTTCACTTGGTATATTGATTACATCATGCTTTCAACAATCAATACGTTGATACCTATTAGAAGTTTCGGATTTGGGTGAGTGCACCAGTAAAGGCCCTATTATTACTTTTAGTCCAAATTTTTATGTCAACTTTGAAATTTTTTTGTGAGTCACATTTTTTTATTAAATTAAAATTATGCACTTTTTATTACAAAAACACTTAACATCAGTTAGATAATAGTGGGAAGTAAGTATTTCAGTTACCGGAATTGAAAAAAAATGAACTTTAGTAGTTATTTCGTTAAAATTAAAAACGAATATTCGCTTGGCGGCCATTGTCATCGATATCAAAGTTTTGAGGTTAGTTTTTTTTCTTCTTTTTTTTAATCCAAAATATTAACACACGACCCTAAAATAGAAGGCTCTTAGTTTGGGTTTAATTAAAAAATATATCAAAACATGGCGTGAAGAAAAGATGTGAAATTGTCTGTTTTTTAATGAAATATCTACTAAAATGCATTATTTTCCAATTCCGGAAACTGAAATACTTGCTTCTCATTATTATAAAACTGAAATTAAGTGTTTTTGAAATAAAAGTGCATATTAAGCGTGTCCCTATTAGGTAAATATTTACCTGCTTTTTTTTTCAATAATAACAAAATATTCGTGGTTTCATTTTAATGATTATAATTGTTTTTGTCCCGTTTAAATTTAAATAAGGTGCATTTTGCAGAACCAAAGGTTCCTTCATTAGGATACAAAGATCAAACATAGCGGTTTTCTGTGATGTGCGTAACAATGCATATCACGTCCGTCATTCCGAGACATACTTATCCCCAGATTACTACCCACCCCTTGTACCCTTTTCCTTTCCAGAACTTCTTCTCCTTCCTTCCCCTAAAAGACTCCCACAAAGCATCCCCAAAGATGACAAAGGCACTGAGGGATATTATTTTCCTCAGGGCCTTCTATGTGGAGCTAACGTAAAAAAAAATCGTCAGACAATTTTATTTCTGGTTTTATAAAATGTTTTTGATTTTATTTTATCTACTCCAATTACTAAAATTTATTTATAAGGTAATTAAGCATTAGGCCTGAAAAACATAAAGTTGTATGGTTTGAGATTTATTATTGTGGCCAAAAGCATATATTATTTTGTCAAAACGTAATAATTAGACTTTGAAGTTTTTCACCCTAGTGTTGGTTCGTGGTTGTTCGATTTTTTTTTATACCTAGGACGGAATTATTATTTTAGTTTATTACTTATAAACGACGGAGGTAAAATTTAATCCACTGGAATCTTAGCTTTCATCAATTATATTGGGCAATCATTCAGTTAAAATTAGGCGAAATTGGTTCCATTTAATATTTTGTCACGAAACGAACTGAGCAAAATATTAATTTGAAAATCAATTTATCGGTACTCAAACCAAAGGTCATCGGTTCGATTCTATTGGTAATAATTTCACATTTATTTAAAACAAAATAATATAAAATGTTTATTTGCGGCGTATTCCAGAGTAATAGACACTTCCATTATCGCTCTGGTGAAGGATCAACATTCAGAATCTGTAGCTTAAGAGCCATTAACCAGCGGCCGAAAATTTAAATTTCCTCAAACGATGATCTTGCGATCGTACCCTTGCCACGGTACAGGGCGGTTCCGATGAGAAAGATTAATTATTATTCTCCATACCAGTATTTCAACATAATAACTCAATACCGAATTTATTTCATTCCAAATTTGTTTTGATAAATACCCACATTCAAAAATTCTCAAACTCGTGATGATAAAAAAATTCAAATTTTATGCTTTTTGTAATTATTTTTTTGTCATAAGTATTTATAATTTTTCAACAATGTCTAAGCAAAATAGAAATGCATTTTTTTAAATATGTTAGTTTGTAAGACCGTAAATAAATAGACGAACTGAAGTATTTTCGACACAAAACAACGGCGCAGATCTTTTTTTAATGATTTTATTTGAACTAAAATTAAAATTCCCAAAGTAGCTTTCCCAAATAATTTATTGATTTATTTTATTGTACTATTTATATGATTTAAAATGTATGTTGTATAATACAAAATTTTGTCTTTCGAAATCAATTTTTATTTTTTTGTGAAAAATGTCACTACGTTTAAAATTTGATTTAAAAACGACATATTTCCGGTTTTGTCTGGTTATTCCTTCTTAACTCAACTTTGCGATTTCAGTAATTATATCAGTTTGTTGAACAAAAATATGATTTATTAATATTTTATCATTTATATTATCAATCTTAATATAAATAAGAATTTATCAACCTAGTGAACAAAATCGATGTTTTCCTGCTCTGACATATCGAAAATTACTCAAAAATTTGACAGGTCGTGAGGCGCTACCATGGCAACCTGTGAACATGGCAACTGAAACGCGCCGGCCGCAGCGATTAGCACTGCGAGTCGCCGCGTCGCCCTTGACAACTGGTCTTAAACAAGTTGCTTGTGTGCGGACCGCCAATAAAATTCTCAAGTTTCTTTTCTGTGGATAGCGATTGAGTTGCCAATTGTTTTTTTTTCTTCAGTTTCTTCATTAGCAGATCGGCTCAAGAGTAGTTGGGACTCTGGTGTTTTACGTAGTTTTTTTTTATTTGTATTTAACAAATGATTAAAGAAAACATTCTTGCTGGGTATAAATTTTTACCTAGCTCCGACTTCGCTACGTTTTGACTGAAAGGGGCCGTTAGAAGACCATTGAAAAATAAAGTCGATAATTTTCGACTTTTCCTGAACAGATTTTGTTTTGTTTCACATTAAATTTCTCATTAAAGCGAAAATAGAAGTTATAAGCGGAAGATCCTAAATAATCCTGTAACAAGAAGTGTAATTTTAGCAAGAAACCAGAAATTAAGTCTATCTCGGGAAACGAGGACAGTTTTAAAAGGAAAATTTCAATTCCCGGGGATGTATTTTGGTCTAATCACATTGAATTGTGTCGGTAATTTCATTTTGGGGCAAAAGTTTGATACTTGAGATTTATTAATGTGGCGAATAGCGACAATTCTATAAAATTTAATTAGAGTGAAGTCGGACAAATTTCTACACAGAAAATATATTTTTGAAACTTTTAGCGTTAGTGTCCATGATCAGGTCGGATTGTAACGCGGGGTAACATTTGGGCATACTGTAATGCTGTTCAAAAAGTTCGTTATATATGGAGAAGCGCACAATTCCCAGAAATAATACTTTTGACTGTTGACAGTTCGAAGTTCTCGACATTTTTTAGGCATTGTTTAATTATTATAATTATTATTTTACATTAGCTCCACCACGAGGCCTTAAAGAAAACTATTTTCCTCGTGGCGTGTGTCATCTTTGGGGATGCTGTGTGGGAGGTCTTTTTAGGGAAAGGAAGGAGAGGATTTTATTTTATTTTTTTATTTATTTATTTATTTTCTTTCTTTTCTGTTAAGTTCTGGGAAGGAAGCCATTATAAGAAAGAAAGGAAAATTTAAAAATTAAAAAAATCACAATGTGGTAAAGCTTTCGGAAGGTTAAACAACTGTCACGCTTAAAAATCTATAAAAAGTCTATAATGAGTCTGTTTTAAATATGTCGACATATATCAAGTCCCGATCAAACATTTTTCGGAAAACGACGATTTTTTCTGGTTTCAACTTTTAGCTAGTAAAAATCTGTGAATATTACTTTATGTTATTATTATAAATACCTGTAAATATTACTGAGAACACAGAAAAATTAAAATCAAAATAAATTTCTTCTAGTCAATATGCATTTTGATGCATATGCATAAAAATCAAAATAAATTTCTTCAAGTAAATATGCATTTTCGATGATTTTTTTATGGACTTAGGCGCATTTGATATAATACCTATGGACTTAGTCGATATTGAAATACAAGGCACTAAAATAGAAGGTACTAATAATGAAATAGGACTTGAGTGAGGTTGATATGACTTGTCTTGCTTGGAACAAACACAAAAGGTGGCCTTGACAGAGTGAATATGACGTGTGGTTGGCTGTAATGACTTTGTCTGGTATGATTTGAAGCGGGTGTGGGACTTAGGTTGGATTGAAAAAAATCTATCAACTTTCATGCTTAATTTCTTTAGGAAGCCGTAGACTTTTTTTAGATTGTTCTAAAGTAAAAGATTCGTTTTTTTGCTGAATCAAATACACAAAAAATGGCTGGTAGTGGACTTTGGCGAGTTTGATATGATAACTAGATAAAATTGGTAAAAAACACGAGAAAATAATGCAGTAATAAGGCATTCTATGTAATATCTTCAACTAGAAGTTAAGCTTTCACGGGCCATATATAAAATTATGTCAATTTTATACGCTGAAACCAGATAAAAAAGTAGAATTGCTTTATAAAAGCTTATATTGGTGTTTTCCAGTAGCAGGGATCTTGTTAACCTTTTCCAGCATAATGGCATTAACTCTACTGTAGCCAGGAAATGCGTACATTTATTTGAGCCCCGCTCTTTATGTGTCCCAGAGAGGGCATACAAGTTCGAAACTATCCCTCGCAAATCTTTTAATAGAATTAATTCAACAAGAACATGAACATGCGCACGAACGGATTTCAACGCACACTCTTTTGCTGAAAGAGAAAAAATGCCTTTAGTTTCACGAGCAACGTTCAGCAAACCCGAATAAAGTGTTAAAATGCTCCAATGAAGTTACCTTAACAAGAATACAGGGTTTGAGGACGTACTCGACAGACATTAACCACCGATTTCCGAACTTATTTGGAGTGTGTCATTTTGCTGTCTTCTGATATTAAAAAAAAATCAAAAAAGTTTCGAATAAAATCAACGTCAATCGTTAATGTGCTAACCTTATTTATAATTTGAATTGAAATGCATATTATGGAACTTCAATTGACTGGTAAATGTTTTCTCCCATTTGATTTATTGACGGTTGCGGAAACAATACCTACCTAAACTTTTAATTTTACTTTCCATAACTCTGTACAATTGCGATATAATGTATTTACGAGTAAATCTAATCTCGTTCCGCCTAACTCATTTTCAAAGTGCTTAATATATAGAATAATTGAAGGAGCGATTGTCAATCGCAAGGCGAAACGATGACTGTGGCATCTATATGTTCAATCAAAATACACATCATCCCCCCCGCCAACGAGAAGACTCGTCAATCTCCTTAATTGCCTCACTAAACGTTCAATTGACGTAACTATTGATCGAACCCGGAGTATAAATTTCTCCACTATTTTAGATAAAACCTAACCAGCTGCATCAAACAGACACGAGATACGCTTTTAGCTCAGGGAAGCCTCATTAAAATCTACATAAAGAAGGCATTTTCACTTATTAAATTTTACACTTACGTTAAAATTTGCAGACATAAATTCCTTACTGAATATGAAAATTCTTTAATTTATAATTTTTGAAAAAAATAACTTTAAGAGCTTCTACCAAGTCAATGTTACGCCGTGATGTCCCGAAGGATATCTCACCATTGCGTGGGCAAGTGATAAATTATTAATTAAAATAACATGTCGATGTGTTGGAGGATTCAAAGCGAGCTTAATTGTATGTATGTAAAAGTTTATTGTTTAGCTCCCAGAATGTTTTTTTTAATTCATTTTGTTGAAGTATTTGTATTTTTGTGCACATGTAAAAAAATGTTATTTTTATAACGGCATTTGGAAGGATTGTTAAAATTCACACATTCCTGAATAAGCCTAGCACAAAGAAATAAAATAAAATTTGTTGAGTGATAATCCATATGCCTACCTACGTATTTGAATAATGAGTGTGGATTAAACATTGATGGGTGTTTGGAGGAGTAGACTATTTATAATTTCACGGTCATTTGTTTTCGGTGACCGGATGACACAGAATAAATTCGACTCAACACCTCTTTTAAAAGTCATTAAAAGTGATGAAAAAATTTATAAAAAATTAGTTAAATAGTTTTCTAAGGCTAGGTTATGGACTATTTTTCAATTATTTTTTTTTGGTAGCCTTTAATGACTTTTCAAAGACGTGTTGGGTTTAGTTGATTCTGAGTTGGCATGGAACCGAATTTTCGTCGCTAATGACACCCTTAAAAATATTAGGTAGCGCTAATAGTATTTTCTTATGTTTTTTTTTGGCCAAAATTGTAAAATTATATTCCTTCACAATATTCATAATATTTTTTCCCAGTATATAATATCTGTATATTAATACGCGAAGCAAAAACTTTGTACCCCTTTTTACAAAAATTGGGCGGACCGAGGATTATGAAATTTCGCACACATATAGTTTATATAGAGAAGGAATGTAGAATGCTAAAATTTTTTTTTAAATTTTGCATAAAAAATACATAAAATCAATAAAAAAAACATTACACGTTTAATTGATTATGGTCGAATTTCGACCATTGGGCGACCACTAGTCTTCGTTAAGCTGCAGGTAAAAACACTTTTTTTTTAAAACAATTTGTCAATCCATCAACATTATTATTACACAATGTATTATTTTGCTAGTATTTTTATCTGGAATGAATCATGTTTATGTCGAAAGTGACCAACAAAAAATATGTTTACCCCCGAAATGGGGTAAATAAAATTTTATAATCCGAAGTAAGTAAATATATAATTTAAAAAGTTTTAGAAACAGACAATAGACAGACAAAAAATTCCCGAAGTTTCATTTTTTTCCAATTGCGGTCGGAAACTTTGGTATCGTAAAGGTGTACATTTTGCTTATTCTGTGGTTAACTTTAAGATTTGAATATAAAGTATTTCTCCTTCTAACACCGTTTAGATCATATTACTAACCATGAAAGCAAGAGAGACAACGATATCCATGCAAGCCATACAAGTTGTTCCAAAAAGCCACCAAATTAGCCTGAGGGGTTAACATTTAAAATTAACCCCTTGAATGATAGGATACCATACTTGTCCCAGCTCACATGCGTCTCGTATAAACCGCTGTAACTCCCTTACAATCAGAGTGAGAAATATGTTCTAAACGGTGTTAGAAAGGCAAAACACCACGATTTTTAGTCAAACCCGTCAAAAAATGTGAAAAAAAATTTAATTTTGAGATTTTTTTATTAATTATTTTCATATGTTAAGATAACAAAGAGGTGAGAATAACATATGTCTAATATCAGTAATTTTAGTTAGGAAAAACGTGAGGTGAGCCATTTTAAAAACTTTTTTATGTTTGCATGCAAAATTTTTATATCACAAAAATTATATGTTTATTTTGAATTATCAAATTTGAAAGCGTATTTTTTCACCTTTTACAAGCTGCATTTTGTTTTGGGATATGTTCAGAAATATTTCATTTATTTGCATTTAATTGAAAAATACGCAAAATTTCTGAAGGGTTAAAAGTAAAATATGGGACGTCACTTACGTAAGTTTTGTTAACCATGTCACTTACAGGATAATAAAAACTGTTTAGATTGGTAGGAATTTAAGAGATCCCCCCACAACCATCATTCCATGCTCCAGCGTACTGGAATCTGGGTTGAAATGGTGAGATTCCATGGTGAATGCATTCTCTGAGATTTATATCGTGTCCTTACTCTTATTTGTGCCGCAAAGCTGGCTGCTCGCCCATCCGTTAACAGGGGAGAAACCACACTATACTACGACCGAACGGACTATACAAACCAAAATACCGTTTTATACACAGAGTCCGGAAACTCGCAGAACAAGCGGAAACTGGTGAATCTTCTTCACATTTGAAGTTGTTTTTGTGGTATATTTTTTTTTTTTGATTTTCGAGTAAATTGAGTTTTAACTTAGAATTTTTAGAAAAAATCGGTCGCTTGTGGTTACATCAAATATTTAATGTGTTTTTAGATTTATCGAAGAAATGGAAAAAAGGTTAAAAAAATTATTTTTAATCGAAAAAAAATTTTTTTTTGGGTTCTTTGGTGTATTAGAGGATTGTAAAAGTCAAAATTCTTGTGCTGATCGAAGGGTATTGTGCGAGTGTCGTTGTACCCGAAGTTGGCTCAATTTTTCGTTATTTTTGGGAAAATTGATCAACAATTTTCAAATGACGTAGTTATTTCGTGAGGATTTTACCAATTTCAGTGGTTTCTTTAGAGACTATTTTCAAATGACGTAGTTATTTCTTGAGCATAAACTCAATTTCATTCGAATCCTTAGGGCCTATTTTCAAACAACGTAGTTATTTCTTGGGCATATAAATAACCAATTTCATTGGCCGTTTTAGAGCCTCTTTTCAAATGACGTCATTATTTCTTCAGCATATAAATAACCAATTTCATTACCTTTTTAGAGCCTATTTTCAAATGACGTAGTTATTTCTTGAGCATATAAAGAACCATTTTCATTGGCCTATTTAAAGCTTATTTTTAAATGACGTAGTTATTTCTTCAGCATATAAATAACCGATTTCATTGCCTTTTTAGAGCCTATTTTCAAATGACGTAGTTATTTCTTGAGTAAATACAATTTCATTCGAATCTTTAGGGTCTATTTTCAAATGACGTACTTATTTTTCGAGCATATAATCAATTTCATTCGAATCTTTAAGGGCCTGTTTTCAAATGACGGATTTATTTCTTGATCGTGTAATCAATTTCATTGGCCTTTTTAGAGTCTATTTACAAATTAACAAATGACGTAGTTATATCTAGAGGATATAATCAATTTCATTGGTCTCTCTAGGGTCCATGAGTCGAAAGGATCGTGTTAATTAGAGACATAACCTTTTTTTAAATCGGTTAGAGATCATTCCTCTAGGGATTATCTGTTCAATTCTGTATGTGTATATATTTTGGCTAGTATAAAACAGAATTTAATTCACAAACAACATTATTACTTTTTGAAAATGTGAAGTGATTTTACCCGATTTTCAAGTAGGTATATCAAACAAATCAAACGCTCCACTCAATAAAACGAACAATTGATAAAATCCACAAAGTGAATCAAATTATTCATCGTCCCCATGTGGGTTTCATACTACATACAAAATAAATCGAGAAATACGTACTTTACCAAAAATATTTCATTATTCATAGGTAAAATTGATCAACATTACGTGGAAATACAACGTTGTGAAAGTTCATTATTGAATTTGATGTCAAAGGGTTGGAATTTTGTTTACTTTCAATAATACTTTGGTAGGTACGGCAATATTTTCGTGATAATCGAACTTAATTGACAAACTAAATGACCATCACGCTGATTCTCTGCAGCCAGAGGATGGACCGCCATTCTTTATTCACGTTCATACATCTTGAGCTTGCCTGGTATTTTTTAACATTTTTTGTTTGAATAACTTACAAGAGTCCCAACTGCTCCCGTCTGGAACCAGTAAGGCATCCCAAATAGCTTGTGCTATAGGTAGTGGGGAGGGGAAGGAGATAGAGGAAAGGAAGGAAGGCCTCCGTTGTCGAGGGACAAACCTCTCGATTAGGGATCTGGAGATCGCGGGCTTAAATCCCGACGTTCAAAAGTAAATTTCATTTTATTGATTTGCGTTATTGAAAACTGAAAGATTTAAAAATATTATATTATATCACTTCTTGTGATCTGGAGGGTGGACGCTCGTCGTCTTCGTGGAACCATACCTCGTGGCAGTTTGTCGTTGTTCCAGTTACTTTTGTTTCGCATTTACGAGAAGTTTTACTTGTGGCGGTGTGGACTTGTTACCCCTTCAATAACAATTATAATACTCCTTATAATTGGATAATTTACGTAATGTCATTTCTGGAAGATGTCACTTGAAGGGCGCTTAAATATATTTGGGCCACAGTGTTAAAGTGAATTTTAATATATTTAGTCATTACACCCAATTTTTCTATTAATGGTTAATTTTTTTGCTTGTTGTTAAAAGTCAAATAACATTCTTATATTCGACCTACAATAATTGTTCGACAAAGGATAGTATCAAATTAATATAAAAAATATTATTCAAAACAATTTAAAATAGATTATTAAAATACCCCCCCCCCCCCACGAAACCCCCCTCCATCTTTTTCCTCCTCCCTCCCGGATTCCCTTCTCCCTCTCGCCTTCTCATCCTGTCGCTAAACTGTATGAAATACGTACATATGAACTGTATGAAATACATAAAACTGTTGGAAAATTTTTATGAAAATTTCATAACGCTAGAGCTCACCATTAAATGTAGAAATCTTTGCGGGTGTGCGCACAACAACTCAAACATTGATTTTTGTAGGGCTAACCAATGGGGCGATTATGGTCGAACAATGGACCGCTTTTATTTTTCTGCAATTGATGGCTGTCCAAAATTTCCCCAAATTTTCCTACCATTCGTAAAACATTTATTGTTCTTATTTAAAACATTTCCATGGCCAGCCATTTATTTTTAAATGAAACTATTGAAATGCTTTCTCGATTATTATCATAGATGTCGCAAATCCGAACTTCGTAGACTATTTTAGAACGATGTCAAAAATAAATTTTTTAAATATTTTTTTTCAAGCAGAATTTCTGATCAGCTGTTTACGGTTAAAATTAAGTCGTTTTTTCCATAAATATGCACCTTTCATTATCAAGTACACCACAGATAACATACAGAAATCAAAAATATTCTATGTTGACTCGAATAAGTACCTCTCACGGAGTTTCAAAGTAACAAACAGGCAGGATTCGCGCGGTTACAAATTTTATGTTTTTTAATTTTTTTTTTATAAATCTTACAAATATGAGACAAACGGTAAAATACAGGTTAATTCATTGGCTATATAGAACTTTAACAAGTTTTTTGTTTTCATGTTAAAATTCGAAGGCATGATTTTTTTAATGTTGGCGAAAAATTAAAAAATTGATCTTCTGGAAATTTCGAGCAATCGAGACAAACTTATTTATTTCGCGTGGTTCCAGTCCCTCCAGTGGATTTAAAAAAATGTGTTTATTAAATACATTAGATCTTAATTTGTTTTTAACATGATTCTCTATTCGGTCTCATACAACCATTGGATATTTCTGCCTTCCTTCAGCAAAAGTTTATCTTTTGGACTTCTGCTATCGTCCTCCAGTTCTTTACCACACCATCAAGTAAGTTTTACGTTTAGGCCTTTGGACACAACATTATTTTACTGGCATATTTATGTGAAGGTATACATTTTTTTTAACAACCCTCTTTTTGAAAAACCCTCGATTGAATTCGAAAATTCTGATTTTTATTTTGAACAAAAAATGATTTGCTAGGTCGGTAGCTATCCCCGTTTCGCTAGAAGGGTAGTGCAATCCCACACGTGCTGTAAAGCGGGTAACAGTTCGCGACACGTGTGAAGCTATGGGGCCGGAATCACCGAAACGCCCGTTTCATACAAAATCTAGGCGTAATTTACACATGGCACGAGCTTTGCATTAAAAATAATGCTCAAGAGTCCTGCGATAAATTATATGGGACTATGGAACTATTTTCATTAGATAACGTACGTGTAAAATTTTTATACAAAAGTGTAAATAAACTAAACATTAATACATTTCAAAGCTGTGGTCTGTGTCGTACTCATAAAAGCATATTTTGCGACATATCTCCATTTAGACCATAGGTTCTCAACCTTATTTTGCCACCAATTTTTTTTTACTTAACATCAACAAAATATATTAAATTATAAATAATATATTAAATGATTAAAAATATATTAAATTATTAAAAATATATTAGGTTATTAAAAATCTATTAAGTTATCCCTTAGTTGAAAAGGGAAATTCTTTCATATTTTCAGTACCGGGTTGCTACCTCTTTTCTTCTTGTATTCGTGAAACAGTGTCAATTACTAATAATAATAATAATACACGTTAAATTAGTAGTACGTTATTAGCGTGATTTTATTGTTTTTTTTAAGACCATATTTTTTTTACCTGTCCACGCCCTCAATGTGCCAATTCAACGCCCCGTAATTTTCTCTAGGTCTTCTACTTCTACTTCGCCCACGCGTTTTGCCCACGTTGAGAAACTATGATTTAAACCGTTAGCTCTACACTCTTCCTTGTAGAGTTTTGGCCACCTCTAAAAAGTCCTCATTCCTTTCAGCCTGCTGCTGTATTTAGCATTCCTTATTCCTTAAAATAATTTAAACTCCAGAAAAGTTACTATAAATTTATTTCTCAAAGCCTCTTTACTTTTCTTATATCTGTCAGGGTTCCATTTGCGGTGAAGGAGAAAACCATGAGTTTTCTTAAAATGCCCTTGGGAAAATGGTGGGGTCCCCTTCAATGTCAGGGTTCCATTACAACTCATTGGAATGGCATTTCAACACCCCTTTAAAAAGTCATTAACCACTTACACCAATAAGCTTATTTTCACGATAATACAACATTATCAGACGTATGAGGCGTTCTTGACTGTTTAAAAGTGATGAAAAAAATATTAAAACAGTCCATAACATAACCCAACGTAACCTATTTAACTAAGTTTTAAAAATATTTTTATCACTTATTGAAATTTTAAAGAAGTGGTGAAAATGTACGTTGTTGATTTGTCGCCAAAATGTAAGAGAGCCGTTGCATTTTTGATAAAATTTAATAATTTCGAATGATACAAAAATCAAGTAATAAGTCATAATTCTATATCTATAAATCATAAATGTTCCGTATTTTTATTTTTAATTTATTTGGGCGTACACAGTATATTGTTACAAACAATACGACAGATAAATATATTCATTTTTTTATGGTTGTAGTACCTAGCTATTACGAATGTCTATACAATATCAATATTGACTCATTTAAAAAAAATGTTTGAAGCCAACAGGTTTGATTTGACGATTAAGACGAGATCGCTGTGTAATTCCGTACAATCGGATAAGGATTGAATAGACTTAAAAATTTTCATGTCAATTAAATGAAAAAGAATCAAACTGATTTGTTTTCGTTTAATTCAAAATGACGCCACAAAGTGATTTTGTAAGATTGAAGAAGAGATTTTCATGTCATCTGCGTATCATACCGAATAAATTCGTACTTAGAAAGTATATGCACATGAGTATCACTTTTAAAAATATGAAATAAGAGAGGACCAAGATGCGAGCCCTGGTGCACTCCTGAGACAATTTCCGTTAAGTGAGATGCGAAACCATTGATAAACTAAACCGTAGTTTATTATAATTGAGGGTTGCTTTGTGGTCACACGTCTCAATAAATAAATCATTTTCTCAACCGCGCATATTATTAAAACTTATATATAAATATAATGATACAATCAAGAAGAAAACTGTGCAATAACCCACATAGAATACAAACTATCTCACGATGTGCATTAAATGTATAAGACACCTATTCAACATGATCTCACAGTTCGAAGAAAAATTAATGAGTCTTTCTGAATGCCAATTAGAATTGCAGTTTTTTCCTGTACTAATTGTACGTAGATACTAATTATTTTATTACCTACAAAGCAGTTTTCAATTACTGAGAATAGCAGAATCGTAAATGAATATTGCAGACATTTTACATCTCTCCTTTCTCGTGGTGTTACGAAGCCCACGCGGTTTGCGGCTTAGAGTTGTTCGTTAATAATACTCGCAATAATAATATGCGGTTTCTGAATATAATATTATTTACCTCAGTGCTCATCTGATATAATATTTCATTATGAGATGATTTATGCGTAGGTAGAGGGGTTCATAAACTGATATTCAAGGCGGATTAGTAAAACCATAGATACCTATATATTTAATCTACTGCCAGACCGAATAAATCAGGAAATTTGAATCACCTAAAAATAAATAATTTTTTGACGTCAGAATTAAAGAAAAAATCGCACATCCTTTTATTATGAACTTTTTTTATTATGAAGTACCTTTTGTAAAAAAATGTGCAATTTTTGCTAATGCTTTCTCATTTGTTGCTTCCACTATTGATTGCTGACCAAAATTACAAACAAAACAATTTTATATCTGTATTATCATCAAGTGGTCGATAAGATGGATGAAATCCAATATTATAAATAATCATAAACAGAACAATCAATGCACTTCAATAAACATCTTCTTATACAAAATGTAAAATCAACAGTGATGAGGGTAGCAAAGGTAAATTCATGCAATATCCAGTGTTTTCAATATAATGTCCTCCACGTGCGAAATCGTATCTTCCCCAAGCATAAACTTAAAAAAAAAGTGTGTTTATCGGAAGTGACCTGCCAGGTAGTATGTTTGCTGTATCTATTTGTAAATAATAAAATTAGATAGATCCTAAGAATTAAAAAAATAAATTATAAAGCGCCCTTGAGGTGATTTTTCACAAAAACGTCGCTCTACAAATTGTCCAATTATTATTATTATTATTATTAACAAATGATTTTTTTTAATTGCACACATGTACACCAAACTATAAAAATTGAAAGTGATTTTTAAAAATTAAAATACACAGTTGATTTGAAGCTCTACAAAATAAAACTACAATATGCAAGAAATAACTAAAAAAAAATTACAATCTTATCTCTCTGATTTACAATTGCAGTATAAATATTATGCAGCGCGTAAGGTTGGAACAGTGAAAAACGCGACTTAATACTACGGTGTAAGTTTGGTTAAAAACGGCCTTCAATCGGATTCCAGGTAAAAACAATTTAAATCATAAAGGCCGGATTACCTAAACCAACCGCTAAACCTGTGCCTAAGAATCTAATAATACAGACGGTACAAGTCTAATAACAATAATAATATTTGGATGATTTGCATAGCGTTGCTTCTGTGAAAAATCACTTCAAGGACGCTGAAGAAATTTACAATAAACTTCCCCAAAACCAACTCCAACTACAGACTAGCAAAAGCAAACCATTATAACAACTTAAAGCTAAAACATTCCATCCACCGGTTCTTCGATCACTGACACATAACCTTGTGTACAATGCATTTGACCAATGAAAGCGATACTGCGTAAAAATGTATATTTATATATATTTTTTTTACTCAAATATACATGATCATACTTACCTGGTAGGCCACTTGAGATTAACACTGTTTATTTATTACAGACATTTTTATACTGTTTGCACGAAGAGGACGTAATTGGGAACACATGAAGTCATTATCATTAGTTATGTGTCTGATATCACAGAGCTTCTAAGCACAGTGAGTTGTATGTATAAACGATATTTTTCTCTTCCCCAGGTGGCAGTACTTGCCTGAAGATAGTCGGCATATCAGTTCCGGAGCTGGCCTACCTACAGAGGGAAGCCCACATGTCTTGCTCATACGACACGGGACAAGATGCCCTCTTCTCCGTCAAGTGGTACAAGGACGAACAGGAATTTTACAGATTCATGCCTTCACATAAGGTAACTAACTACGCTCTCTTCTAATTTTCATCTTCAATGTAATAATTATGTAGTTTATTATCTTATTATTCTTTGGTATGATATGGAAGACTGGCTGACCAGCTTCAATGGCTGAAAAAATTTAGCAAGTTTCTAAGCCATTAAATTGAGGTCCGACGATTAATTGCCTTACCATGTTTTAAAATATTTCTTCCCAAATTATTAGTTGACTGAGCGTAGCTCCAGTCATTGGGACTTTTGCGTATTGTTCGCCTAAATTAAAATTGACCAATCTATAAATAAATATAAAATGATTAATTGTCTGATTCCTGTATTGACTTTACCATTTGGCATTATTTCATCTGTATCCAAATTTGTGTATTACGTTCCGGTTCCGGTTTCAAGATTGTGGCCGTTAAAATTTTTTTGTATCTTTTATTATTTCAAATGTAAAATTGTTGTGTTTATTAACTCAGCAGGTGGACATTTAAGTACCTACATTTCAGAGAATAAATGGTTTTGATTAAAAGAAGAGAACATTAATAAATACATTATAAACAATACATTTTTTGGACGTGAGGTCAATTTACAGTAGGTCACAGAACTACTGGTATTAAAATTATATATAATCTGCAAAGACTCAAACCGTAACAAGCTCGAATCGATTGTCGGTAATTCAAATCCTTGCACCGTTTGAACATGTTGACTTGGAACTATGTTCGCCATTTTGTCCACAAGCTCGAGCGGCATGCGTTTCGTGGCAAGCAGCTCGAGCAAATCGACAAGAGATGCCGTCATTACATTCAGATATCTAGGGTCAAATATGAGTGGTCTCTTAATGGATAAATGTCACATCTGCTTCGTATTTCAAAAAGCACTCTTCTTCACACTATGAATTAATAAAACTTTCAATAAAATCGAGAGAATACTCCGAATATACTCGATGCCGTACACACGTTGAGACATTTTCAAATGAGCGTAAAACCATCGTTCATGAACGGGCGTGGTAGTATTACCCTTTAATTGGTTTAAGTAAAATCTGACAGAGCCTTAATTTTTTAAATACTAGAATTGTGGACATAGTTTTGTTTCTTGTTCTGCCCCCAATTTTCACACAACATTACCCAATCAGAGTATTAGAGACCCACTAGCTCCAGTCATTGGGGCTTTAGCGTATTGTTTCAGCTAAAATAGAATTGGTTAACCTATAAATATATGTATTATTGACTGAATTACGTGAACGTTAGAAATAAAGAACCGTGACATCCTTAGCGGTCTACCCCTTTTTCAAATGCAGAAATCTTTATGCGTATTTCACATTGCTTAGTTTTTCAGTCGCAGTGTTTTATTCATATTGTCCTGGCACCAATTTTGAAGCCTTGCTTCGTCGTGTCGGTTTATTAGAGATACATCTCTTTGGTTTTCTGCTATCTTTTACCCTTTATTTTCATGCTTAGCAAAACCATTAAAAAGATTAATAATTTTCGTTATTGACGGCACTTCAAACATTTTGTATAGCTCATAAGCCTATTTTATATTCTTCATCGCAGTGCGCTGGGCCTAGCATGATCAATACCTCATATATGACCTGCAGCTGACCTCATGCAGTAACTATTCACTTGCTCAAACACTTTCAAACTTCCTCTATTCATTTTGCCTCTGGTTTACGCCACCGGGCTCAAAGCATTTCCCAAAGCCAAGGGTGCAATAAACCTTGGGGAATTCTCTAGTAGAGCTGATATTTTACTTTGGGTATATAACCATTATCTAACGTTAGAAGTGAACAGAACACTGGGAATATAACGTGGGAGGTATTTATTTTATAATCTTGAATTATAACATATTTCGAAGCTCTCAAATGTTTATGTATGTGCCAGGGCAATATGGTATAATATAAAAATAAAAATAATTCTTTACAGCTTACAGGGCGGAATAAATCTCTTTTTATTCACATCAAGCGCACACCTTCAGGATATTTCACATTATTTATTAGACTATAAAGCTCTGTCGCTTACAATAAATCGTAAATATAAGAAAAGTCTTTCTCATATTAAAATAAAAATGAAATATTGATAAGTAACTATCTAACCATCTAGGCAGCGAGGATATAACGCCTCATACCACTGTCATGCAAAATCTTTGCTTTGTTGGCATTTACATATATAAAACAAAGCAAAGCTATATATTAATGGCCTCACCGATAGAAGGAAAACTGCTTTGCTGACAACATAATATAAACTTCTAAACGGTAATATTTGTATTCCTGATATAATACAAAAATTTGAGTTTTATGTCCCCGACAACTTCACAAGAGCGCGCAGTTACAGAATTTTTGTTGTTCCGAGATGCAGAACTAACTTACCATTAGTAATGCCGCTCGGAAAAATGATTCTGTTACTCAATTACCTATCCCCTGATATCGATATTTTTCAACTATATATTAAAAAATTCAAAAACGTTATTATTAATTTATAAAATAAAATTTATATTTGTAATTGGTTTTGATAACTGCAAATGTACATTTAAAATAAAATAAATAAATAAAAATGTATATTTATTTTTATATAAGCTTCAAATAGGAGGCCTTGAGGAAAAAAAATTCCCTTGGGGGCTTATTTCATCTTTGGGACTGCTGCGTGGAGAGTCTTTTTAGGGAAAGAAAGGAGGAGAATTTTTGGAGAAGAAGAAGTAGGAGAAGTGGGTATGAATGTGAGGGTCAATATGTTCAATAGTGACGGACTTATAAATCCATTCCTCTTACTGCGATGCAAGGCGATGGGCCGAGAGAGTCCGGCTGGAGAAGTTAAAAGGGCTCCAGTCTCTTCCTATGGGGCCCGCCACACAGTAGGTGGGCCATTTCATCCGCGGCCAAGACCTAGCCAAACCTCTTCCCATGAACCCGGGCACCACTGCTTAGACACCAAACATAGACAACCACATGGGGTGACTGCGGCAGGAGAATCGGTTATCCAAAAAATGGTTTCCGGGACGGTACCCATAATTGCCCTATTGTCATTTAAAAAATATTTCAATTGGCAAAACAGTTGTCACGCGTAAAAAAATTCAAAACATAAATATATCGCCTTCTTAATAATGCTAGCGCTAACTCGTGAAAAATCACGGGATATTATAATTTTAGTGTTTATGAAGCTGAAAATATTTAGATACTATTTTTTTACCACGATTATATACAATAATGTTTTTTCGTTGACAAATAATTAGAAAGACGATCAAAATTACCCTTCGAACGAACACTTAGTTAGTAAACCTTAAACACAATTAGAGATTCAGAATTTCTTGATCTGTTAATTTAATGATATTGGCACCTACTTTATCGCTTATCTAAATAATTTTTACTTATGCATCAGTTCCGATTTTGAAAATTGAAAGTTATTGAAACTGAATAATTTAACGCATTATGCAGAAAAAATTAATGATGATTACAGTATTACATTACAATTTCATATACCAACAATTAAAATAGTAGGTATGTTTAGGCTTCGCTCGCATGGTATTGGGGAAATCTGTAGCGCTTGAACTTATTAATTATCCACCCTCCCCCCACCTACATTCCATACATTCATTCCCGGTACATTTAGTTTTCAAACAGCTCGCGTGCCACCTAAATTTCATAATGTCAGAGCTCACCAGTAGTAAAAAAAAAGAATTATCCAATTTGGTGCAGTCGTTCGGAAGTTATGCACGTACAAATATTTCAAAACGGAAATTCGTTTTTATTTATATAGATAGATATTAACTACGAAGCCTGAAAAATATATCGTCATCGTTTCCATGGCAACGATTTGTTTTCTTACGTTAGCAATAACTCGCTTTTGTTAGCGACAGAAAACGTATAAAAAATATAATTTATTAATATTTATATTTTCATAACGCCAGAGCTTACCATTATATAAAGTCTATATTACTCGGGTACAAATTTGGGAGGCGGGAATGGGTTTCGCCGGCCCGGGAACCTTTATTGGATAACCACCACCTCTGCCATAGGTCACCCCAAGTTTTTTTTTTTTTTTACATTAACTCCACACAGGAGGCCCTGAGGAAAAAATAATTTCCCTCAGGGCCTATGTCATCTTTGAGGATGCTGTGTGGAGGGTGTTTTTGAGGAGAGGAAGGAGTGAACATGGGTCTTGAAGAGACCCATATTGTAGGAGGGAGGAAACACAGAGGCCGGCAAATCGTTCCACAGCCGAGCTGTTGAACTCAAGAACGAGTCGTAGAAACGACCCGTTCTCATGTGACTAATGTCAACCGTGTACAAATGTTGAGCGCGCGTTTGGCGTGTTTCCCGACTATGCACCGGTGCCGAGGGGATCAATGACGCTAGTTCCTCGGAGCATCTTCCATTGTAATACCGGTAGAACAAGGACAGCATTCCCACCTGGCGCCTGTGCTCTAAAGATTGCAATCCGTTAGTTAAATTAGGAGAATCTATCAAACGGACCGCCCGTTTCTGCACAGAGTCAAGGGTTTTTTTCAGGTATTTTGGGGCTCCAGACCAGAGGTAGCTGCCAAATTCAACCGTGGGGCGCACTTGCGATTTGTACAGGGCTAGCAGTTGTGTACTATTAAAGTATCTGCGTGCCCTGTACAGTATGCCCAGTTTCTGAGAGGCTAACTTAACTCTGGCCTCGATGGAGCCCCCGTACCTGAGCTGGTCACTTAGAGTTACACCAAGCATATCAATGGAAGGCCTGTTCGGGAGAATGCTTCCGTTGAAGGAGACTAGATTATCATTTCGATCCCTTTTAGACGTGATCAGACATGATTGGGTCTTTGAAACATTAAATTCGACGAGGTTATTCTTACCCCAAGAGGAAACACTCTCGAGGTAACCGTCCATTCTTTGTTTCAAAGCCCTCCGAGCCATTGGGGTTTGTGAGCCCTTTGGAGGTTTGTCAAACAAAAAGCTATCATGGACTGTACTGTCATCCGCGTAGCAATGAATCGGTGCACACGTCAAGAGGTCATTGATGTGCAACAAAAACAAAGTCGGAGACAGAACCGATCCCTGTGGGACGCCAGCATTTATCGAATGCGAGGAAGAGGTGAAACCATCAGCAACCGCCTGAATCGACCTCTCCCTCAAAAAGTCGGCAATCCACATACACAAGGATGCGGGAAGTCCGTAAGAAGGCAGTTTGTTGACAAGCCCTCGGTGCCAAACCCGGTCAAAGGCCTTGGAAATATCCAGTGAAACCGTTTGGGTTTCACCAAAACGTTCCAGACACCGCCCCCAAACATGCGTCACATACGCGAGAAGATCACCGCACGAGCGGTTCCGCCGGAATCCGTATTGACGGTCGTTAATAATTTTGTTCTTCTCGAGGTATGTGAGCAGTTTGTCGTTGATCACACGTTCCATCACTTTTGACAGAACAGATGTGATCGCTATGGGGCGGTAGTTGGCCGGGTTGGAGCGGTCACCCTTCTGAAGTGGTTCGCTACGTTTGGTGATTTAGCAGGGGTGCCCGGGTTCATGGGGAGAGGTTTGTCTAGGTCTTGGAGGCTGATCACCAAGACACACTGAATCCCAGATTCCTACCCACCCCTTAAACCCTTTTCCTTCCCAGAACTCTCCCCTCCTCCTTTTCCTAAAAAAAACCCTCCACACAGCATCCCCAAAGATGAAATAAGCCCTGAGAGAAATTATTTTCTTCAGGGCCTTCTGTGTGGAGCTCATGTAAAAAAAATAAAGCTTTCTATTGGTGAAAGAATTTAAAAAATCATTTTATTGGTTTATGCGTGAAAGCGTATCAAACAAACACACGCAGTTTCGGATTTATAATATTAGTATAGACACATTGATAAAACAAACAACATCCAACATTCATTTTTCTTGGCTTTAAAGTTAACTTTCCCATTTCACCTAAAAAAATTACTTTTTTTGTAGTATCTAGTTCCCGTCCCGAGAAACGCCTAACATTGAAGCATATCACTCTGTACAACCTCTATCTGTTTTTATAATCTGGCGATTATTTCTTTTTGATACATTGATGAATAAAAAGTAGAATAATAGTATTTCGTAATTAATTTAATTTAATTTTTCAATAATATTATTAATTCAGTAAAATGAAATCTCTCTTCTGCAATGACAACCTCATTTTAAAACTAAGTGTTATGTATGGTCAGTCTTGCTGTATGGATGTGAGACATGGACCTTCTAAGTAAATACCGTGAACAGGTTAGAAGCTTTTGAAATGTGGCTTCACCGGAGAATGCTCAAGGTTCCATGGACCGACATGATCACCAACATAGAAATTCTCAGGCGGGCTACAGCAGAAAGAGAACTGCTCACGTTAAGAAAAGGCAGGAAAATTTCATATCTGGGTCACATTCTTCGAGGGGAAAAGTATCACTTGCTCCAATTAATATTGAAAGGAAAAATAGAAGGTCGTCGAGGGCCCAGTAGGAGATAAATATGTTGACTGCGAAATATACGAGAGTGGACCGGCATTAGAAGTGTGGAGGAGCTATTCCAGGCAGCACAAGATAGAGAGACCTTTTCCAGAGTAATCGCCAACGTCGGGGGGACCCGGTAGGGCACACGAAGAAGAAGAAGTAATATTAATTTTTGAAAAATTTCAGGTAGTAAAAAAACATGAATTTGAAAATAATAACAATGGGCTGCTGCTGACCCTAGTAATCTCTAAGCGATTATTAA
Source organism: Glyphotaelius pellucidus (assembly GCA_936435175.1). NCBI lineage: Eukaryota > Metazoa > Arthropoda > Insecta > Trichoptera > Limnephilidae > Glyphotaelius > Glyphotaelius pellucidus. Next base: position 8,573,284 of record OW386551.1, on the reverse strand, counting down.
ATAATGGGGTGGATTAATCTCTAGCTTAAGTAAAAGCTCGTAGCAGGTTTCAGGGTGTGTGGAAAGAACGATGGTAATCTTTCCCTTAACGAAACCTAAACCATTATTGCTCGCTGTAATGATCCGGTTGTACGGAAAAATAATAAACAGTATTAATGGTTACACGTTTTTATGGTCAGCTAATGGGACGTGTTGGGTGCTAGTAGAGCGTTAATAACGAATTCGAGCCATTTAACATGACCTATACGTAGGCGTAGGTTCACGCTAATTACTCAAAAGTTTAAATAAATTGATTGCTTGTTAAAAAAAAATTTGTAGTTGCAATACGAAATTGTGGCAATGGGGACTTCTGTAATACACAAACTGATGCGAATATAAATCAAGAGCAAATCTGTCGAGATTAATTTCATTATGATCTTTAAAAAATCTATATAAATGACTTATGTAATATTGTTATACCTGGTAAAATTTTCTCATTTGCTGACAATACTGCAATAACAGTCCAAGGAAAAACATGGGGAGATACAACTAATAAAGCTAACATATGTATTACTATTGTCAAAGAGTGGCTAGATAGAATCCTTCTTACTTTAAATTATGAAAAAAAAAACTCTTTGTATTCCTTTCTAAAACACACAAAATCAGCTCCCAAAACTACACGTGTCGAAATCTCCAGTTTTTTTAAAAAATTACCAAAACTTGGCTAAAAAACACTAAAACAGATATTTTTTATTATAAGTTTTAAGAAAGCCATTAATTATAAGTATCATTAGACAGCATTTAGAATAGAAATATGTTATTGTGTGCTATTTCTTTTTTTTATCTTTTAATTGCACTTGTAACATTCATTCTTATAAAACTTTCACAACTGTAATAATAACAGTGCAGACTCATTGTGTTGTAGTTTTTAATTGCATTTTTTCAGTAACTCTTTTTAAATCACTTAAAATCTTCACTTTAACCATAGAAATAATTTTTTTTTAAATCAACATTATACCCACGCCCAGGCATTGTTGTGGGATTTTTTGTTCGTGCATTTACTTCGTGTATTAAGCTTTTTTTTCACTTTTCATTGTTTTATGTATCTATTATAATATGTATTGTATCAAAAAATTTCAATAAAAAAAATAATGGTGAGTTGACGACAAACCACTTATTTTAATTTTATTGTCATCTGTTGTTCTCGTATATTGTTGTCGCAAATAATGACGCAGAGTTTTTTCCCCACGAGATCATCTAACTACGCAAACGTTGAGAATGGAAAAACTTTTCAGAATCACCTCACCAAAAGTTCATGAATCATTCATTGGTCTTTCATAACAAATTCTCGATAGTCACCATACAGACACACCTTTGCTCTTCATTGATTATCGTATATACGCATCTCTTCCGCCATAATACTGGAACATACTCTAGGATGCGAAAAATTTCAGCGAAAGCATTCGCAGAGAAAAATTTCTGTACAACCTTTTTTGATGATTTTGCAAATTGCCTCGTCTTACTCCTTTATCCGCCCCACTGCTTTCATCTTCTTAACATTCCCCCATTTTAAAGGATTTCTGGTCCTGTTGATCTAGGCAGTTATAATGGGTGCCCCATGGAGCTGCAGATATTTCACGGAAAATCGCGAGAAAAGCTTTACGAAATGTTTATTCAGAAACTTCCCCATTCCCCCAATTCATTGACGAGATCAGTAGATACGATGACAATCATGATAATCATTTCTCAGAATTTATAAATTGCTCAAACGAAAATTCTACGAACTTTGCGATCTGATTCCACATAATTTATGTAGCGTTCTTAAACTACTAAATTCAAAACACATTAATTTTTACTTAATTACTTACTCATTGTTTGCATCTGGAAAATGATAAAAAACGAAACTAAAGTAAAAAAAGACATTAAAAAAAAACAAACAAAAGAAAATCGAAATAAAATAAAATGATTTCTCATTCATTCTTAACATCTTAAATGTGTCGAAATTCAAATTAAATATGTCAGCGACATCAGTAAGTTCATTGCCCAACCTTTGTTTTCTTTCTAACACAGAATTCATAGCGAAGTTATTGTTGTAGAATAAAATATTCCGCCTAGCATATTTCGAAGATATATGTATAGATAACAAATTGATAGCGTCAGGGCAGTCCAACCTTGAATGAACAATTTTATATAGTAGAAGCAGATCAAATTTTATTCGCCTTTTAGATAATTTCGATAAGTAAAGTTTACTACGTAAATTGACAAAATTGATTCCAATAATAGGAATACCAATTTTGAAATTAATAAAACGTAAAAATTTATTTTGAAATTTTTCAATTTGTAAACAATCAGAGTTGAAATTCGGATACCAAATGCTTGAATTGTATTCAACCTGACTTCTAACCAAAGACGTGTATAGTAATTTTGTGGTTTTTATATTTTAAGGTCATGTCAATGACAAAGGGTCCAAAACGTTAATAAACTTTATAGGTATGAGCGCTCTTTGTGATTGGTGCAAAGGTTGTGTTTCTTTCGGAATTTAATCAACCCGTCAAGCTAATTTGTTCGCTTTTCGGAACAACTCATGTAGGTCTCATAGAAATAGTTGTATCTCCCTTACTATCGTGGTTAGAAATATGATCTAAACGGTGTTAGAAAATCTAAATCTAAAAATCTAAAAATTATCCACAAAAGAAATAGTTTCGCTAATTGTCTTCATTTAATCAAATATACACTTCTATGAATCTTATTGTAATTCCTCCATCTTGTTATCAGGTACATGTTACACCTCTCAATGCTACTAACATACCTACTTATCTCATACTCTGTAAATCTTAATATATTATATGTTACCAGGTTAATTCGGTAAATCCGATTATAATATATGCTACCAGATTACCTTTTCTACTTTGTCACAAAAAATGTATGTGTACTTATATTTATATATATTATATACATTTTCTTTATTACACAACTTAGTTTCAGAGAAAAATGAAACTTATTTTTGTTTTTGTTTTTGTTATGAAATTATGTATATTTCAGGAATAATATGAACTAAACATGTCAATTTGTCTGTCCTGGAACGGGAAACTTTCCTAGTTGGACAGGCAAAACTCCTAATATGTGATTTGTACTTTCATTTGTATCCATCTATAAATAAATAAATAAATAAAAAATAAAAAAATTAAACCAAAGTTTCCGACCGCAATTTGAAAAAAACATTATGAAACTTTGGGAATTTTTAATTAATTATTTTTAAATGAAAAGACAAAAAAGCTAGTTGACGATAAAGTTTATAATACATTTGCCGATTGAAATGTGTTTTTTTTATTTTTATTTACGATAAATAAAAAAATTGTAGTAAAATGCAGTAATTTTAGTTTGAAAAACGAAATCTTTAAAACTTTTTAACGTTTGTATTAAAAAAAAATTATATTTCAAAATTCATTTGTTTATTACGAATCATGAAATTTGAAAACGTATTTAATTACCTTTCAAAAACAGTTTTTAGTTTTTGGATGCGATAAGAAATATTCCATTTATTTGAATTTAATTGCAGAGTGGAAATATTTTGACCTTATGACAAAATAGGCCCTGATACTTCTGGGTTTAAAGCTCATCATCTCAGTATTACCACTTCCACTTTTCCTCAATCCTGGAAACTTACCAAGGTAAGCCCGATTCACAAACCAAAGACCAAAACGGATGTCCAGAACTACAGACCAATAGCGGTATTGTCAATACTTCCTAAAATATTCGAAACAATAATTTGCGAAAAGCTAAAAAAACAAATTCAACCACTTTTTTGGGGCAATCAACACGGATTTTTACCAAAGAAGTCTACCATCTCTAATCTTCTTGAACTCTCACAAAGAGTGGCAAGAGGATTAGATGCGGAACAACAAACCGATGTGATCTACACGGACTTCGCCAAGGCGCTCGACCGAGTGGATCACGGTGTGTTATTACGAAAATTACACAAAATAGGTTTCGACAAGCCTCTCCCAATTTTTTTTTGCCACGTATCTGAGAAATAGGAAGCAGTATGTATGCATCGACGGATACGGGTCTAGGGAATTCTCTGCATTCTCAGGAGTGCCACAGGGGTCAAACCTGGGACCTTTACTATTTTTAATTTTAATTGACGACATTCAAGAATGCATCAAACATTCCACTTGCTTTTTGCTGATGATCTGAAATTACTTAAGAGGATTCGTGACGGGCAAGATTGTGTCAAATTACAAATTGATTTAGATTCAATTTCATCATGGGCTGATGAAAATAAATTATTTTTTAATAGAAAAAAATGTGTCACAATGTCATATACGCGTTCGAGAAACCCCATCAAATATGAATATAGCATTAAAAAAGATATATTGTTACCAGTAAAATCCATTAAGGACTTAGGGGTAGTCTTTGATCCCAAACTAACATTTTCAGACCATATATTGCAATTAATAACATCATGCTACAAGCTTCTAGGGTTTGTTATAAGATCGTGCAAACAGTTTACAAATCCTGAAGCAATGATGGCTATGTATAATTGCATTATAAGATCTAAAATTGAGTACGCCTCTGCTGTATGGGCCCCATACCAGAAAAAATACCTTGAAAAATTGGAACAGATCCAAAAAAAGTTTCTGAGATACCTGTATATGAGAATGCATGGAGAGTACCCGCAATTCATGCATCATGAAGATCTGCTCACAGAAAGGAAATTGCCAAAGTCTCCAGTTGAGGAGGAGTGGGGCCCTTGCAGTAACGGCGTACAAAATAATAAATAATTTAATAGATAGCCCATGCCTCCTGAAATGCTACAAGTTGTTTGTGCCAAACAACTACAGTCAGGGACGGTACCATGAGCTTCTATGTATACCACATAGCAGAACGGACGTACTGGCTCGGCATAGCATGACACGAGGTATGGTGCTATTAAACAACGCTTCCAAAACTATTGACATATTTAACTGTAGCCTCGAAGAATTTAAGAGGTATTTAAGCGCCACAAATTACCCGCTATATGTATAAATCTCATGTTACTATTTATCTTTTCTATTTCTACTATTTATCTATAAATGTGTAGTTTGTATCACATGTGTATTGTAAATGGATACACAGTCTGTAATACACAAAAAAAAAATTGCTCTACCTTTTCAATGATTTTCGTGGTTTTCTTTGAGAAATGCAATTTAGAAAAAAAAACTCTGCCTTGTATATTGTACGAGTAGTTTCCAACAAAAAAAATCTATCAATAAAAACTCGGTATTGTCCTTTTTTTTATATTAACTCCACACAGGAGGCCCTGAGGGAAAGACAACCAATCAGGATAGAAATATTGCTTGAATATTAAATATTTCCCCTTAATATAAAATATAGGTGTGGGGTACCTACCTACGGAAAAGGATACTTTTAGTACTTCCTCTTAATCTATATATAACCACACGCGCGCCGACCTCATTGAAACAACCCATAGAGAATACACCAAAACTTAAAATCAAACAAAAGGTTTCTCTTCATCAAAACAGCACACTTATTTTGTGGAAACTTAATTCAAAATTTATGAAATACTTAGTTTTAACCATTTTTATTGTTTAAAAAACCAACGTGTTTTGAAAGCAAGGCTTCCTTAAAATTAAAAAAAAAAAAACAGGATTTACTTAAAATTCAAATTACTGGCTAAAAACGTAGATGCTTTAGACCTGATCCCGATGACTTCGGGCAGTTGTTACTCTTGGCCAGGCACTTTTACAGTATCTAAAATACTAATTCGTCATTATTTATGTCTCCAGCCAAGTTTCCAATCCTTTACCTGCGTTTGGTGTAATTAAGTTCTAGCTAAGTCCTCCATCACGACACAAGCAACATTTCCCGCTTTCTGTGATGGTAGTAGGAGATTTTCGAATATTGTCGGTTTTTTTTGGTAGCCCGGGAATGTTTGTCTTTCTTTATTAAAAAAAAGAGACCGAACCTGTTTTTAAACCCATCTAGATACTTATTTAATATTTTTTCTCTGCAGCCAAGGTTCCAGTCCTTCGCCCTCGAGGGAGCGGTACTGGCTCGCGGCGACCCCTCCTGCAGCAGGACCAGTTGCAGCATAGTCCTGGAGCAGCTGACTGCGGCCGCTTCAGGATCCTACACCTGCGAGGTGTCTACTGAAGCACCTACCTTCAGAACCGCGCTGGAGACGAGAAATGTGTCTATCATGTGTGAGTTATTATTTTTATAAAGGTTTGAACTAGTCTCTTTGGAAACCTTAATTAACCTCTAATTTAACTACACCTAAACTATTAATTTTTGTGAGACCTGCTTCCAAATAATGAAAAACAAGGTATTTCTGACTGACTAATATCAGAAACGTTTAGATAGTAATAGTAATTAGTGTTGGTCACTAGGAATACGATTATAATATAAAGAAATGTGTGTTGAATACGAATTTTATTGCGTTGATAGAAATGACTTTTTTTCATTAAAGCACAATTTTGACACTCCCTTTCAAATTTTAATATATTACCATGCAGAAACATTCAAAATTATTGTGATGACAATTAGTCTACGATCCATTCTCTCCATAAATTGTTTTATTCCAATTTACAATACGAGCAATCGAAGTTTTCTCAAGGCAGGAAAAATATCTGCAAGTTGTGTAATCATAGTAATATAATACGTGAAATATCTAAGGCGAAATTCACACGAGAACTTCTGAGACAACCAACCCGAGATATTATTATGCTAGTTTGAAAAGAGTGGGAATATATTCCTTCGAAAAGAAAAACTTCTACAAACTTTGTGAATTGATGTTGACATTCATATTATAATTATTATCTTGTTGGTCCAAAGAAATAGATGATGAGTTAGAATCGTCTTGGTCGGAGATATGAAAGTAACAACTTGTAAGCAATGGAAAAGTTTTTTCAATTGAATAAGTTGTTATTAACACTTTTATTTTCATTCGTTTTCTCCCAAAGGAATTTGTGAATGATTTTGATGGTTTTCAGATATCTGTGTTCATTTGTCTGTATATAAGTTGATATATCTTTCAATTGCCATGCGACGTTTTTCTTGCTACCTTTTTGTGAATATTCGCGAGCTGTTTAAAGAAAGTAACAAAATGTAGTCACTGAAATAGTTTTTTTTTTATCAATCGTGTTGTTAGCGCCTACCTCTTTCTTGTGCCATACATACATATATAGGAGTGTATTGGAGTCTTCGGTGGTTTTGGATATTGTAAGTTCATTCTTCTCAGATCTATAGGTTGATGCATCTTTTTAGCGAATAAGTTGTAAGAAACACTTTTATTCTAACGTGTGCTTCTCCGATAGCAATTTATGCAAGTTTTTATTAACTATTCTAACCGCTGCGCTGGAGCGACAGCGCAATTTAAAACTTTTTTCTACGATTGATCGACATTTTTTGGTGATTATTTTGAATATTTTCAAAAAATTAAAAAAAAGTCGTACCTCCGAATTTCAATATGGAGACATACAAACTGATTCGTAGAATTTATAAAAAAAAATTATAAAATCGTTAACTTCTACTTAATTACTTAAACTAGTGGTCGCCCAATGGTCGAAATTCGACCATAATTGTAATGTTTTTTTATGTATTTTTTATTCATAATTTGATTTAATATTGAGTGAGCGGTATTTTTATGATTATGTTTGACATTTGACATTCAGTAAGACCATAGACAAATTGACCATAGACTTTAACAATAAGCAATAGAGTAAAGATGCGTGTGTGTGTGTGTCAAATACATGGTAGTGTGTGTAATGTTTTTTTAATTGATTTAATGCATTTTTATGCATAATTTAAAAAAAATATTAGCATTCTGCACTCCTCCTCTATATAAACTATAAGTGTGCGAAATTTCATACTTCTCCGTCCGCGCAATTTTCGTAAAAAGGGGTACAAAGTTTTGGCTTCACGTATTAATATATTGATAAGGGAAAATTCGTCAAAATTGGCAGCAAAGCAATCCAAGGTATTTTAAATAGTGCCATATTGTGGCAAAAAGCGCTCTAGTGGTTTAGTTCATTGCTCCCCTGTAATAAGTTCGCACATCTTTCAATAATTGTCAAGTATCATTATTCTTGCTACCTTTCCGCGAAATTTCGTGAGCTATGTAACCACGCTGCGGTATTCATTCCTGGAAATACTTTAACAGATTTAATGCTGTTTCTAAACCGCTGATTTACAAGTATAATATAATCTGGCTTCGAGAGTGCTTTTCTGTTTATGAGATTCTAACAAACACTTTCCGGAGGCCCTTGTCTTTAAAGCGAAGCGTGAATGTGGGTTTTATTTTATGGCGCAAGATTGGCTGGGCTGCCAAACATGAAGCAAATGTGGGGTGGTGTTCGTTGATTTTTGGAGTGGGTGCTGTAGTACCTACACTTCAAATGTCAACTTTTATAATACTATCAGCTGTGAGAAATTCATATCATGTTGAAAGTGGAAGTTAAAATTTATCTTTCTAAATGTTCAGAACATAAAGATTGGGGTGTTTTTAGTTTGTATTTTACCTATTAATTATTTTTAGCTACTTTTTTAAATACCACAGTAAAGTTCCGACTGCTTCCTACCATTCCAATCATTGAGACAACGTATCTGAGTCAATAAATTAAGGTGGGGGGAAAAGGTTTTAAAACTCATTTTAAAAATATTTTTTTTCTAAATGTACAACATTTCGAGAGTGTTGTGTCAACATGTCAAAATTTCAAGTAAATTGGAGCAAAACTAACGAAGATGCAGCATTTCAAGCGACCGGCCCTGTTGCTCCATTCAAGTATATTTCGAGTATAAAAAAACTTTAAATCGATTCTCTCGCAAATACATTTTTAAAGTTCGTGAATATCATAACTCAAAATTTAATTGACCGATCTTTTTGAAATTGTGTGCACTATTTTTACACATAAATCAACAGGTAGTGACGAGAGTTTTTTTTACCATTTAATAATAACAAATTCACCGAAAATTTTTGCAAAAGTCGCATTTTTGACTTCAAACATGCTGCAAAAAAAATAAAAAAAACGCTTCTTCATTACGTGGGAAAACATATCACCTATTAAACTCATTTCGATTTTTTTAGTTTCAATGATCCATTAACAAGTTATGATGTTCACCGCATAACACCTTTTTTCGAGGCGCCTCCGGAGATTCGCTCTCACTTATTTATTAATATTTTTAATTAAAAAAATTTTCGAAGATACTTCAGATGTCACACTATAACGCGTATGTAAAAGAAATAAGCCAACATTATTCATATCTCCAAAAAAAAAATCACCTTTTTGTTCGCCTTACCCCCCCCCCCCTGAACGTATATTTTCCTATACCAAAGGAACTTATAAAGAAATAAGCTAGAATTAATATTTTTTAAACGGAATTCAGGTGCACAATGGAATTTTTCTTTTAACCTCACTTCGGTTAATTTGCTGTGAATTGACCGTATGGAATTAAAAAAGACTAAAAGCGCAGTGGGTTTTTGCACATTTACTGAAACCGTACTACCGTAAACGCTGTCCATTATACTAACTAGCAAGAAACTGTTGGTGTTCACCAGAAACTCGTTTCACTTTAAAGTTCCTTTGTTAATTTTGCATTTCTCTTCTGCCGACTGTTGTACTTATCTTTACTCAGATATTTTCCAGAAGTTGAACTAATTTGTTATTGATTTTTTTTTACTATTCAAGCATAACATTACAATTAGGTAATTCTGCGAACAGCAGACCTCGCATCCAAAAAAGGATGTTCCTAATTTTTATTTATTTATTTAATAAATCAAATTTTAAATGTCCTTTGAATTTCACTTAAATACCTACCTTCTAAATTAAAAAAAAAAAACGTTTTAATAATAATTTCGGTGGTATGTCTTTATATAACTCCGGTTCAATAACCTCCGGAAGTGGAATTTGCTTTTATTTTAAAAATTGGAACCGATTGACGATTAAGTCAAGCTAAAAGATAGTTATAATTTTTTTTTATTAATTCATAATTCATCGACCACCACAACACGGGCATATGCCTAGCATGGTGCTCGAATAATCATAAAATTTTATGTAACAAACATTTTAATGAATAAAGAAAACTAAAAAAAAAAAAATCCATATTTGAAATATGTATTTTTAAGTTATTAAGTACTAGCTGGTCCCCGGCATGCGTTGCAATGCCATTCAAATAAATAAATTGATTCTCCCTGCATGTCCCCGTTTCTTTCCACCTTCCCCGCTTTCCCCCTCTCTTGTCTTTTTCTTCTCCGCGAACCCCACCTCTCCCGATCCCTATCCCCTGCCTCTCCTCCCTGCCGCTAAAATGTATGAAATACACACATTTTCTTTTACACCAATTTCATAACGCCAGGGCTTACTATTATATATGTAGCCCTATTAAAATTAATTCAGTAGTTTTTGCGTGAAAGAGTAACAAACACACATACATCCATACAAACTTTCGCGTTTATAATATGAGTAAGATTTTTTAAGTTTACTAACATCCGATAGGTACATTCGATAGGTACTTTTAAGAGCTAGTGATCCCGAGGCTTCGCATATCCTATAAAAAAAATAATGTGTACTCAGTGGTGGCTCGTGACTTTTGGATGTATTAGAGTGCTAATATTAAAAAAATGGCATTTTTGATGTTGTCGTAGGAGAATTTATTTTTTTCGAAAATCGTTTTTTTGTATGAAGATTTTCAGGAAATCCGTGCGCCGCACGGCCAAACTGAAATTTCCCGAAATTTTTCAAACAAAAAATTGATTTAAAAAAAAAAATATTTTAAATATAAGCACTCTAGCACACCCAAAATTCACGAGCCGCCACTGCCCGTGATAGTACCTCTTTTAAAATTGATCAACAATGAAGTGACAAACTGATTGATCTTTTTTTAAAATTTGTTGAAAATATGAAAAACATCATAATTTTAATTTCAGAAAAAAAAGCATTTTTTTTTAAGTTCACAATTTTATATTCACTACAGTATAAAAAATGCAAGGCATTTTATTTCACTAAGCAACAAACATTTTCCTATTGTCTCCTGTCATTCATTGTTTGAAATTCAAAGTCAGCTCAAGCGTGCCACAACGAGAAATAAGAACAACAATTGTGTGTCATATCCATTAAAAATTATCAATCTACCGTGTCATTCACACTTACCTCTAAAAGCGCGCCAATCCAAATCACGCCCATAAGTATCCCAGATTGGACCCATCCTGTTATTAGGCGCAACGAAGAATGCAGCGAATGACTGGTGCAATTTAGAGAAGGCGTCAATTGACGATAAAGTGATTATGTCGGCTGGCACGATGCACGTTCCGATAATTTAACAATTGCTTTTTATACAAGTCATAGTAATTTCATCAAAGTTTTAAAAACATGCGCAAGAGTTCCTGCTGACAGTAATCATTGGAACTATGGTATTCTCATTGTTTGAGGAATTGCGTGAAACTAAATGAAATGGGGAGAGGAATTAATAGGGTAAAAGGACGGATGGGAGGTATCCGATCACTAATCAAAACTAAAGTCAATTGAAGTTTGATACTGCAGTTAGTGATAATAAATCAAAAAAACAAAAAACGAACTTTAAAAAATTATACACAAAATACTCCCAGGCTGGTGGTCGGCAGACCAAAATACTCCCAGGCTGGTGGTCGGCAGACCAAAATACTCCCAGGCTGGTGGTCGGCAGACCAAAATACTCCCAGGCTGGTGGTCGGCAGACCAAAATACTCCCAGGCTGGTGGTCGGCAGACCAAAATACTCCCAGGCTGGTGGTCGGCAGACCAAAATACTCCCAGGCTGGTGGTCGGCAGACCAAAATACTCCCAGGCTGGTGGTCGGCAGACCAAAATACTCCCAGGCTGGTGGTCGGCAGACCAAAATACTCCCAGACTGGTGGTCGGCAGACCAAAATACTCCCAGGCTGGTGGTCGGCAGACCAAAATACTCCCAGGCTGGTGGTCGGCAGACCAAAATACTCCCAGGCTGGTGGTCGGCAGACCAAAATACTCCCAGGCTGGTGGTCGGCAGACCAAAAAATTATACACAAAATACTCCCAGGCTGGTGGTCGGCAGACCAAAAAATTATACACAAAATACTCCCAGGCTGGTGGTCGGCAGACCAAAAAATTATACACAAAATACTCCGAGGCTGGTGGTCGGCAGACCAAAAAATTATACACAAAATACTCCCAGGCTGGTGGTCGGCAGACCAAAAAATTATACACAAAATACTCCCAGGCTGGTGGTCGGCAGACCAAAAAATTATACACAAAATACTCCCAGGCTGGTGGTCGGCAGACCAAAAAATTATACACAAAATACTCCCAGGCTGGTGGTCGGCAGACCAAAAAATTATACACAAAATACTCCCAGGCTGGTGGTCGGCAGACCAAAAAATTATACACAAAATACTCCCAGGCTGGTGGTCGGCAGACCAAAAAATTCTTCAATGTGATGATCTAGACTACAATTATTCGTTGGTTTCATTCATTTACCCTGTGATGTAAAATTTACCAATTTTTATCCTACTTTAAATCGGCAGACTGATTTTTCTCACCTATTATCCTACATCGTAAAAAACCATTCCTGTTAATGTTATGACGTAAATTTGTCGAAAAAATTCGTTCACTATTTCTATGGCATTTAATTTTTTTATATGAATACCTCACAAGAGTCCCAGCTGTTCCCGTCTGGAGTCAGTGAGACTATGGCATCCCCCATTAGGGTATCTTGTGAGGCTGACGGTAGTAGGAAGAGGAAGGAGATGGGGAAAAGGAACGTGGGAAAGTACCTGGCTTTTCAGAACACATAATTGAACAATCAATAAACGAACGAATGACCCTGATATAACACTAATTAACAAAGTAAGGAAATTTATTTATTCTCCACTTCTCAAAATGTTTTCAAGACCGAAACAATAAAGCACTTTCAAATAAGTCAATAGCAGTCACGTCATCATTAAACAATTAAGAACACATTAACATTTAATGTGGGAAAACTGATTTTAAAGTACCCCACAAAATGGAGAATCTATTGTCACAATTGTTTTCTCAGTGAATCGGTTTAACCGGTAATAAATCATTTGAATCAATAGAATCAAAACAAGTCGTCTCAAAGTGGTCTAACCACTAAAATACTTGCAGAACTAACATAATTAAATTTGATGTAATTTTTTTTTTTAATTGAGTGGATTTCTACGAATTAAACAACCAATAATGAGAGTTTCTGTTTGATTCGCAGCCTTCCCCCCAGAGGAGCCGCAGGTGGAGAACCTGAAGTCGTCCTACTCCATCGGGGACCTACTCAACATCACCTGCAGATCTGCGCCCTCCACCATGCCCTCACAGCTTTCCTTCTATCTCAATGGAGATGAGGTTAGTACCAATATGACTCTCCCACGGTTGAGTGCCGTATGTTATTATACACGGGTTAAAATGTTGTTAAAATTTTGAATGCCATTCAATCTAATCAACGGTTCATACTTTTATAAACTGTTTTAACGACAATTTTTTTCGTATCTTCATAAATTTACGCATATTTCTTCATAATAAAGATTAATATTTTAAACGGGTAAACGTGACAAGAGATCTTGGAGTTCTATTGGACAGTAAGCTTTTTTTCAATATCCCGTCGAGCATATCACATCGAAGGACTTTGAAAATGCTGGGATTTATACTTCAAAGTTCGTTTTTCAAAAATCCCCAAACATTTAAAATTCTCTATATATCCTTCATCAGAAGCCACCTAGAGTATGATTCAACAATGTGGAACCCTCATTTCAGAATTACTCGATCTCCGGACACATTTTATATTCCCAAGAGCAATACTTATTATCTTGAAATTTTTTAAAGTATTATTTATAAGAAGCTGTAGTACTTGAGTTGTAGGATTTGTGAGTCGAGTCGTTTATTGGGCTACGTAGCGAAGGTCAAGAAGTGCCGTAAATGAGGATGTGTTTCTGGTGCACGGAGGTGATGATGTGGTGAAGGTCGATGATGCTGTAGCGGAGCAAACCATGGGTCTGCAGGTCACCAGCATGTAGCTCTGCACCGTGGTGTTGGAGAATGTCCTGGTCTTCCAGGCCGTCGTTCAACGCGTGAGTAGCGGAGGTAAACGGCGATGACGCGGTGAGTGGAGCCATCTGCAGGTAGTCCTTGTGAGGCAGAGTGTGTTTCAGTAGCAGCAAAGCGCGATGGGCTATTTTATGCTATATGTGTGCTGTTTACATACTGTTGATGTGAGTCACTGACTTGAGTACTTAACGACTGACTGGCCCGGCAGAAACTACATACCTTATAGAAGCGGACCGCTTCAGTAGCTTTCCAGAACGCCGGGTAATATATACTTGAGAAGGTTCTGAAAAGTACTGGCCACCGTGTTTAAGTCGCGGCCTTTCTAGGCGATGGTGGACTAATTAGCCAGCCGGTAGAGGTAGGCACTTACGGTGTAGGTAGGTATCTCGTCTGGTATGCTCCTAGAGATCCAGTGGGGCCGCGTTGAATTCTACAAGAGCGGGCTATTTCTATGGGCTAATAAATTATTAGTGTGTAGTTATAACTCCACACATTTATTTTTTTTTGTTTTTCAAATATGCTGAACATTCAATGATTTACGCAACCCAATAGAAATGTTATATTACATAAAATATGTTTAGGTACGAAAGTGAGGTGAAATAAAATATAAATTTGAAATCGAATCGTAAAGATAAAGCTCATCATTTGTTTCATGGACGACACTTCGACTTGATCAAAGTATAATAAATTTTTTTTTCTTCAAAATTTGCAAATTCATTTTTTGGCATCATTATTTAATTTAATTAAAACAAATAACTTTGTGTACACCACTATTTAACTAACAATATCATGATATTGTTAATTAAATATCATGATATTGTTAATTAAATATCATGATATTGTTAATTAATACAAAGTTATTTGTATTCATTAAAAAAAAAAAAATATATATATATATATATATATATATATATATATATATATTATTTTATTCTTCATCGCAAACTTCAAGTTTCAAAATCCTCTTCCTCTCCAGCGGTTCCTCGGGTTGTCTAAGAATTAAATAAAGACCGTTCTAATTTAAAAAGTCAGGTAATATTTATATTTACAAAAAAATCTCATATAATTTTAAATACATATCCCCACAACTTTTCGACGTAGTCACTAGGTTCTTGACTCCCTTGCCGCAGAACTCCGCCACCAAATATGCTATCACCTCTCCCTCCGCGTCTTAGTCGGTTTCCAAATGTTTTCCGGCCAAATGTTGCTTCAGGTGAAGAGAAAGATGCAATTTATGTCATTGTTTGCATTTTTGGTTCCGGAGTTGGACGCTGAACCATTGCTTTAACCAGAAAAAATTATCTTTGAGAAAGCGAATAACTGAGTGCACCTCGCAGTCGGCGGGATTCGATAACGCAGCGTCGATCGCAAACGGAGGCAAATATCGCACTGAAGCAGCTACCAAGCCGGATCACCGCTCGTTTTTTAGGGAAAAATCTGAGCTACACGCTAGTGCCACCATATTTTGAGAAACAATGTCCACGTCGCCAAAAATGAGGAACGATCTTTAATTCTTGGACAACCCTTTTAAATAAATAATTATTTTGGAGTTTGAAAATAATAATTACATTTTATTTCGACATTAATCTTGCATAAAATTTCAACCTTAAAACCACTTACTAGTGGCAGTAGATAATCACAATTATCTTACATTTTAGAAGGCAAATATATTCACTCTACAAAATAGATTTAAATTTTTATTTTAACTAATATGTATATAAAATATATACTTTAACTAATAGATTTCCCCAGAAGGTAGTGTAGGTCTTTTATCTTTCTTATTTGATGGCCTCGGTGGTTGAGGAGTAGGTCTCTTGACTAGCAACCTGGAAGTCACGGGTTCAAATCCCGAAATGCAAGACAATTTAATTTGATTAATTTGTATTATTTCAAAATTTATTAATTAAAAATTATAAATATTATATTTGCGGCACGTTTCATAGTGGAAGACCCCAATTCAAAATTGAAATGTTGCTTGAAATGGGTTTAGCCATGTTTAGTGTCTAGATCTGAATATACAGGTACTCCCCGCCTTCCTATTAACCACCTCATTCCCCTCTCCATTACATTCAGCACAAAACATATCTCACTGGCTGCAGCATTACAAAAAGCTTCGAAATTTAAATATCTGGGAGGATAAATTAAGGTGATTATTTCTTTTTTATTTAAAAAAATGTCCATCTAAGCAAACATATTTATCCTCCTCATTCGTAATTCATAGGAAATTGACACTTCAATCTAACGTAATGTGTCAATTTCCCTACGCATGATACACAGAAGGACATTTTCGGGTTTATTATATGAGGAATATGTGCATTGTGATTCTACGTTCTGCCCCATTCACATAAATAAAACATTCGTACGATTGGCAGTTGGGAAACCGTGTACATTTTATACGGTTTTACGACTTACGTAGGTACATACATATAAGTGGGCAACGATATTTACAAATACGAAAAAATATGAAACAGCAAAAAATTCAAACCTCTTTAGGCCCCTAGGGTTTTTGAAATTTAATATGGGAAAATGACTGAAATAATTAAACTTCATCTGTAATATCGTTGAATCCATGTAGAGTTTTTCTCTTGGGAATACAATATATAAATTGAGCTTAAAAAGTCATAAAATCTGATGACTTTTTAAGCTTTTTTCAATTTTTTTTCATCAAAACCTAACAAAAAAAAAATTTCCACACGTCCTCACGGGTTTCTCTTCCGAGTAACCACCCAAACTCTCATTCCGACCCAAACTGCCCAATAACTAATGATTTTTAATGTTTTGAGTTGAAAAAAACATAAAAAATTTCATCAAAGAGATCAAAATCACATTAACATTTTGTTCTCCAAATAATCTCTGGAATCACTGGTCAATTCAAGTACGTCCCTTAACACATGTTTGGAGTGGTTTCATGCCAACTGAGAATAAAGTCAACTCAACACCTCTTTGAAAAGTCATTAAAAGTTATGAAAAAAAATTATTTTAAAATAGCCCATAACTCTAATCTAACGTAACCTATTTTACCTTCTTCTTCTTCTTCTTCTTCCCCTTATTCTATTCGCGTCGGGGACCCATTGCATCGACAGGGCTCCTCAATACGTCCCTGTCTTGTGCTGATTGTTCGGCCTCCGTCCATGGCAGTCCCATCCTCACATTTCACACACCTATTTAACCAATTTTTTGTATTTTGTTTTCATCACTCTTAATGATTTTTGGGGTGGTTCTGAGTTGATTTCACTCTGAGTTGTCCGGTCACCGTAAATAAATGTAAATGAAATTTTGGTCTTCGGTGTCTTTCTTTGTGTTTGAAAACCTAACAAAACAAAAAATTCTTCCACATGTCATCACTAGTTACTAATCGTGGAAATGGGAAGGTACCGGACTGTACTAGTCGCGGTGAGAGATCGTACGTGACGTCATCGTTCTAGTATCTTCTGTCTTTTTTCTTGTCAAAAAAGGAAGAGGGTAGAAAAAGGATGAGAAGGATGAGGACGAACTTCGACAGGAAACTTTCTAAAGGTCGGAAAAAGGAAGCATAAAATCTCACTGAAGGCAGGATATTGATGCCTCTTGTACGTAACTCGTAATTTTATCATTCGCAGTCAAGATATTGAGCATAGTATACTGTTGTCATGTTGAAGATTGCCAATGTACTAACCTTGTGAATTCACATATGTAGGAAGGGGGACTAGGTGTGGGGTGTGGGTATAAAAAAGTAAAATAAAAAATGCCAGGAATACTCCCTAACAGTACGAACTCCCGCTGGGACTAGTTTAATTCAGCAAGTAAAGTAAAATCCCTTCCGCAGGTGACTCAGAAAGAGTTCATCACCACCCAGGAAGAGCTGCGGGATGGTGATATGCTGCGTAGCGCCTCCACGCTGAGAATCTACCTGTCCAAGGTGCACTTCAGGGGCCGCGGCGCGGGCACGCTCGCAGTGCGCTGCACGGCCATGCTGGGCAGCATCGCGGACACTGCGCGCTCTTTCGACACGACCGTCAACCTGATCTCGCCCATGCCGCTGCACAATCAGAAACTGGAGTGGCCTAGCTCTAGGGGTGAGTTCGCAATTTGATTTTTGCAATTAGAACATGTTCACACATTTTATTTGTCGATTCGAACTTGTTCACAAATTTTATCTGTCATATTTTGACTGTCAATTCGAACAATTTAACAAGTTTCATTTGTCATTTCGAACACGTTCTTAATTTAGTCAGGAATCAATTCGAAAATTAAGGATGGGTTGTTTCAAAAAATTTGAACAATTCATTAAATATTTTAAGTCAATTTTAGAGACATACAAACTGATTAAATATACGTATATATATATAGCCAATGAATTCACCTATTTTTTGTTGATTATCACATATTCGTAGGATTTATAAAAAAAATATTATACAATCGTAACTTCTACTTCATTACTTACAAATAAGGGAAAATTTGCCAAAATTGGTAGCAAAGCAATCCGAGTTATTTTAAATAGTGCCATATTGTGGCAAAAAGCGCTCCAGTGGTATGAAATAAAATGTTTCTTGAAATGAGACTATAGGCTTTTGATTTTTGAATTATGTTGATATTGACTTATGTTGATCATTTTTTTAAATAATTGTGAATTTCAATGCTTTTAATGTTTTATTATTTTTTTTAATTAACTCTCTATGACGAACAACTTCTATGATACATCGCTTCATGTATTAAAAAAAATCGAACTAACCGCGCAACTTGAATATAATATAACCTTCTTGAATATAATTCAACAATTTGGTCACCTGTCTTCAACAATCACATCAATACCATTGAAAGAGTCCAACACAAATTTTTGAGGTGTATTAATTTTAGACTTGGAATTCCCTTAGAATCAATAAATTATGATTTTTTGTTGCACTCATTAAAATTGTTGAAATTAAGTGACAGAAGAAAAATTTTTGATCTGATATTTTTGTATAAAATCGTTAACTATCAGTTGGATAGCCCTGATATATTAAAGTTGATTCACTTTCATATACCTACAATAAGGTCAAGGTTCCCTAGTTTGTTTTATTGTGACAACTGCATGTCGGTATCAGACTCCAATTCAGGTGTAAATAGATTACACACCATTGAAGATTTTTATGCCAATGTGGCTGATATTTTTAATATTTCCACACTGAAATGTTGTTGTACTGATCGAACATTTCAGCCAATTATACGTTAACGAGGTCACTACATAATGAGTTTTTGATATTATTGTTTATTTTTAATGCCTGTATAATGTACTACGACTGTAATTAAATATACACAAGCTTGTAAATGGCACTTTGTGCCGTAAATTTTAAATAAATAAATAAACTTTAATCAATTTCCCTTTCTTGTATTTTAATCAAATCATCTAGCTTAGCATTATTAAATCAACGCAGTCGCGAATAATGTATAATTTTAATAATTTACGAACACTACGCTAAATTTATTCGTGAATCTGAAGTTCTTCATTACCTAGTATATAAGGAGCTGCTTGAATCCAACGTATTTTAATGAAACAATTTCTTTCCAGGTACGGCGGCCTCGACTTTAAACTTATTCATACCCTTCTCAAGCCTAATCATATTGCTGAAGAAGATGTTTTAACGCAAAAATGGTGTCAGAGGCGGTGATTTATGAATATTTTACCCTACAATAATCCAAAGACAGTCAGTAAAAGTTATTATTAATAATAATGGCGGGGCTGGAACGATAAATTAACGCCGAAGGATTGTTAAAAGTGATAATTTAGGTACAAATGTAAGTGAATATCAAAGATATTATGCTAATTTTAACGACATAAATATTTTGTATTTTAATTTCTCTGTTTTTAACGAGCTAGAAATTCATCTCTTTGAAGAAAATCTTTTATAAAGTATGTTTCATATCAATGATAATAGAAACAAAGGAAAAAGCAATTGGACCGTGTACCATTATATACATTGTGAAACCGCACGCACTAAAGCAGTGATTCAGCGGGGTGCCAGCGCTGTTTTTTGGGTGTTTTGTAGGTCTGGCGGGGCGTTTTTAAATTTTTAGCATCTAAGGGGCGCTGCAGAAGTTCGAATGGGCAATGTGTCGATATACAAAATAAGCTCATTCACGGGCTACGCACACTGATACACCGACACACTTTCTGTAGGCGTAACGATATTTTAACTTTTGTTAAATAAACTACACTTTCACGCACAAAAATTTAAATTAAGGCATAGTATTCAATGTCATTGTGATTCACGCAAAAATAAAGACCCAATCAAAAAGGTTCAAAATATCGCCAATGAGTGAAAGTTTTGTACCATTCGAGACTCGACACTTCTTACATGACGTGTTAATTCGTTGATACGGAGCAAGATTAGTAGTATCAAACTCTGAACTAAAGTGTCAACAACATCGTTCAGTCATAGGTATTGTAAATCGCACCAAAGCAGAGCTGCGTTTAACCTTTGTTTCTAACTACACATCGAAGGTATAACTTTCATTGGCACTACCATTTTGGTAGTCCGTGCAGTTTGATCCTAGTTGGACGATGGTCGACATGATCCATTGCCCATGCAACTTCTACCTTTGTTTCTAGTATCTCTGTTTCATACTGTTTCATTGCTGTTCATACAAAAAATTACAACCCATTACGATGAAAGCATTACAATTAATTTTGAGTAAAGAAAGAAAGCTGTTAAAGTTTGTTTTGAGCAACGTTATAATTTGGGTTATTTTATGGGATGGAGTTTGTCCGGCTCTTGGCGGCGGATGTATCTGCCCACCAACTGCGTGGCGGAATGGATCGTGAGAGACTGGTCAAAATTGAAACTTTTTGAACTCTCCAGCAGGACTCGTCTTGCACCGCAATGGGAGAGATGGATTCATACGTCCGTCATTCCTGGACACACCAGCCCCCAAATTCCTACCCACCCCTCATATATTTTTCTTTCCAGATTTCCTCTCCTTCCTTTCCATAAAAAGATTCCCCACACAGCGTCCGCATTGATGTCTTTGGCACTGAAGGGAAATATGTATCTCAGAGTCTCCTGTGTGGAGCTAATGTAAACAAAATGTTATCCATACAATAGTCTGCCAAACTTTGCAATGAAGTTTATCTATATTGATTTAAATGATGAAAAAATAATATGTTAAGGATAATTAACACCTACTTATATCCACAACGTAAAGTTAAAAGTTGGAACACTTTCATTCACATCGTTGTCGCTTTGTATGTCCTCTGTTGTATAAAATCATTTCAAAAATATCACAAACATCTCTTATTAAACAAACATTTCATGTAATTGTCAAAAGCTTTGTTTGTAACCTACCTGAACACTTCTTTAAAAGAAGGATTTTAAAGATTTTTCTTTACAGCTTGCTTTAAAAAAATTTTGGATTTGAGTTTTGAAATATTGATTTGTTTTATAAAAAGCTGATTCAAGTACCTACTTGTTAATACTAATGACTCATATTTTTATTTTGTTTTTTGTAAATAAGATTTGATTAAAGTTGCTTATTTTCTCGGATTAGATAACGATAACTACTAAATGTAATTATTTTGTCTTGTAAATCACGAATAAAAGCAAGCACATTAAAAACGCGAGAATCTTAAATGTTTTATTCATAATAATTATTTATCTAAATTATTGTATTTTTATATCAAATTAGTTATAAGCCCATACAAGATTAAAACTATATTAGGAATATCAAGTTCAATTATTTATCCACTGCAATTTTGTAAAATATAAATAAGTACATTATTACATAATCTATTTATTATTTCAACAAGTTACCAAACTACTTTATCATTATAAGTTCAGTTCTTTTGAAGCATTGAAGAGATAAAATAACAGAAGTGTTTTGTGGGCAAATCCGTACGCCCGAAGTTACTAAATTATTTCTTACTTTTGATGAAATCGATGAAAATTTTTCAGACATCGAAATTCTTTTTATGAACTCATAATCAATTTCATTCTCGTGACATTTCTTTCAAATCGTTGAGATCACACTTCTAGAAATTATCTGTTCGGTGATTTGAGGTATCTTAAGCTAATGATAATTCAAAATAAATTTAAGAAAATTTTCTGTATATACTATATTATAATATTATATTGACATGCATGTAAATACAAACTTATAATAAATAAATCTTCAAAAACATACTTTTTTATTTGTTTTACAAATCACATCTCTTAATGTAACGATTTCATCGACTATGCGACAAGATTAAGGATACACTTTTCAAATCTGATCTGATGCTGAACACTGCAAGGTTTTTTATATGAATACCTCACAAAAGCGAGAGACTACGGCATCCCCAATCGGGGTATGTTATGAGGCTGAATGTAGTGGGGAGGTGAAGGAGTTAGGAAGAGAATGGTGGAGAAATACTGGCTATTCACATCTGGTCACAAAACACAGCTAAATGTTATAATATTTCAAGCAACGTTTCAATTCTGAATTGTGGTCTTGCACCAGGACGATACTGAAAGTATCTTCTACTCTGGAATGTGCCTCAAATAAGGTTGTTTGAAAGATGACTCAAGCAATAAGAGGAAGCTTTTCATTATCAATCACCGTAATACAAGCTTTGAAAATATTAAAACAGAACGTCTAAATTTAAATAGATTCATTCATCGTTACAAAATTACATGTGGTTTACAAAATTTCCCCATTTTTCCAAAAACGAGATTTCTTCATTTATTCAAATGAGAATTGGAAATAGTTTTGTTCCTTTCCACATTTATAAAATTTACATCCTTGACTTCTCAGATTGTACATTCTGCAGTCTAGAAGTGGGAACTTCAGATCACATATTTTTTGGCTGTCCCTTTCTAAATAAATATCATTTCTTCTATCAAGCGTTATCTAAAATTGTCTCCCCTCCATTCTACACATCATCTCTGAACTCGGCTCCAATTTTCCATATAATTCTGAAATTTGCACATTTAAATTTAATTAAAATATAAATTTACCTTTCCTTTCTCTGTAATTTTAAATGATGGCCTAGAACACCCTTGAAGGGTAAAAACCAGAAATAATTGAAAAAAAAAGTATAAACCACTTTTTTTTTTTTTAGATTCGTGCTTTAACATCAAAATATAAAATTTCCTTCTTAAACCATCTTTATATGTAAAACTTTCAGTAAAATTTTTGATTTTGCGTTGATGGTTGTGAAAAAATCTCAATAGTAGTTTTCCGTTATTAATTGAATAACGCCGGATCCTCGTTTGCATCACAAAGGCTTTATCAAACATTCCACAGATCCACAGAGTTGTTCCAAATTCCAGCTTGCAGGGTGAAGATTGTCGACCATCGATAGGAGAGAGCATCGGGAGAAGTAAGTAAAGTTAAGGAATTTCCTAATTTAAAAAAAAAAAGTTAAAGTGTTATATATAAGCACCTATTTGATTTCAAAATCACTCTTGCACTTTGTATCTAATAATTTATAATATTGCGGAAAAAATCAAAATTCAAATTTACTTACTTTGCCGCTAAACTTTCTTGTTAAAATTACTGGAGGCTCTAAAGTTTTCCAATGTAGGTTTTAAAAAGAACATTGGAAAAGTTGAACGAGGCCCTACTACAACAGGGTGAACCAAGAGTGTCAAAGTTTTATCATATTCGCTTCGCTGTTGTTATTTTTCCATAATAACCGGCGAAAAATCTTGGCACAATGTCATTAAGAACACCTTGGAGTTTGAATGGTTAAATAAAAACAATATTATTAAAAGAAAAGATAACAATCATAAGATTAGCTTTTGTAGAGGAAAAAACAATTTGTAAAACTGGATGAAAGTCGATCTGCACCTGTTTTTTTGTTTTGTTTTTCGAAATAAGCAATTATTGCACTAATTCACTGACCTCTCTGGTGGTAAAAATTACCACGATTCACCGTTAAAATTCAATTGAACAATCTCCAACCATGTCAGAAACAAGTACAGCGATTGAAAAAATACATAATCTATTGAAGCAATAAAAAAAGGTAAAAAAAAATGTTATGAAATTTGTAAAAAAAGTGAAAATGATAGGTAGAATACGTCTAACAAATATTTCAGAAGCAATTGTCAAGATAAAATATATATAATGTAGATGTTTGATTCCTTAATTTGATTGATAAATAAAACACTTGTGTTGCTAAGTTGTGTAACGAAGAAACGACATTTATGTTTATTATATCACTTTCTTTTTATGGTTTCTTCTAACAAACTGACACTTTACAATAAAATCATATAATAACAAAACAAGTGACAATTCTCAATCTAACCGACACCACAACAATACTTTTTCCTTACATCTCCCCCCCTCGGGAAAGAAAATTATTGCAAAATTTTCTCATCTTCGATGTCCTCTTCGATGTCCTCTTCTTCCAATGTTTGAACTGGAATAAGTTTTGTGATGTGGAATAGGTTTGATTCTGGTTTTTTATGACCCGTATCTATCCTGTATATGGAGTTTGAAATTTTTTCAATTATCTCATATGGTCCAATTTTCAGTTCATCCAATTTCTTCCTGTTCAGCTTGTTTCCATTTTCCACAAACACCATATCCCCTACGTTAAACTCGAAGTGTTTTCGCTTTTTATCGAATAATGTTTTATTGTAGTTATGTGATCTTATTGTGTTTTCAAGTGCTATTTTCCTGTCTCTCATCCAGTCACTATTTGATTCTCGTTGTTTTAGTTCATTCGGTAAAATCGTGCTGTCCGTACCATATAAAAGGTAACTCGGTGCAAAGTTAGTGACTGAATGAATAGTCTCATTATATTTTCTTGTACATTCTTGAGCTATTGCTGTCCAGGCTCTCTTTTTTTCTTTTTCATTTATTTTACATCTTATTTTGTTAACTAAAGTTTGATTCAGCCTCTCATTTAAACCATTTGAGAATGGTGCATTTACTGCTGTGAAGATCATTGGTATCCGCTTGTCTTGTAAATATTTCTTGAATTCTTTTGAATTGATTCCCGGGTATTGATCGGTAAGTAGCATACCTATGTCTCCTGTTTCTGTTTTGTTAACTAGATTTACAAAATCGTTCGCAGTTTGAGTTTTTGAGGTAAGAATGAATGCATATCTTGTAAAGTGATCTACCAACAAATGCAGAAATTTTTTTGTTGATCTTGTACCTCCAAATCCTCCAATTGTGTCTATAGATACTATTTCAAAAGGCTTTGTTGCCGGGCCTAAATGAGACATAACGCCAAATTTGTCTTGTCCTCTTGATTTATTTTTAATACAAATTTCACAGGTTCTGCAAACTTTTATTATGTTTTTATTTAAATTTTTGGCTACGTAATGTGTGCTTATCATCTTTTGCATTTGTCCAATTCCAATATGGCAAAGGTTTTCATGTACTTTTTTTATGAGTTCCATACTAAACTCTTCTGAAAGAATAACTTTTTCTTTTTCTCTGATTTTTTTGAAGTATATATGGTGTTTCTCTATTAATTTGCTTTTTTTATTTTGTATTTCTTCATTTTTATTCTGATCTTTCAAAATATCTTCCACTTTAATCATGTTTACGACTTTCAATTGTTCATCTGTATTTTCATTTGATTCTAGAACTGGATTTCTGCTTAGACAGTCAGCTTCCAAATTTTGTTTTCCTGGAGCATATTTTATGTTAAAGTCATATTGTGAAAGATAATATGTTAAATCACCCAGCTCTTCATCAGTTCTAGATTTGAGATTCATGTTTTCCAGTGGTTTGTGATCTGAATAAACTGTAAATGGTTTACCTATCAACCAGTATTGCCAGTATCTCACTGCTTCTTTTATAGCTAAGCATTCTAGGTAAATTGCTTTTTTCTTTTTCTGGGCTCCATTTAGTTTTTTCGAAAAGTAAGCTACTGGTTTTTCTTTTCCATCAGATTGTGTCTGTTTTAAAATAGCTCCAACACCTTCTAGAGAAGCATCCGTGTATATATTAATTGGCAAATCTTGATCAAAAATTTCCAGGATTGGTTGTGAGCATAGTAGATTTTTCATCGTTTCAAAAGCATTTTGGCATTTATCAGTCCAAATAAACTTTTGGTTTTTCCTTAGTAAATTATGCAAAGGATCTAGTATTATTGCACTCTTCGGAATGTACTCATGATAAAAATTGATTTTTCCTAGAAATTGTCTCACATTCTTCTGTGTTTTTGGAATAGGAAAATTCTTTATTGAAGTCAAATTATCCTTTACTGGCTTGACTGAATTATTCTGAATTATATGACCCAGATATTTTACCATGTCTGATGCAAATGTGCATTTTGTAAATTTTAATCTAAAACCTTCCATTTTGATTGCATTCAGCAGCTTCGTTAGATGATCAATGTGTTCAGCAAAAGTTTTTGAAAATATAAGAATGTCATCTATGTAATTGACAGCAAATTCGTTTAGTTTATATTTTCTCAATATATTGCTTAATATCCTCTGAAAAATTGCCGGAGAAGTCTTTAACCCAAAAGGCAGGCAGGTCCATTGATAATGTCCCTCCTGTGTTACAAATCCTGTTTTTTTTTTGTCTTCAATCCGCAGCGGAATAGACCAAAAGGCTGAGTTTATATCCAGCGTTGAAAAAAATTTGCAATTTCTGGTCTTCGTCATTAGGTCTTCAATCAACGGAAATGGTTGAGCTTGAGGTACGACTATTTTATTTAAGTCTCTGAAATCTATGCATAATCTGGATCTTTTGTTTTCTTCTTTTTTAAATGCTAGAGTAACCGGTGCAGCAAATGGACTGTAGGACTCTTCTATCAGTTTATTGTCTAATAATTTTGCTATTTGCTCTTCTATTTCCTTTTTATCTTCTACGCTGCATCTGTAAGGCCTCTTACTACAATATTTATCTACTAATAAGTCTATCTTCGCTTCGTATCCATTAACAGTGCCAACATCATATTTACTCTTTGCAAACACTGATGCGTATTTGCCTATTAGTTCATTTATTTCTGTTTTTTGATCATTATTTAAATGATTTATTGTTATTTTAAAATCTTCTTCTTTAATATGTTCGTTAAAATTAATTCTGTGTTTTTCTATAGTGTTCTTATTTTCTGTAGAGTTTTTATCTTTTTTATTTGTATTATTCAGGCAGAGTTTCTGTGATATTTGTAAGTCTTCACTTTGAATAAGTTTGAAGTCTTTTATCATGTCTAATCCAATCAAAAAATCATACTTGAAATTGTGTTCATCAATAATGTACACATCAACATTTTTCTCCAATTCCAAAATTTTTATCTTTAAAGTTGTCAAACCACTCGTCTTTTTAACACCATTAATCGTTACTAAATCTGCTTCATTCAAACTGTTTCCTTTTCCTTTTAGTTTCAATAACTTAGAATTAATTAGAGAAACATTTGAACCCGAATCATAAATTCCGTATACTTCTAATTTATCATTTAGTAATAGTTTGACTTTTATTAATGGTGTTACTATTCGTTTTTTTGATTATTTTCATTTAACTCAGTCTCTATCACTGAATTGTTTACATGTTTAATGGCACTTCTCTTAAATTTTTCATCCTCTTTTGTTTTGAACCAGCATGTGACTTCAGGGTGGTAACGAGAGCCCTTATTCAATTTTTCACAAATTTTACATGGATTTTTACCTTCATTTGTATTAAATTGTGCATTCCCAAATGTTCTCTTACTTATGAATCTCTTTTTGTTGACCAAATGTTCATACTTGTTTACTTCATTGAATAAATCCACAATATCTTGTAATCCTTCTCTATCAATCTTGTTTAGTATGAATTCTGGTAGTCCGGAAGCAACAAGATCTATTAAAGTACCGGTGTCGATTGATCTTCTCATATCCAATAAAAGTTTTTCTTTTTTCATAGCGTAATCCAACAGAGAACCATCTTTGTATCTAAACGAGAGTGCGTATGTGACAGGGTTCCATCCTTTGTTTGCGAATGATTCACAGAATTTGTTTTTCCACGTTGACCACTCGGAGTTCATTGTTAATTTTATAATCATGGAACTGTACCAATCCACACAAGTTTTATCCATAAACAATCTGAGTATTTCTATTTTTTTTTCATCCGTGATCACATCAAACCGTAAACATTCTTTTTCAAACACTTCGATCCACTGGCTTGCATTTGTATTTTTATTACAGAATTTTTCAATAACGAACTTCTCAGCAATGTTTTTTAAGCTCTGTTGGTTATTTTCCATTAATTTTTCAATCAATCTTTCCAGTGTACTTGTTTCTTCTTTTTGATGTACTGGGGAACTTTTTTGTTGCAATTCTTCGAGGTATTGGTCTCCAAACTGTAAATTTCCATGTTCGTCTACATATGTTTTTTTCAGTTCTTCTGTCATGGTAATCCAGACTCTCCTAACCTGGTACCTTTTTCCCAAACTATTTTTCACTTTACTAAAAGCAGCAGTTTTCATTATTTCCTTGTGATGGCTGGCTGATCGTAGCGATTCTGGTATTGCGTACACTTTATCATCACTTGTGACTATTGAGGTAATGCTACAAACGTTTGACTTGCCTTCACTTCCAGGTAGCAGAGTGAATTCAAACTGAAGTTTCTCCATTTTTTTGGGTTTTTAACGAAAAATGTCGTTTTATAATGTAGATGTTTGATTCCTTAATTTGATTGATAAATAAAACACTTGTGTTGCTAAGTTGTGTAACGAAGAAACGACATTTATGTTTATTATATCACTTTCTTTTTATGGTTTCTTCTAACAAACTGACACTTTACAATAAAATCATATAATAACAAAACAAGTGACAATTCTCAATCTAACCGACACCACAACAATACTTTTTCCTTACATATATTTAATTGATTTAAAATTAAATTAACTTTTTTGGCCTCTGACTAAAGAATTTGCGTCAAAACTAGGAGAAACTAATTTTGTCAGGCAAACGTCAAAACTCAATTTAATGAAATCGGGGTTTGACCAGTCAAACTTCAATTAGGTATTAGAAAGTCTTAGTTTGTTAAATTAGGTGAAATAAAACGATTTTATTTTTTTATTTTAATGTTTATTTTTGTTATATTGTCATAGTTAAAATAAAAAAAAAAATAGTCAATCACGTCGAATAACTCGTCGTCTGTAACGTAGTATTGTATATTTTTTGAATCTGATAATGGCTTAATCAATTTTTTTTCGTCACCAAAACACAACATCGTAGCGTTTGAGACGGCGATACTGTAGAGACGTTTTCTTTTTATCTACTTTAGCTGATTCTATCTCACAGATAATTTGCTCATACATCTGTTTATTTTTTATATGAAATGAACACTTATCTTTATTCAAATTATTAATTTTCTTCGTAAACTTCACTTTCAAACCTCCTTCATCCACTTTTTCAGTAACACCACTATTTGTTTTACTCATCTTTAATCTTACACACCCGCACGCTTAATGTCGAAACATGAAATGATAAAACAATTTACAGAGAAAGCATAAACTTGCTTGCATGAACACAAGTATAAACTTGTTTTAACATGTTATTAGTACAGTCGACGTTTGACCGAGTCTGCCAGTCGCTTCTAGGATAGACTAGGCACTGAAGACTGAAGCCCGAAACAGATTATTTTACTTTCGACGTTTGAATGAAAAGTTAGGAACTTCTAGGTTTGACTAAAAATACTTTAATCAAAGACCAAACTTGGAATTTATTTCGGAGTTAGCCCGAAGGCTTTGGTCAAACCTAAGATAAACCAGTCATTCCGCGAAGAGACTGCATATCGACCTTTAACTATGACAGTTACACATCAAAAACAAGTCGAAAACAAGTGCTTCAATTTTTAATTAATAATATTAGTCAGCTCGCACGTAGAACAAGCTATCGGCATCTGTTTATTCTCTTTCATATAATTTGGGGCACTTCAAGACCCTCTCTTCCTACTGCCCCTACTTTAGCCCGCCTTTCAAAGACGCTTAAATGTAGCGATATAGTACCTCAGCCTTTACACCGTATAGACAGGAGTGTTCCTATGAGGTGTAAAATTAAAAAAAAACATGTACAAAAGGTCAGTAATGCTACAATTTAACATGGATAATGAACAATTTACAATATCAGAAACAACTGCTCGTCGCCTCAGTTCTTAATTGTTCAAACGACCCTTAAAAAATCTGACAGCAGGAGAAAGTTTTCTTTCATTATTTCATTGAAACATTACGATAGGTGTTTAAGATAAAGCTATTTTCGTAAAACTAAAGGTCTCATTAGTTTAAATAATTCTTAGATTAACTATTATTTTTACACTTTAATTTTCATTTTAAAGTGAAGATTGAACAAAAACTAAAATGGTCGTTTGGACAATTAAGAACTAAGACGACGTGCTGTTTTAAACAAAACACTGTTTGCTTCAATATGAATAGGTACCCTAATGAGGTAGCGGGTAGTCTGTAGTTGGTGAGTAGTTCTAACAAATCGAGTTCGAAACGTTCAGCTAATTTCCATCGGCTAATTTACTTTTCAGCAAGATGAAAAGGTCTGCATGCAAAATGCATAAACTAACAATGTCAGAAAAAACTACCACGTAATTATGTAAGTATATATAATTATGATATCAAGAAATACAACAACCGGCAAATGCCGGGGTTATGATTGTGTGATAAAAGAATGCGAACAGGAATAATAATAATAATAATAATAATAAGTTTTATTCCAGGATGTGGGGAGGATAGTGCAATCCCACACGTCCCATATGATTGTACATATTTATATAATATATTTTTATAACATTTTAAAACAACAGATTTTTTTTTTTTTTTTAACATAGAATAGGAAAAAAAAAACAAAATAAAAAAAAAATATTTATATATATAAAAATTAAATTAAAAAAAATAAATAACTAATCAATTCTATTCTTCAAGCTCGGGCCCAGCGCTCACTCAGGAGTGGGGTTTGGTGCTGAAACGCTGCGGTCACCACTGCATTGTCGGAAGCCATTAGCCGCATCCTGGCTCCAGTGATCCGATGTCTCTTTAGACCGGCGAATCCGTGCAGTCCTAGTTCAGTGAACATTGTCGATGCACTGCTATATCTTCTGAATCCAAATATAATTCTACATGCATCATTATATTGGATCCGGAGTCGTTCCATCGAGGTGGTTCGGTAGTTACACCAAGTTTCGCATGTATATAGATTAGTGCAAAATGCATTGAACAATGTTTTTTTTACATGGTTACTGCATTGGAAAAATCTTCGGGCAATCATATTGGACAATACACTGATACTTCTCCTCTGTCGTTCAATATCACCATCATCCGAGAGGTCTTCAGTGATGATGTGACCCAAGTATTTTACACTCGTTGATATACTTATGTTTTCCTCATTGAGTTGTACGGGGAGCATCTTCTCGAGAGTTTTTCCATGGTGGAATGCGATTAGTTCCGTCTTCTTGGGGTTGTACATCATGTGGTGGTCATTTGCATATTCTAACAAAACAAATATAATAACAAAACTGATAACAACAACAATAATACAACTAATAATAACAACAATTAAAATAATTACTTTTAGAATATACTTTTAGACACAATCAGGTTTTAAAAAGACACAATCAGGTTTTAGAATATACTTTTAGACACAATCAGGTTTTAAAAAGACACAATCAGGTTTTAGAATATACTTTTAGACACAATCAGGTTTTAAAAAGACACAATCAGGTTTTAGAATATACTTTTAGACACAATCAGGTTTTAAAAAGACACAATCAGGTTTTAGAATATACTTTTAGACACAATCAGGTTTTAAAAAGACACAATCAGGTTTTAGACACAATCAGGTTTTAAAAAGACACAATCAGGTTTTAGAATATACTTTTAGACACAATCAGGTTTTAGAATATACTTTTAGACACAATCAGGTTTTAGAAATAATTCATCAAAGTTTGGTAATTAAACATAAATTGATTGACTGCCGTAATGTAGTACCATAATATTATGAATACGAACCAAATTCTTTTTTAGAAAATGAATTTTATAAAATATATTATGATAAAACTATACTAACAGACAGAACGATTCGTCATAATAGACCCGATATAGTTTTACATGACAAAATTAAAAAAATAACTTATATCATTGATGTCGCTGTTCCAAATTCCTGTAATATTCAAAAATCTGTTTCTGAAAAAATTAGAAAATATACAGATTTAGGAAATGAGATTAAAAGAATTTGGCATTCTCGGACTATAAAAATATTACCATTTGTTATTTCGGCTACTGGCATTATACCTAGCTCTTTAATTAAAAATTTAGGCTTATTAGATTTATCAAAGAATCTTTATATAAAGATGCAAAAATCAGTCATAGTAAATACATGTAGGATTACGAAAGATTTTTTAAATATTTATGTTGAGGGATCAGTAGGATTTATCGGTTCAGTTAGGAGTTCTATTGAGCCGAACCCTCTGATATGAAAATATCTGGAGTCGGTGAAGTATTTTCCCATATGGTCTCTGGTAGGTTGACGTGTTGTTCTTGTATAGTTTTGAGAACTCCGTTACTTGGGCAGCTTATTGTCCAGTTATTGCTGGCTGACGGATTTGGATGCCTAGCCGTAGAAGTCATGTTGAATAACAGTCGACTCCAAGTAATCTGTTTATCCGATCCTCTTCGTATACTCGTATCCTTCATAATCTCAACTATCCAATGCCAGTTTGACAGGCTACTCTCTATTTGGCTAACGGCTGCACTGGAATGACTCTTCCTCTCTTGGTGACGAACTATAATAGCAGCATGTTGATAAAATGGTGTTTGAGCAAAAAGGGAGTTATACAAAATAAAGATGACAATTTTTTAATTGCCTGAAGGCCAAAAGTTTGATTTTAGCCTTTATACTTTCCCTGGTGTGTTTGGAGGATTGTACTTAGATGTCCGGACAGGGGACAGTGCGGAGACGTACAACACCGAATCTTTAGGCAAAATGAACTGAAAAGGAATGACATGAGATTTTCGAAAGTTGAGAAATTTGCAAGAGGTAAGCAGGATCACTGAAAAGATAAACCAAAACCGTATTTTGTGTGCATGTCCATGTACCTGAAGTAATACCAATTTTTAATTTATTTTGAAATTAATCTAAATTTGTTGTAAAAAAAATTATCAATAATTTCATTGGCCATTGGAGGTCTCGTGCACATACATCGACGACAACCGTTTACTTTTAAAACCGCCTACAAACATCTACGGATAATCTGTTCTGTGACCCGGGGTGGATACCGGTTTTACTTTAATTGTCCTTCACCTTAAAATTATTAAGGAATTTTGCGTTAACTGCGATTCCAATTCTCTTGGATGACAGCAGAATGGTCCTTAACCTTATAATAAACTAATTTATCATTAACTGCGATTCCAGTTCTCTCGGATGATAAAAGAATTGTCCTTAACCATAAAATTAACTATTTTTTCCTTAACTGCGATTCCAGTTCTCTCGGATGACAGCAAAATGTCCTCGACCTTAAAATTAACAATTTTTTCGTCAACTGCGATTCCAGCAAAAACCTCAATTATAAGATTAAAGACAATCTCTTAGCATTAAGTAGAATAAAAATCGCCCATCGGGAATATATTAATATAAGGTTTATACCACCGATCACAATGCTGCTGAAATAGAATGTCTTACAAAATTAATGGGAGAGAAATAATCTAAAAAAATCGTGAAAAACATTTAATTATTGTTATTCTCTTATCACTTTTGTCAGACATTCCTAAGTGGTTATGCAAAAAGGGTTTGGGTTTAATTTGATGAAACCGAGTAAAGTTTTAGGTTTATTTCCGTCATCTCTCAGGCCACAGACATCTGCTTAATTCAAATTAATCAGACCATTTGTTTCAATTGTCACGGCTTGGGGCAGACGAAATTACTTTAAGCCGCGGTATCCGCTGTAAATGAGCATTTTACGAAGAACATCAAAGGACACAAAAGACTTTTAAAACCTTCCTGCCATAATTAGGCGGAGAAATTACCATGTGATTGCCCGCTAAATGGCCTGAATCCGCAATTAAAAGAAGCATTGATTAAATTCACCCATTAAAAGTACATTTGATGGAATTTGTGACAAACGATGGGGTAGATTTTAATATTTGGTTCGTTCAGAGTTTCGAAAGTATTCGCATTTAAATTTCCTGTTTTCTCGGTGGGAAATCAGAGAGGTAATTTTTAAAAGGATGGTTTAGAAATACCTCGGAATGTGTAACAGCTGCTGATCATAATAAGCTTAGCAAAATTTGCTAAATATCAGAAAATGTCGTCACTTTTATAAGTTTTCAGTTAGGTGAATCCTGCTTTCAACTGAAGGAATTGTTCTTAACCTTAAAATTAACGATTTTTCGTTTTTTTTTCAACGAATCACAATAAATGGAAAAGTCGTTTATTTTAAGATTAAGGCCATTTCCTTATTCTTACATAAGTTTATTTAAAGATTAAGGGACTATTGTTTATCCTTAAATAAAACCGGAATCGCCGACAGTTAACGAAACATAGTTCCTTTTAAGATTAAGGACTTTTCCTTGTTATTAAATAGAACCGGAATTGCCCACAGTTAACGAAAAATGGTTCATTAAAAATAAAGGACTTATTCTTAAGTATAATTGGAATAGCCCACAATTAACAAAACATCCATAATTTTCAGATTAAGGACTTTTATTTATCCTTTTATAGAACTGCAATCAGTTAACGAAAAGTCGTTTATTTAAAGGTTAAGGACAATTACTTTTTAAGTCGAACCGGAATAGCCCCTCAAAATAAGCAATTCATTGGGAGTATGATAAAAAAATATATATATATAGCTTGTAGATTGATCGATACTGGCAATATCTATCAAACCCTCTGCAATGATGTTTTACTATTGTGTATTTTTACTAAATGCTCCAATATTGTAAAAAGTGGAATTTAAATATTACGGAAAGATAACTCGGAGGATACTGTAAGACGACCCATATTTTGACAATTTTACATGAACTACGGTCTCGACTACCATCCGGAGGATGTTGGATAAAATCTCTGCCTGCGCAAATATTAAGTTGTTTCATTCTCCATTAAAATCGATTTTATTATATTTGTTGTATATCTGCGTTATAATTGTATAATCAAAGATGATTTATTTATTAGTCTTCTATTAAGATTTGTTACAGGTTCAAGGTTAGACGTCGAGTGACATGACAGACCTGCCAACTTTGTCACCGTGTAACAGCTGGCGTCAACTACCAACATTACGGATACATATCAATTTACGGCACCTTCCAGAACTCAATATCAACCTGATGAAAGTCTAACTTTCAGAATTGAAAAGTTGCTAAAATTAGCTTTGATTGGTGACCATACATATCTGAATAGCTAGAAATAGCTTTGATTGGTGACCATACTTATCTGAATAGCTAGAAATAGCTTTGATTGGTGACCATACCTATATGAATAGCTAGAAAAAGCTTTGATTGGTGACCATACCTATCTAAATAGCTATAAATAGCTTTGATTGGTGACCATACCTATCTGAATAGCTAGAAATAGCTTTGATTGGTGACCATACCTATCTGGTACCCACCGGGCTATTCAGATAGGTAGGTATGGTCACCAACCCACCTCCCTCGTCCCCTCACAACATACCCCAATTGGGGATGCTTTAATCTCACTTACACCAATTGATTGGGAGCAGATGGCGGATGGCAGGTCTCATGCGGTATTCACATTGCAAAACGGTGAGTTGATTTTTTTTGTACACTAACTCCACACAGGAAGCCCAGAGGAAAATAATTTTCCTCAGGGCCTACGCCATCTGGAATGCTGTGTGGAGGGTCTTTTTGAAGAAAGAAGGGAATAAACATTGGCCTTGAAGAGACCCATGTTGTAGGAGGGAGGAAACATAGAGGACGGCAAACCGTTACATAGCCGAGCTGTTGAACTCAAGAACGAGTCGAAAAAACGACCCATTTTTATGTGACAGATGTCAACCGTGTACATATGTTGAGCGCGCATTTGGCTTGTCTCCCGACTATGCACCGGTGCCAAAGGGATCAATGACGCTAGTTCCTCAGAGCATCTTCCATTGAAATACCGGTAGAAAAAGGATACCATTCCCACCCGACGCCTGTGCTCTAAAGATTGCAATCCGTTCCTTAAGGTGGAAGAATCTATCAAACGGACCGCCCGTTTATGCACAGAGTCGAGGGTATTTTTCAGGTATTTTGGATACCAGAGGTGGCTGCCAAATTCAACCGTAGGGCGCACTTGCGATTTGTAAATTACTAAATTATTTGTGATATATTTAATTAATCAAACTCATTTCGAGCAACGAACTTTTTAATTCTGTTTTCAAAATTCGTTTCAAAGACGGTTTCCCCCACAAAGGCTTTTGTGAAAATATCTTTCACTTATTCGAATAATTTCATTTTATAGTTCAAATACTCACGTAGTTATTTTTTCAGTTATTGGAAAATTGCCGGGTTTTAGCACGCGCCCTCTCAGCCCAAAATTGAAAATGGTAATGGCGAAATTCTCGTAAAAAGTGCATTGTGAAAAATAAATGTTGGTGATAAATTAAGTAGCCTAATAGTTTGAGCTGCTTTGAATCTAATTGTCCAGCGATATCTCAGTGAAGTGACATCTAGAGGAGGGGGAATTCGTTAATTTGTTATAGGGGTGGTCACTAACTAGTGCGTTTCATATCGATTTCGCGATCAAAGTTAGCAAGTATAAATTGAATTTAATTCGCCGATCCTTTGTTATGAACGATATTCCAAACAAAGAAGATGAATGTTTTTAATGACGAAATATATATAAATTATACCTGTTATAAATGATTAATTATTAGAAGGGTATTTACATCTGTTTCATAACGCTACATTGAATCTCGATGGGTTTGTTCTGTTTCACTTAGAGAAGACCAGAATTCAAACCTATTGGTGAATTCGCACGGGGTACTAACACAGGCTGATAGCTGCCCAGCGGACAGCCGTCGTCAAGAAGACAAAAGTGTATTGTTTGAGAGTCTTCATATCGTATCGCTACTGTCAACATTCTAACGTTTTTATCGTGACATAAATTGAAACTCGCAAGGTGAAAATACCGCCGTATTTCCCCTTAATCGTTACAAAATTGACCATCGTAACTACCTGTGGTTCATTCAGACGCAGAATAGCTAAATACCGACAATGAGGGGCCTCAATTCGGGCAAGATCGCCAACTTATCGTGAGTACCCTTGTGATCCTACCTTTGCTATTTGATTCAGAAGATATTCCATATCGAGATCTACAGGTATAGCTCTTGCGTAGAGTGAACATCAGATTCACTCTAACCCTAATAAGGTGGTGCCATCAGCGCGCCTGCCTTATTCAACATCATTGAAAAACATATTTTTTTTAAATTAGGTAATTATATTTATTTTTAAATA
Source organism: Glyphotaelius pellucidus (assembly GCA_936435175.1). Taxonomy (NCBI): domain Eukaryota; kingdom Metazoa; phylum Arthropoda; class Insecta; order Trichoptera; family Limnephilidae; genus Glyphotaelius; species Glyphotaelius pellucidus. The sequence goes on along the minus strand of OW386551.1, from coordinate 8,535,908 downwards.
TGAAAATGTTAATAAAAAAGGAGGTTGATTGTTGTAGATACATACCGTGAATAATATGAGGATTTGTATAAATGTTTCAGTGCTTTTAATTTTAGAGATATACCTATGTCAAATTTTAATGTATGGTTCTATTAATATTTCTAAAAGGATATGGTATGATCAAAGATATTGAAAACGGAGATGGGCTATCGGCAGTTTTACTGGGTGGGACTCTGTTTCCTGGTATTGCCGATATTTTTAACGAATACCATTGCACACGTTCAAAAAATCAACTAAATCAACGAATTCTTTCCGTATGCAAAATATATTGTTAACCAAAATTACTAAAAAACTTAAAAAAATCAACTAAATTCCGTATTCAAACTATTCCCATTAGGTAGTAGTTCCGACGACATTATAGCATATCTCCTTATATTTCAATATCTTTATGTGTGATATTCGATTCTTCGAAAACATTTTCATCATGCGATATTAGAAAATGAAGGAAAAATTTGAAATGAAAAGTTCAATTGAAAAACCCGTATTTCGCAGCTTCTACGAGTAAATTCTCGAAAAAAATTGCATAAAACAATCCGTAATGTAAGTTAATGTTAGGTGAATGTTAGGTTAGGTCTTCGTAAGTAGACCGTTGATAAAAAAAAACATTAAGACTATTTTGTCTATACGGTGAGTTTTGTGATAAATCAAAGTAATATTTTAAATAAGTATGTGAATGTGTAGATTGAAATGCGCGTGTGTGTACCTATGTAGTTTTTCATCTGATTTTTAGTCTCACTTGCGTCGTATTCACATGAAAAAATAATCCCAACTTCATTAAATTATTTATTTTTTTATTTACGGACAAAAAGTCCATTAACAACACAATAATAACACGTATGAGAAACAGAGATGACAATGAAGGAAGAACACATACTTATATGAAGAGCGATGACAATATACAAGGTGGGGCAGAGAGGTGTGCCTAGTCTCAAAATTTAACAAAGCCTCCCAGACCGAGCAAAGTGGCAAGGCGGGTGCCGTTAGGTCAAGGAAATGATGTCGTTTTTTTCATGATGTTTTGAAAACGATATCGTCTGGCGCGGCGGCTTTGGCTAGCAATACACATATTGAGTCTTTCTAAGAAGTTATCGGCCGGCATATCTTGCGGAATTCCAGCGATGACATCCTCAAGCGCCTCCTTCAAGAGATCCAAGGGTTCGAGGTCGAAATTTGTTTACCTCAGCTTTGACGTATCTTCACAGAAAAAAAGTCACTCTGAGTCAAATCGGAGAAGCGAGGGGGCCGTGGAATATACCCCCGCAAAGAGATCAGGTGATCTAGAAAGAGCTCTTCCAAAATTTCGCATGTACGATGGACATCATGGGCCATGGCTTCATCTTGTTGAAACCAGGAGGCTTCTCTTTCATTTTGGGACGCCTGAGGTTCTCCAACATCTCACAATAGTGAGATGAAGTAATGGTTAGTCCTTCGTCGCTAGTGTACAAAACAGCGCCGAGCGATGCAGCAGTTATGAAGTAGTGCAAGCATCTCTACGTTTCACAAAATCTTGTGGACTCAATTTCCTTGCACGCATCATCTTGTAGGGGTAAGGGTGAAGATCTGAGTGTAAGATTCGCCTTACAATTCTGGACAATACTCCAAGCACAGCGGCTGTTATTTCGGCTACTGGCATTATATCTAGCTCTCTCATTCAAAATTTAGGCTCATTAGATTTGTCGAAGAATCTATATATAAAAATGCAAGAAGCAGTCATTTTAAATATATGTAGGATTGCGAAAGATTTTTAAAATATTTATATTGAGGGATCAGTAGGATTTATCGGTCCAGTTAGGAGTTCTATCGAGCCGAACCCTCTGATATGATCGGGTTGGAGACTGTTCAATTGATGCTTTTACTACCGCAATGTTTTCAGGTGTTCGCACACTTTTAGGTCGCCCAACTGGTATTTTAAGATTTGCAGCTCCTGTCCACCTTGCGTTACTGATCCATTTCCCAATGGTTTTAAGATCAGAAACACTGTCATTACGAATTAACTCGAACCGGATCCCGAAAGCGCCATATGTAGCCACAATGTTTTCCCTGTTTTTAAAGAACGTCTCTACAACAAAGCCCCGGTACTTACCTGACCACGGCATGGTCACTACCATAACGGCATCATTTTTCCGACCTAACGGCATCCGCCTCACCCTTTTGCTTGGTCTGGGGGGCCTTGAGTGATTTTTTTAAACTAGGCACTCCTCTCTGCCCCACCTGTATAATATAAAAAGTGCATACAAAAGATAACTACAAGTAAAAGCATGAAGAAGGATTTAAATGGCTTTGAAAATTACACATCGATTGCCGAAAGTCACTTAGGCTTATTCCGAAAAATTCAATGCTTTGACTTGCGTTGATAAGTCTCGACATTCTGGACAAAGAAGAATGGCATCCATTATTAGTAAAAAAAAATTATTTTTTTATTTTAAATACACAAACGGCTTTACTGCCTTTTATAAATAAACATATAATAGAGTACAAAAGTAAGAAAAATAATATCATTACATAATAGTAGTTTTAAACTTAAAAATAACATACAATTATTTTGTGTATCACAACAAAAAATAACAAGAAATAAAAATGAGAAATATCATCATTTCATTTCAACATGTCCATATTGCGTATATAAAGTTACATTATGGAAAAAATAAAAAACTTAAAAACTGAAACCTAAAAATAACATACAATTATTTTGTGTATCACAACAAAAAATAACAAAAAAGAACAATGAGAAATATCATCATTTCATTTCAACATGTCCATATTGCGTATATAAAGTTACATTATGGAAAAATAATTTTTGAGTGCATATTTATATTGCGCTAATTTTAAGAAATAAATGTCGCCGATGTTAGCATATTCATTTCCCAAAATGTGTAATCGACTGATTGGTGAGTAATAATGTGATAATGTATGTGTGTTATTATAGTAGAACGGTAGAGTCAGTCTATTTTAGCGCGACCAGGGCAATGAAATCGTATTAGTTCTATTAAAATGTTGATTGAGGAACAGCAATTCATTATTTCGGAGTCTACGGGAAGGGATGTTGAACTGGATGAGTCAGTAAGCAGGTGAATCAATAATACTGTTGATTATTTTGAATATGAAATTTTGATCAGAGTCCTTTCTACGTTTTTCTAAAGATTGAGATGTATAGAAGACGTAGAATATATATTTTTCTGACTGTGAATCTTCGATTTCGTATTTACTAAACCGTAGGGGCAGTCAAAAATCAAGTAAAGAATAACTAAATAGTATGTATGAGACGATATACGAAAATGACTGAAGGAGTGCGTACCGATACAGAAGTGTGCGGTGGCCTATAAGAACTAGTTAGGAATTAACGAAGGAATTATAAGAAAATATAGCAATACAAAAAAATCTAAATAAAAATTGCCCAACATGACATCGCCCGTCAAAACAGCTGTCGCTCATGAGAAGAGATAAAAACAAAATTTTCAGTATAAGCTCGGAAGTCTTCGAAACGAAAGTCGTACGAAACTATCCCTTAAATATCCTCTCACTACTAATGGGATTTACAGTAACGTCTCTTTCGTGAATCTTTTCTAAGTCTGACCATAAAAGTACAAACCATTGATTGCTGCGTATTCAAAATCTATTGCCGGTGAATCACCGTGTGATTGCAAGACGGCGATTGTAACTAAGTTGCTCGTGTGCGCATGAGCTGAGGCAAGTCTTTTAACGCGTTAATTATAAACACTTCATTAATTTTTACCATGAGGGGTGAATATTGTCTATAATTAATGAATGAATGACCCCTACGCGACAGAAAGTTCCTTAATTGAACCAATGCGTGATGTGTTCTTACTAAATAATTATTGACTAAGCAATCATACATCCGAACACTATTCGAAAAGTTATTAACAGCAAAGTTCATTCGATTAATTTAATCCGATATAGCAGACTCTCCTTTCGCTCGTGACTAAAAAATATTTGAAATATGTAGTAACTCAGTAATCAACTATTGACTATTACCACCAAACCGCGTACTTTGAAACTATACAGAGCTAGAACGTAGACGTGCGTACTAATCGCATATACATTCTAATAGTTAGAAAGTATACTGTGTTATTACGGAGCAGTCGTGTATGTTTTCTAAGAATCTTAGCTTTAGAAACTATACGCAATTAGTTCCAAAGATATTGAAATATAAGAAATGTGCTATCCGCAGTTTTTACTGGGTGGGACTGTGTACATATATTATAATAATAAATTAAAGAAATATTAGTGGAATAGTCATAATGAGTACATAATACGTGCGTAATCATAAACATATAAAGGTCAAAGAAAAAGAAAGTAATCATGGGGTGTTTGTAATTTCGAATCTTTTATATGATATGATTGTGCAGTGAATACCACCAGTGTCCCTCAAGGCCGTAAGAACGATTCTTATTAACAACGATTCTTATTATCAATCCTGTACAAATATCCAAATCCTTACCAATTCCCACATAGTTATGTCAACTTGAAACTATTACTATTAACTTACTACAAACTAAATAACTCTCAAGAGTTGTAATCAATTACAATTAACAAAATTGATGGGCAGCCAATATGTGCGATTACGCTATGTACATATTAAGCCCCGGGTAGATATATATATATATTTTTTTAATATAAATATTTCATTTATTTATTTTACTGACGGCATCTGTAGCCCAAGGGTAAGACTCTTGACTCACAATCCGGAGGTCGCGGGTTCGAACCCGGAGTGCGCAAGTTTTATTTTATTAATTTGTGTTATTTCACAATTAATTAATTAAAAATAAATAATAGTATGTTTGCGGCACGTTCCAGAGTGGAAGATACTCTCAGTATCGCCTTGGTGTAAGACCACTATTCAGAATTGAAAAGCTTGAAATGGCTACCTTCAGCCTCACAACATACCCCAATTGGGGATGCCATAGTCTCACTGGCTCCAGACGGGAGCAGTTGGGACTCTTGTGCGGTATTAATTGTAAAAAAAAAAAAAAAAATATATATATATATATATATTTATACCCTCTCGTACTAAGTTGATCTTTCGTGACGGTAGACCAGTTTTTAGTTGATCCGTTTGCTCTTGTTGATCCAAGCGGATAAGTTGATCTATTACCGAAGCTGGCATACATATGTGGATCCTTATAGATCAACTTAAGTCATCGAGATTTTGCTGTAAGCCACGCCCATTTTTCGGTGGCATATACATTTTACACGTTTTGTCTATGTTGATCTTATATAAATGACCAATCGGAGAGGGAAGCATTCTGATTGGTCATAAAAAACATGTACCTATATGGAACATTACGGTTAATTCGTTGATCTGATATATATTGCGCGTTCTAGGGCTACCAAAGAGGTGTGAGATTATTGCAGGGCTGCGACATACTCTAAATTATGTATTATTATTATTTGACAATAAATATTTTCGGTAGTATGAAATGCGGCAAAAAAATTTACGGTGAGGGAAGAGACGAGGGAGGGGGAAGGCGGGAAAGGTGTAAGGGAATGGGGCGCACGGGAAAGGACATGCAGGGAGAAACAATTTGAGCGAGTAAGTGAGTGAGTGAATTATACCGCCGCCCCGGGAACCATTACCTGGATAACCAACACCTCTGCCATGGGTCACCCCAGAGGGGGGGGGGGTATGGGGAGAGGGATCGGGGAGGGGGGGCATTGGGGAGGGGATTGGGGGGGGGGGGGGGGGGAATAAAAATGGCTTAAGTAAGGACGAATTGAAAAATTATAAATGAGGAATTCCAATTTGGGTATACAGGGTACCGCCACCCTGGGAACCATTGACTGGAAAACCAACACCGCTGCCATAGGTAACCCTAGGGGGGGAAGGGGGTAGCGGAGTAGGGGGTAGGGGGGGGGGGTGAAGGGGGGGGGGGGGGGGGGGGTGAAGGGGGGGGGGGGTAAATAAATGGCTTTAGTAAGGACTTATTGTATTATTGTAGACGAATAATTGCAGGGGAGTAGGAATGGCGGGGGGAGGATCAATTTGGGAATACGGGGAACCGCCTCCCCGGGAAACATTAACTGGATAACCAACACCTCTGTTATAGGTCACCTTAAGCGGATCGTTGTGTTTGGTGACTAAGTAGGGGGGCCCGAGTTCATGGGATGAGGTTTGTCTAGGTCTTGGCGGCGGATGCGTCTGGCCACCTGCTGCGTGGCGGGCCGGATCAAAAGAGCTTGGTTGAGAGAGGTATTTTAACCTTTCTAGCCTGACTCTCTCGACCCATCGAGTTGCAACTCTGGCCCTACGGCACCAAACAGACTAAAATTTTGGATTCTTACTTAAGAGCACGGTCTGTACACGAATCAATGAAATAATCTCACAAAAAATTAAATGAAGATAATAATATTAATTGTTCCGAGATGTGCAGCCTGCAAGAACTAATTGAGTAAGGACTAAATGAATAATTGTAAGTGAGTAATTCCAATTTGGGAATACGAAGTACCGCCGCCCCGGCAACCATTTACTAGTCGCCTCAAGCGGTTCGTTACGTTTGGTGACTAAGCAGGGGTGCCCGGGTTCATAGGGTGAGGTTTGTCTAGGTCTTGGCGGCGGATGCTTCTGCCTACCTGCTGCGTGGCGGGCCGGGTCAGGAGAGCTTGGTTGAGGGAGGCATTTTGACACTTCCGGCCGGACTCTAGCCCGGAAACTACTGGGGTGTCGCCGCCGCGCGCAGGGTCTAGCAGCAAAAACCCACGGAGCGGGTTTTTAACTGCTATACGAATGTCGCGGATTAGATGGACATATGAATCCATCTTTCCCACTGCATTGCAAGGCGATTTGTTGAAAGAGGAATTTAAGAACCCGACTTCGAGTACATCTCAAGTACTATCATAATTGAATTTCACATCTCAAGTACCTACATCATAATTAAATTTTAATGTGAACTAGTGGTCACCCAATGGTCGAAATTCGAACATAATTAATTTAAAGTGTAATAAATAAATGTAAAAAAACATTACACATTAAATTAATTATGTTCGAATTTCGACCATTGGGTGACCACTAGTTCACAATAAAATTTAATTATGATGTAGGTACTTGAGATGTGAAATTTAATTATGATAGTACTTGAGATGTACTCGAAGTCGGGTTCTTAAATTCCTCTTTCAACCAATCGCCTTGCAATGCAGTGGGAAAGATGGATTCATATGTCCATCTAATCCACGACATTCGTATAGCAGTTAAAAACCCGCTCCGTGGGTTTTTGCTGCTAGGCCCTGCGCGCGGTGGCGACACCCCGGTAGCCTCTGGGGAGAGAGTCCGGCTGGAAAGGTCAAAATGCCTCCCTCAACCAAGCTCTCTTGATCCGGCCCGCCATGCAGCAGGTGGGCAGACGCATCCGCCGCCAAGACCTGTACAAACCTCACCCCATGAACCCGGGCACCCCTGCTAGTCACCAAACGTAACGAACCACTTTAGGTGACCTATGGTAGAGGTGTTGGTTATCCAGTAAATGATTCCTGGTGCGGCGGTACCCAAGCTCCCAAGCTAACTTGAAATGACCTAAGCCATTTTTGGTGACTAGGTCCGAATAGCCAGGTACTTCCCCACCGGCCTCTCTCCATCTCCTTCCGGGGGGGGGGGTAGACTGAATGCTGTAGAAATGATATCCCCGAGGCGTATGTGTGGTGAAACCATGTATGATCGTGTGAGAGATGAGGAGATTATTTGATGATAGCCAACCTCCGAAAAGAAGATTTACCATAAGAAGAACATAATTGTATAAAGATTTGCATCCTGCAGGGTGAAGATTTATTGATTATAGCCAACGTCCGATCAGAAAATAAAACAGAAGAAGAAGATAATAATAAGATTTGTTCCCGATACCCGGATTCATGGGTGAGGTTTGTCCGGGTCTTGGCGGCGGATGCGTCTGCCCACCAGCTGCATAGCAGGCCGGATCGGAAAAGAGTGGTTGAGGGAGTTCCTTTGACTTCTCTAGCCGTACTCTCTCGGAACATCGCAGTGGGAGGCATGAATTTATACGTCCTTTACTCCTGGACACACTGACCCCCAGATTCCTACCCATCCCTAATACCCTTTGCCTTCTCAGAACTTCCTTTACTTCCTTTTCTAAAAAAGACCCTCCACACAGCATCCCCAAAGATGACATAGGCCTCGAGGAGAATTATTTTCCTTGATATTTCATAATAAAATGTTTATATTATATTAAATATTTATACAATTTATTATTAGATTTTAGTAAACCTAGTTAAACTATTGTGTGAAATATTGAAACACTAAAAACAAATCTGAATACTTTCTAAAGCAGCCAAAAAAAAATAAGAAAGTGAAACTTGTGTTTCAACTTGTGTGTAAACAAACTTGTCACGACATAAACAGACAACGATCACGTGAAACCAATCCAAATAACATTCAAAACGTCACAATGAACGGGTGATCGAAGAACGTTCTTCCCCGTTTGAAATTTTGAGAGTGCACTTGGTATCTATTTGACTTTATAGTAATATTTGCAGAAATATCACGAGTCCACCGAGAGAATTTAGAGATTTTAATTTTGGATATTACATTATTTGTGAGAATTTAATTGCGCATATTATAAATATTATATTGGTGTAATATTACTTCACATTCCGAGTTTTTTTTTAATGTGACTACCGGACAAGAGCCTCAACTGCTCCCGCCTGAAGCCAGTGAGACTATGGCATCCCCAATTGGGTTATATTGTGAGGCTGGGGGGGGGGGGGGGGGGGGGGGGGAAGGAGATGGAGAGAGGACGGTGAGAAAGTACCTGGCCATTCGAACCTAGTCACCAAAAAGGCTAAAGTCATTTCAAGTTAGCTTGGGAGTTTGGGTACCCCGTCCCGAGAACCATTTATTGGATAACCAATACCTGTGCTTTAGACCACCTCAGGGGGGGGTTGGTAGAGATGAATAATTGTAAATGAGTAATTCCAATTTGAGTACATGTAATACGGGATACCGCCGCCCGGGGAACCGCCGCCCCGGGAATTCGATAACCAACACCTCTGCCATAGGTCACCCGGGCACCCCTGCTTAGTCACCAAACGTAACGAACCGCTTGAGGTGACCTATGGCAGAGGTGTTGGCTTTGTCTTTAACTTTGGTTGGTTGTTCTTCTGTCTTTAACTTTTATGCGTCTAAAAAGCAAAATTCTTTTATTGCTCCATCAATCTAATATTTTTTTAAATTATGCATAAAAAAACATAAAATCAAAAAAAAACATTACACATTAAATTAATTATGATCGAATTTCGACCATTGGGCGACCACTATTTCACATTAAAATTTAATTATGATGTAGGTTCTCAAGAAGTGAAATTTAATTATGTATGTACTTGAGATGTACTCGAAGTCGGGTTCTTAAATTTCTCTTTCAACCAATCGCCTTGCAATGCAGTGGGAGAGATGGATTTATATGTTCATCTAGTCCTTGGACTTGTAAAATTTGTTCTCTTTCATATTTTTCAATTTCGGAGTAAAACTATAGATTTGCAAACAAATCAAATCCACACCGCCCACCCATCACAGATTTTTTCCTTATATTTTATATATATATTTTAATTAATCGTAAATCGAACTTGCGACTTCTGAATTCTTAGTCAAGGAACGTTAAGCAACGCATTTTCGTAAAATAGTACAAATTTATCAAAAAAAAATTTACTTACTCACGCCATAATATGATCTTGCCACTTCTGAATTCTTAGCTGAGAAGTTGGTTATCCGATAAATGGTTCCCGGGGCGGCGGTACCCCGTATGACATTAACCCAAATTGGAATTACTCAAAATGCAAATCTATAGTTTTACTCCGAAATTGAAAAATATGAAAGAGAACAAATTTTATTTCTGAGTAAAACTATAGATTTGCATACAAATCAAATCCACACCACCCGCCCATCACAGATTTTCTTCCTTATATTTTATGTATATTTTTTAATTAATCGTAAATCGAACTTGCGACTTCTGAATTCTTAGTCAAGGAAAGTTAAGCAACGCATTATCGAAAATAATAAAAATTTATAAAAAAAAAATTACTTGCGCAAGCTATAATTTGATCTTGCGACTTCTGAATTCTTAGCTGAGTTGATTGGTTATCCGATTAATGGTTCCCGGGGCTGCGGTATCTCGTATTACATATACCCAAATTGGATTTACGCAATATTCAAATCTATAGTTTTACTCCGAAATTGAAAAATATGAAAGAGAACAAATTTTATTTCGGAGTAAAACCATATAATTGCGTACAAATCAAATCCACACCGCCCGCCCATCACAGATTTTCTTCCTTATATTTTATGTATATTTTTAATTAATCGTTAATCGAACTTGCGACTTCTGAATTCTTAGTCAAGGAACGTAAAGTAAAGTATTATCGAAAATAATACAAATTTATAAAAAAAAAATTACTTGCGCACGCCATAATTTGAACTTGCGACTTCCGAATTCTTAGTCAAGGATCGTAAAGCAACTTACTGTCGTAAAATAATACAAACTTATCAAAAAAAAAATGTACTTGCGCACACCATTATTTGAACTTGCGACTTCTGAATTCTTAGTCAAGGATCGTTAAGAAACGCTTTATCGTAAAATAATACAAATTTATCAACAAAAAAAGTACTTGCGCACGCCAAAATTTGAACTTGCGACTTCTGAATTCTTATTCAAAGATCATTTAGCAACTTATTGTCGTAAAATAATACATACTTATCAAAAAAAATGTACTTACTCACGCCATAATTCGATCTTGCGACTTCTGAATTCTTAGCTGAGTAGTTGGTTATCCGATAAATGGTTCCCGGGGTGGCGGTACCCCGTACGACATATACCCAAATTGGAATTACTCAAAATGCAAATCTATAGTTTTACTCCGAAATTGAAAAATATGAAAGAGAACAAATTTTATTTCGGAGTAAAACTATAGATTTGCATACAAATCAAATCCACACCGCCCGCCCATCACAGATTTTCTTCCTTATACTTATGTATATTTTTTTAATTAATCGTAAATCGAACTTGCGACTTCTGAATTCTTAGTCAAGGAACGTTAAGCAACGCATTATCGAAAATAATACAAATTTATCAAAAAAAAATGACTTGCGCACACCACTATTTGAACTTGCGACTTCTGAATTCTTAGTCAAGGACCGATCAGAAACGCATTATCGTAAAATTATACAAATTTATCGAAAAAAAATTTCTTGCGCACGCCATAATTTGAATTTGCGACTTCTGAATTCTTAGTCAAGGATTGTAAAGCGACGCTTTATCGAAAATAATAAAAATTTATAAAAAAAATTACTTGCGCAAGCTATAATTTGATCTTGCGACTTCTGAATTCTTAGCTGAGTTGATTGGTTATCTGATTAATGGTTCCCGGGGCTGCGGTATCTCGTATTACATATACCCAAATTGGAATTACGCAATATTCAAATCTATAGTTTTACTCCGAAATTGAAAAATATGAAAGAGAACAAATTTTATTTCGGAGTAAAACCATATAATTGCGTACAAATCAAATCCACACCGCCCGCCCATCACAGATTTTCTTCCTTATATTTTATGTATATTTTTTAATTAATCGTTAATCGAACTTGCGACTTCTGAATTCTTAGTCAAGGAACGAAAAGCAAAGTATTATCGAAAATAATACAAATTTATCAAAAAAAAATTACTTGCGCACGCCATAATTTGAACTTGCGACTTCCGAATTCTTAGTCAAGGATCGTAAAGCAACTTACTGTCGTAAAATAATACAAACTTATCAAAAAAAAATGTACTTGCGCACACCATTATTTGAACTTGCGACTTCTGAATTCTTAGTCAAGGATCTTTAAGAAACGCTTTATCGTAAAATAATACAAATTTATCAACAAAAAAAAGTACTTGCGCACGCCAAAATTTGAACTTGCGACTTCTGAATTCTTATTCAAAGATCATTTAGCAACTTATTGTCGTAAAATAATACATACTTATCAAAAAAATGTACTTACTCACGCCATAATTCGATCTTGCGACTTCTGAATTCTTAGCTGAGTAGTTGGTTATCCGATAAATGGTTCCCGGGGTGGCGGTACCCCGTACGACATATACCCAAATTGGAATTACTCAAAATGCAAATCTATAGTTTTACTCCGAATTTGAAAAATATGAAAGAGAACAAATTTTATTTCGGAGTAAAACTATAAGTTTGCATACAAATCAAATCCACACCGCCCACCCATCACAGATTTTCTTCCTTATACTTATGTATATTTTTTTAATTAATCGTAAATCGAACTTGCGACTTCTGAATTCTTAGTCAAGGAACGTTAAGCAACGCATTATCGAAAATTATACAAATTTATCAAAAAAAATGACTCGTGCCACCACAATTTGAACTTGCGACTTCTGAATTCTTAGTCAAGGACCGTTCAGAAACGCATTATCGTAAAATTATACAAATTTATCGAAAAAAAATTACTTGCGCACGCCATAATTTGAATTTGCGACTTCTGAATTCTTAGTCAAGGATCGTAAAGCGACGCTTTATCGAAAATAACACAAATTTTTCAAAAAAAAATTACTTGCGCAAACCATAATTTGAACTTGCGACTTCTGAATTGTTAGTCAAGGATCGTTAAGAAACGCATTATCGTAAAATAATTCAAATTTATCAAAAAAAAATTACTTGCGCACGACATAATTTGAACTTGCGACTTCTGAATTCTTAGTCAAAGATCATTTAGCAACTTATTGTCGTAAAATAATACAAACTTATAAAAAAAAAAATGAACTTACTCACGCCATAATTCGATCTTGCGACTTCTGAATTCTTAGCTGAGAATTTGGTTATCCGATAAATGGTTCCCGGGGTGGCGGTACCCCGTATGATATGTACCCAAATTGGAATTACTCAAAATGCAAATCTATAGTTTTACTCCGAAATTGAAAAATATGAAAGAGCACAAATTTTATTTCGGAGTAAAACTATAGATTTGCATACAAATCAAATCCACACCGCCCGCCCATCACAGATTTTCTTCCTTATACTTATGTATATTTTTTTAATTAATCGTAAATCGAACTTGCGACTTCTGAATTCTTAGTCAAGGAACGTTAAGCAACGCATTATCGAAAATTATAGAAATTTATCAAAAAAAAATTACTTGCGCACACCATAATTTGAACTTGCGACTTCTGAATTCTTAGTCAAGGACCGTTCAGAAACGCACTATCGTAAAATTATACAAATTTATCAAAAAAAGATTACTTGCGCACGCCATAATTTGAATTTGCGACTTCTGAATTCTTAGTCAAGGATCGTAAAGCGACGCATTATCGAAAATAATTCGACTTCTGAATTCTTAGTCAAGGATCGTAAAGCAACTTGTTGTCGTAAAATAATACAAACTTATAAAAAAAAATGAACTTACTCACGCCATAATTTGATCTTGCGACTTCTGAATTCTTAGCTGAGTAGTTGGTTATCCGATAAATGGTTCCCGGGGCGGCGGCACACATACCCGCCCCAGAAATATTGAAAACCCCATTTGGGTGACGGGGCCAGAGAGTCTAACTGGAGATTTCAAAGTAAGGTCTCCCTCAATCAGTCTCTCCCGATCCGACTTTCGCCTCAAGGACCTAGACACACCTCACCCCTTGAACCCGGACACCAATCACTTGGGGTGACCTATGGCAGATCTACTTCACCAAAAACGGCCAAAGTCATTTCAAGTTAGCTTGGGGTACCGCCGAGATATGGTAGCGGTAGAAGTGAAACCTTCAGAAAACTTAAGTAGACAATTTTCATCAGTGAAATAATTTTTTAATCTTAAGATGCTGTTTCGGGGATCTTTTTAGAAAGGGAAGAAGACGGTAGTTTTGTAAATTCTGGGACGCTGTCCCCCCCCCCCCCCTGGGGTGTCCTATGGTAGAGGTTGGTTTTCCAGTAAATGGTTCCCGGGGCGGTGGTATAATTGATATGGCCTCCTTCATTCACTCACTCACTCACTCAAATTGATTCTCCCTGCATGTCCTTTACCGTGCTTCCCCTTCTCTTCCACCTTCCCCGCCTTCCCCCTCCCTCGTCTCTTCCCTCTCCGTGAAATTTTTTGCCGCATTTCGTACTACCGAAAATATTTATTGTCAAATAATAATAATAGATAATTTAGAGTATGTAGCAGCCCTGCAATAATCTCACAACTCTGTGGCAGCCCTAGAACGCGCCATTATATATCGGATCAACACATCAACAGTAAAACTCCATATAGGTACATGTTTTTTATGACCAATCAGAAGGCTTCCTTCACAACCTCTCTGATTGGTCATTTAAATCGGATCAGCAAAAGAACTGTAAAACGACATATAGGTACATAAGTTATACGATTATGTAGATCAACCAAGTATGTTGATTCACAAGCGATAGATCAACATAGCATGTTAATTTGCAAGCGATTCCCATACAAATTTTGAAAATTTTATGAAAAGTACATCAAATATTTTTACTTGCAAACTGGCAACCTTGGTAACTAATGTAATAATGTTGCCAAATCATACAGATATATTCCATCATAGCCAAGTTATATGGTGTTAAAGGTGGATCAACTTGGCTTATAACTTCTTACTGGATCAACACATTACGGGAAGAGGCCAATATATATATATATATATATATATTTGTATGTTTTTAAGATAAGTTACATTTTTTAACATGTTAAACAGAGTTGTAAAATGAAAATAATAATAGCCTTTCCTCACCATAAAGAGACAAGGTTCTTGTGTTTGGTGAGGGAATTCATGCTCTAGTATATGAAATCATTTGAGTGAGAAAATAAATGTAAGAAAAACTCAAAATATATCAATAAGGGAGGTTGTTGAAATAATTTATACCTAGATACAGATAGGTATTTTGAATGTGTTTGGTCTTAATTAAATTTTGGGATTTTAATATTGTTTCCATTTCTTGCTGAAATATTGAATTATATATTGTCTATTGAAGGTACTTTGAACATTGAAAAGATTTTTTCAGTAGAAAATATAATGGTTTTTCAAGATAATCTTAATTGTCAATCTTTGGACTATTTTGAGAGGATTTAAAATAACATCATAATATGTTCTTCCCCATCCTGTAACACTGTATTTTAATATAGATTGAGCAATCGCATAGTTTACTTTTTTAGGTTTTCTAGTCTTAAGCGTATCTTATAAATAATAAAGTCTTATAGTATATATTTACATTTTCTAATTCTTTTGACAAGTTCACAAATTAGTGTTTTCCATTTAAAATTTTGATTTATATATATACACCAAGATATTTAATTTTGGAAGTTGAATTAAGAGTACTTAAAATAACTACCAAATAAATTCTTATAAAGAAATTCGACAAAAATATTATGTTATGTGTACCGATTTAACGAATTATGTTACTGTCAATTTCAATTTTGACAATGATTAAATTCAAAACAAATCCGAGTACTATAGTTCATTGACCCAAAGTAACAGACACAAAACTGAAATAAGTATTTTTGATGATTACATGCCGTGAGTTATATAGTTAGCAAGATTAAAACAGAAATTGGATATATTCGGGTCAATAAATAGTTTTCGCGGTTTCACGAAACTTGGAATAATCTAATATCAAAACGGGCATAACCAGACATCTTTTCAAAGTAAAATTTCATTAAAATAATGACAGATTTCATTATGTATTCATTAAAGCGGTGTTCAGCGTCTCAGACGACAACATCCGAGCGTCCAAACTTTGGACAAATCTTAATTCTCGCATCAACTCCCTCCTGTTATTACTGGAAAAGGGGAGAAAGGAATTTATGGCTTCATAATTCCGGATAATCAACGACTATTTTAAAATCTTTAATAAACTTACTAATTTCCTGATTAAATAACTTGCAATTTGCGTTAATTACTCCATTATAAGGCGCGAGGATTTTATAAAACAGACCGAATTTCAGGGGTGAACTGGTATATTACTGTTTAGGGAAATCCCTTTGTTGAAATGGTCGGAGTGCTAAATAGTATCGAAAGAATTAAAACCATCGCTCATTTTTTTAATAAATTTCATAATTATTTTTTAGTAGAATTTGACAAAGATTGAAGATGAAATTAAAGAGGAGAGAATTACATCTACTGGAATTATACACATAAAAAACTATTTTTAATGGGTTTAAATTTTTTAGCACTAAATAAATTTCATATTTGGGAAAAGTAGTCGGTATAGGTTGGGTTTGAAGGTTTTTTGACGTGTCCTATTCTAGTCGTAATTTTAGTGGGTGTGATTCTCTCCATGTGTAATTTTGTACGTTTACCGCCAATTGGTTTTTCAGCCTTCGAGGGTGTTTTACGCAATTATTTAAAGTTACGAATGAATGAGTTGCCATGAATTAATTTGATTTGAATTTCTCTTTCCATTCCCCATCACCTTCAGCTCCTATTGGGAATGCAATAGTCTTATTGGCTCCAGATTTTTGGGAGCAGATGGGTCTTTTATTCGGTATTCACATAAAAAAATGTTATTTCGTATTATTTGGGTTACAATTTGGGAGGCGGGAGTGGTACCGCCGCCCCGGGAACATTTATAGGATAACCAACACCTCTGAGATAGGTTCCCCCAAGTGGTTCGCTACGTTTGGTGATTTAGCAGGGGTGCCCGGGTTCATGGGGTGAGGTTTGTTTAAGTAATGGAGGCGGATGACCAGGACTCACTGAACCCCAGATTCCTACCCACCCATCAAACCCTTTTCCTTCCCAGAACTCTTCTTTCCTCCATTTAAAAAAAAAACCCTCCACACAGCATCCTCAAAGATGACGTAGGCTCTGAGGGAAATTGAGTTCATGTAAAAAAAAAAATTAATCATGTAGGTAAGTAATAGTTGCAAATTTCATAACATGAAATGAAATGTGTGTGAAACTCACGCCTGTGTAATTTTGTTATGTTACTCTTGTTATGTTTATTGTCAGGGATACGATCTTTTCACCATTGAAGAAGAACTTGAAACGATAAAACATTCTTAACGACTGTAGTCACAGGTAGATTGGTAAATAAAGAAATTATTTTTTTTTGATTTCAAAGGCTACATTGGTATTTTTTGTGAGTTAATTGTAATTAAAAAAAAAGTAATTTGACCTCACCTTGTGAGTAAATATAATGGAAAAAATCTTTCTTTGCCGAGAAAATTTATTTTATATACGACAAATTTTTTGTTAACAATGCAAATTGGTCGTTTTGTAATTTATATTTACGGCCATGAAAATAGTTTTTCAACCTTTTTTTTTAATATTTCATACAGTAAATAAACCGAAATTATTTTTTTTGATAATCAGTATAATACGTGAAGCAAAAACTTTGTACCCCTTTTTACGAAAATCGCGCGGACGGAAGAGTATGAAATTTTGCACATTTATAGTTTATTATATAGAAAAGGAGTGCAGAATATTTTTTTAAAATTAAGCATAAAAATACATTAAATCATTAAAAAAAAAACATTGTAATTATGATCGAATTTCGACCATTGGGTGACCACTAGTTATAATTAAATCACAAATAATTGCCAAAGTCACCTCTAAAATCATGAAAAATTGATTTCTCTTATTATCTTTTTTTTTAATTTAAAACACAAATAAATAAAATAGAACAAATCCGTATCAGTTATTTGCAACTGATTAAATTTGTTTTTTCAGTTTTTGTCCTCAAATCCAAAATTAAGTTTTTTTATGAAAAGGACTGCCCAGCCGTTCCACAAATTGCTGATATTCTAGGAAAAGTCTATTAAAGTGAAAAATTATCTTCAGCTCTTAGGGTAGGTAGGCACTGCGTATTTCAATTCTGGAGTAGGTCAGCCTATCTAACTAATATATTTCCTGGGCTTATTTCGATCACTAGGTCACCCCTGCATTAGACCAGCTATCGGAAACTTGGGAATCTAATATCATTAAATCAGAGAAAGTTTTTTTGAAGTCGGGGAGAATGCGGGAAGAAAGGGGGGGTTCGTTTTTAAAAGGACTATTGAACTTTTAGAGTTGTGATCTGGGTCGTGAAGTTAATCGACATGAATAACAGAATGGTACTTCTTTTATTAGATACCTAACTGGGTACAAGGATTTGTATATGTTTGTGATGAACTTAAATTATTTTATTTTCCAGGTATTTTTCGAAACTGGATAACTATAATTTTTTATAATGTCAAGTAATTCTTTGCATGAAATTGAAGGTATCTAATCTGGAAAAAAATTGTTGTAACATAGAGATTTTTCAATTAATTGTTACCGTATTTTTCAATCAATAACTGAAAACTAACTAAATAAATAATGATTATGCCGTTTCCACGTAGGGCAGACAGAATGGACCACTAAACAACTCTGTCTTGGCACACTCTTTGCTTCATTCACATTTGTACATCGTCAATATAGCCCTACTCAAAGCTCGTATTTTTGGCTCCTCTGCTTCTTCTGTTTTCCACTTTTCCAGTGACCATGAGTTTTAGCAACGTGTCGAAAGTATCTTAAAATACGTTGCAGACAGACAGTTAAGAGCCTATTGTAGGTACCTATCTCTTCCAGAATGGACTCATTTATGCCATTCCATGTCCATGAAAAGGCATAAATCCTGAGCGTTTTTTTCCAGCTTATTTGTTTTCTTTCGCTGGCTCTGGGTCCGTATTTCCACACGTGGATATACGGGAAAAATCAACGACCGGAACAGTTTCATCTTGGTTGTCTTCGTTATTCCTCTGTTACTCGATATCTAACTTTTTTAAAAATTATTTATATTTCCATAATGAATCCATATTTATATGATTTTTTAATTGCTTTCAGTGAACCGTTTGGTGCTGAATAAAGAAATTTTATTTCCTGGTTCGTTATTATCAATATCAGAACATGAAATCCTATCACACGAGAGATGTAAATCTCTTAATTTTTGTCATAAGCTCCTAATAACATTTCAATTATTCTTAAACATTATTGATTTTATATATTATTAAGTCCTACAAATGAGATGAGAATGAGAAGAAATGAATGAGTTGAGAAGCTTTCAATTGATTTGCATATTTTTTATTTAATATATATTTGACATTCATTATTAGTCTCACAATATACAACCATTTGGAAGAATTGATTAAATCAGATAATAAAAAAATTTTGTAAGTTCTAAATACTTTCAACTAAAAATAAGAACTTCAACCTGTTTATCGTTATCAAGTGTAATTTGTAGAATTTCACTTTATTTCTTTGATGTATTCAAAAATATTATTATTATTTTAATGTTAAACTATTTTTATAAATAAAATAATAATATTATTGAAAATATAATATAATAAAAAAAGAAAAAAAATCAGAGTGTGCAAAAATCACGTCACACAAATTTCACGATTTTTTTACTGTTTTTTTGTATGAAAATGTATGAAATATTTAACGACAAAAAACTGATAAAGGACTGACCCTAAATTATGAGTAATATTTATTTATCTGAAAGACTGTATAATTTTTAATAACACCCATAAAGTTAAATTAAATTGAGTTTTTAGAGCCAAAAACTGACAATGTATAATATCTTAAATTGATAAATTCAGAAAAAGACTAATCTATTTTATATACATTTTTTTTAATATTGCCCAACGTAGGTGGACCTGAACAAAAAATCCCATCAGGACTAATTTCATCTTTGGGGATGGTGTGTGGAGGGTCTTTTGAGGAAAAGAAGGAGATAAAATTATGGGAAGGAAAAAGGTATGAAGGGTGGGTAGGAATCTGGGGGTCAGCGTCTCCAGGAGTGACGGACGTATCCATCCCTTCCACTGTGGTGCAAAGCGATGTTCCGAGAGAATCTTGCAGGAGACGTTAAAAGGTCTCCCTCAACCATTCTCACCTGATCCGGCTGGAGTGCAGATACATCCACCGCCAAGATCAAGACAAACCTCATCTCATGAACCTGGGTACCCCTACTAAACGTTACATTCGTTGGTTCAAACCAACAAAATTTTATAATATTTGTAAAGAAAGTCAAGGTAAGGAAAATGTATTCAATTTCATGCTCCATTTTTAAAAATATTACAGAGGTTACCATTCACGATTTTTTTTTATATGAACACCGCACAAGAGTCCCAACTGCTCCCATTCGGAGCCAATGAGACAATGGCATCCCCAATTGGTGTATGTTGTGAGGCTAAAGGTAGTAGGGCGGGGAAGGAGATGGGGGAGAGGAAGGTGGGAAAGTACCTGGCTATTCAGATCTGGTCATCAAAGACGGCTAAAGCCATTTCAAGCAATGTTTCAATTCTGAATGTTGGTCTTACACCAGGGCAATACTGAAAGTATCTTCCACTCTGGAACGTGCCACAAATATACCTACTATATATTATTTTAAATGAAATAATTGTGAAATAACAAAAAATAATCAGATAAAACTTATTTGCCACGCTGGGATTCGATCCCGCGACCTTCGGAATGAGAGTCAAAAGCCTTACCGCTCGACCACGCCGGCCGGATAAATAGAAGTTTGAATAAATTTGATGTTTTGATCGCAATCATGATCACGCATACACACCCTTATATTTATATCTACCTACCCTTTTCCTTGCATTTATCTCGTCATTCTAGTAGGTTTACGCCTTACCTATCACCCATCGTAAATGCAAATGATTATTATGCATTTAGAGACGCGTTAACTCCAAATGAACAGATAAACACTTGCCTCACAATTAATAACGCGGGTACAAGTTTAGTGCGGGCATAATAGCCGGGTAATTTACTTCGGCAGTTACCTGGTACCTAACCCAGAATGAATACATCCTCCTGGTCCCAGCATGACTGTACGTCAAGGAGGCTCTGGAAGTAAGTACCCGTACTTAGGCGGAATATATTATATATTTATGCGTGCGTTAAGGGAACGCGTGCCGCCCGCTTTGAAAACGCAATATCTTTACATTGATGTAAAGTGCCCTTTGCAGGTTATATTGAGACAAAGATACTGAAGGTGTAAATTCAAGACCAAATACTACATAAACAGCTCTAATGCGGTGCTGTTAATAAATCGTGTTACAAGAGGTTGTTAGGGGAACGAATTACTCTTATTTATGAGAGTAAAAGAAAAACGTTTTCCATGAAGAGATGTGCATTAAATTATGTCGTGTTTCTTTGATGATTGATGATGTCATTGAACTCCGTGACAGAATAGTACGACCGATGGATCTGGATTCAGATTTCGAAGTTCAAAATATAACGACCCAACAATATAATAGTAACCCATGGTATTTACAAATTACTTTACCGATAGAACTGTTATATTCTTTATAAATATTTTATTAAATCTCAGTGGCTTTTTTATGTGAATCCCGCACAAGAGTCCCAATTGTTCCCGTCTGGAGCCAGTGAGACTATGGAATCCCTAATTGGGGTATGTTGTAAGGCTGAAGGTAGTGGGGATGGGAAGGAGATGGGGAAGAGGAAGGTGGGAAGTACCTGGTTATTCATATATGGTCACCAAACACGGCTAAAGCTATTTCATTCAATTCTTAACGGTGGTCTTACACCAGGGCGATACTGCGAGTATCTTCCACTCTGGAACGTGCAGCAAATATACTATATATTATTTTTTAAATGATTAAATTGTGAAAGAACACAAATTAATCGAATAAAATTTATTTGCCACGCCGGGATTCGATCCCGCGACCTTCGTTAAGGCTCTTGACGACCAGCGTCAAGAGCCTTAACGCTGGACTACGCCGGCCGTCAGCGGCAAATACCTCGGTTGACTAAGTTTTGTAACTCAAACAACGTTTTCTGTTTACTATGACGATAGTGGGAGATCCACAAATATTTTCAGGTTTTTCAAAATATATTGAAATAAAAGTTTAAGGTAACCGGGAAAGTTCATTTCTTAAAATAAAAATTAAAAAAATGATTTTTGTCGTAGGTCAACATTCGGAATTATAATGAATACCCTTTTTTTTCAACCTTCCTCTTCTCACTTCCAAATGCCTTGAACTGACCCAAGATTTATTTATCTGCTTGAGAAGGAACCGATTTTGCGAGTCGTTCTAATGCTAATGATTGTTTAATGATTCGCTAGTTTTTGTGTTACATCCCTTCAACAAAGGGTAATTTATTCAAGACTCGGGCTTACTGACTCTATCCCTCAAAAATATCAACAATATGACATCTCCAAAACGACTAGAAAAGACTAAGATATCCCTAATTTTGTAAATTAAGACCCATTTCGAACACCTGCCGAATTGCGAAAATTGGTTTTTGGTACGCCAAACTCAAGTAAGATTAAATGGTTGGATTTGATGTTGATCAAATGATAATGAAAATGGTTACCAAAAGTACCTAACCACGTGCCATATTTTTACAAATGCAATTACTTTGAAAACGTTAAAGCCATTTTTGGCGTTTAAATAAATAAACTTTGTAAACATCATTTTTTCGAAAAGGGCAAGGGCTGTAGAAGCGAAACTTTACCAAAAAAATCTCAACCAACAGGAGCCATGAAAAGTGGGGTCACAATCAAAGCGGCCAATGAGTGCAGACCTAGCGTCATTTCCGTTTAATATCTCAACTAATAGGAGCCTTGAAAAGTGACATTATAATGAAAGCGGCCAATGAGCGCTGTTTGATGCTTCGCAGGTGCTGTAATGCGTCATTTCCGTTTCATCCGAATTTCAAATAACAACGGAGCTTAAGAAGTTTCACTTAAAAATATATTAATTTCGGTTGTGATTCTTTTGATAACTCAAATGCTTTGAACTCTAGAACTTGGATTTGCTTTGATTTTAAAAATTTGTAACTGATTGTGGGAGCGATTCAGACAAGCAATGAAGTGGGTACCTACGAAAATTATTACGTTTTAAAAAAATTTCTATGTTTTAAGATTGTATTTTTGAGTGAAGCTTACTAGCATCACTTTTGATTATAATATCCCTCTGATTTTTCACAGATCTGCGCTGGTAAGAAATAATTTCTATTTGAATACGTGAAATCCTATTTAGATTCATCTTTACGACAAGTCGGTTTACAGTATGAACATCAAAAAATATGCTACGGATAAATTAAAGCTTTTGCTAGCTTTTCTTTGTATTGGAATTACAATAAAATTATTATTTACACAAAAAAAAATATAAGCGTAAACCTCCAAAAAAAATGTTTTTTCATGACTTAACTATGAAGTAACATAAGAAACAATTTTTCAAAAATACCCCTTAATGACTAAGACTATTTTTGAAGTTTTGTGTGTTTTAACTTTTTTTCATTCTTATAAAATTATGAACATAATAAATAAAAACCAATTTTTCGCTTACTTGCCTCGTGAAAACACGACGCGCGATTTTAAATTTTGTATGGCATGGGAATCGAAATATTCCTAGCGTTTATATTCCTCTTAAAAGCTCCTTCTCTTTATTTACATCAGTTGGTAAGTAAGTACTTATTTAAGACTTATGCTGAATCCGCCATAACACTGAGTCGTATTAATATTCGCAGGGGTAGTAAATTTGCATCCCCCGGTACGGACGATCAGCGTTATTTGAACGACTATCGACTATTCCCATCGCATACAAAGCGTTTCATTAATGTAGGTAGCGCCAGTGGGTAGGTACTTGAAATAGTAATTAGTACGTGACTTCACCACCTCTTGTGTTCGGTGTTTACCCGAGTCTATTTCGGTTTAATTTGAACTGAAGCTTGAGCAAATAGGTTCAGGTGGAAGTCGAAAGCTTCAATAGAATTACACAAAGTTAATATTTATTTATTCTTTGTCGTTGGGTAGAAACTGATGAGTCAATTTAATGTTATATAGCTAAAGTCCCCGGCGTTGCCCTGGCAGAAATTTTCGAAATTAAATGTGGACATTCATTTTTCCATAAATTAAAACATTAAGTGTTCAAAATCTTAACAAAAAGCATAAAAATTCTGAAAAGTTATGTGAAAAATAGATTTGGATGGTTTATAGAAATCTGACGTTTCCAACCACCTTCCTCCTGTTCTGAAGGTCATGTGTGCGAAATTTCACCAATTTCGTAGATTTGTATAAAAACAAAGCCACAGCGCCACAGAGACTTCTTTATATGAGAGCTGGTTCACACTACGCTATCAAATATAAAAGATCATAGCACGCCAAATAACGCTCTCCATACAATCCCTTCAGACCGTTCATACCTAAGCGTTTTTAAGCGCAGATCAATCATAGACAATACACATCTCAGACGTAACCGCTCCAGACGCGATATCCCAGAAGATAACTCTCCCCTTCTCCGAATAAAACAGGAGAGGGGTCATTGTAATTACGGAGCTGCCTAGACCCGTGGATGACAGACGTCAAGTTGACAGATTTCAGTACAAAAAATATGCGTTCCGTTGCCGCTCCCTAATTCGACTGACCCCCTCTCCTACCACAGGAAGAAATATTTGATAGCCTCGTGTGAAATGACAAAAGATAAGCGCTCGCGAATCAACAGATATCTGCTCGCAGATATATAGCTCAGTGTGAACTAAGCATTATATTAGCTGAAGTCCCCTGCGTTGCCCGGGCTTTGCATAGAGTGCTTACGAAATCAGATTGAATCAAGAGGAAAAATCATAAGAAGGTGTGAGGGGTGGGTTGGATTCTGAGGGTCAGTGTGCCCAGGAATGACGGACGTATGAATCCACCCCTCTCACTCTGTGCGAGATTTAAGAGAATCCTGCTGGAGAGGTAGAAATATCTCCCTCAACCAGTCTCTCCAAATCCAGCCCGCCACGCAGCTGGGGAGTAGTCACATCCGCCGCCAAAATCTTGACAGTCCACACACCATTCTATTATTACTATGGTGTGCACTTTGGCTTATGAAAATATTACAATTACCTCGTCAGCCGTTACTGTAATATTGGGCGATTTTCCTCGTGTTTTGACCGGTAACGAGAATTATCGAAAATACGTTTTTCCATATTTTGTGTAGGAAGCTTACAGAATTTACGTTAAGTAATTATTAATATTTACCGAATTTGTTTATATTATGTACATATTGCATGACTTTTCGCTTTGAAAAGTTTTCTAATTTACAATATCAGGAATCAGAAGGTTGTTTGATTATTACGAAGCTTAAAGTAATTACTTTTACGTAAGTGTAAATGTCACGTTCTTGTTTACAAAGAAATTTGACGTTTTCTTTTGTTTCGTTTTCCATTGTTTGATTTAAGCCGTTGATATATTTTAAGCCAGGAAGATATTAAACATGATAAGGACATTAGCGTGAGTGCAAGTGATCATTTCGAATTTTATTGGATTAAATGTAGCCTCACCACTGCATTAAAATATACTAGAAAAAGTGTATCAATTCCCTAACTAAAGAACTATTACTCTTTTTGCTGAGGCAAAGGGTAAAATATATTATACGACGATATTTTTGTACCGTACATGTAGTACAAGTGATTTCCTTTATTTAAATTTATTTCGTATGTCTTATTAAGCTTTTTTTTAAAGACAGACAAACATTCTCAAATTATGAATAGCCTGATAATATTTGAAAATCTCCTACTACCACCACAACAAGTGGAAAGTGTTGCTTGTCGTGATGGAGGACTTAGCCAGCAAGGAATCAAACTCAGCCACTGACCGTTCGACTTTCATATTACTTGAACTCTTGACATGAACCAAATCAAATTTTTGACTCATTCGATCGTTGAGTATATTACTTGGATAAAAATTTAAAAAATATATATATGTATATGTGTATATATGTGTGTGTGTGTATGTAAGTATATACATGTGTGTACATGTATATATGTATGTGTATATATATATATTGGCCTCTTCCCGTAGTGTGTTGATCCAGTAAGAAGTTATAAGCCAAGTTGATCCACCTTTAACACCATATAACTTGGCTGTGATGGAATACATCTGTATGATTTTGCAACATTATTACATTAGTTACCAAGGTTGCCAGTTTGCAAGTAAAAATATTTGATGTACTTATCATAAAATTTTAAAAATTTGTATGGGAATCGCTTGCAAATTTACATGCTATGTTGATCTGTCGCTTGTAAATCAACATACTTCGTTGATCTGCATAATCGTATAACTTATGTACCTATATGTCGTTTTACAGTTCTTTTGCTGATCCGATTTAAATGACCAATCAGAGAGGTTGTGAAGGAAGCCTTCTGATTGGTCATAAAAAACATGTACCTATATGGAGTTTTACACTTAATGTGTTGATCCGATACAAAATGGCGCGTTCTAGGGCTGCCACAGAGTTGTGAGATTATTGCAGGGCTGCTACATACTTTAAATTATGTATTATTATTTGACAATAAATATTTTCGGTAGTACGAAATGCGGCAAAAAATTTTATACCGCCGCCCCGGGAACCATTTACTGGAAAACCAACCTCTGCCATAGGACACCCCAGAGGGGGGGGGGGCAGCGTCCCAGAATTTACAAAACTACCGTCTTCTTCCCTTTCTAAAAAGATCCCCCACACAGCATCTAAAGATTCAAAAATTATTTCACTGATGAAAATTGTCTACTTAAGTTTTCTGAAGGTTTTACTTCTACCGCTACCGTATCTCGGCGGTACCCCAAGCTAACTTGAAATGACTTTAGCCGTTTTTGGTGAAGTAGATCTGCCATAGATCACCCCAAGTGATTGGTGTCCGGGTTCGAGGGGTGAGGTGTGTCTAGGTCCTTGAGGCGAATGCGTTTGCCCACCTACCGCATGGCGGGTCGGATCGGGAGAGACTGATTGAGGGAGATCTTACTTTGAAATCTCCAGTTGGACTCTCTCGCACCGTCACCGAAATGGGGTTTTCAATATTTCTGGGGCGGGTATGTGTGCCGCCGCCCCGGGAACCATTTATCGGATAACCAACTACTCAGCTAAGAATTCAGAAGTCGCAAGATCAAATTATGGCGTGAGTAAGTACATTTTTTTATTATTATTTATTATTTTAACTTTATGAGTAAAACCTCAAACTGTAATATTTAATTAAATGAAGACATTATGAGCGAAACTGGTACAGTTAAAAGTGACCGAATTGAATATCGACACCTTAGCTCAGTGGATAAGAGCGCCCAACCCGGAAAGTAGGGAGGTCCTGGGTTCGAGTCCCAGAGGTGCCAATATCTTTTTCTGATTTTTCTGTTTCCAGATTTTCGATTGAGTTTCGCTCATAATGTCTTCATTTAATTAAATACATTTTTTTAGATAAGTTTGTATTATTTTACGACATCAAGTTGCTTTATGATCCTTGACTAAGAATTCAGAAGTCGCAAGTTCAAATTATGGTGTGCGCAAGTACATTTTTTTTTGATAAGTTTGTATTATTTTACGACAGTAAGTTGCTTTACGATCCTTGACTAAGAATTCAGAAGTCGCATGTTCAAATTATGGCGTGCGCAAGTAATTTTTTTTTTGATAAATTTGTATTATTTTACGATAATGCGTTTCTTAACGATCCTTGACTAAGAATTCAGAATTCGCAAGTTCAAATTATGGCGTGCGCAAGTAATTTTTTTTTAATTAAATGAAGATATTTATGAGCGAAACTCAATCGAAAATCTGGAAACAGAAAAATCAGAAAAAGATATTGGCACCTCTGGGACTCGAACCCAGGACCTCCCTACTTTCCGGGTTGGGCGCTCTTATCCACTGAGCTAAGGTGTCGATATCCAATTCGGTCACTTTTAACTGTACCATACTTCGACTAAGAACCACCCATATTATCTTCATTTTTCTTAACGCATATTTTTATTGGCTGCCATCTTTATGAATGATTGCAAGATTCAACTCGAACTAAATGCAATCTAGATGGTGTCTGGATAAATTATTATCCATTTTATTTAATGTGCGACATCTATTGACTCTTCAGCAAGTCTGGGATGAATATTATTATTTATTATTTTAACTTTATGAGTAAAACCTCAAACTGTAATATTTAATTAAATGAAGACATTTATGAGCGAAACTCAATCGAAAATCTGGAAACAGAAAAATCAGAAAAAGATATTGGCACCTCTGGGACTCGAACCCAGGACCTCCCTACTTTCCGGGTTGGGCGCTCTTATCCACTGAGCTAAGGTGTCGATATCCAATTCGGTCACTTTTAACTGTACCATACTTCGACTAAGAACCACCCATATTATCTTCATTTTTCTTAACGCATATTTTTATTGGCTGCCATCTTTATGAATGATTGCAAGATTCAACTCGAACTAAATGCAATCTAGATGGTTCAATCCTGGGTTCGAGTCCCAGAGGTGCCAATATCTTTTTCTGATTTTTCTGTTTCCAGATTTTCGATTGAGTTTCGCTCATAAATGTCTTCATTTAATTAAATATTACAGTTTGAGGTTTTACTCATAAAGTTAAAATAATAAATAATAATTTTTTTTTGATAAATTTGTATTATTTTACGATAATGCGTTTCTTAACGATCCTTGACTAAGAATTCAGAAGTCGCAAGTTCGATTTACGATGAATTAAAAAATATATATAAAATATAAGGAAGAAAATCTGTGATGGGCGGGCGGTGTGGATTTGATTTGCATGCAAATCTATGGTTTTACTCCGAAATAAAATTTGTTCTCTTTCATATTTTTCAATTTCGGAGTAAAACTATAGATTTGCATTTTGAGTCATTGCAATTTGGGTATATGTAATACGGGGTACCGCCGCCCCGGGAACCATTTATCGGATAATTAACTACTCAGCTAAGAATTCAGAAGTCGCAAGATCAAATTATGACGTGAGTAAGTACATTTTTTTTATAAGCTTGTATTATTTTACGACAGTAAGTTATCAGTTAGATAACCAACTACTCAGCTAAGAATTCAGAAGTCGCAAGATCAAATTATGGCGTGCGCAAGTAATTTTTTTTTTGATGAATTTGTATTATTTTACGAAAATGCGTTTCTTAACGATCCTTGACTAAGAATTCAGAAGTCGCAAGTTCAAATTATGGTATGCGCAAGTAATTTCTAGTTTTTATAAATTTGTATTATTTTCGATAATGCTTTGCTTAACGTTCCTTGACTAAGAATTCAGAAGTCGCAAGTTCGATTTACGATTAATTAAAAAATATATATAAAATATAAGGAAGAAAATCTGTGATGGGCGGGCGGTGTGGATTTGATTTGTATGCAAATCTATGGTTTTACTCCGAAATTAAATTTGTTCTCTTTCATTTTTTCAATTTCGGAGTAAAACTATAGATTTGCATTTTGAGTCACTCCAATTTGGGTATATGTAATACGGGGTACCGCCGCCCCGGGAACCATTTATCGGATAACCAAATACTCAGCTAAGAATTCAGAAGTCGCAAGATCAAATTATGGCGTGAGTAAGTACATTTTTTTGATAAGCTTGTATTATTTTACGACAGTAAGTTATCAGTTAGATAACCAACTACTCAGCTAAGAATTCAGAATTCGCAAGATCAAATTATGGCGTGCGCAAGTAATTTTTTTTTTGATGAATTTGTATTATTTTACGATAATGCGTTCTTAACGATCCTTGAATTAGAATTCAGAAGTCGCAAGTTCAAATTATGGTGTGCGCAAGTAATTTTTTTTTTTGATAAATTTGTATTATTTTCGATAATGCGTTGTTTAACGTTCCTTGACTAAAAATTCAGAAGTCGCAAGTTCGACTTAGGATTAATTAAAAAATATACATAAAATATAAGGAAGAAAATCTATGATGGGCGGGCGGTGTGGATTTGATTTGTATGCAAATCTATGGTTTTAATCCGAAATTGAAAAATATGAAAGAGAACAAATTTTATTTCGAAGTAAAACCATAGATTTGCCTACAAATCAAATCCACACCGCCCGCCCATCACAGATTTTCTTCCTTATATTTTATGTATAATAGTTATATTTTATGTATAATCTTATAATAATATATAATTTAGAGTATGTCGCAGCCCTGCAATAATCTCACAACTCTTTGGTAGCCCTAGAACGCGCAATATATATCAGATCAACATATTGACCGTAATGTTCCATATAGGTACATGTTTTTATGACCAATCAGAATGCTTCCCTCTCTGATTGGTCATTTATATAAGATCAACATAGACAAAACGTGTAAAATGTATATGCCACCGAAAAATGGGCGTGGCTTACAGCAAAATCTCGATGACTTAAGTTGATCTATAAGGATCCACATATGTATGCCAGCTTCGGTAATAGATCAACTTATCCGTTTGGATCAACAAGAGCAAACGGATCAACTAAAAACTGGTCTACCGTCACGAAAGATCAACTTAGTACGAGAGGGTATAAATATATATATATATATATGTAACCTAGTATAGTTGAAGACTGTCCAGTATATACAAAGAAACAATGTACACTACTCTTCCAGCCACAAGCTTATGCTTTCTTGGAAGAATAAAAATGGTATAATTGTTTACTTTTTAAATAAATAAATAAAAAATAAATAAAATAAAATAAAATAAAAAAATATCCATGACTTTTTCTTAACTTCTTAACCACTAAATACGTCAAAGACAGCAAAAATGTTAACTGATAATAATCCAATTTTCGTCCTTTTCGTAGTATCGCCAAATATTTGTATATATTTTGTAGTATCGCCAAAAACTCCCAGTGATGCTGTTATTTGATTGTTTTCATGCTAGGTATAGGTATCAGAATTGAACTTTTAGATTAATAAAGACCTACCTTGCGTATTTTTTTATCATTGTTAATCCTGACTCCTTCCTGTTAAGGCAAAATAATGTTGCCAAATTTTTCACATTAAAGCACTTACTCCTGTTTCGGCCAGTGGCAAGAAGCTACTCACACACGTGGTATTTATATAAGAAGTAGTACACACCTACTAGGCTGGTATAGTAATAGAATATAGCCTGAGCTATACAAAAGGCGATGAATTTTGGAACTTCTGAGCCAAAACAAATGCTCACAAGGGACACGGCTTTTGTTTCCTTTATTTACGAGCTTTGGGAGTTTGCCGATGGGAGGAAGTTTGGAGCACAATATGACAATACCAGAGGAGAGCAAAATTACTTAGCGAAATATATTGAAATGTTTCCCTTTGGAAAAGGTTGATAAATCAATGAAACAATTGATTTTTCGCTAGCTGCCGGTGAAGTTTGTAATAAAAGGTTTTATTGGGTGCCTATTCAATTAATAACTTTTGCTGTAATTAATTCAATATAATGTATTTTTTAAACTTTTTTCTTGATGGACCGTTGACGCTCGGATGACTGAACCGACCTGGAGATGAACGCGGCTTCATCTGAGGCATAGAAAAATATATATGTATAGCCAAGGAGACAAGATACGAGAAGACACAAGGCGAGACAAGACGGGCCAATAAAAGGTAAGAAGAGACTAGCAGAGGCAATAATAGACAAGAAATGTCGGTTAGAACATGGATTCTCAACCTTATTTTGCCCACGGCCGCTTTGAGAATATTTTTTTCTAGCGCCCTCCCAATTTTTTTTTACCTCGGAAGGAGTGGCGGGGGGGGGGTTTCATAATTGTCACCGAGTTGCTACCTCCTTCCTTCTTGTATTCATGATACAGTGTCAATTTTCAATAATAACAATAATTTTCTCTTGGTCTTCTACCGCCCCCTGAAAGTCTGAAACGCCCCCTAATTTTCTCTGGGCCTTCTACCGCCCACCTGAAAGTCTGAAACGCCCAAAATGGGGTGTTATCGCCCACGTTTAGAACATACGAGTTAGAAGATACAAGAAAATCAAAGAGGAGACAAGACCAGCCAAGAAGAGTCAACAAGAGCCGAGAAGAGACGAGAAGGTACAAGAAGAAAAAATAATAAGCAGCAAGAGCCGAGAAGAGACGGGTAGATTCCAGAAGCGGCAAGAACAGACAAGGCGAACCAAGCATAGGTGAGAAGATCCAAGAAGGTCTGTGAAGATCCTAGAAGAGCCAAGAAGAGTTATTTTATTAATTTTTATGTTATACACATGAATTATTTTATTAAACAATTTTTTTCATGGATCGTTGACACTTAGATGACTGAACCAACCTGGAGATGAACACGGCTTCCTTAGAGGTACAAGAAATCAACAAGAACAGAGGTATGGTTATCACCATTAATGTCTATGGTTACCACAAATGACGGTGGTAAATTAGGCCGAATATAAATTTGGCATTTGTATTTTATTATTTTAATTTCTATACTTGCTCTTACGGACAGTTTACAAGTAAATAAATAATGATAAGTGCAAGCAATATAAAGAAATATTCCAGTATGAAATATCATATAAGATTGTAAATTAATCACTAACTCTATATAAATGTTAGATAGTAATCTTTTGAGAACACCTCTCTTGGAAAACCTGTGCTGAGGTGTTCGCGTCTTTTATATAAAGTTACTTTGCAATTAGTATACTTGAGCAGGAAACTTGCACAAGTCATTTCAGTTGGTCAAGGTTCTAACCAACACTCTTTCCAAAAATGATCTTTGAATGGAAAACCTTTTTTTTTGCTTGTTTCCATAACCAAAATAATTCATCAAAGATTCTTTAAGTCATTAAAGATTCCATTTATTTGGCAAGGTTATAACATCACTTTGAATCCTTTGCTTTTGCCATTTTTGTATTTGATCGTTTTTAAGAGGCGCTGTGTAGTTTATCACTTTAATTGAATTGGGTTCTAACTTCGCCTTACCATGTTCTGAGGTGTCAAAGTTTACAAAGACAAATTCTCAAAATCCGTTTAACCATTTCTGATTTCGAGGTTCAATCTTAAGTGAAGTATATTTGTTGGACATATTTTAAACGAAAATAATTAATTAGAACGTGGCCCTATGTTGAAATGGCATTAGGTAAATGTAATATAAATATTGTAGCCTTAATTATTGTGATGCATATACTTTCGCTGGTTGCATATGGTTCGTCTTTATGGTTCATCTCAACTCAGTTTACATTTCCAAGTTGCAGCAGGTCAGATGTTACTGCAAATAAATGTTTGTATCAATGGTATTTATCCAAGACTTTAATACATTTTTAAACTTGCTGTAGGAGGATATATTTTTACAATCAATTTCTGTAGTCTTATAGAGAGCATTACATATTTTTGGTGTATTAAAGTATGCTTGTCTTTGCGTAAGCCTAGTTTTACACGGTGGAATTTCAAATACATTATTTAACCTATAACTAAATCGCTTTTAATTTTTTGTAAAAATAATATTTCGTGTAAATATATATTTTAAACATTGTTTACAGTAAATTTTTCTTATATCTAACAATTCAGCTTCACGGAATAATTGCACGGAAGGGTAGTTCATATCTTTATGCAACATTATTTTTACTATTAATTTTTGAGTTATTTCTAGTGGCTTAATTTGTGTATTATGCACACTCACCCATCCAATTATTCCATAAAATACTGATAATTGCGCCAATGTATGATACACCATTTTTTTTCTTTTAATGTCGACTATGTAATTTAAACGTTTAAAAATATAAGTTAAATATCTAAGTCTATTAACAAGCTTTTGTATGTGATCTGTCCAGGTGAGTTGAATGTCTATTATTTATTTATTTATTTATTTAGTATTTATTTAGTATAGTATAATACATTTATAAACATTTTTTATGATATGTTTTGACTGTTCAACTAGGATGATTCCCGTTTTAGAACAGTCAAATTAGGATTAGTGACAACATATGGATCATGATTTGTACAAAAAAGAGGAAAAATCGAGGAAATAAAAAGAAGAGAAATAATAAAAAATGAAGTTAGAAAGTTTAAAACATAGTAACAAAAGTTAAAATATAGTAGTTAATATACATATAGGTTCTTAAAAACAGAGGATTAAAATATGTAGATAACTTGTGTATGCATTGCATACTATAGTAGAAAAACAGAAAAAAAAAAAAAAGCTAAAGAAATAAAATTATTATAAAATAACCAACAAATTATTATACAAAAGCCGTGGTTTGTTTAGTATGGCTATTGAAATGATAATAATAATAAATAATAGGAAAATAAAAAAATAAATAAGGCAAATGATTACAGCATAAAGGTAACTGGTGTTTGCGTTTCATAATTCCTAAGTATTTAACTGTATTTCCCGTATTCATTTCTGTACAGCTAGAGCATGAGACAGGATTGCAAGTATATTTGTGAAACCTTATATTTAAGTGAGTTAAGGGTGCCGCCTTTTCGGTATTATAAAATGGAATATAAAGAGTTTTTCCAAAGTTCAGAGTTAGAAGGTTTTGATTGAACTATTCTTTGACAATGGATGTGCAATTATTTCCATTTTCAGAGATATCCCAGGATTTACCATGAACTGTGATTGCAGCATCGTCCGCGTACGAGAATAATTTTCCCGGAATGCTAATATTACATAGGTCATTAATATAGATTAGGAACAATAACGGTCCGATAACTGTTCCTTGTGAAACTGTTGCTGGTTTACTAATATTTACCATAAGCAATTCTGTTTTACCATTATTATACTAAACTAATTAACTCCTGTTTACAAAATTTCATGATAATGACACACTATATTTTGAACCTGCTTATATCCTTAATGTCCAGTTTATTGTGCTACTAATAACTTATGTATCTATAATAACGTGATAATGTTAAAGCCCTCAAGGCGTGAATCAATAAAAAATAAATCTGTACGTTTAGGTATGTTCTAAAATGGTTAGTATACGTCAGATTTAAACATTTTTCTTAAACATATGTTAAACTAAAATACTTCACACAAGATTCAATCTCAAAATCCGAAATCGGTAAAAAGATTACCAGAAATCGTGTTTGCAAAGTTTAACACCTCATATCTCGGAATAAGGTAAAGTGAAGTTAGAACCCTGCCAAACCAAAATAACGAAGTATACTTGTGCGTCACTTATTTGATCAAGTCAGTACACTTGTGCAAGATTTCAAACTAAGTACCACTGCCATTTAACTGTACAGTTTTATATTCCAGGAAGTGCGCCTGTTATCTGGGGTTCAACTGGATTCAACTTATACCGGGGTTCAACTGGAACCCTTTTCGCACACCCCCTACTCGTTTCCATCTAATCCTTATTACTTTCCTATCTGGATGTTAAACGTTCGCAAAGCTGTTTATTTTTAATATGTTCTAAATATATTTCAATATTAGGGAAAGAGCGCACAAGCATCAACATCGATTCTCAAACATCGAGAATATTTAAAATCAACAAAGGATGCATTCTCTTACCAACACATTTTATGTTCATGGCGTAAAGCATATAAAATTATATTAAGAATAGGTATAAAGCATATTGACGAATAATATCTCTCTGAAAATATTTGTATGACGTTATTGAATAAGTTGAAAGGAAAGTTTTACTTATTTAACTTAATTAAAATGTGACCACTATGCGAACTGCCACGCTTGGTAAGTCGAACAAACGGGAAGAGCATTCTCAACTAGATTCAAAGAACATGGACGATGTTATTTATTTATTTTACGCCCAGAGGGCTTTTACATAAATATAAAAAGGCAGTACAATTTAACATGAGAAGAAATATAAATAAGTTACGGTATAACACGAGAAAGAAATATAATTAAAGTTATGATAGAAAACAAAAAAAACATACACGAAATA
This sequence comes from Glyphotaelius pellucidus, assembly GCA_936435175.1. NCBI lineage: Eukaryota > Metazoa > Arthropoda > Insecta > Trichoptera > Limnephilidae > Glyphotaelius > Glyphotaelius pellucidus. Next base: position 8,500,314 of record OW386551.1, on the reverse strand, counting down.
AAAATAAAAGCAACAAAATTTAAAAGTTCATTGAGAAATAAAAACAATAAAGTTGCGATAAGAAAATAAAAGAGTACATTTATGATATAAAATACTAGGAGCAAAAATTTTAAAGTAAGGTGATCAAAAATGTTAACAAAATACAACATTAAACATGAATAAGACCTAAGTATGAGTTTGTCATAGCGTGAAACCGCTACGCGCTGTATTGGAGAATTAGCAAAACTCGTGTTATTCTTGTTGTTATGTGTAGGTTTGTGGATTACAGGAGTTCGGAACTGTTCAATTTGAATTTTATATTTTAGATAAAAAAATTAGTAAATTAGTTTGATGTGGTTTATTAAATTTACAAAAAAAATCCTTAGTGAGTATAATTATGAATAAATGATTTCATGTTTTTAATGTATCAGCAACATATTCCATAAATCATGTGCGAATTACCCAAGTTTTGAATTCTGTGCAGTGGTGTATTAAATTGTGCCCTCGTTGAAGTATTGCCACAATAAAAAGGTAGTAATAACAAAATTATATTAACAAAAGCACTTCTTCAAAATTCGCAGAAAATCTACTGGTTGACTGGTCAGTGGTTGAGCGGGCATCGCGTTTGGTTCCCACCCGGGCATCCCGTATTCGATTCCTCGGCTGGCCAAGTCCTCCATCACAACACAAGCAACATTTTCGGCTTTCTGTGGTGGTAGTAGGAGATTTTCAAACATTGTTGGGTTATTCGTAACCCTGGAATGTTTGTCTTTCTTTTAAAATTAAAAAAAAATCTATTAGTGAATATTTACGTTCATTCAACAAGGGGCCTAAACCATTACACGTAGAAAGAAAGGGTTTTTTAATTTAATCGAACGATAATTGAATTGTAATCAAATGCAGCAATCTCCAAAATGCGTTATTTTGAGCAAACCAAAAAGAAACGTTTTATTGAAGTTCTCACGCATTCATAATTTAATATATAATTAATTATAATTTAATTTATATATAATTAATTATATAATTATATTCACAAATTGATAAAAGCATAAAGGGCTGATTTTAATGCCAAAAAACTGCTTTTCCAGTTAAAAGAGTGAATCATAAACAAAGTTGCATTATTAGTCATTTTTTCAAAAAGTGGAGATTGCTGCATTTACTTTATTTTTTATTGCTGTTTTTACACGCCTCAATTAGATATCAATAAACGAATTAATAAAGCAAGGTATGTTATTTATTTCTCACTTTTTAGTGTGTTTACAAAACCTAAACAATATAACACATTTAAATAAGGCAGTAGCAGCACTTCTTTAGTAAACAATTATGAACACATTAAAATTGGATGTGGGGAAACCATGTTTCAAAGTACACCTCTCAATTATTTTCTCAATAACTCAGTTTAAAGGGTAATACATGAATTTACGCACCTTCAAAATTAAAATTTAGTATCTTACAAATACAAAGTATAAAAATAAATAAAGACATAAATATGTCGACTCAAGTTGGTACAACCACAGTTTGAAAATGGCCTTGTTAGCTGAAACAGCTGCCACAATTACAAAAAAAGTAAAATATTTGGAGAACTTGATGATAACATTATTAAATTTAATTTAAATTAAATAAATTAAAATAAGTGTTTTAAATGATTAAATGGAATTCTACGAATTAAACAAAAAACAATTAATAAATTAATATAAAATCAGGCCTACACCAGGCTTACAAAGAGCTAGATATTGAAAGCGGCTTGCCTTCGACATAATTTTGGATACAATGCTTACTCACTAAAAGCCGTACTTGAAAAACTAACTTATGGTAGCCAAACTGAAAATCGAAGACAAATACGAAGATCAACGTTAAACCGATCAATGAAGTCTCTAGCATTCAAAGCTCTCCATAATTTGATAGATAGTCCATACCACCTGAAATGTCATAAGTGTTTGTACCTAACAACTACTGCAAGGGGCGACACATTGTCTGCCATATTGTGGTATGCATAACAGACGAGTTGGTTCAAAACAGCGTGACATGGAGTAAATATGGTGCTATTAAATAAGTTATATCTTGATATCTTGAAGATTTCAAGAGACATGCACATAAATTATCTTAATTCATGTAATTCTGGTTAACTTATAAGAGATGTTGTATAACTGTATTTTTGTTACTGTTAATGTATTTAGCAAATGGGTGCAGTCTGTTATTTATTTATTTATTACACGCTCTAATGGGCTTTTACATTCTAGTTTATAAGTTGAGTACACATTTATTTTAAGTACATGAAAATTAGAACAATAAAGAAAATATTTTTTTTTTTTTTTTTTATATGAAATACCGCACAAGAGTCCCAACTGCTCCCGTCCGGAGCCAGTGAGACTATGGCATCCCCAATTGGGGAATGTTGTGAGGCTGAAGGTAGTGGGGAGGGGAAGGAGATAGGGAAGAGGAAGGTTGGGAAGTACCTGGCTATTCAGATCTGGTCACTAAACACGGCTAAAGCCATTTCAAGCAACGTTTCAATTCTGAATGGTGGTCTTACACCAGGGCGATACTGATAGTATCTTCCACTCTGGAACGTGCCGCAAATATACTATATATTATTTTAAATGAATAAATTGTGAAATAACACAAATTAATCAAATAAAATTTATTTGCGCACGCCGGGTTCGAACCCGCGACCTTCGGATCGTGAGTCGAGAGTCTTGCCTCGGGACCACGGAGGCCGTCAAATATAATACAATGAGAAAAAAAGACTATAAACAACAAAAGCATACGTATACATAATAAAAATAACATACATTTGTAGAAATGATATTAAAACTTACATAAATAGATAATGAAATAAACAAACAAAACAATTGCAGAAGTTATACACGTATATTTGTGTCTAGATATATAAAAGAAAAGGAATAAACAATAGTTATATTGGTTATTTGTAAGGTGAAATATAGCTCCTAGATCAGAATATTTATTTCCAAGGTTGTGAAGTCTCGGGATTGGGGAATTTTGGTAAGACAGTGTTCTGGTGTTGTTAAATGAAAATGGTAATAAATGTCGGCCAGATCTTTTAGGAATATGGATGTTGATTAATTGAAGCAATTCAGGACAGTCAATTTTGTAACGCAGTATTTTGTGTAATAACATTAAATCTGTGTTTATTCTTCTCTCTGAAAGTTTTAATATGGACATTTTATCCAATAGGTAATTATAATCAATGTTTTGTACCGGGATATGCAAGTTATAGTTTATATATATTAAGAACTTATGTTGAATCCTTTCAATGTTGTCGGAATGAATTTTGTAAAAGGGAGACCATAACGTAGAGTTATACTCTAGTTGGCATCGTACTAGGGTTTTATATAACATGTTAAATGTGCCTAAATTATTGAAGTCTTTTGCAGTTCTCAAAACAAAACCAAGAGTCTTAAGGGCCTTATTGATAATATTATTAATATGATACACAAATACACAACAAAGATTTTAAAAGGCGTAGAGTTATAGGAGTGAAGACAATTGTATCACCAGAGCAATAATTGGAGTCGTCCTAGACATCTAAAAGCTTTTATAGTTTTTAACAAGACTTCTGCTTTTTGAAGTGACGTTGAACTTACATTACAAAGCATTGGCAGCGTAATAAAAGTAAAACGAGATAAATAAATGTTTGCACAGATTGCTCGGAGCAGTACACCAGTCCAAGACTCCGTACAATAATAAGTCGGGGATCTAATTGGGTCCCATCATGATAAATGAGATTGGCCCGTTGTTTGAAGTAATGGCTAATACAATGCGATGGCAGCATTGTAAAACTTGATGAACGTGAATACACATTTAGACTAAGGCGTTTTGCTGAATGCGTTTCTGAAGACAGTCCAATAATTGGTCTTTAGGTATTGTTTATTATGTGTACAGTTATCATGTAGTGTTTTCTTGCATTTCCTTTTTATTTGATGTGAATCACGAGTCGATATGACAGCCAATCGGGATAGGTGCTGAGTATTTGGTTGAGTATTGATAGATTCATTTGGTCATGTACCCATGCTGAAATGTCTTCATATCACTTGAAAAAAAAAATAACTATCAAGCACCTGTTTTTTTTTGTATTAACTTCACTCAGAAGGCTTTAAAGTTTTTCTAAGAGCCTATATTATAATAAATGTTTTCTGGATATTTTAAAATAGTTTCTTCATTACGTATTTTAAAATAGTTTTATAAATTAAAATGGAGGGTTTTCTAAACTAATATAGGTAGAATCAAAGAGGTCACACATGCAACATCAGGATGCAAAATGAAAAACCACCAACTATTAATATTTGTTTTAGTCTTTAAGGGGATGAAAAAAATCTAAAAATGCCCTGTGAATGCTGCCTTCTTCTTTCCTACGTGCATTATATGTTTTTTTTTTACTAAAAAATGTAATCTTTTAGTCTATGATTTAGTTCATACTTTACTATTGAAGTTTATGGACTTGTGGTAGTGACCGACGCAGCTCTTTTGACTCGCAGAATCATTCCTATTGGCTCCTTGCACGCGAATGTTTTCATAATTGCACAACTTAATGACAGCCGGGGGCAAACAAAATAAGAAAAACCATTCTGTTTTGAATTGCCGACTACGCAACAGCTTGTAAATCGTTTTTGTTCACTGTTCCTATACGAATATTTTACGATGAAATTTTTATAATAAACTTGGAAGTACAGTGTTAATTCTTATTTAATTTATACTCAACCGTACATCTATCTATATACCCCACAGCTTTTCAGGTCACACGGTCACGTTGCCGAGTTGTGTCGAAGGTAAAAAGTACGAAGTCATTAAGGGTCTACTATTCGTGAACACAGCGCTGAAAAAGAAGAAGATGGAGAGATATGTAATTGCGAGTGTTGGACAGAGCGCGCTAATATGGTTAGTCGTAGAATAGCAGCGAAAATTGCGAAAAAGCTTAATAAAACATGACTCGTTTAAAATAGAGCAAAAATCTTGTGGAACGTATCTTAAGTATCATTCAAAGAAACATTGTGAATTTTTTCACAAATATAATTTGTATAATAAAAGAAATAGACTTGTTTAAAATAATTTTCGGAGCATACTTTGCGATTTATTTCTATCGAGGGAATTTCATATAATTTGCGTTTCGGCGTGGAACGTATCTAGACATTATCTTCAAAAATAACATATATTTTTTTAAGAGCTTAAAAACTTCAAATGTTTAAGGGAGATATGTAAGAAATCGGTCGAAATACGAATAGTAGACCTTTAAGTTTCAGGAGGTCGGCAGATCAGAACTAGCCTTCAGCTTGGAAGAACGTTTGTTCTCAGAAGTTAATACGTCATTAAACAGTCGCTGTATTATAAGAATCTTAGTTTTTCAATAAGCATTCCATTTTTACTGGAGAATCAGATCCCAGTACGTACTATATTAGGACATCCCTAATATCCCATTCCTGGAAAGAACAAAGAGAAACATTACACAAAAGGACGAAAAAATTTATAAAATCTATAAATCTGCCTAACCCATCAAGCAAAAATATCTTTTTCTACGAATGGAGAGGTAGGGAGAAAAAATTACTTCACCTACCGCGGATTTACGAACAGCGTCACTTCCATGGAACGTAACCCCCGCAGAAGGTGAGGGATTAGAGATTAGATGACTCAGCCATTACTTCCATAACATTATGGCGGATATGGGGGAGTTTAGCCGGGAAGTTTCGCAAGCTTTGGAAGCTTTCGTTTCATCATCACACTCAGAATGCATGGGGAAAGTTCCGGAATGCGGGGGAAATTTGCTTATCAGATCTTAATGAAAACATCTGATTTGTTGGAATCACTGGAGGAGCGAAAATTAGTTTTGAACTTTAAGATCACGCGTTGGATATTTAACTGTATCACACTTCGACTAAGAACTACCAACATAATCTTAATTTTCTAAAAGCATGTATCGTAATTTTCTTATTTATCTCTTTCACATTTGGGTTTGAGTGTCACTAATATTCTCTTCACTGATTAAATATTACAATTTGAGGTTTTACTCAAAAAGAGCCGGGTCACTTCACAGAATTTGAGAAATTCATAAAATTTCGAAGGTATTTTCAAGTTCGTTTAAAGTTCTGTTATTATGATATTAAAGGCAAGTTGCTTCATACTACTGAAATTATAACAGATTTTGAAAATTATCTTCATATTTTGATGAATTGTTCAAATTCTTTTAAACAATCCGTCCTAATTTACTTCAAAAATAAATAAAAATATTCATTGCGGACATAGAAAAATTTAGAAAATGTCGCACATTATAATAAAATTGGATATATTTATTGTATTTCTTGGGCATTAACTGTAAAACCATTACCAAACATTTTGTATTGAAGAGTTTTTCTAACATGCACATTCGTTACTTGATTTGTATTAAATATATTGATTTTTATTAGATAAATTGTTAGATTTTCACGGCCAAAAGTATTTTCGTTATTTTTTTGGGGTGTTATGCCGTGTTGCGCTACCTCTTTCTTAAGCCAACGTTTCGGACAGCGTTACAGTGTCATCACACATCTGCCCTGATGATGGACACTGTAACGCTGTCCGAAACGTTGGTTAATGAAGGAGGTAGCGCAATACGGCATAACACCCCAAAAACAAATAACGAAAATGATTTTTATTAAATTATAATAAACCGAAATGTTAGTCAATGAAATGGATGCGTCGAAACCGGTAGCAGATAAAAAAAATTAAGTAACAAATGTACATAATGTACACAAATGTACCCACTTAACCTCCTCAAAACAAAATGGATATATTTAGGCAAGGCATTAACTAGTTTGCATTTAGTTTGAGAAGAATCTTTATCTATACGTAATCTATTCATAAATATAGCAGCTAATAAAAATATGCGAAAATAAAATGAATACTCTCTTGGAAGTTCTTAGTCTCTTAAGTAAGATATTAAATATGACCGAAGAGGATATGGTCGATAAAGCTCAGTAGATAGAGCAGAACCCCAGCAAGGCTAAGGTTCTGGGTTCAATCTAAGGATGCTGTCGCATATTTTTCTAACTTTTTTGTTTCAAATTTTAGTTTGAGATTCGCTAATATTGTAAACGATTAAAAATTGTATTGTTCCTAGAATGAATCCTATATTCCGATCTAATATCTCAAATATAAATTAATTACACATATTATTTCGTACAAGTTTGAGAAGAATAAGTGTTTCATTAGCTCCTCCGTACCGTTTATTATTTCAAAGGCTGTATTACTTAATACTAATATTTATCTGAAGAGCAAACGCCGGCTCATTTACGGAACATCGGATAATCCCCGCCGAGTCGTGAAATAATAATGACGAGAAGCTCAACTCACGAAGTGAACGCCACTTGGCCTGAAAGAGAATATTTTAATGAATAGTGTTTCTTCCTTTATCTAACTGCGGAATTTAGTAGCGGGGAAGTGCATCACTTACAAAAGGCCGTGCAGAACTCCGGGGAGCAGAAGCCGAGAGGAGAATGGACAATTCTAATGAGCGCCGGAAGGAGGAATTAAAACTTTAATAGTGTGAATGAATGCCCTATTATTTTTTTTCTTGGAAGGTAGCTTAAAACTTTAATTTTATGCGCTTGTATATTAAGAGGGTATCCTTGTCTAGAAGCATGAATTGTAGGTGTTTTTTCAGGTGAGATAAAAAAAAAACAGTAATATTTTTGTAGCCGTTATTTTACCCAATATTTATTAAACATTAAAGAATACATACAAATTTTTTTTAAAGTTACAGGATGTTGATGTGGGGGGTCTCAAAAATATGGCGCGCCGTAGTTGACACGATTGCAACCCTCTCCTAGTAATCCGAAAAAAAACCAAATTTGTTTTTAATCCAAACAAATGCTGCTATGGCATGAACCTCGGAGAAGTCATAATTTTTTTTTTCAAAAAACGGCGGCTGTCTGAAAAAAAGACATTTTTTTAACAGTTTTTTTTGACTTTCAGAATTTTTTAGAATAGTAAAAATTAAAATTGATATATAACGATTTAATAAAAGGCTCACACCAAATTTCAAGTAAATTGGTTTAGTAGAACTTGAGGTATCGTGTCAACCGTCTTTCTTTGTCTCGTCAAAAAAGTGGTTTTGTGAAAAATGCGTTTAAAATTTTGTTCTATTTAGATTCTGGTAAAATTCCGTCTAAACCGCGACATTAAAATGGTTATAACTTAAAAAAAAGCGAATTTCGAAAAATACTTTTAAGGAGATATTTTTGAATATTTAAGCTTTTTGAATAAAAAAATGTTTTTTTTTTTTTTTTTCTAGGCTAGAATACTGCCTTAAGTTTTTACAGTTCGCTTAAGTTTGCCATCGTGCCTAAATATCGGGCCTTAATACGCAAGATAACTCGAACACTTGTGTCTCCAGAATACGCCTGTACGCATCCCATATTTTTCCCTCAGGGCCTCCTGTGTGGAGTTAATGTAAAAAAAAAAAAAAAAATCCATATTATTTTAAAAGCAGCTGTTTTATAAAAGTTGTGTTAAAGTTCAAAGTTTATAGAGTTTGTTAATTAAAAATATTGATAAAATTGTGAAAATTTTTCTTTTAAATTATACTCAGTTATGTTGTATTTCTGTTATCTAACACGGAGATTGTATATTACAGATTATACCGGTTTATTTACCATATTTAGTAGTTCTTTCGATCTTTTGTATTTTTGCAATTCCTTCAAAGTTAAAGTATCCACAGCTTACGTTGAAAAACTGTTAAAAAGCGCTTAAACAAAAACAATTTGTACGTTGAATTGATGTAAGCTGTAAACTTATTTTAAATATTAATTTCATTGTGCACTTTATTAACACTATATTTAATGAATTATTACGAGTAGAAAAATAAAAACGCATAATTTCTTATATAACTTATTTGAAAAAATTCGGTTATAACCGAACCTAGAATAGAAATCGAAATTCGGTTTCGGTTTCGGCTGAAAATCTAGTTCCGGTCGGCAATATTATAATATAGCAGCGCGTAAAGATGAAATTAATCACTTACATCCACGGCGGCGTGCGTGGCGTAAGTATAGTGAAAACTTACTTGCTAGGAATAAGGTTTATCATCACAAGCCGAACGCTTGTTATGCGCTTTCGCTTGCACGCTTGGCTCAGGCGGAACGTGACAATGAGTCATGCTTTTGCAGCCGGCGTTCATCGATTTATAAGAGTTATCACGTCAAAAAGTCTACATTATTAAAAAACGCAAGACAAAAAATTTATTGCCATGTTCACGAATTACTGGGCAAATGCTCTAAACCGCAGCTACTGCAATATTTTCCAGGAGATTGATAGCTTTCCTGCGATATGGGATGGTGTCAAAAGTGAAAGAAGTAGAACGCTGTTTAATTGAGAAAAAAGGTGGAAATTTAGTTAAATAAATGTATATCCCTCAGGATATATTTTATCTTTGAGGATGCTGTGTGGAGGGTCTATTTAGAAAAGAAATAAGAATAAGTTCTGGAAAAAATTGAGCGGAGAGTGGTTATTGTGTCTCGGAGTGACGGATGCACACGCATCCACCGACAAGATCTGGACAAACATCACTCCATGTCTCGGAGACTCCTGCTAAGTTAATTTTTCAAACGTTAATTTTTGAAAGGTTTTGTATTGCTTGCGCTTGTTCAATTAGACGTAAAACATATTTCCTGATTATACCCATTGAATTTTTTTCCCGTCAGTCACGTACCTAACTACCACCTCCTCTCAGATTCTGTCTCCTTCTTGTGTTCGGCATCACTCTCTCGCATTCACGTGCATTGCAACTATAAAGCAGAATTCTGAAAATCTGTTGGTCAGCATGTTTGAAGCAGCAAAAGCCATCGATTGGCGAATCCATCAAACGGCTTCATTGTAGTCAAGCACATACATATCTAGGTTGACGCAACTGCCTTCACCTCTCATAACTCTTCAATCGCAAGCTACAGAACTTTTAAAGACACATTTACCTCTCAGAAACTAATTCTCCAAAATAGAGCAATGACATTAGACGTGTTACATTTTGAAAAGTTTATTTAATGTTAAAGGAGCTAATTTGGTTAACAGTGAAACAGATGAAATTAACTTAAACGCGATGATATTTTTGAATAAAATAATAAAGAACCTGTTACAAAAATACTTAATGAGCTGCTGAAATATTATATTGAGCTGCTGGAAATTATAAAAACTACCACAATTATCAATTCAAAATAGATTGTAAGACTTTGTATGTTGTAACAATTAGTCGTGTATAAACTTAAGTACTACGTAATAAAAATTAAATTTATTAATTAAGAAAAAGTAGTAAAAAAAATTCAAAAGCACGTTATAAAACACAATAGAAATAAAACATTTACGACTTCTTTCAAGATTAAATTATTTATACTGAAAACTACTGCAAGAACTAAATTTATTAAGAATCTCAGATCGAAGAATTTTATACGATTCAATATTTATGTTGAAAAATGTAAATGGTAGAATAGACAGTCCTGATTTAACTAACCTCATTGAATTTCATATACCCGCGAGATTTACTCGTTCTAAAATCCTATTTAAATGCAACAATAACCGGACTGAGTATACGAAACACTCGCTTGTACATAGGTTACATAAAGTTACTAATAGATATGCAGATGTGGCAGATCTATGTAACTGCACGGAAGGTGGGTACAAGATGGCTTTACTATCAAATCTTTTCAATCAATTTGAATTTTATTTGTACTATACAAGTATGCATGTAAATTTTAAGGTAACGATATAGAAATATAGGTCACTATGAAAATATTGTAGTGTAATCTAACGTTATTCGCATGTTGAGAACTACTGAATTAATACTTAATTTTTATTTAAGTATCATCTTTTTATTCCTGTACATTTCTTTTTATATAATCAAAAATAATAATTTTTGAATTTTTTATTTTTATTTTTAGTATTTATTATCATTTTATTATTGTAAATATTATCTTTTTACATATTTTATTTTTTATTTTTTACTTTCTATTTGTAAAATGTTGAGAACCACTGAATTTATTCAACTTATTATAAGACCTTACTTATACTTTACTTTTTTTATTTTTAGTATTTTCCTTTTATTATTGCATATTTCTTTTTTTATAAATAATTTTTGAAAAACCTTTGTAAAATGTTGAGAGCCACTGAATTAGTCCACTTTTTTATTTTTAGTATTATCCCTTTATTTTTGACAATTTCTTTTTACATAAATAAAAAAAAAAACTAAAAAAATTTAAACCAAATTTACAATGTATTAATAAAAGGTTAAATATAGCAATAAAAAAACCTCCAAAATAACTTATGTTGTAAAAAAGGTAAGAAGGTAATTAATTAAATCGAATACAAAATTAAGAAAAAAACTTGAAAAATAACTCACTCCTACGATGTAAATGACAAAAAAATAACTCACTGCTCAAAGGGTTAACTTTTACATTTCTTATATTTTATGTTAGCATCTTACTCTATTTTTTTTTTATTTAATTAAAATTATTTTGATAATGTTATTATCAAGTTCTGCAAGTATTTTTGTTACGGCCGTTTTGATTTAATATACCACTTTTAAACTGTCTACAAATAGTTCTACGAATTAAACACAAAAACAATTAATAACATCTTTCTGTATTTGGAAATTATGCCAAAAGTTATTTTTGAAATGTATGTATGTAAATATAATGGGAAAAAATAAAGAAAAAAAAATAATAGTACAAACGTAAGAAAGCAATACGAGAACTACTGATTCGATTTTCAAGAGAATGAAACGAAGCGAATTTGTTATCAATGTAAATGCAACTAGAATATCTTAGGGGGAGAAGACCTTTGAAAAACAATATATTTCTATGATCCATTCATATGCGAACACCTTGCAAGAAATTTATAAAGGGAATATAGTAATAAAGATATATGGCGTTCCAGGATTGTTTGAGAATAAATCTGGACGTAGTCAAAGGATCAAAGCTCACGGGGACAGTAAAAGTAAAGGAAATAAAAAGAAATTGGAAATTTATAACATCATGAGGTTCGCATCAAGTTACTCTCAGTTTATTATTTGTGAAAAGGATGCCTACAAAGGGACGAATAAAAGTCAACAGTTCCTAGAGGGCTTTATTGAAATGTAAGATAACTGCTGAACAGTCCACCGAATGTTTGGGAAGCGAAATAACATTATTATCATTACTACTTGGTTATTGTTATTAAATTTGCAAAAATGTAAATGACTAAATGGTCGAATAGGTGTTTTTTGGAAAATTAACACAATATCTTAAGGGGTTATATACAGTCAGGAGGCTCAAAAAAAGGGATTTTTCAAGAATTTTTCCTGAGAAGACTTTAAATTTTATGGTAACTTTTAATTGTATTTTTAAGAATTTTTAATTGTAAAAATAATAATTTTGAAAGTTGCTATAGCTGATCTCCAGAAGCTCCTCTCAAAAAAGGCATCTTGGGGTGACCATCATATCTCTGAACTGGATCATTTAAAATCAAAAAACCAAACGGATTTCGTTATAATAATAAATGTTCCTTTAATTGATCGAAGGACAGAGCACAATAAATTTTTTTGACAAAATGGCGGCTTCTTAAAAAAATCGACTTTTTACCAAAATTTTGGCCTTATATTGTTCATAAAAAAAATATTTATTTATTGATGAGAACGGGCCTTCGATTAATCGGTGTAAAATATACTTAAAAGTTGTTGTTTGAGACTGATCGGTTCAGTCGTCTCCGAGTTATCTTGGTCACTGACTTTATGAGCACGGTTTTGAGAAAAACGCGTTAAAAGTTTGCCTCCTACCTTTAAATGCTCTGACACGTCTTTACAATTATGCGTGTAACTAGGATTTGCTTTGATTTTCAAAATTGTAATTGATTGAGGGAAAGACTCACTCTGGTGGCATATGCGAGCTGTGCTCTCGTAATATATGTGGGCGTGGCCTGTATCAGGATACCGCTCGATTCCTATTGAAATGAATGGCGAACGATTTGATGATCAGGCAAAGCCCTAATTTATTATGAGTTTATAACACTTGTGTGCTGGAGCAGTCAGAGAAGTGATAAAGCAGGTACAAAAATTATTTAATTTTTAATCTATACTAATATTATAAATGCGAAATTATGTGTGTTTGTTAGTTACGCTTTCACGGATAAAGCACTAAACCGATTAGAAAATTACATTATATGCAAGTAATGATAAGATCTGGTGTTATGAAATTATAAATATTAATTTATTATATTTATTTAACGTTTTCTGTCCCTAACAAAAGCGAGTTTTGCGAAAGTCAGAAGAAAAGCAAAACAACTCGTTGCCGTGGAAACGATGTTGATATATATGTGGGAAATGTATGTACATAACTCCGGAACGACTGCACAAAATTAGGTAATTCTTTTTTTTTACTGCTGGTGAGCTCTGGCATTATGAAATTTGTATAAAAAAAATTGAAATAGGTAGCACGCGAGCTATTGGAAAACTGAATGTACCGGAATTAATGTATGGAATGGAGGGGAAAAGGGCTGCGGAAGGGGAGGGGGAGGCAGAAGGGGAGGCGGAAGGGGAACGGGACGAATGGGAAAGGAGACGCAGGAAGAAAAAAATTCTTCATTAAATGGAATAGTAACGCATGCCCATGTACCAGCTAGTAATTTTTCAAGTTTACAAAGAGCGTCCATTCCAAAGGTAAACAAATTCTGGTAATCTTTTAAAAGGCGTAGCCAATATTGTATAAATAAATTCAGCTTCAATGATTCAATTTACATTAACCCATTAAGTTTATGGGTCCAAGCTAGTATAATTACCTAAACACATTCCTTTGGCGATAGAAAATAATGTAAGTGAAAAGTGAAGGAGGGGTATATTTTAATTAATTCTGATGAACGTGTTGCTATTATCTCAGATCTTTTAAAATGCATACCTTGGGAAGAAAAAAATTCATCATCTAGAAAAATAAAATATGGTGCTTACCGTTAATTGATAGAAAAACGTTTTACAAAATTTTCAAACTATTTCTCGTATAATGTTTTAATGGTAAGGTAATGTTATTATTAGTCTTTAATATAAATAACTTAAATACTTAGAATACGTTGCTCGCTAAACTGAGTACGACAACTTGGAGAAACTCATAGTCACCGGCAATGCGGAAGGCAGAAGAAATAGAAGGTCACTAATGCGCTGAAATAACCAAGTATTACCGACATCTGATACGTCGGTGTCCGCAGCTCTCCACGTAAAGCAGGATTGTGAGGAATTGATTTTCTACCCTGGAAATTGGAATATCATTTTGCACTCGTTGAATCAATTGAAAAATCTAGTAAATAATGATTTTTTCATTCAAAATAATAATACTGTAACCACGGAGAAACAATATTAAACGTACAAGTTATTTTTAAGTACATATGTATCAAGTGATAATTGACTACGAATCCGGGGGTCGCCGATTCAAATCCTGATATGCGCAGAAAATGTTATTTGAATGATGTGTGTTATTTCACAATTTATTCATTAAAAATAATAAATTGTGTATTTTCGGCACGTTTCAGAATGGTAGATACTTTCAGTTTTTCCCTGGTGAAAAACGATTGTTCAGTATCGAAACGTTGCATAAAATGGCTTTAACCTTGTTTGGTGACCAGATCTGAATAGCCAGGTACTTTCCCACCTTCCTCGTTCCAACTTCTTTCCCACCCTACGACTTTCAGCCTATAACATACCCCAATAGGGGATGCTATAGTCTCATTTATTTCAGACGTTTGAGAGTAGGTGAGATTTTTGTATGGTACAATTTTAAAAAGAAGAAAAAAAAAACTTTGGATAACGCATTTTTATGAAAATATAAAGGGAAGGTGTAATTCATTTTTTTATAAGAAAAACTCTCTTTTTTATAACTTTTGAACGTTAATCCCATCAACGTAATACATCATTGAAGAAGAAAATAACACTAATAATCTAAACAGAAATACGAAAGAGAACAAGACACAGAACAATAGAAAAAGACAAAGGTCGCAACTGGAACTCGAACAAGAAGAAAAGAATTAGTTGAAGATAAAATTGTTAATTCTAAAATTTGAAATATGACGGTTTGACAGAAGGTGGCAATAGCAAAATTGGTTAACGCTCACGTCCTGGTTAGACAAGAAGTCTGGGTTCGAGTCCCAGTTGCAACCATTGTTTTTTTCTATTTTTCTGTGTCTTTTTCTCTTTCGTTAAGATAATTAGTGTTATCTTCTTCTTCAATGATATATTTCATTTTGTAATTAGCTGATATTTTGAAATCGTAACAGCTTAATATTTATGAATGATAAAATAACCTTTTTGTATTACACAATGCCGTTTTAAGGTACTTTCAACAGAATCCATTCACAAAGGGAACAAGATTCTTTCTCGTGTAACCGAGAAAAAAATGTCAAGTCATAAGAAGGTATTATACGGCTAAATCTTGAAAACGAACATCAATTAAGATAAGAGTTAGGCAGAAAAACGCGAAAAAACTAATTCCATAGAACATTTCCCCAAACGAGTGACAGATTTTGCGAGAGTTTTGCTTAAAAAAACCTTTTCGGAGGGAAATTCAATATTTCGTGTGGCAAAATTTACTAATGACCCTTATACGAAAGTACTAAAGCTTGAAACAGAAGCAAAATCTTATTTAAAAAATGTAAAGCAAAATAAAGGCACCTAGAAAAAAATCTCACGAATTTTCAAAATTAATGTTATAATTAAATACATTTTTGGTGAAGTGCCTAAGGCTGTGTGAGACAATTGTTATATTCTGTATAAGGACTAATGGTAGCTAATAACGGGGAGCAAGTGCTGGGAAACTTTTTATTAACAAGCCCCGGCACAAAAAAGGCATTATCATAGTTTTGAATTAGAATGGGTTCAGTTTAGTAACGGGCAGAAGGTAGCATTTTGACAATCGAAGCGTTTCATTATTTTGAAAAAAAGTCATCCAAGGACAGAATGTAGCCAGTGGTTTTGATTTCAGTACAATATAATATAAATATTTTAAAACATTTAGAGAATTGAAACACGTGAACACATTTGAATAAGCCATGAATAATACAGAAACAATCGAATAATAATAAATAATAATAATACACAGGAAAATAATTTTCCTCAGGGCCTATGTCATCTTTGAAGATGCTGTGTGAAGGGTTTTTTTTAAGGAAAGGAAGAAGAGGAGAGTCCTGGGAAGGAAAAGGGTTTAAAGGGTGGGTAAGAATCTGTGGTTCGGTGTAGACATGGGCAGATTTATTCCCAGTACTGAATCGATTCAGTCTGATTCTCCCGGCCTTTTGAATTTATTCCTTTAATTCATTCTTTTAATTCAATGAATTCAAAAAAAAAAAAAAAAACAACAACAACGACGACTTTTTTTTTTATATGTGTGTAACAGTAACAATTAGGATGATTATATGCACGAACAGTAAACAAAACACCACCATTTTAAACAAAAAACGTTAAAACAAAAACTTGATACATAGCATCCATACTTAATATTACATAAACCCCAAATTCAGTATGTACAAACTAATGACGAAGCCATTATTTTTTTTTTCACTTAGATAAAAAATAAAGAGTACTCAAAACCAGATTAAAATTTAAAATTATAAAAAAAAACATACACACTCCCAATTGCCTTTACATAAAAATTATACGTATAACAAGAAAGAAAGAGAAAATACACATAATTTGCCCACATCTTCTTCACAAAATATCCCAATCGGGGATGCCATAGTCTCATTAGCTACAGATGGGAGCGGTTGGGACTTGTGCGGTATTCACATAAAAAAAAATATATTATTATCGCGCTTTCATATATCCGATCCGGTCACCTGGAATAAGCTTTACCCAAATATATATTTTTAAATGCATGTAGGTACCTACCTCACTGGTAAAGTTAAACACTCGGTTCGACACTCGACAGCTGACTGATGTTTTGTTTACGGATAGATAGGCAGATACCATAAAAAAACAATTATATAAATAAACATCGTTTTGTTTCTAAACGCATTGCATAATTATCGCAGGTGGGAGGGAGAAAAAACATAGAACTTAATTTCGCTTTTTTTAGCAGGAGTTCGGGGTCAGGAAGTGGGAAATTTCGCCCTAAGTTGACGGCTTGGCCGCGCGGGAACTAACAACGAACCCAATCTCTGCCAGCATTAAGGGATGAATTAGGAACTTCTGACTAATAGGTGTCTTTTGTCTTGCAGTGACTTGAATAACTTGCATTCTGCGGACCTAGTTAATCTTCAACGGACTTGAGTTGTCCGGTCAGATCGACTCGACACGTGGGACATAGGTTTTGAGACAAAGACGTCACAACTGAATTAGAAACAAATGTTTTGATTCCTTGAGTAAGTGAAACAGAGATTGGGATTGAGCGCTACGGTCCGCACAGACATTTAGGAATATGACGACACAAATGAATGAGGAATAAAATTATTAATTCCTTGAATAAGTGGGAGCTGCGGGACGACTGTGAAAAAGACGCGACACCGGAATTCGGAATTACTTGGTTCTTGACTGACTCGTCGTGACTTTGTCGGTTGGCGGTTTTGTCGCTTGGGCTGGGGGACTTGACTCTGTGGCCTACGGGATTATTTTTTATGGATTTACTGCGCGGGATACTACACGTGACAGGCATTTCGCGGCGCGCCGCCTATCTGCCTGCCTATCTACCTACCTGCCATCCGCGCAGCAAATAACCAGAATAATATTTAACTAAATTCCTACAAAATACTACAATATTTACAGAGCACATTATTATTTTCTTACCTCAATATAACATGAAATAATGTAACTGTAAAATAAATAAATAGAAATAAAAAAAGAAATATGGTGCTGTTAAAAAATCGTAGGATGCAAGGCCAATGGTAAGGAATTAAGATTTAATTCCTTTTGAAAAAGAGAATCAGATCGAGTATGTCACAAGATTGAATTTATTCATTTAATTCATTCATTCAATTTTGCCCACGTCTAGTTCGGTGTGTCCTGGTCATCCGCCTCCAAGACCTAGACAAACCTCACACCACGAACCCGGGCACCCCTGCTAAATCACCAAACGTAGCAAACCACTTAAAGGGAAGTGGGAACAGGAACAACCGCCCGGGAACCATTTATTGGATAACCAACACCTCTGCCATAGGTCATCCCAAGTGGTTCGCTACATTTGGTGACTCAGCAAGGGTGTCCGGGTTCATGGGGTGAAGTTGGTCTGGATCTGGCGGCGGATGACCTGGACACACTGAACCCTAGATTCCTCCCGAGCACCTTTTACCTTTTTCCTTCCCAGAACTTCCTCTCCTTCATTTCATTAAAAAGACTCCCACACAGCATCCCCAAAGATGACATAGGCCCTGAGGGAAAAATATTTTTCTCAGGGCCTCCTGTGTGAAACTAATGTAAAAAAACCCTAATTGAGATATGTTGAGGCTGAAGGTAGTGGGAAAGGGAATATAAAGGAGGGGAAATACACTATTCAGATCTGGTCATCAAACTCGGCTGAAACCATTTCAAGTAACGTTTCGAATGTGATTTGTGGTGTTACCGAGAGTATTTTCCATTCTGAAACATTTTTTTTTACATTAACTCCACACAGGAGGCCCTGAGGAAAATAACTTCCCTCGGGGCCTATGTCATCTGGGATGCTGTGTTGAGAGTCTTTTTGAGGAGAGGAAGGAATGAACATTGGTCTTGAAGAGTGATGTAGGAGGGAGGAAACATGGAAGCCGAAACATGCCGAAAATATTGCATAAATTCATAAAAATTAATAAATTGAGAAGTAACACAAATTAGTCAAATAAAATTTTGCTTGCGCATGCCGGGATTTGAATCTACGATCTGCGGATTGCTAGTCGAAAGCACAACCCCTAGGACGGAGACTATCAAAATACAAAAAAATTTTTTTCTTTAAAAAATATGTTGCAGAAATTATATTCAAAACTATATGTACTTAATAATTCATTCCAAACTCAACACATAAACACGCTTCAAGGTTCACAGAAAACTTATTAATACCAAAAGCAAACAAAACTATATTTCTAAAAGTACCCCAGTACACGGTCATTAAAGAAAATAACAACCTTCCACGTAACATTAAACAAATAAACGATATAATTTAAATTAATTGAATTTAAATTTAATTTAAATTAAAACACCATAAATGAATACATTATAAAATATTATGTATATAGTTTTTTGTTTATTTGCTTTTTATTTGCGTAAGATTTAACACGTAATTGTTGGGTTTTATAATCAATATATGTTATAAAAGAAAGTAAAAACTCAGAAACGAGTCTCGGTATGATCAAGGGAGTTATATGGTGTGGTAGAACTCTGTCTCCCCAGGACGAGGGTTCCCGTTTTTACCTAAGTTTTGCCCTCTAGAAATTTTAAGAACAGTCTTCCGGAAAGTTCTAGAAGTTTCGATAAAACCCTAGAAAGTTCTGGAAGGAATGGTGGAGTATTTTAGAGCATTCCACAACATTCCAGAACATCTCGGAACATTTTGGAAAATTATAGAGAATCAGGAACATCAATGTGGAACGTTCCAGAACACACTCAAATGTTGTCCTAAGCGAAGCCGGGTAATTCAGCTAGTAAAACATATATTTGTTGGGTTCGTTATAAGTTAAATCTTTTATACTTTTTTTTGTATTTTTGCGAAATAAATGTTTTAAAAAAAATTTAAATGAATTTAAAAATTTATTATTATTTATACTTGCCGAAAAATTTACATGAGATAACCTTTAATGGGTAATAATGCAGTTAAAAGTAATATCACGATGTCTTTAATCACAATCTTAATGGGATCAACCTACATTGCCTCAAAAATGCAGCCCTCCTAAATTGGGATAAATTTCTTTTTAAGAAGCTGCCTCGCCAAGAGAAAAAATGCCTAATGATGTGGGTTGACCATTACGATGTACCCACGGCTAATCTTCTGGGAAACTTTTACAAGGATAAGCACAGTGTTTTATAACCTCGAAAACCGAACATTTTGTATAATACATTACGTATTTTCTGTTGGATGATGTAAGTTTAATTCTTAGAGTGATCAATTCAGCGCCATCGAGCAACAGCGGTTTTCAAATTGTTGATCCATTGTTGTTAATACTCGTTATTACCATTTGATGATTGTTGTTGATACTCGTTATTACCACAGATTTCAGTGTAGTTTTACCTCAAGCATCACAGAAATTTGAAATGCTGTAAAGGACAACGTGTTACTTGTTCAGGAGAGCGAAAAGATTTATTTTTATTTTTTCTCCAGAAATTGTTTCTCTCTGCGTGTCCTTTCCCATTCATCCATTCCCCTTCCTCTTCCACGTCCCCCCCATCCCTTCCATTCACGCATTCCCACTCTGCCTTCCCCTCCCTTATCCCGCTTTCAATACATTCTGTCCCGGTACATTCAGATTTTCAAACAGCTAGAGTACCACTTTTTGCATATTTTTTACAAATTTTCTATAACAATATTCATTTTTTTTATATTTATTTATTTATTTATATTTATTAACGCCCTAATGGGCTTTTACATGAATAGACGGAAATTTATATACACAATATTAATTACATGTGTTACATAATCAAGAAAACAGAATAAATAAGAATGCAAACAACTCGTTAGGTATAGAATATTATAACATAAATAAAAAGAAATGAAATAGTACGAGTTGTACTTACAAAAAAAACTAATACAATTCAGCTTAAAATATTTATACATATTATTAATAATAAGACCTGAAATAAAACAAAGTGTAATGTATAAGAGCTAGTTAGTATTAGGGTATAAACAAACAATTATATCTGTTTATTACTACAAATAGAACAGAAAAAAAATCAACAAAATTTGGTACTTAACTTAGGTACCTATTTAAAATATTTTTTTTATTAGATTCAAAGCAATCAATTTCGGTCAGTACCATAGGTGAGAATAAATTCATTTTTTTATTATTATTATTTTTTAATTAGTATCTATAGCAAAATTTGTACATTATGTATTTATAAATTGTATTACATTAAGGTATTATAAAGTTTTTTTTTCACAGTCCTCCTCACTAGCTTAAACTTAAACTAGCATTAACTTAAACATTTTCGAAAATTGAATTTTAATTTAACAATCGATGATTTGCAAAATGTGATATTTTTGACAATTTTGTAATGATTAAAAAAAAATTTCAGATGTTGTGTCATGTGGTTGTCATAATCCAAAAACTTTCGCGATGATGGAAATAAGGTATTTTGAAAGTTTCAAACATTTCCTATGATTGATATAGCAAAACATAGACAACCCCTAAATCTTACAATCCAAACAAACAAGTTTTGATTTTTATATATATATATAAGGTATCATTAAATAGATCTTTCAGAATAATTATCATTTTTTGTAAGTTTCCTTAATAACAGCATTTAATTTAATTTAAATTCTTCAGAAAAAAAATCCTATTAAAATGTACGACATAAAAAACGCACAAGAAATATTTCGACGACGCAGAACGAAAGAGAAAAAAATGATATTAATCAACTCTTTCTTGGATTTATTGTCCTTTACAGCATTGGTCCCCAACCTTTTTATCGCCACGGACCGGTCAACATTTGATAATTTTACTGCGGTCCGCTGAGGGTGGGGGCGGGAGGGAAGAAAGGGGGGGGGGGGGGCGTTGATTGTTTATATTTTAGATTGTTTTGATATTACACGAAATTATGTTCCCTAAAAAGTATCGCCTCAAAATGTAAATATCTCTTACAATATAGTAAATCAACGTGTGGAGTTAATGTAAAATAAAAAACAGGATTTAGATTTTTATTAATCCATCATTATAGATTTACAAATTTATTAGAATAAATATAAACATAATAATAAGCTCTCATTTGTTTAAAAACGCGAATAAATTAACCAATACAATCAAACGCGTGTTAGTTCCTACGAGTATGTCATGCATTCTCAATAAAACGATTCCACTTTTGGGCAAGCAGAATATAATAGCGTTGACTTACGTCATTGCGTCTCACTCGAGCTCTTTACGTTATATATGCGAGTGCGCAAGATGAAAGCCCTTTCGCGTTTTTTACTTCGAAGGTATTGTGTAGGCGGTAACTTGGCGTGAAGGGGTTCTCAACTGAATAATTATTTTCGGCGTTGATTATTAAATTTTTTAAGTGGGCAAATTCGATTTTTTTACGTAATTTTGCTTTTTAGTCAGGGTCGTGCCACGACCCGGTACCATTTGATCCACGGACAGGTAACGGTCCACGGACTGGGGGTTGGGGACCACTGCTTTACAGCATTTCAAATTTCCACTTTCGATGTGAAATAAATATAGTGATTAGATTAACAGTGTAATTAACTTAGCGACAGTAATAACTTCATAATTTGATGACCGCGCGTTCAGGTAATATAATAAATATTTGGAATGCTGTATAAAATTTTTTATCATGTAATTAATTTAGGGCGGAATGTTGCAGTCACCACTCTGTTCAGCCGTACTAAATAAACATTATTATTAAATCAGAATAAAATAATTATACACACACGATATGTGATTTATTTTTGAGGTATTATGCCGTGTCGCACTACATCTTCATTTAACCAACTTTCCGGATTGCCATGTTGCACTTCATCCTCATTAAGCAACTTTGCGCGGCGCCCTACGCGCCGCGCCACATTAGCATGTGCACGTGAAGTTTCAATCAAAACTACTCTGGAAAAGTGGTGAATTATGTATTTTATTCTGACTTGGGTTTGCAGCTTACAGCCTTTCCAAAGCACTGTAAACTGAGATGCGTGTGTAGGGAAAATTTGCCAATTAGAACTCTTGATTACGCGGTCAAATTTATTTACAAGTAACGTTATCTTTTATAATAAAATTTGGTACAAGATTAAATTCGTTACAACTACTGTAACACGAGAGGGAATGTAAAACAGCCGAACTGAGCGGACGCGAGATTTTGCAATTTCATGCACTGGACCGGAGATCATCTCTCGGGGATACCAGTCGATAAGATTTAGCTTTTGTAAATTTTTAAGGTTGTTCTGCCATACTACCATTGTGAATCGGTTACGAATTTAAGAATTCGTCAAAAGATGTCACCACTTTCGTTAGCAGGTCGCATGGGGACGTGCCCCAGGCATGTATAAGTACTACGAATTTGTGGATATGGAAAGATTGACGGTTATACTCAGTTGTGAATAATGGTATCAAGCGACTATGTATTACATATGACGTCATTGCCTGTCCCGCTTACTTTAGCTTACCTGCTTTAGCTTACCCGCTTGATTAGCTATCATTGAATGACAGTGGATCCGAGGAACGGATTATTTTTGGAACCAGTTCCTATTGGATTTAAAAATGGTCACCAACACTAACTGGGCGAAGCCAAACCAAAAGCCGCCCGCAGGGCCTAGCAGCAAAAACCTGCGGAGCGGGTTTTTAATTGCTAGTAATAATCAATGTCCGGACTTGCTAAATAAGATTCCATTTGATGTACCTCCGCCCTCCATACCTCTACCTCTTATGTCTTGTTCAAAGTGAATCAATGCAAAACAAACTGTAAAAAAAATTAGGACTTGAACAGACTAGTTATGCAATAATAATTACAAAAACGTGATATCAAAAGTGAACATTTTCAATTGCTAACTTAATAAATATAAAAAGTTCATAAAATAGTATTTTTCTGACATGCTACGATCAACTCTTAATAATAAATATGTTACGAATTTAATTTTTTTATGTACATACATTCTGTCTTCTTGTTATTAAGGGACATACATTTTTGACTTACTTTAACTAGTGTTTCCTGAAATTATTTGGAGTAAATGAAATTTTATGATGTTCGTTTTTTTACAACTTGAAACAGAAAAAAATTGTAAGTTTTGGACGCGTAGGATCGGAATGATGGGGTGCGGTGGTTATTCGGCGGAGGGACCGGTGATGACATGCAGAAGAAGAAAAAATTAATTTAAAAAGAAAAGCATTTCATTTTCATTTTTTATTCCAAATAATGCAAGGAATCTGGTTAAAGTAAGTCAAGTAAGTATTCCCCTTAAAACTCTGTATATAATAAATAATTCTATTCTCTTACATAATTCTGTTTGTGTCTTAATTTTTGACTCTTGTCATTTTTTGGTTTAGCCTATTTCTGCATATTGCCAAAAATATTGTCAAGAAATACTGTTAATCACTTAACACCTTGGACAGGCGTATTACCTTAATTTTAGTGACAGAACTAGCTTTAAAGGCATTTTTTGACAATATGCAGAAATAGGCCAAACCAAAATTAGTTCTGTCACTAAAATTAAGGTAATACGCCGGTTGGGTCTATTTCTGCATATTGCCAAAAAATGCCTTTAAAGCTAGTTCTGCCACTAAAATTAAGGTAATACGCCTGTCCAAGGTGTTAAGTGATTTACAGTATTTCCTGATATTATTTGGAGTAAAAAATGAAAATGAAATTTTGGTCTCCGGTGACTCTTTTGGTATTTTTTTTTTTAAATTCTTATTTCAAAAACATTTAAAAAAATTCTTGTCTTCACTGGTCATTCAGTCGAATAACCACCCGACCCCAGACATCGACCTTGGCTTTCCAATACCTACTTATTATCTGTGTTGTTATTTGAAAAAACAAAAAAAAAACAAATCAAAATTATCACCGGAGACCAAAATTTCACTTACATTTTTTACTTTAAATAATATCAGGAATCACTGGTTAAAGCAAGTCAAATACGTCCCTCAACAATATATTTCTTGTCAATGATTGGTTTAAAGTTAATTTTTATGGAGAATAGAAAAAGCATAACGACCGACCATCCTGATTCTTAAAATATATTTTAGGTCGCAGTTATAGGATATGGCCTTCACCTTCATATTTTTCATATAAAACAAATTTTCTTTTAAAAATCTATTTTAATTCATTTTTTAATTATCAAATATAAAATAAATACAAAATTAATTTCTTGGATTTCCAGAAATTTCAATAAAGGAGAGTTTATGAAATGCAAACAATAAATAATAATTATATTTCGTAAAATTAATACCAACCAAAAAAGTTAATTAACAAAGGTACCTACCTTTGTTCCATGTGCGTAAACCATTTTCCGATATTTTTTCGGTCCCTCCGCCCGGATTCTGAAGGTTTATTGAATCAGGATGATTGATCACTATGATTAAATAAAATGAAGGATTAGTTTCTTACCTCCCGCATAATGGAAACATTGTTAGGCCCTCGCAGGGAAATACAGGCGAACTTTAATAATATGACGAATTTGGGCGGGAATTTAATTATAAATTTAAAAAATAATCCTTTTTGTTTTGTACCTAATAGAAGCTGCTGGGTAAACTTGCGTTTTACGCGGGTGAAGTCGATGCGTCAACTCAATGCATCGCGAAAATATCAAACGATCTCCGCCACTTGGAAACGTCCTACGTGACACTCATGACTTCAGCTACGCAATCAGTTAGGTTCAACATTTTTGCGCGAAGTGGACGCGGCGGACAATGAACAAAAATTATTGCTGAGCATTATATCAGATGATATTAAATAATTAATTCTTACATTTTTTAATAAAATGTAATAACTTTTTGATCTTTTCGAACCTCACAGTCACAAACAATCTCTCTTCAACTAATCGTCCAGTTGACATTTCCGAAAAACCAAAATTTGAGTTGAGCATGTAGCCGTATGTAAAAGTGTACTCTCTGTCTAGTAAAATACTCAGGTTACTCATAAACATCACCAAATCAATTATAATGAAAAAAAACTTTTTAAAAAAATTTCTGGGTTACTGGTAGGAAATTTCAAAATTTTATACTAATTTGTAGGACCGTTATGCTTCCCGGTGTTATTTTATAGCATATTTAAAATGATAAGCACAGACAAGTGTAAATTATATTTGATTTATGGTGAGCATGCAAAAATTGCTTCATTCGTTATCTGAAAATTAAATATTTGCAGATGTCTGACTTATCTGGACGATCGATAGGTAGTTGAAAATTGCGGAAAGCTTCGTTTATAACGCTTCAAACCGCGTTAAATCGCCCTCGCATCGACTTCTATGTATTAACAGGTGGCTTGGCTCGCAGAAGACGAGTAGGACCTACCGGTTTATACGCAACATTAGACGCGGTGTTGGCGAACGTATTCCTGGTTTTTGCTTCACCAATAACTTGAGATTGAGCGTTCGCTCGGCCAATGGACAAATAATGCAATAAGCTATGGTTCTGGTGCTAGTTTTAATTTTGTGGCATATTTCGATTATGAGAAAAGAGGAGTAACGACAGATGTATTTACCTCAAAATACTAGGAAGTCTCGGAAGATTTTATAGAAGGCTGCATTCAAAGGATTCCTCGAATTCATTTCATCAGCATATCGATTGTCCAGTTATTAGTCAGACATCTCCGAAAAATTGAAATTTGAGTTGAATATACAGTTACATAAAAGTATATCTGGTACAATTCTCAGATTATTCATAAACACCTCCAAATCAATTATAGTCCAGAAAAACTTGTAGTGAATTAAACCAAATTTAGATTTTTCTCTGATCACTAGTAGAATATTTCAAAATTTCATACAAATTTGGTGGACCGTTTTGCCTCCCAGTGTTATTATATAGTATTTTAATACGTAAAACACAGACGCTTGTTAATAGTATTTAATTTATGAAGAGCATTCGAATATTGCTTTCCTCATTATCACACCTACTATTTGGAGATGTCGTGACTTATCAACTGGAAGATCGATATTATTTTAACTGAGCCTTTTGCTGAGTGCCAATATTATATGGAAAACATTAATCAAAACACTATACGGGGCCTTCTTAATAAACGTATTATCATTTTTATACATCTGATAAACTATCTTTGATGTATGGTTGTTTATCAGTTGTATAAATATATCTCTAAATGTCAAATAGTTAGATTTTCTCGAATAAAAAATCCAGTAATCTTAAATTACAACAACCCTTAAACTTCCTTAAAAAAACCCTCCACACAGCATCCCCAAAGATGACATAGGCCCTGTGGGAAATTATTTTCCTCAAGGCCTCCTGTGTGGAGCTCATGTAAAAAAAAAAATTGATAACAATATTCTTGAGGCATTATTACAAATGAAAGACTTAGGCATCACCTTTCGATCAGATCTTTCATCTGTTAACCACATAACAGAAATCTGTAGTAAGGGCTTAAAAATGTTGGGATTTATAACTAGGCTAACTAGAAATTTTAACAATATAAAGTACTGTTATATTTTTCCGGTGTTAGAAGTCAGCTTGAGTACAATTCTCCGGTCTGGAATCCATATTATAATACTCGTGTACAAGCTGTTGCAAGAATACAAAACAAATTCTTACGTTTTCTAAATTTTAAAATGGGTATTCCTGCAATTATGTTGAACTACAATGCTCTGTTAAATGATATGAATATGCTCAAAATGTCAGACGGAAGAATTTTCACTGATTTTGTATTTTTATATAAATTCTAAATGATTTAGTTGTTAGTTCGGTATTGCTTGAACCGATAAGCTTCCGGATACCGCAACGTAATACCAGAAACCAGGATTTATTTCAGGGCAGAAATTCTAGGACTAACTACCATATGTATTCCTCTTCGCCCAGAATACTTATGGAGGGAAATAATTATTCCAAGTCAGTGGAAATTTTAATTTATCTTTAAACAAATATAAAATATTGTTACCGAGAGAGTTCAATTATGAACAATAAATATTGTATATTTCTTACTATTCATAGGTAAAACCCCCGAAAAAGGGCGTTAATAAATTAAAAAAAATAAATATACATATATAAACAAAATTTAAAACACGTTTAGTAAAAGGGTAGGGGTCTATTTTACAATCTGCTTGTGAGCTATTCAGTAGCACTACTCGGAGAATAACGTTTACTTTATTGCACGTTATTCTACGGTAGTTCTTATGAGAAGTTTACTGAGAGGTTGTGAATAGTTACTAAAATAAAATAAAAATGTCATCAAATGAAACTAACATGATTTTCAAACAAAATTTATAATTAATTTATATAACGTGCTCCTTTTGTGGGTAATTATAAATTTAGTATTTATGAATTTTCCTTTCAAAGTGTTTAAAAGTGGTGAAAGGCAGGTGAAAAAAAACCAAATCAGTGTCTAAGCTAAAAAAAGTTGTAATTCTCGTTACTATTTAGACTTAAGTTAAATGTATACGTCTTGGGGTTTCATAATTACAAGAAAAGGCAGAATAAAGGAAACATATTTTCACAAATTGATTCGTTTATTTTAAAAAGTTCGTCCCTAAATGGCTGAAAAAACTTTGCATTTCTTGAAAGTTCAGATAAGTCAGGAGAGCGGCAGTTAGTGAACAAAGGGGATAAAAGGATCTAAGACGCTTCATTTATTTTACGGGGAACTCCGAAGAATGGAGAAGAAGTAAAAAAAGTTGCAATTCAAAGCGTTTTCCAACAGAATTTAATACTTAGGCATGTGACACAAATTCAGGAAGGTAGGATAGAATTTCGTTGACATGTCTATCATTTTAAAGATAAAACATGCGTGCTTATTACGGCTACAATATCTACTCTAATAATTATGTCAAAAAAATTTTGCATGTTTTTAGTCTAATCTTTTAAGGTGAACCTAATATGTAAATAATTAGAAAACCTTTGCGACAATCTTTTCTTTTCGCAATTCTAAGTTAATGCACCATTTTTTTGTTTGATCTGCAGATTTTGAGATACCATACATTTTACTGCAACAAATTTAGAGACGCCATCTTCATATAATATTGTTGGTTTTATTATTATTAATTTGCTTAATTTAGTCAGTTAAATACAATGTTGAACTTCCATATATGTTTGAATAATTATTTAGATCAAATGCTAGTGTATTTTTACCAGGTCCAATTCTATAAGCAATGAAAGTTCAATGAAGTCTGATTTTGAAATTGATTTATCATGTAGAAGATTAATTTTGTGGTGTCTTAAATAACTTTTAATAAATGTTTGGAAAATATACCGTGAACACATAAATTTGGATTAACATTGAAAAAAAAACACTTCAATATTTCTGGTATAGAATCTGTTTGTTCCGTAATAGTAACCACATACATACATACACACACATATATACGTTTAAAATACAGATGAACGCCGTTTTTAGGTACTTTTACAAAGAAACCGTTTGTAAAATCATTAACAATTATATTATTAATGATTTTACAAATAACAGTCTTACTTATAATATTTTTGTACATAACTGAACTGCCTCAGTCACAGTCTTTCCGTTTTTTAAGTAATGCCCAATTCATTCAAGATGTCCACTGAAAAATTCTCATTATCACCCTTGATTCGTTTTTTTGAGAAATGAAGATGACGTATTTTTTTAACCCGCGTCAGAACAGACATCGTCTAGTGAGGCGGGTAATTTATCAACATCAGATTATTTTATTTCAATAAATGCCGGGGTTGCCGGCAATTATAATACAGTAGTTTGTCCCAGAATTTCAGCACTAAAAAAATCTTGATTTCTTGTTATCTTGTATACCTATTCGTGAAAAGTTAAAAATCAAACGTAGAAAAAATCGAAAGAAATCGAAAGCACAACAATTATAAAAAAACCTATAGAAACTTTGGCGAAAATGTCCATTAGTGTTCAAGCTTGAATTGGAATATATCAAAATATTAAGGTCGAAACGTTGCAGTGAAAAATCAGTTACTTCACATGTATTAATAATGTTAAAATGCTGCAATGAAAAATCTGTCATTTCACATGTATTCAAAATGTTGCAGTGAAAAATCTGTTGTTTCACATGTATTCAAAATGTCAAAATGTTGAAGTGAAAAATCTGTCACTTCACATGTATTTAAAATGTCAAAATGTTGCAGTGAGAAATCTGTTATTTCACATGTATTCAAAATGTAAAAATGTTGCAGTGAAAAATTTGTTATTTCTTAAGCACAGTTGTTCCACTTCAGAAACCGACAATACCGTTAACAATATTTTTCAAATCGAACACAAAACCTTCTGACCCAACATTATACGAGAAAACCTTTACGCTACGAAGGCTGTCACACATCGCAATATTAATGAGTACCATAAAAAGGATTAAATTTGATCACCAGAGTCCCCTAGAAAAACAAATACAAACAACTTCGACATGCATAATATATTTTATAATTTTTACGCGCGGTACTTAAAGTTCGTGAGGATGGCTATAAAACAATTCCCGCTCGTTAAGGTAGGCAGCGGGTGAACAACTTTTCTCTACTGAATAAAATATCTTTGTTTAAAGCAACAAATTATTTTTTATTGCCTGTTAAACACGGGCCCCAACAAAGTTGCTTCCGCGGGCCGCTCTCCCCCCGCTCTGCGGTGAAACTTTCACAATTAGGGAAGTCGTTATTTTTATTGGGTAATTTACTAATCGCTATTCGTCAGAGGCAGCCCCGGCAGTCTTCTCTTCACACTTCTCGCTCTATACCTACTACATATTCTAACTTAGTCGCTGCTGGCTGGACTTGCTGATGGCAAGTGAAGTTTACATTCAGATATGCATATGTGTAACACATGGTAGTCGGGGCAAGGTCAAAGCTTTCCTCCACAATTCCGTAAAGCGCACTGTTTTGCAATTAACATTCAGTGCATAAGCATTTAAGTAGTACCGTCGTTGCAGTGGCAGTTCTTCATTTAAGGAACAGTCTGGACAATCCTCAACAGATATTCCCGAAACTAGCCAAAAGAAAAAAAATAGTTGAAGTCTTGTCTTCAACAAAATTACTGATCTCTTTAAATAAAAAAAACAATATTTTTCAAAAAACGTTTCCCACGGACTTTGCTTGTAGCGTAATTTATATACATAAAAAAATGTAGGTTCCGTATGTTTGCGTTCGTAAATCTCGGAAAGTAATTGATGGATTGACTTAAATTTTTTACAGAACATTGCGTTTTAGCAGAAGAGTGTTTCTATATATAATGGAAAGCTCTGGCGTTACGAAATATGTATATAAAAAATTAAAATTAGGTACCGTATGTTTGGGTCATCAAATCTCGGAAATTAATCGATGGATTGACTCAATTTTTTTACAGAACATTACATTTTAGCAGAAGAGTTTTTCGATGTATAATGGTAAGCTTTGACGTTATGAAATTTGTATACAAAAATTACTACAGGTGGCGCGCGAGTGGTTTGAAAATGTATGTTTTTCATATATTTTAGCTGCAGGGAGGGAAGGCAGGAGAGGGAGGGTAACGATGGAGGTATGGTTCGCGGGAATGGTGAAAGGGAGGGGGAAGGCTAGGAAGGTAGGAGAGCAACGTAGGAGGGAAAGAGGATGCGGGAGGGGAACGGGGACGCATGAGAATGGAAATGCATGGAGAAACAATTTATTTCTTTGAATGCCATAGCAACGCATGCCGGGAACCAGCTGGTAAGTAATAAATATTGGTCATGCGTACAGCGCTGTGCGCAGACTGGGGACGTAGTATTGTATTACTTCGGAGAAACGTATTTTGAAGTGCTTTGCGTAAGTTTGTATGTGAATTTTATAGAACTCAAGGACAAACTTAAAAACTCCTTTGTAACGAATTATTGAACAAGTTCGAGCGGGAATCGCGCGCGTTTGAATTAAGTTCGATGATAATCTTGCATGATATTGCCTTATTTTTATTATACTATATTGGTGTACAAATTCGTTAGGTAGACACTTATTGAGATTATAATTTATTTTGTGTTTACACTTGACGTCTTGAGTCTTGATCTGGCGTCTTGTCCAAGCATATTTTATTTGAGAAACTTTATTTTTTCTCCGGTTAGTGAGATTTCAGTATACGTTAAAATGTTGGACACCACCTTTATACGGCCTTATACAATAGTCGAATCATTGCCCTTATCCAGATCTAGTTATTAAATGTTGTATCCTTGGTTTATAATGGTGAATTAAGTAATTAGTCCAGCTTCACTTTGACCTGTCACTCGTAACTCGAAACCCCAAATGTATGATGCCCGAATCTAGAACAAGCACATTCACACTCTCACTCGCACATCCCTCATTCTACCAAATTCACATATCGCACACCTAGATAAAGAGTAGCACAACGTTATACAGGGTGCGGCAGAGAGGACGGACGGTTTTAAAAAAATCATAAAATAGTTAATTTTTACTCAAAAACAAATTTATTGATGGAATCAGGTTCGCAAGGAAATAGCATTTGAGACAGTCAAGTGTGGAAAATCACATCAGGCATGTGGTGGCCGAAATCGTTGATGCAGTGCTGGAAG
Source organism: Glyphotaelius pellucidus (assembly GCA_936435175.1). NCBI lineage: Eukaryota > Metazoa > Arthropoda > Insecta > Trichoptera > Limnephilidae > Glyphotaelius > Glyphotaelius pellucidus. The sequence goes on along the minus strand of OW386551.1, from coordinate 8,468,083 downwards.
CAGAATTTCCGTTATTGGGCTAATGAAAATCCGCAACAGTTACACGAAAGACCGCTGCACAGCCCAAAAGTAACGGTTTGGTGCGCTGTATCACAAACTTGCATCATTGGCCCTTACTTCTTCGAAGAAGGTAATGGTCGTGCTGTTACCGTGAACTCAGAGCGCTACGTCGAAATGATCACCAACTTCTTTTTCCCTGAATTACGACCGCGACGTGTTCCAATCCGACGTGTGTGGTTCCAGCAGGATGGGGCGACCGCCCACACAGCCAGAGCATCAATGGACGTTGTTCGCCCTGTCTTCCCTGGTCGCCTAATTTCCAGGTTTGGCGATGTTCATTGGCCTCCTCGGTCCCCAGATTTATCCATATGTGATTTTTTCTTATGGAGACACCTCAAGGCTAGAGTATACAAGAACGAGCCCGAAACTCTGGACGAATTGAAGGACGCAATTCGCGTGGAAGTCGCCCAAGTTGAGAGAGCAATGTTGGATAGAGTCTACGCGAACTTCCAAGAACGCCTCCAGCACTGCATCAACGATTTCGGCCACCACGTGCCTGATGTGATTTTCGACACTTGACTGTCTCAAATGCTATTTCCTTGCGAACCTGATTCCATCAATAAATTTTTTTTTGAGTAAAAATGAACTATTTTATGATTTTTTTAAAACCGTCCGTCCTCTCTGCCGCACCCTGTATATGTGAACAAAGCCATTTGAAGCAACACGTTGCAACGATTCGATTCTGTCCGACAGATTGTAACCTTGTTTAAAAAAAAATATAGTTTTGTTAACTACGTGACCTCAAGGTACGGTACCAAGGAGCGTACCACATCGACGTTATGAGATTACCCTCATCTATCGCAACTTAGTAGTGTGACTTTCACACACATGATCAAATGACATTTGACAGTTCTACTTAAAATGACATTCTTTTTCTCTATTATGTTATCTTTTTCTCTGTTATAATTTTTTTCTCGATTATCTTTATTTTCTTCTTTATTATGTTTTCCTTTTATCTATTACGTTATCTTTTTCTCTTTAATGTTCTTTTTTTTCTATTATGTTTTCTTTTTTTTGTTATGTTTTTTTTTCTCTATTATGTTTTCTTTTTCTCTATTATGATTTCTTTGTCTCTATTATGTTTTCATCTTCCCTAGTATGATTTCTTTTCACTATTATATTTACTTAATCACTAATACGAAAACTTTTCTCTATTATGTTTTCATTTTCCCTATTATGATTTTTATTTTCTCTATTTTTTTTGTATGTTTTTACAATAGAGTAAACATTTTTTTTACATGTTAAAACAGAGTTGTAAAAATTTAATAAAAGCATTTCCTCATCATAAAGAGACAAGGCTATTGTGTTTCGTTTATCGCTATTATGTTTACTTTATCGCTAATTAGATAACTTTTGTCTATTATGTTTTAATTTTCCCTATTATTTATTTATTTATTTATTTCTGGAAATCGACAGTTTACATTTTTTCAGTTTGAACATGTTTATATAGCCAAAATAAAACCTATTATGGATTTCCCCCTTATGAAATTAAATGATTAAACAGCATAATATAAAATTAGAAATAATAAAATTTATAATAAAAGAATATGAAACCAAAAATAACATTAAAAAAAGATTGTGTAAAACTAAAATTTACATAAAACAAAAAAATATCAATACTTTGGTATCCGTAAAAAGCCAGGTTGTAAATCACAACAGTTATGGTTTTTATTTTCTCTATTATGTTTACTTTATCGCTAATATGATAACTTTTGTCTATTATGTTTTCATTTTCCTTATTATGATTTCTATTTCTGTATTATGTTTACTTTATCGCTAATATGATAACTTTTTTCTATTTTGTTTTCATTTTCCCTATTATGATTTTATTTTTCTCTATTATGTTTACTTCATCGCTGATATAACTTTTCTCTATTATGTTTTCATTTTCCCTATTAGAATTTCTTTTTCTCTATTTTATTATTTTTCCCCTTTACGTTGCGTAGTAGATGATCACAACTTACTTCCATTTTATTATGTTACTTATGTATACCTCAATTTCTGGTTAGGTTGCCAAAATTAACTCCATCGTACTGCATTGTCCACCTCCCCATCATAATCATCAATATTGTTTTCTTTCTATATTATTTCATTCTGTCTACTGCTGAATCATCAGGCAAACACATCTATATTTTGAATTACTATAAATATGCTGGTATGCATACATTTTTCTTTCTTACTAAGAGTTTTCACTAATCACTTTCTTTTTAAGCTTTCTAACTAATTTAAATTTCTTACTAATCATGCATGGAGGGTCTAATGTAGCTTCTCTTTGACTAAAAATAAAATTACAGTCTTTAAGTGTGCGACTAACTTGCGGCGTTCCAACCGCTGTTGCGTTCCAACCGCTGTTGGGAAAGTGGTGAGTCCACTGAAATGTTCTTAACCCCAAAAGTTTCAACTGCCTTTTTGTCAGAGAGTATTCAAAAACTAAAAACTATTTTTGAAAGGCGATAAAATACGCTTTCAAAAAGAAAGATTCGAAATAAACATAACTTTTTAATTAAAAAAAATTTGTAAGCAAGCACAAAAATATTTAAAACTGGCTCACCTTAGGTTTTTTCTATCTAAAATTACTGATAGCAAAAAAAAATAAAAACACATATTTTTTTTAGAAAAATGAACTATTAACGTTATTGTCACCACACTTTTTTGTCGTTCCAGTTAAAGAAAAAACCCCAAAATTTCTAATATTTTTTTCAAATTGCGATCCGAAATTTTGGTTTCATAAAGGTGTACATTTTACATCATTTGTGAATAATTTTTAGGTTTGAATATAAAACTCTTTCCAACACCATTTCTCTTTCTAACACCATTTAGATGACTTAGTTTTAGTTTTCTCTTTCTAACACCATTTAGATGACGGCCGGCGTAGTCCAGCGGTAAGGCTCTTGACTCGCATTCCGAAGGTTGCGGGATCGAATCCGGGCGTGTCAAATAAATTTTATTTGATTAATTTGTGCTATTTCACAATGTATTAATTAAAAATAATATATAGTATATTTGCGGCACGTTCCAGAGTGGAAGATACTATCAGTATCGCCTTGGTGTAAGACCCCCATTCGGAATTGAAACGTTGCTTTAAATGGCTCTAGCCGTGTTTGGTGACCAGATCTGAATAGCCCATACTTCCCACCTTCTTCCCCATCTCCTTCCCCTCCCCACTACCTTCAGCCTCACAACATACCCCAATAAGGAATACCATAGTCTCACTGGCCTTAGGCGGGAGCAGTTTGGACTCTTGCGCGGTATTCATAAAAAAAAAAAATATATCATAATTCTTACTATGCTGACAAGGGAGACAACAATTTCTATGACACCTGTATGAGTTGTTCCAAAAAGCGAACAAATTAGCCTGACGGGTTAAAATGATCGATATTAGGTAACATTAAATATTTATCATACCTAATTCGATTTTAAAAATTATGAACCTGATGCCATTTTTCGTTATGTTTTACGAAAAATAAAATTTGTGGCGCAATGCTTTAATGCCGGCTCAATGTAAGAAGAAAAATAACCTTGACATATTTTTTGTAATCTGATTTATTCTACGGTGTATTATTTAATGTATCAGTTTACTGTAGACGTAATAAATCTTGTAGAAAACGAGAATGGTAAACATGTTTCTCATTGAGGATTCCTGGAAAAACCTCGCTTCTCGTTATTATAGAGAGCGTGACGGAAATTTTGAAGCAATTTTATTTTATTTTTTGCAGAGCATATATTATTAGCCTAAACATGTTATTATTATAAAAGGAAAATTGCGAAAATCTGACAATAGTAATTTGTTGGAAAGACCCGACATCTATTGAAGTAAGATTTTATGTTTTTATTATCGCTATTTTTTGCTAATGTTATTTAATAAAAATAATAATAAATGTTTATACCGTTTTGTAGGGAGAATAGTGCGGTCTCACATGTTCCATGAAGGTATTTTTTTTTTTTTTTTTTTACATTAACTCCACACAGGAGGCCTTGAGGAAAATAATTCCCCTCAGGGCCTATGTCATCTGGGATGCTGTGTGGAGGGTCTATTTGAGCAGAGGAAGGAATGAACATTGGTCTTGAAGAGACCCATGTTGTAGGATATAATACAAATACAAAATATTTGAAAGAAAAAAAAGAAAAGCAGTTGGATTTGATTGTACATGAAAAAAAAGATAATAAGGTAATAGTTAGTAGTAGTAACAATAAGAAAATAATAATTAGCTTTTAGGATTCTGCGATCACATTAGGAGCCAGTATTTTTCTCCAGCGTGCATCAATGTTGGATGATGGACTGAGACGGGCTTCCATGACGAGGATATTTGCAGAGCTGCTTATCTTTTCCCTCATTCCTGCCACCCTAGATCTATTAAGGGCTGCGTAGCCGGTAACTCGCCCTTCCGTGAACATCCGGGAAGCCCTGCAATCCAATCATGTCTGATTACGTCTAAAAGGGATCGAAATGAAAGTCGAAAGGAAAAAAATCTAGTCTCCTTCAACGAAAGCAATCTTCCAAACAGACCATTCATTGATATGCTTGGTGTAACTATAAGTGACCAGCTTAGATATGATTGCTCCATCGAAGCCAGAGTAAAGTTAGCCTCAAAAAATGGGCGTACTGTACAGGGTTCGCAGATACTTTAATAGTAGGTACACAACTGCTAACCTGTACAAATCACAAGTGCGCCCACGGTTGAATTTGGCTGGCACCTTTGGTCTGGAGCTCCAAAATACTTGAAAAATACCCTCAACTCTGTGCAGAAACGGGCGGTCGGTTTGATAGATTCTCCCGTCTTAACAAACAGATTGCAATCTTTAGAGCACAGACGTCGGGTGGGAATGCTATCCTTGTTCTACCGGTTTTTCAATGGAACATGCTTCGAGGAATTAGCGTCATTGATCCCTTTGGCACCGGTTCATAGTCGGGAAACACGCCAAACGCGTGCCCAACGTACGGCTGTACGAAAGTACGGTTGTACAAAAGACCGGTTGACATTTGTCACATGAGAACGGGTCGCTTCTTCGACTCGTTCTTGTGTTCAACTTCTCGGCTGTGGAACGATTTGCCGGCCTCTGTGTTTCCTCCTTCCTACAATATGGGTCTCTTCAAGACCAATATTCATTCCTTTCTCCCCTCGAAAAGACCTTCCACACAGCATCCCAGATGACAAAGGCCCTGAGGGAAATTATTTTCCTCAGGGCCTCTTGTGTGGAGTTAATGTAAAAAAAAACATAAAAGCCACTTACAAACTGTGGTTAAACCACTTTGAAACGACTTATTTATAGGATTCGAAATTTTAATTCAATTACAATTTTAATAAAAGAAGTTCAATGAACTAGATGCAAAAACAATTAATAAATGAGAAAGTGTTCCTTCGGATGCAATATAAAGTGCAACTTCGTCTCACAGTGAAAATAGAAAACTGTGCAGTTTGTCTTCATCCTCAGAACTGATATATATATATGTAAACTCTCTTTCTCGAATACCCAAAGGAAAGATTCATGGAAAGTTGATAGCACAAGACAAGACGTGGAAACTTAACAAGGGTTGGAAAAATTTATTTATTTAGCGTTTTTGAAATAACGTATTGTCTGTGTCGTTTTCGTCGTTTTTTTTCTACCTCATATCATGTTCACAATAAAATATCAATACATAGACCTCCGTCGTGGATTTGATTCTTGCCGCAGGCAAACGCTTTTTTAAAATATTTAAAGTTTTTCTTTCAAATATGTTAAATCTGAGCTGGGTGGGTGTGATTGTTATTTGATGGTTTCTCAAAAAATAACTGCGTGGGTGCCGGATAGAAGTTTTGCTTATATTTATTATATTTTTTATGATAACTTCGGTGTGCTCTGCTGCTCTAAGATATAATGGAATTTTCTGAATTGTTTTTTATTTGAAATTCCACAAATTTTGAAAAATTAATGAAAAAAAACGTATTAAAAACATTTAAGCATTCCGTAATGTTTTCTGTTCATTAACAAATGCTTTTTTATTTCTCAACTAGCGTAGACCCGTAGTGAATGAAAAGTATTATTATTAATATATTTTTTTTACATTGGACTCCCGTAGGAAGCACGAAGAAAATAAATTCCATCAGGGCCTTGTCATCTTTGGGGATCTTGTGTAAAGGCATTTTCAAAGAAACAAAGGAAAGGAAGTTCTGAGAAGCAAATAGGTGCGAGGGTTAGAATCTGAGGGCAGTATGTCCAGGAGTTACGAACCTGTGAATCCATCCTTCCCACTGTGGTGCAAGAGAGTACTGCTGCATATGTCAAATGGTCTACCTAAACCAGTCTTTCCCAATCCGGTCCGCTACGCAGTTAGTGGGAAGACACATACGCAGCAAAGAATTAGACAAACATCACTCTATAAACCGTTCACTTCTGCTAAATCACCAAACATAGCAAATTATTATGGGTAGCTTACGGAAGTTTTGGTTATTCAATAACTGGATCACGGGCGAGGCGGCAGGACCCATACCTGCTACCCAAAATCATAATATAAAAAAAAAAATATCCAAGCTATTTTTATTTACACTAGGGTAGGCCCGTGAAAAATCATGGGATGTGTAGCATTTGAGAAGCTAAACAATTAAAATGTTTTATAATGAATAAGTTACGATGGCCGGCGTAGTCCAACGGTAAGGCTGTTGACTCGCATTCCGAAGGTCGCGGGATCGAATCCTGGCAAAAAAATAAATTTTATTTGATTAATTGTGTTTTTTCACAATTTATTCATTGAAAATAATATTTTGTATATTTGCGGCACGTTCCAGAGTGGAAGATACTTTCAGTATCGCCCTGGTGTAAGACCACCGTTCAGAATTGAAACGTTGCGTGAAATGGCTTTAGCCGTGTTTGGTGACCAGATCTGAATAGCCAGGTACTTCCTACTTTCCTCTTCCCCATCTCCTTCCCCTCCCCACTACCTTCAGCCTCACAATATACCCTAATCGGGGATGCCACTGTCTCAATGGCTCCAGACGGGGGCAGTTGGGACTCTCGTGTGGTATTCATATAAAAAATTCCGTGTCTGAAGTACAAAATTTCCATTAGTGAAAAATATTCTGTACCTTAATAAGTCAGGTACGCCTCATACGTCGTACATTGCCTGGTAATGTTATATTATCGTGAAAACAAGCTTATGGGTCCGACTGGTTAAAGCACAGCACGGGATCGACCCTTAAAAATTGCTTGGATGTCAAATAATTTAACAGAATGCTTGAGCACTTTACAATCGATAGTCTCAAACAGTTGTTTCAAAAAATTTGAACAATTCATCAAATACTAGAAGTTAATTTTCACTTTCTTTCTAAATTATAATCGAAATCTGTTTTTATATCATTAAAGGCTAGTTGCTTTATAAAACTGAAATAATCACAGAATTTGAATGGAACTTTCACAAAACGTGAAAATTAATTACGAATATTTGATGAATTGTCAAAATTTTTTGAAACATTTCGTCCTAACTGTAAGCTCTCCGGAAATTTGGCCGAGTTAAGAAGAAGACTCTGAAGCGAATGGCGGAGAGCAATATTGGACAACTTTTCGATAAGGAACTCCAGTCCGATTTAAAAAAAAAAATTACCTTAAATAACTGCATATTTATTTTTATAGTTAGTTTTAATAGTTAAAATCAATGTGTGAATCGTGTGACGTCATCACTATTCAAAAGTTTTATTTATTTTCAACAGGTGTTGTCATTTTGTATTGAAGAATCAATGAAGGTGTCAGAAGTCGAAGGGTTTTTTATTAAAGATTAACTACTTTTAATATTGAAAAACATTAGGTTAAATGTCAACATCTCATCGCTACTGTCATTGTATTGTACCAAAATGCAATAATACATCTATGACCGCACCTGATAAACAGTTTATTAGTGTTCCACGATCTGCATTATTAATATTGCATGTGGGCAACTGAAAAAATTCGCCATTTTCGAGTTCGGAATTCGGAGCTGAACAACAGTTAGTGTTCTGAGAATTATGGAGAGCAGTGACGTCAGAACTAACAATGCAATAACACCAACTTGACAGCGTGTTTTAATGACACGATTAAAAATGGACTTCTTAATCAATTTTTAAAACTCTACGTTAAATATTATTTAACAAAACTTATATATTCAGAATCAGCGTTTATTGCTATATATGAACATTTTAAGGCCATAATATTTTTCACTGGAGCTCATCATGGTGATACTGACAAATCAACCACCGCATCATATTAGCATATTAAATAATTTTCATCCCTATCTCGCGCCGGTTATTATTCAACCATCAAATTGAATTCATGTCTGTCGGCAAAGATATACAAAAGCTATTTGCATTCACACGGCAAACACCATTATTAAAGCTTACATTTATCAAAAGTACATTTAAGAATGGCCGTCAACCATATGACGTTGAATGGACACTGCAATTTTGCGAGTCGCTACAAAATCCACATTTCATCTACCCTGTTGAAACAACACACGATAAAATTCACTTTATTCTATTATTTCACGGACGAATGAAATTGAATGTGGGTTTGAAATAAAGTTTCAAAGGCAAACAAGTCGATAAATGGACTCAAAGAGAATAAAATTTAACTTTGTTGTAGTATGTGAATTTTATTATGTGAACTATTCTCTTTGTCTCTTTGGAGTACGTACGTAGGTATTGCCAAGGAAGCCTTGATTGGGAAATAATTCAAGGTGAAGGATTTTGGAAAGTTTTGCTACGCCCGCAGTATGAAGAATGACCTGGTGAAAGCCAACCCCCGATAGAAGAGGTCAATGGCGAGGAATTGAAGGCCTCCGTGGCTGGATGGGTTACGAATGTCACTTGGCAGGTCGTGATTTCAAATCCCAGCTTGCGCAAGTAAATTTTATTTGATTAATTTGAGTTATTTGACAGTGTTATTCATTGAAAATAATATATAGTACTTATAATATTTGCGGCGTGTTTCAGAGCGGTAGATGCTTTCAGTATTTTTCCCACCTTCCTCTTTCCCATTTCATAACTAACTAACTTACTAACCACCACGCCGTTTCCCCGGAGAGGTAGGCAGAAAGGAAGGACTGCCAAACAACTCGGTCTTGGCACGCACTCCTTGCCTCATTCACTTTCATACAACATCTCATATTTTATTATTCTGACTCTTGACATTACTCAACTCAAGTATTTGATTCACTTGATCGTGCCATGTCTTTCTCGAGTATCCCCGACGTATCTTCTTCCATTCACATTTGCGTCATATATTCTACTTAAACTTCTTTCTTCTTTCATTCACTCTACATACCCAACGATCTGAGTGTTCCTTTCTTAACCTTACATTCATCCTTAATCTGCTAGTTCAATGTCTCACTGCATCAAGGTAGGTACCAGCACTTTATTGTGGACTGCTAGGTTTACTTCATTGAACAGGTTTATTTAATAAGCACCAATTATAACCAGTCCCCAGCCTTTCCTCGTAAACATACGTATTTATTTATATATTTATAATATTTTGCCTTTCGGCTTTTACATAATATAATATAATATAGTATCAGTAACTAAAACATGAAAAATACCGCTCTTATGAGCTTGTAAAACAGCAAGATATGGAAAACAGAAGTTTAGAAAGACATGTGTTAATAACAAATCAAGTAATAATATATACTACAATATTATGTAAATACTACACTACTGTAACAATGAAAAAATATATGTAAATTACTTAACATATACCGGCATCCCCAATTGAAGTATGTAGTGAGGCTGAAGGTAATAGAGAGAGAAAGAAGAAGGGAAGATGAAGGTGGGGAAGTATCTAGCTACAGATCTGGTCACCAAACACGGCTAAAGCCATTTCAAGCAACGTTTCGCGATAATACTGAGATGTGCCACAAATATACTATACATTACTTTAAATGAGTTAATTGTGAAATAACACAAATTAATCAAATAAAATTTATTTATATGCCGGGGTTTGATCCTGCGAACTTCGCAAACTGCGGATTGTGAGTCAAAAGCCTTACCTTAAGACCACGCCGGCCGTCTAATATTATATATATTTTTTATTTATCCCCGTTACCTTTACAAAACACCCCAATTGGGTTGCCATAGTATCACTAGATCCAGATGGTTGGTAGCAGTTAGGACTCTTGTGCGGTATTCAAATAAATAAAAAAAAATGATTTGAACCCGTGACCTCCGAATTCGTAGCCAAGGATCACAACCACTCAATCACGAAGGTCCTCTAAAGTTAAGAAGTTGTCTAGTCCTTTTGTTCTAAATCAATTATTTTGCTCTAATTTTGAGACCAGTCTATTTATCCAATCTCTCTAGAGATGAGTCCAATCACTGGAATCAGTTTTCATGTTAATTTGATATTGTTTTCGTTTTTCCAGGAAGGTTCTAAAACAATGTTTGCCTTGGCAATATTAATACTGTAATTTAATGATTTTACAAATATTTACACTAATCTGTTGGAAATAGTTATATATTAAATTCGATATAACTTATACCCCTATGACGGGTGAAAAATGTAAAATGATTACCAAATTTTGGACTCGTTTCATAGGCGTTGAATATTGCAACGTTCAAGAAGAACCGTTACACTTATACGACAGGTACTTGTAACTAACTGTCCTGCCAAGAATACGAAACGAAATTCAATATAGCAACCTAAAAGTATTCAACATTAAATTAATAATTTTAAACAAACACATTAAATCGCAAATATTCTTCGTTCCAAAAATTTTTATGGTAGCCGTAATGTAGGCATAATCTAAAAAAACCTTCTTTATATATTTACGTAACAAAATATTTCATTTTTGATTCTTTCAATCGCATGTTAATGAACTTCACAATTTGGAGACCAAACTGTGGAATCATACTCTACATTACTCCTTACTAGTGACACACACGATATTTTGATGGTGTTGATATTAAAAAAGTCGTTAGATACTCTTAAAAAAAGCCCAACACTTGAAATGGTTTGTTGGATATAATAATAATTGAAAAATAAAAAAAAATTGGATTCATTATTCGATAAAGCTTTATAATTTGACATTTTTTAGATTGATTTTTTTTTTTTTTTTTACATGAAATACCGCACAAGAGTCCCAACTGCTCCCGTCTGGAGCCAGTGAGACTATGGCATCCCCAATTGGGGTATGTTGTGAGGCTGAAGGTAGTGGGGAGGGGAAGGAGATAGGGAAGAGAAAGGTGGGGAAGTACCTGGCTATTCAGATCTGGTCACTAAACACGGCTAAAGCCATTTCAAGCAACGTTTCAATTCTGAATGGTGGTCTTACACCAGGGCGATACTGATAGTATCTTCCACTCTGGAACGTGCCGCAAATATACTTTATATTATTTTAAATGAATAAATTGTGAAATAACACAAATTAATCAAATAAAATGTATTTGCGCACGCCGGGTTCGAACCCGCGACCTTCGGATTGTGAGTCGAGAGTCTTGCCTCGGGACCACGGAGGCCGTCGATTTGTAAGTTATTATCTTTTTTCTATTCAAATTTTTGGATAAATAGTTTGTTAATATATGAAAATCATTAACATTTCGTATTGCTATTTTTTTTTTTATATTTGGAAATGATTTAATTTTAGACCAATGCTTGATTTGAATTCCGTTCAATTGAGTAATTCAATTTTTTTTGGTAGTCAAACAAATTACATTTGACCGATTCATGCAGCAAAAAGCGAATACAGTCTATAGCGATCTAGTTGGAACAGTAGGCTCGATTTTAAAGTGATTTTATTAAGATTCATTAAAAAATAATTATTCTTTCAACTCAAATATTTTTGATACGTGAGCGACCGTCACGCTGTTCTGAACTCTGCATTATTATACATTTATCCACGTCACTCGTGACGCGTGCTGCCAACAGACGAATAATAATAATATTATTTATACAAAATAGAAGTCTCGGCGGAAAACCCCTACTAATCCCGCTTAAGTCTAATTGTCCCAACTACTTAACTGAAGTGACGAAAGAGATGAAACGAGGCAAGTGATAAATGGGTCAAACGGTAAAAAAGAGCCCTATTTTATACGGTTTTTCGATACCATTATTTTTGCTGTAGCTTGCCCGAAGTGGTTCGTTACGTTTGGTGACTTAGTAATAGTTCACGGGTGAGGTTTATTAAGGTTTGGCAGTCGGACACTTTTTTTAAAGTGAAACTTCTTTAGCGGCGTTAGTGATTCGGAATTTGGATGAAACGGAAATTACGCATTTCTACCGCAAAGCGTTACACTGCGCTCGTTGGCCGATTTGATTATGATGTCACTTTAAAATGCTCCTATTGGTTGAGATATAAAACGGAAATGACGCTAGGTTCTAGGTCTGCGTTCATTGGCTGCCTTGATTATGACCTCACTTTTTAAGGCTTGAGATAGTTTCGCTTCTACCGTACACTCGTATTTTTTTACATTAGCTCCAAACAGGAAACCAATCCTGAAGAAAATAATTCCCCTCAGGGCCCATGTCATCTTTGAGGATGCTATGTAGAGGGTCTTTTTAGGATAGGAAGAGGAGGAAGAGGAGGAAGAGGAGGAAGTTCTGGGAAAGAAAAAGATATGAGGGGTGGGTAGGAATCTGGGGGTCAGTGTGTCCAGGAGTGAATGAATCCATGATCCACATGAATCCATCCCTTTCACTGCGGTTCAGGTCAAAAGGACTCCCTCAATTATTCTCTCTCGATCGGCCTGCCATGTAGCTGGTAAGCAGACGCACCTGCCATCAAGACCCGCACAAACCTCATCCAATGAACACAGGCACTCCTGCTATGTCACCAACCGTATCAAGCACTCGGGGTGATCTGTGGCAGAGTTGTTGGTTATCCAATAAATGGTTCCGGGGTGGCAGTACTCATACCCGTCTCCAAAATTTTGCTCACCAGCTTACAACTTACTGCGTGGCGGGCCGGATCGGGATAGATTGGTTGAGGGAAACCTCTTGACTTCACCAGCCGGACCCCCTAAACCCAACGCCTTACACCGCAGTGGGAGGCTTGGATTCATAAGTCCGTCACTCCTAAACGCATTGATCACCGGATTCCTAACACCCTTAATTCCACTCAGTATTCCAAAGATGACATAAGGACATCTGTAGGATTTTTTCCTCGGTGGAATGTGGGAAAACGACATACAATGTATTTTCCTAGTTTAGCTTTTTGTCTTGGCAAAATTGTTCAATGTAATCAACACCTCATCAGAGAGAACCTGTAGGCATCCTTACATTATACCTAGTATTAAACCCATTAAACCCATTAAATAAATAAAATTAATAAAAAATAAATAAACGATTTTTTTGTTAGTCTTGTAAACGGCAGTAATTTTTTTTCCTAGTAGGTACTCACAAAAACACGAGAAGGATAAATAATGAAATAGATTCTTGTTTGCACAGGAGTGGAAAAGTTAAATGTTTTTCCTGCGTAAATAAATCTGCTTTGAAACACGGGTTTTAACTTTGATATTTATATACAACAACCTTTAACCTTTAAAATATTTTCTACAAACTGCAGTTCATTGTACTGTGGGGTATATTAATATTCATGAGCAAAACCAGAGGTGGTAGAAGATATTCTGAAAATACGTAAAAGGATAAAAATATTTTTAATCAATATGTTAATTACGTGGCGACTAAGCTAAAGTTACATTATGCAAAGAAATATCTAACTTTTTTTTCTGATTTTTTTTTTATGGATGCGAAGGCATCATCAGAATCAAGTTAGCCTCTCAAGAGCTGGGCGTATTGTACAGGGCCCGCAGATGCTTTAATAGTACACAACTGCTGACCTCATACATCGCAAGTGCACCTTACTGTTGAATTTGGCAGCCACCTCTAATCTGGAGTCCAAAAATACCTGAAAAAACCCTTGACTCTGCGCAGAATCGGGCGGTCAGTTTGATAATTACCCTATCTTAACAAACTGATTGCAATATTTAGAGCTTAGGCCTCAGATAAGTATGCTGTCCTTGTTCTATCGGTTCTACAATGGAAGATGCTCCGTAAAACTAGCAATTTTGATCCCTTCCGCACCGGTGCATAGTCGGAAAGCACCCAAATGCGCGTTCAACATATGTTAAAACTATTTGTCACATGAGGACAGGTTGCTTCTAAAACTCGTTCTTGAGTTTCTTCTCTGTGTTTCCTCCCTCCTACAACACAGACCTTGAGGGAAATTTAAGTAATTTCAGTGGAAACGTAAGATTTGGAATGAGCTATCATTTGATCCGTGTTATGTGTCTAACTTCTAAGAAAGTCTCAACACTCAATTCGTGAATTCTGACGTCGATTGCAAAGGTTTTTCTCTTGACCCTTCTATCATTGCAACTATTATGAGCTCACCTCATTATTTCCAATATGAACTGGATAGCTTTGAAATGAAAAGACAACTCTTGCATTATAAATATGCAAGCATGGGGTCTGCATACTCCCCAGGCTCTCTAAGGTTGGTTTCTGCAGCTTCGGAGGCCTCAGGAATATTCCATCCACACTTTCATCAATTTCAGTAATTTTCGTAACTTGAAACTTGCACAATCCGTTGTCAAAGTTTACACAATCAGATGTAAATTCAGAATGAATTAGCAAAATTCAAAACCACAAAATCATATAAATTGTTATTCACATTTGTCACAATAATTTATTTAAAAAAAAGTTCGAACTGCATTATTTATGCAAAAACGACAAGCAAGGGGCATTTATGAATCTCGCAGTCGATAGTGATAATTAACAGTAACTGGAACCACATTGTCGTGTTGCCAATAATTCAAAGAGGGCGCGCCAAACACCATCATTGTGACATGAATTAATTAATAATTATTATTTTTGAATAAGAAAACATATTACAATGCATAACCAACTCTCATAAAATACCTTTATAAGAGAGTCCTGGAACTTGGGCAACGTATATATATTTATAAAGTACGCAACAAACATTGACTGCTTGATATCCTGTTCAGAGAAACATCCCTCTTTTAGGTATTACAATATTGCCTTAATTCCCCGCAGTTATGTAATCCAAGGCTTAACCTTCCTCGCTGTTTTACGGTCCCTAACTGTTATTCTCTCTGTTCAATTCATTCATCAACTCTGCATTAACCGTCTCTCGGCTGGATGCAATAAGCCGCATTGAATTACTTCAAAACGTTACCTGATACTTGGCGTGAGCTTTGGATGTGTTTATGGAGAAAACTAATGGGCCGCTCTTTTTGGTTAATTAACTACGATTGGAGAGGAAAATGTATGCTTACATTCAGAATTGCGCTGGTGTAACACCGTGGCTTTATCTAAGCATTATCTAATTTCGAGATCTGAATCGTTAAAAGCTTATAAGTTCTTTAATTGGTTAATTAACTACGATTGGAGAGGAAAATGTATGCTTACATTCAGAATTGCGCTGGTGTAACACCGTGGCTTTATCTAAGCATTATCTAATTTCGAGATCTGAATCGTTAAAAGCTTATAAGTTCTTTAATAATGTATGTTGAGTGTTGTGACGTCCCATTTGTAATATTAAACTTCATTTTCTACCTTTTTCTAAAAATGAATACCGCACAAGAGTCCCAACTGCTCCCGTCTGGAGCTGGTGAGACTATGGCATCCCGAATTAGGGTATGTTGTGAGGCTGAAGGTAGTGGGAAGGGGAAGGAGATGGGAAAGAGAAAGGTGGGAGGTACCTGGCTATTCAAATCTGGTCACCAAACAACATTTCAAGCAACGTTTCAATTCTGAATGAAGGTCTTACACCAGAGCGATACTGAAAGTATCTTCCACTCTGGAACGTGCCGCAAATGTACTATATATTATTTGAAATGAATTCATTGTGAAATAACACAAATTAATCAAATAAAATTTAATTAAATGAAGACATTATGAGCGAAACTCAATCGAAAATCTGGAAACAGAAAAATCAGAAAAAGATATTGGCACCTCTGGGACTCGAGCCCAGGACCTCCCTACTTTCCGGGTTGGGCGCTCTTATCCACTGAGCTAAAGTGTCGATATCCAATTCGGTCACTTTTAACTGTACCATTCTTCGACTAAGAACCACCCATATTATCTTCATTTTTCTTAACGCATATTTTTATTGGCTGCCATCTTTATGAATGATTGCAAGATTCAACTCGAACTAAATGCAATCTAGATGGTGTCTGGATAAATTATTATCCATTTTATTTAATGTGCGACATCTATTGACTCTTCTGCAAGTCTGGGATGAATATTATTATTTATTATTTTAACTTTATGAGTAAAACCTCAAACTGTAATATTTAATTAAATGAAGACATCCAGAGTCCCAGAGGTGCCAATATCTTTTTCTGATTTTTCTGTTTCCAGATTTTCGATTGAGTTTCGCTCATAATGTCTTCATTTAATTAAATATTACAGTTTGAGGTTTTACTCATAAAGTTAAAATAATAAATAATAACAAATAAAATTTATTTGCCACGCCGGGATTCGATCCCGCGACCTTCGGAATGCTAGCCAAGAGCCTTACCGCTGGACTACGCCGGCCGTCCTGTCACCTGTATATTCATCTTGATCCATTTCCGGGTATGGACACTTTTATTTTCAATAACAAAAATTTACTACAAATTCCCTTAACGCACACTACCTTCGGTCAACGAAACTTTAGATACCTTGTAACAAGAATTTACGACATTCTTCCAATTAGAATAAAAGAATGTGATTCACAAAAAAAAATCAAAAATAAGATAAAAATTTGGATAAAAAATAATGACTGGGCCTTTACCGGTGCACTCACCCAAATTCGAAATAAGTAATGAATCCAATGTTGTTATTATTGTACCAATGTGGTTTGTTATTATTAATGCAACCAATCTAATGTGTGATATAAATGTAGGTATGTTCACAAGTATTACAAAATGACTGCCTCAACACAGGCTAGCCTAGTGAGGCAGGTTACGAGAAACCTTAATTTATAATTATAAATTTCTATTCTTGAAGTACCTACTATTCATATGTAAATTTATTTTCTGTTGTTTATCTTTTGTACTTACAAAACTTATAAACCATTGTAACATGTACTTTTTCTAGTTATAAATCTTGATATATATGAAAGATATATTATTATTATTATTTAACGTCTGTGTCGCATTTCAATTAATTTTTATACAAAAAAATTGTCTTTCTATCATTTTGTCACTGTCTTTACGAGAAGCGAAAGCATCAAGTCATGAATTTTTTTAATCAATTATTTGCTAAAATCTAATCATTTCATTTTTAAAAGCCTTACAGCCAGCATCTAAAATCATTTCACCTGTATTGCAACGAAACACAACGCCATCTACTGGATCGTTACCCAACCTAGATTATTAAGTGCTATCTGTTAAAAACTTATGAAACTTACAAATAATTACAAAGCATTTTCGTATCACAAACATTTTATTAACATTTAATTCGCAATAATAAATATTGAGGTCAATAATCAAGATAAAAACAATCAAACCTCTTAAGTTGGACCAAATTGCATACAGTAAACTAAATTTCATCGGTTAAGTAGTTTCGGAGTTTATCTCGATCAAACATCGTGAAGCGAGATTTTTGTATATAAAGATTAGCCAATATACCATTAATTTAACAAGTGTTGTATTACAAATTTAACTTCAATTCATTATAGTCTGAATTAACCCCTGTTTTAGAAGACAAAAAAATCAAAGAATTCGATTTACGACGGACTGCAGACTTCCAGACACCATCAGGGGACCGTACAATATCGACTTCTTTCATTCCCCCAGCCCTCCACTATATTCATACTACAATACTACAAAATATTAGTTAATAAATGACAAAAGTGAGAAAAATGTGACCTTACACTTTCATATAGATATAAAATATACCAATAGAAATGTTCAAAATGTATTGTAGGAGCTACATAAAACAAGAAGAAATAGTTTGCAATGTGATATGTTATAATTAATTAGGAAATTGTAAACTTAAATGTACAATTTACTAAAATAAAACTAATAAATAAATAAAAATAGATATCAGATTTTGACATATTTTTTTACAGAATTTTTTAGTCGCCCATACACAGGAAAATTATAATAATTGACTGAAAAAAATACAACCATTTAAAAGAATCATTAATTAGCCAGGAAATTGTGAAAGCGTAACTCAATGTAGCGTTTACACAGTCTTGGTAACAAATATTTAAACAATATGGATGTATTTGAAAATAATTTGAATTTGTCAAACTTCAAACGACGTATGTGCCAACTATTTCTTCCTACTTCATAAACTATCTTTATCTCTATTTTTACTTTATTCCATGTTACCTACGTTGTGTCAACAACATGTATTGCACTATTATGTAAAAGCTCTAGGGGCGTTTAAATAAATAAATAAAATAATAAATAAATATCACAGTGACTATTTTTATTATACAATGAGATTCTATTTTTCGGTTTGGGAGGCGGATATGGTCAACACCGCCACGGGAACCATTTATTGGATAACCAACACCCCTGCCAAAGGTCACCCCAAGTGGCTCGGTACGTTTGGTGACTTAACAGGGGTGCCCGGGTTCTTGGAGTGAGGTTGGTCATGGCGACGGATCAAGAGAGACTAATTGAGGGAGAGCTTTTAAACAATCTGGCTGGACTCTCGATTCATCGTCTTGCATCGCAGTAAGAGGGATGGATTCGTATGTCCGTCAACATCGACCCCCAAATTTCTACCCGCCCCTTATACCTTTGTCCCTCCCAGAACTGTATCTACTTCCTTTCCCTAAAAAGTAACCTAAACTAAGAACCTAAAGTCAAATATCATAGGCATATTTTCTTTATTTTGTTGATTTTCTATCTTAATTAAAAACAACATCGATGTTACTGACGTCCCGAAAACTCGCCGATATAATTTGAAACTTTTTTTCATAACGAATTTTATATTATAAGATGTGTTTGGCAATGACAAGTCACGTATCAAAAGACTTACATGCTTTTTTATTCTGTATAGGTACACAGTACACATATCAATCTATTGTTTCACATCATCACAATGGTACTGGATTCGAGCATTAGAGATTGGTGTGGAAAAGCAGTTTTTAATAGAAAATCTTACATTTAACTATAATTCCGTGTATCAAATATTTTTATCAGCATGAAAATATGAACATGATAGATCATAATCTGATTGGACACCAAATTAATACGAAATATGCAAATTAGCAAAAAAGCATATTTTGAAATACTCTACAAACTAAAGCGTGCTCTATTAAAATTACAGCTTTAAGTTATTTACGCAAACAGAATTTCAAAAACTCTGACGTTGTAAGTAGTCTCTATGAATTTTTAGTGTTTTCGTGAAAAAATATTCAGAAATCATTGAACAATTTCTTATTCTACAGACCTTCAAACAATTCTGAACAACTCCTACCAGTATTAAAGTAAACACTTTTTTATGTTTTTCTTTGGCGAAAGACGAGAAAGAAAGACAATTAATTTTATAAATATTTATAATTAGACAGCACTTTTCTAACTAAAACAAAACTATCATTTTCTCAAAAGCACTGAATTTTTTTCACGAAAAGTACTCGCTTTTAATAACAACGGAAAGGCGTCTTAATTTTTTCCTCCATGATTTTATTTTAGAAAAGAGTGCGACAAACTAAAGAAAGCTTGAAACATAATTATTAAAATAATTTTAAATAAAGTCCTTTAATTTCATAATATCTATTCTCTGTTTTTTTTTATACATTTTTTTTATTTTACATGCAGGGGACACTAAGGTCTTCTTCGGGGAAGATGTATGGACGGTTCTTTTAATTTTTAATTGTGGGTACCGCCCTTCCGGCAACAATTTAATGGAAACCCAACACTCCTTGTATGTCATGCATGTCTTACATGCCGTACGTCACTCCGAGTGGTTCGCTAAATTTGATGACTTAGCAAGGGTGCCCGGGTTCATGGGGTGAGGTTTATTTAGGTCTTGGCAGCGGATGCTTTTACCCAACCACTACGTGGCGGGCAGGATCAGGAGTGACTGGTTAAGGGAGACCTTTTGACTTCTCAAGCCAGGCTCTCGCGATCCATCGCCTTGCACAGAAGGAAGGATGAATTCATACCAAGAACTCTTACCTTTTGCTCCTTTTCCTAAAAAACCTTCCACATGGCATCCCCAAAATGACATAGGTCCTGTTTTTTTACAAATAAAGATGTGTAGGTGTACGTGCATAATATATTTTTGGTTTATTTATCGGAATATAAATACATATGAGCTTAAATGAATGAAGCTAAAATTAAATTAAAGACGGCCGGCGTAGTCCAGCGGTAAGGCTGTAGACTCGCATTCCGAAAGTTGCGGGATCAAATCCCGGCGTGGCAAATAAATTTTATTCGATTGATTTTATTATTTCACCATTTCTTCATTTAAAATAATGTTTAATATATTTGCAGCGCGTTCCAAAGTGGAAGATACTCTTAGTATCGCCCTGGTCTAAGACCACCGTTAAGAATTGAGACATTGCTTGAAATGGCTTTAGCCGTGTTTGGTGACCAGAATAGCCAAGTACTTCCCACCTTTCTCTTCCCCATCTCCTTCCCTCCCAACTACCTTCAGCCTCACATCATACCCCAATTGAGGATGCCATAGTCTCACTGGCTCCAGACGGGAGCAGTTGGGACTCTTGTGCCTTATTCATATAAATAAAAAAATAAAAAATTAAATGAACCCAAAATAAATTCTCTTGCTAGACTTGCTTAGAGATAGCACTTTGATTTTGCCTTACAACTAATAAGTTGGTAAATAATGAGAGGACGAGGAATATAGAATAAGGATAGAAGATACTCCCAACACATTCTTCACTACATGTGAAGCGTCTGCAAAAGAAACGGAGCAGTTGTCTTGCAACATACTAAGAAGCAAATCATACTATTTGTTATGGCTTTTCTTTATTTGGCTATACTGTTATTGTTACTAAGCGAGTCCTTGAGATCTATTTCAACATTTCTTAAAATAAACAGGCTCATGTAATGCCTACATTATTTAGAGGAAAGAAACTAAAATCATTATAGATCCACTTACACCTACACAAGACTCAAACGAACTGTCTCAAACTACCTACGGAGTAATGAATAAATAATATTTTTTTTTTTTTTTTTTAAAAAGAATGACAAACATTCCCGGGTTACGAATAACCCAACAATGTTTGAAAATCTCCTACTACCACCACAGAAAGCCGAAAATGTTGCTTGTGTTGTGATGGAGGACATGGCCAGCCGAGGAATCGAACACGGGACACCCGGGTGGGACCCAAACGCGATGCCCACTCAACCACTGACCAGCCAATTTGTTATTCTAGTTATACCAAAATAATCTTCTATCAAGATAGAAGAATATTTTGTAATCTCAGAAAAATCCGTAAATCCACATTATTTTACTAATATTATCGTAACACGACTGGCATGTTTTATTTTGGTTCCAATGTTTCGGAGCCAGTAAAACTATAGCTTACCCATTTCAGGAATTTTTTTTTTTTTAATTGAAAACTTCTTTAGCAACGTTGTGATTTGAAATATGATGAAACGGAAACCAACGACACTAAACAGATACAAAAATATACTCGTACGTCTATAGGATTTAGCCTGCGAGAGAATGAGATAGACTAATCGATGTCCTCTTTGTGCGGTGCTTCGTAGAATAAAATGTAAAATAGTTTTGAAATTTGGTAACAATATTATAATAAATAAATCTTACAAGTATCCTACTTCTGATACTCGGCGTTCTCTTCATTCTCAAATTTAGTTTTTTTAAGATTTCACTTCTACCGCGTGTGAACTGCACACACGTTTTTTTAAGCCGCTGCTACCCGAATTTTCTTAAATATTTGAAGTTTTTAAGCTCTCAAAAAATATCTGTTATTTTTTAAGATAATATCTCGATACGTTCCACGCCGAAACGCAAATTATATGAAATTCCCTCGATAGAAAAAAATCGCAAAGTACGCTCCGAAAATTATTAAAAACAAGTCTATTTCTATTATTTTACAAGTTATATTTGTGAAAAAATACACAATGTTTCTTTAAATGATACTTAAGATTCCTTCCACGAGATTTTTGCTTTATTTTAAACGAGTCATGTTTTATTAAGCACTCTCACAATTTTCGTTTCAATTTTATTATTTAAAATATTAGCGCGCTTTGTCCAACATTCGTAATTATATATCTCTCCATCTTCTTTTTTTGAGCGGGGAAGCGCCGCTTTAAGAATAACTCCACACAAGAGGCCCTGAGAAAAGAGGAGTGACCTATGGCAGAGGTGTTGGTTACCCAATAAATGGTTCCCGGGGCGACGGTACCCATACCCGCCTCCCAAATGGTAATCAGAATGGAAAATACTCTTATTATAGCGCCTTGGAATCACCATTTGGAATCGAACAATTGCTTGAAACAGCTTTAGCTCTGTTTGGTGACAGGATTTGAATATCTTTTTTTACATTAACTCCACACGGGAGACCGTGAGGAAAATTATTTTCCACAGGGACTATGTCGTATTTGAAGATGTTGTGTAGAGGGTCTTTTTGAGGAGAGGCAGAATTGAACATTGATTTTGAAGAGACCCATAGGAGGGAGGGAACACAGAGGCCGGCAAGTTGTAGAAGGGACCAGTTCTCATGTGACAAATGTCAACCATTTTGGCGGCGTGTTTGGCGTGTTTCCTGGCTATGTACCGGTGGTGAAGGGATCAATGACGCTAGTTTCTCGGAGTACCTTCCATTATAATACTGGCAGAACAAACATACATAACTAACGCCTGTGCTCTAAAGATTGCAATCCGCTTGTTAAGATAGGGGACTCTATGAAACGAACCGCCCGATTCTGCACAGAATAAAAGGTTTTTTTCAAGTATTTTGGGGCTTCAGACCAGAGATGGCTGCCAAATTCAAGGTAGTTGTGTCCTACTAAGCTGTTGTATATCTTATTTAAGTGTAGCTTGGTACTTCTCCACCATTCTCTTTCATCCCCGTACCTTCAGCCCCACAACATACAATAGTCACAAGATACTCTATCAATGATGTCGTGTACGACCTCTAGGATTTTTATAAATACTAGCTTTTACCCGCAGCTTCGCTCGCTTGGAATTAGGGGGTAATTAGGGCACTGCAGTGCTTGCACTTATCAAATATCTACCCCCCTCCGCATTCCATACATTCATTCCCGGTACATTCAGATTTCAAACAGCTCGCGTTTTACCTAAATTTCATAATGCCAGAGCTTACCAGTATTAAAAAAAAGACTTATCCAATTTGTTGCAGTCGTTCGGATGTTATGTGCGTAAAAATATTTAGGAGGTTCATTTTTATTTATATGGATAGATAGATTTTAATAACGATTTCCCGCAAATATATCAACATCGTTTCCACGGCAAAGATTTGTTTTCTGACGTTAGCAATAACTCGTTTTTGTTAGCGACAGAAAATGTATAATAAATTAATATTTATAATTTCATTACGCCATCGTTTACCATTATATACAGCCTATATTATTTGCATATAAAGTAGCTTTCTATTGGTAAAAAAAATTTTAAAATCGGTTTATTCGTTTATGCGTGGAAGCGTAACAAACAAACACACGCAGTTTCGCATTTGTAATATTAGTATAGATAAAGATATTATCCTAATGGCAAAGTCCCACTGGTTGGGAGCAGTTGGTAGAGGTAAATTAGTAATTTATAATATAATTTTTATTCACATTTGAAAGAACAAGATTATTTGCTAAGACCACTGTGCCACGAAGGGCGCCTGAATTACATCTGTAATTTCAATTTCACAAATTGTAGGTGACTTTGTGCATGTGTATCGAAACGTATTGCGTGTGTGCGTTAACGTGCGTGAGTCTCCGCTGAAACGAAACGAAGCGAATGGGGGCGCTATGAAAGGGGTCCATAATGAGTGAACTGTAAAAACTTTTGTTCACAACAAAGTTTGATACATTAGTACGGCTTTCGGGTTCCTTTGTGAGCCCGCCCGGCCGATCCTGCGTCTCCCAAACGTAACATAAACGCGTTTGATAAACACGGCCCGCGAAAGTTTAATTCAGGTAATAAAAATTTACTGATCAATTAAAGTGAATTACCTGCCGAGAGCTAAGAAAACTTTTTCAAAGTTTTAAACGAATGTTAAATCAAATGCCCGGGATTTCGCTTTCATCTTCGACTTAAAACTTTTTTAAATATTATTATTTGATCGCAGAAAGTTAAATTATTATTATTTTATTTTGAGAGTTGTTTTCTATGAAAATGTCGATGAGAGTTTTGAATGCTATCTCCGGAAATTGATTCAATATAAACGTATTTATTTTTCTACATTAAATGGGTAGGTGCTTGCTCAATCTGTTGGGGACGTATACGTGAGGTACCGTCGCAAAGCTGAAAGAATATGGCAAAAATTAAAGATGACGACTTTTGGTATTTCTTCGTTATTCCTTCGTTTGACTTAATTTCGCTTTTTCTTTCATTTTTTAACCACCACAAGCTCTCGAGCTCACGATGGCTTTTATCGTTTTGGTCGAACAAAGGGCTTTGTAATCACACACACAATAGGTGTTGACAGGATGATTTTTACTTGTCAACCATAAAAAAACCAAACCGTACACCACACACTCTACTAAACGACACATGAATGCCCTTTCTTAGTCGGCATTAGTAGGTTTTAGTTGGATGTGTATCGATTTTACCGAATTAACACTTCTATATGGAGCGTCGTAAACCATAAACTAACTCATTTTTTGCATTTTCTGAGTTAGAACTTGAAATTAGGACTCCAAATCAAAATCTAGCTTTGCAGAGAGAGATACTGTCTTGACCAATCGTAAATAGTTTTTCTCTGATTTGTTCTTCTTTCTGGCAGAGCTAGATTATGATTTGGAGCCCTCAATTCAAGCTCTAACTCAAAAATTGCAAAGTGAGCTAGTTCATTATGGTTTAAAATGATTCGTATGTGTCACGGGATTTAAATGAGAAGATGAATTAATTTTAGTGATTCACAGATTCACTTTATTTTAAAATGTCGAGAACGCAATGACGGAACACGAATTATATTCAGAAAGTGCGAAAGGGTTTAGCAAAGCAACTGACAGCCAGGAAGTTTGAAACGGAATAATTTGTAGCTGTGATCCGAACCACAGAGTTCGGTTGTACTTGATGTAGTCAACCGCCACATTGCCAGTGTATAAAAACATTGAATAATTCACCAAATAGCTCGCCAATACCCAAGTAAATGAACTTAAGTATTTGTAGGTAAGAATTAAATTAAGAAAAGGAACAAGGATCAATGCAAGGTACCAACACAAGTCTTGAGAGTTTGAATGAAACCAATTAAGTGCTTGGTTATCAGTGAAGTGCAGTTTATTTTCCTACAAAGGACTTTTTAATAAAATTAAAAATATGGCAGCAAAACAACACGCCACCAACTCGATAATTACTCGTGATGTTAATTTCAATGAACGGTATTTTTAATTAATCAATGGAATATCGAATCCACACGGATTTGATTTAATATTGGCTTAATTTTAGCGAAAATTCTGTGCTTTCATCACCAAATTCGCACAACTTTCAAATTACAGATTCCACTCATAGTTTTATTGGGCACAAATTCATTATGTTTAAACTGGCTCAATTAAAAAGTTGATGTGTTTTTGTGGTCGATAAGCAGCAGGTACCTACTTATGTAGATGATGGACATAATATGTAAGTAAATATGCAAAAAATTATAAATTTTCAGTTTAAATCAGTTGGTTTTTTAAGCGATATTTAAAATACCCGGGGGATATGATATTGATTATTTGATTCACTTAAATTTCTAGGTTTAACCGTAGTTGAGGTGTTACAAATCCCTGCGCAAGCAAATTTTATATGCATAACTTGTGTTGTTTCACAGTACATTACTTTTTTCGACACTCCAAATTCCAGACACGAGGCCCTAAAGAAGATAATTCTTAAGGATGCCGTGTGGAGGTTTTTTAGAATTAGAATCAGGCGACGTTCTGGGAAGGAAAATTGTATGAGGTATGACCTAGACCCAGTTAAACCCCATGAACCCGGGAACTCCTGATAAGTCACCAAACGTAGTGAACAACTTGGAGTGACCAGTGTCACAGCTGTTGGTTATTCCTAACCCCACACACGCCTATTAATTAAAAAAACAATGTGTTTATTTGCAGCCAGCATTTAAGTATGGTAGATACATTCAGTTTTGCCCTGGTGACAGGCCAAGATTCAGAATCGAAATGTAGACGTGTTTATGAACAGCCAGTAAGAAAAGGTGATAGTTATAAATGGCCTTAAATTTATGCAACCCTGAAATTTACAAATAATTTTAGTTATTTACGAAAGTTTGAGAAACACAAGGATATCTAAGTAAAACATATTATAACTAGTCGTAAACCCTACCGAGTTGAATACGTACTGTTTACTTTCCACATTGTTATAAAACATGTAGGTAGAGACTTAATCAAATTAGTATAAAATTATGTTTAAAAGATATCTTTTTAACTTTATGGAAGATCCTGGAAAGATTTATCGCTCGGTAGTCGAGCTATAAAAACTAAAACAGTAAATCGTGTGTTTAATACTTGTCGGCTGTTACTATAAAGTCTGGAGAAAGTTTTATGATGCCTTTGTTTTTTTCTTCGAATGTTGGACTGGGTGTGTTGTGTGGTGACCGTTTCTTATTAAGGGGGATGGATGTATTCTAAAAAAAAGTCTAATTAATTGTCATTCGCTTGGATGGGTGTAAACTTAATTTCGCTCCAGTAATTCAAAAGAAATGTATCTGGATTTTGTCACTCTTTGAGAAAATGGTTACTGAAGATTATTGATGAATTTTTAAATGTTTATCAAAAATCCAATAATTGCAAGATATGTAAGATCTTTCTGTCATCATAAAGGAGTTGTTTTATTTTATAAAAAATAGAGTTTTTTTTTTTAAATTATTATTTAAAATAGCAAAATTAAAAACCATAAAGATGATCATTTTTTAGAAAAAGATGAAAACAGAAGAATCACAAGAGCGATATATTAGAGAAAAGAGGAAGAAGAAGAAAGATAAAGAAAAGTTTTAGGTAGATATGCAAATGCTTTGTAAATGTATCTTATACGTACGCCAATTTGAGATGTGATTATGGGGACCATTAATTGGATACGCAATATCTCAGGTTTGCTACGTTTGGTGAGTTAGCAGGGATGCCCGAATTCATGGGGTGAGGTTTGTTTGGATCTAGGCGGCGTATGTGTCTGCTCACTAACTGCCTGGTTGAGGTAGACCTTTTTTCTCTCTACAGCAGGGCTCTCTCGGGACATCGCCTTTCACCTCACTCTTTTACTCACTCCTAGATTCCTACCCACCTCTCAAACCTTTTTCCTATTTTTCCTTTCCTCAAAAGAAGACCACACAGCATCCCCAAAAATGGCATTGGCCCTGAGATGAATATTTTTTTTATGTGGAGCTAATGCAACGGAAAAAAATATTCTTTAGATTCTTAAAACATTTACTTATGGGGAAACCGAATATAATTATTTATCTTCTCTTGGCACAATGGAAAGTATCTAGGTACACTATTAAAAAAAATTGAGAGTATTAATACCCTAGCTTCCGTACGGTAGGAATTTAAAAACCCTAATTCGAGTACATCTCTGACACCACGCCGTACGGAAACCAACTGTGTACATGAAGTTTATAACTAAGCTACTGTCGTGATATGTGAATAGTTAGAGTGCGTATTCCGCGAAATATATTTTCGCATTATATTCGTTTCGAGATAAATTTGCTGTTGATGAAAGTTATTCAAAATAAAATACTGTTTTTGAAAGCAGATGAAAAACTCTTTCAGATTTTTTTATTTCAAATGTGAGCAAATTGGGTGAAGCTCTATAAATGTACACCAACACTAAAACTGGGCAAAGCCGAACCAAAAGCCACCTGCAGGGCCTAGCAGCCAAAATCCGCAAAGCTGGTGCTGCAACAAACTCTGTAATGGAAACGGAGCCGATTACTACCATTATGATAACTATGAAACTGTTCTATTTACCTTAAAGTAAATGAACTTTAAGCAGTCTCGATATTAGTTTCCTCAAAGTGTTTAAAACTGGTAAATAGGCAATTTGGGTAGAAGTTCCGGCCGCGTGTGGGCATAACATATTCTTACTTGGGTTTGAGTTGCAGCCTACCGCGGAACTCTAGACGTTTTCACTTAAGTAAATGAAAGCCTCCGCTACAGGAAGTGGGAGTTCAAAGGCGCCCCTAGCGGCTCACCTCCGAACTGTTTCCTGAAATACTACTCAGTACTCACCTGGGCTCTTCTTCACGTAAAATTATGCACTTTTTAAAATGTTTCTGAGCAGGTACTTTTACCAATGATAACTAGTAGTTCTGTGAACAGTAGACATCGTTTTCAAACAGTATATCTCTAATTTTTACTTATTTTAAATCAAAACCTAAATTTCCTCCAAAATCGTAACACTTGTAAGTAGTTCAAATTAACGTTTGAAAAACTTTTTACCGAACCATGAAACCGTTGCGTGTCGAGTTAATTCTATTTTCGTAATAACTGACTTCCAAAAAT
Organism: Glyphotaelius pellucidus; assembly: GCA_936435175.1. Classification (NCBI taxonomy): domain Eukaryota; kingdom Metazoa; phylum Arthropoda; class Insecta; order Trichoptera; family Limnephilidae; genus Glyphotaelius; species Glyphotaelius pellucidus. The sequence goes on along the minus strand of OW386551.1, from coordinate 8,439,467 downwards.
AAGTTTTTGTAAATTGCACCGTCTTACCATTTAATGTGTTTTTATATTTTTTAAATAAAAAAGAATGTAATCAATCGTAAGTATTTTTCTCACGAAAGCAATTTATATTCAGGGATATGGTTTTATGATTAATGCCTGTCGGCTACTGCAGCGCACGATAAGATGAAACGGCCACCATCTTGAAACCGGAACCAGAGCCATAAAAATCAAATTAATGGACAGATGGATTTCTAAGAGTTAATATAAGAATTTGCAACGATCAATAAATAATAACCTGAATATACATTGCGTTGTTTTGTAATAGCTTATCTCAAGTGAATATACGTAGCGTTGTTTTGTAATAGCTTATCTCAAGTGAATATACATAGCGTTGTTTTGTAATAGCTTATCTCAAGTGAATATACGTAGCGTTGTTTTGTAATAGCTTATCTCAAGTGAATATAAAAAGCATTGTTTTGTAATAGCTTATCTCAAGTGAATATAAATAGCATTGTTTTGTAATAGCTTATCTCAAGTGAATATACATAGCGTTGTTTTGGAATAGCTTATCTCAAGTGAATATACAAAGCGTTGTTTTGTAATAGCTTATCTCAAGTGAATATACATAGCGTTGTTTTGTAATAGCTTATCTCAAGTGAATATACGTAGCGTTGTTTTGTGATAGCTTATCTCAAGTAAATATACATAGCGTTGTTTTGTAATAGCTTATCTAAAGTGCACTTTATGCTGAATTACTTATCCTTTTTATACATTAGATCCTTTCAAGAGGTCCTGAGGAAAATATTTTGGGGAAGCCGTGTGGAGGATCATTTTATGGAAAAGATAGGGAGGGACTTATGAACCTGGGTACCCTTTCTAAGTCACAAAACCTAACAAGCCACTAAGAGTGACCTATGACAGAGGAGTTGTTTATTCGATGAATAGTTTCCGGAGCGGCGGCATACCAGACTCCCAAATGTGCAGTTTAAAAATTTATTTGGCGCAGTTCAGAAATTTCGCAGTAAAATATCAATGAAATGTCTTTTGAGCAATTATGGTTATGCTGCGCTAAACGTCACAAAATTCCACCAATTCCTTCCGCAATTTATGGAAGGCGCACAGTTACACTGGATTCTTTCCAAAATTCCTCAAACATTAGCAAGAAATACAAAGAACAGAAGAATATACAAATATATTCCTTGCGTAGACAGTTAGCTTTATTAAGAAGGAATAACCAGAAAAAACCGGAAATACGTAATTTTTAAATTAATTTTAGACGTATTGACTCTTTTCCACAAAAAATTATAAATTGAATTCAAAAGACTGTTCTTTTACCTAGTAAAACTTTCTTTAATTTTGAGAAAATATATTTATTTTTAGTACAATAAGGTTTTACCGTAGGTCGTTGGCTGATTTGTTAAATTTTTAAACAAAATTTTGTGTTACACAACATACATTTAAAATCATATAATCATGCAGTAAAATAAATCAATAAATTATTTGGGAAAGCTATGGTTCAGAATTTTAATTTTAGTTCAAATAAAATCATTAAAAAAAATTCCGTGCCCTTGTTTTGTTACGAAAATACTACAGTTTGTCTTATTTATTTACGGTCTAACTAACAAATTAAAAAAAAAATATGCATTCTTATTTTGCTTAGACATTATCGAAAATTATAAATACGTATGATCAAAAAATAATTACATAAAGTACATAATTTGAACAGTTTTATCATCACGAGTTTGAGCATTTTTGAATGGATATATTTATCAAAGCAATTTTGAATAAAATATAATCTATATTGAGTTATTATGTTAAAATGCTGGTTTGGAGAATAATTAATCTTTCTCATCGGAACTGCCATGTACAAAGGGTACGATCGCAAGATCGTGGTTCGACGAAATTTAAATTCTCGGCCGCTGGTTAATGGCTATTGGCAATATAATTTATCAAAGTGTGCGCTTTATATAATGTTGAAATAAAGTATTCATTAAAAATCATTTAGGTATATTTGAGAAGACTCAGTATCAAAAAGAGCAGAATATATACATAGTGAAGTGAGATAGGTTGCATTATTATTCAACAGTGTAGTGCTCTAAAACTATAAACAGTCTTAATGCACTACAGCTAATTTGTACCATTAAATAGTCTCCCAAGCCAAAGTTTTTTCTTACCCAAAAGAAAACGATGAAGCCATTTTAGCTAATGAGAACGTTCATGCAGAAAATAAGTTTAATGTTTTTTATTATATTATGTAGATAGCTTTTTTATATAGCAACCTAGCTACCTTTCTTACTGCATCAACCAAAAAATAATTATCACAACCTGCTCATTAAATTGTAATAGGTACTCTTTCGAGAACCTTTGTTGAAAGTGCTGAGGTTGTGTGTCAGAAAATTCTTAAGGTGTTACACGTTGGTGAAAATCTGATATGAAATTCCTTCATCATTTATATTTATAGTAACTTAATTTTCAAATTTGTTTGCGAGTTCGGTGTGATAATTTCATAGTAATTTTTATTTTATTTTATTTGTTATTTAATATAGATATAACTGGATACAGTGGTGTTATATAAATTACATATCGATAAAAAATATATTTATAATCGCAATCTCACCAAAGAAGAAACTAGTTCTTGTGCTTAGTGAGCGAGTTACACTAATTACAAGGAAAATATAATAACATTATGCCATAGGTAAGTATGTATAATATAATAGAAACAATTGAATCTTCTGGGTCATCTATACGTGTAGGTGTACGTACATATATGAGATTCGGTTACATACTAAAATATTGAGCAATTAAAAGAGTTATTGGAAATATCTAAATAAAATAGAGATGAATATAGACTGATAATAAATATAAAGAAAGAGAAAAACAGGCAATTATTTAGTTAATTATTCCTCAAGTATAAAACTTTAGTTTGAGTTTGTTGGTTGATATCTTTTAATTTTTTATTTCAATCGGAAGGTTGTTGAAATACTTTATTCCAAAATAGATATAATTGTTTTGCAATAGTTTGATATTACATTTTAGTATTTTGATGTTGCATTGATATCTTTTTAAGAGGTGGGTTTCAATTTTTTTTATAAGGTTATCTTTGTAAATTTGGATAATTGAATTTTTCTTGAAGATATCCTCTACTTGAGGCACCCCAAAATCTGCGAAAAGCGTTTCTGTTGTAGAAATGAGTTAAACTTATTGTTTATGTTAAACTTATTGTTTATGTTAAACTTATTGTTTGTGGAAATGAGTTCAGAAAAATTTGACATATCTTCAATTAGACGAGCTGGATGCATTTATGTAGGAAGTCAAGGTGAAGTTGAATTCTCTAGATATTGATAAGGATTCTGGTTCTGATGGAATTCATCCACTATTTATTCGAAGCAACTTGTACAGAACAACTTGCAATACCACTATACAAATTATTCGTCAAAAGTCTGAACGAAAAAGTATTTCCGGATCTGAAGATTGCGCATGTCATTCCGATTCATAAGTCTGGTAGTTAAAATGATTAAACAAACTACCGTCCCATCAGCCTATCATCTCATTTTGACAAAATATTGGAATCAATTTTGATTTAAGAATTATATTGGACGATAATCGAACATTCAATCAACACATCGAATACATTACTGTTTTTATTGTAAGAAAATAAACTCCAGCCTAATTTTTTTTTTCAATTTCTCAATCGATTGAATTCTTGAGTACAAGATAGTACTTCAACAGTCTGGGATCCATATTACACATGTATCTAGACTTGAATATGTCCAAAGAGAATTTACGTGGATTTAGTCGTAGTCATAGTTTAGTTAGGTATCCCCAATCCACTGGACGGTTACGAACAAAGACTTAGATATTTCAAATAAGAGAGTCTAGTTAAAAGATGGAATGCAAATGACCTATGTATTAATTTTCACATATTTCCTATATATTTTAAGTAAATAGTGTTGCGGAGGGAGTCCAACACAGGTCGATTTTGCTTATCAGAAGTAATATTATAAACGGTGTATTATATGGGTGTATTGGCCCACCACTACAGAATTGTCTAATTTTATATTTACAAGTTTGTTTTTGTGAATGTGCAAGTGTGAATGCTGCAGACTTGTTAGTGTAGTTACGTATAAATTTGAGCACTTGCATTTTTTGTATGGACTACAAGCATATTCTGTCCTGTTTGTGTCTCAAATAAAAAATAATATAAAGTTTTGCTTCGCCAGTATGCATTGATGCAGGTTTGTGTTTTCAATGTTCGATACAGACACCTTCCTTTATCAACACAAATTAAATAGCAAATAATCCAAATAATCAAAAACAAAACCGTCTACATATAGCCACAAATTATGAGTGAAAAATAGACACAACTTTGTAGTCAACATTCAAGCGTAGAAATTGGATTAGATTTTTCTCGTTTTAGAACATTTGTTTTAGAACATATCACAAAAAACAAGGAAGCATTAATATTTGATGTCATCATACAATTGTATTTCTCCCTCTATAATAAAATAACTACATTTTGCTAAAGGTCAAAGAGAATAAGGTATAATTTATGCTGGCGTTTTGTTTGATATATTTCGTCCAGTGGAAGGCATAAAGAATTTGTTTATTTGTAAAAGCGAAGGAAGTTTTAAAATACGTGACTAGAATTCATTTGTTAAATTATGTGGAATAGAATTTGCTTACAGATATTGCCGAAAATGTTTGAATTGTTAATGGAAAAAAAAACCTGTGTTTATTTTTATTTTTTAACTTAAGAGCCATTAACCAGCGGCCGAGAATTTAAATTTTGTCGAACGATGATCTTGCGATTGTACCCTTGCAACGGTACAGGGCGGTTTCGATGAGAAAAATCAATTTTTCTCCTTACCAGCATTTAAACTTAATGACTCAATACCGATTTTATTTCATTCCAAATTTGCTTTGATAAATACCCACATTCAAAAATGCACAAACTGTAATTATTGTTCAATCATATCTTAATATATATATTTTTTCTGTCCGTGTGTATGTCACTGAACTCCTCCTAAACGGCTGAACGGATTTTGATGAAATTTTTTGTGTGGGTTCAAGGGGATTCGAGAATGGTTTAGATACACAATTTGGTCCACTGGAAAATATTCTTTTAATTAAGTTTTTTTTTTATTTCTAAGGAGTTGTTGATTTTGGAATGTTTTACATTGGATCTGGCAGACTGCGCTACCATCGCAGTATCGAATATTCAATATTATTCTATTTTAATTTTGGTTTGTCCCGACAGTTGTGTACAGGACAACGTCTGTCGGGTCCGCTATAAATAAATAAAATAAATTGTGGAACATTCGAGAACACTCTCGAATGTTGTCCTGAGCAAAGCCGGGTAACCCAGGTAGTTATAGTATTATCTTGGAAGTATTATGATATGTAATAAGGTAATAAGTATTTTCTTGGAAGGCTGGAAGATGATGATTTTTAAATTTAAGAAAAAACGTAAACTTTTTAATCAAGCATATTAATTTGTAATTAATAAAATAGGTCTAAAATTATTAAATAAGCACATTCAAAGTACCTCCATCCTTGTAGATTAAATTCAATTTTGGAGTGGATATGGGTACCGCCGCTCCAGGAACCATGTATTGGATCACCAATTCCCCTGCCTTAGATTACCCGGAGTGGTTCAGTACGTTTAATTAAAAATAATTTTTAATTTTAGTTTGGTGACTTAGCAGGGGTGCTCGGGTTCATGGGGTGAGGTTTGTCTAGGTCTTGACGGTACATGCGTTTGCCCACCTACCGCATGGCGGGCCGGATGGTTGATGGCCACATTTTTCCTTTCCAGTCGGACTCTTCCAATCCATCGCCTTGAACCGCAGTGGGAAAGATGGATTTATGTCTTTCATTCCTGAACAGATTAACCGGGATTCCTACTCACCCTTCACACCTTTTTTCTACCCAGAACTTTCTCTCCTTCCTTTTCCTAAAAAGTGTCTCCACACAGCATCTCCAAAGATGACGTAGGCTTCAAGGGAAATTGTTTTCCTCAGAGCCTCCTGTGTGGAGCTAATATTAAAAAAAACCTCGAATTTAATCTAAAAATTACCGAAAATATCATGAATTTCAGCATAAATTGAGAAATTAACTAAAACTATTGCAAAAGTCAATATCCGTTATTTTTATCATTTATTAATGAATTGTGATGAAAGTGATTTTACGTAGTGATTTTACGTACTTAAAATTAGCGAATAAAAAGATTAGGTATATAGATATGCATATAATTTTTTCGATGGCTTTTGTGTGAACTATGTAGAAGTCTGCCTTAATTTTCCGTTTGTCCGACCTAAGTTGACATTAATTTAAAATTGAATGAAAAATGCGGGTTTGATCAGATAGGTGAGTGCTCACTGCTCGCAGCTCAGGGACTTGCCTAGGTAAATATCAGATTTGTTCTGCAAGGAAGAAGAAAACCATTTTCAAATTGGTTTTTAGGATCGTAAAATTGATTAAATGGCTGCGAAATTCGGTAAAAATCCCAAAAGGTTGGTCTTGGTGAAATAAAAAGTAATGTTAGTCTGGTGAATATGTTAAGCAGACTAAAATGTCAACATTGTTATACTGTTAGTTGAAAAAAGATAAAGTGCAAGGAGAGCAAATGAACACTGAAAGAAAAGTCAAGCAAAAAGAGACGAAATTGAATGGAAGAAATCGGTGACGCATCGCGTCCGCTCTATGTAGTGAATCAAATATCTGTGTTGAGTGAATGAAGCGAGAAATGTGTGTAGTGGTTAGTTATTTGATAAGTTAAACAAACAGAATAAATTATTGAAAATAGTAGTTAGGTAAATATTTTGAAAATTTAATTAGTTTTGTATAATAAATTAAAGCACATTGTTTAAATTAAGTTTAATTTTGCTTGATTTGTTGTAATTTTATATTATGAAATTGTTGAGCAAATTTTATTATTTAATGTTAAAAATTTATCCAAGGCACTAACTAGATGGCATTTAGTTCGGTTTTGAATTTTGCAATTATACAAAAAGATAGCAGCCAATAAAAGTATGCGTTAAGAAAATGAAGATAATGTTGGTAATTCTTAGTCGAAGATATAATTAAATATTACCGAATCGGGTAGGAACACGTTAGCTCAGTTGGTAGAGTGTGCCCCGACAAGGCGATGGTGCTGGGTTTGAGTCTCAGATGTTACCGTATCTTTTTTTGATTTCTATGCTTCCATATTTTCGATTGAGTTTCACTAATAAATATTATCTTGATTTAATTAAATAAAAATAAAAAAAATAGTACCTTACTGACCAAAACATCTACACAACGAGGACAAAAACCCCAAATCTACTGAACGTCCCAAAGTTTTGGCACATCTTTTGGCCGGAAAACCCATAAATTTCATGCCACAAAATTTTATAGTGCGCTTTCAAATGAAATTAAAAGTACCATGGAGATAAAAAGTTTAAAAACAGTATCAAAATTTTGTTAAGTAAACTCGATCATCAACATTAAGAAGTAACACTAACACAACCAACAGTCAACAAACATGAAGATTTTTTCTTTTATTTTGTGGAAAAAGTGTGTACGAAGAAGACGAAATCATTATGTAACACCCATACAAAAACAGGAATCCCTAGTGAGGAGGACCGTGAATAAGCTACTTTACTTTATATTTTTTAAATAGTGTATTATTATTATAGATGTAGCACCACTGATTTCTCAGATTAACAAAGCGTCTCCTTAGTTCTTAATTGTCCAAACGACCATTTTAGTTTTTGTTCAATCTCCACTTTAAAATTAAAAATAAAGTATAAACAATAATATAATATCACTTAACTAAAAACTATTTAAACTATTGAGACCTTTAACTTTACGGAAATTGCTTTATCTTAAACACCTACCATAATTTTTCATTGTAATAATGATAGAAAACTTTCTCCTCCTTTAAACTTTCTAAAGGTCGTTTAGACAATTAAGAACTGAGGCGACGAAAGGCAGTTCTAAATAACCTTGTGTATGTACCCCCAACTCTTTTCTAACGTTTCCAACATTAACAACACACTACCGCAAACACATTGCATAAAATTCAAAATTCTGCATCAAAACAATTAAAGTTAAAGCATTTATTTTCACGACTGTGCAGGAGTGCAACTGTTATCGAATATCAATAATCCCATTTTATTTGGTTGGTTTACCTGCGAGTAACTTACCTAGTTTGCCATGTTCCGACGGTCGTGAGGATATCCGTTGAAATAAACCTTTCCCTTCAAACCAGAAGGTCTTGATCCCATTTTCGATAGAGTCATATTTCAATTTGAAAACGGAAATGAAAAAGATCTCAGCTGTAAATAGATGAACGGGAGACTGTTTGAAATAATTTTCCAACCCTCATAACAGGTAGATAAGATAAATCGAGGTAAAATAAGAGAGCCTTCCCCAGCAGAAGACTGAAAACGTTTTTATTTCGAAAAATGTAAATAAATAAATAAAATCAGTTAAGAATATGAGAATTAGTTGAGGATTATACCGGTAATTTTTATTCAATATGATTATTATGAGATGTGAGATTGACAAAAAAGACGAAAATAGTCAGGTCTCAATTAATAATTTAGTCGTCAAAAATGTTGTCCCGGTAAGACACGATTCGATCCGCAATAGCGATGAATACTTTTGTTAATTTTCTGGGCTGTCTCTTTTGTTTAGATTGGTTTGTAATATCTTAATGAATGGCTAAAAATACAATTCTCTAATCAATCAAAAACGGAAATATTCTCTATTGAAACTTCGAATCACTTTTATGCTATCTGTGTACAAATAATAAAATATTTCTAATTGAGTGGAGAAGCCTTGTCTACCATGGAAATTGGTGTGTGGGGCACGATCCTTAGCAATGAGAAACCGGCTCAAAAAGAAGCTGCTCACCGTAATGTGCAAAATGTATCGACATCAGTTTTTTTCTCATCACCACCATCATCACCACAAGTATGTCAGCAGTATTTTGTATTTACTTTTGACTCTCCTATCTGGTTTCTAATTAAATTGAGGAAACCTAAAAACATTCCTGTTTTTTTTTTAATCTGAATACCTCACAAGAGCTGCTCCCTTCAGGAGTCAGTGAGATCATGGAATCCCCAATTGTTGTATGTAATATACGTATGTTATGAGGTTGAAAGTAAAGGTGAGGAGAAGGAGATGGGAAAGAGGAAGGTAAGGGAGTGTAAGTCTTGTGACGATAATTAACAAGTATATCACTTTTGTAATGGGCCTTGTCACTAAAGGCTTGTTCAGACTAGGCTAGTAGTTTAGTCGAGTGGCGAGTAACTCGCCACTTGACTCGCCGAAAATCGCATTACTTTCAAGTAGAGTTCATTATTGCCCGCCGCCCGTTGCAAGATGACGGCGGTTGACGGGCTGCTACAAAGCAAAGTAAATACGCTAATTAAGCATATTGCTTAGAAGAGGTGAATTTTTAGAAGAGGTGAAAGAATAAATTAGTAAAATGAAAATAAATAAACTTTAGACACGAAAAGAGATTAATAGCAGCATTGTTAAATAATTTTAGAGTTGCATTTTCACTCCAATGTCACGACATTTCCGCGCGTCTACAAATGAAATATGCTAAAACCAGCGGGTTTGCGCATTTACTATGCAGGGACGCGTGGAGGGGATCGCTACTCGCCGAAAAAATAGAACGAATGGAATGAATCGACTAAAAAACTGACTAACCCACTCTACTAAAATTGTGGTGTTCGGACACATTTAGTTACTCGAACGTTACGAACGGCTCTTTACTACCGCGTTATCAACCCACTTATAATATTTATCACTATTTATTAACTTGATATTACAATGACAAACGTATTATACGAAAAGTATAAAAAAGACATTATTATAACCCGTAAAAGATGCAGCCTGTAATAGGGACGTTTCGCAGCGTCGTGGTCGGGTAAAACCTTCTCGGAAATTTCTCAGCCGTGAGGTTCCCTTTATGTCAGCACTTCCTTTGCTTTGAATCTCCCGGCACTACAAAAATCGAGTGTCACTCTTTACTCGTTATATTATGTTCTGTTCAAAGTACTGAAGCTTGCACCATGTAATTATTTTCTTGATTTTCTTGTCTTTGAACTTCTGTGACTGTGGTATCTTCCCTACGGATGCGTTATGAGGTGGGCTTTGGGAGTTGGAAGGAGAAGAACAAGCTTGGGAAGCACCTTACTATTTAGATCTTGTCTTTATTGCATTTTTTTAAATAAATTGTTGGGTGTCGGTAATTGGCTTAAATAATTTATTGGCTCACCAGCAGAATACATCATATAATATTGCATTAATAAAATTCATTTACAACACGGTAATAACGATGTTATCAATAATTACAGGTGAGTATACTGCTAATTACAACATTCTTTGAGCAAAATCAGTTTAAATCACAAGTAAACACATAAAACAAAGAGGACCAAAATTAAATATTAGAAAAATGCTTATGTTTTAATTAATAGTACGCGCATTATGCTGTTATTACCTGTAACTTGTAAGTACAAGAAATAATAATAATAAATTAGTTTTAAGTGAGTATATCATCAGATATGAAAGTTCCCTCCGAAGGTAGTGATTGAATTCAAAAATGTATTCAAGTCTTTAGGTTTGCAGTGTTTATTATTTAATTTAGTCATTATTGAACTGTTTGAACAAACTTGTATTACCACGATAAGTTCTAAAAGTTTTTTTTAATAAATTTCAGCTTTATATTAAGATTTATTAAATATGAATCATACAGTTGTTCATGATTTTAAACAGAGATATGTGACTTCTTTTGGTGAGTGAGACTATTCTTAATTGAGTAAACCTTGCAGCGTAGTTACCTAGATCCCGGTGTTCTCCAGAGTTTAAAGCTTGTATTTTCATGTATTTTTTTACAGGTTTCACTTTTCAGCTATTAATTTCATAGTGTGGGGACCAAATCACAAAGCCATAATCTAAGATACTTCTTACAAATGAGTAGTATGTGATTCTGAAGATACTGAAGTTCTTAAACGATTTGGTGATTCTAGTAATAAAACCGAGCATTCTATCGGTTTGATCGAAAAAAAATGGTTTCTGAATGTTAACTTTGAATCAAGTAAGATTCTCACATCTCTAATGGCGTCTACTCGTTTAAGGTTTTCATCACGGATCGTGTAAGTGTAATGATTTCACATTTTTATTATCTATACACCATTGAGTAGTCGTAAATAATAATAATTTTATCATTTGCACAGCGCCGTTTTTGTGAAAAATCAATAGTCATGTTTACAACATCAGGTTCATTGATCTACATGTATAAATGAATCATTTAGATAAATTTTTGAACTTGTGTAGCACTGATAAATATCTCGTGAACCACTGGTTACTTGACCCTAATTCGCAGGGATTTTGAAGCTTATACTTTTCTCAGACCACGAAACACGACAGGAAATTGGTCGGGACCTTATGTTTTTAAGGTTTGAGCTTTTACAAAAAAACTCACTTTAAAACATATCGCAAGCTTTTAAAAAACATGAACCGATCTTTTTATTACCCATTGTTGAACATTTTGCTAGTCTTGAAATATTTCCAACACAGTTTTGATAATAAATTACACTTTCAATAAAAGTAAGATTATTCGTACAAAAACATAGTACGTAAGTATACAAAAATAAAAACGCTTTTATTCCTTATATTTTTTGCGAAATGCAAAATTTCTTTAGATAAATCATGCAATTTCTCCATATTTCACTTTGAAGGCCTTTTTGTATTTGTGAAAACAAAAACCAACGTACGAGTGTGAAAACTATTTTCTTTGAACCCAACACGAGAAAAATACAATAGTATCATTATTTACATATTTTGAACTACATGCCGCACTTTCTTATTTGTATGAAGTGTGAAAAGCCAATCACATAATGTTTTTATTTTTGTAGCAGTAAGTTTTAAGAATTTAGAATTTAGTTTTTCATTTAAGTTTTAACTTAGGTGTAAAACGTAGGCCAAGCAAAACCTCCTTAAGTAGGCAAAAAAATTAATTTAGCAGACTGATCTAATTTTTAAAGAAACAGAGTGTAAGGATAATATTTGATGCAAATTTGAATGGTAGAAGAGAAAGACATAGCACGACCGAGTAATTCAGATACTTAAGTCAGACTTTGTCAAGAATCCGAATAATAGAAGAGCATGTATGAGACGATGTATGAATGTGAACGAGGCAAGGAGTGTGTGCCAAGACCGAGTTGTTTGGCGATCCGTCCTCTCTGCCTACCCCTGCGGAGAAACGGCGTGATGGTTTGTTGGTTAGTTAGTTAGTTATCTAATTTTTAAACAGCATTACAAAAAAGACAAGTAGGAGTTTCTAAGTATCTATTACATTATGATATTCCTTTTCAAACATAGATTACTGACGCTTAGTAAAAATAATTGGCAATTTGTTGCTATTTCTAGATTTCGTCGTAAGACTGAAATAGAATATGAGGTAGCTACTACCGAAATCAACAAATCAACAGAATGACTAGAAATTTAAGTAAATTTAATAATCTCAGTGTTGCTAAATAAGTCTTATAACATTTTAATAATTGGCGGTGCTCGAATTTGCTATTTACCGAAAAACAACTAAATAATGCATTCAACAAACATCTCACTGTTACGTAGGACGCCTACGTCTTAACATTTTCATTTTTGTTATCCTAGCACGTTTAATAACATAAGACCAAATTTGTCCCAGCTCACATAGGTAAATAAATTGTTGTATCTCCTTTACTGTCACAGTGAGAAATACGATCTAAACGGTGTTAGAAAGAGAAAGCTTCACGTTTAATATTAAAATCTAGAATTAAACCATAAAAAAATGTATGTAAATGAAAATTTGAGAAACATAATGAAAATTTCGAGAATTTTTTATTCGTCATTTCTTTATGAAACAACGAAAACGTGAGTTTGTAATAAAGTTTATAATACGAAGGTGAGTCAAAAATTTACATTTCCTTTAATCTACTTAAAATCAAGTTAGTTAAGGAAAAAAAAATAAATTGACGCTATTACTCAAACATTCTTCCACAATCTACTGCAGAAAGAACTGTCTGCATCAACAGGTGGCAGCACTGCAGTCGCTCGCAAAATGGCTGACATCGATGTTCGTATTAGACAGCGTTCTGTTGAATCAGCGTTGAATTCTTGAATGCAGAAGTTGAAACGCTCATTTCTTGATAATTAAAAGGAGAAAAAAAATCAAAGGCATTACTTTTTGACTAACCCTCTACATTTGCTTAAAATATGTATTGGTACGTGTTTTTCTTTTATTTCGTTATCAGAAATTTTAAATAAAAAACTTACTGCTTTGAGCCATTTTTATACTTTTTTGTGTTTGTAATGAAAATTTTAATATTTATAAAATTACGTTTTAAGTAATAACGTTTTAAACGTATTTGATCACCATTCAGTTTTTACGTAAGAAGCAATTACTTTGTGTTTAGACATTATATTTAAAATAATTTAAACACTTTGTATTTATCCTTTTCTGTATAGATGTACATTGTTGTCTCCCTCCCACTAATTGATTACCCTTTGTAGCCCTTTCAAATTAATTTGTCTCTGGCTAATTATGTTCTTTTGTAATATTCTTTCTCCCTCTGTCATTCAATTTATATATAACAGATATCTCTGCATTAGGATTTAGTTATTATTATATCCTGATGAAGCTTGGTCGAAGCGAAACCGGTAGATATATAAAAAAATAATAAATTCGTGGTTTAAATACAAAATGTTTTAATTCTTTTAAACAAAAAAAACTCAGTTTTAAGTTTTCGGATATGTTAAAAAATATTCCATATATTTGGATTTAACATTTGGACCTTCTGACAAAATACGCCCCTTTTTTGAGCGGCTAGAATCCAACTACGCTTTTTTTAAATCAACTAAATAACGGCATTAATAATTTACCCTGATTTATGTATTTCACTTAACTCCTTTACACGTATGCTTTATATGAAATTAATTGCCTTCTCTAGAAATATCGGAGTTATATTACGTATTCCCGACAGAAACCCACTACACTTTTAAATTTGAATAAAAGAAACATTTCAGCTCGACCCGACGCAATAAATTCTACTTGGGTTTTTATTTCCTAAGAAAATCTTCAGATGCAAATGAAAAAACGCTTTGTGAAAGCGTACACCATTCTCTCCTAAGAAACAAAATGATTTATTTAAAATTAAATACACTCGCCGAAATGTAGACAAAGGGGAATTGGTTGTATGAAAATTCAATGAGGTTTACTAAAAATCTGAATAACTCTCCTTGGAATAAAATCGGCAAAGGCTTTTTTAAAACAGGACGATATTAAACTAACCAGCTATTACATACTGCAGAAAGAATCGATAACTTTAGAGCCTATATCCTCGATTACATAGAGCGAGTTTACAAGCTACTAGCTGGTAAATTTAAAAGCGGGTGAATCGGCGGGTGAGATTGTCACAATGACACACAAAACTGTCTACTCGCTCAGTAGCAGCTAAAATAACGACTCTCGCGCGAACCAATTTGGTCGACATTTTGTAAAAAACTTGGGCCACACACTAGCCAGTAGCGAGAATTACGGCTCCCGCGCGAACTAATTCTGACAGTTACGAAATCAGCTGTTGGTAGGCCGCCATCTTGAGCAAGTAGCGAGTAAAATAGACCACCTTTCAATTTTTTCGTAGATTGTCCACAACCTGCTAGTTAGCAAGTTATACGATGACCCTGAGCGAGTTTACTAACATATAGTGAATTTCCCAGATTGTAGCTTGTAAACTCGCCTAATGTCGTCGAGGCTTATAGGTACATTTTCAAAGAGATAGTTTGACTACCTAATTAATGACCATAAAGAAAAAAATGTAAAACAAAATTTTATGAAATGTGGAACACTTACACATTTCGTTACAAGGTGACGAGCAAAAAATAATCCAAGGATATTCATCTAATAATGTAGAGAAAGACTGATTAAATATTTTTCAAAAAAAGACAAATTTTATGGTTTGTAATCCAACGTAACTGAATCAAAGTAAGAGTGCAGTTCAGGGCTGTAACAATTCCCGGATGGGCGCCAACCTCCGATGGGTAATGCTTAATGGAATACGGAAAAAGGAAGACATCGCACCTCTGGAGTTTGAAAACCTACGTGGCTAGTACCAGGTACGAGTGCTGGGTTTTGTCTGCTTTTGGCGAAGAGTTACTTGATGAAGGCATCCTCCAATGGAGAAATATTGGTGGAATATATAGTAAAGGGAGACTTAAAACCTGCGTGGAACAAGATACTATTGGAGTACCAAGAAGTAGCCGACAAAGCGAATGGAGCTTGGATTAAGGCCAACCCCCAAGAGGTAAATTTTGATGGAAAACATAGTAAAAGAAGACGCTGCACATCGGCGCTTAGGAAATCAGTCTGATTATTATTCATTTATTTACTTAAAAGTATTTTTCTGGGTTGCGATTCGAAAGGTGAAGATTGTTCTAGAGATAGGGCAAAAATAATGAGGCTTAAAAACATTTGTTTTTTTGTGTTTTTTTTTAGGTTAAGCTACCATCTACTTATCATGTTTCCGAATTATTTACGACATTTGTCTGAAAAATCACGTATCCATGAATCCACAAACATGCAAGAGTGGTTTTATAGGAATGGGATAATTTTCGCATTGAATCTGTTTTTGGGACGTTTTACTAAAGTAATAAGCGGAACGATGAGTAATCTCCACGACTCTTCAAATAAGTAATGTTAGGAAAACGTCGTATTAAGTAATTCGTATTTATATTAGACTACCGCACGGTACGAATGCAGAAAGAAAAAAAATAAGAGGTAGTAAAAAAAAACTCTAATTTAAGTAAATTAAAGGAAAAAGGAAAGGGTGGGAAAGGAAGAACTTAAAGTAAAAGAAAACTCTTGCCAATTGATTTTTCCCTTGAAAATGTGCTTTTTGGGAAGTCTCCGTAGGTCAGAGGCTAGCGCGTTCCAGAAACGTATATTTTAAAGAAATATTTGGATGATGAAAATTGGTGGATAAGGATTTCTAGGATTGTCTCATCACTAGAACGAAGTGAGAGCTCGTACTGTAATAATGTAAAAAACAATTAAATTTCACCTCCAGATAATTAGGTTACAGCGAAGGGAAAGCGAATCTACCCTCCCTGCAACGTTTTTAATAGAAAACAAGTAGAGTCAGCGTTTAATAAATTCAACAATTATTGGTTTTTCAATGTGAATACTGCAACTGCTACCGGCAATACCAACTGCTCCCGTCTGTAGCCCGATTAAGGTTTGTTGAGAGGCCGAAAGTAAGTGTCGAGGGTTATTCAGATTTGATCACCAAACACGGCTAAAGCCATTTCAAGCATCATTTTAATTATTTTAATTCTAGCAGTCTTACACCAGGACGATATTGAGAGTATCTTTCGACGTGTCGCAAATATACCTCACATTATTTTAAATAATTTAACAATTAAATCACATTAATTGGATAAAATTTATTTGCGCACTCCGGTGTTTGAATCCGTGACCTTAGAATTGCTAGTCGAGAACCTTACCCCTCAACTACGGAAGCTGTCGAAATTCATGTTATTTATCTTTTTGGTGGTCTTATTTAGTCTTGTAAGTATTGTATTGTACTATAAAGTTTGTAAATTTTCTTCAGATTTTTTACTATTTTTCGGTCTTTGAAATTTTGGTATTGGAAAACTTCCCATTTGATTACCTTCAACAATAACGACTGAGGCCATATAAAATACTTTATAAAAATACTTCCCCATACCGCAAGCACAGATAATTCTCGCTGAAATTTGAATGGAGTGTTGTGAAATTGATCATTTTTTTATCCTTCTAAAGTTTGAGATATTAATCCCTCAATGACAAGGAACGACACGCAACGTGATCCTGAATACTCGAGATAGGCCCAAATATTTATTTTTAAAATCCGTTATCCGTTATTCGTAAATTAAATGTTATAAAAAATTTATTTGAAGAGCCGAATGAAGGATTTTTAAAAATTTATTTAATTTTCAATTCATGCAGGTAATTCTTAACTCTCATTGAAAAATAACATCATAATTCCAGCAACACATTTAAAATAGAAAAAAAAAACTTTTCAAAAACAAAAAGTAAGAAACTCCTTTAAGCCCCGCATTCGAATCCCCGAATTTCTACCGATTTATAACATATTTCTTTTGAACACTTTTTAAGTTCCTAAAACAGTACACGTTTTTTTTTTATATCTATTTATTTGAAAAAAATCGCAATGTTCTCTTATTTACCATGCTATAGATATGAAAAAATTAACAATTTTTTTATTGAATAAAAACAAAATTTTTATTGGAACTTAGACATATTTGTCGAAAAATTTAAGCTCTATATTAAACGAGTCGTGTTTTATCAAAGATATTGAAAAATATAAAATCTTTCTGTTTTATAAAATATTTTCAAAATTTTCGCTCTAATATTATTGTTTTACCCAATATACTCCTCTCCTGATACGCATTTAGATTTTTTTCATGGCTATTAGCGTGCTTTGTCTAACGTTCGCAATTACATTTATTGTCTCCCTTTCAATCTATCTTCTTCTACTTTTTAAACGCTTATTACGGAGCCTTAAGAACGTTTTTCAGTAAACTAAGCTGTTTAATAATGTAGAACGAAATAATTTTTTTTTTACGGTTTGTAAATTTAAACTTAAGCCCTTAGGCCTCGGGTATATTTTTTCGATATAAATAAATTTTCGCTTTGCAATAAAATCCTAATAAATGCAATATTTCTGAATGCATCCGATAGCTAGAAACTGTTATTGAAGGATGATGAAATATGCTCTCAAATTTTGTAATTCGTAATAAACATATTTTTTTTAAATTAAAAAATTTTGAATGCAAATACATGAAAAAGTTTTAAAAAAAGCTCATATTGCCAATTATTTTTTCTAACTAAAATTACACTGACAAAGAATAAAAATTAAAACAAACACGTAATTTATTAGGCAAATGTAGATAAACGTTAACTAATCTTTTTGTGTAAAAATAATTAATTTATAACTCCTAATTAAGTTTAATTTTTTTTTTCAAATTACAGTCGGAAACTGTAGATCCATAAATATGTACATTTTAATTATTTTGCGTAATTTTTACATTCAAATATAAAGCGTGGTGTTTTTTTCTCTCTAACACCGTTTAGATCATATTTCTATCAATGATAGTAAGGTAAACATAACGATTTCTATGAGACTTGTATGAGTTGTTCCAAAAATGAACAAATTAGCTTGAGGGGTTAACATTTATTTAGAGAAGTGATGAGCAACCCTAGGCCAGAGGGTCGACGCGGTCCGCGATCTTTTTCACACTTCCCGAGGCGAAACAAAATATCAAAAAGTTTGAGGTAGAGAATATTCGACGATTTCTGTTGTTTTAAAAAAGGGTTGAGCGGAAAACTTCACTATTTCTTCAAAGTTTTGAATCGGCCGCTCAATTTTTTATTTTTCAACAAATTTTTTCTCACATATTCTTTTACAAATTTTTGTGGTTCGACCTTACTTGTGTAGAAAATAAAATCACCTCGCAGTGCTTGTTGTTGAAATCCATGATGAATTTTAAAGGTTTTTGTTGCAAGTTGCAAGTACAAGTTGGAATTTTTTTATATGTATTTATTTCAGAAAGATATAAAACGACAGCATTTATTGATTTTGACTTAGAGAAGCTGATTATTCACCTGCGGCGCTTTGTTTTTGCGTTCTATAATTGTTTTATTTTAAAAAATACGATTTTAAAAAGATGAATAGGTTTCGAAACCAAGACTGCAAATTTAACAATGTCAAGCTGTACCCAATGCTTGCACTCGCATGTATAACGCAAAGAGTGAGACACAAAGACGTGTGTCACCGCTCTTTTATTCTGCTTGCCCAAATGCGAGTAAAATAATTTTATTAAGAATACGTGACAAAGGTACTCATACCTTTTACCTTTTTCTTCCCAGAACTCTCCTCTCCTCCTTTTCCTTAAAAAACCCTACACACAGCATCTCCAAAGATGGCATAGGCCCTGAGAGAAATTATTTTCCTCAGGGCCTCCTGTGTAGAGCTCATGTAAAAAAAAAAAAAATACGCCTTTGATTGTATTGGTGAATTTACTCCCGCTTTTCAAAAATTTTTCCATTGCGACCAACGAGAGCTTTTTATTATTATTATGTCTATTTTAAGGCGATGTGTACTAGATATACATTTCAGGTGACATAATAACGTGGAATACCAAAACAATCAACGTCCCCTTCATTTATTTATATTATATTACATTTACGGATTTTAATACACATATATTTTTTTTTAAAGAAAGACAAACATTCCCGGGTTACGAATAACCCAAAAATGTTTGAAAATCTCCGACTACCACCTCAGAAAGCCGAAAATGTTGCTTGTGTTGTGATGGAGGATTAGCCAGCCGAGGAATCGAATACGGGACGGGACGCCCGGGTGGGACCCAAACGCGATGCCCACTCAACCACTCACCGGTCGAACTCGAAAATGAACTCGGAACAGTTACCTATATAATAAAAATAAAATAAATAAATAAAACCAATTTAAATAATTTTTAAATGCAATTACCGCAATATATTAACTTAGTAAGCCGTTAAAACTTTTCAGCAAAAACAAATTTAATGTAATTCGATTCGGACCATTGCAAGTCAAAACATTTTCGCATCAATCTGTGCCATTTATTCCTTCTTTATTTATAGCCCTGTCAGTCTGAAATATGCACGTCAACTACACTAGTTTTTATACCAACATAAAACTAATTTATAGATGCAATGATGTATGGGTTACGTTGGAGCGAGCTCTAATTTACACGGGGTTTCTTTTATGTAAAAAAATAAATGTATTGCTGTGAAATTAATCAAATTAATTAATTAATCATCATGAAATTGTAATATTGAACGTGGCTTCAAGCCTAAACTTTGACTTTATTTCATAATTTTAAAATATGTATATTTTATTATGATTATGATGAAGTCTATACCACAATATACATTTTATAATAACGTATTTACACCGATGTCAGAAATTTATTATTATATAACGGTAAGCCGCGTAGTGGGTACGTCACATTAGTAAAATCAATTTTGGATGCGGGTTTTACCGCCGCCCCGGGCACCATTTGTTGGTTCACCAACAACTCTGCCTTTCATAGGTCACCTCAAGTGGTGCGTTTTGTTTGTTGACTTAACTGGGGTGCCGGGTTCATGGGGTAAGGTTTATTCAAATATCTAGGTCTTGGCGGTGGTTGCATATGCTTGCCCAGGGAAAAAATCACTAAGGCCTACTTCATCTTTAGGAATGCTGTGTGGGGAGTCTTTTTAGGGAAAGGACGGTGATGAAGTTCCGAAAAGAAAAATGTATAAGGGGTGGGTGTCAGTGTCAATCTGGGGGTCGGTGTGTCCAGTAGTGATAGACATATTATGAACCCATCCCTTCCACTGCAGTGCGAGGCGATAGGTCGAGAGAGTCCAGCTAGAGAGGTTAAAGGGTCACCCCCAATCAGTGTCTCCCGCTCCGGCCTGCCACGCAGTAAGTCGGCAAAAGCACCCGCCGCCAAGACTTAGAATAACCTTACCCCACGATGACACCCCTGCCAAGTCACCAAACGTAGCGAACCACTTGAGGTGATCATTACATTAATAAAATTATTTTTTTAAGACGAAACACAAAAAGGATTATCAAAGTTTAGTTAACCTTCGTAACTTGTGCCCAAAGGTACCACACGTATACTCGGGCACGGTGTCTCAGACCGAAATTTGAGCTCGTCTGTATTATTTTAATTGTATATTTTTTAAGCATTATTGGTATTTACTATGTAGAAGGGGGTATAATTGAATGAAAAAAAGAAAAATATTCGAACTTTGACTTTATTTGGTAGAAAGAGACTTTTAAGTCTCAGCCTTTTAAAAGGGCATATTTTTTTTCAACTCTAATTAAAATGACAAAAACAAACTTTTTCATGTTTAAATTTAAAAAAAAACTCTGAATCTGATGAATGAAATCATCAAGAATAATAAAATATTATAAAAATAAGAGTTTTTTGTTATTGAGGTTTTGGGTAGTAGCTTAACTAAAATAGTAACACTTATTCTTGCGTTGGTCTCACGGACCGATAACACTAATAAAGTGTCACATATTAAGGGTCTACTATTCGTATTTCGACCGATTTCTTACATATCTCCCTTAAAAATTTGAAGTTTTTAAGGTCTTAAAAAAATATATGTTATTTTTGAAGATAATATCTAGATACTTTCCACACCGAAACGCAAATTATTTGAAATTCCCTCGATAGAAAAAAATCGCAAAGTATGCTCCGAAAATTATTTTAAACAAGTCTATTTCTTTTATTTTACAAGTTATATTTGTGAAAAAATTCACAATGTTTCTTTGAACGATACTTAAGATACGTTCCACGAGATTTTTGCTCTATTTTAAACGATTCATGTTTTATTAAGCTTTTTCGCAATTTTCGCTGCTTTTCTACGACTAAACATATTAGCGCGCTCTGTCCAACACTCGTAATTACATATCTCTCCATCTTCTTCTTTTTCAGCGCTGTGTTCACGAATAGTAGACCCTTAACTCGTCACCAACGCGCGCGCCAAACTGGACAATGCCTAACAACAAATTAAGAGGCTACTAAAAATCTCAGTCATGGGACTTTGAGGTTTTTAGTAGCTTCTAATTAATGGTGTTAATTTTTGAGAAAACAACGAATTATTTATTTGTCGGTCTGAGAGACCAACCCGTGAGTATAGGAAGGTTAAGGGACGTCAAATAAAAACTCTCTTGTTTTATTTAGAACATAACCTAAAACTTGCCTTAATGTTTAAAAAAACTCATCCTTTTAATTCATCCATCTATATAAAAACGGTTCCATGCCAACTGAGAATAAAGTCAACTCAACACCTCCTTGAAAAGTCATCAAAAGCTATGAAAAAAATAATTTTAAATTAGCCGATAACCCTAAACTAACGTAACGTATTTTTGTATATTTAACCAATTTTTTGACGTGATAACGTCTTATAAATCGATGAATGCCGGCTGCATGCACGAAAAAGCATGACTCATTGTCACATTTCGCCTGAACTGAGAGTACAAGCGAGAACGCGGAACAAGCGTTGGGCCTAAGCGTTCGGCTTATGACGCATCTCTTTTCCACTCCATCGTTATTATATGACGTTATCACGTAAAATTATCGTCTGTAAACCGACTTTACAGACAACAAAATTTTGACGTGATAACGTCTTATAAATCGATGAATGCCGGCCGCATTTACGAAAAAGCATGACTCATTGTCACGTTGTCACGTTCCGCCTGAGCCGGGCGTGCAAGCGAGGGCGCTGAACAAGCGTTCGGGCTAAGCGTTCGGCCTAAGCGTTCGGCTTAAGAGTTCGGCTCGTGACGTTATCAAGTAAAATTATCGTCCGTAAACCAACTTTGCAGACAACCAAATTTTTATATATTTTTTTTTATCACTCTAAATGACTTATTTGAGATGGTTCCGAGTTGTCCGGTCACTTTAAAAACATCCTCTATTTTGTACTACTCTTATAATGTAATAAATTGGTTTTATTATAACTGTGATTTATTACTAACATTATTATTTTGTGCATTATTAGCTGCCGACTATTAATTGCCGGATATAAATAGTCCTTTGACTGAATCAAACATTTAACAAATAGGAGTATTGTTAATTCATTGTGTGATGTTTACTTGGGTGGAAACAATACAACACCTACCTACACAAACTATTTCTATTGAGAATTTATTTTATTTTTATTTATTTAAGCCTTGAAGGCTTTTTCATGTATATATTATTATGGATACATAAGTCATTCAGGAGTATAAGAATATGCTTATATTATACAACTTAATAAACCGAACATTAAAGATAAAAGCAGTACAATACAGGTAGGTACGTAGTTTCATAATCATGGACACATTTCACTCAACCTCAATAATATTTTTAAAATTTTTTCTTTATTCGTTGTTTTGATGGTAACATAATTTGCGCATTTTTTTACACCAGTCCGTGTTATGTTAGTTGATTCTTCAAATTTTATAAAATGGCACGTAACTAAAATCTTCTTAAGATTAATTTAATTTACAAAACGGCGATGAGGCGAGGCGCATCATCATCTGCCTGATTTAATGATTGGCCTACGACATTGTTAGCGTCAGCGTGCGTGCTGATGCTATCGGCAGGGTTGGAGAAAGCTCCCACATATTTAATACAAATTAGTTGCTGTATCTGCCCCAAATAAAAACTAGCTCAGGTTCGGTGCAAGCAGGGTTTCTCTTAACCTCAAGGCTAGTGCTTGTGGTTCGGAACTTCACGCTTCTCCATCCCCCCAGGGCCTCTCTCGACAAGCAAAACACGGTAGGTTATCACATAAATAGTTTATTCAATTCTAGGAGACACAATAATACATAAGAGGAACGATCCTAGCTGAAAGTTAGTTTGAACGTCAGTCTCTGCTCTCTACACGCGTGGTTAGGGCTTCAAAACATTTAATTGCACACAAAGGGTAACATGGTAATTGACTCACGTTTGGTTTATGGGCCAACAGCGGCTTTACGCGCTTGTTCTCCCGGTCTCAGCAGCGTCCATGCGCGGACACCGGAAGTGCACAACCGGCGAAACTGAACTTGTGTCGCACATGTTCGCGCGGGACGTGGGCCCGGGAAGCTCGCTTGCTGAAGACTGCCTTGAATGGCGATGTGCGGCGCGTCTCCTGATCCGTGGGTCGCGGGAGGGGTGATGCGCCTGCGCATTACCGTCCCGCGGTGCAACAGTATTTTTAGGGCTCGATTCGCTGACTGTCGAAACATGACGGTACTTAAGACTCGATTCCTTATTCTTGTAACGTAACACTTCCCCCCTCGCCGCAATAAAAGCGACGTGGCAATGGAGCTGTAGGGCTAATAAATCCTCTTACCCTTTCAGCACTTGTGCCAAAAACATTTAAGAGAAACGAGGAGAGAGAGAGAGAGAAATTCCTAGCTGGAGAATAGTTATGAACAGAACACAAAAGAGATGATACATGGTGTAACAAGGAATTGTCAATAAATGTATATAAAGGCAGTGGCATACATAAATACAGTTGCAAAGAACAAGGATCTGTTGAAGAAAGGTACAAGGGTTATGCAGTGATAGAAAAAAAACTCTAAAATTGTATCATTGGTCTGTGAGCTAATGTTTGCGAACGTGGTTTGCGTAGGATGTCTGGGGTGGTTGAACGTTTCACTGAAGTTACAAGGTTACTTTGTCACAGTAACCTGGCCCATTTGAGATTACACTCAAGGGACACTAGGGCCTTTAAGAAAATACGAGGAAGAGAACACATGATGAGGCTTCTAGGTGGTGTGGAGAGTTCTACCTGTCACAGAGGTCGAAAGGGTAACTGCTTCCGGATCCTGTGGGTGAGCCAGTACGAAACCATTGAAGTATTGGAGAGTGGAATCGTAATTGGTGGTTGGTGCACTGGTTTTTGTATGTAGTGGGATTGTTTTGTGAACAATCGTTGGTATTGTTATTTGCGCAAGGGCACAGGAGCATCAGCACAATGGCAGTAGGGCATTTGCATTATGCAGCAGGAACATTTGCATAATGGCAGCAGAAACATTTGCACAAGGGCAACAGGAACATTTGTATTATGCAGCAGGAATATTTGCATAATGGCAGCAGAGCATTTGCATTATGCAGCAGGAACATTTGCATAATGGCAGCAGGAACATTTGCACAAGGGCAACAGGAACATTTGTATTATGCAGCAGGAACATTTGCATAATGGCAGCAGAGCATTTGCATTATGCAGCAGGAACATTTGCATAATGGCAGCAGGAACATTTGCACAAGGGCAACAGGAACATTTGTATTATGCAGCAGGAACATTTGCACAAGGGCAACAGGAACATGAACCAACCTAGAGCTGGCGTGCTCGGGTTTGTTTTGAGTGTCGGTTCTTTGTGGTGATACAATTCGCAACTACACGCACGACTCACACTAGGTTATGTTAGATGCGGTCGGGTGCTTTTGGTACGCAGGGATTGAAGGCAAGGGACCTCCGTGACGGTAGCGAGGGCAGCATGAAGAGGCGCAGATGTAGATAGGGTGCAGAGCTGCTGGTTTTTTTTTTTTAAAATCCGGCAAAAATTATTATTAGAACAAAATTCTTGAAGTTTACCTGCCTAGTAGACCAATGATGAAAAAAGTTTGGAGAGAAACAAGTGTGCATGTTGAGAAAAAGTTGGATTTGTTTGGCGTGTAGAGAGAGAGACGGAGAGAGAGCTAACTAAATGTGGCTAATTCCTAATACATGTTACAAAGGTACGTATTCAAGGACAGGTTCTGTGTAACCCCTTTTGGTTTTTTTTCTTTACCAAATACATTTCCAAGAATACGTGGTTGAGGGATTGTACGTATAACAAAATTCCCCATTCGAAAGAAGTTGGTCTTCCATGACCTATGCTCACGTCTATACGGTAGCATTTTTTCTACTTTCGAAAAACAAAACATTGCGTACAAGATTAGTTATAACAAAGTGGGAAAGGAGTAGGAAGTTGAAAGGATCCGCGTATGAAGATTGTCCCATTTGACAAACCAAACGCCAAGTGCGTAACGCATATATCCCCATTCACGGATAATTTCGAGGAAGGGGGAGGGTGATAATTGGGAACATTTGAACGAAGAAAACTGCTGGGGACTCGGCTATTTCCGAAATTCGACCTCTGGGTGGAGGTGAAACAAGGTCTACAGCAGTCATCCTGGCACATTACAATAATGACAACTGGGAAAGGAGTAGGAAGTTGAAAGGATCCGCGTATGAAGATTGTCCCATTTGACAAACGAAACGCCAAGTGCGTAACGCATATATCCCCATTCACGGATAATTTCGAGGAAGGGGAGGGGTGATAGTTGGGAACATTTGAACGAAGAAAACTGCTGGGGACTCGGCTATTTCCGAAATTCGACCTCTGGGTGGAGGTGAAACAAGGTCTACAGCAGTCATCCTGGCACATTACAATAATATTTGGTAGTGTTGGACAAAAGAATACACTGACATAAAAGTCTAATCCTCTACGTGTATTGGGCAGAAGATTAGGGGTCGTTTTATTCTCCTACTTGTTTGCGAGAAATGACAGACCCTTGCTCAAATCTCACAAACCTGGGGATTTTCTTTGTTCGTCTCCCAGACAACGAGTTAGGTGTTTTTGTGTCCATCAACTTAACTCCCACGACACGATGCCCCATAATCATGAGTGAAGCGTATGATTAGTCCTTTTGAGATAGTAGATAGTTCCTGGGTTCTTGTGACAGGAAGTCCACGGGCATATTAATGATTACAAAAAAGGGGTGTGGACTACATTGAGTAGTTCACACATAAAGGTTTGATATTATTTCGTTCGCACGATTCATGGTGAGTATTATAACGTCTTCACGTATAGCGTACAAGATTGCAAAATCAAAAGATTTGCAAGTAAGTTTTATAACGTCTTCACGGATAACAATGAACGAATTACAACTGGGTTGCCCAGTATTGAAGGGAGGTGCAAAAGACTAGGTATTTATGACATTTCTGACAAAAACCCACAGAGTAATTATAACGGGCTCCCCGTATCGCATTTAGTAGATATTCTGAGATTCCCATCTATGACGGCAGATTTTATAAGGTTCCCACCTATGATGGCAACAAAGGTTAACGTTCATATAAAGGTACCTATTCAATACAGACGGCGAGACATACTGATGTACTTAGTACAACAATACCGTAGCATAATAAATCCATATTAGCGTACGTTAAAGACTTGCACAAAGGCAAAAACATATTTGAAGATCTGGCCAAGATTTTATACTTCAACAATTAAGGGACAAAAAAAATTCTGGCGTGCTGATGGAATGTGAATTTCATCTAAGCTTACCGCAAAAGAGATCCTTTGTGGTACAACCCTTTTGGTTACGCACAGAGTATCGTATCGTGATGGTACAACTTTTGTTGTACTTACACGTACGATGGTAGCAACAATACAAGACATGCGCTTATCGTTGTTTGACAAGGAAAATTATTTACATTGGTCCGATTTGAGTGTTTAAGACCTTCTAGGTTTTACTTACTTAAACAGACTGCGATGGACACACCTTGGTGTTATGAAAATTATAATAATGGGATGGGTTGTTCACAGGGTGGTTCACTTGGAGACCTGGCTTCTTGTTGTGACCTCGTACTTTGCACGTGATAAGTCACAACAAGGCAACCCCAAAATTTCAGTTTGAGCAGTTGAGACCCAGGGTGACTCAATGTTGCTGAAATGTTGTAAAAAAATTTATCGTTAATGAAGAGGCACGTTGAAAGTTGTCCCTTTTATAACGATACTTTCCAGACTCCACATCCAGTTCTGGGGAGAGCTAGAGCAATTTGGGTTATTTATTGAGCGCCATTCTATTTTCTTAAAAAACAGAAAAAAACTTAGAACGGGTAGCAAACATCTGATACCGCCGTGGGTTTACACAGGTTTGCTTACCTAATTTAACTACATATGACATAAGGGTTAGATGCACTTTGGCGAGGACCCGATATTTAATGTACAAAAAAATTTTTCTAACATTTAGAAAGGGGTGACGAGGTATGACATGATGATGTGAAAATATGATGCTGCGAGTTGTGACGATGCACAAAACCTTGGGCACGTAGTCTCTGACTACTTGCAGTAAGCCACAGGGAATTCCTTTCTCCGAAGTGATCAATTTCAGGTAGAGGTGTGCATGCTTAGAAAAAACGATGTTTCCAAGGTTTGACACCTGGGGCAGCAATTAGAGGCGAATGACTGATGATGACGAGATATTTATACAAACAAAAATAAAATAAAATGAAACGAAACCACAAGGGAGAATTATAATTTCTTCCATGACTTTGGCTACAGTTGACACCACTGTGCCAGAGCTAGAAAGGTTTCGTTTGAGTGTCCTAATGAGTGACAATCGTTTACGAGAGGCCGCTCATTAGTGACGAAACAAAAGGGTTGACTTCCATAGTGATCCATGTCACGGTGTAGACGAATGGTTGCTAGGAGTCAAGGAATAACCGTTGGGGTTATACGGGCGTGGCAATGGAGTTTGTTTCCATGTTACCACTTTTTACAATGTCCTTTATATGGTAGTTACCTATGTGTTTACCAGAGATGTCGGACAATCGGTAAACCAGGTCTGAGATTTTCTTTAGGACTTTCGTCTTTACAAAACGGGGTGCCAATTTGGCAGAGAAGTACAGCGCACCTTGTGACAGAGTGTTGTTTCTCCTCCAGACGATGTCTTCTTCCTTGAATGTGACGTGCCTCCTGCGAAGGTTATACCTGTCGGCGCTCTTTTGGTGGGCCAATAGTAGAGCGTCTGTTACTTCACTATAGATAGCGGAGAGTTCCTCCAAGCGGTGGGCGTAATTTGCTGCGGGGTCTGCTGTGGAGGAAGGGACGGGTGGAAGGCAATTGTCAGGGTGTAGTGAACCGTGAACTACTTGTTCCATGCCGTGTTTGAGAAAAAATGGTGTATAGCCTGTAGCGAGGTTCACCGTGTTGTTCATGGCTGCTTGTATTCTGTCTAATTTTTTGCACCATGTGCGTTGATCTTTGCCAACCAAAATTGCCAGGGCCGTGTTTATGGTTTGGTTGTATCGTTCAACGGTGTTGTTCTGTGGGGTGTAAAGGGTGTTATAGAATACATCCTTTATACCATATTTAGACAAAAACTCTTTAAATTCCAGAGCTATAAATTGTTTACCATTGTCGCATATTATAGTACGAGGGGTACCGTAGGGTATGAAAATATGTTTTTCCAATAGATTGGTTATTGCTGCTGCAGTTGCCCTTTTCAGAGGAAACAACCAGCAGTATTTGGAAAAGATGTCCACTACGCTGAGTATATGCATGTAACCGGCGTAGCTTCTAGGGAAGGGTCCAATGAGGTCCATAGAAAAGGATTGAAGTGGTCTATCGGCACGCTTGGGGTTGCCCATTAGACCAGACGGTGGTGCCGTACTGTGCTTGTATGCCTTACAGATGTCGCACTTGGAGATGTATAAACGTACTTGTTTGAATAGACCCGGCCAATAATATCTTAAAGATATTTTTTTGAATGTTTTGAAAGTTCCAGGGTGTATGGAGTCTACGGCACTGTGGTTATCAATAATAACTTGTTCTCTATTTTCGAGAGGGACTACCATTTTCCAGGCATAGTCCTCTAAGATTGACAGTGGAGGCTTGCAGTTGCGATATAGTTGTCCGTTCTTAATTATAAAATTCGGGAACTTTTGTGGGTTGTCACTGCATCCTCTAAAGATTTTTTGATACCATACGTCTTTTGTGGGGAGACTAGAATTGGGTAATTCGGCATTTAATGTTGCTATCTCGATCCTAGAAAGGGCATCCGGGACGATATTATCCGCGCCTTTACGGTGGATGACATCGAAGGTATATTGAGATAGGCGGGACGACCAGCGAGCCAATCTCCCAGAGGGGTTGTCTAGCGAGATCAGCCATTTTAGGCTGCTATGGTCTGTGACGACGGTAAACTTACTGCCCTCAATGTATCCGCGGAAATGTTGAATGGATTCCATGACTGCTAACAATTCTCTCTCGGTAATCCCGTAGTTTTTTTTTGTGTTTATTTAGGGTACGAGAGAAGTATGCCACGGGGTGTTCGCCGTCCGTAAAATTTTGAGTGAGGACTCCTCCGATTCCGACGTTTGATGCGTCCGAATGGATCGTAAAGGGAAGATTGAAGTCGGGGCAATTCAGTACTGGGGCTGATTGAAGAGCCTCTTTCAGGGAGTTGAATGCTGACTCAGTCTCTGCAGACCAGGAAAAGTTACTGGTACCTTTACGGATTCCCGTGATTTTGTTGAGCGGCGCCGCGAGGGTTGAGAAGTTTTTTATGAATCTTCTGTAGTAACCGGTGAGTCCGAGGAAGGCTTTTACCTCTTTTGCATTTGTAGGTCGGGGAAAATTTGTCATAGCCGCTACTTTTGTGGGGTCTGTTCTTAGGCCTTCTTCGTCTACTATGAAACCCAAGTATCGTAGGCGGTGCCTGCAGAATTCCGATTTCTTCAGGTTGATAGTCAAACCGGCCTGTTTGAGTTGTTGAAAAACCTTTTCTAGAATAAGTATATGTTTTTCAAAGGTATCGCTAATGATGATCAGGTCATCCAGGTAGCAAAATAAATTGTTATCAAACTCTGGGCCAAACAATTTATCCATGAGTCTTTGTAGTTCTGCTGGGCTGTTTTTTAAACCGAAGGGTAGTCTTTTGAAATGGAACATACCCCTGCCAGGCACCACGAAGGCAGTCTTTTCGCAGGAGCTGGGATCCAAAGGTATCTGCCAGAATGCTTTGCTTAAGTCTATGGATGAGATGTATTTAGCGTTTCGAAGTCTGTCCAGGATGGAGTTGACCAAGGGGAGCGGGTAGGCGTCTGATATTGTACATGCGTTGAGGCGTCTGCTGTCGAGGCAGAAACGGGCTGAGCCGTCTTTCTTTGAAACTAATAAGGTGGGGTTGGTCCATGCGCTGCGGCTGGGTACCACCACTCCCAGTCTTAACATATCGTCCAATTCTTTTTCCAGCGTTTTCAATTTTTGTGGAGCTAGGTTGTAATACCTTTGTTTGATTGGGGGGCCTGTTGTTTTTATAT
The DNA here is from genome assembly GCA_936435175.1 of Glyphotaelius pellucidus. Taxonomy (NCBI): domain Eukaryota; kingdom Metazoa; phylum Arthropoda; class Insecta; order Trichoptera; family Limnephilidae; genus Glyphotaelius; species Glyphotaelius pellucidus. The sequence goes on along the minus strand of OW386551.1, from coordinate 8,408,782 downwards.
GGTGATGTACTAGGTTGGTTAAGCCTAAACCGCACCTTTCGAAGGAGATGGATTCATACTTGTTGATCATTTGATTTAATTGTATTGTTTGTAAGGGGTTCAAGTTTTCGTAGGGTATTACCGTACGGATTTCGTTTACTTGGGGAGTGACGGAGGGGTTGTTAAACAGTTGCGGGGCAATTTTGAAAGCCATCCAAAAATCCACTCCCAAGATGAATTTCTGTGTGATTGTAGGTACAACTAGAAACTTGATCCAAACTGTTTTTTGGTCGCAATTGATCGGTAGGGTTAGAGAACCGATGACGAGTTGTGAAGTGTTGTCTGCCGTGGTAACATGTGAAGAATGTTTTCCCATTTTAAAACCACAGTTTGTGAATAAGGTGTGGGCGTTGTCGCCCAGGCAGCTGACAGAGGCGCCGCTGTCTAGGAGACCTGAAAAAACCACGTTGTTTATGGAAAAATGCGCGAAGGGTCTACCGTCTATTGCCTGTTTGCAGCAAACTGTAGAGAGGGGTAAGGCCTGTTTAAAAAATTTGACGTGTTCCAACCACTCCGACCATTCCTTTGGCCTATGGGAGGGATGGTCCGGGGGGTTGGGGTCTAGTTTTTTGTCTTCCTGGCTGTCCAATTGGGAGGGGGTCTGGAGAAATCCATAGGGGGTTTGATGAATCTGAGATCCGGGATGGACGTTTCGGTATTGTCTTGGCGTGGTCTTTTGCCAAACTTCCTCCCTTCATCTCTTCTTGGAGAACGATCGACGGATCGCCTTTTGTTAGAATGGGTGTCTTTGGAGGATAAAAGTTTTGCTTGTTTAAAGCAGGCGGCTTGGGAGTGACCAATCTTGTGGCAAAAAGAGCAGGATTTCTTTTCGTTGTGCTCCGGTTTTATGCCGGACGAAGTGCTTGGGCGAAAGTTTTCTTTGGGGAATCTTTCGTCTCTCTTCCGATCCTGGTATGCCTCTAGTAGCTGGCAGACATCTTTCAGTTGCTCCAGCGTGGCAATTTTCTGAGAAGTAATGATGTTTTCGTATCTGGGGAGAAGACCGTCGATTAAAACCGGGAGAAGTTCCGCTTCAGGGACAGGTTGGGTGAGCTTTATATTGATGGCCTCTGCCCTCTGTGTGAATCTAGCAACAGGCTCTCCGGAGTGCTGCTTGATAGCGAGTAGGGATAGCCTGACTCTATGTTGGGCCTTTTTTTCTCCGAAACTGGATAAAAGTGCCACCTTGAGTTCCCTCCATGAGTTTGTTTTTCTCTTATGTATCCTGTGCCAGGTAAGCATTTCAGGAGCGATGAGGTCTATGAAGTTCCTGTGTAGAATACTTTCGGGGATTCCTCTGACTTGGGCTGTTTCTTCTATTCTGTTGATGAAATCCTCCACATCCGTGAGTCCGTTGTATTTCGTCTTCCAGGTTGTCAAATCATATATTTTCGTCTGTTCCTGGGCTTGTACCACCAAGGGTTTTGCTTCGGAGACTGTGAGGGAGGTAGAGATGATTTCTGAGGTGTCTTCCTGTTGAAACTGCAACTTCCTGATGTACTTTTTGTTGTAGAAAGAAGCATATTGAATAAGGCATTTTTTGGATTTATTCCTGGGAGAAATCTTTCTACTTCTCAGGGCCTGTAGTAGTTCTTCCTTTTTTGACGTAGAAATGTGGGGGATTATACCCAGCGTGACTTGAGGGACTTCCATAGTGTATAGGGTCGTGTCAGGGTGACCTTACGTTGGGAGAAAAACGAGAACTCGACTCTTTATCCGTAATTGGAAAGAAATTTTTGCCAGGGATTGACCACTGGGGACGTATATATATTTTTTTTTACAAAATGCTTCTGCGAAAAAACGCGTATTTGTAAGTGTTTGGGTTATTTGAAAATTTGGGCAGAGATTTGCCTCTGGCCACGTGCTTTTTAGGAAAAAATCCAAGCGTTTTGGAAAAAAAATTTCGAAAATTAAAAAATCGAAAAAAGGAAAAATCGAAAAAAAATTTTCAGAGTCCGAAACTGGAGAAAATTTGGGCAGCGATTTTCCTCTGGCCATGCGTTTTTAAGAAAAAATCCAAGCGTTTTGGAAAAAAAAAATATTTCGAAAATTAAAAAATCGAAAAAAGGAAAAATCGAAAAAATTTTCAGTCCGAAACTGGAGAAAATTTGGGCAGCGATTTTCCTCTGGCCATGCGTTTTTAAGAAAAAATCCAAGCGTTTTGGAAAAAAAAAATTTCGAAAATTAAAAAAATCGAAAAAAGGAAAAAATCGAAAAAATTTTCAGAGTCCGAAACTGGAGAAAATTTGAGCAGCGATTTTCCTCTGGCCATGCGTTTTTAAGAAAAACTCCAAGCGTTTTGGAAAAAAAATTTCGAAAATTAAAAAATCGAAAAAAGGAAAAAATCGAAAAAATTTTCAGAGTCCGAAACTGGAGAAAATTTGAGCAGCGATTTTCCTCTGGCCATGCGTTTTTAAGAAAAAATCCAAGCGTTTTGGAAAAAAATTTCGAAAATTAAAAAATCGAAAAAAGGAAAAAATCGAAAAAATTTTCAGAGTCTTAAACTGGAGAAAATTTGAGCAGCGATTTTCCTCTGGCCATGCGTTTTTAAGAAAAAATCCAAGCGTTTTGGAAAAAAATTTCGAAAATTAAAAAAATCGAAAAAAGGAAAAGTCGAAAAAATTTTCACAAGTTTTCGTGGAAGTAATTTGTTTGAGAATTCAACAATATCTTGGGGGCATGGTTTCATTACGCGGCTTCCTATAGCCTGATTTTATACAGCACCAATTTTTTGGTATTTACACGCGAATTCCCTTCGTCTTTTCGACAAGATATTACCTTCTTTGTCAATTGACAAGGTATTATAGTGTCAGATGTCAAGGAATCCACGTCAACGCGAATTTAGTATTTTTTGCATTATTCGAATGTGATTCGGCATGACCCGGTTTCAGCAGACGACAGAGTCAAAAATACTTAATTGTCAAATGACAGAAAGAATTTAAATCCACTTGTTCCCTAGGTGTCAGCAAGTGTCCGTTTAAGAGACGTACCAGCGTGCTGCAATATAGTATATTATTAAAAATATTTAGCACTTTCGAGACCAAGCGGATGATTTGTTTATCATGTACATGATTTTAATTGTTGAATAAATTCTTCTTTAATTTGTGTTTATTTCCACTATTCACTTGTATTGAAAATAGCAATTTTAATCGGCCGACACTTTGTAATCACTGTATTATTCGCAGCGACAACTTCCTAGGTTGGGCACCTTGCGTTGGAATACCGGTAATATTTTGTCGAGTGACGAGTCACAAATGATAAAATCGCGCCCGTAATAATTTAAATTGTGATTCGAAATTACGTTCGCGCCGAGATTCCTGTTGGAAGTGCTAGACAATTGGGAATAAACAATACATCATAATAACATTTCAGAGTTTACAATTGTTGCTTGGGAACGAGGCCGTGGTGGAACAGAAAAAAATTTAAATGGCCCCACGTTTAGCGCCAGTGTTAGCGTCAGCGTGCGTGCTGATGCTATCGGCAGGGTTGGAGAAAGCTCCCACATATTTAATACAAATTAGTTGCTGTATCTGCCCCAAATAAAAACTAGCTCAGGTTCGGTGCAAGCAGGGTTTCTCTTAACCTCAAGGCTAGTGCTTGTGGTTCGGAACTTCACGCTTCTCCATCCCCCCAGGGCCTCTCTCGACAAGCAAAACACGGTAGGTTATCACATAAATAGTTTATTCAATTCTAGGAGACACAATAATACATAAGAGGAACGATCCTAGCTGAAAGTTAGTTTGAACGTCAGTCTCTGCTCTCTACACGCGTGGTTAGGGCTTCAAAACATTTAATTGCACACAAAGGGTAACATGGTAATTGACTCACGTTTGGTTTATGGGCCAACAGCGGCTTTACGCGCTTGTTCTCCCGGTCTCAGCAGCGTCCATGCGCGGACACCGGAAGTGCACAACCGGCGAAACTGAACTTGTGTCGCACATGTTCGCGCGGGACGTGGGCCCGGGAAGCTCGCTTGCTGAAGACTGCCTTGAATGGCGATGTGCGGCGCGTCTCCTGATCCGTGGGTCGCGGGAGGGGTGATGCGCCTGCGCATTACCGTCCCGCGGTGCAACAGTATTTTTAGGGCTCGATTCGCTGACTGTCGAAACATGACGGTACTTAAGACTCGATTCCTTATTCTTGTAACGTAACAACATATAAGTAATAAATAAATAAATAACTGCAATAAATTACGACAAAAAATATTACACTGGATTGAAATGTTTTTGAAGTGAAAACTTTTTAGCACCGTTGTGACTTGATAAAACGAAAAAGCGATACTAAAAAGAAACAAACACGTACATCTATAGGATTTAGCCTGCAAGAGAGTGACAGAAAAAAAATCGGTCTCCTCTTTGTGCGGTGCTTTGTAGCCTAACCACTCTTGTCTTCTTTAGTTTTCTGACGGTTTCACTTAAAACCGCGTGTGAACTACACACAGTGTTTTTGAAGTAAAAACTTCTTCAGCACCATTGTGATGAAACGAAAAATAGATAAAATGACACTAAAAAGAGACAAACTCATACATCTGTGGGACACCGCATAAAGAAGAGACCGATGTTTCGACCGACACATGTTATGACATATGTTGTGACTCATGTTGTTGTGACACATGATGTTGTGACCCATATTGTTGTGACCGACACATCGGTCTCTTCTTTGTGCGGTGCTTCGTAGCCTATCGGTCTCCTCTTTGTGCGGTGCTTCGTAGTCTCCCCACCATTGTCTACTTTAGTTTTCTGAAGATTTCACTTCTACCGCGTATTAATTGCATACTCTGTTTTCTTAATTTTTATCTTTTTACCGTGGTGTTATTTCTAAACCTTACGAGTATTTATTTACTTTCTGCGCTCGTACGGAAATATCTTCAGATCTCTTCCAGTTGAACGATTAATTTTATGAAATTATCTCTTTAATTACCTACCGATCCTTACACGTTCTCGGATCTAGCACTCACTTTACTGGGAAAGCTACGAGATAAATTACAGTTAAAATTGAGCAAGACTGAAGATGGTTATAAATTAAAACAATTATTTTTCTTTATTGATTAACATTTTAATTGCCTTGCTAATTCAGTTTCATTGAAGACTTTACAGTTGTACATTTTACTAATAATTAGAGTGGCAAGTACTAACGTAGTTTTAAGTAATGAACAGCTGCTGTAGGTAGCCATGTTGTTCTTTAGCATTCTTTATCATATACGCTTTCTTTTTCTTCTTGAGTCAGTTTCTTATTTCTGAAGATTATGACCCCTATATCAATTTGCATGGTGGATAAGGCTCTTCCACTCCTGGCGGTTCTGTTCTGCATTCGTTTCATTCTCTCTAAGTTTGGTTATCTGAAGGTTTTACTTCTACCGCGTGTGAACCGCTCACGTGTTTTTTTTTTATTTTTAATTGCACATTATTATTCAAGAATTGATCATGACTATCGCTATGACAACTGGAAAATCATAATTTATGGTCAATTTCACTTAAGAAGAAACCCGATCGCCGAGAAATTTGAACGAGGTTTTTTACCTAAATGTTGCTCTTACTCTCCCGAATATTGCGCAAAAGGGATAATTGCACCTCAGGCTAACAATGCTCAAATAAAATCATCAAAAGTGAGTTTTCGTAGTCTGCGTGCTTTTCCTCCAAATCTTGACTGATTTTAATTTGTTTTACTAACTATAGAAGAAAATACTATTTGTGTGTACGTTTTGTATTAAAAAAATATATTTTCAAGTTTATATACTGAACATCTGTTGAAAACGTTCAGACCAGACAATTTTAACGATTTTTTAAGGTCCTAACACCTATAAGAAGTAAGTAATCAGACAAACGTACCAACACGCTAGTGGTCGATATCTGTATAATTTAAAAAAAATATTTGCAGTAGTGTCAAAACCCAAAGAAGAAATTGCAGATTACGTTCATATGGACTAAATGCCGCCGGTTACCTCTTAGGAGAAAAATCTTTAAAAGTGCGTGGTTTGTACGCCGTCAAGAAACGTTCGGTGTATAAACTAGGCAATGTATTTCTATAAAAAGCAAGTCGGGGCCACAAAACATCATCAACGTTTACTGTTGTTCATCGGCCACGGAAAACCTAAAAAAAAATGATGTTGTACCCTAATGTTTGCACAAACATTTGGTTTAATATTTGTGGTAGGTGCTCACTGGAGACGCGCTTTACACAAACACAACATCTTGTCATTGTTGTTCATATTTGAACAGCACAACAAGATTTGCCCAGCACGGAACATTATCGGTCAGTGGACGGAACATTATCGGTCAGTGGACGGAACATTATCGGTCAGTGGACGGAACATTATCGGTCAGTGGACGGAACATTATCGGTCAGTGGACGGAACATTATCGGTCAGTGGACGGAACATTATCGGTCAGTGGACGAATTCGCATCATGTTTGGTGACAGGCATCGTGTTTTCAATTCTTCGTGAGTGAGTTAGTCCTCCATAACGACACAAGTATCATGTTCTGCTTACTAGGAAATTTTTAATTATTGTCAGGTTATTTGTAACCTTTAATAAAAAAAATTTCTATCAAAAATAAAATAATCAAAAAAAATAAAATCCTGATTCTAATTCCCATTTTGATCCTACTGGCTACAAAAGGCTGTCCTGTAACATTATTTACCTTAGAACACAAAAATTATAATTTTATACAATCATCAAGTTGATATAAGTAGGTCTAATATTGAATAAAAAATAATTATACCAATAAATTTTAACACATGAAAAAACAACGAATCTATCTGTAAGAGAGAATAACCAAACAAAACCGAAAATATGTCATTTTTAAATCAAATTTTAGACGCATCGACTCTTTTCTACAAAAAATTATAAATTGATTTCAAAAGACTGTTCTTTTATCCAGAAAAGTTTTTTTTTAATTTGATAAAATATGTTTAGTTTTAGTACAATAAAGTTTTACCGTAGGTCGTTGGCAGATTTGTTAAATTTTCAAACAACATTTTGTATTATACAACATATATTTCAAATCATATTATCATGCACTTTTCAGAATTTTAAATTAAGTTTAAAAAAATCTTTAAAAAAAGATCCGCTCCCTTGTTTTGTGACGAAAATACTTCAGTTTGTCTATTTATTTACGGTCTTACAAACAAATATGTTTAAAAAAAATTCTTTTTTATTTTGCTTAGATATTATTGAAAAATAATAAATACTTGTTAAAAAAATGATTGCAAAAAGTACATCATTTTAATGGTTTTATCGTCACGAGTTTGAGCATTTTTAAATGTAGAAATTTATCTAAGCAAATTTTGAATGAAATAAAATCGATATTTAGTTATAATGTTAAAATACTGGTTTGGAGAATGATAAGCCTTTCTCATCGGAACCGCCCCATACAGTTGCAAGGGTACGATCTCAAGATCATCGTTCGACGAAATTTAAATTCTCGGTCGCTGGTTAATGGCTCATAACTCTTATCGTGATTTATTTTTTTGGTTTTATGCCATGTTGCGCTACCTCTTTCTACGTTTCGTACAGCATTACAGTATTCTTCATCAGGATAGATATGTAAAAAATAAAATGTCAAACACATCTGTCCTGATGATGAGCACTGTAACGCTGTTCGAAACATTGGCTGAAGAAGGAAATAGCGTAACACGGCATAAAACCCTAAAATCAATCACGATAACTTTTCGGCCGTGAAAATGTAAAACTTATTTAAGCACAATCAGACTAACAGCAATAAATCTTGCTGCCTAAATTGTGTTTAATAAGTATGTTTGATGTGTATTTTTCATTGCAGACATTTGGTTCAGAACCCTTTGCGAGTTCAATCGAAAAAGTTTATAAAAGGGTTTCTTTATATCGTTCTAATTAGCGAAGGAAATAAAAAATCTTTTATTTTCTCTAAACTTAGTTTTTTACATGGTCTTATTTACTGGAAAACTCGTAAGATAACTCGCTAAAGTATGCTCCGTCCAAAGATAAAAATTCCTATAGGTACCAACAAACTCCGCCGTTGAATATCGTTTGTATTATCTGGGGAGGGAGTTTATTGTTCAAACTTTGCACATTAATTTTACGCGTTGTTCAATAAAAATTTAAGCAAATTTCGTGCTATTTATTCTATTTTCGTCGGAATATAAATTTCTCATTTTCTCTTGATAAAAATAATGAATAAATTAGAAGACTTTAAATCTAAAAAAATATATATGTGCAGCAGTGGAAAAATTTGCTAGACAATCTTATATATAAAAATCAATATTTGTTATTTTTGTTATTTGTTTTTGGGGTGTTGCGCTACCTCCTTCTTTAGTGTAACACGTCATAACACCCAAAAAACAAATAACGAAAATACTTTTGGCCGTGAAAATCTAAAAACTTCAAATATTTGTTTGTTTATTAGTATTTTATGCGCTGCCATACCGTTCATCCGATTGCGATGAAACTTTGGTGATTTGTTGTGCGCACCTCCGCAAAGGTTATAGGCTATACATAATGGTAAGCTCTGGCGTTATGAAATTTAAATAAATGAAAATGTGTGCATTTCATATATTTTACCGGCAGGGAGGAAAGGCAGGAGAGGAGGGGAATGGGGAAGGTGGGGTTCGTGGGAGAGGTGATGCGGGAGAGAGAAAGTGGAAAGCGAACCCGGGGAACACGGTAGGTGTACGAGGTCACACAGGAAAGAATGACATGCAGGGAGAATCATTTTATTTCTTTGAATGGCATTGCTACGCATGCCGGGTTCCGGCTAGTGCATAATGAAAAGTTAAATATTGACATAGAAAAAATTTTCAACTCCTGCTCAGAAAAATGTTTTACAGGTTGGCAGAATGTACCTAGGTGTGTTTTTTAATTGTGCCATTTTTACTCAGGAATAAACACAACTTTTTTTTACATTAACGATACACAATCGTTCTCTATAGGTAGCCGAAACATATTTTTATATTAAATATTTTCATGAAGGTACAACAATAAAAAAATTCATTTTATTTCTCTTTATAAAATCCCTGAAACAAAAAATAACGCAATCATTTCACCTTTACTTGACACATAATCAGAATAGTTCCAACAATAATTTCATCATCATCAGTATATTAATACGCGAAGCAAAAACTTTGTACACCTTTTTACGAAAATTGCGCGGACGGAGGAGTATAAAGTTTATATAGAGAAAGAGTGCAGAATGCTAATATTTTTTTTAAATTATGCATAAAAAATACATTAAATCATTAAAAAAACATTACCCATTAAATTAATTATGGTAGAAATTCGACCATTGGGCGACCATTAGTAATAATAAACATTTCTATTATGTGACCTTTACAAATATTTTACGGGCGATAAAAATATTTAAGCTTTAGGTTAGGTCAGAAAAGTTGTTACAATTAAACCACAGTATTTTCAACGCACGAATAAATTGCTTTTGCATTGTACTTAGCAGACAGGGTTCTGCCAATGAAATGAAGCAATCCTAGGTAAATAAAACGTTGGTGTATTTGACAGATAACTCTGCCAAATTATTTCGAAAATTATTTCGTTAATCCTGGAGCTCCAGCTTGGTGAATCGATAACTTTACAATGTAGGCCGCTTATATGCATAACTTTCGATGTTTTTATATCGGTATCCCTAGCACAGTGTTGACAGTCGAACCGATATTGATAGAGAATAAATAAGAAATCAATATACGCTGGCAACACTGGCGGATCTATCAACGAATTCACATTCCGAAACGTCAGACGCCAATCAATTACGTAAAATTATTAATAATTTGGAAATATTGAATTGAAATACTAACGTAAATATGCATTGGCAATCCGCTTTTACTTTTTGACTCTCAGAGGAGTTAATTAGTTGATTATTTCTTTAGTCATATTTTAACCACTTTAATTTCTCAAAAATCAAACTGAATGAATTGGTCGCATCTTAGTTGAATTATGCGCTTAATAATTATCTTCTGATCGCGTACATCAGTGGTCCCCAACCTTTTTTTCGCCGCGGACCGGTTAACATTTGATAATTTTACCGCGGCCCGCTGAGGAAGGGAGGGGGGCGTTGATTGTGTTTATTTTAGATTGTTTTGATATTACACGTTACACTAAAAAATAAAACTAGTACACATCGCCTCAAAAATGTAAATATCTCTTGAAATATAGTAATTACAGGAAGGATTCAGATTTTGGTTAATCCATCATAATACATTTACAAATTTGTCAAAATAACTATAAACATAATAAGAAGCTCTTATTTTGTTGAAAAACGGGACTAAATTAACCAATACAATCAAACGCGTGTTAGTTCCCATGTCACTTATTCTCAATAAAACGATTCCATTTTTGGGCAAGCAGAATATAAGAGCGGTAACTCACGTCATTGCATCCCACTCGAGCTTTTTACGTTATATGTGCGAGTGCGCAAGATGAAAGCCCAGTCGTGATTTTTATTTCATTGTGTCGGCTGTAACTTGGCGCGAAGGGGTTCTCAACTGAATAATTATTTTTGTCGATGATTATTTAATTTTTTATTGGATATGTCCGATTTTTTAATGGAATTTCGATGTTAAAGCGAGGGCTTGCCACGGCCCGGTACCATTTGATCCACGGACCGGTACCAGTCCGCGGACCGGGTACTGGGGATCACCACTGGTGTATATGACTTTTTTTAATACAAAAAGCTTCGTTAGTTGAACTCCGTTCAATATTAATAAGCCGAATTTTTGCATTATGAACGACATAAAACGTGAACTGACAGCTAATCGAAACTTATCTGATACTACGGAGGCCGGATTAAAAATTATCAATCGTCCGTTGATGACCATGATCGCAAATATTGATAACTGACCATAGAAACGGATTTAATATAGGGTTTTATCGGTCGTCTGTGCCAAGTATCCTGATGTAAAATATTATCGATTCCATTAATTTTAAACTAATGATTACGTATAAGAAATAACGACATCGTTACATATGCGAATAGCAAATATTAAATTGAAATAAATTTCGAAGGTTTCTCGGAAAACCGAAAATTTCAAAGCTGTATCATACTCGTAAATGTCTCATATTAAACGTAGCCCACTAGTATTAAATAATAGACTTGGAGCATTGTGTCCACCTTTTTGCGGTACATTTTTAATGAAGTCGCTTACTCAATTTTCCATGAACCATATGTAAAACTATCGACCAATTTAGTGGTAGCTCAGGTTACAAAATTAAATCACGTTTTAATTTAAAAGTTTTCTTTCTTTGATTTAGTAATATGTTTTGTACTTTCAGTATGGTATTTGAACATTTTAATAGTATTCATTGTTGGTTTTACAATAAAATAAAAAAAGTGTAGGAAAACAATAATTTTAATAAATTCATAAAATATTACATTTTTATTTAATGAAAACAAATCACTTTGTGTACACCATTTATTTTATCAAAGCTGTCATTTGAATTATCACTACGTCTTTAGTAGTTACCTACGTACTCATATAGGTCTCATAGAAATCGTTTTGTCTCCCTTAGTACAGGGTGCGGCAGAGAGGACGGACGGTTAAAAAAATCATAAAATAGTTAATTTTTGTGGAAAATCACATCAGGCCGAAATCGTTGATGCAGTGCTGGAGGCGTTCTTGGAAGTTCGCGTAGACTCTCTCCAACATCGCTCTCTCAACTTGGGCGACTTCCACGCGAATTGCGTCCTTCGATTCGTCCATAGTTCGGGGCTTGTTCTCGTATACTCTAGCCATAAGAAAAAAATCGCCCAAGTTGAGAGAGCGATGTTGGAGAGTCTACGCGAACTTCCAAGAACGCCTCCAGCACTGCATCAACGATTTCGGCCACCACATGCCTGATGTGATTTTTCACACTTGACTGTCTCAAATGTTATTTCCTTGCGAACCTGATTCCATCAATAAATTTGTTTTTGAGTAAAAATTAACTATTTTATGATTTTTTTAAAACCGTCCGTCCTCTCTGTCGCACCCTGTACTATGGTTGAAAATATTATCTAAACGATGTTAGAAAGAGAAAACCCCAAGTTTGATATTCAAATCCAAAAATCAACCCATATGTTAGCATTAAAAAAAACATTTTTCCAAAATCGTATGTTTATTTCGAATTATAAAATTTAAAAGCTTACGTCATTACCTTTCAAAAAAAGATTTTTTTTTTCGGATGAGTTCATAAATATTCAATTTATTTGAATTTTATTGCGTCGTCTTATTAAATTTTCATCTTATTGAATTTTTGTTGCTGAAATTTTACCCTTGCTGAGGCTCCCGTTACAAAATGAGGGCCTCAGCAGAGGAAGCCATGCAGTGAGGCCAACATTATTAAATTATACAAAAAAATATTATATCAAAATAAATTAAAAAAAATTGCAATGCGGAAATATTTTGTCCTTCTGACAAAATAGTGCCGAGGCCCAAAGGGTTAACGTGGTCAGCAAAAAATATCAAAAAATTTAACAGGTACATTTTAGTGAAAACAAAAAAGTCAGCTTCGTTGATGAACGAATGCTTGGAGTGATATTACTTGCCAGGAAATTTGCCCCTGCGAAAATATTTTTTTCTTTTTATTTTCTTTTTGTTGTTTATTTTGTTTCTCTGCATTTGAATAAGTAAGCCAGTTTCCAGAAAGCATGCCAGAGTAGAGAAGTAAATTACATGTTTACACTAGCATGGCAAACAATAGACTAGTAAACAAGCCCGACGAAACAATTATCGCTAAAGAAAAACCAGATCTACTAAACTTCATAACTCGTATAATCTCTTGAAGGAACTTTGTAAGAACCTATTCTATTTCAATATTAATTAGTAGATATTTCTAGACACCATCAGGGAAAATTTCAAAGCTTTTTTGAAAAAGAAACAATTATAATTTTTTTTATACAATATTTGACATTGTATAGCATAATTTAATAATGTAGGCCACTGGGTGGCTTATCTCGATCGTGCTGAGGCCCGATAATAATTGGTATTTTCACGTAAAATTTTATATAAAAGTTGTTTTCATGATAATTTCGAAATTTTATACGTACATTGAAACCAATATTGTAGGCCAGTATAAAAATAACTTATGGAAAAAAAATAAAACGTTTTTTTTTTTTATTTCTTAGGCATTATCTATGTAACAATTTCTAGACATTTTGTTTTAAAGAGTTTTAATGTGCATTTGTTACTTTAATTTTAAATTTTATGCGACCGGTTCCAACAAGATAGCTACAAAATGCACTGACAAAAGATAAGTATTTGGTCACGAGTTGCGACTATTATGTAGTACATTTTAACATTCGGTTATATCTCTTGGCGGAATTGTCGCAACGGTTTTTCATGTCACATAAAATATAATATATAGTTAAATACCTAAAAGAAAACGCCGTATTTCATAACAATCTGAAATTGTATTTTCCACGTCGAAAAGGAAAAGTCGCCTCTGGGAGGGAAGGATATCGTGATTTGTGAGTTTGTATTTTGAGAGGAGCAGGGAAAAAGTTTCAGTAATGCTCGAATCAAACCTCTTGAGATTTTTGCATCAAAAGGAAATAAATTTTATGAAATAAGGGACCTGGGAGGTCCACCCCAAGGGCAGAGATCACTCAAGAAGAAGGGCTCATTTGTTTTTATGAATCCTTTATCGGATTTGTTTGTTTATGTAACTTCTTGTTTATTTTGGCGTTTTTGAATTTAAGGCCTTTTATTTATTTTTATAGGTAGGAACAAAGTACCTGCCTACCAGGTAGATAGTTTCTTTTTAGAGAATCATTAACTCTGCCTTATTTGTAATGCAGATAATTAGGAATCTACCTATTTTTTTTCAAGAAAAATATTTATTCAAAATATAAAAGTTCAACCGCGGTTCCTAAGGGATTGCTAGGAGACCAGCATTAGATATAGACAATTACTCATAATATGATGAAATTGAACTAATTCTAAACCTTTCTTCTTTAGAAGACCGTTGGAAAAAAATGATCTCATTTGTTTCTTCAAAACTATCAATTTATTTTATTAACATTACTACATCTCATTCCTTTCAATATACCTTCGCGTAGACTAAGACATAATGAACTGCTTTCCCTCAGTCAAAACTTGAATAATTTAGGGTATTATTTGCCTCTGTCTAGAATATATGAACTGTTTAACCCAAGTCAAGACCTTGACTTTTTTGGTATTAACAATTGAAGATATTTTATAACTATGTATTTTTATTTCTAGCTACGACTTGACTTGTAACTTCTATTTTCCTACGTTTATCAGATTTTGTCTTTGCTTTCATTTATCATCCTTTAATTTTATAATTTAAACTTTTTTTTTTTATTCTTGTTATTTTATCGTAAATTGGACGTAAGTCCCTCAGTAAATAAATTAATTAACAAAATTCATAACAGAGTAATAATTATTTATTTGTTTAATTTATAGTTAATTTATATATAGAATAACAATTCATTTTTATATTTTTTACTTCAAAGTGTAAAAAGCTACAGCTATAGTGTGTTAATTTTTTTGGTTATTAAGTCTAAGATTGAATATTTTAGCTTATTTTATTACTCCTATATACGCCATTGGGGGCTTTTACCTTTGCTTCAATAAAATGTATATATTTGGTTTCCATAAAGATTAGTCATAAACAATTGTTGCAAAAAAATCCTACATACAGTGGTTTCCGATAAGAATAAATAAACTGAAATTAACAGAAATAATATATTATGTATTAAAAAAATGTATGTATGTATGTTTTAAACATTGAAATTGTTATATTAACAATTTCAATATCGCCCTAGTATCCCGTATAATTGGAGGGAGAGTAACTACTCCATGCCCATTTTTAGTACTTAGGCTACAAGTAGGGAGGGATAGAATGGCAAAGATAAGAGAAAGGTTGAATAGTACCACGTTCATTTATATCCGGTCGCTAAGTACTTACATGTGTTATGTTTAAAGCAAAGTTCGATTTTGAAATTTATTCTTTCACTAGGATGATTCTAAGGGGGTATTTTTCTACATAAAATTACTTTTTTTTTAATTTTCACAAGAAAAACCCTCTTTTTATAACTTTTGAAGGTTATTCCCATCAACGTAATAAATCATTGAAGAAAAAGATAATACTAATAATCTAAACGAAAATATGAAAGAGAACAAGACACAGAAAAATATAAAAAAGACAATGGTCGCAACTGGGACTCGAACCCAGACCTCTCGTAAAGAGTAGTTGCACATAATATGGAAAAAAGAAATGGTTGATCATAATATTGTAAATTCTGAAATTTGAAATATTAGATTGACAAATATGACGGTTTGACAGAAGATGGCAATAGCAAAAATGGTTAACGCGCACTTCCCGGTTAGACGAAAGATCTGGGTTTGAGTCCCAGTTGCGACCATTGTCTTTTTCTATTTTTCTGTGTTTTGTTCTCTTTCATATTTTTGTTAAGATTATTAGTGTTATCTTCTTCTTCAATGATCCTTTTTTAATTATTTATTTATAAGTTTTTAATGTTAAAAAATTTCGCTTACACTGAGATTTGAACTAACGACCTCCATAATCAAAGAAAAGCAAATTCTTATTTGAACAAAAATTAGATTAAGTTATTACGATTTCAACATTCTCGCTTTCAATTTGTTAGAATTTTTAAATCCTCCAATGCCAACAATAAACATTACCTTAACAAACCTATTTCGTTAAAACATCACCACTGTAAGAAATTTTTAAGAAACTTATTTATAAAAACAGAGTCAGGCAAAAAAACATGTGTGAACATTTTCATGGCGGTAACAACGTGTTATATCGTTCAGCAGCTGAAATTAAATTTGTAAGGCTTTGTAGTCCGCTTCTGTAAGTCTTTGTTCTCTAGAAAGTACATAGAGCCTTTCTAGTTAGGGTGGAACAGCTGTCGGCCTAATAGGACAAAACCTAAAATGCTAGCGCAGTGCTTGTCAAACCCTACAGCACTATGATTTTGATGACCTTGACCTTTTCTGTAATTTTAGACTATTGTAATACCTAGTCATTATTTTACACAAAGCCATCAGTCATTTTTAAAATACTAACTACGCGAACGACCGTGGTCGGGGGGTAAGGCTCTTGAATAATTATAAAGAAATTATTTTCTACCTTCACACCACCTCGTGTGGGTGTTTTTTTTTTCATTTAAAATATATATTATTATTTTTTTTATTTAACTTTTTATGAGTAAAACCTCAAATTGTAACATTTAATTAAATGAAGACACTAGGAGCAAGACTCAATCGAAAATCTGGAAACAGAAAAATCAGAAAAAGATATTTGCACTGGGACTCGAACCCAGTACATAAAGATGGCAGCCAATAAAAATATGCGTTTAGAAAATGTAGATAATTGGGTAGTTCTTAGTCGAAGTATGGTACAGTTAAAAGTGACCGAATTGGATTTCGGCACCTTAGCTCAGTGGTCAAGAGCACTCGCCCGGAAAGAGAGAGGTCCTGGGTTCGAGTCCCAGGGGTGCAAATATCTTTTTCTGATTTTTCTGTTTCCAGATTTTTGGTTGAGTTTCGCTTATAGTGTCTTCATTTAATTAAATATTAAAATATGTATGTAATAGGTAAAAAATATTGTTTCAAAAAATAAATCTTTTTAATGAATTTACAACAGCCCTAAAGAGTATTCGTACTTAAAAATATATATTTTTACGTTTTGGAACTACTCTGCCTATTGAACAATGTGCTATGTTTGTTTTTTAATGTTTTATTTATTTTTATGAAAAACAAATACCTTTGTATTACACCACTATTTTATTAACAATATCAACATGTTTCGAAAACTATGTTTTCTTCGTCAGGATAATAAGTCAATAATAAATAACAAAAGACAAACAAGTATAGACTAATTAGAACATAGACAAAATATTAGAAAGGAGAGGTGATTAATTACCTAAAATATATCATAAAAAACAATTATATAAAATAAAATATAAAAATTATTTTAGAATGGGTAAAAAATTACATTAACATAATAAAAAATCTTTTAAAAGGAAAACAAGAAGTCTAAATAACAAAATAAATTATTATAAGTATAAGTATTATAATTATTATTTTATTTATTTATTTATTTTTTTTTTAATCATTTATTCCAGATCTCGGGGAGGGTCCCACGAGTTCCATATTATACATATATAATAATCAAGTAATGATAACAATATATCTAAAAAGGATACATAAAAGAAAAAAATATTTACATGGTTAAAGAAATTTAAAAGAAAATAATAAAAAAAATAAAAATAAAAAAAAACTTTTTGTTTAATCTATGTCCTCAGGAAGTAAACTCAGGATAATAGTAATGTAGTTAGGAATGTCAACATTCATTCTGGCATATTTCAATGCATTTCATTGGCATCTGGAATTTTGTATGTAATCTACATATAATAAAGGTACACCAACGTAACATAACGCCACATCTTGTAGCCTTAGTTCTTAATTGTCCAAATGACCATTTTAATTTTTGTTCATTCTATACATTAAAATTAAGTTTTTTTTAGTTCAATTAATCACTTAACTAAGAATTATTTAAACTAATGAGACCTTTACCTTAACGGAACTAGGTTTTTCTTAAACACCTATCATAATATTTCATTGAAATAATGAAAGAAAACCTTCTTCTCCTGTAAAATTTTCTAATGGTCGTTTGGACAATTAAAAACTTAGGCGACGGTAGGCAAATAATTGATTTCTCAAATATCACATAAAGAGCGGGCTTAAATAGCAACAAAAATAACCTACTAAAATATTCACAGATGATGTGAATATTTTAGTAGGTATATTTTAGTGTAAAGACAAAAATTTCCCAGGTTTCGAATAATCTGATAATATTTTATATAATATAACAATTTCTCTACTACTTCTACAGTATGCTGAAAATGTTACTTGTGTCGTGATGGAGGATTAAGCCAGCTGAGGAATCGAACATTCGACGCCTAAGTGGAACCCAAACGCGATGCTAACTCAGCTGCTGACCGGTCTTCCTGTGCGGAATTTAGTTTTTTAAAAAAATATTCTGATTGCGTTAGATCGAACAAGAGTCCAAAATCACCTAGAGATGGTGCCAGGTGTAAGGCATTTTAACGCACTTATATTATTTGTCGAATGAGAATGGGTCACTTCTACTACTCTTTATTAATTCAAGAGCTTGGCTGTGGAATGTTTTGCCGGCCTCTATGTTTTCTCCCCCTTACAATATGTTCACTCCTTCTTCTCCTCAAAAAAAACCCTTCACACAGCATCTTCAAACATGGCAGACCCTGAGGAAAATTATTGGAGCATCTTGTGTGGAGTAAAAAGAAATAACTCCCTTGAAATTCACCCGATTATATTCATTTTTACCTCGTATTGTGGATAAATATTTAATAAACCATTAGACTATAAAAAAATAGTTTCAATGGCGTAATAATTATTTTTTAACACTGGAGCATTCCTGCCCAATGTTTTTAAAATATTTATAAAAATGCCTTTAAATCTGTTGGATTTATTTTGTCAAAATTAATTATGAAATTATGTTTGGATGACATAGAAGAATAAATAACTCATATATTCAATTATAGTCCTGTGCCGTTTATTAGAAGTAGGACAGAAAACAACGGGACTCAACGGTAAATATTTTTTATTTTTGTATATATTTAATATATTTTTTAATAATCGTTTACTTGAGTTTTTTCGGTGACTTTTTTAAAAATAAATATATATTTGTAATTCGCATAGTTTGAGCACCACTCCCCCGAGTTTCAGTGTGACCGATAACAATACGGGTGATCATTAGGCCCCGACATGCGGTACTACTGTGTCCCCTTGTTGCCCATGTCCGGCCGCCCAACAAACACCTCGCCCAAATATGCTCGATAGCCCGCCCTATCCCAAACCCTACATACGAAACTCCTACTCTTTCCTTCTTCACCCGCGGCTGCTTCTGTGCTCCTGGTAATTTGCATTGTAAATGACAGATTTTCCTTTGTTTTGTTAAAAAAACTGACACGACTCGCGTTTTGGGGATTTTTGTGAAGCAATCCCAAAGCGGGAATCGACGAGCAAAACATTTTTAAGTTAACTTGCATATTTTTATTTCTGGTAAAGTTGATAAATCAGCTATTTTGATTCTATTAAATAGGTAGCGCTTATTTATAAACACTGTTGAAATCATAACTTACCTGGGATATACCATACTATAAGGGTCGCGGGAATGTTTGATTAATAACACTTAGCGATAGTGATTGCATTTATTTAAAACTAACATATTATGCACAAATTAAATTATCAACCACGACAATTCAATAAATAAATAAATAAGTAAATAAAAATAAAATAAATAAATAAATAAATTATCAGAAGGATTTAGATTGATAAATGACAAGTGTTATCGACTCTGATACAGAAACCGCAATGACGGGGCTCGTGACTTTTCGAACCATCTTGAGACTCCGGTGTGGCCTGTGTATGTAAAACAATGATACCATTACAAAAATAGTCAACTCGCCACATGCTGAGTCGCTACAAAAGTTTTGAGAAAAAAACCTGTTATTTTAATATTTTAAAATTGGACTCGAAGTATGAAAAAAGCCTTCAATCAACCCAAAGTATAGTGTTTTGAAAAGAGACATAGTTTTTGCTGATATCAATAGATGCCGTTAGACTTCTATCAAGTTCCGACAGATGTGTACATGTTGAATTGCCGAAGACACAAATGCTGCCAAGGTTGACCGAACGCCACTGCCTCTGGCGACGGTCAGCGCTCGTCAGCCAACTCAGATCAGTAGACAGTTAAGGCAGGTCGTGTGATCCAGTAGTAAAATATATTGTAAACACGAAAATACAATAATAAACCATTGCGACAAGGACCTATTTATTCTTGAAGAGCCCCAACTTAATAATTAATGTCTGTCTGTGGATAAGGCATACACAACAAAACCAAAAGCACTAACACCAAGCAATCCATGGAATAATTCTCTGTAAGCTCCATCTATTCATCATACCAATAATTAGGGGGGCGGAAATGGGTACCGCCGCCCAGGGAAACATTTTTTCGATAACCTACACCTCTGCCGTAGGTAACCTCAAATGGTTCGCTACGTTTGGTGACTTAGCTGGGATGCCCGGATTCACGGGATGAGGTTTGTGTAGGTGTTGGAGGTGGATGATCATGACACACTAAACCCCAGATTTCTACCGACCCCTCATACATTTTCCTTATCAGAACTTCCTCCCCTTCCTTTCCTCAAACAGACCCTCTACATAGCATCCCCAAAGATGACATAGGCCCGGGGGAAAATTATTTTCTTAAAAAAAACCTATCGTTTATTGATGTTTTCACTCTCAATGTTAAATAAACCTTTCAAAAATGAAATAATATGCCAAACTGTGTTTAAAAGAGAAAAACTCACTAAATTCGTAAAAATCACACCGTCAAAAAATCATGTAAATTATCTAAGATAATTTTATGAACACTTTAATATTTTTTTCAGTAAATTCTCATCCTTAAACGCCGGTTACCTCAAAGGAAAAGAGAGGAAAATAATTGGAAATTCCTCTATTTTCCAAGCCAAGAGGTACCCATTGAAAGGGAGACTGTTTACGCATCTGAGTGGTGCCTTTCAATATTGTTTATTGAAAACGTCCTCAGATTATTAATAAGGCTTGTAGGTATGTAGGAACTCCAGATATTTGGACGAAAGCATTGAATTTCGGTAAACAAAAAGTGGTGTAGGCGATTTATCTTTACGCTCAAGTTAATTATAATGCTGAATTTTTTTAATTAACTTTGAAAAACGCGTAATGTTTGAACAATTTATTTTTTAATTTTTTTATTGGAATAACTTTTGAAGGTTATACCAATCAATGTAATATATCGAAGATGAAAATAATACCAATAAATCTAAACGAAACATCAAACAGCAAGTAATAGAAAAATAAAAAAAGGTAACGGTCGTAACAGAAACACGAACCCAGGATCTCTTGCCTTACTGGGACACAGCGCTAACTGGGCCATTGCAAAGAAGAATAGAATCAATAATCGAGCCTTTAAAGAGGCAAAACATATAATTATTTGTGAATTGAAGTGAAAGAGTTGAAATAAAAAAGGTTAGCCAATAAAAACTGAAAATAATTTCAAAGTTTTTCCAATGATTTCCGATGATGAACCTTTACTGATCAGTTTTTTGGCCGACGAAGAAGTGGATTTTTGGAAGTAGTTTAAGAAATTTATATTGGGAAAGTTCATATTCGCAATTCCCTATCTGGGCTAGAGCAGAAAGAGAACTGCTCACATCAGTAAAAGTCAGGAAAATTTCATAACTGTGTCACATACTTCGAGGGGAAAAAATATCACTTGCTTCAATTAATATTAAAATGCAAGATAGAGGGCCGCTGGGGGCCTGGTAGGTCTTGGCTGCGAAATGTACCGGAGTAGACCGATATTAGAAGTGTGGAGGAGCTGTTCCGGGCAGCGCAAGATAATATAAGAATATGCATTTACCAGAGTGATCGCCAACGTCGGAGGGTCCTGATAGGGCACATGAAGAAAAAGAAGTTCTTTTGTTGCAAATTTAATATCGACCATGTAGAAATGTTGGACACGCGTTTGGCTAGTCACCAAACAGTACTTATAATATTTCATATTTCATAAACTCGGTCTTCTTATAGAAACAATTAATTACAAGCACATATAGAACAATACAATACAAGAATTAAAAATATGAAAACTCTCAGAGAGTAGACTCATTTTTGACTTGACTAATATTTTTTTTTTAAATTGTTGATAGTTATATAGATAGCCCTGATTTACTTAACCTAAATACCTTCCATATATTATGTACTACTTGAATTATGAACTACTCGATAAAACATATTTTTAATTGCAACAACAATACCAGCACCAAGTCATTTGGATACTCGCTCGTACGTGTTCAACTACACGGATTATAACTATAAGAAGGCTAT
The DNA here is from genome assembly GCA_936435175.1 of Glyphotaelius pellucidus. Lineage (NCBI taxonomy): Eukaryota > Metazoa > Arthropoda > Insecta > Trichoptera > Limnephilidae > Glyphotaelius > Glyphotaelius pellucidus. Next base: position 8,386,823 of record OW386551.1, on the reverse strand, counting down.
AATAACATACCACAATGTTAGCGTAGTATTATTATTTTTTAAATAGCTTACATTATTTCGTGATTTTTTTTTTCATGAGCTCCACACAGGAGGCCCTTAGAAAAATAATATCCCCCAGGTCCTATGTCATCATTGGGGATGCTGTGTGGAGGGTTTTTTTAAGGAAAAGGAGGAGAGGATAGTTATGGGAAGGAAAAGGGTTTAAGGGGTGGGTAGGAATCTGGGTTTCAGTGTGTCCTGGTCATCCGCCTCCAAGACCTAGACAAACCTCACCCCATGAACCCGGGCTGCCCAGCTAAATCTTCAAACGTAGCGAGGGTATCACTTGGGGTGTCCTATGGCAGAGGTGTTGGTTATCCAATAAAGGTTCTCGGGGCTGCGGTACCCATTTCCGCCTTCCAAATTGATCAACTACACGGGTTGTAAAAAGGCTATTATAACATACCCCAATGTTAGCTTAATGTTATTATTATTTAAACAGCTTACATTAATTACTTCGTGATTACCGTTCCGCAATTTTTGTTATGTATATAACGTGTTTGTAAAAACCCGTATAATAATATACATAACTAGCTGGTTCACGGCATGCGTTGCTATGCCATTCAATGAAATAAATTGACTCTCCCTTCTTATCCTTTCCCGTGCGTCCCCGTTCCCTTCCACCTTCCCCGCCTTCCCCCGCCCTCATCTCTTCCCTCTCCACGAACCCTACCTTCCCCCTACCTTTCCTCCCTCCTGCAAAAATATATGAAATACACACATTTTCATTTATAAAAAATTCTTAACGTCAGAGCTTACCATTATATACATCCTTTGTTACTCGCTGGTAATGTAGCTTTCTATTGGTGAACGAATTTTTAAAATCGGTTCAGTAATTTCGGAGCCTATTGAACGCAAACAAACAAACAAACAAACAATCAAATCTTTCCTCTTTATAATATTAGTATAGAATAATATAAGAGTTTCCATGTTTCTTGGAGCTCCAGACCAGAGGTTGCAATCTAACCCTGTAGCTGAATGATGCCTAATATTAATTCTCAATTCACAAACAAGAGCAAAATTATTTACGCTTTTATGTACTTTGAGTAGATCTGTGGGCCAATTTTCGTCCTTACCATCGTGGGTTGTTCCGAGCATTATATAAGTCTACTCGAGCGTGCCGGATAAACAGGTTTTACAAAGTTTTAAGGCTCGGGTCTCAAAGAAGTTTAATTCATGTTATATTAATAGGCTTCAAAGTACCGTTAGATCGGTAATGATTGGAAGACTTTATTAATTTCATTATTGAAGATGGTTTTAGATTGAAATGAAATCTGAAAAGGAGAAAACTTTGCTTTGCAAAATAATATTATAAACCTACCAATATCAAAATTTTATAACCTGGCCTTAACAATAAAATAAAAACACTTAAGGTTAGTAAAAAAGGGTAATTGCCGAATCTTTTTAAAAAAATTAAACAAGCCTGATCAAAAACTATTTACGGACACTACCGGACCAGACCAACTTCTGAAAAAAGTTGTACAAAAAATGAAGTACGAATAACAAACTTTTGATGATTTTACTGAAGACTTGGCTTACTGAAAGAATTAACTTGTATTAGCTTACAATGACATATTAAAATTGTTTTTTATGTTTTCAGAATTTTTCTTTTCTCTTTATCGGTATGTTTATTTTATAAAATTGAAAAAAATGTAACTTTTAACTCGTTATAATAAGATGTTTAAATGTATAGAACCCGTTAGACAAACTGCTAAAAAGCAGTTCATCGGGACTTTTGTCATATATTTTGTAAAGTGTTTAAAATAAATAAATTAAAAATTAAAAAAGTATTTTTTTTTAAATTTTATTCGTCATCTTTGGGAATGCTATGTGGAAAGTATTTTTAGAACAGGAAGGAATGTACGTTCTGGACAGGAAAATGTTAAGAGGGGTGGATATGAATCTGGGGGCAAGTATGTCCAAGAGTGATGTACAAGTATAAATGAATCTATCCCTTCCACTGCGGTAAGGCGATGTTCCAAAAGGGTCCTGCTGGAGAGATCAAAACGTCTTCCTCAACCATCCCGATCCAGCCTACCATGCAGGTGGTGAGCAAAGGCGTTCGCCGCTAAGATCCAGACAAACCTCACCTTTCGAACCCGGGCACCCCTACTAAGTCACCAAACTTCACGAATGTGAATGGTTAAAGACGTCGGGGTGACCCGAGAAAGACATGGCACGATAAAGTGAATTAAATTCTTGAATAAGAATAACAGAAAATTATGTGTCAGACGATGTATAAATGTAGGTATATGAAGCAACCAGTGAATACCAAGACTGAGTTATTTGGCGATTCCTCTCTGCCTGCCCCTGTGGGAAACGACAACGTTTTATTAATAAACCGTCTGGCAACAAAATATTGAAAAGTCACCAGAAAAAAAAGTGTTTGAATAAGTAATCGTTAGAGTTTAATCATTAGAAAGTTTTTTTTTTTAATCATTATTCATAAGTTCAGAAAGTTTCCAGCGTAATCAATCACTCATGAGGTGGTAAATTAATGGAGAAAATAATTAGTGGCACCTGCCTGAGAATGTTGGAGCAGGTACTCCATTTGGTATACACACAATTATATATTATTCTATAAATTAGGAATTGACGGTCTCCGTGGTCGATCAATCCGAGGGTCACGGGTTCGAATCTTGTATTATTTTAAAATTAATTGATTAAAAATAATACTTACATTTGCGGCAAGTTCCAGAGTGAAAGATACTCTTAGAATCGCCTTGGTGTATAAACACCATTATGGGCGAATTGAAAAGTCGCTTTGGTTTTAAAATGGTTTTAGCTGTATTTGGTGACAAGATCTAAATAGCCAGTTGGTTCTTCACCTTCTTCTAGCCACATCTTCTCATCCCCAACAACAACTTAACTCGATTGTTGGGGATGCCATAATCTCACTGATACCAGACGGAATGTTGGGACTCTTGTGCAGTTTTCACTTAAAAACAGAACGCATCTTTAATAAGCTGTTATTAATGTATTATCTTTATTTAAGACTCATGAATATTTTTGAGTTCTTAAAAATTTTTATGTTATTTTTGAAGATAGGTTATATCCGTACATTTGCTGAGCCGAAACGTTTTTTTATATGAAACGGTATTTATATAAAATTTCCTAGAATCTCAAAAAATCGCAAAGTAAGCTCTGAAAATTAATAACAACATTTTTTTTTTATTTAACGAGTTATTGGTCTTTAAATGCTACAAAACATTTGCCGAAAGATTTTAGTATCTTTAAATGCTACTTAAGAGGAATATAAACGCAAAAAAATTTCGATTATCATGCCATACAAAATTTAAAATCGCGCGTCGTATTTGCACGAGGTGAGTAAGCGAAAAAGTGATTTTTATTTATTTTGTGCATAATTTTATAATAATGAAAAAGTTGAAAGAAACAAAACCTCGATAATAGTCTTAACCATAAAAGGGTATTTAAAAAATATGTTTCTTATAGTTAAGTTACGAAAAAACATTTTTTTAGTGGTTTACGCTTATATTTTTTGTTATGTAATTAATAATTTTATTGTAATTCCAATACAAAAAAAAAGCTTGTAAAAGCTTCAATTTATTCGCAACATATTTTTTGATGTTCATAATATAAACCGATTCGTCGTAAAGATGAATCTAAATAGTTTCTAAATAGGATTTCACGTATAGCTTTATTGCCAATAGATTTTTGCCATGTTTTCGTCGTATTTTATTTAATATTTTCACATTTTTGGATTAATTATTATTATTTAAATATCAGCACGCTCTTTCAACATCTCCCTTTTCAACCACATAATTTTTCTTTTTGAACGCTAACTACCGAGCCAATTGAGAATTACGGAAGTATAAAGATGAATTATCTGTTTACGCCTAATGATAACAATGTGAATACATTGGTTTTGTCCTCTAAAAACTCAATTCTTCCAAGAAGGCATGCAAATATAATATTGGATTGAATCACCGCTAAAATATTGTATTGTTACGCCGTTTTTGAAAGAATTTGGTTCTTATACGAACAAAACTATTTACTTACATTCATATTGTGTATATGTGTATACGGGCGCAAACGAACAATTAATTTTAATATTTTACAGCACAAATTGTAAAAAGGATTTTTTTTATAAAATAATGAAATTACCGCGAGCAGATTATGAATTATTTTATGTTCACCATTAAACACGATTTGTTCCACAGATAACAAGGGGAAAGGTGCTATTGAATTAAATTTCTGAAACATTGAGTACATATTTAATTACTCTTTAAATATATAATACTTTTAAAGCATAATTAATTATCTACCCAAATATGAATAGAATCAGAATGAGAAATTTTATACTGTTACAAGATGAATACAATGTTGAATAATAAAAAATAAAATAAATAATTGTTAATGAAGAAGAAGATAATACTTATAAATCTAAATGAATATATGAGAAAAAAAAAGTTTGTTTTTGAAGAGTTTTATTTTCCAATGTACATTTGTTACTTAAATTTAAAAAAAAAAATTTAAGTAACAAATGTACATTGGAAAATAAAACTCTTCAAAAACAAAATGTCTAGAAATTGTTTCATAGTTAATGCCCAAGAAATACAAAAAAAAGAGAAAAAAAAACAGGACACAGAAAAAAAAGCGTAACGGTCGCAAATGGGATTCGAAAATAGGATTTTTAGTATAATCGGAACCTCTTATTTTTAAGTAATTTTGTCGATCTCATATTTGAAATTCAGAATAAACAATATTATCTTCGACTTATTTTTCCAACATATTTTTAACTACTTCCTTTTTAAATGATCACAAAGTTCTAAAGAATTGTTTTGTAACTTAGATAGCATCTCTGATAAACGAATCCGATTTTATTTATATGAGACACCTATTAAAATTTTCTAGAAGTCTGAAGGACTATTCAAATTTTATTGGAATAACTCTATTACTTTTGAAGGTTATACCATTCACTTATCAGTATTACCTTCATCTCCAATGATAAATTAAATTAATTGGTACAACCTTCAAACGTTATTATAACATGAGTAATTCCATTTAAAAAAATAATAATAATATTAATAATATCAGACATTTTTCTCTACACGACGTACAATTTAACTAAATCCACCGTTAAAAATATATATATTTCCCATCAATCCTTCTTTCCTTGGAAATCTCATCCCCGTTCACCGAAAAGGTTTTACCAAGAAGTTTTTGTAAGGAAGCAGAAGGCGCTAAATAGGAGGTGTGCCGCATAGAAAATAAACTTATACAAAACGAAAATGTGATTCACTCTTTAAGGCGCCCCTTTATTTACTGCGGACTTTTGTACTATGCGTCCCAGATGAATCATTCATAAAGCTCAAAGGCTTTTAGTGCGAATAAAGATACTCTTTTTTCATACATTTTCTAGTATAATACAATTATTTCTGTAACGCCTTTTAAATTTTTATTTCTTTTGTTCGAAAAAATACGCTTAACTGAGAAAATGTTTTCTTAATTTTGGCTCTTAATCTGTTGTGTGCTATTGTGATATTGCGTGAAATAACTGCTAGGTAAAAAAAAAATATGGTTAAAAATCTATACCAAACGCCGCACAGTGGAGCAAGAATGCCTAAAAACGCCCTTTATTCACAGGGACGTTTTAAGGTAAAAATTTGAATGTGGAATGGATGTTTAGAATAGAATAGTAAATTGGAAATTTTATGTACATAATATATGTAAAATTTATAACTTCTATATAAGGGGAGACCCAGGCAAAGCGAATGGACCAGGTAAAGCGAATGAATTGAATATTTCCGAAAATTCCCACTAGTATGCGCTAACAGCCTCACGATCGGTGAATCGCATCACTACCGACGCCATGACAGTGAATATTTTGTCGTTTAGCGGGAACGCACACTTCTTTTGATAAAAAATCGATTTTTTAGAATTTTCGTACGATAAATGAAGGTAAGGTATTTGTAATTATTATTATTTGGTTATATTTAATGTGAAGTTTAGTTTATTTCATCCAATGTTTATTTATTTCCTATCTAAAAAACTAAGTTTAGTTATGAAATACGGCAACCACCTACATTGTATTTTTTAACAAAACGTAAGTTGATACTGCCTTGGCAAAGCGAATAGGGTAAAGCGGATGGACCATTCGCTTTGCGCATTATATATTTATAATGTTTATATTTTTATAGATGGTGTATACATACGTACAAAAAACAAACCAGGCAAGTTGTCCACCAGCGGACTAAAAGTTAAAGCAAAAATAGATAAATAAAAATATGAAATCCCTTATTTGTCACGAAAATTGTGTTGAACCATTAACAGAGGATTGGATTCAATGCAGCCAGTGTAAAATATGGGCTCACGAATCATGCACCTCATATAGTGGATATGGTTCTTACTTCTGCCACGATTGTGATTCCTAATTCTCTTTGCCCGGAGCCCAAGTACCCGGGTACCCGGGCAAAGTGAACAATACGAAGATTTTTTTTAAATTTACATTATTTTTATAATTCTAATTAATATTACCTTTTCATTTATTTTACATTTGTAGACAAACATTCTTTTAACAATACACTTTATAATGTTTTTATGTTATGCAAACATTGTGTGTTTTATTTAATATCTTCCTTAACACATTTGCTTTGCCTGGGTCTCCCCTATATATATATGCAATTTAGTAAAATAACTATCAAAAATATTTTTAATTTTCTTTATCTGAAATGTTTGAGTAGTCATCACTATCATCATCTTCACAATCATCAAGATCATCATCATCATCATCATCATCATTATCATCACTACCATCATCATCAGCCTAAGTACTTGGATAAATTCCACTTGTCGGCTGTAATATAATGCACATTAATGTAGTGGTCTCATAGAAAACGTTGTGTCTCCCTTAATATCTTAGTTAGAAGTTTGATCCAAACGATATTGGAATGATAAAACAACACGCTTTATATTAAAATCTAGAAATTAACCACAGAAGAATTAAAATATACACATATATGCAACTGAAGTTTCCAAATGCAATTTGAGAAAAATTTATTGAATTTTATGACTTTTTTAAGATTTTTTTTACATGAAACGACAGAAAAAAGATGACAATAATATTTATAATACATTTTTTTAGGTAATTTAAGATAGAAAAAACGTAATGTGGGCCATTTTCATGACTTTTATATTCTTGAATTAAAAAAATGTTTTTAAAATTATATGCGTCTTTCTAAAAAGAAAATTCGGGAAGTGTATATTACATCCTTTCACAAACATTTTTTGTTTTTGGATATATTCAGAAATGTTAGATTTATATGGATTTTATCGTGAAGCGGAAAATTATTTGACCTTCTGACTAGACAAGCCCAAGGGCTGAGGGCTTTATTAGTTTTAAAGTACACAAAAATGGAGGAATTTTAATTAACAAAATTCTTAATTAATTATTTACCAAAACGATTTAAAATGTACGCGTCTATGAAAACAAAGTTTCCGAATGCAATTTTGTAAATTTCATGAATTTTTTATTCATTATTTTTACATGAATTTATAGATAATTAAGGTAACAACGTTAATGATATATTTTTCTAATAAAATATGCAAGTTTGTTTTTTTTAATATAAGTAATTTTTGTTAAAAAAAACGTTAGGTGAGCCATTTTTAAAACTTTTTTATGTTCGCTTTAAAAAAATTATATTTTCAAAATTAAACGTACAGTTTTAATAAAAAAATTGATCGCATATTGTATAACCCATCAAAACCAGTTTTTTTTTGTTTTCGGATACATGAATAAATAGTCCTTTTATTCGTATTTTACCCCAAAGCGGAGAATTGTGATAAAATACACCCGAGATTTGTGGGGTTAATTACTTAAAAATTGCAAAAGTTAAGAAAATGTTTCGTAAATAACAATAGTTACTGTTAAATGTTCAAAAAACAAGAAAATGTTTCAAAAAACAAGAAAATGTTTCGTAAATAACAATAGTTACTGTTAAATGTTCAAAAAACAGCGCCCGAAGGTGCCCGGAGGTGCCCATAGCTAAATATATCTCTAAATGAATCTGAAATTTTTTGAAATCAAGATCACATTTTTGTATTTAATTGATATATACTTTCACCCATCAATACAACTTATTGTTTAAAAATAAGTTAAATACTTGAACACGACGGCTTCACAGTCACTTTTGCGATTTAAAATAGGTACCTTCCGATATAAATATGTAAATTTGAGTGATAAGCGGGCACTTGACTACACGATCGATAGGCATGTTCTTAGGGCGATTACAGGTAGAAAGGTTAGGTCAATTGCGTTTACCTGCTACGTAATTATGCAGCAACTAAAGAGGTATCTGACAACATATAATGCAACTTTGTAAGATTGATTTTTTTTTGTTTGTTTTTTGTATCGAAATGAGGGACTGTGACTTGACCCCACTGTGCGCCGTGTGAAATGAGGACAAACAGTCTGCATTTAAAAACAGCAATCAAAAGTTTAAAGCATCCACAACGCAGTAGCAATCGAAGTTTATCGAAGTAAAGTTTATTGAAGCACTTGATTCTAGTCTATCAGAAACTGAGTGGGCCATAGATTGTAGTTCTGGATCCATAGGTTCTCAACCTTATTTTGCCCACGCCCACCTTAAGAATATTTTTTTATCTAAAGCCCCCCATTTTTTTAACTTACCATCTGTAGCGAATCGAAACAGCTATTGCCATATTTTCCACAACTTACTATGAGGGGACTCAACTTTCAAAAATTTATTTAATTATTTGGTATACCTTTTTTGTTAAGCTGGTTAAAATAGCATTTTTTTTTGTATTTTAAGTACCGGGTTGATACCTCATTCCTTCTTGTATTCATGATATACTGTCAATCTATAATAATAATAATAATACTCCTCAGATTATTAGTACGTGATTCGCGTTTTTTTGTCATTTTTAGACCATATTTTTTTACCTGCCCACACCCCCCTGTGCCATCTCATCGCCCCTTAATTTTCTGATTTGTCCCCCTGAAAGTCTAAAATCCCCACAAGGGGGCGTTACCGCCCACGTTGAGAACCTACGGTTTAATCGATTACACAATTCTTCAATAAGTCTGCTGATATTTCACTATTTTCACTTTCCTCCGATATTTCCCTCCGCTCAAAAAATCTCTTTTTTACAAATATAATATTTGTGAATATTACACAAGAGTCTCAACTGCTTCCGTCTGGAGTCCTTGAGACCATGGCAGCCCCAATTGAGGTATTTTGAGAGGCTGAAGGCAGTGAGGAGAAGAAGGAGATGGGGAAGAGGAAGGTGTGGAAGTACATGGCTTTTCAGATCTGGACGCTAAACACAGCTAAAGCCATTTGAAGCAACGTTTCAATTCTGAATGAAGGTCTTACGCAGTAGGTCACGAGGCTGAAAGTAGTTGAGGGGGAAAGTGAAAAGTGGGGAAGCACCTACATATTAATCAGTTTACTAAACACGGCTAAAGCAATTTCAAGCAACGTTTCAATTATAAATGATGGGCATATACCAAGGCAATGTGAATTATGGTAAATCAATCAAAAGAAATTTATTTGAGTACGTCGATATTTGAATCCGCGACCTTCGGATTACTAGTCAAGGACCTTATCCTTAGATCATGGAGGCCATGGTACATATTGCGAACTGTCCAAACATCATGACTGAAATCGATAACATCAGCGACTAATTATGAAATTAATACTAACTAACTAACTAACCATCACGCCGTTTCCCCGCAGGGGTAGGCAGAGAGGACAGACCGCCAAACAACTCGATCTTGGCACACACTCCTTGCTTCGTTCACATTCATACATCGTCTCATACATGCTCTTCTATTATTCTGACTCTTGACATCGCCCGACTCAAGTATCTGATTCACTTGGTCGTGCCATGTCTTCCTCGAGCGTCCCCGACTTCGTCTACCATTCACATTTGCGTCATATATTCTCCTTACACTCCTTTCCTCATTCATTCGCTCTACATGCCCAAACCATCTGAGCGTCCCTTTCTTAATCTTACTCATAACGCTTACATCAGCCTTGCATTCTTTGCGGATCTCCACATTTCTCACACGATCATACATGGTTTTACCACACATACGTCTCAGGAATCTCATTTCTACAGCATTCAGTCTACTTTCATCCTTTCTCTGCCAGTTCCATGCCTCACTGCCATACATCAGGGTAGGTACCAGCACTCCATTATGGACGGCTAGCTTCGCTTCTTTTGACAGATTTTTGTTGGCGCCAACGGCGTTCAGTCCTCCATTAATGGAGTTACCAGTATTTACCCGTCTTTCGATATCTCTATCAGTCTTTCCATCTCTCGTAAACATACTTCCCAAATATACAAACTCATCCACCTGCTCCAAGTATTCGTCATTCACAACTATGTTGCAAATTGTTTTCGTACTCTCTCTTTCAAATACCATAACTTTAGACTTACTTACATTCATCATTAACTCATTTTTCATACATACTTCGTTCATCCTAGACACAAGCGACTGTAGATCTTCCATACTGTTAGAAATCAGCACCGCATCATCAGCATACAACAGGCAACATACTTCCAGATCACTCAATTTCGCGCCCAATCCCATCTCTTTCAATTCTTGCATACAATTATCCATGTTTAGATTGAATAACCACGGTGACATTTCGCAGCCTTGCTTAACACCTTTTGTGATGTCAAACCACCCCGTAAAATCGCCGTTCACCCTAATACATGCAACGCTTCCCTCATACAGAAATGCAATTGCGTGTATGAGATTCGTATTCACTCCGTACTTGGACAATACCTTCCACAGCTTTTTCCTGTCAACTCGGTCGTATTCTTTCTGTAAATCTACAAAGGCACAGAAGAGTTTCTGGTTTTTTGCAAGAAACTTCTCAGTGAGCATACGCAACGAGAAAATCTGGTCCATGCACCCCCTTCCACTCATAAAAGCACCTTGCACATCCCAAACTTTTTCCTTTGTTTCCATTCTTACCCTTTCTATCAATATTCTACCATACAGCTTGCCGACTGAACTAAGCAGGCTAATAGCCTTGTGATTCCCACATTCCATACGTGACCCTTTACCTTTGTATAATGGCATGATTACAGCCCTTCTCCAATCTAATGGCGTGTAACCCTCCTCTAAACACTGGTTAAAAAGTCTGCACAACCACGTAAGAATAATAGGACTATCCGCTTTAAAGTATTCGGCAGCAATATTGTCGAAACCCACAGCCTTACCATTCTTCATACATTTGATTGATCTTTTTATTTCATCAATGCTGATTTTGGTAACATTCACTTCGTCATCGTTTATACCCGATTCGACGCTGGACTCACTATCACCCGGATTGCTTTCAAAGACTTCCTCGAATGACGAATGAGGAAGAAATAAAAGAGAGATGGATGAAATATTTCAATTAATACTACATGTACGTATATGTGATAAGTACGTGTATGTGATAAGTACGTGAATAAATTCTATTTAAAACTTTATTTTTCGCATTTGTAATGAACACATTGAGATGTCCCTTTCCTAGGTCAGGATAAATTAAACGCGTTACCTCTACGGTATTATAATATGTCAAGCACAATAATTACTTCATTTTAACGTGTATGTTCCTTCAGGGTTTATACGTTTTAAATCACACATTAACGTTCAGGCTACCGACATCCACACTCCGATAACTACGGCGTATGCGCTCAAACTTGCAAAAACTTCAAACGAAATTTTTTCGTTTGAGAAAGTTGATATGAAAAGGATTTTCCTTTACGGAAACGAGCTTGTTGCATACTCATTAAAAATGTTATTAAAAATTACAGCAACTGAAATTTTTTTTTTCTATTTTTAGGCCCATTAACCAGCGGCCGAGAATATAAATTTCGTCGAAAGATGGTCTTGCGATCGTAACATTGAAACTGTACAGGGCGGTTCCAATGAAAAAGATTGGTTTTTCTCATATTTTCTAACTCAATACCTCTCGATTTTATTTTAGTCAAAATTTACTTTGATATACATACCTAAATTCAAGTTACCAATAAAAAAGTTCAAACGCGTGATGATAAAATGATGCACAATTTGTTATTATTTGTTGGTTGTTGTTGAACTAGAATTAACATTCTGAAAAGTAGCTTTTCTAGATAATTTATTGATTTATTATACTGCAAGATTATATGATTTGAAATGTACGTTGTGTAACCTAAAATTTTGTTTGAAAATTTAATAAATCTACCAATGGCCAACGGTACAACCTTATGAACTTTAAAATAAACATATTTTTAGAAATTGTATTTTTTTGTTGAAAAAAGTCAACATGTCTAGAATTTGATTTAAAAAATGACATATTTCCGGCTGTGTCTGGTTATTCCCTCTTAAAATATGAAGCATTTCTCTTGAAAAGTCTTTCACACATTAGCAATATTTTATTTTAGGTACATTTCTCAAAGACAAAATACGTTTTTATAGTTTACAATCGTATAATGTTTTATTTTTAGATAACCATCAGGGTGAATATCGCTTTGATATTAGCCAACATCGGTTAGAGAAGAGTAGACTAAATTTTATCTTTACATAGTATAAATGAAGTCACTCCCGCTGTCTGCACGCTTAGATCTTTTAAACAACGCAACGGATTTTCATGCGGTTTTTACCAATAGATAGAGTGATTCATGAGGAAGGTTTTTAGGTATGTGATTTTTCAAGGTTTTGTGTAAATTATTTGAAACATATAAATAAAGAGAGCGGGATGGCAAGCAGGCAGCGGGCAGCGGGTAGCGGCTGGAAAGCGCGTTGGCGGGTGATGTGGATTTGATATGTATGCAAATTAACAGATTGCGTTGGTTATAAAGGTTGGGTAATGGCGTTGTATTTCGTTAGCCATCGTCGGCGAACTTTTACATAAAATATTATAAAAAATGGTGACCGGACAACTGAGAACCTCCATTAAAGTCATTAAAAGTGATGAAAAAAAATTGTTTAAATCGGTTTCATAAGTTAGGTTATGGGCTATTTTAATTTTTTTTCATACCTGTTAATGTCATTAATGACTTTTATGTCATAGGGGTGTTGAAATTGCACATTTCAGAGTTTCCGTGGAACCATGAAAAATATATGAGTAAAAGAAAAACCCCGTTATAGAATTAGAAGAATTATGATTAGGCGGGAAAATAAATATCTAGTAATCGGGCCTAAGTCCTGTCAATAGCATTTGGTTTCAGATGTATTCCGATAAACTGTGATAGTGAATAAATCCATTGAAGAATAATATGATATTGGAGCTGTAACATTAGGTTTATAAATCTTCTAAACTCTTGAGATAATAATATCTCTGTTGGCGGAGTCTGGTTCCATTAAGTGTTTTTGCCCCAATGGACCCAAATACTACTAATATTTGCTCTAGGGTGGGATGGAATTCTCAAACTATTCAGAATCAATATTTTCTCAAAGCGTCGTTTTAAAATTGGATAAACGAAAAGTTTTTTTAATGAAAAATATAAAGTTGTACTTGGGGATCGTTTTAATAAATTAAGCCTATCTTTTTATTAAGGTTGAAATCAGTGCTGGCCACAGAAAAAAACATATAATAACAACTTATACTATACTAGCGCCCCTAGTGTCATTAGCAGGAAACCGTCCCGAATGCATAAAAAACTAGGACATTCGCTACTCTCAACTTAAGGGGTTACATGGGTTTAATCGGGGTAAAATCGGCCTATTTTCAACAATTTTTTTTCCATACAAAAAATAAAATATTTTATAAAAACTTTTTATTTTCTTGAACATACACATTGGACAAAGAATTTTTGAAATTTTCGAAGGAAAATATTTAAAACTCTGCCATTGCGACGTCATTTCCGGTGACCCTTCGGAAAAAAGGTGGGTCCGCGTTGACAGCAGAACTCACGACAGGATCATTTGGAGTAAAAAACAAAAATACGTATTTTAGTTAAGACTATAAACTAGAATTTGGACGAAGGGTAAAAAAAAAGTGTAAATTGGATTTTTGGTAAGCCTTTTTACAAAAAAATGCAAATTTCGGTGAAATTTGCTCTACATTTTTATTTTTTTTAAATAGTTGTAATCGTAAGAAAAATCAATCCTTCGTCCAAGTTCTTGAAAATTATATTTCAAAGACGTATGTAAAATTTCATTAAAATCGATTGAGTAGTTCTCGAGAAATCTTGACAACCGACTTTGAAAACACAGTTTCGAGAAAAATGTGTTTAAAGTTTTGAGTGACAATAAAACTGGAAATTTTATTTTTATTTTCAACTTACAATGAATCGTTGATGAATCGTCGGTCATAAAGTTGATGAAGCTGATGTTCCTTCATCAAAAGTGCAAGCAGTGACCAATGCAGCAATATCAACGACCTTTGAACCAGCAGGAAGTATTTTTGAAGTAACTTTCCAGATTAACTGGTTCAAGCTTTCATTAATATTTTGCCTTGAGCGCGCAACTTTCCAAGGCTGTATCTCCAAAACTATTTCTTGGATCGTCTTGAAAATTTAGGACAATATTCAAGAGATGTTGTAGAACCCCATAAGACAATAAAAAAATATTCGATTTTTTGAAACCGTGAAACTCATGTAACCCCTTAAGCGGTCACATCTCTTCATCTGGTTGCTTACTAAAATTTTCTTACGTCTTTTATCATTTATCAAATGTCTTGATGATTTTTTAAAAACAACCTGGTATTTTTAACTATGACCAGGAACCGTACATCTATCACACACTGAAGTAATTAAAGAGTCTCAATCAGACCATTAATTTTGTAAAATAAATATATTTATTCACTGCCAAACAATATTACCGACTCTCAATAAAAAAATCAGAAAAAATACTGTCGCATCTAGAAAATGAATCCAGGACATTAGTTTTGCTGGGGCACTGCTCTATCGCTGGGCTAAAGAGATCCTTCGGTTATATTTAACGTTTCATACTTCGACTAAGAACTACCAACATTTCTTCATTTTCTTAATGCAAATTTTTATTATGTACTGTCTTTATGTAAGGTTGCAAGATTCTTCTCGAACAAAATGTTATGTAGATTGTGTATTGGATAAAATAATCAATTTTATTTTTTTTTATTTTTTTTTTATATTAACTCCACACAGGAGGCCCTGAGGGAAATAATTTCCCTCAGGGCCTATGTCATCTTTGAAGATGCTGTGTGGAGGATGCTGTTGAGGAGAGGAAGGAGTGAACATGGGTCTTGAAGAGACCCATATTGTAGGAGGGAGGAAACACAGAAGCCGGCAAATCGTTCCACAGCCGGGCTGTTGAACTCAAGAACGAGTCGTAGAAACGACTCGTTCTCATGTGACTAATGTCAACCGTGTACAAATGTTGAGCGCGTGTTTTAATAAATATGACTGAATAGGATAGGGTCCCATTAACTCAGTAGTAGAGCAGCGCCGCGGCAAGGCTAAGGTCCTGGGTTCAATTTCTAGATGCGACCGCATCTTCTTCTTATTTTTATGTTTCAAATTTCCCCTAAAACTCTTTACCCATCATCTCAATAATATTTATTTAGTTTTGTTTTTAATTAAATGGGAAAAAACGTAACAAAAGCCTTGCAAACGCTAGGTGATAGAAGATAATATAATAGGAAAGGAGAAGGTTCAATTAAAAAGAAATGTTCAGGAAAAGTCTGGCAAAGGTCAAGAAACATTACAAAAGTGGTGACCTTTTACCAGAGCGATACTAAAAGCTTCCACTCTGGAAAATAAATATACTGGATTTGTTCACTTTGTCCTACCTGTTAAATAATGACAGATCAATGATAGTTTTTACATTAAAAATAAAAACAGATCACAAAAAATGTTTTTATTGGAATCGTTATGAATTGCCATGATTTTACGATAACTTGACAACTTTTCTAACCGTATTATAAAAAAACAAAGTGAGAAATGGCATGAAATGATGATGGGTTGCTTTATTAGACACCAATCAAACACACTGAGAGATCACTAAATTGGTGATCATTGCACAGAGGCTTCTTTAATATTCGATAACAAGAACTGAGAGATTAGTAGTTGAACATTGCACTGGTTACTTCAATAGATCGTTCCTCTGAGTTATTATTCCAAATATCACATGCTGGTTAAATTGACACATTTTGTCAGACAGGATAGCTAAGAAAAGTAGGTTGCATGGAGGAAGGTAGATGTACATATATTTACTCGTCAATACACACTAATAATGGTTATAATATTTTTTTCATAAAATTTTGTTATTGAATAAGCTTTGTGATAGAAGTGAACTTAAAAAACTCGAAAATGGTATCGCTTCACCCCTTCTGACTGTATGTAGTTTTTCATAGACATAATATGAATATTAGTAGACGAGAACAGATAGGGTACAAACCAACTATAGCGGGACGCAGAGGGGCAAGATGACTGTGATTATATGTGATTCGTCAATAAATCAATCTGACAGTATATAGGCACCTTGCATTATTATATCACCATTTAGTT
This sequence comes from Glyphotaelius pellucidus, assembly GCA_936435175.1. Classification (NCBI taxonomy): domain Eukaryota; kingdom Metazoa; phylum Arthropoda; class Insecta; order Trichoptera; family Limnephilidae; genus Glyphotaelius; species Glyphotaelius pellucidus. Next base: position 8,370,329 of record OW386551.1, on the reverse strand, counting down.
CTTAAAAGTAAAATCTGCTTTTGAATGAATAGACCTTTTGCTCGCCATGTTATGAACAAATTTGCGAAGTCCAAATACGGTAGGGTAAAGTTCACCCGTTCTCAGAGTCGAATATTTTGTTGCCGTATTTAGTTGAGGCACTTTTACAAATTTACTTTACAATTACTTACCCCAGTAAACAGCGACGAGCACACCTGAGAAACGCTAACATATGTATATATTGTATATGTAACTAAAACTGATCATACTATATGATCTGAATAAACTTAAAACAAAGTAAAATAATGCTTACCTATGAAATGTAATTAGACAATTGGGAAATTCTCTTTTTCACTCCTACTTTTACACGTTTTCATAGCGTAAGCAACCATTTTTGCCATGTTATTTCGTAAAATGTTCCGATTCCGAGAGCTTGACGCTGGTTCGCACAAGAATGATGACGTCACGTTTTCTAGATTTGCGCGAAGCCATACGCGAGCTCAGCCGGCTCCAAATGGAACCAGTAAGAGGAGGGGGAAAAATACGCTTTTATCACTTAAGGCAGATCTATTAATATTCATATGTCTATGTAGCTTGTATATTTTTTTTGGTCTGCGTTTAATAAATGCAAACGAAATATGTGTTATTTTCACAAGTTTTGTGTTCTCTGTGTTTGATATAACCACGATAAATTTATCTCACACAAAAACCATTCACTTAACCAAAAAAGCCGGTAAAATATTCATCGATTGACAGGAACAAGTATGTATTGATTGTTTAACTGCTCTCCTGAGAAATAATATCAATGTCGTAGTTATAACATTGTGACCGAAGACCACAGATATAATTAAACACCGCACCCCTACGGTACATCGCAAAGCAAAGTTTGAAAACCACCCCTCTAAGGACAAACAACTCCTATGATATAATATTAATATATTATACAGATATTAATGAATTTTAGCTCGATTGTTAGGTGCTCCGGTTGGCCGCAAAGTGATCACCAAACACAAACAGACATAATAATCTCTAGGATTTGATATTGATATTGTTAGAACTATCAGATATTACTATTTGATCTTTAAAACACAAATTCAGCTACGATATTTCGGACAACCACAGTTTATGTTGTATTACCACAAAAGTCCCCTATTGGTTTATGGTTATATTGCAACCCCTATATTGTCAAAATTCTAAATCGCATACAGGTTGATTTCTAGTAATTTAATGACAAGGGTAATTTAGTTATAGTAGTTATGATAAAGCTTGAAATATGAAATTAGGTATTGTAAACTAGCGAGTTCCTAGCATGCGTTGCTATACCACTTAATAAAAAAAAATGTTTCTCCCTGCGTGTCCTTTCGCATTCGTGCCGTTCCTTTTCCGTCTCCCCTTCCTCTCCCGCGTCTCCTTCCCCTCTTGCGTGCCCACTCCGCCTTCTCCGCCTTCGCCTCCGCTCTCCCAAGTTCCCCTCCCCCCTCCCGCATTCCGTACATTCATTCCCGTTACATTCAGTTTTCAAACACCTCGCGTGCCACCTATTGCAATTTTTCTTATACACATTTCATAATGCCAGAGCTCTGAATATATAGAAACCATCGCTGGCAAGCACACATCAAATCCTTAAAGTTTCAACGCAATCGGATGAATGGTTTAGCAACGCATAGCATACATACGAATATACATAGACAGAAGCAAACATTTTTTTAATTTTAATATATATACAGGTAAATGATGTTTTTGTTTTTTATAGTTTTTTTTAATATTTAAGTGAGAGCTTGCTGTTGGGAACCGTGAAACAAAGTTTAAAGAATAAAACATTATCTATTATATTAAAAAATTAAATAAGATATTTTCAGAAACAAAATAACAAAATTCCATTAGCCGAAAATCAAACTCCAATTAACTGCTTTGAAGTCAACTAATGCCGACTATTACACCAACTATTCGATTTATTTTGAAACATTAGTGTATATTTTACAGTACAATTCAACTGATTTGTCAAAAATTCAGTTTATCCTGTGATTTTTCGCGGGTCGGCACTAGTCCATTAATCTACTTACCATAATTAAAATGGTAGGTATTGATAGTTTTTCTTCGTGTTTTATTTATTTATTTTATGAATAAATATCTACTTAACTGTGTAATCATATACTATTAACAGAGAGTAAATTACAAAGTGCTAAAAGATATTTTAAATTACCCTATTAAAAATGAATGCTTAAACAAAAATATTGTTCAATGACACCGAATTCAAGAGAATATTTTTTTTTTTTGTCTAATTTTTATTTTTAACATTTTTTTTACATGATGATAATTTTATATCTTAGATTTTTTACTGCTCTTCCATTAAAAGCATTTGCTTGTGTATGGAAGAGAGTGTACATACATACAGTTATTAGTTAGTATTTAAATAATTAATTGTACATGTATATGTGTGTGCTGTAGTAAGTACATGTTGGAATGATGGAAAATAATAAAGTGGCATTTATATTTATTGTAGGTGTTATTTTATTTATTTATTTTATTTTAATTGCACATTTGATAGTTCTGCCATTTATTTTATTAAGTAATAATATAATAAGTATAATTTTATTACGTAATAATGGCTTTTTGAATACCTGAATATTTATTTGAAAAATATCTATATTAATAAATATAACCAAGAAAATATAAATAAGTATGAATATATATGATCCTAGCTGGTACCTGGCATGCGTTGCTTTGCCATTTAATAAAGAAATTGTTTCTCCCTGCGTATCCTTTCCCATTCGTCTCGTTCCCCTTCCGCCTCCCCTTCCTCTCCCTCGTCCCTTTACTCCCTCGCGTTCCCACTCCGACTCCTCCACCTTCCCTCTCTCCATTCCACTACACCCCTTCCCCCGTCCCGCGAACCCCCCTCCCGAGTTCCCCTTCCCCCTCCCATGTTCCCCTCCCCCTCTCTGATTTCCCTCCCCCCCTCCCGCAAATCCCCTACCCGAGTTCCTCTACCCACTCCCTCATTCCATACATTCAGTCCCGGTACATTCAGTTTTCAAACAGCTCGCGTACCACCTATTGCAAATTTCAGAGCATCAGTAATTCTACGTAAATAAAAAGAATTATCCGATTTGATGCAGTCGTTCGGAAGTTATGCGCGTACATACATTTCGGCAATTCATTTTTAGAGATGTAGATAAAAACTACGACGCCTGAAATAAAATTTTCTACCAACACATCAACATGTTTCCACGGCAATGATTTGTTTTGCTTTTCTTCTGACGTTAGCAATAACTCGCTTTTGTTGGGGAAATAAAACGTATAATAAATATAATATATTAATATGTATAATTTCATAACGCCAGAGCTTACCATTATATACAGCCTAAATTATTCGCATACAATTTAAAAACACACGCTGTTTCGCATTTATAATATAAGTAAAGATGTTTGTATTTTGGAAAAAGAAATAATGTTATGGAAAATAAAGGATATTTGAAAGATTAATTTAGGTGGCAATAGTTTTTTTTTTCTCAAGAATGTCTTTAAATGTTTCTTGACCGAGTTTTATCATAAATGCTTCTGATTTCTTTTTTAAATTCTCTAGCCTTCGGCAAAAATCATCTACGAAGGTCAATAATCATAAAAATGTTACCTACGTTCAAATTGCTCACAAAAAATATTTTAAAAGAAAAATTCTAGCAAAACATTCCCCTATTCGTCCCCCTCCCACATTACTCCTATTGATATGCGATAGGAAAGCACGTAGCGGGGAAACTACAGTAAAAAAGTCTAGTAATATCTTTATAAGTGACTCTCGGGCGAGTATTTCTATTAACCCTTTATAAAAGGTATTGAGGGTCTATGTTACAAGGGCTGAAGGGTTCGGGGGTGGCTGGTAGGGGTGGGAGACCAGTGCCTAGAATGTTAGATTAACAGCCCCTAGGAAATGTGTTAATTCACTCCTTTTTCTCGTATATCAGAAGATAATAGTGAGAGCTACTTGTTTACGCCATGTCCCGAGGGGTTATTTTATATGATAATACTAAATTCTACATCGAGTAGACTGGAATTTTGGTTACACTTCGATCATTCATTGTTAGAACAGAATAATCATCTCTCTTATTGATGAAAATACATAATCACTTTTAATACAGACCGACGATAATTATTTTGCCAAGTCTTTGACAAAATTTTGTATGGGAAATTGACCAATATTCCATACTAATCCTGTTTATTATTTTAAAAGCCTTATTAATACTGTCAATAAGGCCCTTAAAACTCTTGGATTTGTTTTGAGAGCTGCAAAAGACTTCAATAATTTAGGCACGTTTATCATATTATTTAATACCCTAGTCAGATGCCAACTAGAGTATAACTCTACGTTATGGTCTCCATTTTACAATATTCATTCCGACAGCATTGAAAAGATTCAACATAAGTTTGCGAGGTTTATAAACTATAAATTGCATATTCCTGTACAAAATATTGATTATAATTACCAACTGGATAAAATTCCCTTATTAAAACTTTTAGAAAGTAGAATCAACACCGATTTAATATTATTACATAAAATACTGCGTTACAAAATGGACTGTCCTGAATTACTTCAATTAATCAACATCCACATTCCCAAAAGATCTTGCTTGCATTTACTACCCTTTTACTTTAACAACACCAGGACACTCTCTTACCAAATTACCCCGATTCCGAGACTTCACAATTTCGAAAATAAATATTCTGATCTGGGAGATATATTTAATCTCAAGAAAAAACAATATAAACATTGTTTATTCCAATTATTTTATAAATCTAGGCACAAATAGTCGTGGATAATTTCTGCAATTTTTATTTATATTGAATATCTTTTTATGTGACTTCTTATCATTTTTACCAATGTAAATTATTTTATATTATATGCTAATATTTATATTATAATATATATATTGTTATTAATTTTTTTTTCTCTATCTTATATTTTCTGTATCGTTCTAGTCTTAAAGTATTTAAAAGTACTGTGATTCTTAACTTATAAACGAAGAATGTAAAAGCCCATTAGGACGTGTAATAAATATTAAAAAAAAAAAATTATATCGGTAAATTACTAGTTGACGAGAAATAGCAAATTTTCAAAATTATTAAAATTCACAAATCACTCATAAAATGAAACAGAAAACCACTGTATAATTATCAACTACTCAATAACCAATATTTCATTATTAAAAAAAAAAAACATTTTTCAGCGCGTTAACTTTATTTTAAATTTTTTTTCTTCGTAAAACTTTTTTTTTATTTCGATACTATCAAAAACATTCTAAAATGCTCTTTAAAATGGTTTATCCGTAAATCATAATCAAATTTTTCGGATCCGTGTCTGTCCCGGTGTAAATCTGGTTCAATGAATTCTGTAACTTGGATTTCCTTTGAAATTAAATGTCATTTTCAAAATTGTAACAATTCAGACAAGCGATAAATTTTCTAACTATAATTTAATATTTCAACGGAAAATTAAAATAATTGTCATTTTCAAAATTGAACGTGAAATTGGTCATGAATTCGGAAATCAATATTCTGCAGCAATATTGTCCTTGTTCTGATGTTGGTTTTTTACATAAATTTTCAGCCCCTCAAATCTTATTATTATTATAATACTCCGTGATTTTTCACCAGTCAGCGCCAGCATATCCATAAAATTCGGACACGTTAATTTTATTCGTTCATATAATATTATTTCTTATATGTATAATGTATAGTATCTTTCATTTTATCCCTGTCATCCGAAACTTCATCATACATCGATAAAATCTTTCACAACTTCAATCGCTTGATATGGCTATAACAGTCCTCAATGTTGTTAACCTACTTTGCTCGCTGAGGAGATGTACTCCTGGTAGTAACTCTCGGGGGTTGTGACCCGTGAAGGAAATCAGAAGTCACCCTAAAGATATATAACCATCTTAAACTACCCTGTAATGTATTATTGTGTCGAGAAACTTTCTGCAGGATTTGGTTTCGAGTGCAGAGCAGTGGAAACGAAGAAAGCCGACATTGTATTATAAATATTTTAAACAATGTATTCAGAAAAGGAATTGTGTTAAAAATATTTCAAATCTGAAAACATCGAAATTACAATAAAATCTGTTGATTTCAATCCAATGTGAAAAATAACATTTGTCAAATCAAAAGATTTCGTAAAAGTTTTTTTCTGTATGGAATGTCAACAAAATTAAGTTCAGCTTTTTTATATGAATACCGCACAAGGGTCCCTACTACTGGAGCCAGTGAGACTATGGCATCCCCAATTAGGGTACTTTGTGAGGCTGAAGGTAGTGAGGAGGTGAAGGAGATAGGGAAGAGGAAGGTGGGAAAGTACCTGGCTCTTCAGATCTGGTCACTAAATACGGCTAAAGCATTTTCAAGCAATATTTTAATTCTGAATGTTGGTATTACACCAGGGCGGTACTGATAGTATCTTCCACTCTGGAACGTGCCGCAAATATACTATATATTATTTAGTAACTATACCACATTGGTCACCATGAAACAGGCAGCCGCCTGGTATGGTGATTCAATATATCTACTTTACATAAATGTCACAATTTTCTAACATGTGTTGTATAAATAAAAAATGAATAAATTGTGAAATAACACAAATTAATAAAAAAAAATTATTTGCCACGCCAATTGCAACGTCAATTTTAGAATCAACGTAAGTAATAGAGTTTTTAAAGGATCATTTGGTTATTCATTATTATTAGTTTATTCTGAAGGTTTTTTTTAAATTACTCAGCTGAAACCTTGGTCTTAACATTTTTCTACATAAAGTTGTATTTTGTCTGTCCTACTTAAACCTCGTACATTGAACACTTTTGCCACAGATTTTTCTTAGATGGCGTTTTGCTGAAAATTGCAACAATTAAAAAAAAAAATTACTTTTTGTAATATTCTTTTCATCTGGAGCGAAAAGTTGTTTAATATTTCATTAAAAACCACAACCGCTTGGGTACATTGTTTTATTACAAAATGCATTTAACTACGAGAATTTTGTTTTGATATTATCAATGGAAACTACAGAAAACTAACTAACACAGAAAAATCTCGTGATGATCGTTTCTGCAAACGACATCGTTTGCAGAAATTAATTGCTTTGCGTGCATATTTTCAACGAAATGTTTTCTTTCTCATCTTTATGTAAGTCTGTATGTCTAATTACGTTACTTGATTTAATCTTGGATTAGGAATACTATATTTTTTAAAGATAGTTTTTAAATAAGACAGAGTCTCAAATAATATATATACAATACAAAAACCATTAATTTTTTTCTAAGAATCTATTATTGGGGAAAGTAGATCTATATACCGGGAATTCGATTCCAACAACATAAGAGTCTACCTATCTTTTTCCAGAATCCGAATGAGTAAGTCGTTTGTTTGAAAAAATGATGAAGTACCTACTTCTGAACTTATTAACGGCGTAATGGAAATCAATAACATTAATACAATAAGGCTTCGACGAAAAACTTTGTGAGAGTAACGCGATCAAAGGTGTGAGGGTGTCCGACAAAAAAATAAACTTTTCTTTGAACCCAGAAGTCGCGTGCACAAATATCAAAATCACTTTTCCATCTTTGGAGACGCTGTGGGGAGGGTCAGTGAAGAGAAACCTATTGTGGAGGAGGGCAGAAATACCATATCCAGCAAAGTCTAAGCAAGCCAAACCTAACTGTTAAGAAACGAGTAACCTAACTGTTACGGAACGAGTCAAAGCAATCTCTCCATATTGCGCGGCAATGTTAACAGGGTGCAAATGTTGTACATAATTTGACGTGTGTCCTGGCACAAATTCTTTGGGAAACCTTTTTTTGAAATACCAGCAGAACAAATATAGCAAGTGGAAAATCTGAATAACTGCATTTCTCGTTCAGGTAGAAATTAAAGCGGCAGCATTCGACATCAAATTCGCATTGAGGAATACGCAAGTCAAAAATATGTCTGTTTCTAGTGTGACGTATATCACCATGAACACAGGTAATAGGCATAAAATTGCTTGGCAAATGGAATCAAGAGGTCGATTATTTATTTTTAATAATTTTATGATAAATAAAAATGTTAATCATGGAAAACTCTCACAAATAGTCTTAGCCTTCACAAATTAGTGTTTTTTTAAGTTGTTTTTTTTTATACGCGTTCATAATATCATATCTGAAAAATACACCATTAAATAGTTAACGCTTATATTTTTTAAGAAGTAACTAATATTTGTATTATAGGTACAACTGTAATTTGATTTTAAATACTGGCAATATTCATTAAGTTTAGAACTAGAGAGCGTTTCAAAATAAACCGCCATTTTTTCTCGAATGTCGTGTCGATCGTAATAATTCTGATATACTAACCTCCATGTTTCCAACCTTTTATAATGTATTTATTTAATATAAACGGTACACATATACCATAAACACGGATTACCTATCACAAAATCATAGTTAAATAAGAAATAATAAAAAAAAGAACAACAGTTAATTGTGGCTTTGATTAAGAAATGATAACAGATATACAATGACAAAAAGTTAATACTGATTGAAAATATTTGATAGTTTAGCCTTCTTGTGCCTAGCTTCCATGCAGTTAAATAGATCTGCCACATCAGCATATCTATTAGTAACTTCGTGTAATCTAGGTACAAGCGAGTGTTTCGTATACTCAGTCCGGTTATTGTAGCATTTAAACAGGATTTTAGAACAAGTGGCTCTCGTGGGTATATGAAATTCAATCAGCTTAGTTAGATCAAGACTGTCTATAACATAACATAATTACATTGCTTTGTTAATTTAAAAGTTAATCTATTTGAATTTTAAATCTCTTTATTTAAATGCATCCTAAAACAGCTTCAACATCCTTTAGCAAGATAGACAAGTCTTTAATTTATTCAAAGCACATTTTTTGGTACTCTTTATTTAAACTGATCCGTGGTAAAAATTAATCAGATATAGTGATTTCACTGATTGCTTTGCTTTTTTCATTAAATAAATCAATACAATAGTATCATTGAAGAAGAAGAAAACACTTATAATCTAAATGAAAATATGAAAGAGAACAAGACACAGAAAAATAGAAAAAGACAATGGTCGCAACTGGGACTCGAACCCAGACCTCCCGTCTAACCGGGACGTGCGCGTTATCCAATTTCGCTATTGCCACCTTCTGTCAAACCGTCATATTTGTCAATCTCATATTTCAAATATTTAGAATCAACAATATTATCTTCAACTAGTCTAGAGGTCTGGGTTCGAGTCCCAGTTGCGACCATTGTCTTTTTCTATTTTTCTGTGTCTGGTTCTCTTTCATATTTTCATTTAGATTAAAAGTGTTATCTTCTTCTTCAATGATATATTACGTTGATGGGAATAACCTTCAAAAGTTATAAAAAGAGAGTTTTTCTTATAAAAAATTCAATATAATAGTCTTCAATATTTTTCTGCTTTTCCCTGAATAAAAACTTACAGATTGATGTAGTTTTTTGTATCTTATTTGCAATCTAAATATTTCCGCTCCATATTGTCACCGTCTTTCACGTTGTTGATTACGGGGATAGTTGTCAAATAAATGCTCTAAAATGAAATTAGCTGCCAATCACCTGTCAAAAACAAAACTTATTCCCTGATGAAAACAAGATAATTTATTGGCAAACACAAGAACGGAAAAAATAAGTCGACTGCGAAAACGAGCTAAAATTATTCACAATTACGGAACTTTGTTTTCTACGAATTTTACACTTTACGTGCGCCGGTAAAATCAGCACTCAGATTGTGTAGATAATTTGATGAAAAAAATTCTTAAGATTCCCTGTCAAAATAATTTCAAATTCCGACGAAAATTTGATTTAACAATTTTTGAGCGTTATGTTTTCTATGATTTACAGTTTTACAAGAACAATATCATAAAAAAAATTTACGCAAGAACCAGTAGCGGTCCTTGACTTTTTTTAAAGTAGAGTGCAAAGTTTGAAAATTACGACATTATTGATGTTGTGGTAGCCGAAAATTAGTTTTATTTTTTTTTCAAAATTTCAATTTTTGTGTGAAAATTTTCAAGATTCTTTCAGGTTGGGGAAGCGCAGCATCCCTGTTTCGTAACGCCGATTGGTATATAAGCAGATTTGTTCTGTTCTGTTCAGCCAGTAGAATGGACAGATTTCAGAATTACTATGAATTCGCACATTTGGGGTACCTACGAGGGCTGCTGATCGACAATTACCGCCAGTCCATCTAGATCCATCGTTTTTCCATCGTTACATTTCGCACCGTTTGCAAGTGTTCCCATTGTTATCGTGACATTAAGAAAATTACTGTCTCGCCACTATTATTTTTTGCTTTATGTTATCTTATAAACTATTTGACTCTATCGATCTATTGTATCACCGTTTTATTAGTGAATTGTTATAAAATCTATTATCGTACGCCTTTTGTTATAACTGAAACTATGCAAGTGTCTACACCAGAAAAAGCCATTTTACCAGAAGATGCAGCACCTGCGGTGAGTACCCTTTTGTGAAGTACCGTTTCCATTTGGTTAGGACGTGTATATTACCGTGCAATCCTCAAACTGAAAAATTCGCATACAAAATATTAAAATTTTGAAAAAATAAATTCTTTTTCAGGTGCAAAAAAAATCCATTGTTTCGTATTTTCCAATTTAAGCACTCAAAAATTAACGCACCGAAAAATAACGAACCAAGGGTTAAGCTTTACTAAGCTCGTCAGATTCGTAGGCAGTAATAATAATAATAATAATAATAATAATAATAATAATAATAATAGTGTTGAACAGAGCGGTGAGTGTAATACTCTGTCAGCCATATAAAAGCATACATTTATAAAATTCCATTAAATAATTACATTAAATGGGATACGCAAGATAGGATAAAAAAACATAATAAGATGTAATAACGTAATAAAATAAAATCAATAAAATAATGTAATAAAATAACTAAACTATGAACTAAATTCTGCGGTGAAATAAATTAACAAACGAAAAGTTTTAGATTTTTTTAGCGTTAACTCCGTACAGGAATCCACCAGCAAAATTTATTTTTCCTCACGGTCTATGTAAACTTTGGGGATGCTATGTGGATGTGAGTATTTTTAAGCAAATGCAGGAGAGGAAATTCTGCAAGGAAAAATGTATGAAGGGTTGGTAGAATTCTGGGATCGGTGTGTCCAGGAGTGACGGACACATGAATATATTCAAAATTTAACTGCGGCGCAAAGCGATGGGTCAAGAGAGTCTGACTGTAGAGGTCAAACAGTCTCCTTCAACCTGCTGTTAGTGGAACCTCACCCCATCTCATACGTACTTTACTGTTATTCTGTCTCTTGAAATGGCCCGACTTAAATATTTCATTTACTTGATTGTGCCATATCTTTCTCGGGCGTCTCAAAAAAGGGATTATTTAAAAAAAAATTAATGCAGTTCACACGCAGTAGAAGCGAAACTTTATCAAAACAACTCAACTAATAGGAGCCTTGAAAAATAAGATCATAATCAAAGCGGCCAATAAGCGCAGACCTAGTATCATTTCGGTTTCATATCTCAATGAAAAGGAGCCTTGAAAAGTGACATAATAATCAAATCGGCCAATGAGCGCAGTTTGATACTTTGCAGGTGCTGTAATGCGTCATTCCCGTTTCATCCGAATTTCAAATCACAACGGGGCTAACGAAGTTTCAATTCAAAAAAATTATTTTTAATTATTTTCAGAGAAGTCATTCGTAATTCGTACATTTTATTAAATAATGACAAAACTTAAAAATAACAATGGCGTAATAAAAGAGATCATTTTACGATAATATACCAGGTAATGTAATTTGTTAATTGGTTTTTTGTGTTTATGTGTTTCATAAAACAGAAGCCTCGGCCTTCAACCTTTCGACATTCGTGGTGGGAATGTCGAAAGGTTGAAGCATCTGTAGAAGGAAGGGGGGGGGATAACCTTGTTGTCTAGGAGAATGTGACCTTAATAAAATACAGAAATATGAATACAAATTCATATTTAATTAACAAAGCATTTACTCTTGATAAGAAGAGACTGAAATGAAAATAAGAGGTAAGAGTTTAGTTAAATCCTTAGACGTATATTCATATTCCACACAGAAGAGATAAACCTATAGAAATGTGATTTACACCGATATTAAAGATAACTTGTACCGTCTTTCGAGTTCTAGGCCCTCACAGGATACTGATATTAACAGATCAAAGAAAAATTCCCGTCTTCGAAAATGTTAAACTCAACTTCACCCAAAGTATAACTGACAGAATTGCCAGGATACTGAGGAAAAAAACACCAAAACTGTCTTCGGAATAACTACAAAAATCCAAGACCAAGTTTCCTCTTGAGACAAATGGAGTTTATAAACTCAGCTGGTCGGGATGGGATAAGGTGACTGTATGTCAGGCAGAACGAACCATCTCAGAAAAATTTTGAGCGTGCAAACTCGGCCATCTGGACAAATCAGTAATTGATTGAAAGCAACCATTACTTTTGATTTGTTCGTAAAGCCCTAGGAAGACCCAAAACGCTTCGAACATTCATAATTAACGAGTAAGTTGAAATCCACGAAAACTCCAATGATTTAAATATAGACGACGATGCTAAGCTTAATAGTTCTTTATATCCGGTACTTTACGGCTTTATCATAATTAAACGCCAATAGTCATTAAAAAACATTAATTTCACTAATTGTTGTTTTGAAATACCAGCCCTACGCAAGATTAACGCCTGTAACACGGTTTAGGCTTTACATAGGTGGTCACACACTTAACCGCAACCTACCCATCTGGTTTGATGATGAACACTGTAACATTGTCCGAAATGTTGGCTGAAGAAGGAGGAAACGCGACAAAGCCTAATAAACAAAAAAAAATAGTTTAATTTTTTACGAGAAAAACTCTCTTTTTATAACTTTTGAAGGTTATTCCCATCAACGTAATATATCATTGAAGAAGAAGATAACACTTTTAAATCTAAAATGAAAATATGAAAGAAAACAAGACACAGAAAAACAGAAAAAGACAATGGTCGCAACTGGGACTCGAACCCAGACCTCTCGTCTAACCGGGACGGCGCGTTTTCCAATTTCGCTATTGCCACCTTCTGTCCTATTAAGCCTAAACCCTCGTCTAACCGGGACGGCGCAATAGGACAGAAGGTGGCAATAGCGAAATTGGAAAACGCGCCGTCCCGGTTAGACGAGAGGTCTGGGTTCAAGTCCCAGTTGCGACCATTGTCTTTTTCTGTTTTTCTGTGTCTTGTTTTCTTTCATATTTTCATTTTAGATTTAAAAGTGTTATCTTCTTCTTCAATGATAAAAATAGTTTAATTTACTAAGCTTTCTTTTTGGGGTAGCACAAATAATTTAGTGGACTACCCTGCCAGTCTTATTCTCATTTTGCTCGATGCTGGACAATAACCATTTTTTTCTTCGAAACCCATCGGCCATCCAATTTAAACTATAATTTTCTAGTGAAAAATCTAAAATTAATAAAACATCTGATGAAATTTTTATTTTTAAATTCATTAATTCCCTTATTGACAGCTCAGCATTACTGCAATTGATTTCATTTCATGTTCCTAATAGAGTCACATGAATTAAAATGTCTTTTATAATATATCAATACCAATTCATCAATACCCTTTTACGAAGCTTACCGAGCTTAGATAACCAATATGCAAAAGTACCTGTTATTTTTCATAGCTTACATAACCAACAAAAAAGCGTTTTACATATTTATAAAAAAAAAATAGTCTACACAATGGCCTGATTGTAAATTTTACTTATTTTAAATCAAATTGTTTTTTTTTACACTGTACAATTGTATTATAATCAATTTTTATGTTTAAAAAAATGTTTTATTCTGTATTTCAAGGTACCGTAAATATTTAAATGTATTAAATATTCAATCCTTTCAAGAATATTCATCATATTATTATGTGGCACATTGCCGACGGGGCTTCACTTAAAAAGCTTAAAAATATTGCTCTACCAAAACTAAACGCTTTAAACCACACTGAAAGAAAAGTTTTCAACACGGTATCGTGTCGACGTACATAAATTTACACAATCATCGTGATGATGGGCACTGTTAAGAGGAACGTATGCGCGGCCCATTTGGCCCATTTCATACAAATCTTAATTCTGGATTTGAGATCAAAATAACTGAAAAATTATTTTTATAATCAAAAGGTTTATAAAATATCTAGAACGGATGTGAGCTACTTTATATATTTTTGCTTTAAATTATAAGATTTTAATGTTTCATGATTTTTGAGGCAATTTGGGCAATTATTTGTGGGTAAATGAAAAACTACAAAAAAATAATTTTACTTAATCATAAAAATACGATGAAATATAAAATAAAAATAAAAATTAACAAAAAATATCGTTTTGATGAGTGAAAAGTTAAAATAAAAATTACCTATTTACGATGGAAAAAAAGTAATTTATGTATTTAAATTACCACCCAAAAAATTAATTTTGAACGGTGTTTTATTTTATTTTTATTTTTCATCGTACTTTTGAAATAAATATATTAAAATTATTGTTTTTCATTTATTCACATATAATTGCCCAATTTGCCTCAAAAATCATGAAAAACTAAAATCTTTAAAGGCCTATATCTTATAATTAAAAGCAAACATAAATAAAATAGCTCACATCCGTACTAGATATTTAGTACACCTTTTGATTACAAAAATAATTTTTCATTTTGGCTGGGTATTTTGATCTCAAATCCGGAATTAAGATTTGTATGAAACGGGCCAAACTGGACTGCGCATACGTTCCTCTTAAGTCGACACAAAAACGTTGACTAAAGAAAGAGGAAGGGCAACACGGCAAAACAACCCAAAAATGAATCACGGTAATAATACCTATGTAGCACCTATTTTCCGTACAGTATCTACGAAATACGGCCAATTTCATAAGGTTCAATCTTTTGGAATAGGTTACTTTTAAAGTCGAATTCTCACACGCGTACAAAAAATTTGGCAACTGCGTAATATCGGGTCATTTTCCACCTCTTAGACAGTTCAACGATCACATAACCTAAGGGATATTATCTTGGTTTAAAGGTTATCTGGCAATTTCTATTCTTACCTTTATCTCGTTTCAGGATCTCAGTTCTCGTTTATCCAAGCGTTAAAGTAGAAATTACGACTAGATTTTTCTGGAAAGATTTAAACCTAATTAATAGGTTTGACCATTTGAACAAAAGCGAGACACTTTTAATTATTTTTTTTACTTAAAGAACATTCCATAAAAAAAAACATGTGGAATTTAGGCAAAAACTAAGTTTAAAATAATATCGATAATCTTTTCTCAGTTTCATGCAATTGGCGAATGGAAACTCGCTGTCCTTGTTGTTGTAAAAAATACGTTCAAAGCATTTTAAGTAGAGCTTTGTTGCTTAATTATTTAACCCGCTCCGCAGGTTTTTGCTGCTAGGCCCTGCGGGCGGCTTTTGGTTCGGCTCCGCCTAGTTACTGTTGGTAACCAGTTTATAAATCCAATAGAAACTGGTTCCAAAAATAGCCCATCCCTCGGATCCACTGTCATCCAGTGCAGCTAGTCACCGAGACAAAATAACCGATACAGGCAATGACGTAGTATGTAATATACAGCCGCTTGATACAACTATGTATTGCCGTAAATCTTTCCATATCCGGAGAGAAACTACATATTCACAAATTCGTAGCACTTAAACCTAAGGGGGACACGAACCCATCCGACGTGCTGACGGAAGTGGCGACATCTTTTGACGAATTCTTGAATTCGAAACTTTGTCTGAAATTTCACGTACACACTCGAAGCCGGGTTCTGAAATTCAACCGCGCAGACCTTACCCTATTAATACTATTCGATTTATTTTACGCCCAGAGGGATTTTACATAAATAAAGGCAGTACAACTTTAACATGAGAAAGAAATAATATAAACAAACTTACGATTGAAAAAAAGAACAAATATTAAATAAAAATACAGGCATCAAAAATTTTAAGTACAGTGAAAAATAATAACAAAAAATTTACAATAAAAAAACATAATGATATAAAAATGCAGGCATCAAAAATTTTAAGTACAGAAAAAGTAATAACAAAAAAGTAACGATAAAAAAAATTAATACATGATATACAAACAAAAGCGAAAAAATTTAAAAGCATTGTGAACAGAGGTTTACAAAATTACAACATTAAATATGTTAATAACACCCATGGTTTCGATAAACCGCTGTATCGGGGAATGAACAAGTTAGAGGAGTTCGGATCTGTCCAATTTGGTTTTTAATATTTTAGATAAGAAAGTTAAATCATTTATTTTATGTTTGTTTTCTGATGTATAATTTATATTAAATTTACCTAATTTCATAACATATTAAGAATAGCCTCTTTTGTAGGTTGGTACCATTATTTGCGTTTTCTGAATCCAAAACAAACTAGCTTCGTCAGTGTAGTATTTTTATCGCCTAGTATAGAAAGAATAATGACACAGCAAAACGAGTAACCCTTATCAAAGGTAAATTAAATTAAAGTATTATATGTAATTGTACTTCTTCAGGCCTCCTCCACGAATACTCCTTCGGTGGGAAAAGTATGAAATACAAAATTCAGTTGGATCGTGATCTCAGGAATAAACCGCTACTTATATTTTTCTTATTATATTGAAGGTTAACCTTCCTATACTCGCGCGTTCGTCTCTGAGATCGATAAACAATAATTCGCTGTTTTCTCAAAAATTAATAACTCAGGGACTTAAAGGTTTTCAGTAGCTTCTTGATTTGTTATTGTATAGGTTGGTGCCGAGTGGACGCGTTATTACTGTTATCGGTTTGTGAGGCCGACGCACGGTGGTTCCCATAGAACAATCTAGCTAAACAAAAAGATTTCAACGATGTTTTTATTTATGTACAAAAACATACTCACAGCATAGAAAACAGTCCATAGCAAACATTGAAGTCCACAGAATGTTCTTTCAAATTTATTTAAGTATTTAATAATTCGCTTCTTCCATAATACTTTTATTAGTCATTAAAAAATCGCTAAAACATTATCATTATTTACAATCGTTTGCCAAAGTTTGATTAAACTTTCCAAATCGTGTACCAATTTGACCCTCCAAAACAAATTTAAAATATTTTCATATAAAACCATTTTTTTATCTATATTGTCTTAAAGAATTTGTTTGCTCTTACGTGCTCTTTTGATTTTACAAAGCATCTACCCTTGATCTATATTTTTGATATTTTGGAGATGTTAGAAAAAAAGGCGCATCAAAGTCGAGTTGTGCTGCAACACGGAAACAATTTTATAAGTCTTGAAAAAATTTACTAAAAAAAAACAGCTTCATTTCTATTAATATGTCATAGAAAATGGAAAACAAGAATATCGCCTCATTTCTATTAATATTTCATAGGAAATGGTCAAAGATATACTCTAAAATTCATGTAAAAGAAAACAGAAATGGCTTAATACATTTTTTTTTCTTTCGGTAGTTACGTGTGATGATGGACTACGTGGTGAGCAAGAAAAATATTTTGGTTTTAGCTCGTTAAAAAGTAAAGTAAGTAAAATGCATTGTCCTCTGAATTCTCGAAGTATAAAATAACTTTTTCATGATGCTTAAGCCAGTTTGAGGTCAGGTGGAAAACGGGAAGCTGTATATCCGAAATAACCACAATATCGAAAACATCCCAATGTCTTATCTAGTGATGACTTAAAATTATTGTCGATTTCGGAAGAACCAACGAAGAAACTGCAGAGGTCTGTTGACAGTGCCTCGTAGGAATATTATCATTTAACAAAAGCGGTGATAGTGACTCGACCATAAACAAATGTCATTCGGTTTTGTTCTCATATTATGTTACAAATAATATTTTTAACTAATTACTTAAAATAAACCGATTTTTATAACATATTTGAATCATGTTGTCATCAACACGCAATTTATTTCTATTTTATTTTACTTTGAAAATTCTGTAACAGTGGTTGAAATAAATGGAAATTTTTTAAATAATTTTTTTAATCATATTGTGACCCTTTCGCATCATATTCCGTGGAAAAATATTTTTGTGTAGCTAGAATGGGATTTGGGGCCACTGTGCAACGCGGGTATAAGTTTTACTATTTTAGGTTAGTTACAATTACTCCACAAAAATCCTCATAATGATTAAGGCCCCGTACCCGAGCACGAAAAGAAGAAGATGGAGAGATATATATATTTATTTTTTGTAAGAAACAAACAGCTTATATACATACAATAGACATAAAAAATATACATGTTAACTGCAGTGAAGCCAAAAGAGTTTCTTATGCTAATATATTTTCTAGATGGAGTTTTAATTTATCTTAAGCTAAATTTTAGACTTATGAAGGGGAGAGGAAGGGGAGAGGAGGGGGAGGGGAGGGAGAATATAGGATAAGGATATGAGATGCTCTCGATACCTTCCACACCCCGTATCAATCCAATATCGCACGCGTTACTTCTATTCGATACTTCTGAAGGCTTAATTTAAAAATGTCTACGTTGTGAAACAATTCGTTGTATTGCGCACATATTCGAGGAATCGGGGAATTTTTTCTAAAGTTTGTTCTACAAGTGGGCAAATGAAGTAAATTCGATTGTCGGGTTAATCTTGAAGGAATATGGAGTTTTATTAAATTGGTAAGCTCTGGTGAGTCCAGGCCATTGTTTAAAATTTTAAATAATAAAATTTGATCAAAAATTAATCGTCGTGTATGAAGGGAGTTGAACTGATGAAATTTAATAGAATCGGTGTAATTAAGTTAAAAATTTAAGTGTTTAAAATTTTTTTTTTTTAATTCTTTCGATCCTAACAATGTGGGCTTGGTAGAAAGGAGTCCAGATCGGTGTGCAGTGTTCTAAGTGTGGGCGGATATATGCGGTGTAGAGGGAATATAGAGTATTCACATTTCGAAAAGGTTTCGATATACGAATTATAAATCCCAGCATTTTGTTGGCTTTGTTGATGATATTATTAGTGTGTTGGATAAATTTTAATTTAGAATCAAGCGTTACCCCAAGGTCCCTGATAGATTCAACTTCGCTGATAAGTGTCCCGTTTAGTATATAATCAAATAAAATTTTATTTTTATTACGTGTAAATGATATTTTATTACATTTTGAGATATTTATGACTAGTTTATTCAATTCACAGTAGACAAAAAGACGATTGAGGTCCTCTTGAAGTTTAAAGCAGTCTTCGATTGATTTGACAACTAGGTATATTTTTTTATCATCTGCGTATGCTAGATAATTAGAGTGTAAAAAACATTTGTGAATATCATAAATATACACATTAAATAATAATGGGCCTAGATGAGAACCTTGAGGTACGCCGGAGGGCACGGAAAAGAAGTTGGACTTTGATCCCTCAACTGAGACGCATTGGAGTCTACTAGAAAGGTATGAAGTGAGCCATCGGAGTAAGTCACCATGAATGCCTAATTGATTTAATTTATTAATTAAAATTAAATGGTTTACCTTATCGAAGGCCTTCGAGTAGTCAGTATAGATCACATCTATTTGGTTTCTGTTGTCCATATTACTCGATAAATAATCGGTAAAATTTACCAAATTTGTTAGAACCGATCTTTTTTGTAAAAATCCGTGTTGTTGGTTTTGAATGTTGCGAACAATTGTAGTATAAATTTGATCGTAGATAATGCGCTCAAATAGTTTGCTAAATACCGTGAGTATTGATATTGGGCGGTAATTTTCAATGTTGCTTTTAGAACTTGTTATATGAATAGGGATTATAATTTTTGTTTTTTTTTTTTTTTTTGGGGTGTTATGCCGTGTTTCGCTACCTCCTTCTTTAGCCAACGTTTCGGACAGCGTTACAGTGTCCATCATCAGGGCAGATGAGTCTCATCGAGAGTAGCGAAACACGGCATAACACCCCAAAAAAAATAACAAAAATACTTTTTGGCCGTGAAAACCTAAAAACATACCAGGGATTATAATTGCTTGTTTAAATTTTGTGGGAAATTTTCCTTCTTTTAGTGATATTGAAAATATGTTAGTTAAAGGGTATGAGGGATTTTTGGCACATTTTGAGACAAAGTATGGTGAAATACCGTCACTGCCAGCACCCTTACTAACGTCTAAATTCTTCAGGTATCCATTGATCATTGAAGTGTGTATTTGTACGTTCCCAATTGGGTTATGATTATTCACATAAGTATAACTATCGTTTGTGCTGGTATTATTCGTACCCATATCTGAAAGTGTTTAGAGAATAATTGACACACTTGATGAGCGCCGGTGCCTGACTGGTCTTTAAGGTGCATGATTTGTGGGATGCCAGTTGTTTTACTTTTGCTTTTAGCGTAATTCCAGAGGTGTTTATTATTATTCTGAATGTTAGATTCAACCGAGCATATGTATTGATTATAGCAGTGCTTCTGTAGGTGTTTTTGTTGTGTACGTTTGATAGTGAACTGTATATAATCTAACGGATTATTATAGGATTTCCATTTCTTATGAAGTTTTTGTTTTTCTTTAATGATTTTGATTAGAAGAGCTGTACCAGTTTGGAAATTTTTTTTTTTTGACGATGCGTTTAGGGACAAATTGGTTGATGGTATTGTTTAATATGTTATAAAAAGAATCAGATAGAATGAGATATGTAATCAAGAATGAGATATGTAATGTTGGAGAGAGCGCGCTTATACTTCAGACGATAAAATTGAAGCGAAAATTGAAAAAATGCTTAATAGAACATGACTCGTTTAAAATAGAGCAAAAATCTCGTGAAACGTATCTTAAGTATCATTTAAAGAAACATTATGAATTTTTTCACAAATGTAATTTGTAAAATAATAGAAATAGACTTGTTTTCAATAATTTTCGGAGCATACTTTGCGATTTTTTTCTATTGAGGGAATTTCATGTTATTTGAATTTCGGCATGGAACGGATCTAGATATTATCTTTAAAAATAACATATATTTTTTTAAGAGCTTAAAACTTTAAATGTTTAAGAGAGATATGTAAGAAATCGGTCGAAATTCGGATAGCGGGGGCTTTATTTCTATTTTTATAATATTTCATTAATACTTTAATTTATTAGATTTTTTATTTAATTAACACAACAAAAAGTTTATTTTTGTTATTAATATCAGAGTTTAAACAAATTGTGTTTATTTTAAGATGCTAATTTAAAAGTCTGTTTCTACCAAATAAAGTAAAAGTTCCAATTTTTTTATTTTTTTTATTCAATTATACTCCCTTCTTTATAATAATACCAATATTAAAAAGTATGTAATTAATACAGGTGAGATCAAATCTCGGTCTGAGACACCGTGCGCAAATATACGTGTGATGCTGTCGGGCGCGAGTATACGAAGGTTAAAACAAAACCTTTTCAAGATTAATTCTTTGTAAATAGGGGTTAACCCGTCCAGAGATATTGTCATAGACAAAAGGTGAAATTATTTAAATTTTTTGCGGGATTTTGCACTTTATTTCAAAGTAATATACAGACTAGCAATAATAATTTATATGAATTTAGAGTGGAACTAAGTACATTATTTATTTTCTAAATACAAAACCTAGCTGTGTCAATTTTGGAATAAAAATAAAGTATAGATTTTTTTTGGAACAACTTATTGAGTTAATATTGAAAATTTAATTTTTAACATTGAAGACATTATTAGCATCTCACGTTACGCGGGTTTTTGCCACTGGGTCCTGCAGGTGACGGGCGATTCGACAGTAGCTAAATCACAAACGTCACGCACTTATTCATTCATATACAGACAGGAGAGATTCATGAAAATACAAATCCAAGAGTACTTACAGCCAGCCGACGTTCCTCATGTTAGGTGTTAACGTAAATGTGCCATCTTTAGGCATTAATAACGACTTGCTTTAATTCGGTTCTATTACGATAGCAGCTGAATCACAAACTTTCCGTTCACAGACGGTTTCCATATGGCACGGCGTCAGAGTTGTAATCAGTGTCGGATTCTTAAATTTCAACCGTACAGTCGCTAGGGTATTAAGTGGAACGTTTGCGCGGCCCTTTTCGGACCGTTTCATACAAATCTTAAATTTGGATTGATCAAACCCAATCAAACTGAAAAATTATTTTTGCAATCAAAAGGCATATCAAATATCTAATACTGATGTGAGCTACTTTATTTATTTTTGCTTTAAATTATAAGATAAAGGCCATTAAAGATTTTAGTGTTTCATGATTTTAGAGACAACATGGCGCAAATAATTGGGAGTAACTGAAAAAAGAAATAAAAAATCAAAGTTTAGAAAAAAAAATCATTTTTAAAGGTGTAAATTTAAAATAAAAAAATACCTTTTTTACGGCGGAACAAAAATTTGTCGCTTGTATATTAAAATTACTACCCAAAAAATGCATTTTTAACAATTTTTTTTATTTTATTTTTCATTGTATTCGTAAAATAAACATAGTAAAATTATTTTTCAATGTTTTTCATTTACTCACACAAATAATTGCCCAAGTTGCCTCTAAAATCATGAAACACTAAAATTTTTAATGGCCTATATCTTATAAATTAAAGCAAAAATAAATACACCACATCCATAATAGATTACAAACATTTGATATACCTTTTGATTACAAAAATAATTTTTCAGTTTGGTTGGTTATTTTGATCTCAAATCCAAATTTAAGATTTGTATGAAACTGGCCGAAATGGGCCGCGCATACGTTCCTCTTAACACTGTCAAATTGTTTAGAAAAATTTGAGTGATGTGAACCATCTCAGGCCCTTAACAATAACAATATTTTTTCGTCGTATTTTTGTCAATGTTTTTTTCTTTGTTGATTCATTAATTTGGCGAAAAGAACAAAAATGTAAAAATAGCCAAAAAAGGTTTCTCAAGTCAACAACAAAAAAATTTTTCTAGGCTGTAAATTAACTTTAGAAATCCAAATATCTTCAATCAACAGACGGAAAACGTATTTTTCTTTTCAAATCTGGATAATGAATTCGACAACAAAAAAGGCCGTATAATAATAAACCTTCACAGGCATTTCGGGAAAAGTCAAAGATTTGATTTATTTTACCAGAATAAGTGCTGTACCAGTCAATCAGAATAATATATCAAAACGAAATAAATACGCACATTTCATTTATTTATGTTTTCAAGGTAATGTTGATACAATGCAAGAAACCGATGGTTTCAGATCTGCACAACCCTCCACACAACATTTTCTAAATATTTTTTGTTGTGCAATTCAATGAAATGATGCAATTAATATTGCGGCTACACTCAATTTTAAATGTGTACGATGGATAGATAGGATGGGTAGGAAATGAGGAAGGGGAAGGCTTGGTAATACTTCTAAATGAAATGTAATCTCTCGTCAGGATAGCATTGTGAGGATCTCGCATTAGGAATTTCGAGTGTATGTTTATGTTAAGATTGAACCTTAATTGGGATAAAACCCGTTTAATCACAGGAGACAACCTAGCTACAAATCATTGTATCTCCCTTACTGACACTGTAAAAAACATGATCTAAACAATGTTAGAAAGAGAAAACTCCAGGCTTTATATTTAAATTTAGAGTTTAACCACAGAAAAAATTAAATGTGTACCACTACAAAACCAAACATTTCGATATCGATTTGAGAAGAATGTATAAAATATAAAATGTATAAAATTTCAAGATTTTTTCATTAATTATTTTTTATGAAACGACAAAAACACAAGGTGATTATAACGTTTATAGTACATTTCCCTAATAAAATATATGCGTTTTTTCGTGATCTGTAATTTAATTAGAAAAAAACGTGAGGTAAGCGATTTGTAAAACTTTTTTGTTTGTATTATAAATTTTAATATTTCAAAATCTTTATTTTTATTTCTAAAAATAAAATTTGTCACCCTATTTCATCATCTTACAAAAACAGTTTTAGTTTTCGGTTATGTTAAGAAATATTCCATTAATTTTGATTTCATTGCGAAGCGGAAATATTTGGCCTTCTGACATTTTTATTATTATTTATTTTTATGACTTGTGGGCATTTTTTAAATAATTTTTTTTTTTTTAATATCTCTCTATTTCTTTCAAAATTATCTGTTATGAATTAATTGTGCTACCAAACATGTAAAAGCCCTCCGCGCGTTTAATAAATAAATAAATAAAATAAAATACGTCAGATTATTGAGGGGTTAAATAATTATTAGTTGTTAAAATATAAAATAAAATATTTAAAAAAACCATATTTTTCTTTGGTTTTAAATCCTGGGTCGGAGTCAAGAATTTAAACATGGACGTTGTCGAAGAACAGAAAGAAGCAGTGAAAATTTCGAGTCACAATATTCACTTCCATTGTTTCCTCGAATTTAAATTTACGTACAATATTAAAGAAAAATGATGATAGAAATTGGCAGGTAAATTGTGTTTCTTTTATTTTTTGATGATTTTAATTTAATTTAATTTTAATTCATGATTTATTTATTTATTGATGACTGAAGGATAACGCAATCTCAGTTTGCCATATTACATGAGATATTAGAGAACAATTAAATATTTAATTAAATACAAATAAAATGAAAAAAAAACAAATAAGTAATAATGATGACATCAAATAAAAACATCTTGTAAATAATTCTTTGCATGTTCATCTTTATATATAAAAATCTCGCGTCACGATGTTTGTTCAAGATAAACTCCGAAACTACTATACCGATTTTGATGAAATTTAGCTTGCTGTGTGTAATTTGGTCCAACTTAGAAAATAGGACAGTTTTTATCTCGATTATTGACCTCAATATTTAATATTGTGAATTAAATATTTGATATAAGACAATGCTTTGTAATTATTTGTAAGCTCCATAAGTTTCTAACAGATGGCGGTGTGAATTAATTTATCGACACATCACTTGGTTATCTAAGTTGGGTAACCATCCAATAGATGGCGTTGTGTTTCGATTTCACGTCACAGCAACGCGTGGTCGGGTCAGCTAGTACATATATAAATCATTGTTATCCGGTTTTCTTCAGCAGAGGTTCAGAGTTGTCTAGTGTCTTCCACGATGATAATAAAGTCAAAGGCACCCCCAAAAAATATTAATCATTAAAAATGCCTTTCAGAATCTCAAGGCGAAAAGAATTATTCATCGCCCTTGGAAAGCGTAAAGGGTTGAAGTTTGTCACTCTGAAATTGATGTTTTAATAGAATTCTAGGTAGAAAGAAAATTAATGAAGGAATGCCCTTTGAACTAAATTGTTCACGGAGCAAAATACAATTTAAACCAAAGAATTCGTGAGCTAAATTACATTACTTTTGTATTAAGGGAACTAACCCATTCTGCACAACATGACAATCAAAATTATTTTAATTGTCATTTTCAAAATTGGAACACGAATTTACCGAAGCTCTTTACACGGGTCTGCGCTAGTATCAAACGATCAAACACAATTTATTATTATTATTTTTCATCTTTATTAATTTAATTACTTTGGTAATATGCTTTGCCTGTCTCGCTAGGAACGCACAGTTCATCATAGCAGAGTTTACAACAAAAATAAAAGTAACAACAGCAATATTAAACACAATAACAATAAATGATTTGAAATTCCTAACAATCATAGATCAATAACAGTTGTGTTTAAGGTTAGGTGTTAAAGGCAATACTTAGTAATTTTAATATGTTTTTGTCTATGCTAGTATGAGTTTGCTCTCTTCGGGGTTGTTTGATTGGTTCATAGTAAATTACCTCGAGGTCACGTCAGATTCAAAGTAACGTTAACTAGATTTCGAAAGCAATAGATTCATCTTTGATCAAGTTTTCCATTGATTTATTGTGCATAAAAGTCAACCCAATTATCAAGAATCAAATGACGGAATGAATTGGATTCATTTGAATATTAACCCAGTAAAAATATTGAATAATTTGCTTTAAAATTCATTATCACATTGAGTCTTCGAAAGAAAAAAAAAATGTAATAAAAACGTGAAAGAGAAGTTTTAGAGTGTTATCTAGTGTGAATTTTTCTTTTATTTATTATTATTTATTATCTTTTCGAACAAATACGAGATAATTTCAGCTTCCTTCCAAAGAAGAAATAAGTTTTTTTCTGTGACATCATTATTCTATTCTATTAACATTATTTATAATACCGATAATAAAGGATTTTTTTCAGGGTCATTATGAGGTGTGTGTAATGAATGCAGAACCCACTATAGAGTGTTATGGGATGAACTAGTTTTCCTTTAACTAGTGTTTCCTGACATTATTTGGAGGAAAAATGTAAATAAACTTCAAAAAAAATGTATGCGTATTAGACAGTTAGGATTGAGGTAAGTGGTTGGGTTTTTGGGTTGGGTTGGTGAAGAATTTTTTTTTAAAAACCTCAAAAAAGTCACTTTAGACCAAAATTTCATTTCAATTTTTTTAATTCACATAATTTCAGTGTGATAATTCACATTATTTATTTAATTATTGATTCGGTCGTTCATTCGATCGTTCGTTTGTTCGTTCGTTAGTTTGTTCGTTCATTCGTTCGTTCATTTGTATGTTCGTTTGTTTATTGATTCATTTATTTATTTCTACTTGGTTTTTACAGATGATCTCATTCCATGGAGAATCCAGTTAGAAAAACTCAGTTAATAAACAAATAGGTGCAAACAACTTTATAAATCTAATCAGACAAATTATGCATTTGCAAATATTGAAATTGTTTATTAATAAAGAATAAATAACAAAACAATTTAAAATATAAAATTATAAAAATACATAAAAGTTCACTCAAACGACAAATGATACAAATAGAGGCAAGAGACACAAGAGACACGAGGGAGACAAGTCATGCATAATATAAATTGCATAACAAATTAAATATTTTTTTCTGAATCCATGTACATTATCTACAAAAATATCAACTTCAGCACACCCTATCTTACTATATAGTCGATACATTTGGGTCAGAGGGCTAAAATGGGGAAAAAAATTATGTTTTCAGGTGAAAAATGTTATGGCGTCTTAAAAAAAGGGAATTGGGAAAATTTGTTTTAATATTGCTAAGACATAATGTAGCATCAAGAGCAAATAATGTTATGTAAACTGTTATGTTACAACATTACACAAACAATCAAAGATGACACCACCAGTCCCGTGTGCACGCGTTTCCCCAGGCTTCCAACTCCAAACAAAAACCCCCCACCGCACCACCTCCCCCGGCGAACCGCCAACGCCAGAATCCACCGGTACGTGCTCGCTAGCAGTTGTGTGTGTAAATCTCCGGAGCGTCTCCCGCCTACGCGCATGGGATAACGCCCAACAATATGCTTTCTCATGATGAGGGTCTGACTCTGTTTACACGGGGTGACGACAGAACTCCCGTATCCAAGGATGCCGCTCTCCTGTTTTGCCCCGATTGCGTAAGCCACACACTATAATTCCTCCCATTAATGTGCTAACCTACCGCTTTGCCAACGCCGAGAGAGAGGACCGTTTGTTCTAGCCAGGTAGTTATTTATTGTTATCTTGTGACTGTTTTAACCATGTCATGTGCCCACTACTTCAATAAACCTTGTATGTCAGACCACCCTTTTTCATTGGAAACAGTATGAATGCCCCTTGTTTGCCCGGTCGAGCGTAAGGCACCCTCGCCGACCCTGACCCTGGAGAACAGAGTCACCTATCCCTACCTGCTGAGCTAACCCCGGAAACGACTACGCTGGCAACCCACCAAAACGTAGCAAAACATATTAGATCAGTCAATTGCCTTCTAATTTTAAGTATTTTAATTTTGAAGTATTAAAGTCGCACGTTTGATCTAAGATGTTCACGTATTCCACATTTCAAAGATAACAGTCTTAGCTTTTTTTAACTTATTATGGATTTTAATAATAATTGCTAAACTATAATCAACAATTAAAAAGAAAATCACTTTACGATATACAAACTGCGCGGTTTAACTGTGTAAAGTATGTCCTTGTTGAAATATAGTTAAACAGCCTTTCAGTGGCAAAAAGGTTAAAAGAACATGTTGACTTGAGGACGGTGCATATGTAATCTCAAAACATCTTAAAAGTACTAGGCATACGTTATAGTCAGTACCTTTGCTTACGAACGCGAGTGCCGGGATCAGCGATTCCCTCTTGAAGCTCTCCAAAAAATACAAAACAGCATAAATTGTTTTTGGCTTTCAATCTTTCCCACATGCCCCAAACCATTCCCTTACTTTCCTCTGAGCAAACTCCTGACTCGATTACCGAACTGAGTGCATCCTCAGGCCCGGGATAGGCAAAGGAAGATATATTATATACTCGTAGTTTGTTTGGAAAACAAGCAGACTATAGCGGAATCGAACCATAAAAGAAATGTACTCGGAAATTGGAATAGATTCCGTGGAAATAAGATTTGACGGCTGTCAAATGAATGATTAAATGGAATGAAAGAAACACAGTTTTCAATGCGTGTTGATAATACGGGCTTTATTTTAAAATCAATTTTTTAAAGATAATTTTGTAAAAGATATTTACCAACTGCTGTATAATACGCATATAATATGACACTTATAGAAATAATCACAAAAAACTTATATATTTACTCTTTTTTATGCCCATGGGGCTTTTACATTCGGTACAAAGTGTTTTTTTTTTACGTAAAGGTTCGTTATAAACAATAGATTAAATAAAATAGATACTTTTATTACAGTGGTTTACAGTTTCATAAATTTGAAGAAAATAAAACGATAACAATAATAAACAGAAATTATCACAAATAACACGTTAACATAAATGTTTTAAACACAAAAATTGTTAGAGTAAAAATGTCGATTTCGTTTGTTCATTCGTTTGCTAAACTATGTAAGCGGGGAATTGGCGAGTTTGTCATATATGTAATTTTTTTGTGAATATTGGCTTTGAAGTAGGTCCTTACGCCTAGTGAGTTCAGTAAGTACTTTTAAATTGACTACACTCAAGAGTTCACAATATTCTTGTTATATTTTTGCTATATTTATTTATTTTTATATTTAAATTTAATTTATAGTTTTCTTGCACTGACAAATTGAAAAAAAGTAAACTTTCACTTTTATCAAACTTTGTGAGTGTAAAATAACTTGAATACTGTTTTATTATATATCTTTAATATATTAAAACATCGGTTTTGGTTTAACCTTGGGTTTCAGGAGTGTTACAAATATGTGTAAAATATTTTAAATAAATAACGTATTTACAGAGTATTTAAAGGTAAAACATAAGAGGGGGAGAGAACATCAACTTTCGTAGGGGAATAACGGGTGAAGGTTCAGGTTAAATCGAAAGCGGTTGATTAATATATTTAAAATATATAATAAAGTGGTATTTAAACAAAGTTATTTTATTGTAATTATCAGAGAAACTAATTTTAAGAAAGAGAAAGTGCTAACACGAATAATAAAAACGGGACTCAATTCATTTAATTTTTTTAATGGTTGGTTGGTCCTTGTTGCTGTATAGGACGTATTAGATGAGATATTTGCAAGCAAAACAGGCTGAAAACGTGATAGATTACGAAATGTTGGTTATTTAGTTTGATGACCCTTTTACAAATGACCAACGTCAAATGACAAATTGGATTCCACTAGGACTGTGACTGTTATGCACACAAACAAGCATTACACTCAGTAGAAGCGTATCTCAATATTTACAAACTACAGTACTACACTTTAATGATAAAATCACTCTGCGGACCATACAACCATTTCTGCAGTTATTTCACTGCGATATCTAGCTGATTTCTAACGACATTTTTTCACTTCCTACCATCTTTGTACCTAATGATTAATAATCGATACTATTTTTACACGAACTTTCTTGAGTGCTTGTACCAATTTTTATTATTTGGCATCCTAATAATAGTTCTTATTTGCACTATAATATTCGTAACTAAGCCTTAGCGATAAATTTTGTGGTCTAAAAATTTTGTGGTTTATCCTCAAGGAGGCTACCAATTACAGCGCCCTTGAGGTTATTTTTCACAAAAGCGGCGCTCTACAAATTATACAATTATTATTGTTATTATTAATAGCGGAAGGAAAATTCTCCTACAGAATGGCCCACTGCAAGTGCAGTTTTGAGCATTTGTCATGTTCATCGAAAAATATTTAGTAATTTTTACAGTAAAACTTCGAAGTAAGAAATTTGTTGCATAAAATTGTATATTTTCATCAATTCATGCAAAATCTGCAATTTTTTAACCCTTAGGGGTTAAAAAATTCCTTGAAATTTCCTAATACAATTATGAATATAATTATTCTTTAAAAAAATTAGCGCATTGTTTTACATTGGCTCCACAAAAGAGGCACTGATGAAAAAAAAAATCCCCCAGAGCCAATTTCATCTTTTGGGATGCTGTGTGGAGGGTAGGCGATGAGAGTCCAACTGGAGAGTTCTAGGTTAGGTCTCCCTAAAGCAGTCTCTCCCGATCCGGCCATACAGTAGATTGTCAAACGCATTCGCCTCCAAGACCTAAACAAATCTTACCCCATGATCTCGGGCACCCCTGCTGTCACCAAATGACGGTGAACCACTTGTCTAAAGTTTTTATGTAAAGTAAAATACATAACGTGGTTTAGAAACTTAAAAAAACGCTCCACAACGACGGTGCAAATAAAAAAAACTAAAATATTTTGACTACGGTTGTTAAAAACATTAATAATATTCTACTTTGATATTGGTATTCCTTATTATATTATTATAGGTTGAAACCAAATGTCATATTTTTTTCAATATGGTGGCTTTTGGCTGGACTTTCTGTCTTTGCAAACTTGGCTCTGTACCAAAGATAATTAACTGTCATCTAGAATCTAGAGATTAATTTTGTCGCTCTGATAAATTCTGTTCATTCAAGTAGATGTAAAAGGTAAACTTACTTACTTACTAGTATATTTTTCCATTCCGAAGAATAATATAATATTGAAACATTTTAAAACTTTTTGCAACATTTATTTAAAATTTTTGACAGTTTTCAGTTTTAGCCTTTTATAGACATCTGCAGACTGATAAGATGGCCATGATTGGCTGAAAAATAATTTCTAACGACCAAACATAAAAAGTGGGAAAAACAGTTGCAATTCCACCACTAATTGTCAGTTAATTAATTATTTACTCCCTTCACGCAGTAGGTGGGCAAAAGCATCCGCGGCCAAGACATAGACAAACCTCACCTCCATGAACCCGGGCACCCCTGCTAAGTCACCAAACATAGCAAACCACGTGGGGTGACCTTTTTTTACATTAACTCCACACAGGAGGCCCTGAGGAAAATAATTTCCCTCAGGGCCTGTGTCATCTGGGATGCTGTGTGGAGGGTGTTTTTGAGGAGAGGAAGGAATGTTATTGTCTTGAAGAGACCCATGTTGTAGGAGAGAGGAAACACAGATGCCGGCAAATGGTTCCATAGCCTAGCTGTTGAATTCAAGAACGAGTCGAAAAAACGACCCGTTCTCATGTGACAAATGTCAACTGTGTACATATGCTGGCGCACGCGTTTGGCGCGTCTCCCGACTATGCACCGGTGCCGAAGGGATCAATGACGCTAGTTCCTCAGAGCATCTTCCATTGAAATACCGGTAGAACATGGATAGCATTCCCACCCGACGCCTATGTTCTAAAGATTTCAATCCGTTCGTTGATGTGGGAGAATCTATCAAAGGGAGTATTTTGGAGCTCCAGACCAGAGCTGGCTGCCGAATTCAACCGTGGGGCGCACTTGCGTTGCCCTATGGCAGAGATGTTGGTTATTCAATAAACGCCTACCAAATTTAATTGAATTTTTAAAAACAAAAAGAAAAACACAGTATCTAGTGGTTTCATACACAAGAACATTAATAAAATCATTCAAAGCTTGAAGAGTCAATAAATCATATAAAGGTACTAATATTTATATGTCCATAAGATATGTTGATGGAAAAACTAATAATATGTACGTAACTGACTGCGTAATACCTTTCAAGTTACAAATGTACCAAAGTAACCCCCTCGACGCAATGTTAATTTTATAACAGAAAAAATTTATTGGAAAAATGAATTTGTCGTAAAAGCGTAGAAACGTCTTTATTTACGACTTCATTTGAATACCGATAAAACTAATAAAATTGTAAGTATTGCTTCCAAACCTCCAAACTGATACTTCTGTTGCCGACAAAGGCAGTATTTCTTAAGGCTCTTTTTCCCTTTGAGAATCAATAAGGCGAATTATCAATTTTCTTCCCGAAAATTTGCCAAAGGAATTAAATTTCCCGTCTAACTTCTTCCGTTCACTATTTACGACTACAATCAATCATTGTTGAGTTAATATTCAGAAGAGAAAATGTGTTAGGGGTGGAACACTCATATTCATAAGTGGCCGCTAATTGAAATAAATTTGAATATTTTTATGGGGAATTAAAGAAAATAAAGATTTTTATATTTTTGTCATGTCAAAGTCACAAGACATTATAATAAATTGCAGGCTTTGTGAAGCCTTAACTACTTTTAAAATATTTGTCTTTCAAAAATATGTAGTGAGTATTGCCAGTAGTGAGAATTCGGTAACTCCAATATTAGTAAAAACTAGCGCAGATCCATGAAGGTCAAGATATTTTAATAAATTGCAGGATTTGTGAAGCCAAAACTACTTAAAAAATATTTGCCTTTCAAAAATTTGTATTGTTTATTTTATTAAAATACAATTATGTATATTTCTTCATCGACACAATTCGAGAAAGTCAGAAATTAACATTTTGAATAAACACTAGTTAGTAAACTTGAAAAATTATCTCAAAATGTTAAAAGACGGAAAAATCATTACATTGTATAAAATGGAGTCACTCCCACTGTCTGTACGCTTAGATCTTTTAAACCGCGCAACCGATTTTCATGCTGTTTTCTTAACAGATAGTGATTCAAGAAGAAAGTGTTTATGCATAATACATGCATATTATAGTAGAGAAAAGCCGATAAATTCAAAGATTTAATTCAGGCTGCGGGCAGCGGGCTGACAAGCGGCGGTGTTGATTTGATATGTTTGCAAATTAACAGAAATTAACACCCCAAGTGGTTCACTACGTTTGGTGATTTAGCAGGGGTGCCCGGGTTCATAGGGTGAGGTTTGTCTAGGTCTTGGAGGCGGATATCCAGGACACACTGAACCCCAGATTCCTACCCACCCCTTAAACCTTTTTCTTTCCCAGAACTCTCCTTCCCTTCTTTTCCTTAAAAAAACCCTCCACACAGCATCCCCAAGGATGACATAGGCCCTGAGGGAAATTATCTTCCTCAGGGCCTCCTTTGTGGAGCTCATGTAAAAAAAATAAACATATGAAAATCTCGCGTCACGATGTTTGATCGAGATAAACTCCGAAACTACTTTACCGATTTTGATGGAATTTAGTTTACTGTATGCAATTTGATCCAACTTAAAAGGAAGGGTAGCTTTTATTTCCATAATTGACCTCAATATTTATTATTGCGAATTAAATGCTCAAAAAATGTTTGGGATAGGAAAATGCTTTCGAGCTCACGTAAAAAAAAAAAAAGATGGTGTTGGTTATAAACTTTGGGTAATGGCGTTGTGTTTCGTTAGACATAACAACGAATGGCCGGGTCGGCTAGCATATCAAATAATTAGTTTATTATTAATTAAATAAAAATGTTTTTCTGCTTACAATTAGGTTCCTATCTACTTTATGGCTTGTCTAAATTCGCACAATCCTTTAGTTCCAATTTTGAAAATTTCAAAGCTGATTTGAGTTAATTGCGCAGGAATATTTCACATCACAGACCTCCGAAATTAGTTCCGTTGTATGTTTGTTTATGATTAGTACGTTTGATGATTGTGAAGCGGAAGGAAGGTTTAGTTTATTGGAAGTACCTGTAATCTCCAATCTAGCTACTTAGAAAAACATTGCAGAAGAACTTAATACTAATAATCCAAACGAAAATATGAAAAGAATAGGATACTGAAAAATAAAAAGTACTCGGTCCTACTCGTCTTACAGAAATTTTGAATTTGTTTTATTTTGTTCTTTTCATATTTTCGTTTAGATTATTGGTGTTAAATTCTCCTTCAATGGTAGGTATATTAGAGTGATGGGAATAACCTTAAAAAGTTATAGAAAGTTATAAAAGTTATAAAAAGAAATAACATCTTCATTAGTAGTCTTGCGTGTTCGGTTTCGTACCAAGAGCAAAAAAAAACAAATTTATGTATTTACGAACAAATAGTCCATTAACAATATAACAATACACGAATAAGAAACAGAGATGACAGTGGAAGGAGAGTACATATAAATAGAGAGCATATACAGTCAAACTTGAAGATGGATATAAATGGCTTTAAAAATTACAAATTAAAAATTACATAGGGCACAGTGGTTACAGAAGGCAATTAAAAATTACACATTGTATCGACTGCCGAAAGTCATTTAGGCTTACACCAAAAAATGCTTTGACCAGCGTTGACAAGTCTGGACATTCTGGATAAAGGAGAATGATATCCATAATTAGTAGAATGTTGATTGGGGAACAGCAATTCATTATTTCGGAGTCTACGGGAAGGGATGTTAAACTGGATGAGTTGTAACAAAGCAGGTGTGTCAGTAATTCTATTGATAATTTTCAATATGCATATTGAAATGATACAATATTATTATTTTAGTTAATGAAGCGTTTTTAAAGGGAACCCAAGGAATTTAGAGTTGAATGGGATTTATTAATACGTTAATTATTTAACAAATTATTAGAAAATGTATTTAATTTTAATTTTCTTGTGGTAACCTTAGTTAGACAGGGTTCTACGTGTTATGTTTTTTCAAAAATTCCCTTTGAATGCAAAACCATTTATTTGGCTCATTTCTATAATTTAAATAATTGTCAGTATTTCAGTGAGCCACTTGTGTTGTATTTCCATAGATGAGTATGACATTTCCGTATGACGAGTTTTTAAAGCGTCTGTTTATTTTACAAAGTTCTAAGATCACTTTGAATCTTTAGCAATTGTCATTTTGTTTGGTATCTGACAGTTGACCGTTTTTACGAGGCGCAGTGTATTTCGACACTTTAGTTGGATAGGGTCTAACTTAGTCAAACCATGTTGTGAGTTAACAAAGACGAATTCTCGTAATATAAGGAATCTAATCTTCTTAACAATTTCTGATTTTGAGGTAGAATTGTGTGTAGTATTTAAGTTTGACCTTTTTTAAAGGAAAATATGTAATTAGAAAGTGGCCCTATCTTGAAATGGCATTCGAGAAATGTACTTAGAACTTTATGCAATGAATTATTTATTATACCATAGCTGGTTGCATAAGGTTTTATCAGCACATTTAGTTATATTCTAAAATGGTAAAATCCTTCTTTTTTTTTTGCTTAAAAATACTTTTAAAAGATTCATCGTTAAAATCATAATCGGTGAATAGATTATGAGAAATCGTCTTCCCAAACTTTGACACATCATATCTCAGAACTATATTAAGTAAAGTCAGAACTCTGTTCAATCGTAGTGATGTTATCGTTAAGAGCAAATTCTGTTGGGTTTATTTATTTGGCGAATTATGTTTTTTGAAAAAAGGAGTTGGTTTTAAAAACTATTGTATCATAATATAATATTATTCGTACAACGCTTGTTGTCTGTTGAGGGTGCTTGTCAACGTACGTTAAATCCAAACACAATCATTTTCATCTAAAAACTGTGACATCAATTATTATCTTGGACTCTTACTTATACTAATAATAATTACTCAGACTTCGAGCATATTTTGTTAGAAGGTCAGAAAATTACCCCTTTGCAATAAGATCCAAATAAATGGAATATTTCTAAATGTATCCGAAAACTAAAAACAGTTTTTTAAAGGGGATAGAATAATACGCTTTGAATGTTGTTATTAGAAATACAATTATAGTTTTTTTTATAATAAAATTTATATTGCAAACTTAAAAAATGGCTCACCTCAC
Organism: Glyphotaelius pellucidus; assembly: GCA_936435175.1. NCBI lineage: Eukaryota > Metazoa > Arthropoda > Insecta > Trichoptera > Limnephilidae > Glyphotaelius > Glyphotaelius pellucidus. Next base: position 8,334,379 of record OW386551.1, on the reverse strand, counting down.
GTTTTTAAGTAAAACTGGTGATAATTAAAAAAAGAAAAACACATAAATTTTATTAGACAACCGAATCATAAAAATTACTGTCACAATAATTTTTTCATAAAAAATATTAACAAATTCACGAAGTTTCATAAAATTTTCTCAAATTACGGACGGCAACTTTGGTTTCAGTTTTCAACAAAGGTGCACAATTTAAATTTTCTGTGGTTAACTTTTAGATTATAATATAAAGCGTTGTGTTTTCTCTTTCTAACACCATTCAGATCATGTCTCTCGCTAGAAAGCGAGATACAATGTTTTTTATGAACTGTTCCCAAAGGCGAACAACCCAGCCAAAAGAATAAAAATACCGACTCCAATAATAATTTTTCATTCACCTTAAAATAGCTTTTATCGGAAATTATACAAAATTAATGAGAAAAATAAAATTATTAGCTTTCCTCTGAAGTCTGGTAGAATTCCTCCCGATGATTCAATTAAGTCGAGTACATAATTATTTTGAAATAATATTCCAGGTTTTCCCCAGTCAATGAAGGAAATCTCTTATTAAAATCCGTTTAATTTATATCTTTAGTCTGTTGAGATTTAAGATTTAATTTAGCATCGGGATCGGGCGGCCCGCCACAGTGGCATGAAGCTAAGATTCCCGCAATAGCCGGCAATACTTTTAGTTTCTTTTTGTATGGCTTCTTATTGAGATAAATCTTTTTCGAGTCAGGCGATCTTTGAAAAAACTGGGGTCTGGATTTCTTTTTGACTGAGCTTCCCCGTGCCATTTATTTATTTTTTCTTCGTCTTTTGTGCGCTGAAAATGAGCGATATTCAAGGTTTTTCGAGATACGTGCTTGAAATAATTATTTCCTACAATTTTTCTGGTATGTCCGAAGAATAAATGGGCGGAATGGTCGTGGTACACAGGAAATAAATTCTAATAGTGATTACACAAAAAAGTATTTCCGTTACCGGAAGATCTCGCTCGTTTCGGCCCCTTAAGTGGTGGCATTTGATGACCGAAGCGAAGATGCTATAACTGACCTTTTTAAAGTGACATTTAATAAATAATATAACTTCAAAGGCGCTGGAAAATTCTGTTTATCACAATCTTATTGATCTTAATCAATCATCAATCTCGACGACCGACGTGGTCGAGCGGTAAGGCTCTTGACTCGCAATCCGAAGGTCACGGGATTGTATCCCGGCGTGACACATTAATCATTTTGTTGTTATTTCACATATAATTAATTTAAAATAAAATAAAGCAAATAATATTTGCGGCACGTTCCAGAGTGGTAAATACTCTCAGTATCGCCCTGGTGTAAGACCACCGTTCAGAATTGAAACGTTGTTTGAAATGGCTATAGCCGTGTTTGGTGACTAGATCTGAATAGCCAGGTACTTCCCAACCTTCCTCTTCCCCATCTCATTCCCCTCCCCACTAACATCAGCCTCACAAAATACCTCAATTGGGAATGCCATAGTCTCACTGACTCTTGTGCGGTATTCATATAAAAAAATTAAAATAAAAATAAAATTATTAATTTTTGCAAGCACTAAATTCCGTCATTCCCCAATGACGGAATTAAGTTTTTGAATGAATCCCTATGAATCGTACAAAATCAAGTCATTTAACTTCCGAGGCATAATCGCTGCAGAAGGCAGTTAAAACCTTTGCGTTTTGAAATGTATTTTTTTAAAGTCAGAAGTGTCCCTTACTTTCATCCATCAACTTTCTACTTCTTCTGCCCTTTCTCCATTGTTATATTTTTTCCCTACAGCTTGCCAATGGGACGGTTTATGAGTAAATCCAAAATATCCGCTAGGTGGAAGGCGGTTCTTCAGTCTAATCTAATTTGTTTATCTACGGGCCAGGTTTGCCAATTCGTGATAAATTCTCCAAATTGCGATGAATTTCTGAGAATTTAAACCGTTTGGGTATTTTGTGGGGAAAATATGGGAATTCTAGAATATGAGAACTCACAAAACCAAAACCGATTAAAAGAGCATTTACTGACTATCCAACCATGAGATTTATGGTCTACAAAGGACGAGTGGTTACAATAAAATTCATCTAAATTGGTTGCACATTTCAAACTTTTGATTGTATTAATCCATTATTTCGCCTTCAAATCTTTATCTTTTAGCGACTACATTACTACACATTGGAACAAACAACAGGTTGGCAAAATTTTTATGATATTTTTTGTTTATTTTTATTTATTATAAAAAAGTTATACAATTTGACAAGAAAAAAGAAAAAAAAATATTACGGTAAAAGAGACAAGTCCCAATAAACTACTTTTGAGTAGTTTGTCATGGGTGCTTTTACTGTAAGAATAAAAACCAAAACTTTTTTTTAAAAAAATATATTTTTTTATTTATCAGAGTCTAATACAAACTATTTTTATTTTTAATTTACATGAGCTCCACACAGAAGACCCTGAGGAAAATAATTTTCCTCAGGGCCTATGTCATCTTTGGGGATGCTGTGTGGAGGGTTTTTTTAAGGAAAAGAAGGGAAGGAGAGTTCTGGGAAAGAAAAAGGTTTAAGGGGTGGGTGGGAATCTGGGGTTCAGTGTGTCCTGGTCATCCGCCTCCAATACCTAGACAAACTTCACCCCATGAACCCGGGCACCCCGGCTAAATCACCAAACGTAGCGAACCACTTGGGGTGACCTATGGCAGAGGGTTATCCAATAAAGGTTCCCGGGGCGGCGGTACCCATTCTCGCCTCCCAAATTGGGAGGCGGGAATGGGTACCGTTTCGTGGGTTTCTTTCGGTAAGCCAATTTTTCAGTAAATATTTGTTTTTACATCAGAATTTTTTTTAAATTTCGACCGGTAAGTATTTAAGGATTTAGGTATCATGTAGTCCAGCGTTCTTTGTCCATATTTGTTTAAATGATTAAGTACGATTAGTCTTTCATTTAACGTAAAACGAGTATTGTAAGTGTGGTCCAGTCTATTTATGTATATAGGGCTATTCATATGCTAAAATATAATTTTATAGCACAGAATTGCTCTTACTGAGAGAATTTTGAGATTCTGGTAAAAGTATGGAACATTTGCCTTTGTTCGTATAAACTTGTATGAGCTTATAATATAACTAATGAATCTTGAACTGATTGAACATGATTTACATTTGTATTGCAGGAAAGTCCCCAAGCTGTAATTCCGTACCTTATAATAGATTCAACTAATGAAAATTTTTATTTTTTTTATTTTTTTATGTTAACCCCACACAGGAGGCCCTGAGGGAAATAATTTCCCTCAGGGCCTATGTCATCTTTGAAGATGCTGTGTGGAGGGTGCTGTTGAGGAGAGGAAGGAGTGAACATGGGTCTTGAAGAGACCCATATTGTAGGAGGGAGGAAACACAGAAGCCGGCAAAATAAATTATTCGAAAAATACATTATTCGAAGTGTGCATATTGGAACATAGAATTCAAGTTAAAATAATCTACTAACAATAGATCTCAGTCGTTCACAGACTCTATTTATTTGTAAATCCCATTTGAAAAAGCAGCCAATAATAATGAAACCTAAATAAACATTTTTTAACCAAAATTATGACAAAAACTTTAAATTTCTCGAATAGCGTAGAAAACGCTTGCAATTTGAAAGACCGTTTTTCGTAATGCTGCACCTACCTGCGAAAATCGAGCGAAAACAATCCATTGGGGTCCCCAGTAGTATTGGCTCGGTTTTTGTATTTGACATTGAAAATTATTTGTGTTAAGTTAAAGCATGACTACATTCGTCTCTTTCTCGTTGGCAGTATCAAGTAGCAGAATTGTATTTATCATATTTTTTAGATTATAAATTTTTATTTCAGGAATTGTTTTCCAAACAATGAAGTTATATTTCGAGTTGCTTGTTGACAGAAGCACAGAGAATAAAAATCATGTTAAATGAGTTTCATTAAATTGAATGAGCTCTTGCAAAAAACGAGAACCTTTCCTTGTATCGTTTCATAATGATCAGTGAAGCAAAGATCACAATGAAGAAAGCAAAGAATGCTCTATTAAATAAATAAAGTATTTGAATTCACATAAGCTTTCTGCAGTTTTTAAATTAAATTTTAATAACTCTGCCATTTTTACCTTGCACAAAGTAAAATGCGCCATCGGTTTTTTAATTTTTATATGCCTTTTATGTTTAACAACACCTCTGCCATAGGTCACATCAAGTGGTACGCTACGTTTGGTGATGTAGAAGGGGTGGTTGGGTTCATGAAGTGAGGTTTGTCCGTTGCGGATGCGTCTTCCCACCATCCAAGTAAAATGCGCCATCGGTTTTTTAATTTTTATATGCCTTTTATGTTTAACAACACCTCTGCCATAGGTCACATCAAGTGGTACGCTACGTTTGGTGATGTAGAAGGGGTGGTTGGGTTCATGAAGTGAGGTTTGTCCGTTGCGGATGCGTCTTCCTACCAGCTGTATGGCAGGCCGGATCGGGAGAGAATGGTTGAAGGAGTCCCTTTGACTTCTCCAGCTGTACTCTCTCGGAGTTGCAATTGCACCACATTGGGAGAAATGGATTCATACGTCTTTCACTTCTGGATTCCTACCCACCCCTAATACCTTTTTTCCTTCCCAAAACTTTCTCTCCTTCCTTTCCTAAAAAGATCCTCCACACAGCATCTCCAAAGACGACATAGGTCCTGAGGGGAATTATTTTCCTCAGGGCCTCCTGTGTGGAGCTAATGTTAAAAAATGGATCGGTCACCGTATACAATAATAAACACCCGATTCCAAGCACTAAAATTAATCTAATTAGCCATCACACCGCCATTAAGCCATCACTACCACAGGGGTGGGAAGAAAGAATGGACCGCCAAACTACTGGGTTTTGGCACACTCTGCCTCAATTACTTTCATACACCGTTCCTTATTCTTCTGTTATTCTGGATCTTGACATGGCCCGACCCAGGCATAATCGTATCACGTCTTCTTCGGGTGTCCTCGACTTCTATTATTCACATTCGCGTCATATATTCTCCGTACACTCCTTTCTTTGTTTACAGGCTTTACCTGCTCAAACCATCAAAGCGGATTTTATTTCAATTTGGGAAGCGGGTATGGGCACCATTTATTGAATAAGCAAATCATCTTCCACAGGTCACCCCAAGTGATTCGTTACGTTTGGTAACTTAGTAGAGGTGTCCGGGCTTACGGGTGAGGTTTTTCCGGGTCTTGGCGGCAGTTACTCATGGCTACCTATTGCGTGGCCGGATCGGAAGAGACTTGCTGGAGGAGACCTTTTAGCCTCTCCAGCAGGACTCTCCCGGAATATCGCGTTGCACCTAGTGGGGGGAATTTCTCTACTTCCTTTCCCTAAAAGATCCTCCACACAGCAAATTTTTCCTCTCCCCATCTAATTCATTACGCTAACGCCAACCTCGAATTATTTGTGAATTTCCGTATTTTTCATAAGATCATATATTTATTTATTTATGTAATGCCATAAAAAAGCTTTTACATTACAATGATACATAAGATTTTAATTAACAGTGGCACAAAGGAGGGTATCAGAAGTATTACAGTAGTGAACAAAATAAGAATGAATGTGACAAAGATAATATGTAAAAGACACAGATTTTTTTTTAAACTCAACAGTTTGTCAACGACGACCGGCGTGGTCTAGCGGTAAGGCTCTTGAATTTCAATCCGAAGGTCGCGAAATTGAATCCTGGCGTGTCAAATACATTTAATTTGTTTATTTGTGTTATTTCACAATTATATCATTAAAACTAATATGTAGCATATTTGCGGCACGTTCCAGAATGGAAGAAACTCTTAGAATCGCCCTGGTGCAAGACCATTCAGAATTGAAACGTTGCTTGAAATGGCTTTAGCCATGTTTGATGATCAGATCTGAATAGCTAGGTACTTCCCCACTTTCCTCTTCCCCATCTCTTTCCCCTCCCCATTACATTAAGCCTCACAACATACCCCGATTGGGGATGTCATAGTCTCACTGGCTCCAGGAGCAGTTGGGAGCAGTTGTTGTGCGGTATTCATATAAAAAATATAAAAAAGTTGGTTTTTTACAAAAATTTTAACCATTTATTACATACATAGTTTTACTACATGCTTAACTAGATTCAGTCTAATATCATCCTTCCTCTGCCAGTTCCCTTACTGCCACACATCATTAGATCAGTAAATAATTGCTTTGGACGATAGTGGCCAGAAATGTCCAGAAGTCTACACTAGAGAATCTAAACTTTGGTAATTACCAATTACTAAGATGCATCCAACGGTTCTAGGGCGCCCACAGACGAGAGACTTTAAGAGAGGTATAAAATTAAATATGGTATAAAGTTGCGCACGCGAGAGGCTTTTTAGTTATGAGACTTTTGTTGGATTTTTTCGTTTGTTTAATTTTGTATCAATTTTGGAATAGTTTTCGGGCGCCATTAAAAGTGAATTTGTTTTCTATTGGGCGAATTTAGGCATCGCAGCTCTTGTAACACGGCTCGGGTTTGCAAATCCCACGGCATTGCGAAATATAATTTAGAAATCCCGCGGAATCCGGCAGGATTTGTGGGTGTTTATTAAGGGGTTGTAAATAGAAATATTTTTTTTTTCATTATTTATTTTCAATTATTTTTGACACTGAATAATCTTTGTTCTGATTCTGAATTAGTACATTAAGAACAGGGAAAAAGTTATATAGTTAGTCTCAGTAGAGTTTTCAAATCAATCATCTTTGGCACTAGTTACATTATTAAAAATATATTGTACATGTTAAAACGTTTGGTACCTAGCAAGACAAAAAAAAAATAGAGTGTGTAAGTCACACGCGTGGAAGTGAAACTATAAAGTTGCTAAATGTCGCTTTCTTTTCTTTTGCCTGTTTATTCTAAAGTGGGTTGAAGATTAGATTAGATTACAAAAATAAAAATGTTAATTTTTTTTGGATTTCGTAGGTTTCAAACCTCCGTTCGCTTGATTTCTCTGGCCGCTGGGATTTGCGACGCACTATACCGCTGCGCTATGGGACGCTCGCGGCGATGAGCAAATTTACCGCATTATATTAGAACCAACGACCCGTCCTATATATCATCTTAGTGACGCATTTCCGTTTCATCCAAATTTCACTTAAAAATTGCATTAAACTGGACCAAATATTGCTATTCCATCCTGCAAATCCCGCGCGAATGCGAGACGTGGGATTGCTACCCTAAACAAACTAAGCACGAGGTGACCCTTCATTTGATTTCACGTCTTTTTTACATATCATCATTGTTTTGTTTATCTATTATGAAACATTTTAAATTAAATTATTGTGATTTTTATAGTATTATAAGCTTTCTATACCAGTTAACAACGTCTTTATTTATTTCATCCTCTTTTGACTGAGACATAGAAGGGTGTGATGAGGATGTTATCATCGCCGTAAGGCTTGAACTCTATCTCAAAATAGAATTTCATTTTGAGAAGGTAAGCGTTAATGATATTACCGCTCAAAAGGCAGATGTAAATAAGGTTTTCTCGTCAAAAGGCAAGTGCAAATAATATTAGGATGTTTATCGTGGAAAAATACTCCGCCTAGCTTGTTTGCCGGGTACCAAAACTCATTAAATTGCTACTACTTTTTTCGAAAATTTTTAAAATGTTACGTTCATATTTTTTTTACGATCTTGGATGTGCGGGACTAGTGGAGCGCACCCAAATACTGTAAATTCATCTGGATATCGGTGCATATTCCTGAGTTGTTCAGATAGATTCCAGTTTTTAAAGGGAGCAGGAGATTTGTAGGACCAGTAGAAATATTGTCAATAAAACAAAATATTACTTTTCTCAAGCTATCAGACAAGGAGTGACTGCTTGTGACATTCCCTTCTTTATTTATTGAGAAAAATTGTGCATTTCCCACAAAGTGGTAATTATTTTAACAGTGGTGATCATGTTCATGTCCTCACAGGAATTCATGAGACAGCAGAGTTTATCAAAGGACATTATTTTAAAATGCTTGAAAACCTATAATATTATTTAAATGATGAAGCGCGATAACGATTGATAGTGTGATATGAAGAGATAGTATCATAATAAATATTCAGTACAGAGATATGATAAAAGCTCGTTCACACACAGCTATAAAACTGCGAGCAGATATCTGTTGAACCGCGAGCGCTTATCTTTTGTACATTCACACGACGCTATCAAATATTTCTTCCTGTGGTAGGAGAGGGGGTCAGTTGAATTAGGGAGCGGCAACGGAATGCACATTTTTTGTACTGAAATCTGTCAACTTGACACCTGTCATCCACCGGTCTAGGCAGCTCCGTAATTACAATGACCCCCTCTCCTGTTTTCGTCGGAGAAGGGGTTGTATCTTTTAGCATATCGCCTCCGGAGCGGTTACGTTGTAAGATGTGTATTCTTTTTCTTATTTCGTATAGTGGGGGGGTCAGAGGGGGACATCTAGGTCTGCAAGCCAGTCTAGGGCCTCAGGCGTTGCCCTGTGGACCTCATCAATCCCGCCGGGGAACGAATGGAGCGGGCATTCGTTGACCACATGTTTGGTGGTCTGCACCTCACCGCATTCACACATCTCCGACTCTTTAAGGCCCCATTAATACATAATATGGGCACAACGGCTGTGGGAGCACCTTATCCTATTGATGGCGGACCAGAGCTTGCGAGGCAATGAGAACCCAGGCTGTCTGATGTAAGATGTAAGATGTGTATTGTCTATGATTGATCTGCGCTTAAACCGCTTAGGTGTGAACGGTCTGAAGGGATTGTATGGAGAGCGTTATTTGGCGTGCGATGATATTTTATATTTAATAGCTGTGTGTGAACGAGCTCTAAGGATCCCATCAAAGATGTGACATCATAAAAATGTGAGAACTTGTTATCTTAATGATACAAAAATGCACTTCACACATCACGACCGATGTATTGGATCTAAAACTTAATTTATCTTGTGTCGGCACAAATTTTCGTTATTATTATTATTAATTAAGGATATTTTTTGCATAATACTCGATAAGCTTCATTGGCGAGAGTTGTAATGTTTAAAACTGAACAAAAACATCTCACATTTTATGTAATTACTGGACCCAATTGTTTAGAGCCTTTGAACTAAGGCAAATTGTATTCTACAAGTGGAGAGGGGAATATAATAGAAAGCGGCTCTTCAGATTTTGGCACTAAAAATAAGTTAAGTTATTTCGAGCGGTTTTCGAGTGGTATTAAGAGTTTCTACCAGGTAAGATATTGTAGTACACAGTGCATTGCTGAGATATAAGAGTCATAATTTTTTTCGTAAAAAACGGGTTTTCAATTAAAAATCAAAATTCTATAAATTGAGATCACGTCAATCTTGCGAACGTCCTAACTAACTGAATCCATCGAAAGGGAATCGTTGGGACCAAAATTGCAATTTGGTGCACACGCATTAATACACTTTTGAGTTCGACGAAATAATATTGGTTTTGTCCTTGTTTGTTTGGATTTTAGGCTCTCAACAATTCGATTATTTTCGTGTGTTTTTGTGCGTCCATTATTTGTTTGCAGAAAAAAAGTGAAGCATTTTTCAGCAGTATTTCAATAATATTTGCTTTCGAACTAGTCGATGAAACGTTACGTTAACGAATGGATGAAAACAACGGAATGCTTTTATTGTATTTTATAAAATTTAAAATAATATGTTTTCTTTATCGAAAAATATTTTCCATTCAACAACCGAACACACAAACTTGTTCTCCCTCCACTTCTCTTCTCTACCGCCAGAGTCCCGTTACTTTTGGGTCCCCCTACGTATAAACTATAAACTAAGTAAATTACAGTAAGAAAGTAGAAAATAATATATTGTAAGTTGTTAATGCAACTTAAATATTTTACTACTAGAAAACTAATTTACTGCTAGCACAACGTATCTAAAACTACTGTTATTTGTAATTAATAATAAAACAAAATTTAACTTATTTGAAGAAGGGAATGTCACGGAAACTAATTGAAGTATGAGTTATTCATCAGATAAATTCAAGTGGAATCATTGATATTGGTAAGATTAAATTTAAAATATTTTTTGCAGTGTTTATGATAATAATCACTTGTTAATAACTTTAATTGTCCAAACCAAGCACTTTTTGGAGAAAATTCCGCACCACCACAAAGGTTAATACTGATAAAATACCTAAATTAATTTGGGTTCCATGGAATTTACCTCTAAAACTAATAACTTGGAAATTTTGTTCCAAAGGATCAATCTGAAATCCTTTTGACCTATCCTTAAATGTTCACATTTAAATATTAACACTGAAACCTATCCAGGTAGTTCCATGGCACACTGAGCAAAATATCTAAATTCAACGGTCGTGGCCTAATGCGTCTTAACCTGAATTTAATATTAGATTCTACGGCAACTAGGAAGTTGGCTTTTGTTAACAAGTTAGTTTGAGGCACTGAAGAGATAAACCGACAGAAGCGTATTGTGGACGTGTCCGTGTACCTGAAGTGAGCTTAAATGTACCTTACTTCTGGTGAAATTGATCAAAATTTTTCAAATTTTTGGTATCTTTTTTGAGCAGATGATACCAAATCTCATATATTAACTCCACACAGGAGGCCTTGAGGAAAATAATTCCCCTCAGGGCCTATGTCATCTGGGATGCTGTGTGGAGGGTCTTTTTGAGGAGAGGAAGGAATGAACATTGGTCTTGAAGAGACCCATGTTGTAGGAGGGAGGAAACACAGATGCCGGCAAATCGTTCCATAGCCGAGCTGTTGAACTCAAGAACGAGTCGAAAAAACGACCCGTTCTCATATGACAAATGTCAACCGTGTACATATGTTGGGCGCGCGTTTGGCGTGTCTCCCGACTATGCACCGGTGCCGAAGGAATCAATGACGCTAGTTCCTCAGAGCATCTTCCATTGAAATACTGGTAGAACATGGATAGCATTCCCAACCGACGCCTGTGCTCTAAAGATTGCAACCCGTTCGTTAAGATGGGAGAATCTATCAAACGGACCGCCCGTTTCTGCACAGAGTCGAGGGTATTTTCAAGTATTTTGGAGCTCCAGACCAGAGGTGGCTGCCAAATTCAACCGTGGGGTAAGCAGTTGTGTACTATTAAAGTATCTGCGGGCCCTGTACAGTACGCCCAGTTTTATAAACCGATAGTGTGATAATCTGGGCTAGGGAATAAATAGTTGTACAATTAGTTGCTGCGCTTGTTTTGTAATTAAGCCTGTGGAGGAGTGCTGTGTGGCGCGTACGGTAGATTAAAATTATTTTAGGATAGAAATTCGGAGTAATTGATTTTAGTATTTAAAATTTTGTGTTTAAATGTTAAATCAGCTACGGCCCGCCTTTGTTGCAAAATTTGAAACGTACAATCGAAGTTAATTTTGAGTTTGAAGGTGAGATATTTTATAAATTTGTTTTGAATATGTTTTACGCTATCGTTGTACACTTTGTACTACGGATTCCAAATTGGCGAAGCATATTCCAGTGTATTTCTGACTAATGCAAAGTACAGCGTTGCTATTGTATGCAGATTACCGAATACTTTATATTAAATAAAGTATAAATTAGGTTATTCGCATACTGTTTATTAAACAAAGAACCAAATCAAGCACTTTATACGACCTGTGAACAATTGTGTCGATGTGCTTATTAAATTCAAGTTTGCTATCAAGATAAACGCCAAGATCTTTACATTCCGTTTTAGAGATAACATGTTCGTTGAAGAGTGAATAAATATACTTAATTATATTTTTCTTTCTGGTGAATGTCGTGGTGTTACATTTAGAAACATTGATATCTGAACAGTTAATCTTGCAATACTTACAAAGTCTATCTAGGTCACTTTGTAACGCTTCACTTGGAATGCACAACTTTAATATTTTCATATTGCCGTGTTTCTAGTCTTAATAAAGACAAAGAATGGTACTTTGAATGAAACGTTGGGTAAAGAAGGAGGTATCGCAACACGGCATGACACCCCAAAAACAAATAACAAAAATACTTTTGGCCGTGAAAATCTAAAATCATAAAGAGTGTAATTGCCCATTCACAACTTACGAGTATGTTCACAAGATACGAGTATGTTCCAGGCGTATTAGTACCTACCCCCGAAGTAAGATACAATTATTTTTCTTAGGTGAATTCAGTTAAATTTTTTTTTTTTTTAATATTCTTATTATTTTATGTGAACCGCAAAATAATTCCATCTGCCTGGAGCCAATCGCACTATAACATTTCCAAGTGATGTATGTTGTGAGATTGAAGGGAGTTAGGAAAAATGGGGAAGAAGTACCTGGCTATTCAGATCTGGTCATCAAACACGGTTAAAGCCAGGTGGTTTCTCCACAATTCACTCATCTCTGTATGCCATTTTTGTAGAGCCCAAAAGGTCTTACTTGTAAACGTCTAAATCATTTTTATTTCGAATCGGTGCTGATCACACTTCTAAAGAGTTCCTGTTCAGTGGTTTAAGGTGAACGCTGGGCTAGTTCTAATAGGTCAAATTAACATCCAATTACGAAGGAGCCGCCTTGGTTGTTTTATGGGGTATTCCGGGCCTTTTCACTCACATTCTCTACTTGGACTTCGGGGAAGCGCTGACCTATGCTCCAACTTATAATACTGGACTTATTACGGAACTAAAACTAACTAAGTTACAAAACACACTAAGTAAATTTATTATTAAACAGTTTAATTTCGGTAAAATGTGATTTGAGTACCTAAAATTCTAAAACATTCCAAAAACACAATTCCTATTATATTCATCAGTACCTATATTATAATTAATAGATAGTGGTGTAATGGTCAGTATATTTGCCTTCCAAAATATTGATGCTTCGTTTCTCAGGCAATTTCATTTTTGTTTTATTTTTAACCTTTTTTTTTAAATATGTGAATTTTCAATGGCCCCGTATTTTATTCATGGGTTTATAAGAGAAGTACATCCTTATTCTACGGTTATTTCAATGGAAGACGCTCCGAGGAACTAGCGTCATTGATCCCCTCGGCACCGGTACTTAGTCGGGAAACACGCCAAATGCGCGCCCAACGTATGTACACGGTTGAAATTTGTCACATGAGGACGAGTCGCTTCTTCGTCTCGTTCTTGGGTTCAACGGCGCGGCTGTGGAACGGTTTGTCAGCCTCTCAGTTTCCTCCTTCCAACAACATGGATCTCTTCGAGACCAATGTTCATTCCTTCCTCTCCTCAAAAAGACCCTCCACACAGCATTTCAGATGACACAGGTCCTGAGAGAAATTATTTTCCTCAGGACCTCCTGTGTAGAGTTAATGTGAAAATAATAAAAAATAAAATTACGTTATTTTTTTTTGGAAATGTCGAGTGCAACCGTTTGGGTCTCACCGAAATGTTCCAGGCACCGCCCCCAAACATGCGTCACATATGCGAGAAGATCGCCGCACGAGCGGTTCCGCCGGAATCCATATTGACAGTCGTTAATGATTTTGTTCTTCTCGAGATATATGAGCAGTTTGTCGTTGATCACACGTTCCATCACCTTGGACAAAACTGATGTGATCGCTATTGGTATAGATATTTATTTATTTTATTTTATATTTATTAACGCCCTAGTGGGCTTTTACAAGAAGAGAAGCAAATATATAATTAACAATATTAATTACATGTATTACATAATCAATAAAACAGAATAAATATGAATGCAATCGACTCGTTATGTAAAGAATATTACAACATAAAAAAGAAAAGAAATGAAATAGTACAAGTTGTACTTACAAAAAACTAAAACAATATAGATATAGATATTACCGTAATATTGTTAGAACGTAGAACTTGTTGAAAAACTAAGAACTTATCCCCAGTACATTATTATGGAACGTGTGGAGTTGATCGCAAATAGCATTCAAAGAAATAAATACACACGAAATTTCCAGCATTCATAAAAAAATCTGTGGTTGAGACCTGAAATCTCCGGAAATATTCCGGAAAAAAGTCACACCAACCGCTGCAAAAACATTGTATTCATAGGGGTTTACTCACATATTTGCAGTAAGCTTTTGTTCTACAGCAAAAATTTCATTTGGGGTACAACATTGATACACTCAAAGCCGGAAATCGATCGCATTGAAAAGCTTCCGGATGCGAGAATTTTTTTCAGACCGACCAGTACTTCCTACTGGTAATAATTTAAATAAATTTAAAATTATACGAAATATCTTTTTATACCTTACCCCACGTATTTTGTATTGTTAAGGCCATTAATAATTTCACAAATTTTTAGAAAGAAATTAACCTTGTAAATAAAGGGAATTAAAAATACAATTCTGTTGATCGGGTGTTTTCAATAATTATTCGGTTTTTTCAGATATTACGACCTTTGTTTATTATCGTTTCGTTTTTACAATGATTATCTTAACGTCCGTTCTAAAGGATGCTCTCTCTAAATCTCCGGCGGAGGTATCGCTCACTGAAGGTATCTTCGTTACCGTTATTAGACCTAAACATCCAACGTCCTGTATTACCGATTACAGTGTACAATGATATCTTATCCGTAAGGGGGTATTCTAGTCCAGTTTTCATATTTCCGTAGCTTAGATTATTGAAATATCTCAAAAGAATTTTTCGAAATTCGATTTATTTTTAAATTTATAGCCATTTTAGTGTCGGCTTAAACGGAATCTAATTAGAATCTGAATAGTATAAAACTTTAAACGCATTTTTCTCGGAACTTCATTTTTCGAGACGGTTGATATGATATCTCAAGTTCTACTAAACCATTGTACTTGAAATGTTGTGTGAGCCTTTTCTAAACGTTACTATATTGCCCCTGTCAAAACTATAACAAAATTTCAATTTTTACTATTCTTGGAAAATTCGGAAAGGCAAAAAATTCTTAAAATTTTTTTTTTTATTTAAGAGTAGAAGATACTTTCATTATCGCCCTGGTTTAAGACCACCGTTCAGAATTGAAACGTTAGTTGAAATGGCTTTAGCCGTTTTTGGTGACCAGATCTGAATCGTCAAGTACTTCCCACCTTCCTCTCCCCCATCTCCTTCCCTTCCCCTCCCCCACTACCTTCAGCCTCACAACATACCCTAATTGGGGATGCCATAGTCTCACTGGCTCCAGACGGGAGCAGCTGGGACTCTTGTGCGATATTCATATTAAAAAAAAAATAGTTAAAAAGACAGCCGCCATTTAACGAAAAAAAAATTTACTTTTCGCGGTACGGGCTCTTGCAACATTTATTTGGATTAAAAATTATTTAGTTTTTTTTTCAGATTACTAGGAGGGTTGCAATCGTGCCAACCAGGACGCGCCATTTTAGAGACAACCCACTTTAACACCCTGTTTTCGAATTTTGAATTTTTTATTTTTTGAAGTTGTTAAAAGTTCGAAAGTTCTAAAGCGTCGTTAGAGTGATTAGACATTCGAATGAAACGGAAATGAAGATTAGTGCACCTGCGACGCGTCAACTGCGCTCATCCGCCGCTTTGAAACTTATTTTGTGGCACCATTTTAATTCAAAATTAGTAAAAATAAGACCGGTGGTTTCAAATTGTGTTGCTCTTACAAATAAAATAGCATCATAGAATAATTATGGATTAACACACTTTTCATCCTAAATACACAATTAAAAATTCATTTGATTTAATTGAAAACTTAAAACTTTTGGAAATCCCTGACAAAGCATTATTAGTATCATTTGATATTGTTAAATTATTTTATATTAGCTCCACACAGGAGGCCATAAGGAGTATTAGTTTCCCTCAGGGCCTATGTCAAGTTAGGGGATTCTGTGTGAAGGGTCTTTTTAAGGAAGAGAAGGATAGGAAGTTCTGGGAAGGAAAAAGGTATTAGGGGTGGGTAGGAATCTGGGATTCAGTGTTACCAGGAGTCCCGGACATATGAATACATCCCACCAACAGCTGTGTGCAAAGCGATGGGTCGAGAGAGTCCAGCTGGAAAGGTCAAAAGGCCTCCCTCAACCAGTTTCTCTCCGCCACGCAGCAGGTGGGCAGGCGCATCCTCCGCCAAGACCTGGACAAACTTCAACCCATGAGCTCGCTCACCCCTGCTAAGTCACCAAACGTAGCGAACCACTTAGGGTTACCTATGGCAGAGGTGTTGGTTATCCAATAAATGGTTCCCGGGGCGGCGGGCGCCTCCCAAATTTAAATTTCACACCTCTTCTTCGGGCATCCCCGACTGCTTCTACTATTCACATTAGCGTCACATATTCTCCTTACACTCATTCGTTTACGTCTCAGGGATCTCAATTCTACAGTATTCAGTCTACTTTCTTTCCTCTTGCTTCCTCTGCCAGTTCCATGCCTCACTGCCATACATCAGGGAAAGTACCAGCACTCTATTATGGACGGCTAGCTTCGCTTCTTTGAACAGTTTTTTGTTGGCGCCAATTGAGTTCTATCCTCCGTTAATGGAGTTACCTACGTCATTTTTGTTTTACATTAACTCCACACAGGAGGCCCTGAGGAAAATAATTTTCCTCAGGGCCTATGTCATCTGAGATGCTGTATGGAGGGTCTTTTGAGAATAGGAAGGAATGAATATTGGTCTTGAAGAGACCCATGTTGTAGGAAGGAGGAAACACAGAGGCCGGTAAATCGTTTCACAGTCGAGCTGTTGAACACAAGAACGAGTCGAAGAAGCGACCCGTTCTCATGTAACAAATGTCAACCGTGTACATATTTTGGGCACGTGTTTGGCGTGTCTCCCGACTATGCACCAGTGCCGAAGAGATCAATGACGCTAGTTTCTCAGAGCATTTTCCATTGAAATACCGGTAGAACAGGGAAAGCATTCCCACCCGACGCATATACATATACTACATATACTCTTTTTTCAATATCTCTATCAGCCTTCCCATCTCCCGTAAACATACTTCCTAAATACACAAACTTATCCACCTGCTCCAAGTATTCATCATTCACAACTATGTTGCACATACTCTATCTTTCAAACACCACGATTTTAGACTTACTTACATTCATCATTAACTCATTCTTCGATCATACTTCGTTCATTCTTGTTGGAAATCAGCACCGCATCATCGGCATACAATAGGCAACATACTTTCAGATTGCCCAATTTCTCGCCCAATCCCATATCTTTCAATTCTCGCATATAATCCTCCACATTATATGTAATAATTCTACCCACTCCTGTCTACTTTAGTTTTCTGAAGTTTCACTTCTACCGCGTGTGAATTGCACACACTGATTTTTTTTATATGTATTCTTCAAACATTAATAAATATTTGGAAAAATAATGTCTGGTAAAAATAATATTTGTTTTTTAATTTTTAATTGCTCCTGAAATAATACCTTTAATTCATGCATCCAGACTGGAATACCCTCTTAAGCTCCCGTAGCCGCTGTGCCCGCATATTGCATAATGGGGAAGTGTGAATGCGGTACAGATCACCGAACATGTGGTCAACGAATGCCTGCTCCATTTAATCTCCGGCGGGATTGATGAGGCCCACA
The DNA here is from genome assembly GCA_936435175.1 of Glyphotaelius pellucidus. NCBI lineage: Eukaryota > Metazoa > Arthropoda > Insecta > Trichoptera > Limnephilidae > Glyphotaelius > Glyphotaelius pellucidus. Next base: position 8,316,908 of record OW386551.1, on the reverse strand, counting down.
GGGCGACGACTGAGACCCTCGCCTCTCTCGCAAATCTAGATGTCCCTCTCCGACCCCCACCATACGAAAGAAGAAGACTAATGATTACCATTGATACCCATTGAGTAAAAAAAACTACATACAACTACATAATACACTAACGACATGTGTAGAGAGACATTGAAACTACATACTGTCATTGTTTAGAGGCTCTCTCCTGTTGAGATATATTGTAACTATATTTATGTATGTTCAAATATTACAATTTGTATTCCGCTAAGGTGTTGCATCTGAACAAGATATACACAGGTTATTATATTATTATGCAGTTTTTTTTTTTTTTTTTTTTTTAATTCGACAACCAGCAATCTAAATCATAGATGAAAAGAAGGTGCAAATAAAACGGTGAGTAATAGCTTCATTAAATCAGCAAAGTTTTTCTACAAGGAAAATCTAAAATTTTGAAATACATGGTATCCGTGTTACATGACGCCAAAAAAATTGTGAAAAGAATTGTGAAACTAGGCTGAAGTTGGGCAGTACAAAACTTGTTCCAATCTTACATACAAAAAGCTTTTTAAACAAACCAACCCTGAGATATTTATTTATTACTTTTAAAAAATTTATTTTAGTAGGTACATAAAACAGGCATGATGCCTAAAGCTTTTCTTAAAAAGAATAAGTTATGTAATTTATTTTTTTTACATTAACTCCACACAGAAGGCCCAAGTAAAAAAATTACAAACAAGATGAGTAAACGGTAAGTACACTGTTCTACCAATTATAATGGTTGTCATTTTAATTCACGATTATTTAACGACATCTTATCATTTTCATAGAAAAATAATGAAATTGTTGCTACGCCCGTAAATCAGTCGTAGTTCTAAGAAAATGTGGGGATACATCCTACCACCAAAATAGTATTACCTACTTAAGTTTGTTTAAGGAGAGGCAAACTTCTGGGAAACAAAACTCAATACAAACTATAGCTACAACCGTATCAAAATCCCCTTTATGCTAAATGTGTTTGATTCCTAAGGACTGATTTCAGCATCCAAGCAATTCTATTTCAGACGATTCCAAACAAACGACCCTTTCAGTAAATTATCATTTGAATTAAAGTAACGAAATTCTGTAAACAACCAACCAACTGTAAACGACACATTTTCAATATTATGTTACTTATTCAAGCATTATTATCATGTTCAAACATTATTTTTATTGGTTCGTGTTATTTTTTTTATTGTTTTATTTTGTTTTACTTGGTTTTTCGCCCAGTGCTAACCCTGTACAAATCGCAAGTGCGCCCCACGGTTGAATTTGGCAGCCACCTCTGGCCTGGAGCCCCAAAATACCTAGAAAAACCTCGACCCTGTGCAGAAACGGGCGGTCCGTTTGATCGATTCTCCTAACTTAACAAACGGATTGCAATCTTAAGAGCACAGGCGTCAGGTGGGAATGCTGTCCCTGTTCTACCGGTATTACAATGGAAGATGCTCCGAGGAACTAGCGTCATTGATCCCCTCGGCACAGGTGCATAGTCGGGAAACACGCGAAACACGCGCCCAACATTTGTACACGGTTGACATTAGTCACATGAGAACGGGTCGTTTCTACGACTCGTTCTTGAGTTCAACAGCTCGGCTGTGGAACGAATTGCCGGCCTCTGTGTTTCCTCCCTCCTACAACATGGGTCTTGAAGAGACTCATGTTCACTCCTTCCTATCCTCAAAAACACCCTCCACACAGCATCTTCAAGGATGACATAGGCCCTTAGGGAAATTATTTTCCTCAGGGCCTTTCCACAGCCTATGGTCTTCCTGTGCGGAGTAAACGTAAAAAAAAGAAAAGAAAAAAAGATTGGCTTTTACATAGATTAAGAACAGATTCGGTGAGCTATCGAAAATCACACAAAAAGATTTTAAAGCTTGACAATGTGAAACTGATAACCTAATTACGTAAAAATAATACATATTAGTAAAATATGTACCAGCAATATAAAATAATTTAGAAACCAAAACAACAGTTTAAGACAATTCAACAGAACTGAATTACCTACGCTACCATAATCTGTTAGATTCGACGAAGTGCTGCTATAGAATATGTTAATTCTATAAATAGAGTCCCTATATAAATCAATACTATTCCCAAACTGATTGCCCAGAACATGCGTCCTTTTGGTTAATGAATGTGTCTGGTCTTTGGATGGAGCATAGATACGTTGATGAACTAAAGACACAAAAAGCTTCTGTGTGAAGTCGCTGTTAAAAATGATAGCATCTCACCGAGGCCGCGCGGGGTGCAAATGAATGAAACAAAACTATCTGCTTATCTAATGGTAGAAGCTTTGTCCAAATATCAGGATGCTCTCTTGGTATGACTGATATTCAGATTTAAAGAGCTACGATTTTGCACTTTTTTTCATTAGCTCGACACAGGTGGCTCTGAAGTAAACAATTTCCGTTATCATTTTAATAATGTTGTGTGGAGGGTTTTTAGGGAAAAAGGAGAGAAAGTTCTGGGAAGGTAGAGTGAATGAGGGGTAGGTAAGAATCTGGAGATCTGTGTGTCCATGAGGGACATATGAATCCATTCTCTCAACCAGTCTCTCCCGATCCGGCCCACCTCACAGTAGGTGTATGCAGTATTTATATACAGACGTAAACACCGCCAAGAACCAAGCAAATTAACCCGGGCATCCCTGCTAAGTCACCAAACGTAGCGAACCACTTGGGGCGACCTATGGCAGGGGTGTTGGTTATCCAATAAATAGTTCTCTGGGCGCCGATATCCATATCCTCCTTCCAAATTGCTTATTGTTAGCTGGAGAAATCTCTATACTTTGCCCCTTGTGGGGCAAAGTATAGAGACGCCGCTATTCGAATTCGACGATTTCTTACATATATCCCTTAAACATTTGAAGTTTTTAAGCTCTTAAAAAAAATATATGTTATTTTTTAAAATAATATCTAGATACGTTCCACGCCGAAACGCAAATTATATGAAATTCCCTCTATAGAAAAAAATCGCAAAGTATGCTCCGAAATTTATTTAAAACAAGTCTATTTCTATTATTTTACAAATTATATTTGTTAAAAAATTCACAATGTTTCTTTAAATGATACTTAAGATACATTCCACGAGATTTTTGCTCTATTTTAAACGAATCGTGTTTTATTAAGCTTTTTAGCGATTTTCGCTGCTATTTTATCACTTAAAATATTAGCTCGCTCTGTCCAACATTTGTGATAACATATCTCTCCATCCTTTTATTTTTCAGCCGAAGAGCGCCGCCTTAATCAAGTTACACTGATTTAGATGACGTACAGACTCAAAAATCTCACAGCTCTATGGACGGAAGATTTGTATGCAACTCTAATTTATTATTTTATAATACGTGGCCAATTAATTATGCGACTATTAAATATATGCCTAGTTATATAATTGATATTATTTTGTTAAAAAAATATATTATCTTATTCGAATTTTTACGATGTTCCACCATGATAAGTGTAATTATTTGCCTGGTTTAGCAGGTCTTTATCTTGTAAACAAAAATAATCACCATACAAAGACCTAACTTCCTGGTAGTTAGTACATTGAATGAGACAAAATAATATATTTACGAAAAATATAATTTATACTGAAAAACTCTTTTATAGGATTTCATCATTAAAACACTTCCCAGCGAGATATCATTTTAAAATGATATTCTCTCATTTTGGTAGTTACTAGTTACTAAATATGCATCTTGGGCTCTATTTTCAAGAAACAAATTTCTAAAATAGGAGTACCCAGATATTAATTCAAAACAAGTATTATGTGCTCTGCCAAATACATTTCATATTAAAAGAGATCTATTCACAGGCAAACACGCTTCCATTTAAGATTATACCAAAATACTAGAACACAACTACTGCCGTATGACAAGCAATTCAAAATTCAAAGCAAACACAAGATAAATCGAGATATTCATCAAGACATAGTTTACTTTTCATAAACTTCGTCGTAAAGTATGCTTGCTTTGAATATTAAGAACGTCTCAGACAGAATTAGTTTTTAGTTTGTTTAAATTATAAACATTCTATAAAATTGCACATCGACTGTATTTGGTAAACCCTTTTAACAACATTTTATGGGATTGTTAATTTTCAGTGGCTTAATAAAAAGTAGTCTTAAAAGTACAATTTTTGCTGACAGGGAGTTTTTTTTAAATTTATTTAATTTTTGACGTGATAACGTCTTATAAATCGATGAACGCCGGCCGCATTCACGAAAATGCATGACTCATTGTCACGATGTCACGTTCCGCCTGAGCCGGGCGTACAAGCGAGGGCGCGGAACAAGCGTTCGGCCTAAGCGTTCAGCGAGAGCGCGTAACAAGCGATAAGGCCGAACAAGCGTTCGGCCTAAGCGTTCGGCTCGTGACGTTATCGCGTAAAATTATCGTCCGTAAACCGACTTTACAGACAACCAATTTTTTTTTTCTTTGCTCCGCACAGGAAAATAATATCTTTCAGGGCCTGTGTCATCTTTGGGGATGCTGTGTGGAGGGTCTTTTTAAGGGAAGGAATGAGAGGAAGTTCTGGGATGGAAAAAGGTATGAGTGGTGGGTAGGAATCTGGGGTTCAGTGTGTCCAAATCATCCGTCGCTGAGACCAAGATAAACCTCACCCCATGAACCCGGGCCCCCCCACTCAGTCACCAAACATAGCGAACCACTTGGGGAGACCTATGGCAGAGGTATTGGTTATCCAATAAGTGTTTCTCGAAATTAAAAACAAGAATTTTCTCATAATCATACATAGAATTTCAATACTATATCAAAATTTTGAAAAACAAATAATCACTTTCATATTATTATAAACTTCAAGATTTTTAATTAGTTTTACAAATCTGTAAATATTCGTTTTTTGTCGCCTCCTGTAAAGTTTTCTTTTCTTGTGGCTTGAAGGATTTTACCAAAACACAGTCGACATATATTATTATTTCACACTTCTTTTCAATTAGAAATTTTGTCCATCGTGTATATTTTTAAAGATGATTTCATTATCTCAAAACGGTTCAAAACTTGCAAGGTGTAAAAAACACACTTTGTAGACAAAAACGATGATTTTACAAAATCCCCTTTTTACGCCACAAAGCTATTTTAAACACTCCCGTCCGCAATATATCTTTGCTTACCTAATTGAAGACGCTCTCGAAATATGACACTTTCCCGATAAATCTCCTGTCTCCCAATTCCACCTCTCCGCGAGACGCTGTTTATCGTTTGGGGCTCAATCTGTGAAATTGAGCACTATCATTAAACTTATTTTGGTATTTTAAACAGATCAAAGGTAACATTTGGCATAAAATGGTTTTACCAACAGATTTTTCACTTGTGAAACTTTTAAGTATAGAATATTATACACATTTAAAATCATAGTAGGTATTATATTCCTTTGAGAAATTTGATTTTTAGTCAAAAAGATTATTTATTTTCGATTTCGGACCAAGTAAATAAGTTTAGGGGATTTTTTTTACATTAAACTCACTCAGCAGACTCTAAAGAAAATAATTCTCTTTGGAGTGCTTTTTAAGTAAACGAAGGAGAGGAAGTTATGGGAAGCATGGAGAGAAACAAGACGTATTGTTGTAGCATTGCCCTGGTGAAAGACGATCATTCAGAATCAAAACGTTGCTTGAAATCGCTTTAGCCGTGCTTGATGACCAGATGAGATTGACGTTTGAGACATGAGAGGCACTTCCCCACCGTCTTAGACCGCATCTTCTTCCCGTCCTCACAACCTTTGGCCTCAAAACTTATGTACCCCAATTGGGAATGCCATAGTTTTACTGTATTTTTTAGACTTTTGTGCGGTACTCACATAAAAAAGGATGATACTAACATAACCAAGTATATTGACTTACATGTACGGTGCCAAGAATCTTACTGTTTTTCCGCTTAGGCCGTCTTAAACAAGGTTCCGTGCCAACTAAGAATAAAGTCAACTCAACACCTCCTTGAAAAGTCATTAAAAGCTATGAAAAAAATTATTTTAAATTAGCGAATAACCCTAACCTAACATAACCTATTTTACAAAATTTTTATATATATTTTTTTATTACTCTAAATGACTTATCTGAGATGATTCTGAGTTGGTTTCATTCTGAGATGTCCAGTCACCCTAAGGCCACGTCCGCATAGGCAGGAGGCTTGCTTAGCGCCTAGAGCCTAGCGAGTCGCCTAGCGAGTAGCTTAGTAAAACGAACGATCTAAAATGTTCGCAACCGGCCGCACTGCGAATCACCTAGCGACTAGCTAGGCGCCGAGCGCGCGGTGCGGCCGGTCGCGAACATTTTAGAACGTTCATTTTACTAAGCTACTCGCTAGGCGACTCGCTAGGCTCTAGGCGCTAAGCAAGCCTCCTGCCTATGCGGACGTGGCCTTAAGGCGACGCTTCCCGGCTCAAAAAGAAGAAGATGGAAAATATGTAATTACGAATGTTGGACAGAGTGCGCTAATATTTTCAATGATAAAATTGAAGCGAAAATTGTGAAAATGCTTAATAAAACACGACTCGTTTAAAATAGAGCAAAAATCTCGTTGAAGGTATCTTAAGTATCATTTAAAGAAACATTGTGAATTTTTTCAAAAATATAACTTGTAAAATAATGAAAATAGACATTTTTTAAACAATTTTCGGAGCATACTTTGCGATTTTTTTCTATCGGGGGAATTTCATATAATTTGCGTTTTGATGTATAACGTATCTAGATATTATCTTAAAAAATAACATATTTTTTTAAAAGCTTAAAAATTTCCAATGTTAAAGGCAGATATGGAAGAAATCGGTCGAAATTCGGGTAGCGGTGGCTTAAACAAATCTTATAAGACACTGTTTTATAAAATGGCACAAGAAATTCCGATATGCCAAACATTATTATAACTGTCAGTATTCAGAGCAGCCAGCATCCATTAATAAAACATCAATTTATGGAAGCCTGTTTATGGCTGTCGGAGTGACAGGTCTATCAAAATACAGCAAAGACATTATCGTCGTTTTTGTTAGCGACGCGACGGTGATCATAAATAAGACACTTAAAGTTAATAATGAACCGCCAGAGAAATATTGTTATTATTAGCATTAAGCATCAAAAAGTATCCCTTAATTTTAAATAATTTTCAAATTTGTTGCTTTTTCCGGAAGGTGTAATATCTAACAATATAATAAAACAAATGTAAAACTTATTTCCAACTGATTTATCTATAAACTAGTTTTCTACTCGCGGCTTCGCTCGCATGGTATTAGGGGGAAATTACTGTAGCGCTTGCACTTATCAATTATCCCCCACCCCCCCTCCTCGCATTCCATACATTCATTCTCGATACATTCAGTTTTCAAACAGCTCGCTTGTCACCTAAATTTCGTAATGCCAGAGCTCACTAGTAGTAAAAAAAGAATTATTCAATTAGGTTCAGTCGTTCGGAAGTTATGCGCGTACCAACATTTCAAAGATAAATTTTTATTTATACAAATAGATAGATATTAACTATGACGCCTGAAATAAAAAATATATATATCAACATCGTTTCCACAGCAACGATTTGTTTTTTGACGTTAGCAATAACTCGCTTTTGTTAGCGACAGAAAACTATAAAAAATATACTATTTTAATACTTATAATTTCATAGCTTACCATTATAACTCCAGAGCTGACCATTATATATAGCTTATAGTACTCGCATATAATTAAGCTTTCTATTGGTAAAAGAATTTTTAAAATCGTTTTATTGTTTTATGCGTGAAAGCGTTACAAACAAACACACGCAGTTTCGCATTTATAATATTAGTAGAGAGTTAAGATATTATACATATATTATATAGTATTTATAGAGTATACGTAGTACAGTATAGTATAGATATAAATATTAAAATATGCTTGCTTGGGGAATATGAGTTAAGAATTGTCTATATATTGCGAGGCAAATTAAAGCAGTAAAGCGAAACCTACCAACGGAGGCGACTAAATTACTAGTCAATTCGTATGTCATTTCACGTCTAGATTATTGCAACGGAATATATGCCAGTCTTCCGAAATATCAAATCAATAAACTACAATCCGTTTTCAACGCTGCGGCAAGACTTATCACCGGCGTATCTAAATATTCCCACATTTCAGAGCATCTCAAAAATCTTCATTGGCTCAAATGTCCTGAAAGAATCCAGTTTAAGCTCTGCTGGATGGTATTTAAGTCCCTCAACGGAATGGCCCCGGCTTACTTATCGGAATTGTTTATTCCAGAAAATTCCAATTCTCGACAGTTAACCCTGAGATCAGCAGCGTCATCAGCTTTCGGAAGGTTAAAGGAACCAAAGCGTGCACCAGATACTAAGTTCGGTGAGCGCGCTTTCGGAGTGTCAGGACCTAAAGCCTGAAATGGACTGCCACACGACTTAAGGATGATCACAAATTCAGCGGAATTTAGAACTAAACTTAAAACCCACCTTTTCAGACAGTCATACCCTTAAATTCAAAAACCTTTCACCTTAACCTTCAATGCCCGCGACATTGTAAAAATAACTCATTTGGTAAAAAAAAAAAAAAAAATAAAAAAAATTAATAAAAAAAAAAAAATAAAAAAATAAAAAAATCAGTTATAAGCTTTATGTAAGGGTCATTTCATGAAGATTCCCTAAAGACTCCTAAATTCTCCAGTCTTTCAAAATAAATACAACTATACTTTTGCCACTAATCTTTTAATGTAAATTCATGCAAAGTCCAGTGTTTTAAATATAATGCCCTCCGCGTGCAAGACCGTATCTTCTGCAACTATCTTAACGTATCTATTAACTTTCTAATTTCTCGGAAGTGACCTGCCAGGTAAATATGTTTCTGTATCTGTTTGTAAATAGTTAAATTAGATAGAACCTAGGAATTAATAATAAGCTGTACAGCGCCCTTGAGGTGATTTTTCACAAAAACGGCGCTCTACAAATTATCCAATTATTATTATTATTATTATTGCTATATTAAGAAAAGAAAATGTTTGAAACTTTCAAAATACCTTCTTTTCGTTCTCGCGAATGTTTCTTGATTATTACAAATACATCTGAAAGGGTTTATAAATCACTACAAACATTCTTACAAAACTGTTAAAGATTGTTAAATCAAAATTCAATTTTCGGAGCTCTTTAAATTAATAAATTAATCTATGATACTAACCAAACTCGAATATTTTGAATCCAATCACAAATTATATTTATTTTAAATAGATACCTACGTTGGGTACAAAATTTGATTGATTGTTCTTATAATATGCGAAAACAAATGTTTGTAATAGAAAATTTGTAAAAAAAATTGCAACAGGTGGCACGCAAGCTGTTTAAAAATCTGAATGTACCGGGACTGAATATATTGAACGCGGGAGAGGGGTGGGGATCGCGGGAGGGGGTTTTGCGGGAAAGGGGAGAGGGAAGGCGGGGAAGGTGAAGGGGGAACACGTTAGAGGAAAGGGAAAGGGACGAATGGGAAAAAACACGCAGAGAAACAATTTCTTTATAGTGGCATAGCAACGCATTCCGGGAACTTGCTAGTAATTTGTAAATTCGATTGGAATTTTTATTTTAAAATAAAAACTTAAATTATTGTTTGAAAAAAATGTGTGGTTGTTTTATAAAAACAAAAATATTTTATTTGTTAATGATCTTAATCGAAAACAGCGCCTAAATTTTAAATGCCAACGGTAGTGAATAACCAATATTATTTTGTTCTTCGTAAACTTAGAAGCCCAAAAAAAGTTCTCACCAGAATTCGTTCGTAGAAGAATATTTTATCCAAAACAAATTTACATTTTATAGGTTTCTGATATTGCGCACATAAGCTCTAGAATTTTTTAAACCTAGCCTAAGACACGGTATTTTTCCTCTAATAAAAATATTCCGAGCAAATTAATTCTGGCACTATTTGTGGAAAGGCTTTTCCATACCACGGTATAATATAAATTCAGTCTCCTTATTTAAACCTAGCTAGAAAGATAATATTGTAAACCTTGCAAGTGGTAGAAAACTATTGGAAGATGAAAGAGAAATAACAATTATATTAGTTTAATCTTAATCAAAATTAAGATAAAATGCGATACTGACGTTAAATTAAAAGTAAAAGAGTCCATAGACGGAAATGAATCAAGATGAATTGAAATATAAAATGACAGGTAAAAAATGAAGTTAAATATTTCAAATAGAAACACACAACACTCAACACTGAAAACCTATGTAGATTCGCAAAATTTATTTTTTTATGGTTTTCTGAAAAATCTGTAATATAATTAAAATATATAACAAAATCATGAGTGAAAGTAACAAAGCCATGAATGAACTTTCAGGAAAATCGATCTCGCGTCTTATAAATTATCTTAATCTTTACTCCGCGGAACCCAACGGAATGTATTAAATAAGAAGTTTGTTAGAAAACTTCGGCTGCTGAAGATTGATTTCCTCCGTCATTAGTTTCCTTAGAAACCACCGTCGATAGTTACCCGCTCCTCGCCTTACAAGTACCCGAACAAATTGAGAATACCTGTATTTGAAAATTCTGAGGCCGCCTGTACCGCGGACTTATCTTGTTTACGTGAAAAATCACTTTGAATTATTCAACCGAAAGTGCTGGGAGTTTATATAGAGGGGTGTTTCGTAACGTCACCTGCCTGGGGGTGATAAATGAGGGGAGGGGGATGAAAATATTTGTTCATATAAATGTAATTTAATTACTTGTCACCATTGAAACAAACTTCACTACCCGTCTTACTATTTTGAAACAAGGAATAAAGCATATCATAACCATCTATTGGATAATCAATACCTCTAACACAGGTAACAAAAATGGTTCTCTACGTTCGGTGACTTAACAAACGTGCCCTAGTCCGTGGGGTGTAGTTTGTCTGTCTTGGTGGCAGATTCGTCTGCCCACTAACTGCGTGGCAGACCGGACAGGGAGAAACTGGTTGAGGGACACCTTTGATCTCTCCAGCAGGACCCTCTCGGAGCATCGCCTTGCACGCCAGAGGGAGGATTGGATTCACCCGTCGGTTACTCCTGGAAACATTCACCCCCAGATTCCTACCCACCCCGTATACCTTTTCCTTCTCAGAACTTTCTCTCCTTATTTTTCTGAAAAAGACAATCAACACAGCATTTCCAGGGATGACATAGGCCTTGAGGCTAATTATTTTCCTCGGGTGTTCATAAACAAACTCAAATCTATCAAGAAAGGCTATAAAATACAATATTTGATTGCATCACCGATAGAATATTCTATTTGTTAACGATTCTTGAAATATTTGAGTTGGAGTATGGACAAAACTATTTATCAGTATATTGATACGTGAAGCAAAAACTTTGAACCCCTTTTTACGAAAATCGCGCGGACGAAGGAGTTTGAAATTTCGCACACTTATAGTTCATATAGAGAAGGAGTGCAGATTGCTGATATATTTTTTTAAATTATGCATAAAAAATACATTAAATCAATAAAAAAACATTTCACATTAAATTAATTATGGTCGAATTTCGACTATAGGGCGACCACTAATATTATTTATATGAATTACTCTTAATATTTTAAAGCATTACTCGTAAAAAGTGTTTTTTTCTAAAATAATTATACTCGCGCCATCTATGGAAGAGAGAGATTATGAATTCTTTTCAATTTCATCTCGATATTATATATTTTTAAAGGAAACTACAAAGAGCTTTTGATGTCATTCAAGAAATTGGGGTCTAGTGGGGCCGAACAATTTTTTTTGAAATAATTAGTGGGTCAGAGAAATCTTTATGTTTATTTTTTACCAACCTAATTTTCAGGAGACAGTAAGATTATAACTTCCCCGATTAGGGTATGTTTGTGTAAAGAGGTGGGGAGAGGAAGGTGCGGAAGTAACTGAATCTAAATTTTCAAAGAACTTTTTTTTTCATGAGCTTCACACAGGAGGTCTTGAGGAAAATCATTTCCCTCGGGGCCTATGTCATCTTTGGGGAAGCTGTGGGGGGGTTTTTTTAAGGAAAGGGAGGAGAGTTCTGGGAAGGAAAGGAGTTTAAGGAGTGGGTAGGAATCTGGGGTTCAGTGTGTCTTGGTCATCCACCTCCAAGACCTAGACAAACCTCACCCCATGAACCCGGGCACCCCTGCTAAATCACCAAATGTAGCGAACCACTTGGGGTGACCTATGGCAGAGGTGTTGGTTATTCAATAAAGGTTCCCGGGCGGCGGTACCCATTCCCGCCTCCCAAACTAGAGGAAGACATCAGGAAGATAGCAGATTTTGAAGCTTTTCGTTCAAAATCGCCAAGGCTTCCAAAGGTTGTAAGGTGAATGGCGGCGATGAAAGGAAACAGGCATGACATTCAAGTTTTTTTGTCTTTTTTAATTTTCCCTTGTTATAAATATTTTATTTTTCTTTATTCAATACTTTGTTTATTATGTGTGAGAATTTTTCGGCCACCATGAAAAATGTTTTAAAAGTACAAAAGAAGTGTAAATCAAAAAAATGTAAAATCAAAGAAAGTATTGCAAAATAAGCAAATGAGAACAAAATATATTTTATAAATGCGAGTTACAGAAACATCGGTAGGTACATTATTCTTCAGTAATTTTTATAAAAAATCGTGTTCAAACTCCGGCTAAAGGGTGAATTGTCACATTAGTTTTCTCAACTAATGTGACAATAAAGCGTCTTCCAAAAGTGACTTCCGAACATTGACAGTTGATAGTGGCCATATTGTTGAAGCGACATCTGTCGATTCGATTTGCTGTCATTTATTCAGTCTGTTATGCCAAATATATAGCGGATATAGCGTTCAACAACAAGTGCAAATGGTAAAGTTGTTTAAAATTTAATTAATTGTTTTATCGTTTAAAATTGTTTAACGATAAAATCTCACGTGGAGGTGATGTGAACTGGCCACGAAATCGTGTGATTTTATCCCGTTAGACTATTTCTTGTGGAGTTTTCTTAAGTCATCGGTCTATGCAAATAAGCCACAAACCACAGCGGACCTCGAGGCCAACATAACCCGTGTCATCTGTCAAATTCAGCCTGATTTATGCGCCAGAGTCATGGAAAATTGGACATTTCGGATGCGCGCCACCCAGAGAATTTTATTATACTCTACGCATAATGGCATCGATAATTCTTTCGAATGAATAAAATATTTTGTTGATATCTCACACACATTTTGTTTTATCTAAATTTAAAGATAGGAAGCGCTCAATGAAAGACCCTATAGTATGATTCTAAAGAATAAGAAACATTAATTTGTCTGAAGAACATTCTAAAAGTAAAGTAATAGCTTTTGGGCATTCGTAAAACTAGCGCTATTTAAAAATCCCAATAAAGTTAGCTAAATCCCAGCCTGGAAAAATAATACTTTGTCATCTGAAATAAATAATATGATGTTCTCAGAAACGGTATTTATTTATAAATGTTATCAAGCTCAAAGCAACATCACTTGTCGATGGCATTTTTTAAACGCAAACAAATTGAGTTCTGCGAGTGATATTAAAAATCTAAACTTTATTGGTTTCATCAGCTTTTATTCTAGTATAAATAAAATTGGTGCAGCTATAGCGTGAGGTCAACCGTAACATTTCTTTTGAATAATGACACATCAGAACACTTTGAAAAGTGAAGTAATTAAAAGTGATGAAAAACTAGACTATTCTAACCCCTAGTAGGTTTTAGACTAAACTTAAACTAATTTGAATAAAGCCTTAACTACAAATCTACAGTTCTTTTTATTTTTTTTTATTTAATATAGATATATAAGTATACAGAGGTGTTATATAAATTACATATTGGTACAGAAATTATTTAAAATTGCAATCTCACCAAAGAAAAAGCTAGTTCTTGTGCTTGATGAGCAATTTAAACTAATTATAACAGAAAAAGAATAACATTATGCAATAGGTAATTATATAATGGGAACAATTGAAACTTCTGGATCATCTATATGTGAAAGTGTACATACATAGTATATGGCTACATACTAAAATATTGTACAGTTGGAGTTTCAGTTTATTGATATCTTTGATATATTTTTTTTATTTCAATCGGAAGGTTGTTGAAATACTTTATTCCTAAATATATATAATTATTTTGCATTAGTTTGGTATTGAATTAGTTAACAAAAATACAATAAATAGTTTGTTGCTATGCGTTTAAAAAAAAAATTATCAATAGACCGCACCCTAAAGTAGAAACGCAAAGGTAGGCCTCATGCCAAAATTATAGCATATTTTATAACGCACCATAAAATTCATAATATTCCATTAATTTAGGAGGCGGGTATGGCTACTGCCGTCCCGGGTACCATTTATTGGTTAATCAACACGCCCGCCATAGGTTACCCCAAGAGGTATGCTATGTTTGGTGACTTAAGTGTGCCCGGCATCATGGGGTGACGTTTGTCTTGGTGGCGAATGCATTTGCCCACCTACCGCGTGGTGGTCCAGACCGGTTCTGACTTAAGGGTATCCAGGATCATGGAGGGACGTTTGCCTTGGTCTTGATGGCGAATGCACATGCCCATCTACCACGCGGCGGGCCAGACCGGGAGAAACTTTACTCGGGAGGGTTGAGGAAGACTTAACCTAGACCTCTCTAGTCCCATCGCCTTGCACCACACTGAGAGGAATAGATTCCTACCCTCCCCTCATACCTATACCCTTCCCAGAACTTCCACTCCTGCCGTTCCCTAAAAAGACCCTACACACATCATCTCCTAAGATGACTTGGGTCCTGAGGGATTTTTTCCTTAGGGCCTAAGCAAAAAAACAATGACATTTAGCATTTATTATTGTGAAATCAATTTTCTTTCAATCAATCTTTGTATCCCCTTATCCAATCTTGTACAATTTGTATCCAAGAGCGTCAACCACTCTGTGTCTTGATTGATTGGGATACCAGGGATCCATTTGCGGAGCTCTTACCTTGTTAGTTTTAATGGAGGAAGTCTCCAAGGAAGAGAAAAAAGCATAATATAATTCATAACAATTAGATGGACCACCTTTGTTGCTGTAATGAATTTTAGTAATTATTTTTGTTTTATAAAATCGTTAAAATGAAAATGTTTTATGGCTGATGGCCGTATCACTAATAAAATCCTGTAAAAAATAAATTAATTGATTATGGTATTCATCTTCTATATTTGATTAAAGAGCGAAATACAAAAGTGACGGATTTTATAAATCTTGTTTTGTACCGAAGATAATCCACGAAAAGATTGATCGGAAACGTAGGTAAAGAGAATAACATCTAACTTCATGGTTTCGAAACCTACGTGAGTGGTATGAGTGCTATTCCGCAGAGTAATAACGAGCGCCTGCAGAGTTTTCATTTCTTTGATAATAGTCAATCTCCCATAGGAAATGGTGCAGGGGAAGAGCAAGTAGATACCTATCTACCAACAAGGGTTGCATTTCTACTTATTCAGCGTTGACTTATCTGTGTAAAAAAATTAACTTAAGTCGAAATAAAGCGGGGTTATCATGCATGTTGAAGCATTTTTGACGTGGTCACAGGAAAGAGATGCGAGCCCACGGTTGAACGCAACCACGGGGTTCTCCAAAAATATGTAATTTGTCTGTAAAACTGCTTTTATATGTTGTGTGTTTAAATAAATGAATCGTCGGAGTGGGGGAGCGAACAAACGAAAAGAGAAAACGGCCGGTTTTTACTGGATTCTAATAATCTGGCCTGGTGGAAAACGCCCTATTTGTCCGTTGCCGTCGTGACACGGCGTATAAATAGTAATTTACACTAAAAGACGTCTCCATACCGCTTCTCCAAATACACTGGATGAATTCAACGACCTCAAATTTGCGCGTACGTAAAGATGAGGAATGTCACTTCCATATTCCACCTGGCGCGCTTCTGAAGGTCATTTTGTTCGCGTTGTACAAGAATGTGTGCATTAATTTTCAGCCTACCCTGTCGTCGTAGTTTTGTGTCCATCGAACACTGCCACAATCTTGTTATTATTGACTAGACCCGGAACACACAACAATTTATTTTTCTTACATTAATTAGTTCGACTCACAAAAAAAATCCTTTGAGGCCTATATCATCTTTGGGGTTGCCGTGTGGAGAGTCTTTTTAGGAAAAGGAGGGAGAAAAAGTAAAGGGAAGAAAAAACATATAAGGAATGGGTTAGAATCTGGGGGTCAATGTATCTAGGAGTGACGGACGTTTGAATCCATCCCTCCCACTGCGGTGCAAGGCGATGGGTTGAGAGAGTCCGGCTGGAGAGGTCTAGATTAGATCGCTCTCAACCAATCTCTCCCAATCCGGCCCGCCACACAATAGGCAAAGGCGTTAACTGCCAAGACCTAGACAAACCTCACCACAAGAACCCTGGCACCCATTTCATTTTGTGGATTTCACTTTAAGGAATCCTACAAATTATTGTAACGTGGGTACAATGTATTTAACAATTTGATGTGTTATTTTAATGTTTTATATTATATTTTATTCTTTGTTATTGTCAAATATTATATTGTTTAAAATATTTCACGGTTTTACGTCATATTCTTCAAAAACTACTTGTATATTCTTAAAATTTTACACTGTTATAACTTTTGATACAAAATCTATTTAATGTGTAATCCTCGATATCTTAAATAGTATTATATAATCTATGTAAAAGCCCCTATGGGCGTATAACAACAATAAATAAATAAATTAAATAAAATACCCCTGCTAAGTCGTCAAATGTATCGAACCACTTGGGGTAACCTAAGGCACGGTGTTGGTTATCCAATAAATGGTTCCAGGGACGGCAGTACCCATGCCCGCCTCCCCAATTTACACACAGACGAAATGAAGAATGATCGAGTTGAAACAGGACTTCCCTACACTCAGTCAATAGCATCCTTCGAGAAGATCAATAATTTTCGCTCGGCATTGGAGTTTGAAATTAATATTTTAACTTTCTAATTACCTGTACGGAAAATTACGAATACTCCATGTACATCTCCATCGATTGTCAATAAATAAATTGACTTCAAAGCTGGAAACGGAACGTCAAAGTTTTGTGAAAACTTATTGAAATTTCCACACTTAGTTCCTGTGAAAGTTGAGCTCAAAGTGGAAGTTCGACGTTGGTGTTCATACCAACACCCTGTATTATACGGTACATCAAAGAGTTCCACAAATATTCACTGTGTTACTAACAAACTTCTGCAAGGTTTTCTGAAAGTTCCAAAGAAAAGGTCTTCAGTTTTATCATTTATTCTTTATTATAATGTTGTTTATTTTGGAATCATAACAGTTTGTTTTTCCTTGTCCAGCTTTTTTTTCGTTTTAGAAGTTGGGAAAATTACGGTTGTCCCATTTTTAAACGTTCATGTAAACGTATAGAATATTTGTATTATGAAATGATTTGAGAAAAGTAATGATTATATAAACCTAACCTAATCTAACTAAGAATTTATCGAAAACTTTTTAACACAGCCGTATTTTGTCCCCAAATAATTTCTGCAAATTGTGTTTTCCTATTAATCTTTTACAATTATCTGTATAAAGCGTGCATTGCGTCCTCTCTACAGATCAGTGATAAGTAAAGCCGAGCTTAGTGTCTAGACAAAGATGGCAGTGTTCAAAACGATATACCTCTCAACGCTCACTTACAGTTACCAGATATGGATGCTAAACAAACGAACACGCTCTATAGTCAAAGCTGCCGAGATGAGGTACTTGAGAGGAGTGGCAGGAGTTACGAAATGGGATCAAATAAGAAACTCGACGATCCAAACATTGAACCAAGGTAACTATCCAAAGAAAAATCGCAACTGAGGTGGCTTGGGCACGTATTAAGAATGTCTGATGACCGAATTCCTAGGAAAATACTGAGTGCGATTCCAGAGGGTAGACGTCCAGTGGGCCGCCCCAGACACAGTTGGGCGTGGCAACTCCAGAAACTGTGTGAGGAGAGGATGGGACTGCCATGGACGGAGGCCTTTGTCGATGCATTGAGTCCCCGACCCGAACAAAGGGAAGAAGATGATGATAACTAAGCTCTACAAGTTGTCCAATTATTATTATTATTATAAATCAATAGTGAAATAACACAAATTAATCAATTAAATTTTATTTGCGCACGCCGGGATTCGATCCCGGTTCGATTCAAGAACTTTACCCCTAGACTACGGAGGCCGTTGAAGAACTTTCCTTTATTGTCAGAACAATCTTTTCCAATTTTGAAAATTAAAAAAAAAAATGTAGATTTCATTTAACCGGAGATGCAGACACACAATCGATAAAATATTTCTGATGATAATCATATCACAAAAAAAACTTATTTCTAATACTTGTTTATGTATGTTGTACTTTTTCTATTTGTCTGTACTTTTTGCTGAATACTTTGAGTCCCTTTAAAAATTGGGTGAACTGACAACGTGGTAAATTTTCAATAATTAATAATTATCAGTCAATAAACTAAGTAATTTATTAACTCTCAAGCTATTTCTCCACATGAAGAGATAATTCCATAGAGCACGGTCTAGCCACACACCATGCAATTTCATAATTGTATTGAAAACAAAGCTATTATTACAGGAGCAGAGAAAATTTGTCTTTTTTGTAGTCACACCAGTACATGGTAGTTTTTTTTCTGAAAGAAACCTCTAAATAATTTTTTATTGAAATTAAAAAATTATGTACGCTCGCCCCATCCAAACATTTGACCTCGTTTTCTGTGGTCTTCCCCACACCATAAGAATGGCTGTATCTTCTTAATTAAGAGAATTTTTCTTCCTTTTAAACTTTTCACCTTTTTTCGTACATGTATTTTTCACAATGCAGATATTGGGAACCTGCGGCCTTCGTACAAATAATGAAAGACATATGTGTGGCAATTTTATTCGAATATTGAATCTTTACTTTACTGTTACTTTATACAAATCTTTTATATGTAACATTTTTTGTATTCATTTTACATTTTTTACGGTGTATTTACATCAAATGCACAAAATATTGTAGAATGTTTTCAATGGTACAATTTCAGTGTGTAAATATCAGTATAAAATGTGTACTGATCGAAAAATTTGTCAGTTTCTACAATTGTTGGTCCAATTGGACAATATTCCAAATTTCAAAACATCATCGTCCAATTTTTGTCATTTGGACCATTCCAATCGATCCCGTTGGAATTTTCTGATTGCACAAATAATTGTCCAAATGGAAAAATTTGACGATATTTCGCAGATTGGAATGATCAATTCGCACCATATTATCAATCCAAAATCTGAAAAATATGAAAATGTCAAAATTTTTCATTTGGACAAATATTTGTCCAATCGGAAAATTCAAATGTTTGAAATATTTTAGAATTTATTCTTTTTGGACAATTATTTGTCCAATTGGAAAACTCTGATGTATAATATGATATCGTAGAATTTTTCCATTTGGACAATTCTTTCTCTAATCGGACAATTCCAATGAGCGAAATTTTCTCATCTATCCATTTGGACATTTTTTTGTCCAAATGTAACATATAAGTGCAGAGCGTCAGTTGGTGTGTGGAAAATTTCCATGAGAACGATATGTGATAAATGGAGTTGAAATGGAATGAATTAAGAAGAGAATGAGAAGCAGTTCTCCCATTACACTGATAATTTATTTTTTCCATACATTTCACAGTAGGTAAAAATAACTTATCACCTAATTTACAATATCATATTAAGAGACATTTTTGAGACTATATTGTAGATTGCGTGACGTAAATCATACTAAAAAAGTTTTCGTACCTTACTCAAAAGTACTTTTTTGTAACCGGTAAAAACCAGGTCTCAGAAGATATTGTGTTTTATAAACAAACAATGCAGGTATGAAGATCCCATGACCATGCAACTGGCAACACTGGCGGATGCTTCATCGAAGCCAGAGTCAAGTTAGCCTCTCAGAAGCTGGACCTACTGTACACAGCCTGCAGATACTTTAAAAATACACAACTGCTGACCTTGCACAAATCGCATGTGCGCCTAACTGTTGAATTTGGAAGCCATCTCTTGTCTGGAGCCTCAAAATACTTATTTTTCTTTAGCTTGATCTTGATTTCGATAGCTTGGCTGTGGAACGGTTTGCCGGCCTCTTTTTAAGACCCATGTTCTCTCATTTCTTTCCTCAAAAAGACCCTCTGTACAGCACCCCCAAAGTGAAATTATTTCCTTCAGAGTCTCCAGGTGTTGATATTAAAAAAATAACACTTGGAACCCGACCCATTTATTAACATCTGAGCTACTAAAAGATTGAAGTTTATATTTTGTATAAATTTTGTTTAAATATAGTTAAGAGGACCATAATAAATAGTAGGTAGTAGGCATATCTTCATTACGTGTGCTAGCAATGGTCCGTAAATAGACATTTTCCAATCGTACGAGATACACATTTTTAAGCATGTTTTTTTTATTCATAAATAAGTTACACAAGTCAAAGGTTACCCGTGCCAAATCTAAGGCATTGGCAACTTTTTGTAGCCACCTTAACCTTTGAAACACTTCGCAACCTTGTAAGATATCTCCACGTGCCAACTATACAGTGTGTAGTTAACTATATGGGGCTGGTACACACGATGGGCTGTAAGTATAGGACACTGTTGTATGGTGTAATCTCGCGGGGAAACCTTTTCTGTATTCCGAAGGTACGGAATGAAAAATACACAGTCATTCTGAGCCCCGGGACCGGATGATAGGTTGGGCTCAGCGACGCCTAATGGCCTGGAAATAATTGGGACATCACTTTCTCCTCACCCTGTGCCGGTGTACGTGTGCTTAAACGGAAGCTGAGAGTGTGCTTTTATTTTGTATTTTTTTTAAGTTCAAAAGCTCGAGTCATGTGAAGTACGTGGGTAAAGCGTGACTTGGGGTCAAGGCAGTGAGTTCTAGTTCTCTTTACTAATTCATTCTCTTCAAGATTATCTATCTTTGTTTAGCTCATTTCACACAGAATAAAGAAGAACAAGAAATGCCATGCGGGCGTGTCTCATGATTTTAAAGTCTGACGACTCTTCGCTTAGAGGTCATATACTCTGTTTCACCACCATTACAAAATTTAAAAGGGATGACGATATTCGATGTCAGGCGAGGGTGAAGACGGGTTTACTGCGACAAAATGTTTTCAAAACACAAAACAAATGTTGTCTATCGGCCATGGAAAGAAAAACAGTGTTGTAGGTTTTTTTATATTAAATCCACACAGGAGGTCCTGAGGAAAATCATTTCCCTGGGGCTTATGTCATCTGCGATGCTGTGTGGAGGGTCTTTTTGAGGAAAGAAAGGAATGAACATTGGTCTTGAAGAGATCCA
Organism: Glyphotaelius pellucidus; assembly: GCA_936435175.1. Classification (NCBI taxonomy): domain Eukaryota; kingdom Metazoa; phylum Arthropoda; class Insecta; order Trichoptera; family Limnephilidae; genus Glyphotaelius; species Glyphotaelius pellucidus. The sequence continues at coordinate 8,295,587 of OW386551.1, read as the reverse complement.
TGTTGTAGGAAAGAGGAAACACAAAGGCCGGCAAATTGTTCTACAACCGAGCTGTTGAACACAAGAACGAGTCGAAGAAGCGACTCGTTTTCATGTGACAAATGTCAATCGTGTACATATGTTGGGCACGCGTTTGGCGTGTTTTCCGACTATGCACCGGTGCCGAAGGGATCAATGACGCTAGTTCAGAGCATCTTCCATTGAAATACCGGTAGAACAAGGATAGCATTCCCACCCGATATCTGTGCTTTAAAAATTCCAAGGAGAATCTATCAAACGGACCCCACATTTATGACATAGTAGAGGGTAATTTTCACGTATTTTGGGGCTCTAGAGCAGGGTGTATTCATATAAAAAAAATATATGGCCACGCCTCAATGTTTCAGTGTTTTCAAAACATTTTGTGCGTAGGAGACCCAGTTAAGAGACGGAGCGCATAAATGGGTTAGAACTAAAAGGAACATTGTCATTGGTGACATTGCTTTCCATTCAAATCTATATGGAAAGCGTTTCTGTTCTTCTTTTTTATTCTGTGCGTCCAAATTACGTGAAAGTTTGAAGCAATGCTGTGAAATTTAACTACATTTAGTGATATGAAATTTCTGTCCATCAGCGATGATATACGCCAAAACACATATTTGAGTTGTGTCATTTGTACAATGCCTGATCTAACTTTATATATTGTATTGTGCATAGTTGATTCGAATTAATCCTCGTATTTAAAAATTAAATCCGTGAATTGGATGTCTTATCTATCAGAGTGATTTTTGAATTATTATGGTAAGATAGAAAAAGACTTGAGAGATCGCTTGCCGTAATGTGGCAAATTTGTCTACCTTTTTTGCCGCCTTGAAAAACGCTGCCTATGCAAAACGAGTTATTGAACTAAATAAAGTTAGAATCGAGATTGTTCTTATTGAGAATTATAGACAGTAAATGTGTCATTTTAATGTTCATTGGAGTAATTGTGGTAAATGTAATAAATATCCTAATTTAAAGCGTTCAATATGAACAAAACCTAAATTACAAAAAATATTTGTTCAAAAAAAACTTTCGTTTACAATTAAAAATTGAGTCTTCTAATATGTAAGTACATATTTGCAAATGTGCTTATCAACATAAGTGACTGTTTTCAATTATCAGATGAAAAATTGCCTTGAAGTTTGTCGACCTTCGTTAGGAGTAGGCTATAGACAACATACGAAAATGGAAAATATCCAATGTTGACCAGAATAAGAAGCACGCACTGCAATTTCAAAAGAACTAACACCCAGAAAAGTTTACAATTTTTTTATAAATCCTGAAAATATAAGATAAATGATGAAACTTAAAATTCATTAGCTATGTAGCATTATAACCAGTTTATATGCCTCGACATTAAAAATCAGAGGAATGATTTTTTTAATGTGGGCGGGAAATATTCAAACCGAACACTCAGAAATCACGATCGCTCGACTCATTTCTTCAATTATTAATGCGTTCACTCGAGTGGCTAAAAACCAACGTCGTCCATTTTCGAAAACTAAAAAATAACAGTCAAAACGATTTTGATGTCTATGAAAACGATTACATTAAAATCATCGGTAATTTGCGATCAAGCTGAAAAATAGAATAATATATTTTTACTGCAAAATGCACGGAAAGGGATACATTTTCAAAATGCGTAAGATTAAATTAAGGATATATCCACATGGATAATACTTATGTACTGCACTATGTATGTACCAAAAGCTCCCAACAAAATACGAATTGTAACCAAAAAAAATCCCTAACCGTTTTATTGTTTACTAGCTTTTCCCCGCGGCTTCGCTCGCATGGTATTACGGGAAATTACTGTAGCGGTTCAACTTATCAATTATCCCCCCTCCTCCCCACCCCCACCCCTCCCGCATTCCATACATTCATTCCCTTACATTCAGTTTTCAAACATCTCGCCTACCACCTAAATTTCATAAAGATATAGCTCGAAGAAAAAAAGAATTATCCAATTTTGTTCATTCGTTCGGAATTTATGCGCTTACAAACATTTCGGATGTTTATTTTTAATTAAATATTTGGAAGTTTGTTAATATAATAAAAAATTTAATTATTTATTATTCAGTCTTTAAAATCGTTACGAATTATATTTTTAATGTATGTACTGACATTTATTCCAAAACAGAGGCTTGTCCAAAAAAATTAAACATATTCTAATATTTGAATTTCCTGAAGCAGTAGCTTACCAGGGGGCTGAGTACCTACCAGCTTTGAGCCCACAAATATATCAACATCGTTTCCACGGAAACGATTTTTTTCTGACGTTAGCAAAAATTCGCTTTAGTTAGCGACATAAAACGTATAACAAATATTACTAACTAACTAACCATCACGCCGTTTCCCCGCAGGGGTAGGCAGAGAGGACGGACCGCCAAACAACTCGATCTTGGCACACACTCCTTGCTTCGTTCACATTCATACATCGTCTCATACATGCTCTTCTGTTATTCTGACTCTTGACATCGCCCGACTATACAAAATATAGTCTTCGCATATAATTTAGCTTTCTATTGGTGAATGAATTTTTAAAGTCTTTTTATGGTTAATGCGTGAAAGCGTCATAAACAAACTCGAGCAGTTTCGCATTTATAATATTAGTATGAATTCAATTATTAATAAGTTTATTTTAGCTCTAAGAGATATCTCAATTTTTATTGTTATTTTTGTGCCCAATACGCTTTCGGTCTTTGAATTTCTTTAATTTTTATACTCGAAAATGACTTATAATTTAAACACATAAACAACACTTAAAAACAAAAACTTTCAATGAATTATTGGTGCTAGAAAAAGTGCTGTTGTGCTTTCTTTTTAATATTTCCGCATACTCATTTTTGTTAAGGTCCCGTCCTTGCGTGATTTATCACGCAAGTATGGCTATAAAAATGATCAAAATGTAAATATTTGATTTTTGGCGACCTCCGGAGCAGAACGGTGCGCTTTTGGGGTCGCGGAATCAGATCAAAGCGTAAACAAAAAATTTATGTTACTTTACTTGTTTACAGCAGCACAGGTTCTCCTAATGAGGTGTTATGTAATACTATGACATAATTTAGATCACAGAACCCATTAATATCACATTTTCTTGCCACTCCACAACCTAAATAGGTAGGTACTATGAAATATGTTTTATATTATCCTTATGTGTGTATACCGAGAAGAAATAAATTTGTCATTTCACGGAGTTGATTATGATATTATACTATGAACAAAATGTTGTTTTTTTGTATATATATTCTACAACTATGATATATTGTTCAGTAGCTAGAAAAGGCAAAGTACCGATAAAAAACAAGAAATAAATACAATTGTCAGTTTTCGGAACGAGGAGATTAAATATAATTTTAAGAATTTATATATATTTTTACGTTTACGTAAACCTCGAGGAAAAATTGTTTCCCACGGAGTCTACTTCATCTTTGGGATGTGTTCCATTGTTTGATGCAACGGAAGGAGAGAAAGGAAAAGGGTATGAATGGTGGTTAGGAATCTGAGGGTCAGGAGTGAAGTATGAAACCATCCCTACCATCGTAGCGCAAGGCGTTGGGTCGGAGTCCCGAGTCGGGTCCCACCGGAGAGGTTAAAGAGTCTCCCTTTTACCAGCCTCTCTTGATCTGGCCCGCCACGCTGCATCCATCACCGAGAACTAGAAAAACCTCACCCCATGAACCCAGGCAACCCTGCTAAGTAACCAAACGTAGCGTAAACGTTGAGGAGACTTACGGTAGAAGTTTTTGTTATACAAAGAATGTTCTCAAACCAAATCGTTTCCATGGCGGCGGTACTCATACCCCCGTCCTAAATTGCGTGCGCGTATTTGACATTGTGGACTTGGTAGACTTAGTAGACGTAGTAGAATTAGTAGCCTTAGTAGACATAGTAGACTTAGTAGACGTAGTAGACTTAGTAGACTTAGTAGACATAGTAGACTTAGTATACGTAGTAGACTTAGTAGACAAAGTAGACTTTTTTTTATTTATTTAATTATTTTATAGATCAACAAACAAGTCCCGCTAAGCCAATTGCAATTGGCTTGACAGCAGGTGCTTATAATTACTTACAAATATATTTAAAGTTATAATTTACATCTTTTATCTACAGTTTAAACATTTTTTCATAAATTTTATCATAAGTATCAAAATAAATATTCTTTTTCCAATAACCAATTTTTCACCATATATTTAACCTTATTCATAGAATTATGTTGCTTTATATTGTCAGGTAATAAAAGTAGACGTAGTAGACTTAGTAGACTTAGTAGACTTAGTAGACGTAGTAGACTTAGTAGACTTAGTAGACTTAGTAGACTTAGTAGACGTAGTAGACGTAGTAGACTTAGTAGACGTAGTAGACGCAGTAAACGTAGCAGACGTAACTTAAGTGATAATATGGGTTCAAAACCTAAGTGACTGCTTTGAATTATTCCACGTGAAAAATTGCCTTGAAGCTTGCCGACCTTCGTTAGGAACAGACATCATAAAAAAGAAGTGACCAGATCTGAAAAAACGAAGATACACCAAATTTCTTCTTCACCATTCCCTCACCAAATCGTTCAGCTCATAGAATAAAAAATAATGTTAGAAGTGCCTTCCAAACAAATTTGCTGGAAACAAATGTTCCATTAAGCCCGATAGCCCACTTATTCTTTTTACTCTGTCTCACTTACGCTTGCCTAACATCGTAGATCTCCATTCCATTCGAATCTAGTTTACTTCTTTATTCTATGCCTCAACCTCACAAAATTCCCCAAATTGGGGATAGCAAAGCCCCACCGGCCCTGGACTGACTCTCGTGGGGTAACACATGTAAAATATGTCTACATTACTAGTTTCGTAATGTCGAAAAATTCGGTAATGTCACGCAAAAATACAATCTCTTTCCAAAGTTTGTCAAACAAACTCCCCAATATGCTAAAAAAAGCTCGTTAAAATCACACTCCAAGGTAATATTCAGCATTACAAGGCCCAAGTTTTGGTATTGTTTTAATCTCGTCACATCTTCTCTCCTATCGGAGAGTGGCTGAGTTACGGAGGGCATTTTTTATGTGGACTTTTCAAGCTCCGGAGGCATTTGGTATCTTATCGGATCTGATATTTCAAAGGAAGTTTGAAATTAAATATTTAATGTGAAAACTCAACTTTTTAGAGTTTTTTTTGGAGGAAGGATTAAGAATAATGAAAAGAAAAGTTTATTTTTAAAAATTATATTATCTGCCCAATTTTTCAAGTATAATCTACGTGGCTGAAATGGAAAGACCGGTCTGAACAAAATAATAGCATTTTTATACGATGAAAGGGATTCACATCATTAAAATATTTTAAAAAATTTATTTTACATCCTCCAAAAAGATTTAAAAATAGATATTGGCGGAGTGTAGAAATAACCCCAACAAAGATGGGCGTTGTATCCTAAGAAATATAACAAGTATTAATTTTTGAATATTTTATTTTGATGCAATATTTTACATTTCAAAGTATAATCCTGTTATGTTGGCCTCACTAGGTGGCTTACCCGTGCTGAGGCCTGAGATTATAAACACGGCGTTTTCATCTAAAAATTATGGTCAAGAATTGCCTAAACTTATAATGAAACTGGCACTCACCCGAAGGAAATGCCTTCTTGTAGTAGCCCATGCAATATATACCCCGTATATCCATATAATATAGGCGTGCCAAGTTATTCATCCATCAGGTGACGCATTTCCATCAATTAATTATGTTGTGAAAGAAGAATTTTGTATCTTGAATCCAATCTCTCAGAATACCAATTTTTCAATAAAATGAAAAAAACAATAACGGAACACTTATAAACACGAAGAAAACAATTCTTATTTTGAATTGTTTTATATCCAAAATAGATTAACTGCCATTTGCCGTGCACTCGGGTGTCACCAGATAAGTGCACTTTATAAATGCATAGAGGCATGAAACACAATCTTTGAGGTACTTATTTAAAACTCGTACGTAATTATAAACTAACCACAATAAATATAAATTAAATATTATGGTGATTAACCAAATATAAAGAATGTAATACTGATTAACTGCTTGGAAAGCTACTCTACTGACTATTACCCACTATTATTACACAACTATTATGAGAATAGCGGAATAAATTCATAACATTTACAGAATGAAACAAGTTCTTTGTTTAAAACCACTTTATTTAAATTTATATTCGTCGACCGGTTTCGGTCGAACTCGACCTTCTTCAGGACAATAAACATATAAACTAAATTAAAGTACAGAGTTAAGATAATGAGGTAAACACAAAAGAAAGAGAGAGCATATAAGAGAGAGAGAGAGAGAGAGCATCAGATAATGGTTGGGGGCGGGGTAGGAGGAGGGGTCAAGGGAGGGTGGGGGTTAGAGAGGGAGAAAGGGAATAACTTTAAAATGGGACTGTTGGTCAATTCTAATTGTTTGTTTAAAATTTGGCAATTATTTTTCTTTGATTTTAATATTTCTAAAGCTTCTTTAAGCTTCTTTAAGCTTTAGAAATATTAAAATCAAAGAAAAATAATTGCCAAATTTTAAACAAACAATTAGAATTAACCAACAGTCCCATTTTAAAGTTATTCCCTTTCTCCCTCTCTAACCCCCACCCTCCCTTGACCCCTCCTCCTACCCCACCCCCAACCATTATCTGATGCTCTCTCTCTCTCTCTCTTATATGCTCTCTCTTTCTTTTGTGTTTACCTCATTATCTTAACTCTGTACTTTAATTTAGTTTATATGTTTATTGTCCTGAAGAAGGTCGAGTTCGACCGAAACCGGTCGACGAATATAAATTTAAATAAAGTGGTTTTAAACAAAGAACTTGTTTCATTCTGTAAAATGTCAAGCCACAAAGTGTTTGCTTTCTTCGATAATATAATAATCATAACATTTACTTAAAATAAGAAATATGTCTTTTTGAAAAATAATTATGAATTTTTGTGGGTTTTCTAAAAAAAAATTAACAATTCATCAAATATTTGAAGTTAATTTTCACGTTCTGCGTAAGTTCTGTTATTAAATAAATACGTGCCGGTTGCTTCATAAAACTTAAATAAGCACAGAACTCTTATAGAACTTTCACAGAACGTGAAAATTAACTTCTAATTCTTTTAAACAATTTTTCCCGAAATTGTATTGTTAAAACGATAGTGAATTTTAAAATATTAAAATCGAGTGCAGTTCACACGCGGTAGAAGCAAAACTTTACCAAACAATCTCAACCAATAAGAGCCTTGAAAAGTAAGGTCATAATCAAAGCGGCCAATGAACGCAGACCTAGCGTCATTTCAGTTTCATATCTCAACCAATAGGAGCCTTGAAAAGTTACATCATAATCAAATTGGACAATGAGCTCAGTTTGATCTGCACAACGGGGCTAAAGAAGTTTTACTTCAATATATAATGCACAAAGTTATTGCTTTCAACAAAATTACAAATATTAGATGATTTGCTACTTCTTTATAAAACGGTATAAAATGATAAATCCAGCAAAAGCATTTAACCGAAAGCCAAATGATTTCGAGTCTAATAAATTAATTAAATCCTAACTGGGTAAGAAAATATTTTAGTATCCGTTTGAAGCGGTTGAATAACCGTTCCATTCGCATCATTTTTCACAAATGATGGAGTACTCAGGAGGAGTGGAAATCCCTAATTCCGCCAATATTTCAATATTAAATTCATATTACTGAACTTTCTTTGAACAATTTATTCCTCCCTGTAAAATGAGAGGGCCATTTGTACTTCTAATGTGCTGGATTCGCGGTTGATATAAGACACTCGAGATGAGCTCTGTGGTGGTGAGAAATTTTGAGAACTTTAGGCACACTTTACAATCATCCATCCATTTCTGCTTCGCAATTACAGCTCAATAAACTAAATAATTCTAAAGTTATCCGAATACTAAAAACTGCTTTTGAAAGGTTATAAAATAAGCTTTCTAATTGTATTATTACAAATAAATATTAACATTTGTAAATATTAAAATTTAGAAAGCAAACTTTAAAAATTTTGTAAAAATGACTCAGGTGATGTTTTTTATGTAAAAACGGTACTAAAATCACGGATTATATAGAAAAAACACTCATTTTATCGTACAAATGTATAATAAACAATTTTGTCACCTCATTCTTTACCATTTTTTACAAAAATATTTAATAAAAAATTATCACTGTCTAACGGCACGTAGGCAATTTGGTGGGTGAAAACTGTTTCTACAAAATAAGTATGTTTTACCTATTTCTATGGACAACGTTGGACTCAGATGTGCAGCGTATTTTATAGTAAATATTCTCCTTTTTGTTTTAGGTTTGTAACTAGAACAAAAACGGAGTTACAGCGATTTCTGTGAGAACACTCGCGTTAGCTTGAAAACAAGCTTATTGTACTTGACTGCTTTTTTATATTGTCGTTTAAACAATTTTAGGGGTTGAAGTGGTTAAATAAATACTGCATTTATCACTCTACTAAAATTTTCCCTTCGTCAGCACAAATTTAAAACTATAAATAAATATAGTTTGTAAAACTATAAATAAATATAATATATGGTCGCAGATATATTGACTGCAAATCAATGGACTTAAATCAATGATATTTAAATAAGCTTTTCATGTTAACACAACTATCTGAGATTTGGAAAACATGGGATTTTTTTAATATTAATATCGCACAAGAGTCCCAACTGCACCCGTCTGGAGCCAGTGGGACTATGGCATCCCCAATCGGGGTATGTTGTGAGGCTGAAGGTAGTGGGGAAGGGAAGGAGATGGGGAAGAGGAAGGTGGGGAAGTACCTGGCTATTCAGATCTGGTCACTAAACACGGCTAAAGCCATTTCAAGCGACGTTTTAATTCTGAATGGTGGTCTTACACCAGGGCGATACTAATAGTATCTTCCACTCTGGAACGTGCCGCAAATAAACTTTATATTATTTTAAATGAATAAATTGTGAAATAACACAAATTAATCAAATAAAATTTATTTTCCACGCCGGGATTCGATCCCGCTACCTTCGGCATGCTAGTCAAGCGCCTTATCGCTGGACTACACCGGCCGTCAAAATATATATATCGATATTTGTAAAGGCCTGACTTACCTCTTTATACTATATTGGGGAATCGATATTATGATCTGAGGGACACAGAGCTGGTGGTAATCACGGTACAGGGTAGCCATTCTTGACTCTAGTCGACCGGAACATTCTTAGACGCCAAACGCCAAAAGTCATTCGACACAACAACGAGTGAGGTAGACCAGACGTAGCTGGCGCATGGCGAGTAATTAATAGATTGATCGTTGATCGGGAATAGCTACCCTGGTCCAAAACCGATTCGAATAAGGCACACTACGGCAACAGCTCAATGTTCACTCTACCGGTTTCTTATTTTGACTGATTGTTCCTTGATTTATTGTTCCAAATGTCACATGTAGGTAGCTTGGCCACACATTTTCAGATAGGATAGGAATGGATCAGATTGAAAGTAGGTAGAAAAGAGATGTTTATAGTTGCCCCAAAATATTAAAGTAAGACTTGTAGTGCGTCTCAAATGAGTTAAATTTGTTGTTTGCCTTCTTTCCAGGTTTCGCATCAGTGTAAAAGGTTAATAATGCATGACTGACGTATCATCTTATGTTTAATTTTATTTATATTTCTTTGTGCAGAGAACCTTTTACCTGAGGCCAATTTAAATGACTGTCAAGTTTTGATTCAAACAGTTCACCTAAATCGTTTTACAGAATAGGTACATGCTTCCTCTTTCAAGTGAGACAGTGGTGGTTTTCTCTAAAGTGCGATTGTGCAGTATTTCCGTAAAAAAATTAAAAAATAAGACGTACTTGTATTTTACAATGTCACCACACTTTAACAGCTCGGTGTTCAAATTTCGTGCTGAAAAATCCACCTGTCTGGGATTCTCGCATTTTAAGTTGTTATTACAATAAGTTAATTACTGAATATATTTATGATATTATTCATTTGCTACAGACGATGAATCGTCAAATTATATCTTATTTATAGGTCGCTAATCACTGGTGCAGCGGTATCGAAAAATTCCATTAAAATATGTATAATTTGGGAGGCGGATAAAGGTTCCCGGGAAGCATTATTGGAAAACCAACACCTCTGCCACAGGTTGTTACGCTAATAATTGGTGATTTTGCAGGGGTGCCTGGGCTCACGGAATGAGGTTAGTCTAGGTCTTGGCAGCGGCTTACTACCCATCTTCTGCTTAGTGTGCCGGATCGAGAGAGACTGGTTTAGGGATGCCTTTTGACCTCTCCAGCCGGACTCGCTCGACTCATCCCCTTGCACGGCATTTGGAAGGACGGATTCATACGTCCATCACTTCTGGATACGCTGACCCCCAGATTTCTACCCATTTCACATACCTTGTCCTGCCGAGAGCTTCAACTCCTCCCAATCCTTAAAAAAAGCCTCAGTGTAGCATCCTCGATGACGTAGCCCTGTGAAAATTGCCTACGCTATGGATCAAATTTCGGTACGAACATAGGAATTATGAATAAGGAATTTTTTTCTCTCTTTTTTAATGTCCTATTGAACTCCCAGTACAATAGGCTACGAAACGTCACGTCGTATCGTAACAAACATACATTCGACATAGTTCAAATACTACGAGTTAAAAGAGATAAATCCATATCCACATTATTGGGCAACTACACCCTCATTAAAAAGGCTAGTTATTGGCAATTATTCAGGCTTGTGTAGTGTGCACAAACGCAACATAAATTAAAATCGTGGACACTGGGGTAAATTTTCACTAACTTTTAATTTGTTTTTTTAACACAAAAGACCAATCTTTCGTATTCTATTTCCTCGGCTCTAATCTGGAATCGCTAAGTATCACGGGACGTGAAGAATATCCCTTATCAATTCAGAGATTTGATTAACTTTCTCTAAAGTGTAGGTACCCTGAAAATGGAGTCCTAACGGCTCCATCCGTCACTAACTTCAATCCTTTTTTAACAGAATCCATACCCATATTTTTCTTCAACCTACAAACTTTGATTAATATTTTCACTTTAGAGTTTGTGATGATAGCCTAAAATAAGTTTCGTTGAACAGCATTTACAATATTATTTGTAATTATTTTAAACACCTGAAATTTTGACAGAGTGATTTTGTACACTCAAAGGTCTGGTGAGCGATTCAAACTGTACGGAATCAGTTCAAAGTAAATATTTTTAACATTTCAATATTATACCCACATTTTTCAATTTATTATTATGTTATTATAGTTTATGCTCGCTGTCACCAAAAATAATATTATTTGTTTTAAAAAGGATTCCTCGATGTAATTAAACTGTTTTCTTCAAACGTTCTAGTTTGCTTTGTTTACACGCAAATAAATCAAATTTTAGTTTTTAATGTTGTTCAAATAAGTTTTAGATAAAACCATATTTGTCCTTGCTCAAATAGGTCTCACATAAATCGCTGTAAGTCCATTATTGTCATAGCGAGAAATATTTTCTTAACGGCGATAGAAAAGCAAAACACCACGCTTTATACTCAAATCTAAAAAGTAACCACCAAAAAAGTAAGATATTCACCTTTATGCAACCAAAGTTTTGAATCGCAATCCGTAAAAAAATTTTGAAACTTTGGGAATTTTTTATCAATTATTTTTATATGAATAGATAAAAAATGAGGTAACAGTAACGTTTATTATACATTTGTCTAATAAAATACGAATGTGTTATATTTTTACGTTATCCTTAATTTTACTTAGAAACAACGTAAGGTGAGCTATTTTTAAAACTTTTCTATGTTTGCTTGGAAAAATTTTTTATTTAAAAAATTATATGTTTATTTCGTATTATAAAATTTTAAAGCGTTATTCATCATCTTTGAAACAAAGTTTTTTTTTGTTTTCGGAAATGTTCAGAAATATTCCGTTTATTTGCATTTTATTGGAAAGCGGAAATATTTGAAACATCTGAAAAATACGCTAAATTTCTGAAGCTTTAAACATAGTATTTAACTCTTTCAATACCAGGGTTCTCCTGAGGAACCTGAAGAAAAACACATTTTCTCTTAATTTTGAGAAACGTACGTAATTTGCACATAGCTTGGCAAGGTTATTATTCCTCATAACGTCATTTTTTTCTGCTAGCTTGCAATCTGTATTCCATCGACAAATACAGTAAATACAATAATGACTCTCATTGCAGCTGTTTTGCTGGGATTGGGGTCCATTATTATTTTTATGGTTTATTTTGTTGTAATTATATTTATGTACATTGTATTTTTTTTTATTAATATATTTGTGTGTTAGATTTGATTCTTTATAAACAAAAAGTAACCTTTTGGGTATAAAAATGATAAAAAAAACAGGGTAGTAAAAAATATAATTAGTAAATTTATTTAAGTTGTTATAAAGCACGGTAACAAAATAACAGTACTGAAAGGGTTAAATAAAATAACATAATATGTGTCTTCTTAAAGTGAGTAGGCAAGTACCTTTTTACAGATATTTTCCCAACATCGTAAATATGTTGGTTTGCTGAAAACCTTTTGACCGATGTCTATAGCTCCAAGCGTTGACTGCAAAGCTTATAAAAAAAATGATTTGCAATTCTTGATTGATCTGCGATTCTTATAAAAAAAACAAGCACAGTACGCTTACATCAGCTGCTTGTAAGTAGTTCGCGTAATTCCAATCTGCATCTACCATCAGGAAAAAATAGCCCATTTTAAATTAATATTTAAAGCACCCATCATAAGTAAACAAAACGTTTACATAAAATTCAAAGAGGCCAATCAAAACCTTCATTCAATTAGTCTTTCCCTCATACGTTCCATACAATCTGTCGCAACCGTTTGTGGCAGATGCCTGGGTTAAAGATTATGTCCTAATCAGACCTTTTCAATCCATCAACCACAACTGTTAATAAGGGTGTATAAAAGACGAACTCAGCTCAAAATATTTACCAAATTCAAGACTCCATCATTATGTAAGTTTGTTTTTTGAATACAAAATGTTTTGTCGTATTGATGTGGTATGTATTTTGCAAAGCGTAAAAAGGCCTTCTGTAATGTTTATTTATTTATTTATTGACGCCCTATTGGGCTTTTACGTATCAATTACAAATATCATTTATAACAACAGTATAACATAAATAAAAAAGATTACAACATATAAAAATAAAGCATAAACTCAATATAATAAGTAAGAACATGTCTAATGCTAAATCCACATGGATGACTTTAGAGAACTCATTGGTACAACTAAAACGTTTAAAAAAATCAAAACACATTAATGTTTACTTAATTAGTAGTTGTTTGCATTTGGAATACGAACAATAAAAAAACAAACAAATCAAAATCGAAATAAATTAAAAAATTTTTTCATTCATTATTTACATCTAAAAATGTGGACTTATTTGGCTTTAATTGTGTTTTGAATCTATGGTAGACTAATTTGGCTTTAATTGTGTCGAAGTTCAAATTAAATAAGTCAGCGACAAATTGAAAGCGTCAGGGCAGTCCAGCCTTGAATGCTTTTCAGATAATTTTGATAAGTTAAGTTTACTCGTAAATTGTCATAATTGATTTCAATAATAGAATTGCCAATTTTAAAATTAATAAAAAGTAAAAATCTATTTTGAATTTTTTCAATTTGTTAACAATGAGGGTTGAAATGAGGACACCAAATGCTTGAATTGTATTCAACCTGACTTCTAACCAAAAAATAATCATTTTATGGTTTTTATGATGTTCTTACACTTTTAAATACTCCGACACTTTACTTGTGAAGAAGAACTCAATAATCAGTAGATTCTTGTTGTAAATCAAGTTTATTTATATTTACGTATTTACAAAAAGAAGGCTACCAATTAGCCAATCTGACTGGAAGGAAGTAAGATTTGATCTAATGTTCGCTGTCACGTCTACAGCTGGGTTTGGTAGGAAAGCGATCGTAGCGCCTCCGACGGTCACGCAGAGAAGTATTTCCCTGCCGACATCTTGCTGAGTAGTTAGAAAGCTTTAACATACATGACATCATGCGGAGTGGTTTGAAAGCTTTCACATATACTACACCTTCTAAATAAGCATCGGTAGCAAGTCAATTTAAAATGAAATGCAATATTTCAACACAATAATGAAAACTGGAAAAATTAACTTATTGTAATAGAAAGTTTCGTAAGTAATTAATATGTATTAGTAAATAGCCTCTAACAGAGGAAATAATCTCCCTGTTTTACACGAAAGAAATTGAAAGTTGAACCATTTCGAGTGAAGTTAGTATTATCGATTGAACTAACTAAAAAGCCAAAATTTTACAAAAATTTTCCGAATATTTATTTCTCGTGTAATTTGTTTTTTCCTCTCAGAACAAGGCACTACAAAAGCTGAACTTTTTCGTACTTTCAATACATTTATAACGAAGCATAATTCTGTATGTAATACAATACTTAGGGTACTTTAGCCAAGCAAAAAAAAACTTCATGATTTTCAAATCCGAAAACTTTTTGACAGCCTATTTGTATTCCCGTCGTGTGTGGGTATCATATTTAAACCGCAGAATATCCGAGAAATTCGGCTTTTTCACGAAGAAAAGACGAGTTTGTTCGCTTTTGTAAAATTATAATATCTGTTTCGCGGTTTATGCCAACGACGAAAGTATCCATTTTGCCTTTATGTACACATAATTTGATGTGTCTTGCGTGGGTTTTGTTCCATGGAAATGTAATTATGTAATAGGTAAATGCAATTTTTTTACAAATGGTATCACCAATTGAAATGTGCTGCAAATGAGTCTGAGTACCAAAAGACGGTCGATAAACCTTACTTTTTGTGAATTCAATGAAATATCAAAACAAATTATCTGTTAGGAATTTTCATTGATTTATTGATTTTATCTATTGATGTATTGATAAACGCCCTTTTCGAGGCTTTTACTAATATTATGAAATAAATCCTGACTTCTAGTATTATAGTTGTGGTATCCGAAAGATTATCAATTCAACTACATACCGGACTATCAACTAAATCATTTAGAATTTTATAAAGAAATACCGAGTCAGTGAAAATTCTTCTGTCTGACAATTCGAGCATATTAATATTATTTAACAGAGTGTTGTAGTTCAACATAACTGCTGGAATACCCATTTTAAAATTTTGAAAACATAATAATTTGTTATGTATTCTTTCAACAGTTTGTACACGTATTTTATAATGTGGGTTCCAGACGGGAGAATTGTACTCAAATTGACTTCTTACATACGCCAAACATAACAGTTTTGTCAATTATTCCGTTGTTCATTTTGGTGCGTCTACATCACCGGGCCAATATTCAATGCGGAGCCAGTTTGTTATCGTAGAAGATTATTTTTCAAGTGAGTTGTTATCTTTAATTTTATTTGAACCACAGAGAGATAACTAATTCACTTTAAACTTGATGACACACTAATAAAAAAATATTTTAAACTAAGCAAGCATTTTTATTTAAACAAGCGCAGACCATTGCTACAACTCGATTTTGAAAATAAAGCCATTCGTCACAGTGCTAAAATCTTGTACATCCAAATTGGGGTCAAAAATTTACCATCTTGAGGGAGGGCTGTGGTTAGAGAAATTTAAACAAAAAATAAACCGGTTGCTTAAAAGTTGCGTGTATCCTAGAGGGCAGGGAGTGGCTAGATAAATTCTGAGGTATAAACCAAGTTTTCAATGCGAAAACAACCGAATAGATCTTAAATTCGTCACTTTTGTATATAAAAGGGAGCTAGATTATCTGAAAAAAAAAACAAGCCAACAAGAGGCAAACCCGTGAAAAATCACCTGATGGTCTGAATTGTTTGACAATTCAGTTTCAATTTTGAAAATGACAATTGAAATAGTTTTCTGTTAAGAATTTTATATTATAATAACAGGTAGGTACCTACCTACCTACTTTATCGCTTCTCTGAATTCTTCCAACAATCTGCTCCAATTTTGAAAATAGCAAATATTCAAAGTAAATTTGAATTCATTGAACCAGAGTAACAGAGGACAGACACAACCAAAATTAGTATTTTTGATGATGTTAGCGCGCTTCTAAAGCTTCGTGTTCATTCTAGCGACTTGGCTTCGCCCAGCCTGCTCCAGTAGTAGTCTAACAACTCCAATTTTTTATCGAGGAAAGCAATCACTTTGTGGCTTGACATTATTTCAGTTATTTTGTGTTTCACAACTTTATCAGTTTCGGTTATGACCGAAAGATATAACTGAAACTAGTAGTATGTAAATTCCAGTATAGTGGATAAAACAAATGAGGGGTGCCAAACCATAACGTTTTAAGTGCCATACGAACTCAAATGCGTTTTATTGCAGTAAAACGTTGTATGTGCTGATGTTTACTTGTACTCTAAAGTAGAAGGCTTACTAACGCCATTATTGCCACTAAAGCCTAAATATTGTGAAACAGCATGCCATAACGTTTTAAGTGCCAATTGAGCCGTAAATGTTAGTTTATTAAAAATGTCGAAGAAGACGGTGCGCCAACATCCAGAAAATGTGTTTTAAATAAAAGTAGATTGAGCTTATTGCAAATGCTGGTAAAAAAAACCCCATTCTTGGTAAAGGATAATAAAACCTTTTTTAATTAGATGAATTTGGCTAAAACTATGATTAATACCAAAAAGCTGCAACGATGATTTGCCTAACATCTGAAGATTTTGGTGTAATTCGTACACAGAAAAGTTACGGCGAATTTGTTCCATGGATATCAACTCCAGTGCTTAAACCGGAATTAATAAGGCAAATTTTGAGGACCTCCAAGTTGACATGGTCGAGACCCCAGTACCTTTTTCTGCCGAAGAAAAAAAAGACATTAATGGTATGTTGCCGTATTTAGCCGAGAAAGCAAATTGTTATGAAAACCTTTTAAAATAAAGATATTGAAAGAGTTGAGTTATGTGCAAGTAATACAACACTTACAACGTTATGACTTGCATAAATAATGGCACTTAAAACGTTTTGTTCTTTTCATTTTTTTCATAATTTTTTAAAAATTATTTCCATATTTTGGCAGAGCACAAAATTTGTTTTAAATTATTAATAATAAATGATAATTCTATAATCCGTTTTTTATAAATTACTTTTCTTTTTATTTTTCCATTAAAAATGTTTTTTGTGTCTCCTGAACATTTCATTTTCTAGCGCTTAAAACGTTATGGTTTGGCACCCCTCAAATTAACATTTTTGTGTAAAACTAATTTTGCGAGCTGTAATGAAAGTGTTGCCATTGCCGTTACGCTTTCACGCATAAACCAATAAACCGATTTTAAAAATTCTTCCACCAATAGAAAGCTACATTATATGCGAGTAATATGGCTGTATATAATGATAGGCTCTGGTGTTATGAAATTATAAATATCAATATATTATATTTATTATACGTTTTCTGTCACTAACAAAAGCGAGTTATTGCTAACGTGAGAAAACAAATCTTGGCCGTGGAAACGATGTTGTTGAATTTCAGGCGCAGTAGTTAATATCTATTTATCTATACAAATAAAAATGAATCTCCGAGTTTAAATTCCGAACGAATGCAACAAATTGGATAAATCTTTTTTTACTACCATAAATTCCATAAATTACGTCACACGAATTTTATGATTTTTTTACCCCCCCCCCCCCCCCCCTCCCCCTCCACCTGTCACATTTGTGAGACCCCCTTCCCCCTAGAATTTCATGACTTTTGGACCCCCCCATACCCCTTGTCACACTTCTCTACTCCCCCCCCCCCCCCTTAAGTTGTGACGTAATTTATGGATGGCTCCTACTGGTGAGCTCTGGCATTATGAAATTTAAGTGGCACGCAAGCTGTTTGAAAACTGAACGTACCGGGAATGAATGTATGGAATGCGAGAGGGGAAGAGTGAGTGGGGGATAATTGATAAGGGCAAGCGCAACAGTATTTTTCCCCTAATAGCATGCGAGCGAAGCCGCGGGTTAAAGCTAGTATTTAATAAATACAAAAGAATCACAATTCCAAAGTTATGATGTAGGTGGTTACCCCTTACAAATACCTTTCCTTTTTGTTTTCCGAAATCGTATAAGCCCGTGAATACTGAAAGATCGTTTTTGTTCCGAATAAATAAACTTCTCAAAGATTTCACATGACGTTTTATGCATCTAAGAGCTGAACATCTCATATGAAAATAAGCCCATAGATAAGGCGATGCAACTTCTCTATGGAACAGCATATAAGTACGTTTTTTTAAGTTTTCTTTATTTGTTGAATTGTTTGATACATGAATTGGGGATTTTTCAACCACCACGCTAGGCACTTACTTGCCCGTGTTGTGGTGGTCGATTTTCATGTACAGTACATATGTTATATAAAGAATGTGCGAGAATATAAAAAAAATAAATAAAATAATATAATATTAAAAAAATACAAAATAATGTAAATGACTATAGAGTAATATAAAAGAGGACGAATATAGTAGAATTAGCATTTAAAAACCCTGAGGGCGGTTTTTTTTTAGGCTTCGCCCAGTTAGTGTTTGTGACCACTAGAGATGCGTGAAAAGTAATCATTCGGTACTAAAGTAATCGGTACTCACAAAGTAATCAAAGTACCGACTACCGAAAACGAAAAGTAGTCGTTACTCTTGATATGATTACTTTTGATGCGGATACTATTGTTACTATTAGTGCCGCAGGAGGCGCTCCATTACCGATTACTTTGTTGTTACTATTTGGCCGCTGGAGGCGCTCCACGCCATATTCAGCTGTTCTAGGAATGGTGTGAATAAAATGTGTAAAAAAATTATCACCAGATTGTGTTTTATTAAATTATCCCAAAGCTAAAAACAAAAAATCAAAACTCGCATGTAAAATTAAGTTTAGAATTTCAAAGGAAGATGACACGTCAATCCAATGTGTTAATATTTAATTTGTTTGTATAAATTTCACAGATAATGTAAATTAAAAGTTATGTATTTTTCATGTAAACACACACAAAACTCTTCAGAACACTCTTAACCAATATTATACGTAGAATCCCAATAATTCATAAACAGTAATTAAGTACACGTTAACGAACTACATAAAGGTCAAAATGTAACCAGTAACGATTTGTACCCATTATCAAAGTATCTGTCGGTACCCGGAACCGAAAGTAGTCAAATATCTAAACTAACGGATTGATACTAGTAGTAGATACTACCCGAAAGTAATCACAGTATCCAAAACATTCAGTAACGAATTGATACTAGTAGTAGATACTACCCGAAAGTAATCAAAGCATTCAGTAACGGATAGATACTTAAAGTAGATACTACCCGAAAGTAATCACAGTAATCAAAGTAACGATTACATAGTACCGATTACTTTTTGTGAAAGTAACGGATACCGACGGGTAGTAAAAGTACCGATATTGAACACCACTAGTGACCACTTTGTAAATCCAATAGGAAACTTGTTCCAAAAATAGCCTATTCCTTGAACCCACTGTCATCCAGTGATAGTCACCGAGACAAATTAACCGAGATAGGCAATGACGAAACACGTTTTATATAGCCGCTTGATGCAACTGAGTATTACCGTCAATCTTTTCAATTCGGAGAGATACTTGCTAGTTCACTAAATCGCAGTACTTATACTAGCCTGGGGCACGTTCACACCAACCTGCCGACGGAAATAGCGACTCTTGTGGCGAATTTTTGAATTTAAAACCGAATTACAACGGTAGTTTTGTTTGAAATTCCACTTACACGGATGTTATTTGTGGCGTGATGCGTACGGCGTGGCGTCAACATGCCCTCGAAACTGGGTTCTGAAATTCAACCACACAGATGCAAGGGTATTAATAATGTTTGATATAAAATATTTGAAAAGTATTTTTTTTTACATGAGCTCCACACAGGAGGCCCTGAGGAAAATAATTTCCCTTAGGGCCTATGTCATCTTTGAGGATGCTGTGTGGAGGGTTTATTTTTAAGGAAAGGAAGGATAAGAGAGTTCTGGGAAGGAAAAGGGTAGGAATCTGGGGTTCCGTGTGTCCTAGCCATCCGCCTCCAAGACTTGGAACAAACCTCACCCCATGAACCCGGGCACCCCTGCTAAATCACCAAACGTAGCGAACCACTAGAATAGAACTTAGAAAGCATATACACGAAAGAATATAAAAAGTATGTAATTATAAATTATATAAAATCGAAGTACTTTAGAGTAAGCAAATAAGAAAGGGTTACTTTTATGATGAAAATCTGTATATGTACGTGGTTATATTGGTAGGTACATTATTTTACACCAATTTCTGTACAAAAAAATTCATGTTTCAAATTGATATCAATCTGTACCTACTTGAATACACAATATAAAATGGACACCATGGTTAGAAGTTCAGTTAACGAAGATGTTTTCAGACAAGACACAATTTTTTTCTGGGGCGAATTTGCGGTAGATTTAATTACTTCATCAATTGAAGAAGAAATACCATTCAAAACGGCGTCAGGCATTCAGTGAAAACCTTCAATAGACACCGAACAGGGTTTGTTTGGTTAGAGGGTAGTTCTCCAATACACATACAGTCCGTCAAGAAATTGAAGATATTTAATAACATGAACAAAAAATTTCAGTACTACGGCAACACCGTATGACATCTATAATAGAACAAATTTTAGTAAATTAAAATGTGAGGTTATGATTTACTACCAAGAATGTTATGTTATATTGGACTCAAAAATGGCAAAACTCAATTTTAACGTTTTTAAAGTTATTTCATTTGATATTTCTATTTTTGATACTGAAAATTCGCTGTGGAATTCAATTATAATAATATTTTAAGACAATTCAAAACTTTTTCCTCTTACTTTATTTATGACCGTAACCAATTTCAGCCTTTTAAGGCCATCTTCACACTGGTAGAATTGTTTTTTAACCTACGGTTTTTATACATAACATACAGAGAAGTTATTTGTTTTATTCATATTAATTTGTAGCTTTGACTACCTAGCACAAATACGGTCAAATCCATGTAATTTTAATAAAATCCTTGAAAACCACCCCCATTAACCCCTTCTCCCACCTTCATATGTTTTATTTATGAACTGTAGGTTAGGAAACAGTTGTACCAGTCTAAAGTTGGCCGTTATAGGCTGAAACTGGTTACGGTCACAAATAAATGAGGAGAAAAAGTTTTAATGTATAATTGTTCAATTTTTTTTTATTGATAAGGCGTTTGTCCCGGTAAGACGAGAGGTTCTGGGTTCTTATTACAGTTGCGACCGTGATCTTTTTATTTTTCTGTGTCTTGTTCTCTTTAATTTTTTTGTTTAGATTATTATTATTAATCTTCTTCAGTGATATACAGGGTGTAACAGGACGTTTTCGAGGGATTTTAACCAGGGATTCCTGAATATATTTGGAGTAAAAAATGTGTTCATCACTTTGCTGTCCGATGACATTTTTTTCCTATTAAAAACATTAAAAATATTTTTCCAACACACGCCGCAACTGACTAGTTAAAATAGTAAGCGCGTTTATAACCTAGCGGATACTTGATAAGCGTTCGTCTCGTTCTTACATTATTACAATACGAAACTGCTGTATCGCTCAAATACGTCACGACAGGATGTATCCCGCATAGCGATAGGAACAGTAGTGCGTTGTAATTGAAAAATATATTTTTTTTGTTTATAATAAAAAAAATATATCATCGGACACCAAAATGATAACTACAAGTTTTACTCCAAATATGCACAGGAATCGCTGGTTAAAATCCCTCGGGTACATCCTCTTACACCCTGTATTATTATTTTATTTGCCAAAAGTGTTCCCCTCCACACAGTTTCTTAAATTGTGATTTTACATCATGTGTGTGGCTTTTTTATATTCTACTGTTAAAAAAGTCTTTTTTTCACATTCAAGCTAAGTGTTAGTGACAAAATTGAAACTTTCTTAGAACATGTCAAAGAATCATCTTCTTTTAAAAAGTAAAAGTTACGTAGTTTTTCTTGTCAACAATCAGATCGCAGCACTTTCCATTTTTGTGTGCAATTTGTTGATAGACGGTACATCGACAGTTTTTCCTCTCCACAGCCGGCACAGCAACATTTACTCTTACTAACACCCCGTGGCTGGACGTGACCGGAATACCAGAGAAATGGGGTTTTAATAGACGTATATATCTATCTGCTGGTAATCTGAAAGGAGGGGCTGATTGCGGGCACGCCGAGAATCCAGTTCCCTTCAAAACGGGAGATGATTCATTTTAAAGCATTTCACAACGTTTTTCACGAAGCAGGACGTATGAATTTGACGGGTACTATCTACGTGTTAAGCCAAATAGGTGGTTTGCAATGTTGTTTTTCCATTGACAAACTAAATCCACAAAATTAGATAGCTATTAATCTATATATATATATAAATCAAAACGTGTTTGGGGATTAGTGAGATGTCCATGTATTGCTATATTAAGCATGGAAATGTTTGAAACTTTCAAAATACCTTCTTTAAACCCCCCCCGCGAAGGTTTCTGGATTATTACAACCACATGACAATATATATCTGAAAAGTTTTTTTATCATCATAAAAATTCTCGCAAAACTGTTAAGAATTTGAGAACGAGACAATGAGCATTTGCAAGACAATGATTAAGTAAAAATTCAATTTTCAAAACTCTTTAAATTAATGAATTAATTTGAAGTACTTACATAATAATTTGAATCGAATCAATAATTAAGGATATTTTAAATAGGTTCCTATGTTATGTACCAAATTTGATTTATTCTTCTGTTAATATTTGATTGTTCTTATGTTCATTAGAAAAATGAATATTTTTAAAATATAAAAAATTTGATTTAAAAAAATTGTAATGGGTGGCACGCGAGCTGTTTAAAAACTGAATGTACTGGGACTGAATATTTGGAACGCGATAGGGGTGTTTGTGAGATGAGGGAGCGGTAGAGGGATGAAGGAAGGCAGGGAAGGCGCAAGGGGAAGGCGGAAGGGGAACTGGGACGCACGGGAAATAATTTTTTTTTCTTAATTTTTCTTTGTTCCTACTATAATGACATTTGTACTGATAAAGATTTTTTTTTTTTTAATTACCAGAAAGGTTGAAATCGTGACAAGATAGACAGGCTCTTTTTTTCCCCCTCTACTTCAAAAGCGTGTAACTTTGTGAAAAAAAAAATTTTTGAAAATTTTTTGTAAATTTTAAAAAATAAATAAATAAATGATAAAAAATGTTTAGTTCAAATATTAATATTTTTTTATTGACCGTTAAAAAACGCACGAAATTTGGGCTACTAGATTAGATACCTTCCAAGGAATCGGTCAACCTTCTTATATAAAATAATCGATTTTTGTTTTTTCCTATTCTATGCGCTGCCATACCGTTCATCCGATTGCAATGAAAATTTGGTGATTTGTTGTGCGCACGTCCGCAAAGGATATTTATAATGATGAGCTCTGGCATTACGAAATTTGTATTAAAAAATTACTACATTTGGTGCGTGAGTGGTTTGAAAATGTGTATATTTCATATATTTTAGTGGCAGAGAAAGAAGGCCGGAGAGGGAGGGAAACGAAAGGGGTGGGTTTCACGGGAGGGGTGAGAAAGGAGGAGAAAGCTGGAGGGAAAAGACACGCAGGAGGGGAACGAGGACGCATGGGAAAGACATGCAGGGAGAAACAATTTATTTCATTGAATGCCATTGCAACGCATGCCGGGTACCCGCTAGTGTCCTATAAAATGAAAAATCAAATGTGTAGACCAATAATTCAAAATGAGTTATTATCTCGAATTAATGAAAAATTAAAAGCACTGAGCACTCTTTTTAAGGTAAATTTCCTATTTAAAAAAAAATAATAAAAGTATGGCATCTGTCCTGCCAAATGCCTTTATCAACAGGAAAAACTGGGCTAAAAATCATTACGACGGAGTTCATCGCTTGAAAGTTGGTGCGACTTCAGCGTACGAATTAAAACATAAATAATTATTCTAAACAGGTTCAATTAACAAAACTATAGTTTATTTAGATTAGGTACGGTACATTGACGACCGCCGTAGTCCAGCGGTAAGGCTCTTGACTCGCAATCCGAAGGTCGCGGGATCGAATTCCGGCGTGGCAAATAAATTTTATTGGATTAATTTGTGTTATTTCACAATTTATTAATTTTAAAATAATATATAGTATGTTTGCGGCACGTTCCAGAGTAAAAGATACTATTAGTATCGCTCTGGTGTAAGACCACCATTCAGAATTGAAATGTCGCTTGAAATGGCTTTAGCCGTGTTTAGCAACCAGATCTGAATAGCCAGTACTTCCTCACCTTCCTCTACTCTATCTCCTTCCCCACTACCTGCAACCTCACAACTTACCCCAATTGGGGATGCCATAGTCTCACTGGCTCTAGACGGGAGCAGTTGGGACTCTTGGGTCATATTCATGTAAAAAAAGGTACACAGCAATCGATTTGAAGCATTTTTTTTTTAAATTTGTGTCCATTGGGGATGCTGCGCTAAAAGTATTTTTAGCAAAAAGAAGGAGAGGAAGTTTTGAGAAGGATAAAGGAATGTGGGTGGGAAGGAATCTGGGGGTCCCGTCTCAGAACAGACATCGTCTAGTGAGACGGGTTACATCCTTTTTTTAAAAATATATATACAAAAATTGTTCTTTAGTGATGGACGTATGAATCCACGTTGGAGGGGACCCCACCACTTTCCCAACGGCGTTATCCATACTAATATTATAAATGCGAAACTGCTCGAGTTTGTTTACGACCTTTTCACGCATAACACAATATAAAGACTTTAATAATTATTTCACCAATATAAAGCTAAATTATATTCGCAGACTACAGGTTGTATATGATGGTAAGCTCTGGCGTTATGAAATTATAAATATTAATATATTATATTTGTTATACGTTTTCTGTCGCTAACAAAAGCGAGTTTTTGCTAACGTCAGAAAAAAATCTTTTCCATGGAAACAATGTTGATATATTTTTGGGCTCTAAGCTGGTAGGTACTCAGTCTACTGGTCAGCTACTACTGCAGAAAATTCAAATATTAGAATTTTTTTTTTTTTTTTTGACAAGCTTGGTATAAATGTCAGATGTTCGTAACGATTATAAAGACTGAATGATAAATAGAGTATTTTTTAATTATATTAACGAACTTCCAAATATTTAAATAAAAATAAACACCCGAAATGTTTGTAAGCGCATAAATTCCGAACGAATGAACAAAATTGGATAAGCAATCCTTTTTTTCTTTGAGCTATAGCATTTTGAAATTTTTAGGTGGTAGACGAGATGTTTGAAAACTGAATGTAAGGGAATATGGAATGCGGGAGGGGATGGGGGTGGGGTGGGGGGGGAGATAATTGATAAGTGCAAGCGCTACAGTAATTTCCCATAATACCATGCGAGCGAAGCCGCGGGGAAAAGCTAGTAAGGAAATATATGTTTCCTCCTTCACCGCATACGTCAAAACTCTATTTTTTATCGAACGAAGCTACATTTATATGAACGACTCGAGACCCTCCAATGTCCATGCATATGGGGTTAGTAAGCTGTATGCAAGTACTAAAATTAACATAATACAAAAGATAATTAGAAGTAGCAGCCCGTGGAATAATTCCTCTGAAATCGGTAACATAAAAGAATAGAGATAAAATTGTAAGTAAGATAAAAATAAAAATAAGAGCTGCACCCAGTTGAAGAAGCCTTCTGGAATAAGAGAAATAATGAAAAAAATAGTCATATTACAATGCAAGTATTTATAACAATAACAGGGAAAAAATAATCCATCTCTACCACGATGGGTCTGAAGAGTCCGGTTGGAGAGATCAAAAGGTCTCCTACAACCAGGCTCTTCCGATTCGGCCAGCCACGCAACAGGTGAGCAAAAACATCCTCTGCCAAAACCTAGACAAACCTCACCCCATGAACCCGGGCACCCTTGCCACGTCACCAAACATAGCGAACCACATAGGGTGACCTATGGAAGAGGTGTTGATTATCCAATAAATGGTTCCCTGAGTGGCGGTACCCAAGCCCACCTCCCAAATTGTGATAAATTACTCAACCTCATTCTAAATCTAAATCGCCAGGTAGGAATAATAAAAATTATGGATCCTAATCCGTTACTTACATTTTGCAAAGATCGAGGAGTAAACCCAGTAGAGTAATCCTTTCTTAAGGCCCAAATCCACTTCTGAACTCTCGCCAGATAGGAGCTTGAATACAAAATTATTTATGATCCTTTAATATCGCCTTCGGGGAAGCCTATAGAACTTTTGATAAAGGATCGGTTATTTTTTTAAAGGGAGCAATAAGAACGAGTACCCGGCCTTTTGTTATTTTGTTTTTTTTTTTGCCCCGCAGCAATGATTATTTTTCATGTCGGTTGTATTGTTCAAGCACATGGATGTCTTAAACCAATCTCGTAGAATTTTGATGTATTATGGAATCTTTAATAGCTCTGTTTTCTCGTGCAGAAGTTTTCATATTACATACAAAAAAAATTGTAAACTCCGTTATCACTGACCGAACTCAGATCAACAAATCGAAAGTCATGTCAAAGGAAATTTGAAATCGGATGACGGAATAATGTAGTAGGTAAGTTTATCACAAAACTTTAATGTTCGAAGTAAAAGTGCGGCGTGGCGATTTATGCACACTTGAAAGTTTATAATAAATCAATTATATAAGGTATAATTGATTACTATTAACTTGGGTGATTATTATCAAGTTGGGAGGCGGGAATGTGTACCGCCGCCCCGGGAACCTTTATTGGATAACCAACACCTCTGCCACAGGTCACCCCAAGTGGTTCGCTACGTTTGGTTTTGCAGGGGTGCCCGGTTTCATGGGGTGAGGTTTGTCTAGGTCTTGGAGGCGGATGACCAGGACACACTGAACCCCAGATTCCTACCCACCCCTTAAACCCTTTTCCTTCCCAGAACTCTCGTCTCCTTCCTTTCCTTAAATAAAAACCTCCACACAGCATCCCCGAAGATGACATAGGCCCTGAGGGAAATTATTTTCCTCAGGGCCTCCTGTGTGGGGTTCATGTAAAAAAATGGTATAAATTAAACTTCATTGTAATATTCAATCATTCAAAATAACAGCGAAAACGAAATATGAATAGACTCGTCAGACGAACTAGAAAACTGTAGCTTCCAATTCCACTTTACTTCGGCAAAAACTGTCACACCAATCATAAATTTATCTTGTTATGATCTAAACATATAGAGAATCTTTGTGTTATTTCGATTCGCAACAAATAAAAAGAATTCATCTAATTTTCTATAAAGGTAGATGGAATTTAGATTAAAAAAATCAATAAATGAGGAAAAAGATACGAAATCATTTTCAAGTTAAGATTCAAGCAATATTTTTCCATGAAAGGTTGAAACTTCAACTGGCTTCTACTCCGCAAGACATTACTCTTTGCTACCATTCAGTGCACATATGATAACGTATTAAAAAAAATTCTATTAAAGCACCCATGTCAAAATTGTTTAAAATTTTGGTAACATAACAATTTATTGAGGTTACAAAATTTAATAGATATCAATTGGTGTTAAATTTTATGCAGCAACTTTTCTGATATCTAAAGAAATACAACACCATAAAATAAAGCATTCTGTGTTAATTGTCAGTAATGCATCCGTTGCAAAGGTATTTTTATTAAGTAATATATTCTACATGCTGCGAAATGCATGCAACGAATAGTACCTATATTAAACAAAACCTGAGTAACACACCCGTAATAGCAAACATACAGTTAAAATGTCTGAAAACTCGCTCGACTCGAGAATTTACTGGTTGGCTAAAGCGATTTGTTTAGACTCGACGTTTCTGTATGTTGTCCCCTGACAAACACAGCCATTATATGAAGCTCTCCACCATTTGTCTACGAAAGAACGCTTCTGTAAATTGAAACAAATACCGTTGAAGATCGAGAACCGACTTCTGATGTTAAATACAGCGAAGCATTTTACTTTAAATTGTATTTACGGGATGCAATTCGGTGCAATCCCTTGCCAAATAAACGAATACTCCGATATTCATATATTTTGGAGGCCATCCAATGTCTACAGTTTATGAATCGCTAGCTGAAGACATTACCTGCATTATAAAAATTATACATTTGGGAAAAATTTATGTTTGCTGATTCAGTGATAGTCAGGAGTGGAAAAATAGTGAAAATGTTTTTTTTTTTTTTTTAAATATGTTTATTCAGTTTTAATTTTACAATATTTTATTTTACAAATCTTACGAAACTGATCAATCAGTTTGATTGTAAGAAATCTCTCATTTTTTTCTAATTATTTAATACAGTATACTTTTCAGTTTTACATAGTATATACTAAATATAATACTTAATATTAAAATACTAATTATTACGACAAACTAATTATCTCAATGTTTTAATGTTTATGAATTGCGTTGTAGTAAAAATATTTTACACAGTACAAACATACGGTGAGAAAATAAATAGATAGGAACTATTTTATTTGATTTCATGTTCTTCGGAGGTAGAAAGATTTAACTTTTGTTTTGATTTTTGAATAAGATGTCTCATTTTTGATATTTTCAGGTAATGCGTTAAATATTTCCGGAATTTTATGACTTTTTGTTCTATCTCCGTATACATTTTGAGATTTATTGACAATAAACATTTGTGCTTCTCTATGCCTAGTAGGGTAGTTGTGGTTTACAGGTTTTTTGAATTCTGTATTCCAGAATTCATCTAGTGTTAATTGGTAATTTACCTTACTGTGTATAGAGAGGACATTACACAAGGAGAACATTTTTTTATAATCACCTTCACATAACTGGACCTTTTTTTTGCCTGATATCAATTTTAGGAAACGGATTTGTAATTGTTCTATTTTATTTAAGTATGTTTTGTACGTTAATCCGTAACTATTTATTCCGTATCCTATAATTGATTCTGCTAATGCGTTGTATATACAGTATAATATATTTTTATTTACAAAATTTTTTAGGTGGTAAAATTTTCCTAATATGGATCTTAATCTATTACATACATTTTCAATATGATTTGACCAGTTAAAGTTGACATCTATTGTAAGACCAAGGTATGTATATTGGTACACTTTTTCTATATTCGGGCAATTACATTGCTGGAATTGGTTTTTTGTGTGCAAACAATCATATGAATGACTTTTTATATGTAATTCCTTTTCCTGACAATTTGCATATGGTGAGTGTATAAGCATATATTTGGTTTTTTTTGCGTTAATAATAATGCCATTGTCGTGGGACCATTTAATTATGTTATTTAGGTCTGTTTGTAAAATTTCCTCAATTTTTAGTGGATCTTTGTCAGCACATATAATGCAAGTATCGTCTGCAAACATGTAGCATTTACAACGTTTTATTACGTTTGGTAGACTGTTTACTTGCATTATATAACATGTAGGCCCCGATATCGACCCTGTTGCTACTCCGGTATTTGTTAACATTTCATCACTAAAAATTCCGTAAATTTTAACTTTAATTTTTCTATTTAATAGATAATTTTTAATAATTTTTTTTTTGTGGATTCGATAAAGATCGATAAACCAAAGACTGTACGTCTGCGTACCAACTGCGCGGCAAGCCGGATCATGAATGAATCAGCATATGAATAGCCCTATATACATACATAAACTGGATCACACTTACAATACTCGTTTTATGTTAAATGAAGGACTAATTGTACCTAAGCATTTAAACAAATACGGACAAAGAACGCTGGACTACATGATACCTAATTGCTTAAATATGTTACCTGCCGAAATTAAAAAATGTACAAATGGTAAATTAAATATTATGTTGAAGAATTGGCTCGCCGAAAGAAATAATTTGTATCAGACTGACACAAAAATTGAAACTGCATAACAAAGTAAAATAAGTTTATATCTTCAAAGTAAAAGTACCCACCGACAAACTGCTTAAAAGTAGTTTATTGGGATTTTTCTTTTTTCTGTATATTTTTATTTCTTGTTGTAATATTATATAACATTGTATTTAAAATAAATAAATAAATAAAAATAGTAAAAAAATGAGAGGACGGTTGAGAGAGACCTTTCACATCCCAAACAAGACTCCCTCGACCTCATGCCTTGCATCGCAATGGATTCATACATCTATCACTCATGGACATACTGAACCCCAGATTCGTACCCTATTCATTTTTATTTCCGATATTATTTTCCTCGAGGCCACCTGTATGAAGCTAATGAAAAAAAATATTTCGGAAAGTTTTAAGGTGCGCCATTTCTTACGTAAAAATTTTCAGGCGTAGAATGGAGAAAGGCTCCAATTTCCAGAAAAAAATAACAATGTTTTATTTACTATTGTTACTTTCCAGTAGATATACAAGGTAACTCAGCTGTTTCTGGAGAAAATATGAAGAGGTTGCGATGAGAAAATAGGTCTGCAATGGACCGCTTTGATGGATGTCGAAGCAATGTGCTATCGACCCAGCAAAGAATAAATTGTGTTCAAAAGATTGTTGAATATTTCCAACAATTGAAAAAAGAAAACAGTTGTACCTTAGCGGTTATTTAATTCAATTTGTAGGCAACGCATAACTTACACCATTGGAAACATTGATCATCTCCGATCAAGGTAAAGTTGTTTGGGGAAAATATGGGAGAAGGGAAGGGAAGATTGAAGGGATTGTTGAAGTTGGTGTGCGCGACTTCAGCTTCAAGTTAATAATGATAAGATGCGCCAAGGCCACAAAGCGCCCCAGGCCATTAGCCGCCCCGGGCTCCATATTACAGTTAAACTAACTTCAAACAAGCAACAGCTTCGAGAAATTAAAGTTACCAATTTGGTTTTGCACGTCTTTGATGGTTAACATTGTAAAATAAATAAGTGAGAGTAATAGTGTTGTTAACAATCTTGCGGAAGTGATTTAAAAATGAAAAGATATCGTGTATTCCCTGTACAAATAACCTTTAATAATTTCAAAAAATTATTCTGTGAAAATGTACGATTTAAATTAACTAAATTTAACAATGTTGGAAACAAAGTGTAAACTAATAACTGTTCTAAAAAAATATGTGAATATAATAGCACACATCCATGTTTTGACGAGGAAGATAACACTCACTACGGTGAATCTCCGTTGATCTGTGAGCTAATACTTCGTTTTAATTTGATTTACCATTTAGTATTCTGTTCAATTCCTTGAACTGGCGCCATACACTCATTTTCATAACGTGACGATCTTTATTCACAATATTTGATTAGATTATTGACGAGATAATGTCTTATAAATCGATGAACGCCGGCTGCACTCACGAAAAAGCATAACTCATTTTAACGTTTCGCCTGAGCCGATCGTGCAAGCGAGAGCGCGGAACAAGCATTCGGCCTAAGCGTTCGGCTTGTGACGCATCTATCTCTCTTCCACTCCATCGTAATTAAATGACGTTATCACGTAAAATTACCGTCCGTAAACCGACTTTGGAGACTAGATTTTATTTTAAACGTTACAAGTTAACGATAAATTTTATTAGTTTCAAATGATTTAAACTATTTTATTTATTTTAGGCTTAACACGACTCTGAGTTTAAAATATTGAAGTAATATTATTTTATTTAAAATATTAAGAGTCCATGTTCTGGTTTTGTTTTAATTTAAAAATATAATTTAATAGTTTTGCCATAATTATTTTATTTAAACTCTTAGAGATTTTGTAAAAATAAAATTAATGAATAGAACTTTTATCTTATGTTACGTATAATAAGTAAATGTCTTTTTACTTAAGTATTGTACCTTTACAAAGCGTAACAATTTGAATCAACTCAATTCATGATCAGACGGCGTCTTAGTCAGGCTTGAATGCCTTTTGAATAAAGTTACCGAACTCGAAACCAAATTAACTGAATATTTCCAGTATATCGGATAAAGTTACTCAAAACATAGCTATCTGTCGAATGTCTGATGCTAGTTGGGTACACAAAAACAACGTATAATACAGATGTAACCTGAACAGTGAGCAGATATGGAAATCCTATGACACTTGGACGAAGTTCGATTTTTGTTTGGAATTTAGGCAATTATTCAGTGGAATCGGGTTAGAGTACTTGGAAATTCAGTTACTAGAATTTCGAAGAATTTTCATACGAATATACGTCTACTTGCGCAAGAAAATTTATGTAGAGATACTACAGAGTAAAACTAATCTCCGTAGAAACTAATGGGAATTGTGGTAAGGGTAAGGGGGCTTTATGGAAGCGACGAGAAACGTGATACCAGTTGTTGTTGAATGATGAGGTCGTGCATTTGAGTCTCTTGAAATATTTTCGAATGCTTTATTACGTTAATTAAGTCACCTTCTTAAGAGGAACGTCCGGCCCATTTCGGCCAGTTTCATGCAAATCTCAAATTTGGATTTGAGATCAAAATACCCAACCAAACTGAAAAATTATTTTTATAATCAAAAGGTTTATCAAATATCTAATACGGATGTGAGCTACTTTATTTATTTTTGCTTTAAATTATAAGATATAGGCCATTAAAAATTTTAGTGTTTCATGATTTTAGATTTCAACTTGAGCAATTATTTGTGAATAAATGAAAAACAGTAAAAAATAATTTTACTGTGTATATTTTACAAATACAATAAAAAATAAAATTAAAAAATAAAGCATTGTTTAAAATGCATTTTTTGGGGTAGTAATTTTAATGTATGAACAACAAACTTTTGTATCGCCATAAATAGGTAATTTGTGTTTTAAATTTACACCTGTCAAAATGATTTTTCATTTATTTATCTATTTTTTATTGTATTTTTAATTGAAGTTTCTATGATAAATATAGTTTGTATAATATAGTGGGGATTTATCAAACACTTTTTAATTAACTTTCAAAATTGGGTAATCGTTATAAAATAATAAGACAAATAAAATTGCCTCAAACATTTCATTTTTTAAGTAAATCGGCCTTTTCCGAGAGTATTGTTGAATCAGTTTAAGCATCTGGAAAGGAAAAATAGGACAGGGATACATGAAATCATATAAATAAGTTGTCTTAATGTGGCATTACAACCGTTTGATGGTAGTTTTGAACCCCGAAACAACTCTCACATTAATTAAACCCAAAGTATGTGCTTGAGGAACTTCAAAATAACTTTATTGAATTTCAATTTTTATTTGAATAACCCTCTTTTTTATAATATCTTAAGGCGTAAATAAATGAATAAATAAATGAATGAATGAATGAACAAACGAACAAACGAACGAACGAACACACAAACGAATGAACGAACCAACAAGCAAACGAACGAATGAATGAATAAATAAATAAACACTTTCATAAATAAGTTAATATATAAATAAATATAATAGAATATATTATTGCATAAGAAGATAATATTAATATATCTAAACGAAAATATGAAAAAGAACAAAACAAACAAAAAGGTAACGGTCGCAACTGGAACTCGAACCGCGGATCTCTCGTCTCAGCCCTTATTTTTAAGTCATTTTTGTCAGTCTTGTATGTCAAATTCAGAAATAAAAATATTATCTTCGACTATTTTTTCCCCTACCTTTCTAAATAAAGAAAGGAGATATCTACTCAGGAATAACAAAGATTTTTTTTTGGTTATTCATTACTTTTAGTTTTATTTTTCTTCACATAGGGGACACTGAAAAGTTTTCGTAGAGTTTCCCAAGAGCCTGATTCGTCTTTGGAGATGCTGTATGGGGGATATTTTTGAGAAAAGGATGGAGTGACGTTGCTACTATTTGAGAGTCAATTGTCTCACAACATATTTTTATTGTTAAAATATCAGAGCCATTTAATTAATAATGTGATAAAAATTGGAAAAAATAAATTAAAATAAAGTACCGTTGATTGAGCTGGTATTTGTCAGTATACGAAAATAAATTGCATTATTTTAATACGGCCAAAATTTACCTAAAAGTGTGTGTTTGCGCCAATCAATGTTCTTTTTTCTTTGATTTAGTACTGGAAAACTGCTTATTCCTTTGCCCAGTTCCTTTACCCAAGTACTTATCTTTCTACCTTTCCACCAAATACCTGCCCATCCCACGCTAAGACAAACAAAATAAAACGTTCGATTTCCGCATTCTCTTGTTTTTTTTTTATTGACTTGTTGAAAACGCATCCGATTCGAGTGTTCGGTAAGATTTGTGCATCTTACTTGATTGAAAGTAACGCCATAAGTTCAATTTGGGAACTTAATATTACACCCGCCGCGGCTGCAGAAGTAACCGTGTTTACTATACTATAAGTGAACTATTATAAAGACAAAAGGAGAATTGTTAAAAGGACCACAGAACCAGCGGTAAATGTCTAGTGAACTCGGTAAGTTTTGGCTATACCTATCCTTTCCTTTTCCTTTGAGTAGTTTTTCAGTAACTGTTGTTTTAGATTCGCACCGCACCCGCCTGCGAACGAATTGATTTGCGCAACTAGTTTGGGTGCGTTAATTTTCATTTAGTGGAGAACGAGTATTATAAAATATGATCGCTAAGCTTTGAGTGTTCACTAAAATATCACAAAATTAATATAAAATTACGATTAATGGTCGTTTTCAATCAGCAACACAGCACCAAAGGCGATTTAAAAATTATATTCAATCAATCCAATAGCATTAATATTTAAATTTTATTGCATAAAATGCATAATGAAGGTATTTTTAATTAATTTTAGTTCGAGACAACAATAATTAAATATTGTGCAACATTTAACGTGATTTTATGCGAAATGATTTTATAAATGGTTCTAAAAGCTTCATTTTTTAATATATTTTTACGTGTGATAATTGTTTTGACTTCCAAAAGAATATAATGAATGTAAAGCAAATGAAATGAAATTAATATAAATATAATGAATGAATGAAATGAATATAATGAATGCAAAGCAAATGAAAGAAGAAATAAAGTATAAGCTACACTTTGGAGGCGGGTATGGGTACCACCGCTCCGGGAAAAACAACACCCCTGAGATAGGTCACCCCAAGTAGTTCGATACATTTGGTGACTTAGTAGGGGTACCCGGGTTCATAGGGTGAGGTTTGTCCAGGTCAAGGGGGTAAATGCGTTTGCCCACCTACTGCGTGGCAGGAGACCCACCACCGTGCACCGCAGTGGGAGGGATCGATTCGGTTTTTTGACAACTCAGAAACATGCAATTTCAAAAAGCAAGCTTGATATGATTGATGTAAAAATATATTTATAATGTATTTAGCTCCTCTCCTTTCTTTTCTTAAAATGACCTTCTGTGTAGCATCCTCAAAGATGACATGTTTTTTTTTTCCAAGGCCCTCATGTGTGGGGCTTTAGTAAAAAAACAAACGAAATAAAGGTAGGTACATTTTGTTTACAAAAATTAACCACATTTTAGCGCCAATGCCATCTATCACATTTCTTACTAAATTATTATTAGGTCCTGGATAAACAATAAATGGAATTCTTTTCACGTTACGTAAATATGGGATACAAGTAACTGATCGGTACCTACCGACTGTGTATTCATTCATTAGGAACTATCCACTATGTTTATTAGAATCATTGTTTAGCTGTATATTCATACATTAGGAATTCCAACCCGTGAAATCAAATTACTTCCACCTTATTGAATAGGTACATTAAGCGAATAGCTGATGAACATTTAGTTTATTTAGTTTGAGATATAATCACATAATGCTTGTTGATATTTCCAACATATTAGTATACAAAATAAATCATGGTGTTCTGTGGTGGACATTATTTTTTTATCGGAATCGGACCAATTGGGTTTTGTTTTTTAAATCTTCAGTCATCCCAAATTATTTTTTTCTGATAAACCAGACCCCTCAATTCCTCCTTAAAAATTCTGCGTTTTCACAATTCTATTTATTATTTTTTGGTAGAAAGCAGTAACTTTGTGGTTTGACATTATAAATTGAAATAACACAATAATTTTGTTTATAGCCACGATTTATTTTTCCACTTCCAATTTCTATATGCCCTGATGATGCTTATGTAAAGCGAAACCGGTCAGTAGTGGAAAAATAAATCGTGGTTATAAACAAAATTATTGTGTTATTTCAATCTATTTATTATATTGAAGACATATCAGTCCAGCAAATTAGTCATTTCGTTTTTTTTACATTAGCTCTACACAGGATGCACTGAGAAAAAAATGCCTTCAGGGCCGGTTTCATCTGGATGCTGTGTGGAGGCGTCTTTTATAGGGAAATAAAGGAGAGGAAGTTCTGGGAAGGAAAACTGTATGAGGAGTGGATAGGAATCTGGGAGTCAATATGTCCAGGAGTGACGGTCTTATTAATCCATCCCTTCCACTGCGGTGCAAGGTTACGTACCGAGAGAGAGTCCTGTTGGAGAGTTGAAAAGGTCTCCCTCAATCAGTCTCTGCCGATACGGCCTGAAACGCAGCCGGTGGGCACATGCATCCGCTTCCAAGACCCGGACAAACCTCACTACGGTGCAAGGCGATGGGTCGAGTCCAGCTGGAGAGGTTAGCTCTTCCTCAACCAGTCTCTCCCGTTCTTGCCCACCACGCATTGACTGCGAACCTCTGCTGCTGCTAAGGTAGCAAATCACTTGGGGTGTCCTATGTCAATGTGTTACCGGGGCGGCGGTACAAATACTAGACTAATTAATAGTGATGAAAAGTTATCCAAATTCATTGTGCACAAACAGTCAAGAGTTTGATTTGAACATCTTGCTTTTAGAATTATTTCATTTTATACCATTGAATTAAAAAAAAAAAATTAAAATATATATGAATAAATATCTACCTTGGCTTCTTCCATTTATCTTCGTGTGGTGTCAATTTCAGTTACAGTACGCCTTTCAGATATGTTGGAATATTGCTTGTTTTATAGAATACGTAACGGTTTTTTTTTTTAATTTTACCGAAAGCCGTTCAATCAAACTTTATTTTTATATCTTAGGAAAATGAAAAGAAATCCGTTAATTCTACTTTCCCATTGTGTTCGAATGAATTGACAAATACGCACAGAGTAAAATAACGCGGGGAGCACAGCGACACTTTGACAATCACTTTGAAAAGCTCTCTGTAGCAGTTTTCAGATAAAAAAATTCTACACAAATGAATTTCTAAAAAAATCTTCCACATTTTCAATATCAAAATCATTATCTTTTTACATAGACTAATATTATTGATTATCTGTCTACTGAAAAGAGAGAAATGTGGGAAGTATATTTGTATACGAATATCACTAGAGCAAAAATAATGGGAAAATATCTTTTGGAGATCGACACAATAACACTTCTATAAATATCTTGAATGTACGTTCCCGGTAGAATCCAAGGAATAAGCTTCAATACAATATTATAATAGTTTATTTGTGGTTGAATTCTTGATTATTATTAATCGTGTGTGGGTTTCGACAGGTAATGCTATAAATGAGAGGGAATTAGTCGGATCTTACATTGAAATATTATCGTGGGAAATCAACAGATGATTGAGTGCCTGCCCAATGAAGTTGTCTAATATACCTTGCAAATTACCATCCTAGTATATAGGAAGATATATTTATTAAAACAAGTTCTGCTAGGTAGGTAATTACGTGAATATATGAATACGCGTTGGAGTCATTTACAAGCGATCTATTTATACGATTTTCACATACGTACTTTATAATGAAAATTGTTGTATATCTCAAAGCTTCACATAGAGGGCAGTGCTAAGAGCTGTCCCGAAAGTCCGCCAGATGGCGGTTAGTTTAGTTCGGAGTTTGTGCACCAGGGAGGCCAAGAGTCGGGTTGCAGTCTGCAGTAGCTCACTCAATTCAGATCTCATTTACCCAGCTTCAAGTTATGCCGACTATTGTAGTCACCACTTGTAATACGCGAAGTATTAAATAAATTCAAGATTAAAAAAAAGAACTCTATTCTTTATCAAGAAGTAAATCTCCTTCCAAGACGAGTTGGAGAACTGTTTGTGTGAACACAACAGCTGGCGCAGCCGTAAGATTAATCGGTGAATTTTTTTTGTTGTTGTCTTTTACCAATTGATTTTTATTTTTATTACCAACGCCATTATAAATTTCCAAGTAAATTTGTTGAATATTATTATTATTGGTCATTGCCTCGTAAAGTTTCCCTACAAGATTATCATTATTTAATTAAATGAAGACAATATAAGCGAAACTCAATCGAAAATCTGAAAACAGAAAAATCAGAAAAAGATATTGACACCTCTGGGACTCGAACCCAGGACCTCTCGCTTTCCGGGCGAATGCGCTAACCACTGCGCCACGGTATCGATATCCAATTCGGTCATTTTTAACTGTATCATACTTCGAGTAAGAACCACCCATACTATCTTCATTTTTCTTAACGCATATTCTATTGGCTATCTTTATGTATGATTGCAAGATTCAAACCCGAACTAAATGCAATCTAAATAGTGTCTGGATAAGTCTTTACCCATTTTATTTAATATGCGACACCTATTGACTTTTTTGCAAGTTTAGGAAGAATATTCAATTTTTATTTTAACTTGATTATTATGCTCATATTATGCTACATCATCAAATATTGTTGTTACATTGTTTATGAATTCATTACCATATGTTCACTGAACTAGATTTTCAATTTTTATTTTTATTTTAACTATGAGTAAAACCTCAAATTCTAATATTTAATTAAATGAAGACAATATAAGCGAAACTCAATCGACAAACTCTCGCTTTCAGATTTTCGATTGAGTTTCGCTTATATTGTCTTCATTTAATTAAATATTAGAACTTGAGGTTTTACTCATAAAATTAAAATAAAAATTAAATATTCATCCTAGAATTGCAAAAAAAAACAATAGGTGTCGCATATTAAATAAAATGGATAAAGACTTATCCAGACACTATCTAGATTGCATTTATTTCGGGTTTGAATCTTGCAATCATACATAAAGGTAGCTGCCAATAGAATATGCGTTAAGAAAAATGAAGATAGTATGGGTGGTTCTTGCTCGAAGTATGATACAGTTAAAAATGACCTAATTGGATATCGGCACCGCGGCGCAGTGGTTAGCGCGTTCGCCCGGAAAGCTCGAGGTCCTGGGTTCGAGTCCCAGAGGTGTCAATATCTTTTTCTGATTTTTCTGTTTTCAGATTTTCGATTGAGTTCCGCTTATATTGTCTTCATTTAATTAAATATTAGAATTTGAGATTTTACTCATAAAGTTAAAATAAAAATTAAATTATCGTTATTAATTTTACCTATTTTTTAATTTGACTAAAGGTCAGATGTGGCCATTGGTGTTTCCAAATTAATTTGGAAGAAGCAGGGGTTTTTTCCTGCATATAAATTATGTTAACTCGTATCATGGTCTATTAATCGAATTTTGAAGTGGCAAACGACTTTTATTATCTTGTTCATATTAATAAATTTCATATTAAAATATTTGTGTATCTGGGTAGTATGTTTGCGAGAGATGGGAAGCCTGATAGAGATATTAAAAGAAGGGTAAATGCCGGTAACTTAATTAATGGCGCTAATGAAAACTGTCAAAAGAAGCGAAGCTAGCAGTCCACAATGGTGTCCCGGTACCCACCCTGACGTATGGCAGTGAGGCATGGAAATGGCAGAGAAAGGATGAAAGTAAGCTGAAAGCTGATGAAATGAGATCACTGATGCGTATGTGTGGTAAAACCATGTGTGAGAAATGTGGAGAGATGTATGAGACGATGTATGAATATGAATGAAACAAAGAGTGTGCGCCAAGACCGAGTTGTTTGGCGGTCCGTCCTCCCTGCCTACCCCTGCGGGGAAACGGCGTGATGGTTAGTTAGTCAGTTTTTATTTTTTTATATGAATACCGCACAAGAGTCCCAACTGCTCCCGTCTGGAGCCAGTGAGACTGTGGCATCCCCAATTGGGGTATGTTGTGAGGCTGAAGGTAGTGGAGAGGGGAAGAAGATGGGGA
Source organism: Glyphotaelius pellucidus (assembly GCA_936435175.1). NCBI lineage: Eukaryota > Metazoa > Arthropoda > Insecta > Trichoptera > Limnephilidae > Glyphotaelius > Glyphotaelius pellucidus. The sequence continues at coordinate 8,255,633 of OW386551.1, read as the reverse complement.
AGAGGAAGGTGGGAAGTACCTGGCTATTCATATCTGGTCACCGAACACGGCCAAAGCCGTTTCAAGCATCTTTTCAACTCTGAATGGCGGCTTTACACCAGGGCGTTACTGAGAGTATCCTCCACTCTGGAACGTGCCGCAAATATACATTATATTATTTTAAATGAATTATTTGTCAAATAACTCAAATTAATCACATAAAATTTATTTGCCATGCTGGGATTCGATCCCGAAACCTTCGGATTGTGAGTCAAGAGCCTTACCGCTAGACCACGCCGGCCGTCCACAGTAATTACCCCGCGAAAAGTTTTATTTTTAAATATGTATTTGTATTACACGTGCCGTGAATATGTGTACCAATTTAGATAAACCAAGTATACTATTTTGTGATATATTATATTTCTATAACGTATCTATACGTTTACGAAAACAACGTATTTAAAATTTAAACTATAATAAATTTTTCAATAATCGCTGATTCTGTTATGGGCATCATTTTAATTAAATGAAAATAACGAACTCTGTTTATCAACGATTATGAAATTTTGTTTAAATTTCGATTATTCAATTATTAAAACACCTACGTTGATTATACTCTGATTAAAAATAAATTAGGTATTAATAATGCACATTACAAAATGATATTACTTGAAGGTAGGTACATACAAATATTGGCATTGTTTATTCATATTATGCTACATCATCAAATATTGTTGTTACATTGTTTATGAATTCATTACCATATGTTCACTGAACTAGATTAAATATTGATAACACAAAATTAACATATGAATTGAATAGTTCTCGTCACGGCTCCGTCAGATACACTTTTGATATTCAAATCGATTTGAGTAAAATTATTTCCTTTGACAATAATTTATGTTGTAAATCTTTAATCTACACCGTAACTGAAAATGTTTAAAAACAATTAACATAAAGCACTTTAAATAAGAACACCCGTTCACTTTTGATGTTGGATTCATGAAAGCGGCTCATTTCTTCAACTCGTTTTCGCTAAAGCAGCTCGTACGTGGAACTAGCTACGGGCATTTGTATAGCCCTTACCTTAACCCACCTCATACACCTTTACATCTGTACAGACAGGGGCGCTCCTGTGAGGGGTCACATAAAAATTATAAAATTTAAAAATATATAGCCAAGTGATTCCTCACCTTCCTCTTCCCCATCTCCTTCCCCTTTCCACTACCTTCAGCCTCACAACATACCCCAATTGGGGATGCCATAGTCTCACTGGCTCCAGATGGGAGCAGTTGGGATTCTTGTGCGGTATACCTATTAAAAAAAATCTAGGTTACTCCGAAATAAGCGTTTTTGATTTACACACTTAACTCTATTTCCTCGTCTATGAACAGGAAAGTCTTATTTTAAATTCTAAAAAACTTATTATGTACCTTTTTTCATTAAAAAACAAGAAATCCCTAAAGAAATAAACATAACAATCCACTCAGTGACAAATACAGAAAACCACAAATGCAATATAGCATGTACAAACATAGAAAACAAAACCGATATTAAGTACTTGGGCATAACAATAGGCCAACGTTTAAAATGGTCCCCACATATAAATATTTTGAACAACAGAGTAAGGAAACTTACATGCATATTTAGATGTTTAAGAGATATTTTAAAAGAAAAATTACTTAGAACCACATACTTCGCTTTCTATCAATCAATTATACAATACGGCATTATAGGATGGGGTGGTACATATAATAATCAAACACAAACAATTTACGTATCACAAAAACTAATATTAAAAACAATTTTAAAAAAACCCTGTTCATATTCATCAGAACTTTTATTCAGAAAATTTAAGGTCAGAAAATTAAATGCATTATACTTCTACCATGCAACATTACAAATTTATAAAGATGATATTCAAAATAAAGTAGCACCCTTTAAAATAACAGAAATCTTAGACAAACGTCAAAACTTCCAACTCTAAAATGTAAAAAAACAATAGGACAGCAAAATCATAAATATCACGGTGTCCATTTTTTTAAATTTTTTACCAGAAAGAATTAGAAACATGAACACTAACATAAAAAAATTTAAAACACCCCTTAAAAATTATAGTGAAAATATGAAATGAGTTATACTAAATAAAACTATTATGTTAACACCCCCCCCCCATACACACAAGTCCTGCTTATTTATGGGGGTACATCAAGTATATATATTATATAACTAATTATTGTATAGAATCTATTTGAAATACATGTATCTATTTATGATTCATAATAAAAAATAAAAAAATAAAATATAGCATTGGAATCATCAAGTTACTTAAAAATGTTTTTTTCTGTAGGTTTCTCCAAAAACCGGTTTCTTTTAATTCTATATTTAAGTAACCCTAGTTACCACAAGTATTTGTACATGTTTCAAGTTTCAACCGGCAGACTTAGCTGTTGTAGAACTAAAATTTGTGGAATTGCTTATGTTGTTGTCGTTGCATTTTTTGTATGTAACAGCTATGTAGGTAAGTCATTCCTTTTTTGGAAATAAATACATTTATAATAAATTAGATATTTTCTTATTCCTTAACTAAAGTGTCTATTACTGTTCCCAAATCATCACATCAGAATAATCAGTATATATAAACAACAACCGATTTATCAGATTGATTACCATCTCATAACTAATTCTCCCAACTAAGCTGATTTTGTTACCTAGTTGTAGTAACTATTTCACAATTGATAAAATAAGTTTAATGAATAACAAATAATAAATTATATGAAAATTCTAAAATTAGTTAGATCCCAAATAATTATTTATTTAACTATTTAAAAATCAATATTTAGTCGAAATACAATCATATGTTTCTCGGATTTTGCCTATTTCTCTGTTCTATTCTTTTCAAATAACAATGTATATATTATATGAACGAATGACACGATGAATGACAACATGTTTTTCGATCCGCAACACTTTGTTGTTAATTCATATATTATTTTTTTCTATTAATTTTCTACATTTTTCGTTGTTATTCTTTAATTTTTTTATTTTGCTTTTATTTTACTGTTTGGTAATGTGCGATATTTATGCGAGTTACTTTTGATAAATTGTGAAATTATTAACCCCGACACAGGCGAACCTAGTGGGGTTTTTAATTACAAGCTAAAAAGTGTATTTAACCACTCAGGTCTTTCATGGTCGGACACATTAATTGTCTTAAACGAAATGTCAAAATTATAAAAATTTAGTGTAATTTCCACTTCGCAATTAAAGCTCAATTAAACAAACATTTACATTCAGTTTTTAGTGATCGGCTACTTAACGTAGCCGATCACTAAAAACTGTTTTTGAAAGGTTATGAAGTTAGCTTTCTAATTATATTATTTAAATTAAAATAAACATTTGTAAATATTACAATTTAGAATGCAAACATAAAAAAAGTTGTAAAAATGACTCACCTGTGTTTTTTATATAAAAACTATACTAAAATCACAGATGACGTTAAAAAAAACACTTATTTTATCATAAAAATGTATAATTAACATTTTTGTCACCTCACTTTTCTATCATTTCATACAAAAATATTTTATTAAAAATTAATTAATTCCAATAAAATTTTCACACATTTTGAAATTTGTTGAACATGTGAAATATTTTACAAACTTATTTTTCATTGTTATATTCCGCAATTACTATGGGAATAGTTATAAATAGCTCCATTATGGTTTTATATATTCAAAGCACTTAGTTTATCTGGTTTGAAACGATTGAAACACATTTATTTTCTAAAATTACCGAATTTAACCTCAAAACACACTTTGTTTAGTTTTATAAAGGTACAATACAAAAACAATAGATACGGATGTTTTAATCACTGGTAACTATCATGCACATTTCAAATTGTTTATATTTGATGAAATCCGGACAATATTTGCACAATTACACCTACAAACAATGAATATAAAAACACAAATAAACAACGAATCGCGCGCGAATCAGTGACAAGTCGGCCATTGTTAGAACTGATTTAGTGATGTGCGTGCAAATTGTTTCGAATAAGTAGATACCATGTTCGAAATTTTGTTGAAATAAATAATATGTAATACATTGTGTGTAAATAAAAACCCGTGATAGTTTTTTTTATAAATACTATATTTATTTATATGTTAGAAAGAACAACGAAAGTAAACAAAAATAATAAATGTAACATTGGAGGTTATCCACCACCATGCCCTGGTATAAGTAACAGATGGTAACTCCCTCAGGGCTCTCGCAAGGACTCTAATTTTTTTTGAAAGAACGAAGCTACATTTAGTTTAGAACGAATCTAGACCTCCAGTGTCCCTGCATACGTTGTTAGTAAGCAGTATGCAAGTGCTTGGCGGGAAAAACAAGATACAATATGCGTTAGTATGATAAGATATAGACAAGACAATGGGACAGGTTGGTGACAGTTCACGAGGCGGCAAGCGCTGGGTGATTGCATCCAGCATAATCATCCACCGCGAGCCGCACGGGCGGCTTGTGACCGAAAAGCCAGTAGCTGGGGAGGGAGCTGGTCATCGGAGCCAAACACCAGTGTTAGGTTCTGTCCCAAAGTCCAGGCCGCTCCCACTCCGACAGCACGCCGTCCCCTCACTCCGATGCGCCCTCCGCGTCGCCCTCCGCGGCGTCGGCTCCCGCGTACGGCCAGTGAAACGGGTAGCGGCTGCAGAAACTGGGAATCTGAAAATATAACAAATTAAAATAAATTCAAATTTAAGAACAGGAAACCCTAGTGAGGACTATGAAAAAATTTGAATTTACACTTATATTGTATGTTATGCCAACATGATGTAGGTAAAAACTTTGCAATTGAAGGCAAATACTGTGTTGTATATAAAATGATGAAAAATAACTGCATAATATGACGAAAAGGCTGCAAAATATAATTAAAAATTTATACAAGTATACAAATGTATACATACATATATTATAATGTATATACCTTCTACGCGGCTGAAGCTTGCTTAGTCAGTTTCTTCAACACTGGCACTATCCGTTTCAACAGCACTGTAGTCCATCGATTCTGAAAATATAAGATTCGAAATAATAAGAATGGAAATAAATAACTATTACACAACTCTTACCTTTTTATATAATATGACGAAAGTAACTACATAAAATGATGAAAAAGGCTGCAAAATATAATTTTTTTTATATATATACATATATTATAATGAAGGTATATGAAAAAGGCTTCAAAATATTAAAAAATTTATATGTATATACATATATTATAATGAAGGTATATACCTTCTACGGCTCTGCCGCTCGTTTCAGAAGATCCTCTCATCATCGTCTCTCCACTGACCCCTTCGGTAGCATCAGCAACCACCGGATCCGACTCCGCAGAGTCCATGAGGTTTTCTCCGCTCATAAAAAACAAAGAAGCCTGAAAATAAATCGATATCCATTTTTTTATTGATGGCATAAAAAATTAACGTAAACGAAACATTGATTTTAATTACATAAAATGGGCTTCACCTCATGAAACGTCTCCGTTGTATCTTCGATGTCGGATTCGATGGTGTCATCTGCGGCAATGCTGCCACCGCTGCTACCGTAATCAGATTCAGTGAAGCTCTGCTCCAGCTCTGCTATGATTTCTTCCGTGGTGCATGATTTTCTTTACGTAGAACAATAATAAAGGTTTACTCAAATGTACATCACTTCACAACAAAATATTTTTGATTTTCAAGTATAAGAATTCTCAATATAAACGAATTATATTAGCTTGCACAGTGCGAGTGTAAACTGTGCGCCCTAAAAAGTTTTAACTAATAAAATTCAATTCTTCGTTTGTGTGAAATCACTACGAAACAATACAGGATAATTTCAATAGCGAAAGTCAGAGTCGAATTTTCGAAAATGATCGACCCCATCCCTAGCCATTTTAAAGTGTCAAAATTCTCGTAACTGTTCTAAAAGACTAGAAGTTGGAAAAACGTTAAAAAATCACTATTTTTTCATGAAATTGTTACATGTTTTTGCTAAATATAGCAAAAGAATGTATGCTTTTAAGAATTTTCATCATAATATGCCCCAATAACTGACACATTAGTTCCAAAGCGTCTCTTTAAAATGACAAAAGAATTCGGTGAACATGACACGCAGTTTAAAATCACTTAATTATTCAAGAAAAACACTTCAAACAAAGAAAAAATATCACAAGAGCGTAGCAAATACATATTACTATAATAAACAAATACTTACTTGGCCATTTTCGAAGAAATTTCTTCAAAAAAACTCATAAATGTAGGAGGCGAATCGGTACGAAAAAGTTGCGTTTTACAATTTGGCGGGTAAAATCTGTATCTACAGAAGAAGTATTTTTATGTATTTCTATGGACAACTTTGAATAGAGATGTGAAGCTTGATTTAGAAAAAAAACAAAGGCTACCGTCAACTGTGCCAGTGTCATTTCACTCCTCTTTACAAAATTAATCATTTTTAACAGATAATAGCTTTATAATAGTATTGTAAATTGGTGTAATATAGTTTTAACTTGTATATTTGATTTTTACAGTAAGTAAGCGTTGTATAATTAGTTTCTCGAAGCAATTCAGGTAAGTTTTTTTTTTTTTTTTTTGGTTAGCATCATTTAAATTTTTTAGAAAATGGATCAAGAAAAACCTCCTGACCCCCCAGATGATGGTTTACTATCTGAATCCTCGGGTGTTACGAAAAAAATGATCGCGGTTAATATTCCGGAAGCTTCCGACTTCGTATTGATTACATCTAAAAAAAGGAAAATCGCTAAATCAGCTCATACCTGTACAACAGATTTTGAACAGATGCATCGCAAAATACCTTCCACTCAAAAAAAAAATGACTCCCTTCAAAACAATTCTTCTGTTTTTCCTGAACAACAGGATGTAATTCCATCTCCGTCCACTTCTTCCTCGACTTCAATTCACCCAATTAGTCCAATTAGTCCTTCCACCACACTCGCCCCATCAGAAACCACTACACCTTTAAATATGTCGCGTTTATACAATAATCTTGATAGACCACCATATATAACACACGTAACTAAAATGTCAAATGATGGAAAACAATCCAATTTATATGATGTTGACTTTGGACATTTTATGTTTAAAAATAAAATCCACCCTGTCTGGAATGGAGTTAAGTCGGTTGGCCGCAACCGTCTTTCTGTCGAATTCAGGACAGCGGCTGAGGCCAATAGCTTTGTTAAATCTGATGTTGCCAAAAAAAACTCGTATAACGTTTTCATTCCTACATATCAGGTAACAAGGCTAGGTGTCACAAAAGGAATTCCACCGCACTGGTCGATAGAGGATATCTTGGATAATATTACTGTTCCCCAGGGTTTCGGAAAAGTATTAAAAGCGCGACGTCTAAATTACAGATTTAATACGGGAAACTCTGTAGAATGGAGACCCTCCCAATCCGTTGTTTTAACCTTTGACAGCAAAGATCTTCCGCAAAATGTTAGCATGTTTAACGTCTCTCTTCCAGTAGAGCTCTATGTGTTCCCAACTGTGCAGTGCTACAAGTGCTGCAGATTTGGACACACTAAGAACCTCTGCAGATCAGAACCTCGTTGCTTCAAGTGCAGTTCGTCTCATAGTGGCGATTCCTGTGATAAAACCGAGGAAAATTATAAATGCTTAAACTGCTCCGGAACTCACATGTCCATTAGCAAAACTTGCCCTGAACTGTCGAGACAGCGCAATATAAAACATACAATGGCCGAGAAAAGCATTTCTTATGCGGAAGCATCAAGAATGTTTAACAAATCCATTCCATCTTATTCTGAAGTAACTTCCGAAAATTCAAAAAATTCCACCACTTCTCAACCTACTTCTTCTTCATTTAGAAAAACCGTTCAAAAGGTCGTGACACCTAGATTACCAACAAAAAAAAATAATGCCAATCACGAATCCCTTCTGTGGTTCCCCAATGGACAACTCCCTTCCAGTTCAAATTTCAATGCTTACCCAAAGTCATCTAGTAAAGAACACAATTATAATATAGACCTTAACGCTACACTAATCACCTCATTTTTACATATTTTACAAACTTTAAATAAAAACAACATCCAAATACCGTCCCACGTTGCTAAACAAATTACCAATATTATTAACTCAACCAGAAATGGCTCCTCTGATGAGGATTCTTCAGTGGAATTGTCATAGTATTAAAAACAAAACTGAAGAATTTTCAAATATATTAAATTCGAACTCTATTGCAGTGGCTGCCGTCTCGGAGACATGGCTGGAACCGGATTCTGATTTCAGAGTCAGGGGATACCACTGTCTTCGAGACGACCGTCAAGATGGGAAGGGCGGCTCCGCCCTTTTCATTAAAAAATCATTACCCTTCACCCCAGTAGATGTAAAACCAATTGGTTGTCCTTTTCAAGTGACGGCCGCAAAGGTTTTTGACACTACAATCATTTCTTTGTATATATCACCATCTAACAAACCTTCAAAATCAGTTCTGAAAGCAATGTTTTCAAAGGTCAATCCCCCTTCTCTTATTCTGGGAGATTTTAATGCCCATCACGGATTATGGGGAGCTCACAATTGTGACAGAATGGGCAGAGATATTGTTGATCTACTCGATGAACTAGATTTTTGTATCATCAATGATGGCTCTCCTACGCGTCTTCAGGTACCTGGTCAACGACCCAGCATGGTTGATCTTACTATTTGCAATTCCAGCATAGCCGCATCCCTGTTATGGGAGGTTTTGGATGACCCGCATGGGAGTGATCATTACCCTATCCTCATAGAATTCTCAAATATTTATCACCCCAACAAAAATGTCAAGTGCAGTAGTCGAAAACCGAAGTTCTTAACTGCCAATGCCAACTGGAATGATTATTCAAATCATGCAAAGTTCTCCGTGCAAAGTCTACCCTCTCCAACTACAGAAAATGTTGCGGAATGCTACGATTTATTGGTGTCTGCAGTCATTACGGCCGCAGAAAAATTTATCCCCATTAAAACGACACGTAACAAAGGGAAACCTCCCCCAGCTCCTTGGTGGGACATTGAATGCTCAGATGCAGTAGATATGAGGAAAAAATATGCGAAAATTTATTCAACAAATATGAATATGGAGAATTTCCTTCAGTATAAACAGATTGAAGCTAAAACCAAACGTCTTCTAAAAAACAAAAAACGTCAAGGCTGGAAAAAATTTTGCTCATCGTTATCTCCCGAAGTTCCTCTTTCAGTAGTTTGGAATTCAATTCGTCGATTTAAGGGGTCTCATATCCCAACGGTGACTCGGCCACTCTCTTCGGAGTGGGTGAAGGAATTTGCTGATAAACTAGCTCCACAAACTGCGAGTAATTGGAATGAAACAGAATTCACGTACTCATTTAAAACACGGGGTTGGATGGACACCCACTTCAATTTATCAGAGCTTAGGGAGGTCTTAAACGATCTCACAGACTCATCCCCTGGTGTAGATGGAATTCCATATAGCTTTATTAAAAACTGCGATGTTACCACACTAAACTATTTTCTTTCAGTTATAAATCTGATCTTTGACTCCGGCAAAATTCCATCATCCTGGAAAACACAAATAATTGTTCCCATTCTGAAACCCCAGAAAGACCCTAACTCTGGACTTTCTTACAGACCTATTGCTTTGTCATCTTCCTTAATTAAAATAGCTGAACATATGATCAAAAGACGCCTAGACTGGTATGTAGAAAATGAAAAAATTCTTCCCAGCTCTCAGTTTGGATTTCGAAAACGAAAAAATACGATCGAAAGTGTGTCCATCCTGACTTCTGATATCCAGTTGGCCCTGGCTGATAATGAATTTCTTGTCGGTGTTTGCCTTGATGTGTGCGGAGCTTTTGACAATGTTTTATTAGATGTTTTATTTAGTAAATTATTAAAAATTGGCATCCCTCGTAAGCTTTCCAGTTTTATAATTAACCTCCTTCTTACCAGGAAAATTCAAATCCAGGTGCTGGATTCTCCTCCGCTGGAAAGAATAGTAAACAAGGGTTTGCCTCAGGGCTCCGTCCTTAGTCCTATCCTTTTTAATATATATACCTTTGACCTGCATCGGAGTATGCATCCATCTTGTAAAATACTTCAGTATGCAGATGATCTTTTTATATATATTTCAGGACGAATTATTACTATTCTGGAGGAAGTGATTAACATTTGCATGAAAAACCTTGACATCTGGTTAATGAATCACGGCTTAGAAATTTCTCCGTCCAAAAGTAATGTTATCGTTTTTTCCAGAAAACGTGTTACTCCGCGTGTAACAGTCCAAATAAATAATTCAATTCTCCCTATCCAGGCACAGATAAGATTCCTTGGGGTAATTTTAGACTCTAAGTTAACATGGAACCCGTATGTTAATTTTATAATTAACAAATGTCAAGCTGGCCTCAACACTTTACGTGCCGTTTCAAGGGTCTGGTGGGGAAGTCACCCATTCACCCAAAAACTTTTTTATAATGCATATGTTAGGAGTCATTTGGATTACGCGTCATTCCTCATCGAACCCACTTCTAAAAAGAACCTCGCGAGGTTGGACCGTATCCAATTTCAAAGCTTAAGATTGATTATCGGAGCAATGCGTACTTCCCCAATTAACGCTTTACAAGTGGAGGCTGTGGAGGCTCCTCTTCATTTCAGAAGACAGTTCTTGGCTGACAAGTTTTTATTTAAATGCTTTAGGCTCTCCAATCACCCATTGATGGACAAAATTACCTCACTCTCTGCTCAAGTGCAATCACTTCCATATTGGAGGAACAAATCAATTCCTCTTCTTGTTAAAAGTCTCCATACGTACAGTGCATATAAACCCCTCTTAAATCCATCTGATAGACTTCCTTTATATGCTAACCCCTTTCGTATTCATTTACGTAAACCAAATATTCTTCTTTCTCTCGGCATAACTAACAACCACGAAGCTCCAAGAAAGCTTATCCAAATTTTAAATTCGAAATATTCCGACTGGAAAATTATTTACACAGATGGTTCCAAATCTCACTTATCAAACCATGTGGGAGCGGCATTCCATTGTCCATCAGATCAAGTCAATAAAAAAATTAAACTTCCAAAAGAGGCTTCCGTTTTCACTGCTGAATGTATAGCCATTTTTGAATCCCTCAAATACATTGACGATGATCACATAGGAAACTTCTTAATTCTCTCCGATTCCCTAAGTGCACTTCAAAAATTAAACTCTTCACCCTTCCATTACCCAGAAGACGATCTTTGTGTTGGAATCCGCACCTTAATTCATAAATTAACCGACTCTGGCAAAGAAACCGTGTTGGCTTGGATACCTAGTCACTGCGGTATCCCTGGAAATGAAAAGGCCGATTCATTGGCGAAAGATGCTATTATTTCCGGTGATATTTTATATAAATTTTTAAACCCCGATGACGTTCTCATAAAATTAAAAGAAAACATGATTTCCACATGGCAGAATCATTGGGTTGAATCTAGTAAAACAAAAGGGTACAACTTTTTCACAATACAGCCAACGATTCCTTCAAAACCGTAGTTTTCTAGACTCTCTTTAAACAAATTCTCTACATCCTCCATTTGCCGCATGCGGATAGGGCATTGCTGCCACAATGTTCACCTGACAAAAATTCATGTTAAGAATTCTGCGATGTGTGAATGTCGTCTTGGTGAAGAGGACCTCAATCATATTTTTTTCAGTTGCCCTTTAAATAATTCATACAAAAATTTCATCCCTCACCTAATCAGTTCAGGCATATTGCCCCCCTATAACATTGCATGTCTGTTATCTTCTGTAAATAAACGCGTTTATAAAGTCTTGGCTAATTTCCTGAATATTAACAGCATCAATTTGTAACTTTAAGTTTAGTTCCATGTATTTATTTATTTAATTTGTTATCCATAATAAATTATATCAACATACTTATCAATTTCCTGTTGCTTCCTCGTTGTTAAATGTAATTATAATCATCTCGTATTGTAAGAATTTAGCGTATTATTATTATTTGTATAGTATTATTATATAATGTAGATAGGTTCTTGTTATTGAAACTAAATTTGTAAATATTAACCCAAAATTACACTCACAAAATTACACTCATAAAATTATTCACTTGACACTGGCCAGAACACTCCATTGGGGTGAAAAGCCATGAAAAAAAAAAAAAAAAGAAGCTTGATTTATTATGGACCTTCAATTTTTCGTTTTAGGGTTGTCACTAGAGCAATAACGGAGTTATAACGATTTCTGTGGGAACACACGCGTTGACGTGAAAACACGCTTATTGTACTTGACTGTTATCGTTATTTTAACGTGTATATCCGCTTACGGGTCGGACTGGTTAAATGTGAATAAGTAATAAATAAATATAACAGGAGGTCGGTGGATGAGTTGGCATCGCGTCTGGGTCCCGCCCGGTCATCGCATGTTCAATTCCTACGCTGGCTAAATCGTTGAGATTTCAAATATTATCTGGTTTTTCGTAACCGGGGAATGTTTGTCTTTCTTAAAAAAATAATTCATGTTGATTTTCATTTAATAATATAACTCTTCTTTTATTAAGATTTTGAAGAAATGTTATTTTCTCAGAATTCGTAATAACAATGATTTGAATTCAAGTAATGTGAAAAAAGTTTTTTTCCGATATTGTTCTTAAATATTCAAATTCAAACATTTCCAAGAATGAAAAGTAATCTCTCTATGTATACAAGTAAAATGTGGGTATTAAATTATGGGAAAGTAATATTTTTTTAATGTAGCGTAACAAAATAGAAATAAAACAATTTATCGGAAAACTTTGTGAGTAATGTCTATTTTTTATTTGTGCTTTCAGTTGCGGCTTTCAATCGTCGGAGTAGGTAACATGTAAACCTATTATTCCGGTGTTTTTATGATCAACATTTGGATTGCACTGTGAGCAATTGAAACATACAGTGACCTCTCGCTTTGTTCGCTTTTAGGAAAAGCTCACAAAGGTCAAAAATCGTTGTATCTTCCTTAATCTCACGATAAGAAAAATGATCTAAACTGAAAAATTTAAATGTGCACCTCCAGAAAATCAAAGTTTACACGTTAAAAAAAATTTGGATCTTCGTGAATATTTTATTAATTATAGCTTTCCCCGCGGCTTCGCTCGCATGGTGTTAGGGGGAAATTCCCCCTCCTCCCCTTCTCCTTCCCACACAAGCACACCCCTCACCACCCCACCCATCCTTCCCCCTTCCACATTCTATACATTAATTCCCGGTACATTCAATTTGCAAACAACTCGCGTGCCACTTAAATTTCATAATGCCAGAGCTCTAAGAATTATTCAATTTAGTGCAGTCGTTCGGAAATTATACGCGTACTAACATTTTGGAGATTAATTTTTTATTTAAATATATCAACATCGTTTCTATGGAAACGATTTGTTTTCTGACGTTAGCTGTAACTCGCTTTTGTTAGCTACAGAAAACGTATAATAATTATATTAACAAACTTCCTTTACATTCGAAATGTTTGTAAGCGCATAAATTCTGATCGAATGAACAAAATTGGATAATTCTTTTTTCTTTGAGCTATAGCTTTATGAAATTTAGGTGGCAGGCGAGATATTTGAAAACTGAATGTAAGGGAATGAATGTATGGAATGCGGGAGGGGGTGGGGGTGGGGAGGAGGGGGATAATTGATTAGTTCAACCGCTACACTAATTTCCCGTAATACCATGCGAGCGAAGCCGCGGGGAAAAGCTAGTATAAAATATAAAACATAAAAATAATGTATTTTAAATTGTACGTGCCATGTTACTGAAAAATCAAACCAAGGGCTCTCGATTAGTAGATCTGATTTATCCCTCAATTTACAAAAAGAGCTTTTTCGTCAAAATTTCATTTTTTGATATTTTACCCTTGACATGGTTTTGCAGCAGTGTTAACAACATTTTAAAAGATAAACCCAAATAAAGTTTTTAAAACGTGTTAAAAAACCAACTGCCACTAACATTTTCCAGTTTTAAGGGCCGAGTACAAATTTGAACATTTAACTTTTTCATTCATGCAAACATCATGTAAACGAGGTTTTAATTCGACACTCGGCTCTCGTTAAATGCTTGGTAAAATGAAATCCAGTATTTTCTACGTTTGGAATAAAGGAAAAATTGCTGTGCATTTGAGAATGCAATCTGCATGGAATTATTTCTGGCTTATGCAGAAGATATGAATTTTTGTTCATTCAGGTGTTCAGTTCTTTTTTTTCCCTGAGATACTTTGAACACCAAACTGAGAACTCAGGTCGTTTGATGTTTTGCATATTTCTGAGCTGTGTGGAAATATAGACGCTATCTCCGTGGTCGAGGAATGAGGCTTTTAACCAGCAATCCGGAGGTCGTGAGTTCAAATACCGGCTTGCGTAAATAAATTTTAATTATTTATTTATTTATGTATTTAAGCCTTGCGTAAATAAATTTTAATTATTTATTTATTGATGTATTTAAGCCCAGAGGGGTTTTACATGATTTGTAGTGTAATTTTAATTTGACAGATACTTTGAAACTTAGGAAATAGTATAAATAAAATACATTAGATATAAGTCATACAACAAGTCATACAAACACATAAACAAAAACAGAAAATACAGCTATTTTATAGGTTTACAAGATGTGTTTAGTAATAGTGTTGAAATAAATGTTTTAGATGATCCACAAAACTCGCCAAATTGATATTAAAAATGTCAACATCACCCAAGTACTTATTTCCCATGGTGTGAAGTCGTTGTATCGGAGAGTGGGCAATGTAGTTACGCTTATGAGTACTGCTGTAGAATATTGTATTTTGTCGTGTTGTTACTATTGGATTTGATTAATTTGTGACATTCCACAATTTATTCATTTAAAATAATATTAAGTATATTTGCTGCAGGTTCCAGAATAAAAAATACTCCCATTCTCAGTATCGACCAATCAGAATTGAAACGTTGCTTGAAATAGTCTTTCCCCGTGTTTGGTAACCAGATCTGAATAGTTAGGTACTTCCCCACCTTCCTCTCCCTTTCTCCTTCCCTTTTCCACTAACATTAATAATAATAATAAGGTAATAATTATTCCAGGATGTGGGGAGGGGAGTGCAATCCCACACATCCCATATAGGGTAAAAAAAGTTATTCATTTTACACAAAATTATTACGCAGATGTTGAAGAACAAAATACGCAAACACTAAAATAGTCAGATCCAAATTACGCAATGAAGTTGAAAATTGTTCCAAAAATTATTATAAATCGAATAATGTATGATTTAAGAAAACTTTGTCTATTATGTTCCTTATTAATTAAGACACCGTATCATTAGATAGAATTAATAACACAAACAGTAATTTGGCAACTTTACATGATTACTTTTTTTTTAAACTTATTTTTGAAAAAATAACCTTATATAAATTTTTGAGTTATAGGTAAGGCTCTTTACTCGCAATCCGAAGGTCGTGGGGTCGAATTCCGGCGCGGCAAATGAATTTTATTTGATTAATTTCTGTTATTTCACAATTTATTCATTTAAAATAATATAAAGTATATTTGCGGCACGTTACAGAGTGGAAGATACTATGAGTATCGCCATGGGTAAGACCACCATTCAGAATTGAAACGTTGCTTGAAATGGCTTTGGCCGTGTTTAGTGACCAAATCTGAAAAGCCAGGTACTTCTCTACCTTCCTCTTTCCTATCTCCTTCCCCTCTCCACTTCCGTCAGCTTCACAAAATACCCCAATTGGGGATGTCATAGTCTCACTGACTCCAGACGGGAGCAGCTGGCACTCTTGTGCGGTATTCATATAAAAGCTCTCAATATCGTCTTGATCAAAGGCGAACACTCGAAACGTCGTTTGAAATGGCATTCCTTAGTTACGCGATCTTAATAATCAACATTTCTTCGGCCACATCTTCTGTCTTACCACTTCTTACATCCTCAAAAATTATCTCGATTGGATTTGCCATAATCCAACTGCCTCCGGGAAGTTAGAACTCATATGCGGTATTCCATAAAAAAAAATGTTTGTGAATGAATCAAAGAATGGCCAAAACAGACTTGTGTTGAAAACCATTCTCTCTGTTTAATCAACTTGGTAAATGACCTTATGTTTAATTAGATATTGAGTGCACTTTACCTACGGTACCGTAACAGTATTATGTTAAGGGGTGCTTTTCTAAACTCAACTTTGAACACCAAGTGCATTAACTGCATTAAAACAAACACAACCTTTCCAGCAAACTGAAAACAACCCTTAGTTACTAAGGTAATATTAAGCAATTCCCAGCAACCGTATTATTAAAATACGTTCACAAAACCGTGCACAATCGCGGGATAGTCTGAATTCTTGACAAATTAGATCCAATTTTCGAAATGACAAATAAAATAATTTTCTTAATAAAGGTACCTTATTGTTTGTGTGAATTCTTCCTTCCCACAATTAGATATAAAAATTAAGAAAATGACCTTTAAATACAAAAGCAAATCCGAGCACATTCATCCAATGTTACACGGGTCCAACACACAACCGAAATTAGTGTTTTTGATGACTGATTGACGGAAGAAAGTCAAGTGCTTTTGATCTTGTAAATTTGAAACCTGGTAATTGAGCGAACAAGGATAAATATAATTTACTACATAATTTAGTTAAATTAAAATACTGGCTGTCGAAAATGAACCTAAAAAGGGCACGATTTGGTTAGTTGTTTGTAAAAAGCGTTTGGTTCCTACCCAAATAGCCTGATATTTCTTTTAAACTGTAAACCATCTTCTCTCCCCTCCCCACTTAATAACTCATAACTCCCTAGCATACATCTAAAGAGGATTCAATAACCCCACTGGCTCTGGGCTTTGAAACTCTTCTGCAGTAATCTGAAAAAAAAAATTGATATTTCTTGAATACATAAGTATAAATTTTAATATATTTTTCTCCTTTCTTGTGGCTTTGAGATAGCATACCCGACGACAAACTCGAGCCAGTATTTTGAAAGCGTAATTCCCACGCTTACGAAACGTGATAGACCTTTCGTACATTTTGTAGCCAAACTACGTTATCCGCGGGAGTACGTGACGTTAGAAAAGTGCCGGCTACGCCGACGGTGATACATTGTTAAGAATCTTTTATTGCCTTTACACTTTGAACCTCTACACGTAATCCTTTATAAGGCAACCAGAATGATGTAACTGTGATGTTCTGTGGTTTTCTCGGATGAACAGTCCTTCTCAGATGTCAGGCTACGAGTTGTGTTTATGTTTCGTCTTGTTTACAATGAATACTTAACTGGACTAAACGTCTGTTCTAGTAAATGCTCTGTATATTTCTGAAGCAAAATTACAAATAAATAAATTCTGTGAACGACTGAGATCTATTGTAAGTAGATTATACAAATAATGAAAATTCTACATTCCATTATGCACACTTCCAATCATTTATCAATCATTAGCTGAATCCATTGTGAGGTATGGAATTACAGCTTGGGGACTTTTCTGTAAAACAAATGTTAATCATGTTTAATCAGTTCATGTTTCATTGGTTAAATTATTAGCTCATATATATGTTAATACGAACAAAGGCATAATATTCCATACTTTTACCAGAATGTCAAAATTCTCTCAGTAAGAGCAATTCTGTTGTTTAAAACAATATTTCATCATATGAATAGCCCTATATACATAAAAGACTAGACCACACTTACAATACTCATTTTACATTAAATGGAGGACTAATCGCACCTAAGCATTTAAACAAACTAGTGGTCGCCCAATGGTCGAAATTCGACCATAATTGTAATGTTTTTTTTTTTATATTTGACATTCAGTAAAACCATAGACAAATAATATTAAAGACAAACAATATTAATCTATTCGCAATTTGACCATAGACTTTAACAATAAACAATAGAGTAAAGACGCGTGTGTGTGTGTCAAATACATGGTAGTGTGCGTAATGTTTTTATTATTGATTTAATGTATTTTTATGCATAATTTTTAAAAAATATTAGCATTCTGCACTCCTCCTCTATATAAACTATAAGTGTGCAAAATTTCATACTCCTCCGTCCGCGTATTTTTCGTAAAAAGGGGTACAAAGTTTTGGCTTCACGTATTAATATAATGATGATGATATGGACAAAGAACGCTTGACTACAAGAAAGAAATAGTTTGTATTAGACTCTGACGTAAAAAATTTCTCACTGACGAAAATACTTCAGTTTGTTTATTTATTGTCTTACAAACTAATATATTTAAAAAAAATTATGTTAAAATATTGGTATGGAAAATACTTAATATTTCTCATCGGAGCCACCCTTTACCGTTGCAAGGGTACGATTGCAAGATCATCGTTCGACGAAATTTAAATTCGCGACGGCTGGTTAATGGCTCTTAACAGACTAATCTTTGGAAAAAACAAACCTAGAGTTAATTAGAATAATCATTAGGGGCTATCCATAAATAAAGTCACACCTTAAGGGGGGGAGGGGTGTAGAGAAGTGTGACATTGTGTGACAAGGAGTATGGGGGGGTCATCAGCTCTGTAATGTCACATTTAAAAATCTGAATTTTGATTATTTTTAAATGTAAAATTGCAAAATATGTAACGTCATACTAGGGGAGATGAGGTCTCACAAATGTAACGATGTGTGACATTGACGGGGGGGGGGTAAAAAAATCATGAAATTCGTTAGACGTAATTTATAAATGGCCCCTTATGAATGTAGTCGGCATAAAATGGGATTATATTTTGATACGGGGAAGGGTCATATTTACCTTTTTCAGCTTTCGGCACGTGTAACTCGCAGCGCGATCGCCGTCTGACTGATTTCTCATTAAAAACGTTTAAAAAAAGTCAACGCCTCCAAGTACTGAATGGCAACGTCACACAAGTAGTTATAAAACCACAAGCAATTTAAAACATGGCGGGTCTTTCGAACCATCCCCCATGACGCTGGGTTAAACAAAATATTGTGTATGATCGTTGTTTTATTTTGGAGGTAGGAACTTTGTAAATAATAACGCATCTTCAGGAAACTTTAAAGGACTCGTGACTTTTATTTGTTCTATTCCCAATTACATTGTGAATATTTCAGGAGCTCCAAACTACCAAACCCAAACCAAGGAATTTACGTTTTACTTGTTAAGAAGGTATGATGATGAGACGAGAAGTGAGTGTAAAAACCTAAACATAGGCTTTTTATAATGCTTCCTTGGTAGAGGGGAATTTGCATCTCCTGACATCTATGGATAATTTCTTCTATTAATTAAATCAACTTTACCTAAACCAATAAATCGAATTATCTGGAGAGGTGTGAGTCCTAGCTAAATTTAGATTTTATACAATCGTTATTTATTAAGAAAAAATATTATTGTTTTAACGTTAAATAGTTTAGAATTACGTACATAGAAGGTAAAATATCTAACCATAATAAATAATACAAAAAAATGATTCATATTGAAGAAATGTAACACTCGTTTGCATTTAAACAGACATTTGTAGCAATCAACTACCTCCTCTAACGATAACGAGAAACTTCAGCAAAATAATACAATTATCTAAATACTCCAATTCCAAATATCCATTAAAATATGCCAAATGTAATTTCGCTCTACGGAGTATAAGCCGGTACAACACGAGAACATAATATTTCAACACCCGAGCCTCGGAACTCAAGACTGGTGAATTATATATTTTGCCAAGTACCTAGACTAGGTCGTATGCATGGTGGATTACAGGTCCAATATAGAAGTATGGCTATGAATTCCATGGAACGAACAGAACATGCCTTACGCCGCTGTCATGAATATGTTCCCCTGATTAAAACTTGTCGTTAAGCCATTGATTACGAAATCCATGTGGATGGCGGGCGAACGAGAAGGCTGGGGTGGTTAAAATTGTAATAGTCTGGTTAAGGAGAAAGCTCATAATCAATCTTGAAATGAAAAGTAGATGATTATAAATTTTGATTTGAACCGTGTTTTTAATGCATAGATAAAAAAAAATTGTTGTCTGCAAAGTCGGTTTACAGACGATAATTTTACGTGATAACGTCATATAATAACGATGGAGTGGAAGAGAAATAGATGCGTCACAAGCCGAACGCTTAGGCCGAAAGCTTGTTCCGCGCTCTCGCTTGCATGCTCGGCTCAGGCGGAACGTGACAATGAGTCATACTTTTTCCTGCGTGCAGCCGGCGTTCATCGATTTATAAGACGTCATCACGTCAAAAAAAATTTATAAACTGATGTCTCTGACATATTTAATTTGAACTTCGAGTGAGAAATCATTTAATTTTGAACACGAGTGAGAAATCATTTAATTTTGACGTGACAACGTCTTATACATCGTTGAACGCCGGCTGCACTCACGAAAAAGCATGACTCATTGTCACGTTGTCACGTTCCGCCTGAGCCGAGCGTGCAAGCGAGAGCGCGGAACAAGCGTTTGGCCTAAGCGTTCGGCTTATCACATAAAATTATCGTCCGTAAACCGACTTTCAGACAACCACTTTTTTTTCGATTTTCTTTGTGTATTTTTTTTTTCATTGTACGTATTCTAGATAACAACAACTTCAACTCTTCAAACAACGAAAAATAAAGTTAAAATTAATGTGTTTTAATTTTTTTAATGTTTTTGTTGCTCGTAGGTATATGAATTATACCTACGAGTTCTCTAAAGTCGTCCAAGTGAATTTAGTATTAGATTTATTCTTATTTATTATAATGAGTTTATGCTTTATTCATATATTTTATATTTTTTTTATTAATGTTATACTCTTGTTATAAATGAAATTTGTATTTGATAAGTTAAAGCCCAATGGGGCGTCAATAAATAAATAAACTTGTTTCCGAGCTAGCCAGTTTTCATCCGGATTCATCATTGCAAACTTTTAATGAACCTTATATTATTTGCACTGATGAATTCTGCATTTCTGCGGTGTTTTTTAAAATAATATTTTTGACAGTTTATTTCATAAATTTGATCGCATTTTCAGAGATTTCAATTTTTCTAAGAAATGTGTTAAAAAACTAGGTACTTACTTCAAGTTTTTTCCAACTTTTTAAAGCGCTCAAGATTAAGATGATAAAATACCCTAAATATATATTCAGAATCTCAACGACTTAAGTAAAGAAGCCGTGTATACATATTTCGACTCGCGACCCGTGTACTGGACGGACCTACTGTCGAATCGGCCCTATCAAAGAAAAGAAGAAGAAAAAAATAATGTGGAAAAATAATTAACGACGTTAGCGAAGAAAGCGTGTAAACAAATATACGCCCGAGGCCCGTCGTATTAGACAAAAATACGGTCGAATTCGCCCTAGCGGGCCTGGAAATTCGACCTTTCCGTTCATTTTAATTAATTCTGAAGAATGTGTTACAAATAGTAAAGATGTTTCTTAAATAAAATGATTTATTATTTGTTAAACATACAAAAATAAAGATATAATTGGAAATAATCTAAAAACCCGTATACCTGTGTACCCGTATACCTTTATACTCATATACCCGTATACCCGTATACCCGTATACCCGTATACCCGTATACCCGTATACCCGTATACCCGTATACCCGTATGCCCGTTTACCCGTATGCCCGTATACCCGTATACCCGTATACCCGTATGCCCGTAAACCCGTATACACGTATACCCGTATACCCGTATACCCGTATACCCGTGTACCCGTGTACCCCTCCCGTGTACCCATGTGCCCGTATACCCGTGTGCCCGTATACTCGTGTTCCCGTATACCCATGTGCCCGTATACCCGTGCGCCCGTATACCCGTGCGCCCGTATACCCGTGCGCCCGTATACCCGTATGCCAGTATACCCGTGTACCCGTTTACATTTAAAGGACTAAAACTATATTAAATATCTAGTGGAGTGTAAAAACATTTGCTTTTGAAAGTTGTCTAAAGCCTTGATTACATTGAGCGAGTTTACAAGCTATTAGCCGGCGTATTCACTATCTGCTAGTGAACTCACTTAGTGTAATAATATTACTAGATAACAAGCAGATTTTATACTGAAGGAGTTTATTAGCAGATAGTGATACGCCGGCTAGTAGCTTGTAAACTCGCTTAATGTCATCGAGGCTTAACTGTTTTGACAACGTCTTATTTCTGAGATACAAAAATAAACGAGAGACAACTTCCCCTAATAATCACGCGTGATATTATTAATTTAATGTCATCAAACCCTGAGAAGACATTTGCAGAATCAAAAGATGAGGTAGTCACATAACCCAAAGATAAACAAAAGAGGCGTTAACTAATTAACACATTAATAATTTTGTATTTAATATATTTCCTTAGCTCCCATATTCATGAGATTGCAGCGGCTAAATGAATCTAATCAAATAAATGAGGGGGCTCGTTTTGTCATCGTGAGGCTTCCGACTCGACTTATATCGGAAGAACAAAACGGGAAGAAGGAAGAAGGCTCCGGGGGGTGGCAGCTTATGCAAATCTTCCCGGAAACAGGAATTGGGTTGAACTAAAGACCCCGCGAAGCAACGTGGTTCTTGAGAAATCAGCAGTTGGGTTTTAACTTTATTTCGCAAAGGAATTTATGAATTATTTTATTCCTGCTAATATCTTGTTTACATTAATTTGATTTAAACAAAATAACGAGGAGGTCATTTCTTAGATTTCCGGGTAATTTTTTGAAATTGCTCAGAACCAGTTTGCCTGGAGTTTGCACAAATGTTTGGTTTTTAATGTTATCGCTAACAACCCTGGCAAAAGCAAAAGCAAATACTTTACCTTTACATGGGAGGTGCTGAGCTTATGCATCTTGAAAATGCTGTGTGGAGGGTCTTTTTGAGGAGAGGAAAGAGTGAACATGGGACTTGAAGAGACCCAAGTTTCAGGAAAGTGAAAATACGGCTAATCGCCGGCAAATCGTTCCACAGACGAGCTGTTGAACTCAAGAACGAGACGTAAAAGCAACCTGTTCTCATGTGATTAATGTCAATCGTGTAGATGTGTTGGGCGCGCGTTTGGCGTATTTCCCGGCTTTGCACTGGTGCCGAGGAGGACAATTATGCTAGTTCCTTGGAGCATCTTCCATTGAAATACCAGTAAAACAAGGACAGCATTCCCACCCGACGCCTGTGCTTTGAAGATTGCAATCTGTTCGGGAGAATCAATCAAACGGATTTTCTGCCCAAAGTCGGGGTATTTTTCAGGTATTTTTCAGGTATTTTCAGGTATTTTGGTATCAGACCAGAGGTGGCTGCGAAATTCTATCTTGGAGCGCACTTGCAATCTGTACAGGGTTAGCAGTATTAAAGTATCTGCGGACCCTGTACAGTGCGCCCAGTTTTTTAGAGGCTATATTAACTCTGTCTTCGATGGCGCCCCCGTACCTGAGCAACACAGAAGCCGGCAATTCTTTCCACAGTCAAGTATTAGAAGCGACCCCTTTCTCCAGTGACAAATCTCAACCATGTATGTTAGGCGCGCGTTTGGCAACACATTGTTGCTTCCGAAAAATTAGCTATATCTTGTTATAATTATTTTTTGACGGAGGACAACGTGAATTCGACGCAAAAAACTGTTAAAAAATCGCCCACGAAATAAATACTTTGAAAATTGACAAAAAAACATATTTTATTTAAGGTGGTATAATACCCTAATATTGAGGATTTGCTCAAGGCTCACGTTTTAATAAATTCCGATGAATTCGTTAATATAATAACTTTTTTTTTAAACCACGACCCGGGGATTTATGTTATTTAAGATTAATAAAAACAGTACCTCAGCATTCATATATTTTACGTAGAACGGTTTGAAAATTTTATTTCCCGTGTGTAACTATAAATTTAGCGGTAAGCACCAGATTTTATTTTTCTAGACAACGAATTAGTAACTTCGGGAAGGATTCGTTTAGAAACATCTTAATTATTTGTAACACATTCTTCGAATTTAATTAAAATGAACCCGGCGGAAAGGTCGAATCTCCAGGCCTGCTAGGGCGAATTCGATCGTACGTCTGTCCAATACGCCGTGCCGCGAGCGTATATTTGAATACACTCTTTCTTCACTTATGTCATTAAGATTCCCACATTATTTTTCTTCTTCTTTTCTTTGATAGGGCAAATTCGACAGTAGATCCGTCCAATACACGGGTTGCGAGTCGCAATTTGTATACACGGCTTCTGTACTTACGTCGTTAAGATTCTGAATACATTTTAGTGTATTGTGTTGTCTTCACGGTAATTGAAGGCGCTATTAGACAATTACTACTGACGTGACACTGTTATCGTAGGAATCCCTTTTTTGACATGTTGTGGCAACATGTGGCAGTTTGAAGTGGAAAGAACAAATAGCTGTGGAAAATGTGTTTGGGGTGAAGTTAAACCAAGTAATACTATATTCGAATCTCAGTGGCATCTGACCATTTTTCCGTACTTTGCTAAATTATTTTATTAATTCAAAACGATATTCCACGGAGCCGTAACAGGTTGAGGATTGAATGTAATTTTATTTTAATCGGTTTGCAAGTAAAGCAGTTCATTTCGATGATGGGATTCACATCATTTTTATAACGGTTCAAAGTTCTGATAGAACCCTCCAGATGAAAGTATACAGATCACGTCCCAATAAACAGAATTAATGATACTGCGGGAGGCTGCAATCCTCGAGAGTGGATCTGATCTGCATGAAAACACCAACAATATTATAATGATGCAAACGGAATGCAAGCCTACCAAGGAAGGGGATAGTTTCAAATTCAGTGGTCTAACGATTATAGATATTAATTCAAGTGTATTTTAGCATGAATACTATCGCAGACCAGAAAAATTACGGAATATTATAATTGTAGTGCTTGTGAAGCTCAAAGTGTTTTTAAAAATGTATTTTGGCCTTTCAAAAACAAACATTGTCTAAGATTAACAGAAATTTGCATTTCGATTTAACACCTTTAGTGAACTTTTTTGAAAAATTCAAGCAAAAAAAATACCCTTTTCATATGTAGAATTGTGAATTTATTCATTAAAGTTAAATGATTTTAGTACTTACTTACTTTATATTTTTATTGTTATTTTGGAAATAATGTTTAAATTCAAAGCAAGTCCAAGGTCTGGTTTTCATTGAACCGAAAGTCACAACCGATATTAGTACTAAATTTAATCAATGCAGAATTTTCAAACCTCGCATTATTTTTACATAAATGAATGTTTCTTTTTTAAAAGGTTTACATTTGGACCAGAAGAGCTATTCATTATCTTTTGTGAGATCGAAATAGATCTCAGGCGAGATCTCATGTCCGATTTGTGTAATTTTCTACGGCTGTTAAATTAATAAATAATCATGCATACTTGCAGGAATTCGTGTTTAAAACGACCTAAACTAAAATACGTGATAGCTCAAAGCTGAAATTCTGACATCGACCCATAGAAAAAGCAAATAACAGCCGTAGAAAATCACACAAATCTGACAGGAGATCTCGCCTGAGATCTATCTCGTTCTCACAAAAGATAGAGAATAGCTCCTCAGAACGTTTATTTATTAAAGACGGACTGATTTTTTTTTATGAATTACGATTTGACAATATGCTTTTTTACGATCTGCGTGGTCGAAGGGTAAAGTTCTCGACTAAATAAGCGTAAATGAGTAAATTTCATCTGTTAACTGGGTTGTTTCACAAATAATTAATTCAAAATAATATAAAACATATCTGCAACGGTTCCGTTCCAACTGAGAATAAAGTCAACTCAACACCCCTTTGAAAAGTCATTAAGGCTATGAAAAAAATAACTTAAAAATAGACCGTAACCCTAACCTAAAGTAACATTTTTAAGCAATTTTTTGTATTTTTTTTCATCACTCTGAATGACTTTTTTGGTTCGCCCAGGTTCTGAGTTGGTTTTATTCTATCCGGTCACCATCTGTAACATGTTTCAGAGTAGAAAATTCTCTAGAACCCCGCACATAATTTAGTATTGAAACATTACATTAAATGACATTTTCCGCGTTTGGTGACCAGATCTGATTAGCCAGGGTCCTCCCAACCTACACTTTACCATTTCCAATCACTTTCCTGCTACCTTCAGCCTAACAGCATAACTCAATGTAGGGCAGCCATAGTCTCATTGGCAGTTTCCAGGTGGTTGGAAGAAGTTGGGAAACTTGAATTATATTCTTATTTATAAAAAAATAATGCAGATGGCTTCATTCACCGAGTCATCGCCGCCTCGTCTCCGCAACTCACGCGTCGAGCGACGGCCTGGAAGGTCAGATCACTCTCCACCACTCACGGTGACGAGCAACATGCTGGTGACCTACAGACACGAGGTTTGCTCCGCCATAGCTTCTTACTGACCTTCAGCAGCAACATCACCTCCATGCACCAGCAACACTTCATCATGGCACTTCTGCATACATTCTGTTACCTCTTCATTGACCTCTCGCTACGTAGCCAAATAAACGACTCGACTCACAACACTCAACTGACTGCCTTTCATTTATCTCCTGTCTCTGCCTACCCAGAGTCCTCTCCCTCGTGACCATCGTTCTATAATAAGGCATTTATAAATTACAAGCTTTACTTCTTGACTTCGCCCGAGTAAGAATACATTTTCAGAAAACTTTATAACGAAAACGGATATTGCGGCGTCTTGAAGTCATAGTAATAATTCATGGAGCCGACGTTACTGGTAGGTATCGGTTAGAAGGTAACCATTATATGTTTAAAATCACTACAATTCACGCACTAAAAGTGCCTTAAATTGAGCACCATAATCGCACTGAAATTATCGCACGTAAGACGCCTATTATTGTTTTAGTAAATCACCAGTACCGGCCTCTGTATTTTCTTTCTCCTACAACATGGATCTCATCAAGACCCATGTTCACTCCTTCCTCTTCTCTAAAAAACCTTCCACACTGCATCTTCAAAGATGATTTAGGCCCCGATGGAAATTATTTTCATCAAGGACTCCTGTGTGGAGTTAATGTAAAAAATAGTGCATAATCTAAAGCTTGATCTGTTATCGTTGTTCAATGGATTGTAATCAGTGAACCTGCTCTCCTCTGCATAGTGTCTGTTATATGAGTTGTTTAATTTCAATACTGGCTATATCCGAATTTTTGCCAAATTGATCGGAGTATGACAACTTATTCACATTTTTGCTAGGAACAAGATGAACCTAAAATTGAGTTTCAAAATCTCCTTTCTCACGACCAAAAACCATGTTAAAACTGCGAGTGAGAAACAAAACCCGATATATCATTAAAGAAATTACTATAAAAAATTCAACCAATCACGAGCTGTTATTTTACCAAGATGGCGGGTTTAGAAACTCGCGCGCCAGATGAGTTGAGTTTCAAAAGCCTCTATATCGTGAGCAAATCACGAAATGAGTATCAAAATCCACCATGACCATTTTATTTTTCGAAATTACTTATATATTGCTAGACATACATTGAAAAATGAACAATTTTCGAATTTATATTACTCCAATTCATTTTATTAACGCTAGAGATGTGACAGATTTTTTTTGGTTTTCTCCGAATCAGTGAAAGATGATATTTATTTATTTATTTATATATTATTGTTATACGCACATAGGGGCTTTTACATAGATTGTAAAATAATATTTAAGATCAAGGATTATACATACATAGAATTTATATCAAAAGTTATAAAAGTGAAAACATTTTAAAAATAAACAAGTAGTTTTTGAAGAATATAGCGTAAAACCGTGAAATATTTTAAACAATATAACATTTTACAATAACATAGAATAAAATATAATGTAAAACATTACAATAACACATAAAATCGTTAAATATATATTATACCCACGTTACAATAATTTGTAGGATTCCACAAAGTGTTGGTTTAAATTGCGTTTTAGATTATAAAGGGAATCAGCGAATATATCTACAATATCACCAAACTTGTTGCCTAAATCATGCATCCTATTGGTAAGTGAGTGTGATTGATAATTGGATGTGTATGTGTTGCAAAAGAAAGTAATATTTTGTCTAGTATTCCTTGTCGGTACGTGGAGTTTAATAGTAGTAACAATTGCAGGGCTGTCAATTAGGTTGTTCATGACTCTGTATAATAAAATTAGGTCTGAAATAATTCTTCTGTCAGATAGCGTAATTAAATTAAGTCGATTCATTAAACTTAAATAATTAATGTTTTCTATTGGGATTCTGAACTTGAAATTTAAGTACCTAAGAAATTTGTGGTGAACCCGTTCTATTTTGGTAGAGTGAACTTTATACAAAGGGGACCAAATAGGTGAATTATATTCCACTTGATTTCTAACTAATGAAATATAGAGTTTTTTCATGCAATCCAAGGACTTAAAATCAGTTAAGGTTCTACAAAGGAAGCCAAGCATCTTTAAAGCCTTATTAGTTATTTCATCTATATGTGCTGTGAAAGTTAAGTTTGAATCGAATATAACTCCCAAGTCGCGAATTTGTGATACTGGTGTTAATTTAACATTATTTAAATTATATTCATATAAGATCTGAGAATGAGTTCTGGAAAATCGTATTACTTGACATTTCTCAATGTTCAAAAATAACATATTTTGTTCGCACCATTTAAAAAAAATCATCTAAATTAGCTTGTAAAATTAGGCAATCATATATATTTCGTATACTTTTAAACAATTTTAGATCATCTGCAAAAAGTAGGACTTGTACATCTTTAAATATATTTACAATGTCATTAATGAATATTAAGAAGAATATTGGGCCGAGGTGGGACCCTTGCGGGACACCACTTGTGGCCTCGAATACATGGTAATTTTTATTATTTTTTTATTTACAGCCTTAAAGCCACGTCCGCATAGGCAGGTGGCTTGCTTAGCGCCTAGTGCCTAGTGGCTTGCACCCTGGCTACTCGCTAGGATACACGGTGGCCGCACTGTAGGTGGTTTGCCTGGTGGTCGCTAGGTGCCTTGCTCATTTGCTTGTCGGCACGTCGCTAGGCGACTCGCTAGGCTCTAGACGCTAAGTAAGCCACCTGCCTATGCGGACGTGGCCTAAGGCAATTAAATAATACAATTTATGTAGGAACTACGATTTTTTAAAGCTGGCAGTGTTTGACACATCGCCACATAACCGCCACACCGACGCAAGCCGGATGCGCATGTAATCGCAGATTTCCAATGACCACGCAATTTTGACATTATATGTATTCTGTTTTGATCATCGCTAGCAAATAATTCATAGTTCCTAGATATAATTTCAACCTCGTGGTTTAACTTGTGAAAGCTTTGCATTTTGAATATATATGATAAAAAAAGTTATTTATTTAAAAAATTCACCCTTTTTAATGTATACCTTGTAACACAATTTCATCTCGCATTAAATAATTATGTTAGTTTATTAAAGAAGTATAACGTTAAAAAAAACAGTGAAACAAAATAAATCAGCATTTCGCAAAAATAAATAGAAAAAATATATTTCTTCAAACTTTGCAAATATAGACTTTGTGGCGTCATTATTGATTTAATGAAAACATGAAAACGTTGTGTACACCACTACATAATCGTAATTAACATTATCGACAAGTTTCAAAAACTTTGTTTTCTTCGTTGGGATAGTAAATTAATATATTAATTTATTATCGTGACGAAGAAAACATAGTTTTAGAAACCAGTCAATAATGTTAATTATATAGTGGTGTATACAAAGTAATTGGTTTTCATTCAAAGAAAAATCTGTATTTATAGAAAAAGTAAAGTAAATGTTGAAAATCAACCAATGTTAATAAATGAAAATATCAACCAAACAGAATTTATCTTCAAGCTTTGTATGTCGCTTTTGGACTGGGGAATGAATGAAATAGTTTGTCTTCGACCAATTAACAAATAATTACTTTGGAAGTCTCGTGTTACTATTTGGTACTGAACGTACTGGAACGTTATTAGCTTTGCTTCCATTGAATCACTATTTTAAGTTGATCATGGTTATTTATAAAATTATTATCTGAATAAAATAAGCAGAGCGAACAAAATCTATTAAATAATTTTATGCTAGCAGTTTAAAAAAACACTTAGATTTGCTCAGTCATTACAAAAGCAATCTTCAATTTGGGAGGCGGTTATGGGTACCGCCACTCTCTCGATCCGGTTCGCCAAGTATGCGTTTACCCACTTACTACTTGGCGAACCGGATCGAGAGAGATTGGTTGAGGAAGACCTAACCTAGCCGATCTCTCTTGCAATGGATCGCCTTGCAATGGATACATTGACCTCCAGATTCCTACCCCTCCCTCACCCTTTTCTTAATTTCCCAGAAAAGACCCTCCACCCAGCATCCCCAAAGATGACATAAAGGGAAGTTATGTTTCTGTGTGGAGTTAATGTAAAAAAAAAATACCAGAACAGTTTCGATTTTATTGGGTAAATAATAATGATTTTGTGTGTGAAAATTAGGTACAAATAACGAACTCTTTCCGGTAAATATTAAATGTATTTATTCGACATTCGTAAAGGGAATCTTGAAATATGATCTGCGGGGATGTCCCATTCGTCTCATAATTTAATTACTGAAACTCTCGCCGACAATCGCGCCATCTGCACCATCTGCTGCCGCCCCATGTGACTAATACACAAAATATGAAAAATGTCTAAGGAAACATATGAAAACGTATCCATATTTATGTAAGATATTAAAGTTTCTGGACTGAATTTTCTCACCGCGTCACGTATCCCCCCTTTCCCCCACCCCGCTTCCGCTCCCACCATCCATCCCTCGAGTGGAAGACAGAATTTAAATATTAAAACAAGATAGCCTTTCTCCTGTTATTCTTCCTTTTATCATTCTTAAACTACGATATACCTACGTGAGAACTTCCCGAGTTGCTTTGTGTCCCATCACTGTTTTCCTAGGAGATATTAAAAACCGTGAATAAAAAATTAAAATAAATAATAGCGTGTTGTGGTATGTTTTATGATTCACTCTCTGAGTCTACTGGCATCGATAAATAATACACTAGGAGAGCTCTCCACAAAATTCAGCTCTTTTCCTTGATGTTATAATACATGTATAACTAAAAACGTTAAGTTCCTGAACGGAACAAAAAACATTAGCACATCTGAAGGAAACCTGACCACAAGTAAACCTGAAGGAAAACATAAGCACATCTAGGAATGTAAAATACTTGGGTCACATCATCACTGAAGATCTCTCGGATGATGGTGATATTGAACGACAGAGAAAAAGTATCAGTGTATTGCCCAATATGATTGCCCGAAGATTCTTCCAGTAAGCTAACCATGTAAAAACACATTATTCAATGCATTTTGCACTAGTGTATATATATATATATATATGAAACATGGTGTCACTACCAAATCACCTCGATGGAACGACTCCAAATCCAATATAAAATGATGCACGCGGAATTATATTTGGATTCAGAAGATATAGCAGTGCATCGACAATGACCCACCCTCTTTCCCGTCCTGGTATAGGTAACAGATGGTTACCCCTTCAAGGCCTCAAAGGACTCTAATTTTGTAAACGGCTCAACTCAGATTCAAGACTCTAGACCTCCAAAGTACCCGCATACGTTGTTAGTGAGCAGTATGCAGGTGCTCGCCACATGCAAGTGTTAGTAATAACGAAAGATCAGGTGACTTACCTTATGAACTTTGGAACAAGGGTAGAAAAAAAAAGAAAGAAAACCAGAAGTAGGCATTTTGCCTATCCTAGCGCATGTACATAATGAACAGTACTAATTAATTAATAAAAAAAATTAGGATTCGCCGGTCTAATGAGACATCGGGTCACTGGAGACAGGATGTGGCTAATGACTTCCGACAATGCAGTGGTGACCGCAGCGTTCCAGCACCAAACGCCACTCCTGAGTGAGCGCTAGGCCCGAGCTCACGCCAAACCACGCACTACATACATTGGATTATTTTTTTATTTTTTTATTATCTTGCTTTTTTTTCCTATTCTATGTACGTAGTTTTTTTTATTTAAAAAATCTGTTGTGTAAATATGTATAATTATATGGGACGTGTGGAATTGCACTATCCTCCCATTAATACATTATAATTATTATGTTTATTAAAGCAGCTAATATCGGTCCATTCTATTTATGTATTTACAAAAAAAGACTTTATAAATGAATGTTCTTGACAAAGAGACGACGGATGACTTGGAAGCCATTAGTCGCCGCGTTATCGCCGACATATGTGGTCGAAAATTCGACTTATATATTGCACTTTATTAGAGCCAGCCGCAACGCTCATATGCTCCAAGTTATATTTAAATACTATTGGAATAAAATTATCTATCCAATAAAGCCAAAACCACGGCCAATGCCAGGATTCTCTTGTGTTTTAACTTATTTTAAAGTAAGAACCTCTAAAAAACAGCTGTCATAATCTAGGTTCACATTCACATAAACACAAATGAGCACAGTGGTATTTAAAAAAAATAAATTGCATATTCCGTGATTGGTCTTGATGAAATATATATTCAATGAATGTATATGGTGTAGGTCGTTGAGTAGATTAGTGAGTGGTGAACGGTAAAAAACGTAGATATAATGATTATGTGTATTGGAAAATCTAAATTGGTCCATGTTTTTTAATAGTTAGTGTAATCTAACAACTAATTTAAATTTAATACGCACTAGCGCAATCTCATCTACAATATGGTCTTATGGGAGGCTTATGCGATTCCACTATAAAACCAGTCCTCAAAGCACAAAGGCAATTTCGAAAATTATGCTTTCAGTCCTCGTCAAAACTCCTGTAGACTATGTTTTTAAAGCCCTAAATATAATGCTTACTAAAATATTTTTTTATACAAAAGATATTCTAATTTACGCATTCAAAAACCAGGATAACTTTACACAGACAAATGCAGACCGATTCACAAGCTCTACAAACATACATTTCTCCAACCTACAACTAAAACTACCTCTTGCAATAAAAACCATAAAAAAATAACCGACTTCAAAAGTATAGCATTAAGATTTGGATTATGGATACGGGAAGGAAAAATATAGATACAATTTTGCAACCTAACAAAAATTAATGCTTCACATAACCACGTACAGTGTGATGTTACCTGTACCCCAGTAAGGATGCATTCTTTTCACTCCCGATACGACTAAAACATTTGTCTTTTATGATTATCTAGTTTGTATATTTTGTCCATCTTGTGGGTACTATTTTTAAAAACGTTGCTTTAGAGTGAGAATATATTACATACCTAACGAGTGTAAATTTTATGTTTGTCCGGATTAAATCTTCCCCACAGGAAAAATTTAACCCTTCCACACACTTTTCCACAAATGATCATCTAGTCAATCCACGCGATGTAATTGCATTGTATAAGTATAATGAATTCAAAACTATACAAGAACAACACGTCAACCTACCAGAGACCATATGGGAAAATACTTCACCGACTCCAGATATTTTCATATCAGAGGGTTTGGCTCAATAGAACTCCTAACTGAACCGATAAATCCTACTGATCCCTCAATATAAATATTTAAAAAATCTTTCGTAATCCTACATGTATTTAATATGACTGATTTTTGCATGTTTATATAAAGATTCTTTGATAAATCTAATAAGCCTAAATTTTTAATTAGAGAGCTAGGTATAATGCCAGTAGCCGAAATAACAAATGGTAATATTTTTATAGTCCGAGAATGCCAAATTCTTTTAATCTCATTTCCTAAATCTGTATATTTTCTAATTTTTTCAGAAACAGATTTTTGAATATTACAGGAATTTGGAATAGCGACATCAATGATATAAGTTATTTTTTTTAATTTTGTCATGTAAAACTATATCGGGTCTATTATGACGAATCGTTCTGTCTGTTAGTATAGTTTTATCATAATATATTTTATAAAATTCATTTTCTAAAAACGAATTTGGTTCGTATTCATAATATGGTACTAAATTACGGCAGTCAATCAATGTATGTTTAATTACTAAACTTTGATGAATTATTTTTAAAACTTGATTGTGTCTAAAAGTATATTCAGAAGGCGCTTATATAGAACATCCCAATATAATATGTTCTATAGTTTCCGGAAAAGCCAAACATTTTCTACATAAATCATCAATTTGATTTCTATCTTTGATTATATACTTCCTATAATTTTTAGTATTAATGACTCTATCCTGAATGGCAAGCATAAATTCTTCTATTTCTGCGCTCAATTCTCCAATACTCAACCATTTGTTGTTTGACGAAAGTTTGTCAACATACGTTTATATGTTTTTTATATGTTTCTTTTCGGGGAGGTGTTTATATTTTTTGCTGCTTTGTTTCAAGAACATCAAAATTACGTATTTATTTACGTACATAATCAGTGATTGATTTCTAATAAACTACCACGAAGGATGGTGATTGGTAGTCATTTTATTTGACAGTAGTCCAATAACTGCAAAAACCATTGTACTCGTTTGGAAATCTGTTTCTTTGTGTTTTCTCCATTCTTTAGAGTTTTAAAGAACGCTGTAATCCCACGCTGTTTGCCGAATCTTCAACGGCATGACAAAATAATATAAAGCCGAGATGTTCTTCTAATATTTACATATAGAATGATATTTTGTTAGCGAGACCAACGAATATTGGCACCAAAAATATTACGAAATAAACGTAACGTTGTTATATAGTATCTTGTTAGCTGTTCTTTTTCTTTAAATGGAAAAACTTTTGGTAAGGCTTTTTTTCTCAAGCCGACGAGGAAACAAATAATGGTTGAATTGAAATATTTATAGGGACGAAAAAGTACTGATTTAAGCAAACTTTTAGGTAATTTCAAACAACCGAAGGCCTTTTAGAAATAATCAGATCAAAGGACTAACTTCTTTTGCAGAATGAATTTATACGACTGATAAATATCACCTTGCAGTAAATAAATAAATATGAACAAAGGTCAGTCAAAAAGTAATGCCTCCTATTTTTTTCTACAAATAAAGTTAGTAAAAAATTTGAATTTGGTGCTATCCTCAAACCTTCTTCTACAATCTACTGCAATAACGTCAACGGGTGGCAGCACTGCAGTCGCTTGCAAAATGGCCGACATAAACAGCGTTCTATGTAGAAGGTGAATCGCCCATTCGCATCCATGAAAAATGTGTACCATGATGTAACAGTGGATGTCAGCACTGCAAGATGACGTTTTTGTCGCTGTAACGAAACTGAAAGGCAAACACAGCTGGCTGAAAAAAAGCGGAACGGCGCAGGCCGTTGATTGCAGTGACTGCACGCGAGTTGATGACATCATTCGTGGTGACTCCAGATACTACAGATGTCGCATTCTCTCCATCAGTAAAGTCAGTGTGATGACGTTTATTCGACAACTGATTATTCAACAAAAGTTTGTGCAAGGTGGGTACCAAGAAAATTAACCGGCCAGAATAAAGAAAAAAGAAAAACAATGGCCTAACAACATTTGCAGCGCTTGATTTTTGGAAAAAAATTTGTCCGGAGAAGAAATATGGGTACATTTTTTTTAATCTAAATTAAAGAGGCAGTCAAAAGAATGACATCACACGAGCTCACCAAGAACAAAAAAATTCAAAACTGTGTGATCGGCGGGGAAACTTATGGCGATATTTTTCTGGATGTAATCGTGCTTTTTACAACACTGTGATACATGCCCTTGTTAAAAGATGAACCAAAGCTGTGGAAATGGACGGATATTATATTGAAAAGTTACAAATTTATTGTCAATAGTGTGGTTTTCAACCCATGTAATTGCAATTTTTATTTCTTGACAATTAAAGGAGAAAAAAATAGGAGGCATTACTTTTCGACTGACTAGTATATACGGTTGAAGGTTTGATACATTTGAGGTAGCTAACAAAATGTTCAATTTCTTGGCTTCGATCTGAGAAGTTGCAGGTTCTAAATATCCGTGTTACTAGAATTGAAATACTGCTTAAAATGTCTATTGATATGATTGTACTGTTTAGGGACCTGATCTGTGTAACCAGTTCCTTTCTTATCTGCTTCATCGTCATGTCTTTTCCGACCAACGTCTCACAACATAAGCAAAATTGGGGATGCCGTCATCCCACTGGCTCCGCTCGGTTGGGGCTCTTATCTTGTAAATATAAAAATGCGTGTTGACAAGCGTGTTTTACTGATATTGAAGCTTGAAGCTGCGAAATTTTAAATCTTAATAAAATACGCATGCTATGTTCAAAAACTTTAAGAGATATTGCGATTGTCGTAATACCAGCAGCGTATGTTGCGCCCAAATTCGCTATGGCAAGGAGGGTGAATAAACCTTGATTCATACAAACTGACATAATTCGTGTTGTCTGTTAAAAAAAAGTTGTGCGATTTTTCATAATTTCGTGAAAAATTTTTAAAATAAGTATCTTACCTTAAGTGTGATATGTTATAAGATTACACAACAGTAGTTTTTACTTGTTTTAACAGGTGTCGTCAGTATAGACAGTTATATGTAGTTCTGAAGTGTCTCAACAGATGTCAGTTACTCTTAGAAGAGTATCGACTATCGTTTATTATATCTTATGCACGAACAATTACTTCAGAAATACTTAGAGCATTCAACAGGACGGACATCTGGTCAAGTTAAATATATATTGTAAACCTTACGATAACGTGAATAAAACATCTTTTAAACTCGGCAAATCTTCATTATTTTCGCGAACATATTTCAAGTTATGTCAATCACTGGGATTGAATACATCACAAAAATATTTTAAGTAAAAAAAATAATGCAAATATTTTCCAATCCATTTGCCACATTCACAGTGAATGAAATTGGGTAATGAAACCTGAAAGCACTTAAGAAATTTCTGAACTGAGCAGCATTGATATATTTGGTCGATGGTGGGAAGTCTTGGCTCAATTTATTCCTCCAATAAGTTAAGTTATTATATCCGATAACTTGTAAGGTATCATATCTACTTTAGGGTTTATTATGATTTTAAAACAAACCTTTTCGCCTGAGATGAGGTGGAATTAAGCGGATTTGTGAAATAAAACGTTTGCTTCTTGTACATGCAGATTAAGGCATATTTTTTCATGTTTACAAGTTTTCGTAGGAGTGACCAGAAATGTTTCTTTCCGTGAGTGTATTTATTTGTAAGTGTACTGTATTACGATCCTTTAGGTTCAGTTGAACATAAGTTGAAAGTTTAATTTATTTGAAAAGAGTTAAAGTAGTACAAGAATTCTATTTAACCGGTTTTTAACTAGGTCTTACCTTGCGATTATGGTAATTTGGGAGGCGGGTATGGGTACCGCCACCGGGGAGCCAATCGTAGGATTACCAACACCTCTACCATAGGTCACCACAAGTGGTTCGCTAAGTTTAGCGACTTAGAAGGGATGCCCGATTCATGGGGTAATGTTTGTCGGGATCGTGGCGGTGATTATTTTCCCACAAATTACGTGGGCAGGCCGGGTCAGAAAAGATTGGTTGAGGAAGACATTTTTACCTCTCTAGAATCTCTGGAAACATCGCCTTAGACTGCAGTGAGAGGGATAGATTCTTACGTTTGTCACTCCTGGACACACTGATTCCAGATACCTACACACCCTTTATACCTTTTTCATTGCCGAAAATTCCTCTCCTTCCTTTTCTAAAAAAAAACCCACACAACATGACATAGTCACACAAAGATGGCAAAGGCCCTGAGGGAATTATTTTCCTCAAGGTCTCCTGTGGAGAAAATGTAAAAAAAACGCGGTAAAATACACCTCAGCGCTTATAATAGAACTGCGTGTAAAGAACCGTTTGCATTGGTCGAGTATTTTAGTCGTGTGGAGAGTGCGGTAGTAACTAAACGCGTCCGAACACCATTATTTTAGTAGAGTGGGTTAGTCAGCTCTTTAGTCGATTCAATTCATTTCGTTGTATTTTTTCGGAGAGTAGCGATTCCCTCCACGCGCACTAACACGCGCAAACCCACGTTTTAGCAGAGTTCATTTGTAGACACGCGGAAATGTCGTGGCATTGGAGCGAAGATGCAACTCTAAAATTATTTATTAATGCTGCTATTAATGGCTTTTCGTGTCTTTAGTTTATTTATTTTCATTTTACTAATTTATTCTTCCACCTCTTCTGAAATTTTACCTCTTCTAAGCATTACAATATGCTTAATTGGCGTATTTACTTTGCTTTGTAGCAGCCCGTCAGCCGCCGTCATCTTGCAACGGGCGGCGGGCAATAATGTACTCTACTTGAAAGTAATGCGAACGATTTTCGGCGAGTCAAGTGGCGAGTTACTCGCCTAAACTACTAGCTTAGTCTGAACAAGCCTCTAGAGCGGAAGACGCCAAAAGCCGATGTTACTCTCAACTCCGCCCGTGGCTTATCTGCAGCTATAATAACAATGATATGTTTCAAAGTGTGAAAAGTAAAGGAAAAACGTCGTCTACATTAAGAGTTGAAAGATTTTTAAAAATTGTTGTATACCGCGAAAGACTGCCCGAATCCAGTTGGACCATGATACCCCATGATGCATACAGAAATTTCTAACTACGGTCGTCAAAATTTGGCTAAAATATCAAATTTGAATTTCATTCCTGGATAAATACTTTCAGCAGACGAGTAAATAAAAACAACATTTTACTCTTCCTATCTACAATATATTATCTTCTATTCATATTTCACTTTTAAAAATCAGCTTTTCTCTTGTTCAAATAATAATGTATTCTTTCTTGCCTTTTTTCTTCTACTCAAAAAGCTACCTACTGTTTGTCATGAATAAATAAAAACGTGTTTTGTTGTAAAACCGAATGAATTTTCGTTTCCGAAAACTTTCAGATTACATTTTTATCTTACTCACGAACACTGCAGTAATAATTAATCATACCGTGACTTGAGAGGCTGGAAAAACCATAACTGTATAGTGACAATTTGTCATTTATCATGGGCCGTGACTTTTGCTCCTAGAACTTGTCACAACCGTAAGATACAAACACCACAAGATTGGCCGTTGCTGTTGCCAAAAGACTGCCAAAATTGTTGATCAAAAGTTGGAAGAACTGGAACAATACTTTTGTTTGGAAGCATATTAAGAAATGGGTTTATGCTCCATTCATAGTAAATAACGACGATTACAAAATAATAATAATGTGGTTTCATTGTTCTATTCATTGGGTTATAATGTTATAATAAAATATTTATAATAGATATATAAGTGTACAGTAGTAGTGTTATAAAAATTACATATGGGTACAGAATATATTTAAAATTGCAATCTCACCAAAGAAAAAGCTAGTTCTTGTGCTTGATGAGCGAGTTACACTAATTATAACGGAAATAGAATGACATTACGCAAAAGGAAAGTATATAAAAGGAACAATTGAAACTTCTGAATCATCCATATGTTTAGGTGTACATACATAGGATTCGGTTACATACTAAAATATTGAGCACTTAAGAGAGTTATTAGAAAAAAATCTAAATAAAATGGAGATGAATATAGATTGATAATAAAAATAAAGAAAGAGAAAAACAGGCAATTATTTAGTTAATTTTTCCTGGTGAAGTATAATTTCAGTTGGAGTTTCAGTTTATTGATATCTTTAATATATTTTTTTATTTCAATCGGAGGGTTGTTGAAATACTTTATTCCTAAATAGATATAATTGTTTTCCATTAGTTTGGTATTAAATTTTGGTACTTTGATGTTACCTTGATATCTTTTTGATAGGTCTTTGTAAATTTGGATTCGAAATCTGCGAAAAGCGTTTCTGTTGGATATGTGGAGGGTTTCTTTAGGATTACTTTGATGATTAGCTTCTGGATCACTTTGATCGGGGTTAGATTATTGTTGTTTGACCACCCCTTCCCTCCAATAATTCCATATTAAATTAATGACTGGATTATTTTTGACTCTTTTTGGGTTATTGTGCTATATAATAGTTATTTTAAGGCCCAGTGGTACCCGCTCAAAACGAAAATGAGAGATGTATTAATACGAATGTTAGAAAGAGCGCGTTAATATTAAATACGATAATATTTAAGCTTAAATTGTGACAACGCTTGACAAAATACGATTTATTTTAAAAAAAAAGGGCAAAAGTCTCGTGGGGAAACATAGCATTTAAAAAAACACTGTGAATTTTTTCATGTATATAACTTGTAAAATAACTGAAAAAACGTGTTTATAATCATTTTCATAGCATACTTTGAGATTTTTTTCGATTGAGGGAATTTCATGTTTTGGCGTAGGTAATGTATAGATATTATCTTCAAGAATAACATATATTTTTTAAGAGCCCTAAAACTTAAAGTGTTTGTAAAATATGTAATAAATCGGTAGAAATGCGGAAAGCCGGGCCTTACGTTTTGGAGCAATCTAGATTGGCTTTGCTCTTAATTATTTAAATTTAAGGACAACGGACCAAGATTTTTTTTCAATTTCCCATTACATCCTTTATAATATCGTACCTCTATGATGTCAAGATTATGCTTGAAAATAAACGAAATCATCAAAATAATGAAAAAATTCAAGTAGATTTATATTATATATATATTTTTTTTTTATTTACACGAGTTTTGTAAGTAACTATTATGTTTTCCATAAAAAAAATATCACACCACCGAAAATGTATTTTTATTTACATTATAAATTACAGATAGACAATAGACAGCTCTGCAATTTTGCGACAGCAAAATGGACCATTTGATAGACTTTGTGCTTTCAGGTTTTCAAGATTTCTGCTGAAAGGTAAAGATTTGGTTGTTTGTATTTTATGATTTTAGTTTTTTGTAGCCATCTATACCATTAAATAAAGAAGATTGTCCTGGTGTCGGTTTGTTTTAAGCAAATCTACAGTTTTATTCCGATATTGATGAAATTTTGCACGTTATTGACCTTAGAATATGGTCACTGTCTATATGAAGTTTTGAAATACCAACCCTACCTCCTTCTCAAAAATCTTAAAGCGGAACTATCAAAGGAAATTTTGCACACTTTACTTACAAACCGAGAGGAAAGTTGCTCTCTAGTTCTGATTTCTAAAAACTCAGTGAAAAGCCCGTGCAACGCCGGGGACTTCAGCTAGTCATAAATAACATTAGACATACGACATCTCACTTCTGTCATTTGTAATATATTAGTTATACCTTTTTTATTACTTGTAACTTTTTGTAAACACCTTTATATATTATTTAATTCCTTTTGAACTTATACTTTTTTATAAATGTTATACTTTATACTTTTTTGAACTGCATACTTTATGTTAATGACATGTGTTATATCGTATGTATTAAAATAAACAAATAAATGGTCCAGTTTTCGTCAATAATTTTGTTGCAGTTGGGGGAGAACCTAGTTTATCCCAAAGTAATGGAGAAGATCAAGATGATTAATCCCAGAAAGCTACAGAAGAAGCGATACATAGGGAAGTTCTGTGATGTGGGTCACTCTATCACGTTAGTCGAGCTTATCCGCCTGAGATGGACACCAAACACTGGACACTCGACACTAGACACTACACACTGGAAACCCTCAAGCCAAAAACTACACCAAAATACTTGAGACTAATATTAAGTTTCAACGGAATTCTGTCGTAAGGCCCGGCTTCCCGCATTTCTACCGATTTATTACGTATTTTCCTTAAATACCTTAAGTTTTAAAGCTCAAAATGTATGTTGTTATTGAAGATAATACTTTAAAATTCCCCACGTGCTGAAACAGCAATTACACGAAATTCTCTCAATCGAAAAAAATCGCAAAGTATGCTCCGAAAATTATTATAAAACGTTGTTTTCAGTTATTTTACAAGTTACGTGTATGAAAAAAAAAACTCAATGTTTCTTTAAATGCTATTTTAGACAATCCCCACGAGATTTTGGCTCTATTTTAAACGATGTATATTTATTATTTATTTTTCAGTTTATTATTTTTTTTAAATTTAATTATTTCTTTTAACTTAATTTCTGTATCTATTTTACAAAGGCACTACTCCAAAATTCAAAGACGAGAAATTCTTTCTCTATTGAGTTAGGTAGCTTGTTAACAAGACATTAATAAATTGTAATTTGTTTTAAGAACCACATTGTTTTCTTTTAAATCTGTTATACGTATGTATTTTAAATAAATAAAAAAATTTCAATTTAAAATTAAAAATTTTCACAATTTTTGCTTGAATATTATCGTTTTTAATATAAGAGCGCTCTCTCTAACATTCGTTTGTACATATCTCTCCGTCTTCTTCTTTTTGAGCGGGTACATTGCACCTTCCTTTTACTTATACAACCTTTTCGATTTGAGGTCAAAATAACCAACCAAACTGAGAATCGAAAGATATAAAAATGTCTATTAAACGCTACTTTATTTTATCGAAGTACATAACAATAATAATCTAAACGAAAATGTGAAAGAGAACAAGACACAGAAAAATAGAAAAAGACAATGGTTGCAACTGGGACTCGAACCC
This sequence comes from Glyphotaelius pellucidus, assembly GCA_936435175.1. Classification (NCBI taxonomy): domain Eukaryota; kingdom Metazoa; phylum Arthropoda; class Insecta; order Trichoptera; family Limnephilidae; genus Glyphotaelius; species Glyphotaelius pellucidus. The sequence goes on along the minus strand of OW386551.1, from coordinate 8,213,237 downwards.
ACACCGGGACTTGGGCGTTAACCAATTTCGCTATTGCCACCTTCTGTCAAACCGTCATATTTTTCTGTGTCTTGTTATCTTTCGTATTTTTGTTTAGATTTTTATTGTTATCTTCTTATTCAATGATATATTACATTGATGCTAATCACCTTCAAAAGTTATAAAAATAGAGTTTTTCTTATAAAAAATTTCTACTTTATTTATTTATGTTTTAAATTATTAGGTAAAGGCCATTAAAGAAATTAATTTCTCGTGATTTTAGTGGCATGTTTGAAAATAATTTGTGATTTAGTGATAATTATTTAATAATAATAATTTTACTCCATTCACCACAAAAATAATGATGATACAAAATAAAAATAAAATTATTAAAAATCATTTTGATCTGCTTAAATTTCCATTACAACTACACAATGATGCAAAATTGAATTCGTTAATGGTCTATATTTTATAAACATCATTAAAATAAAAATCTGAAATACCATTTCACTGAAAAAATTATTTGTGTGTAGTTCACATGCGATAGAAGTGAAACCTTCAGAAAACTAAAGTAGTCATGAGTGGAGAGGTTATGAAGCTCCGCACAAAGAGGCGACCGATTATTCTATCTCATTATTTCGCAGGCTAAATCCTATAGATGTACGTGTTTGTACCTTTTAAGTGTCGCTTTTTCGTTTCAACGAGTTTTAAATCACAACGGTACTAAAGAAGTTTTCACTTCAAAAAATAATCTTGAATTTAGTTGGGTATTATGGCCTCAAATCCAAATTTAAGTTTTGTTTGTAAAATGTCACACAGTCGTTCCTCTTAATAAAAAATGCAGAAAAATAATGTTCTGAAATATTTTTCAATTTTATTTATTATTCTTAATTAAGATCATATAATTTTTATTCCAATAATTTCATAAACATAAAATATAGTAATTGACTGTATTTAATAAATATGTTTTTAAAATTAATTAATTTCACAAACTCAACATCTATGATTGGCAGTCGTACGTCTATTATTTCCTTTTTAAATTAAAGAATATTTTCCATGGCGGAAATTTATTTTTCATATTTTTTTAAATGGTTGGACGGCATGGTACATAAAAGATTTCTTAGTGTTTAAGTTTTTCCTTGGAAATCTAATTTGCTTTGCATTCTCTTCCCGTATTTAAAATACTATAAATTACTAGCGCAAACCCATTAAGAACTACGGAATATTATAAATGTATGATTTGTGAAGCTGAAAATATTTGTGAATAATATGATTTCTTAAGGATTTGAAATTATTTACCTGTTGCATAAGCACCATTAATAAACTTGAAAAATTATAAATCTATCAAAAATTTAAACATAATATGAAAATGAACGTAAAATTAAAATATATCAATTAATTTATTTTAAATGAAATATTTATGATTCCTATTTACAATCGTTCCCACAATCAAATCCAATTTTGAAATTCAAAGCAAATCCCAATTCTTGAGCTCAATAAACCCGAGTTACACACCGAAACGTATCACCAAAATTACATTTTTTATAATGAGGAAATGTTACATAATTTGATCGATTTCGATGATGACTACTGGGATGAATGACCCATTTGATGACGAATCCGTAATAAATCAAATTGTTGGTCTTTGGGGTTGAGTGTTACTATTTTATTATAATCGAGAATATAAAATGATGAAATTTTAAGAAAAAAGTTGAGAAAAAAATCAAGAAATTATTGCAACATTTGAAACTTATGGTGTTAGGTTTGCAAAAATAGATTCAAACACGTCCTCTTATTGATTTTCATAAATATAGCACTTCAATCATTAGGGGCGTGTGGTATTGCACTATCCTCCCCACATCCTGGAATAAAACTTTATTATTTTTTAATTGTTCTCTAGACTTTATGTCCGGGTTAAATCTTCCCCACAGGAAAAATTTAACCCTTCCACACACTTTTCCACAAATGATAATCTAGTCAGTCCACGCGATGTAATTGCATTGTATAAGTATAATAAATTCAAAACTATACAAGAACAACACGACAACCTACCAGAAACCATACGGGAAAATACTTCACCGACTCCAGATATTTTCATATCAGAGGGTTCGGCTCAATAGAACTCCTAACTGGACCGATAAATCCTACTGATCCCTCAATATGTATTTAAAAAATCTTTCGTAATTCTACATGTGTTTAATATGACTGATTTTTGCATCTTTATATAAAGATTCTTTGATAAATCTAATAAGCCTAAATTTTTAATTAGAGAGCTAGGTATAATGCCAGTAGCCGAAATAACAAATGGTAATATTTTTATTATTATTATTATATAACGAATTTCAATTAAACTAAACAAAATTCTACTACAAAAAGACAATATATAGGCAAGTTATTGATATTGTGTTCAAACTTTACTAATAAGTCTTACTGTCTGGAGCTAGGGAGACTATGACACCCATTTTATCAGGAGTGCATCGTCATCTGCATAACTATGCTGAATGATTTACTCACTATAGAGAAATCTCACTCACCAAAAGAAGACACATATCTGATATAATCTGTCTGCTTGAAGGAAGTGTATGATTCATCTTTAATTAATCAAATTCAATAAAGCCAAAAAGCTCTGGATCGATACTCAAACAAGTTTTTTTAAACCAATGCAACGATTACTCGATTATATTATAATAAATGCTGCGATCGTCAAGACTTGGATATTTTATATACGTTTGGATATAATCGTCATTATAACCATATTGAAGGTGTTAATTACTATAACTATTGTGTTATATATTCTGTTGGCGAGCCAATAAATAAATAAATTACCTACACTTTTTGTTGCACATCAGTAGAATCCTGAGCAATCAAAACCCGATGACTGGACAATAAAAATTGCCGCTTTCATAGATACACAAAATATTTACACACAAGATATGAATCATAACATCTTCTTCTTCAAACAAAGCAAACTTATTTTGTGGCACCATTTGAACTGAAAATCAATAGATTTCTTAGTTTTAACCACGTTTATTGTTTATAAAAAACCGACATGTTTCGTGAGCGACGTTCACTTTCTCAGAATTTATTATTTTTAAGTAAACCCTAAGGAAGTGAGCATCGCTCACGAAACATGTAATTTTTTTACCAACAACAAACGAGGTTAAAACTAAGAAATCTATTAATATTGAGCCATAACCAATTCATTCCAACGTAAAAGATGTGAATCGATCAAGTGCAACCCACGGTTGAATTTGACAGCCACCTCTGGTCTGGAGCCCCAAAATACCTGAAAAAACCCTTGACTCTGTGCAGAAACGGGCGGTCCGTTTGATAGATTTTCCCAATTTAACAAACGGATTGCAATCTTAAAAAAAAAAAAAATCCTTTTCCCATTATCCTTTTTATAGTATTACACTTCCTGCAGCTATGTATTTAATTAAACATACCTCGTATATGAAACGCAAAATATAGCTTGTTTTACCCTGCGGTGGAATGGATTTAATCTTGCGGGAAGAGGGTGGGAAGTTTACACAAACTGCTTCCCGACTTTTAAGGAGCACATAAATAATACATCGCCATTATCGTAGGCGATATTCATTTCAGTAGGCTGTTAACCTTTGACCTTCCCTAGTTGGTTTCTAATAAAAACAGATGGAGGGTTGTACCGTTCGGTTCATGATGTGCAAATAAATCAAATCATTACCTCACCAGAACCCGGCTAAAAACCATATTAAAGTTGGACGGTAGATTTTACAGTATGGGGTAGTGCTCCCTTGTAAGCTCTGCGTCTTTCTCATAAGCGATGCATGTAGAAGAAAGAGAGTTTACAATGGAAATCTCAGCGCCAGGTCCAAATGAATGAATAATGTAGAGACCGCAAGGTTCAACTTTCCCGTACCGAAAATGGCTTCAATACTAAATTTATGACGTCATTCTACATGGAGCGATAGGCTCGTTCGACATCTCGTTGTGTAGAGTGGGTAAGGTTCTGTTTGAGTTCCTTACTTACAACAAGGCTCTTCTCTGCTGTGTTTGGATGGGTTATTTCAAGCGTTGAATCGACGTCCTGCATTATTTTGCTGTTTTGACGATGAACGGTCCTCGTTAAATTCAGATTTTCGCCATTTCATTTGACCAATTTGTTATCGACTGATAGCATAATAAGACGATTATGCTAGATAGCTAATCACAATTTGATCGAAGCTCTGAAACCGAGTTTTTTTTTCCATTTCAACATAAAATTGACTTTTTTACCATCAAATAATATAAATATAATAAACACGATGGTATAACTTTGTTTAATCCCACTTTTTTTATTTTTTTATCCAACTAGTTTCGGTTCAACCTGAACCTTCTTCAGGGAAGAATAAAAATATAAATATCAGTATATTTTTATTCTTCCCTGAAGATGGTTCAGGTTGAACCGAAACTAGTTGAATAAGAAAATAAAAAAAGTAGAATTAAACAAAGTTATACCATCGTGTTTATTATAATTATGTATTCCCACAATGTGTTTGCTACATGTGAAAAAAAAAATAAAAATAAAAAATAAAATAAAATAAAAAATAAATTAAATAATATAAAGGCAAGAATAGCCAGCAAGATTCTCCAGAACACCCTCAAAGAGGCTGTATTAAGGGCATTTTAAACAGTGTTTTTGATAGCCTCCGTGGTCGAGGGGTAAGAATATCGACGCGGATTCAAATCCTGGCGTGCGCAAATAAATTTTATTTGATAAATTTGTTTTTTTTTTCACTTATTCATCAATTAATCAATTTAAATTAATATATAGTGTATTTGAGCCCGTTACACTGTGGAAGACAGGTACTCTCATAGCCATGTTGTAAGACAACCATTCAGAATTGAAACGTAGCTTTAAATAGCTTTGGCCGTGTTAAGTGTCCTTATCTGAATAGACAGGTATTTTCCCAGCATCCTCTCCCCATCTCCTTCCCCTCCGCACTACCTTAAGCCTCACCTCATTTGGGTGATTGCAAGGTCTCACTGGCTCGATACGGGAGCATTTGGGACTCTTCTGCGTTATTTTTTTTTAAATTGTTCTGATTTTGGCCGGTATACTGTTTTTAAAGAGTTAAAGTTAATTCTAGCACATTTTGGCCGGAATAAAAATGATCACATGTGAACGATCGGTATATGATAGCACTTACGTAATTCATCTTATCAACCCCAAACTCATGTAGGAAATCCCTCTCTATGTTAAAATCCGCAAGGCTTAGATATTTTGCCTTGTCGTAAGATACACCTAGAAAACAGCTTCTCGCAGCTTAATTCCATCTGCCTTGTTGTTGCAGAAGGTTGGCATTCAATTTTTTAATTAAAATTTAAATTTAAATAAAGTGAAAAATGATTTTGCATTTAGTGACCTTAGGTAAATAATTTACTTCTTATTGCATTTTGACAAAACAAAATTAAAAACACTAATTTCAGTTGCAGGTCTGTGTGCGATTATAACTCTGGTTCAGTGAAGTGATTTGTTTTGAATTTAAGCTTTATTTTCGAAATTGGAATTTAGACAAGCGACAGAGCGCCTACCAATAAAATACAATAATATTATTTTTTATTTTAACTTTTTATGAGGAAAACCTCAAATTGTAATATTTAATTACATGAAGACACTGTGAGCCAAAATCAATCGAAAATCTGGAAACAAAAAATCAGAAAAAGATATTTGCACCTCTGAGACTCGAATCCACGACCTCTCTACTTTCCAGGCGAGTGCTCTTGACCACTGAGCTAAGGTGTCGATATCCAATTCAGTCACTTTTAACTGTACCATACTTTGACTTAGAACCACCCATATTATATTATACGATACAGGATTTCACGTATAGCTTTATCCATCGTTTTGACCAAGAAAAAAAAATAAGAAAAGTTTTGTAGAAAAGTTGCTACTGTAAATATTTAATAATCGTGAATGTTTTTCTTGGTCATTCTGCATCAATTACGGTCCTTATTCTAAAGTGTTTTGTTACGTTTAGTTTCAGATACACAAATCGTACAATTTAATGTCCTGTGATTTTTCATAGCTCTGCGCTGTTATTATAATAGAACTTGAATCACTTTCCATATAAAGCGTTTAACTGTATCCACACTGAGTAGGAATTGTTTTTCGTTCGATTGTCATTTTCGAATGTTTAGGATTATTTTGTCCATGATGTGCATTTGCCACAACAAAAATGTTTTTCTTTCGGCATTTCACAAATTCAAACTTTATAATGCGTGATATTCTCAGTTCACCGGGTAAAAATCACACAAAAAGGATGTGCCAAATCCCTTGCAATGCCAGGGGAACATGGGGAATATGCATTCACAAAGCTATTTAAATAATTTGGTATTGGTCTGTATTCATGATGGTTTTTTACATCCCAGTGGATTTAAATGTACGTAATATCAGATTTGTTTATTTTATGTCATTGGAAGTAGACACCAATCGGACATTGGTATTATTTCTCCAAGGTAAAAACTATTTAATTTTTTAGAATGTTTCAATCTCCGTTTTGGCACCTAGAATTCATGCTTGTACCTTTTTCCAAAATTATAATTCCTACCCACAAATACTTTTTTTCCCTCTCTACCTTATGCCGACTAAAACAATCATGTTTGATCGTGGTCAGTTGAAAATTAATAATTGTCCTGTCAACGCATATTGTGTTTATTGTTGATTACGTTACATAATGTTGATTACGGAGCCCTTGTTCGACCGTGTCGAAACAAATAAGAATGTGATGAACCAGCAGAATTTAGATGAAGTGAAGGAAGAAATCGGGCTATTTCGGCAATCCTTGATTTGCGGGTATCTTTTTAAGGCCATACCGACAAATCGGCAGGTGCCGAGTCCCCAACTCTCCGTCACATTTGATTTACGATCTAAACGTTACTAATTTTAATAATCTCACTAAAAAGCCGATTCTCGATCCGTTTCAGTTTTTGCTCAAATTGTGATTAGTTTTTAAGCCCTAAGCAACACCATTGTATTTGAAAAGAGCTTGAACCGGGCTGAAATTGGAATAATAAGGGAAACCGTCCGTATGTCAAAAATTGAAAACTGCACAATTCCAAGATCTTTTATTTATCTATTCACTAGCTGGTACCCGGAATGCTTTGCTATGCCATTTAATAAAGAAATTGGAACCCGCTCTCCGAGTTCTCCTACCCCGTCCCTCATCCCGCATTCAATGCATTCATTCCCGGTACATTCAGTTTTCAAACAGCTCGCGTGCCACCTATTGCTATTTTTTAATACAAATTTCATAATTCCAGAGCTCAAAAAGATTCAAAAAGAATTATCCAATTTGGTGCAGTCGTTTGGAAGTTATGCGCGTACATACATTTCGCATTTATTTTATTTATTTTATTTATTTTATTTATTTTATTTATTTTATTTATTTTATTTATTTTATTTATTTTATTTATTTTATTTATTTTATTTATTTTATTTATTTTATTTATTTTATTTATTTTATTTATTTTATTTATTTTATTTATTTTATTTATTTTATTTATTTTATTTATTTTATTTATTTTATTTATTTTATTTATTTTATTTATTTTATTTATTTTATTTATTTTATTTATTTTATTTATTTTATTTATTTTATTTATTTTATTTATTTTATTTATTTTATTTATTTTATTTATTTTATTTATTTTATTTATTTTATTTATTTTATTTATTTTATTTATTTTATTTATTTTATTTATTTTATTTATTTTATTTATTTTATTTATTTTATTTATTTTATTTATTTTATTTATTTTATTTATTTTATTTATTTTATTTATTTTATTTATTTTATTTATTTTATTTATTTTATTTATTTTATTTATTTTATTTATTTTATTTATTTTATTTATTTTATTTATTTTATTTATTTTATTTATTTTATTTATTTTATTTATTTTATTTATTTTATTTATTTTATTTATTTTATTTATTTTATTTATTTTATTTATTTTATTTATTTTATTTATTTTATTTTATTTTATTTGTCTGTATAGAGTATGTTAACATTGGGTTATTCGATGCCTGTCTCACTAGGCCTGTGTCGAGACAGGTTTAGAGGTACTTAAATGAACATATTTAAGGAACATATTATAGTTATAATATTAGTATTAATAACTCGCATATAATGTAGCTTTAGTGGTTTATGCGTGAAAGCGTAACAAACAAACACTCGCAGTTTTGCATTTATAATATTAGTATAGATAGGTCAGTACTTGACTATTTGCAAACCCTTTTAAGAACCGATGTTGAACGGATTCGGATAAAACAAATACGGAAAGTGTAAATAGTAGACTTTGGAATCAATGAGTAAAGAATTATTTTGAAGTCATCTTCAATTTTTTGAGGCGGGAAAGGGTACCCTGGGAACCTTTTTTGGATAACCAACACCTCTGCCATAGGTCACCCCAAGTGGTTCGCTACGTTTGGTGATTTATCAGGGGTGCCCGGGTTCAAAGGGTGAGGTTTGTCTAGGTCTTGGAGGCGGATGACCAGGACACACTGAACCCCAGATTCCTACCCACCCCTTTAACCCTTTTCCTTCCCAGAAATCTCCTCCCCTTCCATTCCTTTAAAAAACCCTCCACATAGCATCCCCAAAGATGTCATAGCTCCTGTGTGGAGCTCATTTAAAAAAAAAATTACGCCCATTTTTATTTTAGTTCCTTCACAAAATTGGTTCATTTATTTTGATAATTATCAATACAAATGAATAATAGTTCATAATAATAGTTCTTTCTCGGTAAATTTTGTAAAAATAATTAATCACATTCTAATGCATTATGTAAATTGGTGAAGAAAAACGTTTTTTCATAAAGAATACTTCCAACCCCGAATTCCCTTTGTTCGTCAATAAATCTGAGAAATGTGGTTCAAGCCCATCGGGATGTTGGCTGGCATGTATTGCAAGCGTTCTATATTCAAATGGACAGGAATTCATTATTCTTTGGTTGGCCGCGCTGTTCAAGAAACATCCGGCCAATTTTACCGAGCTCACAACACTTTGGGGGAGGGTGGTTGGATGAGTATGCGAATTCCAAACATAAGTTCATAAGAAAATGTAACAATCAATGAGTGAACTTGATACTATTTAATTCTGCACAGTTTTAGATAATTGAACATACTGATTTCGATTGTTGGTGAATGGGTAAGTGGTGTGACGATACACCCTGCCTACGTGCACCAAATCGTGATAAATCTACCCTGGCTACGCTGTATCAAATATGTTGAGATTCTACCCCTATGTACGATCACAGCACCGAATGCGCTGTGTCGCGCCTACCCTCGTAGCTTCAAATTTTCGTAGCTTTCTATCATGATGTACCTAGCCCATCATTTAGGGTATTTCTAGTCTAACTTTAAATCATTCGCACTTTTGCGAAGACCTCTTCTCTCAACCTATTTTTCAAACTTCTACATTTTCCTGAGCTAATCTAAACCCTATTTTTCGCAATCCCTGTGATAATTTCACACAGTAATCAAGATTTTTGAATTTTTGTTTACATTATCTCCGTATCCTGCGTTGTGTAATTTTTTGTTTTAGGACTTACACCCATACGCGTAATAAAACGCATACAAATGTAAAGAGTATAATGTATGGTTTTGTGGTAACTTCGGTTCTTTTAGAGTAAGAGTGAAAGAATTCTATATTAATTGATTTAAATATCTTCTACCGCGTTTGATAAACTAACCCTGTCTTAGATTCTGCCTATACCTGATATTCGTTTTGTTTATTTCCTCCCTAGCACAGCTTTATTTAAAATACAAATAAAAGAGAATAACAGTTATCAATTTATAACAAACATTTCATGAAAAGGTATTTATTTTACCTGCGTAATATGACCTAATTCTAGGTCTCAGTTTTTCACCTGAAGTCTGCAAACCTCCACCTAACATGAGTTTTATTTTCATGGTTAGTAAACACTAGATTGTTTGGGGAAGGGATGTGTGTAGGGATTGGAACAAGGGTAAAAAAAAATAGATTTCTGCAAAGGTTGGCTCCTCCACTAACCAAATAGATTCTGGTGACCGACTTCCGAAAAGGCCTTTGTCAATGCACGGCTACACATACCTAAAGACCGGATTTTACCCTCTTCTGCGGGATTCCTTGCTTCGATAGGAGCTTTACGTACCAGAGATAAGTACCAGGTCTTCCATCGTATCCCAGAACTATCCCAACCTCCTCACCTCCAGGTAGTTTAACTCGACTGATTCTAGAAGGGGTATTTCATTGCATCCCTTATCACGACTCTACTCGCGTTGAATGTGGTGTGCGACTGTTTTTGTCGTATCCATCTCCCACGTGATCCGACAGAATCGCACTCCTGCCACCTCTTAGACCTGCTGCGATTGCGCCAAGGGAGCGTTCCAGTTGGCTCGCATCAAATCGAAGGTCGACAAGACTACGATATGCAAATAACCTAGAGTCTTAAGCGCCGCGCCAGCGTATTCCTCGCATACGTCTCCTTCTACCTCCGCATGCCCTCCCTCTTGGCAATACCGTCACAGGGCTTAAGTTTCCCTCGGAAAAGCTGTGGACTTTTCCAAGCGACCCATAATTGCATACAATAATCCGGAAGTTTACTGCGTGGGTAAAGTTTTTGGATTTGGACTGTATGTCTTCATTCACTACCAGTGCTTTTTAATGTGGTCACTGAGTCCACGTGTTTAGGTATGAAAGGATAAGGGATACCTATCCTATTAGGTAGGTATAAATGGAAAAGTGAGTTTTGGTTTGGCTTTGTTTTTATTGAGGAAGCCTTCCTCATGAAGTAGTAGGTATTCTCCTAGATAACTAGAAGGCAACGTTATTTACAAAGTTCTAATTTCTCTCCAGGGTGAATTGCCTAAAACAAAAAAAAAAAAAGTTCTAATTTCAATTTTATAAATTTAATTTTTTAATTTTAAATTTTCAGACCATAATTGATAAACTTGTCCCTTGATTTTATGCTTGTTGATTATTGCTTTAAAATTGCACATATTAATTTTCACATATCGACCGAAAGTCTATCGCAAAACTATAATTAATAAGCTTGCCCCTAGTCCAGTACATTTGTTATATACTGATTCATATGTAGATCGCCTGGTTATTAACATTAACATTTGGTCATTAACATTGACATTAAATAAATACCACAATCGAAGGTAACATAAATAAACCCTAATTTTGTTAGTGAAGGGAGCGGTTGGTATTTGTTTTACAAATACGCCGAGATAACCGCAAATACGAATCTCCATGTATACCTAAAGTTGTTCGTAAAGTACATCTAAATTAAACCATGTGATTTATAATTTGTAACGTGCTATCAATATTTGAACGCAAAAAACGAAGCTATATTATTGTTATGACTAATGTTTACAACTCACACAGACGTCCCTTGGCACAGTGACCCACCTTTAAAGATTGTTTACATCTACGATCATTGTCCCTTCAATCCTCGATCCATTTTTTATTCGTTATGGTTGGTAATTTTAATTGACTTAGGTTTTGCCCAAATAGATCGTTTTAGTAGGTATTCTATTAAAGAGTTTACCTGAATGGCCTAATTTTGCTAAATATAACCGTTTAAATAGGTAATAGCTTACTTCTAAAGGGTTTGCCTGGATGACCTAGTTCCTAACATACGTATTATTTTTCTTGGCCTAGTTTTTTTGTAGGAATGATAATCACATGGGGAATATAATATAATTTTTTTTTGGGTTAGTAACAGTGTTTGTTAGTAAGGTTGTTAAAATTCGGTGAATTGATCAGCAGCCAACAGCTTCCCAATCTCTGAAAATAATAAAAATAGTTTTGATAAACTTACATGTGCCATGATACGTTTTCAACAATTCCAATTGGGCTCTCCACGATGTTGTAATCAGGTCTCCCGGTTTTCACATTGTAATAATTCCCACCTCAATATGGAATATACTCACCCAAACTCCTTCCGCTTCCTATTTTTTCTATCGCATATCTGATCACCTCTGCTTCCCCCTAGTGTTAAATGGATAAAACTCTAACCCTGCTTTTAAAGTACAATAATTATGATCATATAATATGAATAATTCATCCTTCCTATATTCGTAATATTCCGTTTTTCCGTAGTGCTAATTTCTCATTGTTTCCATTGGGCAAAGAGTTAAAATCTCAAACATGATTCCCTTTTTACTTATTTATTTTAGAAAGATTTGATTTATTTACTACTGCGATTTGTTTATTTGGTGTTCAAGGATTTTAATCGCATTCTTCAATATTAGATTTTCCCATTATAAAAAGAATCGATACAAAAAAAAATCTTTTACTTGGATATTTTAGACTATGTCTAAAACCTTCTGCTATTGTTGAATTATATAAAAAAAAAACAATTCTATTTAAATTTTCACTTGAGTATTATTAGATTATGTTAAAGCCCTTTGATCCTCTCCCTCTTTTAGTTTAGATCATTTTAATCACTCATAATAAATCCGTTATTATTATTTATTTATCTCATTGATGTTATTTTATTTGTTTTAAAACCAAAGTTTTAATTTTTAAAATTTGACCATCTTATTAAATCACTATCGCTTTCGAGCAATTCGTTATTATTATTTATTTATTTCACTGAAGTTATTTTATTCGTTTTAAAACCAAGTTTTAATTGTTTTTAAATTTGACCATCTTATTAAATCACTATCGCTTTGGAGCAATTCGTTATTATTATTTATTTATTTCACTGATGTTATTTTATTCGTTTTAAAACCAAGTTTTAATTGTTTAATATTTTGTTAATACACTTTGTGACACTGAATTTCTATAGTGTTTAAAGACCACTCTCCAATTATCTTTAAGTCGTACGGAAACACCGAATATAAATTCAAATCATCCAAATATTATCATTATTATTATTAAATTCACTGAATTTTACACTTTGATTAAGGTTATAAAAGAATACACCGAATCGTTCACGATTCAACTCTCTCCAGACCGTCTCTGCTGCTAACTCTCACCCAACTGACGACAAGGGCCGGATTATTCCTGTTCAAACTTGTTAAACGCCTTCTTATGTTTAAAATATTTTGAAATAAATCTTCATTAATTGAATTCTGTTTATATTAGAATTTTTACGTACTTGGTTGTAATTCAATTTTAATAGCCGCACTGTCAAATATAATCGGTTTTCTCTAAAGTAAACTTCTATGTCTGATGTGTTAAACCAAACACGTACTTACGCCTTAATTTTTTTTGTTTTGATTAGACTAACGGCGCCCAAAGAGACTCTCCGTTTCCAAGACCCTCTGTTTCCAATGTCACTTATATAAACACTCCTCAGGGCCAATAAACATTCATTTCTTTGTCTTTGATTCTGTTTAAAATAAAGTTCGTTCAACTTTAATTCCTGTGGGAACGAAAATGAAGGTCGCCCATCGTGATAAAAGTTCACGTGTCTCTTGTTTTGATTATTAGCCGTTATTGGATGTACCTATAATTTAAACGATATTAAAAAAAAAAATCTTCGCAAGCACTCTTGAACGTGAAAATATTTCTCCTCCGATAGCGTAGGTGTAGGTAGGCATTACGATTCATCACAGTGGTAATGTAAAATATTCTAAAATACTCTTTTCAATTTTTAAATTGGAACTATTTATAATGATTTATAGTAGGAACCCAAATAATTTTGTGTGTTAATAATTCTTTATTCGAAATGTGTATCTGTTTTGTTCAAAGGCTTGACAGATGAATAAAAATGGTGAAGAAACGATACTGAGAAAACGCACGTGGTTTTGCTGAACTAGGTCCGTATGAAAATAAGGTGTCTTATATTTTTATAATGTCATTCGGTAGATTTCAATTTGGGAGGTGGGTCAACATAAATAACTAAAGTCACAGTTTTCTTTCAAGTCTATTAAAAAAAGGACTGTTTTTATTAATTTTGAATTTCCGACATTTTTCGACGTTTTGATAGAATATGTTAACGGCAAGCTTTTTTTTCAACTTTTTTCATGTTGAAAGCTTAAAATACTGCAGTTTATAAACGTTAAAGTATATTTCAAATAAAAAAGTCTAAAATGTAATTTTATCAAGACATTTCAAATACGTTGGAAAAATTCATTCAGTAATCATCAATCCAACAACCATATACAGCAGATAAACTACCCCTTCTGACTGTGTAAGCAGTGTATACATCTTTCCATGAAAATTTTTCTCATTTTTTAATTAGTAATGTTGGCGTATCCGCAGTCGATAATGAATTGAATAAAATTTTCACGAGGGTTTTTAGCACGGCTGTTGTAATAAAAGTTTCTCACACGTTTACGTGGTACCGAAAAAAAATATTTTCAAGATTCCTCTCCTACGCGATCATTTTGTAATCGGAGAGATTTTAAAGCCTATTGATGAAGAACTAACTACAACATTTATATCCTTACCCTAAAAATATATCATAGGCATTTTGATATCGCAGCTACACACACATTTCAAGAGCTTATATCTTACGGGTCAATTATTTCCAGGATAAATGAACAATGCAGGAATGTGAATTTATATTCATAAAGCATTACAGCGATCCTTACCTTTTCTTCGGGCAAGGTTCTTTCAGGTCTTTTTTTGTTAAAAATATTGTTTTTCCATCTTAATGAATGTGCCCCTAGCATAGAATAAACAATATTTCTCCATGGCCCCTAGCTACTTTCATTACAACTCTCATTTCCTTAAAATCGAATATGCATTGTGTTATTTCTTTTCAAAATTATCAAAGGGAATAAAACAGCAAGAAAATATGTGTTTTCATTAATTTAAAATACCAAATTAGCCAAGCTCAGCGAAATAATATTTCATCTCGACCATTTGGCATTTCACCTGTGTAATTCGTTTGTTTTCGAAAATCTGCTGCATCCACTTTATTATTCTTTTGACGGCTATTTTGACTGTATGTATGGGTAAATAATGATTATTTTTTCAAGTGTGATGTCGTAGTTTTCTTGTTTATAGTTATTTATTCACGTTTTGTCAATTTTTTGGTACCTAGATACCTGCCTACAGAAAGTTTAAAAAAATGATAGTCATTGAGATAGTGACGTTTCTTTCGTTAAATTTTATAATTCCTTTTTTGAAATTTTAAATGAAGTAAATAGTGTACCTCGTATTCAAAAAGGATGTTTACATTATTATCTTATTCAAACATCAAATTCAAAATTTCCTTTGAAATCATAAGATTTGTAAGTCGGTTAATACATTTTTAAGAGGGAAAAACCAGACAAAACCGGAAATATGTCATTTTTAAATCAAATTTTAGACGTTTTGACTCTTTTCCACTAAAAATTATAAATTGATTTCAAAAGACTGTTCTTTAATCTACTAAAGCTTTTTTTTTTAATTTTGAGAAAATATATTTATTTTTAGTACAAGAAGGTTTTACCGTAGGTAGATTTGTTAAATTTTCAAAAAAAATTGCAGTAGAATAAATCAATAAATTATTTGAAAAGCTACTTCTTAGAATTTTAATTTAAGTTCAAATAAAATCATAAAAACAGATCCGCGCCCTTGTTTTGTGACGAAAATAATTCAGTCTGTCTATTTAATTACGGTCTTACAAACTAAAATATTTAAAAAAAATTAACATTCTTATTTTGCTTAGACATTATTAAAAAATTAAAAATAGTTATAATCAAAAAATAATTACAAAAAGTACATAATTTTAATTGTTTTATCATCGCGAGTTTGGGCATTTTTGAATGTGGGTATTTATTATTATTATGTGGGTGGGCAAATTTGGAATGAAATCAAATCGATATTGAGTTATTATGTTAAAATGCTGGTATGGAGAATGATACATCTTTCTCTTTGGAATCGCTCTGTACCATTGCAAGGGTACGATCGCAAGATCATCGTTCGATAAAATTTAAATTCTCGGCCACTGGTTAATGGCTCTTAATAAGTATGATCGACATGAGAGTATACATTTTTACCAAATCTGGCATTAACAAATCTTACTAACGGTGTAATGTCGTCTTCGAATATAATGGAAAACAATTAAAAGGGTCATAACTCACATATTTTCATCACATCGTAAAGCCAACCAGATTCAGAAAGCTCCTAGATGAGTTGGGAAATTTCATTAATCATTCCGTGTCTCTTGGCCGGGAAAAATGCCGTAAGTAAATCCTCGGTCAAGTGAAATGACATGAACAATATTTCTGAAATGGCCATCCAATTTATTTGAGCGTAAAAGGGTTGACAGTTATTTCGACTGAAATTTAATTTCCATAAATTTAGAAAGGCCTTAACCCCTGCAGCCCTCTAGTTTGATTTAGAATTTATGAATTTGTGTGACGAAAATATTTTCAGATTTATTTTATTAAAAAATTTCAACCCTTTTAAAAAATTCTTTGATAAATATTCATCCATTGAATTTTTGAAAAGAGTCCATAATTTGATCAAAGCATTTTATCGTTTTATTATCTTTATCATTTTCAGGAAATTTTTATTTTCAATTTTGCTTTGTTTTTTGTATTAAATATCGATTTTTAGATGTTTGCGTACATATTTTGGTAGGAATGGTTTATATTAGCAAGAAAAGGTTGTATTCTTCCTCTTTTATAATTAAATATTGTTAAAACCAATAATGCTAGTTACTCTGACTCTACAGAAAATATAAACTTAGAATTGTGATTTAAAAGAAAATTGATGTCGCCAATTTCCACAACACTTTTTAGCTTTGGGCTCTTAGATCAATGAAAATGAATTTCTGATGAAAGTCTTTCAGTATTTAAAACTTTTGATCAATTTCTTCTTCGTCTTCTTCTTCTTCCCTTTTTCCTATTCGGGTCGGGGACCCATTGCATTGACAAGGCTCCTCCATACGTCCCTGTATTGTGCTGATTGTTCGGCCTCCGTCCATGGCAGTCCCATCCTCTCCTCACACAGTTTCTGGAGTTGCCTCGCCCAACTGTGTCTGGGCGGCCCACTGGACGTCTACCCTCTGGAATCGCAATTAGTATTTTCCTCGGAATTCGGTCATCAGACATTCTCAGTACTTGTCCAAGCCACCTCAGTTGTGATTTTTCTATGAAGAGTAGCAGTGGTCCAATGTTCAGATCGTCTCGGATCGTCGTGTTTCTTATGTGATACTATTTCGTAACCCCTGCCACTCCTCTCAAGTACCTCATTTCGGCTGCTTGTACTCTAGAGCGTGTTCGTTTATTAAGCATCCATATCTGGTGGCCGTAAGTGAGCGTCGGGCGGTATACCGTTTTGAACACTGCCATCTTTGTGTTGATGCTGAGCTCAGCTTTTCTTATCATTGTACTGTAGAGAGGACGCAACACACCGCTTGCCGCACTAATTATTCGATCAATTTCTCCGTCTTGCCGTCCATCGCTGGAGAATTCGACCCCGAGGTATTTAAATCTGATCAATTTCGCCAGAAAATGCAAAATTGATCTATGTTATTACACACGGACCGGCCCACAAGATACTTCTATTGGTTTTCTCTTCAGTACGTAAATACTCTATTTACGTAGCTTTGTAAATATTCGAAAGAGAATGCAAATTGATATAAAAAAAAACATTAAAAAAAAAGCTTTTTTTTATTTTTATTTTATGTAATTTATTGAGTTAGTTTATAATACAAATAAACTACAATACACAGAGTTGCATTTCATTGTTTATACAATTTTGTTTATATAGCTTGTTAACCGAATTTGGGAGGCGGGTATTGGTACCGCCGCACCAGGAATCATTTATTGGATAACCAAAAACTCTGCAATAGATCACTCCAAGTGGTTCTCTACGTTTGGTGACTTAGCAGGGGTGCCCGGGTTAGTGAGGATGTGGTTTCCAAGTCTTGTTGACCGATGCGTTTGTCGACCTGCCATGTGGTGAGAGAGACTGGTTTGGTTGGGGGAGGTATTTTATCCTCTACAGCTAAGAAATTATTTCTTTCGGGGCCTCCTTTGTTGAGCTTATGTAAAAAACAAAGAAAAAACTTTTTTTTTTAAATATATTAACTCTTGGAGTTTGCGAAGTCAGAATTGTCCGAGTCTTGGCGTTGGATGCTTCTGCCTACCTACTACGTGGTGGACCGGATTCGGAGAGATTGGTTGAGCGAAAAATTTCCCTCAACTGATCTCTTTCAAAAAACCTTCCACCAAGGTGGGAGGGAAGGATTTATACTGTCTCTCCTGGACACACTGACTCCCTGATTCTATCGACCCCTCATACGTGTTTTCTGCCCAGATCTTCATTTCCTTTATTTCCTTAAAAAATACCCTCAACACAGCATTCCAAAAGATGACATAAGGCTTTAAGAAGTGAACTAAGGAAAGGCAAATATGCAAAAAAAATAATCAAGCCAGAAAAGAGCTAAATTCGATTCCAATTAGAAAAAGACTGCTTTATATTCTATTAATCTTTACGCGGAAAATTATGACTTAAATTTCCGTCTGGGTTTATGTCATCTTTGAAGATACCGTGTGGAGGGTCTAGATAAGACGTTCTGGATAGGAACAGGGAATGGGAAGTGGATAGAAATTTGGGAATCAGTGTATCATAAAATTTACTGATGTATGGATCCTTCCCTCTCATTGCGTTGCAAGGCGTTTGATTTTTTTTTATATGAATACCACACAAGAGTCCCAACTGCTTCCGTCTGGAGCCAGTGTATGTTGTGAGGCTGAAGGTAGTGGGGGGGAAGGAGATAGGGAAGAGGAAGGTGGGAAATTACTTGGCTATTCAGATCTGGTCACTAAACACGGCTAAAGCCATTTCAAGGAACGTTTCAATTCTGAATGGTGGTCTTACACCAGGGCGATACTGATAGTATCTTCCACTCTGGAACGTGCCGCAAATATACTATATATTATTTTAAATGAATAAATTGAGAAACTATAAAGGTTTCCCTCAACTAGCCTCTCCCCATCATGTTAGTAAGAGGAAATCCAGGTAATTCTTTATTTTCCTATTCTTCTACTCCTTTCATCTTACTCTACCTTTAATCTCACATTTCAAATAGGTATACAACAGTTTCACTAACTCTGGGCAGTTTGAACTCTTGTGCGGTATTAAATGAAAATTTTCATCAACCTAATCAATATTCACTGAGCGTTTGAAAGATTTCATTTATTTTTTCGGGAAATTTCGTTCATTATACAAAAGTTTTCAGTTTTAAAACAAATCTTTTATTCAAATTCAACGTAATTAAATTCATTTACTTCGCATAACATTGCTTACCAAAATACTTTAAGGAGACCGTTTCTTCCCAGAGTTTTGGAAAATACCCCAAAAATTTAATTTTGCCGTTTCTTCTCGGAATAACATTAAAAATAATGTTATGAATTCATTAAGTAAGTACGTATTTTTTTATAATCTTCTTTGGAAAAATGCACCCCACTTCACGAAAGAATTTTAATATAAATATTACTCTTCGAAAAATATGGAAATATGAAAAAAAAATGTATTTTAGATTAAAATGAAGTACTTGGTGAAACTTTTAAAATATTGTTGACCCAGTTTTGGATTTTAACAATGAATAAAAATTTTTGCCATCAACGAAATACCTTTGGACTATTTTTAGGAAGAGGATTAAAAATCAACCTTGGATTTAAAACACAATTTGGTAGGTGGATATGTGTACCGCCACTCCGGGAACCATTTATTGGATAACCAACCAACCTTTATTGGATAACCAACACCTCTGTCATAGGTCACCCCAAGTGGTTTGCTACGTTTGGTGATTTAGCAGGGGTGAGATTTGTCTAGGTCTTGGAGGCGGATGACCAGGACATACTGAACCCCAGATTCCTACTCACCCCTTTAACCCTTTTCCTTAACAGAACTCTCCTTTTCCCTTAAAAAAACCATGCACACAGCGTCCCCAAGAATGACATAGGCACTGAGAGAAATTATTAAAAAAAAAACACCTCTGCTGTAGGTCACACGAAGTGGTTTGCTACGTTTGGTGACTTAGCAGGGGTGCCCGGGTTCAGGAGGTGATGTTTGTCCGGGACTTGGCGGCGGATGCTTCTGCCCGCCAGCTGCATGATAGGCCGGATCGGGAGAGAATGATTGAAGGAGTCCCTTTGACTTCTCCAGGTGTACTCTCTCAGAGCATCGTCTTGCACCGCAGTTGGAGGGATGGATTCATGCGTCCGTTACTCCTGGACACACCCTACCCCAGATTCCTACCCACCTCTCATACCTATTTCCTTCCCAGAACTTCAGATCCTGCCCTTTCTTAAAAAGACCCTCCACACAGCATCCCCTGAGATGGCATAGGCCCTGAGGGAAATTATTTTTCTCAATTTCTAAATTCTTCACATTCATATTATATTGATTAATTTTTGTTTTTTCAAAATTAATTCATTTAAAAATAATATATCATATATTTGTAGCACGTTCCAGAGTGGAAACATATTATAAATAAAAGATGGCAGATGGAAGTATGGGCATTGATTATTGAAATAATATTTGTAAATTTTAAATTAAATATCCCAGTAGAAAACTTAAAATACGATTTCTTGTTAAATTATTTAAAAATACATACATTAGAAGACAGACGTAAAATAAACATTTTAACATTTTTATTCAAAATACTTAACTCTAAATTCGACTGGTGTGAACTCCTGCGTGAACACTCACAGTAACAACACGACAAAATACAATATTCTATTTCAGCACTGATAAGCGTAACTACATTGCCTACTCTCCGATACAACGACTTCACACCATGGGAAACCAGTACTTGGGTAATGTTGACATATTCAATATCAACTTGGCGAGTTTTGTGGATCATCTAAAACATTTGTTTCAACACTATTACCAAACACATCTTGTAAACCTATTAAATAGGCGTATTTTTCTAATTTAATTTCTGTGTTTGTATGACTTTCATCAAATGTAATTTTATTTTTATTATTTCCTGTTTTCAAAGTATCTGTCATTTTCAAATTATACTACAAGTAATGTAAAAGCCCTCTGCGCGTTAAATAAATAAATAAAAAAATCAAAAATTGAAATATGCGATTCAATGACGGAATGGATGAGGTGGCATCAGCTCAGTTGGTAGAGTACAATTCCCGTTAAAACTAGAGATCCTTGATTCGAATTCGAGTTACGTTTTTACCTTTTATGTTTTCTGTGTCTCTCTGTTTAATATTTTCATTGCAAAATTTTTAAATTACCTTCGACAATAATTAAAAACCACATAAAATTTTAACTGTTTGAAGCAACCTCAAAAATTAATTTCATGCAGTAATAAATTACTGCTAAACTTTTAATTCCTGGTGATACTCCAATCTCAGGACGTGAAATGTTTAAAGAGAATTTGTGCCCGGGAAGTAACGCCCGAAGTACTCGTAGCTCCAAACAATGACAAAGAATACCGCGCCCGTTATGTGAATAAACCTAAAAAGACAATTAAAACATTTTCCATCCACTAAACTTAAGCGCCGAAGTTTTAATATCTTTATGTACCCTAAGAGATAATTAGTGAATTTCACTTAAGCTAAGGAGTTTTTGACATCCAGGCGAGCGGAGCCAAGTCCCGTTTTTCATTCTAATTCCATTATTTGTTTGATAATGAAAAAAAGTTGTCAAACGACCCGGGAGTGTAGCTGCTGCTCGTGTTGGTGTTTTTATCATTTTTATTCCCTTGTTAGTTGATATTAAACGGGCTGGATAAGAACTTCACTTTAGACGGGAGAATATGTATCAAATTGGGTTTATTGAAGACTTATGAAAATGGAAGAAACTATTGTAATTTAAACAATTGAATATTAAAGGATTTAAATCAAAATTATGTAGGTAATGTCTCTTTAGGATTGCAATTTTGTCAATATTCAAATTTGGCCTACATTAACGTCCTTTTGTAAAAAATATTCAGTGAAGGGCATTTTAGAAGTCTTTGTGAATTGTTGTTACTTATAAGAAAATGTGTTTAAAAAAAACTGTTATTAAATAAACGTAAAACTTTATTGGTTTAATTTATGTGTTCAATACGTAATCAAATTATATATATATACTAGCTGGTACCCGGCACGCGTTGCTATGCCATTTAATAAAGAAATTGTTTCTTCCTGCGTGTCCTTTCCCATTTGTCCCGTTCCCCTCCCCCCTACTAGGCTTCCCTCACCCCTACCCAAGTTCCCCTCCCCCTCCCACATTTAATACATTCAGTCTCTTTACATTCAGTTTTCAAACAACTCGCATGCCACCCACTGCAAATTTCACAATTCCAGAGCTTACCAGTAGTTTTATTTTGAGATAAATATTAACTAGGACGCCAAAAATAAAATGAACCTCAAATATATCAACACCGTTTCCACGGCAACGATTTGTTTTGCTTTTCTTATGACGTTAGCAAAAACTCCTTTTTGGTAGGAACAGAAAACGTAAAATAAATATGATATATCAATATTTATAACTTCATAACGCCAGAACTTACCATTATACACAGCATTTATTATTACTCGCATATGATGTTATTTTCTATTGATGAAAGAATTTTTAAAATCAGTTTATTGGTTTATGCGTGAAAGCGTAACAAACAAACACTCGCAGTTTTACATTTATAATATTAGTATAGATTATTCGGAAAGATTATATTTTGGAAATCTCTTAAAGTTTAGTTTCTCTCCATAAATAAAATTGCGACCAAGAACAAGTCAAAATAACAACTCATCTTCGTGTTACTGATATCACGTGTGTTGAAATAAATTCAACGCACGTATTCGAATCGTATCGCTGTTATGCACCCAGTACAACGTATCAATAATACAACGGGCCCGCGGGGGATGAATACAGATCCTCGGAGAGATTGAGGTGAAATGTTACGAAGAATACTTACGTAACTCAAAATAGCAACATTCTTTTAAGAAGCTGAGTAATTCACAAAGTCCACAAAGTTCAAGTTTTTTACCTTTATCAAGATAACCTTTCTGGTAAGCGATGAGCAAGATCGAGATTCGAAATTCGAATTAATCATTTAAATACCATTTGAAAGAATAACGAGTTTAAAGCTGTTGTCTCTTTCCCAAGTGTATTTTTCCCCCCATTTACGTTTTGGTGACGTCATGGCGAGGGAGGTGTGATGTTGACATTTTTATAGCTATCTCTAGAAAACTGGTAAAAATTAAGCGTCAACGAAATGAATGCAAAATTTTAGGATCTAATTTTTTTATCATTTGATGCAAAAAAAATTTTAAATTAGAAGAGAACTATTCTTTTAAAGCAACATTTTTAAACCAATTTATTAGAATTTATACATCACTTCAACTAGTTTCGGTTACAGTTTAATCTTCTTCAGGACTGTATGTATAATAGGTTTTAGGAATATTTCAACACTAAAAATTTTGTATACATCCCTGGTACGTATTCAAGTCGAATATAAGTCCTCGATCTGGTCCCCTCATTTTAAAATACATTCAGATTCAATCGAGAAAATTCAACATAAATTTCTAAGAAACGTTAATCTTAAATTCTGTATTCTTATTGAAAGCTTAAACTATAATTACTTGATGAAAGAATTAAATTTATGAAGACTCTCAGATCGAAGAATTATATCCGACTTTAAATTTACGTTCAAAATTGTACATTGAATTTCATATATCCACGAGAGCCACTCGTTCTAAAATCCTGTTTAAATGCTACAATAATCAGACTGAGAGTACGAAACACTCTCTTGTACCTAGATTACATAAAGTTACTAATAGATATGCAGATGTGGCAGATCTATTTAACTGCACGGAAGGTAGGTACAAGAGGGCTATACAATCAAATCTTTTCAATCAATATTAATTTTATTTGTACTATAGATTTTTGTATGTTATCGCATCTCTGGTGTCATTTCTCTTTCAAAGGCCACAATAATCTGTTATAATCTTTATTTACTGTTTCTAATATGTTTCCTATGTTTTTGTGACATGTGTGCTTATGATATACTTTTACCGTTGATATTAAATAAATAAATGATAATAAACTAACTTATCATGTTCTTTTGGCAAAAACTCCTTACGAAAAACAGGCTTCCCAAAAACATCCAACAACTTTCTCCCACGTAGGACTGTTCTTGGAAGATGTAATATTGCTACATAGTTAGGCAGAGTGTGTAGACTCGCACCATTCTTAAATTAATAAAACTCTCGGAAATTAGTACGCAAGCATCCCTTAACCGCTGAAACATTGAGGTATTCCAATTAAATACCCATTTAAGGAATGAAATCGTTTAATATTTTGCTTTGTACATCGCAAAACTTAAAGGTTGAGGTCTTATTTATTTTCAGAATCAATTCTGCTTGAATTTTTTTTCTCGGAAAATGTAATGAAGTTATATTACTACAAAATGTACAAAACGTGATCTGGGAAAAGAAAACGAGTGAAGATTTTTAATTTTTTTTTATTTATGCATATCATCATCAGTATCATCATCATCATCATCAGTATATTAATACGTGAAGCAAAAATTGTGTACCCCTTTTTACAAAAACTGCGCGGACGGAGGAGTATGAAATTTCGCACACTAATAGTTTATATGGAAAAGGAGTGCAGAATGCTATTATTTTTTTTAATTATGCATAAAAAAATACATTAAATCAATAAAAAAACATTTCACATTAAATTTATTATGGTCGAATTTCGACCGGCGAATTGGGCGATCACTAGTATGTATAGCAATACAATACATTACAAAATTATGCTTTGCTGTCCAATAGGGAAGGTTTCCGTTTCAGAACATCCAAATTGCACATTTAGTTCATAATATTCTTAACAAAGGAATGGTTACGTTAAGTTTGCGTTACATAAGATTGAGATTCTATCAAAACAACTTTTGAGAACATTAATAATTGCGTTCGGAACGAAGGAATGGTTTCTTTATGTCCTTGAAAGTATCGCAAGGATGTGACACTTTCAAGGTCATTTTGGAGAACATTAATAACTGTATTCTGAACAAAGGAATGGTTTCTTTCGAGAAATCGCAAGGATGAAATTCTTTCAAGGTCACTTTGGAGAACATTAATAAATACATAAATAAAATTATAGTAATATAATTTTTAAATATTTACGAAGTACTAGAAATTACACATTTATAAACCAAAATATACGACATACGAGATATAAATTCCCAATGTATTAACGACTATTTAATTGATATAGAGAATTTCCTAGTTAAACTAGAGTTGTTTTATAGGCAAATTTGAAAAAGCAACATTAAAAATTCAGATTTTGAAAGGGCTAGAAATAAAGGGCTAGAAGAATAAAAAAACAGAGTAAAATATTCGTAAATTTAGGTTTTAATTTTAACAAAAACGAAGATCAAGTTATTTTAAACATAAAAGATAATTTTTTACTAAATAAAAGTAACTTTCTTATCTTTAGTCATCTTATGTAAAAAAAATATTTATTTTTAATAGATCTTCTGTTGCTATGTTTGTATAAAATTGTAACATTTATAAATTTATTTTTTGAATAATAAAAACGTACATTTTAGAGCATACTGAGAACATAATTATTGTCGAAAAGATATTTAGTGAGAACTAGTAATAATAATAACCCTTAGACAGACTAGGGAAAGTGTTGGAACAAAAACATGTTACGCGTAAGTGACCAAAAAAATTACCCAATCCTATCAAAATTTTAAAAAAATCTTTTCCCTAAAAAATATTTGAAAATGAAATGTGAAGTGAGTTATAATAAATATGGTGTTAAACCAAAAACCGGGGTTAAAACGAGGTTGTCAATTCTGAGTGAGGGGTAGTTTTTCGAAGGCAGCTGGGCCCACCACACTCGCGCGTTATGTGACCGTAGGGAAATCAACATACCATATCTCACTTATGGCGCGAAAACGAACGAAGGCGGGAATTCACGCGCCAAAACATCGGAGCACCCGAGGCGGTTTCGTGTCGTTTCCGTCACAAAGCGCGCCAAATCACGTGCTAGACACTAGTCGCTCTTATCAAATGGTCCAATTAAAAAATCTGCAGATGATTAAAAAGGGTTTTCCATCTTTTTCAGTATTTTTAACAGATTTTCTGGTTTCGTAGGGTAGTGGGCAAGTCATTTGACTTTAAATTTTCACTGCCAAAATTATTATGTTTTTGGGATAATATGCTGTGTTGCGCTACCTCTTTCTTTAGCCAACGTTTCGGAAAGCTTTAGAGTGTCCATAATCAGGGCAGATATGTACACATATGCACATCTGCCAACACTGTAACGCTCTCCAAATCGTTGGCTAAAGAAGAGGTAGAGTAACACCGCATAATACCTCAAAAATAAATTACTATTAAATCATTAGACATTTAAGTGGGTTGGTTCGAGTGTCAAATCAAAGGTAAATGCATATGAATTTTATCATTGGCTATTTAACCTTGCAAAAATTTCTCCGAATAAATACAAAAAAAGCACACAAAATTTAAAAAAGAGTTAGTATCACCGATAAACAAACCAACATAGCTACAATAGGAAAATACCCCCTAAAACGTGGTAAATGCCTACACACTTAAATATAACATACCCTTTTTACGTTCATCTCAAAGGGTGCAATAAACTGAGTGGAGTGTGTAATATATAAATTCATCGGATCCCATTTCATTACTTCTATAATATTACATCGAAGCTCCCGGTATGGTCCTTTATTTTATTTTTTTTCCTGGTATGGTCCGATACTCTGTACGGATACGCGGGTGTAAAATGTGCGTCCTAAAGAACTAGCCTCATCGGTAAGAGCAATGAGAAAACTTCTGGCCATACGCAAGCATATGATGGTCACGGGTATGTACAATGCTAAAAAATCATCACTGCTGATATTTAAAGCAAATACCTGCTGTCATTTCGCCTATATGTACGTCTAGGCGCAGCCAATCTCAAAATCCGCAACGAAATAAAATATTTTTTTATTTTATTTATTTAGGAAAGTTAACAGCAAATCATAAATTACAAAATAATACAATAAGAAAATAGTTCATTATGCCAATTATAAACTTCCACTTATGTTAGTAAATGATGTGTTACATAATAAGGTGTTTTCTGAATAAGTTTTTTTTTTTTTTGTTACAATATGTGAGAAGGGGGGTGAGGAGAAATAAAGGATGAGGATTAAGAGGCTAAGGATGGGAATAGAGAGGGGGGAAGGGTAGAATTGAACTTCCTAGTTTGAGTCATGTTGTTTAGCGATTTTTCGTTTTACGTCACGTAACGTCGAGTTAAAAATGTCAATGTGGTTATAATTTAAGTTAAATAAATGAGTGGATCTGTAGATAAATGAATTCTGTTTGGAGTTGGTCTTGCAAAGAGGGAGATTAAAAGTAAGCGACTGTCTACTGTTGCGGTTTGGGACATGGAATGATAGGCGTTGAAGCAGATCAGGACTATCGATTAAGCTTTGTGTAATTTTAAATAACATTACCAAATCTGCTATATTTCTTCGACAAGTTAAAGTCTGTATTTTGAAGAACTTTGCAGAGTCTTCGTTACTTACATGAGATCGAAAAGAGCGGAAATTAAGGTACCTTAAAAATCTGTTTTGAACGCTTTCAATTCTATTTTTGTGTATTGCATAGCCTGGGTTCCACACTTGATATGCGTATTCAAGGATATTACGAACATACGAGAAATATAGTGTTTTGAAGGTAATAAGGTCTTTAAATTGTTTACAGGCTCGGATTATGAGACCAACCATAGAAGATGCGTTAGTGACTATGTGGTCGACATGTTTATTGAAATTTAGTTTATTATCAAGTATTACCCCAAGATCTTTACTTTCGGATTTGATAGATAACGGTACGTGATTAATTGAGTATTCATGGACAAACACATTTTTATTTCTAGTAAAGCGCACAACGAAGCACTTAGATATATTTATTTCCAAACAATGGGCATTACAATACATGCTCAGACGTTGCAAATCATTTTGCAGCTTCTGACAGTCCTCGATAGAGTTTATGGGTGAAAAGATTTTCATGTCATCTGCATACAGGATGGTTTGCGAGTTTAAGAAACAGTTACCAACATCATTGATATAGATGTTAAATAATAATGGTCCCAACAGGCTGCCTTGAGGAACTCCCGATGTAACAGCAACAGAATCGGATTTAAATCCAGCAACTACTACTATTTGACTACGGTTGG
This sequence comes from Glyphotaelius pellucidus, assembly GCA_936435175.1. Taxonomy (NCBI): domain Eukaryota; kingdom Metazoa; phylum Arthropoda; class Insecta; order Trichoptera; family Limnephilidae; genus Glyphotaelius; species Glyphotaelius pellucidus. The sequence goes on along the minus strand of OW386551.1, from coordinate 8,185,158 downwards.
AGATATAAGAGGAGAGCCAACGATAGAGATTGCCGTGAATACCAATCTCTAAAAGCTTTTTTAACAAGGTCGAGTGATCGACCTTGTCAAACGCCTTACTATAGTCGGTATAGACAGTGTCCACTTGTATTCTGTTATCCAAATTATCCTGCAGGTATTCTGTGAAAGTTTAAAGATTTGTGGTTGTAGATTTACCACTAATAAAACCGTGTTGGTTCACATTCAGGCTAGGTTTGAGAGCAGCATATAGTTGATCATAGACTATTTTTTCAAAAATTTTGTTAAATATGCAAAGTTTGGAGATTGGCCTGTAGTTTTTGACATCAGTTTTTTTACCATTCTTGAAGATTGGAGACACAAAAGCGGATTTCCATATGATAGGCACAGTGCATTCAGTTAGAGAAAGATTGAAAATCATGGAGAGGGGTAAGGCTAGATTGTATGCACATCGTTTAATAAGGATTGAAGGTATTTCGTCAGGACCGGCACCTTTGCGAATATCAATTATTATATATTCGGGGCATGTCGTCACTAATAATATAAATTAAATTATATATAACGCTAAGGAAGAGTACGGAGCCTGCGAGCCAACATCGCAAGGAGATTCAACAATAATTAGAGTCCTCCGGTAAAGAAGCAACTATTCCAGTCACATTGAACGAGATTTTACACTGGCGAACTATGGACAAGGTACACACGAGGCATCATGAACACATTCCTCTAACCATGCTTTCAGGGTGTTGTCCGGCCTCCCTTTGCGAAAAGGCGCCTCGCAGATATTCGCTGAGGGAAAGGTGCATGGTTTCGCTGCTTTGATGCGCCGCGATCGGAAAACACTATTTTCCAGACCGTCACCCAGTGGCAGGGCGTGCCCCTACACCCTCCCAAAATTACCCTCAAGCCACCGAAGTTAAAGTCCTAATAAGTTATTTATTTTATATCCAATACACTTACACGCACTTACAGAAATCAATACTTCGTTTGTGTGAAAGCACTGCGAAACTAAAGTTTAGTACAAAGGTATTTACATACCTTATTTAATTTTATTTATTCTACATAATAGTGTTTGATTATATTTGTTATGTTTTTCACACTACGTAGTATTATTAGATTATATTTGTTATGTTTTTCACACTACATAGTATTGTTAGATAATATTTGTTGTTTTTTTTCATGCTGCATAGTACTGTTATTTATATTTGTTGTTTTTTGTCATACTACATACATAATTAGATTATGTTTATTGTTTTTTTCGTACATCATAGTACTGTTAGATTAAATTTGTTGTTTTTTTTCATACTATATATTATGCATTGTGAGATTTTATTTGTTTTTTTTTATACTACTCACAGTATTGTTAGATTGTATTTGTTATTTTTCACACTACAATGTATTTATTATAAGATTTAATTTGTTGTTTTTTTCATACTAAAGAGTATTGTAAGATTTTATTTTTTGTTTGTTTTTCATTCTACATAATATTATTAGATTATATTTATTGTTTTTTTTTTTTGTACTATATAGTACTTTTGAATTAAATTTGTTGTTTTTTCATACTATATAGTATTGTTAGATTTTATTTGTTTTTTTTTTGTACTAAATAGTTCTAGTTTTAATACCACATAGTATTGTTAGATTATATTTGTTATTTTTTCATACTACATTGTACTTAAAGATTAAATTTTGTTGTTTATTTTCATACTACGTAGTATTGTTAAATTATATTTTTTCGTGCTACATGATATTGTTAGATTATGTTTGCTGTTTTTTTTCAAACAAAATAGTATTTTTAGATTATATCTATTGTTTTTTCATACAACGTAGTATTGTTCGATCATATTTGTTGTTTCATACTATATTTTCCATTAATTTGTATACAAATGTACCCGTCTTTTTAAGAAATTAACACTGTTGTGCTTTCGCTTTTCATACTTGTATGAATGACACATATTTTGTCATACATTTGAAAATTAACAAATTAAACTATAAAATTTTTAATTCAGTTAAACATTTTTCAAAAACTTTCGTATCCATGTCAAAATAAGTACCTCTATATATCAGGAATAATTCGATATCTGGAAAACTAGTTTAGTATTACTGAAACCGAAAAATATCCCAAAACACCTCAGCTAAAAACTGAAAGAAAAATCTTTTTTACTAACGACTTTTGACCACTCTTCCATTTGACTTTCATTGCCTATAATTAGACTTTAATATATATAACTAATCTCGCTTTCGCATGTTATGTTTATTCAACGTCAAAATTGGATTCAAGTTTTGATGTAATGTTCTAATTAAAAAAACTCTCATAAATTGATTGTTTCCTTTCAACAAACCTATTCAACTTCGAACATCCGTTTCAGAAACAATTTGAAAGCCTGTAATAAAGTTTTAATTAATAATTTTTAGTACACAGTCAAACTGTATTATGATTTTGAGAATTTATTTATTTTATTTATGTAGAAACAAACAGTACATTGATTACAGTAATGAGAAAATTTAGAGATAAGTATTAAGTAATATTTCATGATGGGTACCTATGATAATATGATTCTTTGTAGTATCTTATTTATGTAGAAACAAACAGTACATTGATTACAGTAATGAGAAAATTTAGAGATAAGTATTAAGTAATATTTCATGATGGGTACCTATGATAATATGATTCTTTGTAGTATCTTATTTATGTAGAAACAAACAGTACATTGATTACAGTAATGAGAAAATTTAGAGATAAGTATTAAGTAATATTTCATGATGGGTACCTATGATAATATGATTCTTTGTAGTATCTTATTTATGTAGAAACAAACAGTACATTGATTACAGTAATGAGAAAATTTAGAGATAAGTATTAAGTAATATTTCATGATGGGTACCTATGATAATATGATTCTTTGTAGTATCTTATTTATGTAGAAACAAACAGTACATTGATTACAGTAATGAGAAAATTTAGAGATAAGTATTAAGTAATATTTCATGATGGGTACCTATGATAATATGATTCTTTGTAGTATCTTATTTATGTAGAAACAAACAGTACATTGATTACAGTAATGAGAAAATTTAGAGATAAGTATTAAGTAATATTTCATGATGGGTACCTATGATAATATGATTCTTTGTAGTATCTTATTTATGTAGAAACAAACAGTACATTGATTACAGTAATGAGAAAATTTAGAGATAAGTATTAAGTAATATTTCATGATGGGTACCTATGATAATATGATTCTTTGTAGTATCTTATTTATGTAGAAACAAACAGTACATTGATTACAGTAATGAGAAAATTTAGAGATAAGTATTAAGTAATATTTCATGATGGGTACCTATGATAATATGATTCTTTGTAGTATCTTATTTATGTAGAAACAAACAGTACATTGATTACAGTAATGAGAAAATTTAGAGATAAGTATTAAGTAATATTTCATGATGGGTACCTATGATAATATGATTCTTTGTAGTATCTTATTTATGTAGAAACAAACAGTACATTGATTACAGTAATGAGAAAATTTAGAGATAAGTATTAAGTAATATTTCATGATGGGTACCTATGATAATATGATTCTTTGTAGTATCTTATTTATGTAGAAACAAACAGTACATTGATTACAGTAATGAGAAAATTTAGAGATAAGTATTAAGTAATATTTCATGATGGGTACCTATGATAATATGATTCTTTGTAGTATCTTATTTATTTATTAGTATCGGTTTTGCTTTCTATGTTTGTACATGCTATATTGCATGTACAAACATATGTCGTGGTTTTCTGTATTTGTCACTGAGTGGATTGTTATATTTATTTCTTTAGGGGTTTCTTGTTTTCTAATGAAAAAAGGTAAATAATAAGTTTTTTTAGAATTTTGAGTCAACAAATTTTTATCAAACCATAATTTTAATTCATTGATGTCTGTATTTGCCATGTTATTTAATTCAGACCAAGTTTTCGCTTTTAGTAGTAGGACTGTATCGTCAGCGTAGGAAACAATGTCTCCATATTTGGAAACATGGAATATATCATTGACATATATAATAAATAACAATGGTCCCAAAACAGTACCTTGGGGTATTGAAAAGTCGCTATATTTTGAATCACTGACTTGACTGAGTAATTTTACTTATTGAGGTCTTTTGTGTAAATAACTACTTATCCATGCTAAGACTTTTCCACTGATTCCTATTGATTTTAATTTATTTATTAATTTTTGATGTGATATGCTGTCGAAAGCTTTTTTAAGGTCTATAAATATTCCGATACATTTTTTATCGGAATCTAGGGCCGTATATAAATAATTGTTTTTTTTTGCTATCGCATCATGAGTACTTGTATTTTTTTTTAATCCGAATTGGTTTTTTCATATTTGTTTTTTTACAATTTTTTCATATATTTTTGATTTATTTGATAGAAGGGAAATCGGGCGGTAATTTTGTGGATCTTTACGACAGTCTGTTTTATAAATGGGGGTTATAATTGCACTTTTATAATTATTGGGAAATTCACCATTTGCTAGACTTAGGTTTATTATATGCGTTATGGGGAGAATCGAGTATTTTTTCATCGATTTTATTGTCTTAGCATCTACCTTATCAAAGCCGGGGGCAGCATCTCCTTTTAGTTCCGAAATAGTTCTGTCAATATCGGCTTCTGTGACTGGGTGAAATTTATCAATTTGACATTGTGCTATTTGTTGTGGATTAGATATATTAGTCGTGTTTATGGATTTTGCTAGGTTTTTTCCCATGTTATTAAAATAGTTATTTAAAATATTACAATATTTTTTTGTGTCATTTTGTACGTTATATGTTATTTTCCCGTCTGAGATTTCTGATATGTGTTTATATGTTTTTTTTTTTTATTTATTTATTATTTCATTAATTGTTGACCATATTTTTTTATTATTGTCTTTAGCCTCTGTAATAATTTTTGAGTAATAATCGTTTTTCGTTTTTCTTATTAGAGTAGTAAGTATATTTTTATAATTTTTATAATAAAATAAAAATTTATTGTTAACTTGTGGCCTTTGTGTTATCTTATAAAGTTTGTTTTTTTTTCAAATGGCTTTTATTAATCCTAGTGAAATCCAAGGTTTAATTTTTCTTGTTTTTGAATTGGGGACGATCTGTATTATTTAAATGCTGTGTATAAATGTTAAATCAGCTATTGCTCGAATGGATAAACAAATTATTTAAATACTAATTAATTAGAAAATTGTGTTAATTAGATCGACAAATATTTCCGGATTTATTCGAGAAACGACGGTTAGTTCTCAGTTATCAGTTTATTTATTATGCATTTATTCAGTCTTTAAAACATTATGGCATTATTAAGTGGGGAGGGAGGGAGGGAGGGAGTTTAAGTTTCCTTACAGCTCATAATTACAATTCAAAGAATAATTATAAAAATCATCCTTAGAAAACTATACGACTTCCCTACTTAAGAGATTCTTCAGGAATTTAATGTACCATCTATCGCAGAATTGTATAAGAGAAATGAAGAATATTTTATCCAAAAAATTCACCCCTCAGATAGCATAAGCAATAGATTCAAAACAAATGGCTTAGTAGCCATCCCTATGCTTATAACAACTACGGTTCAGCACCACTATTAGTATAACCGAAACATTTAAATATGAACATTGAAATATGAAATTGGATAATGATATATGGTACCCTTTATTTACCCTTACTGAATCTGTAATATTTAATAATAAAAAATTTATATTGTTATTGTCTTTCAATAACTATTTTTTTCTCAGTTGTATACCTAAGTCAAATACTGTTTGTATTTATTTCATTAGTCTTTGATCATCGTTTACATATTTCATTAAAAAAATTTTTTTGCTTGTTAACACTCCTCCCATAAACACCAGCTCCTAGAGCTCAACTTATGGATTAGTAGAATAATAATGAATTACTTTACAACTTTGCATAATGTTAGCATTTGTAATGTTGAAAAAAAATATCTTGCTAATTAAAAAAAAAAAATAAATAAATAATAATAAGTAAGCTCTGTCAATTCAAGCAATTCGTTAATTTTAATTTTGTTAACAACTAACTAAAAACCAAGTGTCCAAACTTTCCACGTAGAAGGAAATGGGAAGAGGAAGTTTGAGATCGGGATATTCAGATATGGTCACTAAATACCGCTGGTACCATTTCCAACAACAAACGTTTCAATTCTGAAATAAGAATATTCATTAGAGCGATACGGAGAGTATCCACCACTCTCAAATATCTTATAAATATTACATACCTACATATAAATGACAAAAATGGAAGGCAGAAGAAACAGAAGAAGGTCGATGCACTGGAGTGAACAAGTGTTAGAGAGATGAGTTAGCTAAGAGCTTTCCAGATTCACACACAGAGGGCAGTGCTAAGAGCTTACCCGAAAGTCCGCAAGATGGCGGCTAGATTAGTTAGAGGTTTGTGCTCCAGAGGGACGGGGGCCGAGGTGCAGGAGCTTCCACAAAACACGGTGGGAATCAGATCTCATTTAGCCAGCTTTCAGTTAGGCCGACTACTCGCAGTTACAACTTGTAATATGCAAATTATTAAATAAATCCCAGATTAACATTCTTTTCTGAACTCTATTATTTTCCTTCCAAGATGAGTTGGAGAACTGTTTGTATGAACACAACAGCTGACGCAGCCGAAAGATTAATCGGTGGATTTTTTTTGTTGTCACACGACAACAGCAAGTTTACAACCAGGAGCGAGTGGGCTAAAGTCACGGGCGTGACTTGCAATTTTTTTTTTCATTATCACTTTCGTCCGGTACGTCGGTATTTGCAGTTCTCCACAAAGTGCAGAACAGCGAGAAGTGAAGCAACCTTGACCATCGTGGAAATAGGAGTAAGGTTCACGATCCTCAGCAAGAGGAACCGACTTAAGAAGAATAAATGAAAACATAATTTTAAAATATTACGAAAGTTACTTCAACATTTAAATGTTAAGATTTTCGTAAATCCTCCCTTTATTTCCGATTTTTCCAACGTAATTAATTCATTACATAAGTCTCTATTCATCTCACGTCGGAGAACAAAAAAAGTAAGATTTCCCCGACGCCGCGCCGCCACGATTTTTTGAATAATCAAATACAAAAAGGTTTAGGGGAAAATTTAAAACGAGAGAAAAGCTTCTCCACGGTATCTTAAATTCGCAAATATTATTAGAAAGCGCGGCCTTGCGGGGAACCTACTCGGAATACGCATTACTGGAAGTCTATGTAGATTGTAAAACTGTGGATGATTTTCTATGTTCATGAATTTTTATTTTACAATAATAAGCACCTATTTCAGAAATATATATATATATACAACGAAACAGATCATTTAAAACCACGTAATAAACGGTGCATGTAGTCATAAATAGGTTGCAAATCGATTGGACTTAATCAATAATTATTGTTTTTTTTAAATAACACAACTACGAAAATATGTGAACAGTGGATAATGGAAGAGAATCTGACATATCTAGATTTCCCACAGCACGTTCTTGTTATGTTATTATGTAAATTCCCACCGCCCCATCGCCCCATCGCCCCATCGCTCCATCGCCCCATCGCTTGTTAACATCTATACTCGAGAACTTCCCCACACTGAAGGCAGAAAATTTGCTAACCCAGAAAACATCAGCCGTCATAGCCCAAGCCAAAACCTCAATGCAGCAGAAAAGATCCTTAATTCTGACCTCAAGGCTTTGAAAGATTATTTCCTCAATTGGCGACTAAAGCCAAATGTGTCGAAAAGAGTTGTGACAGCTTTCCATCTCAGTAATTCACAGGCACACGCAAAACTCTGTGTTCATTTTGATGGAAAAAATATTTACCACGACGAGTAACTTAGGACAGGATCCTAAACTACCGGCAACACATGGAAACAGTTGGCAAAAAAACCAGGACAAGACTAAACTTAGTCAGTAAGCTAGCTGGAACTAGCTGGGGATGCGATGACACCCGCTCTGGTTTTCTCAGCAGCTGAATACTGTGCTCCAGTATGGGCTAGAAGCGCTCACACTTCCATGGTCGACGTTCAGCTTAATGCCACAATGCTACAATGCCAACCATGAACGAAACTTTAAAATCTACTCCTCTCCCTTGGCTCCCCGTACTTGCAAACATAAGCCCGCCAAATATCAGCCGAGAGATTGCAACACTGAGGGAATACAAGAAAGCGCTGAAAAATAGCGTAATACTTTTGCACGATGATGTCGTCTCTCGCCTGGCATGTCGCTTGAAGTCCCGACAACCCTTCTGGGTAGAAGGAAAAGGACTCCTCCAATCACCTCTCACCCCAGAAGACAGGTGGAAGCTTGAGTGGCCAACGTGAAAAATGCCCATCTCGTACAAGACAGAGACAGCCTGGGATAAGGTGCGCCCATAGCCGTTATGCCAGTATAATGTACAGATGGGGCCTTAAAGAGTCGGCAATGTGTGAATGCGGTGCGCTGCAGACCACCGAACATATGGTCAATGAAAGCCCGCTCCATTCATTCCCCGGCGGGATTGATGATTTTCTGAGTTTCTTAGGAAGTCATCTAGTTTTTTTTACATAAACTCCACACGAGAGGCCCTTGGGAAAATAGTTTCATATTTTCATCTATGGGGATGCTGTGTGAAGGGTATTTTGAAGGAAAGGAAGGATACGAAAGTCTGGGAAGGAAAAATATATGACGAATGGGTAGGCGTATGGAGTTCAATGTGTCCAGGAGTGACGGGCGTATGAATCCATCCCTTCACCACTGCGGAGTAAGTCGATGGGTTGAGAGAGTCCAGCTGGAGAGGTTTAAAGGTCTCCTTCAAAAAGTCTCTCCTGATTTCTGCCGGTAAGTAGACGCATCCGCCGCCAAAACCTAAAAAACTCAACCTGTGAACGCGAACATCCCTGGTAAGTCACCACTTGTAGCGAACCACTTGGTGTGAACCATGGTAGGTTATCCGATAAATAATTCCCGGGGCGGCGGTACCCATATCCGCATGCCAAATAGAAGTGATCCGAAATTTAAAAAACTTGCCTACCTTTTAGCTTTCTGACTTAAAGGGTAGCCAAAAATCCGAGAAAAAATATTTGTAATTTAAAATATTACAGAAATTTTTAAAAGAACGGTCAAATTATTAATTTTTAAGTTTTTATGTGAATACCGCACAAGAGTTCAAACTGCACCCCTCTGGAGCCAGTGAGGCTATGGTATTCGCAATTTGGTTATGTTGTGAGGATGAAGATAGAAGGGAGGAGAAAATAATATGTTTATTTTGAATTATAAAATTTAAAAGCGTATTTTATCGCCTTTCAAAAACAATTCTTAGTTTTGGAATATGTTCAGATATATTCCATTTATTTGCATTTTATTGTAAAGCGGAAATATTTTGATCATCTGAAAAATACTCCAAAATTCTGAAGGGGTTAGATAGGGCAAAACGTCACTGCTGAAAACAAATGTTATATTGAAATAATTAAACAAATAAATTTTAAAAAAATTTATCCTCTATGGCTATTTAATCATAACAGAAAGCCTGTTATCACTATCACTGTATGGCTATTAAAGAACACATAAGTGGTCTTCCCGCAATTCGAATTCCGCCGTTGTGTCGAAATTCTGAAAAGAAAAACGTGAAAATGTATTTTCTTACCAACATTTTGCCTCCGCCGTTCTTCCCTTGGCGCATTCCACTTATCCTTAATTCTTGGATTGAATTGTGTGCGTGGTAGGTGAGAGTTAGGCGGTTGGCTTATGCTGGTTAGAAGCTTTTGATCGTACGTGGACTGCATAACAAAAAAGGATTAAGCCTCCCAGATATACTAATAACACTCGCATCACTGGCTGTTCAAAACTGTAACACAATCACAGTCCCAATATGAATAGGCTTGAACTTTGGAAAAGCCTTCGAATTGTTAAGCCCTCCTTTAAAGCTGAACGAAAAAGCTTGTGTTAAGTCAAATCCGATACGGGTTAAAATATAATAAGTATCTTCTGGTTACGCCACGACGCACGTAAGGACGGTCAAAGTAAATTACGACGTCAAAAATAGATCAATGTATTGTCTTCAAACTAATCACAAATATCTTTAAAATATTCTCTATGAACTAGTTCAAAATCAACCGCAAGAATTGATTTTGTAAACGCAACCCAATTACTTTCACGCGCCAAAGTTGCGCCTGAATCATTGGCTAAGTTACTACGCTATTACTTTTTGACGTGATAACGTCTTATAAATCGATGCTGGACCGGCTGCATGTTCGAAAAAGCATGACTCATTGTCACGTTCCGCCTGAGCCTAGCGAGCGGGCGGAACAAGCGATAGAGAGGCACGATCGGCCTTTTTGGTTTCAGTCGCTCATGACCTGTCTAGCTAAACGCTACAATCAGCACAAAATATAATCTACGGCGCAATACATTTATTTATCACTTCCTAGTATAAGTAGTAGGAAATATAGTACTAAGTCCTACATTTCCTTAGCACGGTAGGTACTCTCTTAATCTTACGTTATACAGATTGATTCTTATTTATTGTTATCAAGTCAAATTTGCAGAACTACCTACATAGATATTAGTTTTAAGATTTTAATTTGTATATTCAATAAAAATTCAATTTGGAAGCCGGGAATGGGTACCGCCACTCGGGAACCATTCAATGGATAACCAATACCCATGTCGCAGGTCTCTCTAAACGGTTCGTTACGTTTGGTAACTAAGCAGGGGTGTCCGGATTCATGGGGTTTGGTTTGTCTAGGTCTTGGCGGCGAATGACCTGAATAGATTTTAATTTGTATATTCCATAATAATTCAATTTGGAAGGCGGGAATGGGTACCGCCACCCATGAACCATTCAATGGATAACCAACAAAACAGTTTGTTACGTTTGGTAATTTAGCAGAGGTGTCCGGTTTCATGGGGTGAGGTTTGTCTAGGTCTTGGCGGCGGATGACCTGTATAGATTGAAATTTTCATATTCAATAATAATTTCATTTGGAAGGCGGGAATAAGTACCGCTACCCGGGAACCATTCAATTGATAACCAACACCCCTGTCTCCCAAGCCAAGGTCTCCCTAAACGGTTCATTACGTTCGATAACTTAGCAGGGGTGTCTGAGTTCATGGGGTGAGGTTTGTCTAAGTCTTGGCGGCGGATGGCCTGTTTAGATTTAAATTTGTATATTCAATACAAATTCAATTTCGAAGGCGGGAATGGGTACCGCCACCCGAGAACCACTCAATGGAAAATCGACTCCCTTGTAGTAGGTCTCCCAAAACGGTTCGTTACGTTTGGTAACTTAGCAGGGGTGTCCGGACTCATGGGGTGAGGTTTTTCTAGGTCTTGGCGGCGGATGACCTGAACACACTGAACCCAAGATTCCTACCCATCCCTTATACCATTTTCCTTCCCAGAACTCCGTCTCCTTCGTTTCCTTAAAAAGACCTTCCACATAGCTAGGAGGCCCTGAGGAAAATAATCTCTCTCAGGGCCGTGTCATTTTTGGGGATGCTGTATGGAGGCTGTTTTTAAGGATAGGAAAGGAAAAGTGTATGAGGGGCGGGTAGGAATCTGGGATCCAGGAGTGACGGACGTATGAATCCATCCCTCCAACTGCTGAGCAAGGCGATGAGTCGAGAGAGAGCGGCTGGAGAAGTCTAGGTTAGGGGTAAGGGGTGGTCTAAGGGTGAGGCTCTTGACTCGCAATCCGGTCGCAAAAGCTCGCGGGATCGAATCCCGGCGTGAGAAAATAATTTTTATTTGATTGATTTGTAGTATTTCACAATTTATTAATTTAAACATAATATATAGTACATTTGCGGCATGTTTCAGAGTGGAAGATACTCTCAGTATCACCCTGGAGTAGGACCATCATTCAGAACTGAAACTTTGATTGAAATGGCTTTAGACGTGTTTGGTGACCAGATCTGAATAACTGAGTACTTCCCCACCTTCCTCTTCTCCATTTCCTTCCCCTCCCCACTCCCTTCAGCCTCACAACATACCTCAATTGGGGATGCCATAGTCTCACTGGCTCCATATGGGAGCAACTGAGGCTCCTGTGAGGTATTCGCGTAAAAAAAGGTTATACCACCCTCATCCAATCTCTCTCGATCCGGCCCACCATGCAATAGGTGGGCAAACGCATTGACCGCCAAGACTTAGTCAAACCTCACCTCATAGATCCGGGCACCTCTGCTAAGTCACCAAACGTAGCGAAACACTTGGAGTGACCCTCGGCAGAGATGTTGGTTATCCAATAAATGGTTCCCGGGGCGGCGGTACCCATATCCGCCTTCCAAATTAGTGCTTATCGGTAATAGCCGTCAGGCTATTTCTGAAAAGCATTATGGTAATAATAAAATTACACAGCAGAACTTGTTTACAAATGAATCTTTTAAAAAAAAATTAAATAATAATATTATTGAATAGGCATTGAAACGTTTCTACTGCGGTGATGAGTAGTTAGGTAAAAATACTCATTTGCCACCTGTCGATTTGAAAGAAAAAGTCGGAGAGGTAATAAAACCGGGGCCACGCCCTTTTCCGTCTGATTCGATCCGGTTGTCGGGTCGGATCGGACGGCCGGACGGATGGAAAAATCGGATGTATGCGCCCAGCTTATGACGCATCAATGCAATTTTTCATCAATGTTTTCTTATGACGTTATCACGTTAAATTATCGTCCGTAAACCGACTTTACAGACAACCAATTTTTTTCTCTATTTAAAAATCAGAAGATTTTCAAAATAGATTTTGCAGCGTCATGTATTTACTTTAATCGGTACTTTTATCGGTTATATAGGAATAATGATGTGTTCTAATTGGATGAAGACATTATTAGCAAAACTCAATCAAAAATCTCATAACAGAAAAGATACGGTCACACCTAAAATTCGAATCCAGGACCCACGCCTTGCCTGGGGAGAGCTCTACCACTAGAGCTGAGCTGACTACAACTGAGCTAATTTGTCCCTATTTGAATATGAAACAGAGATGACAGTGAAAGGAGAGTACATATAAATGAAGAGACGATGTGGATTAGTAATTTTTTTTTAAATTTCATTTATTTGTTATTTCTCACAGAACATAAGTCACAATTAAAATCATAATAATGTCAATAACCACAAAAACAAATAACCACAAAATATTAGAAGGAGAAAGAAAAAACATGGTACATGATTTGCTAGATGATTATTTTGAGAATGCTTTGTAACAATACGCGAAAACAAAAAAAAAATCATTATTTTCAAGGAGGGAAAGAGGGAATATAAAATAGAACTAGGGTGACACTTTATTTTTAGTAAATAGAACATATCTTATTTTTTAAGAAAGGACGAGGGTGATTAACAATTATAGCCATCCTCTTTTTTTATATAATACCGCAAAAGATTCCCAATTTCTACAGTCCGGAGCCAATGAGCCTATGGCATCCCCAATTGGGATATGTTGTGAGGCTGAAAGTGGTAGAGAGAGAAAAGAGATGGCGTAGAGGAATAGAGGGATAGTGGGGTGAACAAGGAAATGGGGAAGTACCTGGTTGTCGAGATCTGCTGACCCAACGAGGCTTAAGTCATTTCAAGCAACGATTCAATTCTGAATGGTGGTTTTACAGTTGGGCCATACTGAGATTATTTTCGACTCTGGCACGTGCCACAAATATACTGTACAAGGTGAAGGGGCGTACTTGACTTATTTTAACCAGTGATTTCTGACATTATTTGGAGTAAAATGTGTAAATGAAATTTTGGTCTCCGATGACTTTTTTGACGACTTTTTTTTTTAAACAAAAAAAACAAATTCTTCCACACGTCGTCACTGATCACTCAGCCGAGGAGCCGGACAGCCCCTTACCCCGTCTCCAACTGTCCAATACCTATCATTTTTTTATGTTTTTGTAAAAAAAAAACATCAAAAATATCACCGAAGACCAAAATTTCATTTACATTTTTTACTCTAAGTAAAGTCAGAAACACTGATTCACAGTAAGTTAAATACATCCCTTTACACCTTTATATTATTTTTAAAAATTATTTATGAAATAAGACAAATTAATCAAATAAAATTTATTTCTGTACGTCGGATTTTGAACCAGCGACTTTGGATTACCTCTCGTAAAAGTTGTCTGAATCACTCGTCTATTTTTCGTGTGCTTTCATGTACGAGTTGTAAAAAGGTAGGTCGGCAGTTATTATCATGCCTCACTTTGAGACTACCTCTCGTCATGGATAAGGAATTCTTGTTACGTAGTCCAATTTCCCTGGAATTTGAGCGTTACGATTATGCCTACAAATTCTTACCTTACCAAATGCTTCTGTGGAGTGCATGCCTACTAGATACTAATAGTTTATGACATCAGGTCTACAGAGTGGACTGAAAATGCTTTTAAAAAGAAGCAAGGCGGATTTTAAAATTTAATAAATTTTAGTTTAAATATCTCGTTATATTTTTCATTACAGAGCATAGAATTACGAAAATAGTTTTTTAAACGTTTATCGAATAATTAAAACGAAATTACTCGAAAAAGCAAATTTAGAATTTATTATATGTATTTATTATTATTTATATGTAAATATATATTTTTTTAATTTTCTTGCATTAAATTAATCATTTATTTTCATTTATTTTTTAAGGTTATCCATATCCATACTTCCATACTTATACTTATATACTTATACTTATACTTATACTTATACTTATACTTATACTTATACTTATACTTATACTTATACTTATACTTATACTTATACTTATACTTATACTTATACTTATACTTATACTTATACTTATACTTATACTTATAATATTATAAATGCGAAACTGCTCGAGTTTGTTTATGACGCTTTCACGCATTAACCAATAAAAAGACTTTAAAAATTCATTCACCAATAGAAAGCTAAATTATATGCGAAGACTATTTTTGTATATGATGGCAAGCTCTGGCGTTATAAAATTATAAATATTAATATATTATATTTGTTATACGTTTTCTGTCGCTAAGAAAGGCGAATTTTTGCTAACGTCAGAAAAAAATCGTTTCCATGGAAACGATGTTGATATATTTGTGGGCTCAAAGCTGGTAGGTACTCAGCCCCCTGGTCAGCTACTGCTCCAGAAAATTCAAATATTAGAATATGTTTTATTTTTTTGGACAAGCTTCTGTTTTCGAATAAATGTCAGTTCCTACATTAAAAATATAATTCGTAACGATTATAAAGACTGAATAATAAATAGTGTAATTTTTTATTATATTAACAAACTTCCAAATATTTAATTAAAAATAAACATCCGAAATGTTTGTAAGCGCATAAATTCCGTACGAATGAACAAAATTGGATAATTCTTTTTTTCTTTGAGCTATAGCTTTATGAAATTTAGGTGGCAGGCGAGATGTTTGAAAACTGAATGTAAGGGAATGAATGTATGGAATGCGGGAGGGGGTGGCGGTGGGGAGGAGGGGGATAATTGATAAGTTCAACCGCTACAGTAATTTCCCGTAATACCATGCGAGCGAAGCCGCGGGGAAAAGCTAGTATTAGATAACCCTGATAAATCAAAACGAAACATATTCTTTGAACTTAACCGATTTGGCCATTGCGACCTAAATTATTTAATTAGATGAACATAGAACATATAGAATATGTTTATACAAAATTATTCATGATAAGCTTCGAACCACTTATTGTTTGAGCAATATTCATATAAAAGTTCCTAATGGACGCAATTTAAGGAGTCATAATACATTATATCTTGAATTATTTAATAACAATATTGCATACTTCAATTCACTGTCTCGTATGTGTCGTCTATATAATACCATTGAATACAGTCTCACATTTTTAAAAAAGCAAATAAACGATATTATCATTTTATTTTTATTATCTTTCTTTTCTTTCTCTGCAGGTTATGTTATTTATTGAAGCTACTATGTTGTATATTTCATTTATTAGTAACAACTTAACATTGATAACGCATGCTGTGAATAATTGGAGTGCTAATACCTATGTACATTAAGGTGGGTCATTTAACAAAAAATGTTATTTTTAAATTCTTAGAGCGATAAAAGGGGGCCAAATGGGTTCAAAAAGACATGTTTAAAATTTTTAAAATTTCTGATACAATCTTTTTCCTCCGAGTTCACTTCAAAGTTTTGAAAATTTTAATATAATTCTTTAATTTTTTTTTTACCAAACCATATTTTTTGTAATCTTCCATCGCAAATTCAGTATATTTTGACAAAATCATTCACAAAAGGTCCCAAAATTGAGTCTCGCAAAATACTGCCGAAATTTGAGAGCATGAAGGATTTTGCTGGTATTTGAATACACTGCCTTTAGATAATTTGAATCATATTGAAATATATATTTTTAATAAATAAATCAAAATATTCTCTCTATTTCGTGTTTTATTAAAAATAGTTCATTTTTAATGGTTGATTTAAAAAAAAATTAAGATTTAACAAGGGTTGGTTTTTCTCTATTATGTGAAATTTCAAAGTCAATCCGGAGGAAGAAGATGAAATCCAAATATTATTAAAAAAATTACGTGATTTTATATCTCCATTTTAACACATTAGACAAATCAAAACAAGAAATTATTTTTCCCCATACAGTCGTAACTCACCCTAATGTACATCCCAATGGCAATTTTATGACTTTAATAATTGTTAACGCTCTGTAAATGTTTCAAACAATAAATAAAAATAATGTTTTATCTATTAATTCCCCGACAACAAATGAAAAGTGAAACTCAATTCTACACCCACGACAATACTGAAACCTTAAACCGTAGTCCTGGCAGAGTCCTTGATGAACTTCTCGTCACGACTTGGACCCCGTCGTGCCAAATATTTACTTTTCCTGAAGGCTTCGCGGCGCGTGACACCGAGCCGGAACAATGGCAGGGGCAGCGCGTAGTCCAACTTGCGCCATTATTCAACCCGATAGCTTGTATTTAATTAGGCTCCTACTAATGGGTGAGATAGTTGAACCATTTCAGTTAATAATCAATTACACGGGCTTATTGTATGTGGATGCTTATTTCTGCTCACCCGACTAAAGGTGTTAAATATTTCACGACGCGACAGTTTGATTAGATAAAAATAATAAAATATTGTATTTTATGCGTTGTATGGTTTTCTCTAACCAGATATTATTTTGTCCTATTCGGAGCGAAAAGTTAAATTAGGTAATTCACATTTTTCAGCAAATTGACGCAATAATCAAAAACATTATCATAAACTAGCACAGACCTGTGAAATATCACGGAATAGTCTGGATTCTTAAAAAATCAGTCCTAATTTCGAAATGAAATAATATTATGGGTAAGTAGTGAAGTTTTCACACAATCAGTTACGATTTTGAAAATGACACTTAAATTCAAAGCAAACAGAATCAGTGTATGTTTGATTATCTTACTTCTGAAAAAAAAACTTTTTTTTTATGGGAGTACTGCACAATCACAAATCACAACTAGTCAATACTCAATGGCATCAGAAAACCTAACCTAGCCCAACCAGTTGGAACAAGTGATGCTATGACACCCCCAATTGGGAAATATTGTGAGTCGGTAGCGGTGGGGAGAAGGATATGAAGAGAGAGGAAGGTTGGGTTATCCAACTAGTCAATACTATGTGGCATCAGTGAACCTAACCTAACCTAACCTTACCCAACCAGTTGGAGCCAGTGGTATTATGGCACCCTCAATTGGGAAATGTTGTGAGTCTGGAGATAGCGGTGAGGAGAAGGAGATGGGGAGAGAGGTTAGGAAGTGCACGACTATTCAGATCTGGTCATCAAACACGGGTAAAGCCATTTCAAGGAACGTTTCAATTATGAATGGTGTTTTTTTCACTATTTCGATACTGAGAGTATCTTCCACTCTGGAATGTGCCGCAAGTATTTACGACGTATATTTATATTATTTTTAAAGAATTAATTGTAAAACTACCGAGATTTTTTTAAAAAATAGTAACTTGCGCACGCGGGGACTTGAACCCACGACCTTAGAATTTCTAGGCACGAGTACTTTACCCTACGTCTTCCATCAATCTTCCCCTGGATTATTAAAATATTAAAATGAATTGTTTGTTTGTGCCAGAACATACGCAATAGTTTATCAAATGAATATTTAACGAAACCGTTTTCTTTTGTCAAACTGTTTCGACAAAAAATTGTGCCAAATTTTTTTCTCAGAAAAAACACATGAGTATTATGAATTCAGAATCAATTGGAAATGTAACAGAAAATTCACCCAACCTTCCAAAGTGAAGTAACTGTTTTCTTGATCATATTTTCCTAGAAAATGAAATTAGTCCAAGAAGTTTTCTTGGAAATAATGTTTAAAATAAGTAGTTTTCTTGAATTCTGGAACAGTTAGTCTTGTCGCGTATTGTTGCAATTCACTTCTAAGACATGAAAGGTATTATTCAGAAGTGAAGTAAGTAGCATTATGTAGAATTGGAGAAGCCTTTGTGGTCCTACTTGGGTCCTACTATAACGTTTTGTATAAGAGCACTAGATGTTCGCGCATTTTAAATGACTTGTTATGTAAATCCTCCAATTTGACGGCCGGCGTAATCCAGCGGTAAGGCTCTTGACTCGCATTCCGAAGGTCGCGAGATCGAACCCCGGCGTGGCAAATAAATTTTAATTGATTAATTTGTGTTATTTCACAATTAATTCATTTAAATAATATATATTATATTTACAGCACGTTCCAGAGTGGAAGATATTCTTCCCAGTATCGCCTTGGTGTTAAGACCACCATTCAGAATTGAAACGTTGCTTGAAATGGCTTTAGCCGTGTTTGGTGACCAGATCTGAATATCTAGATACTTCCCACCTTCCTCTTCTCCATCTCCTTCCCCTCCCCACTACTTTAGCCTCACAACTTACCCCAAATGGGGATGCCACTGGCTCCAGACGGGAGCAGTTGGGATTCTTGCGCGGTATCCATATAAAAAAATAAAATATTAAAAAACGTCACAACATGAGGGAACATTATTTATTGTTCTACCGGTATTTTAATGGAAGAATTAGCGTCATTAATCCCTTCCCCTTGCGTGGGAAGCATGCCGAACACACGCTCAATATTTGCACTTTTATCTCGTTTCTACCACTATTTTTCATGATGAGTCGATTTGCCGGCTTCTGTTTTCCTTCCTCCTATAATATGGATATCTTCAAGACTCATGATCGCTCCTTCCTCTCCTTCAAGATATATTGTAATTTATAGCTAGCTAACCATCACGCAGTGCCTGCCGAGGAAGGCAGAGAGAATCGATAGCCCCACAACTCCGTCATGGTACATCCTCCTTGCTTCATTCACATTAATCATCTCATAAGTACCCACTCTCCTGTTATTTTGACTCTTGACTTCACTCGGCTCAAGTTTCAATGAAGACATGAGTCTTCTTTGGGCGTTCGCGGATTTCTTCTAACATTCACTTTCACTCCCTTCTTTGTGCATCCACTCTAGGTAACAAAACCACCCAAGCATCTCTTTTGGAATATTATCCATTACGTTTCATGTATATATTTATTATATTTAATTGATGTCAGGAAAATTCAGTCGGAGATGTTGTATTTTAATATTTAAAATAAATTATTCGGTATTTATTTGAATAAAGTCCTTGGATATTTCCCCCTTGAATACATTACACCAGATAAAATACACAGTTATCCACATTCGAGTAGTTACTAAGAATGGGTTGTTTCAAAAAATTTGACGAATTCGTCAAATATTTGAAGTTAATTTTCACGTTCTGTGTAAGTTCAATTCAAGTTCTGTGATGATTTCAGTTTTGTGAAGTAGCTGGTCTATGATGATAAAAAAAAAACAGAACTCGAAAAGAACTTACACGGAACCCGAAAATCAACTTCAAATATTTGATGAACTCATCAAATTTTTTGAAACAACCCGTCCTTAACGACGTAAGAGTGCTTCTGGTCCAAAAGTTGTTGTACGTTTCCTGAAAAGCCCTTCGTAACTCTCCAGAAGTTAGCACGTCGAGGGTTTTGGAAAATGTCTATAATACGGTTTCTGTTTTTTCAGTAACCTTATCGATACACTTGAAATACGCACTTCAAAAGTCGTGGGCTGGTAATTAAATTCTTTGCACTTGAGATTGTTTATTTCGAAAGATATTGAATTATTTTCTACTTCGTTGTTGGGTGGATAATTTAATTAGTTTCGGCTTTGCAAGGTTCAAGTTCTAGACTTAAATTAGATTAAATATTTCTAATTTTGGAGCTGTTATATTTGTATTGGAAATCATTTCTAATTTTATTCTGCTACAGGTATCACATTTCCATTACTTTGCAATTTTTTTTCATTAGGTCCACACAGGAGACCTTGAGGAAAATAATTTTCCTCAAGGCCTTTGTCATCTGAGGGGATGCTGTGTGGAGGGTATTTTTGAGGGAAAGGATAGGAAGTTTAGCAAAGGAAAAAGGTATGGGGGTGGGTAAGGATCTGGGGGTCAGTATGTCCAGGAGTGAGGGGCGTATGTATATGGTTGACATTTGTCACATGAAAACGGGTCCTTTCTCGACTCGTTCTTGTGTTCAACAACTCGGCTGTTGAACGGGCCTATGTCATCTTAGATGACATAGGCTCTGAGGGAAATTATTTTCCACAGGGCCTCCTTCTGTGTGGAGTTAATATTTAAAAAAAAATAGTGTAGAAGAGGTAAAAGTGAAACTAGAAAGTCGGTAGATGTCGTTTTCTTTTCTTTTGCCTGTTTATTTTAAAGTGGTTTGAAGATTGGATATTGATTTCACAAAAATAAAAATATTTATTTATTTTTGGATTTCGTAGGATTCGAACCTCCATTCGCTGGATGTCTGTCTCTCTGGCCACTGAGATTTGTCAAGCACCTTATCCTCTACGCTATAGGAGGCTCGCGCTGAGGCGCGAAATTACCACTTTTTTTTTACCGCATTTCTTCCGAATTTCAAATCGCTAACGGGGCTAAAGAAGTTTTACTTCAAAAAGTTTCAATGATTTTATAACGTGCAATCTCTTCCATTTCTTTTTTTTCTTATCTCTTTTATTGACCCGAGCATTTCTTATAAATATTTCTTCATTTAGTTTTGTATATATAAACACTTAAATATTATGCTCATTCAAAAACTAAGGTTTTCGTATCTCTTACACATTTTCCTTATTTCTAACCGAACACTGAAGCGAATAACGTGACAACAATTTATAAATAACCGTTAGATTTTCATCCCCTGTTCTCCAAAATTAAAATCAAGGAGATTATGAATCTCTTGTAAGCTGCGAAATTAGTCCGCAGAGGGTTGTAAGGTTTACGTTTGTGTTCTTTAGCGCCCCAGAGGGGGTGCTTTTCTTAATGTTCAATTGAATTGTTAGATACAGTGGAATATCGCGTTGTTTCTTTGGAAGACAAAATATCGGAACTTTTATTGTCCATTGTGGTTTATTATTTCATATTTTCGCTGGCTGTCGGATGGAGAATTCTTCGCCATTGTGTTGTGGCATTATTCATCCGAGTCTATTGTGGAGCTGGATAATAAGTGCCGTTTTGCGGAGACACAAGAAATTTCCTTGCTTTTTGTGTGAAATCTCAATCAGTAATGACGACAATTGTTGTTTGATGTATCAATTATCTTTTAATAATAATAATAATTGGATAATTTGTAGAGCGCCGTTTTTGTGAAAAATCACCTCAAGGGCGCTTTTATTAGTTAAACTCGATTGGATATCGGCTTCTTCTTCTTGAAGACAGATTGTAGACGGATTATATTCACCGTGTTTCGACGTGGCATTGCGATTTTGCAAAATTTCGATTATTTGTAACATTCTGAAAAAATTATCGTACGGAGCTTTTTCAAACACAGCAATTCTATTATCCAACTATTTTTTTTTTGCTTGAAAGTTGTCAAAAATTTGATGGTAGCTTTACTTCATTCGGTTATCACAATGACGACATGATTTTAATGTGATCTAAATACATGTAAATAATTCAACAAAGATAACCATTTGATGTAATAATAATTCAATTAAACCATTTCAAAGCACTGCTTGCAGGACTCTAGGCAAGACCCCCAATTATTCCTACAGTCCGACGAAGGAATTAAAATAATCGACTGGCGGTTTTGCCTACTAACCATCCGATCTGCAGAGATACTGCATGCAGTCCTGCAAGCAGTTTTTTAAATCGGATGATAGGTAGGGGCCATTAAAAACAAAGGCGAATTCGGCTGTGAACGCTTTTTGTATGTATATACATATACTTACAAATATGCATAAATATATATCTATATTTGTGCGTATATATACATATATTTTTTATGTTTTTATTGCAGGCAATATTGAGAATACTTTCCACTCTGAAACTTGCCGCAAACACACTATTAATTTATTTTAAATTAATACATTGTGAAATAACACAATTTAACTAAATAAAAATTTTATTGCGCATGCCGGGTATTGAACTCGCGACCTCCGAATTGCTCGTCGAAAGACTTACACTCCACCATGGAGGTCGTCAAGCTCAAATTATCTTTAAAATATTTGCTTCGGAATCCTCGCCCATTAAAAACAAATATCGTCAATTTTCTTCATAATTTAATAATAATTTATTTTGGTGGATAAATACCTAAAAAGAGAGACGACCAGAATTACCTCTCGAATGAACACCGAGTGAACTTAAGTATTAAGATTATTATTAATTAACAAAATAATTTTTTCACCTACTTTATTGCTTGTATGGTTTTGTAGACAGTCGCTAAAGACAATGCTCAACAGCCAAAAAATATTTTTTTTTTTTTATTTTTTTATTTTTTATTTAAATAAAACATACAACGAAGTTGCATTCCCATGAGTTATCAAAACTCATTAAGGGATCGCCAATTGGTACATTTGAAAAGATAAACCCAACCCAACCCAATATGCAGACACAATAAATGAAGAAAAATTTTACAAAACATTTTACAGAAGCAACATACAGACACAGACATACGAAGAATCACTTTACAAATATTTCACAGAAAACATGTCATAAGATTTTATGAATAATATTATAACCACTCATTTGATTTATGTACTGTTGGTGTCACAAAGTTAAAATAAAGTATCCTCCATGATGAACCATAGAAATGCATAAAAAACAAATCAGGAAAAATACAATAAAAGGTACATGCTCAAAAATACACAGACCTAATACAAGATGTTTACATAAAAAATACATGATAAGATTTAAAAAAAGATATAAACTGCGCCCATGAACAGAGTTTGTACCTACTATGACTCGTTTTCCAAATAACATTTGAAAAAATAGGATTTCAATATATCGTTTCGAGATTTGTTAGAGGCATATACCTGTCTTAATTCTTCAGGCAATTTGTTATAGTTAGTGTACGCAATGTATTCTAATGATTTCAGTCGAAACTTTGTTGATATGATTTTTACACACGGCCACACCATACTCTATGGCATATTCCGCCGGCCAACGATCAATCCAAAGATAAAGATTCATTCGATTTTGTTCGCCGTCATGGGCTCGTTGTATTCATAAATTTCTGTCTACATGCTTACCCCGCATGTACGACATATAGTTTTCAAATAAACTCATTAAACTTCAAATCTTTCGTTCTGATTAATAACCCCGTGACATCTAATAACGGATTGGTGAGTTACCAGGTAAGGCTCGTCATCCCATCTGTTATATTGGTGACCCCGACGAGATGACAGTCGTTATATGTAGATAGTCGCTAAAGACAATATGCTCAACAGTTTGATTAAATTTATACTTGTAAGTATCGTGAAAATTAAAAGTTTATTAAACTTGAATAAAATTATGCTTACACTTAATAATCGAAATTAATATATTTAATCACATCAAAATATTTGATTTAATTTTTTAAAGTAAAGAATCAAATACCAGATCATGAAATTATCGGTTTTTTGAAAACCTTATACAAGCATTAGTAATTTAAATCACACGACTAATTTAACGTTCGGTTAATATCCGAAATCTAATAAAATATATAAATCATAAAAATATCTTCGTAAATCTGTCTGTTGAACCATTCATTTCAATTCCCCATTAATATTCACAGCCTCCTGTGTCAGATTAATAGATTACGTCCAATCAATTATTTAACTTCCTAAACGAATTAATGCTTGAATTATAATTTAAAGCGTTTTATCAGTCAGACATCCTGTAGAAAGTACGTTACATGAAAATTAACTGATGATTACAGTAGTACCTCGGCCAAATTATGAAGATAATATGATTTTGTAGTATCTAACCACAAAATTTTATTTGGTTATTTTTTCAAATTTTATTATAATAACCTTTGAAGGTTATTCCCATCAATGTAATGTATCATTGAAGAGGAAACTAGAACACTTTATAGGTTATAAATAAATTCCTTAACTAAGAACTTTGAATTCAATCAAAATATCGCTGCCAAAAATATGATGAAAACTAGATGAGGATAATATTATTATTTGAAATAATATATGTCTCAATAGCCGAGTTGGTCAAGGCGATGTGTCACGGTAAGACAAGAGATCCTATGATCGAGTCCTATTTGCGAGCGTTACTTTTTTTTTATTTTTCTGTGTCCTGCTTAATATTTCTATTAGTAGTGTCTTCTTCTTCAAGTCTAATTTTTTGCTATATTTCCTTCCACACTGCATCCACAAAACCCTGAGAAAAAGTGTTTTATACGTATTTTATGTGAAATATATAAGAAATTATTACATGCCATGTAATCATTATAAAAGACATGGATAAAATACGTTTTTAAGAAAGACAAACATTTCCGGGTTGCGAATAACCTGACAATATTTGAAAATCTCCTACTATCGTCTTAATAAGCGGAAAATATTTCTTGTGATGGACAACGTAGCCAGCAGATGAATGAAACGAGAAACCAGATGCGTGCCAACTTAGCCACTGACCGATTAATCTTTAAAATGTAATACATCATCACTTCGGTGAAAATTGAATTATTGTAATAACACGAGAATATAATTGTCAACACATCCTTTCTTATATAAAGTTCCTGTGTTATTCTACTAGATAATTAAGTGTCTCGGAAATGATATTCTTTATTAGCCGGGATGCTACTGTATTTTGTTATGTTGAAAGAATAAAGAAGGATGTTATACACGTATCATTCGAGATGATTTGTGTTTTGAGTTTGAGTTGAGTTTTCATTTTAAGAAGCTCTGCCTTATGACGTTCGTTTGTTCGTCTATTTAATTTTTATTTATTATGATTTGTTTACTTATCATAGGGTATTATTAAAGCATGTTTCGAGCGCATATTATCGAAGTGCATTAAATATGAACGACAGAGAGTGACAATATTGATGACCTCAAAGTCTTTGGAAGTTCAGAATTTAATAGCCTCAACCGAGTTTCATGCCATATTGAGAATAATGAAATTAATAAAATCATGTAAACTGGAAAATATTTGAAAGTGATTTTTTTATATAAAAGGTCTAAGTACCTTTTAAAAACATAAGAGATTAAAATTATAACATAATCAATAAATA
Organism: Glyphotaelius pellucidus; assembly: GCA_936435175.1. Lineage (NCBI taxonomy): Eukaryota > Metazoa > Arthropoda > Insecta > Trichoptera > Limnephilidae > Glyphotaelius > Glyphotaelius pellucidus. Next base: position 8,159,631 of record OW386551.1, on the reverse strand, counting down.
TTATAAAAGAAAGTCCAAAAAAACGTGCGGCTCGCAAAAACTCAGAAACGAATCCCGGTACGATCAAGAAGTTATATGGTGTGTTAGATCTCATCCCCACCTCCAGGATGACGGTTCCCGTTTTTATTTAAAGGGCGTGCTTTTAAAGATATAAGGGCTGGAAGTTTTGCCCTCTTAAAATTTCTAGAACAGTCTTCCAGAAAGTTCTAGAAGGTTTCATAAGAACTCTAGAAAGTTCTGGAAGGAGTGGCGGAGTATGTTGTGGAACGTTCGGTATAAGGGAATCGGAAACATCATTGTGGAATATTTCAGAATACTCTCGAACGTTGTCCTGAGCGAAGCCGGGTAACCCAGCTGGTATATTATAGTTTAAAAACATATGAGGTATAAATGACCACATTGTGTGAGTCAGAAGCCTCGATGATAAAAAAAAGTCTTTGAAGAGTGTTTAGTTAGGGCCTAATAGAGTTACCGGCATTTACTCCTCTTTCATATATCTGTTTTCTTGATATAATAATTTTAAAAAAACATCGTGTAACCTAATTCCTCGCCAGTTCAAAAATCTAAGACGACAATGACATTACCATAATGGTTATGATGATAATTAGATGATTGGGGCACTCAGGCCACGGAATTTAGTGTTGGAAAAAGCATTAACATGGCGACCCTCAATTGGTGGGACATTTGAACGCTTGTACCACACTCGTGATATTATTACATGCAGTAGAGATAACTGAGTTATAAAAAATACATTTGTTTTATTGGGGACAATTGCCTTCTTCCTTTGCTCTTTTAATGAAATCATTTTAACGGACAATCGTTTATTTCTACATAAGTAACATTTCACGTTTCATGATACATCGTGAGACTTCTACAAAATAACTTCATTTTTTATTAGAATAACTCTCCATTATAATAACTTTCAAATATTTTTCATTAGAATTTTAATTACTTTTGAATACTTTTCATTAGAATAACTCTCCATTACAATAACTTTTGAATATTTTGTATTAAAATAACTGTCCATTGTAATAACTTTTGAATATTTTTGTTGTTTTTATTTCTTGCTATGACAATCCTGACGAGTTACAAAACTTATTTTAGGACCACAGGAACTTACAATTCATAGGTGGAAGGTAAGAGGTACAATTTCACAAAGATAAGTTTCACATACAGTACAGTTATTCCCATTAAACTAATATATCATTGAAGAAGAAGATAATACATTTTTTTAATGTGAACACCTCACCAGAGTCCCAGCTGCTCCCGTCTGAGCAAATGAGACTATGAAATCCTCAATTGGGTTATGTTGTGAGGTTGAAGGTCGTGGTGAGGCGAAGGAGATGGGAGAGAGGAAGTTGAGGAAGTACCTGGCTGTTCAGATCTAGTCGGCTAAACTCATTTCAAGCAACGTTTCATTTCTGAATGGTGGTCTTACAGCAGGGCGATACTGAGAGCATCTTCCACCCTGGAACGTAAAATAAATGTATATTATTTGTTTACGCATACCGGGGCTCGATCTCGCGACGTTCGAATTGCGAGTCAAGAACCTAATTTTGAGCATATTTTTGGCAGCAGCCTTTTTAAATGGAAAACAAAAGTTTCGAGATTTGTTCGAAATGTTTAATTAATCCTGAATTTGAAATATAACATTGACAAAACAACGTAAAAATAAGAGGTCTCAGTGGCCCAATTGGTTAAGACAGTCATCCCGATAAGACGAGAGATCCGGGGTTCAAGTACCAATAGCGACCATTAGCTTTTATTTTTCTGTATTATGTTATCTTTCATTGTTCATTTAGGTTTGTTAGAATTATCTTCTTCTTCAATTATATAATTTAGTTTTGAGCTTGCGCTAAAATTCTATTGAAATATAACTTTTTTAATTGCCTTTTGAAAATCCGCGAACCACTGAACAAAATTCAATTCATACAAAATCTCGTGGCTTCGCGTCGGCAACTATCCTACGTACTTCCATCAGGCAACCGCATTGATGTGAAGAACACTAGATTCACCCTGTTGACTCGAATTTCAATTAGTTTGGATGACAACACCCCTACTTCTACTAGGTCAAAAATGTATAGTTACCTATCTATATTTAACCAGGCGACCATTATCATCGTCGCTGATGCTGTAACACAGAGGTTCCCAAGCTTCTTCTTCTCGCAGACCACTTTTAAAAGTGTGCTGATTTCGATGGACCCCCTGCTGCTACATTGCTAACATATTCCCAAAAAAACTCGATACTTACTGAATACTGAATAGTGGTCTCCTACAACGGGGGGGCGTGATGGGGTATGAGACGGGGGGTGGGATGGGATATGGGCGCGGGAGGGGTCTCAATAAATATGACCATTTTTCACGGAAATACCACTTGTCAAAGGTCTATTTTCCTTCTTTAATTTTTTTTGTGTATTATCTGCCTACATTGACAGAAAAAACCAAGCCAACATTTCAAGCGTTCTTTTCTATCGAAACCAGATTAATTGTCGTGGACCCCCACTTACAACTCGTGGACCCACATTATTTTATCACGCCTACGTAGACCCCCGTAGAGTCTCTCGTGGACCCCTAGGGGTCTACCTGGATCACTTTGGGAATCATTGCTGTTACACTGAGGATGGATTTTTTCACAAAAATTTAACAGTTCATCAAATATTGAAGTTTTTATGCTCAGTAAAAGTTCTATTCAATGTCTGTGATTTTTTTATTTTTTTTATTGAATATAATGTTACAGAGTTACATGGTTTTTTATAAATTAAATAAAGTTTTTCTTTTAAAAATACATTAATTAATAAGTATTACACCTTTTTTTAGAGCAGAGCTCGTGTGAAAAAGGCGGAGAAAACGAAAGTAAAGTACAATTTAACAAAGAAAAAAAATAGTATTTTTTTTTATGTGTAAAACAAAAGAAAGGAGAAAAATAAAAAGAGAAAAAGGATATCCGTTACTACAATTTGATGAGAAGTAAAGTATTATAAGATGTAGTCATAATAATGTGTTTTTATTGATTTTTTGAATTTTTTATAATTAGTTTCCAATCTTAGATTAATTGGTAACTGGTTAAACCATTTCACTCCAATATATTTATAGAATTGTTGGGCTGTGGTAGTGTTACAACGCGGGACAGTCACAGAGCCAAGTATATTTGTTCTAATGCTGTTTGAAAAATGAGTAAGGTTCTCATTATTGAAGCAATCTTTGTGTATTTGTAAAACTGTAATTTTTTTATAAATAATGTGAAGTGAAGGTACTTTAAAATCTTGAAATAGTTTAATGGTGGGGTAATCATATGACTTTTTTAAAATTATTTTTATTATTGTTTTTTTAATGATTTCCAAAGGTAAAAGAGAAGTTTTGAAGGCACCACCCCAACCAACAATTCCATATTGTAGCACTGATTGAATTAAGGAAAAATAAATGGTTCTTAACATCGTAATATTTAAAATGTTTCGAATTTTAATGAAAATGTACATTAATTTTCTTATTCTCTCAACTGTTGAACTGATTTGTATTTTCCACTTTATGTTGCTATCTATAATTACACCCAGGTATTTAACGTTGGTTTTAACAGTAAGTGTAGAACAATCAGGTTTACATGGATATGAATTTGAATTACAATCATATGAGTGGATACATATGTTTACATTCTCAGGGATAGCATTTTTATTCAAAGTGAATGGTATAACAAAGGTTTTATCAGTATTTAGGGATAGTAAATTTTGATCAAACCATTTTTTTATTATATTTATATCTAATTCCGCCGTTTTTTGAGTTTCAGTCCAGGTTAATCCCTCAGTTAAAATTGCTGTGTCATCAGCATATGATATTAGTTTGGACTTTATGGTGAGTTTAAAAATGTCATTCACATAAATGATAAAAAGTATTGGACCCAGTACCGTTCCCTGCGGGATTCCAAATTTACTGATCTGGGAATCACTCAGAAAGCCATTTAACTTGACAAATTGCTCTCTATGAAGTAGATAATTTTCGATCCACGTTAAGGCATTATTAGTTATACCAATTTTCGTTAGTTTAGAGATAAGATTAGAATGTGATATACTGTCAAAAGCTTTTCTTAAATCGACAAATATTCCAATGCATTTATTTTTAGTATCTAAAGATTTATAAATTTCAGATGTTAAGTCAACGATAGCATCTTGAGTACTCAAATTTTCTCTAAAACCATATTGATGTGCATTTAATATATTATTTTCTTTTAAAAATTTGAACATTTGTTTTTTGACAATTTTTTCAAATATTTTTGCAATATTTGAGGTTAGAGAAATTGGTCTATAATTATTACTTAGAGTGGGGTCACCTGATTTAAAAATAGGAGTAATAATAGTATTTTGTAGTTTAATGGAAAGTTGCCATTTTCAAAACTTGTATTTATGATATGTGCTAATGGTTTGCAAAGTGAATTAGAATTTTTTTTTAGTATTTCTACTGAAATAATGTCATAACCGGGGGAAGAATTACCTTTTAATTCATTAATGATCTGTTTTATTTCATCAAAGTTAGTTCGTTGGAATTGTGTTAAGGTGTTACCAGGATTGCAATGTGATGTACACAGATCATTATTTTCGATTTTTTTAATTTTAAGTGCTAATTTTTCACCAACTGATCCAAAATAATTGTTAAAAATATTTGCACATTTCATTGGATCTGTGTTTACATCATAAATTTTGTTATCAGTATCTGTGATTTTGTTTATGTTAGATTTTTTAGATTTTTTATTGATAATTTCATTGATAGTTTGCCACACCTTTTTGTTGTTGTTGCCAGCAATATTTATTTTCTCTTTATAGAAATCTTCTTTGGTTTTCCGGACAATGTAGCATAGTTTATTTCTGAATTTTTAAAAATATTTGTGTAGTTTATAGTTATCTGGAAACTTTTTATGTTCCTTATAAATTTTTTCTTTATTTCTAATTGAAATTATGATTCCATGCGTGATCCACGGCTTTAATTTTTTGAATTTAGTTTTAGGAGAGTATGTTATAATGGAAGAGGAAGATTTAATATGCTTATTCAAGATTGATTCAAAATTCAGTGAACATAAATCGGTATTATGAGAGGATAGAACAGTTTCCCAATTTTCAATGTTAAGGTTGTGTTGTAATTTTTCATAATTAATAATAGTTTTAGGAAAATTGTTGCGAGAATAATTATTGTCATCTATTTTATCAGTTTTAAAAGCTACTATGCATGTGTGATGATCAGTAATATTATTTTTCCAAATAATTAATTTTATTTTTTCAGTTTCATTAGTATTACACCAGATATGATCAATGCATGAAGATCTTTGCCCATGACATTCTCTTGTATATTTTTTTATACATGGTTTAAAATTAAGTTCCGTTAATGCGTTGATATATTCAGTTTTTTCATTGTTTCTATTGTTTTCAAATTCATTAGATAAATCGATATTAATATCGCCCACAATAAATGCATTTTGAGAACAGTTTGTTTTTATAATAGATTTCAAATTTTCAGTGAAATTACTAATGTTTGAGTTATGTGTTCTATATAATGCTATTATATCATAAAACTTGTTTTTTATTAAAATTTGAATATGAAGACAATTAACAAGATCGATATGTATTTCATTAACTGAAATATTTATATAAGTAGATTTTACAAAAACAATCACTCCACTGTTTTGATTTATGTTGTAAGTTGTAACAAAGTATTTGTATCCAGGCAAATTATAAGTACTTGAGTAGCCGCTAATTCTGGCTTCAGATAACACAATACAATCAGGTTTATGGGTGAGTTCATTCAGTGCAATTGTAAAATGATCAAAATTTTTAGAGACACTTCGAATATTTAAGTGAAGAATTGTAAAGGATTTTTGAGGATCCATTTCTAAAAGTGAGTTATTACATTCGACACAAGATAAACAAATATCTTCCGAAATTTTGAAAGATGAATCTATATCTTCAAATAATGAGTTAGACATGATAAGCAGTATAAATTATTAAAATATTGATATTGACATTATCTTATTGTTGAGATGTAATTGTAGGGAAATAAATTTATTTATGGATAGAAAAAGTGTTCGTCGAAATAAACATATTAATTACAGTAGGAAATTATTAAATTAAAGTATTAACAAAAATCTCAATATAAAAAACAAGTTTCTCACGGATTTATAGTTAGTGAAAACATTATTGATAAACCGGTTTGTAATAATTGTATTTGACATGGTCAAATATTTCCGCAAGAATAGCAAGGTGTACTTAATGTATGTAGCAATAATATTTATTTTAATTTGTATTATAAAGTCATTTATGTAATGTAAATATATATCGTGCATAATTAAATACATCAATAGGTACTTATACGTCATAATTCAACTTACTTTACGAAAAGTCTATTTTATCTTGGGCGATTCTAAACATTTTAGCACGATATAGACATTTAATGCTGGATGCGTTGTGGTTTATGTCATAGCTTAGTTTGAATGTTTTGTTTTGATATGAACAATTAGCACATACAGGATCAGAGTTTTTGTTGGTACAATCTTGAGTGTTGTGATTCCCGGAGCAGTGGTTGCATTTCGCGGCATTAGTTTTGTCCAGACATCGGAGCGCAGTATGGCCGAAACGTAAACAATGGTAGCACTGCGTAAGTACAACGGAATCTTCCACTTTAACCCGCTGGTAGCTAATGTTTACTTTCTGTTTATTTAATAATAGTTGTCTCATACTGCCGCTTGTTTCTATAACACAATTTTTAGAATATTTAGTTTTGAATGATTTTAACATTTTTAGGAAGTCTTTGTCGGGATTCATTTTATACATGGCTTCTAGGTCCGGGTTTTGTGCAATTAGGTTAGGCACTATATCTTCATCGAGAATATCTTCATGTAGTCCTTTAAGAATGATTCTTGGTTTTCTCTTTTTAACTTCTTCAGCTTGAATATTACGAAGATTGTCGTTAATCTCTTTTGATAATGTTAATGCATCATTTTTTTTGGGCAGTGAATAATTAGTCTATTTCGGCTTATTTTTTTAACTCCATTAACTGCAATTTTCAGTTTAGCCGCAGAAATTTTTTTCGTGATTATTTTTTCAATGTCTTCTGATGATTTGTTTTTATCATCAGAAGAAATAATAATTGAAAATTTATTTGTATCTTGTGGATAATTAATTGTCGTTTTGGCTTCGTTACTTATAGTAAAACTTCGGTTTCTGTTTTCTAAACCTTTGGCATATTCTTCTGTTTTTGTTAGTAGAAGATCTTTTAATTTAATAATTTCTTTTTGTTCTGATATTCTTTCTTTGTTGATTGTATTTTCCAGTAGAAGGAATTGTTTTTCAATTGCGTTTTTAATTTTTACTTCTTTAATAATTTTGTAAACATCACTCTTTAATGTCTCCAATATTTCGTTTAGAGACATATTGGCAACGTAACTAAAACTCGAGCGCGAAGGGTTAGGGCAAGCAGCACCCAACCCGGAATTAACTGATACTATTTGCGCAATGCAAACGGTGCAGGCGTGCGTTCCAGTAGAGGTTGAAACGTTAACTGATTATTTCGGTTTTTTGAAGCAACTGGCCTACAATGATAATATAATGTAAAACAACCCGTTCTTAAAACGTCTTCAAATTAAATCACCCAACTACAGTCATCTGATTATTGATCCAGCATTTTTGCCCAATTTTATTACTGGTGTAATTGCGGCATCTGGACCAGGAGATGTGTTACTCGAAATAGTTTGGGTGGAAGTCCCACTAGTACTTTTAATCCCAATGTTCTATCTTCTCACCCCCGTGTGTGGGTTTAAGGCACATGGTATAAGGAAGGGTAGGCCGGAATTAAACCTTTAGAATTTTCTTCGCTAGATCAATCCAATTTTAATGCCATTACACTACTTCCCAAGGCGGTTCGAATAAATCGTAAGGAACCCCGCGGATCCTGAAGGCTAAAGGCTTTCGCAGCTAATAAATTTCAGTACTTTATTCGCGAAGGGAGAAAAGAAGCCTCGTTCTATAATATATTGTTTCATAGTCAATTAAGGGAGGCTGAAACACGTAAGGGCTTTAAGGGGTAGGTTCAGATACGCATTAGTTCAATTATTATACAACTGTGGGATTATAATAAGCTGGCAGGATCAAGTGAAGCAGAATTTTAAGAAGGGTTACTCAGAAAAGAGTGGAAGATTTATTTGGCTGAATAAAGTGTTTCATCAGATCATTTGCTAATGATGTTTTAGAAAATTCTCAATTCTCTTCTTTTCGTCTTTTAAATTGATGAACGTCAGAGATAATCCAATTTCGGAATAAAAAGATACTCCAATGGTCTCACTTGATTCTGTGCTCATCTTTGACATAATAAATGATCATTTCCGTTGCGCCTTTTTCGTGAGAAAATCACCTCATGGGCGCTTTAAAACTTTATTTATATAAATAAACTATACCCTACCACTTAGACTTTTCTAAAAACTTATTGCAGATTTATTACTTGTGACTTGCAACAAATTAATTAATTTTTTGTTCTCAAATTTTAAAATTTAATTCAAATTAATTTTTAAAAATTTAATTTGGATTAAATTTAATAATGTTATTATCAAGCTCTGTTAGTATTTTTATGTATTTATTTTACAGCTGTTTCGCTTATTATAGCCGAATAAATAAATATTAAAATACTTCATCGCAGCAAATACCAAATGCTGCATTTTAGTAAATGCAATTGCTGAACTTGATAATAAAATTATTAAATTTAATTTATATTAAATTTTAGAAAAAGAAAACCTTAAACTAAGATTAATAACTAATGACTTTCAACAACTAAGATTCGTGACTTAAAACTATAATATGACTTACAACTATGACTTACCACTAAATCATTGTAAGTGTTAGCTAAATCAATAAGTTCAATTTGGGGTGCGGGTACGGGTACCGCTCCGGTACTGCCCCGGGAACCACGGTCGAGGGTTCCTGGGGGAGGAACTTCTGAATTCTCAAGCCGGACTGTCTCGACCCTTGCATTACAATGCAGTGGAAGGGATGGATTCACACGCCCGTTACTCCTAAAAACGTTGATCCCCAGATTCCTACTCGCCCTTCATACTTTTATCCTTCCCAAAACTTCCTCACCTTCCTTTGCCTAAAAACATCCTCCACACAGCATCTCTGAAGATGACTAAGGCCCTGAAAAAAAATATATTTCTCAGGGTCTCCTGTGTTGAGCTAATATAAGCAACAAAAAATATTACAATTCAAAACAGATATTACAAAAATAAGATACATTTTGTGTTTCTTGTGAAAAAATTCTTCAGCAAATGAAAATGATAAATATTCAACACGTTATTTGTGTTTATTGAAGTGTCAATAATCACTACCATTTTGGTAGCATTATAATATTTGATGCTCGAATTTTTTCTCAATTTTCGAAACATTTTTTTGATGCGGGTGGTGATAAATTCTCAAGTATAAAAGAATAAGAACTCTCCATAAATAAACAAGAAATAATTTTATCGTGAGACCCCATTTTTCACGAAATATCCGATAAATCAATTTGTTTACAATACGCCCCTGATTTAATCCGTTCTTGATAAAGGCAACAAAGTGCGTTGAACGTGCTTTTACGCTTATTTTATTCGTGATACGAATTATTTTTCTTCAAAGTTTTTTTCTTGAAAAATTATATTTTTATAAAATTATTTAATCTATTTGGTTTTTTCAGGGGACAATTTTTTTTTTTGTCCGTTTTTTTTTTATTTTTTTGTATAATTGAGCCCTTGCCTGGAAGAACGTTATATCCAACAATATTCTAGTTCCGAGAAAAATTGAAAAAACGAAAGCAGTTATGTTTCATAACATTTTATATTTGAAATACATAAAACATACAATTCTTTAGAGTTTTAATTGAAAAGTCGTCTAAAAAGGCAATTTAATTAAAGTTTATTATTAGAATTTACGCTGAATTTATGGAATAATGTTGTATATGAAGACTTTCACAAACAACGTTATTTCACAAAAGGTTTTTTTTTACTCTTCGTACCTTACAGAAAGCAATATGCTCTTCTTACATAAATGTACACATGTCATTTATGTTTTTGAGCTTAAAAAGCAAAAAAAATACTATATGAATAAATTAAACCAGATATTGTCTTGAGATCAACTTATAACATTATTCCACAAAACTGTTTCAACAAACAAGCTAAAAAGCAGCCTTAATAATATATTTTCTGGACAAATTCTGCTTTCCTACATTCTTCAGCTTCTTGGCTTTGAAGACTTTCTAGTTGAAGCCATAAGAGATTCGCTTTCTCCATTTATTCTCGTAAATTAAACAATGCGCCATGATTTTGATAAATAGCATTATACAACATTCTTCCACAAACCAAACTTTAAAAGGCTTCCACAGGCCTAATAGGTCAAAAATGCGATGTTTGCTAAAATTTTCCGTGAATTTGTTATTATAAAATTGAAAAAAATAGTAAAAAAAAAAAACTCTCCGTCACTACCTGTTGATTTATGTGTGAAAATAGTGTGCAAATTTCAAAAAGGTCGGTCAAGTAGATTTTGAGTTATGATGTTCACGGACTAAAAAGCATTATTTGCCAGAAAATCAATTTAAAGTTTTGTTATAATCGAAATATACTTGAATAGAGCAAGAGGGCCGGTCGCTTGAAATGCTGTAACTTCATTAGTTTTGCTTCGATTTACTTGAAATTTTGGCACAATACTCTCGACATATTGTACATTTAGAAAAAAAATAATTTGAAAAATGAGTTTTAAAACCCTACCCCCCCCCCCCCCTTAAAAGATGCGTATTTATATGCCCAAAATTATTCCACCAATAACTCAACATTGATAGTTTTGTTGGATACAACATTATGTCGGGCAAGGGCTCAAGTACAGAACCGACTTAAGTGCTTTTTTTTTAAATATTATCTAACTACCTAGCGAGTCAACAATTGTAAATTTTAAATAGAATTTAATAATAAATATAATAACGTTATCCTTACACAGCTCAGTTTTGTGTCATTTCACTTCGGTTTAGGTGACAAAAGAAAGATTCTGTATTCATAATCATCAAAAAAGCCAACAAAATGCTGGGATTTATAATTCGTAACAAAACCTCTTCGCAGCATTAAAACTCTAAATTTCCTTTACACAGCATACATCCGTTCCCATTTAGAACACTGCATACCGATTAGACTTCTTTGTTCCAAGCCCTTGTCGAAGGAATTCAAAAAAAAATTTAAACACATAAATTGTAAACAAAATTTATACTTTTTTTCATCAAATTACACCAAATCTTTAAACTTTCACAACTTCAACTCCCTTAATACACGACGTTTAATTTTTGACCAATACTTGTTATTTAAAAATATGAATCATGGCCTGGACTCGCCAGAGCTTACCAATTTAATAAAAATTCATATTCCGACAAGATCAATAAGACAATATAATTTATTTCATTTGCCCACAAGTACAAATAGCATTAGAAAAAACAAGGCTTCTTAAACTACCCAATTAATTTATGAACAAATGAGTATAAATTCTTTTCATTTCGTTTAAAAAAAAACATTTTTTTTCCATTATTTACACGTGAGTGGTAGATATTCTTAACACTTCCACGATGAGAGAATTATTTATTTATTAACAAAACATTGTTGCCTAATGGATTTTGTCGTATTTATCTAGCAGATCTGAAATTACAAAATTTCAACGTAGGTATTTCCACTTTATAATTATTTTTCATTGAAGTCTATAAATATATTTCACCCGACTGTAATTGTTTGATTTTACTAAGTAGTAAAATATGTATTTAAAGATATATGTTTTACATTACAATGTAATACAATCCTGCAATGAAATAAAATAAGTGATCGCATAATATAAGGTTTATTTGATACAATCTGAAGTTAACAATTAATATATATTTACTAGGACTGAATTTAGTGTCTCTAATAATTGTTCTTTAAAATTTCAAGGGTAAAGGTTAGACTCAAAGAATTCTATCCATTAGATTAATAACAAAATGTTTTCATTTATGTGAATACCACGATTGCAAATGTCAGTAGGGTTCTACACTTGAATGTAAGTTTGATTTAATTGGCGCCATTACCATCGATAAAATTATAAAATATAAATATTAAATAAACCAATAAGATCGAAAACTATTGCCAGCTAAATATTCATTCTCGTGTTTTGAAATGCTTCACCCTTCCACGATCTCCCGGAGAATCCAGCGGCACAACCTTCCAACGAAAACACGGGTCAAGAACTCCTCTACACATTATTTCACATATTCACTAGAGCTGTCATCTGGAGAAATGCATTGTAGCGATTTGTTGTATCAAGGCCGGCGTAGTCTAGCGGTAAGGCTCTTGACTCGCAATCCGAAGATCGCGGGATCGAATTCTGGCGTGGTAAATAAATTTTATTTGTGTTATTTCACAATTAATTCATTTAAAATAATATACAGTATATTTGCGACACCTTCTAGAGTGGAAGATACTATCAGTATCGCCCTGGTGGAAAATCGCCATTCAGAATTGAAACGTTGCTTGAAATGGCTATAGCCGTGTTTGGTGACCAGATCTGAATAACCAGGTACTTCCCTATCCTCCTATTTCCTCTTCCCTATCTCCTTCTCCTCCCCACTACCTTCAGCCTCACAATATACCCCAATTGGGGATGCCGTAGTCTCACTGGCTCCAGACGGGAGCAGTTGCGACTCTTGTACGGTATTCATATAAAAAATTAAAAAATCAATATCGGGGTCTGTAGTTTCAAATCGCTGCACGATCTTACTCTAAGAACCAGTAAGTTTAAGTTCTGTTCAAGTTCTATTATTACGTAATTATGAGCCGGTTGCTTCGTAGAACTGAAACAATAAAAAAAAAATTTAAGAGATCTTGTGTTTCAGTAATTATATCCTTCTAAGAAATGTCTGTAATTTTAATCCCATTGGGGCAGCCATTCCCTCACCATTCATTCGATTGACAAGTGTTTTCATTCACCTCTAAAGGTAAACGTTTCGTGTTTGACTTCCACTCTCGAAAAGATGAAAAAGTAACAACTTTGAAAAAGAACCTTCTTATAAAGCGTGTTTCCGGTTGACCTGTTAAGGCTAGGGGGCTTACGCCGCCCACACATTATTACAGTAAGAGTCATTACTGGCTGAACAATACAACATTCTTTTTTATTATGTGACACCTTATAAGAGCGCCCTTGTCCAAGAGAACTATGTCGCCTCCCTTAGGCACATCAAGAGGCGGGTTAAAGGATATTTGTACTAGAAAATAAAAGGGAAAATAAAATATAGCCTATAATTAAACAATTAATCGACTGCTTTGCTTCTATTTGGTTACCCCCGTGAGATAAAAAAATGTTTTTAAAAAACTTTGTCTGAAAAAACAATGAATATATAATAACATATAAATAAGTTAGTAACTTTTCATACATTGAAAAAAAATGCCACAAAAACTATCAACTTTGGGAAAAATGTGTTCTACACAAAAATAATTTGTTTAAAATTTCCTGTAACTTAGATACTTACCAGTTTTTCGCAACGTTAGGCGCAATTGCCAGTTAAGTGTGATTTGTGTGTGTATGTGTGTGTGTGTGTGTTTGTGTGTGTTTGGTCCAGTCAATACAGCATAAAAATGGCAATTTCTTGCAAAAGATTGGGTAGTTTTTAATTTTAGATATATTGTTTCAGTGATATTATACAGTGATGTTAAAACCAAGTTGCCAACCTCAAAGAACCTTGCCCCGGATTTACCCGGAATTAACAGCAAAAAATTTGCACTTGTTTTTACTTTTGGCGTAAACAAAAAAAAAATAAACGTCTGTCAAAAAAATATTCGATTTTTTTATAGAATAAATTTGCTACAGTTTGAACATAAGATTAACTAAATCGGTATGACGATTCTCGAGAGAGACTTTTAAAAAAACAACAATTACAACAAAATATCTATAAAATGACCAATTTATGATTATAAAATAATTAAAATGTTACACCTACCGCCATCTAGAATGAGTAATGGGAAGCTCTGTGTACCTACATGATTTTGTTATACGAGAATAATAAACTTCTTCTGTTCAAAACTACCAAACGTGTTTCATTAGGTTATGTGCCCAGTAGCTATAACTTGGGTTAAATTAAAGTTTTTTTGAGAAAAATTACTTTTAAGTGGAAAGTCAGTGAACGGTTTACTATATTATCTAAAAAAAAAAGTAAAAATCGCCGCTATAATAACTGTTTTTGTGATTGACAATTTGTTACCGCATTCCTGGTGTGCGCTTTATCAACATGGCGGGAAGTTATATAGTGAATGTACCAAAATTAAGGGGTCGGGAAAATTTCGATGAGTGGTCCTTTTCTGCTGAACATTTTTTGATGTTGGATGGTGTGGATATTCACAAGCCAGAATCAGCAGACTGTTTAAGTTTGGATGATAAAAAGGCAAAAGCTAAACTTATTATGACCATTGACTCTTCAATCTATGTCCACATCAAAGACGAGCAAACAGTACAAGGTGTATGGAAGCGTTTGAAGGCCCTATATGACGACTCTGGCTTCACGCGTCGCATCAGTCTACTTCGTCAGTTAATATCTATTCGACTAGAAGACTCTGAATCAATGGGTGCCTATGTAACCCAAATGGTTGATACCGCACAGAAACTAAAAGGTACCGGTTTCCAGATCACTGACGAGTGGATTGGATCTTTATTACTTGCCGGACTAACAGACAGATTTGCTCCTTTAGTAATGGCGATCGAACATAGTGGCTTGGTTATCAGCACAGACGTCATAAAATCTAAATTGCTGGACATGAGTTCTGAAGTTGGCAGCTCTGGAACAAATAGTGCATTTTTGTCAAAAGGTTGGCAGCACCGAAGCAGCAAGAGGAATGGCAGCATTGGCAGCCCTGCTTATAAGACAAAATCAAAAGCGTCGCCGCCGCCATTTTCGAGTTCTGTCAAAACAGTCCGCTGCTACAAATGTAAGCAGCTCGGCCATTATATGAATAAGTGCCCTAATAATACGCAGCAAAAAAGTGAAAGGAATGTGTTTAGTGCAGTATTTTTGAATGGAACATTCAAAAATTCAGATTGGATTATAGACTCGGGGGCCAGTTCACACATGATTACCGATAAGAGTTGTTTACAAAATGTGTCCCTCAGCCACAAAGTAAAAAATATAATAGTTGCAAATAAAAACACAATACCAGTTAAATGCTCAGGAAATACGATGATTACAACCGTAGTGGACAATTCGGAGTTTGATATCCCTGTGAAACATGTTTTATGTGTGCCAAATCTCTCAGCTAATTTGTTATCAGTAAGTCAGCTGATTCAAAGTGGAAACAAGGTTAACTTTGAAGCAGAAGTTTGCAAAATACGCAATCGACAGAATGTACTGGTGGGAATAGCAAATCTAGTAAATGGAGTGTATAGATTGAATATTAAGTCAGAACATTTGTTTGCGTGCTCAGTGACAAATGTGACTAGTGAAATATGGCACAGAAGGTTGGGACATATTAACAGTAAAACTCTGAATGCTATGAAGAATGGCGCTGTGGAAGGAATTTCATACCCGGATAAGGCAGATTTTGATAAGTCCAACTGCATCACATGTTGTGAAGGGAAGCAGTCGAGATTGCCATTTTCACACAAAGGGTCGAGGTGTGAAAATGTGCTGGGACTTGTTCACGCCGATGTCTGTGGACCCATGAAACAAATTTCTATTGGACTAGCCAAGTACTTTCTGCTTTTTGTAGATGACTATACTAGAATGGAATTTGTCTATTTCCTTAAGGCCAAGAATCAGGTGTTTAAGTGTTTCAAAGAGTTTCTAGCTCAGGTTGAAACACAGACAGGTAGAAAACTGAAAGTTTTGAGAACAGACAATGGCGGAGAGTTTTGTTCGTTGGAATTTGATAATTTTTTGAAGAAAAATGGTATTGTACATCAAATGACGAACCCACATACACCGGAACAGAATGGTCTGTGTGAAAGATTAAACAGAACAGTGGTGGAGAGAGCTCGGTGTCTTCTGTTTGAGGCTAATTTACATAAGAAGTTTTGGGCTGAAGCAGTGAATACTGCAGTCTACTTACGAAACAGAACATTGGCATCAGGATTACAAAAAACACCTTATGAGCTATGGAGTGGTAAAAAACCAGATCTCAGCCACGTTCGGATATTCGGTAGTCCTGTGATGGTCCACGTTCCAAAAGCAAAGAGGACTAAATGGGACAGAAAGGCTGAAGAACATATCCTGATTGGTTACCCAGAGAACACTAAGGGTTACAGGCTTTACAACCTGAAGACCAATCGTATTATCACCAGCAGAGATGTTGTCATCATGGAAAAAATCAAGGACTCAGATGTGATACAAGCAGTGGTGGAAGAAAATGAAGCTCTTCCAAGTGAAGAAGTAGGAGAAGAAACTCAGACAAGTAAAGATTTCACTTGTGACCCGACAGATATGACATACGATGATGATATTTTTTTTTTTTTTTTACAGTTAATACCGCACAAGAGTCCCAACTGCTCCCGTCTGGAGCCAGTGAGACTATGGCATCCCCAATTGGGGTATGTTGTGAGGCTGAAGGTAGTGGGGAGGGGAAGGAGATAGGGAAGAGGAAGGTGGGGAAGTACCTGGCTTTTCAGATCTGGTCACTAAACACGGCTAAAGCCATTTCAAGCAACGTTTCAATTCTGAATGGTGGTCTTACACCAGGGCGATACTGATAGTATCTTCCACTCTGGAACGTGCCGCAAATATACTATATATTATTTTAAATGAATAAATTGTGAAATAACACAAATTAATCAAATAAAATTTATTTGCGCACGCCGGGTTCGAACCCGCGACCTTCGGATTGTGAGTCGAGAGTCTTGCCTCGGGACCACGGAGGCCGTCGAAATTACATATGTACCAGACGATACCTTAAGTACCTCCAACTCGGATGAATTCTGTGACATTAAGTCAAATCATGACGTGTCAGAAAATCTACAGTCGGCCATTTCCCCCTTGGAAAAGAGGACTGTAAGGCCACCAGAAAGGTATGGGTTCAGTAATATGTCAGAGCATTGAGGACATGCATGAAAACAGTCTTACATATGAGGATGTGATGAGAGGACCAGAACGAGAGAAATGGAACAAAGCCATGGAAGAAGAACTTCAATCGTTCCATGAGAACGAGGCTTGGGAGTTGGTTGACAAACCAAGTGACGGCAAAATTGTGCAGTGTAAGTGGGTGTATAAAAAGAAGTTAAATAGTGATAACACAGTGAGATATAGGGCTAGACTGGTTGCAAAAGGTTTTACCCAAAGGGAAGGCATAGACTATAAAGACACTTTTTCCCCAGTGCTCAAATATTCAACTTTGAAATTGTTATTTGCTATTAATGTTAACTTAAATCTAAATATAACCCATTTAGATGTAGAAACAGCCTTTTTTGAATGGTCATCTAGATGAAACTGTCTTCATGCAATTACCTCAAAATTTTAAATGTTATGAGAATAATGCCAATAAAGTCTTGAAATTAAAAAGGGCCATATATGGACTTAAACAGTCAGCACGGGCCTGGTATAAGAGAGTCGATGATCTTTTACAGGAATTAGGCTATAAAAAGTCAATGTATGAGCATTGTTTATTTGTAAAATCATCTGGAACTTATAAAACGTTTGTGGCATTATTTGTTGATGATTTTTTCATATTTTCAAATTGTACTAATGAAGTAAAATATTTAAAAAATGAGTTGAGCAAAAAATTCAAATTAAAAGACTTAGGTCAATTGAGACAGTGTCTAGGTATGGATGTTAAAATACAGAAAAATATTATTTGTGTAAGTCAAGAGAAATTTATAGAAAAGTTAGTATGTAAATTTGGCTTAGAGAATTGTAAAAATGTAGAGACACCTATGGAAACTAATTTAAAGCTTGAAAAGGGAGAAAATGTACATTCCAAGTTTCCTTATCAACAGCTGATCGGTAGTTTAATGTATCTCTCTGTTCTAACCAGACCTGATATTTCATATTGTGTTAGTTACCTAAGCCAATTCAATAACTGTAACACTGAAACTCATTGGAAGCATGCCAAGAGAGTATTAAAATATTTGAGTTTTACCAAGAGTTATGGTTTAATGTATAAAAAAAAAATAATTTAGACATTATTGGTTTCACTGATGCAGACTGGGCATCTGATAATTTAGATCGTAAGTCGTACACTGGATATTGTTTTATTTATGCAGGTTGTTTAATATCTCATGAAAGTAGGAAGCAACAAACTGTCGCTTTATCAAGTACCGAAGCTGAATACATGGCTGCTTGTGAAGCAAGTAAG
This sequence comes from Glyphotaelius pellucidus, assembly GCA_936435175.1. Taxonomy (NCBI): domain Eukaryota; kingdom Metazoa; phylum Arthropoda; class Insecta; order Trichoptera; family Limnephilidae; genus Glyphotaelius; species Glyphotaelius pellucidus. The sequence continues at coordinate 8,141,303 of OW386551.1, read as the reverse complement.
GAGGCTATATTCTTGAAAAACCTGTCAAATGAACTAATAAGTAGAGGTAATAAACCTATTAAATTGTATAACGACAGCCAAAGTGCTATAAAACTTTCTGAAAATTGTGTTCATCATAGACGCAGTAAGCATATTGATGTCAAATTTCATTTTATAAGCGAGGCTGTTGCAAATAAATTAATTAATTTAGAATACTTAAATACCTCTGAAATGCCAGCAGATATGCTAACAAAGAGTTTAGGCAAAAGTAAACATTATCAGTTTATGAATAAGATGGGTATTGTAATGTTACATACATGATATTTCTTTTTGTGCCTTTTTTATTATTTTATTAAGTGGTGGTATTAATTTATGATAATAAAATAATTAAAATGTTACACCTACCGCCATCTAGAATGAGTAATGGGAAGCTCTGTGTACCTACATGATTTTGTTATACGAGAATAATAAACTTCTTCTGTTCAAAACTACCAAACGTGTTTCATTAGAATTGTGTTTAATATCTTTTAAACTATGTAGTCTAGGTAAAAATCATAAAGGCCAATTGTCGGGGGATCAACTGTCATGGAATCCATATTGGCAGACCTGTTTTAAATGAAAACTTGATGTCACCGGTTTATAGAAAACCATTGTGTCACAGACCAAAAACATTAGGTAATTAAAATTATTATCTCTTAAACCAAAAAAACCGTTAAGTCGACAATATATTCATAAATATTTCAAACAGACACCACGGTACACAAAATAGTTTCTTCGAATGGTCAAAGCAACTTCGTTCCGTTTTTTTAGCTGTGATTTTAACCGTTCAATAATTACCCGGAATAACTTTAGTAACCAGCTATCGATGAAGCAGACTGTATCTTTCTCCAGAGTTCTAGATATAAAATCTATAAATCGAGCTAAGCCACCGAATGAGGCTTCGAAAGTTGACTGTTTAAAAATTTATGAGAACCTCAGTAACTAAATCCCGGAATCCCACTCACAAGTATTGGTTTTCCATGGATTTTCCAATGCGAACCCTTCATCAATTAATTGGAATGTCAGGCCTCACGGCATTATTTCATTTCCATGTGTTTTAATATATTTAATTTCCGTTGCCTTGAGAGAAAATGCGATATTTATGTAGGAGCGAATAAATACAGGAATCGGGGTTAAGGAATTCGGACTAAAACTGTAATCTTGGAATATGGAAATAGCTTTAAAAAGTGACATTCGAAGCTCACCACGGCCCTGAAAAGTACCAAATCCTATGTGGCGATTATGTAAACGGATGACTTCTACAATTATCACATCCATTTTTCTATTTTTGTTTCCCCCGTCTTTGAAACACAACTTTTTAAATACTCACGAGCAGCGATGCAGCCTATATAGATTTTTTAATGTGACGCTCTGTAAGTCTTGACTGGGTTGAGCCAAAGGTGCTATTGTATCCCCATTTGGATGATGTTTTAGTGTGTTTGAAGGATGTGGTGAAGTATGGGAGGGGAAAGAGTAGAGAAAGGGGAAAGTTCTCTCATCAACCATCTTTAATTTAGAACGATGTGCAAACATGTTGATTTTTAATTTAAATGTGAAAAAGCTTCAATTTCTAAAAAATATTTCTTAAATATGTTTTTTGCATGGGTTGTCAAATTCTTTTTTGCAGTTAGAGCTGACCATGAGTATATTCATACAAAGCTTATTTTACTTTGTAATGTTCAATGTGTTGTCTAAATTACAATGTTTCACCATGAGATCAAAATTTCTGTGCGCTGCATTATTAATATATTTTCATTCATCAACCAAAGATACAATGTAACCTAAGTTATACAGTTTTTTTTAATCCATACTAATATTATAAATGCGCAACTGCTCGAGTTTGTTTGTTACGCTTTCACGCATAAAACAATAAAACGGTTTTTAAAATTCTTTCACCAATAGAAAGCTAAATTATATGCGAGGACTATAAGCGGTGTTTAATGGTAAGCTCTGGCGTTATGAAATTATTAATGTTATTATATTATATTTGTTATACGCTTTCTTTCGCTTACAAAAATGAGTTATTGCTAACGCCAGAAAACAAATCGTTGCCATGGAAAAGATGTTGATATATTTGTAGGCTCTATGCTGGTAGGTACTTAGCCCCCTGCCTACTGGTCGGCTGCTGCTCCAAAAAATTCAAATATTAGGTTATGTTTTGTTTTTTTTAGGACAAGCTTATATTTTGGAATAAATGTCAGACGAGAGTTCCTACATTAAAACTATAATTTGTAACGATTATTATGACTGTATGATAAATAGTGTTATTTTTTATAATATTTACAAACTTCCACATATTTACATAAATATCCGAAATTTTTGTAAGCGCATAAATTCCGAACGACTGCATAATTCTTCTTTTCTTTGAGCTCTTGCATTATGAAATTTAGGTAGCACAATTTAGGTAGCACGTTTTAAAACTGAATGTACCAGGAATGAATTTACGGAATGCGGGAGGGTAGTGGGGGGGGGGGGAGGGGGATAATTGATAAATGCAAGCGCTACAGTAATATCCCCTAATACCATGCGAGCGTAGCCGCGGGGAAAAGCTAGTACTATATAAACCAGGGTATAAGTAGAAAATATATACAAAGTATAAGTACGAAAAATCTACACCAATCTAATTAATTTAATTTGTTTAATATCCTACTTATTTATTATAAGCCAAACTGTCAGGGAATCAACTTTTGGTCTGTCGGAACATGTTTGTCTGACAGCGATCCGGTCAGAAAAAAAAACAAGTGGCATAAAGCTAAATTTTTTTTAAATTATCATTTTAGTGAAAGAGAAATTGTAAAAAAAAAACAGTTCGTGTAAAAGTTATACGAACGGTTGCGAGAGTTGATTTACTAGAATGTTAATAGTTATTACTTATTAAAATGGCACAAAAGTAAGATGATGATTCGGACTACTAAATTAAATATTGTGGTCTCAACAAGCACGAGAGAATGGATCAAATCAAAGCCATCAAATGGAAAATGATAATGTTTTTGTCGTGTTCCGAAATTTGAATTCTTTAAATTAAATTCAATGCCAGTAGGTAGACCTACTTACATAGTTACTGTTTTGAGGCCATCTTAATGATTTTTAATAGCAATGCCTACCTTTTATCTAAGGTCGTGTAATAAAATGTTTCCAAATCATATATTTACTTATATAGACACAAACAGCACATCGATTACGGTGATGAGACAATTACAGAAGATATTAAATAATATTTCATGGTGGGTACTTATAATGTTTCTTTGTAATGTCTTATTTGTGGTATGCATGTTAAGTAATTACCGGGCTATGTGCGTAGTTTAGTATAGTGTGTTTGTACATGTGAGTATGTTTGTAGGTGTGAGAGGTGGTGATCTGTGAGAGGATTTGTATGCGCATTGAACAGTTTATATTATTGACAGGATGCTCTTTTTAAATTTGGGCAGTGAATCGGAGAAAATGTCGATGAAAGAGTTTAGGCAAATATTTTTGAACGTTTGAAGAACTTGGTTTGTTGCTGTATTTGTTTTGTAATTAAGCGTGTGGAATAGTGCTGTATGCCGTGTACGTTTTAAGGGTATGTTCAAATTAAATAAGGAAAGAAATTTGATACAGTCGATTCTATTATTTAAAATTCTGTTCATAAATGTTAAACCTACTATTGCTCGCCTTTGTTGCATAGTTTTAAATGTGCATTCAAATTTGTATTGAATTTGAAGGTAAGATATTTTATAAATTTGTTTTGAATATGTTCTATCTATATATACTTTGTAATGCGGGTTCCAAATTGGTGAGTCGTATTCCAGTGTACTTCTGACTAATGCAAAATATAACATTACTACTGTACGTGGGTCATTGAATACTTTACTTGTACGAAGAACAAAACCTAACATTTTATGCAACCTGTGAACGAGTGAGTCAATGTGCTTATTAAATATAAGTTCGCTATCAAGGTAAACGCCAAGATCTTAATAATTTCATATAATAATAATCTTCCACAATATATTACAATAACCTACATTTTACGTCTTTTGCCATCATAATAATACATGGTCGTAAATTTCAGAACAAGCAAAACTTCATGTTAACCTTTTTTCTTATTATCAAAATAAGCAGAATTCATTTCTGAGAATTCTGTTGATATGTTTATTTGAAAATTAAAATACGACGTAGGATAATAGTATGAAAAATAAAAAGGTTTTCTTCCATTATATTCGGAGTCATTCATTTGATAATGTATTTTTAAAATATGAAGCATATTGGACATTGTTCGTAACAATGTTTTTTTTAACATTGAAACTGATTAGAAAAAACGGCGGAGTTAGTATTTTTAAAGGAATTCTTTGCATAGTAATGAAAACGTAAAAGCTTTCTCCTCATTATTTCTCGTTATGGTACAATTCAAATGTAAACGGCCGCTTCAAAGTATTTAATAGCATGTTTTAACCCTTATCTGAGTGAGACGGTACAAACGTTCTGTGATAATTGTATGAAAGATGTTTAATAAAAGGACGCTTAAGTTCAATTGTACCGAATTGAATAGAAAGAAAATTTCAAAAAAAATGCATAATTTTAACGAATTTCATCGCGAAAAAAATCACGAATATATTTTGATGCATCACTTTTATTGTGGTCGCACAATTAACATATAAGTTTTATGTATTTTTTGTGTTTATCCTGTGACAAAGTGTTAACTTATTATTTATGATTTTCTTTGAATTCATAACAATCATTTACGATCTCAACAGTAAAGCAGAAAATAGTGTGCTGCAGCAGCGAATGCTGTCGATCCATGATCTCTGACATCTAAAACAAGTGCTGCTCTTTTCGTCTAAAGACGGTCAAAACTTTTTTTTTTAAATTTTCATCATGAGCTATGGAGCATCAAAATATGAATACAACATTCAAAACTTACATCCAATATTCTTTGTCATATGTTTTACAGTGACTGAACGAACGTAGTGTCCGAGAATTATTGACCCAACGTGCTATTTTAACTCGATCATTTGGCATTTCATCTGTCTTTTAGTTTGTTTATACTTTCCGTTTCCGGTTTCAAATATTTGCCGCATATTTTATCACTTTATTACTCAAGCAAGCGTAAGACATATTGACTCTAATAGAAGGCCAACTTTGAGAAGGTAGTTAACTTTGTCTGAGCTTTTTAACGTTGTGGTACCGACTTTTTTTTGTATAATTACCGCATAAGAGTTCCAACTAACCCAACCTACTGGAGCTAGTAAGACTATGGCATTATTAATTTGGGTATGGTGTGATGTAAAAGTGGAAGGAAGAGTTGAGGAAGAGGAAGGTGGGAAAGAGTACTTGTATATTCAAAGAATACTTGTTTATACAAAGATGGCTAAATCAATTTCAAGCAACTTGTCAATTCTAAATAGTGGTCTTACACCAGAAAATACTGAAAGTATCCTCCACTTGCCTGAAGAAAGTCGGAAAAAAGATTCACGATTTGGATTGCGACGTTTCTTTGGACGACAAATTCCATATTTGAAAATTTGAAAAACTTTGCTTAAAGTTGCTTGGTTAATTAAATATTTGGTTTATAACTAACCAGGTTGGTATCTGTACCTTCTTAGAAAACTTATGATTTGAGAATTACAAGAAAAGGTGAAAATTAGAAAAAAAACTTTTCTTAATATTTGCAGAATAATATATATTAATAAATGCAGTTAGTTATAATTATTCCAAATGACAAATCCAATTTTCGTAAGTAAAAGTGACGAATTTATTTTAAAGTTTTACGTAAAATTCGATTTTCTTCACGCTTGAAGGGTTAAACAGTCCCCCGAAACTCTCTTAGACAAGCAAATTCGATTTTTCTCCCTAAATGCGCATAATTTTTCAAGACACGTCTTGTTTATACTTTATACGACAACGTGTCACTCTCAATCCGTCATTTGAAATTAAATCAGGCAATGTTATTCCATGAAATAAAGGCATCGCTGATGGCCCCGCTCCGAGTGGAGATGAGACCCTTAACTGTTCAGAATACATTAAAAAGTGCTATGAATAATAATATTATGTAATCTACATACTGTGTAAACAATGTTTGTGTAGGTACTAGGTACGCAATATTAGAATGTTCTTATAGTTCTGCACGATCAATTTACTTATATATGTTCAGAACGTTCAGAGGTACAGTCGCAAAGCGGAAAAAATGAGTTGGATGTAAGGGATGCAGACTTACCTTATTTCTTCATTCGCGTGACTTAATTTTATTTATTTATACTGGGTTATACAGATGTTCGCACATGTGAGAACAGTTCAGTTATAAAAACTCAGTTATTACACAATTACAAAAATCTACAATTACATACAATTAAATACAGATACGTACAATTAGAAAAACAATAACATCAAAAATAAAAATACAGAATTATATACAAGTTCACCCAAGTAACACATTACAATGAGTGGTAAGAGACATAAGAAATACGCGAGGCATGCATAGAGAGACAATTGACACAATATAATTAGTTAGTATTTTTTAACAGCGCCAGAACTTTTTTTTTAATACATACAAATTATCGACAAAAATATCTACTTCAGCACACTCTACACTCTATCTTGTTATATAGTCTACACCTCTGGGTCAGAGGGCTAAAGTGGAGATATTATTTTTAAATGTATTCAGGTGAAAAATGTTATGGCGTCTTAAACAATGGGAATTGGGGACATTTATTTCAATACTGCTAAGACATAGTGTAGTATCAAGATGGCCGTGAATAATTTTATGTAAACATATTAGATCAGTCAGTTGCCTTCTTGTTTTAAGTGTATGTATTTTGCTGGTTCATCATATTATCCACCACGAACTCGGGAGCCACGATGCATGGGTTGCGTAAATCACACCTGCAGCAAGGCTTCGACAGAATAATTTTTACTTTGCAACTGAATACCTTCTCACATAATTACTCTTAGTCAAGTGGACAAAAGTATTTGTATGTAGGAATTAAATTACGAAAAGGTACAAGGAACAATCCTAAGTACCAACAATAGTTAAAGATGGCTTGTTTCGAATCCCTTCACATTTCATGATCATCTAATAGACAATTAATCAAAGACATTTTTTAAACATTTTATCGTTTACATTTTTGACAGATACACCGATTTTTGGCAGATTTCAGCTTATGACCAGACAAGAATCACCATTTCGTCGCCTTAGTTCTTAATTATCCAAGCGACCAATTTAGTGTTTTTTTTTTTTTTTTTGGGGTGTTATGCCGTGTTTCGCTACCTCCTTCCAGAGCCAACGTTTCGGACAGCGTTACAGTGTCCATCATCAGGGCAGATGAGTGATGATGGACACTGTAACGCTGTCCGAAACGTTGGCTAAAGAAGGAGGTAGCGAAACACGGCATAACACCCCAAAAACAATAACAAAAATACTTTTTGGCCGTGAAAACCTAAAAACATACCTAATTTAGTGTTTGTTCAATTTCCACCTTAAAATTAAAAACGAAGTATGAAAAATGATAGCGAATCACTTAATTAATTTAAATAATCAAGAATTATTTAAACTAATGAGACCATTAAGGAAATAGCTTTATCTTAAACATCTATCATAATGTTTCATTGAAATAATGAAAGAAAACCTACTCCTGTAAAATTTTCTAATGGTCGTTTGGACAATTAAGAACTAAGGCGACGATTTGACCAAACTGTTATCAAAGGTGGCTTGTTTCGAATACCTTCACATTTCACGATCATCAAATAAACAATTAGTCAATTCCATTTTTATAAGAGTCCCTACTGCTCCCAGGAGCCAGTGAGACTATAACTTCCCCAATTAAGGCTGAAGCAAGTGCGGAAAGGAAGAAAATGGATATGATAAAGATGGGGAAGTACCTTTTCAAGTCAGATATGATCACCAAATATGGCTAGAGCCATTTCAAGTGAAGTTTTGATTCTGAACTATGATATTTTACCAGGGTGATATCTACCACTTTGAATTTGCTGCATTTTTTTTACGTTACTTCCGCACAGGAGACTGTGAAGAAAATAATTCCCCTCAGGGCCTCTGTCATCTTTAAGGACCCTCCACAGGTCTTTTTATAAAAGGAAAAAGAAGAAATTCTGGGAAAGTAAAAAATATGAGGGATGGGTAGGAATTTAGGGGTAACACGTATGAATCCAAATATCCCACTGGAGTGCAAAGCGAGAGAGTTACAAATAAAATTTATTTGTGTACATCGGAACTTGAACTTGAGATTTCTGGTTTGGTAATCGAAGACGTTAACTGCTCGACCAAGGAGGCCCAGCATGAATATCGTGCACGAGTCCCAAGTTTCCGAAGTGAATGGGTCTATGGAAACCCTGGAATCCTACGGAAATAGGGTATGTTGTGAGGCTAAATTGAGTGGTAAAATAAAGGATGTTGGCAAATAGGTAGGAGCTCTGCATGAGAAGAATTCAGAACAAAAAAAATACCACTTTTTTTATCGTAACATCTATTGAAATAGTAGGCTCTAAATTTCCAACTGAGCGTTACTTTGGAAATTAAAAATGTACCGATGAAACTTCTTAACAGCCCTAATAAAATCCAGACCCTAATCTGCGCATATTAAAACTCTATATAAAATAGGGTTACTTTTATTCCTTGCGGTGCCGAAACTTGCTAAACGTCGGATCACCCCGGAAAAACATCCGCAGGACTTCAACCGAGCAAAGTTCTGCAGAAAACAGTTATTCCGCACCAAAAAAATGCAAGGAAAATTTTTCGTAATAAGGTTAAATAAATTAATTGTAAAAAAATATTTTTTTACATTTTGCGTGTGATAACCTCGAAAGATGATTATTGACGATATTCTAGGAAAAAATGCTCATGAAGTATTTATTACAAACAGGGCAATTTTTCTACACTCCAAAAAATAATTTTACAATGGTAGTAGCTTTATAATAGATCATGTTCATTTAAATACTTCATGGTCAACATCTGGTGGAAGTGGGTGTATAAAAAACAAATAATATCAGTCGATAGGCAATACAAGCGAGCCGAAAAATGAATGGGAAAGGAACGACGCAACCGTAAATGGCGCGAATTATTGTATTTCGCAATCCAGTAGCGAGAAATTGCCGTGCGTAGTGGGCGGCATAAAGAATTGTGGGATATATTGATCGTTGGACCATGTCATTGGACATGGTTGAGCCAAAGGCACGCTTGACCACAACCAAGAAAAAAAATTTTTTTTTTTTTTGTACACATACCTAAAGTATTATTTTACTTAGTTTTTGAAGATCAACTCAGGTAGGTGACGTCCTAGGCGCACGTCGTAGGCGCGTTGGGTTGCGATCGCAGAACATCCTTTCGAAAAGTAGACCTCAACGGCAAACGCACGCTCCTCACTGTTCCAACACATGATGGCGACTAAACTGTGTCGGGACAAAACTTTATAGTTCCGCCTCTCGAACGAGATCAACCGACTGAATGGCGCGCATTTTAAAAAAGGAAGTTATGCTGCCGCGCCATGTATTTATTATATGAATACTTAACGTAGGATGCGTAATATTTTTGTCTCCCCTTTGAGGCTCATTAAGGAACAAATTTTACCATTACCTATTTTTTGTTTTGTTTGGCCCTTTGCCACTCAATCAATCACTCTTGAAAACAGCAGATATATTTTGATTTCACAGATGAAACAATTTATTTTGTTCACTTTAATTATTTATAAAAATAATTAATTTTTTGTTTTTCTTTTCGTGGATTGGTCGCATTCTGCGAACTTGCCCTGAATGTGCTGTGCCTCTTTAAGTATGATTAGCCAAGGCAATTAACCAAGGGATGGTTCGACAGTGAAGCCTCTGGTGGCTTTACTAGCAGGGTCTCTAATCGGGGTTACCTTCGAGGTTTGCTACTATGAATTAATAAGGGAAGAATTTACCGGAAGGCCTTTCTAATTTGATGCATTTAAGATATTGAAGAGATCTAACTGAGAACCAGTCTTTGGATTAAGATGCAGAATGTATGAACGTAGAATCAAAGTAATATGCATTTTTATGTGACCAAAATTCTAAATTCCTTGATCGATATGTTGGTTAACTCTTTCATGTCACATTTCTACAGTACTGTACTTGTTGTCTTCCATGTGTTTTACATCCTAATAATTTCCCAGAATTATAGGTAAAATTATTCTCGAAAATATATACCCGTCACCCCTTTATACACCCGTCACGGGGCCAGTCTTACATTTCAAATAGGAAATCACGATTTTCCGAATGACTGACTTAATATGATTATACAAAATTATTCATGATAAGCTTCGAACCACTCATTGTCTGAGCAATATTCATATAAATGTTTCTAATAGATGCAATTTAAGGAGTCATAATACATTCCATCTTGAATTATTTAATAACAATATTGCATACTTCAATACACTGTCCCGTATGTCTCGTCTATATAATACAATTGAATGTGACCTTGTAGATATCTATGCGAACAGTCTCACATATTTCAAAAAGCAAATTAACAATCTTCTACCATGATATGTAATGGAGAACAATTATGTGATTGCTCTATTATCATTTTATTTTTATAATCTTTATTTTCTTTCTTTGCAGGATATATTATATATTTGACACTTCTATGTTTTATATTTCCTGTATCATATATCATGTTTTATATATTTTGTAGTAACAGCTAAACATTGATTACGCATGCTGTGAACGTTTATAATTAGAATGTTAATACCTATGTACATCCCAATGGCAATTTTATAACTTTAATAATTGTTAACACTCTGTCAATGTTTCAAATAATAAATAAATAAAATATAATAAATGCCAATGTCCAAAAGTAATAACTTACGAATACATGTTGTTATTTCTTCTAATTACTTCTATGTAATTTACAACTAATAACATGCTGTTATTTCTTCTAATTTAGCCAACAGAGTCCAACATCACGGTAGATGTTACATCAAAAATCAATCACGATAATAGCAATTGGTCTACTTTTGAACAGAGATCGGTTTGTTTCTCGGAATTTGAACAAATTTCATCAAATTTCAAAGTTAATTTTCAAGTTTTTTTAACGTTCTATTCTAGTTTTGTTTTTACAAGATTATAGGCCAGTTACTTTACGCAACTAAATTCAAAACAGTACTTGAATAGAACTTTCACAAAACTTGAAAATTAACTTTCAAATTTGATGAAATGTTCAAATTCTGAGAAAAAACCCATCCTCGAATTGGACGTGAAAAAATCCCATGTATAAGGCAATAATAATTTTCTTAGGTTACAAATCTCGATTGCATGGAGTTAACTAAGAAACTTTTTTTTTAAAGGCATGCAAGTTTAAAAACGTTATGCTATTTTTTATTATACGCGTATGGCAATGCTCTCGGCTAGCGATCCGAGGATCGCGGGATCAAATCCCGGCATGCGCAGATAATTTTATGAAGTGAAAACTTCTTTGTTTTTAGTTTTCTGAAGGTTTCACTTCGACCGCGTTTGAACTGCACACAATTTTTTGATTGATTTTTGTTTTCCCCATTTATCATTTAATATAATATACGCACGTTCAAGAGTGGAAGATTCTCTCAATATCGCCCTGATGCAAGACCACCATTCAGAATTGAAACTTCACTTGAAATGGCTTTAGATGTGTTTGATGACTAAATCTGAATATCCAGATATTTCCCCACCTTCCTCTTCCCCCATCTCTTTCCCCTCCCTACTTACCTTTAGCCTTACATCTTACCCCAATTATGGATGCCAGAGTCTCACTGGCTCCAGACGGGAGTAGTTGGGACTCTTGTAAAGAATTAACATTAAAAAAAAAATTTTAAAAATTGGAATGCCTAAAATATTGTAGGTACATTCATTTAAATTATATTTTACGTTGGCTTTTGGTGTTATTTCTATCAAGTAACACCTATTATATATCAGATATTTTCCGGTTTCGCCGTTTGAAAAATGCTTCCTTTTAAATTAACTGTATTATAATTTGCCTATGTTAAGCAATAATTTTGAAATTTTAACATCAATTTTAATGTTCCTTAATTATTTTGAAATGTTTAAACTCTGTTTTCTGTAAATAAATATATATTGTTTTCATTACACTCCAACGCACCACTTATCTTAAAATCTGGTATAAACAAGCAAACAAAATTACAAAACTTTTGTCAGTCATACCATTCCCGCGAAGAAATGGCATCGTGTTCGTTAAAACTTAAAACATTTCCCGTGTATCCTCGTGGAATTAATAAAGCGCGTAGTTGAAGTAAGCGCCGGGTAAAAAGCGCTTAAAATAAAAACAAACTGACGCCGTCCTCTTTTGTGACAGTTTGCCTTGTTTGTGCCCCTTTATGTTTACAATGTACGGTATATGAACCGGCTTACACTAATGGCCTTATTTTTGGACACTTATGATTTTTTTAAAGTTCTTTGTAGCCACATTTGTCAATTTTAGTTTTTTTTTTTTAATTCCTTCAACTTAGGGGGTATTCTAGTCTAGAAACATGAATTGTAGGTGTTTTTTCAGATGCAATAAAAAAAAACAATATTTTTTTTAGTAGCCATTATTTTATCAAATATTTGTAAAATATTAAAGAATTAAAAATTCAAAAAGTTACAGGGTGTTGAAGTGGGGGGTCTCAAAAAATGGCGCGCCCTGGTTGATACGATTGTAACCCCTTAGTAGCCCGAACTAGGGAAAAGTCCAAAAAAATTTTTTTCGCACAATGGCGGCTGTCTGAAATAAAAAGACATTTTTTTACCAGTGTTTTTTACTTTCCAAATTTTTTTAAAATAGTTAAAATAGAAATTTTGTTATAGTTTTAGTTAACGCAATAGAGTAATGTAAGGGAAAGGCTCACACCAAATTTCAAGTAAATTGATTTAGTAGAACTTGAGATATCGTGTCAACCGTCTCGAAAGAGGGAGTTTGGAGGAAAATGTGTTTAAAATTTTGTTCTTTTTAGATTCTGGTTAGATTCCGTCTAATTCGCGACGTTAAAATGGTTATAACTTTTGAAAATATGCGAATTTCGAAAAATCCTTTTAAGGAGATATTTTTGAATATTAAAACATAAGAAATATAATTTTTATTTGATTAATTTGAATTCTTACATAATTTACTCATCTAAAATAATAAATAGTATTTTTGAAACACGTTCCAGAGTGGACGATACTGTCAGTATTCACGATACTGTCAGTGGCGGCGGATGCGTCTGCCCACCTACTGTGTGGCGGACCAGATTTGGAAAGACTGGTTGAAGGAGACATTTTAACCTCTCCAACCGAACCCTCTCGACCTTTTCACCCAGTGGGAGGGATGGATTCAAACGACGAACTGGACACACTGATCCACAGATTATTTCCCACCACTCATACTTTTTTCCTTTCCAAATTTCGCTCTTTTGAAAACCTCCACACAGCATCCCCAAAGATGACATAGACCCTGAAGGTAATTATTTTCCTCAAGACTGTTACTGTGTGGAAATAATGTAAAGTATCACTCTGGTGAAAAACAAAAATTGAAACGCAAAGCTTGAAATGGCCTTCGCTGTGTTTGGTGATCAGATTTATAAAAATTGTTAGGTACCCCACCTTTTTCTGCTTCTTCTCCCCCTCCCCACCCCTCCTCCCCTCCACTACCTTCAGCCGCAACTTTCAAAATACCCCAATTGGGAATGCCATAGTCTCACTGGCTCCAGACGATTGGAAGCAGTTGAAACTCTTGTGCGGTACTCACACTAAAAAAATTTTAAAATGTCTTTTAGAATACGCATAGAATATTAATTTGTCAAAAACTAAAAGGCGTAAAGATTATACACAAAGGATCCAATTTTAATACCACTAGTGCACATGTACAATGGTGCGACCAGGAAATATTTACTCACACACTTAGCCCAACAAAGCTTTTGTTGTTTCAGGTCAAGCCTCATTTTTCACTTCATATTATAACGTGTACATTGTACATTGTGCACAGCGGCGCTTTCACTTTATACCGTACAGGCCGTGCCATACAAGGCCGTACACGGAGCGCACACACAGTTCTACCAGTGAAATGCTTCAATTTAAATGGAATTAGACGAGTTTCAGGATTCGGCGGAAATAAGGGATGGGACGGGACGAACTGGCAATGGAAATCGTTAATGGAGTCCGGTTTTTATGTTTTCTTTTTGTTGTGGGTCATTGCTAAAATGAAGACTTTAATATTTTTTGTGATAGTGTTACTATTTGGAACCGAAGGCACTATGGCAATCTCATCATTTGAGGATCATTGTGAGTAGTGGCGGTTTGTCTAAAATGTGGTTGCGCAGTGAACTCCCATAGAAAATATAAGATTTAAATATAAAAATAAGAATAAAAGACAAAATATAAAAATAGCAGAAAAACGATAGCGAGTCCTAAATTATTGGATTCCAAAATCCCGTAGGTGTGTTATGAATACCAGCTTCTATGGGACCTCCTGTCATGTTTCGTAGGTTCGTACATAACGTAATAGTGGCGCCAGAGCGGTAGACCAACAAACCTTGGATGTGGATGGGATGGCCGAGTACGCATGAGATTTGTTAGGGCGGCGCTCTTCGGCTGAAAAAGAAGAAGATGGAGAGATATGTAATTACGAATGTTGGACAGAGCGCGCTAATATTTTAAGTGATGAAATAGCAGCGAAAAAGCTTAATAAAACATGACTTGTTTAAAATACAGCAAAAATCTCGTGGAACGTATCTTCAGTATCATTTAACGAAACATTGTGATTTTTTTTCACAAATATAACTTGTAAAATAATAGAAATAGACTTGTTTTAAATAATTTTCGGAGCACTCTTTGCATTTTTTTTTTTATCGAGGGAATTTCATATAATTTGCGTTTCGGCGTGGAGCGTATTTAGATAACATATATTTTTTTAAGAGCTTAAAAACTTTAAATGTTCAAGGGAGATATGTAAGAAATCGGTAGAAATTCGGATAGTGCAGCCTTAACATCAAATAGTGCGGAATAGTATTTTACAAGAGTCAGTAGATACTTTCTGTGATTATCCCATTTTAAGCCGTTATGAGTTAATTATAACGATTTTCCTTTTATTATTTTAACAGCTTTTCATTAAAAATTTATTCTTTTACATCACCTTAACGCGAGAGGCCCTGAGAAAAATAATTCCCCCCAAGGCCTTTGTCATCTTTGGATATGCTGGGTGGAGGGTATTTTTATGAAAGGAAGGAGAGAAAGTTCAGGAGACAGGAATCCGGGGGTCAATGTCCAGGAGTGACGGACGTATGAATCCGTCCCTCCAACTGCTGTGCAAGACAATGAGTCGAGAGACTCCGACTGGAGAGGTCAAAAGGCCAGCCTCAATCAGTATCAAGCGATCCGGCCCGTCATGCAGCAGATGCAGAGAAACGCGCAGAGAAACCTCACCCCCATGAACCCGGGCACTCCTGCTAAGTCACTAAATGCAGTGAACAACTTGGGATGACCTATGGAACAGGAGTTATCCATTGAATAATTTCCGTGGTGGCGGAACCCATACCCGTTATTTGTGTATTATATATTGTACATAAAAATTGCAAGTACAAATTGCAATTACGCTCCACGCTTCAATTTGGCATACACCTATGGTCTGGAGCACCAAAATACCTGATCAAACCCTTAAAGCGGGCAGTCCGTTTGATAGATTCTCCTGTCTTAACAAACGGATTTCAATCTTTAGACCACAGTCGTCTGGGAATGACATTCTTATTCTACCTGTATTTCAAGGGAAGACACTTCGAAGAACTAGCGTTATTGATCACTTTGTCATCGGCGTACAGTTAGAAAATACGCCAAACATGTACCCAATATTACACATAAGAACGGGCTGTTTCTACGACTCGTTCATAAGTTCAATTAGTGAATGATTTGCCGTCCTTTGGATTTCCTCCCTCTCACAACATAGGAAAATATTTTTCTCAGGTCCTCCCGTGTGGAATAAATTAAAAAAAAAAAAAAAAAAAAAAAAACATAGTTGGATGTAGGTAACTGTCTGTTCAGATTTGTTTCTGGTATCGTTCGATTATGACTGAGTGTTTTACTTAAAGCAATACTGTGAGTGTTTTAATTTATATTTCCGGTGTGAATTTTTTCATGTTTTTTTTATTTGCACAGAATTACACAACAAATCCCCCTATACCATCTATAATACAACGACCTTTCACTTCCATAGTATTTTTCTTTAGTGATCAAAGACAAATCTTACTTTTTTCAGGGATTGATGAAATTTTGCACGCCTGACCTTCAAAACAAGAGGAAGGTCACTGTTGACATAAAATCTCGAGAAACCCAGCGTAACGCGGTGAAATTAGCTGGTCATGTATAAAATGTCCTTAATGAAAGTTTCACTACATTTGATAACCACGTAACAAATTATTTAAAATCTGCTGTTAATGGTTGTAAATATCTTTTAGAACGGAAATAAAATTTAAGAGTATAAAAATAATAATTTGATATTTAATATAATTATTTTATTTTCCTGTTGTATTCCGCAAAAATTAAACGAAACGTATGAATATTTACGAATTTAAGGGTAGGAAAATAAACATCGTAAAGTGTTGACATGGACAGAAACACATTTTTGTTTATTTACAAAATCAACAATGGGCATCTCTTTGTATTAGGCACAGCTTAGGTCAGAGAAATTATACCCTTCATATAGATATAAAATTTACTAGGTTGACCTTTACCATGTAAAATTGGTACTCTGCAAATTGTTATTACAAGAAAATTTAAATTGTGATTCAAATCAGCATGCCATCTGTGGTGCATTTCAAAATGCATAATACATTCAGTGCAAATTAAGGGGCAAAACAGCCATTTTTGAGATATAAAATAATATTGATTTATTTATAATTACTTCGAAATCAAAAAAAAAATAAGGGAACTATATATTATGGTGCTTAACCATATATAATTTAATAGGCGTGCGTCTGCGTGGTTGAATTTTAGAACCCGGCTTTGAGTGCATGTCTGACGACACGCCATACGCGCCGCGCCACAAATAACATCTGTGTACGTGGAATTTCAAACAAATTTACCGTTTTTATTCGGTTCCGAGTTCAAGAATTCTTCACAAGATGTCGCTACTTCCGTCAGCAGGTCAAATGGGGACGTATCCCTTTAGGTATAACTGCTACGAACTGGTGAATATGTAGTATCTCTCCGGATATGGAAAAATTTACGTTAATACATAGTTGTAGCAAGCGGCTATATTTTACACATGACGCCATTGCCTGTCTTGGTTACTTTGTCCCGGTGACTAGCTTCACTGGATGACAATAGATCCGAGGAACCTGATATTTTTGGAACCGGTTCCTATTGGATTTATAAAATGGTCACCAAAACTAATTGGGTGAAGCCGAAACAAAAACCACCCACAGAGCCTGGCAGCAAAAACCTACTGAGCAGGATAATGAAAGAATTAGTTCGTAAACCTAGTATTTTTTAAATCAATGGAACAAAAAAATATGTACACAGGCTCCTCCACCACGCACTGGTAAATACTGTGTTGTGTGCCTTAACTTTTACAATAGAATTACCCAAAATGAGATAAAAAAGTTTCGTTTGTTCAGATACAAAGTTTTTTATGGTGACTGTCCAGCATTTAATATTAAAACATATATTTAGAGTTCTTAGGCGAACAATATTAATATTGAGCTAGAATTTTTTTTTTTAAATTACTATTAAGAGGAATATAAACGCTAGAAATATTTCGATTCTCATGCCTACAAAATTTAAAATTGCGCGTCGTATTTGCACGAGGCAAGTAAGCGAAAAAGTGGTTTTTATTTATTTTGTGCATAATTTTATAAGAATGGAAAAAGTTAGAACATACAAAACCTCAAAAATTGCCTTAGCCATAAAGGGGTATTTTTTTAAAATTGTTTCTTGTATTACTTCATAGTTAAGTCATGAAAAAACATTTTTTTTATTGGCTTACGTTTATATTGCTTGTTATGTAAATAATTATTTTATTTTAATTCCAATACATATAAAAGCTAGTAAAAGCTTTCAAAGCATATGTTTGATGTTCATACTGTAAACCGATTGGTCGTAAAGATGAATTTAAATAGTATCTAAATAGGATTTCACGTATAGCTTCATCTTAACTCCAAAAATTGCCAAAGATGCCTCTGGAATCATGAAAAATGGAATTCTTCTGTATACAATCATTATTGAACACAAATAAATAAAATGGCTCACATCCGTACTAGATATTAGTTACACCTTTTAAAATTTAAAAATTTAAAAAAAAAATGGTTTCGGTAGGCGTTTTGTTATTTTTTTATGTGAATACCGCTCAAGGGTCCGAACTGCTCCTAACCACCTGAAAGTGGCTAGCTATTCAGATATGGTCATCAAACATGGCTAAAGCCATTTCAAGCAACGTTTCACTTCTTAATGTTGGTCGTACACCAGAGCGATGCTATTATTTTAAAAGATTAAATTGTGAAATAACACAAATCAATTATATGAAATTTACTTGCGTACTCCCGTGACCTTCGGATTCTTAGTCGGGAGCCTTACCTCTTGACTACGAAGGCCTCAAATACAAAAGTTTTGTATGAAAAGGGACATGCAGACGTTAGTGCTTCTAAGGCGTGACCACTTTGATCAAACTATTGAAATAATACAGTTATCTTTACTTATACTTAATATTATAAATGCGAAAGTGAGTGTGTTTGTTTGTTACGGTTTCATGTCTAAACCACTAAAACGATTTTTAATTTTTTTTCACCAATAGAAAGCTACATTATGAGCGAGTAACATAGACTGTAAATGTAAGGCAGATGGAAGGTGGGGTTTGCGGAGGTGGAAGAGAGGAAGGAAGGGGAAGGCGGAGAAAGTGGAAGGGAACGGACATTATACATTGCTAATTGCTGCCATGCGAGCAAATCCGCGGGTTAAAGCAAGTTTGTTTATAAATTTGCGTTAACTGCTCCCTTGCCGTTGGTGCGCCGGCGCACAGGCCAAAATAATCACAAAAAAATAATTTTGTAATGCGATTTTAACCCTTATGTATAAAGAAAACGTATGAAGAAGAAGGTCAGAATCGCTTGGGGCACTCTTGTTCATAAGGAATAAGATACCATGAACCCACCTACCGCAGCGATATTTTTTCTTTGGAATTGTTTATGATCACGGCCCTAGATTTTTTCCCGCCTCTCAGCTGTCGGTTTGGCGTCCGTCAAGTCTCGCGCCGCGGTCGTTGAAAAGATCGTAAAACGTGTAAATTCATCAAATAAACGCAAGTAATGTTGTTTTTATGCATAGTTTAGTATTTAAGGAATGTGTTTCAGTAAATATTACATAAGATAGCATAAAATTAACCCGCAAAATATTACGTAAAAGTCAAAACATCGCAAAATTTTCCCGTTTGTTCCCGTGGCATTTGAAGTGAAATATTTTTTAATCAATTTTTCTATGCGCTTTCCATATTCCATAACCTACATAAATATAAAAAATGACTTAATTTCCTATCCTTTAATTTATCTGTTAAAAATGTGTGGGTAACTACTACCTAACTACGAAACAGAATTATACAACTCTTGAACAGCAATGAATAATATATTACAGCTAACCCAAAAGTTTTCTAAATAAAACACATTAAACTTGGTAATTGAAGGTTACATCCATTACATGAAGCGTAAAACCTATTTTAATAATTGTGTTACTTGTCTCGGTCCATTTAATATTACCCGCATAGTTTTTAAATTGAAAAATACACGAAATCAAGCTGAAACAACAAAACTTACGTCAACATTTAAAAAAATCACTAATTTATGTACATAGGCATTAGGGAAAGTTCCACTATAATCCTAGTATTGAATGTTAAGTTAGTTGCAAAGTTCTGGCGGAGCTTCGAGAGTGAATCAGCTCAAATCCAATTTGGGACTTAGTACAAATAAATAAAGGATTCAGAACAAATAAATAAACCGCAACTAGTTATAGAACTTTTATCATCAATCAGAAGTTCGGAGTTAGTATGTATTTTACGCGATGATATAGAACACATTAGATTCGGTTGCTGGGAAATTTGATAGGGCTTTTTCCTACTGCCATTCGATCATTTGTATCACAGTTTCGTCTGTTCGTTTATTTGATCAACGAGGGTTTTTTTACGTTAGTTGCAGAAGGCCCTGACGAAAATAATTTTTTACAAGGCCTATGACGTCTTGTGGAGGGTGTATTTAAGGAAAGGGAGGAGAGAAATTAATTGTTAATGAATCAGTTAATTATTAATCGTTTTTGTTTAATTCGTAGAACTCCATTTATTCTTTTTTTATTTAAATGATTTTGTCTTTTGTTATTTTTTTTAAACTTTTTATCCTGACGAAGAAAACATAGTTTTAGAAACATGTCGATATTGTTAATTAAATAGTGGTGTACACAAAGTTGTTTGTTTGAACAAATATTCTGTTTTAATTTAATTTTCAAATGTTTTTATTAAACTGAGCAAGTATTTAAGTTCTTATTATTGTGACAGCTGTTTCGGCTTAAAAGGTCATTTTCAAACTGTGATTAAAGAAAAGTTCTGGGAAGGAAAAAGGTATGAGGATTAGGAAGAAGCTCGGCTGTGGAACGATTTGCCAGCCTCTGTGTTTCCTCTCCTTCAACACGGGTTTCTTCAAGACCCAAGTTGAAGGTCTCTTCAAGACCCATGTTCACTCCTTTTTTTCCTCAAAAATACCCTGCACACAGCATCTTCAAAGATGACATATTATATACATTTTCCTCAGGGCCTCCTGTGTATATGAATCCATCCCTCTCACTGCGGTGCATTGCGATGGGTCGAAAGAATCTGGCTGGAATGGTCAAAGAAGCTTCCGCAGTAGAAAGGCAGACGCATCCGCCGCCAAGATTCCACATTTAACATCAAAATATCAGTGTAAAGTTCCAAGATTGGCAATATTTTATAATTTTTATTGTGAAAGGAATATTTTCATTGCACATTTCTTATTCGTAATGAAAGTCTTCATTAGGTAATGACTTCTTTCAGATGATCGTTGCCGATATTTACAATAAACTACAATGTTGAAATTTTGCAAATTGTACTATCCGACAGCGGACAATATGGACATAGAACTTCCCGTCACGATGCATACAATAGCATCTTGTTGCATTTTCATTCGAAAGAAAATCGAAAATACTTTTTGCTCGGGCTCGCACTTCTACACAATGATCCATTATTTAGTGCACTTTATTCGATTTCTTTGTCGATTTCTCGATCATTTGAATGATTATTGATGAGGCTTAGTTTCGTTCATTGACCATTTGTAACTTAAATAGAACAACAAATTTTTTCGTAACAGAATACCATTACGGCTTTAAACGTGGTCGCTAGTTATGACTTAAGCTAAATTATGTTACCATTTGGAAGAACTCGTTTTCCTGGCTAAGGCTTTTTTTTCTTTCCCATGCTTCAAAAAATGTGTTTGATAGCAATCCAAGGCCTGAGATACATTTGCTACATCATCCAAAATACTTATTTCAATGGTGAGGCTGTGATTGTTAACTCTAGTTCAATGAATTCGGATTCTCTTTAAATTTGAGTCTCTTAATAGAATAATTATTTTTTTTATTAGAAAGTTATTTTAAATATCTTTTACAAAATTGAAAATGATGTGTCAAGAATTTGGACATAAGATAAAGTACCTGCTCTTGATATAATACTTTTTTAACCAGAATTTTTTTTAATGCTTTGTTTGAACTATGTGTTTCTTTTTTTTAAAGTTCTTAGAACAAGTGGTGTCAAATTTCGGGATTTTTCAAGGATCTGCGCTTTTTCCACTTTCAAGAAAACGTTATTTACATAAAATAAATAATAATACGAGAGGTTCTTTATGGGCGTGTTTCGTTTTATTTTTTCGTTTTTTCCCGATTTTGGCATATAATGCTATATAAATTAAATTTTGAGATTCAAATGGGATGGAAATGTACGATTTCAGGCAAGTAAAGTGTGACGGAGCGCGGGGGGTTGAGCTAATTGTATGAAAGACTCTTCTAACTAACTAATTAATTATACCGACTAACGTAAAACCCGTGATTTTTCTCTGTTGCGCGGTATTAAACATAAAAGTAAACAAACTAACTTCAGGCAAACCAACTTATCGTTTATCCACGATTTAAAAAATATTTTTAAAAAGTACCGCCCTCATGAAAATATCATTTTATTTTATCCATTTTCGTTATTTTTTTTGGGGTGTTAAGCCGTGTTGCGCTACCACCTTCTATAGCCAACGTTTTGGACAGCGTTACAGTGTCCATTGTCAAAACAGATGTGTAATTGTGAGTGGTGAAATGTGTGCTTATGTACTTCGAAGCGATACCGTTTTGCCACTTCACTCCACTACGAGCTGGTATTACAATAAACTTCAGAATGGTTGTAGATTTCAGTTGCCTCCGTAATCAGGCGTGCTCCAATAGGAACTGTTTCCAAAAAAGCTTGTTCACCGAATCCACTGTCATCTGGTGATCGCTAGTCACCGGTACAAGGCAACCGAGACAGGTAATGGGGTAGGAACCGGTTCCAAAAAATCTGTTCCCCGAATCCACTCTCATCTAGTAATCGCTAGTCACCGGTACAATGTTCGATTCGAGTTCGATTTACACATAAGTACTAATGTTGGTTGTCGGTGCATAAATGAATAGACGATTAAATAGAGTGAAGAAACGTATACGTACTGAGACAAAATGCATGGTTTCTCTGAACTAGGTCTAGCTTTTTCATTCGTACATTTACATATTATTTGAATAACTATCCCTTTCACAATACGTACTTTAATTTTTTGTTCTATTAGAGTATACAACGTGTTTTATATTTTTACAATGTCATTGGATATATGACATAATTTTTCAAGTTTACTAATATTCCAAAGATATTTTTTTTTCTTTTGAAAGGCAGTGAAACTGAGACAAATATTTTTTTAACTAACAATTTAATAATATCCAATGATTGTTAATGGGTCTGCGCTAGTATCCTTTCTCAAGTTTAATTAAACGCCTGACATTTGCTGCTGAAGAACCGAACGGACAACTTTTCTGATTTACTTTTGGCAAAGTCTTATCTGCAGAATATAACATGTCGACATTATCGGTCCAAGAAAAGCCAATCTTCCATTTTCCATATCAATGTACCTACTCATTGTATTAAAAGTTGACTCAAACTATGTCCTTTCATAATTTGTGGCACAAGTATGTAGTTCACAACTAGCAGGATATATGACATTATTATTATTAACATATTTGTTTCAGGATATTGCGCTGGATTCACCGAATTTAATCTAAAGTTTAAACAGAATACATTATGATATTTCAGATTGCTTAGTCATATGTAAGGACTATTAAAACATGCTATTTGACTTAGACTTCATAGGACAATTCAAGTTATTTTACAATATAAACACAAGTTGGTTAGGAATCACTTATTTTGAAGTGACCTTAATTATTCATCAGGAGAACATTTAAACTAAACTTAGATACAAAATACAGACAGATACACAAAAATATTTAATTTGTTGAAGTGGGAGGTTAATAAAGGGAATGGGTAATTGGGGGGATTACGGGGAGAACAGAGCGGCTTACAGGAAATATGTCTAGAATAAGATAAATTTATTTGGTTATACATCAGATTTATTACTTAGGGATTTTCTAATTTTAAGTGCTTTTAAGTTATCTGTTTAAATTGTAATAATAAAAAGCCACAAAATAAATTCTTTCTTCGAATACGCTAGTATTCTATTTTGCTTTATATTACCTATCGTTAATAATGAATAATCGTTTTCTGTAAGGCGTGGAAATCTGGAAAAATCAAGTGCTTTTTTTATAAACCTTTGGTTTCTTTAGAAATGCTTGGTTTAGTGTGGATACGAATATTTAAATAATTATATAATAGAGAATTCCAGTCAAATTTTTTTATTTTTTTTATGAATAATGACCTTCTAACTTAAATAACTGCATATTTATATTTATTTTTATAGTTAGTTTTAATAGTTAAAATAAATGTCAAAGTTTCAATTTTTCAAGATCCCCCGAAAACCACCGAATCTAGTATGACGTTATCATGACTAACCGAAGTATGAATTTTGTATGGAACTGGAATCAGCTGTTCGACTCCCGCCATTTTGAATTTCAGCATTGGAGCGTTTTCATAGACATTACTGGGCAATACGATCGTTTTTTGTACAGTTAAAGTTTTTGAATACTTTAAATAATATAGATAAACTAATAGAGATACTTTATTTTTGATACTGAATTATTTAGGCCTAAATAATGTTTCAATAAAAACAAAAACTATTATATGTCCAATTCTCTACAAACCAATAACACGGAATGCCGAACGGCTTGCGTCTTATTTCTATTGATTTCTATACAACTTTGACCCAGGTGACGCGGCGGGGTGACGTCACGCCGCCAAAATCCAGCAATAGGGTGTTTTAATGACACGTTTTAAAATGGACTTTTTAATATTTTTTTAAAACTCTACGTTAAATATTATGCAATAAAACTTATATATTCAGAATCAGCGTAAAATGGTCTATATGAACTTTTTTTTTAAAGTCATAATATTTTTCACTGGAGTTCCTTATTGCGTTGTTCTACTTGCGTTAAACTTTACTGTACCATCGTTAATAATTGTTTGTCGTGGAAACCTGGACAAATAAACCATGAACATGCATTTATATTTATGGAAACCTTTGAAATGTAGATAATGCGGCGTATTTTTTTGTCTACAGTAATTATTTGTTGGGTTATGCCATACTATATTATTGTTAATAATTAAGAACTGTTTTACGTGAGGCATAGAATACTGGACAAATCAAGCTTTTATATGGACACCATTATGATGCAGATTTATCGGCGCATTTTCAGTAGCAATGTTCTACGTTGCTTTGTACCATACTATCGTTAATAATAAAGGCAAACCAAGCATTTATCTGGGAATCTTTGGAGTGTGGAAATATTGGCGCAGTTTTGAGATGCAATGTTGTATGATAAGTTATGATATTAATTTAAAAGAGAACAAAGATAAAAAAAATTATTTGAAAATTTTGCAATATCAATTAAGAAGTGACAGACATGAAAAAATGTTGTCATTTCTCGGTGAACACAAATAATTTAATGATCTTTTAAAAGTGCAAAAGAAACTAGATGACCTAACTTGTTCCGGAAAGCTATTAAATATATGTGGGGCCTGATGCAAATGAGGTATTTGCTTAAAAGGAGATTAATTTTGAATTGCCACAAAGTTCAGACCAGAGCCAGTTCTTGAAATACAAATTTACCGTGTTCATTCTGCAATATAAATATTATTAAAAATCTACAAGCATGAAGAGGTTAATTCGTTTCACTCCTTCCATAATCATGCCATTCCAAAACACAATCAGTTAAATACATTCTTGACCTTTCCTCTCTCCGCTAGACTGGTTTTCATTACAAAAGAGTCGAGCTTTTGAACCAAGTTAGAAGATCCACTATTCGAGAAGTCCATAGTTACTAAACTTTGCTACTCCATTTACATAAATCCCAGATGAGGTGTCTTGGCCATATGCTCGGGATACCAGTGGAACTACTAACGTCTAAAGTCTCAAAACTTTATTTTAACTAATCATCCAATCATTACGCCACTTTCTCGAACTTTGACCTCTCACACACTCCTTGCTTCGTGCATGTACATTGTACTATAAACAATACAACATTTTCTGTTATTCCGAATCTTGAAATAACCTGACTCAAGCATATACGAGGACTGTTCGAAAAATATATAAAAAATACAGCATGAATACAAATATTTTATTATGTTAGAGATACTCAGGCATTTGGAGGGACGGTATAATGGATGGTATAAAAAAATCGTCATCGTTAATTACAACATTGATAACAATGCTCTCGAGACATTAACATAAATTAAAGCCTTAGACATCACTTTTCAATCAAATCTTTCATTTGTTAACCATATAACATAAATCTCTAATAAGAGCTTAAAAATGTTGGGATTTATAACTAGGCTTACTACAAGTTTTAACAATATAAAATGTATTAAACCGTTATATTTTGCCTATGTTATAAGTCAATTTGAGTACAATTCTCCCCTCTGGAACCCACATATACAAGCATATACAAGCTGTTGATAGAATTCAAAACAAATTTTTACGTTATATAAATTTTAAAATGCGTATTCCAGCAAGTATGTTGAACTATAACACTATTAAATTACATAAATATGCTCGAATTGTCAGACAGAAGAATTTTCACTTGCTTGTTATTTCTATATAAAATTCTAAATGATTTAGTTGATAGTCCGGTATTGCTTGAATTGAATTTCCGAATTAAACTACGTGATAATGATTTTAGTGCAGAAATTCTGGGACCAGCTACCATATATATTCCTCTTTGGCCAGAATACTAATGGAGGGAAACAATTATACCGAATCAGTGGCCATCATCAATTTATCTTTAAACAAATATAAAATATTGTTTCTGAGGCAGGCAGTTGTATATATTATTAATAAATAAATAAAAGGTTACTCACGTAATCTCAGCAGGAATGGAGACATTACCTTTAACTTTTGTTCCTATTTTAAGCAATCGTAATTCGGCTAGTGTTTAAGTAACACACACCTAAAAAACTCGAAATGATCTCACACGTGGTTGTCACTTGTTTGATGTTTTTCACTACGCTGATTTTGTGACATTGTTTTTATACCAAGGGCAAGAGTAAGAAGAGATAATCCCGAACATTTTACCTATCTCTTAAATCAACAGCTTTTCACTATTGTTTAACTAAATCGCTATTTAAATGCAAGCACTTGTCATAGCGTTTCACCAATTTTCAAATTCCTTCTGCACAAAAAACTCGGCCGTCGAGGAGTTTTTGATTATTATTTGTGCATTTGCTCCACACAGAAGGTCTGAGGAAAATAGTTTTCTTCGGGGCCTATGTGATTTTTGGGGATGTTGTTCTTAGGGTATTTATAAGGGAAGAAAGGAGAGCAAGTTCTCGGAAGGAAAAAGTTATGAGGGATGGGTAGAAATCTTGGGTTTAGTGTGACCAGGAGTGACGGTCGTTTGAATCAACTGTGGTGCAAGACGATGGGTCGAGTGAGTCCGGCTGAAGAGATCAAAAGGCTTCGCTCCTTCGCGTTCCGATTGCCGATGCCACGTAGCAGGTGGACAGACGCATCTGCCGCCAAGTCTTGGACAAACCTCACCCCCATGAATCCTGCTTGGTACGCAGCAAACCACTTGGGGTGACCTGTGACAGAGGTGTTGGTTATCCAATAAATATTTCCCGGGGCGGCGGTACCCATGACTATCTCTTAAATTGGGTTGTAGCCAGCCTGTCACATCATTTTTAAGATCTACTTAAGATAAAATTCCCGTTGATTGAATGAACACCAAAATGCGCAGCGTAAATTTACCAATGGCCATTATTTTCATAGATGAATTTATTTCGAATCTCCCATATGTGCCAGAAATTCTGGCTGCTGTTGCTCAATCCCCATTTAATTTCTCCAAACAATCTTGCACCAAACATTTTCTCAACGTAGCCTAATTTAAACTCGCTAAGCCTAACCTCTCCCAAAATAGCTAACAGGCTTTTGATTTTATGCTATTATAAGCTTTTACCTATATCAAGTTCTTGTTTATTATTTATTTTACAACAAGAAGGTTTAACCGACTAAATCCTAAAAACACATGAAATACCGCAGAACCATTGAACTGGCAAAATGATTAAATTAAGCTTATCAATCTGGAAACATCCTTGCATGGAAATTCGAAAACATGTAACCAGAAGCTATGTAGAGCCTATTCTCTGAAGGAATTTCCCACTTTCCCAACGATCAGCCATACGGAAATGCCTTCGTATCCATTAAATGCGACGGAGAAGAATTGAAAATTAAAATTATTTACCACTTGAAAACTATCGAGGAATACCTCAATATTGAAAAACAAAAATCCTCTTATTTAAATAACTTTATTCAACCCAAAAATCAAATTAAACATTTCTTAGTATTTTGTCTGGCTTTTGGGTTAATGTCACATTAAGAGTGCTGTACAAAGCCATAAAATAACTTAAACCGCAAGTACTTACAGTGATTTTGGAAAGAAGATTTTCAAGCAATCATTATTTCTTTGAAGTCCTTTCATGTCGTACGACAGATTATGATGAAGAAGCAAGTGATAAAAACAAACTTAAAGATAAAATCGCAATTTTTTGATGTCAGACAAACTTTTTGAATGGTTTCCAAAATATTTAAAAGCGTGCCGAAAAAACAATGAAAATTTCGACATAACATAATATCTTCGGTGTTTTTTTTGCATTCGCTCCACACTGGACGCCCGGAAGAAAATAATTCTCCATAGGGCCTATGACGGCCGGCGTAGTCCAGCAGTAAGGCTCTTGACTCGCAATCCGAGGGTCGCGGGACCGAATCCCGGCGTGGCAAATAAATTTTATTTGATTAATTTGTGTTATTTTACAATTTATTCATTTGAAATAATATATGGTATATTTGCGGCACGTTCAAGAGTGGAAGATACTATCAGTATCGCCTGATGTAAGACCACCATTCAGAATTGAAACGTTGCTTGAAATTGCTTTAGCCGTGTTTTGTGACCAGATCTGAATAGCCAGACACTTCCCCACCTTCCTCTTCCCTATCTCCTTCCCCTTCCCACTACCTTCCGCCTCACAACATTCCCCGATTGGGAATGCCATAGTCTCACTGGCTCCAGACGGGAGCAGTTGGGACTCTTGTGGTATTCATAAAAAAATAATAATTTAATGTCTTTGGCTATGCTGTGTGGAGGATCTCTTTAGAAAAGGTAGGAGAGGAAGTTCTGGGAAGGAAAAATGTGAGGAATTTTGTAGGAATCTAGGGGGGTCAATTTGTCCAGGAGGGATGGACGTATGATTCCAAACGCCTCCCTTAATCAGTTTCTCCCTATCTGGCCTCCCACGCAGTTGCTAGGCAGACGCATCCGCCGCCAAGATCCTGACAACCTTGATCCCTCTGAACCCGAGTACCCGTGCCCATACTACCCAAGGATGAGATTTTGGTCTCCATTCAATCTAGTTACTCGAAATTTTTGGTTGTCGGCTCAAGTTGAGCTTTGTCCTTGTTTTATTAAGCTTGTTATTAAGGGATCTTCCAACAGTTGGCATAAGTCTTTTATAAACTTTTTCTGCAGGACTACTTACTGAAGGCTCGGAGTGTTCTGAAATTAAATTCATTGAGTCAAGTGCTGGCTGAATGATTGTCAATCCATACATTATATTTGTTATACAGATGAAAGTGTAAGATTTATAATAATTGACCTTCGATTCATAAAACTGTTTTATTAATTATGCGATACAATGGATACGGATACGTATGAAACTAGCATCAATCTAGCTGATATATGTGATAAGAGCGCTAGCTTTAGCAAGTGTAAAAACTTATGTATATACTATTAATTATTTCTGTACTGCTGGAGTTACATTAGCTTTTTACTTATCTCACACAATTAAGAATTATTTAAATGCGGAATAAACAGTTAGAATAATGGGCGATCATTCAAACCGAATGTATTATTCACAGGAGTGATTGCTTCGGGGTCCACGGGTCATGAAAAAAGTGTTGAGTATGATCATGTGTGAGAGGATAATTTCAATTTGGGAAGCGGGAATGGGTACTGCCGCCCCGGGAACCATTTATTATATAACTAATTCCTCTGCCATAGTCACACCAAATGGTTCGCTACGTTTGGTGATTTAGCGATTTTTTGGTTTGGTGATTTTTGGTGGTCCCGGGTTCATGGGGTGAGGTATGTTTAGGTCTTGGCGGCGATGACCTGGATACACTGAAGCCCAGATTCCTACCCACCCCGCATCCCTTTTTCCTTCCCTGAACTTCCTGACCCTCCTTTCCTTAAAAAGACCCTCCACACAGCATCTCCAAAGATGGTAGGCCCGGAGGGAAATTATTTTTCTCAGGGCCTCCTGTGTTGAGTTAATGTAAAAAAAGCGAAACATCTTCTTTTTAATTATTTTTTTACGTTTTCTCCACACAAGAGGCTCTAAGGGAACAAAATTTCCTCCGGGCCGTATGTCATCTTTGGGGATGCTGTGTTGAGGATAATTTTGTGGAAAGGAAGGAGAGAAAGATGTGAGTGGTGGGTAATCTGGGGGTTAATATATTAGGGAGTGACGAAGGTATGTAATCATCCCTCCCACCGTGGTGCTAGACAATGCGTCGAGAGACTGCGACCGGAGAGACCAAAAGGTCTCCCATAATCAGTCTCTCCCTATCCGGCCCACTACGCAGAATGTGGCAAAAACATCCGCTGCCAAGACCTACACAAACTTTACCCCATGCCCCAGGAACCCCTGCCAAGTCACCAAACATAGCAAATCTCAAGCGTGACCTATGGCAGGGGTGGTTATCCAATAAATGGTTTCTGGGACGGCGGTACTCATAATCGCCTTCCAATTTTAAATCCTCAGTCAGTGATGCGCGTTAGCATCATAATAAGCAACTAATTAGCAACTAAGGATGAGTTGTTTCAAAAAATTTGACGAATTCGTCAAATATTAGACGTTAATTTTCACGTTCTGTGTAAGTTCTATTCAAGTTCTGTGATGATTTCAGTTTTGTGAAGCAGCTGGCCTATGATGGTAAAAAAACAGAACTCGAAAAGAACTTACACAGAACCTGAAAATCAACTTCAAATATTTGATGAACTCATCAAATTTTTTTAAACAACCCGTCCTAAGACTTTCAACTTTTTTACGTGGTTATTCATTAGGTCAAAATTCATATCAGAATAATTTTCGCAATTTTCTTTACAAGAATTCTTCAAATTATTCAAAGAGTAGAAATATTTGATATAAACATTTTGCAGTAAAAAATGTCTATCTTTCACCAATCATTATTTCTTAAATTCTTTCAGCATTGTTTATCTTGGGGAAATAAAAGGATTTTGCGCTACCTATATTGTTTACATCGGACACCTCTGATGTCTTCTGACGGAATAAATAATTGAGATGTGAATTTAATATTGTAGGTACCATCAAAGAACAGACTCTCAGAATATTCGTGATGGAATAAGACTACTGTGTATTTTGTTTTAATTATTCATTCAATCTTTATACAAAATGAGCATGCGATACTACAGCACCCCCAATTGGAGAAAAATGGTGTGAGGAAGACGGAAGGGATTTTCGGAAATACCTCAATATATTGATCTTGTTACTAAAATACCTTGGATCAATGGTCACTATTATTGCGATTCGATGTAGGGATGAGCCCCAAAAACATAGCTAACATAATATTCCATCACGACATTTAGCTACACGCCCACGACGATCCAACATTATTTGCGAATCTCCTCATTTTAATACAGTTGGACATACTTTTACCACACATACGGCATGTGGATCTTTTTTTACTGCATTTTGTCAACTTTTATCATTTCTCAGTCTTATGGATCGCATACGCCTTATGGATCTTTTTTCTGCTGCATTTTGTCAATTTTTATCATTCCTCTGCCTTATGGATCGTTTACGCCTTATGGATCTTTAATCTACAGCATTTTGTCAACTTTTATCATTTCTCTGCCTTATAGATCGCATACGCCTTATGGATATTTTTCTACTACATTTTGTCAACTTTTATCATTTCTCTGCCTTATAGATCGCATACGCCTTATGGATATTTTTTCTTCTGCATTTTGTCAACTTTTATCATTTCTCTGCTTTAGAGAGCGCATAGGATATATTGGATATTTTTTCTACTACATTTTGTCAACTTTTATCATTTCTCTGCTTAAGAGAGCGCATACGGATTTATTGGATATTTTTTCTACTGTATTTTGTTAACTTTTATCATTTCTCTGCCTTAAAAATCGCGTAAGCCTTATGGACCTTTTATTTATTGCATTTTGTCCACCTTCATCATTTCTCAGTCTTATGGATTGCATACGCCTTATGGATCTTTTTTCTACTGCATTTTATCAACTTTTATCCTTTCTCAGCCAGTTCCATGCCTCACTTCAAAAAGAACTCTCTTCCATAGAAGTTTAAATCACAGAACTCGTTACTGTATTGCGGATTGACTACTAGAGTAGTAAAGATACTACTGTATATATCGTAAACTACTGTAGAGCGGTAAAGATCTCCTAAGAAATACCATCCAACATAAAAGAAGAGGAAAGTGGGTTAACATTTAAAAAAAAATATTTTTTTTTTTATATGAAATACCGCACAAGAGTCCCAACTGCTCCCGTCTGGAGCCAGTGAGACTATGGCATCACCAATTAGGGTATGTTGTGAGGCTGAAGGTAGTGGGGAGGGGAAGGAGATAGGTAAGAGGAAGGTGAGGAAGTACCTGGCTATTCAGATCTGGTCACTAAACACGGTTAAAGCCATTTCAAGCAACGTTTCAATTCTGAATGGTGGTTTTACACCAGGGCGATACTGATAGTATCTTCCACTCTGGAACGTGCCGCAAATATACTATATATTATTTTAAATGAATACATTGTGAAATAACACAAATTAATCCAATAAAATTTATTTGCGCACGCCGGGTTCGAACCCGCGACCATCGGATTGTGAGTCGAGAGCCTTACCTCGGGACCACAGAGGGCGTCAATATGTTTGTAGGAAATGTTTTTTTTTCTAGAGATTCATGTGTAATTTTAAATACTGTTCTTTAATAATACTTACTTGCAACTTTTAATCTTCAATATCTATATTAGCACATGTGTGTGTGTAACGGTGTTATACATTATTCGTACATAATATAATTTATTTTTATTTAAGTTTTTATTCCGAGGAGTAAGAGGACCGTCTGCCATAATAAGCGATAAAATATACCACTATTATACAAAGAAAAAATAATAAAAAATATAAAAAAATGACAAAAAAAAAACATATAAGGTAGGTACCTTATAATAACCTAAAAAATACATTATACAAGTAAGCGAATTAAAACATTAAATTAAAAAGTGTAAGATCGTTCATCAGGGAGGTCGCCACATCATCTGCATCCATCGCTCATTTAACGGGTATATTGATCCGGACCCAAAGGGTAAGGCGTAGATTCTCAAATTATGCACCTGTTTTGAAGGTTTTGCGATTGTCTTTTTATGATTTGAAGGATTTTATATCAACTCAGAACTTAGAAACACTAGGTATCGCCAATATATTATAGCATGCAGCGCCCTTGTATAGCATCCTTGATATGATTCTTTATGCGATATACAAATTATCCAAATATTATTATTTAATTTTTTATAAGAAAAACCTTTTTTTACTTTTGAATGTTATTCCAATGTAATATATCATTGAAGAAGAAGATAAAAATAATAATCTTAACGACAATATGACACAGAAAAAGTAAAAAATAAAAACAGTAAAAGATAATTGTCGCGTAATATGAATAAAATCGGATATAATTATCCGAGGCGCTACCTAGGTTACAAACCAATTCTTAGAATGATTTTTTTGTAATAAAAAGGGCAGTTGCCTATAATATGGAGAAGAAAAAAAATAGTTGACGATAATATTGTTAATTCTAAAATTTTAAAAATAACATTGACTAATATGACGATTTGACAGGTGGCAATAGCGGAATTGGTAAACGTGCACGTCCCGGTTAGATGAGAGGTTCTGGGTTCGAGTTCCGGTTCCGACCATTATCTTTTTCTGTTTTTTTTGTGTCTTGTTATCTTTCATATTTTCGTTTTGGTTATTAGTGTTTTTTTTTTATTAGTATCTATAGCAAAATTTGTACATAATGTATTTATAAATTGTATGATATTAAGGTATTATAATTTATTTTTTTTCACAGTTCTCACTAGGGTTTCTTGTTCTGAGGCGGCCTGTAGTTTTTCCACATTTGTATTTAGTATCCAGTTGTCTTTACATGGTCTTCAGTATGTTTGATAGTTCATTTTCACTTTGTTCTCTCAACCATATTTTTACTTTTGTTTTAAATTTATTTATTTCTGTTATTTTTTTTTATTGAGTTGGTAGAGCGTTGTATAGTTTTTTCGCATTGAATTTCATATTTCTTTGTCCAAAAGATGTTTTCAAACTGGCTGTAGCGAGAATATTTTGGTTTATTGCCCTGGTTGTGTATCTATGTTGGACAGTAGAGTATTCTGATATGTTTTTTTTTTTAATTTTAAATAAAATATTTTTTGCATAAAGTTTTTGTATGTTGTAGACTTGAATGCTTTAAAACAATTCTTCTGTCGGAGTTCTAACCGGTAATTTCAAAATTGTCTTTAGTACTCCTTTTTGGGCTATATTGAGCCGGTCCATGTGAGTGCTCAAGGCAGATCCCCATCCAGTTATCCCGTACTCTCTTTGTGATTGACATAAAGCGTAGTACACTTTCTTAATGTCGTTTATGTTGAGGATGTTACGGATGGCTCTAAAGAAGTAAATGTACCTGGTGAGTTTTTTTGTGATTACTTCAACGTGTCCGTTCCATCGGAGATTATCATCAATTTCAATACCAAGATATTTGATACTTTTGGAGGGTGCTATGGTAGGACAGTGGCATGATAAGCCTTGATTTTGATAGTTTTCTTGGCATGTATGTAATTTGAGATGTTATCTTCTTCTTCAATGATTATTATTATTATTAAGGCGCAGTATTTTTATTTTTATTAAAAAAAAATTGTTTTACACAGCGTTTATATGAATTGTAATAATTTTTGTTTTACCTACAAGCATATTTCATAAATGTTATTTTTGTGTCTCAAAGAAAAAAAATTATCAGCACTATGAAAAACAATTAAGAAAGCATCTTGAAATACCAATTTAAATATACAAATAAAATAAAATTTTGAAACACATTGATGATTTATAAAATATTGTAAGCCAAATTAAATAATTTCATTATAATGCATTACAAGATATTCAGAATTTAAAAAAATTATTATGTGTGCGATTTCATTTTCTCTTGTATTAACACTTTAAATAGGTGCTCACTCTATGATTAGGGTATTATTCGTGCTAGAACCGGTATTTTTTTATTCCTGGTGACCAAAGGATGATTAAATGTGGTCAGAAGGGTAAATGATAGGCCGAGGGTTAATTTCCCTTTCCTTTATTCATTCAAACTATCAAACTCCAAGTTAAACTCCATTTTAATCCCATAGAAAGTAACAGAGACTCATTTTCGTTTAACTATGAAGTTTTGGTGCTTGCTTCCATTAATTGTATTCTGATTCTCGGCACTCAAAATTAAATCTTTACTCATATTAAAAATGCGAAACTGCGTGTGTTTGTTTGTTACGCTTTCACACATAAACCAATTAACCGATTTTTTAAATTCTTTCACCAATAGAAAGCTATTTTATAGCGAGTAATATAGGCTGTATATAGTGGTAAGCTCTGACGTTATGAAATTATAAATATAAATATGTTGAATTTATTATACTTGAGTTATTGCTAACGCCAGAAAACCAAACCTTGCCGTGGAAACGATGTTGATATATTGAAATAAAAATGAATTTCCAAAATGTTTCTACGCGGATAACTTCCGAACGACTGCACCAAATTGCATAATTATTTTTTTCTTTGAGCTCTGGCATTATGAAATTTAGGTGGCACGCGAGCTGTTTGAAAACTGAATTTGTGGAAACAAAAATTGAAAATGTATTATATACATAACATGTTTAAAACGATTCCATGACAATTGATCCGCCAACAATTGGTCCCCCGGCGTACTTATAAACAATGTGCAGTCGGTTTAAGAAAAATACGGTGTACCTAATTACACAAAATATAACTAAGTGACTCCGAAGAGATGCGCAGAGAGGATGTACCGCCGAATAACAAAATTGCGAAAAATTATTTTCATTCAAATGCATCAAGAAAAGATCTGCTTCTCTATGTACTGTGCATACCAGCGCATAAGTACAAAAAAATCGACATTGTGTATAAATTCATTTGATATTCATACCAACTTTTTATTGGGTATTTTTGAAGTCTGTTTTGCTTTTGTAATTGGTTAATAATGCACAAAAAATTGTAATTTTATAGTAAATATCATTTTGGGGGATCAACTGTCGGGTCACCGTATATAACACATTTTCAATTTTTAGATGTCTACGGATCTTTTTCTGTCTTTTCTGTTTCACGTATAATGTGTTTATATTTTTTCGTCCGAAAAAACTTTAATAAATAAATCGACACCTTATGGAAAAGGTCCCCACAACAGTGAAAGGGTCCTCACACTTCACACGTCCAGGGAATGTGACGACAAAGCAGCAACGCAAAAAGCGGCTTATAACCTAACACATCACGTTCCATATAAAGTACGGGCGGAACAAAATGTACTTGGCTGGCAAAAGTACATTCCGAGGTCGCCATTCTTCAAACGTAATACGTACTCGACTGAAAAATGCTCATCCCTGTCGACTTATGTACTCCTGTACGTTTCCATGAGAAACACGCGTAAAACAAACGGCGACAAAACAGCCGTAGGAAATTATTGGCACTGGGTTCATGACTTCCATATCACTTTTCCATTTTCTTGTATCGTTTTGTGATTTATGTTTGGTGTATTATGCCGTGTTGCGCTACATAAATCTTTAGCCAATGTTTCGGACAGCATTGCAGCGTCCTATTATCAGGGCAGACTTGTAATGTTATTTGGCGCTCGTGAAAGATGTCAAACCTATTGAAAAGCTTTCCTGACAATTCAGAGTCATGCAAATTCAACACCTGCTTCGAAAAGTCATTAAATTGAAGAAAAAAAATAGTTTACGTTGGGTTAGGTTATGGGCTATTTTTCATTTTTTTTCATAACTTTTAATGACTTTTCAAAGGGGTATTGAAATTTCATGATTCTGAATTGTCGAGAATCCTTTTCAACGTGGTTTGAGGCTATTTGACGTTTTTTCGTGTGATTTGGCGTTATTTGACCGTTTTCGTAATTTTGTGATGTTATTTTACCTTTTTCATGGGTTTTGATGTTTTTTGCTTTATTGACATGGTCTGACGTTATTTGATGTTTTTTAATGTTACTATTAATCATGAATTGGTATGGATATAAAACGAATTGATTTACATTATCGAATTTTGAACTTACGCCGGTATGTACAGTATATAGACAAGTAGTTTTATTCTTGATGCATTTGAATAAAAATATGTTTTATACTTTTGTTATTTGTTGGTACATCCTTTCTGCACATCCTATCGGGGACATCGTTATATTATGTGTAAATATATACTTTGTGTAAGTTGTATACAATATTTTTTCTAAACCCACTGCTCATTGTACAAGTATGCCAAGGGGGAGAAAGCAACTATTAGAAGATCAACTGACATGAATCGTTGAACATAAGTGTCTTACACCAATTTTCTAATTTATTTTATTTTTTATTTAAGGTTTTATTCCAGCAGGACTAGGAGGGGTGTGCAATCCCAGTCTGCCATATTTCATAACAACTATAATACATACAATAACATAAGAGAGTAAATTAAAAGATCTAAAAGAAGAAAAAAGAAATAAAATATGATAACATATTAGGTACCTACCTAATTAAAACATAAAATGAAGACGAGATTCATCACATAAATAACAAGAAGATAAAATAAAATAAAATAATGCAATAAAAATTAAGCATGAAATTAAAATTAAATTAAGCAAAAATTAAACAGAATAAAAAAAAAATTAAAATAAATTTAATTTTTGGGATCGTCCATCAGGGAAGTCGCCTCATTGTCTGCATCCATCGCTCATTTAGGGGGGAACTAAACCACTCGGATGCAGCCACGACAATGATGTTGTTTGATTTCAATATCCTGCCCCAGAAGCTGGCTAGTCGGTGGCGAAGTAAGGCTGAGAATGAGTGCACCCTCCCCTCGGTGAAGCGTGGAAGCACTGCAGAACCTGATGAAAAGATATATGACTCCCTACCATTGCACAGTTTCCTATAAGATTTCACTTTTTAACATCTTCTTTTCCCGAAAAGGTCATCTGCACTCTGCGGCTCTGCACACCATCTCAGGATAAAACAAACTTAAAGAAAACAATAATATTGGAAACCACATTTTATAAATTGCGAAGTTTTTTTTGTCTCGGCCGTTTTGTACCAAGTATTTTAGTAGAAGCTTTTTTGTCGCCTAAACTTCCCCTATATTTTAGGACCTCAATGAACAGTACAGGAATATAGCGAAGAGAATATTTCATGGGGTTGTAAAAATATTTCCCGAGTTTGATGTGAGCATGATATGAGCATCTTGTATTTGTATATTAATTTTAATGAAGATGAATTCTACATTAAGGTCTCGACGGTAGCACAGAATGAAAACAGGTACCGAAATTTTATACCAGGATTTTTTAAATAACATGGAACAACCTTTGTCAGACTCTCCAAGTGTAATGAAAATGATTCTAATCGGGTAGAAAAATATACTAAGATGACAACATTATTACTTTTGTTTTTCTTTTCTGAGTTTCATTTTAATGTAAAGCAAAGTATTAAGGACCTACAAGTAATAACACAATTCTTCGCAGGATATCCATATACATAATATATACCGGTATGCGTAGTAACGCATAACGGTATATATTCTATTACACGAGTATAGCAAAAGCATTATTGACCGTGACTAAAAAAATTACCTCTAGTACTCTGACTAAGATACAAAACTATTTTTTTTTTAATTGAAAAGAAAGACAAACATTCCCGGATTACAAATAACCCAACAATATTTGAAAATCCCCTACTACCACCACAGAAGGCCGAAAATGTTGCTTGTGTTTTGATGGAGGACTTAGCCAGCCGAGGAATCGAATACGCGATGCCCGGGTGGGACCCAAACGCGATGCCCACTCAGCCACTGACCGGTCGGTCAGACCGATTATGTTGCAATGTATTTAAAATTATGTTACAATAATTTAAAATTTAATAGGCATGACATTAGCTTGGTCAAACTATTGACAGAAGCATAAAATTTAAAAGTTCTGTCAACAAATTTAAAAATGTGTTGATATCTGGATTTTTTTTAAATAAGAGTTATTAAGGTTTGTTAAAAGATTTAAAGAAATAGGCCAAAATTATTGTGAATTTTGCTATACAATCATTTGTACATAGATACATATTATCTACTCTTTCCAGCTTTTAAATCCACAGCTTATAAAATTACCCTATTTTTGGTTTTTCTTTTATTTGTCTTTGAATCCTCATGTTACTTCGTGTTCCACGATCAACGATCCATCGATTCCACGATCCAACACCGACTCTCTGATGTTGTTGGTTCCTGGAAACTGATCAAAAATTTGCTCAAGGGAAACCTTCAGATACGTTACCCCGTAAAGATGAATATAGTGCATAGAATGTACCGCGAAACCCTGGGGTTTCCGCAGGGCTTTGCAAAAGTAGGGCAAGTTGCAAAAACCAGGCAGCTGACGCAGATTACCGGCGCTTTTCAGTGCCAACTCGCGCGGCTCAAGTAATCGACACAAGCACTTAACACGCAATAGCCAGCTAGTCAACAATCTCACCAACATGCATTTGATGTTGTTGACTACCTATTTGTACTATTGACTTCGAAAATCCTAAGTGTCGCAACGTTTGCAATGAAAATTTATAATTCATAGATGTCCAGGTTTCAATCAGGCAAAATAACCATAAGAAGGAGGTAGCGCAACACGGAATAACACCCCAAAAACAAATAACGAAAATAATCATAGTTTATGAAAATGCTCTTTGTAAGCTGAAAAACTGAATCCTGCCGGAAAAAAGAACCACCCCAACATTTTAGGGTCGGATGATATTCCCGAATTTGGTCTGCCTCCATAAGTTTTATGTGAATGTTTTTCTCTCTTTGTTCGTGCCTCCCAATGTCGAAAGGCTTAACATTTTACTGTTTCAATTTATGCATGTTTAAGAAGTTAGTTTTCAGAATAAAATCCAAAAAAAGATTTTCGTTTACGTATTTATAAGGTGCTCTTTCTGACAAAAATAATCCTGATCAAGTTCTATAAATAATGAAATTCTTAAAATACAAAAATGTCTAACAATTTTGATTCACGAAAAATATTATTTTGGCTAAAGAAGGGGGTGGCGCAATACGGCATGACACCCCAAAAACGAATAACGAAAATAATTTTTTTTTTTTATTTTTTTTTTTTGATAAACAGAAACAAACAGTACATTAGTTACAATGGTGAAACAATTTACAATTATTAAGTACATTTCATGATGGGTACCTATGACATGTTTCTATGTAGTGTCTATGTATATTAATTAAATTACCGGGTGATGTGCGTAGTGGGTAGGTGTTTGTGTGTATGTGGGAGTATGTATGTATGTGTGAGTATGTATGTATGTATGTGTGCGCATTGAACAATTTATATCATTGACATGATGCTCTTTTTAAATTTGGGCAGTGAATCGAAGAAAATGTCGATGTTAGAATTTAGACAGATAGTATTAAACGTATGAAGAGCACGAAGATAATGATATTATGACTATAAACCTAAAAGTGTTTTTTTTTTTATCGCTATTTAGAATATATATTAATCTAAGCATCCTAGAGCGGTAGTATCTTTCAGTATCGCCCTGGCCATCATCCGGAATCATTAACACGATCTGAATAGCTAGGGACTTCCTAACCAACTTCTTCCCCATCTCCTTCCCCTTCTATTCCCATTAGTCTCACAGCGTACACAAGTTAACTGGGTCTGTAATTCAAAGATGGCTGGCTATCTCCAAATTTGTTACCTATCATTTCGTAGGTACCAAATCGAGGCCGCCGAATTTACTGTTGTTATTTTTAGCAAAACGATACAAATTTTAAAATATTCAACAAAGAGAACTATTTCCAAGACTAAATTAGATATTTTTATTTCAATCAATAAATAAATAATGATTTAAATGTGTTTTTGGTTTGGAATTTGATCGCTTAGAATTAGAAATACGTTAGATGCTTTAAATAAATACTGCAGGTAGGTCTATTGGCCTGCGCAATAATCTAGCACTAGAAGTTAAAAATCCGCTCCGCAGGTTTTTGCTTTTTTTGCAGGCAGCTTTTGGTTCGGCTTCGCCCAGTTAGTGTTGGGGACCATTTTATAAATCCAATAGGAACTGGTTCCAAAATTAGCCCGTTCCTCGGAACCACTGTCATCCAACGATAGCTAGTCACCGGGATAAAGTAACCGGGGCAGGCAATAGCATCATATGTTATATATAGCCGCTTAATTCAACTGAGTATTGCCGTCAATCTTTTCATATCCTGAGAGTTTCTACAAATTCACAAAATTCGTAGTACTTATACCTAGGGGAGACACGTCCCCACACGACCTGCTGACGGAAGTGGTAACGTCTTTGAATTCTAAAACGAATTCTTGTATTCGAAACCGAATTACAATGGTAGTTTTGTTTAAAATTTCACGTACACAGATGTTATTTGTAGCGAGGCGTCGACATGCACTCGAAGCTGGGTTCTGAAATTCAACCACGCAGACGCTACCCTATTAATACTGTTAGTTTTTTATATTTATTTTTTTAAGCCTTGAAAAAAAATATATCATGCCTATTAAAACTGATTTAAATTTCGAAACCTCCTACTTATAACAACAAACCATAACACCTTTTCGGTTTGGGTTTTGTTGTGCATGTGGCAAGTTAAGTTCTTTAAAAAGTGATCGTAAAACATTTTGAGATTTGTGTA
The DNA here is from genome assembly GCA_936435175.1 of Glyphotaelius pellucidus. Classification (NCBI taxonomy): domain Eukaryota; kingdom Metazoa; phylum Arthropoda; class Insecta; order Trichoptera; family Limnephilidae; genus Glyphotaelius; species Glyphotaelius pellucidus. The sequence continues at coordinate 8,099,611 of OW386551.1, read as the reverse complement.
GATAAAATAGAGATATTCAACTAAGTTGGGATAGAAAGTGTCACGAATAAGTTTCAGGCCTTGAAAAAAATATTTATGTGTGCTTAGTAGGCGCCTTGTGGTGATTTTTTAAAAAACGTCGCTATAGAAATTATCCAAATATTTTTATCGGGGATGTCATAGTAGATACCATCGGCTCCGGGCAATTAGGTATATTGTGTGGTTACACATCTTATTCAAAATCTAACCATAGAGAAAAATCTTTTCACAGCAACAAAAAAATTAAACTACCTTACTATGTCACCAATAATCAAACAATAAAATTAAGCCACTCCTAAATAATTTATGGTCTTGCAGCAACGTTCCAATTATCATAAAACTATTAGATTGCCAGCTTTTAGAGGACGGCAACCCACAACATTACGAGCGGTAATAAGTAAGTGACCCACGTGGAAAATAATCTTTCATAGTTATTCCAATCCCGGTTAAGTACTTGAGTACCCCTGCCCTGCTCAACTACCTTAGTCTTGAACCTTTCAGCTTGGAACAATTATCTATTCTCTGCTTCCATCCCGTGAAAAATGAGAGAGAGGCAGGGGTACGTAACCCAGACTGATTTCTAAAAAAAAATCTTTTCAGAAATACATTATTAGAGGCGATTTGAAAAGCAAAATTAGTGGTAGTAATAATTTCACATTTGGGAAAGGTATCGAAAAATAGATTAAATCAATGCAAAACATAAAATTTAATGATTATTTTTTTGGCATAAATATTCTGTAAATATTTGAATTAGCCCTATTCCCACCATATTAAGCTTAAAAAGTTGTTTATGCGGTGATTTGGAGAACTAAAACTAAACTTAATTTTAGTTGAATCAGTGACGTCTGGGTGTGAACTTCAGGTTTTGGACCATTCGTCTACAAACAGTACGGTATTAAAAATAAGTATCTTAACCACTCGAACCAACAAGCTTGTTTTCACGATAATTTAACATTACCAGACATATGTGTAACGTATGGGGCGTACCTGACTTATTAGTCCACCTGGTAAGAATTGACTTGGGAAGATGTAGAATATGGACGAAGGTTTTTGAAGATTTGGCACGATTAAATTAATAAAATACTTGATTCGCGTCTCTTTTAGACTCTCTTTTTTTCTGTCTTCCCTGGAAGACAAAAGATATGGCGACTGATAAAGGTGATCCATGTAAATGTATAAAATTTAGAATCGGGAGAAATTACACACTCCTTAGACAGTTATCAATAAGGTAGAAATTCCCGCTTTTTAGTTTGAAAATGCTGGGTTTGAAAGTTTGGGAGCCATTTGTTGGATAACCAACACCCTTTCCATAGGTTACCCCAAGTGGTTCGCTACGTTTGGTGACTTAAAGGGGTGCCAGGGTTCATAGGGTGAGGTATCAGGGTCCTGGCGGTATATGCATCTGCTCACCGGCTACGAGGCAGGCCGAATCGGAAGAGACTGGTTGAGGGAAATATTTTGACTTCTCCGACAGGAAACAATTGGTACGTCACCCTGCACCGTTGTGAGAGCAATGGATTCATGCTTCTGTCACTTTTAGAAATTCCTACCCACCCTTCATTCCTTTTTCTTTCCCAAAATTTCCTCTTCATCCTTTCATCACAGCATTTTCCAAGATGACGTTAGCCCTAAGGAGAATTATTTTCCTCAGAGTCTCTTTTGTGGAACTAATGCAAAAATAAACAGCCGCCTGTTTTCATTAATTAAAAAAAACATTGCCAAAATATATGTCTTATTTTATTTTGTAAAGTTGAGGCACGAAATAAAATTAAAATAATCTCTTAATGGCCTGACAAGTTATTTTTTTCTAGGCCTACAATAAGACTAGTAAAAAAATGTTCGATGACATCAAAGACAAAGATGTATTCCATTCGCAGTAGGTATCTTTATTATTAAAGCATTTATAAATTTTCCAAACCAAAAACACATGATTTTGCATGAAGTACTTCTTAAGTCATATTATAAGTTATAATTTATAAAAATAGCTTGTCGACCTCTGCAGTGAAAGATGAGATAGCAAGGGTTGTTTATGTATTTTTTATATACAGTTGGGACAGAAAGTGTCACGTGGTGGTGACAGGGTGAATAGGGATGGCAATAAATCACAGGGGTGTTCAGTACAGGGTACAGTCGTAAAAGGTCACAGGGCACTAGGTACGGGGGACAAGGTACAGGGAACTGGTAAAGAGCAGTTGTCCCACTGATAAGTATAACGCGAGGAGAACACTGGACTTTTCTTCCATGACTAATGCGCTGTTATTTAACTCTTACAATTCGTTAACCTTTTTGTGTTTATTCTTATGTGAATTAAACAGTAATATAATTCGTTTATTTATCCACTGGAGCGACAGCGCCATTTAAAACTTTTTTTTCTGATTGCTCGACATTTTTTGGTGATCAATACTATAAATAATAATTCCCTTCAGTGTACCGCAACTAATCTTAATTTGTGCGAAGTTATTGTAAATAAATGTGACTGAGTAAATCCGAATTATTATTCACAAATATCTCCTTACTCACGATTGCGGCTACATCAATTGGAAAGGACTAGCTGTCAATCTGCAGCGAGGTTAACATACAGCTCACCGATAGTAAACACCTTTCCTAAATTGGTGACCCCGACGGGATGATGCCAGTCGGTAAAATTTGTTTTTATTAATAATTATAAGGCTTTTCGCCATATTTTGAATATTTTCCGCCCAAATTAAAAAAAAAAATCATACCTCTGAATTTTAAAATGGAGTCATACAAACTGATTATAGTTCTATATAGCCAATTAATTCACCTATCTTTTGTCGATTGTCACATATTCGTAGGATTTAAAAAAATATCTATAAAATCGTAAACTTCTACTTATTTACTTACAAATTAGGGAAAATTTGCCAAAATTGGCGCAAAGCAATCCGGGGTATTTTAAATAGTGCCATATTGTAGCAAAAAGCGCTTATGTCAACTTTCAAAATTCACGATGCTCGAAGCGCGCGGATATTGGGGAGAGAAATGAGAAGGAGTTAAAATAATGATTTTGATATACCTATCTGGCTATTCAGATCCTTAGTTACACATAAACCGTAATCGTCACGAGATCGACTCCCGGCCCAAATAACCGTAATTTATTTGTAATTTGTATTACACATTGTATTTTTCACTCATACCGAAAAAAAATTGGAGGTGGTTGTTAATGAGAAACTTTCATATAAAAACATCTTTAAAATTATTATTTCTTCCCTCTCGGTCAGCTGTTTTATTTAAGACTTGAAATGTGGTGATGGCCATATGCCCCCTGAGCTGAGAAATTACTTACAAAAGTAAAGCTACCATTACAGTTTACAATTAAATTTATTTATTTATTAACGCCTTGGAGGCTTTTACATGTAGGTACACGTTATTATAGATACATAAGTTATTCAGGAGTATATTAATGAGCTTATAGTATATAATATTGTATGCAAAAATTATAAGCAGAATTAAAAATAAATGACATTATTAGAACAATCCAAGCCTATGTAGTCTTTGGATCGGGGAGTTAATGAAATAGTTAGTTTTCGGCGGATAAATAAAGAACATTTCTGGAAATCTCGTGTCACGATTTGGTACTCGGAATGTTATTAGTTTAATAAGGATTTCTTGGTATTTAGATTTGTATCTTTTATTTTTTTTTAAATATCAAGATTTTTTATTATATTATCATGAAAAACCAGAGCATAAAGTTTTGCGGTACGAGCGTAGAACACGGTGTTTATATTAATTATGAATCATTAATAAATAAATAAGAATCTAAACTATATCTGCAACACGAATCATCTGGGCGAAAGACTACCTTTCGGAGTCGAAGCGTTGGTGATCAGTCAGTCAGTTACTTCCCCACCTTCATCTTCCCCATCTCATCCCAATCCCTTCAGCTTAATAACTTTCACTGGCTCCGGACAATTACTACAGTATTTTTTTTGATAGAATCAAAAACATTTTGTCCTTATTTGTGTTTATTTGATTATTTAATTTAAATTAAATGAAATTACGAAAAAAGATATTCCACTTATCTAAATGTTCCGATTCGACCAATCACTAACAGAATGTGTACCGAATTCTCTAGGCAATTCCCTAATAATTCTCAAAGTTCCATCAAATCAGCGCGTGCAAAAATAGGCCCGAGAATTAAGTCAATTGGAAAAATCGTAAGGATCACGAAGGTGCTTTTAAAGCAAAATTGGAATCTGTGCAGAAAATATCTCAGGAGAAAGAAATAAAATTTAATTGGCCTATTATTTGAAATGTCAAAGATAAGAATCTTGAACGTTCAAGATACCTGGTATTCTGAAATATTCCTGTACCCATATCTTACATTTTATGTTGATTTATTATAATGGTGTTTTAAATTCCCACCGAAAATTGTTTTCTCAAACTAAATAGGAATTTTCATCGTATTAACTACAAATTTCTTCTTAACTAACTAACTAACTAACCATCACGCCGTTTCCCCGCGGGGGTAGGCAGAGAGGACGGGCCGCTAAACAACTCGGTCTTGGCACACACTCTTTGCTTCACTCACATTCATATATCGTCTCATACATACTCTTCTATTATTCTGACTTTTGACAAGTATCTGATTCATTTGATCGTGCCATGTCTTCCTAGGGCGCCCCCGACTTCTTCTACCATTCACATTTGCGTCATATATTCTTCTTACACTACTTTCTTCGTTCATTCACTCTACATGCCCAAGCCATCTGAGGTTCCCTTTCTTAATGTTATTCATTATGCTTATATCAGCCTTACATTCTTTGCGGATCTTCATATTTCTCACATGATCATGGTTTTACCACACATACACCTCAAGGATCTCATTTTAACAGCATTCAGTTTACTTTCATCCTACCTCTGCCAGTTCCATGCCTCACTGCCATACCCATCAAGGTAAGTAGGTACCAGGACTCCATTGTGGACTGCTAGCTTCGCTTTTTTTGACAGTTTTTTTATTAGCGCCAACGGCATTCAGTCCTCCATTAATGGAGTTACCGGCATTTACCCTTCTTTCAATATCTCTTTCAGCCTTCCCATCTCTCGTAAACATACTACTCAGATGCACAAGCTCATCCACCTGCTCCAAGTCTTCATCATTCACAACTATATTGCACACTGTTGTACTGTTCTTCTTAACTGTAAAATAGAATGTTAGTGCATTGAAACACCAATATTATCACATACTACATTTTTTGTATAATCCAGACGCACAAGCTGTTCAATTTTTACGACGCCGAAGCTCACTGTTCGAGAATTTGAAACATTTATAATTTCTGCTTTGGTTAAAATATGTGAAAATTATTCTGCACCTACTCGTAGATTAGTATATAACTGTTGACCATTTACAAATCGCAAGTGCTTCCTACCCTTGAATTTGGATCCCACCTCTGGTCTGGAATTCCAAAACACTCTGTGCAGAAACCGTGCGCCCAAATGGATTGCAACCTTTAGAGCACGGTCTTAAGCTGGGAATGCTGCCTATATTCTATCAGTATATAAATGAGGAACTAGCGTTATTGGTCCCTTCGGCATCGGTGTTTAGTCAGAAAACACACCCATCATTTGTAATCGGTTGACATTTTTTCAGCTTCCATTATTTCAAATATTCTAAGCCTTTCTCTTTCCATTTACGAAGGCCGGCGAGGTCTAGCGGTAAGGCTTTTGACTCGCAATCAGAAGGTCTCGGAATCAAATCCCGGAGTGGCAAATATTTTTTTTTGATTTATTTGTGTTTTTTCATAATTAAATCATTTAAAATAATAGGTAGTTTCAGAGTGGAAGATACTCTCAGTAGTCTCATTATATAGCCTTGGTGTAAGACCACCATTCAGAATTGAAATGTTGCTTGAAATGACTTTAGCCGTGTTTGATGACCTGAAAAGCCAGGTACTTTCTCTTCCCCATCTATTTCCCCTCCCCACTACCTTCAGTCTCACAACATACCACAATTTGAGATGCCATAGTTTAACTGGCTCCAGACGGGACACTAGTTGGGACTCTTGTGCGGTATTCACATAAAAAAAATAAAAAAAATACATTAAATAAGTGCTCAGTGTCGCCCTGGTGTAAGACCACCATTCAGAGTTTAAACGTTGCTTGAAATGATTTTAGCCGTGTTTGGTGACCAGACCTGAATAGCTAGGTACTTCCTACCTTCCTCTTCCCCATCTCTTTCTCCTCCCCACTACCTTCAGCCTAACAACATACCCCAATTGGAGATGGCGTAGTCTCACTGGCTCCAGACGGGACTCCAGTTGGGACTCTTGTGCGGTATTTATATAAAAAAATTACGTGAAATAAGTGGTCAAATTTTTTTAGCGTTGTTTTGTGACAAAATCACCTAAAGGGCACTATAAAAAAATCTGTGTGTGCAATTCACACGCGGTAAAAGTGAAAATTCAGAATACTAAACTTATTTTTTTGGATTTTATAGGATTCGAACCCAGGCCGCTTATGGTTAGTTAGTTAATTAGTGAAGGATGAAGGAATTTTCTCCATATTTTTGTCACCGAATTCGAGTGCACCTATTCCTATACATTTGGTCATCATATTAATATTTTCTTCTTCGGAGTCGCTAGATGTCGTTTTCTTTTGCCTGTTCATTTTGGTGTGGTTTGAAGATTGGATATTGATTTCACAAAATAAAAATGCTTTTACTTTGGATTTTGCAGGGTTCGAACCCCCCTGTTCACTCGATATCTCTGTATTTATCCGCTGAGGCTTGTCAGGGACCTTTTCAACTACGCTATGGAGGCACGTGCCGAGGCGCGAAGTTACGACCTTATATTAGAACCGAGTATTTATGCAGAACTGACGTTGTAACGTTATGACTAGTTGTGACGCACTTCCGTTTCACTCGAATTCCTAATCACCAACGGGGCTTAAGAAGTTAAACTTCAAAATATTTTCATTCCTACCTCAATTTATTAGAAGTGACATCAAGTCCATGTTTATGACAGGAAGTCCATATTACATTTGACGCTTCAAACAAAAACATCAAAATCTAAACTATGAAATCACGTCTTTCACATAGACTTTCATTTCCTGCTATATTTTATACTATACAACATTGAGAATATTACTACTGAAGACCTCTCAACTGACATCCCGATTTTAGAAACGTGACACCCTCTTTCAGGTGTTTTCCGGTCAATTCCGAATGGGGTGACCGTTTCACACAAATACAGGTGTTACTGAATGACTCTTTCAGGAAATGCGCTGTATTCTGAAAGTGCCGGCACCGGACTCCGGACTCCCATTCTACCAATGTTATACATTTTTTAACTTCGCTACACGAAAATTCTGACATTATTCGACTATTGTCAATGAAAACTGTTCGAATTCTACATCCATCGCCACTGCATGGTGTATTTTTTTATGTGCTAATACAGTTATAATTTGTATTTGATTTATTTGTTTCATACGTTAAAAGCTATTTTTTATACAAATGCATACATTTACAAAATTTATTTAAAATACTCATGAGCAGATAGGTGGTGTTTTCTTCTTTTTAACCTACATAATTTTTACCACTCTGTCACATTTCCACCTAGAGGATTTTTTTTACTAGTACCTTGTAGTAAAGGGGGGAAGGAGGCCTAAAACGCTTATCGGGGTGACAAACACGAGCTACGTGTATATCTTTTTCGAATGACAATCCACGTGACAGAATTAACGTGTTAAACATCAGTTGTAGGAGACAAGTTTTTGAGATTTTTTTTAATTTTTTATTAAACATCATAAAAAATAAAAATCGCCTTTACTTGATAGGTTTAAAAATAGTTTTATATTTTATGTCGTCATATCATTTTTTTGTAACATTATAGAATATACGCAAGTCGAGGTGGCGGGAGATAACTGTGATTTGTATGAAACACACTTCTATGACGAGGATTTACAACTCTGTAACGTAATTTTTACTACAAAAATATAAACATTTTTTTTTAAATGCACACAGTCTTTACGTCTTTGGCACAGTTGATTTTAAAGTTATTATAAAATAATAATATTGGTTACTCTGTTAAATTTTTCTCCACTAACTAGTGGAGATAAGTTTATGTAGGTTAAAAAGAAGAACAACCCAAGTATCTATATTGGTTATAATTTACAATATCAAATGCAATCGCATCATTGAAGAAGAAGATATTTCTAATAAATCTAAACGAAACATGAAACAGAACAAGATAAAGAAAAATAAAAAGGTATAGATCGCAACTGGAAGTTGAACCCAAGATTTCATAACCAACTCAACCATTGGGATTTTTTTTTTGTTGATTTCCATTTTCCATTTTAAATTATAACAAAGCTCTATCGATTTTTTTTTTAACCAAGAGAGTGTGTCGGAAAAACTTTTCTGATTTTTGTTTATATGGGACCATCGATTCACTCTTTCACAAATTATATTACATTGAAAGGTAAAATTATATTTTTAAAGTTATTCAAATAAAATTGAGTTTTCATTTCAGCTTTGAGAAAAAGTCAACAGGTGTCCCACATAAATAAAAATCGTATGTGTCTATCCGAGACACTAGGCCACAAATAATTTCATTAATTATTTTAAAAGATAGTAGATTTACAATATTGTACTGAATAGGTTATGAGAATTCATGATTTATTGTCTTGTGTTGGGACTCTTGTGCAGTAATCACGTAACTTTTTTACAAAATATATATTAACAGCGAGTTCCCGGCATGAATTCAATTCCACTTAAATAAATTAATTGTTTCATCTTTCTCCTTTGTTCCCCTTCCTTCCCCTCCCATGTTCCTCCTTCAACATCCCCGCCTATCCCCCTCCGCTCTCAAGCTTCCCCCCTTCCTGCCTTCCCCGTTTACCTTCCACCTTTCCGGCTTCACCCTTTCCTCGACTCCCCTCCCTCAATCCCCCTTCCTTTGTCCCCCCCGCCCTCCCAGAATCCATCGCGGGCATGTGCACTTGAAATCCCCAAAGTTTCATCGCAATCGGATGAATTGTTTAGGAATGTATAAGGTGCAAACAAAGAAACATTCATTTTTATATATAAAAGCGCCGTATAGGTTCAGGAGAGATATGTAATTACGAATGTTGGAGAGAGCGCGCTTATATTTAAAACGATAAAATTGTAGCAAAAATTGTGAAAATGTTTAGTAAAACACGACTCATATAAAAAAGAGCCAACATCTGGTGGAGAATATCTAAAATAGCATTTAAATAAACACCGATTTTTTCTCATACATATAACTTATAAAATAAGTGAGAACGTGTTTAAAAATAATTTTCGGAGTACACTTTGCGATTATTTCTTTTGAGTGAATTTCATATAATTTGCGTTTCGGCATGGTGAATGTCTAGATATTATTTTCAAAAACAACACATATTTTTTTAAAAGCTTATAAACTTCAAATGTTTAATGTAAGAAATCGGTAGAAATTCGGGTAGCGGCGGCTTAAGATTCATATTGTAAATGCTCGAAACAGCATAAAAAACAGTAAGCGAGCATTTTCAAACCTTTGTTCTGAAAATAATTGCGGATAAAGCTCAATAAGAAGGTTTCTTTAGTGAAACATGAAAAAATACTTCATGTCTGTACATTTTTTTTAAACTTTGTCTGGGCTTGCATACAAGTAAGACGTTAATCATTCAAAGAATTGTGTTTAATCTGTCTTTTGTGATAAAGTATTAATCGCTCAGTGGTTTAGAAAGCCACCGAATGCAGTTACCTAAATGCATATGGCAAGACTTTAAACCGACTTTAAAGACGCTTTACGGTAATCTTATGCAATGCTACCACAAGAGTTCCACATCGCCAAGGGGGGAGATAGACCAAGATCGTGGCAAATGCATTTCAATTGTGTAGCATCCGGAGATAGCCTTCCAAAACTTATGTACCCCGGGGAATCGGGATGAATCTAAATTGGATCATTATTGGAAAAGCCGTATTGTACCTACGATGATTGTGGGGCTTGGTTTCTCCGAGGAGCCGTATTGTAATTTTATCTTCGGCGTTATCAGGTTGTATTCACACGCTGAAATAATGGATACGTTTTCATAGTTCTTAATAGAAAATTCACTAGGTGAACTTGTTTGTATATTATTGGTAAACTTTTGAGCTTTGGGATCAGAATGTAGTTTGATCCAATAGATTCTCTCGGAGTCGCACAGAGGAGATTCCATAATTCAAAATTTGAGTCCCAGCTGCTCCCGTCTTGAGCCAGTGAGACTATGGCATCCCCGATTGGGGCATGTTGTGAAGCTGAAGGTAGTGGGGGGGAAGGAAATGGGGAAGTACCTGGCTATTCAGGTCTGGTCACCAAACACGGCGTTTCAAGCAACGTTTCAATACTGATATGTGGTCTTACACCAGGGCGATACTTGGAATATCTTACATTGGGGAATGTGCCGCGAATATAATATTATTATTATTGTTTTAAATGTAAAAAAAAATTACAGTGTCCGATTCCCACGCGGTAGAAGCGAAACTTTATCAAAACAATCTCAACGAATAGGACAAAAGTGAGGTCATAATCAAGTAAGCAAGCAATCTCAACCGATAGGGCAAAAGTGAGGTGATTTCCGCTTCACATCTCAACCAATAGGAGCCTTGAAAAATGACATCATAATCAAGGCGGTTAATGAGCACAATTTAACGCTTTGTAGGTGTTGTTTTGCGTCATTTCCGTTTCACCCGAATTTCAAGTCACATCGATGCTAAAGAAGTTTCACTTCAAAAACAAATTATTCAAATCAAGTTTATTTGCGCATGCCGAGGTTCGATCCCGCGACCTTCGGTTTGCGAGTCAAGAGCCTTACCCCTCGACCGCGGAGGCCGTCATACAACGCGTATAATAAAGTGATACATGTTTTGGTTATGACGTAGTGATGAGCTTCCGCCTTGCCCTGATGATGAACACTGAAAGAAGAGCGCAAAACGGCATATTACTGCCAAAAAATAATCACGATAATATTTTGGCCGTAAAAATCTCAAATCGTATATATTGCTTACCATATATTGTTTGGTGAATAGTTCTCAATAGACAGGTACATCCTAGATTTACTCCTTCCCGTCTTCTTCCACTACCCACTTCATAGAGACTAACATTCCCTAAATTTCCCGATTTAGCGAATTTTGCATCCTTATTCAATAGACGCACTGGCTCGCGGAAGTTGGGACTCTTACGCGGTAATCGCAAAAAAAATAAAAACTGAAGCTTTAATAAGACTCGTAGTTTTTTTCAAATTCTTTACGTGTACGATGTAAATCTTTTTCCTTAAATTTTCAATTAGCTCTTTGTTTACTTGTAAATTTATCCAAGTAACCATCACCCAAAGAATTTTGAAAACAATAACTTGGATTAAATGAGCCCGTCAGAGCAATTATTTTTATTAATATTAATCTTTAACTGACGAAGAATCTTTTGGTTTTGAAACATGTAATAATTTTGATTAAATAAGTGGTGTTTTGCAAGGTGGTTTGTTTTCATTGAATTAATGAAAAACATTTCAATATTCTCTTTCTTTCCGAGATAAAATTTTGAAGAGCCTTGCAGAGTCTATCATTGCATCGGATATCATTCAAACTGAAGAAAAATGATTTGTGAAACAGTGGGCTACGGCCAAAGATATTAAAATATAAGAGATGTGCTATCAATACTACTGTACACCTTCAAAAAATCAACTATATGAACGAATTCTTTCCGTATTCAAACTATATTGTTTACCAATACTACTGAACACCTTAAAAAATCAACCACTTTCCGTATTCAAACTACTCCCATTGGGAAGTAATCCCGCCGACAGTATGGCGGACACCGTACATATTTCAAGTATTTGAATATCTTTGGCAACAGCGGTCATTTCTTGGAATTCCCTCTAAATCCAGATATCAAGATGTGTTAAGCGGAACTGGTGGTCCCCATTGAAATTGATTGGGTGCTTGTAAATTTCAATCGCCTCTGTAATTAGGCGAGTTCGATAAGCACAGGACGTTTCTAGAATTGCCTCAAGTAAACGGCCAACGGCCCCAAAAGCTAATATTGATTGTGAGACTCTTCGATCAGAACCCATAAACATTGTTTTTGATTACTCTATGAACATTGAGATTGTTTTATAATACGTGCAATCTTTAAAGCACAGGCGTCGAGTGGGAATGGTGTCCTTGTTCTACCGGTATTTCATTGGAAGATGCTCCAAGAAACTAGCGTCATTGATCCCCTCGACACCGGTGCATTGTCGGAAACACACCAAACACGGTTAATACACGTTGACATCTGTCACAAGAGAACGGGTCGCATCTATGAATTTTTTGGGGATACTGTGTGGAGGGTCTTTTTAGGAGAGAAAGGTGAGGAATTTCTGGAAAGTAAAAGGGCATTAGAGAAGGGTAGGAATCAGAAATTCAGTGTATCCAGGAGTGACGGACGTATTAATCCACCCCTCCCACTGCGGTGTAATGTGATGTTCCGAGAGAGAATACGGCCAGAGATGTCAAAGAGACTCCCTCATCCACTCTACCGATTCGGCCTACCATGCAGCTGGTGGGCAGACGCATCCGCTGCCAAGACCTGGACAAACCTCACCCCATGAACCCCAACACCCCTGCTAAGTCACCAAACGTAGCGAACCACTTGCGGTGACCTATCGCAGAGGTGTTGTTTATTCAATAATAAATGGTTCCCGGGGTGTCGGTACCCATACCCGCCTCCCGAATTGCAAAATGACTAGTTTTGGAGTTAAACAGTTCGGCTGTGGAACGATTTGCCGGCCTCTATGTGCCATCCTTCCTACAACATGGGTCTCTTCAAGATCCATGTTCACTTCTTCCTCTTCTCGAAAAGACCCTCCACTAAGCATCTTCAAAGATGACAGAGGTCCCGAGGGAAATTATTTTCCTCAGGGCCTCCTGTGTGGAGCAAACATTAAAAAAATGTTCGCAGTATTTTTTCAAACAAAAACGTTTTAATAAACGTTGCGGATTTTTAAAACGCTGACAAAAGAATCCGGAAAAAAGTGACGACACGCCCTTTGTTACTTGATAAAACGATTATTAAAATATCTACGTAACTATATGTAGCACAAAGCTTTTGGTGATGCGATGAATTTTTTAGTAAAGTAAAACAATATAATAGTCAATTCAAAGCACTAAAGCTCTCGGTTAAAATGAATAAACGAGCTAAAAATACATGTATCAACGATTGAATTCCATACAGAAAAAGCGGTAATGCGCGTTTTCATCCCGGACGAAATATCCTCCGACAGTATATCCTCCGTCAAAACATCCCCCAACAAAATATCTTCTAAAACTTAACATAACCTAACCTAATCTAACAAAAATGGGACCAAAATAATGCAGACATCCTGTAAAGAAAATAAATTGTTGTTTAAAAATAGTAAAACGGGACAAAAATTACCATCCTGTAAAGACAATAAATTTTTGCTCAAAAGTAGTAAAAGGGGACCAAATTACAGACATTCTGTAAACACAGTAAATTATCGTTCAAAAGTAGTAAAAGGGGACAAAATTACAGACATCCTGTAAAGACAATAAATTTTTGTTCAAAAATAGTAAAAGGGGACAAAATTATAGACATCCTGTAAAGACAATAAATTTTTGTTCAAAAATAGTAAAAAGGGACAAAATTACAGATATCCTGTAAAGACAATAAATTTTTGTTCAAAAATAGTAAAAGGAGACAAAAGTTACAGACATCCTGTAAAGACAATAAGTTATTGTTCAAAAATAATAAAATGGGACAAAACTTACAGATAATAAATTATTGTTCAAAAATAGTAAAATGGGACAAAAATTACAGATTTATTTATATTATTATTTATTTATTACTTTTGTCCCATTGTTTGTTAGGTTAGTATGGTTAGGTTTTAGTAGATATTTTTGGAGGATGTTTTGTACCTAGGATATTTTGTCGGAGGTTATATTGTCGGGGATATTTTGTCGGAGAACACATTGTCGGGGATATTTTGTCGCGGGATGGAAAGTCGCGGAAACGAAGAAGCTCAATGTTTGAGATATTTTTTCAATCATACAAAAAACAGGTCTATTGCTGTACATAAGTTGATATTCTTTTGCATTTGAAAGACAAATCAAGTAAGTATTCACATAGAAAAAATATCGGCCTGGAAAACGATACATCATTTTCATAAACTTGGTAATTACTAATACGTAATAAATGACAAATTTGTTATAAATCCATCTATTTACGTCAATGTTATAAAACTTGTACAAAAATATATTATAAATATATCACATGTAATAAATTGATACAACAACCACAATAATAACGTGGTGACTCGTAATGTGGAAACATACACAAACATAGAATACGTGAATTATTGTTTACTTGATAGTTGATATTATCCTGTTTGGTAAAGATTGGAGATAGCGGAGAAGCAATTATTTATGTTCCCGATTGTTTCATACTAAACCAAACAAGTAACTCTACCCCGCCAAGGGTTCCTAGGACCCGTCAATAATAATACATTGGGTACTAATTTCCACTGAATTCGTCGCTTGGAGGCACAAATACTGGGGTGGGTCGTTAATGTATCGAGCTTTAGAAATTAAAAAAAATATTGTTCCGGAGGGCCTAATAAATTTTTACTTGATAGATATTTGTCATATATTTTATACTAGCTTTTCCCCGCTCGCATGGTATTACGGGAAATTACTGTAGCGGTTGAACTTATCAATTATCCCCCTTCTCCTCACCCCCACCCCCTCCCGCATTCCATACATTCATTCCCTTACATTCAGTTTTCAAACATCTCGCCTGCCAGCTAAATTTCATAAAGCTATAGCTCAAAGAAAAAAAGAATTATCCAATTTTTTTAATTCGTTCGGAATTTATGCGCTCACAAACATTTCGGATGTTTATTTTTAATTAAATATTTGGAAGTTTGTTAATATAATTGGTAAATTTTCGATCGCACTGGCCACGCTTATTAAGAACATTTTTTAGAAAAAACCTTTAGATTCGCCTTAATTACTATAAAAGGAAACTTTTTGCATTCGGGGCGGCGGAAAATGATGCACTTTAAATTTCAATTGTGTAAAACTAAAATTCACTTCGCGAACTCGTACGGCGTCAAACCGAGGCCATTTACGATTCCGTTATGTTAGTAGCCCTGATACATTACGAAGAGCTAGTTACCAGCCGTAGCCGACTTCATGGGACACATAAAATGGCGCGAATTATGAAAACACACAAAATTATATAATGTTAAATGATAACAAACCTCTATTCGTATATATTTATAATTACTACAAAATAAATATTAGCGAGAAGTTACGTTACTACCACGCAATGTATGCGTATTAGGTAAGCACTACTTTAGGCAAGTTTTTTTACATTGAAAAAGTTTTTTTTACATAGAAAATTTTTTTTAATGTTAAAAATTTTGCCTAAAAACCTATTCTGTATTTAAAACACAATACGTTTCAGAGGAATTTTTTTAATTCAATTATATCAATTTAATTTCAGTAATTTAATTTTATTGTCTTTATCCTTTTATTTCTTCTTTCCGGTTTTTTGTTTTGTTTCCGGTTCCAATCAACGTTATTAATTAGTTAGTTCCGCCGAACAGACCCTTTCGAAAAAAAAATGGCGTGCCAATCCTGTTCCATAGGAGTTGTGGGCTTTGTGGAAATCGTAAGAAACCAGGAGATCCTCTTGGAATGGCTAATAAGTCACGGAGTGTTTCTCCGAGAGAGAAAATGTGACGTGTGTGCGAATATATGTAGTTTTTCGTACCCGCTGTACAGGTGCAGAAAAACCTCGCCATAATCAAATATTTTATTATTTTTGTTTGTTTTATTTTTTGTTTTTTTTTTTTCTATTCCTTAATTATAATGATGACGAAAACCAACACCTCCAATTATAATGACGATAAATCCAACATGATTCCAGTGCCTTAGCTAGACTCTTAAGTGATTCTGATTAGAGGTACGTTTACATTATATTATTAATTCGTGTTTTCATAATTCGCGCCATTTTATGTGTCCCATGAAGTCGGCTACGGCTGGTAACTAGCTCTTCGTAATGTATCAGGGCTACCAACATAACGGAATCGTAAATGGCCTCGGTTTGACGCCGTACGAGTTCGCGAATTGAATTTTAGTTTTACACAATTGAAATTTAAAGTGCATCATTTTCCGCCGCCCCGAATGCAAAAAGTTTCCTTTTATAGTAATTAAGGCGAATCTAAAGGTTTTTTCTAAAAAATGTTCGTAATAAGCGTGGCCAGTGCGATCGAAAATTTACCATATAATTAAAAAATTACACTATTTATCATTCAGTCTTTATAATCGTTACGAATTATATTTTTAATATAGGAACTCAAATCTGACATTTAATCCACGCTTGTCCAAAAAAAAAAAAGAATTCTAATATTTGAATTTTCTGCAGTAGTAGCTGACCAGTTGACTGAGTACCTACCAGCATAGAGCCCAAAAATATATCAACATTGTTTCCATAGAAAAGATTTTTTTCTGACATTAGCAAAAACTCGCTTTTGTTAGCGACAGAAATCGTATAACAAATATAAGATATTAATATTTATAATTTCATAACGCCAGAGCTTACCATCATTTACAACCTGTAGTCTGCGCATATAATTTAGCTTTATATTGGTGAAAGAATTATTAAAGTCTTTATATTGTGTTATGCGTGAAAAGGTCATAAACGAACTCGAGCAGTTTCGCATTTATAATATTAATATGGATTTAAAAAAATGTCATTCAAGTATTTTGAACTTAAATTTAAAACAATTTTTTGGATGTCAGCAGGCCTACTGTGTGTATCTTTTAAAAGAGTCAACATTTACACGATGAAGAATTTTATCAACTGTATCGATTATTACTCGAGTTCCGCTAGAACACCTGCAATTATCAATTATCATTGATATCGAATGCTTAGTTATAACACATTCGAACCCACGAAGCTTTCTACATATTGTTAAGATAAGGTTAGGTTTATCATCGTCATCATCTTCTTTCCCTTATCCTATTCGGTTCGGGGACCCACTTTGAGTTGACTCAAGAAATGGTTAAAGAAGTGGTTAAGGAGGTTGAAGAAGAGAAGTGGTAAAACTACAGTTTGAAAATGGCCTTGTAAACCAAAACAGCTGTAACAAAAATAAAAACAAAAAAATTTGCAGAACTTGATAATTTTGGGTGTTGTGTTTTGTGATTGTCCTATTTTATATTTAAATTTATTTAGCACTGAACACTTGTACTTATCATTTCTTCTAATCTCGATGTGCAGAGCCCTTTATCGTAAACTTTCGCGTCTATGCCACCTCTTACTAAAATATCGCAATAAAATGTCTTTTGTCTGTGGCCGCGTCAGCTTTCTATTTTTGTGTCTATAAAAACGGCGTGTTTGGATTTTGCTGGTCACTCATTATCACTCTCTCTTCATCGTCTTTCGCTTCTGTTACTTTAATTAGTCTAAATTATTGTCGTCAGTCAAGTGTTCAGACCAGAATCAATCTGTAAAAAATATTTACCCTAATAAACAGAAGCAACATCCAGTATCAACACAAGTGTTTTTTACTACAAGGATAACCTCAACTACCTCTATCACTCACTGTACCGTTCCATGGTGTGGAACAGAAGGAAGCCAACAAAGCAGCTCAACCTTACAACTTGACTGCAGAATATCTGGAGAGAACCACACCTGGATCTACGCAGATAATAAAATTATGAAATTTAATTTAAATATTTCATTAAATTAAATAATGATGCCACAAAGTGAATTTGCGAATTTTGAAGAAATAAATATATTTTTTTTAATAAAATGCAGTTCTACAAATTAAACACAAAACAAATAATAAAACAGCATTAAGTTAAAAAAAAATTGCTAATGATATTAGCCAACCTCCAATAAGACGGCGTTAGAACCAGAAAATATGGTAAAAATAGTTCTTACATTATCATCTATTACTTATTTGGTAAGAAATTATTATGGAAATGTGTTGTATTAATTAAAAAAAAACTTTTAACAGAAAACATAATGTTGAATAATAAAAAGCATGTAATTATTTATTATTGAAACGTTTCCAGACATTCATTATCATGAAATATTCTGTGTAGTCTTTTCAATTTTCCCCTTCATTGCTCTTCAGAATGTCCTCAAAGTTCAATAAAATCTCAATGGAAAAGACTCTTTGTTGAAACAAAGGAATTTCATCCCACTTTTCAGCGAGCTCACAACTTTGGAGGATGTTGTCTGACATAACGCCGATAATTACGTAGCTACGTCATTACGCGGCACAAACAAACTTATTACCGTTTTTTAAAGAATGTATTATATCTGATGATTTACAAAAATATTTTCGGCTTAGTTTTTTTTTTTTACATGAGCTCCACACAAAACATTTCGGAGAACAGAAAATAATTTCTATTCTCCAAAGAGAAATTATTTTCCCTCAGGGCCTATGTCATCTTTGGGGATGCTGTGTGGAAGGTATTTTTAAGGAAAGGAAGGGGAGGAGGAATGAAAAGGGTTTAAGGGGTGGGTAAGAAACTGGGGATCAGTGTGTCCTGGTCATCCGCCTCCAAGACCTAGACAAACCTCACCCCATGAACCCGGGCACCCCTGCTAAATCACCAAACGTAGCGAACCACTCGGGGTGACCTATGGCAGAGGTGTTGGTTATCCAATAAAGGTTCCTGGAGCGGCGGTACCCATTCCCGCCTTCCAAATTGAGTTATTTTAATATTTTCATTAAGTTTTAATTGCCCAAAATTTTAATATCAGTGAATTTAATAACATCGAAACTGTTTTTTTTTACATTAGCTCCATGTAGGAGGCCCGTAGGAAAAAATCCCTAAGGGCATGTATCATTTTTTGGAATGCTGTGTGGATGGTCTTTTTAGGGAAAGGAAGGAGAGGAAGTTCTGGGAAGAAAAAGGGTTTGAGGTACGGGTAGAAATCTGAGGGTCAATTTATCCAAGAGTGACGGACGTTTGAATCTATTCATTCGCCGACAAGACCTAAACAATCGTCACCACAAGAACCCGCGCACCCCTGCTAAGTCACTGTTATTCACTGAAAGGTTCCTGGGGCGGCGGTACCTGTCTCCAAAATTGCTTCTTCTTCAGTTAAATAATCTGAAGCGTATTCATATTCGAATGTGAAATGTACGACATGTCAGATATCTACTTTCAATTTAGATTTATTCAACCAAAGAAAATTATATTGGAGAGAGAATAGATTATGACCATGTTCACAAAAAATGTTAGATGGGGTTTTATTGTTCAAAAATATTCTCAACCAGGTAAGAGACAGGTTGTAAGTTTAATTTTATTATAATTTATATTTAATTAGCTGGTCCCCGGCATGCGTTGCAATTCCATATTCAAAGAAATAAATTTCTCCCTGCATGTTTTTCCCGTGCGTCCCCGTTCCTCTCCCGCGTCCCCTACCTCTCCCCTCTACCGCTCTTCCATCCCGCCAACCCCCTCCAGCGTTCCATATATTCAGTCCCAATACATTCAGTTTTCAAACAGCTCGCGTGCCCCCTATTACAATTTTTTTAATTTAAATTTTCGTTTTTCATATTTTACAAATATTCATTTTTGAGTTGAGGCACTTTGTAGGCGAGAGTCAACGCTTGTAACTGCGACACAACATTTCGATTTATTTTGGATAAATTACAACAACAAAACACGGTATTGAGTAACCAGTTGTCACAGAATCTACATGAACGTATTCAGAAACGCCTCACTGATTTAACAGGAGTTTTGATTTATTTGCAAAATCCGCAAAAATAGAGATCGTACTTATACATTCTTCATGCCAAGAAAAGTTGCAATACGCCAAGAAATAAAGAAAATAATAGAAAGAGTCGTAGTTCAAGACGAAGAAACATATGCAGATGACGTCTTCGAAAAGACACATATAGCTGGAACATCTGCTACTGATACAGATCCTACTCTAACGCTAAAAGAAGAATTAGAAAACAGCTTCAACAAGAAAAAGAAATATTTAAGAAAAAGCCAGACAATAAGCAAAAGAACTTTGAGAAAATTTTGAAGAAAGAAATGACGTTCTTTGAGTTCGATGATATTAGAGGAGAGTACCTGACGCTCGCCTATGAATATATCCTGACGATTCAGCCTACCAGCGTAGAAGCCGAGAGAGAGTTTTCAGCATCAGGATATATATATGCAGTTTACTCAGAAGCAGGCTCGGAGATGATACAATAAATGCCATTTGCTTCTTAAGAGCGTATTTTCAAAAATTTTCACCATAGGTTGATATTATAGTAATAGCATCTAAGAGAAAGTTGTGATTTGATTATTAGTCATTATATGAATAAGACTGAATTAAAAATATAAAACTGTTGTTAGGAGTAAGGGTAAAATTAAACAAAACGATTAAACTATGCCAAACATTTAAAGATGAATCTAAGAAAACATTACTTATACTTAATTAATAGAAAAGAAATAATTTCTGTTGCTTATTGTAAGAAATGTTTAATAAATGTTGATTTTTATAACATAATTTCAAAGATGCGGGATCCCGCGGGATTCCGCGCGGGATTGCAATCCCTAATAGTGTTCAAAGATAAACATGATTTAAAAAAGAAAAACAAGTAAAAAAAGATAAACAAAAACAATCATAGTGGGATTGAAAAAATAACAACAGGGATGAGAAAATAAAAGATGGGCTGTAGATCAAAAGTTAAGGTTGAGAAGTAGTGTGACTAAATAGTCACTAGTAAATACTAGGCATTTTAAGAGTACAGATGCTGTAAAACTAGATACTTTGGATTGGAGTTAGGTTAGGTTATCTAGATTATCAATGTTAGGTCAGTTTAGTTATTTCGACAGCTCATAGCAAATGCAAATAGGCCGGCACAGATGGTGGGAAACGTGTCAATCGATTGCGATTTGGTAACTAGTAAGCGAACCTTTCTAGATCAAACCTCTTCAATGGCTACTGAAAATACTATTCTGTGTTCAGAAAATACATCACTATTTGGATGGAATTAATACTTAAAGCAAGCCGTGTTAGGTGTGTTTTAACACGGCGCTTTAACAATATAATAATTCACAATTCGCGGTGTATTATTTAATGGCAGTTTCTAAGGAATAGAATTCAGGCGAAAATAATAATGTTATATTATTATTAAAGACAGATTAACACGGACGTGAAATTGTGTACCTACGTACTTTAATAATTAAAATTATAATAGTAAAAGGTACATGGCAACGGTTTCTTAGAACCACTTTAATGAAATGTCACCTGAAGGGCGCTTTACAAGACTATACAAATTTTTTCAAGCATAATTTTGTTTTTCCATGTAAAATGCGTATGTTTTGCTGACATGGATTACTCGGGGTTTATTGCCTGTGTAAACTATTGGTACGAAGCCTTAAGGGTCCACTATTCGAATTTCGACCGATTTCTTACATATCTCCCTTAAACATTTGTAGTTTTTAAGCTCTTAAAAAAATATATGTTATTTTTGAAGATAATATCTAGATACGTTCCACGCCGAAACGCAAATTATATGAAATTCCCTTGATAGAAAAAAATCGCAAAGTATGCTCCGAAAATTATTTAAAACAAGCCTATTTATTTTATTTTACAAGTTATATTTGTGAAAAAATTCACAATGTTTCTTTAAATGGTACTTAAGGTACGTTCCACGAAATTTTTGCTCTATTTTAAACGAGTCATGTTTTGTATGTTTTTAGGTTTTCACGGCCAAAAAGTATTTTTGTTATTGTTTTTGGGGTGTTATGCCGTGTTTCGCTACCTCCTTCTTTAGCCAACGTTTCGGACAGCGTTACAGTGTCCATCATCAGGGCAGATGAGTAAATAATATAGGTGAGAGTGTTTACTTATGTGTGTCGAAGCGATATAAGCTGGTGTTTGAAAAAATTTCAGCATGGTTTTTTGCGTTTAGCTTTGGTGTAGCCGTCAATTACTGGATACCAAGAACTATTGAGCTTAGCTCCGTCGTCTCTGTTAATATTGATGGGGTTTTTATGGATTTCAATTGCCTCCGTAATTAGGCGTGCTCTGTAAGTTTGCAAGAGTGCCGCTTTAAGTCGAGACGAAGAGTCAGAATAATAGAATTGCATTTATGAGACGATGTTTAAATGTGAACGAGGCAAGAATTGTATGCCAAGACCGAGTTGTATGGCGGTCAGTCCTCTCTGCCTACCCCTGCGGAGAAACGGATTGATGTTAGTTAGTTAGTTACAAAATCATTAAAAACAATTTTTATTAACAGAAAATTACAGATTGTTACATTTCTATTTTACCAGCCGTCATAAAATAAGTTATACATTGAATTTTGCGTAACTATTTATAAAAGCCTTTGTGAATTTTATTATTTAATTCAATTTGCTTAAAAATAAATATTTATTGACAAGTTTGCTGTACAAAATCGTTTTGATTATCGTCCGGAGCCGTTGACAAAGCTGGAAGCCTAATCGAAATTTTAATGGAAGTAAGAAGTGGCGTTTTAAGTCTATGTTTTCAGCGCTTTGTCCTTTATTTATGTCTCTAAAGCTTTCTAATAACAAGAAGTGGTTAAAGTTATATTGCTTGAAACATCTTTTCTTTGAAATCTTATCAATACAATGATAGTTTTCTTTTCACCATTTTTTTAAGTGACGGTAAATTGTCTCAATTTTTTTGAAACATGATTTAGTGTGGCTTAGAAAAGGCGCTGCAAAATCCGGGTAATGTGATGTTGATTTTTTTGTATGATGAACCTAGAATCTAGTTGAGGGGTAATGCTCTCAACTAGCAATCCGAAGATCGCGGGTACAAATCCCGGCGTGCTCAAGTAAATAGCTATTTCAAAATTAATAATATACTTATTTTTTATCACTTTTATTGTTTACAAAACTAACATATTTCGTGAGCTATGCTCACTTCTTCAGGGTGAGTAAACCCTGAAGTTACTACCTACTAACTAGGGGTTTTACTACTTGAGGTTTACTAACCCTGAAGAGGTGAGCATAGCTCGCGAAAATATTTTCAATTTGGGAGGTGGGAATGGGTACCGCCGCCCCGGGAACCTTTATTGGATAACCAATACCTACCTCTGCCATAGGTCACCCCAAGTGGTTCGCTACGATCGGTGATTTAGCAGGGGTGCCCGGGTTAATGGGGTGAGGCCTGTCTAGGTCTTGGAGGCGGATGACCAGAACACACTGAACCCCAAATTCCTACACATCCCTTAAACCCTTTTCCTTCCCAGAACTCTCTTCTCCTTCCTTTCCTTAAAACACCCTCCACACAGCATCATCAAAGATGACATAGGCCCTGAGGGAAATTATTTTCCTCAGGGCCTCCTGTGTAGAGCTCATGTAAAAAAAAAAATTGGTTTGTAAACAATAAAAGTTGTAAAAACTAAGTATATTATTAATTTTGAATTAAAATGGTTCAATAGGAATGGTTCCATGGTTTGAAGAAATAGTTATTTGATTGTTTTGTGTTATTTCAATATTCAATTTAAAAATTATATAAGGTATATTTACGACACATTCCAGTGCGGAAGATACTCTCAGGATCACTCTATTGTAAAACCACAATTTAGAATTGAAATGTTAATCGAAATGGCTTTAGCCATGTTCGGTGACCATATCGGAAAAGCCAGTAATTTTTCTACCTTCCTCTTCCCATCTTTTTCCTATCTCCACTACCTTCAGCCTCACAACGTACCAAAACTAGGGATGCCGTAGTCTCACTGGCTTCAGGCGGTAGGGATCAGTTGGGACTCTTGTATGGTACTCAAATTTAAAAAAACTTATAAAACTACAGCTTTTGAAATAATCATCATCGAAACATATAATTTTTTTTTTTTTTTTGATATTTGTATGTTTTTACAATAATATACATTTTTACATGTTATACAGTGTTGTAAAGGAATACAAATATAGCCTTTCCTCTCCATGAAGAGACAAGGCTCTTGTGTTTGCTGAGTTATATGTAATCATGTTTGTAAGTAAATAATAAAATATTGTAAATTATAACAAAAAATAAGTAGGAAAAATTCTAAATACGCCAATAAATAGATTAAAAGAAATAATAATAACAGATAAGAACTCTCAGCAGCTTCAATTAATTTTTTAATTTAAGTTAGAATTCATAATCATTTTCGATAATTTTTGATTTAACGGGAGATTGTTGAAATAAGTTATACCTAGATACAGACACGTATTTTGAATAGATATTAATAAAGGTCCAAAAAATCACAAAATGTCACATATGTCACCTACAAAAATGTATATTTTTAACACATAACACAAAACACGATAGAATATTAGGACGCTCTTAATTTAATTGAGAGCTAAATGTATATTTTTTATCTCTATCTTACTACATTTATGTAATAATCGTGCTTCATGGTTATGTAATAATCATGTTTTATTGTTTCATAGTGATTTCTTTTCTTTCCTGATATCCGTAATTCTAAACTTAAACATTAGGGCGCTTAGTTTACACCGCGCTCTGCAAGCGGGTTCCCTGGATAATATCAGACCAAACTTTTTCTTATTAGTTTACTTGAATTTTTAAAACAATATATATCAGGAAGTAAATTTTTATTTCCCAACTTCATCAATGTTGTGAAATTCCTCCATATAAAATTTAGGTAGGTACGATTTCAATTAACTTCTGTATGAAGTAACCTCAACCTAGCCTAGAATCAACAAACATGAGGCTAAGGAAATTGACTAACATAAAAATGAGGTATGCATGAAGATGGGGAAATCAACAAACATAATCTGCAAACACGAAGATGACATCAATAAACACGAAGATGTTGTCAAAAAATTTGAATATGATGAAAAACAGCTACCTACAGTCCGCCTCAAAACAAGACTCCCTAGTGAGGAGGACCGTAATTAATACATTACCTTAAATGGTTGTTAATTAAAAATGAAATAAAATAAATAATTTTCTCTAATTAACGAAACTAGGGGTAGGTAATAAAGGTACTAATTTTTGTGCAATTTTAGGATTTATTATTTACTAGAAATCCTAATAAATTGAATAATGTTTGTCAAATAAGGATTACGAAATTAGTTTTATAGGGTACATTGGTACATGCATACATAGGGTACATACATGGTGTGTTTATAAGCTATTTAGGTACCGAACTCAACCGTTCAATCTATGATTCCATAAAAGCTTTTACATTTCTTCGAGTGATTTTTAAGGGTTACTTTGGTATAAATGTAAAATTATTTCAAATGTAATTGAGTGGTTGGGCGAGTAAGTGATCACTGCCATGTCTTGGGTATTTTGTAAGGAATATACTACAGTATATGTTATTTCATTTAATTTAATATTGTAAGTATTGTGTTATTTCACTTAATTTAATTAAAATAACGTTGTTTGAATTTTTCCTCTGCAGTTATTTATTTATTTAAACGCCTGTAGGGCTTTTACATAAATTGTAGTACATGTTTTTGACAAAGTACATAAAATTTAAGAAGCAAAATGTAGGGTACATAAAATATAAAATATAAGAAATAAAATATGGGTTACATGAAATAAAAAATATAAGAAACACCATATAGGTTATATATATTATAAGAGTAGATACAAAGTAACACATAATGTAAGTTAAGTAGAAATTGTTTATGAAGTAGATGAATGTAGTCAAATAAATGTGATTAAGTTATTATAATTATAAAATAAATACAAAAAGATTGTTGTTAATTTTGTTTGTAAATCTTTATTATGCATATATATGTAGTAGATGTTTTGCGGAGCAAAGCTTCAATAATGTTATCAGGGCAATCCATTGATGCGTGCTGCTAAATAATACTTCTATCCTCGCGTCATGATTTTAATATTAGACACGTTTGTTTGAGAGCTTAGTGCGTCACCCTTACACAATCCAGTTAAATAAACACAATGACTGTAACACGTTTATTTCGCATCATTCTCCCCGAATATCCGGGGATGAATTTGATAAAAATCACACCTTTCCCGCGAAACATTTTCACATTCTTCGTCTTATTATTATTCGTACACACGTAGAAGTAGGGAGGGTTTCAGTGATAGGAAGGGGGGAGGCTGCGGGTGGGTTGTAGAAGGCTCCGGCGGCGGCGGGAAGGCGAAGTGAAGAGGCTGCGGTCGCCTGAAGCCGGTACGTATCCGGAAATCCCAGGTAATCGGGTGGCAAAAGCCGCAAATGTCTGTTCCAAAAGACTTGTCACGCAAAAAGCGGGAAAATCGAAATATATAAAGGATAAAGGATAAATTCTACAAAGCGGCGCCAACAACGCACAACGTGCGGAATATTTTCCGTTCACAATCTTAAAAATGTACAATTCAAGAAATTCTGTAGAACTTTGGACCGAACCCATTCATCTGGTTCAAACCAAAAAAGATTATAGGCGGAATTCCACAATCTCGCAGAATTATGTAACAATCCATCATCAGACCTTTTTGTGATGACCGTTATCTTTTGCCAACATCGGTTTGAGGGATGGGAGCGTTTTGTGATCTGGACCCCAAGGCATTGTGACAAAGGAGGGGATCAAATGATAGACCTTTGGCGATTGACAAAGATTTCATTAGATATGCCTTGCGGTAGACTTTAATTATTTTGACCAGACTTGTTCAGATTTTAATCAAACTCTCTTACTCTCCACAGTAATTGAAAATATATTTTTAGATGCTTACCTAAAAAAGGATCACAGAGACAAAAAAAAATTATTGATGGTAATCGTAATTGTTCCGTATATGTTTTTAAATCATTTAATATTTTAAATTGTTGTTTTAGATGTACAAAAAATATTCACAGATTATGGTGAGATTAAATATTGACAGTGACTATTCTTTGCCCCGGATCTATATAGGACATGAATATTATAATTTAGTAGGCACTGAAAAATGAACACTATGCGGCCTCCGTGGTCGATGAGTAAAACTCTCGACTAGCAATACAAAGATCGCGGACTTAAATTCTTGCGTGAGATAAGTAAATTTTATTTGATTGAATATTGTTTCTTCACATTTCAATCATTTAAAATAGTATAAGTTATACAATACGCGGTAAGTTTCAGAGTGGAAGATACTCTCAGTATCGCCTTGGTGAAAAGTCACCATTCAAAATTGAAACGTTGCTTGAGATGGCTTTTAGCTGTGTTTGCGGACCAGATCGGAAAAGCCAGATACTTCCTCAACTCTCTTTTCAGCCTTCCTTCTGTCTTCAGCCTCACAACATACCCACTTGGGGACGCCATAACGGTTGGGACTCTCGTGCGGTTTTTACACAAAAAACATGAAAAATTGAAACATAATAGAATTATCATGTGAGTATACATAATCAGAGTTTTAAATAATAACCAAATATCAGTTTTTGCATATTCACACTTTTACATAATAACTTAATCTCAGTTTCAAATCGAGTTTTTGTTGAAATAGTCATTTTTTACTGATGCTACGTTATAACGTAGTAGGTACCAATGAAGGGATAGAAATTTGTTATTATGATTAAAAAATAGCAGCCAACAAAATACGGGAATTAGTTGCGAATAAAATAGGTAATTCTTTAATTTAAATTTGGGACAGTTACAGGATTGAATGTTCTGTATTAATTTTAATGTAAGAACTTAACGATATTTCTCGTTAACTTCGCTCTGTTGTCAAAAAGCGTATTTCATAAAAAGCCATACTTTTACTCCAGTAATCACGTCATCACCCAGTAATGTGTTATGCCTGCATTACACCTGCCGAATACTCGGTCGAGACAATGCATTCGGCCGAATACTGACCGAGTATGAGTGATCGGTATAGTCAGTATCCGGCCACGTCTCCCTCTCTCCCCCTGCCTCATTTTTTTTTATTTCGTGCGACGTTTGTTGTATGCGCAAGTTGATTTTTTTGTCTCGCCTACTGTTTTTTCTACATGTGATTCTCAGCACAAAGCGATTCACTCGGCAAGCGCATTTCGGCCTTTATTAATAAGTGTGGCCTTACTTTTTACTGTAATATCCAATCTTATTTCTTTTGTTTCAATGCTTTGGATAATTCCAATAGGTGGGACCCCTTCCACATGGTTGATTACATTCTCACAAATAACTGGGGTATTTGACTGGGTGGAAGAATCGTTACCGTTTGAGGTATGAAAATAGTTTTCCTAACTATTCTTCAGATCCCGCATTCTGGCCAACACGTACATGGGGAGGAAGGGGTCAAACAAACGGGGGAGCAGAGATGATGGAACTATTTTTCCTTGTGCCTGAATTATTAGACCAAACGTGACTTAAGAAATTTTCGTAAAAAAAAACATACTAGGAAAAGTATAAATGTGATGATTCATAATCTCAATACGAAGATGAATTTGTATGTACAAAGTTTGTACGCATTTTTCCGTCAGCAACTAGTTCAGTTATTTTTTCAAGTTATTTTCAAGTTTTTTTCATTTCCCGAAGTCCTTTGCAGACCAGTCAGTGGCTGAGTTAATATCGCGTTTGGGTCCCAACCAGACGTCGTGTGTTTGATTCTTCGGCTGGCTAAGCCTCCAACACGACCCAACCAACATTTTCGCATCCCCAAAGATGACGTCAGGGCCTCCTGTATGGAGCTCATGTAAAAAAAAGATCCTTTAGAGAACTTTAAATTTTATGATTTGTTGAAATTCTGTTAAGGGGGTATTCTAGTCTAGAAAAAAAAAAAAAATTTTTTTCTTCATATTTCCAATGTTTAAATATTCAAAAATATCTCCTTAAAAGGATTTTTCGAAATTCGCATTATTTAAAAAGTTCAAAACCACTTTTTTCGTGACGGTTGACACGATATCTCAAGTTCTACCAAACCAATTTACTTGAAATTTGGTGTGAGCCTTCTCTATACATTCCTCTATGGCGGGAACTAGAACTAAAATAAAATTTCAATTTTTACTATTTTTAAAAAATTTGGAAAATCAAAAAAACTGGTACAAAAACGTCTTTTTTATTTCAGACAGCCGTCATTTTGCGAAAAAAAAATTTTTACTTTCCTTAGTTCGAGCCATAGCCGCATTTGTTTAAATTAAGAATTAATTTTATTTTTTTTAGATTACTGGGAGGGTTGCAATCGTGTCAACCAGGGCGCGCCATTTTTTGAGAACCCCGACTTCAACACCCTGTAACTTTCTGAATTTTTAATTTTTTAGTTCGACTCTTTTTTTAATGGATTCTTTAATGTTTAATAAATATTTCATAAAATAGAAGTTGGTAAAAATATTATTATTTTTTTTGTTGCACCTGAAAAAACAACTACATTTCATGCCTCTAGACTAGAATATCCCCTTAAACAACTGGCTCTTAATATCGGATAAATTTATGATAATATTAATGCGGAACATAAACGTACAAACTTTGACTAAAGTAAAATTCTTCGCCTCATTACACGCGGCTTGTGGCAAACGATCTGGTGGCGAGTGGGGACAGCCAAGCGTTAAAAAATAATGACCTCCAGCACTATATCGACTCTCAGCTCAAAGACATCGGAGCATTTTTTAACGAAAACGCAGTAATTATGGAATTCTTTGCAAATTTTTTCTGTTTATTTTATACTGCACGAGAGTCGAAACTGTTCCCAACTGCCTGGGGCTGCGCTGTGGGCCAGAGACGCAAAAAATTATCTACAGAAGGCAATGTTCAAAAGAATAGAAAAAAAAAAATTGTTTAATATTTGTTTATATATAGCTAGCTGTTGTGACATTATAATTTTAATTAAAACAATATCTTAATAATTACCACTTTTATATTTATATACTTTATACAAACCGGTTTTTGCTACATCGTAGCTTCTTCAGGGCAGTATAATGCTCTACTTAAGTTAAGTTGCATGTGTTAAAAATATAATATATTCGGTTTTCATGGTGAGTTTAAGGAAGAAAGGGCTCTATAAAAATAAGAGTGCTGCTTACTAAGTTATTGTTTTATTTTAAAATAGCAGATTCGGTCACTCGTTGCTGTGGCTAACGAAACAAAACGCCATTACCCAAGTTTTATAACCAACGCCATCTGTTAATTTGCATACATATCAAATCCACACCGCCTGCTTGCCTTCTTGCATCTTTGAATTTATCAGGTTTTCTCTACCATGATATGCATGTATTATACATATTTTTTTTTTTTTTTTTTTTTTTTTTTATTTTTTTTTTTTTTTAACAATAATAATTACATTTATAATATAATTACCTAGGTATACATAAGAATTAATTTTATGGTTCTACTAATCCATAAATTGAGCTCTAGGAGCTTGTGTTTATGGGAGGAGTATTTAAACGCATAAAAAAAAACATATTGTTCTGAAAAGTGTGAATACAATGATCAAAGACTTAAATGTCTTGAATGAAATAAATATACAAATACTTTTTGACATAGATATAAAAATAAAATAAAAAACAATAACAATAATACATTTTTTTAATTAGATGTTAATTAGTTAAGGGTACAATATATCATTATCCAATTTCAGGGACTTAATTTGATTTTTAAATTGTTCATATTTCATTGTTTCTGTTACATTTATTTTGTTTTTGGATAATAATATATTGTACCATCTCACACCTAAATATAAATAGTGGTGTTGAGCCGTGGTCGTTCTAAGCATAGGAATGGCTATTAAGCCATTAGTTTTGAATCTATTGCTTATGCTATCTGAGGGATGAATTTTTTGGATGAAATATTCTTTGTAGATTTGATATAATGCGTTTCTCTTATTCAATTCTGTGATAGTTGGCACATTAAATTCTCGAAATATCTCTAAAGTAGGGAAGTCATATGGTTTCCTAAGGATGATTTTAATAATTATTCTTTGTATTATAATTATGGGCTGTAAGGAAATCTTAAAGGCCCCTCCCCAACCAATAATGCCGTACTGTAATAAGGACTGAATTAGCGCATAATAGACAATTTTGATAGTTTTCTTGTTTAAAATGTTTCGTATGTTGTAGAATACATAGATAAGTTTTCTTATTCTTTCCACAGTGAGATCTATATGATCTTTCCATTTAACATTTTTATCTATTAAGATTCCAAGATATTTTACATTAGATTTATGATTTAGCTTAGCGCAGTCCGTATTACATGTACCGTCATTTGCACAATTTTTGGAATGGATTATTATGTTAATTAAATTAATTGGCACATCTTCTTGAAGAGAAAATGGAATATAGTATGTTTTTTCTGTGTTGAGTGATAATAAATTGTTATCGAACCATTTTTTTATAACCTTCATGTCCTGATTGGCTGCATTTGTAATATCGTTCCACGTCTTTTTTTCGATAATTATTGCGTGTCAGCGTGCAGTGTCGTCAGCAAAAGATATAAGTTTACCATTAAGTGTTAATTTAAACATTTGGTTAACGTAAATTATAAATAAAATCGGTCCAATAACAGTCCCCTGGGGAATTCCAAATGCTAAAGTTTCATCTGCACTTAGTGAGTTATTTAATTTTACTTTTTGACTTCTTTGAGTTAGGTAGCTTTGTAGCCAATACCTAACCTTACCAATAATACCGATATCATTTAATTTATTAATTAGTTTTGTATGGGAGATACTATCAAAAGCCTTGCGTAAATCAATGAAAATGCCCAGGCATTTATTTTTTTTATCCAATGCATTGTATATAGTTGAGGTTAGTTCAGCAATGGCATCATGAGTGCCTAGTTTCTCTCTAAATCCAAATTGACTAGGACTAAGTATTTTATTATTTTCAATATAGTACATGAGTTGCTTTTTTACGATCTTTTCAAAAATTTTTGCAATGTTTGAGACGAGAGATATAGGTCGATAATTTGATATTTCTTCAGAGCTGCCCGCTTTAAAAACGGGTGTTACGATGGATTTTTTATAAATGGAAGGGAATATTCCACTATTCAAACTAATATTTATAATGTGTGTAATAGGAAAGCTTAATAAGTTGTTGTATTTTTTCAATATTTCCACTGTGACTCCATCAAATCCTGGTGCAGATCCACCTTTTAATTCGTTTATAATATTTTTTATGTCATTTGTTGTTACCGGTTGGAAAACTGATAGATTATTTTGTGTAAGACAGTCCTTTTCGAAATTATCTACTTTATAATTTTCATCAATCCGTGTAGCTAGATTTTGACCGACATTAGCGAAATATTTATTAAAGGCATTAGCACATTTTGTCGGTTCTCTTATGGCATCAACAGAGTTTTTTTCGATATAAATTTTTTTAATTAGAGTTTTTTTGTTTTTTCTACTATTAATTTCATTTATTGTTTTCCAAATGTGCTTAACATTTTGTTTAGCCAGGTCAATTTCATTTTTGTAATAGTTTTCTTTAGTAATTTTTATTAAAGAGGTTAATTTGTTCCTATATTTTTTGTAAAATGTAAATATTTTTTTATCTAAGGGAAATTTCTTTGTCAGGCGATAAAACTCTTCTTTTTTTCTAATAGACACGACTAAGCCATGTGAGATCCATGGTTTTATTTTTTTGAATTTTGCTTTAATATGTATAGTTTTAATATCAGTCGATGCTGTAATATAATTGCAGAGAATATTATCAAATATATTTGCGCATGTTTCAGCACATGTTGATTCTAATACGGGTCGCCACGTTTCCGTACTTATTTTTATACTTAATTTATTATGGTTTAGTGTCTTTTTTATAAAAGCATTGTTTTCTGAGATTTTGTGATTATTAATATTAAGTTGTTGTATAGAGATGCAGGTGTGATGGTCAGTAATATTATTTTTTAATATTATCGTAAGTAATTTATCGGTACATTTAGAGTTGCACCATATGTGATCAATACATGATGGGCGTTGACCAGTAATTTCTCTAGTATAATTTTTTATACATAAAATAAAATTCATTTCTGACATAAGATTGATAAAATCAGATTTAATTTTGTTATTATTTTCCTTAGAAACATCTATGTTAAAATCCCCACATATTGTTATGTTCTGTTTATGTTTTTTGGATAAAATAATGTTTCTTAATTCATCCATGAATATATATTCATTGGATCCGTGCGTTCGGTAAATAGCGATAATATTAAAACATACTTTATTTACATTCACATTAATATCTAAGCAATTAACTCGCTGCATAGGTACTTCTTCCACTGTGATGTTTGAATAACAGGATTTAACAAATACAACAATACCACTATTTCTGTTAATAGTATAGTGTGTCATAAAGTAACTATAACCAGGTATACAAAATTTATTGTACTCTTTGGTGAACGCTTCCGTTAACACTATAACGTCCGGTTTATGATTTAGTAAATTAATTGAAAGTAAGAATTCATTGAAATTTCGTTTCATTGATCTGATATTAAGATGTAATGTTGAAAATGAATTCGGTATTTTGTCTACAATGTTATTACAATCATTTAAAGTGTGACAAATGTGTTCCGCAATATTGTGAGAATTATCTAATTCTTTAGTGAAAAAATTATTCATTTTTACGGGGATTAAAAAATAAGTATGCAAAATGCAAACTTACTCGTATTCAATTCGCATTTGTGCATTTTTTAACATTTTCTTGCGGAATTCACATAAGTAACTGTTACCTGAATGTTCGTTTTGGTAACCCTTTCTGTTAGTGCAGTTGTGGCATTTGGCAGGCTCTTGTTTCTTGGGGCAGTCTTGTATTTTGTGCTCTCCTGCGCAGTGAAGGCATCTGGGACTCTTCATGTTTTCAAGGCATCTTAGTGATGTATGTCCATATCCAAGACAATGGAAACATTGCATGAGTGGATCGCAGTCTTCTACGTGTGCTTTTGTGTATCCAATGTTGATCCTTTCTTTCGATATAATTATTTTTCTTAGTTTTGGTGTTGTTTGGATAATGAAATTTGATAATTTATCTGATTTTTTATTCTTGAGCTTTTTTTTAACAATAATGGGTTCATTATCAGTTTCTGAGGTCATGACGTTTTTTATGTCTTCATTTTGATTGATCAAATCTATTAGAAGTTCTTCTTCCTTGTAGCAAACATCAACTCCCTTAATGATAATGCAAGCTTTTTTTTCTTTATTTCATCAGCGTGTATTCCGATATCTGGGTTTTTGTTGATTTCATTTATTATTTTTTCGGTATCATTTTGTTTCTCACATGTAAGTATTATTTTGTTTTGATATGTTTTTTTTAGTCCAGAAATTCCTATTCCTAGTTTGGAAACTTTTATTTTGTCTTTTAATATTTTTTCGATTTCATCTGCAGGTTTGTCTTTTTTTGATGAAATTAGTAGTGCAAAATTTGCTTTTGGTATTGGGTGTGATTTTTCCCTTACCACCATAGCATAAGTTTTTTCTTCATTTTTTTTCTCTTCATTTGACGCTTTTTTTATTAATGTTTCTAATTTGTCTATGTATTCTTCTTGATTTTGAATAACTTTATTTTGTAGACTAATTATTGTGTTTTGTAGTGATGTTATTTCAAACTTCCATAAGTCTTCGATATTGTTTAATATTGTTTCAATTTCGGTTTTAGCTTCTTTAGCAGCTTTTGTACTGCCAATTTTGTTAAGTTCCGTAAGTATTTTTTCGATATTTGTTTTGATTTTGGAACATGGTCCCGAAGGTGTTAAATTTATGTTTGTAGGCAGTTTACTTTTGCAGTGTCAGTCTCGTTAAACGACCGCTCGTCGCGAGACATGCGACAATACTTCATCTTGATTCACTCTATCTATTGGTGAAAACCGCATAAAAACCGTTGCATAATTTAAAAGATCTAAGCCTACAAACAGCGGGAGCGACTTGATTTTATACTTTTTAAAGAGTAATATTTTTTTGTTTATGCAATTAATGAATTACGCTTTAGATTATTTCACTACCCACAGTACTTAGAGCGACGCGTCTTTGTATTACGGATATAATTTTAGTGAAGGTAATGAGTTAAAACCCTTAACTCAAAAACACTTTTTGGTGGATACGTTTTTGTGTTTCTGACCCGTCGTATGGTATCATCTCTTGGGGTATTTTGTGAAGTTAAAAGTCGCAAGGAAATGAGGAGATAGGGAAAAGAAAAGTCGAATTACCTGGCTATTTAAATCTAGTATAGCCATTTCAAATAATATTTCAATTTTGAATTATTGTTTTTCACTAGTGCGATTGTGAGAGTATCTTCTATTCTGGGACGTTTCACAAATATACAATCTATTATTAAAAATGAATTGTGAAATAACATAAATTACACGGAATAAAATTAATTGGTGCACGCTGAGAGATGAACTAGCGACCTCTAGATTAGTAATTAAGGACATCACCCCTCGACCACAGAGGCCGAAAAATACCCAGATATATCGCTTCATATGTCTAAGTTTTGACTTACCTAATCCAAAGATAATTTGTATCTCTAGCAAATCCTTGTGAAAACATAAAGTGATTGATTTAAATTTTCTTGAGGTTGAGTATCTTCAAACGCGTTGAAGACAGAAAGTTGAAAACCTATTGTGGATGCCTAGCTCTTTCAGAATGGATACGTTGTGCATCTGTCCATGGAATCCTGAGTATTTTTCTACATTACCACATTTCGAGGACGTCTATCTGCTTTCTTTTGCTGGCTCTAAGTGTTCATGTTATGGTATGGAAATATGAGGGAAATCAACGCCCGTGAGTCTCATCTTTGTGGTCTTCGTTTTGCCTCTATCACTCTGTCCCTCCTCTTTCGTGGTAAAGTAACAATAAATAAGTAAAATATGTTAATTAAATTAAATAGAACACATCAAAAATAAATAATGCCCTGGGAGATTCGTATTTTTTTTTTTACATTAACTCCACCCAGGAGGCCCTGAGGAATATAATTCTCATTAGGGCCTATGTCATGAAGATGCTGTATGAAGGATCTTTTTAAGGAGAGGAAGGAGTGAATCGTTCCACAGCCGAGCTGTTGAACTCAAGAACGAGTCGTATAATCGACCCGTACTCATGTGACTAAAGTCAACCGTGTACATATGTTGGGCCCGCATTTGACGTGTTTCCAATGTGGATCAACGACGCTAGTTCCTCGGAGCATCTTCCATTGTAATACCGGTATAACAAGGACAGCATTCCCACCTGACGCCTGTGCTCTAAAGATTGCAATCCGTTTGTTAGGTTAGGAGAGTCTATCAAACGGACCGCCCGTTTCTGCACAGAGTCAAGGGTTTTTTTTTTCAGATATATTTGGGGCTCCAGACCAGAGGTGGCTGCCAAATTCAACCGTGGGGCGCACTTGCGATTTGTACAGGGTTAGCAGTTGTGTACTGTTAAAGTATCTGCGCGACCAGTTCCTGAGAGGCTAATTTTACTCTGGCTTCGATAGAGTCCCCGTACCGAGCTGGTCACTTAGTTATACCAAGCATATCAATGGAGGTCCTGTTCGGAAGATTGCTTTCGTTGAAGGAAACTAAATTTTCATTTCGATCCCTTTTAGACGTTACCAGACATGATTGGGTCTTTGAAACATTAAATTTGACGAGGTTATTCTTACCCCACAGAAAACACTCTCGAGGTAACCGTCCATTTTTTGCTTCAAAACCCTCTGAGCCATTGGTGTTTGTGTGCCCTTTGGGGGCTTGTCAAACAAAAATCTATCATACTGTACTTTAACTAACTGTATAGCTAATATAAAACTTGCAACATTTCTATTGAGGTACATATAACAACACACCGCTTTTTTTAATGCTAGAACACCCACAGCACTCGTATAAGTTAGATCGAATTACAAAAGACAATGATGTAACTCCTCCGAATCCCAAACACTGACCCAGATGCGGTTAGCCTCTTCGGTATCATAGGGGAGAATTACAAGCACAAATCTACTTACCGAAGAAACTCCGGCGCTGTACTCTAAGTAATAATTAGGGAAGGCAGGGATTGAATATTAGAAATGTTGGAATGAGCACTGAACGCCGCCGTAACACTGAACTGAAACAAGGGAGAAGGAGAAGGAGAAGGTGCCGCTCGTTAGGTAACTGCTGTTTACATTGCATACGGTAAGTATGAAGCGTGAACTTCGTTACGGGGAATTATAACATACGTATATGCATACGTGTCTTTGTGTAATATATTTATACACTAATTGAAGGGGCATGGCAAACAAAGGGGTAAAGCATTTTTATAAAATTTCAATAAATTTCTGTCGATAATTATTATTGAAAGTGATATAAATTATCAATTAGTTAAAAAAAAAATTACATAATGGAAATAAATTTCTTTAGTCAATCTCTATTTTCGATAAATTCAATCAAAATTATTGGACAAACAAGAACGTTTTGTGAACACGTGTTATGACTGTTCTTAATTTTATTAATTTTCAAAATACGTTTATCCTACAGCGCTTTTGAGATGATTTTACACAAAAATTGTACAAATCTTTCAAATTTTTTTTGTTCTCTAGACTTTATGTCGGGGTTAAGTCTTCCCCACAGGAAAAACTTAACCCTTCCACACACTTTTCCACAAATGATCATCTAGTCAATAAACGCGATGTAATTGCATTGTATAAGTAAAATAAATACAAAACTATACAAGAACAACACGACAACCTACCAGAGACTATATGGGAAAATACTTCACCGACTCCAGATATTTTCATATCAGAGGGTTCGGCTCGATAGAACTCCTAACTGGACCGATAAATCCTATTGATCCCTCAATATAAATATTTAAAAAATCTTTCGAAATCCTACATGTGTTTAATATGACCGATTTTTGCATTTTTATATAAAGATTCTTTGACAAATCTAATAAGCCTAAATTTTGAATGAGAGAGCTAGGTAAAATGCCAGTAGCCGAAATAAGAAATGGTAAAATTTTTATAGTCCGAGAATGCCAAATTCTTTTAATCTCATTTCCTAAATCTGTATATATTATTGTTATTGTTATTATCCTGACGAAGAAACTGTAGGTTTTTAAGGATGTCGATTATTATGATTAAATAGTGAAATGTTTGTAATGTTGGTAGTGATCAAATTGCCAGCTGTCGCATGTTGGCAGATCTGTTGTGTTACTTGACGCATAATCTATAACCTTTAACAAGTCTCAATAAACTAATAAGTCTAATGAGTTAAGTCTTTCTTTGACGAGGATGGGATAGAGTAAATTTAATTTTTTTTTTGATTTAAAGGTTTCAAATACTTATTAGTTTGCGATTCATATTCAAAGTGGGTAGAATGTTTTTTAAATGAAAAATAAAAAAATTCGGATTTGTTATCAAAATAAAGTGAAGTTTTTTTCCAGGTTTGCGTTAACGTTAACATTTGTGATAACAACCCTCCTTGTAAAGAAATTTATATTTTTGTAGATAAAAATCTATTAAATTGTTATTTTCTTCACCATAATATAATTCTGAGGAGTAGCAGCACGATCTGTTTAAACGTTCAAAATTAATTAATTAAACGTTTTTTTTATCAAAAAATTCAAAAATTTTGTCACCAGTTTAATAGATTGGTCTAGTTGGACATAGTCTCCTATGGCTAAAAACTTTTTACATGAGCCACGTACATCATATACTTTGTAAGAAGAAAAGCATGCCAATAAAAGTAATCAATCACAAAATGTCAAATAAAAATCAGATAAAAATGCATTTAAATAATATAAGGAAAATGATAATGGTGCTTAAAAAAACCCTATAAAATGGGTTCTGGGAACAATTAAGTTAAAATTAAGGCCATGGGTGCATTTGATTCAATTAATTGGAGAAGAGATAAAAAGATTCATGTTACCCAAATAAAAAAGTTGTCTTAAGTCAAAATCAAGTTACAAAAATCGTGAAAAATGGTACGACGTGGATGGTCAAGAAAAAAATTATCTCTATCCAACACTAGTGGAAATAATTATGTCATTGGCAGAAGTCTAATTTGTAAATCGTTTCATTTTAAACAATCAAACAGCAGACATGTTAAATAGTTATGCACGCAAAGTGATTTATTTTCATTAAATTAAAATGACACCACAAACTAATTTTGAGATTACTAAAAAAATTATATTAAACCATTTCTCATGGTATTGTCTACTTTTTTTACCCTTATACTTGTTCATATTTATGTGTTTTGCGTTTTCAAATTTGTTTTCTGTTGTACATTTTACTTTGTTACTCTTTATCGCCATGGTGAATAACCACCATTTCATAGTTACTTAAAAAACAAATTCTTTGATGTTACATGAAAAAATTAACTTCACACAGTTTTCAAAGGCCGTTGTTGTTTTCCTTTATTTTGGAGCGCTTTTAAAAAGGTTCACGCTTTATGCTTTTCCCATTGGAACCGACGTAAAATGAGTTGAGACAGCGGAGACAGAATTTTGAAATTGTAATAATAATGACCTTCTTTAAAATTTCTTAGGTTGATTTTTTTTTAAATATTTTTAAACATCATTAAAAATCTCAAAGTGAGATGTTACATTCTTGGAACCTTCATAAAATTTGACACCTTTGTAATTAGTTACATTAAGAGGACATAAATTGGATTCAGAATCGATTCCTGCAAATCAAAACAACGCAAAAATTCGTCATATTAGGAATCATTTCATCGACGTATTAGATTTAATGAAACTTTTTACAAACCTTGTCAACTGTGATATCCTATAAAATACATTTAACTCCGAACCATTTTCTATTTCCCTCCGAAATGAAATCTTCAAATTTTCAAACCTAAGTGACAAACTCAGATATGGGGGCTCCATCGAAGCCAGAAAAATCGTTATCATCGTTAGCCTCTAAAAAACTGGGTGTACTGTACAGGGCCCGCAGATACTTTAACAGTACACAACCGCTTACCCTGTACAAATCACAACTGCGCCCCACGGTTGAATTTGGCAGCCACCTCTGGTCTGGAGCCCCAAAATACCTGAAAAAAACCCTCGACTCTGTGCAGAAACGGGCGATCCGTTTGATAGATTCTCCTAACTTAACAAACGGATTGCAATCTTTAGAGCACAGGCGTCGGGTGGGAATGCTATCCCTGTTATACCGGTATTTCAATGGAAGATACTCCGAGAAACTAGCGTCATTGATCCCTTCGGCACCGGTGCATAGTTGAGAAACACGCCAAACGCGTGCCCAATGTATGTACATGGTTAACAACGGGTCGCTTCTTCGACTTGTTCTTATGTTCAACAGCTCGGCTGTGGAACGATTTTCCGGCCTTTGTGTTTCTTCCTTCCTTCATCAAGACCAAAGTTCATTCCTTCCTATCCTCAAAAGACCCTCCACACAGCATCCCAGATGACATAGGCCCTGAGGGAAATTATTTTCCTGTTCCTGTTTGGAGATAATGTAAAAAAAAAAAAAAAACTAAAAATCCGTGTAAACCTAAAAATAATTCTAGCTTACCTAGCTCAATGAAAAAAAAGACTTTTCCTAATGTTCTTTTGTCTATTAATTGGTACCTACGTGTATGCGTTGAGCTAACTACAAAGAAAAGAGATAACATTTCCACTGTTCTAAGCATTACGTTTATACGTATCAATTTATATGTAGTGTAAACTAGGTTAAGCGCAGCTCTACTGCATCGCAGCTACCAAGAAAAATAAATAAAATTGTAGACACTTCCATTATTGTTAAAATTAAAGTTGTTCCATTCCCCACCTAGTCGCCTGAAGCCGGTTCAAGGAGTGTTTGGCAATCCCGCTCGCGGTAACAGGGGGGTAAGTTGGCGCACAAAGCTCTGTAATACCATTTATGAGGATGTGTTTGCTCATACCTAAAGTTTGGTTAAAATGTACCAGCTCCTTGCTACTTGCTCCTTGCTCCTTGCTTGTTTGTAGCAAGTTCGGTGTGATTTCTGGTTTAATCATGGTCAAAGTTCAAAGTAAAGTTTGACAAATGGATCTAAAGATGTAGCTTCTAGAAATGTAACAAATACCGAAAATCAAAAAATATATCTTCAAGAATCGGGTTAGTCGGTTCAGGCGGTTCCATGACAGTTGGCCCCGGCATATTTATATACAATATGCGGTCGGTTTAGGAAAAAACGGTTAACCTAATTACGCTGAATATAACTAGAATAGAATCCGTTTATTATGACTCCGCCTATATGGACCAACCGCAGTAATTACGCAGCGAATTTTGGTTTTCATGTAAAATTCTTTATAACAAAGTAGGATATAATGACTTCGCTTGTATTGACATGTCGCTTATTATGACCCATTTTCAATCAATTATGTCCTAATTTCATGGAAAATTATGTCGGTTATATGACCGACTTGATTCCTGACACCTTCGGCAGTGTTCGGGTCACGTGACGCCCGACGACGTTAGTATGCTCTGTTTCTCTCGTCACGAGTCTAAATATGCTCTTTTCTCACGTCACGATTCTTAATATGCTAAAATAAATGCTTACATTTATACCTAAAAAAACAGCATTTACTAAAGCATAGGTACAAAAAATCGACACTGTTTATTAATTCATTTGATGTTCGTACCAATTTATTATTTAAGCTGTTTTTGAAGACGATATTACGTTTGAAATTGGTAAATAATGCAAAAAAAAAAAATTATATAGTAAATATCATTTCGGGGGACCAATTGTTGGCGGATCAACAGTCGGATCACCGGTTAAGGCGATGCGCTACTTTGTGTAAAATTCGGGATCAGACCGCTAACAGCACACGTTTATATTCACGTTTAACACCAGCCGCCTAATTTGGTTATTGTTCAAAAAAAAAACAATGCCAAAAATATTGTTTTATTTTATTTTGCGAAGCTCAGGCACAAATATTTAGATGTTTTACGATCATTTTGTAAAGAATTTGGTTTTCCACACCGTACGATAAAACCATAACCGAAAATGGGTTCGTAAGTAAGAGATTTTGAACTTTAAAGCAGTTTTATAAGCCTGATCCTTTATTTCTTTTGGGCTTATAAAAATACTGTTTTAAAAAAGCTCGATTATTTTAGGGGCAAATAAGTGTTCTACTCGCAGTATTTAATTAATGCATCTGAAAATATCTAAGTAATCCAATTTTCACAACAAAACCTCATGATTTTGTATTACTTAGTAGTGCATCACCTAATATCATTGAAAATATTTTTTTTAGTATCGGAGGCTTAATCAAAATCGTTGAGATATAAAAGGATGTTGTTTGTCGTTGTTTTACGTTAATTGGGACGTTTACGTAAGTAACATGATGTAACAGGAAGACTGTACAGGATATAACGGAAAAAGTATAAATATACAGGTTTAAACAGGGTTGATGAAGCCTTCTCATGCTTGGTACTTTTTTTTTACATTAGCTCCACACAGGAGGTCCAGAGGAAAATAATTCCCCCCAGGGCCTTTGTCATCTTTGGGAATTTAGAAAAGGAAGCAGAGGAAATTCTGAGATGGAAAGAGAGGGGTGAGTAGGAATCTGGGGGTCAATATGTCCATGAATAACGAACGTATGAATCCATCCCTCCCACTGCGGTGCTAGGCGATATTCCGAGAAAGTACGGCTGGAGAAGTCAACGGGACTCCCTCAACCATTATCTCTCGAACCGGCCTGCCATGCAGCTGGTGGGCAGACGCATCCGACGCCAAGACCCCGACAAACCCTACCCCACGGAACCGGGCACCCCTGCTAAGTTACCGACGTAGCAGGGGGTGATCTGTGGCTGAGGTGTTGGTTATCCATTAAATGGTTCCCGGGCGGCGGTACCGTTACCCATTCCATTTTATAATTTATACTTTTTACTTGTACTTTATACATGTTACTTTTTACTTACTACTTATCACCAAGTGCACCAAGTTAGCATCGCCTTGCACCGCGGTGGGAGCGATGGATTCATACGTTCGTCACTCCTGGACACACTGACCTCCAGATTCCTACCCACCCCTAATACCCTATTCCTTGCCAGAACTTCCTCTCCTTCCATTCCTAAAAAGGCCCACTACAAAGCATCTCCAAAGATTACATGGGCTCTGAGGGGAATTATTTTTCTCAGGGCCTCCACACACATTACCTTTCCACCCAGCTACTCCAAAGATGACGTGGTTCCCGAAGGAAATCGTTTCCCTCTAATGGCGTTAACGTCGATGCTAAAATTAACGTCCACCATTTGTTTTTAATCTTGCTTAATAATATGTACCTAATCATAATATGATACAATATTCAATATTAACACTCCGTTAATAATTCTAAAACACGTAAGAAAAAACATTAAAAATGGGTCATTAGTTATCGTTGCAATTTGCCATTAAAAATATATTTCAACACTTTACCTACGTGTTTATATATGCAGCTTACTATTCATAAAGCTCTCTATAAGTAAATAGTTTCGAGTCAAGTAAAATCGTTTGTTTTACTTTATGATTTCTGAGTATTTATTTCCCGGATCCTTGTGTTCCATTTCTAATAAATGGAACCATTAAAAAAGACTTATCTCAAAAATATATTGCCCAGTAAGCTAACGACGCTTGACAAATCTTTATTATCCATACTTAACTTACTGCCAATCGCGCTAGGCCGGGGGCATAACCTATTTTATGTTTTTTGTTGCTGATTCCG
Organism: Glyphotaelius pellucidus; assembly: GCA_936435175.1. NCBI lineage: Eukaryota > Metazoa > Arthropoda > Insecta > Trichoptera > Limnephilidae > Glyphotaelius > Glyphotaelius pellucidus. The sequence goes on along the minus strand of OW386551.1, from coordinate 8,056,142 downwards.
AAAAAGAAATAAATATCACTCGCAAAAAAGATCTGAAAGCGGCGCTGTAGCAGAGACACGGGAAAGCACTGATCCCTCCTCTGACACCATTTCTGCTGTAATTTAGAGGGTGAATTACGATGAAACAATTCATTGCCTAGTATTTATTACTATAAATGTTTACAAAATAAATTATTATAGTTGTTAAATAGAGTGTCATCATGGCCACCGAAAAGTGGAGCTACAACTAAAACATGAAATGGGCGATATTGTTAAAAATTGTTATAATATTATAAAATTAGATTTTTTGTGTTCACACTTATTAGTAAGGGTTGTTTAATTGTCTCAATTGACATGAAATGTAATCATTTGTGCCATTAGTGCCACAAAGTGGAAATAATAGGATGGGTTTGTTTTTTGACAGTCGCAGTCGCTCACTTGCTTAATTCATTTTCTACTCACTTTTCACTTAATGCTCACTTGCTCATTTGCTCACTAATCACTTGTTCACTTGCTCACTTATTCACTTGCTCATTTGTTCACTAACTCATTAGCTTATTACTTGTTATTTTGCCCACTTGCTCATTTTTGCGGCTTTACCTATTGTATTGCATCGCAGCGGAAGTCAATGCGTGTCCTCAAACTTCATTTCCTTAAAAACACCCTGCACACAGAATACCCAAATATGACATAGGCGCCCTGAGGAAAATTATTCTTTTCATGCGCATCCTGTGAACGGTAAACGTAAAAAAAAAACTCACTATTCACTTACTTCTCACTAGCTCACTTGCTCACTTGCTCATTTACTGCCCACTTGCTCACTTAATGATGTCCTTAAAATCTTCTAAATGATGTCTCTCCATTTCCGACGGTCCATTGCTTTTTACTCAAGGCTTCTCTCTCAGACTGTCTCTCAGTACCAGATGGCTTGGCTTAGTGGACTGCCTTAATGGCAATGGTCTTCCCGCTCGACAGTTTTACTTGCATAAACAAAATCTAATCCAATTTCAGTGCCCTGCTGCACTTAGAGAGAGACGTTTTAAATCACGAATTAAGGAAGTAAAGATAAAACCCTTCCGATAACAATATATCAAGAATTATGTAGTTTTTGAACTCATAAAACGTTAGAACTGAAGATCTATCCTTTTTGAAAAAGACAAAACCTATTTTAGTCACTTAATTATTCTTTGATTAAAGATAAGTTAGCTCTGAAACTGTAAAATATACATCGACAGTCTATTGCGGCAACTGTGATGTGTTTATTATTATCTTGGCACCAGTCTGACTTTATCTTTTAGTTAAAACAAATTTCACGTAAAGTTTCAAGATATTAGATGGTTTGAAAATCCTTCAAATACAAACACGTGTGAGGTCGAAATATTAAACTGCGTACCACTTATTTTCACATAATTTACATAATCCGTGAGTCAATAACCTTAACATTTCGATAGATTTATTAGAGAAATCTGCCTTCAAAATCCGTTATTAGTTATTATACAAAATACATAGTGGATTTAAGACAAAGGCTAAATATATCAAACAGCTTACATTGTTATAAATTTCTCATTGAGATGTATTTGGTGAAATATTACGTGTTAGGTTTTAGGAATATAATTTTTTTCGATTTCAAACGATTTATTTAATTCGAGTGAGATATTTCAAGATTTGACAAACAGAAGCATTAAAAAAATTAAAAAAGGGGGATACAGGTGATGTTTTATTTTTAAAATTACCTATATGGCGCTTCTGCGTTTGGTCTACTACAGTAGTAATTGAAACCGTAGTAATGCTTATACTTGTTGTAAATTGGGAAGCGGGAATGGATACCGCCGCCCCGGGAACCTTTATTGGATAACCATCACCTCTGCCATAGGTCATCACAAGTGGTTTGCTACGTTTGGTGATTTAGCAGGGGTGTCCGGGTTCATGGGGTGAGGTCTGTCTTGAGGTCCTGGAGGCGGATGACCTGGACCCACTGAACCCCAGATTCCTAACCACCCCTTAAACACTTTTCCTTCCCAGATCTCTCCTCCTCTTCCTTTCCTTAAAAAATCCTCCACAAAGCACCCCCAGAGATGACATAGGCCCTGAGGGAAATTATTTTCCTCAGGGCCTCCTGTGTGGAGCTCATGGAAAAAAAAGTATTATAATGTGCGAGCCTGGGGCGAGTAAATAACCCCAGAATTCTTTGAGCATGATCTCTCAAAAATATGATTATGAATATATCTTGCGCGGACAATATATTATAAAAAATAGCAACCTGACAAGTCTCAAGGAAAAAAACAGAAACACTTATCTTTGTATGTTCATCTCTGCAACGTGGGAGGCCCCCCTATTAGGGATAGTAATTTCAATCCACTTAAATTTAAGATCAGTACAATTTTTGTAATTTAGAAATATGCACAAGACAGTTTTCAACTTTACACAACTAAAGAAGAAATCACATTGAATTGCAAGATACTCAAACCACAAGATGATGTGACAGTTATTTCACATGTCACAATAATATTTTAGGATAAAAACATTTTACACTTCATTATTTCTCCAAACGGACAAAGGAGCGCCATTTATGATCCATTGTAGCCGATCAAGATGATTTAGCAGTTCTTTTTAACAATACACTTCAGTGTCTCTGATAATCCAAAAAGACCGCCAAAATCACCATTCGTGTAATATAAATATATTAATAATTTTACCGAACAAACAAAGACAAAAACATGTAACAATGCCTTAACACTTGTGTCATAAATAAAAATAGTGAAGGTTGAAGTGACAATAGACTTTTACTCATTTTCTGCGACGCGGACGTTATTTCTCAAAATATCGTGGCAATAGCGTGTGCCTCAGGCTTTCCCTTACAAAACGTGCTATGAACCGGCTTGGTAGCTGCTTCAGTGAGATCTTTGCGCCCGTTTGAGATGAACGCTCCGCTGTTGTATCCCGCTGCCTGCGAGGTGCGTTCAATCATTTGCTTTCTCAACCAGAAGTGTTGTCCTGTTGAAGTCCATGAGCTCGCAATTTTGATCCCAGACGTCAGTAAGTCTACCATATAAATAATTTTAAATAAAAAGAAGTATGCAAAGGGTGTGCTCATTTGATGCCCAAAATGCTGGCGAGCAAATCGTGTGGAAAGCGTTCGGGTCTTCTCGAACCGCTTTTCCAACCAATAAGAGCCTCTTTTGGGTTGAAACGTAGGTTCACCGTCTATCTCCCGGAATCAAAAAGGCATTTCAAAACAGGATGCCTATATTTTTCTTCACCTGAAGCTAAATTCGGTCGGAAGACGTTTGGAGACGAAGTTTGCAGAGAATGAGGTAAGAACAATTTTTTTGGTAAAAAGCAGTAACTTTGTGGTTTGACATATTATAATTTGAAATATCACAATAATTTTGTTTGTAACCACGATTTATTTAATTTTTTCACTACCGACCGGTTTTGGTTTACATAAACATCTTCAGGGTAGAAAAATTAAACTAAGAACTAAATTAAGTAAGTTATATAAAAATTAAATTAAGAAAAATTTTATCAGAAAAACAAAGAACCAAAATTAAAAAATAAGTATTACCTCATTTTTTTAAATAATAAAGGTCTCTAATTCTTGGACAATCCTTGTATACGCTTTATGCGTGTCATGTACCTATCTATATTTATTTAAAACGTTTGGGAAAATTACACCCCGTACTCAATACAGTCAATGTTCAGTCAACCCCTCGCGCGCTGTCGAAAAGAATCCTGGTAGACCGCACGCTATTGTTTTAAACTCTCAAAGACTTCACGCTAATATAATAAAAAATACCCAGTAGACTACACGCTATTGTGTAAATGTTCTGGTAAACCACATGGTGTTGTGTAGATGTTCTGGTAGACCACACGCTTTTGTGTAAATGTCCCAGCATACCGCACGCTATTGTATAAATATTCTTGTAGACCGCACGGCTTTGATAAAATGTAATCTTGACACCATTACCAGACATTTTAAAAGTGCTTCCAGTGAAACACATTTATGAATGTTGAGCATCTATTAAAGGATGTTCAGATATATTGCGTAATAAGGATAAAGTACCTCCGTAAACCGTGATTTTTGAATTACAAAACCATTTCCAAAAGTCATCCACAAAATTCAAGATCGTTTTAAATTTCATACAGTTTTCTAAGTTACCTATCGATTTCAGACGCTTTCTCCCATCATTTAATATGTATTAAATGGTTTGGACGCGGTTTTTCGAATTGAGAAACCACTTTACTTACTCAATCTCAATGAAGAAGTACCGATTTTCAAAGTTGCGCATCGATTTAGAAGATTTTCAGGTAGCTTGTAGTTGTGCTGAAGTGGGTGAACCTAATGACCGGGGGAGGGCTACTCGCGACTCACAGCTGAGGGAGGGTTACTAACGATGATTCGTCGACGCCATGTAGAATATTTATGACCTCCATTTATTTCCTTGACAAATCTTCATGCTGCGGATATAATTATGAAAAATTCAGTGGGAAATTACAGTGTAAGGAAAGGCTCTTCCACCTAATTGCCCGCTTGATAACGACATTTTAAGGTTTAAAAAAACACCAAATCATTTCAGGCTCTCCCCTTGCTTAGTATTAAGAGCTATTTATTTAAGCAGCAGTAACATGTATAATCTAATTATTTTTTGCTCGGTTGCGCCGACGCGACGCTCGACGTTTTAATGGAATGTTGTGAAAACAATATTCAATGAATTTAAAGACTTTTACATTACATAATTGAATTGTTTGATTTTAATAACTCTTATTATCAACTAAATATTATTATTATTTAAGTTTATTATTTTTACTACATTTAGTAACCATGATATATTATATTTGTATTTTAATTTAATTTTTTTTTTAATTAATAACTTATAATTTAATTTATCAACCAAATTATAAACAATTCCAATCTGCAAACTTCACCTGCCACAACACAGGGACATCCTTAGCATAGCGGATGAAATAACACAAAAATCAATACAATGTACAAAGTTCTTTTAATAAATTTAAAAAAAAAACCATATGATTTGAAAATTTCCCGGCCAAAAGAATTGTCGTGATTTTTTTTGGGTATTTTTCCGTCTAGCGCTCTATCCTTTTTTAGCCAACGTTTCGGACAGCATTGCTGTGTCAATCATCAAGTCAGATGTGTAACACACATCATAATACATGGAATATTAACCCAATAATAAAGCACGATAATTGCGTAACATGTTTTGTTTTTTTTAAGAGAAAATTTTTTCAGGCGGACTTTATTTTTGTCTACCAATAGACTTAAGTTCTGAAAAATGATAGCACAGGAGTAATAAATCTTTTCTACGTGGTCACGGGGCAAGGTTTTCGACTCGGAATCCGGACGTCGCGGCTTCAAATCCGGCGTGTGCAAATAAATTTTATTTTATTAATTTGTGTTATTCTACAATTTATTCATTAAAAGTTACATGTAATTAAGAGTTAATGTTTCAGAGTGGAAGATAATCTTAGTATAGCCCTGGTGTAAGTTCACCGTTAAAAATTGAAACGTTGCTTGGAAAATAGCCAGGTACTCCCCATCTCCTTCTTCCCCATCTTCTTCTCTTTCCCCCTACCTTCAGCCTCACAACAGCATCCCCAATTGGGGATGCCATAGGCTCCAGACGATCAGGTGGGAGTAGTTTTGACGTTTGAAGGCTATATAAAACTATCTTTAAAATAATTAAAACTTCTACCTTGTAACAGAATATAATTTTCAATCACTGGTCATTTGTATTTACTTCATTGTGAAAATACACTTTTGTTTTGTTTACTTCTGAAAAGGAAATAACGATAATGAAATATTTTTGTTCTCCTTATAAAAGGTCACCGAATGAGCCCAGTAAGTGGATCTAGTACGAGGGACAACATAATCAAGACACGCACTTATGTACAAGAAAATATAAAACCCCTTCGTAATCTTGCTTTACATTAAAGCATTCACGAAAGCAATACGTAAGTATGTATGTTAAATAAATGTTATACAACTAGTTTCTTATTTTTTTATGTTCGTATACAATCTAATGACAGACAAATAAATTTGATGTTGCAATACTTTTTAGTAATAAGTTTCTATTTCTCCGCGACTTTTCATCCCGCGACAAAAAACCCCCCGACAAAATATCCTCGACAAACTATCCTACGGACAAAAGATCCTCCGACAAAATATCCTAAGGAAAAAACATCTTCCAAAAAAATATCTACCAAAACTTAACCTAACCTAACAAAACAATGGGACAAAAATAATACAGACAAACTGTAACGACAATAAATTATTGTTTAAAAATAATTAATAAGACAAAAATAACACAGACAATAAATTTTTGTTCAAAAATAGTAAAATGTAAGATAAGGTTAGGTTAGATTAGGTTAAGTTAGGTTAAGATAGGTTTTAGTATATATTTTGTTAGAGGATGTTTTATCCGTGGGATATTTAGTCCTTGGGATATTATGTCGAGGAATATTTTGTCTCGGGATGAAAACGCGTGGTACCGTTTCTATTGGCGTAATACTGTTAATTTGTTTTTGAAGTAAAGTTCTTCTTAATGGTTTTCACTTTGTAAAAGCATTATTTATTTAATTAAAAGATTAAAAACTTTGTTTTTTAAACTGTTTATGTAACTTTATTATTTTTTTTGATTTATCTTCAATTGCGTTGCTTGAAATACTTTTAAGCGTGTTTAATAAACCGATCCGAACAGAGGACTTGGTTGTCAATCCTCATTTTCTGGGTGTGGAAGATTGAAAGGAAGGCTAAAGCATTTCAAAATTACCTTCATTGGAGATACCGTAGTTCCACTGACTCTGGGTAATTGGGTTTCTTGTGCATTTACGTTTTATTTTCAGCAAATATACAAGAAAGAAAGCTTTGTCAAAATTCACTCTTCCAAGAATGGTCTTAGAATTTCTTAAATACGGTATCTTTCCCCGGGTAACCCTAAATATGGTACCCCTACCATTGGTCAACTCAATTGGTTTCTTAACAGGGATGTCCGGGTTCATGAAGTGAGGTTTGTCTAGATCTTAGTGGTGAATGCGTTTGTCCACCTATTGCGTGGCGAGCCGATATGGGAGAGACTGGTTGAGGGAGACCTAACCTAGACCTCTCCGGCTACCGACTTTGACCCATCGCTTTACACCACAGTGGGAGGGATGGATTCATACGTCCGTCACTCCTGGACACATTGACCCCTAGATTTCTAACCCTCATATATTTTACCTTCCACTTCCTTTAAAACCACAGCCTTCCACACAGCATTCCAAAAGATGACAGAGGTTCTGAGGGATTTTTGTTATCAAGACCTCTTGATTGGGGTTAATGAATTATTTTTAAGACAATAACTGTTATATTTGGTTGAATAATAAATGTCCTTTTTTAACCTCTCCACGAGTATGGACGAAACTGTTCAGCAAAGCGAAAAAATGCTCAGAAGAGTATGGACGAAACGTTTCGTCCGCGGCTATTATTCAAATACCGTTATATTTAATGAAACTATTTGACTGGAAGTGGCTTCTATTGACATCTGCGCGTAATTTATTAAAGTTTTGGAAGATAATCCTAAAATACCAACTTCACAGTTTTAGTTTAAAAATTATGGTTGCGGCATTTAGCAGTCGTCAGAGGAAGGAAGCAGTTTTTTTTGTATGGACATGTTTTTTTCGATTTTGGTTTATTTTTGTGGATTGATGTCCACGACGTTTTAATTCAAAATGTAATATTATTTTTAGCTAATCTATGATAATTTATAAAAAATATTTTAAAAATGAACCAAAAAAAAACTCACTCTTCACGTACAGTTTTGTTCGCCAAAACTCACTCGCGGAGAGGTTAAACTTTTGTGCATGCATATTCCCTTTACCTTGTACCTATTATTTTAAGCTAAGACAATGACTGAGAAATGTAACAAATATTTGCAAAACAATCAGACCATGTACATTCTGTTATAAAACGGTTGTTAAAATGTCGCTCATCAAAAGGAAGATAAATACCCCTGATTCAAAGTATTCGGCAAAAGCTTGGAAAATAAACATCGTAAATTTCTTCCATGATGTTGCCTAACAACGCATTTGCTGGATGAAGCCATTGATATAGAGGTTGGAGATGATCCTACTAAACAAAACCCAACCAAACCATAAAACAAGAATATTTTTAGGCCTTAAATATTTTCAATTTAGCAAATACCCAAAACAGAGAGAACTGTGATCTAAAAAACACATTTTTCAAATAAAATTTTTATATCACAAAATTAGTATTATAGCGATGCAATATCACGTGATATAGTATAGAAGCTTTAATTGAATATCGCAAGTAGAAAACATTTTAGCCTTTACTAGTGACGAGAATTTTTTTAACAAGTTTTTATAAACCTAGAAAAAATTAAATTTTAAGTGTATTAAAAATGCTTTAAAGTGCAAAAACTCCTATTCAAAATCTCACGAACCACTTTTCGGGTATGTTTTTATTGTGTAAGGTGGAAAATTAAATTAATTAGAAAATATTTTTTAATTTATTTATATTCACAAAATAAAATAAAACGTGGGTTTTGGCGATGTTTTATTCTGCATCTTAATTAACAATCTTCTACCATGATATAACATGGAGAACAATTATGTGACTGCTCTATTATCATTTTATTTTTATTATCTTTCTTTTCTTTCCCTGCATTTCTGTTTTATATTTGAAATTACTATGTTTTATATTTTCTTTTGTACCTAGTAACAAGTAAACACTGATTATGCATGCTGTGAACATTTATAATTGGAGTGTTAATACCTATGTACTTCTCAATGCCAATTTTATAACTATAATAATTGTTAGCACTCTGTAAATGTTTCCAACAATAAATAAATAAACCTTTCAAAACAGGTGTTCAGCTTAGGAGAAATTTCAACGTTATCATCATCTTAGCAAGGAGTTCGCTCTATCCCGAATGTTACTCGTCGATGTATTAAATCGATTAAATTTATAACACTACAATTTATAAGAATATTAATGACGACACAACATCCATACTAATATTATAAATGCGAAACTGCTCGAGTTTGTTTACGACCTTTTCACGCATAACACAATATAAAGACTTTAATAATTCTTTCACCAATATAAAGCTAAATTATATGCGCAGACTACAGGTTGTATATGATGGTAAGCTCTGGCGTTATGAAATTATAAATATTAATATATTATATTTGTTATACGTTTTCTGTCGCTAACAAAAGCGAGTTTTTGGTAATATCAGAAAAAAATCTTTTCCATGGAAACAACGTTGATATATTTTTGGGCTCTATGCTGGTAGGTACTCAGTCTACTGGTCAGCTACTACTGCAGAAAATTCAAATATTAGAATTCGTTTTTTTTTTGGACAAGCTTGGAATAAATGTCAGATGAGAGTTCCTATATTAAAAATATAATTCGTAACGATTATAAAGACTGAATGATAAATAGAGTATTTTTTTATTATGTTTACGAACATCCAAACATTTAAATAAAAATAAACATCTGAAATGTTTGTAAGCGCATAAATTTCGAACGGATGAAACAATATTGGAAAAGTAATTCTTTTTTTCTTTGAGCTATAGCATTATGAAATTTAGGTGGTAGGCGAGATGTTTGAAAACTGAATGTAAGGGAATGAATATATGGAATTCGGGAGGGGATGGGGGTGGGGTGGGGGGGGAGATAATTGATAAGTGCAAGCGCTACAGTAATTTCCCGTAATACCATGCGAGCGAAGCCGCGGGGAAAAGCTAGTTATATATATATACTGTTTTCTTTTTCTGAGGCTTAAAATAGATCTTGTTATTAAAGTTATAAATATGATTTTTTTATTTAACGTCGTAAGTATTTTTATTTATTCACCCTTAATTATTTATATTTTTCTTGGGCAATTAATAATAAAAACAATGTTAGCAAAACCCCTGTTAACAATTTTGATTTTCTTATTTTAGTGTGCAATAAATAAATTTTAATTTAAAACTTTGTACTTTAATCTTTGCGCTTTTAATCTCTATACATTGAGCTTTGAACTTAAAATGTAAAACTTTGAATTTAAATGTACAATGGTTTACATTCTGGCAATCATTTTCTGTACAATCAGTCTCTGCCACGCAACCTTCGAATCATACTAACAAAAAAGATAAGAAAAAAAACCCTAGTCTAAATCTAAGAAATGATGCAGGATTAATTGTAAAAAAATACATTTTTTTAAGCGCCCAGGGCCAGCCCATATAATTCTTGACCAGTGGACAGAAAACTTAAAGGCAGTATTGAGAGAAAATTTTACGAAACTGAAAGAATTTTATCATTAAGTATTGTATTTTCGGTTTTCCAGAATTCTTCGAATTCCACACAATAATTTTTAAATTTCTTCAGTATTTGTTTTTATCGTATGTACATTATTATAATCATGAGAATGAATAAATTCCCATTTCTATGTTAAATTTTTTTTTTCTTTATTTTCGCGAATTTCATAAAGAAAAATCGATTCAATTCTCTTCGAAATTTGTGATAAGTTACCTAAGTAAAATATGAATTTCGAAAATTGATACGTATCATTGAACTCCGTTATTTTTTTAAAGGTATATCGCATTTAATAATGTTATTATTGAGTTCTGCAAATATTTTAGCTTGACGAAGAGAAAGGTTGCGAAGTATCTAGCTATTTTGATCCGGCCCCTTACATACAGCTAAAGCCATTTCAAGCAACGTGAATGGTGATTGAAATATGAATAGTGATCTTACACCAGGGCGATCCTAAGACGGTCTTCCACTCTGAAACGTGCCGCAAACATTCCTAATATTATTTTAAATCCACAATTTGGGAGGTGAGTAAAGGTACCGCCGTCCCGGAAACTATTTATTAGATAACCAGAACCTCTACCAGAGATCACCCCAAGTTTTTCACCAAGTTTTCAGGGGTGTCCGTGTTCTTATGGTGAGGTCTTGGCGGTGGATGCATCTGCCCACCAGCTGCGTTACAGGCCGGATCGGGGGAGATTGGTTGAGAAGTTAATGGTTTATAAATTAGATAAGTTCATGAAGTAAAAAACAGAAAATAATTTGTAGATACAGCAGCTAATATTTAAAGAATAGAAATTTATATAAAGTTATAAGTTAAGGCTACTATTCTAGCCTATGTTGAGTAATTTTGAAAGTTGATTTTAATAACAGTTCTACACTTGTATTGAAATATATTCACTATTATAAGTTGTAAAGTCTTGTCTCAAGGTATTTAAAGTTTAGTTGACCAAAAGTTGTACGGGTTACAAGAATTTGTAGTAAGTTTGTTATTATTTCGAGTATTTAATGTTTTTTCATAGTTACTTGTTACATAAGTTACTTAACTGTATTTTAACGATATATTTAGTTTACCTAGTGCCGTTTACCAATTATTAATTTTTAATCAATAACTAGTTGTAAGCACAACACGTTTTAGAAGCGAAATTTCTTTAGCACCGTTGTGATTTGAAACTCGATGAAACGGAAACGTAAACGACACTAAAAAGAGTCAAACACTTATGTACATCTATAGGATTTAGCCTGCAAGAGAACGCGATAGAATAAAACCTTACTGCATTGGCTGCTTTGATTACGAGCTCACTTTTCAAGGCTTCTATTGGTTGAGACTGTGTGGGTGAAGTTTGACTTCTACCGCGTGTGAACTCGATTTTTTTAAATTCTTACAAAACGTTTATTTTATAATTAGGCCTGTTATCATTATCAACAATAACATAGAACCTAGATACTTACTACTTTATGACGTACGTCGTCAAGGTTTGCAGACAGATATATTTTTCACAACAGGTATTTATATTCAACGCTCGTCCGGTTTCCGTCGAAATTCTCGTAGGTTCTATTTCGAGTAATGAGTTTTTTTCTTTTTTACTTAAATGTGTAAAATGAGCCCGGCTTACAAGATTTCACGAGTTTATTACATTTTTCTCAATTCCCATTCTTCTCTCTAATATTGGACAGAGTTTTGGGGGTTCTTACTTATAAGGACGAAACCTTCAATTTAATCAGAAGGCTTACGTTTGCGCGTAGGGAGTTCTAGAAACATTTTAATGATGACTGTTTAATTTAATTCTTATTTCAAGTTCCGACTGGAAATATGACTCCAAAAATATTTTTCAAGTTTTTGAATACAGAATGAAGACATAAAAAAAGTTTAATATTTTTTTTTTATTTCTGCAATGAATTTTAAACATTTCTTTTTTATCAGACAAGGCGCATCCCCTAAATTTCTAATACTGCTTGCCTGTTTCACTGGTATTTCACTTGACGGTATTCCATTGAATTGCAGATTCCTTCAAAACTAGTGTAAAAACTGGTTTCACGGCAAACAGTCTTTGATAAATGTGCTCAACAGTACAGTCTTCCCAGTTAATTTGTTTCCTCTCTGGATGATCACGATATCATGGATCTATCTATCATGGATCACGATAAGATTCAAATTCTCTAAATCTAATCCGTTGCTACGTTAACCCCTCCTATAGTGATAGTGATAAAATTAACCCTTAATCACTCAGGCTAACATGCTCGTATAGGTCTCATAGAAATCCTTGTGTCTCCCTTACTACCGTGATGAAAAATATGATCTAAACGGTGCTAGAAACAGAAAGCACCACGTTTTAAATTCAAATTTGAAAGATTACCTCAGATAAGTTAAAATTTGTATGTCTATGGAACCAAAGTTTCCGACTGCAATTTAAAAAAAAAACAATTGAAATTTTGTAATTTTTAATCAATAATTTTTAGGTAAAACGACAAAAAACTGAGGTAAGGTAAATAAGGTTAAAATACATACTCGTATTTGGGTGATAAATTTTGTGTGTTTTTATTTTTTCATTCAGTAATTTTAATCAGAAAAACGCCAGGAGAGCTATTTTTAAAACTTTTTTTGGACAAGAAGAGAAAAGAAATTTTAAATGGTTGATAATCTAATAATCAAAAAATATTTAAAAAAAACTAAAAGGGCTGTCGTTGCTTGTTTCCCTGAAAAGATGGGATCCCGCGGGATGTGAGTTCTCGAGACATTTCTTTTTTCTAAATCCACTTCACAACAGTTGTGTGTAATCCAGCATGAAGTTTGTAAATCAATAACCAGAAACCAGATACCTACGCAATAACTCCAGTCAGCTAAGCTGGGGTAATAAAAGTATCTTGAAAATTACTGCAATGTCGGTACTTTAAAACTCGGCGAACAGAATGATCAGTTCATTTAACTCTATTGGCAGCAAATGGAGAATCGTTACTCAAGATACATCGAGCTAAGTCAATGGCAGCTTTAAACGAAGTAATGTTTGAACTAGATTTGTACCTACTTACAGCCTCTGAATTTCTCTGAAATATTGAGACAAATCCGTCGGAATTACGCATGATTGCAACAGCGTTCCGGAAGAAAATAAAGTGCCTAAAAGAATTTTCCAATGATGCACGATTGATTTTGCTAAGCAAAGCTTAATCATTTATGAACTGTTGGGCTTTTCACTTGCCTTTCTGAAACCATGTTGTTAAAAATTAATTGTCAGTCGGTCTATTAATTTTTTTTAATTCCTTATTTAACATTAATTTTTATTTAACATTCTTTTTAAGGTACCAGACCACGGTGCGTGGACGGTACAAGGGTGTATTTTTCGTAATTATTTTCAAGCACACGATGGATGGATTTTTTTTATTTATACTCCATAGTTAATATATGTAGAAGACTGTGTACAAATTTTTGTACACAAATCCAAAGTATAGTTTGCAGTGTATGCCGCTTTTAACAAGATATTCCGAAAATTGTCGAAACTGCTGCTCGGCGGTTGACAACGATTAAGCCATACGGTTCATCAGAAAAATAAAATTAAAATATTTTTAAAAAAACTGGACTTATAGTAATTCAGTTAAAATTTAAGTCAATGAAATTGTCACTTTAAACTGCATTGACCTAAATCCAAGGAGAACTGAATCTTTAGCAAGCAAAATAGTTGATAAGTAGTACACTTGGATTAACCTAAAATAGAAGAACGCATTAGAAGCCATCATATAAGTATGTTTGCGAGAACCAAGTTTGAGACGGTGATTTATGGTGATAAGAGGGGATAAAAATGTTTTTGCATGGTTGAGCGGTTTGAAAAAAAATAGATTTTCTTAAGTAAACAAGTCAAATTCATGAGAAAATCTTACAGCTTACCGAGTCTGATTTCTGGACGAAATTTACGTACTTATTAAAAAAAACATTTGTCTATGTTAAAGATGTTTTCATGAATAAATATTCAATGGCAGGACAATCAAATTAACGTGACCCAGAGGTCATAGGTTCTAATCTTATTCAAAGGGCAAATTTTAACAAAGTATTTTATATCAAAGATTTACTTAATCTCAAATTTCAAGAAAATAAATTATTTTAATGATGTAAGGCATTTCTTTCCAAATTAGAATACCTTTTTAGGCACAAAAATAAGCAACTAATTTGTCTGATCTTAGTTTTTCACGGAAAATTGGAATTTTAAATAGCTCAAGATAAAAATGAATTCTGAGTGGAATCGGTTACAAAAAAGGAATACTTGAAAATAGAAAATCCAAAGAATAAAATCACGGCAAACTTCTTGACAATAGAACTCGACTTTCGAAAGCTTCACAACTTCAGAAAATATGTTTCTGCTAGTTATGACTTCTTGTTACAAAACATATTATGTAACAAGCAGTTACAGTCTTCTTTTATTTCCTCAGTTGTAAAACGTTACTTCACACTTGTATTGCACGTGTATTTTATGATTCCATTACAACTAAACAGAGCAACATTTCAACACCCCTTTCAAAATTCATTACAAGTGATGAAATTTGTTTTTAAATAATCCATAACGTAAGGTGAGCCAAGTTTAACTGAAGATGAGTTACAGTTTGGGAGGCGAGCACGGGTACCGCCGCCCCGGGAACCATTTAGTGGATAACCAACACACCTGCCAAAGATCACCAAAAATGGTTCGCGACGTTTTATGACTTAGCAGGGGTGCCCTGGTTCATGGGGTGGGGTTTGTCGGCGGATATATTTTCCCACCGACTGCGTGGCGGGCAGGATCTGGAGAGACTGGTTGAGGGAGACTTTTTGACTTCTACAGTAGGACTTTCTCAACCCATCACCTTACACCGCAACAGAAGTGATGGATTCGTACTTCCGTCACCCTTGAACACACTGACACTGACCTCCAGATTCCTACCCACCCCTCATAATTTTTACTTAATAGCACTTCCTTTCCCTTAAAAGATCCTTCGCACAGCATCCCCAAAGATGACATAGGCTCCCGAGAGACACTGTTTTCCTCGGGTCCTCCTGTGTGGAGCTATTGTAAAAAAAAACAGCATTAAAAAAACATAAATTTGTACTAAATATACCTTATTATTCTTTGAATAGTAAGGTTAAGTTGTAACACATGGAGACAAATCGACAGATGGCCGGAGTTGAAAACAATTCGTTTACAATCTCTTTTATTGAGCCATTAAATTCACCTACAATTCGTCCTTTTTTGCCCACTTTCTACCCCTATTTGGACCTATGAATAAGTTCGTTACTTCCACCCTTCCCTCTTTAGGCCTCCGAAGGTAGTTTTATACTTCTTCACGTAGGGATACAAATGGAACATTTTAATCACAAATTAACCCTCGTGGACCTTTTCACTATTCAACAGAATAAACATGTCGTTTTATTTCAGTAAATAGATATATTTAAAAAAATATATAAATCAAATCCTTATGTTCGTAAGAGATTAATAAGGAATCTACTTAATCACAGCCTCCGTGATCAATCGATGGGACTCTCGACTAGCGATCTGGGGGTCACTGGTTCAAACTGGGTCATTAATTTGAGTAATTCACAATTTATTTTTTTATCAGAAAAACTCTCTTTTATAACTTTTGAAGGTTTTTCCCATCAACATAATATTTCATTGAAGAAGAAGATAATACTCATAATCTAAACGAAAATATGAAAGAAAACAAGACGCAGAAAAATAGAAAAAGACAATGGTCGCAACTGGGACTCGAACCCAGACCTCTCGTCTAACCGGGACGTGCTAACCAATTTCGCTATTGTTAACTTCTGTCAAACCGTCATATTTGTTTATCTCATATTATTTCGAATTTTAGAAGTAACAATATTATCTTCAACTTATTATTTTTTCCATATTATGGGCAACTACTCTTTAATTGGAAACAATCATTCTAAGAATTGGTTTGTAACCTGAATAGCGTCTCTGTTAGACGAGAGGTCTGGGTTTGAGTCCCAGTTGTGACCATTGTCATTTTCTATTTTTCTGTGTCTTGTTCTCTTTCATATTTTCGTTTAGATTATTAGTGTTTTCTTCTTCATTCATTCATCAAATTCACAATTTATTCACATAAAATAAAATATAGTAAATAAACTTGTTACCCGTTCCGTTCAGAGTGGTATCGCCCTGTAAGACCGCAATTCAGAATTAAAATATTGATTGAAATGACTTTAATCATGTTTGGTGAGCAGATCTGTATAGCTAGGTACTTCCTCACATTCTTCTTCCCCATCTCCTTTCCCTCCCCACTATCTTCAACCTCACAACGAACCCCAATTGGGGATGCCATAGTCTCACTAACTTCAGGAACAGTTTTTTTTTAATTTAAAATAAAACAATAACTTTGTAAACACCACTTTTTATTTTGTATGTACTTAATGCCGACCGGGTTTCGCTACCACCGTAGCTTCTTCAGGGCAGTACAGAACTCTACTAAAATTAAGTTACATGTGTTATAGATAATATACATATGGGTTAAAAACAAAATGGGCCGGCAAAATACATAAAAAATAAAAAGTGGTGTTTACAAAGTTATTGTTTTATTTTAAATTATAATGTCACATCACAAAGTATCTGCTTCATATGAACAAAAAGAGTTTTTTTTTACATTAACTCCACACGGGAGGCCCTGAGGAAAATAATTTCCCTCAGGGCTTATGTCAACTGGGATGCTGTGTGGAGGGTCTTTTTGAGAGAGGAAGGAATAAAAATTGGTCTTGAAGAGACCCATGTTGTAGGAGGGAGGAAACACAAAAGCCGGCAAATCTTCCATTGAAATACCGGTAGAACATGGATAACATTCCCACCAGATGCCTTTGCTCTAAAGATTGCAATCCGTTCGTTAAGGTGGGAGAATCTATCAAACGGACTGTCATCAGAGTAACAATTGAATTGGTGCACATGACAAAAGGTCGTTGATGTGCAACAAAAACAAAGTCGGAGACAGAACCGATCCCTGCGGGACGCCAGCATATATTGGATGCGAGGAAGAGGTGAAACCATCAACAACCATCGGAATTGATCTCTCCCTCAAAAAGTCGGCAATCCACGTACACAAGGAAACAGGAAGTCCTTAAGATGATTGACAAGTCGTCGATGCCAAACCCGGTCCTCCGTTGGAACTCTTGTGCCGTATTCAAACATAGCAATAGTAAATTATTTGGAGTTAAGCGACATGCATCCATGGATTTATCTCCGCTCAGCGTTGAACTGTCAAACAGGTGCTCGCGATATACGAGCATAGATATTTGTGTGTGTTGGTCGTAGATTCCGAATGATTCATATCTTTCCCCACAAATGTTTCCGCTAAAATAATTTGAACAACAAATGGTTTTACAAAAAGTACATTACTCTTTAATTGCGATGAACAAAAGCACAGTAAAAAATGGAATGAATTTTTTGCTTTCGTAAATTTTGCAATTTAAAAGTTGTGATTAGTGATAGTTGTCATTACTCCTATAAAATATACTGAAACGAACTCATTGAGGGCTTTTATTATTACCGTGACGATTTACGATTACGGTACCGTGACGGCATAAAAAAGACAATAAACATAAGCACGCTCCTTATCACAAAAATGTTGCAGCTCTTTCAAAAGATGAGATTCATAATATAAGCAGGTCTGTTTCCTCCAAAGGAAAAAAGTAATAATTTTCTTGCACCTCTCACACACCGCACCCTAAAGTCTCCGTAGACCCCTACACATAATAATACTAGCCGTGACAACAATGAGAAACTGCAATCCATTTTTTTTAATTTTTTTAAATTAATGAAACCTTCTAACTTAAATAACTACATATTGATTTTTATTTTTGTAGTTAGTTTTAATAGTTAATATAAATATCAACGTTTTATTTTTCAAGATTCCTCGAAAACCACCGTATCTAATGTAAATCGTGTGACGTCATCCTCTCCAAAAGTTTTATTTATTTTCAACTGGTGTTGTCATTTTGTACGGAAGAATCGATGGAGGTGTCAGAAGTCGAGGAGTTTTTTTATTCAAGATTAACTGCTTTTAATATAGAAAAACATTAGGTAAAATGCCAACATCTCATCGCTACTGCGATTGCATTGTACCAAAGTGCAATAATACATCTGTGACCGCACCTGATAAACAGTTTAAAAGTGTTCCACGATCTGCATTATTAATATTATATGTAGGCAACTATTTTCGAGTTCGGAGTTCGGAGCTGAAAATAGTAAGTGTTCTGAGAATTATGGAGAGATATATAATCATCGTTTATTGGTCTATATGAACATATTTTTTTAAAGGTATAATATTTTTCACTGGAGTTCCTTATTTTGGAATTATGGAATATAGTTACAAGGATACTATTGAAGTGTGAGTGAATTCCAAAAATTCAAAAACGTCTAATGTCAATGCGCTGATAGTTTTGCTTTTGTTCTTAAATATTTATTTATTTGTTTATTGATCAACGCCCTTTTTCAGGGCTTTTACATATTAATGGTAATAAATACAATATTTATTGTACATAACTGAACTGCTTCAGTAACAATATAAAAGGCAGTATAGCCGTTTATGTATTTAAAATAAAAATAAAAAATAAAAAAATATTTTATATTTGTTCAAAGATAAACTGAAGATGTCCAAGGACTTGGTGTAATTGTTTCCTTCCATTAGTATTCTGGGTAAAGAGGAATACGTATGGTAGTTAGTCCCAGAATTTCTGCACTGAAATAAATCCTGACTTCTTGTATTACGTTGTGGAATCCGGAAGCTTATCAATTCAAGTAATACCGGACTATCAACTAAATCATGTAGAATTTTATATAGAAATACCAAGTCAGTGAAAATTCTTCTGTCTGACAATTTGAGCATATTCATATTATTTAACAGAGTGTTGTAGTTCAACATGATTGTTGGAATCCCCATTTTGAAATTTAGAAAACGTAAGAATCTGTTTTGTATTCTTTCAACAGCTTGTAAAGTACATGTATTTTATAATGTGGATTCCAGACGGGAGAATTGTACTCAATTTGACATCTAACATACGCAAAATATAACAGTTTAATACATTTTATATTGTTAAAATTTCTAGTTAGTCTAGTTATAAATCCCAACATTTTTAAGCCCTTAATACAGATTTCTGTTATGTGGTTAACAAATATAATATATAAAACTGTAGCTTTTTCTTACACACTAAATGACAACGATCGAAAATGAGACAAATGGTGAACGTAAGTCTGCACCTCCCCAAAGGAAAGATAAAATCATTATCATACATCTCCCTCAAACGTGTAAAGAAAATTAAACGCAATTCCCCTCGGCCAAGCCGTAATAAGGTATATGGGTTGTTCTTCTTTTTAGCTTACGTTACTTTTACCATTCTGTCACATTTCCACAACTCTGTCACATTTTGTTTTTACTATAAATGAATCTCTCTGGATCTTAGAGGGGAAATTGTAGCAAGGAGGGAAGGAGAACTAAAATGCCTATTGGGGGTGACAAACACGAGTTGCGTGTATACCTATATATGTATACGTGTTGTCATTTGTGTGTATTTTATTAAACATAATAATCGCTGTACTTGATAGGTTATACCTTTTGGAGTTTAAAAATAGTTTTATATTTTATGTCGTCATTTCATTTTATTGTGACACTATAGAACACACGCAAGTACACTTCAAAATACACTTCTATCGCGAGGAGTTACAACTCTGTCACGTAATTTTTACTAGAAAAATATAAACACATATTTTTTTAAAACGCACACGTCTTTAGTACGGTAGATTTTAAAGTAATTATATTATTTAATAATATTGGTAATTCGGTTGAATTTTTCTCCACTATAAAAGGAACGACCCGTATGTTTCCTCCAAAGGAAAATAGTAGAAACAATCGCACGTATTTTGTGTGTCCCGCCATTTTTTAATGTGTAAGAAAGAACTGCAGCATTGTAGCGATAAGGAACGTACGTTTATTGCCTTTTTGCCGTAACGGTACCGGAAACTAAAATCGTCACGGTAATAAGAATTTATTGAAGTGATGTTAGCAACATTCACTAAATGCGT
Organism: Glyphotaelius pellucidus; assembly: GCA_936435175.1. NCBI lineage: Eukaryota > Metazoa > Arthropoda > Insecta > Trichoptera > Limnephilidae > Glyphotaelius > Glyphotaelius pellucidus. Next base: position 8,035,805 of record OW386551.1, on the reverse strand, counting down.
TTATTTCCGTAAAAACTCTCAGTTTTGAATTAATTTTGAATTAATTGAGCGAGATTTAATTCAATTTTCATGGACGAACAACACGAACATCGAAGTCACCCGAGCGTCTTAAATTATTATGGCCTTTTTCGATTTATTTTGCCTTTTTCTGTATCCCGAAGTATAAACGGAAAATCGTTCACAGTAATTACAATTTGTAAGGAACTGGCCGAGAGAAGGTAACGAGGCGGAAAAGGTAATAGACTCTTGCCTCGGAGTAGAGGCCCGGATCGATCATTGACACAGATTTGTACATTACAATCGGCGGAAAGCGCCGCTTAATGTGATCACGTTTGTTCCATCAGTCGCATCAGATTCCATTATTCGAAAACTCTTTTGTAGAGAATTCTAGATTTTTAAGATGGAAGGGGATTATGTATGTGAAGGTTTACTTTATGTTTGTGAAAGGGGAAGGCAATTACACACGGTGTCCGGAAACTCGTAGTACAATCCAGAAACTGATAAATCTACATCACATTAGAGTCGAGTTTTTTAAACTCTTTTATTGCCAAAAAATTTTAAAATTATTTCGCGGTGCTCAGATCAATTTAATTTTATTTTCATTACCTATTTTTTTTACATTAACCTAAACATAGGCCCATGGGGAAAATATTTTTCATCAGGACCTATGTTGCATTTGAGGATGCTGTGTGTGGATGGTTTTTTAATGAAAGGAAAGAGGAAATTCTGGGAAGGAAAAAGATATGAGCGGTGGGTAGGTATCTAGGGATATGTCCAGGAGTGACGGATGTATAAATCCAACCCTCCCCTGTCCAAGACGATGGGTTGAGAGAAACCCTCTGGAGAAGTTAGAGGGTGTCATCAATCCGGCCCGCCACGCAGCTCACCCGATGAAGCCGACCACCCCAGCTAAGTCACCAAATATAGCGATCCACATAAAGGTGACCTATAGTAGAGGTGCTGGTTAGCGGACACAGTAAATAGAATTCATATTTTAACAATTAACTTTATAAAGCTTTAGACGGGATTTTTTTTATCAAACCTGAATAATATCTAACGCCTATAAATTTATTTATTTATTAATTTTCAACCCCCTGATGGGCTTTTACGTGATAAGTGTATAATACAGAGACACAGTTTAAAAAAAAAGAAGATAAATTTGAAGAAATAAACATCATTTGAATGGTATAGAGATAAATTTAAGTAAAAATAATGCATTACAAGAAAGGAGAAAGATTTTAAATTGTAGATACTCGTCATAATCTTGTATACTAAGTTTATTCTACCGTATCAGGTGCAGTTTTCAGTCGCTTTGAGTAAATGATGCACATGTAGGGTCAAAAGGAATTGTGTGAATTTTTACGAATTCAAACTTTAAAACATCTTAAAAAATTACCCAATCTCGTAAACATTTATGCCCAAGTAACTCCCGATGCAATCCGTCACCAACACTCTGCCATACAAAGACGATAACAAGAAAACGAACGGGAATTTGTCTCTGGAAAAATTTTATCAGCACAAATGATTATGTCAGTAAATGCATGTATATATAGCTAATGTATCAGACCAATGGTCAGTAACTTGCGCCGAGTTTCAAATATTACTTTCGTCTCCAAATCAGGCAGAAAAATTGCCAAAAGATATACAGAGCCAGTAAAGGTACCAGTTGAAATAAAGAAAAAATTCAACTTCAACTGTACAGCATTTGGTTAACTTGAGTTAGCATAATTGTTAAATCCATTTACATCGAATTCATCTCGTCCTAAAAGGCAGCCAAGTGTCTGTCAACTGCAATAAATTGATATTTATACAAGCAGACGAATAAACTCAAATGCTTTATGGAAAAATAACACAATTTCAGCCTTATTCCCAGCAGACTTAATAATAATGCAATGTCACCTTGGTTTATTCCAACAGAGACCACTAAATTTTACATTTTTATCTGTGGAATTCAGATTGTCAACACGACTGTCAAATTGGATAACCAGTATCTGTGGAGTGTAAACTTGCAGGTACAATCTACGTAGGAATCCGAGGGAATTTTCTGTAAAAATAAACGATAAAACATTTAATAATAAACTCAAGAGAAAAAAAGCATTTCAATTTATTCCTTGAGACTTCGAGTTCTTTGTATTATTGACATTAGAATAAAAATATATTATTATCTTTAGGTACCGAGTATGGTGCGGTCTAATTGATATATTCTTGACAAAGATATTGAAATCTTTAGGGCAAAGACATCATGTGAGAAAGCTATCCTTGTTTTACCGATATTTGAATGGGAGATGTTCTGAGGAGCTTGCGTCATTGATACCTTCTGCATCAGTGCGCAGTCGGGAAAAACACCAAACTCTCGCCCAAAATTTTTACACAGTTGATTTTTGTCACATGAGAACGGGTAATTTCTTCGGAAGGTTCACTTCTTCCTTTATTCAGAAAGAGCCTGTTTACAGCATCCTCAAAGATGAGATAGGCCACATGGGAAAACATTTTCTTCCGGTCTTCCTGTGTGGAATTAATGTGTTTAAAGTTCGGATATTAACTTATAATTATTGGAAATAAGTGGCAATTTATGATAATTTTTGTGTAAATACAACATACATTTCCCAACTGTTCGTAGACATTAGGGCTTGGCCTGTAGTAACCTCAAAGATGGGTAGACACTTTACGAGACTGAGGGAAGTGGGAGGAGAAGATGATGGGAAAATGGCAGGTTAAGAAAATCCTGGGTGTTCAGATAAGGTCACTATCGACCATAATTATCCATTAAAGCCATTTCAAACAACGCAACGTTTAGATTCAAGCAGAAAGTCTTTTACCGGGTTGTATATACTTAAGTATTAAGGCGATTTGCAAATCTTTGTTTTATTCTCTTCTATCTGTCTTAAATAATAAATCCCCAATATTATGTAATACATTTCTCTCATAAGCCACCTAAGACGTTACTTATGTTTTGGAAATTCAAACGATTAAAATCAAATAACTTTTTATAATTTGAAAATGTAAGTTATAGGTAATAGACATCTATTTAATTTTGAGCCACAGACTCCCCTTGACATAATATTGGCTTTCGTTTACCTTCGAAAGATAAACATTAGTTTGTTATTAATAATTAACTTGACATTGTTTCGTCAAATACGATGGATCTAATTTGATAGAAACCTTGATGTATCACATTCGGTGCCGGATTAAGGGTTTGTCAGTTAGACACAATAACCAAAGGGCGCAAAAAATTCCCCTTTCAGTGGTCTAATTGGGATCTGTTTTATTTTCCATGGAAATTTATTTATTTATCTACACTCTTTTTAGGTTTGAATAGTTTTTTTACGTATGAACAGTAAAAATTATACAATATTTATTGTATGTAACTAAACTGCCTCAGAAACGATATTTTATATTTGTTTAAAGATAAAATGAAGATGTCCACTGACTTAGTATAATTATTTCCCTCCATTAGTATCTGGGCAAAGAAGAACACGTACACTGTGTTAAAAAAGTTCTTGTTTAAAAAGGTCTTGTAAACCGAAACGGCTGTAACAAAAAAACATGCTTAAATACTTGCAGAAGCTATAAAATCATCAGATTTAATTTTTATTAAATTCAAATAAATAATAAAAATAAAATAAAAGTATATTAAATAAAGTTAAAAAATAAAAATAAATAAATTTTTTCCTTGTGTAACATAGCAGTCCCTCTATTTATATTCTTAAAGTTTTTAAAATTAATATTTTATGTTTAAATGCGTCTTGTATTTATTTACTTAATTAAAACGGGAAAATTGGCCATTTTAATTTCAAGGAAAAATAAAACAGAAATCTTATCTATTAAATCTAGAAATCTATTGAATAGGCATGAATAAAAGTGTCACCCTGTTATTTTGGGGGCAGGTTTTCGAATATGTTCCCAAGGTCCTGATTCTGGTGACCCTAATGTTTGGTACTTACCGTATCTAATATTAGTTCAACGTGGGCTCACACGTGCGCCGTGTTTGGTTATAAACCAATATGAACCCGGCTGTAATTACGTACATACCGTCTTACCTACAATAGGGCTCTCCCCTAACCCATCTCCTGCCCTTTCTTGTGCCCTCATGAGAGACGATTTAATTAACACAGGAGAACACCCTTACCACGAATGTTACAGGTTAAACATTAATACTGCCGAACCAGTCTATTCGCAGCGGTTAGTCATCTCTAAAATAAACACATAGTAAATGTATCTACAGTTAGCTGTCAGTAACGTTTACTGATTTTCTGAAACAAAATATATTTAGGTTGTGTTTTTAGGGTAGGAGAGATTTATTGAAGTGAGACTTCTTTAGCGCTGTTTGTGACTTGAAATTCGGGTGAAACGGAAATGCGTCACAACTCAGTTCTACACAAATACTCGGTTCTAATATAATGCGGTAATTTTGTACCTCAGCGTGTGCCTTCCGTAGCGTAGTAGGCAAGGTGCCTGACAAGTCTCAGCGGCCAGAGAGACAGAGGGTTCGAACAAAAACTTTTTTATTTTGAGAAGTCGATATCCAATCTTCAAACCACTTTAAAAAAACAAGCAAAAGAAAAGAAGGTGACATCTAGCGACTTTCTAGTTTCACTTCTATCGCGTGTGAATTAAACAGTCTGCTTTTATATAATTAACTTCTTTAAAAACTGGAAAAAATAGCACTATTAAGTTGTTTATTATTTAGAACGCACTTTTTGGGGGATTTTGCACCGTAATAGTAAAACTTATACAGTAATAACTATGTCATTTCCACCCACCTCATATTTTTTATGGTTAGGTTAGATTGGGTTATGCAGATAACATCACCACATTCGCCTCTTCTAAAGGAGAAATTAATCATATCCTTGCCAAAATAGAGGATGAAAGTCGTAATATGTCTACTGATCAACAAATACAAAACAAAAATAAAGGCCATCGACATTGGAGGTCTATCCACCACTTACCCGCCCTGATGTAAGTAACATATGATTACTCCTTCAAGGCTCTCGCAAGGACTCTAATTTTTTTAAAACGAATCTATACCTCCAATGTCCCTGCATACATTGTTAGTAATCAGTATTCAAGTGTTAGTAAAACGTATTTAATGATGGCATGGAAATATGATAAAAAGCAAGACGAAGGACAGCAACTCGAAGGACAGGGGGGTTGTATATTGCGTATGCTGCAAGCACCTGCAAGAAAGGAGTTTGCCATTGACATGGCAAACTCCTTTGTATGCAGGTATAAAGAGCACAAACACAGTTTTATTCTTAGATTTCCACATCATTGGAACAAAAATATGGGCCTTGTCAACATTTCTTGTTTATGATTATTTGGCAATATCCTGTAAATGATAATATAATTTAAACTTTGAAAATCTTTTTTTTATGTTTTTTTTTTATTATTTCTAACAAAAATACACTTAACATAATACAATAGAATTGACAATAAATAGGTAGTTCCGCGAAGCTGCCACATGGCTGCTTGTGTGCAGGTTCTACCTTGTGATGGTCCCACCCCGCTGCAAGGTTTTTTCACCCCTTCCTTTTCTCTCTTCGTCGTTGAGATCTCCGATTGGAAGGTTCAGCTACGCTGTTTTCCTGATCTCGTTTTCCCAACCCCTGTGATGCGAACACAGTAAAGCAAGGTTGTTCTGGGAAATCTTACAATAAACCCTTTACTTCACGTTGTGATTGATTTTTGTTTCGAAGCCTCCAGATTATTTGGAGTAGGAATTTAATGTATTTACTATTTTTCGTGGTAACTTTCGACTCTTTAAAAGGCGTGGAAGAATTTTTTCTGTTGTCTTCTCAAACGCATGAAGGATACTCCCTGTCTAAACTGCCCCATACTACAGATGCCTATGGCCCTAACTGTATACTACCTGTAGAGTCCCCGTTCCCCGCTATAGTGATCTCTTTTGCACCTAGATCAATTAAATGGCAATACAAGTTCATTATTTACTTTAGTTTAAATGTACGTACCTAGAGGTGCCTCTCTATGGCCGAGTATGCTGCTCCCGCGACTCCCAATCTGAAATACCTACCCTATGCATAACCGTTAGAAATATTGTTATTGTTAGTAGCACCAATTTACGGCAGAACTAAGGGATTTTAAGGAAGTGATAAAAGGAAAGGAAGGAGAATTTCTTTGCAAACTAGTATTGGCTCCTCCGCTAACCAAGTTGAACGAGTGGGCAGTTCTCCGGACACAACTATCCCGCCAATGCATGTCTGAGCTATACCCCGGTATCTGGCGGATCTCTTCGACGATCACCCTGACATACCCGGACTCACTCATGCCAGAGGAGGAACAGCAGGCTTTCAAACCGTTCCCAGTCAACTCCAATACGCATAACGCCTCCAGAGACTACGTTACTGGCTCTAAAAGGGGTATTTCCATTTCGTCCCTTGTCATGACTCTATCCGCGGGCAAGTGGCGCGAAGCTGTGAGGCAGACCGTTAAAGCCGACCGTCTTCGTCTTTCCACCTCCAATAGTTGACATAAGGTGCACTTTGTGGGCCTTACGTTTACTTTTGGGTTGACACAGATGAGAGAATGCAACAACGTTACAGAATTTTCCCGCAAGATGCCTTGTTAACGGTCTCCTCCACTCAACCCTGCAGGCTTCCCGTGATGTCTAAGGTCAAACGCCTCCGTCAGCGAATCGTGTCCATGACATACAATTCGGCATCCCTGGTACATAACCTTTCGCGCCCGTTCGCTCGACACGATCCCGCGAAAGGGAATGACCTCCGACATAGCGCGTGACCCGCCCAGTCTGTGGCTGGTACCTCTCCCTCTTCGTAACATGGTAAGGTGGGGGAAATTCTTACCATTCGACATACGTATCTCACTTATGTATAGTCTCGGTACCATCGTACACATTCCACAAACGTGAAAATTTAATTCACGCAATACAACAGGTAGAAATTTCGCAGGTAAACAGGTTGATATAATGTTTTACATGCATAGAATCGTGAATCTGGTTCTCACGCCCTCCTCCTGTCGAAGTCTGCGCCAAACTGTCAGCCAACAACTGCAAATGGGGTAATAATAATAATTGGACAATTTGTAGAGCTCGTAGCCTTATCGCCTCTGCATTCGTATGTACCTATAAGAACCATTTTTTCTGCTCCGCTCCAGCTGCATTTTTTCTGCTAGCATCCAGCTGTTAAGCGACGGTTCGGGGTTGAGCCCGGGTGATAACGGCGAAGAGAAAAAAAAAACCCTGACCGACACGCACACTTATAGTAAACAATAGTTCAATATGCTGCTTCATTCTTGCGGTCAGCATGTCCTGTAATTTAAATTATGGAGTTGTAATTCGACTTACCGAGAGTGATTGATAACTGTACCCTTTATCCTAGCGGGAATACACGCTCGTTGTGATTTTTTTGAATCTGCACCTGTTATAACCTGTGGGAAAACAAAGAAACCTCCTCCACCTCCCTACGACCATTCCCCCCCACGCCTGTTATGTAATGTCCTGAAATCTATACTCTGTTCGATCATCTGTAGTTATCATTTTTAGTTATAGCTTCCGTCAAGCGGTATATTTATTATTAAAGCCCAAATTAATCTACGTAAAGTTTATACGATTTTTCCTGTAAAGTGAATTCCGTTATGGTTTGATTACTCCTTTCCCCCCTCCCTAATAATGAGTCATCTCTTTATTTATTTTATTTATTTATAGTTGATTAATTTGATTATTACACGTAGAAAAGAAGAATACGTGATATTGTCCACTGTTGTTTAACAATTTATCACCGCGATTATTGTAACCACACCTTATCACTGAATTTACGCTTTTTGAGCAGCTATTTGTCTATTATTAAGTTAGTTTTACCTCTTCATATTTCCGCAATTCGGGTAAAGTATAATATTATTAACCAACCCCTACACCCTACAGCTTAATTTTACTAAGTAAATCACGAATTTTTATAAAAATATAATTTTACTAAGCGATTATAACACTGAATTTAATCCGATAAACTAACTTTATTTTTAATTACGGTAACTTCAACTATGTGCTTCTTCATTATTACGTAGCGTTGCAATAATTCACGAGCTTGTATTAATTTTATTATTCACCAACTTCTGATTGATGGATCGAACTTCCTTTTAACAAAACTTACAACTATCTGTTTTCACTTAGGTTAATTCACTCTTTCTGCTAGAGGTTTAGAACACTGACTGTCCTTCCCTGACTGTCCTTCACTGACTGTCCTTCACTGACTGTCCTTCACTGACTGTCCCGTTATAAAAAAAAACTGCCTATTTAAAACAAAAATCTCCCATCAATCAAAATAAGTTCATGCAATTTTGAGTCGTATTTACTAGCTTGCCACCCACCACTCTCGCTTCATGCCTCTTCCTGCCTTCTACGTTTGTCACCGTCCCAACCCTTGAAATCGGGGTCCCAACCATCTCGGTCTAGCAAAATAAAACAGGGGTGGACCACGCGCTCGACTCAAGCTTGTCATAGGACATTTTCTCCCACTCAAAATAAATGTATTACATCGCACTACCCCTGCATACATTTTGGAATAATCCATTATTATTATCATTATTTTATAACCTAACGCGAAGGAATTTTATCCTACGCATTATTCTACGAACAATATGTATTCTCCCTTGTTTTTCCGTATTTGTGAGTGTTTAGGCCTTAAACTCTGACAAACTCTCTCTTTAAACAAATAGCAACGCCCGTAAGGCTTTTCCCAGTATTAAACTCACATTTTTATTGATTTCGATTTTCATTGATGGCCATTTATCACCACCATGGCCTAATCTGTCCCTGTTATTTGCATCTCTACTAAGTAACCTCCCACATCTCATCGTCTCGTTCTCTCGAAAAATCTAATAACTGTCAAAATGTTTTATTGATCTCTTCAAAAATCACACTCGAATTTTTAAATAAATTTAGAATTAGACAAGCCGTTAAATTTTATGCATTTGGCTAATTACCTTTTCCACTATTTTGTACGTAACCTAGAGTGGTGATTCCAGCTTAATGACCTCTTCAAAGAGCCAAAATCATGTTACCTGTCAATCTCTTAGAACGTCACTTAGACATTCCACATGTCGCTCCTAATAACTGAAACGCAAAGGTTCATAATTAACCCAAAATCTACTTCCTGAACGATCCTTTTCAAAATCTCAATTGAGTCTCGGTCCCGAATTTCAACAGTTATCAATTTCTTATTTTTGGCCATCATGAAGTGAGTTATGATCAAATTCATAAGGGTCCGCAATCCATACCATGGATTTCGTGAGAACTCTCCGCTCCTTGAACTACAGATGGACCTTAGCCCCGCCTCTCTCTCGCTATTCGTTGTGCTCACAATAATTGTTAATTTATCATTTCCAATTTGTCCAACGTTTTACATCTCCGATAGTCTAGCACCTCCCACGCGATAATTAATCCGTATTTTATTACAGACTCCTTCAATTTCGTTTTCAAACACACCCAACAGAGGTCAGTAATATGATCGAATTTAAATATTTAAAAAAAAATTTCCTCGTCTACTTGTTCAAACAACACTGAACCATTACAACCTTAATATACATCCATTAACATTTGAAGTAAAAAAACATATTTATAATTGTAAAAGAAAACAAATAGAGACAACCAAATCCCAATGAACTGGTTCGGTGCAACCTACTTTAGATTTAATGAAAATAAATAAATGAAAAAAAACAACATTTAATATTTCTTACTCAATAAACTTAACTCATTATTAAGGCATAAACATAACATCCAAATTTCTACATTTTCAAGACAACAAATGTTCAACCATTATATTTACAAAGTCATATCATATTTAACAGTCTTCCGGAAAAATTATAAAAAATAATTATAAGAGATTTTGTATCTACCATTTAAGAAAAAGGTAATATATTCTTAATAATTAGAGACCAACACATCATCAATCTTTCTTTTTCATCTTTGAACATTCTTTTTTTTACAGATATACTGATTTTTCACTCATAATCCACATCTTCACAATTTTCATATTTATACTTTCATTTTCCTCAAGAACAAATCTATTTTTGAGTTTATTAAAAATCCCCAGTACATAGTACCCAGCGTTCGGCTTCCATACTTATTTGATATTTTAGGTATATTTAGGCATTTTTTTCTGTAAATTGTGTGCTGTGAGAATGTACCAGTTGTTTTTTTAAAAGTACTATCTCCCCGTTATCCTTAATGGTAAGGAACCAGAATATACCTTTTATTGGGAGCAGGTCCTCAGCACAACATAAGAGCTAAACATTGTGTCTTTATCTATACAAGGTGTCCGAAAACTCGTAGTTTTTTTTTTTTTTTTTATTAATCTATAAACATAGGGTTTTACATAAGGTTTAATTGATGCCTGTCTCACTAGGATTTACCTGTGTTGAGACAGGCTTAGAGGTACATATTTAAAATTACAAGAATATTTTAAGTAACATACAAATTCAATTGAATACTATAAAAATAGAAAGGTGATTGGAAGTGTGGGTTCACTTTAAAGAGAGTTATGTAAATGTAGGAAGAGATGATGTACAGTAAATGATGATGTATAGTAAATCCTGTCAAATCTTTTTATGGGATTGATTAATTAATTTGACATGATTCTATTTTTAAGTTATTTTACATGGATTAGGTCGTATGCAAATTGTTTACTATCTATTAATGATTTACTTTACAGATGTTTGCAGTGGTGTGGCGTCCAATACTAACAATCCATTTCTTTACGTCTTGTTTGAATTTTGTCAAGGATTCAGTATGTCTGATTGTAGCTGGTAGTGTATTGTATAGTTTGCAAGCTATGTATTTGAAGTGTCTTTGTCCAAAGGTAGTTTTGGAAAAAGGAGTTTGGAGAAGTTCTTTGTTTTTGGCTCGGGTATTGTGCGTTGTTTGTGTTGTTTTGTATGATGTTTTGTTGTTTTTGTGTAAATTAACTAATATGGATCTTGCGTAGAGTTGTTTAATGTCCATAACGTTGAAAGTATTGAAGATCGTATCAGTGCTGGAAGTAAGAGGCAGTTTAAGAATAATTTTTATGATAAGTTTTTGTGCTTTAATGATGGGGTCGAGGGCACTGGAATAAGCATTAGTAGTACAAGCGGAAAACTGGTGAATCAACATCACATAGAGAACCCAAATAAACATAAAGATTTTCAATTTAAGCATTTTTACAATTAAAATTTTAAAAATATTAAAAAATAAATAAAATTTGGCGTTTTTGGGGTTAACGGTTTGACATTGGAGCGAAGATGCAACTCTAAAATTATTTATTTATGCTACTATTAATCTCTTTTCGTGTCCATAGTTTATTTATTTTCACCTTACTAATTTATTCTTCCACCTCTTCTAAAATTTCACTTCTTTTAAGCATTACAATATGGTTAATTAGCGTATTTACTTTGTTGCGTGGCAGTCCACCATTTTGCAACGGGCAGGGGCCAATAGGTAATTACTTGAAATTAATACGAACTCGCTTACTAATACTCATTACTTGACTTCATACTCGACCAATTTGAACAAATCTTGTGAGATAAATTGATAGCACAGATGGATACCTACTTACATTATGTAGCAATGTTCCGTTTCCAATCCAAAAACGTTTCCAATCACAAAACACACATTTAACATATCATAATATTCTGCGTTGTGTATTCCACAATAATTAATCAAGCACTATTGTTTAAATATGAAAATAACACAAAAGTAATTCACAAACACACACTTTGATATAAAGTTTACAATTAACGAAAGGATTGTTGATATAAATCACGTCAACAGCGAACCGGCGTACACTAAACTAATCTACCATAAAAAAAGTCCAGGAATCCAGGGATCCCCTTTTCAGAACGGTGCAGAGCGGTGACATTTCTTGTTCGTCTGCTCATTCACGTGTTTATTGAACCGAGGAAAAAGAGAGAGCTATTCTTTCGCAACGCAATTTGAACAACAACGTGCGTGAACATACAGTCAGCTGTGAATTAACCTCTGAGCAGCCGACTGAATTATTTTTAATGGTGGGAGATTTCAAAATAATCCGGATTTTTTTGTTTATTTTCTTTAAAATAGTTGTTATTACTTAGGTACTGTGATCGTAACTAATAATTTACAAAAATTTGACCAATAAAAATTCAACTTCCGACTCGATTTACTCGAAAACGAAAGCCCAAATCAAAAAAAGTTATACTACAAAATCGATTACAAATGTGATATAGATTCTCCAGTTTCCCGCTTGTACTACGAGTTTCCGAACACCGTGTATATATTAGGTGATACAGTATGTTTTATGATAGAGGTTTGCAAATTTTGTACATACTAAATATAAGTCATGCTTGTAATTCCCCAGCTTTTAATTCCATATCTAAGAATAGATTCCATCAATAAAAAAGTCAATCAAAGTTAAATTTCCAAAATTTGATTGAATATTCCTACGGTATTACGTACAATTCGTTTTAAACTAAGCTAACGCTATGAATCTCCGATAGAAACTTTCAGTTCTGATAATTTATTTATATCAGCTTTACATTATTTTATATTTCTGTTATTCACATATTTATGTTTCATGCTATCCTGATTTGCAATTCAAAATATTATTTATTATTTAAATTTACTTATTCACGAGTATAACTCCATCGAGTTCCGTAACCACATCGTGTTCATGTAAAAACAAGAGTACACTAGAGTCTCAACTATTCCCAACTGTCCGGAGCCAGTGGGCATCCCCAAGGGATCAGGCTGAATGAAGTGGAGAAGGAAATGTGATGGGATAGAGTGGATTGGGAAGTACCTTGCTTTTCAGATCTGGTCACTAAACACGACTACAGCGAATTCACGCGTTGTTTCGATTAGTAATGGTAAGTTCTCTTTCACTTACTTCGCACTGAGAGCATACCACACTGATTTGGAAATTACGAGTAAGAGTCAGAAGTCATTGAAATTTTTGTTCATATGAAGCAGATACTTTGTTATGTGATTGAAATTTTCCTTGAGTTTTTAGTTAAAGAAACGTAGTCATAATAAGTGTAATGTTTTTATACAGCGTGTTCCACACTCAAACCACGAAACTTTAAGTCAATTGATTTTATTTATGAAAAACTTATTTTACTTTCACCAATGCCCAACCAAACCTTTAAAATAAATTTCTTATTTTTGTCTGATTCACGAAGCTTTCGTTTAAACACACCACTATTCGGATAGTATTAATACCCTAGTGTCTGCACGGTTGAAATTTAAAAAAGAATCTGACTTCGAGTACCTAAATCTATGTAGCCACGTTTTACGCAAAACCATTTTCGCACGTGAAGTTTGTTACAAAGCTACTGTCGCTTTGCTCGCCGCGTATTTTTAACTGCAAGTAATTATAATTTTTTCGCAGTCGGTCAGCTGTTTTTCGAAATTTCCACCAAAGCTGTATTATTTAAGATTTGAAACGTGAGTGTGGTCATTGTGTTATCGTTCATTACTCGCAAAAGTAAAGCTATGATACATTGGATTTTTTTTGTATAGTTAGAACTGCTTTGTTTGAAAAAATTTTAGGATATTTTTCTTAGAATTTCACGAAAACCCCCCCAAAATTTCGGGGTATATGCGCAGAACAGGGTGTATGAGTATATCTAGTATAGTTTCGTCATTGTTGACCACTTTATGAAAAACCTCTAGACGAGTCACACTCTCTTTCCAGGAAATTTTACGAATCATTAAATAAAATAAAACTTATTTTATCAACAATTCTTTACGAATTTCAATATTTCTTTAATCATGATGATAAAGAAAAAAAATAAAAACGAAGAACACTTTACGAGTTAACTGTTTTATAATATCGTATTAAGTTATGAATAACCCGCCGCTTTTTTAATATGCACAGATTTTGAAAAGTACACTACTTTTAAACTTAGTTATCACCAAAGACATCGGTTTCAATCGCGGCAGGTGGAAAAATATGCATTTTAAATTTACATTTCATAAAAAAAAAATTGTACGTAATTTCTCGTTACGGCTGACATTTCGTGCTATTTTTTTCGCAAACAGAATGATTTCCAGCAATTTCCAGGGGTACCAATCGATAAATATTTTTAAAAAAGATTGCCATATCGCAATAATGTGATTATTTTCGAGGAAGGTACTAGTATAATGCAATTTTCGTATGAAGGAACTAATATGGTGCAATTTTCATGTTCTGAATAAATAAGTAATTGAGCATATTTAGGATATACGAATTAAAATCAATGTACTATTAATTAGGTTAGGTTATATTAGGTTTGGTTAGATTAGGTTTGGTTAGGCTAGGTTAGGTATATCAAAAGGCGTTTTTAGACGAAATCCAGAAATTAATTATTGACAAGTTTAAATCTGTTTTTATAATAAAAATGTATTAGAATAATTACACACCCGCTAGACAAACCCTGCTTGCCGTACAAACCATTCAAAACCTGGGATGTATATCTAAATGAAAAGAATAGCGCGTGCGCGTTCTTTATTTTCGTTCATCTGTCTTTTATTTTGCAATAACACATACCCACTAGACAAACCCTGCTTGCCGTACAAACCATTCAAAACCTGGGATGTATATCTAAATTAAAAGAATAACGCGTGCGCGTTCTTTATTTTCGTTCATCTGTCTTTTATTTTGCAATAACACATACCCACTAGACAAACCCTGCTTGCCGTACAAACCATTCAAAACCTGGGATGTATATCTAAATTAAAAGAATAACGCGTGCGCGTTCTTTATTTTCGTTCATCTGTCTTTTATTTTGCAATAATACATACCCGCTAGACAAACCCTGCTTGCCGTACAAACCATTCAAAACCTGGGATGTATATCTAATTGAAAAGAAGAGCGTGTGCGCGTTCTTTTAATCGTTTTCGTTATTTAAAAAAAAAATAGGCGTATTTGTAATGATTTTTACGATATGGCAATCTTTTTTTAAATATTTATCGATTGGTACCCCTGAAAATTGCTGGAAATCATTCTGTTTGCGAAAAAAATAACATGAAATGTCAGCCGTAACGAGAAATTACGTACAATTTTTTTTTTATGAAATGTAAATTTAAAATGCATATTTTTCCACCTGCCGCGATTGAAACCGGTGTCTTTGGTGATAACTAAGTTTAAAAGTAGTGTACTTTTCAAAATCTGTACATATTAAAAAAGCGGCGGGTTATTCATAACTTACCAATATCGTTTATTCCTTACTATTAATCTCTTCCAAGGTGGATAAGGTGAGAAAAGTTTTTTTAAGAGAAAATTATGCTATCAAAGAATTTAACAGACCACTTGCAATAGAGAGGTATTTTTCTTCAATGATAATTTTATTGAAAGAGTCAGAACAACGAAAGAATCTTTAAAACAAAACAAATTCATTCTCGTTTAGTTGAAGTATAATTTTGTAAATAAAATCAAATTGATTCAGTTTGTTCTGTTAGTGGAATGTTTAATTTTTTCTTTAAATTTCTTTTCAGTTTAGTACCTACTTAAAATTCTTTCCAGGCAAAATAGCTCGATATAATTAAAAGGTACCTACCGCTTTCAATGCAGATTTTTTTCAAGTGCAAAAAAAAAATTTAAGTTTTTTAAATTACTTCTTTTTTTGCTTAAATTTATTTTTGCTGTTTGTCCGATCGAAGATATTTTTTAACCTTAAACCCACAGAGGAAACCCTGAGGAAAATAATTTCTCTCAGAGCTTATGTCATCTTTGGAGATGTTTGTAGAGGGTTGTTACGTTACAAATTGTCACGTTGCGTATTCGAGAATAGACCTCTTCGCGGACTGAAGAATAGACCGCCAATATAGAGGCGCGCGCATTACCCCCTCCCGCGAGCAACAAACCGACCTGTCGCGAGAAGCATCTCGCCGGAAGCTCGCCAGTCAACGGCCAGCGAGCTTCCCGATCCCACGTCTCTCGTGAACATGTGCGAGACGAGTTCAGTTTCGCCGGGTGCGCACTTCCGGTGTCCGGTATGGACGCTGCTGGGACCCGGAGAAGAAGCGCGTAAAGCCGCTGTTGGCCCATAAACCCAAACGTGAGTCAATACAATGTTTACCCTTTGTGTGCAAATAATGTTTTAAAGCCCTAAAAAATGCGTGTAGAGAGCAGAGATTGACGTTCAAACTAACTTTCAGCTAGGATCGTTCCTCTTATGTACTATTGTGACTCCTAGAATTGAATAAACTATTTATGTGATAACCTACCGTGTTTTGCTTGTCGAAAGAGGCCCTGGGAGGATGAGAAGCGTGAAGCTCCGAACCACAGGCACTAGCCTTGAGGTTAAGAGAAACATACTTGCACCAAACCTGAGCTAGTTTTTATTTGGGGCAGATCCAGCATCTAATTGTATTAAATATGTGGGAGCTTTCTCCAACCCTGCCGATAGCGTCAGCACCCACGCCGACGCTAACACTGGCGCCCAACGTCCAAAATCCGCGTAACTCAAACACATATTACAAAATATGGGATAAAATCTCTGAACTACATTGCTTATAAACTATATAATTCGCTTCCAGATATGTACAAAGGAATCCAGCAAAATAAAAAGATTCAGGGTAATGCTTTAAAAGAATATTTTTTTAAGTACGTTTAAGGATGAAACTATGTAATTTTCTTGTCATATTCAATTATGTCTTGTTTCCTTTTCTCGTATTTTTTTTTTAATTTTGTTGGAATCATCCATGATGTATAAACTTGTTCCTTTTTTCTTTAATTGTTTTCTATTGTTGTTTGTTCTACCTAACCTGTCTTTATTTTTCGTCTATATTTTAAGTGAAATTTATATTTTTTTATATCTAAGTTCCTATGTGAAATTGTAATTTCCTCCCACCTATGAATTGTATGTTCCTCCTGTCCTAAAATGAGTTCTGTAACTCATCGGGATTGCCCCGGCAAGAAATAAAAACAATAAAAAATAAAAAAGTGTGCATACTTTTTTTCCAAATGACTTTTTTTTTTTCCTACATTATTTTCTTAATTATTTTAGATTTAGTGACGTACATATAAAAACAACAACTTATCTACGTTTGATAAAGTTTCTCTATGATTATTAACTTTTTAATGTTAATATTATATTAATTGTGCTGTAGCACAAGATTACTGACTGCGCCCATCTAGTAGGATTACGAAATCTCTTGGGAATGTTACAAAGTTTGGGGAGGAAAAGGAGATGGGGAAGAGGTAGATTGGGTAACACCTAGCTACTCCAATCTAAACACAGCTCAAGTCATTTCATGCAACTCAACGTCTCTTGAATGACGGTCATCAACGAGGGCGACATTGAGAGTATCTTCGACTCTAAACTAATTATCACGCCATTTCTCTACAGGAGTAAGCAGAGAGGATCGACTGCAGGCGATTTCAGTAACATTTTTATAGATAGATACTTGTAATAGCGACATTTGACATAATCCGATTGATTTTATCATGTCTTCCTTGAGCGACACTAATTTTTCTTTCATTCTATTTGCCTCATAAATTCTCATAACATACATTTTTCTATCCACCTGCTGTACTTAAACGCAAATTAAACGTACTTTTATTTTTCATGTGAATACGGCACAAGAGTCCCAACTGCTCCTAACCATCTGGAGAAAATGAGACTATGGAATCCACAATTGGAGAATGTTGTGAGGTTTAAGAAGTTGGGAGAGGAAGGAAATGAGGAAAAGGAAGTTGGATAAGTTTCTGGCTATTCAAATCTGGCCACAAAACATAGCTAAAGCCATTTCAATTAACGTTGCTTTCTGAATGGTGGTCTTACACTAGGGCGACGCTCAGAGTAGGTATCTTCTACTCTTGAACGTGCCTCAAATACGTTACTATATGTTATTATAAATTAATAAATCGTGAAATAACACAAATGAATCAAATAAAATATAATTGCGCACTCATGATTTTAACCCGTGGCCTCCGCTTTGCTATAAATCATATGTGAGCCACAAAAAAAATAAACTTAAGAATTAACTTTACTTAAGATATAACCAAACTTAAGCATCAATTTAAACATAAGAATTAACTTAACTTAAGATATAACCAAACTTAAGAATTAACTAAACAAGGCTGCGCTATCCGAATTTCGACCGATTTCTTACATATCTCCCTTAAACATTTGAAGTTTTAAAGCTCTTAAAAAAATATATGTTATTTTTTAAGATACTATCTAGATACGTTCCGCGCCAAAACGCAAATTATATGAATTTGCCTCGAAAGAAAAAAATCGGAAAGTATGCTCCGAAAATTATTTAAACAAGTCTATTTCTATTATTTAACAAGTTATATTTGTGAAAAAATTCACAATGTTTCTTTAAATGATACTTATGATACGTTCCTCGGGATTTTTGCTCTATTTTAAACGAGTCATGTTTTATTAAGCATTTTCATAATTTTCGCTTCAATTTTATCATTGAAAATATTAGCGCGCTCTGTCCAACATTCGTAATTACATCTCTCCATCTTCTTCTTGCGCCGGGAAGCGTGTCCTTAAACTTAAGAATTAACTAAAGATAAAATCAAACTTAAGCTTTAACTTTAACTGAAAAATTAAATATACTTAAGATTTTTTTACATTAACTCCACACAGGAGGCCCTGAGGAAAATAATTTTCCTCACCACCTATATCATCTGGGATGCTGTGTGGAGGGTCTTTTTGAGGAGAGGAAGGAATGAACATTGGTTTTGAAGAGACCCATGTTGTAGGAGGGAGGAAACACAGATGCCGGCAAATCGTTCCATAGCCGAGCTGTTGAACTCAAGAACGAGTCGAAAAAACGACCCGTTCTCATGTGACAAATGTCAATCGTGTAAGTATGTTGGGCGCGCGTTTGGCGTGTCTCCCGACTATGCACCGGTGCCGAAGGGATCAATGACGCTAACATTAACTTAAACTTAAGAATTAACTTTACTTAAGATATAAACAATATTAAGCATTAACTTAAACTTAAGAATTAACTAAACTAAAGATATAACTTATGAATTAACTAAACTTAAGAGTTAACGATACTTAAGAATTAGCTCTATTTATCCAGAATAAGCAGAGGCACAATATCTTCAGCCCTTCCAAACCATCCTTTGCCGTATTTCACGCACCCCATAACAATTTATTGGCTTTCAAATATTAGTACCTAATATTAGTTTTGCGGATAATGTTTTAGCCTGCGGCGCTAAGACGTCTCTGCGGCTGACAATTATTACCATTATTATCATCAACATAGATCACGCTTAAGTCTACCGCTTGAGACAAAGTACCCAGAACCCAGAACCCATCCTCTTCACTTCAGTCTTAAGTCTCAATACTGAGAGAAAGTGAACATTTTCATTATTCATCCATGTGTAAATACAGCCAAGTTTAATTTAGTATTGAAAAGATATTATAAAATTATTTGCATTGAAAGAAATACCAGCCGCAAACACATGTTACCGTAACAAGAATTATTCTAAAATGCTGGACAATTTCTCTTTCAATTGAGCTTAGGACAACTTTCAGCCCTGTTAATAAGTCCTTAGATTATCACGCAAACCAAAACCAAACAAAATTATTGGCCGAAACCAAAACTGTTGCCGAAACCGATATTGAAACCGAACCTTCGGTCTGTCACTAGTATTGGTGCGTATAATTATATCTTGAATTTTATTATGTAGCTACTTCTTGCAATTTCCTTTCAATAACTTCCTCTCCTTCATTTTCTTAAAAAGATACCCCACATAGCATCTCCAAAGATGACATAAGCCCGGAGGGAAAGTATTTTCCTTAGGGTCCCCTGCGTGGGGTTAATGTAAATAAATATGTATATGTGTGTGTGTATGAGTGTGTGTATGAGTGTGTGTGTGTGTGTGTGTGTGTGTGTGTGTGTGTGTGTGTGTGTGTGTGTGTGTGTGTGTGCGTGTGTGTGTGTGCGTGTGTGTGTGTGTGCGTGTGTGTGTGTGTATGTTTTTACCTACCTTATGTACTTACTTACAACAGTGATATTCCTGCAACATCTCTGAGAAACAGCCTATTTTCTTGGTTTCACCTACTCATAAGTTAAGCTTCAGTGAGAAAAGGACAACAACTGTACCTTTAAGATCGTTGACTGTGAATACGAATATTCTTTTATCAGTAACTTAATAAATAAATAAAAACACCACTTTTTCTTCAATCGTATCTCAAACCAAGTCCCATTTTTCAACTTCATTACGACTGCATGTTATATTTCTCGTTATCTTCAAGTCTACCACAAGTTAAGAGACAGAACTTATGTATATTAGTTTATGCTAGTCTCTACACTGCAAAGGGGGTAATGTTACACCCCGCGTTAACTATCTTCAGTAAGTTAAGTGTCACTAGGGGTAGATTGGCAGCCGTTTGGCTTATGTCACGGAGCTGGGCGAAGTCAACAAGGAAGTTATAAATAGGCTACTGAAAGTTGTAAGATATTTGACCTTTGATGGTGTTGATTCTGAAGAATGATTTATTGTATATTATGATTACATACACCTTCATCTAAAAAAATGTTTTGATAATTGAAATTACTTTCAATGTTGCCCTGATAAAATACCACCTTAACCTTTAACTGCTGACGTGATTTTTTTTACGTATACTCTGACTTGGGGGCCTGGGCGGCCTATTACTAAGTGTTTATATATCCAAGAAAATTTTGAGTAAATTTATTGTTAAGAAAAGAAAATTTTGAGTAAATTTATTGTTAAGTAACTTTTATTTGACAATTTGGATATTGTATAATAATTTTTGGCAAAAATCACTTGAGATCAGAAATCAGTCTGTATTATCTACTTAACTTAATAAAAACAATGAACTCACTTTTATTAAAATATTTCAATAGTGTCTCGAATAAACTGTGTGTATGAAACTTTAGTAAAATTGTTTACGTTTATTTTTATACAGTAAAAATCAACTTTTAAAAAGTCTCGTAATTACTGACGATGCGTCAGAGAGGCCCGCAAAAAAATTTGAAATGAATTTACTTACAGAAATTTAACTTTAAAAATTTAAAACTTACGGCTCTGGCGTCACTAAATTCGAAGCTACTGGAAGCGGCGTATACGTCGCGCGCTGGGGAGGAGAGTATTTTGATATTATTATTGTTGCTATGATGTCAGCGTCACGTCAGGAGAGATTAATGAAACGAAACGCTGCTTATCTTGAATTTGGCCGCTTGGTGGCCAGATTTGAATAGTCAGATCCTTCCCAAATATCCTCTTTCCCATCTCCTTATCCGCTCACTCTCTTCAGCTTTATAACATACCCCGATTGGAGATGCCATAATCCCTTTGGGGCTTTTTTAAAAGATAAAGAAGCATTGCCTATACATAATAATCACCAATTTTCGAATTATCTCTACTTCCACAAAAAAATCCTTTGCTTGAGTGTGCTTGAGCAGTGATGGGGTTGCTTGAGCAGTGATGGGGTACTTATCTTGCAGGAGATGGAACCCGCGATGCCTGGGGGTGAATCTGGTGATGTTGACAGCTGAGTTCCTAACCGGCTTCATAATAATCAAAGCCAAATTTGTCAATTCAATTTGGGAAGTGGGCGTGTACCGGTTGCCTTAGAAACCAACCATTAGAAAAGATAACTAACACCTCTGCAGTAGGTCACTCCGAGTGTTTCTCTATTTTGGATGACTTAGCAGGGGTATCTGGGTTCATGGGACGAGGTTTGTGGTGGTCCTGGTGGGGGAATCGTCAGCCCACTAGCTGCGTGACAGGTTGGATTAGGGGAGACTGGTTAAGGGAGACCCTTTGACCTCACCAGCTGAACTCTCTCGACCCAATGCCCTGCACCGCATAGAGGGGATAGATGCAGACGTCTGTTACTCCTGGACACACTGACACGCTGACCTCCAGATTCCTACCATCCCCCTTACATGTTTCCTTATCGGATATCATTTAGATACTTTAAAAGACTCTCCACCCATCTTCCCCAAAGACTCTTGATTAGATTAAGTTTTTAAAAATTAGGATCACTGAGTCATGGTGTTTAAATTGCAACCGGATTTAGAAGATAGCAATTTACACATAATGCAAAAGTCTTTTGTTAACCCTAATCCAGGAATTACTCCAAGATAAAATTAGTTCCTGAAATTACTGAAAATGGCGTTTATTTATAATTCATTGTAAGAAAAACGTATTCCTACATTTTAATTTCAAATATATTTAAAGTTCCTCTATAAAACCACAGACAAATAATGGAAAAGAAAGTTCTCTCGAACTAGTACATCGATTGAAAACGAGCTTTTATATAAGCTCTCTACGAGCGATCGTATTCAAAGTTAAGCTTAGCTTTCGGAAGTTGATGAAAAAGGGTATTGAGGGTTCAACTTTGCGTTTGTAAATATTAAACGTGCAATAAAAAAAATTTATCTCAAAGATAATAAACTTTCAGTTAAATAATATTATTTTTTGGTGATTGTATTTGTGATTTAGTGCACTCTATTTTTGTTTTTAATTTTTTAAGTATTAATCATAAATAGATAAATTTATTTCAAACAGATTCTATACCATAGTTAGTTACATAATATATATACCCCCCATAAATAAGCAGGGCTTGTGTGTATGGGGGGCGGGGGGGGGGGGGGGTGTTATCATAAAAGTTTTATTTGAAATTACTCAGTTCATATTTTCACTATAATTTGAAGGTGTGTTTTAAATTCTTTTATATAAGTGAACATGTTTCTAATTTTTTCTGGTAAGGAATTAAAAAAATTTAACGCCGAGATATTTATGATTTTGCTGTCCTATTATTTTTTTACATTTTGAAGTTGGAAGTATTGACGTTGGCCTAAGATTTCTGTTATTTTTAAAGGGTGCTACTTTATTTTGAATATCATCTTTATAAATTTATAATTTTGAATGGTAGAAGTATAATGCATTTAATTTTCTAACCTTAAATTGTCTGAATAAAAGTTCTGACGAATATGAATAGGGTTTTTTTAAATTGTTTTTATTATTAGTTTTTGTGATACGTAGATTGTTTGTGTTTGATTTTTATATGAACCACCCCATCCTATAATGCCGTATTGTATAATTGATTGACAGAAAGCGAAGTATGTGGTTCTAAGTAATTTTTCTTTTAAAATATCTCTTAAACATCTAAATATGTATGTAAGTTTCCTTACTCTATCGTTCAGAATATTTATATGTGGGGACCATTTTAAAAGTTGGTCTATTGTTATGCCCAGGTACTTAATATCGGTTTTGCTTTCTATGTTTGTACATGATATATTGCATTTGTGGTTTTTCTGTATTTGTCACTAAGTGGATTGTTATGTTTATTTCTTTAGGGGTTTCTTGCTTTTTAATGAAAAATGGTAAATAATAAGTTTTTTTTAGAATTTAAAGTCAACAGGTTTTTATCAAACCATAATTTTAGTTTATTGATGTCTGTATTTGCCATGTTATTTAAGTCAGACCAAGTGTTCGCTTTTAGTAGTAAGACTGTATCGTCAGCGTAGGAGATAATGTCTCCATATTTGGAAACATGGAATATATCATTGACATATATAATAAATAACAATGGTCCTAAAACAGTACCTTGGGGTATTGAAAACTCGCTATATTTTGAATCACTGACTTGATTGAGTAATTTTACTTGTTGAGGTCTTTTATGTAAATAACTAGTTACCCATGCTAAGACTTTTCCACTAATTCCTATTGATTTTCATTTACTTATTGATTTTTGCTGTCGAATGTTTTTTTAAGGTCTATAAATATTCCGATACATTAAAATTACTGACGTTTTATTTTTAATATACGTGTGTTTAAAAAAATCTTCTTGCCTTTGAGGGGAGTTTTCAGAAAAATTGCGCCACTCAAAAAAGCGTATTATTTATTATTATCACTATCATTTTGTGTTTGTAGAAGTGTGCGTGTACCCGTAGTAGGCATTCTCCTTACTTTTGGTGAAATTGATCAATTATTTTGAAATTTCTAATTTCGAAAGTGATGTAACCCCTTCAATGTTAATTTTTATTCTATAGAATAAATAGTCTGAGAAACAGAGCTGAGATTCCTTACAATCTTTCGTAAGTTAGAAATGGCTTCCCAAATTTATCCCGAAATAGCGAAAAATGTGTTTAATATATTATTTACCTTGTCAAGAGACGCTTTAGCTGCGTCGCTTCCCGAA
Organism: Glyphotaelius pellucidus; assembly: GCA_936435175.1. Taxonomy (NCBI): domain Eukaryota; kingdom Metazoa; phylum Arthropoda; class Insecta; order Trichoptera; family Limnephilidae; genus Glyphotaelius; species Glyphotaelius pellucidus. The sequence goes on along the minus strand of OW386551.1, from coordinate 8,011,691 downwards.
TTAAATCGGGACTGGGTGGGTGTTAAATTTATACATTAGCTTTATTAACGACATTTGAGGAGTTAAAAATTTTAATACTAAAAGTAATTTTTATGTTTGAGTTTTAATTGCAATCTACGATTTTTTTATTTAAATTAGAACATAAACAAAAACCATTTGCCTGGGTTTTTAGTGTTATTTAGTGTCACATAATAATTAATTCAAATATTCAGAATTCATGAAAAATACTAATTTCTGTTTGAGCTTTGTAATTGAGTCGGGTTGGGTCTGTGATTGTAACTGTGGTTCAGTGAACTCGGAGCCGTTCTGAATTTATTGGCCCATTATAATATACCCCTCTACAATATAATATTTTATGTGACAAAATATTTTATTTTTGTTATCAAGTTTAATTGTAATATTCAATTTATAAAAACAGTTTTTTTATGAACAAGTTATGATGTGTAATTATTATTACGCATGACAGCTATTTCGCCTTCTAAAAGCATTATCAACGGTCATCAATCATTACAAACTGCATTATCAAACACTTTTTTTAAGAAGTACAAACATTTTCGGGTTACGAAGAACTCCTACTACCACAATACTAAACGTAAAATGTTGGTTATGGAGGACTTAGCCAGCCGAGAAATCGAACACGTGACGCCCGGGTCGGACCCAAACGCAATGCCAACTCAGCCACTGACCGGCCAGCGGTTTTTCCTTCAGTAATTAACTAATAATAAAAATAATGTTTTTCTTACATTTAACGTGCATTTCTTTTGTTTAAATTTAGTTGAATTAATCTAGACAAGAAAATCAGTTTTCGAGATTATTTTATTTTTGAGACAAGCAATTATCAATCCTACAATATTAATATCCCGTGATTTTTCACGGGTTCGCGCTAGACGTAATACATATAATAACCAAAAAGTACACAAATGGCCTTGAAACAAGGCAAAAAACGTATCCAAACCTACACAAAACATTTATTTTCTGAGCGAATCACTTCACCTTGTTAGATGAATGTTTTTCCCAATCCCAATATTGTATACGTGTCCTTTCGTTTTTCCTCAAATTTTGTGTTACAATTTTATAAAATATAATGTAATTAAAATATTTTTTTTATTTTTTGATATAGTTTACCTACATATATTCAATTTGGGAGGCGGGCAAGGGTGCCACCGCCCGGGAACCATTTATTGTAACCAACCAGGGGTTCCCACTGTTCAGCCAGGGGTTCCCACATTCACGGGGTGCGGTTTGTCCGTATCTTGGCGGCGGATGTATATGCTCACATATTGCGTGGCGGGCCAGATCACGAGAGATTGGTTAAAGGAGGTATTTAGTCTCTCCAGCCGGACTCTCTCGACGCACCTTGCACAGCAGTTGGAGGTAAGGATTCTTTCTTCTGTAACTCCTTGACACACTGACCACCAGATTTCTACCCACCCCTCTAATTTTTATCCTACCCAGAACTTCCTCTTCTTTTTTTATTTAAAGAAACCTTCCGCACAGCATCCCCCAAGATTACGTAATCCTGACGGCATCCTGTGTGGAGCTAATGATTAGAAAAAAAAATCTATTAATAATCTAAAAAATCTATGGCATTTTACAATGCTTTTAACTGTGCGTTTAACATTTACCCGACAATTGATCCGCCGACAATTAGCCACACCAAAATTTTTTTAATTTTCTTTGCTTTATTTACCAATTCGAAACGTAAAATCGAATTCAAAAATACCCTTAATAATAAGTTGATATGAACATCAAACTAATTTATACACAGTGTCGATTTTTTTTAACTTATGCGCTGGTATACACAGTATATACGGAGAAGCAGATTTTTTCCTTGATGCATTTGAATGAAAATATGTTTCATACATTTGTTATTCGGTGGTACACCCTCCCTGCACATTCCTTCGGAGTGACTCAGTTATATTTTATGTAATTAGGTATACCGTATTTTCCCTAAATTGACTGCGCATTGCATATAGGCACGTCGGGGGTCAATAGGGTATTTTCACAAACCAGGGATACCGCTAAAAACATGTGAAAGATTTAAAGATTATTTTTCTGATTATGATTATCGCATTAAAAATGTTTAATTTTAATATTTTCATTCATAATTATTGATTTCAAAATAGGCCTGACGGCTGAATTAGGTAAACGGCCCATGATTGGTTGACCGAATCATGACGTCACGCCCGTCAAAGTTCAGAGGTTTAACACCGTGTTACTAACAAATGTCTAAACATTCTCGACTTGTTCGCCGTTATTGACGGTTTTATTTCACTTTTAAGATGCTTGTGTTATATTCCTACAGTTTTATATAATATGGTCCATCTGTAATGACTGATAGTGGTTTTTTTAGGGGTGTAATCCGACAACTTGCCTAAAATAGACGCTACAATGAGTAACAGTACTTTTGTAAGCCCTGAATTTCGGGGTTTTAAGGCGATATGGTAATAAAACTTTTTTTACACAAACTGTCATATTGTATACTGGTATATATTTCAACATTTTAACAACATAAGCCTAAAATAGAGTCAATTCTAGCCCTTTTAAATTAAATTATAACAAAATAGAAAGTGTCAGTTCGCTAACTTCCCTGTCATAAGATGATCTTTTAAACTTTGGCTATTCTACAAGTAAATTTCCTTTTTTTAAGTAAATACCGCACAAAAGTCCCAACTGCTCCCAACCACCTGGAGCCAGTGAGAAGTGAGACAATGGCATCCCCAATTGGAGCATGTTGTGAGGCTGAAGGTAGTGGGGAGGAAAGAAGATGTTGAAGAGAAAGGTCGGGAAGTACCTGGCTATTCAGATCTAGTCACAAATCACGGCTAAAGCCATTTTTTATATAAATACCGCACAAGAGTCCCAATTGCTCCCGTCTGGAGCCAGTGAGACTATGGCATCCCCAATTGGGGTATGTTGTGAGGCTGAAGGTAGTGGGGAGCGGAAGAAGATGGGAAAGATGAAGGTGGGAAGAACATGGCTATTCAGATCTGGTCACCAAACACGGCTAAAGCCATTTCAAGCAACGTTTCAATTGTGAACGGTGGTCTTACACAAGGGTGATACTGAAAATATTTTCCACTACGGAACGTGCCGCTAATAATAATAATAATAATTGCAATCGGTAATATTTGCATGATTTATATAGCGCCGTTTTTGTGATTAATCACCTCAGGGGCGCTGTACAAACTTACAATATATTTCTCAAATCTAGAAAAACTACAAACTAGACAATCAATTAAAAACAACTTATGACTAAAAATTGCATCCACCGGTTCGTTCTTAAATATATGTACAATGTCTCGACCAACGAACGCGATGATTTTTAAAAATGCTTACAGGACCATACTTACCTGGGAGGTCGCTTGAAATTAACACTCGTTTATTGTCTATTAAGAAATTTAGATAGAGTTTGTAATATACAACGTATTATTTTAAACGAATAAATTGGGAAATGCGACACAACTTACTCAAAGACCGGTCAGTGGCTGAGTTGGCACCACGTTTGGTTCCCACCCAGGCGTCGCGGGTTTGATTCCTCGGCCGGCTAAATGTTACATCACGACACAAGCAACATTTTCCTATTATTTGGTGGTAGTAGGAGATTTTCGCATTGTTAGATCATTCGTAACCCGGGAATGTTTGTCTTTCTTAAAAAAAATATATATATATATATATAAATTTACTTGTTCACGCCGAGATTGCTAGTCGAGAGCCTAACCCCTCGACCACAGAGGCCGTTATTATTGTGTAGATAACCATCTTACTACTGTATGCAAAGGTGTTTCCACGTTTAAATTATGAATATAAATAGTTAATAACTAAATGTTTTTTTATTGTAATGTTAAAATTCAAATTTGCAAAAAGCAGGCATGGGGGTTTCCATCGAAGCCAGAGTCAAGTTAGCTTCTCACAAAGCTTTACTATAGGGCACACAGATACACAGGTGCTGACCCTGTACAAATCGCAAATCTGCCCCACTGTTGAATTTGGCAGCCACCTCTGGTCTGGGACACCAAAATACTTGAAAAACCCTTTACTCAGAAATCAGAAACGGGCGGTCCGTTCGATAGATTTTCTTCTCTAACAAAAGGATTGCAATGTTTAGAGCACAGGCTTCAGGTGGGAATGGTGTCCTTTTTCTACCGGTATTTCAATAGAAGGTGCTTCGAGGAACTAGCTTCATTGATCAATTCAAACACATCAAACGCACGCCCAACATTTGTACACGGTCAAATTAGTAAAGGTTTTTTGTCACATTAGAAAGGATCTTAAACATCTTATTTTAGGTTTTTCTTATAGTATTTGTACGCATGTGTACCAAATTATATATGTTATTATTATATAATTATATATAGCAAGTGGGAAGATTATAACGATATAATTCGAGCAAACTGGAAGTCAATAAATAACACCAGCTACAACTTACGAACTAACTACAGTTACTTACCGCGGCGATAGCAAGATGTTCGGCGGGGGTGACGTCACAGAGTTATTCGGCGCAAAAACATCGTTGGCCGCCTTTTAAAAAGGCGTATTTTAAAACGCTGTAGAAAATTTATCCGTCGTCATAAAAATAAAATAAAAATTCCGTTATCATCGTAATTTTTTTACTTATTTTTTTTCAATAATAAAAAAAAACTGTGAAAATACCCTATTGTCGGCGGATCGACTGTCATGAAACTGCATTTTTTTTTACATGACCTCCACACAGGAGGCCCTGAGGAAAATAATTTCCCTCGGGGCCTACGTCATCTTTGGGGATGCTGTGTGGAGGGTTTTTTTAAGGAAAGGAAGGAGAGGAGAGTTCTGGGAAGGAAAAGGGTTTAAGGGGTGGGTAGGAATCTGGGGTTCAGTGTGTCTTGGTCATCCGCCTCCAAGACCTAGACAAACCTCACCCCATGAACCTGGGCACCCCTGCTAAATCACCAAACGTAGCGAACCACTTGGGATGACCTATGGCAGAGTTAGTTATCCAATAAAGGTTCCCGGGGCGGCGGTACCCATTCCCGCCTCTCAAATTTAATATACTGTAGATATACTTTTTTTGTTATGCTTTTTATTTGATTTCTTTATATTATCGTGTAAACTTTAAAAAATATATGTTTATTTATTTTACAATCTACGAGAGTTGTAAAACGGGATATCTGAGTGGATTTTGCCCAAATCAGAATTCAAAATTAAAGGATAGGGAATATCGCGTTTATATTATTCTGTATGTAGTATTAGCCTCAAGTTTAGTAGTTTCTCATGGGGCCATCTCCTAGAGGAGGTCGGCACAAACTAGTTTGAAAGTAACTCTGTATTCTGCAACACGGAGGAGAGAAGGGGGCATCCGTCACGGTCCAATTCCTGGATTCCCTCATCCATGACAATTGCCCTCTTCCGATCCGACGTTTTCTCTCAATCTTTCCTTTCATATTGAGGGAAAATGTATTTTTCATTTCGGAAAATATTCCATTGATCGTTTTATATGACATATTTTGCACAATTTTGATCATGATATTGTGGTATTTATTTAAAGTACAGTAAATTTGTTTTTTTAAAGGGAAAGACAAAAAGAGCAACCATATACCAGAAATATTAAACTTGGTAATTTTTGAAGTGAAAACTTCTTTATCACCGTTGTGATTTGAATCTCGATGATATGCAAAACAGCTACACTAAAAATAGACAAGCTCATACATCTATGGGATTTAGCCTGCGAGAGAATGAGAATGGATTTCTACGTCAATTAAGAGAGCTAACTCTTGAGCTTGGTGTATGAGCTATTTCATAATTATATACTGGAGTGCACAATAAATATAATCTTCAATACTAGGATATTGTGACGTGAAAATTTTAATTTGGATTGAAATAAAGTTATAGCATTTTGACCGGTGATGTTATGTTTGTTAATTATTTTAAGATTAATTTGACCTTTTTCTTGAATGATATCAAATCTGCTATTTTTCTATACTTCTTCGGGAAGACTATTGAAATATTTTATGTCTTTGTAAAAATAATCATTGTGCATTTGTTGTGTTAGAAATAGAAGAATTTGGATGTTTAATTTTTGCCGTAATGACGAATTAAGATTAATTTTTTTTATTACATTTTCTTTGAATATTTGTAATATTGAATCTTTTTTAGAGGTCTTCAATTTCGGAACTTCGAAAATTTTGAAAAATGTTGCTGAAGGGAATGTTGGTTGTTTTTTTCAAAATTACTTTAATAAAATTAGTGTTTATACCACCTTTATATGTCTTGTATTTTTACAATGTCATTGGGTAAGTCTTAATTTTTCAAATTTTCTTTCGTTAGGAACATTTCTTTCTTTGAAAAGCAAATGATTCTGAAGCCAAACATTTTTTTTTGTACTTGTAATAATAGCTCGTGATTTTTCATGGGTTTAAGATTACCTTACGACAACTACTTATTACAGACTTTTCTTGCATATTAAATTTATCCATTTATACATTTAATATGCATGTTTCCTGTAGCATTATGTGCGTCAAGAGTTTTAATTTCTTAAGTTTTAAATTCTCTACGAAAATAATGTGGATGAAGTTTTACTAGCGACTCAAAAAAAGCACGAAAATAAAGCTTTTAAAAGTTTTATTTTCCATTACATTACTCCGTGCAATCCGTCAGCTCATACAGCAAAGCCCAGTACTAAGCAGATCTCTACAAAGCCCAATTCACACTAGGAATTTTTCACCGCGATGCAATTTTCGCCTTGATGGTTTTGTATGACATTTGTCAGGAATGTGTGCAATGCGCCTACTAAAGTCGTATTCAAAAGATTTAACTGGTGGATTTGCCTACGCTAAAAGTTCTTGAAGTTGATAATAATATCAACCCTTAGAGAACGCAACAGATTCTGTGATCTTCCGGTTCAAATATATGCCTTTAGATTGCTGAATTAATGGATTTATTGTGCACTTTTATTTTTACCGTGACAATAGAGAATTCCAGTCCAATTTTTTTATTTTTTTTTATGAATAATGACCTTCTAACATAAATAACTGCATATTTATTTTTATTTTTATAGTTAGTTTTAATAGTTAAAATAAATGTCAAAGTTTTAATTCTTCAAGATCCCCCGAAAACCACCGAATCTAGTGTGACGTCATCATGACTAACCGAAGTATGAATCTTGTAGGGAACTGGAATCAGCTGTTCGACTCCCGCCATTTTGAATTTCAGCATTGGAGCGTTTTCATAGACTGGGCAGTACGATCGTTTTTTGTACAGTTAAAGTTTTTGAATATTTTAAATAATATAGATAAACTAATAGAGATACTTTATTTTTGATACTGAATTATTTAGGCCTAAATAATGTTTCAATAAAAACAAAAACTATTAAATGTCCAATTCTCTATAAACCAATAAAACGGAATGCCGAACGGCTTGCGTCTTACATTTCTATTGATTTCTTTACAACTTTGACCCAGGTGACGCGGCGCGGTGACATCACGCCGCCAAAATCCAGCAATAGGGTGTTTTAATGACACGTTTTAAAATGGACTTTTTAATATTTTTTTAAAACTCTACGTTAAATATTATGTAATAAAACTTATATATTCAGAATCAGCGTATATTGGTCTATACGAACATATTTTTTTAAAGCCATAATATTTTTCACTGGAGTTCCTTATTCAGGATAACGGTACCGTGATAGCAAAAAAGGTAATCAACAGACTTTCTTAACCGAATTATGCTGCAGTTCTTTCAAAAGATGAAATATACGATATTTGTTGGTCTGTTTCCTCCAAACAAGAAGAAGAAAAATCATCATTTTATTCCACCTTTCTCACACACCGCATCGTGACGTCTCCGTAAACCCCTACCGATAATTTTTAAAGTATGGAAAATAGTTACAAGGGTAATTTTGAAATGTGAGTGAAGTCCAAAAATTCAAAAACATCAAATGTCAATGCACTGAAGGTTTTGCTTTTGTTAAACATATAATGCTGCAGCTCCTTCTCACACACTAAATAACAACAGTCCAAAATGAGACAAATGGTGAACGTACGTCTACACCCTCATAGAGGAAACATACAATCATTTACTTAAACTACAAAAGAAATGCTTTTTTAACTTCCTAAACAAGAAGGTATCATAAATAACATAGGTATAATATATAATAATGACGAAGGTATAATTTTTGACAGTTGGGCCCAGTCCCCCCCCCCCCCCCCCCCCCAACCTTTCCAAGTAAAAAAAAATCTGGGGCGCCAGAAATAGAATCTACGCTGTAGATCAAATTTTTCACCACATTATAATGCTCTCTGTGAGACCTATATTAGCTGTTCACAAAAGATCACAAATTAGCCTGAGGGGTTAATATTGCATATTACATTTACCATAAAATATAAAATAAAACTTAAATTTACAAAAAAAAGGACATTACAATATTCAATACGAACACACTAATATGATTTAAAATAATCAAAAATTTAGAATTAGACTGTAGGAAACAAAATGTTAACTACTAACTGTTTTTAAAAAATATGTGAAATGCTTTTTTGTGAGTTCTTTCTGTACTCTTAAAAATATCTGCTTCTGCATATCGGTTACCTAAGCTGTGTGTGCGTGGTAAAGGGAAGTTTTTAAACTAATTGGTAATCAAATTATTATTGCAATGAAATATGTGTTTCAATTTTTTATGAGAAAAACTCTCTTTTTATAACTTTTGAAGGTTATTCCCATAATAAATGTAAATTCTGATACATTTATCCGAGACCCTATTCAGGTTACAAACCAATTCTTAGAATGATTGTTTCCAATAAAAAGAGTAGTTGTATATGGGAAAAAAGAACTGGAAAAAGTTGAAAATAATATTGTTGATTCTAAATATTTGAAATATGAGATTGACAAATATGACGGTTTGACAGAGGGTGGCAATAGCGAAATTGGATAACGCGCACGTCCCGGTTAGACGAGAGGTCTGGGTTCGAGTCCCAGTTGCGATCATTGTCTTTTTCTATTTTTCTGTGTCTTGTTTTCTTTCATATTTTCATTTAGATTTAAAGTGTTATCTTCTTCTTCAATGAAATATGTGTTTAGTTCGTATGACTATATTAGGAACATGAAATGATGCTGGGCTGTCAATTAGGGAATTAATGATTTTTTTCAATAAAATTAAATCACATACCAATTTTCCAGATAATGCTCCCAGAAATCTTCCCCCGTGAAATACAAATACTTAAAAAAAAAACGAATTATCACTAACTGCCGATATAGAAACTCTTGATGGATGCACAAATTAACAAACTAAAAACATCGTAATTATTTCAGGCGCCGAATATTTAGCTACCACGTGAAAAAGGCTTTTGTTATATTATGATAAGTCCCTGCGCCATGCAGCCTGTACCACGTGCAGCTCAGATGCCATGAATAACGAGGGAACATGAGAAACATTTACTTTATTATTCTTGGCGGCCTCCCAAACTTTATGATAGCCCATTTTTCCCATGTTATTGCTATAAAGGACTTCGCCACCGAAAATAATATTTCTCGCAGACACAAAACATTGAAAAAAATGTACTATGGCTTTGTAGGAAAAGACTTTCTTTAGAAAACGTATTCTTGATGGATAATACCATTACATATTTTGGCGGCATTTATTTTTAAAAGACTTCCACAAACATTTTTTTTCATCTTGTTTAAGTGAGTTTTTCTAAGAATTCTGTGATAACTGTATTTGACATGAGGTTGGGTAACCTATGTTTATTCAAGTTTTAACTTTAACTACCGATGAATTGTTGTTTTACAGCAATTTTGGGCGGTTCCTAAGGCGAATGAGAGAAACTCTTATGGATACATCGAAAGAACTAAAACCAGTTAGTTTAATCTGACAACGCACAGTGTGTCGTTTCTTTCAAGCTAGACGGAAAAAACTCTAAAACATAATCTTGTACTTTAAACCCAACTTTGGGGTGTATCCCTTATTTGAAAAATAAAATATACTAAATATTATAATAAAATTTTTCAAAAAAAAAATTTTTGTAGTATTTTATTTTTTTATTATTCTTATAAAACGCGTATATCTAAACTATATTTTGTTCAAATGTATTAAAATATATATTCTTTAACGTGCATTTTTGGTTATGTACCTAAAATATTTACAGGTTATCAGGAAAATATACTTTTTAGGATTAAATTAAGCCCACCTCTGCTTTTTATCTTTTTTTCACCACTTGTATGTTATTATACATTTTCCGAAACCTTTCTTTCTTCGGCAAACTGGACAAACTCATCCATGTAACGAATTTCCTGACTGGAAATCTTGTATATGATGCCTGTATTTAATATAAATTTCATGCAAATTTGCGTGGGAAAATATTGAAACAGATTTGAATAAAAAGTTTGTTGTTCTACTTAAAAAGAATAAAAATCTCTTTTAATACACTCTTCGAAATAAATTCTCAGTAAGTTAAAAATATATTATATTTTTAGAAAGCTTTCAAACACGTAGGGTTTTTTATTATTAAAAAATCTAACGTGGTTAACATGCAAAATAAAAATAAAATAAAATAAATAAAATAAAATAAAATAAAATAAAACAAAACTGTACTGTGTGCCTTCCGGGGTAAGCTCCCTTTTTTCAGAACCAAAATATATAACATTTTAATAAATAACTTCAAACCTACATGGACTTCTCGTATGTGGTATCTGTAAAATGACCAGATAAGCTAGATGCAAGTTGATGTGGAAAGATATCGAACCTGATTTGAACAGAAAATTAATTTCTCTATGGAAAAAAAATATATCGTGTGATTTTGATATATTCTCTGAAATAAATTCTCGAGAAGTCAGAAAATAAATATTGTTAAACCACATGAAAACACGCAACTTAAACAAATGTTTCTTTTAATCTGAATATATTTATATTAAAGTTTTAGAAAAAAACCAAACTTCGTATCTTCCAAGGTAGCCTCTATTTTTTAAGCCGAAAAAATACTTTAAATTCATAAACAACCTTTAAAGTCGTGCTGCGAAAATCGAATAAAAGCAACTAATCAATTAATTAACTAAATCATCTGACTTTAGGGCTCTGGTACTAGTCAACCCGTGCATCAATCAACTCATTTTAAAATGCATTTGTAACATTGACTACCTGGTAATACTCCGTTGACGTCATCTTCAAGAATTCCAAAGTAATTTATTACCGTTTAGCTTGAATGTGACAGTACACAGTGCGACGTGGCAGACCACCAAGATTCTCCATTCACCGTTTGACATTATTGTTGAAATCTTTAAATTAATATCATGAAAACTAAATAAAGAAGTGTCTCTTCATCAATGCACCCATTAACAGACAAAAAATGTTAGTATTTCAAAATTTATGTTATTTGTTTCATGATATTAATTCTCAGTTAAAACACTGAAGGATCTGGGTTGGAATCCTGGTTGAAAAATCTATCTTCTTATTTTCATTGTCTCATTTTGCCTTCATAATTTCGTTGTGAGTTGTTGCAATGATTAAATATTTATTTAAAAATCAAAAAATTATTAGCGAAAACTAATCACGAACAAATAATACAAATAACATCCGTCATTTCACGAAAGAACACAAAGCTTTTTTAAAAACGTTTCAACGCATCGTTTCACCTAAAAGCTCGCTTTTCATCATTTCGCAAACAATAAAAACCTCGTTGCAAGCTGGAATCCACGTATGACCCGTGAATGAACATTTTCTTTTTTTAACTAACGGGATTGTTTGCGTTATTTCCTCCGGCCGCGTGATAAATGCGCCCATTTTTTAAGCCAGCAACAACCTCCGTTTCTTTCACATCCCGAAACAAACATCGCATTTAAATTCAAAAATAGCAATAAGCCAATTTTCTTCAGTGTAAGTGTATACGAAATAGAGGCCTCGCAATTTCTTTGTTTTCTCGCGGAATTGCTTGAAATAATGTTGTTTTCGTCTTGTTATTATTATTAATATGAAATTGCTATTCAAATTCGAAAATAAACTCATTACTTGCTAAATTTGTTAGCATTTCGATTACGGAAGCTTTAGGTTTATGTGCTTAGGAAATATACGTCAGAATGATTGAATATATAGAAGAATGTATGAAGCGATGCGAATGGCATAAGAAGTCGGGATGCTCGAGAAAAAAGTGGTATGATTAGGTGATTCAAATACTTGAGTCAGGTCATAAGAGTCACAATATCAACATCGATTGTATGAATGTAATCGAAAATTTTATGGAAATTGTGGCAACGTAGAATTTTTTTTTTATTTACATATATTTTTTTTTTTCAGCGACTATATAAAATAATTCTATATACAAAATATAACGGTGATATTAGGTAAAGATATTGTATTTCTTAGGCCTAACTAGGGGTTCCTGAAGAGTTATTCTCTATCTTTTGCGAGAAAGACATCGTTCTCCCGCGAGATGTCCTGTCAGTTTTGTGTGATTTTCTACAGCTGTTATTTGCTTTTTCTATCGACCGATGTCAAAATTTCAGCTGTGAGCTGTCACGTATTTTAGTTTGGGTCGTTTTAAACACGAATTCCTGCAAATATGCATGATTATTTGTTCATTTAACGGCTGTAGAAAATCACACAAATCTGACAGGACATCTCGCGGGAGAACGATCTCGTTCTCACAAAATATAGAGAATAGCTCTTCTGTGCGGAGGCGGACTAAAGTTATTTAATTGTAGTTATCAGTCTTCTACGACGTTTTTAGTGTCTTCATTAGGGTTTTTTCGTTGACCTCTTTCAGCCATATTTTTATTGATTTGTATTCATTAAAGTTTGTGTCTTGGGGAAGAATGTTATGGAGTTTTGTAGTAAAATAAGTGTATTTTCTTTGGTCAAATGTGATTTTATAACTTTGAATGTTTTTTATGTCATATTTATTCAATCTAGTGTGTAATTAATTATTAATAACTAGCTTTTACCCGCGGTTTCGCTCGCATGGTATTAGAGGGAAATTACTGTAGCGCTTGCACTTATCAATTATCCCCCCCCCCCCCTCCCCCACCCCCCCTCTCCTCACACCATCCCTCACCCTCTCCCTCCCCCCACCTGCATTCCATACATTCATTCCCGGTACATTCAGTTTTCAAACTGCTCGCGTGCCACCTAAATTTCATAATGCCAGAACTCAAAAAAAAAATGTATCCAATTTAGTGCAGTCGTTCGGAAGTTATGCGCGTACAAACATTTCGGAGATTCATTTTTATTTAAATATATCAACATCGTTTCCACGGCAACGATTTGTTTTCTGACGTTAGCAATAACTCGCTTTTGTTAGCAACAGAAAACGTATAATAAATATAATATATGAATATTTATAATTTCACAACGACAGAGCTTACCATATATATAGCCTTTATTACTCGCATTTAATGTAGCTTTCTATTGGTGAAAGAATTTTATAAATCGGTTTATTGCTTTATGCGTGAAAGCGTAACAAACAAACACACGTAGTTTCGCATTTATAATATTAGTATAGATAAGTTAAGGAATAAAATGTTACCCGATAAAATTATGTTTAAAAGTGTTAGGGCTTTTTATGGCTAGTTGTTTCACAAAATTTTAAAAATTTTCTAATTTCATTGTTATTTTTCAATTTTATGAAAGTTCTTTTGTCAAATTTTATAACAAAATCAAATATGCTGCATAAAAAGCATGTGCCAAGACTAGAGGCCTGTGGTGAACTATCCTCTCCCACCCCTCCGGGGAAATGGCGTGATGGTTAGTTAGTTAATTATGTTAATCCAACAATACGAAAAGTTTGGAGAGTAAAGAATTTTGACGTGATTTTAATTTGAAAAGATTTTATCAGAAAATTGCCTGAAGTTAACTTTTATTATTCGGCTTCATTGTTCCGTTTTATGAAATAATTGGGGCGGCAAGCCATGCAAAGGAACGACAAAGACTTTATACATGAATAAATGTGCAAGAAAGCTTTTCTAAGACGATAACCAGATGATCGATAGATGCATACGTCCTTCAAGTGCATGTTATTAATAAAGTCTTGCCAAGTGAATAACGGAGAACTCCGCCACGTTTCTTTGCGATTACTTTTCATAGATAATGAATGTTAATGTCGGTATAAAATCCTTTATGCGGTACCTAAACCATTCATCCAATTGCGATAATACTTTGGTGATTTGTCGTGCGCGTGCCCGCGAAGGTTTCTATATAAAGTGTTGAGCTGTAGCGTTATTAAAGTATTTCTTACACCGTTCATCCGAGTGCGATGAAACTTTTGTGAATTGTTATGCGTACACTCTTAAATGTTTCTTTATATAATTGTGAGGTCTGGCGTTATGAAATTTAAAAAAAAAATTATTGTACAAATGCGTGCGAGTGTTAAAGATAATAAAGTGTTAAAGATGAGTGCATTTCATGTAATTGAGTGGCAGGGAGGGTAGGAGGGTAGGAGGGAGGGAGAGGGGAAATTTTGTATGGAAAGGAACGCGGGAGGGGAATGGGAAAGAAATGAGAATGAGAAAGGACACAGGGGAGTGATGGAGGGGTGGGGGACGATGGAGGGGCAGAGGGAGGGATTGCAAAGGAGACATAGTAACGGTAGGGCAAAGCAGGGGTAAATACGAAAAATCCATGTTTCTAATACTGACAGCCGTATGTGACCAGCTCACGGGTCAGAAAACTTACTGATTTATTTGTCTACGCACCAGACGGAAAAAAAATAAAAAAATGTGTGTATCCAAAAGGACTTCAATAAACAGAATTAAAACACCAACACTGTCTTTGAGTGGCATTGCAACGCGTGCCGGGTACAGCTAGTATATAATAATCAAGTAATATGGGCCATAAAATCAAACGCACAATAGTGTCACCAACATCGTTCGATCCAGTATAGTACTGCACATCGCATGTAGCAGAAAGCTCCCCGTCTTTATTTCTACCTTTACACATCAAGAGTACGACTTTGAAAGTCCGTCAAATTTGGTCGAAACTCGGCGACAATAGACACGCTTTCACGCCATAATAATATTTTTTTCTTTTTTCTGTGTTATTTCTTATGGATCCAAAAGGTCTAAGTTGTTGATTGTTTCGTGTCTAATTCGTAGAACTCCACTGCTTTTTAATAATGTTCAAATTTAATTCAGTTCTGCAAATATTTTAGTTTTTTTTTTTATTATAGTGACAGCTGTTTCTGCTTACGCAATTTTAAAACATCTACTTATATTACAGGTAACAAATATGTGACACTGGGTAACTGATAGAGTGGTCTTTTTTTAACGAAGTTGTAATGTAAGGTATTCTGTTACAACTACACACTTTCCCATATTCATACAATGCCTTATGCCTCTCTAAGTTCGCATTGTGCAACATGCAAGCACAGCCCTGTCCGCGCCGTGACTGCACCAAATGAAGAAGAAATTTATGTTTGAAACCTACAATAATATGCATATTGTTTACGTGGTTCCCCTTAAAATTATTTTAGATAATATTTTTACTTATTAAATTTTATGACTTAAGACTCTATTTTGTATTTTTTTTGTATTCTGCCCTCCTTCCCTCCCGGATTCCTCTTCCCCTCTCACCATCCCTTCTTGCCACTTAACTATGTAAGAAAATCACTCACTTTTCAAACAACTCGCGCGCCACCTATTTTAATATTTTTACACAAATTTCATTACGCCAGTGCTCACCGTTAAACAAGAAAACCTTCGTAGGGGTGCACAACAAATCACCAAAGTTTCATCCCAATCGATGAATGGTATTGACTACATCACGCCAATACATAGATAACTCATATACGTACCTATACAACCTCAAGCAAGCATATTTTGATTTTGTATATAAACAGATTTTGAAAAAATTCCTACTTGGAAAATGTTCGACCACTTCCATGTAAATTAAGAAAAACTTGAGCTTACTTCGAAAACACGGATACACTTACAAAACCTTTCTATACGTTTATCTCCTCAGTGTGCTGTAAACGGACACAGCCTATGATATAAATACCTGCTCTAGGCAAAATATTATCATGTCTTACCATTTTTCCATAAAACTATACAACATTAATTTTAGGCAAGCATTTTCTCCAGACTTTGTTCTTCTCCGCATCGTATCAAACATCTTATTCTTCGTAACCCGTACATTACTTTCAGTAGTAAAAAGATAATAAAACAATGTTTGTCATAAAATCTCATTTCTGAGGTAAGTAATACAAATTTCAGCCAAAATATTTTTCAAGGTTTCAGAAAACTCGAGGCGTCTTATTTGTTTTATTCAATCTCGAAATCCTTTCATTTAATATAAGATTTCACGTGTAACATACGAATCTGAGACATTCCTCCAGATTTCGTACTTATAAAACTCACGACTTTTTCCCGGTCTTGCTTCCAGCGATTCCAACACATGAGCGAGAGATTTTCCAATATGTGTTCAAAGACGAGCCGTGTTTTTCCGCTCAGGCATGTACATAAGTCATATGTATTATTCTGCAAAGACGGAGTCAAGGAGCTGTATTTTATTGTGAGGGAAAATGGCAACCTAAAAATATAACCTACAGAAGGTAAGAAAGCTGACGGGGTAATCATTGTCTTCATTTATTTGTATTTTTAAATTTTTGTTCGTTTCTCGCCCTAGAAAGCTAAGTTATGTTCTCGGTTACCCATATTAAGACGACAATATATCCTAAAATATATTCAGAATCCTAACGACGTAAGTAAAGAAGCCGTGTATACAAATTGCGACTCGCGACCCGAGTATTGGACGGACCTACTGTCGAATTCGCCCAAAGAAAAGGAGAAGAAGAAAAATAATGTGGGAATCTTAACGACGTAAGAGAAAGCGTGTATACAAATATACGCCCGCGGCACGGTTCATTTTAATTAATTCTGAAGAACGTGTTATAATTATTTAAGGTGTTTCTAAATGAAAATCTCCCGAATTTATTAATTCGTCGTCTAGAAAAATAAAATCTGGTACTTACCGCTAACTTTAAAGTTGAAATACTGGTTATAAAGTTTTAAAATAGTTGTACGTAGAATATTTTAGTGGTAAAGTATTGTTTTTATTAATTTTAAAAATAAAAAAAACTTACATCCCCAGGGGTCTGTTGGAGTAAAAAAGTTATTTTATTTACGAATTCGCCGGAAATGATTAAAATGTGAGTTTTGAGCAAACAAAAATTATAGGGTCATGTTCTGTTCTGTTAAGTTATGTTCTTGGTTATCCACATTAAGTTAAGTTATTCATACTGAAAGCTAAATTATGGTCTCGGTTAGGCAAATATGAAAGTTTTTTTATATTAGTTTTGATTCCGCATTTTTGTGTCGTGGTATTCACTATTATTTTTTAACAAAGCATTATTATTAACAGGTAAAAGGTTAAAATTAAAGTTGCACATCTAATCCAGAAAATGTAATCGTATCATATTCATATTATACTGACACATCAATTATGTAATGTGCTCATAATAATGCAGCTAATAATGGTGTCAGGGCAAAATCACGCAGATGTAAAATTGAAGCACCAATATTAATTATCCAGCCAGAATTACAGTACGCCAACCTGAACTTGATGCGATTCGTTCTCGCGCTTGTATAGTCGGTTAACTGATTTTACAATGATCTTAAGCGAAAGAGAAAGATTCCTAAAACATACGTGCGACAGAGAAAAGCAGGCGGAGGGGCGTGCCACTTTTTCGAACTTAAACTCGTCTATTGCAACGATGTCTGTATCAACGTCAGGTCTGCATTGAATTTTGGCACTTACTACACACGGACGGAAATGCGCGTGGACAAAATTACGCTTGGAGAGAGTTACACCTACTAGAATTAAACAAATCAAAAAATCTGTTAATCGATAGACATAAATTTTAGAATATTATACGTGTGTGCTAAATAAATTTTATATTTGAAAAACAAAAATTAAGGTTGGTAAGATTTTTGAAGGGAAAACTTGTTTAGCACCGTTGTGATTTGAGACTCGATGAAACGAAAAAGCGACACTAAAAAGAAAAAAACATATACATCTGTAGGATTTAGCCTGCAAGAGAATGATACAGTATAATCGGTCTCCTCTTTGTGCGGTGCTTCGTAGCCTCCCTACTCTTGTCTACTTAAGTTTTCTGAAGGTTTCACTTCTATCGCGTGTGAACTGTTCACATTTTTGATGTGTGTAATTCTGGTCGGTGCAATATTATATACTTTCGTCCATATATAATTTTCTCCTTGTGTAATTCCATCGCGTTATCGGTAGGTACTTACGTAAAATTCACGTCTGTGTAACTTCGTCTTATTTCTAGTGAAAATCTCAGTTTGTTGAAATATATCCTTCAATATCTTTATATATATTTGGTTACCAGATCTGAATAGCCCGGCTCTTCCGAAGCCTTTCCTTTCCTTCCACCAATTTTCTTTCATCTTATATGCCTAAAGGGGGAGTTAATAGACTTTCATTGAATTCGAGCAGTATATTTAGAAAATGACACATGGCATCAAAACAGGCATAGAGCACAGTAAAAAAGGATCGAGAAGTTTTCTGAGCAGAGCTTATAAAATATAGAATTCGTTTTATTTCATGTTTATTTAACCTGTTTCCTATTTTGTTTTTTTTTTTTTAATATGAATAGCTCACAAGAGTTCCAGCTGCTCCCATCTGGAGCCATTGAGACTACGGCATCCCCAATTGAAGTATGTTTTGAGGCTGAAGATGGAAGATAGAAGAAGTAGGAAGGGAAAGAAAATAGAGAAGGTGAGGGTGGGGAAGTACCTGACTATTCAGATCTGGTTACCAAACGCGGCTGAAGCTATTTCAAGCAACGTTTCAATTCTGAACGGTAGTCTTACACCAAGGCAATACTGGGAGTATCTTCCACTCTGGAACGTGCCCCAAATATACTTTTTATATTTTTAATGAATTAATTGAGAAATAACAGGAATTAATCAAATAAAATTTATTTGCGCACGCCGGAATTCCCGCGACCTTCGGATTGCGAGTCAAGAGCCTTACCCCTCCAATTTTAATAAATAATCTAGCAATAAAATCTTCGTGACCTTCACTATCTCGTGTAATGATTTCGCTCTAATATCTTCATAATTTCGCATTATTAAAAATAATAAATCATAACTGATTACTGTACCAAAAATCGTACTTTGCGAAAATTAATAATTTTTTCCGATGTTTGGAAGAAAGTGTTTTAAATTCAAATATTAAAATTATCTTTTCCTTTGAGTTAATATTTTACCGGGATATTTACTTATCTCCCGAAATCGCTACAGGCCAGCATCCGTCCACCAGTTTTCAAAATAAATATTCATGGTGTTTTCAGTAAAACGATCACGTACGAACAGAAACCCGTGTTAAACTTTATTTGATAACGATTTTAAACTTCGTTTACTTAATTCAATATCAGAACGTTTTAGACCAATGTACATAAAAGCAATGAACACTGTGGCTTGAATAGAAAACCTCAAACTTAGCCATCTCTAGCACCGCTTTTAAAGTTTGGATTAAATAAAAACACGTGATTTGAAGTTAAGTTTTGAGCCTTATTCGCATGGAAGGCAAACGTTAGACGACTTTTCGTATGGACAGTCCTTGCGCTACAAGCACACCTTCAATAATGTATTTTCTAGTAATATCTTAATATCTTGGCCGTAGATTTTCATTGGCCTTTAAATAAGGTAATTTAGATTATAAGTTTAAAGCAATAATGGGGAAAAAAAGTTAAGAGCCATTAACCAGCGGCCGAGAATTTAAAATTTGTCGAACGATGATCTCGCGATTGTACCCTTGCAACGGTACAGGGTGGTTCCGATGAGAAAGATTAATTATTTTCCATACCAGCATTTTAACATAATTATTCAATATCGATTTTATTTCATTCAAAATTTGCTTTGATAAATTCCCACATTCAAAAATTCTCAAACTAGTGATGATAAAACAATTAAAATTGTATACTTTATGTAATTATTGTTTGGTCATAAGTAATTATTATTTTTCAATTATTTCTGAGTATAATAGGAATGTTTTTTTTTACATATATATTTGTTTGTAAGACCGTAAATAAATGTACAAACTGAAGTATTTTCGTCACAAAACAGGGCGCGGATTTTTTTTAATGATTTTATTTGAACTAAAATTAAAATTCTGAAAATTTGGTTTTCCAAATAATTTATTGACTTAATTTCGTGCATGATTACATGATTTGAAATATATGTTGTATATTACAAAATTTTGTTTGAAAATTTAACAAATCTGCCAACGACTTACGGTAAATAAAACCTTACTGTACTAAAAATAAATATATTTTCTCAAAATTCAAAAAATAGTTTCACTAGATAAAAGAACAGTCTTTCGAAATCAATTTTTAATTTTTTGTGGAAAATAGTCAATACGTCTAAAAGTTGATTTAAAAATGACACATTTCCGGTTTTGTCTGGTTAATTGCTTTTCTGAACATGTGCAAATAACAAATCAAAAATGAGATCCTGTAAACAAAACAACGCAAGTAATCAAAACTAATAATAATAATATAATAATAATAGCCTTTATTCAGACAGTAAATTATATAACATTATTTATAATAAACTTTTCACTTATCATGCATCGACTCCCTGTCTGTATGTCACTAGTTGACAAAGGCCTCCTCCAACTGTCGCCATTTCTCTCTATCATTAGCTGTTCTTGTCCATGTACCACCTGCCACGGCTTTGATGTCGTCAACCCACCGTCTAAATGGTCTACCTCGTTTTCTCTTCTTGTCACTTGTGAACCAATTCATGACTAATTTTGACCATTTTTCACTTCCTCTAATTGTGTGGCCTGACCACTTCCACTTTAGCTTTTTTATTGTTTTTATGGCATCTTTTGTTCTTGTTTGCTTCTTAATGGTTGCAATTTTTATTCTATCGGACAGTCTTTTCCCCATCATACTTCTTTCCATGGAGTTTTGACATGTTTCGAGCTTCTTATTGTGAGTTTTTGTGAGTGCCCAAGTTTGGCAACCATAAGTAAGTACAGGAAGTATGCAGGTGTCAAAAAGTTTCCGTTTGATAGCTATCCTGATTTCACTGTTTTTCATTATTTCTTTCAAACCCCAATATTGTTTCCAAGCATTTCCAATACGTCTGTCTACTTCTTTTGTGGTTAAATCTAAAGGAGAAATGATTTGACCTAGGTATACATACTCATCCACATAATCGATCAGATTGTTATTGATCTTGATAGGTTCTTGCTTCCCGTTTGTCATTGCTTTGGTCTTTTCTGTGTTCATGACTAGTCCCACCTTTCGGCTTTCTCTATCTAGTTCATTCAACATCATCTGCAGGCCTGCACTCGTCAGCGAGAGGATTATCAAATCATCCGCGAATCTTAAATGTGAAATGTTTTCACCGTTAATGGACAGCCCACATTGTTCCCAATCTAATTGACGAAAGATCTCCTCCAGGACTGCCGTAAAAAGTTTAGGTGAGAGGGGGTCGCCCTGGCGTACACCTCTTTCTATTTTGATTTCATTTCCTTCTTTATCTAGTTTAATTTTAGCTTTGCTGTTATCATAGATGTTTTTTAGAATTCTTATGTATTTGATTTCGACACCTTGATTCTTAAGTGCCTGCCAGATCTTTTCATGTTCTATTGTGTCGAAAGCTTTACTGTAGTCCACAAAGCAGCAATAAAAGGTGAAGTTGAATTCTTTACTTTTTTCGAATAATTGTTTGATAACATAAATATGGTCTAAAGTCGAGTATCCGCTTCTGAATCCTGCCTGTTCTCTTGGCTGACTTTCATCTAGAGTCTTGGTTATTCTGCCAAGTATTATTTTAGCGAAGATTTTGTAGATATTTGACGACAGGCTGATAGGTCTATAATTATTTATGTTATTTTTATCTCCTTTTTTGTGCAAAAGTTTTATAGTCGACATTGTCCATTGGTTGGGTATAATTTCACTATGTAGTACTTCATTAAAAGGGTGTTTGAGAATTGGCATTAGGTAGTCTTTATTTAGTATGAGGAACTCATTGGTAATGCCGTCTGATCCTGGAGCTTTATCTTTCTTTTGAGATTTCACAGCTTTATTTATTTCTGCAGAGATTATGTCCGGTACTTCGCTTCCTCCCGTTAGGCTTGTTGCTTGTATAGTATTTTTCCTTTCATACAGTTCGGCGAAAAAGCTAGTAGCTATAGAGATGATTTCTGGGCGACGCTTTTCATATTTGTGGTTCTTATTTATTAAATTTGGTATCCAGTTTCGTTTCTCTAATAGTTGTTTGGTTGCTTTTTTGCTGCCTCCTGTTCTTTGTATGCACTCTTCGAGTAATTGCAATCTATATCTCTGATGGTCCTTTCTCATTTGAGTTTTGATTTTGTTACTAATTTGGGCTATTTCTTTTCTTGTGGTTTTTGACTTCTTAGGGTTTGATATTAGTTCTGCTCTAGATTGTAAGAGTTCTTTAGTTTGATTTCCTATCCATTTTGTTGTCCTATTTTCACCCTCATGTTTGGTTCTTTTATTTGCGTACAGAAGTTCTTCAAACTTATTGTATTTGTTTTGTATATCAGAATCTATTGTGTTTTCTATGAAGTTTTCTAGTTTTTCTCTTAATATTTCTGTACTTTCCAATGCTATGTTATTGATTTTCTTCACCATAAAGGGTCGGTTTTTCTTGAGTGTATGAAGTTGTAATTTAGCTCTAACCATTCTGTGGTTGCTGTTAAAATTTATATTGTTTATAACTCTACAATCTTGAAACTTGTGACTTTTATTCGTTAAGATGTAGTCTATCTCGTTTTTATGGTAGCCATTCGGATGTATCCATGTCCATCTATTGTTCTTACGCTTTTTGTATAAACTATTTAGTACTTTTAAGTTGTTTTCGTAAGCCAATTGTATCAGCATTTCCCCATTTCTTGTTCTTATTCCTGAAGAATATGGACCGAGCACAATTTCCTCTCCGTCTTTTCTTTCGCCTGTTCTGGCATTAAAATCCCCCATTACTATTAAATTATTGTGCGAGTGGGTTTTTATTGCATCTGACAGTGTAGAGTAAAAGGACTCGATTTCTGATTTACTAGATTTTTCTGTTGGAGAATAGACTTGAACAATTGACCACTTTTCATTTTTAGGCGGTAGCTTTACATTAAGCATTACAATACGTTCTGAGATCCCAATAAATTCATCAATATATGGTTTTAATTCTTTGTTTATCAAAAATCCTGTTCCGTATTGGCCCGGTGTTTCTCCTTTGTAGTATAACATAAAGTCTCCATAGTCCTCTATGTTCTCTCCTAGGCGTCGTACTTCACTCAGTCCTAATATCGACCAATGTATGTTTTCTAAAGCTAAGATTAATTCCGCTAGGCTTTCCTTTGTTCTTAAAGAGAGCGTATTATATGTTGCGATGTGTATTATATTTTTGTTTTGACAGGTTTTCTTGGAAAGGGTATGTGGTTGATTATTTATAAATCTAGTTGGAGGGTAGTAGTCTTCTTCCCCCACGGTGACCGGCCGGATTGGGGTGTCTTTACAAAAAGTTGGTTTTGTTAATGTTGTGATAATATGGTTCCTGGTGTCGATGCAGCTTACATGTTTTTTGGAATATCCGATAGTGAAGCCGACTTTCCTCGTTCAACGTAGGAGAGTATGTTGGGTCTTATAATGTCTTTTCCTGGGGTTTTGGTTGAGGAATTAATTTGCCGGTGTGAGGTGGCAGTTGTCGTCTTCTTTTGATTTGAGGAGTTTGGAGAACCTGACTCTTCTCTTTTCCTTTTTTCTGGGTTGTTGTCTCTGTTTTTCTTCACTACTAATTTATCATGTTTTATGAATGCTATGTTTCCTTTTTTCTTTTCTTCTTCAACTTGTAATTGCAATTGCTTTCTTTTTTCTAACACTTCTTTAGAGTAGTCCTCCTTGATGTATATTCCTTGGGGAAGTTTGGACTTATTTCGTAGAATAATATGCTTTTTCCATAAAGTGGTGATAGAAACTATTACAGGGCGATTTTTGTTGTTGATCCGTTTCCCAATTCTGTATATATTGCTAATTTCGTTGCTCTCAAAGTATGTTCCTGATTCAATTATGGCATCTTTTATGCAATCAACAAGCTCACCTTCGGTTTTTCCTGTTTCTTCAACTCCGAAAAATACCAGATTGTTTTTCCTTTTATCATTTTTCAAGAATTTCACTTCCTGTTGTAGTTCAGATATTTTTACTTTTAGGATATTATTTTCTTCTGAAATACATCTCAGTTTCTCATCAAGCGCTTCCATTACATTTTTGGTTACAGAATTTGTTATAAGAAGAGTTTGGTTATTCAGTTTCTCATCTAACATTGTTATTAGCCATTCCATATCTTTTTTCTCCATTTTTGGGGATATTTTTATTGTTATGGCAACACAAAACTTTGTTGTGATATTGGTATCACTGATTATTGAGAACTTCACTTTAGTCTATGATTTGCACTATTTTTGGTTATGCTATAAATTTTTATTGTTGTAAATTTATCACAAAACGTTGATTTAACTGTGTTTTGTTTTGATTCTCTTTGTTTTGGTTTTTATTTTACGCTTTTGAGCAGAAAACACAGTTGATTACACTATTTTGAGCATAAAACACAGTTGATTACACTATTTTGCACTGAATTTCCGTAAATTAAAGCAGATATCGATGACATACGTCTTATTAGTTTAACGACCGGAACCGGAAGCCTTCTGAAGGTTTCACTTCTATCGCGTGTGAACTGTTCACATTTTTGATGTGTGTAATTCTGGTCGGTGCAATATTATATACTTTCGTCCATATATAATTTTCTCCTTGTGTAATTCCATCGCGTTATCGGTAGGTACTTACGTAAAATTCACGTCTGTGTAACTTCGTCTTATTTCTAGTGAAAATCTCAGTTTGTTGAAATATATCCTTCAATATCTTTATATATATTTGGTTACCAGATCTGAATAACCCGGCTCTTCCGAAGCCTTTCCTTTCCTTCCACCAATTTTCTTTCATCTTATATGCCTAAAGGGGGAGTTAATAGACTTTCATTGAATTCGAGCAGTATATTTAGAAAATGACACATGGCATCAAAACAGGCATAGAGCACAGTAAAAAAGGATCGAGAAGTTTTCTGAGCTGAGCTTATAAAATATAGAATTCGTTTTATTTCATGTTTATTTAACCTGTTTCCTATTTTGTTTTTTTTTTTAATATGAATAGCTCACAAGAGTTCCAGCTGCTCCCATCTGGAGCCATTGAGACTACGGCATCCCCAATTGAAGTATGTTTTGAGGCTGAAGATGGAAGATAGAAGAAGTAGGAAGGGAAAGAAAATAGAGAAGGTGAGGGTGGGGAAGTACCTGACTATTCAGATCTGGTCACCAAACGCGGCTGAAGCTATTTCAAGCAACGTTTCAATTCTGAACGGTAGTCTTACACCAAGGCAATACTGGGAGTATCTTCCACTCTGGAACGTGCCCCAAATATACTTTTTATATTTTTAATGAATTAATTGAGAAATAACACGAATTAATCAAATAAAATTTATTTGCGCACGCCGGAATTCCCGCGACCTTCGGATTGCGAGTCAAGAGCCTTACCCCTCCAATTTTAATAAATAATCTAGCAATAAAATCTTCGTGACCTTCACTATCTCGTGTAATGATTTCGCTCTAATATCTTCATAATTTCGCATTATTAAAAATAATAAATCATAACTGATTACTGTACCAAAAATCGTACTTTGCGAAAATTAATAATTTTTTCCGATGTTTGGAAGAAAGTGTTTTAAATTCAAATATTAAAATTATCTTTTCCTTTGAGTTAATATTTTACCGGGATATTTACTTATCTCCCGAAATCGCTACAGGCCAGCATCCGTCCACCAGTTTTCAAAATAAATATTCATGGTGTTTTCAGTAAAACGATCACGTACGAACAGAAACCCGTGTTAATCTTTATTTGATAACGATTTTAAACTTCGTTTACTTAATTCAATATCAGAACGTTTTAGACCAATGTACATAAAAGCAATGAACACTGTGGCTTGAATAGAAAACCTCAAACTTAGCCATCTCTAGCACCGCTTTTAAAGTTTGGATTAAATAAAAACACGTGATTTGAAGTTAAGTTTTGAGCCTTATTCGCATGGAAGGCAAACGTTAGACGACTTTTCGTATGGACAGTCCTTGCGCTACAAGCACACCTTCAATAATGTATTTTCTAGTAATATCTTAATATCTTGGCCGTAGATTTTCATTGGCCTTTAAATAAGGTAATTTAGATTATAAGTTTAAAGCAATAATGGGGAAAAAAAGTTAAGAGCCATTAACCAGCGGCCGAGAATTTAAAATTTGTCGAACGATGATCTCGCGATTGTACCCTTGCAACGGTACAGGGTGGTTCCGATGAGAAAGATTAATTATTTTCCATACCAGCATTTTAACATAATTATTCAATATCGATTTTATTTCATTCAAAATTTGCTTTGATAAATTCCCACATTCAAAAATGCTCAAACTAGTGATGATAAAACAATTAAAATTGTATACTTTATGTAATTATTGTATGGTCATAAGTAATTATTATTTTTCAATTATTTCTGAGTATAATAGGAATGTTTTTTTTTATATATATATTTGTTTGTAAGACCGTAAATAAATGTACAAACTGAAGTATTTTCGTCACAAAACAGGGCGCGGATTTTTTTTAATGATTTTATTTGAACTAAAATTAAAATTCTGAAAATTTGGTTTTCCAAATAATTTATTGACTTAATTTCGTGCATGATTACATGATTTGAAATATATGTTGTATATTACAAAATTTTGTTTGAAAATTTAACAAATCTGCCAACGACTTACGGTAAATAAAACCTTACTGTACTAAAAATAAATATATTTTCTCAAAATTCAAAAAATAGTTTCACTAGATAAAAGAACAGTCTTTCGAAATCAATTTTTAATTTTTTGTGGAAAATAGTCAATACGTCTAAAAGTTGATTTAAAAATGACACATTTCCGGTTTTGTCTGGTTAATTGCTTTTCTGAACATGTGCAAATAACAAATCAAAAATGAGATCCTGTAAACAAAACAACGCAAGTAATCAAAACTATAAATGACAAAATACATTGCGACCAGTTCTAAGCCTGTAGATGCTCTCAGTATCGCTGAAATATATCGTTGTGAAATTCAACCATTTTGAATCGAAAAGTAGCTTTGAAGTTACTTAAGCCGTATTTGGTGTCCAAATCTGAAAAGCCAGATACTGTCCAACCCATCTCATCTCCTTCGCTTCCCCATTCCCTCTAGCCTCACAACGTATCCTAATAATTTGGGATACCATTGTCCTACTGGCTTTGGACAGAGGGTAGCTTTTGGGATTCTCGAGTAGTATTTATAAAAAAATAATAATTTAAAATACAGGTTTTTTTACCATCAAACCTTTTGAATGGAAAACTGAAAAAGATGTTATACACACATTATACGTAAAATTAAAATTAAGTCCCTATCCCGTCGATATTTAATACCACGCTCTCATAGACAACCTCCTGAAAAAAGTTCACGACTCCATACCCTGAATTAACTTTAATTTATTTTAAAAATCATGGAAATTAATATATTTGTTAATAATTTTCAATTGCCTGATGAATTTATACATGATTTTTACATTTCACATGAGTTAGTGCGTGTTACAAAGAACAAAACAAAAACAACAATAAAAATTTGTAGAAATGGTTCAGAAAACAAAAAAACAACAACAACAATAATTTACATCATACGTGCGTTTAAGTGTATAAATTTAATATAAAGATAAAAAGAGCAACATGTTTATTTGAATTTTAGGTGGCGTTAAGGAAGATAAAATGTAGTTTCATAATATGTACGTATAACAATATAGAAGCGAAAAAAAATTAACAAAGTACGTGATACAAAAAAAAGGATTCAGTTTTTACATTGTAGATAAATAGAAATATGAGTACAAGCGATGCTTCTAAATACTACTTCTAGATACTACGTAAAAATATCATTCAAGGATCTCTTAAAAATACGGGCAAACTTACATTGATTATGTCGATACTTGAGATGAATTTGTTTCCAAATATATAGGCGATGGGCTATGTGGGCGTAAAATAGTTGCTAGTAAGTGGTAGTTAGTCCCGAAATGACGCTGCAGAATAATATATTTTACTCGATGAGGTACTTTAAAGTTGATAGAGAGTAGATGATCACTCTATTTCGAAAACCCATATTTCTTTCATAATCACGTCTACTCCTCGTCTCTCCTTTCTACGCGATGTTTCTCATTGATGGTGCCAAAAGTCATCTCCAGCCTGAAAGAGTCACCTCCAGACAGAGTTTTCGATACAAAAAGGTGAAAAGCGAAAATAAAATGGGCCACCCAAAAGCGTTTTTAAAAGTCACGATACGTCGTTTCTTTGCAAATAAATTACAGCTTTCGTCTACAGGTAACAAAAGTGACTGACGATCATGAGTCATGAGTCATGCATTCCTATAGGTTTTTCATAAATACTTGATCACGCAGGAGTCAGAATAACAAAAGAGTAAGTTTGAAAAGATATATGAACGTGATTGAAGCAAGGAGTGTGTGCTGAGACAGATTTATGTGGCGGTTAATCCTCTCTGCCTGCCTTGGGTGGAAACGGGATTCATAATGTCTAATTTCTTTTATTATATTTCTTGACGTATGAAATTAAAAAATAACTAAAAAAATGTTTTAAATTGAACGAGTGATATTTATCCCTTCCTTGGGTATTTACTTTTATTTATTTGAACGAGTGATATTTATCCCTTCCTTGGGTATTTACTTTTATTTATTTGCGTTATAAATAGTGATAATAAATTAACCATTTTAGGAAGGTTAAATAATTGACCAGTAAAATAACGACAAGTAAAAATTTACGACTATAATAATAAAAAGAATGAAATTAACAATAAAATGTGAAGCAGTTTTGATGAAGAAGCAAAAAGTGTGAGAATTACGAATTACTCCCTAGTAGTGTCCGACCAAAACAGAACTTTCGGCCGAAACCAAAACTTTTTGGACATGTTAAAAATATATTGTTGACTGCAATTCGGCTTATTTTTTACACTTATACAAAAATAAAAAAAATAAAACATTTAATTATGTGAAAAAATTACATTACTGCCATAAAACAAACAAAAATTCTGAAAATTGACACACATGTTAACTACTTCTTGGAACAAAAATTTGTCAATGATCAACACTTACATTATAAAGGAAGGTCCTTATTAATTGAGTATTTTATTTTTAATTGCGTTTACAACCACATTCTTATTCAAGTATTAAATGAAATAGAAAACAATAATTGAAGTATGAGAAAAAATAATTATTTATTTTTTGATATTAGATACCTGCTGCTATAAAACAAACAAAAATTTACAAACATTCTTGAAACAATTTTGCGTGAGAAATAACACAAACTCGCAACACAATCACGCTGAACCGGCCGGCGAACTCAACTAATAATGGCGGGTGACACACGAGCCACGAACTCACCCAAAGTCAGCCGAACGACGCGCGATAATTCACGGACGCAGAGTGTCGATGCAGTCGAAGGTTCGGCAGATTTTCTGCCCAAACCGAAACTGATTTTTTTGCCAAAACTTGATTTTTTTTCCGAAACTTGCTGAAACCGAAACCGAACCTTCGGTCGGTCACTACTACCTAGGTTTACTATAATATATATTAGCATTAATCATAAGAATAGGGTAGTAATTTATTAATTCAAACTATTCAAAGCAAAAAAGGAAGGAAACATTACGAAAAAATACATTAAAGTAATTTGTTTTATAAGGCAAAGTAATTTACGTGTTTGATCGGATTTTTTTTTTAAGTGTGTTATAGAACTTGATATTATTTATAAATTTTATTAAGAATGTTATAAAATAAACACTCAACATGTATTTAATTCAAGCAAACACAACATTTTGAAAGCCTCCTCGCAAAACACATTTCTCTTGATTTGTATGTTTACCCAAGGGTAGAAGGTGTCTGAAATAATTCTTCA
The DNA here is from genome assembly GCA_936435175.1 of Glyphotaelius pellucidus. Lineage (NCBI taxonomy): Eukaryota > Metazoa > Arthropoda > Insecta > Trichoptera > Limnephilidae > Glyphotaelius > Glyphotaelius pellucidus. The sequence goes on along the minus strand of OW386551.1, from coordinate 7,981,711 downwards.
TCCCCTTCCCCCGAGTCAATGTTTCTAGAAACTGTTCAGTGTTCATCATCTCGGTCCTCATATAATAAGATAACCTCGTCGCTTCATCCCGTTCATACCTCAAGTCGTTTCCAATCTCCATATCTTGAACCTTACGCTATCCCACTCAGGGTAATAATTCTTGACATTGGTTATTTGCTGTGTTTTGCATGGAGTAACGCAATTTCAGTGAAATAATGTTTCAAGGTTTTACAAACAGTCGGATATGAATGACATAATCAAATAATCTGGCGTGGAAATATGCCGTCGTGTTGGTTATGAGTCTGTTGATGTTAACACCATGGCTGAAAAATATGTTTCGAGCGAGAAAATTTAATTCAAATGAAAGGAATTTTATAAGAATTACTAGCTGACCCGGCAAACGTTGTTTTGCCATATACATTCTACTTCTTCTTCGTGTGCCCTATCAGGTCCCCCTGACGTTGGCGATCACTCTGGAAAATGTCTCTCAACATTGTGCTGCCCGGAATAGCTCCTCCGCACTTCTAATGCCGGTCCACACTCGTATATTTTGTAGCCAAGACATTTGTCTTCTACCAGGCCCTCGGCGACCTTCTATTTTTCCTTTCAATATTAATTGGAGCAAGTGATACTTTTCCCCTCGAAGTATGTGACCCAGATATGAAATTTTCCTGACTATTATTGATGTGAGCAGTTCTCTATCTGCTCTAGCCCGCCTGAGAATTTCTATGTTAGTGATCATGTCGGTCCATGGAACCTTGAGCATTCTTCGGTGAAGCCACATTTCAAAAGTTTCTAACCTGTTCATGGTATATTTTTTTTTTTTACATTAACTCCACACAGGAGGCCCTGAGGAAAATAATTTCCCTCAGGGCCTACGTCAGCAAATCGTTCCACAGCCGAGCTGTTGAACTCAAAAAAAACAACCCGTTCTCATGTGACAAATGTCAACCGTGTACATGTGTTGGGCGCGCGTTTGGCGTGTCTCCCGACTATGCACCGGTGCCGAAGGGATCAATGACGCTAGTTCCTCAGAGCATCTTCCTTTGAAATACCGGTAGAACATGGATAGCATTCCCCCCCGACGCCCGTACTCTAAAGATTGCAATACGTTCGTTAAGATGGGAGAATCTATCAAACGGACCGCCCGTTTCTGCACAGAGTCGATGGTATTTTTCAAGTATTTTGGAGCTCCAGACCAGAGATGGCTGCCAAATTCAACCGTGGGGCGCACTTGCGATTTGTACAGAGTAAGCAGTTGTGTACTATTAAAGTATCTGCGGGCCCTGTACAGTACGCCCAGTTTTTGAGAAGCTAACTTTACTCTGGCTTCGATGGAGCCCCCATACCTGAGCTGGTCACTTATAGTTACACCAAGCATATCAATGGAAGGAATGAATTTACTTTCAAGGTCCATGTCTCACATCCATACAGCAAGACTGACCACACATAACACTTTAACATTCTATGCCTTAGTTTTAAATTGAGGTTGTCATTGCAGAAGAGGGATTTCATATACATTATTTCCAGGAAATATTTTTTTAGTTCAATAAAAAATAACTAACACTATAATAGCGCTATTAAAAAATTGAATTTGATGGTAGAAGGGTGAAAATTCAAGGCCGTATGTATTGTTTAATGCCTCACAATAAAAAAATAAAATAAAATAAAATTGTCCAAAAAATTAAAAGTTAAAAATTTGGGGTGGACCACCCTTAACTTTTAGGGGTATGAAAAATAGATGTTGGCCGATTCTGAGACCTACTCAATAAGCACATAAAATTTCATCAAAATTGGTCCAGCCATTTCGGAGGAGTATGATAACAAACACCGTGACACGAGAATTTAATATATTTGGTTGTCATAGATTTGATCATTTAGATTTGGTTGTCATAGCGGTGAAATAATTTATGCCTTTAGTACCAACAAATATGTACAACTTTTTATCCATAAATTTAATACAGAAAGAAGAGAATCCATGTTTTGTGGATACATTGAACGAATTATGTATGAAGAATGAGTTAATAATGAATGTAAGTAAGTCTAAAGCCATCGTGTTTCAAAAAGAGAGTCCGAGAACAGTGTGCAATATAGTTGTGAATTATGAAAACTTGGAACAGGTGGATGAGTTTGTGTATTGGAGTTGTATGTTTACGAGAGATGGGAAAGATGTTAGAGAACTTGAAACAAGGGTAAATGCAGGTAATTACACTTATAGAAAATTGTCAAAAGAAGCGAATTTGGCAGTCCACAAGAGTGCTGGTACCTACCCTGATGTATGGTAGTGAGGCATAGAACTGGCAGAGGAAGGAAGAGACCAGACTGAGGCTGTTGAAATAAGATCCCTGAGGCGTGTGTGTGGTAAAACCGTGTATGATCGTGACGGATACTTGAGACGGGCCATGTCAAGAGTAAGAATAATAGAAGAGTATGTATGAATGTGAATGAGGCAATTGTGTGTTCCAAGACCGAGTTGTTTGGCGGTTCGTCCTCTCTGCCTACCCCTGCGGGAAAACGGCATGATGGTTAGTTAGTTAGTTAGGGTTAGTTTTTTATAAACAATTCTACAATTTTATTTCGAAATCGATGAAATTTTGCACACTTGACCATTAAAATAGAAAAAAAGGTCACTGACTATATAAGATTCAGAAAACCTAATCCCATCCCCTTTTTTCACCCCAGAAGGCAGAATTTTGATTTTTTTTTTTAAATTAGTCCCTACGTCTGTAAAGTTTAAGTTGAATCTTACAAACATTCATAAAGATGGCAGCCAATAAAAATATGCGTTAAGAAAAATGAAGATAATATGGGTGGTTCTTAATCGAAGTATGGTACAGTTAAAAGTGACCGAATTGGATATCGACACCTTAGCTCAGTGGATAAGAGCACCCGACCCGGAAAGTAGGGAGGTTCTGGGTTCGAGTCCCAGAGGTGTAAATATCTTTTTCTGATTTTTCTGTTTCCAGATTTTCGATTGAGTTTCGCTCATAATGTCTTCATTTAATTAAATATTACAGTTTAAGATTTTACTCATAAAAAGTTAAAATAAAAAATAATAATATTCATCCTTGACTTGCAGAAGAGTCAATAGATGTCGCACATTAAATAAAATGGATAAAAATTTATCCAGACACCATCTAGATTGCATTTAGTTCGAGTTGAATCTTGCAATCATTCAAAAAGATGGCAGCCAATAAAAATATGCGTTAAGAATAATGAAGATAATATGGGTGGTTCTTAATCGAAGTATGGTACAGTTAAAAGTGACCGAATTGGATATCGACACCTTAGCTCAGTGGATAAGAGCACCCGACCCGGAAAGTAGGGAGGTCCTGGGGTCGAGTCCAAGAGGTGTAAATATCTTTTTCTGATTTTTCTGTTTCCAGATTTTCGATTGAGTTTCGCTCATAATTTCTTCATTTAATTAAATATTACAGTTTGAGATTTTACTCATAAAAAGTTAAAATAAAAAATAATAATAATTAAATAATTATTTCTTTTGTTAAAATTTTTGACAGATTTTGCGATTTTTCATTCATGTTCATTCGAAAAGTAAATTTCTGATCGTCTTTTCTCAAAAAAATTACAATATTTATGATGGAAAGACAATAATCCCGAAGCATATCTATTTTCAATTATGTTCAGCTTGACAAATCCCACAATTACAATATCCCGTGATTATTAACGAGCCTGCGGTATTTTTTCCTGTTTTTTGCAATATTAATAAATACAAGAATTGCACAGTGTTAATTACATTATTAATAAATACAAGAATTACACAGTGTTTTTAGTTCTCTGAATATTTTTATTTTCATTTGAATTACGTTAATAAATTATACAACGCAATATAAAGTAAACGGTAATTGGTATTTTCATTTATAATTTATTTACAGATGTCGCAGACTGTAAACGATTTCACACTGGGTGGCGGGAAAAACACAAAAACTGGTAATAGCACCTTTTGGCAAGGTCAAAATACATTTTTCTCCTTTTTTAACACACCGTTCAACGATACAGCTGTCATGTGCAGGTAACAAAATAATGTAAAGTAATCGAAACGTTTAATTCTTTTGTATTTTTTTATAACACAACACAGATTTAAAAGTGAACATTTTCGCTATAACATTTTACTAAAGGTACCTATCAAAAACGCTGAAATAGAGTGTTTTGGTTTAATTTTTTATTTTATTATTGTGCAATAATAATTTGGTCAGTATTCTTTTTTGAAAGCCGATTAGAGGCTCTTTCATATTTTAATATAACGAACCGTTCTTTTAAAATGTCACTTGGAAAACTATTCCACAAAACTTTAAAAAAAAATTATGTATTTATCATCAGTATTTTCTGGTATGTTAATGTATGTATGATTTTACGTCACTGTCTTTACACAGGAATATCTTAACGATACAGGAATCGAAAAAATACTTGTAATCGAACTTTATACAGACAAACAAATGAATAAAACATTCACCTCTAATAATTATGAAATCAAAACAATTTAGATTTCATAATAAGAGGATTTTTTTAAGTCGCTTACCGACTGTTTTTTGTCATGTAAATTGTAAAAATGCCACTTTACGAAACTTAAATACGTATTTGATTTTACAAATTTATAATAAAATTAAAATTAATTTAAAAATCCACAAAATTCTACAAATCTTTCGCAAACCTCCGAAATATATTTCAATTATTTGGAAATTTTTTTTTCATTAGCTCCACACAGGAGGCCCTGAAGAAAGTAATTCTCCTCAGGGCCTATGTCGTCTTTGTGGATGCTGTGTGGAGATTCTTTTAAGGAAAGGAAGGAGAGGAAGTTTTGGGAAGCAAAAGTATATTAGGAATGGGTAGGAATCTGGGGGTCAGTTAGTGACGGACGTATGAATTTATCCCTCCCACAGCAGTGCAAGGCGATGTTCCGAGAGAGTACGGCTGGAGATGTCAAAGAGACTCCCTCAACCACTCTCTCCCGATCCGGCCTGCCATGCAGCTGGTAGGCAGACGCAACCGGCGCCAAGACCCGGACAAATCTCACCCCACGAACCCGGACACCTCTGCTAAGTCACCAAACGTGGCGAACCACTTGGGATGACCTATGGCAGAGATGTTGGTTATCAAATAAATCAGAGATGGGCAAACTTTTTAACGAAAGGGCCTGATCAATTAAAAAATTATCTAGGCGGGCCGGAAAAAAATTGAATAAAATAATTTTTAAGAGTGATATACTTTATTTTTTTAATTTTTACATCAAACGTAATATAAATACCGTACTTAAAACGCAATGAGAAGGAAACCGTTAAGTATTCTATTTTATCTACGCAGAAAATATATTTTGTTCAATTGGTAAATTGTGGTAGGGTTATTCAAAACAATGTCGCGGGCCGGATTGACTAGCCTGAAGGGCCGGACTTGGCCCGCGGGCCGTACTTTGCCCATGACTGAAATACATGATTGCCAAAATTTTAATTGGAAGTATTTATTGTAAACTTTTAGATGCAAATAGTTTCTCTTTCTAACACTGCTTAAATCTCCTTTATATATTGTATCGTAATAAAAAAAGAGATAGAACGACTTAAATAAGTCCGAACACACGTCACAAAGGGCACAAAAAGACTCAACTAATATCGATGCACCGTATACTAAAGGGCATAAACATACCGAAAGTGTTTTATCATATTTGCAAACGTTACAATTTTTATCTCTAATTTTCCGAAGCACTTTAGTACGACTGATTTTCCTGCAACACGCAAGAGTTCAAGCTTTTAACAGTATTACTAAATATATTTGAAAACGTTCAGAAGAAATTGGAAACATTAAAAAATTCGACTAAAAAAATAAAATTTGTTCAATAATTCATTGGATGGATGGGTCTGTAAAAGCAATAGGTAATATTCTGCATTTCTGAGAGCGAATTCTTTCGTCCGTCTCTGAATAATAAAATGTATTGTTAGGCAATATCTGGCTTGAACCTTTCTGACACTCCATTATGATAACAAGATTTCTATGATTCCTTTACACAGAATCACACATTGTGCCAAAGGGCAAGGCATGTAGTAATGGAATTCACAAGAATAACTTTGCTCGCTGATTTTTAAACGCTTGTTAAAAGGCAAACCAAAATGTCAAATTATATATTGAAATACATTCTGTCCAACAAATAAAATCCTGTTGAAGTCAAAAACCAATGCTTTAAAATAACATTACATGAATTTCACGTATTATCAATTTTAAAAGATAATAAATACTTATAATATTATATGATAAAATTATTTTTTTCAAAACAGGACTAAAAAAGCAGGAGAGTTTTATCGTGAGCCACTTTCCATTTATTTTATTTCGTTTATTTAACCCATTTGAATAATATTTCGTGAGATTAAAGTAACAAAGAAAATTTGGGCACCAATGGCAGAATGGTTGAGAAAATATGTACTAGTCTTATCTTCAAATTAAACTCGACATTAAAGTAATTAAAATTGTTGATATTATCTGAAATATTGTGTCATTTTCAACACAGAAATAACGTTTACTAGATACTCTACTTCGAGAGAAATAAACAATTTTATGCACAATTTACACAATTGACAAAACTTTATGCAACTAAATCTATTACTCACATTTTCGCAATATATAAACATCAAATTTTAATGTAAAAAATGTGCCAAACGCCAAATAGACAAAAAGTTCAATTTTTTAAAGCAACATGTGTTATTAAAGTTTAATAATCATAAAAAAATATTTTCTTACTAATCACCAAAAAACTACTATCAAACATTGGCTATCAAATGTAGGCACATTCCCCGACAACTTCTTCAAATCATTTGCGTGTCATACGTTCTTTTGACCCTCCAAACATCCTGTCCTCCTTCCAAATCCTTGTTTAAACCATCCAATCGTCTAAGTCTTTAATTTCACTATGTATAATATTCTATGGTGGTCTTATATCAGGATAGTGGGCCCAAATGCGCCAAATCCTTCAGCTAATTGTTTGTCACTTCAAATATTATATTCAGTCATCAGAATGCGCTTTGTTTTAGAAATGATATTTTCGACTCTAAAATACAGATATTTAAATAACTAACTAGTAAATCTTGAACATATTCCTTGCTTCAATCACATTTATAGATCGCCTCATACATAGCCTTCTTTTATTCTGACTCAATCACTTGGTGGTGCCGTGACTTCTTCTATCATTCACAATCGCATATATTCTCCTTACACTCCTTTCTTCGTTCTTTGCTCTACATGCCCAAACCGTCGACTCGTCCCATTTTTTATCTTACATCAGTCTTGCAATCTTTGTGAATCTCCAAATTTTTACACGATATTAATTTCTCGCGATACCTTTAATTTTATGTATTCGTTGTCCCTATATCACAGTTTTCTTCACCGACAGAGGACTTCTATGTAGTTCCTTTTACATATTACGATTTCTCGCGACATCTTTAATTTTATGTTTTGTTTGTCTCTATATCACAGTTTTCTTCACTGACAGAGGACTCTTCTATATACATAGTTCCTTTCACATATTACGATTTTAATTTCTCGCGATACCTTTAATTTTATGTATTGTTTGTCCCTATGTCACAGTTTTCTTCACCTGCAGAGTTCTAGTTCATTTTACAAACTACGATATTAATTTCTCGCGATATCTTCAATTTTGTGTTTTGGTTGTCCCTGTGTCACAGTTTTCTTCACCGACAGAGGACTCTTCTACGTAGTTCCTTTTACATATTACGATTTCTCGCGACATCTTTAATTTTGTGTTTTGGTTGTCCCTGTGTCACAGTTTTCTTCACCGACAGAGGACTCTTCTACGTAGTTCCTTTTACATATTACGATTTCTCGCGACATCTTTAATTTTGTGTTTTGGTTGTCCCTGTGTCACAGTTTTCTTCACAGACAGAGGACTCTTCTAGTTAAATTTACATCACCTAAAATGCTTTCCCTGTAACCACCACTCTCGTGCAAACACCTCTCTGACCTCTAAACCCGAGGTCGCGACGGCCGTTAGCGATGTTTTACTCTCTCTATTCAGTTTCATTTCAACAACACGACCAGGTAAACACTTTGGATTCGAAGAAAGCTTTCGTAAAAGCTCCTATTGATGAGGTAAACGACCTTCGAACACCTTGTATTTTTATTTGACTTGAAGTTAATTGAAATTATTTGGATCTTAATAAACCTTATTTTCTTGTGGTGATGGGTGTGTTTTAGAAGGTTGAATGTATAAATCTTATTGTTATATATATTTATAGGATTGTTAGACAAAGTGATAGGTATTGAATTAAAGCAAATGATTTAAATAAATAGATAATATTGTATATAATCAAATACGTACCTAGTCGAGGGACAAGGCTCTCAACTAGCGATCCTAAGATCGCGGGTTCAATTCTTATTGTATCACATTTTAGTTATTTAAAATAAATAATAGTAAATTTGCGGCACGTTCCACAGTGGAAGATACTCTCAATATCGCCCTGATGTAAGACTACCATTCAGAATAGAGATGTTGCTTTTTTATGTGAATACCTCACAAGAGCCCCAGTGAGATTATGGCATCCCCAATTGGGTTATGTTGTGAAGCTGTAGGTAGTGAGTAGGAGAAGGAGATGGGGAAGAGGAAGGTTGGAAATCTGGCTTTTCAAATCTGGTCACCAAACACGGCTAAAACCATTTAAGCAACGTTTCTGAATGGTGGTGTTACGCCTTGGCGATACTGAAACGGCGTTAGCCATTTAGGAGGATACGGTAATTTGGAAGCCACGGTACGCTACTCTGGAGACTAGGCTACTCGGGTACCGCCGCCCCGGGAACCATTTGTTGGATAACCAACAACTCTGCCGTAAGTAATCCCAAGTGATTCACTATGTTTGGCAAATAAGCAGAGGTGCCTGGATTCATCGGAATAGATATGTTCAAGTCTTGACGGCGGATGCACCTTCTCACCAGTACCTTCTGCTGCTTCGTAGGCCGGTTCGGGAGAGGTCAGTCAAAGAAAATCCTTTGACCGCAGTTGGAGGGATGAACTTATACGTGTGTCACTGCTGGACACACTGACCCCAGATTTCTACCCTTCCCTCATACCCTTTACCTTCGTAGAACTTTCTCTACTTCTTTTTCATAAAAAAAACTCTCCACAGAGCATCCCCTAAGGTGACAAAGGCCTTGAGGGAAATTATTTTCCTCAGGACCTCCTGTTAATATGAAAAAAAAGGCATGTTTGGTGACCAGATTTGAATAGGCAGGTACCTTTTCACCTTCCTCTTCCTCATCTTTCTCCTCTCCCTACCATCTTCAGCCTCACATACTCCAATCGGGGATGCCATAGTCTCACTGGCTCAGAGGATGGGGAGCAGTTGGGACGGTATATACATTATAAAAGGGTATCACAAATATTCAAACAGTGTTACAAAACCTTCGGTCCTCAGATACATTATTTTGATACCTTTATAATATTAAAATAGTAAAACATTAGAAAGGTACTCAGAATTTAAAACAAAATTCAAAGACAAGTGGAGTACTACTTCAGAGAAAATAAAATAAAAATCACCTGGGAATAAAGTAAAGCTTTCAATTTTATTGTTTGCTTCACTGTTATCAAGTTTAATTTGTACAGCTCAGTTTTTATTTTATTTTTTTCTTTTATATATTCGATAATATCATTACTCAATTTATTTAAAAAAAAAAACAGTTCTTTCAAAATTCACAAATTCACTTTGTGACGTCATTTTTAATTTTATGAAAACGAATCACTTTGTACCCATCACTCATTTAATTAAAATTATAAACATGCTTCAAATCAAGGATAAATTTAAAAGAAAATATAAATTCTAAAATTATAAAAACGTTGAAAATTTTGATTAAATAAATGGGATATACAAAGTAATTTGTTTTCTTTAATAAAAAACGGTTTATTCATAAACAAGTTCTACTATGTAATTATTATTACCCGTGACAGCTGGTTCACCTTCTGGAGGCATTATCAATTTGGCAATGCTTTCAGAAGGCAAAACAGCTGTCATGCGTGTTAATAATTACTCAGCAGCACTTGTTTATAAATAAATAGTTTTTTTATAAATTGATTAATGATATATAAACTTTGAAAAAAAATCAAAATGGTTACAAATTAGTTAATATTCGTTAAAAGTTTCTTGTTTGAAAAATATAGCATTTAATATAATGTCATGCTTTATCTATGATACATAGTTCATGTTATTTTTGTAACCATAATTTATTGTATCAATTTTGTATTTTTTTTTGTTTAATCCTTATTTGATTTTTCAGCCTAATCTTTTACTAAAGTAGTTTTGCAATCTTTCAGAGACCCATAGATACAAATATTACTTAAGTATCAGCCTTATTTATCTAGTTGTATCGCAAACCCATAATATTTAAACTAGTTAGAAAATAAATCAAGGTGAATGATTTATTTTCAAAGAGGAGACCTCATCTTTGCTATGAAAAATTAATATTCTCCCTGCGAGATCATCTTCAGGTACTCGGGCCGGGGTTGAACCAATTATATAACCAGCATCCCTGAGGACCGATCTGCGCCTCATCCCGGCGTCCCTCTTCACTTATCTCTCCATCGGATGGTCTCACCTCACTTCACCTCTCGGGGGGGTTGGGACCTTCACGACGAGAGGTCATATCTGACAATTACCCCACTGACGGGACTTGTACCACGTGATTAGTCAATAAATGCCTACACTACGATGCAAAGATAAGAACCTACACATGTTTATTATTTTATGATACTTGTAATTTCATTCAGGTTAAATAATGTTTTTTTGCGATTTTTTTTTCTAGTAAAAAAAAAGTGTAATGTATTTGAGGATTCTTCTCTCCCCTCGCCTTCCAAGAGCTATTTTTCTTCACTGTTTTTCAGATATTTATAAACTTACATATTTAATTGTCACTTTCCATACTCTTGTTGATTGTGAATTTGTGACGGAAGTTTCTCTCCTGGATCTCCGAGAAAGCTCCCAAATCGCCCTCCTGAGAAACCAGATGGTAAAAAAACTCGGAAATTTCAGACAGTGAAACTATCATTCTTAATTCCTCAAAAAAAGAAAGTTTAGCCCCTCTTCCCCAGTAAAGCCCGACTCGTTTTTGACTTCTTGCTACCCACTTGCAGTTCCTCAACTCTCTCCAACAAACTTTACTCCTTTCACTTCCGTGGCCCGTATATGGTATACGCCCAAAAAACTGAGGAAGGTAAAACTATATATCTTCTTGAGTTTGGTAAATTCTTATCAAACAGGAAGAATCTTTCAATTAAGCCTGAAGGTGCAAAAGCCAAGGGTCGTTTCCGAATTTCTGTTGAATTCTTCATTCAAAAATTTCTTCATTTCATCAAATTCAAAATTTGTGGCTTACATTTCAACTTTAAATGTCACTCATTTAAAGTTGGCCTGGTCAGAGGTATCTCGACCGATTGCAAAAATCTTGTCTTCACTCTCAACCTCCCAACATATCGGCAATCCCATCAAGGAGCCTTCCCAATCTGTCGTCATCATCTTTGAAATACAACGGCTTCCCTCTCATATAAATCTTTGTTCAACACATTACCGGCTATCATTCACTTATCCCACCACTCAATGTTTATATTGCTGCCATTTTGGTCATACCAAAGCAACATCCAGATCCCGCCAAGATATTTTAAATGTGGAAAAAACCAACCAGCTGATAAAGAGCATCTAGCCTTAGCGTTACCCTCGTAAACCACATTCCCTCATCTGACATTTTCTCCATTCTCAAAGATAGATCCCGCAATGCTTAGGCAGGGTATTGGCACATTGGTAGTCAATTCAAAAGAGCCTGCTTTGCCTATACAAAGGAATATCCCATCAAAACCGTGGTTTCAACAATTCCCTCATTTGTCCAAAAAACTAAATTTCCACACTTACTCGAAAGAGAATTGAAAGTATTTTCATTCCTTATCACCCTTTTCGAAATTCATGTGCTTCAATCCCAGTTTGTACTTTCTGTGATTAAGAGGTAGAAAAATTATATCAGAATTTTGGTTGACCCTCTCTAAACAAATATCCTCTCTTCTATCAAGTTTTTTTCTAAAATTGCCTCCCCTCTATTCAACATTTCATAATTTTTTAGTCTGAACTTGACTCAATCTTCCATATAATTCTAAAATTTGTCCATATTAAATTAATGTTTAAATTCACGCTCCCTCTTTCCGTAATTTGAAATGATGACCTAGAACACCCTTGAAGGGTGAAATCCGGGAAAAGTTGAAAAAATGTATTTTTTTGTAAAAAATATATTTGCAAGCTGAAAGAAGTTTATTTAAAATATTTTCGCAAATGTCAAGATAAGAAGGGTTAGGCATAAAAAGTTGGTTATTCACAAAATAATCTCTACATTTTATTTAAATTTTAGCTTTGACATCTTTTACATGTTTGTATGTGAACACAGATGCTTAGATTATAATATATGAGTTCTACATTTGAAATGAGGAATTTGTTCAAATTTCTTAGGGTTAATCTTGACAAGAAAATCGGATTTATGATTTTTTAAAGGTCTGCGCTTAGAAGTGCGCTACAATAATAATTATTATAATATACCGTAATTTTTCATTACCGTAATGCATAAATAATGCATTTAAGAATTCAACTAAAAGAACTTAAAGAATTTAATTTTACGTGCGCTCTTATAGAATTTTACTGACCTATCTATACATACATAAAAATCAAAATGTGTATGGGGATTATTGAGATGTCTATGTATTGCTATAAAGCATAGGAAATGTTTAAAACTTTCAAAATACCTACTTTAAGCCCCCGCGAATGTTTCTGAATTATTTTAACCACATGACAATACATATGAAAAGTTTTTTAATCATCACAAACATTCTTGCGAAACTGTCAAAAATTTGGAAATCAATGATTGTTAAGTCAAAACTCAATTTTCAAAACTCTTTAAATTAATGAATTATTTTGAAGTACTTATATAATAATTTGAATCGAATCAAGAATTACAGATATTTTAAATAGGTACTTATGTTAGGTACCAAAATTGATAGATTTTTCTTACAATATTCTTACAAAATGATTATTTGTAATATATTAAAAATAAAAATTTCATTTAAAAAATTAGTTGTCTGTAAAGTCGGTTTACGGACGATAATTTTACGTGATAACGTCACATAGTAATGATGGAGTGGGAGAGAGATAGATGCATCACAAGCCAAACGCTTAGGCCGAACGCTTGTTCCGCGCTCTCGCTTGCACGCTCGGCTCAGGTGGAATGTGACAATGAGTTCTTTTCTGTGAGTGCAGCCGGCGTTCATCGATTTAATTCATATTTTGAAAACTGAATGTGCTGGGAGTGAATATATTGAACGCGGGAGAGGGTTGGCGGGACTGGGGAGCGGGAGAGGGGAGAGGAAAGGCGGAGAAGGTGGAAGGGGAACGCGGGAGGGGAAGGGGACGCGGGAGGGAACGGGGACGCACGAGAAAGGACATGCAGCGAGAAATAATTTATTTCTTTGAATATGGCATTGCAAAGCATACCGAGAACCAGCTGATTAATAATAAAATTACATAATTTTTGTAAAACTTATTTTAACTGTGAAGCCGGAATCTATTGTTTATCTGTGTATTTTCTAGGAAATGTCCATTTCACTATAAAAAATAAGACCCCAGTTGTTTCAATTGTTTGCTGAGAATAAAAGAGTTTTAGCCTCTTAAACAAAGAGCTTTCGCAAAACTTCTATATAATATATAGGTGTCTTCATTAAGTAATGTGTACTGCAAGTATGTACTTACATTTGGAGCGCAAACATGAACTTTCACTAAGAGCATTGTACAAATGCGGCCATCATACAAAGGGCCATAGAAAGAGTCATTGTAGGTGACTCCTTGGGAGATAGGAAGACTAATGAGTGGATTAGAAGCAAGACAAAGATAGCCGACAATACTGTCACAGTCTCCACACTAAAGTAGGACATAGCTGGACGTGTGGTATTGCTAACGGATGACCGTTGGAATTCAAGCCACATCGGTTGGCATCCTTTGTTGAAAACAGAGTTATTTTAGATTTTAGCAAAGGACTTTAGAAATGTTGTCGAGTTCGTACTCTTATTTGAGTGCCGCCAAGAATTGTAAAAACTAAAAAAATGAGACTCAAGAAGACTGATGAAAAGATTGTATTTTTCAATGAAAAGATAAATGGACAGAGGTATATTTATCAAAGCCTGTGTCATCTTTGGGGAAATCTGTGGAGGATATTTTTAGGAAAAGGAAGAAGAGGATGTTCTGTGAGGGAAAAAGGTGTAAGGGGTGTGTAGGAATCTGGGGGTCAGTGTGTTCAAGAATGACGGACGTATGAATTCCTCCAACTGCGGTGCAAGGCGATGGGTCAATAGAGTACGGCTGGAGAGATCGACAGGCCTCTCTCAACCACCATGCGCCGCTAAGACCCGGTCAAACCTCATCCCATGAAACCAGGCACCCCTGCTAAGTCACCAAATGGAGACCTACGGCAGAGTTATCGGTCATGCAATAAATGGTTCCCAAGGCGGCGGTAACCATACCCGCCTCCCAAATTAGTCATTATTTTTCATTAACTCTACATAGAAGAAAAATATTTACCCTCGGGGCCTATGTTATCTTTGGGGATGCTGCGAAGAGCGTTTTTTAGGGGTGGTGAAGGAGTGAAAATTGGAGGGAGTAAACACAGAAGCCGGTAAAACGTTCTCAACTCAAGATCATACCGTAGAAACGACTAATTCTCATGTGACAAATGTCAATCGTATACAAATGTTGGGTGCACGTTTTGCGTGATTCTCTACTTAGCATAAGTGTGTTCGTTCAGCTGAAGTAGACTCTTGAACTCGGGTTCTGCGCGAGAAGCGGATCCTACTCCTTTTTTAAATCGACTACACCCAGAGAACCCGGTCCAAGACTCGGACCCAAACCCGAAACTCGCGCCCTACTCGGGGCCGGAACCCGAACCGGAATCCACCCACTCCGGAGCCACTCGCGAGGAGTGCCTCCGGCCACCTACTGCGGGCGGGCTAGTTTTGGAGAGACTGATTGAGATCCGCCGGACTCTCTCGACCCGTCGCCTTTCCCCGCAGTCTAGCCATAGACTCATACGTCCAGCTCTCCTTGCGTTTCATACATTTTTCTTTCCCAGAATGTCTTCTCCTCTCTTTCCCTTAAAGTATCCTCCACATAGCAGCCCCAAAGATGACACAGGGCTCCTGTACGGAGCAATTTAAAAGATAAGTACCTATGATTTGATTGTATAAAAAAACGATGTACGATTTTAACTGTGTCCTATTTCGACTGAGCCACTAATATGATTTTCATTTATTTAACGCATATTTGTTAACGGCTTTCTAAATGGAAGATTGCAAGATGGTTAATATTGTCTTCAATTATTAAAAAGGAATTGACATCAAAAAATTTTTCTTACCTTTCATATTACATGCCTTCAAAAAAAAATTTTTCAAACACCATTTTGTATGATGTCTATGATATCACATAAGCGCTTTTCACAGCCGAGCCTGCTTTAACCTTTCAGGAAACAGAATATTATGATAACAGCGTTTGACAGCAAATGAAGGCTTAGGGGAGCTTTCTAAATATTTTTTTCACGTAAAGCCGTCACCGCCAATTTTTTCAAAAAGATGTCCTTGTCTGGGCGCTAATAAAGTCGTTACCTTCAGGGTCTCCAGAATACAGGTAGACGTAAAAATATTTTATACCAACGTAAATCATTATGTAGAAAGAAATTTTTTAAAAATCTGCAATGAAGAATCAGAAGTATACGCAGCAAAAGAAATTTTAGGAATATTTCAAATTTAAATTTTTTTTTTACATCCTTAGTACGTAATCAAGTCGAATACAACTCCTCGATCTGGTCCCTCCATTTTAAAATACATTCAGATTCAATCGATAACATTCAACATAAATTTCTAAGACACATTAATTTTAAACTCGGCGTTCCCATTGAAAACATAAACTATAATTGCTTGATGAAAAAATTAAATTTTTTAAGACTCTCAGATCGAAGAATTATATCCGACTTAATATTTGTGTTCAAAATTGTAAATGGTAGAATAGACAGTCCTGATTTAACTAAGCTCATTGAATTTCATATACCCACGAGAGCCACTCGTTCTAAAATCTTGTTTAAATGCTACAATAACTGGACTGAGTATACGAAACACTCGCTTGTACCTAGATTACATGAAGTTACTAATAGATATGCTGATATGGCAGATCTATTTAACTTGCACGGAAGCTAGGTACAAGAAGGCCATCGAATGTTTTCAATCAGTATTAACTTTATTTGCACTATAGAATTTTATGTGTAATTGTATCTCTGGTGTCATTTTTTAATCAAAAGCCACAATTAACTGTTGTACTCTTTTTTATTACTTCTTATTCAACTATGATTTTGTGATAGGTAATTCGTGTTTATGGTATATGTATACCGTTTATATTAAATAAATAAATGAATTTACAAGATTAACACTTTAAATATTTATTCAGATCTCATCACCAAAAACGGCATAATAAAATTTACTAAACCGATTTGAACCCACATCCTCTGGATTCATAGCAAGGGATCGAAACCATTCAACCGCCGAGATAGACATTGGTCACCATTGAATTAATATTATATTAACTTTGAAACTATTTTGACTTGCAGAGCAGAGCATCTTTGTATGCAGAACTTTTCACTAAAACAGTAAAAACGGATTATCAGGACAAATTAAAATTTTCAAATATGGAATATTGTAGCGTACCTATAGATTAGTCGTGTAGTTTCAATATCCTTCAATAGATGTCGTTAATATTATTAGTTATACGTCGTTTTGTGCTATCTCAACAAATGTCAGTTAAGTATTATTTTAGAAGAGTATCATCTATCGTCGTTCGTGTCTAACGGTCACGATAATCGGTGAAGGCATCTGGTAGAAGGACAGGCGTCAGTGTCCGCAGCCGCAGAATAACTTAGAGACTTATATAGAAGGACGACAGGTCCAGTAAAATACTCATTAAAAACATTACGATTAAATAAAGTAACTAGTGATCTTAACGAACCACGATCTTATTTGGAAGTTTTCCAACACAATTCATGAAGACTTAATTAATTGATACTACAGATATGAAGTATTTGCATTTTTTTAACTGCATAAGAAATTGTCTCAATAAATAACGTCACCTAGTACGCCCCAAGAGAACGCCACATCACGTATATAGCTCACTTTGTATTCTCAAAGGCCAAAATTCCGCGTCCCGTCCGCTCCACTAGGCTGCATAATTTAGGGGCAGTGGAAGCGTCGCATCGTCAGTACCGCACCGACTCGTAGATACTAAAGGAGCCAAGGAGCCATAATATTTAACCGTATCTCCTACCGCATGAGAGTACTGCGCTAGGTTGTAGTAAGGAGCCATAATTTTTTTACCGCATGTGCATTCGAGCTAGCACGACAAGCTTGTCAAAACAGCCAAGAGCTATAATTATTTCGCTCATCTTTCATGTATTCTTGGTGCTTTGCTAACATTTTGGTCGCTTTTTTAGTGGTCTAATGTTGTAATAAAGGCTTACGAGAGTACTCTTTTCTTGGTGATGAGTCATTGCTTAAGTGGACACATGTGAATCTTCTGTGTTTGCTTTGAATGAGGGTGAGCAAAATTGAAAATGTTGCTGATAGTATTTTCAGTTCGAAAGTGAGCAGAAAGACGAACTATGTTGGTATGAGTCAATGATATTTTGTGACAACTTTATTTATTTATGTTTGCTAGATATTTATCGAATAAATGTATATTTATTGTTTGCTTGATTTTGTTTTGCTCTAAGCATTGCTGAGTATATCTTGCTGAGAATCCCAACTGCTTACAATCGTCTGAAGTTAAAACAAGTCCAAGGTCCAGCCTTCTAGAACGTGCTGCAAATATTCTATAATATGTTATTTCAATGAATAAATTGTAAAATAATACAAATTAATCAACTAAAATTTATTTGCGAACGCCGGGATTTGAATATGCGACCTTTGTAGCTGGATTTAAGAATCGTTACCTATCAACCACGAAGATATTCAATCTTGAATTCGTATTTCCTAGTGAGACAGGTATATCTTAGTGAGACAGGCATCGAAAAACTCAATGTAAACATACTTCATATAGATAAATAAATATCTAAGATGTCATATTGTCAGGATACAAGATATTTCAAAAATAAAAAAAGGTGTAATAAAGCTTTTAGCACAATGTAAATTATGTATAGCCTAATATTCACGGACGAACCTGACGACAGATCGGGCTACGAGCATATCTACGTGTTTGTCTGCCGTACAGATCCATTCACACGTACAGAAATGACAAAATGTCCGTGGTTTAAGAAATGAAACTATGTACACATAATTATTACAACGCTAAATAACAATATATGAAGGTATAGGTACTTAACGTTCTCGGACCACATGTCACGGCTCACCCAGCATGCTACAAACACCGGAGATTTATCATCAGGACATCTAAACAGTTTAATGACCCAGATGCACTGATAGCCATGTTCGATGGCGTAATAAGCTGGAGTATGATAGTGGTGTGCGGACTCCGCACTGAATATGTTAAAATGCTGGAACCAAAACTCTGAAAATTTCCTCAGATATATCCATTTGCGGATTCATGAGGTTGAACCATTGAGACTCACTTGAGGCAACAAATAGATTTAACCTAGAAACTAGACGTTATGCTAATCTTGCAAAACTTAGTTTTAATATAATTCTTAACTCTTTTGTAATGCTTTAGTTTGTACGTGCCTGAAAACTTCAGTCATAGTCGTCACCACGACTTCAAAATACCACATGACACAATAGATGTTCCAGCACAGCGTACCATAACAATAGGAATAGTGCTGTTGAACGAAATTTCTAAAACACTAGAAGTATTTAATTCCTCTTTTATTAGCCTTTAGACTTTTTTGTATAATTATCTACAGATGTTAAGAGTATTAGTATTTGAACATTTTACTGAGATTGGATGATTAATTTGTTTTACAAAAATTATAAATAATTTTTTTTTTTTAAATGAATATTCTTAAAAATATACTTTAGAGCTAGGGTCAGCAATAAGTTTTGGTAGTGACCGAATGAATGTGTCAATTTTTCGCCGTCACTCGGATCGAAATGAAAATCTAGTCTACTTCAATGGAAGCAATCTTCCGAACAAGCCCTTCATTGATATGCTTGGTGTAACTCTAAGTGACCAGCTCAGGTATAGGGGCTCCATCGAAGCGAAGAGTTAAGTTAGCTCAGAAACTGGGCGTACTGTACAGGGCCCGCAGATTCTTTAATATTACACAACTGCCTACCCTGTACAAATCGCAAGTGCGCCCCACGGTTGAATTTGGCAGCCACCTTTGGCCTGGAGTCCCAAAATACATAAAAAACCCTCGACTCTGTGCAGAAACGAGTGGTTCATTTGGTAGATTCTTCCGTCTAAACAGACGGATTGCAATCATTAGAGCACAAGCGTCGGGTGGGAATGCTATCCTTGTTCTACCGGTATTAGAATGGAAGATGCTCCGAGGAACTAGCGTATTGATCCCCTCGGCACCGGTTCATAGTCGGGAAATACGCCAAACACGCGCCCAACATTTATACACGGTTGACATTAAATCACATGAGAACGGGTCGTTTCTACGATTGGCCGGCCTATGTGTTTCCTCCCTCCTACAACATGGGTCTCTTCAAGACCCATGTCCACTCCTTCCCCTCCTCACAGCATCTTCAAAGACGACGTAGGTTCTGAGGGAAATTATTTTCCTCAGGGCTTCCTGTGTGAGTTAATGTAAAAAAAAAAAGTTTTTCGTGTCGTGCCTAGCAGCTAGCAGCATCATATAGCGCAGGGGTTCCCAACCTATTTGAAGTATAATTTTTTTAAACGCTTCCCTCGCCCCCCTCTGCGAAAAAGACATAACACGGAAGAAGGGCAGCTAGCCAAAAAAAAAATCATATTTTGAAATATCATGACCGACCGGTTGGTAGTGTGGCTGGTTTCCACTCGGGCGTTGGTGGTTCGACCCTCTATTAGTTTAGTCCCCCATCATTGCAGAAGTCACATTTTCCACTAATAATGACCGATGGTGCGCCAAGAATGGTGGGAAGGAATAATCGTCTGTTTAGAGGGCCAGACCTGGCCCGCGGCCCGCCAATTGCCGATCGCTGCTTTAGAGTGTTGCCAATCTTTAAGGTCGCTTGTTAAGTGTGTTGCATGTCGCTAACAACATTCAGTTGACCTAGGTCAGGATTATAACTAGGTGTACTTCACACTATACCTGACCTTGCATGACTTTATTACTACCCCGTCAAAAGCTTTACTCCCTAGTAATTAAGGATCACGTTTGCAGAGTGGGTGGTACGAATTTTTATTTCTATTAAGGAATTCGCTCACGTGTAAATAATATCACTCAATTCAAGTTTTTTTTGTATATTTAAAAACTATTAATAATAATAGCAGATCCGTGAAAATCACGGAATAATCTGAATGAGGTAGAAAATATTTTTTTTAATAAAAATGTATTATATTTAAAAAGAGTTAATAAAGAATTTATGAGCTTCCAAAGTGAACTTGGGTAAAACGTTTGCAATTATATCTCGTTACGTCACATGAGACACGATTTGTTGTAATTAAGAATTCGAACGGTAGTGCTGCAGTATCGCCGTTGTATTGTAGCGTATGTATCGAGATGTCACAAGCTTATCGGCGGGCCGCGAATATTAATGCTTTGACGGATTGTATATTCGGTACTATTTGGTATTTTCCATTTCGGCAGGTCTCAAATATCATTGCTTTGGCGGCTTAATCCTTCGGTTCCAAAAATTCATTTCCCCAGTGTGCTCTAATCAAAATGACATATGTTTGTAAAAAAAAACATGAAATGTCGTTGTAGGAGACGAGCTCAACCCAATTTTGAAAATGGAAATTTAAAAACTTTCTGTTACGATTTTTATATCATAGGTAGATATCTACTTTATCGATTAACGCTTTATTACAATCAGTTCTGATTTTGAAAATGGCACTAAAATTCAAAGCAAATCCGAGTTCTTAGCAATAACCTAAATTAGTATTTCGTATAATTATCGTAAAACTTGGTAAAGTAGATTTGGTAGATCTTGGTAGATTTGTCCCAAAAATGTATATTTAATTAATTCTATTTTCGAATAGGTATTATAAGGTATATCTTATTTATCTATCGGTCCACTTGCCAATAATGTTGTTTGTTTCGGGCCATCAATATAGCCCTTTGGATTTTAGTAGCGCCCACCCCATTAAATTGGAGGAGCAAAATAAATAATAATAAAAGATTCACCACGAAAAGACCAGAAAAATAATACCTTCCACACGAATCGGTCGTCGTGTTCAACCTCTACGAGTTTCTGTACCGTGTAATACAGTCCTAAGTGTGCTATCTCTATCAATAACCACAGAACGGTCAAACTCAAAGAATGAAATGCAAGAACAAATTATTCAATCAATATATTATTTTTTCTTAGTTCATTATGTTATTTACAAGACTCTTTTAGACGCCGAGGCGCAAGCAGTCACGTGTTAAACTTGACGTCTACGAAAATAATTACTACTTCTAAATAATACTTCCATCTCAACGAAATTTACGTAAAATGACTAATTTTATGATCATAGACTATTTGTCAATTTGGTTGGGTCTGGCAGGGTTCTAACTTGACTACCTCGTTCTGATGAGGTGTCAAAGTTTGCAAAAACAATTTCTTCTTCTTCTTCCCCTTATTCTATTTGGGTCGGGGACCCATTGCGTCAACAAGGCTCCTCCATAAACGTCCCTGTCTTGCGCTGATTGTTCGGCCTCCGTCCATGGCAATCCCAACCTCTCCTCGCAGTTTCTGGAGTTGCCTCGCCCAACTATGCCCGGGGTGGCCCACTGGACGTCTACCCTCAGGAATAGCACTCAGTATTTTCCTCGAAATTCAATCATCAGACATTTTCAGTAAGTAAAAACAATTTCCCATAATCTATTTACCAATTTCTGATTTTGAGGTTGAATTTTGTGCAAAGTATTTAGTTTAACATACTTTAAAGGAAAATTCTTAAATAGGGCATGTACTTACCAGTTTAGAACTTATCTAAGCCTACAAATAGAACCATATGCAACCAGCTAGTGCAAAATAATTTGGTAACCGGACAACTCAGAATCATGCAACTTTAAGAACACATTTGAAAAGTCATTAAAAGTGATGAAAAAAATTAGAGACATTGGTTAAATAGGTTACGGGCTATTTTTTTCATAGCTTTTAATGACTTTTCGAAGGAGTGTTGAAATGCCACTTTGTTGAGTTGCCATGGAACCAATAAATCTTTGCATAAGGTTCTTTCTTACCTTACTGCTTTTCAAAGATAAGACCACGTTCTAATTGAATATGTTCCTTTAAAATGCAAAATGTCCTGCATCAGTTCATTAATAACTAAATAGTTGATTGGCTGGGCAGAACGGAGTCTGAAAAACTATTAAATAATGTCACTTAAAGTTTTATTTATTTATTTATTTAAACGCCCATAGGGCTTTTACATATAGTGCAGTACATGTTTTTGGAAAAATATAAGAAATAACATAATATAATATAAACATAATATAAATACAAGAAACAAAATAAAGATAACATAAGATATAAGATATGCAAAATACAGATAACACCAAATATAATAGTTGACACAAAGCAGGTAACATAGAATATATGGTAAGTAAATTAATGTGAGATTGTTATTTTAATTATAGAGGGAAATACGATAGGATTGTCAATATTTATGTTTGTAATTAGCAAACTATTTTAAAGTATTTATTACGTGTTTATCGAAACATAGCTACCATAATATTTCGATTAAGGTGCTAAATAGTGCATGATATTAATAGATTTATTTTAATTGTTCTAATACACTGAGTTTAAATTTTGACATCGATTGATGACGATAAACGTCTATAGAGGAATATTTATTTCCGAGTATATGAAATCTTTGCAGAGGAGAGTTAACAAAATAATTACTAGCAGAATTAGTTACAAGGTAAATCGCATTAGAGCGAGTATCGCGCGTGGGTATTCTCAAATGAATTTTACTGATTAACTCAAGGGCGTCCAGTCTGCCATTCGAAATATTAAAAAGACAAACTAAATCGCTCGCTATGCGCCTTGACGCTAAATCGCTTATATTAAGTAATTCCATTAAGTATACATAATTTAGATCTTCGACAGGTATACCGAGTTTATAATTAATAAATCTTAAGAACTTATGCTGTACTCTTTCAATTCTTAGTTGGTGTGTCTTATATAATGGAGCCCAGATGGTTGAATTGTATTCTAAATTTGATCTCACCAGCCCAGTGTACAGCAATTTAAACGAATTTAGTGATTTAAATTCTTTAACCGTCCTCAGGATGAACCCCAGACTTTTCATGGTTACCTATAAACGGCACAATAAGCAAAAACTTAGTACATATTTAAATTTAAAAAAAAAAAAAATTACAAAATACGTGCCTGGCATTTTCACCAGCATTCGATTACTTAGAACAGGGCAATCTGCCTAGCTAGGAACTAACATCGACCTACAAGACATAGTATCACTTGTATACATTTTTAATATTTACAGTTAACTTGAAATATTATTATTAGGTTATTTTTGCTATTTAATTGTATCTAATGTAATGTAATAAAAAAAGATTAAGCAAAAATACTTTACACGAGATTGAACCTAAAAATTTTAACTAGATTATGAGCATTTTCCTTTGCAAACTTTGACACCTCAGAACATCGTAAGGTGAAGTTAGAAAACTATCCACTTAAATGGCGAATATATAATATACTGTGCCTCGTAAAAATGATCAACATCAAATACAAATAAAATGGCAATTGCAAAAGGTTCAAAGTTATTAGAACCTTGTAAATTAAAGGGAAGCTTTAAAAACTGGATAATAGAACTATAATCACTGTAAGTTCATTCAAAAGCTTGATTCACTAGTCATATTTACATATATTTAGATACTAGAAATGGACCGACTAGTAAGAAAATCCGTCTATCGGCTATAAACGGGAAAACTGGAAATAAAATAAATAAACCGCTACTATTTTTAAGAATCAAATCAGTCTTACAAAAACGGTGCGTACTATGAAATTATAATTTGTAATGAAGTCTATGAAACTTAAAGGTTTTAATGGTTTTAAAATTAAATACAAAAAAATAGTGTTTCTTCTAAAACGTAAAAAGCAAACAAAAACAAATGTTTATATAAGATACACTACAATTAATTTTAAACCGACGACTTCAATGAATAATTTAACGACAAAATTAAAATATTGTAAAATAGGAAACAACAAAAAACTTTTAAGCTTAAATGAAATCGCAGTCATACTTTATTTCGTTAAGGGCAAATTTTAATGAAAATTTTTTAATGTTTCAATTCGATCGGGAAGCAGACGGCGTCAGAACACGAACACGTGACAAGTGGCGCGACAAACGAAGGTTTCCGAACGCGCCCGAACCTAACCGAAACCAATGATTGGCACTGCCGACTAGTCGGCCGGCGAATCGGCCGTTTGAGCGCCGACTAGTCATCTGATAGGCTAGTCGGCCAAGTCCATAGCCAGCCCATCTCAAATATACCCAAACTAATATAGCAAAACTTTTGGGATGATGATTATTCGTGAAAACAATGTAGAAATTTTATTCATCAGTTCCCAAACAAAAAACGTATGACAAATTATTTTTATTTTTGCAATTTTATTATTTTTGTGCTGTTCATAAGACGTTCGTAAAAATACACCAAATAAAAATTTTTTTCCGCCCTCGATTCGCTGGATTTTGATTTTGAATCTACATTATTTTAATTGTTTATCTTTAAAACGATAATTGGAACATGTTTCCAAATGAATAAGGCTTCGCGTACGCTGAGACATCGGTCGCGCAGAATGTTCAGCGCAAGGTAGTTCAAGTTTTTGCGTTGTATGGAAGTGTATGGAGCGACATACGCTGAGACGCAGACATGTGCGCCGCAGAAACGCTACTGCCCTGCGCCCGAACGGCATACGCTGAGACATGCGTCGCGCAGCATGTTCAGCGCAGGGTAGTTCGGGTTTTTGTATTGTATGGAAGTGCACGGAGCAACATACACTGAGACGCAGACACATGCCGGGCAGACATGTGTGAGTTCAGCTCTGCGTGGAGTTGCGGCCGGAACACAGTTTTTGCGGGACGCGTGCGTAGGCGGGCAGAATATTTTATAATTTAAAATAAATAGCTAATTTTTTTGTATGTCAAGTAATATAATATAACGTTTTAATTCGAATAAGAGACCCAAATGCTCGTCTGGAGCCAGTGAGACTATGGCATCACCAATTTCGTTTTTTTTTTTTTTTACATGAGCTCCACACAGGAGGCCCTGAGGAAAATAATTTCCCACAGGGCCTATGTCATCTTTGGGGATGCTGTGTGGAGGGTTTTTTTAAGGAAGTTTAAGGGTTTTAAGGTTTAAGGAAAGGAGTTTAAGGAGTGGGTAGGAAGGAAAGGGGTTTAAGGGGTGGGTAGGAAGGAAAGGGGTTTAAGGGGTGGGTAGGAATCTGGGGTTCAGTGTGTCCTGGTCATCCACCTTCGAGACCTAGACAAACTTCACCCCATGAACCCGGGCACCCCTGCTAAATCACCAAACGTAGCGAACCACTTATGTATGTTGTGAGACTGAAGGTATTGGGGAGAGGAAGGAAATGTAGAAAATGTATCTGGCTATTTAGATCTAGTCACCAAACACGTCTAAGGTCATATCAAGTATACACTATTCATCAGCGTAAAAATACAAAA
This sequence comes from Glyphotaelius pellucidus, assembly GCA_936435175.1. Classification (NCBI taxonomy): domain Eukaryota; kingdom Metazoa; phylum Arthropoda; class Insecta; order Trichoptera; family Limnephilidae; genus Glyphotaelius; species Glyphotaelius pellucidus. Next base: position 7,955,855 of record OW386551.1, on the reverse strand, counting down.
AAAATCATATAATAAAGCTTATTTTATCACTATACACTAGCTTAAAAATACAAAAAACATTTTTTTTCCGAATACAACACAAGAGACCCAACGGCTCCTAGCCGCCTGGAACCAGTGAGATGTTGGGAATATAGCTGGCTATTCAGATCTAGTCACTAAACACGGCTAAAGCCATTTCAAGTAGTGAGTCTAATGTGACTTTACATCAGCGTAAAAATACAAAAAAATCAAATGATACAAATTTGTGAAAACCACGCAAGAGTCCCAACTATTCCTAACCGTCTGAAGTCAGTGAGACTATGGCATCCCCAATTTCGGTATATTGTGAGGCTGAAGAGAGGGGAAGAAGATGTGGGAAATATACCTAGCTATTCAGATCAGTCAACAAACATGGCTAAAGCCATTATAAGTAATAAGTATAATATGTTTATACACTATACACCAGCGTTAAAATACAAAAAAATCCTGTAATAAAACATATTTTTTCCGAATACAAGAGACTCAACTGCTCTTTACCGCTTGGAGCCAGTGAGACTATGGCATCCCAAATTTTTGGTATGTTGTGAGGCTGAAGGCAGTAGGGAGGGGAAGAAGATGTGGAAAATGTACCTGGCTGTTCAGATCTAGTCACCAAACAAAGCTAAAATAACTTATAGAGTGATGCTTATATAACAACTGCTTCCAACCGTTTGGAGCCAGTGAAACTATGGCATCCCCAATGTTGTGGGATCGAAAGGAGTGTGGAAGGGAAGAAAATGACGAATGAACCACCTGGGGTGACCTATGGCAGGGGTGTTAGTTATCCAATAAATTGTTCCCGAGGCGGCGGTACCCATACCCGCCTCCCAAATTTGTATATATACCGGATAACGGACGTATAAATCCAACCCTCCCATTGCGGTGCAAGGCGATGGGTCGAGAGTCCGGCTGGAGAGTTCTGGGTTAGATCTCCCTCAACCAATCTTTCCCGGTCTGGCCTGCCACACAGAGGGTGGACAAACGCATTGGCCGTCAAGATCAAAACAAGCCCCACCCCACGAACCCAGGCACTCCTGCTAAGTCACCAAACGTAATGAACCACTTGGGGCGACCTGTGGACAGTGATGTTGGTTATCCAATCAACGGTTGCAGTGGCGGCGGTACCCGTACTCGCCTCCCACATTAGTATATATGCCGGATGACGGACGTATAAATCCTAACCTCCCACTGTGGTGCAAGGCGATGGGTCGAGAGAGTCCGGCTGGAGAGGTCTAGGTTAGGTCTCCCTCAACCAATCTTTCGCGATCTTGCCAAGATCTAGACAAACCTCACCCATGAAACTCCTGCTAAGTCGCCAAACGTAATGAATCACTTGAGGTGACCTATAGCAGGGGTGTTGGTTATCAAATAAATGGTTCCCAAGGCGTCGGTACCCATATCTGCCTCCCAATTGTAATTATTTGTAAGTATGTTTATTTTATTATGTATGTAATTTTATTTTTTTTAAGTAATACATATACATATATACATGCAATATATTCACAAACAATTTCATTATCAGGTTTCAACATTTATATGTATATATATATATAATATATAACCTTTACGAGAGTGTTACCACTCGTGTGTAAAGGGATAAAAATTAAGAGTTAAAAATTATAATTTATACATATTTGTACATACATAAATCAGATACCTAAACAAAAAATAAAAATTGTTTATTCAGTGTTGTTAATTTATTATTAATGTGATTTTAGGTGGCTAAACTATTTTAAGACTTATTTAATTCATTTTTAAATTTGTTATAGTTCGGTTCCAATCTCGGCTCTCTTGTCTTATATTATATAGGTACTTGAATACGCATTCACAATAAATAATGCGCATTGGAAAAGGAGCGCTGCACTCACACACAAAGCAGCGCCTGCAGCGTCCACGACCTTACCGTCCGACGAGCGAACGTCAACTGAATTGGACGGAACGGCGGAATGTACAAGACAGGGGATGCGGCTGTCTCTAAGCCATCAGCCCAGTTTTTAGTTTCAAGCCGCCGCGCAGAAAAGACTCTCAGAGAACCGCGCTGCAAACCAATATCTTACCTTCGGTCTTTACTTTTCTGCGCGGTGGCTAGAAATGGCGCGCTGCGAAGTGTCTGTATGGGGATCCTGTGTCGCATGTCGCCTGCGTCCCAGCGTATGTTGCCCACTGATTTCTGCACATTTTAGTAAATCCGACACTGAACTACCCTGCGCGACCGATGTCTCAGCGTACGTCCACGCTAACCGTTGTTACTAGGCATGTCCCTACCTTTTTTTTTTTTTTATGAAATACCGCACAAGAGTCCCCAACTGCTCCCGTCTGGAGCCAGTGAGACTATGGCATCCCCAATTGGGGTATGTTGTGAGGCTGAAGGTAGTGGGGAGGGGAAGGAGATAGGGAAGAGGAAGGTGGGGAAGTACCTGGCTATTCAGATCTGGTCACTAAACACGGCTAAAGCCATTTCAAGCAACGTTTCAATTCTGAATGGTGGTCTTACACCAGGGCGACACTGATAGTATCTTCCACTCTGGAACGTGCCGCAAATATACTATATAATATTTTAAATGAATAAATTGTGAAATAACACAAATTAATCAAATAAAATTTATTTGCGCACGCCGGGTTTAGAACCCGCGACTTTCGGATTGTGAGTCGAAAGTCTTGCCTCGGGACCACGGAGGCCGTCAAAAGGCCTAAAGCCTCTCCCCTATATCCTCTCCCCCCTTCAAAGTTTTGCCGGATAAGTGTTGAATACGGTGTACATGACAAAGTCTAAGAATGATCAAAGGACATGAGAAAGTGTTTCAATACTGTATAGAAACATTATTCGAGTCTCACTGTTCTGTGGCCCCAATTCCAATAAATGATTGCGTATTTTTGTCCCACTCATGCGTAAGGACCGTTGGCGTATTTAATATAAGATATAAATGCTATTTATCATTTCCGACATCGTCATGGCGCTTTCTTTCATGTGACACTAAGGACATAGGTAATATTACGTTGTTATTATTATTGTACTACGGCCATTATGCCCAACGTTTTATTATTTATCACATTCGTGGACTTCAGAAAATGGAGGCAAATAATAATGATTTTGCAGAAAATCGTAATGTGTTTTCTGTGGAAACTGATTTATCAGAGTTCAAGACATTCATTGATGTCGGTAGCAAAATCGAATTCTCCGTTAAGTATAACAGCACGCTATTAACAAATAGTGCTGACATCAAAACGTTGGTTTGCAAATTCTGGCTTTTGTTAGTTGAAAGGGCGCTTCGAACCCCTTTTTAGATGTTTGCGTTTTTGGAACGGAATAGGGTTTGTATTTGTACATTTTATAAAGTTCTTTGACAGAAATGCTACACTTTGATGACAGTTGGGGGTGCCCGAGGAAAATATGGCACGATCAACTGTACAAAATACTTGAGTCGGGCCATGTCAAGAGTCAGTATACCAGAAGGGTATATGGGAGACGATATCTTGTATTATTTAACAGTCCATCCTCCTTGACTACTCCTGCTGCCTGACGGCGTTATGTTTAGTTAGCAAGTTTTCTACTCCAATAGTAATTGCAAATTTACTTTGTGGCATCGTTTTCTTTGTTGTTTTTATTATTATTTAAGTTATTTTTTTTTTTTTTTTTACAGTTAATACCGCACAAGAGTCCCAACTGCTCCCGTCTGGAGCTAGTGAGACTATGGCATCCCCAATCGGGGTATGTTGTGAGGCTGAAGGTAGTGGGGAGGGGAAGGAGATAGGGAAGAGGAAGGTGGGGAGGTACCTGGCTATTCAGATCTGGTCACTAAACACGGCTAAAGCCATTTCAAGCAACGTTTCAATTCTGAATGGAAAGTTATTATTATTATTTTAAGTTATTTTTTGTATTATTTACATGTCTACCTACCAATCAGCCAATTCGCATCTTGAAGGCATTTTCAAGATTTGATAATGCCTTCACAAGGCAAATAAGGCTCTCACGAGTAATAATAATGACCCTTTGAAAAAATATTCTAGGAATGTTTACTGTAAAATAAACGACAACAAGTCAAATTTTTATAAGAAATAGTTAGTATACTTAGTTTAATTAAAAAATATATATTTTTATTTTTTTTACTAGACAGTGTCTTCTTAAGAACAAGTTCTATTTGCCTGAAAAAAACATTATATTATTATTATATAAGATATGCCTGCACGTTAAATTTTATGTAATTAAATGCCTATGGGCATCTTTGTGAGCAATTTGAAAATTTTGGGCGAGTTGCTTGTGAGTGAAAAACAAAGAAATAGATCAAGAGTTGCAACAATGATTTTATTACGGTAGATAAATAAACCTCGGTGTTGATTTAGTATTTTGCCAAATAATTTTAGTTAAGAGTTGAACTTTACTTCGGTGCGTTACACCGATTACTCATAAGCAAGAGCATATTACAAAAAATAGGTCAAAGTAACCGCAACGCTTTCTTTCTCCGGCAAAAGTTTTGTTTAAATTTATCGTTTTTTTATGAAGGATATAATAAAACATTCCGCGGCTTTCCTTGTAACACAGAGTTACCGCTAAGCCGGGAAGAATCACATCTATTTCCGGGACTTACGTCTCAAACTCTCCCGCGTAAGCCTTCAAGCATTAAGATCAGTTTGACAGAAGGAGGGAATCGGATGCTGTGGGGTTCTCTCGTTTTTCACAATTTATTAAACTGGCTCGCTCTCTCCCCCCTTTAAATATACTTTCCGGCGGATCTTTCTATCGAGATTTAATTCATCAAATAGCAATCTGGCTAACGGAAAATATTCTAAACGTTCGAGTGATTTTGTCGTGAATGTAATTCATGTGAGATTCGGTAATTGAATTTTCGTATCAAATTGAGACACTCTTTTTCTAAATGATGGGTACTGAGAATCACTTTTGATTCAGAGTTTATGTTTGATGTACACATCGGTGATATCACGAATAAATCCTTCAAAATGATGAGATTCGTGCATAGAATATCAAGACCGATCCATTATTATAACCTCATGCAATTCATTGGTCAGAAGCAAATAGGAATATGGGAGTGTTATCTGGAACCCATGCCTTTTAAAATATTCAATAAAATGTTATTACTCCAATCTTACGAGGAATGACTCCAATTAACAAACGAACATCTTAATTTTCAACTCTGGAAAAATACAATTTGCTGATTTGATAACTTTACACAAAATTATCCATTATCATGCAACTTATTGGTCAGAAGGAAATAGGAATATGAAAGTGTTATCTGGAACCCATATTTTTTAAATATTCAAAATTATTGAATCTGAACCAAAAAAATCGTTAATCATTTAAACTTGTACTAAATGCCTTACGAGGAAAGACTCAAATTAACGAACGAACTAATGAACAAACACTTTAATTTTTCAACTCTGGAAAAAATAAGACAATTTTCTGACACATTATGTCACAAAAAATGTTTACACAAAATTATTCGTAGCTTATAACTAATTAATTAGCTTCTAACCACTCATTTTCTGAGTTCAATTCACATTCAAGTTCCTAAAAACGTAATTTAAGTAGTCATAATATATTCCATCTTGAATTATTTAATAACATAGCACGAAAAATTTCTTTGGTATTTCGCATGTGAGAGACCACCGTTATCTTATCGAAAATTATTGAAATGTATTTAGTTACATTCCAAACCATTTTCTTCTCATTCTCAATATGAACATTCCCAAGAAAAGATATGCAATGGTTCCACTGACTCAGAAATTTGAGGACACCAAACTAAAAATTTCATTCGCCAGGTCTATCGATCAAATTTTTCCACACAAATGAGGTTTACCTCCACAAATTTTAGAAAATAATACAAGCATCGATAATTAACTCTATTCATGCAGCCAGGTCAGGTATAGATAACCTTCTGCACCTGTTGATATTTTGTTCCCTTTTTGAGAGAGCATCGACCGTATCACAGCCTTGGTGGAATTCATCATCAAAATCATGTGGTGGTTTAAATGAAAAAACATCCTTCCGCAAATATGCAAACAAACTTCCAAGCATTATGGGAACGAATTGCAAGGCCCTGCTTTGTAAACACAAATTGGAAGCGAATTGAAAACACAGAGTCGGTCGTTTTCCCTTTGCTTTGGCTCAGTAGTTCTTCATCACTAGGCCAATGCGGAAAAGTTCAATAAAGAGGAAAGTCACACAGATTATCGAACCTCACTAATAAAAAGAAAAAGTACTTTTAGTACTAATTTAATGTTAAAAAAATATTTATTACTAATTTAATACTAATTAAATGGTAAAAAAATTATTTAGTAATTCCAAGGAGTTAAACAAAATAAACATCCGTGTGTTCAATCATCAATTCTGTTAATATTTTTTAGCAAAGGAGTTTAACCAACATGATTTAAAATAAGTAGTTATTGCAAAAAGACCTTGAGGTGATTTTTCTCATAAACGGCTTTTTTTAACTTGATGAGTAAGAGCTGGTTCACAAATATAAAAGATCTTAGCACTCCAAATAACGCTCTCCATACAATCCCTTCAGACCTTCGACCAGGGTATACTAGGTCAATGCTTCAGACCGTTCACACCTAAGCGTTTTTAAGCGCAGATCAATCATAGACAATACACATCTCAGACGTAACCGCTCCAGACGCGATATCCCAGAAGATAACTCTCCCCTTCTCCTACTAAAACAGGAGAGGGGGTCATTGTAATTACGGAGCTGCCTAGACCCGTGGATGACAGATGTCAAGTTGACAGATTTCAGTACAAAAAATATGCGTTCTGTTGCCGCTCCCTAATTCGACTGACCCCCTCTCCTACCACAGGAAGAAATATTTGATAGCCTCGTGTGAAAGGACAAAAGATAAGCGCTCGCGAATCAACAGATATCTGCTCGCAGATATATAGCTCAGTGTGAACTAAGCATAAAACCTCAAAATGGAATATTTAATTTAAAGAAAACAATATTATCGAAACTCAAACGAAAATCTGAGAACAGAAAAATCAGAAAAAAACGGTCTCATCTGGGACTCGAACACAGTGCCTTCGCCTTTCCGAGGCGCAACTCTGCCAACTGAGCTAATGTGTCCCTATCCGATTTGGTCATATTTATCTGTATCATACTTCGATTAAGAACTACCAACATTATCTCCATTTTCTTAACACGTATTTTTATTGGCTGCTATCTTTATTGTGCAAGATTCAAATAAAAACTAAATGCTATCGAGATAGTGTTTTGGACAAAACAAATTATCCACATTTATTTTTAATATGTGACATATATTGACCTTTCTACAAGTATAGGATGAATTTTTTTTTTTAAGTTAATGAGTTGAGTCTCAAATTGTAACATTTAATTAAATGAAGACCATATTAGCGAAACGCAATCGAAAAATTAATGCAATGCAATCATACATTAAGATAGCAGCCAATTGAAATTGGTAGTTTTTAGTTGTAGTACAACACAGTTAAATATGACCGAATCGGATAGGGACACATTAGCTCAGTTGGTATAATTTTGCCCCGGCAAGGCGAAAGCCCTGGGTTCGAGTCTTAAATGTGACCATTCCTTTTACTGATTTTTCTATTCTCAGATTTTCGATTGAGTTTCGCTAATATTTTCTTCATTTAATTAAATATTACAAATATTATTATTTATTTGTTTTTGAAACTTTTTTATTCAATCATGACTGTGTGGGATTTGTACGATGTACATACAACCCATTAGAATTTGTTTTTTAATACAATACAATACAATAACGTGTAGGGTAAAACATTAATTTAAAAAGAAAACAGAATACCGCTCGAAATATTAAAATACCCTCTCTTAAAAACACAATTCAAAGAGAGAAAATAAAATAGTTCTCGGATGTTTATTAGGGTTACAATCAAGCCTAATTAATTGCGGTTCGTACAGTACTTTTATGAAATAGAGGCCTTTTACAACAGTTAACGGGGATGAAAAGTAGTGTGAAGAAAGATATATTGTGGCACCTTAGTTTTAAAACGGAGATAAGGTGGCTTCGTCTGGCTTCTGAAATAAATACAAAAAATACCTTTTCTTAAATCTTCCATACACACTCGCTTTGTATTCTGTACTCTGTGTGCTGCTCTGTTATTTAAGAATTTTTATTACGACTTTTATTCGATAAATTCCATTTAGCCGAACGAAATTGTCGGCAAAAAAATTATTGTTCCAGTTTTTTTTCACATCAAGGAGTCATGTCATATTTGGGGATGCTGTATGGAGGGTATTTTTAGAAAGGTAGGAGAGGAAGTTCTGGGAAGGTAAAAAGGTATTAGGGGTGGGTGGAAACTGGGGGTCAGTGTGTCCAGGAATGACGGACGTATGAATCCATCCCTCCCACAGCGGTGCAAGGCGGTGTTCCGGGAGGGTACGGCTGGAGAAGTCAAAGGGACTACCTCAACCACTATTTCCCTATCCGGCCTGCCGTGCAGCCTGCGGGCAGACGAGTTCACCGCCAAGACTTGGACAAACCTCACCCCGTGAACCTAGGTACCCCGGCTAAGTCACCAAATGCAGAAAATCACTTGGACAAAACCTACTGTAGAGGTTCTTCTTCTTTCGTATGGTGGGGGGGGTCAGAGGGGGACATCTAGGTCTGCGAGCCAGTCTAGGGCCTCAGGCGTCGCCCTGTGGACCTCATCAATCCCGCCGGGGAATGAATGGAGCGGGCATTCGTTGACCACATGTTCGGTGGTCTGCACCTCACCGCATTCACACATCTCCGACCCTTTAAGGCCCCATTTATACATCATATGGGCACAACGGCTGTGGGAGCACCTTATCCTATTGATGGCGGACCAGAGTTTGCGAGGATGATGAGATGAGAACCCAGGCTGTCTCTCAGTGGGATCTTGTACTAGATGGGCATTTTTCACCTTGGCCGATTGCCACTCAAGCTTCCACCTATCTTCTGGGGTGAAAGGTGAATGCAGGAACTGTAAAGGTGTTGGTTGTCTAATAAATGGTTCCCGGGATGGCCTCTCAAAGTGTGGACCGATTATCAAACAGTGGACCAGCTTGCCGATATTTTGCGTACGATAAGTAAATTTTTGCTGTTGTACGTACAAAGGAGCAAAACTCTATTAAGGGGACCTTTAAATTGCGCGAAGCCCAAAATAATTTGTATGCAGGACTTAGGTAAAAAATTCGCGTATCTGAAAAATCCAAGGGTACTCTATAAAATACAAATTAAAGGCACTTCGCTGTCATATAAAGATCACAGAAAAGAATTTAAAAATAACATTTAATTTTCACGAATTATGAGATAGGTAAAAATGACAGTAAGTGGGTGTAAACGGTCGCTAGTTCGGGTCTCAGCAGCAACATAATATTTTCTTTGTTTTTTCTATTTCATCATATTGGATTGTTATTAAATTGTAAAAATATCACAATGAAGCGTTAGTTGAAAATTAAACGAATCCGAGTATTAACAACTGGTATTTATTTAAAAAGAAAAGTCTCACTCACTTTGTCTAACTCAATCCTTGTTTCGTCTCAAACGATGCAAAAAATGTGTCACCCGCACAAGACACTTAGACTTAGCGTTTGTCAAATTATCTTCGTTTTAATGTTTCATTCGCCCGGTTCCAGATAAAACAAAACAAATTCATACAAAGGGCACTTGGTATTCCGGCGAGGTTGGCATTTTCGTTATCTGAATGTGTTCCATAGAAGTTATGGTAACAGCGCCTGGGCGGGGCGAGTTAATTGGCGACGTGTTAAGGACCCGGGCACCGTGCAAGCCCTGGTCGCGACTAGACTTGAAAATTTGTTCCTGCCGCTGAGAGCTTAGTTCGTACCTCTCTTTCTGTTAAACGAATCACTTATAAAATAAAGGGAGAGGTTATAACGGAGCTGTCAGCGGAACGCCTTTGTATTTCTGTGTCTCGTTTAAGCGTTTTCCGGGCCCGGCCTGACATCAAGCGTCACTCAAAATAACCCTTAAGGTGTCACGTGGACCGGAATAATTAAATTGTGTTGGTTTAAACAATTATTTCAAAGGACTTTTTTTGTTTTTACAGAGCTCTTACTTTGCGTTTTGTGCCATTTCGTTGTAATTGGAGAGCACTAACCATTTTGGAAAATTTTAACCTACCTGCGTACTTTTTATTTGAGTTTTGAGTTTAATGAAGACCGATCTCAAATACCAGTGAGAGAAAAGTGGTGCTGGAGAAAAATTCTCAGAACTCCATGGACAGTCATGGAATTTCAACTATCTGTCTACAAAGATTGGGAAAGAGTGTCTACGATGACATATTTTTCGAAAAATATTTGTTTAAAAAAAAAGACCTGTGAATAAGAGGTTATTTGTAATAGAACACGTTTCTATGACCATTTAGCTATCATAAATGTTAATAAAAAATAAAAATAAATGTTTGGTTTTAATTTTTAAAAATATTAAAACAAAACACTCCTCAAACATGCCGTTTTACAAATACCCGTCAATGAGATGGCATAGACTAAGCCTAGGTAACAAAATTTCCAAAAATACTAAAAATAGTTTAGGGAAGTTGGAATATACGTCACAAATAATATGTTTTGCTGTTATGGGAAGGCACCATTTAGTATTGCACCATTTCTTACAAATTTGGCATTGAAGTCACCATTCTCTAACTCGTTAAATATATTCAATAAATATATGGAGAAATATGGAGCCAATATCTGGAAAAAAGTTGTTAAATTAATATATTCAACCTTTTTTTTCTATTTTTTTTATTAAATATAATGTTCCAAAGTTTACATGTATTTAAACATCACCTTTTTATTCGACATAATGTTAGTTCATAAATCCAAAACGGTGACATTTCATATTCAACAAAAATTCTTAAAAGATTTCTCATGAAAAATACCATCGCCCTAAGGGGTACGCCATCTTAACAACATGTGCCTTAATGAACATGATTGAACATTTTTATAAAACTACAACGAAAAAACGCAAACCATTTACTCTAATACAATCACAAACTATTCATAAGTATTTGGTCCATTAAGATTAACCTTATTCCATGCAGGGCTTTGGCACCAGGTCGATTCAAAACTTCACACAATATTGTTTCAAAACAGCGATTTTACAACAATGACGCATGATGCTCGGCAAAACATTGCCGACTGGCTAGCTTGCATCTAATTTAACCCCCAAACTCAGATCATTCTGATAACGTTATCGGTGGAGCCGTATTGTGGCTGGTTTTGAAAATATGACCACTATGCCATCTCAGCCGCTATGCCGTCGTAGGTACTCTTCCCCTACGTTGTTTGCCAAACTGAGGATTCCAACTTGGGGAAACTAATGGTCACTGGTAAAGTGGAAGGCAGAAAAAGCCAAGGTCACCAATGCCCTGGAGTTACCAAGTAAATTGGCATCCGGTACGTCACGCATCGGTGTCCGCAGCTCTCCACGCAACGCAGAGCTGCAAGCCTTGACCACGATCCTCAGCAACGAAGACGACTTGAGAAAAGTCAGAGAGCATTTTTAAAACTTAACAAAATATGGAATACTTTAATCCATTTGTGTTACATATTTGCAACAATTATGAATTTTCACAAATTCCACTTTACCAGTGCACGCAAATGCCACTTTTAGTAGTTTTGATCAATTTTCTCCCTTTTAAATGTTGCCTCGATTTGTTACTTTTATACTGTGTCTCTAACTAAACGTCTTAACATTGAATGTGTTTAAATTGAGATATCTGATAACTTTTTGATATTACATTGATTTTGATAAAACACGATTTTGATATTATTAAAGTCATCACAATTTACATAAATGTACAAACGATAAAATTAAGCAAATTAACTCATGTTGGGAATTAACAAAAAAATATTTAAAACGATTTCAAATGCACGCAATTCTTTTCAGAATTCAGTTTTTTTTTATTTGAAACTGGAAGCCATTACTGAAGATTAACATTTTTCTAGCAACTAAGTCTGTTACAACTCCAGTAAATTCTCATATGGTCTTTAGACTGGACTTCTACTGCGATAGTTTTTATACTGGACTTTCTAGGGTCCTTTTTGAACGGACTGCTAGGGGAGTTCAACACGCGGCAGCCCACTGGAAAATTTAAAATAATCACTCCTTTTCTACGACATGTTAAGAACAAATAATGGTGTTGATACGCCTACCTTATTACGAAAATTTTTTTGTTTTTTTGTAATGTTCATATTCTAAAGATTAAGTCAGGTTAAATCATCTCTGTCTATGGAACAACAATCTTGGCTAAAAGCGTCATAATATATTGTGTTAAGGCCATACTGATTAGTCTGCTATAAGGCAAAAGGAAGTCTACAATTTGTGAGGCTGGTATGGGTACCGCTGCCTAGGGAACCAATTTTTGTATAACCTTTGCCACAGTTCACCCAAAGTGCTTTGCCACGTTTGGTGACTTAGAAGGAGTGCCCGGGTTCACGGGGTGAGATTTGTTCGAGTCTTGGCGGTGTATGCATCTACCCACCAGCTGCTCGCCAGGCCGGATCAGGAGAGACTAGTTGAGGGTAACCTTTTCACCTCTTAACAACAAATAATTCAAGGAAATTAATTAAATATTTGCACCAATAAAAAAAAAATTAATTAAATTTGAGATGTTTACAAAAATAAATCAATCTATACTTTTATTGAATGAAAACGTTTGAAAGCTTTTATATAAAGTCAACCCCAGCGGATGAATAAGTTGATCGAGTTTTAAATAAGATAAATTGACAAGAAATAATCTAAGATAACTATTTTTTTTTTTAAGAAAATTATGTTAATAAGGTCTTTATCTTTGCAGTGATTTATTCCTTAATTGAAGTGTGTTTCACATATAGATTTCCAATCCCTGGGTCGAAGGAAAATTCCAGTGGCTGTCAACCTTTTCGCTGGAATTGCTTCGGCGCCAGGCGAAATTTAATTAAATGCAACCGCTTTGAACGCGCTTAAAATACGAATTGGGAAATTTACGGCCTCACTCCCAGCAGCTTTGAAGAATTTCGTTTAGTTATTTCTCTCTTGTTTTATTGATGCAAACTACGTAATATGCATTTTTTAAATCTTTAGATTACTAAAACATTATTATGTTAATTATTATAAATAATCTAATTACATGAAGGAGCAAATACTCTCAATGATGAGCTCAGGAGTCATGAAAAATGGGCAGCTTTTTCTGTCTAGAATTTTTAGTTTAAATTAACTTTTTATAAATCTTTAAAGCACCGTTAGATAATATGTTTTCATAAAAATATAACAAAATCTTTAATTGAGCTCTTGTTGGCCCATTCGATCTGAGATTGTGGGAACCAGTGTCTTTCTCCAATGTTCTTCTATGCTCTATCCTGGAGTCAGATGGTCAGTCAGGGCTTCTATGATGAGAATATTTCTGGAGTGGTTTATCCTTCCCCTCAGTCCTGCAATCCATGTTCTTAATAGATTTTTAAATCCTGGAACACTCCCTTCTGTAAGCATTGAAGAGGCACTACAGTACCTGAGAAGTCCGAACATTAAACGGTATGCATTGTTATATTGCACCCAAATCCTTTCCAGAGTTGTTTTTTTTAAGTTTGCCCAGAGCTCGCATGTGCATAGGGTGGTGCAAAAGGCTACGAAGAGCGTCATTTTCACCCGTGGGCTGCAAGGCCAAAATCTTCTACTGAACACGTTGTATTTTATGCTCAGTACTTGCTTCTGCCTGTCAATATCTTCATCATCCGTTAATTTATTATTGATTGCATGTCCAAGATATTTTGTGGTTTTTATGCTTTAGAACTCAAAAATTTGCAAATAACAATGCAAATTTATGAATAGACATTGATGTTGACTATTTTGCACTATTATACTTGCTGTCAAGTTACTTTTCTTTACATGTTTTCATTTTGTTGCTATAAAATGTTCTCTGTTATTACACAAGTACATAACAGAGAACATTTTATAGTAACAAAATGAAAACATGTATAGAAAAGTAACTTGATAGCAAGTATAATAGTGCAAAATAGTCAACATCAATGTTGACATTGACACAAGTACACATTTATTTTTATACTTCTTCTCAATTCTATCTTTTGTAAAAAACCAACTGTTGAGTTAAAAAAAAAGAAAAAACTGTATCTCTTACATATTATTTTTGTCTCATTCATTCTTATTTTGTCCACTAATGTAATACTACTGATACCTCCCCCCCCCCCCCCCCCCCCCCCCCCCCCTTGTGCCACTATTACTTTTAACCTTATGTATCATTGTAATGTAAAAACCTATTTATGGTGTTAGATAAATAAATTAATATTATAGACGGCCTCCGTGGTCGATGGGAGTTAATTGATTTGTGTTTTAACAATTTCATTATTTAAAATAATTAAGGGTATATTTGCGGCACTGGTGGAAGATGCTCTCAGTATCGCCCTGGTGTAAGGTCGCCATTCAGAAATGAAACGTTGCTTGAAATGGCTTAAACCAGGTTTGGTGATTTTTCTGAAAAAAATTCTTCAGGATAATCAGATTTTAGCATTGAATATTGTCGAAAAATCGGACAGGAAGTTTTTATAAAGAAGAATTTTTTTTTTGGTATTTGGAAATATTTTATGTTGGAAAATTTTTGATTTCAGAAAAAAAATATTCTATAATTTCTTCAGTGAAAATTCGTCAGGAAATTGATCTTGGTGATGCTGTTGAAAACTTCAACAGTTCATTTTGAGAGCGCCGTTCAACCGAACTTCCGTTCACAACAGTCTGTTGAAACTGTTTAGACATAAGCATAATGATACTATCAGATGGAATAGATGCTGTATTACCATCTCTACGTACGCCTTACTTTTCTGTAATTACATTTAACAACCACGCTTTTACAAAATGTTACCCAATAAAAGTGGCCTGTTAAATGGTAACAGTACGCAGAAAAAAATATTATTCGAATTTATATTCCTAAGGTCGAATTTCCGCAAGAACATGCCTCGGCCAGACTTCCTAGAGGTACCTTCACCTACTCATAAAAATAAGGCTCACACGAGGGTAGTTTATTGGGTATTTATCGCACGGAATACATTTCCCTGACGAAAGGGAGTTATTAAGGGAAGATTTATATTCATGGCTTTTTTATCGTTGGCGTAGGCCTTTCTTTTACTTTTGTGATTTATGTATTAGCAGCTTTTTAGTTCTCTCGCGTAGCGAAGTAGTAAATACGCGGCGTAAATATTAAATACTTAAACACTAACTGTCCTTCGGCACGGAAAAAAAGAAAACAAACTGTCCGGTGGAGGTTAAGAGTTTGGGAATAGCCTCATGGACTTGGATGTTTTTAATATGAGGTTGACGAAAATCTTGATTCCTTTTTTGTGATAATATATTCTTCTGGTCTTTTGTTTTCAATTTGGTTGTCCGTGGCATTGAATTTTCTTATTTTTTTGCCACTGTGTGTCCATAAATGAAACCTTTCTTTCAGTTGTACGTAAAAAATAGGTTATTCCTTAAGCTGGAAGTTACTAAAATAAAGGTCTCCCGTTTATTATTTTGAAGTGCTTGAATGTTTGTACATAATATAATACATACATAATATCCCTGTGCTCGGTGAGAACTTATTTTCCAGTTGGATGTCTGCCATGTGTAAAACCTATGAATAAAATAAACAAAGTCATATATATTTTTTTTAAGAGCTGTGACGGTTTACATATGTAAAGTTCCCGTGAGCACTTAGGCCATAGGCCCATTGTGCTATCCCCCATTTTACCTCATTCCTTTAATCCAGTCCTTTTTACTAAGTTCACCAGGATTGTCGGAAATGAAGCTATATCTTCTGGTTCGACAATGGGTCTTCACAGGTCTCATTTCCCCTCTTCACTCCTCCTTGGTTCCCTGAAGACTCCACGATGGAGAGTTCACCTCCCTTTGGTTCCCTAAAGGCCCCACAAGGGAAGAGTCCACTCCACCTTGGCTCCCCGAGGGCCACAGAAGGGAAGAGAACATCATCTCTCCACTTCACTCCTCCTTGGTTCCCCAAAGGCCCCGCGCTGGAAGAGTACCCTTCCCCTTGGTTTCATGAAGGCCCCACAAGGGAAGGGTTCATGGAAGTGGCCTGAGCTCTTCTCTCCACGGCTTCTCCTCTTTGTTCTTCCTACGGGCCCCAGGAAGGAAGCCCACAGAGGTAGCCTCAACACTTCTAGGTCCCCAAAAGGACCCTAGTTTTCGAGTGGTCCAATTTTTTGTCCCACAAGTTACCAGGAAAATAGAAGGTCCACTCCAGCAGAGCCCCGAATGCTGGAGTAAGGTCTAAATACTCCGAGATGTGACCTTGTTTCTCGGAGGCACCATTCGTGACACTGTTCCCCAGGACATTCAGTCTGAGCACGGTAGCTCATACCTTGGCTTGGGACGGCTATTGCAGGTTTGTATTTCCATTCCCTGAGCGATGGGTTCGCCACACTCCCTACGCTACCGCTAACAAAGTCATATGATTCTTTGATTTATTATCTACCTCTTTGGAAATTCCATTGCTGAGAAATACAATTAATTTTACAAAAATATTTTAACGCGGTACCTATTATTGTTTTTATTGGTGTGTTTCGTACTCAACCAATCGTCTGTATGTATCAGCAATTTATTTGTTATTACAATAGATCGGAAGACCAAAAATTTCATGTTTAATTTTTGGCTAGAAATATAGATTACCATTCCATCGTTGTCTAGAAATATACGTAGTCTTTATGAAAATTTGGAATGAGTTCATTCATTGCTAATTTTATTACTGTAAGATCCATTTTCTTTTGGTGATCCAAAAATGATTCCATTTGACTAGACCAAAACTCAATCTTATCATTCTGTAGTATTCATAAACTTTCTGACTATTAGCATAATGATACCCAAAGATTCTAGTTGATTATAATAATTTTGTAATTTGTGGAGCGACGTTTTTGTGGAAATTCACTCAGGGAGCTGTTATATAGCCTGTCCATAGGGTTTCAAGTTATGCTTGTATAACATCTGGAGATTATGCTATTGTGTTATAGATGTTGTGTTTGTCTTTAATTAGTGATAGTATCAACCATGTTCAATGTATTTGTATTGGTGAGCGCTTTGATATGAATCACTGTTGACAAACCTAATAAATAAAAATTTGAAAAATAAAATAAAATGTCAAAGTTCTTTAGTAAGCACTCCTCAAGACTTGATCAAGATTTATATGTCTAATTACTGCTAGAATACGGTATTATCGAATAGGGCAGTGTCAATGACCATAAACTTAATCCACTAATTAAAACCCAAAAAGCACAATGAAAATCTCACCGAAAGTTCACGTAAGAACTGACGAAAGCTTCAACAATGTTAACATCATGTCAATTAAACAACTTTATTCTAAAACTGCACTCCTTTGTATTCATAAATTCCAAACACAATGAATAACAACTTAGACGATAATTTTACGTGATAACGTCATATAATAACGATGGAGTGGAAGAGAGATAGATGCGTCACAAGCCGAACGCTTAGGCCGAACGCTTGTTCCGCGCTCTCGCTTGCACGCTCGGCTCAGGCGGAACGTGACAATGAGTCATGCTTTTTCGTGAGTGCTGCCGGCGTTCATCGATTTATAAGACGTTATCACGTCAAAAAAAATTAATAAATAAATATTTTTTAACGCATTATTTTCGAATTTATTAAACGTATTGTGGGTACCTATTAAATAATGCGAAATTTAACCATTACCCCTCATTGACTGGCACATTTTTCGTTAATGACATTCATTGACAGCTTCATCAGCGTCAGCGCGGGATAACCTCAAATTTTCAGCTGTCACCGGGTGCGGCCTCCTCACGCGCGGGGCTGCCTATAATGACAGGGCATTTATTTCCCCAGCTATCGCCTGTCACGAGCAAGCCAATGAATTCGATTTAGACAACAGCCTAGCGGTGAGTGCGAGCGACAGCCCTCCGTGGGATATTTATACACTCGATACGGGACACGGGATACGGGGCTGTCTCAAGTCCGGGTCTAGGGGCTCGGGGCTCGGGTCTCGGGACGGGGATCCGAGCCGCGCGCGTCCGCGTCCGGCCGGTTACGTGCCTAAACGATGAAGTAAGACGGTTGGGAATGAGTCAAGATGAACATGAACTCCAAATTATTTATGAATGAGAATAGTAATTTCGTATTGATTTTTCTTTACTTTTTAAATATGTATATGTATATATATATATATTTTTAATTAATTTATATACATATACATGCAATATAAGCATGGGTAATTATATTTTCAGGTTACAATCGGATTAAACACAAATCATTAAATACTAACATGCAACATTGATCAGAAACCGTATAAACATATAAATGTATATATATATAACCTTTATGATAGTGTAACCACTCGTATGTAAAGGGAAAAAAATTAAAATTAAATTGTATAATTTATACATATACAATGTGGCGCAAAATTATTCACCCTATCAAAAGATTTTATAATTTTAGCAAGTGACGTCGTACGTCAATTATATTTGACATTTGTTAACTAGACAGTTGCAGAATACAAACAGATAAGCAATGGGGCGCTATACTCCGCAAGAGCGTGGAATAATATGGATTAATTGCCATTCACAATCTCAACAACGAAGAGGACGATTTTGTGTCGAAAGTCATCATGAGCGACGAGGCGCATTTCCACTTAAGCGGTTACGTCAATAAGCAAAATCTTCGTTTCTGGGGCACTGAAAATGCGTGTGCGATGCACGAAGAGCCATTACATCCACTCAAAGCCACTGTGTGGTGCAGCGTTCACGCGGGAGGAGTGATTGGGCCGTATTTTTTTGAGGACGCAATTGGCAATACGGTCACTATTACTGGCGAACGCTACAGAGCCATAATAAACGACTTCTTATTGCCGGATGAGCGGGGCTTTTTGAACGTGTGGTTTCAACAAGACGGTGCAAACGCACACACAGCACGAGCCGTAATGGATATTGTGAAGGAAGCGTTTCCTGGTCGCGTAATCTCCCGTTTTGGCGATTTGGCATGGCCAGCAAGATTGCCCGATTGAACCATCCCAGACTTGTTTCTTTGTGGCTAGTTGAAGTCGCGGGTTTATGCTAACGCGCCTCAGACAATCGCAGCCCTTAAGGAGAATATTCGACAGGAATGCGAACAGTTATCACCGGAAATCTTGCGGAAAGTCATGGAAAATGCGTTAAAATGGGCACAAATGTGTATCAACACTGGCGGCAGCCACTTGAAGAATACCATATTTTCCACTTAACAGAAAAAAATTGTAAAGGTCCAAATAAAGATTTCCATCATCCAAAATCTTTTCTTTTTTTTTTTTAGTAAAAAAGTAATTGAAAACCAAAATCGGATGATTAATTTTGCGCCACCCTGTATGTACATACATAAATCAGCTCCATTTACCAGCATCTACACTAGATCCACACAATTTAATTTTTGGGGTTGCTGCACGTCACAAGCAACATTTTCCGCTTACTGTGGTGATAGTAGGAGACTTTCAAACATTGTTGGGTTATTTGTAACCCGTGAATGTTTGTCTTTCTTTTACATAAAAATAAAATTAAAATAAAATAATCGCGTAGGTGCGTTATGAATATCAGCACCTACGGGACATTTCATATGTTTATTCAAAACATACAGTTACGCCAGAGTGGTAGACCCGCAAACATCGAGATTTTGGTAGCTGCCTGAGTGCGCAGCACATACGAGATAATATATTGATTACATTGATAACTTGCCGTGAACAAAGAAATGACATTAAATTTGCCGTACCTACAACAATGTTTTAACTTGACCAATTAAGTACAGGTCTTTTATAAAAATTGGACTCAAGTTATTTTTAGTTTAGATTTATTTGCCGGTGTTAAACACACACAGGAGTTAAATAAATTATTTTAATATTTTTTCCCCAATTATAAAAATGGTAAAAATAAATTTATTACACTACCACTTTAAATCATCGATGTGTGAAATTTGAAGTTGAATATCAGCTAGCGCCAATTTCAGTGGGAAATGATTAATGTTGATTTTATTCCACCTTCGTTGTAGGACCAAAAAAATAATAAATCACTCTACACACCAATTAATTGGATGCATCATTTAGGAAATTTTAAATCAAAATACATTTTTCTCGTATAGTAAAGCATTCTCACAATGATCATTTTAAAAAATACTCGGGTACCTACATTAGAAAAGTTATAATATTCGCTCTGTTTTTTTTTTGCGTGTCTTTTTCCCCTACACATTATTGTGTTTTATTTTTTATTTATTTATTGTTTGAACGATTTACAGTGAGTTTACAATTATTATAGTTATAAAATTGCCATTGCGATATACATAGATATTAACACTCCAATTATAAATTTTCACAGCATGCGTAATCAATGTTTAATTGTTACTACAAAATTAAATATAAAACATAGTAGTGTCAATATAAAACATTACCTGCAGAGAAAGGAAAGAACGAAAGGCAGAAAAGACATGATAATAGAGCAATTACATAATTAATTATTCTCCATGACATATCATAGTAGAAAATTGTTAATTTGCTTTTTGAAATTTGTGAAATTGTTTGCATAGATATATCTACATGGTCACATTCAATGGAATTATACAGACGACACATTTGAGACAGTGGATTGAAGTATGCAATAATGTTATTAAATATTCAAGATGGAATGTATCATGACTTCTTAAATTACGCCTATTAGGAACATTAATATAAATATTGCTCAGACAATGACTGGTCATTGTCTAAGCTTAGAAGCTTATAATGAAAATTTTTGTATAAACATGTTAAGTCTGCAAAATTTCTTCTTTTTCCAGGGTTGTAAAATGAAATTGTTGGAGTCGTTCCTCGTAACTTCGGAGTAAGGCATAAACATTCATAATGTGATCGATGAGTCAATTTAAAAAAAAATTGTGTTGGTGAATTAATGGTCTATTAAACGACTCGTTTTATTAAGTATTAGGTATAATATATCTGAAAATTTATGCTTTTTTATTGCGCGAAAGAATAATAATTATATTGTTATCAAGTTAAATTTGTAGAACTCCATTTTATTTTTTTATTTCTTTTATATATTCAATAATATTATTATTCAATTTATAAAAACAGTTTATTTGTAAACAATCTGCATCCATGTAATTATTATTATAGTGACAGCTGTTTCGCCTTCTGAAGGCATTATCAAACTGTGATCGTGCCACTTACTGACGAGATATTTATGTTATTTCTAGATAGGATTTTGATGACTTATGAGTAAACTGACTGAAATTATTAATAGTTATTAACCTATTTAAAGGTTCCCCAATTACTTGTATTGTTTAAATTTGACTGAAGGTCTTTAATCATTATTCATAAAGTGAATTATTCGCAAATGATGACTCATGGTTTAATTTTCTAGCATAATTAATTTTAAGGTCGTTATTAGCCTAATCATTATTCCTAAAGTGAATTATTCCCAAATGATGACTCATGGTTTTATTTTCTAGCATAATTATTTTTTTTAAATTGGTTTGAACATATCTAACAACGGTGAGTGAATTATATTTGTCTGTTCATTTATCGAAATAGCTTTAGGATTTTTAAAATGTTTGTTAATTTCTAATTGTTCTAAAATATTGAGTTTGTGTCCTTTATTTTGGTTACTATCTAGGTTACAGACAAGTTCTTTGAACATTTGGATAATTTAAAAAGAAAGCTCCCAAAATATGGGAAATATTATTCTAAAAAATTAATTATGTGCTAGCGTCATTAACCCCATCGACCCGGTGCATGGTCCAGAAACACGTTCAACATTTGTACACAGTTGACATTTGTCATGAGAACGGATCATTTCTACCACTCATTCTTGAGTTCAACGTGTCCGCTATGGAACGATTTGCCGACGTGTGTTTCCTCCCACCTAAAACACGGATGTCTGCAAGACCCGAGTTCACTCCTTCCTAAAAAAGACCCTCCTCCCAAAATTCCAAAAGATGACATAGGCCCCGAGGGAAAATATTTTCCTCAGCGCCTTCTGTGTGGAATTAATGTTAATGTCGTGTTATTTTACCTTTACGTTGCGGCCTTTTAGGCTTTTTCTACGTATATTATTTTAAAACGTACAAACTTCACTGTAAGATAAAAGTCCCATTTGCAAAAACGCTATCATTATAATTAAATATATTCACAAACTAATTTTGAGAACCGATCCCAAAATAATTTAGTAATATCGAAGCCATCGTATTTAATATGAAATTTAATCACGCGTTCATGGGAGCACTTAGGGCCTGTTGCCTTTCATAGTGTGCTCCAGAATGCTTAATAATAAACCCGCACACTACACGACTTTATAAAGAATGATGGGAAATTTAATTTAGTTTGACGTGGAACTCTGTGGAATAGTATTAGTACAGAATATCTCAAAACAACGCAGATACCCGTCTCTGTCAGGAGACCGAGTTAATAATGTCACGTGAATGTCAACTATACGGTGCAGTGATTTTAGTATAAAGGATATCACATTCAATGAGTGACTTGGATACACGTGTAGCGTGTGTTTAAAAGTTTAATCATGTCACGCGATGGCAGGTTTTTAAAGCAAATTCGTTTAAGGCACATATTAATATCGCAATCTAATCATTTACCTAAGTGAAGACAATATTAGCGAAACTCAATCGAAAATCTGGAAAATAAATATTGGCTCCTCTGGGACTCGAACCCAGGACCTTCGACTTTCCGGGCCACTGCGCTAACCACTACGCCAAGGTGTCGATATCCGTTTCGGTAATTTTTAACTGTATCATACTTCGACTAAAAACCAGCAACATTATCTTTATTTTCTTAACGCATATTTTATTGGCTGTTATCTTTAAGCATGATTGCAAGATTCAATTGTACGTGATTTATATTTGTCACATGAGAACGGGTCGTTTCTTAAGTTCAACAGTTTACAATTTGGGTTTAAGGTTTGTCTAGGTCTTGGAGGCAGATGACCAGGACACACTGAACCCCAGATTCCTACCCACCCCTTAAACCCTTTTCCTTCCCAGAACTCTCCTATCTTCCTTTTCCTTAAAAAAAATCCTCCATACAACATCCCCAAAGATGTCATAGGCCTTGAGGGAAATTGTTTTCCTCAGGGCCTCCTGTGTGGAGCTCGTGTAAAAAAAAGGGAATACGGCACAAGAATCCCAACTGCTCTCAATAATCTGGAGAAAGTGAGACTATGTAAAAAAAAAAAAACAGCTCGGCTGAGGAACGATTTGCCGGCATCTATGTATTTGCTGGTCTCTTCAAGATTCCTTCCTCTCTTCAAAAAGACCCTACACAGAGCATTCCAGAAATGACATACACCCTGAGGTAAATTATTTTCCCCAGGGCCTTCTGCGTTAAGTTAATGTAAACTTAAAAAAAAAAAAAAATTATTTATATTTCAACTTCGTTTCTTGATCGAAGAAAATAAGAAAGTAATTGTTTTTTTTAATACGTTTGGATGGTACTTCATAGATAAAATGAAAACATATTGATTATATTGAATATGTTCATAATACATGAGAAGAATATGGGGAAAAATATTTCATTAACTTAGCTCCTTTTACTTATAACTTCTGTGTGGCCATTCACTATTCAGTCTTTCCATCTGTGAGAATGAATAGTTCGTGATTACAAGATCGCAAAAAAGCTCTGAAACTCGCCCTGGTGTATGATAATATAAATAGTTGTATTTTTTTGTATTTCTTGGACTTATTTATGTAACAATTTCAAAATATAACTTTTAAGACATTTTGTCTTAAAAGTTTTATTTTCTTTTGTAAATTTGTTACTTAAAATTTTCAATTTTTTGCTACCGGTTTCGACACATAAAGTTTTAAGTTGGCTAGTGAATGACGCGGATGTGTCAAAACCGGTAGCAAAAATTAAAAATTTAAATAACAAATGTACATAGAACATAAAACTTTTCAATCAAAATAGATAATTGTATTTAGCACAGAAAATTTCTTTGAAATTATTTTAAGTTTCAATTTGAAAGACGGGAATGCGTACCGCCGCCCGGAAACCATTTATTAAATTACCAAAACCCCTGCCGTAAGTCACCTCATTTGGTTCGCTACCAAGTGCCCGGGTTCATGGGGTGAGGTTTGTCTAGATCTTGGCGACCAATGCCTACTGTGTGGCGGACCAGATAGCGAGAGACTGTTTGAGGGAAACCTATCCAGCCGGACTTTATAAACCCATAGCTTTGCTCCGCAGTGGGAGAAATAGATTCAACATCGGTTACTCCTGGACACATCGACCCCCAGATTCATTTCCACTCCTCATACCGTTTTCCTTCACAGAACTTCCTCCCCTTTCTTTACCTAAAAATACCCTTCTCACAGCATTCCCAAAGATGACAAAGGCCCAGAAGGATTTTTTTTCTAAGGCCTCCTGTGTAAAACTAAAGTTTAAAAAATTTTAAAAAGTGCAATTCGCACGCAGTAGAAGTTAAATCTTCAGAAAACTAAAGTAGACAAGAGTGGGGAGACTACGAACCATTTTTTTTAATATGAAAGATGTTGTCCATATTTTTGTCGTCGAACTCCAATGCACCTTTTCCTATACATTTGGTCATCTTAACAGTATTTGTGTTTTCTTCTTCGGAGTCGCTTAATATTGCTTTTTGTATTTTCTTTTGCTTGCTCATTTTGGAGTGGTTTGAAGATTGAATCATTGATTTTACAAAAAAAAATTTTTTTTGGATTTCGTAGGATTTGATCCTAGGTCAGCTAAATGTTTACTGTGGTTCTTAAGGCGCTTTGTATCACTACACCAAAGGAGACTTGCGTGGGACTGTGAATTTATCGTATTATAGTGGAACCGAGTACCCGTGAATTAAATAAATATTTTATTGCTATCTCATTCTCTAGGCTAAATCCTAAAAATGTATGTGTTTGTCTTTTTTTAGTGTCGCTCGTTTCCGTTTCATCAAGTTTCCAATCACAACGGTGCTAAAGAAGTTTTCTCTTCAAAAAATAATGTTTGTAATAGCCAAATCTGCAATGGAAAGTACTTGTCAACCTTTCACCGTTCTAGAACGTTCTCCAATAGGTGATAGAAAAGTGAATTATTGTTTAATTAAATGAAAACAATATAAGCGAAACTCAATCGAAAATTTGAAAACAGAAAAATCAGAAAAAGATATTGGCACCTCTGGGACTCGAACCTAGGACTTCTCGCTTTCCGGGCAAACGCGCTACCACTGCGCCAAAGTGTCGATATCCAATTCGGTCATTATTATTATTGTTCGTTATCACACCATGTAACAGTAATCAATTCACAGAAAAACATTGGCATATTTCAACGTTCTGCCTGGAATGTCAATTCAATAATTTATTAAATGAGTTTTCTCATTTCGTATTGTAAATTTCACTTCCTGCCTAATAAATAATACACATAAATATTTTGACGTGCTTTATGACTCTGTAATGTGCTTTGAAAGCTTTCGAAACTTCCAGTTGAGCTGTTAATTTTACTTCTTGTTGTTTGATTGTCAACTTTAAAATGTATAACAGAGTACAATTATTGTTGTAGCCTTCAACTTAGTTTAAGCTGATTTATTTTGTATACCAAAACACAAATATGTGAACGCGAAACAGGTAAAACGGGTGATTTTATTAATCTTATTTATTTAAATCTTGCCTGTAGCAGTCTCATAATAAAAATATTATTAAACAGAATAATTTCGGTGGTGGGTCTCTGTATCTCTGTGTTTATGCGTAACTAGGGTTCAATGAACTTTAGAATTCTATAAATTTCGAAACTGAAATTGATTGTCGGAAAGATTCAGGCAAGCGATAAAGCAGGTACCAAAATTGTTGTATTGTAATTTTTTAATTAATAATTCTATATTTGAAGTGTGAATTTATTTTTTTTAAGTTCTATATTGGAAGTGTGAATTTCTTTTGTTTAATTCTGTTTTCAAAGAGTAAATTTCTTTTGATTAAATTTTAGATGGATGTCATAATTTTTCAAATTAATATATTAACACTAAAATTGTGTTCTCATCTGATCTCTTTTAGGAGAATCTATGGTTCATAATAATATTTTCAATCGAAAGTTGAAGTCGATCCAACTTTGGGTTTCTGCTAAAACCTGTTCTGGCTAATTTAATAGATTCTATGAAATAGATCATAGAAGAGATCAGGTGAGATCCCAGCTTAACAGTGTTCAATCAAACTAAAATTCGTTAAATTTTGAGGCAAATATTTTTACTATACATACTTTCAGCTTTACGAATCCTATAAATTCTAGGCTTCAATTATAACACCCCGTAATTTATCACGGGTCCGCGTCACTTATTAATAAAATGTAATATTTGTTACTACTTATGTGCCAGACAGGGTGAGACACAAAAGTACTGTAGTAAAGTAAAGATAGGCTGAAGGTCCCAATCCACGGATGCGCAAGATGTTGCTCCTTTCACCACGTGAAGAGCTCGTCCGAGATGCTCTAATGGCTCATTCCGTATGACGTAGCCGGGACTGGTCCAGAGAACCCTGAATCAGTTGTGCACTTGCTCGCCCTTTCTCCCACTCTGATTTTTATTTATTTTGATAATTACAAATATTACCATACAGTTCAAATACATTTTGCTTTCTCATGCTTGCGTTCAGCCGTGCCTTTGGCTCGGCCATATCATACATGCTGACCTGGGTTGACGAACAGCACGTCTGTCACATGTTGGAATTCTGATTCTTTCCCGTTGGGTAAATAAGTTTTCTTGCATTTTATGCATTGAAGTATCGACCAGGTCTAAACCTCAATTTTAGATGAATGCCACTACAAGAGGAGGTCAAAGATTCAAACATCTTTCTGTCGTGGAAGTTACTTAGCAGAATCGAAACGTTGAATGAATAACTAGTGTTTGATGACCTGACCATAAGCAGACCTGAACAGCTAGGTACTTCCTCACCATTCTTTCCACATCTACTTTCCCTCCGCACTATCTTCAGCCTCACAACTTACCCAAATTGGGGATGCCATGAACTTGCCGGTTCCAAGCGGTCGGGAGAAGTCGGGGGTAAATGTTTGAAAAGTCAGTGGTGACAATGATTTCTAATTTAATTATGTGGGTATTAGCACAGAACGATTTTTATAAGAAGTGTGAAGTATTCCGATTTAAATGAAAATTAATGTCGCCAGTTTGATAAGATATTTCGTCTCCCAGACAGGCCAAAGAAATTGATTTTTGTAGAAAATGAAAGAAAATTCAACAAAATGAGGAGACCAATAATACTAATCTCATTGTCTCGCATGCTAAATCCTACAGATGTATGTATTTGTCTCTTTTTAGTATCACTGTCTTTTGTTTCATCGAGTTTTGAATCACATCGGTGCTAAAGAAATTTTCACTTCAAAAACGATCTCATGCCGTTTTGGCGGAAAATCAAAAATTACACATTTTAAATCTTTATTTAAATTTTTTTACTAATGTAAAAATAAAATAAAAATGTCTTCAATGTAGAAATTTTTTTCAAGAAAAAAAATTAGAGTGTATAATTTACACACGGTAGGAGTGAAACTAGAAAATCGCTAGATGTTGTTTTTTTCTTTTGTCTGTTTATTTTAAAGTGGTTTGAAGATTGGATATTGATTTACAAAAATAAAAATATTAATTTTTCTTATTTCGTAGGATTCGAGCCGCCGTTCGCTGGATTTCGCATTATATTAGAACCGACGACCCGTCATATAATATATTTTAGTGACGCATTTCGGTATCATCCAAATTTCAAATCACTAACGGGACTAAAGCAGTTTCACTTCAAAATATTTAAATGTTCCACCAATTAAGTTCACTGGGAGCACACAGACATGCCTGCAACACACGTCTATGGATTTCTCTCTTCAGTGTGTTTGAAAGAGTAAAGTGTTTTACTGGGTTTATTAACATTACGAGGCTCTTCTCGTTTCCTTTTTATTAGGAAGAAAACACGAAAGTTTCAGCGACACTGACTAATTTATTGCGTCTCGCTATTTCTTGGTGAGCCACGAAATTAGCTTCGAGATAATTTTCTGCAAATTATGCGAGAGCTAAAAGTTAACAGACAAACAGGGATATATGTAATATAATACATAAAGAAATCTTCACATTCTATTACTAACTAATAGCTATTTCAGTTTGCAATATATTTATTTTTAAAATATCATGTTTCAAAGTATTTTATACGTCGGGTATTTACTGGCTACCCGAGATTTCTTATAATAAAATTAAGTCATCAGGAACTAACAAACAAACACATACACAACCAACTATCAATCACACTCACTTACCAATAGGATGCATGATTTAGGCAACAAGTTTGGTGATATTGTAGATATATTCGCTGATTCCCTTTATAATCTAAAATGCATTTTAAACCAACACTTTGTGGAATCCTACAAATTATTGTAACGTGGGTGTAATATATTTAACGATTTGATGTGTTATTGTAATGTTTTATATTGTATTTTATTCTATGTTATTGTCAAATGTTATATTGTTTCAAATATTTCACGGTTTTACGCTATAATCTTCAAAAACTACCTTTATATTTTTTTAATGTTTTCATTTTTATAACTTTTGATTTAAATTCTATTTATGTATAATCCTCGATATCTTAAATATTATTGTATAATCTATGTAAAAGCCCATATGGGCGTATAACAACAATAAATAAATAAATAAATAAATAAACTAAGAGGTTTTTTTAAAGCTACATAGCACACAGTGGAAACGGAATGTTTAAAATAATTGGGTTGGCCCGAAAATTACACTTTTTTTACATTAGCTACACACAGGAAGCCCTTAGAAAAATAATTCCCCTCAGGGCCTTTGTCATAATTGGGGATGCTGTGTGGAGGGTATTTTTAGAAAAAGAAGGTGAGGATGTTCTGGGAAGGAAAAAAGTAATAGGGGTGGATAGTAATCCGGGGCAATGTGTCTAGGAGTGACGGACTCCCACTCCCACTACAGTGCAAGGCGATTTTCTGAGAGAATACGGCAGGAGAGGTCAAAGGGGCTCCCTCAACCGTTCTCTCTTGAACCGACCTGTCATGCATCTGGTGGGAAGATGAATCCAACGCCAATCTCTAATTTCTTAACACAGTAAGATGCAAATATAAGATATAAGTTATTTAAAAGTTAGCAATAAGTAAATCTATATAAAAACAAAAGTAGGTAATGGGAACCCACTACCCACCTACAGGCACTGCCTTTGAAAAAGAGAAATGATTTAGTATTGTTTTATTTTCAAGTCGTTTAAGATTAAGCAAGGTACTGGCAAGCCATTTAGTGAATTATTTAATATTTTTTATACAATGACAGTCTGGCGGTTGACAACACCGAGCACAGCCGGACTATGGTTCGGATCACAGCTACAAATGATTCCGTTTCGAACTTCCTGGCTGTCAGTTGCTTCGCTAATCCCTTCCGCACTTTTTGAATATAATTTGTGTCACGTAATTGTGCTTTCAACATTTTAAAATAAAGTGAATCTTTGTTAATAATTAATTCATCTTCTCATTTAACTCCCGTGACACATACAGAAGTGTTAATTTGGTAAGATTGACACGCATCTAACTAAAAAGAAATTTTGAATTTCTTGGTGTAACTCTAAGTGACCAGCTCAGATATTGGGGCTCCATCGAAGTCAATTAAAAGTTAGCTTTTCAAAAACTGGGCGTAATGTACAGGGCCCGCAGATACTTTAATAGTACACAACTACTAACCCTGTACAAATCACAAGTGTGCCCCACGGTTGAAGCCACCTCTGGTCTGGAGCTCCAAAAACTTGAAAATAATAGTACACAACTGCTAACCCTGTACAAATCACAAGTGCGCCCCACGGTTGCAGCCACCTCTGATCTGGAGCTCCAAAATACCTGAAAATACCCTCGACTCTGTGCAGAAACGGGCGGTTCGTTTGATAGATTCTCCAATCTTAACAGACGGATTGCAATCTTTAGAGCACAGGCATCGTTGGGTGGGAATGCTATACTTGTTCTACCGGTATTTCAATGGAAGACACTCGGAGGAACTAGCGTTATCGATCCCTTCAGCACCGGTGCATACTCGGGAAACACGCCAAACGCGTGCCCAACATACGTTCACGTTTGACATTTGTCACATGAGAACGCGTCGCTTCTTCGACTCGTTCTTGTCTTCAACGGCTCGGCTGTGGAACGATTTGGCCTCTGTGCTTCCTCTTTTCTACAACATGGGTCTGTTCAAGATGAACCAATGTTCATTCCTTCCTCTCCTCAAAAAGACCCTCCACACGGCATCTCAGATAACATGACCTCCTATACGGAGATAATGTAAAAAAAAGGCAGATACTTATTATAAAACGATTAACATTAATTCTCTTACAGGAAAAAAAAGTTAATTAATTAGGTAGTTAGTAAAGGTGACTGCCCACTGGCTCGCGGTGACGTTTTTTCTAATTATGCTGATCGTTCAGAAAAAAGTCAAAGAACGAATTCCCGCAATTTCCCTGAGTTAAATGGCTTTTGACGAACTGCCCGGCGGTGGTGCTATTTGTCTATTAATTTCATTATTAAATTCTTCCCGGGAACGCCCGAAGCCCCTAGAAACGGGAGTAGGCCCGTCCCACGGAGTTGAGAATACAACCATGGAGTATCCGAAGTGAAAATCTAGTTTAAAACAGAAAAGGAATAACATTTTTAAATTTTGGAATTTTTTCAACATCTAGCTCAAAGAAAAAGGTGACTATCGAATAAACGGGGAAGTAATTATATCCAACATATTTCAGTACTGATATTAAAAAAAAAAAAAATCTGCTTAGTCATGCTAAAACCGCAAAATTTATACTCAATATTTTTTATGGCCTAATAAAATGTTTAAACTATCTACAGCAAATAATTTAATAAAATTGAACACGCACCTACCGATTCTTTCCTAAAATAAAATTCAATGATGCTATGTAAATGTCACACTTTTCCTTCTTTTGTGTTATTTCCTTTCGGTGAGATTATTTTTTCTTAACTTTTTTACATTAACTCTACACAGGAGACCTTGAGGAAAGTATTTTCCCTAAGGACATTTGTCATCTTTGGGAATGCTGTGAAGGGAGTTTTTTTTGTGAAGAGAAAGGAATGAACAAGAATTTTAGAGATCCATGTTTTAGTAGAGAGGAAACACAGAGGCCGGAAAATCATTCCACAACTCAAAAACGACCCGTTCTGAATGTAACAAATTTCAACGGTGTTCAAACGCTGAACCTTGAGGACCTTGAGGACAATATTTTCCCTGAGGACTTTTGTCATCTTGGGGATGCTGTGAGGAGAGTCTTTTTGTGGAGAGAATGGAATGAACAAGGATTTTAAGAGATCCTTGTTTTAGTAGGGAAGAAACACAGAGGCCGAAAAATCATTTCACAACTCAAGAACGAGTCATAAAAACGACCCATTCTGAATGTTACAAATTTCAACGGTGTTCAAAAGTTGATGCGCGTTTTGGCGTGTTTTCCGACTACGCAACGGTGCCGAAGAAATTAAATTAAAAAATTACAAAAATAAAAATAATAAAATTATAATATGTATTTAATGATCCATCCCCGAATGAGTTTGTGATAAATTTGAAAGATGCCACTCTCCTACAAATTCTTTGAGTAATGCCTAATTAAATAAACGTAATATAACGACAAAACGGCGTCCATATTAAATCACACATCCGCAAGTCCTCGTTAATTTGGCTTTGTGTAGCGGAAAATGAGGCTCGACGGGCCAAGGGATGCCAAGCCGAAACCTTAATTAATACACCAAGTACCGAGTACCAAGCAAGCACGCTAGGTGCCCGGGTTGGCTGCAATTGGATTAATAATACGGAATTTTTGTATTAATTAGAGACGTGTGGCCCCCTAGATATTACTAAGGTGAATAGGTGATTTCGATTGTACTTATTTTAGGACGAAATCAAAAAAATAATATTGTTCGCGGGAGTAGACTGTAATGAATGTTTCGAATAAGGCATGTAGGTGAATGATTCTATTATGGCCATACCTGTGTGTAGTGTAGTTGATGCGATTCAGGACTTAATTTGGCGTATTATTATGTCTGGAGATTGCACATTGTGCATCATTGCAATTGTTTCAGAACGGAGCAAGCAATTGTTTATTTGGTACAATAATTTACATTTTACAACTAATTTGATAATGTTGGCTTCAATGGGTGGCTTTCCCGTTTTAGAAGACAAAATTCAAAAAGATGAATAAATAAATTTAAAATATATATACATGTAGACGGTATGGCTGAACAACCTTAAAACATTATTAAAGCTAAATTTTACCGACTGGTATCCCCGAGAGTCGCTCTCCGGTCCAGTGCATGAAATTGCAAATTTATTCCGGTTCCCGCGTTTGCCTAGTTTGGCAGTTTTACATTCCGTCCTGCGTCACTCTAGTCGTTAAGATTTTAATTTTTTATCAAGTTTATTATAAAATATAACGTTATTGGCAAATTTTCCCTACACACGCATCTCAGTTTACAGTGCTCGGAAAGGCTGTAAGCTGCAAATGTACTAGAATAAAATAAAAAATTTACCACCTTTCCAAAACGATAATAAAAAAATTGACTTACATCATGATTTACAATTTTGAATAATGATGTGCGTTTTATTATGGTTTTTTATCTGAATTTATTTTTGATTTTCTCATTTTTTATGTCAAGTGAAAGGTTGTTTAACGTTTTTATTGCCTGTTGGCCTATTGGTATTTATGGTGTCTTTGTCCAAAGCTTGTGTTTGGGGTTGTTTTCTTTGTACGCTTGTCAAATTGGTCTGTTAGTGATGGTTCATGACAGTTGATCCGCCGACAATTGGACTACCGGCATACTTACTACAATATGCAGTCGGTTTAAGGAAAATACGGTAAGTATACCTAATTACACAAAATATAACTAAGTGACCCCCAAGGGATGTGCAGAAAAGATGTACCGCCGAATAACAAAGTATAAAACATATTTTCATTCAAATGCATCAAGGAAAAATCTACTTGTCTATATACTGTGTTACTTTGTACACCAGCGCATTAGTACAAAAAATCGACATTTTGTATGAATTCGTTTGATTCTGTATATAATTTCATCCCAGCTCATTATTGGGTATTTTTGAAGTCGATATTAAGTTTAAAAATGGTAAATAATACACCAAAAATTAAATTTTTTTAGTAAACATCATTTCGGAGGGCCAATTGTTGGCGAATCAACTGATGTGTCAACGTTAGTAATAGTTTGTGTTTGTTGAAATTTGTTTTTTTTTGTTCAAAAATCTAGATTAGTAATGTTTGAACGTATAATTGGCGTATATTTATGTTGATTTCCCCCTTCTACAACATGCCCTCCTTTTTAAGACCCAGAATTTCTCCTTCCTTTCCATAAAAAAAACCCTCCACACAGCATCCCAAAAGATGACACAGGTCCTTATGAACATTATTTTCCTCAGGCCTCTGAGTGGCGTTATTGTAAAAAATGGAAATACCAAAAAAAAAATTCTGAATTTTAAATGAAATTGGTCAGCAATTAAATTTCTAATTAAGAATTCTTCGTGTTAAAAGCGACACATAACGTTATGTTGTTTGTTTTACACGTGAATCCAATGCATATTATACACTCCACAAAACAAAACACTTAAGCCTCTCGAAGAAGATAAATCAAATTCACTACAAAAGAGTATGTTTCCAAAAAGCAGCATAAATAAAAATAATAATTGTTCGTTTTCGAAAGCAGCGCCTACCTGCTATCTAAATAATCTTCAAAACTCCCAGACAAAACAATCCTTGAGATCTGTAGTAGGAGGCTATTTTACCCAATCTAATTAGAGATAAGAGAGATACGTACATACATATTATTTAATTCAGTATTTATGTAAATAAATGTTTATGCTAAGCAGTTAATCACAAAACGTTGAAATGAAAGAATATTCTTATATAATTGTGCCTTCTTTATTTCAGTGGTTCTCAAGAAATTTTGAATGTTTCTTTTTTACTTATTCGTTAGGGACACAAACGGTATCACCATACTGCAAAAAACTTCAAACTTGTACATTTTGAAGGTGTGAATTATATTTGCAACATATGGGTCAGGGGTGAAAAAATTTCATTCAATACAACAATGAGATTTTGGGAAATAGCCTTTTGATTGTATTATCTTTGGCATGGAGATGACTTTGTAATTTATTACATCTTTAAATGGTTATAAATCACTTTAGAGACGAGTTACATAATAACGGAGTGAATGAGTAAATGTTTTTCTTAAATGAAACAATATTACTTTGTTTAAACCTCTATACAGGGTGTTAAGGGTCGTGCTTGACTTACTTTAAAAAGTGATTCGTGACATTATTTATGGTTAAAAAATGTTAATGTAATTTTGGTCTATGTTTACTTTTTTTTTCTTCTTTAAACTAAAGAAAAAAAAACTTCCATATGTCATATCACTGGTCACTCTAGTAACCGCCCTAATCCCCCTCCGCCCCTAATTGTCCAATACTTCTAATTTTTTTTAATGTTTTATGTTGAAAACAAAATCATCGGGTGTGTGACCGGCGACCAAAAAAATTTTTTTTACTCCAAATAATGCCGGGAGTCACTTGTTAACCTTCTTCGGTACTTCGGGTCATTTTGACCCGAAACTAAAATTTAACTAATCATAAAAGTAGTAATTATTAATATAATTTATAACGACTTCATGACAGTTATTGATTATCGATTCACTTATTATCAGTATTGTAAAATTACGCATTAGGTTAAAAAAATTAAGTTTTATTCTCTCTTGGGCTCCTCAGGTCAATAATACCCGAGTATGAAAAAGATCCTTGGGTCAGAAATGTCCGTGTCTTGTGAATAAAAATGCTTTGTTACAACGATAAGGTTCGTAAAAATATACTTACAAGCTTATACTTACACTTTACCTGTGTCCTTATTTTTATTTAAGAAGTATATACTAGAAATATTTTAATTTAAAACTTGTAGTTATTTTTTTGAAATCGGGTCAACACGACCCGAAGGCCTTAAGTGTACATTGTATTTGAGGAACCGAGGAAGGTTAAAGTTTAAGTCAAGTACGTTCCGTAACATTCCGTAATTCTTTTATATTAACGTCAACCGGTGTCGGAACAACAGGGTTCCTTCCTCAGTGTAAAATATATACTAACTTTGTATAACAAATTTATGGGTGAACAAAGTATGTTGGATGTTAAAGTGGGGGTGGAGGCGTGTAGCACTCGCAATACTAATAAATTCTTTGCATTGGAATAAATGAAATAGGGACATAAAGAAATAATTGAAATACCTGAATTTACATTTTGCCAATAAACCTTTTTTATTTGTTTTTTCGAACAACTCGCTCTATTTTTGAATGCTCCGTTTCTCTGTCCGCGCTGGGGATATGAACTTTTCCCGCTATGCCATGAAGGTCGTCTTATGTCATTTCGAGCAATGAAAAAAAAAAAAAATTTTGGAAATAAACCGTGAAGCTTCTTTCAATTAAGGATTGATTACAAAAGTTAGTTAGGTACATGAGTAAAAATTCCTTAATTAATTCCTTTAAAGGAGGTCCTCCTCGATATTGTTACTACAAAGATGTTATGTTAATTGATGTGTTTTCATGATATAAAACCATCCCACAACTTGACAAAGTTCTGAGAAAATTTAATTCCGAGTATAACATTTGTGGCTAAAATGCAATCTAGCTCCAAATTTCTCAGAAAATTAATTAGTTCAATTATGTTTACGTTTCTTAGCTAAAAGTTAGAGAAACACCTCCCCGCGTTACATGCGAGACGAAATAGCTAAACGTACGTCGAGTGGGGTTGACAGTAAGCCATTCGAATTTAAGCAACGAAGCGTTTGTCAAGTGAGACACCCATAAAACATAATAGAATCCGCCGCTTTTTCATTCCGTACGAGCTCTATCTTATTTTCTCCGTGGCATGAATAATTTGTCGCGTAATGTTGTGAATATATCAGAATTATATATATCATAGACAACACACTCGGCACCGTGTTCACGTGCCGTGTTCCTTGTAGCTTGTATCTCATGAATATGATAAAACTGCTCCTGAGATGGAGGTGTTCCCAGGGATGCTGAGTGGGGTATGGCAAATTGGGTTGGGGCAGGTTCATTGTCGAAGTTTCAATAACTTGGAATTATTTATGTTTAAATTTATTATCGAGTGTACCTTCTAGACAAAACTCAAATAAGATCAGCAGTAGGACTTACTGTTTGAATTATTATTAGATATGCCTTTTGTTTTATTGTTTTTTTTTTTTTAATATACTTGATTTCCGACAACTCGGGCGTTTATTGATATAATATAGATGTTTGATTCCTTAATTTAAATGATAAATAAATCACTTGTGTTGCTAAGTTGTGTAACGAAGAAACGACATTTATGTTTATTAAATCACTTTCTTTTTATGGTTTCTTCTAACAAACTGACACTTTACAAATAAAATCATAGAATAACAAAACAAGTGACAATTCTCATTCTAACCGACACCAAACAATACTTTTTCTTTACATTGATATAATTTTTTTTTAAGTGAAAACTACTTTAGCAGCGTTGTGATTTGAAACTCAATGAAACGAGAAATAGCGACACTAAAAAGAGACAAACACATACGTCTATGGGATTTAGCCTGCGAGAGAATGATATAGTTTAATCGGTCTCCTCTTTGTGCGGTGCTTTGTAGTCTCCCCACTCTTGTCTACTTTACTACCGCGTGTAAATGGCGAACTCTGTTTTTTTTTGCATCTGTATGTACTCTATCCGCCTCACCAGACGATATCTCTTCTGAGACGGGCAGAAATAATACGTTACCTTATTTGGACATGGTTCAAACTGATAATTTTTTTTTTAAATTAAGTACATTTAATTGCCAAATAATTTCTTTGAATCATGCACACGATTTTTGCTTGTGCATTTTGATCGTTTACTACTCTTGCTTGAGACTTTTGCCAAGCATGGACTTTATAATCTACGTGCTTGCGCTTGATGCGATTTTATATTTTTTTGAGAATAGACAAACAACAATAGACATAATCACATGTAGACAAAAAACATAACAATGCGTGGTATTGATTAAATATTAGGTCCAACATTACAAAAATAAATTATTTTTAATACATGCATTAATATGAAAATAAATTTACGAGATAGCTATTTACAAAAGTATTTGGTTAAACATAATATTTAATTGACTATTAACATTTTTTATGATTTCTAAAATGTATGTTTGTGTGTTTGTGCATTCATATCAAATATCTTTGAAAGTAAAAAGTTTCGAAAAATCGTTGGACCTAGAAAATGGATCAAACAGAACCAATGTACAAAATAAACTCGCCAGTGTATATGAGTCGATTGGATTTTGTAGATCCCAAAGACTTTGGTGTACTGGTCATGTAGAAAGAATTCCAGATGATAGAAAATATCAAAATCTTGAGAAATTACGTAACTAACTATCACCCCACAAGAGTCCCAAGAGACCATCATTGGCTCCGGGAGGTCTAAGCCAGCGAAACTATGGCATCCTCAATTGGAGTATATTGTGAGGCTGAAGGTAAGGGGAGGGGAAGGAGACGAGGGAGAGGAGGGTATTCAGAACTAATCACCAAACATGGCTAAAGCCATTTCGAGAAACATTTCAATTCTGAATGGTGGTCTTACATCGGAGCAATACTGAATATCTTCTAGTCTGAATCGTGGCGCAAATATACCTCGTAACAATTAAATTGTGAACATACAAATCAATCAAATAAAATTTACTTGAGCACGTCGGGATTTGAACCTAGGTCATCAAAACTTCTTCTTAATTGTATTATTTATTCTCACTCTATTATTTTCAAAGTTTGTTATATTGAATTTATTTTACCTTGAATTCCTAATTTAAAATGTTTGTTACCTTGAATTTGTGCTATACCGAAATGCCATCCAAAAAAAAATCTAAAAAAAGATAAAAAGAATTCTCAAAGCATTTTTAGCACTTGGAAAATGACAATTCGCACGATAAAAACAGGAAATTTATAATATCTCATTAAAAATATACCTGGAAAAAGATTTGTTTGCAAAATATCAGAATCTCAAGGAGTTTAGGCATAGTAAAGAATTCTGAAAGAATTTCTCAGAGTTCTGTTCTCTCGTTAAATTAATAATTTAATTAGGTATATTAATTATGATATCTCAGTAAAAACGTTTCGCAGAACATGTTGCGATAAGGAGAAACCTTCGTAGATTTAAACAATATATGATTTCCAACTTTTGCGTCGAGAGATTAACCGCTCCGAATTCAGGAACTATAATTAAATTGGTACAAAAGATATTGAATATACCTACCCTAATACTTTTTATAATAATAATAATACAGCAGCGCTCTTAGGATAATTTTCACAAAAAAGGCACTATACAAATTATTCAATTACTAGCGGAGACTTGTGAAAAATCAGGGGATATTTATTTATTTATTTATTTATTTATTAAAATATATAGATGTACATAAAAACATAAACTGCACATCTCACTAGGGCATTCCTGTATCGAGATGTGCAGTTTTACAATAAAAATAAAAATAAAAAACAATAATCGAATAAAAATAAAAAACATACATATAAATTCACAAGAAACACTAAATATAGTTTACTCAAATATTAATTACAGCTGGGCGGTATGCTCATATTGCTCTTAGTTGGCCACAATAATATTCTACTGTAAACTAAACATGTTCAAGGTACCTGCAGTGGCTTAACAAATGCATTCATAGGGTGACCATACCGTCAGTAACAGTAGATTTACGAGTATTAACAAAAAATAAATAAAAATAAAGGTAGGTAAATAATAATAGATAAATAATAAAAAGTAAATAATAATAAACAAGTATGTAATAAATGTATATAGATTATGTAATAAATATAATATAGTAAGTAATAAATATAATATAATAAGAATAAATATAATATAGTAGGTAAATAAATGTAAGTAAATATTAAAATCGTATGACTTGCGAAACTGAATGTATTTATAAAAAAAAAAATTGCTCCAAGTCAAAAGAAGAAATTTGTCTTTCAAATGAAAGTAAACTTGAAAAATTACAGCATCTATCAAGTATCTGTCAAAAATTTGAGCAAAACGTATACAATTAATTATAATAATAAAAAAGTTCTTGCCTACCTTATTGCTTGTTTAATATGACTAAATACTAATCAGTCCAAATTTTGAAAATTAAAAGTTCATTTGAACTTATCGCAAGAATATCAATACAACTATTTGAGAGGCGCGTGGGGAAAAAATGAAAAAAAATCATTGAAAAGTGACCGGTGAAGAAAATTTCTTTACATTTTTTACTACATTAATAATGTCAGGAATCACTGGTTAATCCAGAGGTTCCCAAATTTTTTTTCTCGTAGACCACTTTCAACATTTTACTGGTCACGGTACATTTACAATTTTGCGCCGGTACATTTCTACCATATTCCTAAAACTCGACACGCGTTGTACTCTTGAATATTGTATGGCGAGGTGTGGTCTGTCACAATGGAGCAGTACCGGATCTACGACTTTTTCAAATGGAGGCAAAATGGACCAGTATTCGAGATTATATTTGCCACGATAGAGGGGGTGTAATGGGATATGGGTATGTTCCCATTTCAGTACAGTACACCCATATCACGTTACGCCCCCCCCCCCCTCCCTTGCCTAGCTAGGCGTTTTAATATCTCATGCATAACCAGTACAACAACGTGCGCTGTACGTCAGTCGCTCTGTTATGGAAGGGGCGTAATGGGATATAAGATGGGGGGTGGTATGGGATATGGGGCACAGGATGGGTCTCAATCGAAACCAGTTCGTGGACCTCCTCTAACAACTTGTGGACCCCCATTTCTTTATCGCGCCTACGTGGACCTCCGTCGGATCTCCTGTGGACCCCCCTATGGGTCCACCTGGATCACTTTAGGAATCACTGGGTTAAAGTCAGTGAAGTACGTCTCTTAGTATCCTGTATAGATATCTATGTAAATAGTTTCGCATATATTAAAAATCAAATCAGCAATAAGGCATCTTATACATGAGAATAGTTTTATTTGAACTCGAATGTGAGTAGTTGTAATTTCATGTGTTTATTATTCTCCTTTACGTCATATTTTAATCTTTATGTTTTGTATCTTGTTATTTGAGTTGAGTTGAATTGAGTATTGGGTTGTCCTCTATATTTTATATCATTTTGTACTTAGCATTTCACATTTCATCATTTTTTCCCAACTTCCATGTGTAGACTCCTGTACCCCTAACTTTAACGTCTATGTCACCTTTCTTCTAAATATTTCCATGTATTTTTGTCTATGTTCTCGTTTGTCTGTGATCATGCTATCACTTTCTCTTTTTTGTTTATAAAAATTTTGAATTCATATCTTGCTTTTTATTCTCCAATTTAAAGCCCTAGAACTTAGAACTAGAATCAAATCTCTGCTATTCATCTGAATGATTAAAGTTTTACAACAATGTCCAGTATACGACACAAGTATTTTTACTACAAAAGGACCTCAAACCATCACATCAATCTCTCTCTCTCTCTCTCTCTCTCTGTACTCTCTAACCCTCGGCTTGAGAAACGAAGAAGTCATCAGAGCTGCTTAATTTACACCTGACGGCAGACTGTCTGGAGACCAAACCCTGGGACCGTACAGTTAACATCTCTACACGGAGAAAAACATTTCTTAAACTGTGCATTAACATTAACACTCTTTACAATGTTAATCGTTGAACTTTTTCGTGTTTTCGTAGAAGTGAAACCTTCAGAAAACTAAAATAGACAAGAGTGGGAAGGCTAACCAAGCACCGCATAAAGAAGAGACCGATTATTCTATCTCATTCTCTCGCAGGGTAAATCCTGTAGATGTATGTGTTTGTCTCTTTTGTGTCGCTTTTTCGTTTAATTGAGTTTCAAATCACAACGGTGCTAAAGAAGTTTTCACTTCAAAACCTGCAAAAATATTTATCCATAGAAGTTCTAAGAACACACTTAACTAATATAACATCAGAAATAAAATACACAATGAAAAATTTCATGACAAAGCACCTTGTGATGTTAAGAATAATCGCTTATAGTGTAAATCCATATTTGAAGTGAAACTTCTTTAACGCCGTTGTGGTTTGAAACTCGGATGAAACGGAAATGACGTATTACAGTACCTACGAAACGTCAAACTGCGCTCATTGGCCGCTTTGATTTTGATCTCACTTTTCAAGGCTCCTATTGGTTGAGATATGAAACGGAAATGACGCATTACAGTACCTACGATGCATCAAACTGCGCTCATCGGCCGCTTTGATTGTGATCTCACTTTTCAAGGCTCTTATTGGTTGAGATTGTTTTGGTGAAGTTTCGCTTCTACCGCGTGTGAACTGCACTCGATTTTTTTTTAATGTACTGTGCACTCATACTTATAAGCCGTTTCCTATCCCGAATGTATTATTTTATCAATTGTGTGTGTAAATCATAAAAAAATATTACAGTGTTTGCATAAAAAAAAAATAATAATAATCAGGGGATCTTTTATGTAATTTATTTAAATTTAATTTAATATATTTAAAATGTATTTGTTGGTATATTAAATACAAGAGATGGTAGATAATAATAAAAGCGCTCATTCAGTGACATATTTGAAAACCGTGATTTCTGGATGCATTGCAATTTTTGCATGCAATACATTCAATTTTTCTAAAATTCTTCTATAGGCACATATTCCACAACATATTTTGAGGTGTTCTCGTGAAAGGGGGTCTAGTCTGACAACCTCGCAGTCATTGTCAAACTAAGATATATCTTATCTTAATATATATATTTCTTCTGTCCGTGTGTATGTCCACACAGCATCCCCAAAGATGACATAGGCCCTGAGGGAAATTATTTTCTTCAGGGCCTCCTGTGTGGAGTTCATTAAAAAAAAAAAAATGTCACTGAACTCCTCCTAAACGGCTGGACCGATTTTGATGAAATCTTTTGTGTGGATTCAAAGGGATTCGAGAATGGTTTAGATTCACAATTTGGTCCACTGGAAAATGTTCTTTTAATTAATTTTTTTATTTCTAAGGAGTTGTTGATTTTAGAATGTTTTACATTGGATCCGGCAGACTGCGCTACCATCGCAGTATCGAATATTCAATATTATTCTATTTTAATTTTAGTTTGTTCCGACAGTTGTGAATAGGACAACGTCTGCCGGATCCGCTATAAATAAATAAAATAAATTGTGGAACATTCCAGAACACTCTCGAATGTTGTCCTGAGCGAAGCCGGGTAACACAGCTAGTAACAAATATATTTATTTAACCATCAGAAAAAATGTTAATTTCTGTACTTTTATTTTTTATTTTGATGCCAGATATACTAATTACATCAAGTTTTTGTTAAATCAGCTCAACTGCTTAATAATAATTAATACTGGAAATTTTTTGTGGTATCATTATTTATACGTAATCAACGTCTGGTCTCATGCCAACGTAGCATTTTGACATCTGGTAAACCTTTTGAATGGGAGTACCCTTCTGGTCACCGCATTTGTCAAAAGCTAATGCGTCCTTGTCTCGTTCTTCCTTGGTTTGGGCCATGGTCAAGGCCACTTCTCTGTTCAGTTTTCCCTCGGGATCCACCACGCCTTCCTTTCTCAGAATGCAGAAGATGTACTTCTGGAGACCCTCGTCATCGGGGAAGATGCGGTCCTTGCGGATCTTGATAATCTTGGCTTCGTCTACCTTTGATTCCGCCACACATTCCTTACGATGCTTATCGATATCTGGCGAAGCCGCAGTTCCACGAGTCTGGAAAAGAAAGGATAAAGATGTCTAAGTAATGATTTATGAAAAAAAAATTAAGATAAAAATAAAAACGTAAAGGTCGCAACTGGGACTCCAACTCAGGAGCTCTTGTCTTACCGGGACAAACACCTTAAACAACTCGGCCTTAAATATTGATACCTTTTTAGAAGATTTTACGTTCTACAAACTTTTTTTAATCCTTTTTTCCAGTAGCTCTCACCGTTTCAGAGATATACGAAAAAAATTAAAATTTGTGACCTTTGACCTTAAATAAAAAACAACGCTCAAGTGGGAATGATGGGGACTTTTGAAATGGCATTTGTATTTTTTATTTGTTAGTTTTATTTTAGTAAATTGTACATTTAAGTTTACAATTTCCTAATTAATTATATCATTCATTTCATATTTCAAACAATATTTT
The DNA here is from genome assembly GCA_936435175.1 of Glyphotaelius pellucidus. NCBI lineage: Eukaryota > Metazoa > Arthropoda > Insecta > Trichoptera > Limnephilidae > Glyphotaelius > Glyphotaelius pellucidus. Next base: position 7,912,625 of record OW386551.1, on the reverse strand, counting down.
TTTCTTGTTTTATGTATCTCCTACAATACGTTTTGAACTTTTCAATTGGTGCGGCCTTTAAAGTAGAGTTCTGGTAGAGTGTTGTATAACTTCATCCCTTTGTATAGTAAACTATTCTGTGTATTCGTGTTGTCCTTTTTTTGTAGCCTGATTTCCTTGCAAGTCCTTGTGTTATGTCCGTGAATGTCCTTGTTGTATATAATTTTGTTTAAGAAGTATTTTGGTAACATGTTGTTCACTATTTTATGAATAAATATCATCGTGTGCAGGGTCAACATCTGTTTCACGGTTAGCCAATTTAGTTCCTTCAACATTTTATTTACTTTTGAGAATCTATTTTGCCGAAGTATTATTCTCATTGCCCTGTTTTGGAGAATTTGAAACTTATTTTGTTCTCGTTCATTACACAGGAAAGGGATAGTTGAGCATTAGTTAAAGTGTAATGACGTATTCAATTCTATACAAAAATTCAGCTTGTTGGAAATTAATGCAAACTCAGCACTTTTTTCGTCTGTTTTGACTGGATTAAAAATAATAGTTTTTTTTATATACGATTTGAAATAATTCTGCCTAAAATGCGATTAAATTGAATAATACTCAATACAATAATACGTAAGAATGTTATGTACGAGTATCTGCGTGTTGAAACAGCAAAATTTGTCGGATGGTGTTTGCCCATAAAAAGCACCAAGTCTGTTGGCTCACATCGACGTTTCCATAATGAGCTATGTAGCTTTGAAATATCTTTGTAATTAAAAACATATAGTACTACATCAATGTATTGTGACTGAAACATGGAGAAACAACAGTAAAGGCCGTCTTTAGCCAACATTTCAGACAGCATAACAGTATCCATCGTCAAATCACATCATCAACTGTAACGCTGTCTGAAACACTGACTATTGAAGGAGGTAACGCAACACGGCACAATACCTCAATAATAATAAAACTAATACGTTTGGCCGTGAAAATTTTGGATCGGAAAAGAATGGATTCACATAAAATAATAATATTGATGGTTGATGAAAATTGGTGAATTAACTTTTATTCGATTTACATATTTATCTCTCATATACCTTTATCGTGATTACCATTGTGATTGTATCAACATCACAAATCACTTTATTTAATTGAGCCGACCTCAAATTGATTACATTGTGAATATGACATTTTCCAAGGTTAGTTGTGCCATAATTTAACATAAAAAAAGCAGAAAGAAGGAATTATTTTGATTACACGTAAATACGTCCTTGACAATTATTTTATGCTTACCCCGAAGAGCTTCATTCGAAGAAATGTGCTTTATTTTTTTAGATAATGATGTACCTATTTATTTACATTTATTTTGAAAATTTTGACAATTATTTAGAACCAGCGAGTTCCCGGCATGCGTTGTTATGCCCCTTAATAAATAAATTGTTTCTCCCTGCGTGTCCTTTCCCATTCGTCCCGTTCCCCTTCCGCCTCCCTTTCCTCTCCCGCGTTCCCTTCCCTGGCCCTCTTTCCCCGTCCCGCCAAAACCCTCCCGAGTTCCCCTCCCCTCTCCCAAGTTCCCCTCCCGGATTCCTCTCCCCCCTCCCGCGAATCCCCCTCACAAGTTCCCCTCACCCTTCCGGAGTTCCCCTCTCCCTTCCGGAGTTCCTCTCTTCCCTTCCGGGCTCCCAACCCCCCTCCTGCATTCCATACATATAATTTCATATGCCAGATATAATTTCATGATGCCAGAACTCACTATTATATATGGTAAGAATTGCGGACATGCGCACATCAAATCCCCAAAGTTTCATAACACACATAGCAGAAACTAACATATTTTCATTTTTATATTTATAGATTATTTCGACCGTGAAAATTTTTACTTGTTTGCTTATATTTTGTGGTAATTTAGATAATACGTGAGAGTAATTTATGATTCAATTAATATATAATGAGGGAATTTATATTTTCATGTTGATGACATATTTGTGTATATGATTTTTGTATAAAACTTAAAATTAGGCAAATTATGTAGAAAGGGGGGTAAATGTATACATTAATTTTATTTAGTTGGGGCAAATTTCAAATTATATAGAAGATTGAATTCGATTTCAGACTCAACAGAGATGAGATTTTGAACGGAGGACGGAAAGGAGGCAATTTTAGATAAGGCTTGATAGAAGAGAAGATATTTAGGGACAAGTAAAAAATATGTGTTCCAAAGTTCTCAATTACAGGCCGAAAGTAGAATATGGAGAGTCAAGAACGTGATTTTTTTAAAGGTGATAAGGAACTGAACAATGTGATCCAAATTCTCATTCGAATACGTGGGGATATTTTTTTTTTGGAAAAATGGGGGAATTATTGAAACCACGGTTTTAATGGGATAGTCCTTTATTTTGAGGCATGGCAGGCTCCCTTGGATTGACTAGCAATCTGCCAATACTCTGCCCAACCATTGCGGGATCTATCTTTTGAAAAATGGAGTATTTGGTTCATGAGGGTAACAGTAGGATTGGATGCTCTTTATTTTGTCAAGAAATCCGCAAATCGTTAGCCACGATGCTAACATGTCCGAAATCCAAATCAGAGAAATGATTTTTTATATTTTTACTACGTAAAATCCAATATTTCTGGAAGATTTACTTTTATGTTTTATAATAATTTCATCAATAAATATTCCACTGTGCCACTACCTTCGTTAAGTAATAATTAAATTTTGAAGAAAATGAAAAGACATTAACCACTCGGACCCATGAGCTTGTTTTCACGATAACATAACATTACCAGACATATTTATGATGTATGAGGCGTACATGACTTATTAAGACTTATTCAGATTTTTTTTTATTGAAGTACATTTTAACATGTACTTAAAATAAATAAATAAAAAATTAATTAAAAAAAAAAAAAATTAATGAAATAATAAAATATAATTTCTGTCACACAATAATTTTATGAAATTATTAGCAATTTGACAATAACCGTTTCAGAATTTTTTGGTTCGTACAAATTGTTTACTTTTTATGAAAATTTTTTTACAAATTATAAATACGTTTTGTTCAATTTTGCTTTTTTTTTAATAAAAGTTTATTAATAAATCAAAAACACTTACAACAACTGCAATCAGGGCAAGAAATGCACATGCAAATACGAAGGCTTTCATTTTGAAACTGTTTGGCGATCCTGTGAACCCGTAGAAGACAATTTCAGAACTGATGATGCTAGTAGATTCAACTTGCCTTTTATATATCTAAAACTCTGTCAATTGTGTGAAAAAAAACCAGTCAAATAATATACGATAACTAATAACCAGTCAATAATAGACGTTTTAGCTCGTTACGCTAACATCCGTGGTTAAAATCACAAGGTTTTTCCAATTGAATCTCTAAAACTGCACAATAAAAAATTTACTCATACTGAAGTGGGCATTAAAATTATCGCATTAAAGTGTATTATTATTTCGAGTAATTTAGTAATTTTTACTCGACATATTCGGGTTTTATTGTTGTTTGTCGAATTTTTTACCTGATTTTAACATTTTGCATCAAATACGTGTCAAACCACAAATCTTTTATTATTTATTTAAGTTATATGGAATATTTAGGTAAAGTTGGACAACACTGCACACAATTTGGGAGGCGGGTATGGGTACCGCCGTCCAGGGAACCATTTTTTGGATAACCAACACTTCTGTCGTAGGTTCCTCCAAGTGGTTCGCTTCTTTCGGTGACTTAGCAGAGGTGTCCGAATTCATGGGGTGAAGTTTGTCTTGATCTTGAGGATCTCAGGATCTCAGGATCTTGACGGTGGATACATCTGCCCACCTAGCGCATGGCAGGACGGGAGAGAATGGTTGAGGGAGATCTTTTGACCTCTCGAGCAGGACTCTCTCCAAATATTGCCTTACATGCTTCCCAGAACGTCCTTTCCTTCATTTGCCTAAAGATACCCTCCACACAGTATCCCCAAAGACGACATAGACCCTGAGGGAAATTATTTTTCTCAGGGTCTCTTGTGTTGAGCTAATATAAAAAAATATATATCCACTAGTGAGGCGGGTAAAATGCAAAAAAAAATCGTATGCGGTAGAAGGAAACTTCAGAAAACTAAAGTAGACAAAAGTGTGACGAGTAGAAAAATCTAAAGTAAACAAGACTAGTGACAAAACTTAAGTAGGCAAGACTACAAAGCACTTTTTTATCAATGTCAAGGATGATTTTTTCCTTATTTTTGCTGTCGTTTTCCTATACATTTGGTATTTGTGTTTTCGCACTATTTACATTTTCTTTTATTTATCCATAAATGTGTAGTTTGTGTCACATGTGTATTGTAAATGGACACACAGTCTGTAATACACAATATAACAAAAATATTTTAAAAAGACGGACGGTTGCTCTGATTGTGAAACCTTTTTTAACGAAGCTGAAATTTACATTTATTATGCGTAGTGTGGTAGTCAAAAAACCTGTAAAAACTATTGTCAAAATTTATTTTATGATAAAGAAAAATTAAAATAAAAAAAATATTCATAAATCAAAGGCACACAAAGGAAATAAACTTAGGGGTTAAACGATATTACATTACCATATATTATGTATCATAGGATTCCATGACAGTTGATCTCTCAATCCACCGGGCATATTTGTATACAATAAACAGTCGGTTTGGGAAAATACGTATTCCTACTCATACATTCGTACAATATGGTATTCCTACTCAGACAAAATATAACTAAGTGTCCCCGGACGGATGTGCAGAAATAACAAAATACCGCCGAATAACAAAAGTATAAAGCCTGTTTTTATTCAAATGCATCAAGGATCACTAATTGTGTATAATAATAATATGTGCATGATAATAACTCCGTTTTAGTGAAAAACACATCAAAGGCGCTGTACAAAAAAACATGTAATAAAATTAATATGACTGGATTACAATTAAGATTTATAATTATAATTAGTGACTAACATCAAAGACTTATAGCTTGTTACTTATGGTTAAGATAAGCCTTGTTCAGCCGTAACTTGCCACTTGACTAAAGTAGAGTACTTTAATCAAGTGGCGAGTAACTTGCTACTTGACTCACCGAAAACCGTTCGCACTACTTTCAAGTACAGTATATTAGTGCCCGTCGCCCGTTGCAAGATAACAGGCTGCTACACAACAAAGTAAATACGCCAATTATGCTTATTTTTGATGAGGTGGAAGAATAAATATGACTGATTGAATCGACTAAAGAGCTGACTAAACCACTCTACTAAAATTGTGGTGTTCGGACGTGTTTAGTTACTACAGTACTCTCCACTCGACTAAAATACTCGCCTAATGTGAACGGCTCTCAATAACTACTGACTAGTTACTTAATTTCATAAATATGACTTTACAACTGTGACTTAAAGTTAGAGATTTACAACAATAGATACTGTATAAACCAGCATATAAGTTCAAAAAAATCAGCACAGTAAAGAAATTCGTTTGATATCCATACCAACGTTATATTTCAATACCCTTTATTTCAATACCTATTATTAAAGGAATTCATGAAGTCGGTTTTTGGTTTGAAGTTGGTAAATAAAGCATAAAAAATTGTAATTTTATTTGGGCAACCTGTCGGGTCACCGTAGCATAGGTGCATGAAGTGTAATATACTATGATGCAAGTCGAGATAAGACGCAATATGGCCTAAGGTCCTCTGACCTCAGGCGGTGGCTTAATATGACTTTGACGTAAAGCGCATTCGGCCCTCAGGGCTACCGTAATATAACTATTGTCCCCAAACAATATGTACCAGAGCCACAAGTATGCCTTGGGATATGACAAAACTAAGATGCATCAAACAGGTAAGTTTTTATATGCTCCAAAATTGTATGCCTTAATTTTAAAGTCTATAATACTATGATTTTGATATATTTGCGACATCACGACAAATTATTCATGCGGAGAAAATAAGATAACAGAAAACAATGACACACCGGGATTTTGTATATTATTCTTGGAATTTCTGAGAAACGTAAAACCATTTTAATCCTTTCATTCCCGAAATATTGATTTTGGAAATAGCTCAATTTGGGTGACGGTTATGGGTACCGCCGCCCAGGGAATCATTTGTTGTAAGACTTAGCAGGGGTACGCGAGTTTATTAGGTGAGGTTTGTCTAGTTCTTGGCAGCGGATGCATTTGCCACCAACTGCTTGACGGGCAAAGATTAAGAAGCAACTTGAGAGATTGGTTGTGGGAGACCTTTTGATCTCTTTAGCCGGACTCTCTCGACCCATCGCCTTGCATTGCGATGAGAGGGGTGACATATTGACCCCTCTCAATCTCCAAAGACGACGTAGGCCCTGAAGGATTTTTTTCCTCATAGCCTTCTGTGTGGAGCTAATGTAATTTTTTTTTAAATAACCCCAACATTATTTCATTCGCCTTGAGGTAAAGCTATCAGTCCACAATGGAGTGCTGGGACCAAAGATATTGAAATATAAGGAGATATGCTATGATGTCCGCCCGACTGTCGTCGGAACTACTACTTAAAGGGAATAGTTTGAATACGGAATTTAGTTGATTTTTCGAAGGTGTATAGTAGTATTGGTTAACAATATTGTTTGAATACGGAAAGATTTCGTTCATTTATTTGATTTTTGAAGGCGTGCAGTAGTATTCTTTAAAAATATCGGCGACACCAGGAAGCACAGTCCCACCAAGTAAAAAGTGCCGATAGCCAATCTCCTTAAATTTCAATATCTTTGGCTGGGACCTACGCTGACGTATGTATGGCTGTGAGTATTAGTGGCAAAACCACGTACGATCGTGTGAAGTGTTAAGATTCGTAAAGAATAAAAGGCTGATGTAAACGGAATGAGTAACATTAAGAAAGGGTCAAAGAGAGGGTTTGGGCATAATATGAATGGTAGAAGAAGTCGGGGGTGCCCGAAGACGAAGTGGCACGATAATGTGAACAAATTTTTTAAGCAGTCAGAATTACAGAAGGGTATGTATGAAACGATGTAGAATGTGAATGAAGCAAGGAGTGCCAAGACAGAGTTGTATAGCGGTCCGTCCTCTCTACCTACCCCTGCGGAAAACCAGCGTGATGGTTAGTTAGTTAATCTTGAAGCATGAAAAATAATTCACTCACCAAACTTACTAAATGCCTTGTATCTGTTTGTCAGAAATTATTTATGATTCACGCGAATTCTTCTACTTTGTGGCTTTTATTTTTTAGTTTGTGTGTTGTCCCATAAATAAATAAAAAATTTAACACCACCATCACTTCAGTTATTTTCCCGAAATTTGACAATTAATCTAAGGAATGACTTCTTCTCAGTAACCGGAATATAGTGCCATCCTTAAATAAATTTAAATAGCCCAATACATTAATTAAATGACGGCTTGTCATTTTACACAGGTATAAAACCGCCATAAAACGTGCTCACGAAAAAAACAGTGCACCCAAAAGTTTAATGTCCCTGCGTAGGGGTGTTTTTATTACATCCCTCATCAAATCTAATAAAAACTTGACATAAACCCTTGGCGGCCACGTGACGTGCCTTATAAACAAGGTTATTTAAGCTTCACCTGCGTTCTAAAGTCCTGCGTAGGTACCGGATTGAGACGTAAACGTCAGAGTTCTGGAGGAGACTAGAAATCTAAAAAAACTGTCTCCCGACAGACCATCTTCATTATTATCACAATAAAAAGGTTTTTCTTCACCAGTACAATTTAAAAATATGTAAGAGTTTCAAAATTTTGTAAGGGTCTTAGACTTATGCTAACTCCATTTGGGGAATAAAGGACACAATACTAAATATTAAACAGTGAGTGAATGGCAAATCTATATAAATAAAACACAATGTTCGTATGTCTGCGCCCTAAAGACTGAAAATCTACTCGACCGATTTCACGAAAAAAATTCAAAGTTTGTTCTTATTAGTTCCAGGCAAAAATATTGAAATATAAGGAGACATGCTATGATATTCGCCCGAATGTCGCCGTAACTACTACTTAATGGGAATAGTTTGAAAATGGTATTCAGTTAATTTTTCGAAGTGTGTAGTGGTATTTATTAGCAATATAGTTTGAAAAAGGAAAGAATTCGTTTATTTAGTTATTTTTATTAATGTGTGCAAGTATTTTTGGTTAAAAATATTGGCGACACCAGGAAGCACAGTCCCACCCAGTAAAAACTTCCGATAGCCCATCTCCTTATATTTCAATATCTTTGGTTCCAGGAGTGTTTAGAGAGTAGTTTGAATGGTGGAAGACATCGTAATGACATCCCGACAATGCAGTAGTTTGAATGGTACAAGAATCGGGAATGCCCGAAGAGGACTCAAAACTTTACTCCAAACCGTTTATAACCCCGAGCAACGCCGGGTTAAGCCGCGGAATCCCGCATTTCTACCGATTTATTACGTATTTTCCTTAAACGCAAGTTTTAAAGCTCTTAAAAAAAAAATGTTATTCTTGGAGATAATATCTATATATTTCCCATGCCGAAACGGCAATTACATGAAATTCCTTCGATAGAAAAAAAATCGCAAAGTTTGCTCCGAAATTTACTATGAACACGTTTTTTCTATTATTTTACAAGTCATGTACGAAAAAATTCACAGTGTTTCTCTAATGTTGTTTGAGACAATCCCTACGAGATTTTTGCTCTATTTTATTTCGTGTTTTATTAAATATTTTCACATTTTTCGCTTGAATAATATCATTTTAATATTAGCGCGCTCTTTCTAACATTCGTATTCACATATCTCTCCATCTTCTTCTATTTGAGCGCGTATACCGCGCCTTAATGTCATCCAGATATACATATATTTTTATACTCATACTTCTTTTCACATACTACTTATTACTTTGACTCCTTACTTTTTACCTTTTTACTTTTAACTTTACATTTAAACTGTTACATTCTTTATGTAGTTGTACTATTCATATAAGTATGTTAATGGCACATGTTGTGCCGTTTATGTAAAAATAAATACATACATACATGAAAGAAACCTTAGAAATCATTCCGAAAATTGATTAAAAAAATACACCATTGAAGAAGAAGATAACAATAATAATCTAAACGAAAATATGAAAGAGAACAAGACACAGAAAAAGAAAATGGTCGCAGCTGGGACTCGAACCCAAAACCCCTCGTCTACATGCTTTTACCAATTTCGCCATTGCCACCTACTGTCAAACTGTCATATATGTCAATCTCATATTTCAAATTTTAGAAATAAAAATATTATCTTCAACTAATTTTTTCCATATTATGTGGCAATGGCAAAATTGCTGAACGCACCCGGATAGACGAGAGGTTCTGGGTTCGAGTCCAAGTTGCGACCATTTTCTTTTTCTGTGTCTTGTTCTCTTTCATATTTTCGTTTAGATTATTATTATTATCTTCTTTTTCAATGATATATTACATTAATGGGAATAACCTTCAAAAGTTATAAAAAGTGAGTTTTTCTTATAAAAGTAAAAAATATACATTATTCTTATTATTTCAAAGGAAATTGACATAACTTTCGATCTTATGTATCTGTTAGATGCCATTATCAATTTTATCAAGAAAGAAATTTAAAAAATTCTTCAATAACCGCTAATAATGATTTTGTGGCTTCATTTTAACTAAATGAAAACAAATCTTTGTATGCACCACTTATTTAATCAAAATTGTCAACATATTTCGAAACCAATGGTTCCTTCGTCAGAATCAAATTAAAATGGAATTTTTTTCAAGTTGATACGTTTCATCAAAAGATGTCAAAATATCCAATCCGAAAAATACTTGCCTTCCTAACGTTATAATTTCCATATATGTAAGTTCCACGTAGGCACATAATATTACTATTACAGTATATGTAATAATGGAGATGAAATGTTATGGTTTAATGCGATGTATCCCACGAATATGTTTCATCTCACGCCCGCGATCGCCGCAGGGTGTAACCCGCCCCGTGCCGCTCAGCCCAGCTTCCCCAGATACGGATTGATCGCGAGAGGAATGGAGATAGAGTACAGAAATAAAAGAAGCTGTCGGGAGAATGGATACCTTTCCAACCTCTGACCCTCTGTGCTCGGAATGCGAATGCTAGTTTACTGCCGGGTATGGGGTGGGACAAGAACGACGAACGTACATTCATTATTCCAATATTTTTTAATGGTTTTGGTCTTTTATTCCAGAAAGTGCGCAGGATAGTGCATTGCAGTAAAATGCAGTTTTTTCGCATATTATGAAAACCGGTAAAATGTGTGGAAGCTTTGAATCGTTTAGATCCAAAACCCACTCTAATTGATTTTCTTACTTTCGAGTAAATCAAAAAAAAACGTGTAGTGTTGTTGTAAATCATGAAAAGCAATGTAGTCTGTTTTCATGATTACAGTCATTTTATTTTTTAACACGTTAACACGATCTTTTAAAAACTATATATATTTAAAAAAACGTGTTTTAATTATCGTAGACCCATATTTAAAAACGATTTACAAGGATTTAAGAAGACTTTTGGAAATAATAACAACGCATTCTTCGTGAGAAATCACATCAGATGGCATTCACACCTAATTTTTGACCGAAATTCATTAGGGCGGATGTTGGAACCCAACGATACACTTAAGTTTATTTCTTATTTTGATCATTGTAGGTAGTAAAAATTTTATAATCATAATATTTTTATTTATTACTAGCGCGTTCCCGGCATACATTGCAATGTCACTTAAAAATATATATTGTTTCTCCCTTCGTGTCCTTTTGCATTCTTTCCGTTCCCCTTCCGCTCCTCATCCCCCTCCAACGTTCCTCCTACACTTTATTTTCCTTTCCTCCTCTTTTCTGCTTCCACCGATATATTAATATTAGTTAAAATTAGTTAAAATATTACAAAAAAATATTAATTTTACGCATTGTATTTAACGCTCAGCATTTATTTTAATTAACTATCAATTTTTAACTTATTTTTGATTAAGTCCTCCATCATGTTTACTTGTTCGGTCGCGCCGTCTGCATACTAGAATTCAATTGGATTCTATCTACAATGAAAATGAAGAATGACTTCAATAGGCAGGAGACATGTAAGTAACTGATTTTTTTTTTTAAATAGTAGAGTAAGTTTTAGAAATTAACATTTTTTGATAAACCCCCACAAAATATTATCAAAGCATGTGTACAATCCTATTACCACGAAAGAATTCAAAATCCCTATTTTTAACAATCATTATAAAACGTTCAACGTGTAAAATAACCTATGTAATGCAGAAAAATACAAAAAAGTAATCAATGGGGTATTTCCACAATTTTTTTTTATTGAAAAAAATTAAGCAAAAAATTACGATGATAACGGAATTTTTATTTTATTTTTATGACGACGACTTAATTTTCTATAACGTTTTAAAATACGCCTTTTTAAAATGCCCCCAAAACGATGTTTTTGCCACCATTCACTCTGTGACGTCACAGGCGCCTCTCATCATGCGATCGCCGCCCGTAGGTGACTGTAGTGAGTCCGTAAGTTGTACTTGGTGTTATTTATTGACTTCCAGTTTGCTCCAATTATATCTTTATATTTATCCTATATTTTCCCACTTGCAAAACATGTATAGTTTGGTACACATGTTTACAAATACTACAAGAAAAACCCTATGTTTATATTAAAGCCTATAAAAATGTTTAAACGACCCTTTCTAAGGCGACAAAAAATTTCGACCGTGTACAAATGTTGGGCATGCGTTTAATGTGTGCGCCGAAGGGTTCAATGACGCTAGGTCCTCGGAGCATCTTCTATTGAAATACCGGTAGAACAAGGACACCATTCCCATCTGAAACCTGCGCGCTAAGCATTGCAATCCGTTTGTTAGAGAGGGAAATCTATCGAACGGACTGCCTGTTTGTGCTTTCTGAATTTTCTATGAAAAATATATAAATTTTATAATAAACGTTTAAAAAATATTTTTTTTTATTTATTTTAAATCAAGACATACATTCCTGAGTTACGAATGATCTGACAATATGTGAAAATCTCCTACTACCACCACATAGGAAACAGGATAATATTGCTTGTGTCGTGATGGAGAAACCAAACGCAATGCCAAATCAGCCACTGACCGGTCTTTGAATAAGTTTTTTTGCATTTCACAATTTATTCGTTTAAAATAATATGTACTATATTTGCGGCACATTCCAGAGTGGACGATACTTTCAGTATCGCCCTGGTGTAAGACCACCTTTCAGAATTGAAACGTTGCTTCAAAGGCTTTAGCCGTGGTTAGTGACCAGATCTGCATAGCCAGGTACTTCACCACCTTCCTCTACCGCATCTTCTTTCCTCCCCACTACCTTCAACCTCACAAAACATCCCAAATGGGATGCCATAGTCTCACTGGCTCCAGATGTTTGTGAGCAGTTGGGAATTTTGTGCGGTATTCACTTAAAATAAGGAAATTTACTTGTAGAATGGCCAAAGTTTTAAACGTCATTTTATGACAGGGAAGTTATGTAACGAACTGACATTTGCTGTTTTGTTACAATTTAATTATTTGAGTGCCAAAAAATGCATACAGTTTCTTGTAAAATGCCAAAAAAACATCATTTTTTATGAAACTATATATTTTTTTAAAACCCCATAAATTCTTTAAAAAAAATAATAAATGAATCTGAAATTTAAACGGTTTACTACGATCTTACAACTATTAAGATAATATTAGAATAATATTTACCATCGCCGCAGCACCACACCCGACGTACGCGCGAATCAGAGCACGACTGACGCAATCGACGGAAATCGACGATCGGCAATCTTCGTTAAAACACGAATCGACGAAAGTCGACGATCGGCAATCAAACGGTTAAAAGGGCCGGAATTGACTCTATTTTGTCAAAATATTGAAACCAGTATATAATATGAGAGTTTGTGTAAATAAAATGTTTTCATTACCATATCGTCTTAGAATCCCGAAATTTAGGGCTTAGAAAATTACTGTTACTCATTGTAGCGTATATTTTAGGCAAGTTGTCGGATTACGCCGTTAAAAATACTACTGTCAGTCATTACAACTGGACAATATTATATAAAACTGTAGAAACATAACACAATCATCTTAAATATGAAATAAAACCGTCCATAACCCCGAACAAGTCGAGAATGTTTAGATGTTTGATAGTAACACGGTGATAAACCTCGGAACGGCGACTCTAGTGACGTCATGATGCGCACAAGCAGTCATGGGCCGTTTACGTTTCGTTCCGTTTACGCGTATTTTGAAATCAATAATTATTAATGAAAGTATTAAAATTAAACATTTTTAATGCGATAATCATGTTCAGAAAAATAATCTTTAAATCTTCCACATGTTTTTAGCGGTATACCTGGTTTGTGGAAATACCCCATTCTAGCCCGTTGTTTTGTGCCACGGGGTACCGCATTCAAGTCACGTGCGAGACCCGCGGACGTTTGAACGGTTGGTCACCCATTCAAAGCCTTATTCGGCCCAATTCAACCCTGTTTAGCCCGAATAAAGGCTCCATGATTTCATCTTGATGCGGGATAGTTATTTTTATTATTTTGGATCCAGCAAAAGGATGTGAATAGGTGTGTACGGTGTTCCGTATAGTGTTTTTCTTTGAAGGCAAAATTAAGTTATATGAATTGTGGTACAGGAAACTTTCCGTGCTATAGTGGTTCAGATACATGTTTTATTTTAGAGATTTTGCTTTCAATTCCTTTCGACAATATATACACCCTGCCCTGATGATGGACACTGTAATGCTGTTCAAAAAGTTGAAAGAAGTAGCACAACGTGGTATAATACCCCAAAAATAAATAAAGAGAATTAAAAATAGTTTTAATAATTCCTTGTCAATCATACTCATGTATTTTTAATTCATAGTGGTTTGATTGTTTTAATTATTAAAAAAAACCAATGATCCTTTTGAGAAATTAACCATTTAGAAACTGCTGATATGATGAGTGATTTTTGAGTTATATAGCTAATGCAATTGAATCAGAAGACAACTTCAATGATGACTATTGCAATTGAATCAAATGTTTAGCGCAATTACATAACTAATGCATTTGAATCAAATGTTTAGTCCAATTGCAACATGACTGTTACAAATTATTGCAATTGAATCACATGACTTACGCAGTTTAATATTGGTTATAGAAATCGAATCACATAACTAATGCAATTGGATCAGATGAAATTGAAATTGAATCAGATGAAATTGAAATTGAATCAGATGAAATTGAAATTGAATCAGATGAAATTGAAATTGAATCAGATGAAATTGAAATTGAATCAGATGAAATTGAAATTGAATCAGATGAAATTGAAATTGAATCAGATGAAATTGAAATTTATCAAATTATTTGAGCAATGGAATCAGATGACTAATGAACTTGAATCGTATGGCTAAATCAACTGAATCAGGCAATTAATAAATTTGATTTGGATGATTTTTTTTTTTTTTTTTAGTATCTATAGCAAAATTTGTACATAATGTATTTATAAATTGTAGTATATTAAGGTATTATAGTTTTAAGTTTAGGTATTAAGTTTTTTTTTTTCGCAGTCCTCCTCACTAGGGTTCCCTGTTCTGAGGCGGCCTGTAGTTTTTCCACATTTGTATTTAGTATCCAGTTGTCTTTACATGGTCTTCAGTATGTTTGATAGTTCATTTTCACTTTGTTCTCTTGATTCAGATGATTTTTTTTTTTATTAGTATCTATAGTAAAATTTTTACATAATGTATTTATAAATTGTAATATTTTAAGGTATTATAAAGTTTTTTTTTTCGCAGTCCTCCTCACTAGGGTTCCCTTTTCTGAGGCGGCCTGTAGTTTTTCCACATTTGTATTTAGTATCCAGTTGTCTTAACATGGTCTTCAGTATGTTTGATAGTTCATTTTCACTTTGTTCGATTAGAATGGAGTATTTTATCTAAGGGATAACATATTGAATAGTGTTTTGCTTTAGGCGATTAGGCGATCGTATTCCAAACGTCCTTCACAAAACAAAACCAACGTAAAAGTGGACCACGCTGTGTATGGACTAAGCCTCGCTAAGGTAAACATAAATATTGCTATGTGAGAATCTCCTAAAGCCATATTTATTTCGTCCGAGTAAACAATTCACAGATTAAATTTACTGTTATAGTCCGGAACTAAAAACATATTATTTTTGTATAAGATACATACAAATATTGATATTAATGGGATATTTATGAGGTCAAACAAAAATACGGTGTAATAACCAATGTCTTGGTTTACACAATATTCCCAAGGGAAATTTTATCTTACATCTAAACATTATTAAGGGTGTATGTGGATTTGTTTTACACTTGTCTACAGATTTTGAGCTTGATAAAATATTCAAAAAGCTTGATAAAATTTGACCTTAAAAACAAAATAAATGTTTCTGTCTACACGAGATTTCAAAAAACCACCCCCCAATTCCCTTTTCCCACCCTTTAAATATTCCAAAGAATGCAAGTCTGATTTAAACGTAATGAGTAAGATTAAGAAAGTGACTCTTAGATGGTTTGGGCATGTAGAGCGAATGAAGAATGAAAGGATTGTAAGGAAAAAGTTAGAAGAAGTCGGAAATGCCCGAGGAAAACATGACACGATCAAGTGAATCAGATCACTCGAGTCGGGCCATGTCATAGTCAGAATAATCAAATAGTGAATGAGGTAAGGAGCGTGTGCCAATACCGACTTGTTTGGCGGTCCGCCCTCTCTGCTTGTCCCTGCAAGAAACGGCGTGATGATTAGTTAGTTAAATTAAAACCAAAATGAAGCCCGGGCAATGCTGGAAACATCAGCTACGATTTTATCTTTCAACGCTGTCCTTGTTCTACCGGTATTTCAAAGGAAGATATTCCGAGGATCTGGCGTCACTGATTCCTACGGCACCGGTGCATAGTCGGGAAACACGCCAAATGCGCTCCCAACATTTCTATACAGTTGACATTTGTCACATTATTACTGGTCGTTTCTACGACTCGTTCTTGAGTGCAACACCTCGGCTGTTGGATGATTTGCCAGCATCCGTTTTTACTTCCTCGTACGACATGGGTCTCTTGAAAACCCAGGTACACTCCTTTTTTTTCACAAAAATACCCTCCACACAGCATCCCCAAAGATGACACAGGCCGTGAGAAAAAAAAAATTTCAATGCATCATGTGTGGAGTAAATGCAAAAAAAAATATTTTTTATTTTTAAGTTAAACTTCTAAAGAGCCGGTGTGATTTGAAACTCCGTGAAACGGAAATGCGTCACTAAAATTTATTATTTCACGGGTACTCGGGTCTAATATAATACGGTAAATCCTCAATCTCACGCAAGCCTGTCGTAGTCCAGCCGCGCAAAGCGCGTAACGAATGTAGTGGCCTGGCATTCAAGCGACCTGGGTTCGAATCCTATAAAATCCAAAAGAAAATAAAAGTGTTTATTTTCGCTAAATCAATATCCAGTCTTCAAACCACTCTAAAATAAACAGGCAAAATAAAATAAAGTGACATCTAGCGACTTTCTAGTTTCTCTTCTACCGCGTGTGAATTGCACACTCGGATTTTTATTTTCGGAAATATAAAAATAATAATTATTTAAATAAGGAAAGTATCTAAGATCCATTGCTTGCATAATTTTTGCGGAAAATACTTATCTACTCTCAAAACGTGAACACACAAAGTCATTTCGAGTAATTTTTCGATTCTGAATTGTGAGTTGTCTCTCACCATTGCAATTCTGAGAGCATATATCATAAATTCTAAAAACTACGGTTAAATCAGCATAATTTCCATCCCAATATTCAACGTATTTTGTGAAATCTGCCTCCGGACCGGACGCTGAAGACTTCTTAAAAATGGAAGATTAAACGCTCAAATTTTTTAGAGTAAACAAAATAACAAGGGGATTCCCTGTCAAGTTGACAGCCGACTGAAGAACAACGAAATTTTGTACATTGCTTACGGCATGGGTGACCAACCTAAATCGGTTGGTGGACCAAAAAAAATACACTGAGTTTAAGTGGACCACCTTTATGAAAATAAAAAAAAACGAAGAACTTATTCAAAATATTTTATTGCCTTGTAATTAATTGTGACATCGTGTGGCGGGGGGCTGTCGCCATCGACATCGATTTTCATGGATGAATCGTGACAATCCATCCATGAAAATAGTTAAATGGCGGATATTACCGTTAATTTTTACCTGTAATCGGAAGAGCTATTTTTTTGAGAGCTAACGTTTGTGAGATCGAGATAGATCTCAGACGAGATCTCCTGTCAGATTTGTTTGATTTTCTATGGCTGTTATTTGCTTTTTCTATGAGCCGATGTCAAAATTTCAACTGTGAGCTGTCACGTATTTTAGTTTAGGTCGTTTCAAACATGAATTCCTGCAAGTATGCGTGATTATTTATTCATTTAACAGCCGTAGAAAATCACATAAATCAGACAGGAGATCTCGCCCGATATCTATCTCCATTGAGATCTCACAGCTCACAGCTTAAATTCTGATATCGGCCCATAGAAAAAGCAAACGACAGCCGTAGAAAATCACACAAATCTGACAGGATATCTCGCCTGAGATCTATCTCGATCTCACAAAAGAAAGTGAATAGCTCTTCTGATGTCCGAAAATGCAATTATAATGAAATCGCGAGCAATGTTTAATTTTGGACGAGTTCAAAAGAAATTTAATGATATCGGTAAATTAAGAATTTTTTTAAATATTAGCAATTCCTACTTTTGTTGTTAAATTTATATGACCAGGAGCGTGTTGCTTGTCGAGAAAATACTTGTGACGATTTTAATATTTATTTTATAACAGACCTTTTCAAGAGACTACCAGTATTAAACTACAAATTCTTTGCCCTTGAGGCGTTATAATTTTTTTTAAATGATGCGTGATTAACCGGCGTACACGCTCTCTCACTCTCCACTAGATGTAAATCCACTCTACGTGCGTATGTCCTTTGCACTCACCCTCCACTTATTAAAATCAGGTTAGTTGCATTTAATCTTCCGGAATATATTGGTTGGAAATAATGCGAAAATAAATTCTTAGTGCGGCCATGAACTTTTCGAGAGTCAGTTTTTTTTCACTTTCAAACCCCCGTTGAAATCTAATATCAAGAAAGTTCTAAGTTCACAAAATCCATACTAATATTATAAATGCGAAACTGCTCGAGTTCCTTTATGACGCTTTCACGCGTTAACCAACAAAAAGACTTTAAGAATTCATTCACCAGTAGAAAGCTAAATTATGTGCGAAGACTATAGTCTGTATATGATGGCACGCTCTGGCGTTATTAAATTATAAATATTAATATATTATATTTGTTATACGTTTTCTGTCGCTAACAAAAGCGAGTTTTTGCTAACGTCAGAAAAAAATCGTTTCCATGGAAACGATGTTGATATATTTGTTGGCTCTACGCTAGTATAATATAAATGCGGGAAAAAAATCTATTTTTTCTCTTTCTGTATGAATACCAAAATCCAAAACACAGAAAGCTAAAAACTTCATTTTGGGCCATAAAAAATCTTCAATTGGGCCGCAGGTTGGGCATGCCTGATTTAGGGGTTTATTTTATTTCATGAAGGAACTGAAGGTTCTGAAACACAAAGATAATTTTTATTAAAATTGTGGTTTAAACGAACATAATTATATTATTTTATACATTTTACCATAAAATAAGCAATCCAATAAAAGGAATCTGTTAAGGGTTAAAAATTAATACAGCCAAAATCTTAAATGCATTCAAACTTAGTTATCATAAACCCGCACATTGCAATAACACGTATGTAACGTGGCAATGTTCTCAGTGCTTTAATTTACGCTTGTTTCAAAAGAATAGCTCATGACGAGTATGTAAAAATCATGTTTTAATGAACACTATCTTTTGCACGGTGGTACAGTGTATAAATGGTAGATGCTTATAAAATCTAAATAATATAATTACATGAAATGACTTTAGGCTTATAATATATTATAATAAAAACAAATATAAAACTTTTTTCCACTTTAAGTTTAATGACCGTAACCGGTTTCAGCTCGCTAGAGCCATCTTCAGACTGGTCTTCAGACCGTAACCGGTTTCAGCTCGCTAGAGCCATCTTCAGACTGGTCTGAAGATGGTCACCTGACCATCTTCAGACTGGTCTTCAGACCAGTCTGAAGATGGCTCTAGCGAGCTGAAACCGGTTACGGTCATTAAACTTAAAGTGGAAAAAAGTTTTATATTTGTTTTTATTATAATATATTATAATGGAATTCCACCATGAATTATCAGTTTCAAAAATAGAGACTTTAGGCTTAGTTACCAGAGCCCGCTTACAAGTTCTCAAACTTCTATAAAATCTTCTGAACGTGTACCCATGTTTTTTCTCGTTGTATTTATCACATTTTAGTGATGACAAGAAAAGTTTTGCATTGTATTAAATTTTATTCAAATGTTTATTCATGTAAATACCGCACAAGAGTCCTACTACGTCGGCCGGCGTAGTCCAGCGGTAAGGCTGTTGTCTCGCATTCGAATCCCGGCGTGGAAAATAAATATTATTTGATTAATTTGTGTTATTTCACAAGTTATTCATTTAAAATAATGTACAATTTATTTGCGGCACGTTCCAGAGTGGAAGATACTCTCAGTATCGCCCTGGTGTAAGACCACCGTTCAGAATTGAAACCAACCAAGTCGTGTGCAATTGCTTGAAATGACTTTAGCCGTATTTGGTGACCAGATCTGAATAGCCAGGTTCTTCCCACCTTCCTCTTCCCCATCTTTCCCCACTCCACTACCTTCAGCCTCATAACATACCCCAATTAGGGATGCCGTAGTTTCACTGGCTCCAGACGAGAGCAGTTTGGACTCTTGTGCAGTACTCATATAAAAATAAAAAAAAGCTGCTCCCGGCCGCTTGGAGCCGGTGAGACTGTGACATTTTCAATTAGAGTATGTTTTGAGGATGAAAGTAATGGGTAGGGGAAGGAAATGGGGCAGAGGAATGTGGGGGAGTTTTTGAATATTCAGAGCAGGTCACCAAACACGGCTAAAGCCATTTCAAGCAACTTTTCAGGTCTGAATATTTTCCACTTTAGAAAATGCCGAAAATATACATTAAATTATTTTTATTGATTAAATTGAGAATTAACATAAATCAATCAAATTAAATTAACTTGCGAATGCCGGGATTTTAATCCGCGACCATCGGATTTTTAATCGAGAGCCTTACCCCCCGATCACGCAGGCCTATTCTATTTTTCATGGTTTGAACTGATGTATTTTTCTTATTGTTATTTTAGCCGTAACTTTAGTTAGTCTATCCCTAATTTATTTTATTGACTACTCTTGTTTCTCATTAAACCGTTTCTCATTTGTAACCGAGTTCGGTTGTAAATTATTAAATACCCTTGTCAAAAAATCACATTCTAGAAAATATTATTGGAAGATTCTGGGGGCAAAAGATAGTTCCTAGACACGCAGAGAATTACTCATAAAAATACTTTGCGGAAACCTGGGTTTTTTACTGCCTAAAAACCAACCCACTTTTAAGGGTCAGTCTAAAACTAGTTCTGATTCCAAACTACGTGGCTATTAAACGGCTCGTTTATCATATCCGCATTTCGTACCGTACGTCAATAATATTAAAACCCCAAATTTTCGCGATCTTAACGCTATACACCAAACAAGAGAGTACAAAGAACACATTTTGCAGGAACATGTAAACGCTGTACGTAAGTATGTTGTAAATGGGAACATTGTTTTCTAAAAAAAACTGTAAAATCCCTAGAAAATTTCGGAAATAATATGACTATAGTCTCGATGACATTGAGCAAGTTTACAAGCTACTATCTGGGAAATTCACTATCTGTTAGGAAACTCGCTCAGTGTCATCGTATTACTTGCTAACTAGCAGATTGTGGACAATCTACGAAAAAAGTTGAAAGGTGGTCAACTTTACTCGCTACCCGCTAGTGTTTGCCTGAAGATGGCGGCCCATCGACAGCTGATTTCGTCTGTCAGAATTAGTTCGGGTGGGAGCCGTTATTGGCTAGCTGTGACGCTAGCTGCGAGCTCAAGTTTTTTACAAAATGTCGACCAAATTGGTTCGCGCGAGAGTCGTTATTATAGCTGCTACTGTCGCCACTGAGCGAGTAGACAGTTTTGTGCGTCATCATGGCAATCTCACTCGCCGATTCACCCGCTTTCAAACTTACCGGCTAGTAGCTTGTAAACTCGCTCTTTGTAAACGATGCTTAAGATGAAATTATTTTCAGGTAGCAATTATCCACTGAATCTATATTTAACGTATCTTTCTAATCACTTTCGCCCTAAATAAACCAAAAACTCATCTGAAAACAGTATCCGTCAACTCTGGATTGTGAAAATTTATCAATTCGCTTTTGCATTTTTTTTCATTAGCTTCACACAGGAGGCCCTGAGGAAAATAATTTCCATCAGGGCTTGTGTAATCTCAGGGGATGTTGTAGTTTTTTTAAGGGAAGAAAGAAGAGGAAGTTCTGGGAAGGAAAAGAGTATGAGGGGTGGATAAGAAACTGGGGGTCGGTGTGTCTAGGACTAATGGACGTAAGAATCCAGCCCCTAACCGCAGTACAAGGCAATGGGTTGAGAGAGTGTAACTGAAGAGCTCAAAAGGCCTCAAAAGCCGGTCTCTCTCGGTCTGGCCCGCCGCAGCAGGTGGGTAGACAAACCCGGACACACCTCCAAAATAAAAAAGATTGAAAAATCAAATCTTTTCTAAAATGACAAAATATTACTTAGGCCATTTTTTTCTTCCAAGTTCACACTATTCCAAGTACAGTATTTTACAACGTTGTAGATGACGACGAACATATATAGAGCAGGCTGTTTGATGATATCTGAGGAATTTCGCTTCCGACAAGCTCTCAACGCGTGACCCATCCCAAGGAACCGCCTCGCCTAATTTATACGGTATGACCACGCTTCACTGATTATAAATGTACAGAATTATTCATTCACTTTCATGTTCCCATAAGAGGACCAAAAGTTTCGGCGCAGTCGTTATTTGAAGCTTTCGTAGCGTTACAGTTTTTCTCCTAACTGTATATTTTTTGTATGTTATTAAATTTTAAAAACATGTATTAAGGCCACATACACATAATACCCCAAGGATTGCAAACTAAATGGTGTGTTTCAATGCTACACAGCAACAAAAAAACTTTTCAAATTGTTTCCACAATAAAACTACGGGATTGTCTGAATTCTTTGTAAATCAAGTCCAATTTTTGGTATAATAAATTACTATTCTATAGGTAGGTACATTACCGCTTGTCTGGATTCTTTACACTACTGATTCCAATTTTAAAAATTAAACTTATATTCAAATTTGTGAACCAAACTAACTAACGCACGCACAGGCAACCGAAAATGATATGTTTTATTAATTTATGTGCTAAACGACAACTAAATGTAATGATTTTTTTTGTTATTGTTTTTGGGGTGTTATGCCGTGTTTCGCTACCTCCTTCTTTAGCCAACGTTTCGGACAGCGTTACAGTGTCCATCATCAGGGCAGATGAGTAAATGATATTGGTGAGAGTGTTTACTTATGTGTGTCGAATCGATACCGTGCTGCCAGCTCCATTTCTTTACGAGCTGGTGTTAGAAAACATTCAGCATGTTTTTTTGCGTTACGCTTTGGTGTAGCCGTCAATTACTGGATACCAAGAACTATTGAGCTTAGCTCCGTCGTCTCTGTTAATATTGATGGGGTTTTTATGGATTTCAATTGCCTCCGTAATTAGGCGTGCTCTGTAAGTTTTGGGTCTTCCCAAAACTTACAGAGCACGGAAAACAACAGGAAACAGATGGAGTATATAAACTCAGCTGTTCCGGATGTGACAAGGTCTATGTAGGCCAGACAGAGCGGACGATCTCCAAAAGGATTTCGGAACACTTTCGTGCTTGTAAACTTGGCCACCCTGACAAATCGGCAATCGCCGAGCACTTAATCGAAACCGGCCATTACTTTGGATTTGTTCCTGAAGTCCTGGGAAGACCCAAAACTTACAGAGCACGGAAAACAACAGGAAACAGATGGAGTATATAAACTCAGCTGTTCCGGATGTGACAAGGTCTATGTAGGCCAGACAGAGCGGACGATCTCCAAAAGGATTTCGGAACACTTTCGTGCTTGTAAACTTGGCCACCCTGACAAATCGGCAATCGCCGAGCACTTAATCGAAACCGGCCATTACTTTGGATTTGTTCCTGAAGTCCTGGGAAGACCCAAAACTTACAGAGCACGGAAAACAACAGGAAACAGATGGAGTATATAAACTCAGCTGTTCCGGATGTGACAAGGTCTATGTAGGCCAGACAGAGCGGACGATCTCCAAAAGGATTTCGGAACACTTTCGTGCTTGTAAACTTGGCCACCCTGACAAATCGGCAATCGCCGAGCACTTAATCGAAACCGGCCATTACTTTGGATTTGTTCCTGAAGTCCTGATAATGGTGTTACTTTTACGATTTAACGGAAATGAAAAATGATGTTGTAAAGGAAAAACTGTTCGTTTAACAATTTTATTTTAGTTTATAATGTTGCCATATAGTTGCAATACAATATATCGATTGTCTAGTTGATTAGTTAGACATCTCTGAAAAATCGAAATTTGAGTTGAGTATCCAGTTATAATGTAAAAGTGCACCCTCTTTCTGGTTTTACTAAAATTATCAATGAACATCACCAAATCATTTATAATGCAGAAAAACTTGAAGTGAATTAAAAATAATGTTGATGTTTTCTGGATCACCAGTAGGATATTTCAAAATTTCGTACTAATGTACCGGACCGTTATGCCTCCGGTGATATTTTATGGCATGTTTAATATGTAAAACATAGACATGTGAAAATAATATTTGATTAATGGTGAGCATTAGAATATTGCTTTCCTCATTATATCAAAGTATTTGGAGATGTCTTACTAATAAAATAAACTAACTGGACGATCGATATGTACGTCGATATACATAAATAATGTAGTCTTTATTTACTGCGATTCAAAGAGTGGACTGTATTTTAATTTGTTTTGTGGACTCTAATGCTGACACAATGGAATAGTAATATGGAATTGGGCAGGATCTGACTCACCCAAACGTTGCTCTCTAGGATGATAAATCCTTCGTCTTGATCGATCCGCGATCCTGAGGGACATCACTAGCGATTATTACTGCACAAGCACTTGAGAAAACAAGAGAATTTCTGCACAAGTTTCCTATGCTGGTCGATATAATTAAGAACTGAGTGAACAAGGTCGCAGCACAGCAATTAACAAAAGACTCATTTAAATTATTATTGTCACTTTGTCACTAGTCCGGATATTGTCGTCAGCTCGGGAAGGTTTGTGTGGATAGATAGTATAGGTATGAATTTAAAGGTATACATATATAGGGAAATGATGCGTAATTTGGTAAAAAGCAATCCATTTATGTTTTGATGTTAATAGGATGAAATAAAATACTACTACTTTATTAATATGTTCGTGTATCGCCCTTTCTTGTTGCTTACCGGTTTTTCTGAAACCTGTACCATATCAGGACGGTATATCATAAAGTTTTTTTAGTAAATTAATGGTTCAAATCCGTACAGTGTATTATTACAGGTAGTTACAACATTACCTATATCATTTCAATCTAAGTTAAATGACTCTTTGATAAAAAATCCTACTTTACAGAAAATACACTTAAAAGTTATATCGACTGTTAATGGTCTAATAAATTGTAAGGCTTTTGGAGCACTTTGGCTTATAGGGTATGGGCTATGGAAAGGAATAGAATTGGATTGGAACACTGGCCACGCACTTCTTAAGTACCTTATCTTGAATGGACACGTGTTATATCGTATCTTATCAGCGGGACCATGAATTAAAGGGAAATTGGACAAAAGGGACTACCTTATAACTAGCGATGATGAAATAATCACGGAAAAGTTGTTGTGCACTAACATTAATTTCAAATATCTCAATAAAAATATTATTATTTTACTGTAGAAAGCAATCACTTTGCTGTTCAACAATTGTACTAATATTATAAATGCGAAACTGCGTGCGTTTGTTTGTTACGCTTTCAAGCATACACCAATAAACCGATTTTAAAAATTCTTTCGCCAATAGAAAGCTACTTTATATGCGAGTAATATAAGCTATTTACAATGGTAAGCTCTGGCGTTATAAAATTATAAATATTTATTATAAGTTTTCCGTCGCTAGCAAAATCGAGTTATTGCTAACATCAGAAAACAAATCGTTGCCGTGGAAATGATGTTATATTAATGTAGATTATTGTGCAAGCGCTACGGTAATTTTCCCCTAATACTATGCGAGCGAAGCCACGGGTAAAAGTTAGTATTTAATAAATTTAATATCTTTCCCAATAGTGAGTTGGGTAATTTGATCTCAAATCCAAATTTAAGATTTGTATGAAACTGGCCGAAACGGGCCGCGCATACGTTCCTCTTAACTGAGTACCTTCTGGAAGTAGACTTTGTTACAATGCAGGAGTTTTGAAGACAAAGGCCTGGAAAAATAAACGCGGGTAAGCTGAGTCTGTTTTTCAGGTATTTAAAGAAACCTGCTCAAATGTTTGCCAATAAGCACCTGCGTGAAACGCGACAGTCAAAAGGGGAAACACTGTTTCTCATTAGATGTTGTCGGCTGCATAAGAACGTGCAGTTCACTTGACTCTTATGTGAAATGATACACACTTGCAAAATTTTCTGATATTCGTATTTCTTCTATCATTCGATCCGTACCGCAAAACCAGCTTTAATAAAATCCCTCTATTTTATGTATCGAGAGCCAGGGAGCTTACTACCTGCTACGAAGGTCAACTACGTAGTCAAGTTGAATATAACTCCTCGATCTGGTCCCCCCATTTTAAAATACATTCAGATTCAATTGAGAAAATTCAACATAAATTTCTAGGACACATTAATTTAAAACTCGGTATTCCCATTGAAAACATAAATTATAATTACTTGATGAAAAAAATTAATTTATTAAGACTCTCAGATTGAAGAATTATATCCAACTTAATATTTATGTTCAAAATTGATAATGGTAGAATAGACAGTCCTGATTTAACTAAGCTCATTGAATTTCATATACCCACGGGACCCACTCGTTTTAAAATTCTGTTTAAATGCTACAATAACAATGAGTATACGAAACACTCGCTTGTAGCTAGATTACACGAAGTTACTAATAGATATGCAGATGTGGCAGATCTATTTAACTGCACGGAAGGTAGGTACAAGAGGGCTATACTATCAAATCTTTTCAATCAATTTTAATTTTATTTGTACTGTAGATTTTTGTATGTTATCGCATCTCTGGTGTCATTTCTCTTTCAAACGCCACAATTATCTGTTGTAATCTTTATTTACTATTTCTAAAATGTTTCCTATGATTTTGTGACATGTGTGCTTATGGTATACTAGCTTTTCCCCGCGGCTTCGCTCGCATGGTATTACGGGAAATTACTATAGCGGTTGAACTTATCAATTATCCCCCCTACTCCCCACCCCCACCCCCTCCCGCATTCCATACATTCATTCCCTTACATTCAGTTTTCAAACATCTCGCCTGCCACCTAAATTTCATAAAGCTATAGCTCAAACAAAAAAATAATTATCCAATTTTGTTCATTCGTTCGGAATTTATGCGCTTACAAACATTTCGGATGTTTAATTTTAATTAAATATTTGGAAGTTTGTTAATAAAATAAAAAAAATTACACTATTTATTATTCTGTCTTTATAATCGTTACGAATTATATTTTTAATGTAGGAACTCTTATCTGACATTTATTCCAAAACAGAAGCTTGTCCAAAAAAAACAAAACATATTCTAATATTTGAATTTTCTGGAACAGTAGCTGACTAGGGGGCTGAGAACCTACCAGCTTAGAGCCCACAAATATATCAACATCGTTTCCATGGAAACGATTTTTTTCTGACGTTAGAAATAACTCGCTTTTGTTAGCGACAGAAAACGTATAACAAATATAATATATTAATATTTATAATTTCATTTCGCCTGAGCTTGCCATCATATACAGACTTCGCATATAATTTAGCTTTCTATTGGTGAATGAATTTTTAAAGTCTTTTTGTTGGTTAATGCGTGAAAGCGTCATAAACGAACTCTAGCAGTTTCGCATTTATAATATTAAAAGTAAAAAGTATGGATGTACACCGTTGATATTAAAAAATTTTGCAGTGTTAAAATTTGGATTTGGAACTTTTGTATTACCATGGTTTCATCACTGTTCTGAATTCCACACAGTTTGGTGTTAGGCAGCTAAGATAACTACTGCTAACTTTATCACTTCCAGTGTATTTGCAGTAGTTTGTCTAAGAACTAACGAAGTAGAATGTTTTAAGAAGGAGAAAGAGAAAGGCAGATAGAGAGATTTTGAAATAAACTTGAGGAGGTTTTGCAAACTAATAGCTATTTGAAGAAAACTTCTTATCTCTATTATAATGTTATTTCACATTCCTGATAAGGTACCTACTTAAAGACCTACCAACGAACCCGCCGATTTTTTTTTTAATTGAAAGTAACCGAGACATACCATTGTCTTTGAATTTATGGTAGGTTAGGTTAGGATAAACCGGGCCGTGATTTTTCCCATATCGTGTAGGAAAAGGTGCACTGGATTTCGGCGACAAAAAAATGGAAAAAATCATCCTTCACGTTGATAAAAAAAGGCCTTCGTAGTCTCCCCACTGTTGTCTACATTAGTTTTCTGAAGGTTTCATTTCTACCGCATATGAATTGCACACTCTGATTTTTTTAAACGTAATACGTTTATTGAACTGTTTGTTTCCCTAATAAAAAATAACAACTAAAAACAATTTAACTTTGTTTCAAGTTATGTACTGTTTATGTACTGCCCATTCACATATACTACCAACTTCAGAGAAGATATTAGAAGTACTCTTGCATTCCAACCTTAGGTATGCTAAAGAAAACTACATAATGTAATAAGGTTTTGTAATACCCTATTTCAAAGTCCACCCGAATTGTCGTGCCAATTCTTTCACCTTAAAGACGGATAAAGCCATAAAACAGACATTACAACTTTTTCTGAAGCATTGCGTAAATAAATGTCAGGTGCTTTATTCGAACTGAGCACCCTCTTATTTCCGAATCTATCAATGTTTTGCGAATGCCTTCTGCCAGCCTAGAACAAAACACACCTTCCTATGATCGCTGTTATATATTTTTTTCCATTTCGACAAAATGATTCAGAAGATGATAGGAGACGTGTTGGGAATATACAGAAGGAATAGAAACACGTAGTTCCATCCTGGAAGGGAATACGTGCAGAACGCGGCTCATCAAATAACTGTGTTTCTTTGTGCTGTCATCATCGCAAACTCGTGGATGAATATATGGGGAGATCTACGGTGTCCTGCAGGGATGTACTAATTTTACAAGTTAATAATATTTTTTCATAATATTGTGCATTTACTTTCTTAAAACACGTAGGAATGATAAAATATCTTTGAATAATTAATAATGAACACAGTCGTCGGGTGGGTATCCTTGTTCTGCCGGTATTTCAATGGAAGATGCTCCGAGGAACTAGCGTCATTGATCCCCTCAGCACTGGTGCATAGTCGGGAAATATACCAAACGCGCGCCCAACATATATGTACGTACATGGTTGACATTTGTCACATAAGAACGGGTAGCTTCTTCAACTCATTATTGTGTTCAACAGCTCGGCTGTGGAATGATTTGCCTGCTTCTATGTTTCCTCTTTCCTACAACATGGGTCTCTTCAAGACCAATTTTTTGAAGTGAAACTTCCTTAGTCCCGTTAGCGATTCGGAATTCAAATGAAACGGAAATGACGCGTACAGCCACCTGCAAAGCATTATACTCCTATCAAGGCTCCTATTGGCAGAGATATAAAACGGAAACGACGTGAGGTCTGCGCTCATTGGCCTGCTCACTGCGCTTTGATTATAACCTCACTTTTCGAGACTTTGGTTTTTCTCTAGGTCTGCGCTCATTGGCTGCTTTGATTATGATTTCACTTTACAAGGCTCCTTGGTTGAGATTGTTTTGGTAAAGTTTCGCTTCTGCCGCGTGATAACTGCACTCGATTTTTTATGTGAATACCTCACAGGCGTCTCAGCTACTCCCGTCTGGAGCCAGTGAGATTGTGGCACCCCCAATTGGGGTATGCTGTGAGGCTGAAGGTAGTGGTGAGGTAAAAGAGATGGGGAAGAGGAAGGTGGGGAAATACATGGCTATTCAGATTCGGTCACCAAACACGGCTAAAGCCATTTCAAGCAACATGTCAAATATTCATTCCTTTCTTTCCTAAAAAAAACTCTTCTTCCCAGCATCTCAGATGACATAGGCCCTAAGGGCAATTATTTTCCTCAGGGCCTCCTGTGAGGAGTTAATGTAAAAAAAAGAACTTTTATTATTTTGGGTAATCGGAATAAATGCACATTTTTTTCAATTTTTGGGAGGCACAAGCCAATACTACTTACAACCTACCAAAATGTACTAATCAAATCAAAAATACTAATTTCGTGTGTGTCTGTCCGTGTCTCTGGTTCGATGTTTTCGTATTTAATTTGAATTTGCTAATTGATTGTGGCATTTTCAAAATTAGAACTTATGTGAAGAATTCAGATAAGCGGTAAAGTAAATTTAAAAATTTTAACTGATTTGTCAAGAAACTATTTCCAAACTATTCCATGATTTTTCACAATGCTAGTATTATTAATAACATCATGATGTATCATTCAAATACCCAACTTACTACATACGCGGACGTAACGTTGAAAGTTCAAACCATATCTGGGGTAAAATGCTGGAAGTGTCAGATTTGGTATTTAGGTATCAGAAAGTACTCTAAAACCGTCCTTGTACGAATGCTATGAATAACTGTGTTGAGTGATTGATGAAATTGTGACATATCTAATGTACTAGTTAAAATTTAGAATTCAGGGATTTTTGTGCCAAGAAATCGATAAACGATCTTCATCCTCGGGCGATTCAGAAATTTGACATGTGCACTTGTTTGGTTCTGAAACAGTTTTTAAAAAAAACTTAATCCATATTCCCCAAGTCCTTCATGTATTCCTTTCTCTTCCTCCTTTCCTCAAAGTCTCTATCAGGAAAAGAAGAAGATGTTCTTACCTACATGGGGAAAATTTGAACAATATTGCCACCCAAGTTTGCATTACCTACGTGTAACAGTTGCAATTTGATAGTGACATGAGTTACAACTCGCTCTTTCAAAATATCGCAAATAATAGAAAATTCCATTTTTTATTAACTCAAAGTGTCGTGATTTGAAACCTGGGTTTGTTCAAATATATTGGGAAATCAGGATCGATTCTGAACAGCCATAGGAAACCGTCAAAAGGTAAGAGACTTCCTTTCAAAACCTATTCTCCTTCGATCATACTTCAGAACACAATACATGGTCTATTCGTCATAAAAAAGGATTTACAGTACACATTCTCGTGTCGTGGCATCGGCCGCGACAGCACTTCTAAATAAACCTACGCTTGGCTGCGTTAAGCCGCGTACTTATTCATTGGCGATCTGTAACCGTAATGCTGCATATAAGAGAAAAACCGCGAGATGAACCACACATTATGGGAAAGGAACGAGGCAACCGCAACCGGGGTTTCATAATACGACTAATCGTTCAAGCCAAATAACCTTACAGCCACTTAGCTTGCTTGGTAATTACAGCTGCAAGCTTCTAGGCTGATAATTTCAACGTTTCTAAATTTTATATGAGTTTACTATTAGTATTTAGGCTGTGCACTATCTATATCGATTTCCCAATTGATCAGCGATCCCGTAGTTAAAATATTTTTAAGAATCTAGGTAAAATCGAATAGGTACCCATATCAGTGATGATGACGATGTGACAAGTCATTGTAAATATTCTTTAAATTGATCTAGGATGTTCTTTTAGCAAATTATATAACAACCCTTACAAATTAAATTGCAATCCTAGTAATTCAGAAGGGTGATTCTATTTCTTTTGTGTTATCTTTTGTCTTAAGTCAGCGTTACAAGACAATTAAATCAAAAAAGAAGGCGTCTGTCGTGCGTTATCAGTTGTCAATTATTCATCATTCAATTGAGAATTTACAAGACATTTTGCTGTGTAAAATATCTTGTTTTCAAATAAATTGTTACGAGAAATAACGTTTATATCATTTGATGCATTTGACTGCCATTTTTTTCAATCAAAAATGAGTCTGAAGGCAAGGAAATACACATAAGTGGAATTTGGTAACTTAACCAAAAACTTTCAGGCGAATAAACGATTGCAGTATAATGAAAATTATTATAATATTATAACTAATACATATTTAGTAATATAAGTCTAATAGGCGTTCATAAATGACTATCAATATATATTTTTTTTATATGCTATGATATTCGATTCGTTAATTTTCTCACAAATACTCGTAATAACTCTTCACAAGGATTTCGCGTCAAACGCCAATCTCTTATTTAATATTATTTATCTCCGTATTTAAGAAAACTATCAAATCTTGTCTTAAACGGCCGATTTAATTTTAATTTTTTTTTGTTATTATTTTTGGGGTGTTATGCCGTGTTTCGCTAACTCCTTCTTTAGCCAACGTTTCGGACAGCATTACAGTGTCCATCATCAGGGCAGATGAGGGATTTAATTTTTAATTTAAGTTAGGCTGTCGCAAAACATGTAGAATCACCCTTTAGGTAGTGCAGTTTTATCTATATATATATAAAAATCAAAATATGTCTGCTTCCGCCTATATATGTAAGTTATGCTGTCTAAACCATTCAACCGATTGCGATGAAACTTTGAGGATTTGATGTGTGCATGCCCGTGATGGTTTCTATATATATATATATATACTGGTGAGCTCTGGCATTATG
The DNA here is from genome assembly GCA_936435175.1 of Glyphotaelius pellucidus. Classification (NCBI taxonomy): domain Eukaryota; kingdom Metazoa; phylum Arthropoda; class Insecta; order Trichoptera; family Limnephilidae; genus Glyphotaelius; species Glyphotaelius pellucidus. Next base: position 7,880,681 of record OW386551.1, on the reverse strand, counting down.
AAATTTGTATACAAAATTGCAACAGGCGGCACGCGAGCTGTTTGAAAACTGAATGTACCGGGACTGAATGTATGAAATGTGGGAGGGGGAAGGGGAACCGGGGAAGGGAACTCGGGAGGGGGGTTCACAGGAGAGGGAAGGGGAACGCGGGAAGGGGGAGGGGAACGCGGGAGGGGGGTTCGCGGGATGGGGGAAGCGGGCGAGGGGAGTGGGGAGAGGGAAGGCGGAGTGTGAACGCGAGAGGGGAAGGAGAGGCGGAAGGGGAATGGGACTAATGAGAAAGGACACGCAGTGAGAAATAATTTCTTTATTAAGTGGCATTACAACGCAAGCCGGGGAACTCGCTATTACATTGTAAAATACCGATGTTTTTTATGAACGGACGAATATACTTATCGAGTTAGCGATATAGTTCAAATATCAACCACGACATTTATAATAATGTTGAAAATACACGATTTCGGGAAAGTTTTCACCGCCATCAGATTCAGAGAATTTGGAACGATTCTTAGCTATCAGTTGTTCAGATCTGCCATCTTACCGCCTTACAAATTTCATTGGGAACCAAACTACCTAATCTTAGCGGTTTGCCAAGATCGTTGAAATTGATACATCTAGTAACACATCTGTGGGAAAACTCTACATAACGCTACAGTAAGTGACTAAAATAATAATTATAACATGATTTGAGATTTTGACGGCTAAAATTGTTATCGTGATTTATTTATCTTTCTTTGACCGATGTTTTGGACAGCATTACAGTTACCATCACCGCACAGTTAGCAATTTTGAACATCCAGGGCAACTTTATTATTTTAGTATGTTTTTAGGACAATACAAATTATAATATATGTATGGACAATATAAATATATGAAAAAAATTGTTAAAAAATATATAACGCGATTCAACCTGCTACAGTCGTTTTTAATACTTACAGCAATCTATGTATATATATAAAAATTTAGTTTCCGTATGTTTGCGTTCGCAAATCTCGGAAACTAATCGATAGATTGACTCAAAATTTTTACAGAACATTGCATTTTAGCAGAAGAGTGTTCCTATATATAATGGTAAGCTCTGGCGTTATGAAATGTCTATATATCGATCTGTATATAAAAAATCGCTTTGGTGCTGAAAAAATTAAAAGTTGTTAAAGTAAACCCTGAATACATCACAAAACTAAAGTTAATATGACACATTAATATCCATTAAACATGGAAAATGTAAATTTTTGCCGGATACATTTTTAAAAGTCTCGATGAATTCCAAACTTAAAGATAAAATACGTTTGAAAAATCGTTATTTCAATATTTTTTTACACACTAAAACACAAGTTAAATAGTTATGATAATCACTTGATTTCCTAGATTCCATTATAAATATTCAGAAAAACACAGTAGTTATAGTTGAATTACCACGATGACGTGCACACGTCGACCCGCGGAGAGATCCAAACTCGACAAACATAAAATTACTCGTTCGCGTTTTGAGGTAGTGAGTATTTGCGATGGTGCCATACGTCACAAGCAGCTAAAATGTTTGTTTTTTTTAAATTCTAAAATTATTAGACATTTAAGTACACAATTAAATAAAAAAAAAGTCCAGAAAGAAACCTTGGGTTTTATAACAAAGTTGCGCTAGATACCTCAAATTACCAACTGTGCACCGGGGCAGACGCCGTATCAAAGATGTATTATTATATTTATACACACTTAAAAAAAAAAATTCAAATATTGGAACCAAAATTTCACTTTTATTTTTACTCCAAATAAGGTCAGGAATTACCGATTAAAGTTTGTCGGGTACCTACTTGTTGATGCATGTATTGGAGATTATTCATTTGATGGCCGAGTCGGCGATACCCATACGTCATTAGTTCATAAGCAAAATTTTCCGCTTACTGTGGTAGTAGGAAAGGTTCCTAAAAATCCCAACAGCAATCCTCAGAGGGCATCACGGGATATTGTATTTTTGGAATAATTAAGGGTTGAGATATGGTACAACCCTGTTTATCTGAAAGTCGTATGTATGCAGATCCTGTAAAAGACGTGCACAACCCCTTCCGACAGCGCGGTGTATTGTTTCCTTAAGTGTAGCCGTCAGGAGTCAAGAGTCATCAGTGGGCGTGACCTGCCTCTAACTGCCCCCACTCTCAGCTTCCCCGTGACTTCCAGAGACAAAGACGCCCCATTGGAAGCGCGCTGCATACGCGTCAATGTGTAACACTATTCACGCATCGCGCCTAATCTTATTACGTGGTGTAGTTGTTGTTGATGGGGGTGGTTCCTTAATTTTGTTGTAAAAGGGTGTTTCAAGATAATGGAGAGTAGTTCGCAATTACTAAATACCTTTATATTTTTTTTTTCATTAGCTACAAATAGGAGGCCTTGAGGAAACAAATTTCCATCGGGGCTTATGTCATCATTGGAGATGCTACGAGGAGGATCTTTTTAGGGAAAGGAAGGAGAGGAAGTTCTGTGAAGGAAAAAAGTATACGGGGTGGGTAGGAAATTGGAGGTCGATTTGTCCAAGAGACGGACGGACGGACGGACGGAGTGAATCCATCCCTCCCTCTGCGGTGCAAGGCAATGGGTAGATTAGATATCCATCGTGGGGTAACCTATGGCAGGATTGTGTTGTCCAACGCATGGTTTCCGGGGCGATGATACCCATGTCCGTCTCACAAATTGCTTTGATAATAATATGCAAGTATAAGAATCGCAATTTTCATCTCTACTTCATCACTTTTATTTTCAGAGTGGGGCAAAGATATTCAAATACAAGAGATATGCTATGGTGTCCGCCCGACTGTCGGCGGAATTACTTCCGAACGGAAATAGTTTGAATACAAATTAGATTTTTTTAAGGTGTGCAGTAGTATTGGTTAACAATATCGGCAACACCAGGAAACCCAGTCCCCTCCAGAAAAAACTGCGGATAACACATCTCTTATATTTCAATATCTTTGGAGTGGGGAGTGAAATCAGATGGGCAAAGGAAGGTTTAAAAAGAATATATACAATATGTTGGCCAATAACGAGGTAGCGCATCACAAATTTTGCATATTTGACCTTCAAAATAAGAGAAAGGTCACTGTTCCGAAGAGATTTCTCAAAACCACCCGATCCCCTGTTTCCAATCCTTGAAGCAGAATGTAGCCCAGGGATCGCTGGGTTTTTTTTACATTAACTCCACACAGGAGGCCCTCAGGAAAGTAGTTTCCCTCAGGGCCTATGTCATCTTTGAAGATGTTATGTGGAGGGTGTTTTTAAGGAGAGGAAGGAGTGAACATGAGCCTTGAAGAGACCCGTGTTGTAGGAGGGAGGAAACACAGAGACCGGCAAATCGTTCCACAGCCGAGCTGTTGAACTCAAGAACGAGTCGTAGAAACGACCCGTTCTCATGTGACTAATGTCAACCGTGTACAAATGTTGAGCGCGTGTTTGGCGTGTTTCCCGACTATGCACCGGTGCCGGGGGGATCAATGACGCTAGTTCCTCGGAGCATCTTTCATTTTAATACCGGTAGAACATGTAACTAACAGAACACTATTATTCAGCTAGTTATAATATAAAGTCAAAACCATTTCACTTTCACTATATGATTTTTTTGTTTTTCTGAACGATCGCCAAACTATTAAAAATTACACATTTATAGTCAAATTACATGTTTATAGTCAAATTACATATTTATAGTAAAATTACATGTTTATATTCAAATTACATGTTTATAGTCAAATTACTCAACTGGCAAAATTCAACTTTGTCAATTTACTGAGCACGTAAATATACAAACTTATCGAAGAACGCCAATGTAATTTATTAAATTCTAATTTTCCCCTTCATTGTCCTTGCAAAACTTTTTTTCAATAAACTCTTATTTTTATAATCGAACACGTTTTCTCGAAAGGTTTAGAGTTCAAGTCAAGTGGTATTTATCGTCACTGATGCGATAAAAATTACCAGCAGAACTGATTCGGAAGGGGATTTCTAGAAAGCCCGATCTTAATCTGTGGAGAACAATTCTCCAATAAAAAATGGCAGACAGCTACATCCGTTTTCCCGCCCTTTCCTTTCCCAGAACTCGCAGAAGCAAAAAACAAGAGAAATTTGATTGGCGCACTTGAAAAACTCGACTTTATACATCGACTTCGCAAATTATACAGTTTTTTTATTAATTTTTTTTTTGTTCTGTGGTAGAGATTACAATAAAATCTCGCCTGTCCGGAGACGGTTGAACTAATGCTTCGTTTTGAGAAAGAATAAGATTTGAAGAGGGAAGGAAAACCCAACTATACTGGTATGTTTTTAGGTTTTCACGGCCAAAAAGTATTTTTGTTATTGTTTTTGGGGTGTTATGCCGTGTTTCGCTACCTCCTTCTTTAGCCAACGTTTCGGACAGCGTTTGATGATGGACACTGTAACGCTGTCCGAAACGTTGGCTAAAGAAGGAGGTAGCGAAACACGGCATAACACCCCAACTATACTGTTCACATCTGATTACTTGTATATTTTGACGTGATAACGTCTTATAAATCGATGAAAAAGCATGACTCATTGTCACGTTGTCACGTTCTGCCTGAGCCGAGCGTGGAAGCGAAGGCGCGGAACAAGCGTTCGGCTTGTGACGCATCTATCTCTCTTCTACCCCATCGTTTATATATGACGTTATCACGTAAAATTATCGTCCGTAAACCGACTTTACAGACAACCAATTTTTAATATTCAGGGTCAAGAGCAGTCAAAATAATGTTGTTCCTTCTCCCGCCGCGCCGTTGCTTAAGATAGAGTTATACGTGAAATCCTATTTAGATACTATTTAGATTAATCTTTACGACGAATCGGTTTACATTGTGAACAAAAAAAATATGTTACGGATAAATTGAAGTTCTTACTAGCTTTTCTACGTATCGGAATCACAATAAAATTATTTTCGTTATTTATTATTAATTAATTATTATTAGTTAATAATTATAATAAATTTAATTATTTTATAAAATTATTTTCGTAATTGTAATAACACATCTGCCCTGATGATGGACACTGTAACGCTGTCCGAAATATTGGCTAAAGTAGAAGATAGCGCAACACGGCATAACACCCCAAAAACAAATAACGAAAATACTTTTAGCCGTGAAAATCTAAAAACTTATCCAATAAAATTATTAATTATATTACAAAAAAATATAAGCGTAAACCACTGAAAAAATGTTTTTGCATGACTTAAGTATGAAGTAATAAAAGAAGAAAAAAAATAATGATACCCCTTTATGCCTAAGACTATTTTTGAGGTTTTGTTTGTTAATTTTTTTCGTTCTTATGAAATTATGCAAAAATTAAATAAAAACCACTTTTTCGCTTACTTGCCTCGTGTAAATAAGATGCCCGATTTTAAATTTTGAAGGCATGAGAATCGAAATATTTCTAGCGTTTATATTCCTCTAAAAAATTATTGATCGGAAGTCTTCATGAACATGCGGTTTCTAACATGAGCGCTAACATTCTTGATTTTGTATAGTTGATTTCAAGGTTGATGAACCTTGAAATGGTACATATATACTAATCCCAGAGAGAGGTCGTCGGTCTTGTTGGAACTAGTTTAATAGCGGTCTGCACAAATGAAAAATTAAGGGGGATTCGTAGAGGCGCCATTCCTGACTATTAAATAGCTCGTCAAAACGTGGTCAACTATAATAGCGAGTAGCAGAGAGCGAGGATCGGATTCGGTAATTTAACGGACATCGGCGTCAAAGCTTTGGAGGTCAAATTGGACTAATTAGAGGTAAAACAGTGGAACCAATTTTTTCACTTTGAGTCTCATCTAAATAACTTCATTTAATTTTCCGACAAACCAGTACCAATTTTGAATTTGGAGATTAAAATAATTTTCTGTTTTAAATATTATATTACTAGCTTTTTTGCCCGCGGCTTCGCTCGCATGGTATTAGGGGAAATTACTGTAGGGCTTGCACTTATTAATTATCCCCCCCCCCTCCCGCATTCCATACATTCATTCTCGGTACATTCAGTTTTCGTAGTAAAAAAAAGAATTATTCGATTTGGTTCAGTCGTTCGGAAGTTACGCGCGTAGATACCAACATTTCGAAGATTCATTTTTATTTACATAGATAGATAGATATTAACTACGACGCATGAAATAAAAAATATATCAAAATAGTTTCCAAGGCAACGATTTGTTTTCTGACGTTAGCAATAACTCGCTTTTGTTAGCGACAGAAAACGTATAAGAAATATAATATATTAATATTTTTTATTTCATAGCGCCAGAGCTTACTATCATATACAGCCTATAGTCTTTGCATATAATTTAGCGTTCTATTGGTGAAAGAATTCTTAAAATCGTTTTATTGTTTTAAGCGTGAAAGCGTAACAAATAAACTCGAGCAGTTTCGCATTTTTTAATATTAGTATAGATAAGGGCTGGGTAATGGTCACTTGTCTGGATTCTCCAAACAAACATTTCAGATTTTGAAAATGAAGCTTAAGGCTCCGTACCCCCGCTCAAAAAGAAAAAGATGGAGAGTAATGTAATTGCGAATGTTGGAGAGAGCGCGCTAATGTTTAAAACGATAAAATTGAAGCGAAACTTGTGAAAATGTTTAATAAAACACGACACGTTTAAAATAGAGTAAAACTCTCGTGGGCAATGTCTAAAATAGTATTTAAGAAGGACTGTGATATTTTTATACATATAACTTCTAAAGTAAGTGGAATGAAGGTGTTTATAATAATTTTTGGAGCATAGCTTGCGATTTTTTTTTATATAATTTGCGTTTCAGCGTGAGTAATGTATAGATATTATCTTAAAATAACATATATTTTTTAAAGAGCTTAAAAATTTCAAATGTTTAAGGTACATATGTAAGAAATCGGTAGAAGTTCGGGTAGCGGCGGCTTAAATCAAACCAAAAGTTCATCGAACCGGTGTTACAGAGGCATAACCGAAATTGGTACTTTTTTAGTAATTATGTCAACTATAAATTAATTAGGATACGTATATGTAAGCATAAAATATTTATTTCGCTGTTTCTCTGTTTTGCGGATGCCGATAACATATCTATTATCTATTAGTGTACTTATTAAATTCTCGCTTTCTCTAAAAATAATGTGTGCTTCTGAAATAGGTTAGTAGAATCTATAAATAACAAATACTTCTAAGTCCAGAATGGAATAAGGTGTATCTAAAAACGTTGGGCTCTGCAATAAATCTTACCAAACAATATTTTCCCTCCCTTTTGGTGTCTCGAAATATATTGCTATCAAGCGCCATCTCCCGTCTTATTTTATAAGCAGCTGGGGTGAAACTAAAATAATTTTCCCGGGCAAGCTTCCGGTGGCTGTCCAGTAGAGGTAGAATTAAAAAACAACCGTATTTTCAAAACGGAAGAGAGAGCGATAAGAAATGAAATAAAAATCCATATTTATTTGACGGCCTCCGTAGTCGCGGGGCAAGGCTTTTGACCAGTGATCCGGAAATCGCTTTCAGATACGTTAAGACTACTATTCAGAATTGAAACGTTGCTTGAAATGGCTTTAGCCTTGTTCGGTGACTAGATCTGAATAGCCAGGTATATGTAGTTTACATCATTAAATTGTATTTTATAAATTTATTTTTTTTAGCTCGCTACCATAAGTCGCCCCAAATGGTTCGCTGCGTATAGTGACTTAGCAGGGGTGCCCGAGTTCATGGGGTGAAGTTTGTCTACGTTTTGGCGGCGGACGCGTCTGCCCACCAACTGCGTGACAGGCTGGATCGGGAGAGACTAGTTGACGGAGACCTTTTGACCTCTCCAGCAAGACTCTTTCGGAACATCGCCTTGCACCACAGGGGAGGGATAGTTTTCGTCGTTCGTCACACCTGGACACACCGATTCCCAGATCCCTACCCACCCCGTATTCGTATTTCCTTCCAAGAACTTCCTCTCATTTCTTTCCTAAAAAGACCCTTTACCCAGTATCCTCAAAAATGATATGGGCCCTGTGTAGAGCTAATTTAAAAAAAATGGTTAAAAGTGAAAGTAAGCGGTATGTCGATATGGGTGCACAAATTTTTCGTTTGTCATTTGGGTATGTACGATAAATAGCATTTATCTGAGGGCATGAATTTCCGATACGTGAAGAGGTCTTGTATTGATGCAACTATTTGAATTTAACAACTTAATTAAAGACAAATTCATTTTAAATATTGAGACGGAAACCAAAATAATGTTTTTCTGAGTGCACGGAGTTCAGACTCGAGAAGAGGTCTTGTATTTGGAACGCTGGATTTGTGAACTTAGACATTAAGGAGGCAATTACACGGTGATTAAACCGTCGCGTCGAGACTGTACGTCGTCGGATGCCTGAGTAATCACGCCGGACGCGGCCGCACGCGAACTGGAGAGTGGAAGGTGGCGTTCCTTCACGGTTTTTGCATGCAGAAATTTCCTTGGCGTAAACACTTTCGTATGAAGGACAAAATAATACTTGCCTGTGTGATTTAACTTTGCCTTACTTTAATTTGGACGCACTAAACACAGATAGAAAATCATTCAAGATGTTATTCTTCCCATCCTTAAGTTTTGCTTTCGTCTGACTTTAATTCAATTTGGGAGACGGGTATGGGTACCGTCGCCCCGGGAACAATTTATCTTATAACCAAAACCTCTGCCATAGTTCACCCCACGTGGTTCGCTACGTTTGGCTTTTTATCAAGGGTCCCCAGATGAGGGTTTTCAAGGTTTTGGTGGCTGGATGCTTCTGCTCACCTACCATGTGGCGGGCCGGATTTGGAGAGATTTGTTGAGATTAACTCGACCCATTGCCTTGCACCGCAGAAGGAGGGATGGATTCGTCCATCACATTGACATTGACCCCCAGAATCTTGCCGACCCCCATACCTTTTATCTTCCCAGATCTTCCTCTCCTCTCTTTACTTTAAAAAAAACCACACAGCATCCCCAAAAATGACATAAGCCTTGAGGTAAATTATTTTTCCAATGAAATGACCCAAACGCGAAGCCAACTCAGCACCTGATCGGTGAATATATAAAGAAGAAAGTCTGTGGCGGATGGACAGGCGGGCAGGCGGGTGGTGTAGATTTGATTTGTTAGCAAATCAACAGTTTTATTCCGAGATAGGTAAAATTGTTACAACTATTACAATGTTAATCGTTACAATTCAATCTTTAAAATAAAGGGGAAGGTCTAAGTGAGATTTCGAAAAACTAGTTCCAAGCCCTTTCCCCTCCTCTAAGAGCATTATTTTGATACTTTTTGATGAAACTCGACGTTCAAAATGCGAGGAAAATTACCGTCTACATTAGATTTTGAAAAACTCTGCATAAAGACCGGCAGCGCCAGGGACATTAGCTACATATTATCTGCTAATATTTGTACAGAAAAAGAAGTGTCCCGGGGAGAATTTGTTGTTTACACAAAAAATTTAAATTTCAGATAAATGAAATTTTGCAAACTTGACTTTCAAAATAAAAGAAAAGTCACTGATATCATGAAATTAGGATAAAACTACCTCCATCTTCTTTCCCAACCCTTAAAGCAGAATTTTGATACCACTGAAATTTTGCCCACTTGAAGTTAAAAATGATGGGAAAATTACTCTCCGCTCGGGCAACACCGGGGAGTTTGGCTAGTATTATATAAATTTGAAAAATACGCAAATCAGCATGCACGCATTTGCTGACGTACATTTAAGAGCCATTAACCAGCGACCAAGAATTTAAATTGTACCCTCGCAACGGTACAGGGCGGTTCCGATGAGAAAGATTAATTATTCTCCATACCAGCAATTTAACATAATTACTCAATATCGATTTTATTTCATTCCAAATTTGCTTTGATAAATATCCACATTCAAAAATGCTCAAACTCGTGATAATAAAACAATTAAAATTATATGCTTTATGTAATTATTCTTTGATCATAAGTATTTATAATTTTTCAATAATGTCCAAGCAAAATAAGAATGTATTTTTTTTTTAATATATTAGTTTGTAACACCGTAAATAAATAGACAAACTGAAGTATTTTCGTCACAAAACAAGGGCGTGGATCTTTTTGTTAAGATTTTATCTGAACTAAAATTAAAATTCTAAAAAGTAGGTTTCCCAAATAATTTATTGATTTATGTTACTGCATGATTATATGATTTGAAATGTATGTTGTATAATACTAAATTTTATTTGGAAATTTAAAAAATCTGCCAACGACCTACGGTAAAATCTTATTGCACTAAAAATAAACGTATTTTCTCAAAATTTAAAAAATAGGTTCACTAGATAAAAGAACAGTCTTTTGAAATCAATTTACATTTTTTTGTGGAAAGGAGTCAATACATTTCAAAGTTGATTTAAAAATGACAAATTTCCGGTTTTGTCTGGTTATTCCCACTTAAATAATATTAACCCAATACACTGTTTCCTCACCATAAATAAATTCACTTCAATGCATAGTGTGCCTCTCAATTTATTCGTACGGACTGCGAAAAACGGGCACGCGAAGTCTAAATTCAGAACGCTTCGTGACAATGATTTATCCTTATAATATTCTCGGGCCATTTCCCTCGATGTGTTACTCAATCTCATTTAGGGGCGACACTCCCAATATACAATTATACTAACACAATAGTATACTCCGCAGACAAACAAACGAAGTCAAACAATGAAGACAAGTCGAGACCGAAAGCAGAGTTTATCGATTGTTGAGTTTATCGATTGTTTAGTTTATCGAAGGGTTCGACAGTTGTGAAACTTTTTGTGTTATTGATGTAGGCCAAGGAATTGTTGTTTGTAATTCGAAGCTACCATTAATTAACTTTGGCACTATTGTAGGTATTTAAAATACGTTCTTAACACGTCAATTGTTTTAAGTTTAAAATTAATTATAAAAAAATCTGTATTGCAGGTGGAACAACGTATCTTTATGTCTGTATTTAAATATTATTTGATTTGAAATAAAAATTAAAATGTATACATTTCCACAAAAGAAAACATATTGCAAAGAAAGTTCAATATAAAACAAAATATCACCAAGTTCCCAAACGCCTTAATAAAATTACAACCTTAACCAGCCTATTCTTAAATCCTTGAAGTCCTGTTTTTAACTCGACCAATTGGCATTTTATCTGTTTGTAAATTTGTTTGTTACGTCCCGTTTCAGTTCCAGTTCCAGCTCGACCGTCAATCCGCATGATCGTGGTTCCTACTACGAACTTTCAATTCTGAATAATCTATATTATGGTACCTACCGGCCTAAAGAAAGTTTGAAAAAATCTGTCGGTGACATTTTTTTGAAAAATTTAAATAAGAGAAAATTGGAATTTCGCTTTTTTGGGTTTTTGGGTTTCGGTTTTCGTAGGTCCACTGTTAACAGAACTATTAGATATTTTTTATTCGTAAAGTATTTCAAAAATATCGTTCATTTTCTGGAAGTTTTTTTTTAATATTCCCTTTTTAACTCTCCAGCCAAAAATGTAAACTTTTATAATGTTTGTTTCGAGACAGAAAATATTACCACAATATCCGTGATTATACCATTGGCGCGTGGTCCATAGAAAAATATATCTACCGTTTATCAAGACAATTATTTATCTTACTCATAATCTAGATTCTAAGAACAACTGTATATATAGATCCCCACCGAAACTAATCTTTTAATTTATGTGTAGGATACTGCCGCCATGGGTCGACCCACAGTGCCCTTCTTGACAATATCAGGGAGGATACAGTGTTTCTAATTAGGTCGACAGAATAGCACTTAATCCCAAACATGGGAACACCTCAGCACAGGTTCGCCTAGTGAGGTGTTCACAAAACACTACGACTAACCTATTTACATACAGTTACGGATCTTTACAATGTTTTTTTCTTATTACTAACCTATTATCTATGTAAACTATGTAATTATTTGTAAAGTGTATGAACAAGAATAGAAATAAATAAATAAATGTTCCTTTATTTTACACATTTTTGCTGCTTTTTTTTAACACAAGTTTCTTTGTTTGAATAAATGAAAAATATGACTTTTTTTAACTACTATACCTTTTTATATTTACCGACCGGTTTCGGAACAACCATTCCTTCCTAAGGGCAAAATGTACTACCTTGACATTACAAAACAATGGGTTAACATAATATATATTACTAGGTGCTGAAGTGGGAGTGGGAGCGCGACTAGGGAATAGTGATGAGTGGGAAGAGGAGATGGAACGAACGGTGAAAGGGAACATGTCTAAGATGGGACTGTAAGATAATATTTTTGTATTGATAATGGACTTATTATTATTAAGGAATTTCTTTATTTCTAAGGTTTATTAATGTGAAGAATGTTTATCAATTCAGAAAATTTATCAGAAAATTATTATTAAGACACATTAAATGTGCTTTGATTCTAATGTCGAAATTATGAGTTACTTTACCGACACAAGATAAGGAACAGTTATTACATTTTATTTTATGTAATAATAATTAGATAATTTGTAGAGCGCCGTTTTTGTGGAAAATCACCTCAACGGCGCTGCACAATTTATTACGATTTCTTAAGCTCTATCTAATTTTATAATTTACAAACGGAAACGGAAAACATACTTACCTAGCAGGTAAATTCCGATAAACACACTTTAATTAGAAAGTTTGTGTATGACTGCACGCGAAGGACACTATATTTAAGGGTCCACTATTCGAATTTCGACCGATTTCTTACATATCTCCCTAAACATTTGAAGTTTTTAAGTTCTTAAAAAATATGTTATTTTTGAAGATAATATCTAGATACGTTCCACGCCGAAACGCAAATTATATGAAATTCCCCCGATAGAAAAAAATCGCAAAGTATGCTCCGAAAATTATTTAAAACAAGTCTATTTCTATTATTTTACAAGTTATATTTGTGAAAAAATTCATAATGTTTCTTTAAATGATACTTAAGATACGTTCCACGAGACTTTTGCTCTATTTTAAACGTGTCATTTTTTATTAAGCTTTTTCGCCATTTTCGCTGCTATTTCATCACTTAAAATATTAGCGCGCTCTGTTCAACATTCGTAATTACACATCTCTCCATCTTCTTCTTTTTCAGCCGAATAGCGCCGCCTTAAAACACTGGACATTTTTCGATTTTACATTTGCATATTTAGTTTGATTATTTGCATGATTTGACATTTGCATATATATAAATATATGTATATCCCAAAGATGACAAAGGCCCTGAGAGAAATAATTTCCTCAGGACCTCCAGTATGGAAAAAATGTTATGAGGAGAAGTTAAGCTAGATTGCTTTAGATTAGATTCGGTATATTATGTTAGTTTTCCTCACCTTTCTTCGATATCCTGTTTGGACACCTTTGTCATTGAACCGGGTTAATCCACCCCTGACTCGGGGATTGAGAATCCCGATAAAACAACATGAGCTCATAGCGCTCCCAGCCTCTCACTAGTCAGACAGCCTCGCACGAAGAATATTTGCCTCTTGACAAAAGTCCACCCCGGGGACATATTATTACGCCCTCATGTCAAGCAGTCAGCAGTCTATCAACACGTGGAGTTCAGGTCCTCGTATTCAGTCGAGGTCAGGTGACAAGTGATCGAATAACTACTTTTTTTTATTCTAGTTCAGTACATTGCATACGGGATTTTAACCAGCGATTCCTGAGCATAAATGGAGTAAAAAATATTGACGTTATTTTGCGCCATTACTACACGTTGCGACTCGACGGATTACATGATACGCTCTCTGTCTAGTCTGTTACGGTGCTGACGGAACGAGACGGGGTTTGTATCAGGTGACACGCTAGGCTAGTGTGAAGGGGAAGGGCAAAGGAGGGGTGGAAAGGGAACGCGGGAGGGGAAAGAGACGCGGGGGAAACTGGGCGGGAATGGGGACGAACGGGTAAGGACACGCAGGGGAGAGGGAAAGATGGTGAGGGATGGGGGAGGGGCAGAGGGAGGGATTACAAAGGAAACATAGAAGTGAGAATGGACAGGAGGGGATATAAATTTGGAAAATCCATACTTCTTACACGGACAGCTGTATGTGGCGTGCTCATGGGTCGGGAAACTTTCTGATTTTTTCATGTGCGTACCAGAAAAAGATATTTGTATTTAAATAAACAGAAATTAAAAACGCTGTCTTTCTTTGAGTGACATGTGACATTGCATTCTATGCCGGGTACTCGCTAGTAGATAAATAAAAACCTGGTCAGTTTCAAGTTCTCACATATCCAAGCGTGTCTGATTTCGGCAAGGAGGGAGATCAATCCCTCTATTAAATGGAATAGAGGGATTTGATAGAGGTTTCCATTGAAAAGCTTGGAGTAAGTACTGAAAAGTAAGTATTGATATTGCACGGAGATATATTCATACCTTGAAATAGTACAACTTTTAAGTATGCAACACAATGCTTCTCACAAAAGTAACCAACAACACCAGCTCGTTCATAGATCACATTATTATAAATAGAACAAATGTTTCTGAGATAATCTCAAATCCCCATAGTAACCATAATATGCTTATATTAGATTATGAAAATTTCCTGAAAAACCTTCCCAATAAGAAATCCGCAAGCAACTTCTCAAATGGTTACAAAATAAATTATCAAAAATTAAATACTCCACTTAAAATTTGTAAATTTACCAATTCGTATACGTAAACAAAAATTATAATAATTTCGCTGACTACCGTCAAAATGCTATAAATTCATGCAAAACAAATGTAAAAATTAATAAAGGAGACAAAAGACTGAACTGTATTCCACGGTTTGATGGAGTATTATTGAATCAGTGGCTAACAGACCGATGACCAATTTAGATATGTTGAGTCTGTTGTACAGGTATTCCAATGGTCGAAGGAGCTAGCAACATTGTTCCCGTGTGAACGTACGCGAATCTCGACGGTCACGATCGAAACAACCTCTTATCAGTGAGTTGATGTCGGTTTCTTGAGAACGGTCGTTTTGTTTCTTGAGAAGTCGTTTTTGTATCGGCTCGCAAGTGAAATCTACCAGTATCTTTTTATCCTAATTCATATCGTCCAAGTCTCTTCAAGATCCGCTTTAATAAATCCCTTCCAACAGTTAACCCCGCTAACTACGCTGCCCAACCAGGTGGTGATATAGTTCCCCAAAAATATGAAAATACCTAACAAAAACGACAATACCCATAGGTACGTAGATGCCCGAAATAAACTCCCTCGATAACATCTTTTTTCTCCTTGTTTAAAGGTTAATTCCAAAACTTGATAAAGGATGGTTCATCTTGTGGTTCTTAAATCAATGAGTACACATTGAACTGAGTTTGAAGATTTCGTGAAACATTTCGGCAAATTCATCTGTTTCCTGATGAGCTTAAATTTGAAAAGTTTTGTTAAAAAAAATACTCCAATTTAAAAACATGCCTCACAAGCAGATTGATTAAATTCCAATTGAGGAACAACGTTCATAAATAACAAAAGGTTTTTAATGTGCTCGTAAAACTGAGACGAATAATGGCCCTTTCTTATCTGCAGACTAATTATTATTATTACAAGTATAAACTTTTGAATCTATTTTTATTACCAACGCGTGGACAGAGAGATTGGGTGTATTATATTTGTTAGTGATTGTAGATATGTAGAAAATACAATAAAAATTATGACAGGCATATTTACTGGTTAGTGGCAGAGACAACAAATGCGTCTGGTTCAGACCCCATTTAGGATGCCATAGTCTCACTGGCTCCAGACGGGAGCAGTTGGACTCTTGTCATAAAAAAACCAGGCGTCGTCGTGGTTACAATTCCTCTGCTCAGTACTACAGGGTGCGGCAGAGAGGACGGACGGTTTTAAAAAATCATAAAATAGTTAATTTTTACTCAAAAACAAATTTATTGATGGAATCAGGTTCGCAAGGAAATAGCATTTGAGACAGTCAAGTGTGGAAAATCACATCAGGCATGTGGTGGCCGAAATCGTTGATGCAGTGCTGGAGGCGTTCTTGGCGTCGTGCTGTTACCGTGAACTCAGAACGCTGCGTCGAAATGATCACCAACTTCTTTTTCCCTGAATTACGACGGCGACGTGTTCCAATCCGACGTGTGTGGTTCCAGCAGGATGGGGCGATGTTGGAGAGAGTCTACGCGAACTTCCAAGAACGCCTCCAGCACTGCATCAACGATTTCGGCCACCACATGCCTGATGTGATTTTCCACACTTGACTGTCTCAAATGCTATTTCCTTGCGAACCTGATTCCATCAATAAATTTGTTTTTGAGTAAAAATTAACTATTTTATGATTTTTTTAAAACCGTCCGTCCTCTCTGCCGCACCCTGTACATCATTGCGTTGAGATAAAACTGCATAAATGCGATGAGGCCATTCTTCCACGGGTATACAAGTATCCGAGACTCGACGATTTAGGTATCTTTGCGACAATCGCCATACATCTGCGCGGAGGTTAGTACACAAGCACACTTAGTTAGCAGCCGACGTTAGTAAACTCGTTGACGACGCCAGCCTTCCGCAACCAACGCTCGCGTCGTATCGTTGAGAATTCAAATACGGCGTCACTTCTGTCAGACTTTTGTAACAATGCGAGTGCCTTAGAGCCTTTAGACTTTAGATCAATGAAAGAGTTGACAAAGAATGACATGATGTAAAAATGGTACCAGTTTGCTACTTTTGACTTTTCGAGAATTCAACAATTTGTAGCGACGTGGATCTCGTGATTTCAATAGCGTACGGTACAGACTGTGACAAGTTGTTTGTGGGCGACAAGTTGTTTGAGACGTGAATACATAACATGGGTATCTGATACTTACGTATCTCTGTGGAAGAAATGCCATACACTCCCAGAAATTAACTTTGCCGAATCTGTCCATCATGAAAGAGAAGTTTGAGAGAAGCTGGCAATCGGAATAAATGAATAGTGGAGGAACGAGAATGAATGTGTATTCTCTCTTTATTTCCGCAGAAAAATTTGATGTTAAAAACAGTTTGTTTAATAAATTTCAGGGGAGCAAAATGAATACGAATATCACACATCTTCTATCATACTTTCGTCATAGAAATGGCGCACGCGGTAGAAGCCCCATCTGAAAATGGACGATTTTCGTTGGGGCTACCCGAAAATGTAGGAAAATAATATCCCAAGGCTCCGAACCCTTACAAAAAATTGATACATTCAGCGTCTCAGAAGTTTCGCAAATATTTTCGTTACATTGTGTCCATTTTCTATAAAACCCTGAAGGTTGGGAAAGGTTTCTACGTTATTTTATATGGGATTGCCCCAAAGCCTGTGAAATATTGGACGTATTTATTTTTTTATTTGGCAACTAGGTTGAGGACTCCTAGTGAAAGTTCTTATTGCGCAATTATATATTATAATAAACAACACATAATTGAACACCCTTTCTCATTGACGGTCCTCCATATTAGCCACCAATTTCTTGTACGAGGCTCAATCGAAGATCTGAAGCAAAAAATATTTTATTATTGACTTTTTAAAAAATACATACCAAAGTAGTTTATACACAGTCCTCCAATGGATTGGGTAGGTTGTTGTATTGGTGTTACATCATGATTTCCTCATCGTCATGTTTGTTGACTGTGTTTGTTAATTTCCACAACTTCATGATTGTTGACTGTAGGTTGTGTTGGTGTTGCTTCGTAATTTTAATGACTTCCTTTTCTTCATGTTTACTTAGACACATTTTTATGTCATTTTAAAACTTTTTATCTCCGTGATGTTTTTTTTTATTTTCATTTGAAAGGGTATTATGTAATTTTATAGTTTGAAATTCATTCCAATTGTTTACGGTAACTGAACTACATTTTTGAGTTTGCGAAATTTTTTTTTTTTTTAAGTTTATTTAAAAATTAGTATTTTAGCAAACGGGATAGCGATGCATAATTTTGTAAACAACTTTGTCATTTAAACAGACCTCTCTATGCGCGTCCAATGTTCTCTATTCAAACATTTTAATAAATCAGGCAAAATTAACAAACAGAACAATTTATATTCATGCCTATCTGCCATCTGCCGTCAAATTCAAATTTCAAACAGGATTAATGTGGACTTCTAGTCATTGTATAATTTTTTCTGGCCTCAAAAAAATTTTGCCGGAGAATGAAATAAAGACGTTTTAGTTTTGGAAAATGATTTTGAAGTTGACGTGAGTGGGGATTGGAAGGTAATGATTAATGATAAGGTAGGGAAATGTCTAACTATTTAGATAATCTATAAAACTATTTAGATGGATCAAAAAATTCCGCTTTGTGGCAGAGCGGAATTTTTTGATCCAAAGGTCTTGGGTTCAAAACCGGCGTGGTTGGTTTATTTTAATTATTTGATGCTTAACATTGTTGGTTGTCATATATTTCAAATAAAAATGAATAAAGTGAATTCTCACAGTAAAGATGAGAGTCGACACTTTGCTTTAAGATTTTGTAGCCCCGTTGTGATTTGGAAATCGAAATGACGCACACAGCACCAGCGAATCATCAAAATCTATCAAGGCTCCTTGTGGTTGAGATATAAAACGGAAATGACGCTATCTGCGATCATTGGCCGTTTTGATTATGACCTCACTTTCCAAGGTTTCTACCGCGTGTTAACTGCGCTCGATTTTTTTTTTTAATATGAATACCGCACAAGAGTCCCAACTGCTCACGTCTGGAGCCAGTGAGACTATGGCATCCCCAATTGGGGTATGTTATGAGGCTGAAGGTAGTGGGGAGGGGAAAGAGATTGGGAAGAGGAAGGAGGGAAAGTACCTAGGTATTCAGATATGGTCACCAAACACAGCTAAAGCCATTTCAAGCAAAGTTTCAATTCTGAATGGTGCTCTTACACCAGGGCGATAATGAGAGTATCTTCCATTCTGGAACGTGCCGCAAATATGCCATGCATTATTTTAAATGAATTAATTGTGAAATAATACAAATTAATCACAGTTAAAATTAATTAAGTATCTGTATAGTAAAAAATATTAATATTTAGATGATTTGTAAAAATTTGCCATTTTTGTGAAAAATCACCCCAAGGGCGCTGTGCACATTTGTAATGTATTTCTACAATCTTACTTCTAACTACAGACCAGATAAACATCGTTAGAACTTTTGGCTAAAAAATTGCAACATAACACAGAAGCCGGCAAATTGTTCCATAGTCGAGCTGTTGAACTCAAGAACGAGTCGAAAACACAATCCACTCTCATGTGACAAAAATGTCAACCGTGTACATATGGTGGGCGCGCGTTTGGCGTGACTCCCGACTATGCACCGGTGGCGAAGGGATCAATGACGCTAGTTCCTCAGAGCATCTTCCATTGATATACCGGTAGAACATGGATAGCATTCCCACCCGACGCCTGTGCTCTTAATATTGAAACGGACCGCCCGTTTCTGCATAGAGTCGAGGGTATTTTTCAAGTATTTTGGAGCTCCAGACCAGAGGTGGCTGCCAAATTCAACCGTGGGGCGCACTTGCGATTTGTATTTTTAAAATGGACTTTTTAATAATTTTGTTAAAACTCTACGTTCAATATTATTTAATAAAACTTATATATTCAGAACCAGCGTTTATTGGTCTATAGTCTATATGAATACATTTTTTTAAAGCCATAGTATTTTTCACTGGAGTTCCTTATTATGCGAACCCTAAAACAAGTTTAATAAAAGTAAGATGTAAACAAAGTAGATTTTAACAAAGGTGTGCCACCCAATATTTTTGTAAAAAGGTTTATTTTTCTTTTGTTTCGTACACGTCGTGTGTCGTCGGGTAGATTCAATTTACCAGATTTCGAATGGATCAAATTACAAATATAGATTTTTGTATTTTTTACATGATGGATAGGTTGAAGGTGTCAGTATTTTAGTGTCATCCATTGCAATAACTCACGTGTCACCCCCGTGGACCTCCTATCATTGTCCATTCCAGATCAAACATAATCCATAGTTATGTTTTTTCTACTAGTATTACATGTATTCATCATTAATTATTCGCAATTCCCCCTTGTCAGTGAATGATGTCTCTACAGCGAGTTTGTTGGAGTTTTATTTTTATTCTGATTTTTATTTAATTTTTTTATTATTATTGTAATGGAAATTTCGAAATTTTATTGGTCGTTTGATGGTGCAAGATATACTCAGTATCGCCGTGGAGAGACACGATAATTCAGAAACCAAACGTTTTTTAACGTGATTATTTATTTATTTATTATTTATTAACGGACTAACGTCCAATTTAAGTTATTATCGGTCAAGAGTCCCCACCAATCGGAGCCACAGGGATTATGGTGTCCCTAAATTCTGGAATTAGTTGAGGCTAAAGTGGGGAGGGAAGAAAATGTAAATGACGTATTACAACCAAAACTTTTTATTTAAATTGTTAAACCCTAATTTTCCTAACTCCTATATATTTTATATATATATATATAAAATAAATAAACTTGTACCTAAACGATCTACTAAATAGACCATAACATTTTACATGGGTGTATTATTATTTTTGTCTCATTTCAATTATGGTTCGCATTCCCCAACACAATGTTTACACAGTCGTGGCAGTTACCATGTTAATATTTAAACAATATCTATATATTTGTCAAGAAGTTAAATTTTGCCAATTTTCAAAAATGTTTTTCTATTTATAATTCTCAACTATTTCTACCTAGTTTATAAATTATGGGGTATCCGACTTCGCTCGGGGAGTTGATGAGAGATTGAACTGATGTTCGAACCCACGATGGATTTATGTACCCCTACGACCCCTACCAATGGGTAGCCCCGCCCATACAAAAAGGCTTCAAATGGTCCACAATGTTCCAGAACATTTCACAACATTTGAGAGTGTACTGGAATGTTTCACAATTATCTGGGATGTTCCGGGATTTCCCCAAACGTTCCAGACTATTCCCGAAAAGTCAAATGTGTTCCCGGATGTTCTGGAATGTTGTGGAATACTCCAAAATGTTCTGGAATGTTCTAGATATTTCTAGATGGTGAAACTTCCAGCCCTTATATCTCCAAAAGCACGCCCTTCAAGTAAAAACGGGAACCTTCTATACGGATGGGGGACAGAGGGCTACCACACCATTTAATTCCCTTGATCATACCGGAACTCGTTTCTGAGTTTTAGATGAATTTACATTGTACACTTTCTTTAAAATATGTTTGATATTAAGCCCTCAACGTTTCAGTCAACATTTTTTCACTGACACCAAGTTATGTGGTTTTAGTTTTTTTTATGTAAAATTCGTTAAACTCTTTCATATTTATTGCAACCTCTCGCTCCTATCATAACTCTTAAAGAAATAATATTTCATATGCTTGCTTTATTATAAATATATATTTTTTTTAAATTATAATAATCATCGTCTGTTGTGCGGTAAAAAATGGAAGGCGCCCAATTTAAAATCCAATGTATAAATTGCATTAATTAATTAATTATTTTTGTGTTTAATTCGTAAAACTCCATTAAATTTATTTTTGTTTAATAAATTAAATTTGATTATTTTATTTTCACGTTCTGCAAGTATTTTAGTATGTATTTTTGTTACAGCTGTTTCTGTTTACAGGGCCATTTTCAAACTGTGGTTAATCCACTGTTAGACGACTTATTTATACGATTTTAAATTTCAAGTTTTGAAGGTGTCTAAATTGATTTATTACCGGTTAAACCAATTTGCTGATACACTAATTGAGAGAGTGCTATGTGGGGTTATCTGTTTCCCTCACCAAGTGTCAGGGTTTTCTTAATTGTTTTACATTTTATTGCTAGGACTCATTTAAGTGCGTTATATTTTTTAGGTTTTGTAAACAATCTAAGTAGTGCGGAATAAATAATTATCCTTACTTTTTTTTAATTTGTTCTCTAGATTTTATTTCCGGTTTAAATCTTCCCCACAGGAAAAAGTTAACTCTTCCACACACTTTTCCACAAATGATCATCTAGTCAATCCACACGATGTAATTGCATTGTATAAGTATAATAAATACAAAACTATACAAGAACAACACGTCAACCTACCAGAGACCTTATGGGAAAATACTTCACCGACTCCAGATATTTTCATATCAGATGGTTCGGCTCAATAGAACTCCTAACTGGACCGATAAATCCCACTGATCCCTCAATGTAAATATTTAAAAAAATCTTTCGTAATCCTACATGTGTCTAATATGACTGATTTTTGCATTTTTATATAAAGATTCTTTGAAAAATCTAATATGCCTAAATTTTGAATGAGAGCTAGGTGTAATGCCAGTAGCCGAAATAACAAATGGTAATATTTTTATAGTCCGAGAATGCCAAATTCTTTTAATCTCATTTCTTAAATCTGTATTTTTTCTAATTTTCTCAGAAACAGATTTTTGAATATTACAGGAATTGGGAATAGCGACATCAATGGTATAAGTTATTTTTTTTAATTTTGTCATGTTAAACTATATCGGGTCTGTTATGACAAATCGTTCTGTCTGCTAGTTAGTTTTATCATAATATACTTTATAAAATTCATTTTCTAAAAACGAATTTAGTTTGTATTCATAATTTGGTTCCTATGATTCCTACCCACCCCTTAAACCCTTTTCCTTCCCAGAACTCTCCTCCCCTTCCTTTCCTTAAAAAAACCCTCCACACAGCATCCCCAAAGATGACATAGGCCCTGAGGGAAATTATTTTCCTCGGGGCCTCCTGTGGAGCTCATGTAAAAAAAAAAAATATGGTACTACATTACGGCAGTCAATTAAGTTATGTTTAATTACCAAACTTTGGTGAATTATTTTTAAAACCTGATTGTGCCTAAATGTATACTCGGAAGGCGCTAATATAGAACATCCCGATATAATATGTTCTATAGTTTCCGGAAAAGCCAAACATTTTCTACATAAATCATCAATTTGATTTGTATCTTTGATTATATACTTCCTATAATTTTTAGTATTAATGACTCTATCCTGAATGGCAAGCATAAATCCATCTATTTCTGCGCTCAATTCTCCAATACTCAACCATTTGTTTGACGAAAGTTTGTCAACATACGTTTGGTTGAGATAATTGAAGTGTTTGGCGTGAATAATTTTATTTGACCAGGAATCTAATAATTCCTGGTTGGTATTTAAAAGAATGTTGGCATTCTCGTCGCATAAATTTAAAGGTGTAATGTTTCTATCTGCCTTGCAAATTATTTTGTGCATTTCTGAAATATTAGCTTTCTTATGAAAAAAAGTTCTCAGCATGTTAAGTCTTAGCATTAAAGTCCTTCCTTTATTAATTACAATTATTATTACTTACTTTATTAATTACACGATTTGAGAATGGTCTTGTAAACCGAAACAGCTATAACAAAAGTACATACTAAAATACTTGCAGATCTCATAATAACATTTTCAAATTTTATTTTAATTAAATTTAAAAAAAAAGAAATTTAATAAATAAAGGTATTGTAAAGTATTTGCAATTTAAGAAGTACCTACCCTAATATATACATGTGAAAATGTACAAAATCCTTCATCCACCAGATTGTACGCATGTACTGACGATTTAATGTCCAAAATATATTTACCCGAAACACCAGCCCAGACCAGCTATTAAATTCAAAAGCAAAAGTTAAAACGCTTTAAACTAATGGCTCTGCGGAACATTTTTGCTTACAAATTTATAACATTTATAATTCTCGAGTAGAATAATTATTTAACGTATTATTTCATTTTACTTTTGTGTAGATATTCCGAGTAGAATTACCTCCCTTTGATGTTCATGTGAAAGTAAAATTTAATCACGGACATTTATTTACCCATGGGGAAATAAACATTTCGGTGGCTGGGAACAACTTAAATGACTTTGTTGGGTTATACAAATGGATGCAGCACTAAGATAAAAAGTTATTGCTTCATCTCCTTGCCAGAGCAGTAAGCTCGTTGGCTCGGAATCCAGACGTCGTGAATTTATACCCTGGTAAGTGCACATAAGATAATTTTACATACACTAAGAAATTAAATTTATTTATTAACATGTGGTATATGTGCACGTTCAGTCCTCCGTGAGTTTCCTACATTGCCCTTCTTTCAATGTCCCTGCTAACAAAAATTGTCCAAAGGGGCAAAGACAGCAGTCCACAGTGGAGTGCTGACGCCAACCCTGATGTACGGCAGTGAGGCATGGAATTGATAGAGGAAGGATGAAAGTTGCACCGGTTGACCGAATGCTGCAGAAATGGGATCCTTGAGGCAAATGAGTGCTAAAACCAGTATGACCGTGTGAAAAATGTGAAGATCCGCACAGAATACAAGGCTGATTTAAACGTAATGAGGAAGATTAAAAAAGAGATCGTAGGCTTAGGCATGTAGAGCGGATAACTAAAAAAGAAGTGTGAAGATACTAGTTTGAATGGTAGAAGAAGTTGGGGACGCCTTAGGAAGACATTTTTTTACGTTAGCTCCACACAGAAGGCCCTGAGGAAAACAATTTCCCTCAGGGCCTATGTCATCCTATGTCATCTTAGGGGATGCTGAGTGGAGGGTCTTTTACGGAAGGGAAGGAAAAAGTTATGAGGGGTGAATAGGAATCTGGAGATCAGTGTGTCCAGGAGTGACGGACGAATTTTTTTTTTTTTTTACATTAACTCCACACAGGAGGCCCTGAGGAAAAAATAATTTCCCTCAGGGCCTATGTCATCTTTGAGGATGCTGTGTGGAGGGTGTTTTTGAGGAGAGGAAGGAGTGAACATGGGTCTTGAAGAGACCCATATTGTAGGAGGGAGGAAAGACAGAGGCCGGCAAATCGTTCCACAGCCGAGCTGTTGAACTCAAGAACGAGTCGTAGAAACGACCCGTTCTCATGTGACTAACGTCAACCGTGTACAAATGTTGAGAGCGCGTTTGGCGTGTTTCCCGACTATGCACCGGTGCCGAGGGGATCAATGACGCTAGTTCCTCGGAGCATCTTCCATTGTAATACCAGTAGAACAAGGACAGCATTCCCACCTGGCGCCTGTGATCTAAAGATTGCAATCCGTTAGTTAAATTAGGAGAATCTATCAAACGGACCGCCCGTTTCTGCACAGAGTCAAGGGTTTTTTTCAGGTATTTTGGGGCTCCAGACCAGAGGTGGCTGCCAAATTCAACCGTGGGGCGCACTTGCGATTTGTACAGGGCTAGCAGTTGTGTACTATTAAAGTATCTGCGTGCCCTGTACAGTATGCCCAGTTTCTGAGAGGCTAACTTAACTCGATGCCTCGATGGAGCCCCCGTACCTGAGCTGGTCACTTAGAGTTACACCAAGCATATCAATGGAAGGCCTGTTCGGGAGAGTGCTTCCGTTGAAGGAGACTAGATTATCATTTCGATCCCTTTTAGACGTGATCAGACATGATTGGGTCTTTGAAACATCCATGAATGAATCCATCCCTCCAATTGCAGTGCAAGGCGATAGGTCGAGAGAGTCCGGCTGGAAAGGTCAAACGACCTCCCTCAGTCTTTCTCGATCTGGCCTGCCACGCAGCAGGTGAGCAGACGCATCCACCGCCAAGACCTCGACAAACGAACCCGTGGCACTTCGGCTAAGTCACCAAACGCAGCGAACCACTTGTGATACAACAACCTATGGCACAGGTGTTAGTTATCCAATAGATGGTTCCCGGGGCGGCGGTACCTATACCCGCCTCCCAAATTGAACAACGTTAGACATGGCACAATCAAGAGATCCAAATACTTGAGTCAGGCCATATCATGAAGGCGATGCATGAGACAATGGCTGAAGCAAGGAGCGTGAGCCGAGACCGAGTTGTTTGTCGTTCCGCCTTCTCTGCCTACCCTTAAATAGTTAGTGTAAATGGATAAAATGGTGACGATTTGTTGCATTTGGTGAAGTTTGTTGTGACGACTGTTTGTTTGTGTTGGTGAAGTTTGTTGCATTTGCATCTCGTTTCAGAATGGATATGAGAGACCAACCAATTTAATCACTATTGTAAGATAGGTTGAACTGGCTTTATCTTTGTTTAGTAACAGATTTTGATAACCAGCTAGGTACTTCCCTACTTTCCTGCCCTTACCTACTTTCGTTTTCCACTTCTTTCAGGATCGAAACATTTTGCAAAAATGGGGATGGCTGTGCGAATATTTATTTTGTCCTCCTGTTATAACAGGAGGACAAAATAAAAAATGTTAATTTAACAAAGTTCTTTCATCCCTGGAAAGCTGAAAACAACCAAGAATTCTAAATTTTATTAAAGTTACAGATAGAATCACCGCCTAGTAATAATACTGGCAGACATAATTAAAGTTACAGATAGAATCACCGCCTAGTAATAATACTGGCAGACATAATTAAAGTTACAGATAGAATCACCGCCTAGTAATAATACTGGCAGACATAATTAAAGTTACAGATAGAATCACCGCCTAGTAATAATACTGGCAGACATAATTAATTCCTATAAATTTAGAGATAATAATAACATCGTATGATTAGGAATGAAAACCAGAAATTACGTGTACTTTTATTACCGATATAGAAATAGTAAGATTGGTAATTACGTTTTACGAATGTAGAGAAACATACTTACATTTTTAAACTAAAAAAAGACTAAGACCGCACCGTTTTTTTACATTAGCTCCGTATAGGAAGCTGTGATGACAAAAATCTCTCACGGCCTATGTCATCTTTGCAGATATAGTGTGGAAAATCTTTCAATGGAAAGGAAGGAGAGGAAGTTCTGCGACCGAAAAAAGTATTAGGGTGGAATCCGTTGTTTTGTTTGTTGGTGTTTCTCTGTGTCTATGTGTAACTCGAGTTAAATGACCTGAAGTACTGGGATTTGCTTTAATTTTCAAAATTGGAATTGATTGTACGAGACAGGCGGTAAAATAAATAATAGGTTACCAAAAAATTTTTTTTTTTTAATTAGCTCCGCGTAGGAGGCCCTGAGAAAAATAATTCCACTCAGGGGATTTCATCTTGGGGATGCTGTGTGGAGGGTTTTTTTTTAAAGGGAGGAGAGGAAGTTCTGGGATGGAAAAAGGTATTAGAGATGTGTAGGAATCAGTGCGTCCAGGAATGATGGACAAATGAATCCATCCCTCCCATTGCGGTATAAGGCGATGGGTTGAGAGAGTCCGACTGGAGAGGTCAAAAGGTCTCCCTCGACTAGTTTTTCTCGATTCGGTCCGCAACGCAGTGATGCGGCCGCCGCCTAGGAATGTAAAAACCTCACCCCGTGAACCTGGACATCCCTGCTAAGTCACCAAACGTAGTGAACCACGATTTACATACCTGTGTTTCAGGTTTTGAATTTGAAATAAAATCCAAAAAAGTTTGTTTTCGTAATATGGCGAACTTCTTGGCCAAGCGCTTAAATATCCTTAACTCAATTTTCAAGGGGTGGATTCATACGTCCGTCATTCCTGGATTGCTACACACCCCTAATACCATTTTCCTTGCCAGAACTTCCTATCCTTCCTTTCCAAAAAATACCCTCAACACAGCATCCCCAAAGATGAAATTCACTGAGGCAAATTATTTGCTCAGGGCCTCCTATGTGGAGCTAATATTAAAAATAACGAGTGTAGTTCACACGCGGTAGAAGCGAAACTTTATCAAAACAATATATAATCATAATCAAAGAGTTCAAATTCAATGAGTGCAGTGTTGGTAATGTATATGTCATTTTCGTTTCACATCTCAACCAATGAAGCCTTGAAAAGTGAAATCATAATCAAAGCGGCCAATGAGCAGTTTGATGCTCATTGGTCGCTTGCGTCATTTCCGTTTCATCCGAATTTCATCAAATCACAACTATAGAAGTTTCACTTCAAAAATAATTGTAATTTTGGTAACGTATTATATATTTTATCCCTTGTCTCAATCGTTAGTACAATGAATTCCAATTTTGAAAATCAGAGCAAATACCAGTTCTAGTCATTTAACTCGAGTTACACATAGACACATCGAAACACCATCGAAATTAGTATTTTCAATTACAGACATGTTAGGTTTATCTGATTATCAACATTTTGAAAAACGACGCTAATTTTACCCTATTTAAATAATTCATTATATGTTCTTGAAGGGCCTCCTCTAACGTGGTTCATATCAATGTTGTGAAATATATTAGCACATAATATTGGTGTTTTGTCGGTAAATAGAGCATGTAGGCATTGAGTAAGGGTTCATTTACTATAATTCAATTTTAATCAGGTAGTTTCCTAAATCATATTATCCATCAGACATTATTTAGTGTTGGTGAAATTAGCCCGCAGAGTTTCTAAACCTTTTATGATTCTCAACAAAAATTAAAAATGGTTTCGCTAACGGAGAAAAAAAACATAATGAGTATTGCGAAATTATGTACCTATAAAAAAATTATGGACACTGGACGTTTTTGAAAGGAAAATTTTGAGGCGCATCTTCGGACCGGTTCTAAAAAATGGATTTTGACGCAGATGTTACAACAATGAGCTGTATATTCTGTTTAAGGAGCTAAACTGGAAAGACTTTGGTGGCTGGGTCATGTGAAAAGAATGACCGAGCATCAAGCACCAAAGTCCCTACTGAACTCAAGACCGATAGGGCGAAGGAGCTTAGGAAGGCCAAGATTAAGATGGAGCGACAATTTCCTCAAAGACCTAGAGCTTCTAAACTGGAGAGAGCTGGCACAAAACCGAGATGAGTAAAGGAAGACTCTTGAGGAGGCTAAGACCCATCAGGGGTTGTAGATGAGTGATGATGATTTGAATTATAAATGACCTTGTTACGTCGGAACACAAATTTGTCGTTTGTAAATTAAAAATACTGCCTACCCAAGAAAACCCATATTTTCACAAAGTTTTATTTTCAAATTTTATTATTCATTCAACACAGTAGATAAGGCAAGACATTTTTTAATAATTATAATCATCTCACAAAAAATTCCAAAGTTGTCTCCAAAGTGAAGTAAAATTGATTTCTTTAATTAAATACACATTCATTTAAAACAAAAATAAATAGAAAAGCGCACATCCTTAGCAGATATTTTAAATTATTTTTCATTAAAACAATTATTATTCAGTTTGCTTGGGTATTTTACAAATGCAAAATTAAGTTTTGTGTGAAAAGGGCCAAATTTTAAGCGTTCTAGTAAGATTTTTTTACAAAGAGTGGTAGATACGTTCGTTATCGTCGTGGTGAAACAATTCAATTATTTGGTGACCAGATCTATCATCAGGTACTTCCCGACCTTCCTGTTTCCAACTCCTTCCCTTCCCAACTACCTTTAGCCTCACAACATGAAACCTGGGGAAGCCATAGTCTCTCTGGCTCCAGACATATTTGGGAGCAATTGGAACTCTTGGGAAAAATTGAAGTATTAACCCTGTTCATTCCATCAATCCTGCAGTGCAAACACATAACACATATTTTTTCATTATAAAAAACAGATTCATCTCAATATTAATACCGCTGTGACACAAAATGCATTTTCTCTCTGAGCAAAACACGAGAGCGTGGAAGAGAAATGATAGATGATAATATGAAAAATGGCATAAGGCTAATAAATCATTCTGTAATGGATTCTCACAGCCACTACTTTTTCACTCCTGTGTATATACTCATATCGTGAAAATATATTTTTTCAATACAAATTGCATTTTGATAAGCAGGTAAACTTATATCAAGAACCTAATAAGCCGCGGGGAGTGTGGAAAGATGTATGAATAATGTCAAAACCTTTTTCTTTTTTTAATGGTACATCATTCCCTATCTCATCAAATGCCCAAAAAATCATAAGCCTAATTGCATTAACAATACAAAAATAATATAAAAAAGATACGATTTTAGATTTTCACGGCCAAAAGTATTTTCGTTATTTGTTTTTGGGGTGTTATGCCGTGTTGCGCTACCTCCTTCTTTAGCCGACGTTTCGGATGGAAAAAAATAAAAAAATAAAAATAGTTCAGTACATACCACTTTGCATACAAATCATTTCAAAAGTTTTTCATACAATTTTTTTTATTTGGGAGGCGGTTATGGGTACCCCCGCCGGGGTAACAATTAATTGGATAACCAACATATCTGTCGTAGGTCACCCCAAGTGGTTCGCTACGTTTGGTGACTAGCAGGGGTGCCCGGGTTTGAGGTGGGATGAGGTTTTTCGGGTTTGAGATGGGATGAGGTTTTTCTGGGTTTTGGCGGTGGGGGTCTGCCCACCAACTGCGTGGCCAGCCGGATCGGGAGAGATTTGTTGAGGGACCTTTTGACCTCTCCAGTAGGACTCTCTCGGAGCATCCCCTTGTACCGCAGCAGGAGGAATGGATTCTTGCGTTCGTCACTCCTGGACACACCGACTCCCAGATTCCTACCCAACCCTCACACATTTTCTTTCCTTAATATGCCATCCGTACAGCATCCCCAAAGAAGACATCTGCCCTGAAAGGAATTTTTCTAAAGGCCTCCTCTGTATAGGTAATTTAAAAAAAAATACAAAATGGACAATTTGCCAGACAATTTCTCTTCATCTTAGATTTGGCTTCAATACCATTCATACAAAATCACACTAATGCTCAGTCCTGGGCCTATTAGATCCATTTTTTTTTATTCTTCTAAACTGCCAAAGCAGTTTGTCAGTAGGTCAATTTAATAATCCATACTAATATTATAAATGCGAAACTGCTCGAGTTTGTTTATGACCTTTTCACGCATAACACAACATAAAGACTTTAATAATTCTTTCACCAATATAAAGCTAAATTATATGCGCAGACTACAGGTTGTATATGATGGTAAACTCTGGCGTTATGAAATTATAAATATTAATATATTATATTTGTTATACATTTTCTGTCGCTAACAAAAGCGAGTTTTTGCTAACGTCAGAAAAAAATCTTTTCCATGGAAACAATGTTGATATATTTTTGGGCTCTATGCTGATAGGTACTCAATCTACTGGTCAGCTACTACTGCAGAAAATTCAAATACTAGAATTCGTTTTTTTTTTGGACAAGCTTGGAATAAATGTCAGATGAGAGTTCCTATATTAAAAATATAATTCGCAACGATTATAAAGACTGAATGATAAATAGTATTTTTTATTACATTAACGAACTTCCGAATATTTAAATAAAAATAAACATCCGAAATGTTTGTAAGCGCATAAATTCCGAACGAATGAACAAAATCGGATAAGTAATTCTTTTTTTCTTTGAGCTATAGCATTATGAAATTTAGGTGGTAGGCGAGATGTTTGAAAACTGAATGAAAAGGAATGAATATATGGAATGCGGGAGGGGATGGGGGTGGGGTGGGGGGGAGATAATTGATAAGTGCAAGCGCTACAGTAATTTCCCGTAATACCATGCGAGCGAAGCCGCGGGGAAAAGTAGTATTAATATATAACTAAAGCACAAATATAACAAGAAACCACGGTATACAAAAAAGGTACAAAATAATAACTTATAATTAACTACATTGGAGGGGACCCCACCACTTTCCCACGGCGTTATAAGGAAACATATGGTTTCCTCCTTCACCGCACACGTCAAGACTCTACTTTTTTATTGAACGAAGCTACATTTATTTAATCGACTCTAGACCCTCCAATGTCCATGCATACGGGGTTATTAAGCAGTATGCAAGTACTTACATAATAACATAATACAAAAAAAGTGGCAGCCCGTGGAATAATTCTTCTAAAATTCTATATAAAATATATAAAGATATTAGTAAAAATAAAAATAAGAGGAGAGGAGAAAAATAATAATATTGAGGAAGCCTGGAATACGAGAAATAATGGAAAAAGAAAAAAATAAATAATATAACAGTAATCATGTAATGCAAGTATTTACAATCATAACAGTATAGGTTTTCCACAAACCACCCGGCAGTCCCAATGACAATGTGCATGGCTATCGGCCCAACCGCTGACGGAACCCGAAGTCCGCGCCCTTTAGCCGGCTCCCCGATTTTGCCTCGAAGAAGTGTAGGAAAGAAGAAAAAGTTTTAGAAGACCCTATGAGAGAGATGAGCGTCGGGTTGTCGGAGGGGGGGCGGAAGGACGCCGGGACCGCTCGGCTGTTCCTCAGGCCTACGCATATCAT
This sequence comes from Glyphotaelius pellucidus, assembly GCA_936435175.1. Classification (NCBI taxonomy): domain Eukaryota; kingdom Metazoa; phylum Arthropoda; class Insecta; order Trichoptera; family Limnephilidae; genus Glyphotaelius; species Glyphotaelius pellucidus. The sequence goes on along the minus strand of OW386551.1, from coordinate 7,848,623 downwards.
TAGGGGAGGCGCAGGAGGATCGCAGGAAGACCGCTCCGGTGTGTGTTCGCCTGACAGTAGGTATGCACGGACGGGGTCTATCCCACCCCCTTTTTCTGGGGTGACGACGATACATCATATATGTACAGTTGCGTCTCCAAATTACGGAAACCAAAGCTAATTTAAAGTAAAAAATAATAAGAGCATATATATGTGAAACATAATTATAGTATGAGAGCAGAATTCATAATATATTGAGCGATGGTGTCATCACTACCGTCGCTCACCATGATGGGACGTGACCTGTTGAGGTGAAAACATAAATCATAAAACTAAAACATAAATCATAAAGCTTAAACATAAATCAAAAGCTAAAACAAAAACAAAAAGATAAGTAAAACATGAAGAACAGAAAGAAAAAAAAAAAAAAAAAAAAAAAAAAAAAAAAAGCGTATATTGGATATGTGTAGGTGTTATTTACAAGTCACAAGAGTAATATTGTTCAAGCGTGTACACTAACTGAAAAATAATGAGAAGATACCGAGGGAGGCAGGAACAATACGTGTAGCACCTGAAACAAAGATGATTTTAGTCTAGATCGGCGACTCTAAGTACAGACCATCTTTCTACCCAGGACTTAACAAACTTTTTCAGGCACTCGAAATTCTCTTTGTTCGACACAAGGTCAGCGTTCCACGCTGGTCTTGTTATTCCGCGCAAGCCATCCAACATTTCCTCTCGTGCTTCCTTCATCAAATCACAGTCCCACAGTATATGCCTGGCGTCCTGGTTAGTATCTCCACACGCACAGTTTGGATGGGGAGAAAGGGTCAAGCTGTGAAGCCGACCCCTGAATTCCCCATGCCCGGAAAGCATCTGCGTCATGTAGTGATCCAGTTTAATGTGTGACCCTTCCATTCTGACTTTAACTGAAGGGAAAAAGGAGAAAGTCCATCTGCCCTTCGTCGACCTATCCCATCGCTCTTGCCATACACTCAGCGTCCTTTCACGCATCGCTTTGAGCAAACCGGGTAGGGCCACGATTCCTCTCGGTGTCAGCTCGACTCCCAGGTGTATAGCGGCCCTGCCTCTAATAAGTTCCTTTTTTGTCAATATTTCCCTAATTTCAAGATCTATCGGCAGAACGCCAGCCAGAACCGGTAATGCATCTGAAGCCACAGTCCTATAAGCGCCCGAGAGCGCCAACAGGGGAGTCCGCTGGCCCCGTTTAAGAGTGGAGTTTATCAAGACGTTATCCAGGCGATGCTCCCACACGGAGGCAGCATACGAGACTTGCATCACATATACCCCTCTGTACAGCAGGCGAATCGCCGGAGAACGCAATCCCCACTCGGCTGTTGAGATTCTTCTCAGTTTCTGAAACAGGGCCTGGGCCCTGTCGGAGACGCTCTTGACGTGGGCTAGGAACGAAGAAGATCTATCCATAATGACGCCTAAATACCTGGTGTTTTCTGCAAATCGAATAGATGAGTCTCCCATTCTGATGAATAATTAACTACAATACAAAGGCATTAAATATACAGACAAATTACTCATAGTCATATTTTACATAAGATAACAAACAATTTCAATTTAGAACGTTTCGCCATTTTTTAACTTTTTTTTAGATTGGTGGTGCAATATGATTCGAGTTTTATGTTGATTGGCATCTTATTAAAAATGGTATGGACAAGATAAGTGAATGTCCGTTGTCCGTATTTATTTATAACTAGCTGGTACCCGGCATGCGTTGCAATGCAAAAAGAAATAAATTGTTTCTCCCTGCATTTCCATTCCCTTCCACCGTTCACGCCTTCCCCTCCCTCGTCATCCCTCTTGCTAACCCCACCTAATTCATTACCCTTCCCTTCATGCCTTCCCTCCCTGCCGCTAGAATATACAAAATACACTCATTTTCATTTATACAAATTTCATAACGCCAGAGCTTACCATTCTTTATCGCCTATAACCTTCGCGGGGGTGCGCACAACAAACCACAAAAGTTTTATCGCAATCGGATGAACGGTATGGCAGAGCATAACATACGAACAAACAAACAAACAAAAATTGATTTTTATTGTTTGAAGTTTTGAATTGTTTGAACGTAACCTATATTATTTGTCTTGCATGAGTTTCCTCAAGACGTTATCCCGTATCTGGTAGTAGATTCCGCTAGGGACAAACAAATTATTTTTAACACTTTCGCGTTCAACTCAATCTTCTGTCATGTTCCATGCAAGACGAACGGGGGTCCTTAAAAGAGTATTTCTCTGATGTTTCGTGAATAGTTTTATGCTTCTATTGTTTATATTTATAATTCTGTTATGATTTAATTTACATGTACAACCTGTCTTCTTATGATTACCAGAGTATTGATAATTTTTTGGTTTTATATAATTTTTCGTTTTATATCATTTTTTTGTTTTACGTAATTTTTGGCTTCATATTCCTTTCTTATAAATTGTATTATTTCTTATTTCCTATTATGATGTCTTATCAGAGGTAACGTCACAAGGAGGAAATTGATCATTGTTTTTATTTCGGCAATATTTCTCATAAGTTCACGGATATAACGATACTTCGTATGTAAACGCGGCGCATAACCTCCGACTGAACCAATGTGGACAAAACAATATCACAGTGGTTCCTTGGCACTGAGCCCTAAGACTGGCTGTCTTCTAGATTTCTGGCGGCTCAAGGCCGTGCAGTCGTTTATATAGGCCGGCTGGAGGTATATCCTTTGGTAATTAGGAGGCCGGGAGCGGAGAGCAGCTCGCTGATTAGCCGTTGGTTTAATTGTGCAACCAATGCCTGTCAACGCTGTGACGGTAGTCAAGGATGCCGTATAATGTATGAGCGAGAAATTATTCGAGTCCGCGCTGTGTCTCTCGTTACAAAATTAATTATTATTAGAAAAGCATCTTGGTTTATCGATAATAATTAGCAAAGTCTCAAACTAACCAATATACAGATTTCTTTTATAATTTTGTGATACTTAACTTACTTTACAGGAATGCGAGGTACATTTTGACTTGCTCATATTAACGATTTATTTTAGAAAATCACTCTTTTCCATTTTGATAAAAGCACCAATTTTAATAAATGCAAAAAGGGTTCCTTCAGAAAAATACTCAGCTCGTGTCATGATAACTCTAAAACTCTATCAGGATTATAAAGTGTAATGTAGAAAGTGAATTAAACAATACGATATTACAAAGGTTTTTTTGCATTGCAACACGCGAGTAGTCCAGAAAACCTCCATCTTTCTGACGAAACACAAAGAGCACAAAGTGCATCATATTTTCTGCAGCGAAATGCGATACGGTATCAAAGGAGGATCCCTATTGGGTCAGTTCCTATTCGAATGAGAATATACTCTATACCAGTACTTTCAACGCAGATTTTTTCGACTGAAAGGTTTTGAATAGGGAGGAAATGATTGTACTTTTACTATTACTTTGACCTGAATTGAATTGGCACCGTAGAAATTTAATTAAAAATAATACTTTGAAAGATCCATATCGAACATGCTTCGAAAATCTTGTTGAAGTCCGCCTCACGGTAAATACGGAATATTTCCTTTTTTAATTGAAAACTTCTTTAGCACCGTTGTGATTTGAAACTCGATGAAACGAAAAAGCGACACTAAAAAGAGACAAACACATACATCTATAGGATTTAGCCTGCGAGAGAATGAGATAGAAAATCGGTCTTGTCTATTTTACCCCACTCTTGTCTATTTTGCTTTTCTGAAAGTTGCACTTCGACAACTTTAAAAATAAAATACGTACTTAACAGGTATTTTAATAGAAGATGCTCCGAGTAACTAGCGTCATTGATTCCTTCGGCACTGGTGCACAGTCGGGAGATCCAACATTTTATACACAGTTGAAATTTGTCACGTGGTCATTTTTACGTTTCGTTCTAATGTTGAACAGCTCGGTTTTTTAAGGGCTTGCCAACCTCTGTGGTTTCTTGTACAGGTCTCCTCAAGATCCAGATTTACTCTCATCTTTTCATAAAAAAACTACTCAGCTAACAAAAATATTTTTACCCTAACTGTTAGTTATGGTAAAAGTATTTGTTTATACGTACATATTTTTTAAATTATGCTTTTTTAGAAATCATCATCACCAGATCAAAATCATATCAAATTTCTCCCATTCTAAAATTTCTTTTTTCTCGAGAATGAAATGTCTGCCTCTACACTATTAAATTACGAATAGGTTTTTAAATAAATCATCTTTTTTCAATCTAGAAATCAAAAGTCTGTCTCTCTTGCTCTTATTTTTTTGTTCACTTACCCTTTGTGTGTGCTTTTTTCATAATTAAATACGTATTTTTCTGTCCAAACTGGACTCAACCGCCTGGAGCCAATAAGACTATGGCATCACCAAATGGGGCAAGTCATGAGGCTGAATATAAGTAAGGAGGGGAAGGAATGGGTGAGAGGAACGTGGGAAAGTTCCTGGCTATTCAGATCTAGTTACTTAACACTGCTAAAGCCGTTTCAAGCAACGTTTCATTTTTTATGTATATGAATATTATGAATACCTCACAAGAGACCCAACTATTCTTAACCGCCTGGAGGCAGTGCGACTATGGCGTCCCCAAATGGGTTATGCTGAGAGGCTGAATGTAATTGAAAGGGGAAGGAGATAGGGAAGAGGAAGGTGGGAAAGTACCTGACTATTCATATCCACCAAACATTGCTAAAACCATTTCAAGCAAAGTTTCAACTCTGAATTATGGTATTACACCAGGGCGATACTGAGAGCATCTCCCACTCTGGAATGTGCCGCAAATACAATTTACATTATTTTTAAATGATAACAATGTGAAATTACACAAATCAATCAAATAAATCAATTCTCCTATTTTACTTGCTGTTAGCTTTTATTACTTACCTCCTTTTTTCGTTGTCTATCGTTATAATAATATGTAATATTTGAACAAGTAATGGGAGCTCGGCAAAACAGATTTTTCGAGAGCGCAGCGTATTCATTTTCATCATATTCAGTCGGGTGACAAAGTATCATTTTTCCAGATGATCGATTTTATGAATACGGCTGACGTTTGCAGGACATTATAAAAATGCAGATACCGGACATTATATTTTATAGACACTGTGCCGTTATGATATTGATATCGCTAGAATGTTTTTGGCAAACAGACTTCCATCCAAACTTAGTAAAGTAAAGCAGATTGGGGTGTTAATTAAAAGAATGTATTTAATAAATATACTCGAATTATATTTGTACATATTAATGGATTTTGGATAATTTTGTGCCGAAAATTATTTTAGTTATCTGGATCACTGAAAAAGCAATAATAGTTATAATTAAATGAAACCTTTAACGCATTACCTAAAGACATTAAAAAAGAGACAATCAAAATATAAGTCATAACACCTCCGTGGAACATGAAAACAAATGCTTACATTATATTGTAAACAAATACCTAGGCATGTTATCCATCTTCATCTATACTAATATTATAAATGCGAAACTGCATGTGTTTGTTTGTTACGCTTTCACGCATAAACCAGTAAGCCGATTCTAAAAACTCTTTCAGCAATAGAAAGCTACATTACATACGAGTAATATATAATGTATATAACGGTAAGTTCTGGCATTTTGAAATTATAAATATTAATATATTATATTTTTTATACGTTTTCTGTCGCTAACAAAAGCGAATTATTGGTAATGTCAGAAAACAAATCGTTGCCGTGGAAACGATGTTGACGTATTTGCGGGAAATTTTATTTCAGTAGTTAATATCTATCTATCTATATAAATAAAAGTGAATCTCCGAAATGTTTGTACGCGCATAACTTCCGAACGACTGCACCAAATTGGATAATTCTTTTTTTACTACTGGTGAGCTCTGGCATTATGAAATTTAGATGGCACGCGAGCTGTTTGAAACTGAATGTACCAGAAAAGAATTTATGGAATTCCGGAGGAGGGATGGGGCGGGGGGATGGGAGGTGGGAGGGGGAAGGGGAGAGGTGAGAGGGGAGAGGGGAGAGGGGAGAGGGGAGAGGGGAGAGGGGAGAGGGGAGAGGGGAGAGGGGAGAGGGGAGAGGGGAGAGGGGAGAGGGGAGAGGGGAGAGGGGAGAGGGGAGAGGGGAGAGGGGAGAGGGGAGAGGGGAGAGGGGAGAGGGGAGAGGGGAGAGGGGAGAGGGGAGAGGGGAGAGGGGAGAGGGGAGAGGGGAGAGGGGAGAGGGGAGAGGGGAGAGGGGAGAGGGGAGAGGGGAGAGGGGAGAGGGGAGAGGGGAGAGGGGAGAGGGGAGAGGGGAGAGGGGAGAGGGGAGAGGGGAGAGGGGAGAGGGGAGAGGGGAGAGGGGAGAGGGGAGAGGGGAGAGGGGAGAGGGGAGAGGGGAGAGGGGAGAGGGGAGAGGGGAGAGGGGAGAGGGGAGAGGGGAGAGGGGAGAGGGGAGAGGGGAGAGGGGAGAGGGGAGAGGGGAGAGGGGAGAGGGGAGAGGGGAGAGGGGAGAGGGGAGAGGGGAGAGGGGAGAGGGGAGAGGGGAGAGGGGAGAGGGGAGAGGGGAGAGGGGAGAGGGGAGAGGGGAGAGGGGAGAGGGGAGAGGGGAGAGGGGAGAGGGGATAGGGGAGAGGGGAGAGGGGAGAGGGGAGAGGGGAGAGGGGAGAGGGGAGAGGGGAGGGGGGAGGGGGGATAATTGATAAGTGCAGGCGTTACAGTAATTTCTCCCTAATACCACGCGAGCGAAGCCGCGGGTAAAAGCTAGTACCGTATAATTTTTAAAAAAGCTTTAAATATCGTACACAGTAACATATGTTGTATGTTGGTACATTTTTTTTTTTTTTTTTTACATTAACTCCACACAGGAGGCCCTGAGGAAAAAATAATTTCCCTCAGGGCCTATGTCATCTTTGAGGATGCTGTGTGGAGGGTGTTTTTGAGGAGAGGAAGGAGTGAACATGGGTCTTGAAGAGACCCATATTGTAGGAGGGAGGAAACACAGAGGCCGGCAAATCGTTCCACAGCCGAGCTGTTGAACTCAAGAACGAGTCGTAGAAACGACCCGTTCTCATGTGACTAATGTCAACCGTGTACAAATGTTGAGCGCGCGTTTGGCGTGTTTCCCGACTATGCACCGGTGCCGAGGGGATCAATGACGCTAGTTCCTCGGAGCATCTTCCATTGTAATACCGGTAGAACAAGGACAGCATTCCCACCTGGCGCCTGTGCTCTAAAGATTGCAATACATTGCTTATTGATAAGTATTATAATATTAAACCAAGTACTATATTATTAATTTTTATAATATTAAGTATCATAAAATTAAATATTGTAATATTTAATTTTATGATATATATTTATATTTTATGATATTGTAGAACGATTCGTCATAATAGACCCGATATAGTTTTACATGACAAAATTAAAAAATAACTTATATCATTGATGTCGCTATTCCAAATTTCTGTAATATTCAAAAATCTGTTTCTGAAAAAATTAGAAAATATACAGATTTAAGAAATGAGATTAAAAGAATTTGGCATTCTCGGACTATAAAAATATTACCATTTGTTATTTCGGCTACTGGCATTATACCTAGCTCTCTAATTAAAAATTTAGGCTTATTAGATTTATCAAAGAATCTTTATATAAAAATGCAAAAATCAGTCATATTAAATACATGTAGGATTACGAAAGATTTTTTAAATATTTATATTGAGGGATCGATAGGATTTATCGGTTCAGTTAGGAGTTCTATCGAGCCGAACCCTCTGATATGAAAATATCTGGAGTCGGTGAAGTATTTTCCCATATGGTCTCTGGTAGGTTGACGTGTTGTTCTTGTATAGTTTTGTATTTAGTATACTTATACAATGCAATTACATCGCGTGAATTGACTAGATTAGCATTTGTGGAAAAGTGTGTGGAAGGATTAAGTTTTTCCTGTGAGGAAGATTTAACCCGGACATAAAATCTAGAGAACAATCATTAAAAGTATTAAAGCAAATACTATATTTAATACTTAATTTTACAATATTTAATTGTATAATACTTAATATTATAAAACTTAACTTTATATTAAGTTTTATAATATTTTATATTAAATTTTATATTTTATATTCAACCAAGTACTATAATATTTTAGTACTTATAGTATATCATTTTAGTACTTGGTTTAATATTAAATATAAAATATTTTATATTAAACCACGTACCATAATATTACTAAGTTTTATAATATTAAGTTTTTTTTAATTAAATATTGTAATATTAAATATTAAACCAAATACTATATAGTATTAAGTATTATAATATTAAGTATTAAGCTAAGTATTATAATATTAAATAGTATATATTAATTATTTTAATATTAAGCTAAGTATTATAATATTAAGAATTATTTATTAACTTTTGGAATATTAAATATTTCATTGTAAACAAATAAAAAATTTAAAAAAAATAGATTCTTTCCCATCAGTTTTTCAAGATTTATGTACAAAAAAACAACTGAATAAACATGCGTTGGAGTAATTTAATTATATGAAACAAATACATTTTGTTTAAAATTATTTGCTTTTGAAGATGTTCCAGTTTAAATATTTGAATGATCCCAAAAAACAATATCGTAAAATGTAATGTAACAAATTTGGTTCATTTCAATTAATGCGGAATTTATTTAATTTATGAGATAGGTACCTATTAAGTTTTCAAAATTCATAAAGTTATCGATTTGGTTGTTAGGAGACCATGCTTCTAGAAAGTACTATAAAGAAAAGTACTTTCTAGAAGATGGGACGTGCGATGATCATTTAAGACGAAACTCAAGATCAGCACCCCCTTGAATCGAGGGCCCGCAGCGTGGGAGGGGCAATATCAAATGAAATATATATAATAAATGACAATATCGCCGTTGACAAATGCCGACAATAGGCGGCGGACAATGGCGTCCATTAGCCCCTGGAGGCATTAACAGAGAATATGAACATTAAGCTGTCGGACCTTCGCTTTCACTAAGTGTTTTCTGACAACCCTGACTAAATATTACATAAAGGCAGGGCTGCAATTTTCCGTTAAAATGAATAATGTTGCAATTCGACAAAATGAATATATTTGTAAGGTCGGTACAAATCAGAATATGACAAAAAATAGAGAGGTAGGTACCTACATACCTACCTACGTGTGTAGGTTCCATTCTAAGATACCTACTGATTAAAAAAAAATAGATATTTAGCTATTTCGTGTTTATTCAAAATAATTATGACAATAATTCATGTCTTTATTTATTGACAAAACAACAAAGGTCCTGCTTTGTTATCTTTGTTCAAAGTGTAAAAGGTTACTGATATAATATTATGTATTAGCGTGTACCCGGCATGCGTTGCAATGAGAGAAAGAAAGTGTTTTAAAATTATCATAAATTATTAGACACATGAATCACAAAAAATTTTAAGGTGTTCATTACATATCAATTTGTTACATTTATCACATTTGGTTTTTGTTTTTTTTTTATCGTTAAACCTCGTACATAGGTGACAACGGCCTTTAGAACTACTTGAACTGCTTCCAGAAGTAGAAGATTTGGTGTCAATTTGAAGTCGTCGTTTCAAGGGCCGTGGCAGAGTAGTAATTGCAGCTCTCTAGGTTTTAAAACTTTTAACAAGTTCTGTTGAAGTTTTTTTCAGAAATTCTCTTATTATTCTGTTATTATATTAATTGTGTTCTATTTAAGTGTTTTTGATTAAACAATATTTATTGTTATTCCTTCTGGCGCATACACGACTAAATCTGCGCGTGAGCAGACCACATAGAGAAAATCCAAAATTTTCCATGGATCTCCTACCGCTACTATGTCTCCTATGCAATCACTTCCTCTGTCCCTCCGTTTTCCCCCACCACTCCCAGCAGATCCTTTCCCGTTTCTCTCGTGCAAGCCCTTCCCCTCCCGCGTTCCACTTTCACCTTCCCCTTTCCCGCGTCCGCCCCCTCCCCTTCTGCATTCCCCTCCCCCTTCAGCGTTCCCTCCCTCCCTCGTCCCCCTCCTGCGAACCCCCTCTCATGTGTTCACCATGTCAAAACTATTACCAACATTAATTAATGTTGTGAAAATATATTATGTAGGTAAGTAGATACTTTTTTATTTTTGCTTCGTCGTCTTCACGACGATGGCGCTGTTTTCAATTTATTAGTGCGTTTTCGGTGAAGTTTTCATTCTTTTATAATTCATCTACTGAAAATTCTGTAAGCCTTGCTTTTATGTTTATTAAGAAACCCTTCCATTTTCTTAATGATAGGTGAAATGATATTGTTAAGAAAAAAAAATCATCTGTCCACGCCAAGGCATTATTTATTTTACTTTTTGTTATGCGCAGGTGTTATTTAAAAAATCTCTAACATCAATCAAGTTCTAGAATACTTAGAAAATGTTGATACAAATTTTATGAGGAATTAAAATTAATGAATTTTCACAATGCCTGCTTTACCTTCAATCTCAGCTAGGCATACCCTGTTTAACATGATTCCTCTATAGTCTTTCCACTGTACAATTGCCGCATATTCTACCATGATCTACTGGATCTCTTAACACGAACACATCGATATTTTACTCACCTTCGAAAACAAGTCACGAGCCGCCATTAAATCATTGCACTTGTTTCTTTCAAAAGATATAATGAGTTGAATTTTAAAATATTTTGTTAAGTGTGGTGTTATGATTGTGCAGTTTTTATTTTTGTGTTTAAATAATTACATCATATTTTTTCAATTTTATAACAGCATAATCTTACTCCTAGGCTAAGCTCGAGTTTAAACAGTATTATAAAAATATTTTTTCTTGAACGAGGGGAAAAATTTCGTAATTTTTTAAATTATTTATTTATGTAGGTTAGGTTAGGTTACAGGTGCTTTTCGATGCTTTTCAATGCTTTTCGATGCTTTTCCCATATATCTGTATTCAAACGGACATGGAGGTAACTACACACATTCTTAGGTTAAATACATTTCAATATTCTTTCTTTGTGGTCGATATCTTTTATATTCTTTCGATAATATCGAAAAGAAAAGTAAAAGAAAGTGTGGGTTAATACTATAAAGAGTTTACTATTACAAATGAAGGAAAAAGATAAAGTAAAATAGATTTTGAAATAATTATCGTGTAAATTATATTTGACTGGATTAACATTATTTTATTTTATTTGAAATTTTTTACAATAACTTAGTTATTTTCTTTTCATAGTTTTCTAAAATAATTAAATCATTATTTCAAAGCACAATGGCGTGGAAACGAGCTGAACATTTGTGGATTTATCTAGAAATTCCATTCTGTGGAATATTCCTTCCCCTTGTAGAAGTCGGACTATGGTAATGTCGTGGCTTCATACCATGCTGAAGAATTTCTCAGTCAAGAGGCTCCCGCCTTTTGCGCCAGCGATTTCTAAGAGGGAAGAAATTACACCACGATTAACGCAGTGTAAATTTATTAAATAAATGGTGCAAATCGAATTACGTGTATTAAAATTACGCCTCATATAGCACAAACACATCGCGTACTACACAACATACTATAAGCGGATGAGGTTGGCCTCTGTTGAACTCCGCCATTGTTATCAGCAGAAATAGAAATAATCCCAAATTCCATTGCCCTCTGTTGAACTCGACTGCTGTGTCGGTAATCTTGAGAAATTCTTTCATCTAGGTGTACGGCAGTCGTCGGTCGTCGGTCGTCAACCCAGCGAATTCCATGAATCAACGTTGGCTTCCTGAGTTCGATGAATTCGGTACAACCAGCGTATCATACATGTAACAGTAGGTTATTCATAATGACTTCCTCACCCTCTTGGGAAAAATGCTTGAAAATAATTACGAAAAATACACCCTTTTACTGCCCACGCAGAGTGGGCTGCCCCCTTTACAAAAACAATTGTATTATGGGTAAACATTTAGGTAAAGAAAAGTCTCTAAAAAAATATCTAAGGGGGCAACAAAAAATTAAACATTTTCACCTGGATAATTTATAACAGTTTCAATAATATTTTCCCTGCTAAGAAAGCAGGCTGCTACCTACCTCATTTACATACATAATTACCCATTAATTTTGAATAAATAATAGCTGGCGGCTTTTAATTACTTTGCCAACCCTGGGCCAATTTAGAATATTGTTTTCAAGAGGTAATTTCAGGAACAGCTGGAAATGTGGCATCGATCTCTTGAGTGGTTTGCTGAAATTTCCTGAAATTCTCTGAAAACCGCTACCTACTCTGCGAAGGTATTTAGTGAGCCCAACTTAAAAGGCGCCGTACAATACCTAAAAACTTTATTTAAAGGAAATAATATAACACACTTAACTTTGCAGGCGCCCAAATGTGACATCGATCTTTTGAGAGATTTGTTGAAATTTCCTGAAATTCTCTGAAAACCGCTACCTACTCTGCGAAGGTATTTAGTGAGCCCAACTTAAAAGGCGCCGTACAATACCTAAAAACTTTATTTAAAGGAAATAATATAACACACTTAACTTTGCAGGCGCCCAAATGTGACATCGATCTTTTGAGAGATTTGTTGAAATTTCCTGAAATTCTCTGAAAACCGCTACCTACTCTGCGAAGGTATTTAGTGAGCCCAGCTTAAAAGGCGCCGTACAATACCTTAAAACTTTATTTAAAGGAAATAATATAACACACTTAACTTTGCAGGCGCCCAAATGTGACATCGATCTTTTGAGAGATTTGTTGAAATTTCCTGAAATTCTCTGAAAACCGCTACCTACTCTGCGAAGGTATTTAGTGAGCCCAGCTTAAAAGGCGCCGTACAATACCTAAAAACTTTATTTAAAGGAAATAATATAACACACTTAACTTTGCAGGCGCCCAAATGTGACATCGATCTTTTGAGAGATTTGTTGAAATTTCCTGAAATTCTCTGAAAACCGCTACCTACTCTGCGAAGGTATTTAGTGAGCCCAGCTTAAAAGGCGCCGTACAATACCTTAAAACTTTATTTAAAGGAAATAATATAACACACTTAACTTTGCAGGCGCCCAAATGTGACATCGATCTTTTGAGAGATTTGTTGAAATTTCCTGAAATTCTCTGAAAACCGCTACCTACTCTGCGAAGGTATTTAGTGAGCCCAGCTTAAAAGGCGCCGTACAATACCTAAAAACTTTATTTAAAGGAAATAATATAACACACTTAACTTTGCAGGCGCCCAAATGTGACATCGATCTTTTGAGAGATTTGTTGAAATTTCCTGAAATTCTCTGAAAACCGCTACCTACTCTGCGAAGGTATTTAGTGAGCCCAGCTTAAAAGGCGCCGTACAATACCTTAAAACTTTATTTAAAGGAAATAATATAACACACTTAACTTTGCAGGCGCCCAAATGTGACATCGATCTTTTGAGGGATTTGTTGAAATTTCCTGAAATTCTCTAAAAGTAGCTACTCATCCTAGGCGATTGGTACCAAAGCCCAAATTATAATATCTATAAATTTTGTTGAAAAGAGCTCGTATGACTTACTTATCTTTGCAGGGGGGCAAATATAATATCGGTCCCTCAAATAAGTATGTTAAAATTGTATTTCCAGTAGATGTAATTTATGACGGCCTCCGTGGTCGAGGAGCAAGGCTCTCGACTAGCGATCGAGTTCAAATCCGGACGTGCTCAGATAAATGTTATGATTGATTTGTGTTTCACAATTTAATAATTTAAAATAAAATAAAGTTTATTTGCGAGTTCGGAGTGGAAGATACTCTCAGTATCGCCCTGGTGTAAGACCACCATTCAGAATTGAAACGTTGCCTGATGCGTTGCGTTGCGTTTGGTGACTAGATCTGAATAACCAGGTACTTCCCCTTCCCCATCTCCTTCCCCTCCCCACTTAGCTTTAGCCTCACAACATACTCCAATTGGTGATGCCGTGTCTCACTGGCTCCAGACGGGAGCAGTTGGGACTCTTGCGAGGTATTCACATAAAAAATTATCTAGGTGTAAATTCGTTCATGTATAAAATTCCGTCCGCGTGTGCTTCAGATGATGTAATACGAGTATGGTTGGGCGCATACATCCGATTTTGCTTTCCGGTTGTCTGATCAGACAATCGGATCGGATTAACACCGCACACATCCGATTCGAAAACCGGATAGGTAATGCGACCGGGGCCACGCCCTTTTTCAGACCAGATTGGACGGCCGACGTGGAAAGGCGTGGCCTATTTTTATTACCGATCAGGTTTTCGAATCGGTTTTCGTGTGCGGGCTTTCATAAGAAATGTATGGCGCGAAGGCCTTCCGGTTGTCTGATCAGACAATCGGATGGAAAAATCGGATGTATGCGCCCAGCCTGTTATTACGCGAAATTCACTACCTGTGCAGGTAGGTATTATTTTAATACATACAGTAAATATGTATAACGTATTAACGAAGTACCTGAACATCAACTTAACCCGTCTAATCACAGGAGACCCAAGTTGTCCCAAAACATCATATGCCGTTATAATAACAGGAGACCCAGATTGTCCCAGAGCGACCGTGCATTATTAAAAGTTAGATATCTCTCTTCCTGTCATATAAAAATTTGTGATTTCTTTTACGTTAGAGAGCGAAAGAAATGATGCTTCTTATTGTTTTAGAAATATACAAGCTGTATTGATTAGATATTTTACAAACCCGATCATAAGTGACGATTTTATTTTGCGCCAATTTGTGACGTAACAAACACTAAATTTAAAAATAAAATTGTATGAAAGTTGTAAAAAGTGAGGTGACAGTTTCATTACAAATTTTCCTATGAAAATGAATCTGTATTTAAAATTTTAAGTTTATTTAATTTAACGTATTTTTTTTAGGAATCCCCAGGTACGTATTTTTAAGCCAATTTACATTTTCAATATAAAAATTTTAATGTTTAAAAACAAACAAAATTGATTTCTAATAAACACATCGGAAAGATTATTTTATCTTAATTTTAGAACAATTTTTGTTTTTGCAAAAAAGTTACAAAATAACTAATAAAAAAGAACATTTAAAATGCATGGCAAGAATCGGGAATTTTGCACGCAAATCTTGACAGGCAAAAGTTCAAAGATATTATTTTCTCATTATTCGAAGGGTTAAATGTATTAATGATGTACCCAAATAAAATGTTTTGAACCTGTCAAATTGTAGGTATTGTTTTAAGGATTTCCTACGTTAAAAAAGGTTAGTTAATTTTGTTTTTATTTACAGCGCTTTTAAAAATATTATAACCCGAAATATTAACTCTAAACTGATACAGTTCATTATTTTCATATTCCACTTTATTACATCACATTAATAGACTCCAACTAAACAACTATTTCCCTACTCAATTCCCTCCTAAACTGTGTTTTCTCGCCAATAATCCACCTGTCAAAACCAACCAAATCCCTTGTTTTTGTTTGCTATCTACCTACACTTTAGTATATACAATTAATAGCGATACGTATTTAAAATTAATATGATGTTATTTCAATAATTTTGGCGAATTTATAAACGAGATACGGAAATTTTACCTTTTTACGAAAGTTCAAAATTTCCCGTGTTTTGACGCCTCGTTTCGTCGAGGTCACCATTTTATGGGGGCATAATTGAGTATTGTGTATGTAAATCAAATAAGCATTTATCTGCACTTACAGGTTTATTAAACAATTATTCAACACCATAATTTACATTTAATACAAGATTATTTATCGAGAAGTGAGGAGCGGGACACGAAGCAATTGGCGAGCTGTTAGATCGGCGGCAATAGAATCTTCTTTTCGTTCGACATCCGTCTCTGGATTAAAAAAAAGTCCAGTATTGGAGTACAAACAGTCAGCAGGAGGTAATCGCGTCGCGAATAATCTGCGAATTTCTCTTTTGTTTTCTTCATTAGATAAATGAATGAAGTGGAATCTTGCAAGTGGAAATTAACCCATTCCCTGACATCCGGTCGAGTTGAAACTCGGCATTTTAATTTTAATTCAATAAAATTATTTTTAAAAATCCGCACACGTATTTTTTTATTAACTACTTCAGTTTGTCTATTTATTTAATGTCTTATAAACTAATATATTTCAGATTTTTTTACACACTTATTTTCCTTTTTCATTATTGAAAAATTATAAATACTTATGGTCGAAAAATAATTACAAAAAGTAAATAATTTTAATATTTTTATCACCACGCGTTTGAGCATTTGTATTGCTAACTTGAACTTAGGTTTAATTCTGAATGAAATAAAATCGGTATTGAATTATTAGTTAAAAAGCTGGAACGGAGAATAATCAATCTTTCTTATCGGAACCAACCTGTACAGTTGAAAGTTGCAAGGGTGCGATCGCAAGACTATCTTTCGATGAAATAATTTTTGGCTGCTGGTTAATGGGCCTTAAAAATAGTTTCTAGTGTAAAAAATAATAAAAAATAAAATAGTGTAATAAAAAATAATAATAAAACATGTGTCGAAATCCGGAGAGGAAATTGTGGAATACGTTTGTATGGACAAAACGCCGCCCTGTTTCCTCTTAATACTACTTTACTTCGGTTATCTGGAACACCGTGTTCAATTCTTAAGCGAAGAAACGACGAAAGTCCTGTTCGAACTAGGACCAAAATGCTTGCCCGAAGGGTGATTCCATTATCGCGGGTGCAACGTTTAGACCATAGGCCTGGGCGATACCGCCCCCTTGTGGGCGTTTGAGACTTTCAGGGGGGCAGTAGAAGACCCAGAGAAAATTAGAGGGCGTTGAGATGGCGCAGTGAGGGCGTGGGCAGGTAAAAAAATTTGGTCTAAAAAAGACAAAAACACGCTAATCACGTACTAATAAAGCAAAGTAAACTTTATTACTTTTAATATTGATTATTTTTTTATTGTGTGTATTGTAGCAGTTTTTGTCACGTGTGTGAAAAGTCACATAAGTGGATGAAAATTGAATTGAAAGATTCCATTACATTCAGATCTACATTAAATTGGATGATATGAAAAAAAAAAAAAATTATTGTACAATATTATCATCTTATCTTCAAAAGAATTGCGTTTTCAACTTGCTAAACAATAAGGTAAAACAAATAATTTAATATATTTTTAATCGAAGTACTGATTCCACGACAGTTGTGAGTTGTTGTGAAAAATGTGAGTTGAAGAAGGAAGCGCGTCACGTCATAAAAGCCCCAAAAATAAATCACGATAATACATAAAACCCTCAAATCGTATCAAACTGTAGATTTGTTTAAAAAACAAAGTCACAAACCGGGAAACTATTATTTATTTAGATAGATACATTTATCTGTGCACCGAGTCCGGAAACTCGTAGTACAAGTGGGAAACTGATGAATCTAGATCGCATGGAGAACATAAAAATCAACGATTTGAGCATTACGATTTTTTTTTAAATCTTTTTTTCAGGTTGCTAAGAATCATTAAAACTGGTGACAAGAAACTGGGCACAAAACAGTTATGAAGAATATAAAAATGATACTGAAAAATTCAGTTTGATTGTTATGTTTTGAGGTTTAAAGTGGATACCTCACAAAATAATTACCTAATGCCGTAAATTATTGATAAATGGGTCAATAATTTAATCACAATATTTGAAACACAGTTAAGCTCACCTTTGACGACAGCTCCGTGTGAATTGTGATTATGGCCGCTCCACCGCTCTACACCAGTCAGTCCAGCGTAGTGAATTTACAGGGGGGTTATCGTGAATGTAACAGAAAATTAATTTGTAAGATGAATTTTTACTCGCAACAACAGCTGTCTGTATTTATATTCTAAAAAAAAACCCAAAAGTAAATAGACTAAAGACTGGTTGTAAAAAAGGAGTCAATATTCTCAGACCCAATTTAACCCTAGAACCAACAGGCTGGCAAAATTATTCAAGAACCGTTAAAGACGCATATTTTCAATTATTAAATCTTGTAATGCCTATTTCAAAAAATACAACACGTGTGCAGTTTACACATGGTAGAAGCCAAACCTTCAGAAAACTACAGTTGACAAGAGTGGGGAGGCTACGAAGCACTGCACAAAGAGGAGACCAATTATACTATCTCATTCTCTCGCAAGCTAAATCCTATAGATGTATGCGTTTGTCTCTTTTTAGTGATATTTTTCTTTTCATCGAGTTTCAAATCGCAACGGTGCTAAAGAAGTTTTCACTAAAAAAAATCAAGATATTTCAAAACTACTAAACTAATTTGGATATTTTTTGTTATTCATCAGGTTTAACCCTTTAATTAGCAGGTTATTTTTTATCATTTACTTATATTTTGATATAATATTTTTTTATAATACATAAAAATGTTTGACAAATATATTTGTATTATCTATAAATCATAATTTAATCGAACTTACAAATATGGCAATAGAAAAATTTGATTTATGTCGTACGCGGCCATACCGCTCAAAGGGTTAAATGGCACCCCAATCTCAAATCAAAGTTTTGCACGTCATCAATGGGGGCCACTAGGAAATGAATATAATCAATCTACATATTTTGTAGTTTAAAACAATTTATTATTTGCATAAATAATTTATAACAACCTAAATTCTTCGAACACATAAACACTACTCAATTAAATTAATAAATACACAAGATAAAGATTATTAAGGTTATAAAAAACAACAAAATTAAAGCATTTTATCATAGAATTATTTTACAAATCACATCAATATAAATCATTTAAATGAAATCATGGAAAATCACATTTTCCATAAATAGAAAAATAAGTTAAAAAAACTTCCGAAAAAATAAATAATAGGTATAATATAAATAAATTTGTATATTAAATAAAAAGACTGCCTTTATTTGCTATCACAACCAAAATATATTTGGTGACTAATAAATTAAAAAATAATACATACTCTCAAAATCCACTTTATAATCCAAATAAGAAGGATATTCAATTTTTTATAAGAAAAACTCTATTTTTATAACCATTGAAGGTTATTCCCATCAATGTAATATATAATTGAAGAAGAAGATAACAATAATCTAATCTAATCTAAACAACTAGAGAACAAGACAAATAAAAACAGAAAAAGACAATGGTCGCTACTGGGACTTGAACCCAGAACCTCTCGTCTAACCAGGATGTGTGCGTTTACCTATTCCGCCATTGCCAAACCGTCAAATATCTCATATTTCAAATTTAGAATTAACAATAAATTCAAATAAGAATTAACAATATTATCTTCAACTAATTTTTTTTTAATTTTCAAAAATTTCGAAAATTCAAATAAGAATTAACAATATTATCTTCAACTAATTTTTTCCATATTATAGGCAACTACCCTTTTTATTGGAAAAAATCATTCTAAAAATGAAAAGTAAAAAAATTAGTTGAAGATAATATTGTTAATTCTAAAATTTGAACGATTGGTAAATGCGCACGTCCCAGTCAGACGAGAGGTTCTGGGTTGGAGTCCCAGTTGCGATCATTATATTTTTCTATTTTTCTGTGTCTTGTTCTCTTTCATATTTTCGTTTAGATTATTATGGTTATATTCTTCTTCAAAGAAGGATATTATTATTCTAAAAGCTTTTATGTCATGTATAGTTTAGTTTTATGAGAGGTTTTTGCAAAACACCTTACGTCGTGCAAAAATTTAAATAAATGCCACATACCAATAAATAAATTGGCTAAAAACATAACATAAAATCAATGAGATCTAAGACATCAATATATGTACTATTTAATTACCATAACTCAAAACCTGTGCTTTTGGAAAGGTTACATGGGGCCCAATTGCTTCTTTTTTAAAGGTGAAATATTAAACCAACTTTAATTTTTTTTAATACATAATACAATAAAATAATTATAAGTTTTTTTGTAGAATTAAACTAAAAAGTAAAGCTGCTCGTGTACAAATCGGAAGAAAATTATAAAAACCGATTAAAAAAAAAATTATTATTATGATCTTTGTTCAGAACTTCAGAATCCGAATTTTAAGTCTAACGAGACTAATGACTTTTTACTTTACAATAATCATTAAGTGCAACAAAATGTAGTTTAATAATATATTGTAATCAAATGATGATAATTCCAATTTGCAATTTAAAAAACAACACATCAGTGAACCAACTTTAGGTGTGAGTTCATGGCAAGGCTCTTATTTAGTGAAATCTATATAAATGGCAGTGATTGGTAACTATTGGTATAATGATTACGCAAAATTTTGCAAAGTGAAGCCCAGATAATTTTAAAAGCACAGTCAAAAAATGCAGTGTTAAAAAGTGCAGTGTCAAGAACAACACAGTTCAGATCAACAATCTTAACTTTGCAGTCATCAGTTAGTGTAGGTTTTATGGATACAAAAAATCGATGGACATAAAAAAAAGTTCATTCCATAGATCCTCTTTTCGCCGCTTGTAACGTTGAATGCGTCAAACTGTATCTGGGTCACGGTGTCGAAAGACCAATGTCAAAAGAACGGTGTCAAAAGAACACAGAGTCGAAAGAACACGGTCTCAAAAAAAAACAGTGTCGAAAGAATACAGCGTCGAAAAAACACAGTCTCACAAGAGCATAGTGACAAAAGCGCACAGGTCAAAAAAACACAATGTGAAAATAATACATTGTTAATCATGGTAATGCAGTGTTAGACATAATTACACAGTGTTAAAGATAAATACTGCAGTGTCACAAAAATCCTACATTGTCATCAATTTTTTTTTAAATGTTTACAATTCAGCGTCTATTTTGAGAGCGTGCCGTGGCCGGTCTAGGAACTCCTGATACTCCGGTTCTTGCAGATCGCGGCCTCCTTTCAGACGTCCCTCCGCCCACTGTTACGCTGCTTCCGTAGGAGAGGTACTGGCCTGATAAGTCCACGCTCTCGTGCTGTAAAGAAAAATGTTCAATTTGAGATTCTTTAACTTTTTAGGTACAATATGCAGATATATCGGCACAACACTTTATGCCCCTCGAGTGCCGCGTACCAAGCAGAGCCATAAAAACACATTCATCATTGCGGGAACAGAACATGAGTCCCTATCACCTGCTTATTCAAAATTGAAAATATTGGCAATAAATGTTTTTTTTTTTATTTGCATGCCCTTCTTAACTAAAATTCTTTTTCAGAGACCCATTTTGCATTGACCTCAGATCAAAATTTGTCCCAATTAATCACAATGGTGTCCAAACCAAAGTAAATTAGTATCAGCTTTCTTATTTTGGTTTCTGTTACTTGGGTTTTGTCCCAAATAACCGACTGTTCCAATAAACCGATGAACCAAAAGCAGAATCGACTGTGTAAGTAAGTACTGCATGCAAAATAAATTAGGTTTCTTCTTCTTCGTTAGTTTTTTCCTCATTGCCTGGAATGGTGACCCCCACTTCAATTTCCCTGGTGGTCAAGGCTCCGTGGGGAGTGCTGTGGACACAGACGGTTTCAAACATCACAATAGCCAAATGTCACTAAAGTCACAATTAGTGTGCATACTAATTTCAATGCACTAAATACAACATGGCCAAGTGTCAACTAAATTTAGGAATTATGGAGTTTGCTATATACCTCTCTTTCTTTGTTCTGCATATTCAGGATGTGTTGTTTCCTCATATTGTTCCCCGTGTAGGCCACACATCTGACCTGCCACTCTCCGATATCTTCATTCCAGTGAATATATTGCTCCAACAATTTCTATTGAGAAAAAAATAAATATTCATGATAGCGTCCATTATAGATTGTAATAAAATTGGAGTAGAAGGTACTTTCTTTGCGTCTACAATAAAAGACTTGATTTTGACAGAAGGATTATTGGAGGGAAAACAGAATTTTAAGTGGGAAAATAACATTGAGGTGCATATTATATATAATTATACCTATATAACAGTAAACATCAGCGTTTGAATTATGTTCCACCAACAAGGGCTTCAGTTGTTTACAAATGTTTGCTGGGCCAATCAAAGTATTGACAAATGCCATTTTGAAATTTTTACATTAGCATAGCGTAAAAGGATGATTCCACGCCAGTTTATTGGATAACCATTTATTGGATAACCAACACCTCTGCGATAGGTCACCCCAAGAGATTCAATATGTTTGGTGGCTTAGCAGGGGTGCCTGGGTTCATGGGGTGAGGTTTATCATTATTGGCAGTGAATGCCTCTTACTTATTGCGTGGCGGGCCAGATCGGGAGAGACTGGTTGAGGGAAACATTTGACCTTTCCGGCAGGACTCTCTCGAACTTACACCGTGGTGGGACGGACGGATTCCATCACTCCTAGGCCCATTGACCACCAGATTCCTACCTACCCCTCATACCTTTTTCCTTCCGAGAACTATCTCTCTTTCCTTTCCTTAAAAATACACAATACACCACCCCCAATAATGAATGGAGCCGATGTAACTTTTTTTGTTTATATTCAAATTATGATTGACTAGAGCCATGTCAAATACAAGAATCATGATGTTATTCTTCTCAGCTGATTACAATTTGATCAAAAGCTTAGAGGCCATCCATAAATTACGTCAAACGAATTTCATGATTTTTGGACCCCCCCCCGTCCCTGTCACACGCAGTCACATTGGCCCCTTAAACAGAATGTAAATCAAAGTTTAACAGAGACTGTTCAAATGAAAAAATTTTAAAAGATCATCAAAAATGTGATGAAGGTTGAAATAACCCAAACTTAAACATAATATTATGAAAATGAGAATATGACATTGAGATTATAATTTATGGTAATTAATTCAAATCAATATTATATATAGATCAATCAGAAAATTTATTCCTACTTGATATTCCTTTGGTATGTAAGAATCCAGCACAAGGTCAGCCAGCTGTATCTCCCTCTTGAGGGCGCGGATGTTGTCCAGGATGCCCTCCATCTCCCGCTGCTGCTCCCGCATCTGATCCGCTAGCTCCGCCTTGGCCGAGTTCAGGAGCTGCACCACTCGCTTCAACTTCTTAGTCTTGGCGGCGTTCTCCTCTTGAAGGGTGGAGTACCTCTCCTCCATGTCCAGACGCTCAGCCTACAAAATTTACAACAAAATTTTACGATTTTATTTATTTTGGGAAAAATAAATGGCAAATCTTAAAATTAATTAGGGTACATAAAACTAAGATATTTCTTAAATGTGAATACCACATAAGAGTCATAATAACTGCCAAGAGATAGTGGAACTGATCATCCTCACTTGGGTATGTTGTGGGGCTGAAGAGGGTATGAGAGGAAGGAGATGGGGAAGAGGAAGGATGTTAAGTATTTGACTATTCATATCTGCTATACTAAGCACGGATAAAACTATTTGCAATGTATCAATTCTTTATTTTACCGGTGCGATTCTGAGAGTATGTAACACTCATTCATCATTTCAAGGATTCTGAGTAGATGGGACTCTTGTGCAGTATTCACACAAAAAGTATATCCTTATCTCACCTCCTTCCTCTGTAGATGGGTCTGCAGCCTCTCCTCGTTGATCTGCCGCAGTTGCAATTCCTTGGCCGTCTGCTCCAACAGCTGTTGTTGTGCCTCGGCTTTCTCCAGAAGGTTTTCCCCACCCACCAGCACCTTGCTTTCCAACCTCTGCAGCTTGTCTTTGAGGTCATTTTGCATCTGTCTGTATTACAAAATATTGGAAATCTTAAAGTGAATGTAAAATAATGTTAAAATTAATAGGTTGACCAATGACGTTACAAGACATTTAGACTTGCATTGTCTCACAAACTCAAAATGAAATGTGGCAAATAAGGAACACTCGTTTCCAGTAAATTCTTAACTCAAACATTGTTCATGTTTGAAAAAGATAGACATTCAAAGAATACATGCGTATGGACAAATAAACAATAGGACGCAGGTAGTGTATTCAAAAGTTCCGTCGAATACTGCCTCACGGCCGACTTAAGTAGGAGGCCTAGGCACAAGCGGATTTGAGGTGTCAAGTGAACACGCTATAATAGAGCCACGACAGTTTGCAAATGACGTCGATTGTTATTTATGATTTGTTTGTTGTTACCGCAAGCATGTAAATAAACAGAACGGTAAAGTTTGCTTAGTGACGGCACTGAAATAGTAATTCGGCTGTTGCGCGCCCAGACTATATACTTTAGTAGGCCTTGTATTCTCTAATGATGCTTTGGGCAAAAACAATTGTATTATTATTTTATTTTTTTTTTCAAAAGAAGCAAACACATTGTGACTTGACATTTTAAATAAATAAAAAGGAAACACTTTGTTTTACGTCACTTTATTTATATTTCTTCCGTCTACCGGTTTCGGTACCTCCGTACCATCATCTGTCTCTTTCTTTTACAATTTGTATATATATATGTATATTTCCCTGTATTTGTCAGTATTTTATATTCAGTCCTGATGATGGTACGGAGGTACCGAAACCGGTAGACGGAAGAAATATCAATAAAGTGACGTAAAACAAAGTGTTTCCTTTTTATTTATTTAATTGTATTATTTATATTGTATCGATAATAAAAAGTAATTTGCGTGTATTTACAAATGAAATGTTATTCATTGGCTTTTACTAGTGTTTGCCGAGTAATGAAAACATTTTCTCATCATGTACAAGGGCATTTTGGCACCTAACCTAACGGTGTACCATCCAAACAAACATAGATTTATTACACTAACAACTGTGTAAAATTACAAAACTTCAAATATCTTTCAAAGTCAAATGGGTATTTGAGTTGGTACACTACACATGCATCCTTCAATATGTATTTCCTGTCAAGTTTCAATCACTCTGTGTGCATTACATATTTTTTTCTTACTTTGTTCTCTGCAGTTCCGCCCGTTTTTCCTCCAGAGCTTTCTTAGCCAGGTGAGCTTTTTCAGCATCCACTTTCTCGGTCTCGTCCAATTCCTGAAAATAAAACAAGATAATAAAAATTCATATTTCAATAATAAAACCAAATGCGAGTCTGGCAGAGATTTGTATAATTCATTTAAGTAAATTTGAATGAAAAGTGATACTTTACCTTTTTCCTTTTCTTTACAATACCATCATCGTCCACATAGTCTTCAATTTCGTCGGCTGAATCCGAGAATTCAATGTCGGATAAACCGTTTTCTGATTCTGATCCCAAATCTGAAAAGGCAATACATAAAATTGTCATCTGTATTTTTTTCGCTGTGCAAATAATAGTGATAGTGAATTTAATTAAACATACTAATCTCGGTTGTCGGTGCATGTGGGCGTTCATTTGAAATTATATTCCATAATGCGTAAAAATATTTAAGTTCAATGAACTTTTTATTTTCAAAATTAGAACTGATGAGTATAAATCATGTCCTGGGCCTCAGCACGGGTAACCCACACAGTGAGGCCAACATTGTTAAATTATATTATAAAATGTAAACATTCGTATTAAATAAAATAAATAAAAAATGTCAGGCAAGAGGTAGATACCAAATTTATTTTATTATGTAATTAATAATTCTTTATTTAAAATGTGTATTTCTTTTGTTTAATAACTCGGGTATGCCTCATGCGTCAGTTGTATGTCTAGTAACGTTACATTGTCGTGTAAACAAGCTTATGTGTCCGAGTGGTTAAACGTTTGACAGATCTGAATCTGATTAACTAACGATTTTAAAATTTTACTAACGGTGTTCAATCTCTCAATTTGTCAAAAAAAAAAAATTTTATAAAGAAAACTGACAATATTTATTTCTGATAGGCAATGGACCCTGACCTTCCAGCTTCAAATCAACTAAAACATCCTATGATTTTTCATGGGTTTGCTCTAATAGTGGCAATAATACCCACAATACCAATAGTAAAATAAAGAGAAACAAAGCCCTAAGAACGAGACTGGGTAAAATACAATAAAAACACTTCCAGGACTTAGCAACAATAAGACTTGAGACAGCAGGTTAGTTTATTTTAACTCTGAAACCACAATTCTAATCCGAAGCTTCCAAGCAAAACAATTCTCCTACTCACCGTTGACACCATCCTCCAGTTGCTTCTTGAGTTCATCGATCTCTTGCTGGAAGCGCGTGAGAAGGGCGTCCTTGGGTTCCTCGTTGACGTGTGTCTTGTTCTCAATGTTCTTGGCGCGGTTGGCGTAACGCAGCGTGCTGATTGTCTCCACGTAGTTAGAGTCTGCGGGTCCTATATTAGCGATCTAAAAAAGGACAAGGAATAATTAGCGTGCATATATTATATAACTTTTCCCCGCGGCTTCGCTCGCATGGTATTACGGGAAATTACTATAGCGCTTGCACTTATCAATTATCTCCCATAGGAATTGATGATGTCCACAGGGCAATGTTTAGGGCCCTGGTCTAACTCAGAGATTGACCCTCACCATACTATAAGAGTATCCACTGAAAGTTTGCAGCATTAAGTACAGTGTATTTATGAATTTCTTTAGGAAGATGGGTCAGCCATTTAGTTTAATGAATGTTTGTCTGGGATTATCTATGAAAGAGACCACATAGAAAGAGGCAAAAAGAGAGACAAACGTAGGTATAAAAGGCTTGTATGAGCATCCAAGATTCCATTCCACCAGTAACCCGCTAATACATTATAATACATACTATAATTCTAGTTGTATATTATTCTTTGTGGCATGATTAAAATTGCGATATCTCAAGAAAGGCATGATCACCAAAACTAATTACATATTATAATGTATTCATCGAGAATGCGGCACAAAATTAAATCAAAATTGTTAAATAATTTTATAATATACTAGCCATGACAGTTTTGGAGTTGCCTCCCAATGAATCTTGCAGCAGACGTGTGAGTTTTGAGTTTCTGTATGGAATGTGGGTACTCTTCCCGTCCACCAGAGCCGAGATGACGTTTCCCAGCACCGAGAGAGACTGGTTGATCTTGGTGGCTTCCTTCAGGCGAGTGCCGGCTGCCTGGGTCTTGCTCTGCCGCTCTGAACCCTGGGGAAATTCAAATTATCTTTAGATGAGCGTAAAAAAAAGTATGCACGTTTAATGAACACACGATAACACATAACAACCAAAGAACCATGTCAATATTTTGGGAATAATTGTTTATATGTTGAGCAAAACAAACCAGCAAAGGCAGATAGAACAGAATTCCAAATAATTCTATCCCGGCAAACACTAATTGTTTCATTCTCATTCATTCATACTACTTTGGTATTCAGACTCATGACATAACCCTACTTAATATTTGTTTCAATTGATGGCGTTATATATTTCTATGATATCTCCTGACTTCTTGTTCCATCCACTTGTACACTCAATACAGTTCAAAGAAAGAGTATTTAGGTAACATTCATCTAAAGGTTGTTAAATGCATCCAAATAGATTGTCTTTAATTTTCTGAATCTTTTTTACAAAAAAACCAAGGATCCAACTTAATGAAAGAGATTTCTGTCCCTTTAAACATATTTTATTATTACTTTTGTTTACAGAACCAAAAGAAAAGAAAAGTGTAGCCTTACTGGGGTACCATGTTGTACATGGTGTTGTTATAATGTAAACATCAATTTAGTTATACATAGTTTAGACGACCTCCGTGTTCCAGGGGTAAGGCTCAATTTACAATTTTAAAAAAGAAACACAGATCGCTAATCCATCGCCAGACCTCAAGTGTAAGGATTGTTGAGGTATTTAATAAAAAGGTGTAATTAATTTGTTCTAAGGGGAAATTTAACATAAAATTGATAAATTGTAGAAACTTTAGCTGAGATCTTTCGACAATTTTAATATGAATTTTATGATGAAGTGACCAAATGGCGGAATCATACTCTAATTGGCTACGAACTAACGAGACAAGTAAAATTTTCATGACAGGAAGTGGATTAAAGTTTTTAATGGTTCTTAGTAAAAATCCTAGTGTTTGTAATGTGGTGCACAAACTCTAGTTTTTCATCAAATATAACTTCGGGGTCGTTTATTTTAATTAATATCTCTAGTTGTGTACGGTCTATCGTGTGAATAGTATTTGAGATTTGTTTCAACAAAAAGTGATTGATTTACATTTGTTAATATTTAGAAAAAGATTACTAGTTGCACACCAATTATAATATAATACATTTAAATTTGATTGAAGGTCTTGGCAATCATTAATATGGGTAGTTTCTTTGTAAATTTTTACGTCATCAGCAAAGAGCACAAATTTTATAATTTTGGAGGATGATGTTATGTGATTAATAAAGAGTAGGAAGAGTACAGAACCTAAATGGTTACCTTAAGTAGGCCGATGCTTAGAACGGACAAATATAACTTGTTGGAAATTTCTTTGAGCAAATGTGGTTTTAGTTTTGGGTTAATGAATGTTTAGTTGGGGAACTTGTATTCTCACCAGAGTGGAGGTTGTTAAAGAGTCTCTGAGAATAATTTTTATAATTGCCCTCTGTGCTACAATAATTTGTTGCAAGGTACATGAACTTTTTCTTCCAATTATAGCATATTATAAATACATGTTATAATAGTGGTGTACAATGTTAAAAAGAGAATAAAATGAAAGTATCTGATGAATCATAACTTACTGCCAAATCTACCAAGTGTAGCTTCCCCATCTTCACATGCTGATTTCCATCAGCCCCGAGTGTGCTGGACTCCACCGTGATGGAGAAGATGGCGTGAGACCGCGAACTCTCCGTGTTCATGGCCGTGG
The DNA here is from genome assembly GCA_936435175.1 of Glyphotaelius pellucidus. NCBI lineage: Eukaryota > Metazoa > Arthropoda > Insecta > Trichoptera > Limnephilidae > Glyphotaelius > Glyphotaelius pellucidus. The sequence goes on along the minus strand of OW386551.1, from coordinate 7,820,089 downwards.
CCCCGACAGCCCTGTTCTTGTTGCCCATCTGCATGACCCGCTCCAGTTCGTCGGCATTGTGAACCACGTAACCCGTCAGATCTTTGACGAACACGCCGATGTCCGGACGCTCCTTGACTTCCAGACTCTGCTTGTTATGGCCCTTGGAGCCTAGCAGATCACGGACTTCCTCATTGTAGATTTCCAGGTATGTTACACGCACGAGAAACCTAGAAAGGCAGATTAATTTCAGTCAATTTCCAATGAAATCTCCCTTCTTCATAAGACTTTGGCGCACAGCTTTGGACATAGGTCTCCTTTGTAGATTCTCTGAAGCTGGCAGTTTTGGATTTCATTTTAGAGCATCAATTGATTGAAATGTTGATTATTAATGGCGATGGAAATTTTATTATTACATTCTATCAGAGGTTGGCTATCTATCATCAGAGAAATCTCCAGCAATGCAAGCTGCAGCTCAACAACTCAGCAGAGCTCTCTTAATGTCATAGTCAAATCTAGTACATAGTAGGTACTCACTTGACATCTCCAGTTGCTTTTGCAATGTGACCGAAAATATGTGCAAACGAGTTGGGAATGATTCCTTTAAGCTCCGGAGCGGAAGGTATTCCGGCCATGGTGTATGTTTTACCAGTGCCCGTTTGTCCGTAGGCCAAAATAGTGCCATTGTAACCCTTCAGGACTTGCTCTACTATGGGACTAGCTGTTCTGATGTAAATGTCCATCTGGAAGTGGATAAATCAATAGTCAAACCACATATTTATATTTACTCCGAGAGAATTCTTAATAAGAATATATAAATTTCTTTTCAAATGCATATTTTTGCAATTTTTGACCACATACAAAATCTATCAACCAAACTTTAAAATACAATCTACTTAAATATTGATCGTCCAGTTGATTAGTCAGACATCTCCAAATACAAGTTTGAGATAATGAGGAAAGCAATATTCGAAGCTCAACATAAATCAAAAAATTTTAACACGTGTCTGTGTTTTACTTATTAAATATGCTACAAAATAACTCCGGGAGGCATAACGGCCTGGTACATTAGTATGACATTTTGAAATATCCTGATAGTGACCCAGATAACATCAAAATTTTGTTTAATTCACTACAAGTTTTTGTGCATTATTATTGATTTGGTGGTATTTGAGTAATCTGAGTATTGTACCAAAAAGAGGGTACACTTTTACATATCGTCGCCTCAGTTCAATCTCCACTTTAAAATTCCACTCAACTAAGAATTATTTAAACTAATTAGACCTCTACCTTTACGGAAATAGCTTTACCTTAAACACCTTTCATAATGTTAAAAACATCTTCCCACTAATAATACTAAGATCGATCTATTTTGCACTTTGTCAATCCATTGCCACATATGGAATACTAGCTTGGGGAAGTGCTACAAACTTAGCAATTGACCCAATTCAAAAAATACAAAAAGCAATAATTAAACTCATCCTGCAAGTACCATTTCACACAGATTCTAGCGAAATCTACAAAGCATTAGAAGTCATGTCAATAAGACAACTTTATGCCAAATCTGCTATAATATACCTTGTCCAAAACAAACAACATATTCCAATTCAACCAAAAACCATAACACAAACCAGGTCCTCAACAAATAAAACACTGAACATACCGATAACCCACACCACACATGGACAAAGACACTTTCAGTATTATGCAACCAAACTTTTTAATTGCATGCCCATTACTTTGAAACAAATACTATTTGCAAATACATCTACAAACATTCATAAAAAATATATCACTGACTGGATTAAAAATCAAGATATTAACTTTATACAAAACATTATTATTCCCAACCAAACATAACAAAAGTATAAAATTAAATAAACCTAAAAATTAAGTAGTTTTTCAAGTATCCAACAACTATACATACACCTACAATTTATATATGTGTGTACATATATGTATGTGTATGTGAATGTGTATGCATACGTATGTATATATATATATTTATATGCATGTGTGCAGGTACATGTATTTATATGGATGTGTATGTTTATATATATATTTTTTTTTATATTCCTCTAACATATTTAAATACTTTTTTTTTCTCTTCTAAATAACCAATGTACAATAACTATTAAAATTTGAAAAAAAATAAAATACATATAAAACTTTCTATTACAACACATAAATACTTGTCATACATAAACATAAATAAACACGTAAACACCTCAGCACAGGTTCTCCTAGTGAGGTGTTCACGAAACATACAACAATACCTATCCACAGTTTCACCTTCACAAACCTACCTTACACCCAACATAATAAAATTACAATATATATTATGTAAAAATGTTTTTCAAAATGTATCTATAGGTAAATATTGTAATGCACAGAAATAAATAAACAAATAAATGTTTCATTGAAATAATGAAAGAAAACCTTCTCTTCCTGTAAAATTTTCTAATGGACTGTTGGACAAATAAGAACTGAGGCGACGATATAACTGCATTCTCATCTCAAATTTCGATTTTTCAGAGATGTCTGACTAATCAACTGGACGATCTATATATATATCAGTCAATACTTCTATTGATTGTACAACTTTTCTTTCGAAATGATTGTCAAATTATGTTGGCTTCCATTGAAATATAGAAAATTTATCTTATAAATAGCTTGAAATATGCATAAATAAAAGAAGCAGTTATTTATATATCACGATCATAGTACACATATTTTTTAATGAAAATTTATAAAAGAAAGGTTTTTTTTTAAGATTTTTGTAACAGTTGTTGTAACAAAATTGAGGTGCGTCTTTCGATTCTCTATAGAATGACATGCAAAAGTTAAAATGGCATTTTTTGGACTTCGGCGGTGTTAGAACTTAAGCGACAATATTTGATGTGGCTGTAATTCCAATCAAACATCGCCCAAAGCCAGCAGCTTAACCTTTCTTAGCGAAAACTGAGCAAATCTGTGATATTTTTGTTATTGTTTTTGGGGTGTTATGCCGTGTTTCGCTACCTCCTTCTTTAGCCAACGTTTCGGACAGCGTTACAGTGTCCATCATCAGGGCAGATGAGAAAAGATGGCCGAAACGTTGGCTAAAGAAGGAGGTAGCGAAACACGGCATAACACCCCAAAAACAATAACAAAAATACTTTTTGGCCGTGAAAACCTAAAAACATACCAAATCTGTGATAAGTTTTTTTCAATTGATTCCCAATTTTTCATCCTGCCCTTCCTGATTAAAAACTCTGTGCACGCCACTGGTAACTCCAATATTTGGTAATGTGTGTGAACTAAAAATATTGACGAGAAGGGAAAGAAGGGAAAAAAATAATATTTGCCAATATCTGAATCTTTTATACTTGTAGCTAGCACGTATGAGTTTAGATATTTTTGTAAATACATACGTTCTTATAACATTTCTGATTCAGATACAAAATGAGAGAGGTTTTTGTTGTTGTTTGTATAGCATGATAATCAATGCATAAAATAAGATAATTTATGCATTATTTTTTCGAGTTTCAGTAAATAGTCATATTACAAACCTGTGTTGTGTCTACTCCGAATACAGAATCAAACGAGTATGTCTTGGGCAGTTCATTGGGGAGAGAGTTTGGCTTGACAACAGTGACCATATTGTTGCCGGAGTCCACGGTGACAACATTGTGGCTTGACTCCAATTTCTCCTTTGCATCCATGGGGCGGACCCGCACCACCACCCGAACATTTTCGGTTTCGGTTTCCGTCTCTGGTCCATTCGGCGAATCGAGATCCTAGAATCATTGTGTTTGAAAAAAGAATGATTTTATGAACACGGCTCATAGTTTATTGGGGAAAAGAATAGTTCTAGCCTAACCCAATCAGATACCACTACTGAATTTAAAAATAGAATTATGTGTTTTACAATTCGTGCAATGCCACGAATATAATTTAATTAATTGATGCATAATTATGTTTCCAATATGTTGGCGTATAGAATTAGAGTTCTGTAAATGTGTCATCATCATTCAAGTGTTCTAAAATCAGATATTGTCAATGTATTCAATATTTGGTGACCGGCCAACTCGGAATGAAACCAACTCAGAACCATCTCAGATAAGTCATTTAGAGTGATAAAAAAATATAATTAAAAAATTGGTTAAATAGGTTAAGTTAGGTTAGGGTTATCGGCTAATTTAAAATTATTTTTTTATCACTCTAAATGACTTATCTGAGATGGTTCTGAGTTGGTTTCATTCCGAGTTGGCATGGAACCTCAATATTTATACCCCATTTTAAAAATCAATATTGCTTGTTGTCATAACAAGATCGTTCGTGAAAATAAGAGCAGCATATAGTAAAGTAAAAAGAGAAGCTTCGACCTTGGCTCACATAAATTAAAGACAAACTCATTACAAAATACAAGACAAATAAGGATGTAATGAATATTCAAGGTTTATTGAATAAAAATCTAGACCTGCAATCTAGAATGTGAAATATTTTTGCATCAAATACATTTAAATATCACACAGTTATGTTGAAAACAATGCACTCACCGTCATGGCAAAGAATTAAATAGTTCTTTCTAACTTCAAAATATTATGACTAATCGGTATAAATGCGATTATGACAGCCGTCAAAAATAATTTTGACACTTTGCAACAAACCATCAACAAACCCGTATTCAGCGACAATAATGTTTCCATAGACAATTGTTTTAAGTTTTCAGGTGAGGAAACCCAACAAACGTGTCAAATATTGTAAACGGAACAACACACTTTCAGTGAAAATAGGCTACGCATTTCTCATCTGTGTAACATTTTATTATAGAGAGTTCTTTCCTCGAAACAAAAGTTCGTACTTACCAAGTTGGCAACTTGGCTGGAAATTTTGTGACAGAAAAAATTCTACCAAATTCAAATTACAAATACTATCACTAAAAATATATCTTAGTAAAACTCGTTTTTGAATGCATATTTTTATAGTCTAAAGTTTCTATTTCTTTTTTATACTTTTATATAATTTCAATAAATCTTACAGAAAATTACTATGTTCAGTAGTAAAAGTAGGTTTGTAATAAATAACCATGCAATACTTTACATTTCATGTATCTAAGTAATATCCTTGACATTCAATAATTATTGTAGCTAAATCGGACAGTCGTTTTAAAAGAGATAAATGTCCAGCACTCAGAAAAGATGAACAATTTCCGCCATCAAAAAGTGAGTACCATTTAAATACTTCATTATATTTCTTCGGAAACAACTAATAAAGACGCGTTGGGAGAATCCAGAAGAACCCCAATCCCAATAGTCTACAATTAGCTTATGTAGATTTCTTTAAGAAAATCTGTTTGTGCGTCATGATGTACATACTTTGTAAGAGGCCAAAAGAGGAGCAAATGAACAAATGGACTATTTTTTGTATTTACCAATAAATTTTATATCTACAGTGGCGATACTACCAACTACAAAGCAAAGTGCATCAATCTGTATATAATGTGCTATCTCTGGTTCTCTTCAGTCTTGCCTTGTGCTTATTTTCAGGATACGTTGGAATTCCGAGCCAGACCTGTCTATGCAGTATACCCGTGGGTTAGTATTTTTCAAAATATATGTAGATAAAGTTACTAAGCGTAAGTCAAACAATTCATTTTAGAACCGCAATCAATGTAAAGAATGCTTTCCAAAATTAGCGAAGAGAAATATTAATTCAGCTCGATATGTTTTACCTTTATTCCTTTGTATAATTCTTGTATCTTTTAGGAATTTCTACAAGCAATTCCATAAATGAATGTGAGATCTGTGGTGAGATACGTCTCTGGAAACCATTGCCTTTACAAATAAGGCATAAGAAGTTTAACATTTTCTCTGTGGGAACAACTGCACCACATCAAATCTCCATTGAAAGTATTAAACCAGAGGTCAAGATATCTGAAAAGCCTTTGAGTAACTCGCCGACTGAAATCAAGGAACTCTTCATCAAGCCATCTCAAAAAGCTTCTCAGCAGTCCGTTAATAGTAAAAATTTCTTTCCAGCAGTCCAATGTGTTAATTACTGCTATTGTCCATGTCCTTATCCAAAAATACCGAGATAAAGGTATGATAAAACCAAGTATTTTTTTTTTACTTTCTTTTTGATAACTAACAAAAACTTATACCGTTCCCCTTTTCGTTTTTGGTTTTGTTCTCTCTTCCTCTTTCTAAGTGGACAATAGAAGTCGAGGAAGACTTAGGATGATTAAGTGATTCAAATACTCGAGTTGGGTTACGACAAGAGTCAGAATAACGAGTGTATACGAGGCGATGTATGAATTTGAATGAAGTAAGGAGCGTCTAGAAAGTTGTGTGGCAAGTCCATCCTCTACCTAACCCTCTGAAGAAATGGCATGATCGTTAGTTTTCATAATTATCTTTTGTTATCTAGTGACGACAAGCCATACTTTACCAAGATTTCCCAAAAGAAAGATGGATTTTACTAAATATCAAACTTAATACGATTTTACTATCCCGATAACTGTCTCGATCGAGATAGATATCGGGCGAGATCTCCTGTAAATAATCACGCATACTTGCAGGAATTCGTGTTTAAAACGACCTAAACTAAAATACGTGACAGCTCACAGCTGAAATTCTGACATGGGCCCATAGAAAAAGCAAATAACAGCCATAGAAAATCACACAAATCTGACAGGAGATCTCGCCCGATATCTATCTCGATCTCACAAAAGATATAGAATCACTCTTCTGAGTAGCTACAATAATCAAATAGTACCTAAGTCCTAGATTGATATTGGCGCAAGCGATTCTGATCTTGTCCTTCATACATTTTCTTTATACATAAGAGTTAAAATCGCAGTTAAAAAACAAGCAAAGATTTTTTTTAACCTGCCGGCGGGCTCACCGATGGATGAGAAGATTATATACGTGCTTCACAAATTCTGCAATTATAATATGACGAGATCTTCACAGGTCTGGGCTATTTACAAATAACTTTTGTGGGTTCAATGTCGGCAGTAAAAGATAAAAGGTTCAAATGAAAAAAAGAAAAATGCGCAAGAATATTTTTATTTGTACGGTATAACTCCGAAAAACAGCATACAATATATTCAGCCTAACATAATATGGATGTATGTACACATTTGTGGACTATACTCAGACGTATCCTATAAACTCATCAAATTATTCATTGCCTATTTATGTATTAATATATTATGTAATATATGATATAATGACTAATGTTCATTATAGTTATACATACATATCATTAATATTATGAATACCAACTTTTAAATAAATATTTTATAACTCTTCATAGTATTATGTATTACTATTATTATCATTAATTTGATAGAAAATTGGAAAGTTTTTAGTAAGAAGATTTTAAACACAATTTTAAGCAGATACACTTAGGGCAGAGCGATGAACTAGGATATATGGAGATATATTATGTAGTCATAAATTAATATACTATAGTTCAGTAAGTATCATAAAAACTTATAATATCAGTGTGGTTGGTATTCATTCAAAGATGTTTAAAAAAACGTACAAATTGCTTATGTAATAGTGAAATATATTAATTATTCAAACCAAATGAAAACGTATAATTTATAAAGATTTAACAATGTGCATACGGCTCCTTCAATGCACAAAAGAAACATGTCCAAACTTAATAATTCAGTTCTTTTATGGATGGTAGCAGTGGTCAATGGGTTTTGCTTTTCCTTGATTTTGAACATTGCAATAGGTAAACCAGCCCCGGATCTACGATTTTTTCAAACCGGGGCATAAACTTGATAGTGGCGCCTCTCAAACCGCTCGGGTTTATTCGGCTCAGCTCGTGTAGCCCCTGTTTCTAGATGCAAAGGGGATTCCCCTGGCAGAGACATCACGTACATTATGCATGGGTTCAAAATCGACTTAGGATGTGTTCAAAATCCAACTGGGCATTTTAAAATCAAATGAATAAACGATAGAACAACGTGCGCTGAATCAAGTTTTTTTTTCAATCAAACACATAAATTATGAATTTAACGCCCCCTGAAACTGCCGCCCAGGACGGGCAACCTGGTTTGCCCCCCCCCCCCCTAAATCCAGGGCTGCATACCGCCATCTGGGAACATCCCTTGCATTACCCTGACATTTTCTAGTTCGATTCAATTTCGTAATAAAATACCAGGCATTCCCAGTGGCCACTAACCATTATCGTATTATGCATTGGTCAAATATTATCATGAAACCGGTATCATCTTTCAATTCAATTATCAATTCCTTCATCAATTTATTGCAATTATCAATTCCTACTCAAAACTCATTTTGCTCACCACTGGACATGTAACATCTATGCACCAAAGCTACAATATTGAAAGAAAAAAAAGCTTTACAATTATTTAGAAATTTTTTTGTGAAATGAAATCCTGTCTTAAACAGTTGAAATTGGAAATCATAAAATAGGGGTGACCTTTTTGTACAAATTTTAGATTTTACAATTTATTACGGTGCTTATTTAAAACGTAATCTATTTCGACTTTATATTCTAAACGTACCAATGTATTTATGATAGCAGTGATTTTTTTTTACCTATTGTATAGTTAACAATGAGTGATCAACATTATTAATATTACAAAACTTTGGATACACTTAAAAAATGTCATACGCATAAAATATGCAAACATCTCAACTTACACAAATAAAGGTCAAAGAAACATAATAATATGAAATTAAAAGTCGTAGATCTAAGATAAATGAAAATTCTATTAAAAAAAAAGACACCTTAAAAATTAGAAAACTTTTCCTAAATTTGGTTCGTAGATCAATTTATTGGCAACGCAGTGCATCTTATAGTGAAATGAAATTAATTATTTTTTTAACCAGCTGTGTACAGTCATATTATGCACGTATTACACAAAACAACTAACAATTAAGATACTCTTATGCTCTCTACACATGCAATAATTAACTCTTATGTAAATTTGCTAAATGTTCTTAAAAGAGATTCAAAACGCCTTAAATATCAAGTTTATTTGATGTGCTCTTCCAACCAAATACATTTTAGGAATATAACGTATAATTTGATTGAATTAGCAATATATAAATATAACGATTGGTGATAAAGGTGGTTACAGAGCATTGATATGCGATAAACTAGATAAATACGCGATAAATCAACAAATTCAATTCATTTCGGCCTACTGCTCTTTACAGACACTAGTACTCGAATGATTATGAAAATCAACAACTTATTACAGTCAATCGCTGATAATTCTGTTACTTACATCCTTCATAAGAGAGAGAGAGAAAGACGAACGTAGCTCTCAGCGGAAAGATCATAGCATCGCATTAACCACACTGGTCTATATATTTATTATGTGATTTTATTAGTGAATGAATTCTATAGTAATGGAAAACGGATTTCTTTAAATAGACTGGATATTATCTACAGAAGTGCGGTATCAAATACTCGTTACAACAGCTGATTCCATAAATGTACTGATAAATATTATTCAAATATGATATATGTTTTTATTTTTTTTTATTAAAACTATTACTATTTATTTCCGAAAGATGATTGAAAACATCAACGGATAACGTAAAAAAACAACAACAAAAAATTACACACATTCAAATACTTTATCAATACATATTATGATACACAGATTTCTGAGATTTTTTTATTATGGAATCTCAAATATAAATAAGTGTAGGGTAAGTATATTATAAATCTAAATGGAATGAATATTTTTTCCTTAATATAATTAATAATAATTTTGGTATTTAATATAACAAATTATAATTCATGCAGGATTATTTACAAACGAGTGGCCCTACAAATTTATGCAGATGACATTGATGATATTGTAGATTTTTTTTACATTTATTTATATTCTAACAATAACATAACGCTGCCAGTTAAAACATATGAAGGAATAACCCCGTTTTAATTGGTTAAAAAATTGTAAAAAGCGGGAATTTGTAAATTCGGGGAATCCTTTTGTGAGGTTCATTGACTTGAATGGATACATTATGACAAAAAAATTTACAAACTGATGTAATATTGGGAGTCTTTATACAATAATTAACCGACATAATATTTTTCATTTCAGTTTGCATTCGGTCGTTTGGAATATTTAACCACTTCTGCAAATTTTTTGAAAAATAATAATATAATATTGCCTGTAAAAAATGATACATATTGCTTTAAAATAAAAATACCTAATAAATTTTCGATAGATACAAATGAAATAATGAAAACAATCATTTAAATAAAATGATTTAGTTAATTATCTATATATACTATCGTACATAATATTATAAGAATCTGATAAATTCGAAATGGACAAAAAAATATTTACAGAAAACAAGATGGTGACTTCTAAAAAGTTTTACTTTATTTATATTTAGTTTACAAGAAAATCAGAGGCAAGAAAAGAATAGATTATAGTTATAAGGTTTAGAAAAACACAATAAATAATAATTCCAAGGGTGCACCAATAAATAGTGAAAGCTTCCTGTAATTTCACTAAATCAAATATCTTCTATTTATTTATAATTAAATATAATGGAGCAACGCAAGGAATCATTTATTATTTAATAATATCTTATTGACAGAAACCAGAAAAGTAACAAATCATCTCCAAGAAATTTTGTAATAAGATTACGCACTGTATCATACATTTTAAGCAGATGACATAACTAATGTTATACATAGTTGGAACTTAAATAATGTAAAGATGATTTGATTCTATCAAATAATTATAAAATAAAGAGTTCAATATATTAGGACTTCTCTTCGGAAAGAGGTGCGCCGCACCTGCACTTGCAAACACGCATCTTTCACAAGACACTGTTTCATTATAATTATTGTTACAATTTTGTCTCAATCTAGTCATCGACACTGCCTTGAAGTGTGACATTGAACATACCCAGAGACAAGACAGGCGTACTATTGTCAAAAGCAAAAAGGCAGATAGGGATTCCAAGTCACATTTTGATGTACTTTTTATCATAATAGTTGAAAGGTCTTGTATATCTGAAAGTGACTCTTGCAAATTCCTAGCTGTCTTTTTGTTTACGACGGCAGCAAACTTGCCTTATCAAAGTGATCGGTTTTCGACCCGTTTAGGATGAGGGGATAGGAATAATTGGATAAAGAGAGTAACCAACTTTAAAATTTGATTAGAAGCTTAATAGTGGACCGCAACGTGACTTAAATAATGGCTATAAATCTCATTTATAATGTTCTTCCACATTAAAAATATTTAAAAAAAAAACTATCTCAATAAAAGATAAAAAATAAAATTATCAGTGCATTTTACTTTAATACATACATACGAGGGATGGGGGACATTCAAAAGCACTATATTGTCATTATCAATACTCTTCTCTCTATAGCCAACTTCTGGGAATACATTTATCAACAATAAACCATAACTTGATACTCCGACAATATCTAATACACCTAATCATCACCAGTTGCATTGACTTTAGCCGTGGATATAGAAAACACCAGATAAACACTCGTTAAACACCAGACAAACACTCGTTAAACAATAAAAACTCTTTGATCGATTCTTAAACTTGACATCAGAACTATGTGATCATCAGCTAGCAACTGTTAATAGAATAGCTCAATAAACAGACTTATCATTTTCAGTGCCATAAAAAGAAAGGAAGCGCTAGAGCTTCTTAACTTTTATTTGTTTCAATTGGTTGCTCTCTAGTGAATTCTACATCCATGCATACATCCTTGTTGAATAAGATTCATTGAATTAAAATAACAAAGAATCTCCCTCTGCGTACAAGGGAAGCTGGGTGTATTTTATCCAACGAAACTAAACATAATGGTGGCAAACAATACTTCGAATATGTCAGAAGCAACCAAACAATTATTAAGTATACCGGTTTGTTCCTTGTTCATTTTAGGTTTGTGGCGATAAATAATAATTGTATTAAAACTGATCTGTCAGCAGATTGCACACCTCCATGGAGACTGATTCTTTACTTGAGCGAACTGTCAACCGGAACATCTGCAAATAAAAAGAAGATTGTATTGATACGAGGTAATTTGGGATGGTAAAACTTTGCTGTCAAGCCCTAGACCCTGCCGCTGTAGGAGTTATAATATTTATTCTCACTAAGGTTACATCTGCCAACGAAAGACAGACAAGCACCCTGTGCAAGAAAACTGTAGAAGTAAATAACAGTACATTATTTCTTATTGGTGTACCCAAATTAGAGCAATCAGTGCATAGATACTCTGCCATAGGTCACCCCAAGTGGTGATTTAGCAGGGGTGCCCGGGTTCATGGGGTGAAGTTTGTCTAGGTCTTGGAGGCGGATGGCCAGGACACACTGAACCCCAGATTCCTACCCACCCCTTAAACCTTTTTCCTTCCCAGAACTCTCCTTCCCTTCCTTTCCTTAAAAAACCCTCCACACAGCATCCTCAAAGATGACATAGGCCCTGAGGGAAATTATTTTCCTCAGGGCCTCCTGTGTGGAGCTCATGTAAAAAAAAAAAATAAATAGAAGCTGGTAACCTGTGAATGCCCCAAGAAAAAAAGTCTTAAGAAAAGTAGTATAAATTAAAGTCCCCGGGGTTTTTTAATAAAAATCTCTCAGAATATTTATTTATTTATTTCTATATATTACAGTATTTACCTATAGATCAATTTCGAAAACATTTTTACATAATATATTTTGTAATTTTATTATGTTGGGTGTAAGGTAGGTTTGTGAAGGTGAAACTGTGGATAGGTATTGTTGTATGTTTCGTGAACACCTCACTAGGAGAACCTGTGCTGAGGTGTTTACGTGTTTATTTATGTTTATGTATGACAAGTATTTATGTGTTGTAATAGGAAGTTTTATATGTATTTTTTTTTCAAATTTTAATAGTTATTGTACATTGGTTATTTAGAAGAGAAAAAAAAAAATTTAAATACATATATTAGAGGAATATAAAAAATATATATAATAAAACTGTAGATTTGTATAAAAATCAAATCCACACCGCCCGCCCAGAGTGGATTTGATGCGGCAGGCCCTCTGTCCGCCACAGGATACAGACACTCTCCTTTATTTAAATATATCATCCAACTTACTGATTTTGGATGACTGCGTTGTACGTCAGTCTTGCATGAAATGTAGTTCAATGAACTCAAATTTGCTTTGAATTTAAGTGTAATTTTCAAAACTGGAACTAATTGTGTAAAGAATTGAGACAAGTGATAAAGTACCGAGTATAATGTGTGTGGGTTTGTTTTTTTATAAAAAAAATCCATAGTTTTATTCTGAGATGAGCGAAATTTAACACCTTGACCTTCAAAACATTAGGAAGGTAACTGTCTACATGAGATTTAGAAAAACCGCCCCCATCCCATTTTCCTAGTTAGTTTTTTTTTAAATAATGAACCATTCGCAGGAGTGTGTACAGCTTTTCTGCCTTGATGGCCTGCATGCCACTCCATGCCTAAAATATACTCTCCGATTTGCATAGTCGTCAAAAGTCTGTTTCCTGATTGAAAAACACGGGTTGTTAAAAGTCCATTTGTATTTCCAATAAGTGATGTACATAAAATGTCGTGTTAGGTATGGAATGAACAAGTATTTACCTGCGCCTGCTTATTGGGTTCCAGCCGCAGCAAGCAGCCGACCTGCTGTGAGCGCGTATGAATGATGCCGGCGCAAACAAAGTTGTCCGGGTTGGGGTCGATGCCGTCCAGCAGTTGCATGCCGAAGCCCAGCAGCTTGGTGCGCGCCGCAGCCAAGTCCATAGGTGTGCTGGACTTGAAGATCTTCTGGGCACGCTGCTGATCTCTGTTCACAACAAAATAACAGTTATGATTTTTAATCATTAAAAAATAAAGCTATAATCGTAAAGGGGATGGGATAGAAATATCTAGGAAGATGTGACAGTGAACAAAATATTTAGTTTACGTTAAATTCCAGTAAATACATTTGCATAAAAAGTCGACTACAGTGAAACCCTCTTAAGAAGTTTCCTGTTTAAGAAGTTTGTTTTTTCCAGTTCCTTGGAAAACTTCTTATGAGGGTTTCACTGTATACCATTAAAATATATGTAATTTTAAAAAATTAAGGTTAATTAAACAAAGCTGTGTTAGTTCCTTGTAGCATCCTTTGTTCAAGTTGAAGTTATAAAAATCATCATCTTTATAACTTAAATCCTTTAAATATATTTTATAACCACATCATTTAATCTACAACTTGAATGATTTTGTCCTATTAGACTCACTTGATCTTCATAATAGTATCATCAACTTTCATAATTTGAGTTTGAAGATAATCCCAAAAATGTCAAACCTTTTCCCTCATATTTATTTGGTTTTCACAGATCTGTTGCAAAATATTACGCTTTGTTTTGATGGCATAGTAATTTTTTTTATCAAAGTCTTTACCACAATTATTGTACATGATGTAGAAATTAACTACTTACAGTTAGGAGATAAATAACCCCAAAAATAACAAACCTTTTCCGTCCCATCTATTTGGTTTAAACAGATCTGTTGCAAAATATTATTCATTGATTGTATTGTCATTTTTTATCAAATTCTTTACTACAATTATTGTAGACGACGTAAAAATTAACTACTTACCCTCCTAAGTTCTTCCACCGAGCAAAGAATGATTCCCCATTCATTTCAGTAGGCTCAAAGAATTTATTGAGGGTCAGGGGAAGTTTCATTGTGATCTTTTGAGGAACATTGTTATAGACGAATGATACTGCCATCACCGGTGCATCTGGAAAGAAAAAAAAAAGTCATTAGGTGCACATGGCAACAAATGATTGTCATTACAGCACTTATTTGACATGTCCACAACAAACGTGCATATCCTTACAACGGTTCCATGCCAACTGAGAGTAAAGTCAACTCAACACCTCCCTAAAAAGTCATTAAAAGATGAAAAAAATAATTTTAAATTAGCCGATAACCCTAACCTAACGTAACCTATTTAACCATTTTTTTTATCACTCTAAATGGCTTAACTGAGATGGTTCTGAGTTGGTTTCATTCCGAGTTGGCCGGTCACCCCTTACAACACAATTGATTTACCTGCATAATCATCCATACACTCTGCTGTGATCATCTGTTGAACCTGCGCCCCGGCTTCAAGCAGGGGCTCTACCGGCTTCATTTGGACTGTCAGCTTTGTGATATCGTCCCATAATAACTCCAATCGTAAACTGGAATTAAAAAGCAAGGTTAAGTATAAATTTAAACAACTCGGACGAACCGTTCCGGCTGACAGAGGCCTGGGAAAAGTTTGGCAAAATGGTTGCCATAATTCTAAAGAATACTACTTTAAGAACTATTTATCAATTTTAAAGTAAATACTAGAATCATTGGTGTTATCTAGATCGATATTTCACTGTTTACCTGTGCAATGGAGCCTGTGACTTGTTTCCGTAGAACAAACCAATCCTTCCCAAATTTTGTCTGAACTCGCTCTTGACTCCAATCTGAAGTAGGTCATTCTCAAACAGTACTCCGTTGCTCTTAAATATGAACCTGAAATTATCAAACAAAATTCATTAATTACTTCACTTAACAAACATTACTGGCACAAGGACATCATAATCTATAAAACATTTATATTTCAACATAACATCAAGTAAACAAAAACATAACCCTTGCCACCACAGAACTCTTTCTGTCTTTTTTATCTATGCATTTGAAATATTTAAAATTGGAACAGTGCCACAGCTGAGCTAGGCAAGTACCACTATCATTATTTTTCTTAAATCATCGTACAAAGTACTTTGTACATTGTACCCAACACTCCATGGTTTTGGGTAGGTACCCAGGTTGAGAGGTAAATTTTATCATGATTATCTCTGATGGATTATTCTTACTTTTTGGCATTATTCTGCTGGGTGTTACTGGCGCCGGTGGTGTTGGAGTTGCGGCTGTAGAGGTCGCCCAGCACGTCCAGTAGGCCAGACGAGGAGTTGCTATTGTTAGCCGGCGGGGTGGACAGGCCCAAAAGGTCGGTGCTGGTGGCATTGAAAGCACTGCAAAAGAACAAATAATTTCAGAGAAAATGTATCAACCTGCGGTGACCGGGCAACTCCAAATCATGCAATTTTATCATCTCCTTCGAAAAATCATTAAAAGTGACAAAAAAAAAATTTGGTTAAATAGGTTACGTTAGGTTAGGTTATGGGCTATTTTTCAATTTTTGACTTTTCAACTTTTAAGTGTTGAAATTGCATGATTCTGAGTTGTGGCTTAGTAGTTAAGTGAAAGTATATTACATTTAAGTATTTTTGGTATTATTACCTGGTGTTGTTTGTGTCATTGTGATTGTTGACGCCCCCGATGGAGGGAGGGTGTGGGCTCTTGGAGGAACGGATCTCATTGTCGGGAACTCGGCCCGGCTTCTTCTTCTTTAACACGGCCAGGATGGAAGATTCGCGCTCGGGGAAGGCTGGCATCTCCTCCAGTACGGTGGCCTGGACACAAAACGTTATAAGAAAGTGCATTTATATTTTATCTAAACTATAAAGCAGATAATTTATTTGAAAACTTGCGAACGGTGAACTCTGTCTTCATAAAATTTCCATGACATTTTCTGTCTGGAATTTTTAAAACAATGCACACTATTTTCAGCTCGTAACACTCCATTTCCATCATGAACTATTAATCTTGGAAATATATTCTTAACCACCAAAAATAAGACAAAGGGGCTTCATTTACAGTTCTATATATTACAAAAAAAAAATTGAAATCCACCGAGTGACAAAATAAAGCTTGATTTTTTTTAACATGTCAATGAAATGAAGAGGGCTAAATGCCCCTGGATTTACAAGACAGATAAGGCTGGAGAAGGACAAGGACTGAGAAGTTGCAAAAAATTTTTTATAAATCACTGAAAATCTCTTAAAATAGTTAGAATTCACCAGTCACGCAGTGTCAATGTGTGAATGTTGTGGTGCTAACATTGTAAATTAGTTTTCCTAAATGAATCCATTCCAGGTGCCTTGGATAATGCATTCTGAAAGTTGTGCAAAAATACAATCGTAGTCAGGGTTCTTCGCGCATACGTCGATAATGCACGGGATGAGTTGTATATCTTTACTGCTCTAACGCATGATTTTCCATTATGAGCATAATCTCTCTTGCTCACGTCAGCGTTTTGGCAAAATATGAAGCCTTGTACTAGGAGAGAGCTCAAATAATGACCCGATGGAAAATATGATTGGAGCGTACTTTCATATATATCGATAACTGGGTACAAATGTTGTTGAAAGTTAAGTGAAGACTGAAGACAAGCAGTGCAATGCATAAATAATGCAGTACAATAGTAGAAGAATTCTTAGTAAGACCTTAACAGAAAGATAGAGTCCACCTGAGGCTTAGAAACATGAATACTATTTATTCTAACCAAAACATCAGAGCTGGCAATGATGCTAAGCTGCAGGTACTCCGAAGCCCTCTGCTGAAGTTCCACATCGGCTGAACGCAGGTTAGAGTGCTGACGGAAGACATCCTGAATCTGGGTGCGAATCTCAGGGAACAGATTCACAAACTTCACATAGGTAGACAGCAAGAGGGCACGTGTCATGGGAGAGCAGAGATGATACTGAAATTTAAATAAAACTATGTAATGCTGTTGAAAATCGCCTTTGAAACTGAAAGGTTAAGATTAAAGGGAGATGAGTCAAAATTAGCTCTAACGAAATGAGAATACTCAGACTTTTCTCCTTGTGGGATAAATCTTTTAGTTAAATAAAATTTCATAATAATACAACAACGATTGGTGGCGACATGGGTCTTGCGACTTCAATAGTGACATATATGGTCTGAGGATACCGGATTATTTATCCCTGTGGAAAAAAGACCTTTTGTAGTACTCCTGCATAAAGAAATATCATAAATAGAGCAGTGTATGAAGGTTGGCTGGTTGGTTACCTTGGAATGAAGGAGCTGGAACTGCACCAGCGGAGAGGATCTTTGATCGCCGGCAATCAAGTTGCCAAACTCACCCAGGATGTATCCGCCCACCTTCACCATGTTCTCGTGACAGGCGGGAGCTTGCAATGCCTGGAAAATAACAAAAGTGAAGTAAGTTACATAAAAAAGAGTTGCATTGGTAATTTTAGTTCCTTGAGTCTATCTTCATATTGTCGATCTTTCAAAGCTCTTGGTATTTTTGTGAATTACGTTTTCAGTAGGAAAATTTATATAAAGGATTTTAATTAACGTAATGACATGTAATGGTAAGCTACGCACTGTGAGATCTGGTGTCGCGAAATCTACACTGTCACAATCAGGGTAAACTGCGGATAGTCTTTGTTAAGAAACATACAGATATGAAATGGAGTGTGTATAGATTACCTCAAATACAGTCTTGGCAGCGTACCCTTGCACCTCCTCCCTGTTGATGACGATCTGAATGACCCGATACCACACCTCCTCAGAAACATAGTCTCCTGCAATTCTGATTAGGTTCAGTATGACGTCCACATACCTGCAAAATAAATACAATAAGTCAATTAGATATTAACACATAATGCTGAAAAAAATGCTAGGTAATCCCTCAGGTATTTTTGTGCCTTTTAATACACAGTGCATTGATAGTGCAGTAGAGTTTTTTTGTGCCAAATATGACACAAACTGAGACGGACTGATAAAAGTCATTCTGTTAAAATCCAATTTTGTATTATGATGGGATGTATGATTTAAGCAATGTTAGACAGAGGCAACACCATGCTTTGTATTTGCGTTTGAGAGCTTCACGCAGTTTCCCGCAGGTGTATGCAGAGAGGACAGATCGCCAAACAACTCGGTCTTGGCACACACTCCTTGCCTCGTTCACATTCAAACACTTTCACATTGCTCTTCTATTATTCTGACTCTTGACATGGCCCGACTCAAGGATCTGATTTACTTGGTCGTGCCATGTCATCCTCAGGCATCCCCGACTTCTTCTACCCATCACGTTTGTGTCATATATTCTCCTTACACTCTTTTCCTCATTCATTCGCTCTAATGCCCAAACCATCAGAGCGTCGCTTACTTAATCTTACTCATTACGCTTACATCAGCCTTGCATTCTTTGCAGATCTCCACGTTTTACCACACATAATAATATATTTAAAGTCATAAATGATGTGCACGATTGCATAATCTTGCAAGAAAACCTTAATAAGTTTTTCAAATGGTGTTTGGGTAATAAACTTCAGCTAAATATTCACAAATGCCAAGTTATGAGGTTCCACAAAATTAAACATCCAATAATATATAATTATGCACTCTGTAATGTTGACTTAATCTCTGTAGTCGAAATACTTGACCTGGGCATCATTTTTGACCAGAAACTCTGCTTTGTATCTCATGTAACTTCTAAAGCTAACAGGGCTATGAAAATGTTAGGTTTTATATTAAGGATTGCCAAGGATTTTTAAAATATTCACACTTTAAAAATTGTGTTCACATCTCTCGTTAGAAGCATTCTAGAATTTGGTCACCTGTCTTCAATAATCACATCAATATCATTGAAAGAGTCCAACGCAAATTTTTGAGGTGTATTAATTTGGAATTCTCTTAGAATCAATAAATTCATTCATTGAAATTGTTTAAGTTAAGTGAC
Source organism: Glyphotaelius pellucidus (assembly GCA_936435175.1). NCBI lineage: Eukaryota > Metazoa > Arthropoda > Insecta > Trichoptera > Limnephilidae > Glyphotaelius > Glyphotaelius pellucidus. The sequence continues at coordinate 7,800,512 of OW386551.1, read as the reverse complement.
AGAAGAAAAATTTTTGATCTAATATTTTTATATAAAATCGTAAATTATCAGTAGAATAGCCTTGATATATTAAAGTTGATTCACTTTCATATACCTACCATTAGATCAAGGTTCCCTAGTATGTATTATTGTGACAACTACATGTCGGTCTCAGGCTACAATTCCGTTATAAATAGATTACACACCATTGGTAGTTTTTAAGCCAATGTTGCTGAGATTTTTAATATTTCCTTACTGAAATACAAGGCTGTATGTACTGATCAAACATTTCAGCCAAACATATTTTAACAAGGTCACTACATAACGAGTTTTTTTGATTTTATTATTTCTTTTTAATGTTTTCATTAAGTTGTTAGTAATTTATTTTCTTATTATATTGTTATGTGTAATAAAAAATAAAAAAATCATTTCTGTCTTCAAAGTACTACGACTGTTATTAAATAAACACACGCTTGTAAACGGCACTTTGTGCCGTAAATTTTAAATAAATAAATTTTAAATTTAAAAAAAATAAATACCCCTCAGGGATCTAATTTCTACAGCATTCAGTCAATTGAAGAGAATTATATTTATTCTATGATGTCATTTTAATCAAAGGTGTTTTTTTATGTGACCTTACTGGGGCACCCGGTTTAAAGGTCACATTATCATTGTTAATGGGTTTATTAATTACAGTGAATTACATAAATATGGTTAAAGCACTCACCACGTGAAGTCGGTAGCGTATTTCTCGGCCAGGATAGCCACCTTCAGCACCATCTCCTCGCGGATGGAGTAGTCTGCCGTCTCCAAGTAGGCCAGCATCTCCTGGACGATCTCCTCGGCGTTGGACTTGTCACACATGGCGTACAGCAGGTCCACCGCTTGCTGGCGGACTGATACGTCCTTCTCCATCTAAAATATTACAATTTTTATTAAAGCTAATGTGTATAAAAACAGTTACAAAGTAAATTTAACACTAGAAATAACAGAGGGTAAAAAATATGAATAAATTATGTAGAAATATGCTAACTCCAATACCCTAAATAAGATAGGCAGGCGCCCTTGAAGTGATTTTCCATAAAAAGGGACTTATATATAATTTATTCATTTATTATTATTACTAGCTTTTCCCCGCGGCATCGCTCGCATGGTATTACGGGAAATTACTGTAGCGGTTGAACTTATCAATTATACCCCCTCCTCCCCACCCCCACCCCCTCCCGAATTCCATACATTCATTCCCTTACATTCAGTTTTCAAACATCTCGCCTGCCACCTAAATTTCATAAAGCTATAGCTCAAAGAAAAAAAGAATTATCCAATTTTGTTCATTCGTTCGGAATTTATGCGCTTACAAACATTTCGGATGTTTATTTTTAATTAAATATTTGAAAGTTTGTGAATATAATAAAAAATTACACTATTTATTCAGTTCATTTATTCAGTATTTATAATCGTTACGAATTATATTTTTAATGTAGGAACTGACATTTATTCCAAAACAGAAGCTTGTCCAAAAAAATAAAACATATTCTAATATTTGAATTTTCTGAAGTAGTAGCAATCGTTTCCATGGAAACGATTTTTTTCTGACGTTAGCAAAAATTTGCTTTAGTTAGCGACAGAAAACGTATAACAAATATAATATATTAATATTTATAATTTCATTACGCCAGAGCTTACCATCATATACAAAATATAGTCTGCGCATATAATTTAGCTTTCTATTGGTGAATGAATTTTTAAAGTCTTTATATTGTGTTATGCGTGAAAAGGTCATAAACAAACTCGAGCAGTTTCGCATTTATAATATTAGTATGGATAAGTACCACAAAGATTAAAATAAAAACTTTAAATTTGAGAATAATGAGAGAAGATTAAAATAAAAACTTTAAATTTGAGAATAATGAGAGAGCCCCAAAATGACAAAACTGTGGTTAACCTGTATGGTCAAATGTCAGCCGTATTTCAAAAAACCGCGCTGAAATTATCTTTCTGATTTTTGGTCAAAAATCCATTTATAAAGAGACAACATTTTTTTTGTGATTGTTTTCTATTTACCAGATAATGTATCTTATTATTCATGTATTCTTATTTATTCTGTTTTCTTGATTATGTAACACATGTAATTAATATTGTGTATTTAAATTTCCGTCTATTCATATAAAAGCCCATTAGGGCGTTAATAAATATAAATAAATAAATAAATGTATGTTGCGAGATAATATTGTAAGAGATTTTTCCAGAATAGCTAACTAACTAAAACAAAAGACGAATAAATTTCCCATTTTGGTAATAATATGTCAAAAAATATACACACATACCCAACATGAAAAAACACAGTTCAAAGGGGTTTGCAAATAAATAAGCATTTCAAAACATAAAACATTGATTTTTTCACTTTTGACAGTTGTAAAAGTCGAGCTGTTAAGTCATAGATAATCCATTTAAAAATATTTTATATGAATGAAACTATTGGCTACGTCAAGAACGGTATTGGCGCAAGCAATTCTGACCTTGTCCTTCATACAGTTTCTTTATTCATAAGCTAAAATCTCGTTTTAAAAAAAAGGGCCAAAATTTTTGCCACACGCGCCGGAGCGCTTCTGGCAAATGAGGGGTCAATAAAAGATCAATCTATATATCTTAATGTACCTACCTAAATTATTTGTCTTTAGGTAAGTACATTAAGATATATTGTAACTGTATTTATAATTAAGCAAAATATTATACCTATTTCTTTAATTACAATAAATGTATCCTTAAACTGTAAATGTACTTAAAATTCTCTAATTAAAATAATTTATTCATAAAACTCTAAATCAATATACTTAGAAATATATATTATGAATTAAATATTAAGACATATTGATTACGCGACAAGCTGGGAGAGGACCCACTCACGTCATCGAGACTTTAAACATGGTATCACTTGTGACAGATATTTTGTAACAACATTTGAGCTTGATCAATGCAAAGAACAAAACAGTCAACAAAGAATGACGGGATATAAAAATGACGGCAACAGCAACTGTTTGGTTTTGAGTGAGGTTATGAAAGCATTCTATTTGTGACGATCCGTGAATTCAAGAATGATTGGTGGTGATTCGTATCTGGACTGGGCGCGACAAGTTGTTTGAGTACACAAAATGACTATCGGATACTTGGGTATCTCTGTGGAAGAGGGCCCTAACACAACCCAGCCAATTGTTTACAATTTTACTGTACTAATCATGACAGACAATGATGGTTCCTTTATCGTAGGTTGAAGAAATATTTACCTTCATGGACAAGATGACCACATCCTCGTGCTTCTTGACCGCCTCGTGGGAGAACTCGGAGGTGGCAAGATGGCACATGGACTCCAGCGCTAGATAGCGAAGATTTGTCTCCCGGTTACTCAGGAACTGACCCAGTTGGTTGCAGGCACGTACCAGCAGATTGGCCTCACTGAAAATATTTAGGAAATTAATTTGTTACATCCACGTTTTCACACATTTCTCAATTTGCTAACTACTTTGATCAAGAACTAGCTAAAAAATAAATATCCGCAGGGGTAGTCAGAGAGGATGAAATGCCACACAGATCTTAAAAATTTATTAAACTTTTACTTGATCTTCCCTTATATCTCTACCACATTTTATTAACACTATGGCGAACAGCCTTATAATTAACAAAAACTAATTTTACCGTTTGGCAACACCCCGACCTGCCGATAGGCCGAGTGCACGAAATCTGCAAGTTCATTCTGCTGTTTACTTCCCGACTTTCCGGGTGTTATCAATCTCCTCCAGTGTACCGCGACTTGACTTAATTTGTATAAAGTTATTGTAAATAAAAAGTTACCGAGTAAATCCGAGGTATTATTAAATCCTCGGATTTAATTAATAAAGTATAAAATATTAATAAAGTATTATTCACACACATCTCCATACACACGATTGCGGCTGCGACAATTGAAAAGGGCTAGCTGCCAATCTGAGGAGGTTAACATACAGCTCACTATAACAAACAACCCTTTTCTAAATTTCCTTTTCTAAAACACCAACATAACTAAAACTGACCTATCATTGTGTATGATTAGACTGATGGCTTCAAAGAGCACTGCATTCTTGGCGTTGCTGTGTTGCACCTTCTTGGACTTGGGCGGCTCCTGGGCCTTGTTCAGGATGGTCTCCAGACACTCAGAGAGGCGGCCCCTGACTCCGGGTTCATCAGCTGCTGGCGGGGAGTAGTTCTGCAGCAGGCGCAACAGCTTGACCGACAGCCAGGGGGCGGGCACGAAGTAGTAGGTGTAGTCTTGTAAATCTGTGTAGCTGGCTGTTACGATCTGAAATTTAAGGATAAATAAAAAAAAATATTCTTATGTTTCTTCTGAAACAGCATTTGTGCCATGTGCGGTTATTTATTTGAAACTGAAAGAATTGGGAATATTCTTTCAGTTTCAAATAAATACAAGTGATCGCTACACCTGGTCTAGATTTCTATTGGGCTATGCCATACAATTAATAACAAGGAAACTTCATGACCATCGCAGTGTTTTAGGATGAGTTGTTTTGTGCTGATTTGATTCTGATCTGATGTGCTGGATTTGCTGGGACTTACCATTCACAAATCGAAAGCTAGAAAATTTTCTCCCACTGTGACTAATTTTCTCACAAAAGTAGATTCAAAGATTATAATACTATGTGCTTTAATTTAAACTGCCACTCTTCATTGATGGGCGAACATTATTACCAGACCCTTACAGCAAGTGGCTCGTAACAAGTACTACATTCACTTATTGTATTACAGTCAAAGACGTTCACATATTTAAATAACACTGGTCAGAATAACATTGCTAAATCCTTTAACCCCTACAATGCTGGCAAAATTTTGTAAAAATCTCGATGCGAATTCGAAATGGTAGACGCGCTTCTACCAAATGTTTTTTTTTTACTTTGGAATTTTTATGGACAGTAATGAAATATAAAATTTTTTTTAACCTCCGCGCGAGTGAGTTTTGGCGAACATAACTGTACGTGAGGAATGAGTGTTTTTTGGTTAATTTTTTGAATATTTTTTTATATTTTATCATAGATTAGCTAAAAATTATCTTATATTTTGAATTAAAATGTCATCGAAATCAAACCACGAAAATAAACCAACATTGAAAAAAACATGTCCATACAAAAAAACTGCTTCCTTCCTCTGATGACCCGCTAAATGACGCAAAAATAATTTTTAAACTAAAACTGTGAAGTCGGTATTGTAGGTATGTGTTCCAAAACTTCGACATAGTACGCGCAGAGGTCCATAAATGCGCTACAAGTCAAATATTTTCATTAAATATGACGGCGTTTGAATAATAGCCGCGGATGAAACGTTTCGGCCATACTTCTCTGGGCATTTTTTCGCTTCGCCGAACCGTTTCGTTCATACTCCTGGAGAGGTTAAAAAAAGAATCGATTGAATTACAGATTAAAGGGGTTTGACTATCATCACGTTAACTCACCCTGCTGAGCCTGGACACGGCCAGATTGACACACCCCTTATACTCGTCTGGATTCTTCTTGACGAGGGCATCAATGAGAGACGTGGCCGCCGTCACAACTCCCATGTGCTGGTCGTTCAGCAGGTGGATGATGCGGGAGGTCCACTCCTCGCCTGGGATGATCTCCGGAGACGTCCGGAACAGACGCAGCAGGCAGAGTGCGGCTGATTGTTTGACTACGTCCATGGTATCACTGTAAAGATGCATTTCGATTAGATACAAATTATTGGGCATTAGGAACTGGAGGGAAAAAGCAGAAGATTGGCAAGAATGGATAGACAGTCCATCGATAGTTTTATAGAAGAATCTTCGTTGAAGGTTGGGTTAATAATGTCTAACTTATGAATAACAACAGGAGGGCAAGAAAACAAAGAAAACATGAAATTAATATTTTTTTCTCAAAAGAACCGTGCACTAACAGTATAGTAAATACAGTAGAACCCCGTTAATTCAAAATCCATGGGACATCAAAAATAAAAATTCGAATTAACGAATTCCCATGTAATTTGAAATTTTTTGAAAAAAATCGCCGAAAATTGAGTTCCCCGGCCGCAAATTCAAATTCGGGTAGGTTCTTCGGAGTAAATTCGTAAGAATACGACTTATACCAGTTTAAATCGAATTTACACAGGCGTTTACCGCCGCGGTCGGCCCTATATTCGAAGAAAATTCATCAAAATACGATATTTCCGGATTCATAAAAATAAATCAATTTTTTGCGGCCGTCCCTTTGAACTCATAAAAATGTGATATATTTCCGCGTAAATCAAAATTTCGCAGCCGATTTCCATCACAGACTGGCAGCGGCCAGCCCTTTAAATTCATATAATTTTAGTGTAAACCGATTTGGATTTACAAAATAATAATATGAATTTGTATATATAATAATAATGAAAGGATAATGTTAATCGCATAAATGACATTTTACGGCGCTTTATCGCCACAGCTGTCTGTAAGATTTAGATTTACAAAATTATTTGATTTTATTTACAAAAATCAATATTTTTTGAATTATGCGAATAATTTTTCATGTGCGGGCAAAAATAAATTTCGAATTACAAATTTTGAATAAAAAATCATTTTGTAGGAAAAAAAAAAAATACGCAAACAAATTTTCGTGTGCGGGCAAAAATAAATTTCGAATTAACGAATTTGGAATAAAAAATCATTTTGTATGAAAAAAAAATACGCAAACAAATTTTCGTGTGCGGGCAAAAATAAATTTCGAATTACGAATTGACGAATTTGGAATAAAAAATCATTTTGTATGAAAAAAAAAGACGACGCTCAAATGAAAGGAATGTTTTGTTCGGTAGCATGTTAAACTAGAATGCGTTTATGTGAAATCGTTACTCCAAATTGAAATATACTCTTTTTCGGCCAGTGTTCGTTTTACAGCTTTCTTCCTTATCGACCTATGTATAATATAGATATAGATACCTAGCATATTAACATAAACTATACACACGTCATTGTGAGTGAGTTATCTAACAATGTTCTGAATATTTCTTGCACTGCGAAAGTTTTGATGTTTGTACACTAACTTAGTGAAAACATGTGTTTATCGTTTTTTGGATACAACAAGGAAATTGGAACAATTTTTTTTAAATTATTTTTTTAACAATACAATATATTTATTTAACATATTTATTTTTTTTAAAGTTCGTTTTCATATTCAAATTAATTATCCACGTTTGAATATTTTTAAGCGTGCCAAAACGACCACAATATCAGCTTACAACAGCTTACAACACCGCTCAAGTCGAAAATTGGCAGTTTTCACATTTTAATGCCTTTGGATGGAGCTGCTCATTGCGCGTCTAACCATTGGTCACATGATATAGATTTCAGTCAATCAGAAGCCGTAATTCGAAAAGTAGTGACAGCGTGCAAGTCGGTTGGCCTCTCAACACCGCACAGTTTCTTTCATCTCCTGTAAAGTTGGTAAAAATGACTTATGCGGTGTTGTTAGCTAAGGGATGATATGTGACGATTACAATTTTTTGTTATACATTAAGATTTCATGACATTAGAATTTTTTAATCCCGCCAAAACAAAGCTCTACATAGAATTACCGATATACCTACGTAGCTGACAGTCACACGAGGCGATACGACATTTACTCACCAGCGGGGTTAAACCATTGCTTTTATGTAAATTTGAAATGAGTTCCTACTTATTCGTTTTTATTACTAATTTAATCTCTAATGACAAACAGTCAGAAACCACCAAATCCAGTACCCGCGGTATTACTTGGATGGTTAAATAAAACATGTTTCAACGAGATGTTAGTACGCAAAAGCGCCTCTATGATGCTGTAATTTTTGGTCTGCGCTAGTATTATAATAATAAGTAAACAAAATTTAAAATAGGTGTCTCTAGATCAATCCAGTAAAACACTCACTTTTAATTGAAAAACAAACTTACCCTGACACAAGAAGCTTTGGAATTTCTGTTCCAAACGCCTCGGCCATGTCCTTGCTGCCGATGTTGGCGATGCATTGAAGAGCTAGGTTGACATGGATGGGGTTGCGTGACTGCAGGTCATTCTTGATGCTCTGGATGATCAGCTTGATCAGGTCACTGTTTGTGTTGACCAGCACCGATATGAACAGGTACCCCTGGAATAAGAAGATATCCATTCAACAATCAATTCAAATGCAAGTTATAAATGTTTAAAATATTTATTTATTATGTTATTAAAGTTTCACCATGCCACGTAACTCACCCACAAAATACAAGAGCAAAAATGCATAATCAACTTCTTGTCCCAAAAATTAATTCAACCTTTGCCAAAAAGCACGAATCCTACCTCGCACCTCTCATTTACAACACATTCCTAAAAGAAACCACTTTTTGCTTGAATCAAAAAAACCTTAAAGGGTTCTATAAATATTTCAACACTTGGTTACTACACAAAAAAAGGGAATACATCACCAAGTTACTAATAATCCCATCTTAGTCTAATCCCGACTCTCTATTTACATATATGCGATATTTAAATTTTTAGAGATTTATGCTTTCTATTTAATATTGCTTATGTTTTGCCCATGTCTAGTTTAATACTTTATATTATTTTGTTGAAATGTTATTGTTTATAGATGCTAGCTAAACTCTTAAATTTAATAAAACTGAATACTGCATGCATGTGTATACGTTTGTGTATGTATGTTATGTTTGTGTGTATGTGTTTATAGGATTAGTATGTTTTTATATGCTAATTGTGTATTAATATGTTCATGCACGCATATTTATGTACCCGTCTCAGAACAGACATCGTCTAGTGAGACGGGTTACAGACTTTTCTTGTATTATATTGTTACTGTAATAAACGCCCGGGTTGCCGGCAATTAATTAAATAAAATAAAATACACCTGACTAGTTTTTGGGTAAAGTATGCATATCGAACGAGCCACCTAAACTAATTTGGTAAATATCCAGAAATATTTTGCATCCTTAATATGCACAAAATATATTAAAAAAAAAATAAATTAAAAAATAAATTTAAAAAAAACACTTTGTATCAGTGTAATTAAACTTGTCCCAGTGAGAATTCATATGTACGTCATCGACAATCCTCCACTTCTTTCTCGTCTTGTATATTGTTACATAGCGCTATCCTCAACAATGGCATTAGAGAACAAACGTAAATTCAACCCAAATTCAAATTCCGCAGCAAATGTGGTTCACACGCCTGTCGCAACAAGCAAACTGTCACAAGCCAGACGCCCAGTAGCAGTTGCGCGCGCCATCTTCTCTCCCACGACAACCACGCTGAGATCGACACCGTAGAGCGAAAAGGCTCGGATAATCGGTTTACGAGCCAATAGTAATAACCAAAGGCCTGGCGATTCTTTTAATGTACCTGCACCTGAGTCTCCTTAACCGACCTCGACATAATGAAGAATCTACCCCTTGAAAATCTCATGTTCGAGGACTCGTCCCCCAGCTATCTATGCATGCACAACACGTGTTCTAGGGATGTTCTCCTAATGGGACACCTTCCTGTTTTTACCCTAACTATTGGCGCCCCCCTGTTTTTATCCCAACAATGTAAACAAAAAGACATAAGATAAAATATTTCCGCTTTATGCAAATAAATGGAATATTTCTGAACACATCTTATTAAAAACAAATCTAAAATGGTTTACTTTAAAGTAGAACTATTTGCAATCACCGGAGAAACATAATGCATTTAAATAGTTATTTCGTTCAAATCTTACTTTGGATTAGAACCTAAATCTGCAGCACCATGAAAATCTCCGGCTTCTTTTTACTTTTAACATTATTTAATCCAAAAGTGCAAAACACAAAATGTCAAGATATGTAAATGCGTAATGGCAAAATGTCAGATGTATATTAAAATCTCTAAAGGTTGCCCCACCAACACAATACATATAACTTTTAAAACAGCTTGACTTATGTTATAATTCTCATTAATAATCTATGAATAACTAAATAAAGACCAGTATTGTTTTCAACATCTGAAGGAAAAAAAAATCTGGCAGTCATGAATTGGCAGCTGTCATGTGAAGTCTAAAAATATTATTTAGCTTTCTCACTAATAATTCAGTTACTTGTTAATTATAGAAACAAATTAAACATGTGCGAATTTCATCAGTTGTATATTGAAGTAGTGGTGATTTACTTTGAAATATGAAAGAGAGACATTACATTGAAGTGAAGTAGTGGTGATTTGCTTTGAAATATGAAAGAGAGACATTACATTGAAATGAAGTAGGGGTGATTTACTTTGAAATATGAAAGAGAGACATTACATAGAAGTGAAGTAGTAGTGATTATTTTTTTTTACATTAACTCCACACAGGAGGCCCTGAGGAAAATAATTTCCCTCAGGGCCTGTGTCATCTGGGATGCTGTGTGGAGGGTCTTTTTGAGGAGAGGGAGGAATGAACATTGGTCTTGAAGAGACCCATGTTGTAGGACGAAACACAGATGCCGGCAAATCGTTCCATAGCCGAGCTGTTGAACTCAAGAACGAGTTGAAAAAACGACCCATTCTCATGTGACAAATGTCAACCGTGTACATATGTTGGGCGCGCGTTTGGCGTGTCTCCCAACTATAGACCGGTGCCGAAGGGATCAATGACGCTGGTTCCTCAGAGCATCTTCCATTGAAATACCGGTAGAACATGGATAGCATTCCCACCCGACGCCTGTGCTCTAAAGATTGCAATCCGTTCGTTAAGATGGGAGAATCTATCAAACGGATTGCCCGTTTCTGCACAGAGTCGAGGGTATTTTTCAAGTATTTTGGAGCTCCAGACCAGAGGTGGCTGCCAAATTCAACCGTGGGGCGCACTTGCGATTTGTACAGGGTTAGCAGTTGTGTACTATTAAAGTATCTGCGGGCCCTGTACAGTACGCCCAGTTTTTGAGAAGCCAACTTTACTCTGGCTTCGATGGAGCCCCCATACCTGAACTGGTCACATAGTTACACCAAGCATATCAATGGAAGGTCTGTTCGGAAGATTGCTTCCGTTGAAGGAGACTAGATTTTCATTTCGATCCTTTTTAGACGTAATCAGACATGATTGGGTCTTTGAAACATTGAATTCGACGAGGTTATTCTTACCCCAAGAGAAAACACTCTCGAGGTAACCGTCCATTCTTTGCTTCAAAGCCCTCCGAGCCGTTGGAGTTTGTGTGCCCTTTGGGGGTTTGTGTTTTATCAAACGAAAAGCTGTACTTTTTACTTTGAAATATATACTAAATACCAAATTGCTAATTATGTAGTGACCTTTTGGTTCTTCTAGTAAACTATGGAGTTCCCATTGTTATTAAAATAGCAATCTGACATACTAAACCTAAGCAAGCAAACCTAAGCAAGCCTAACCATATAAAGCAGTAAAATGTAGAGCACCTTTGTAAGACGCATCAATTACCACTGTAACATTAAATTATAGTTGCACTTACAATCTGTTTCTCGGAGTATTTATTGGAAGACAGTAGATTGACCGCTTCCATGTGGCCAAAGTCGATATCATGGCCGAGCAGGAAGATGAACAGCAGCTTGCAGACATACTTCTTCTTCTGGTAGCCATCGAGAGTCTTGTCTCCCTTGAACTTGCTGCGGATGTTTGCTAACTCCTTGTTGATCCTCTTGATCTCTGCCTCTTTGCTCTTGCCTGAAATAAAAATTACATTTAAATAGATATAAAGCAAGCTGCTGAAACGAGATTTTTTAAAGGAGTGGCAGAAGTTACAAAATAGTATCAAGTGAGAAGCTTGATGATCCGAGACGTGCTTAGCTTCGAACCCGTAGAAAAGTCGTACATGAGGTGGCTTGGACTTTGAGAACTATCAGAAGAGCGACTCAAGAGAGTCAATCAAGAGAGCGACTCAACTGCTTAACGATGGTGCATTGAACATTGGCATTTGAAACATCACTTACAGACAGTTTAGCACTATCTTTCGACTCATGACTCAAAATAGTAGAACTGCCCCCATGACCTTTTTTGCTTCTACTTTGCTCTATTTCCTATCAACCTAATCTAGTTGTACCGACATAACATAACACAAAAATGTTACCTCTTGCATGTTTATTTGATATGTTGTTGTCTTTAGTATTGTTTTAAATCTTCAATGTACACATGTTATGTACTTACTTCTACTGTATGTTATTGCTATTACAGTACTCTCCTACTAATCTGTGAAAACCGGGCAAGTGTCCAATTAGTGAGAGCGATGGATTATATAGAGAACACATACAAAATATTTTGCTAAAAATTACAATAGATAATTTGTAAAAATGTACAAACATTAATATTGATCTTTTTGTAAAATTTATATATATATTTTAAGTTTAGGCGTCATGTTTACGCTTGCGAGAAGACTTCATATTTTTAACACAGAGCCCATTCACATTCCTGTTTAAAAAGACGAATGTAGTTCGGTTTAAAAATCTGATGCTTTAGTGGCTGTAGAGATTGTATGGAGCTGTAACACATATCCAACATAATTAAAAAACGGATCCGGCACGTTTTGTTGGAAGGATAGCCAGGGCAGCGTGTCTGTTTAGAATTTGTGTCAGAACTCGCTCGCTCATAGGTTTGTATGAAGCTGTTCACATTCACCGGCTAGTCGTTCTGGCGTGAGTCCCACTACACCCTACTCCTCAACTCACCTGCTCCCAGTCGCAAGGAAACTTGCACACAGCACACACATGCGTCTGCGCGATCATCCGATTTTTTGTTGTTCAAAAAACGCGTGCGGCAGTCTACTGAATTTGAAATACGAAAGTTGGCAAATTATGTCTTGATTTTGTGCTTTCAACCAGAATATGGATCGGCGGATTACTGAGAGAGGACTGTAGAGTCAATTATCTGAACTAATTGGGGGCGTGGTTGTTCGGAAAACTGGTATTTTCGGAAAATCGAATTGTATTGATTAAGCCATACATGTTTACGTACAGGTGAATGAAAACCATTTCTACATTTATATCTTTAATGACAAATAGGAATTAAACAAAAAAGTGCAGACAATCTTTTTATAAAACATGTACTAGGTACAATTAATGCTTTAAAAATCTTCAATATTCGTCTGCCGAAGCAAGCCTACCCGCTTACAAGCGGTTAAGTCACTTACTTTTTTAAGGACAGCTATTTGATACTGGTCGCTTTCAGCTTGTGTTTCAAACCAACGCAAGGCAATATCTAATCAAGTAAAGGCTTCAGAAGCACCAATTATGTTTTCATCTTCATTATCTGAACTTGTAGTTGATGAGATGCTAGCGGTGGCGTCAGCCTTACCTTAATTTGGTACCCGGGATCTTCATCGTTATTATCCATCCATTGTTGAACCTCTTCTTCATCAAATTCGTGGCAATCAAGCTTTTTTATCATATCTATCATTTCAAACATATCTTCCTGTTTCTCATTTACACATACACTTTGGATCGGGCAGGCGTAGTAGTTCGGATAAGCGGTCATTCGGTTGATCGACGTCGGATAATCGACACTCCACTGTATATATTTTTACTGTTTCTCAGTGGATAAAAAAATAAATTACGACTGACTTCTGCTACAAAATACTGAGTGCAGTTCCAGGGGGAAGGTGTCCATTATAACGCGGCTTATCGAGCCTACAACACATCTCGAACGTCCGAAAACAGAATAGTTTATAACAAAATGTCAAAGGAAAGCAAGAGAATCATAAATAGGTCGAAATTTGAGCACGACCTGCAGATCAGCAGAAAGCTGGCTGCATGCCCGCATGGCAGCAGAGCGTTCTGGTCGCTTGCGGGCTCAATAGGTCGCAATTTCTGCAAATCCAGTCTGCCACCTCTTACCAGAACTGACGGCTCTCTAGCTAATACCGCCGCCGAAAAGGCTAACTTATTAGGCAAAATGTTCGCGGAAAACTCGACCCTCGATGATCAAGGTGCTATCCCGCCGTCGGTTCCTCACTGCGGTTTTCATATGAAAAAGCTGAGGATCCGGCATCGGGATGTACTCCAAGTCTTACGAGGGCTCGATGTTAATAAAGCTAGTGGGCCTGACGGAATACCTGCCCTGGTATTGCAGAGGTGCGCTGCAGAAATAGCTCCAATTTTGACGAAGCTTTTCAAAATGTCCCTGAAGTTTGGGACTGTGCCCTCCGGTTGGAAAAAAGCGATCATTCACCCTATTCCAAAGAAAGGTGACCGCTCCAACCCGGCCAACTACCGCCCCATAGCGATCACATCTGTTCTGTCAAAAGTGATGGAACGTGTGATCAACGACAAACTGCTCACATACCTCGAGAAGAACAAAATTATTAACGACCGTCAATACGGATTCCGGCGGAACCGCTCGTGCGGTGATCTTCTCGCGTATGTGACGCATGTTTGGGGGCGGTGCCTGGAACGTTTTGGTGAAACCCAAACGGTTTCACTGGATATTTCCAAGGCCTTTGACCGGGTTTGGCACCGAGGGCTTGTCAACAAACTGCCTTCTTACGGACTTCCCGCATCCTTGTGTATGTGGATTGCCGACTTTTTGAGGGAGAGGTCGATTCAGGCGGTTGCTGATGGTTTCACCTCTTCCTCGCATTCGATAAATGCTGGCGTCCCACAGGGATCGGTTCTGTCTCCGACTTTGTTTTTGTTGCACATCAATGACCTCTTGACGTGTGCACCGATTCATTGCTACGCGGACGACAGTACAGTCCATGATAGCTTTTTGTTTGACAAACCTCCAAAGGGCTCACAAACCCCAATGGCTCGGAGGGCTTTGAAACAAAGAATGGACGGTTACCTCGAGAGTGTTTCCTCTTGGGGTAAGAATAACCTCGTCGAATTTAATGTTTCAAAGACCCAATCATGTCTGATCACGTCTAAAAGGGATCGAAATGATAATCTAGTCTCCTTCAACGGAAGCATTCTCCCGAACAGGCCTTCCATTGATATGCTTGGTGTAACTCTAAGTGACCAGCTCAGGTACGGGGGCTCCATCGAGGCCAGAGTTAAGTTAGCCTCTCAGAAACTGGGCATACTGTACAGGGCACGCAGATACTTTAATAGTACACAACTGCTAGCCCTGTACAAATCGCAAGTGCGCCCCACGGTTGAATTTGGCAGCCACCTCTGGTCTGGAGCCCCAAAATACCTGAAAAAAACCCTTGACTCTGTGCAGAAACGGGCGGTCCGTTTGATAGATTCTCCTAATTTAACTAACGGATTGCAATCTTTAGAGCACAGGCGCCAGGTGGGAATGCTGTCCTTGTTCTACCGGTATTACAATGGAAGATGCTCCGAGGAACTAGCGTCATTGATCCCCTCGGCACCGGTGCATAGTCGGGAAACACGCCAAACGCGCGCTCAACATTTGTACACGGTTGACATTAGTCACATGAGAACGGGTCGTTTATACGACTCGTTCTTGAGTTCAACAGCTCGGCTGTGGAACGATTTGCCAGCCTCTGTGTTTCCTCCCTCCTACAATATGGGTCTCTTCAAGACCCATGTTCACTCCTTCCTCTCCTCAAAAACACCCTCCACACAGCATCCTCAAAGATGACATAGGCCCTGAGGGAAATTATTTTTTCCTCAGGGCCTCCTGTGTGGAGTTAATGTAAAAAAAAAAAAAAAAAAAAATTGGGCCGCCCCAGACAAAAGTTGAAGAAAGCAACTCCAGAGGCTGTGCGAGGAAAGACTGAATCTGCTATAGACGAAGGTCGCTAAAGTAATCTGGGACAGAGACTAGTTGAATCGACGGGTTCCCGACCCGAATAGAACAAGGAGAGGAAGTTGACACAAGATAAAATTGGCTAAATGCCATTCTAAGAAAGGCAGTTTGCCTCATAAACAGAACAAAAAAAATCAACACAAATTATTAACGTGTACATAGAAGTTTGTCAGCACATTTATTATTATGTAATTATGTTTACATAACGTCACTAATGACTGCTTTCACCATTGAAAAGTGCAATTTAGTTAAGGATTAGTCAATTACACTTCACCAACTTTTTTCTCAGAACATTGGTTCAATGATGAATTAGCTCATACAACTAAAATACTGTCGTACTATTGTTGATTTATTTTCGGGTTATAATGCCGTGTTGCACTTCCTCCTCCTCCTCGGTCAATGTTTCGGACAGCGTTATAGTGTCCATATCAGGGCAGATGTGTAGATTGTGGTAAAATGTGTGTTTATGTATGCAATAATAATGTAAATGTTTTTAATTGCACATTTGCGCTTGCAGCTAATGTTCACAGCACCAAGGATATCACCTATATAGTTCAAGGCGTAGTGAAAACTATAATTCAATTATCTATAAGAACAACTCTCTTTTTATAACTTTTGAAGGTTATTCCCATCAATGTAATATATCATTGAAGAAGAAGATAACACTAATAATCTAAACGAAAATATAAAAGAGAACAAGACAGAAAAATAGAAAAAGATAATGGTCGCAACAGGGACCATTATCGCTTAGATTATTAGTTCATCTTTTTCTTCATTGAAAAATTATTATTAACTGTGTTGTTGCACCAAGATTGTGCATATAAATTTTAGCACAGCAATCGGGCCATGTCAAGAGTCAGAATAATAGAAGAGTATGTAAGAAACGATGTATGAATGTGAATGCGGCAAAGAGTGTGTGCCAAGATCGAGTTATTTGGCCGGCCATCCTGTCTGCTTACCCCTGCGGAAACAGCGTTATGGTTAGTTAGTTAGTTAGTAATCGGTTAACAATTCTACGGCTCACGCAGGCATTTGTTGTGTTGTACTTTCCGACTGACAACATTATTGTCGCAACAATAATGCGGCAATGCAAGCTTAAGGCGTAGGCAAAGCGCTCAGTAGATTTTGACTGACTGGAATGGTCCCACTGAAACGACTCATAGTTCTTTGAGAAAGCAAAAACCTAGTTACGGATTAGGGAGAATTTAGAGAATCGAAAATGAGACTATAAATCGGACCATTATTCTGCAGCAGGTTGATAATAAATAAGACTGATTAACCCGATGATATTAAATAGAAAACCAAATGTAAAATGCACAAGAAATCTAAAATCACAGCTCCAAACAGTGAGGAAATCAATTGTTACAACAATGCCAAATACTCAGGTAATCGATATTTCAAGGGGACAACAAACTGATTGTCGTTAAAAAAAAAAAAAGATTTAAATAGTACTTATTTATGCTTTAGAATAACAGACAACTTACAGTTTCGTAAAAAAAGGTTGACCTTAGTCAAACGTAATCAAAAAAAATGTATTTAGATTCTGTAGCAATCGTATTGTTTCTAAAAAGGGTATTAATGCAGATATAATTTAGCATAAATGTTAAACAAATATTGACTCTAGCGTAAGAATTAGTGTGTACAAAAAAACTAACAGTAAATCAGAATTCACTGCAGCAGAGATAAGAGTTTGTGAACATATGAATTTAATAATATGAAATGAATTCAGTGATTTCATTTCAGTTTTGACCATTTTTAACACAATCTCAAATTACGATGGGCAAAATTATTTTTTTAGAGTTATTGATAAAAATGTTGGCGTACTGATAAAGTGCATGATACTTCCATTGGTAATGTTGGCTTACTAACAAACTGCATTATTTATTATATTTCATGTCTATGAAATTATGGTATTACAGCTTTACTGGCCATGGTGAATCATAGCTGATCGGAGTGTCGGTATAAATAAGCAGGCAGCAAGCAAGCCTTTCATGCTAACCAAAATTAACCCAAACTAGTTTATTCATTTCAACAATAGAGAATTCCAGTCCAATTTTTTTATTTTTTTTTTATGAATAATGATCTTCTAACTTAAATAACTGCATATTTATTTTTATTTTTATAGTTAGTTTTAATAGTTAAAATAAATGTCAAAGTTTTAATTTTTCAAGATCCCCGAAAACCACCGAATCTAGTGTGACGTCATCATGACTAACCGAAGTATGAATCTTGTAGGGAACTGGAATCAGCTGTTCGACTCCCGCCATTTTGAATTTCAGCATTGGAGCGTTTTCATAGACATTACTGGGCAGTACGATCGTTTTTTGTACAGTTAAAGTTTTTGAATATTTTAAATAATATAGATAAACTAATAGAGATACTTTATTTTTGATACTGAATTATTTAGGCCTAAATAATGTTTCAATAAAAACAAAAACTATTATATGTCCAATTCTCTATAAACCAATAAAACGGAATGCCAAACGGCTTGCGTCTTACATTTCTATTGATTTCTTTACAACTTTGACCCAGGTGACGCGGCGCGGTGACGTCACGCCGCCAAAATCCAGCAATAGGGTGTTTTAATGACACGTTTTAAAATGGACTTTTTAATATTTTTTTAAAAACTCTACGTTAAATATTATGTAATAAAACTTATATATTCAGAATCAGCGTATATTGGTCTATATGAACATATTTTTTTAAAGCCATAATATTTTTCACTGGAGTTCCTTATTCTATGTATACACACCGTGCTCTTAAGATAGCAATTCTAGATTTACTTATTTATTAAGGTAAACGCATTTTGAAAAAGCTGCCATAGCCGTCCAAATTGATAGACCAGCCCATCAGGGATAGGGGAACAAATCATACGTGGAGCGGGGAGGTGTAGTGACCATCTCCCTTTCTGTGATTTATCAATAATTAAACTGACGGTACACAGGCACCTCGCATTGTTTGATCACTATTTAATAATAGAATACCTCGAAAATAAGGCTGCGAAAACAAACTTAAATACAAATCCCAAATCGGGTAAACAATAATATGGACTTTCACAAATGTCTTATAATTTGTCCACATCGCCCATGTTTGCGTCGCTACGGCAGGCAATTTGGTTAAAAATGAAAATTTATAACCTGCACAGAAAAGTCCCACAATGGACTGTGCTGCAAACCTTTGCCTTAAAGTGAACTTCACTTTTCTGCATAGGGTATAGTTATTTCAATGTGCGCTCTTTGGCGATCAACGTACGACTGATGTCGTAGTTTATTCAAAGCATTCTCGAACCCTCCTGTTGCCAAAAATTTGGTTACCTGTTTGCACCCACAAAAATGATACCCATATTTAATGTTAGGGCAAGTATATCAATTTGGATGTCTATTGCAGACAAGTTAATGGACAGATCATAGCAAAGTCCTTCTGACTCTACCACTTTGCATTTCGTCTGTCTGTAAATTTGTTTGTGTTCTGTGTCTGGTCAATCCTGTCAAGATGGTAGCCATGTTTGATATTACCTTTTTATTCCGCCGGAGCGCATGGGAGTTGCGACTGTCAAGTCGGAGGGATCAACGTTAAGCGAAGTTACTGTTCACAGAACTACTTGTAAAGAAAAAAACTTTATGATGCTTAATTAAATAACAATATGGAGAATTTAAAAAATACTGCAGCACGGACAATAAGAATAGAAGTGTTGCCTAATAACTATAAAAAAAATCATCAGCAGAAAATTAAAGATGTTTTAATGTTGGCTCAGATTACATACTTCTGAGCGTACCTTACACACCTACACAGATTTTTTTGTGATTGTTCATTAATTGACAAATTAATCATTAAGTACCTGAAGGTAAAAGTTACGAAAGATCCAAAGGGGGGTCACTAGGATAAAATCGCAAAGTGACCATGTCTCTTAACCCTTTCAGACCTCAACTAAAACTGACAGTGGTAGAACATATTTGATGCTTGATGACAATAGAGAACTCCAGTCCATTTTTTTATTTTTTTTATGAATAATGACCTTCTAACTTAAATAACTGCATTTTTATTTTTATAGTTAGTTTTAATAGTTAAAATAAATGTCAAAGTTTTAATTTTTCAAGATCCCTCGAAAACCACCGTGACGTCATCTGGCCAAAAGTTTTAGTTATTTTCAACAGATGTTGTCATTTTGTATGGAAGAAGTGATGAAACCATTCAATAAGTAAAACGTTATTTAGGTGTAATTATTTATTTATTATATTATAGGTATTTATTATATTTTTCAATATTATTACGGGAGATTGGTATAAAAATTGTTTGAAATTATTATTTTTTTAGCTTTACGAATCGAAATCAATATTAAGGAAACCGAAGCATGAATTTCGTATGGAACTGGAATCAGCTGTTCGACCGCCGCCATTTTGAATTTCAGCATTGGAGCGTTTTATGGAAGCGGTGACGTCACGCCTCACAAATTCAATAATACCAACTTGACAGGGTGTTTTAATGAACTGTTTCAAAATGGACTTTTTAATATTTTTTTAAAACTCTACGTTAAATATTATTTAATAAAACTTATATATTCAGAATCAGCGTTTATTGGTCTATATGAACATATTTTTTAAAGCTATAATATTTTTCACTGGAGTTCCTTATTGGTAGTTATTTGAAAAATTTTGGTGTTTTTTATTTTAACCCAATGGCCTCAAACCCCGCCAGCCCTGCGCTGTGCAACGCAATGTCGTAAACTCCAACCACACCAGGACAGCAGGTCTGAAGTGTGTCGGCTTAAAGTGAATATGTGCGTTAACACCTGAGTTTCAAATTTTAAATGCCAAATGCTCTGCAGATATTGTTGTATTCCTTTTGTAGGATTGGCAATAATGCGTTCGTAAAGTTTTTTACCTGATATTTACGAATGAATTTTAGCGGACTGCGTCATTGTGTCAAAATGGCGAGTTGTTCTGGACTCTATAAGCTTGCTCGGAAAACTTGTGGTGGGCGAATCACATTAGCTCAATTAAAAAGTTTGATGAC
Organism: Glyphotaelius pellucidus; assembly: GCA_936435175.1. Lineage (NCBI taxonomy): Eukaryota > Metazoa > Arthropoda > Insecta > Trichoptera > Limnephilidae > Glyphotaelius > Glyphotaelius pellucidus. Next base: position 7,779,797 of record OW386551.1, on the reverse strand, counting down.
TGAATCTAACAATGATAACCTCAGTGACCATGTGGTTTCATCAGATCTGGAGGCTGAGGACAAGGAATCCGCCGAGGAGACCGCAGAAGTTTTGGAATTTTCGACGAGTGAAGCCGTCAGTCGGCATCCGTGCCCCCAGCTAAACACTGCCAATCCTGATCAATGAGAATGGATTTTGTCTCCAAAGATCACTCGGATTCTTATTACCGAAAATCCAGGAAGAAGGAGAAGCACTCTCTCAGAAGAGGGGGGAATAAAAATTTCTCCACTTGTTTTCGTGTCCTGGGATGGCTAGAACTTATAGGCTTTTTTGGCCGATAAAATGAAGTACTTTTGTTCAATTCTACCAGGAAATCCGTCATCCTGTAAATCCCGTCAAACCACAAAATTCTCCCGTTTCGAGGGTACACCAATCTAGCAGATATGACGGGAAATCCACTAAGATGGCAACACTGGTAAATGCTACCTTAATTCGAAAGAACATTAGGTCTCCGAGGGTGTTTTTCATATAAAATGACAATTCTTATTCTGTATACCAAAAATATAAAATTTTATTAAATAATAAAAAAAAATGCAAAAAAAAATAAACACTGAAAAAATACTTATAAAACTTACATCCCAAAAAAAATTGAGAGAAAAAATTTATTAGAAATTTAACAAAAAACTGTCTTTCAAAATGTTAAAATAGCTACCGCCTGAACTGCTAGATAAAATCCAATTTAAAAAAATAATGCACAAAGCCAGCTATACCAAAAATCGGAAAACGAAAACTGCCAATATTTATTGGCTGAAGATAGTGAGGAAAAAATTCTGAAATCTATGTACATTAAAATACACACACGGGCCCAAAGGGTTAACCTTTTGCTCTTTCTAGTAACACACAGACATTAGTTACCACAAACCGTTTTAACCGGATCTCACCCATCTTCGCCTAGAAGTCAATCATCCACAAAGTAATGTAAAATGTTAAAAGAGATATGTGGTATGAAATTATATATTTTTCCCTTTCAAACTCTTTTTTCCTTATTTATCGAATGCACTCGCAGTTGTTAACCTAAATTATAGAGTAATTATGATATAAAATACAACAAGCACAAAACTCTCGTTTGGGGTAAGGGTATAATCTCCTTCGGGATGTTGAAATGTCTTTTTGTGTCCACCTACTGCATGGTGGGTTGGATCGGGAAAGTTTGGTTGAGAGAGACCTAACCTAGACCTCTCCAGCCAGACTCTCGACCCATTGCCTTGCACCACAATGGGAGGGATGAATTCATACGTCCGTCACTCCTAGACACATTGCTCTCAGATTCCTACCCACCCCCATACCTTTTTCCCTCCCAGAACTTCCTCTCCTTCCTTTCCCAAAAAAAACCTCCCCACAGCATCACAGAAATGTTTTCCTCAGGGCCTCTTATATGGAGCTAATCTAAGTGAAAAAAAAAACTAGGCTAATGCTCGTTTTATCATGGTCATCATTTAAATAAAAAGAATAACAGAAATCAGCTTTGAAAAGTTGTTACTTGTGACGCATTGGTAAAAAGGGTTCCATGCCAACTGAGAATAAAGTCAACTCAACACCTCTTTGAAAAGTCATTAAAAGCTATGAAAAAAATAATTTTAAAATAGTCGATATCCCTAACCTAACGTAACCTATTTAACCAATTTTTTTATATATTTTTTTTTTCATCACTCTAAATTACTTTTCTGAGAAGATTCTGAGTTGGTTTCATTCGGAGTTGTCCGGTCACCGGTAAAAAGGATATTTAGGCATGATAAATCGGCAAGCAATATACTGCCTACCAAGAACCGCAAAAATGTCAAAAACATTATACAACAGCTGATCAGAGATTCAATAAACAAGCAGGCAAAATAAGAATCCATTTTTAAAACTGTCATTCTCAGAAATAATGGGAAAAATGAAAAGCTTTTGTAAAATTGCCAGACGTGAAGCTAAAAAGCTACCCGAAAAGTCAATTTTTTTTTCAAAAACTTACATAAAAACGTGTTACATATGGTTGCCCGATACCTACAGAATGGTAAGCGGTAAGTGTTAGTTTTTAACGTTACCGCATATATCTTAAAATATCTTTCTTCATAGGCAGATCTTTGATTAAAGTACAGCAAAAATATATGATTTGATGTATTTATTTTCAGTTATTTCTTTAGATGTCAATGACATTTAGCAAACAAAATCAATATGTTACAAGCCAGAGTAAGGGTTAAGAATAAAAATATGCTTACAGTTTCTTATGTCTGCTATGAACACCGCCAGACCTCTCATCCCATCACCCCTGACAGCAGGCATCCTTGCCCTGGGAACGGAAAAACCAACTTCAAACTCTCTGCAAGTATGTAACACTATTCATTAATGAAATACATTCTACACACCGCCCACATTAACTCGTATTCAACTCGACTATTTAAAAACCTTATCAACAAATAACTCATATGAATATACAGACAACAGTAACCAGATAAGCTTAAAATTTAGCCAACACCACAAGACCGAAACAGGATAATATTCTGTCATACAAATGTTAACAAATCTTCTTCACAAAATGTGTCAAGACTTTAAGTTATCATTTCAAATCCCAGAATACTATTTTTAGCGTGACATTTCGTAAAATATACTACTCGATCACACAAAATATGACAATTGCGATAGGTCGTTGCTCATTAAAAAAAGGAACCTCCCTCTGACATTTTATCGGTTTCTGCACAATGTTATATTAATATAAAGAGAAAACCTACCTATTAAGAAATCACCAGTCTATTAGATTCTTCGACAAATTGATCCAAATTACACCGACAATCTCATTTAGTCCCAACTAGAGAAAAGTGAATTCGTCAATGACAAATTGACAGTCCTGCAACTATCACTACGGCGGCTCACATCACATACCAAGCGGCATTTGACCACGCAGCCAGGAACGACCCGAATTAAAAAGAAAGCAAAAAATATCCTGACGTAAACGAATATAAACTGCTCAAACGACCGATTGATTAAATTAATCTTAATTTTTATTGAAAAAAAATTTAAGGCAGGGCTCTACCGGGAGATCTAGACTCTTTTTTTTAAATGTTTGTCGAATATGATTTTTAAACAAAGGGTACTTGCCCAACCACCGTACACAAAAATTGCAATAAGGCTCAGTTTTTCAATGCGACTTTGCTCAAAAAACTGAAATCAGATTATTCCTCTCTTGATTTGAAAAGAGAGAAACTGTCTACGTATTTAGTGCACGATATAGCTGTATTTGAAAAATTACTTCATTTGTCGATTATTTTGCAAACTAAATCACTGCTAAAATATTGACATTTTTGTCAGCAAATATAATTGGTAAGAAATAACAACGATTAAAATAGCCAATAGGTCGTAAAAGCCTGTTCACACACAGCTATAAAATATAAAAGATCATCGCACGTGATCGCACGCCAAATAACGCTCTCCATATAATCCCTTCAGATTGTTCCATAAATATACTAAACCACACACAACCTTTCACACCTAAGCGGTTTAATCGTAGATCAACCATAGATAATACACATCTGACGACGGAACCGCTCCAGAGGCGATATGCGAGAAGTTAAGCACCCCCCTCTCCGACGAAAACAGGAGAGGGGTACTTTTTAATAACGGAGCTGCCTAGACCTAGACCTAGGATGACAGATGTCAAGTTGACAGATTCAGGACAAAAAATGTGCATTCCGTTGCCGCTCTCTAATTCATCTGACCCCTCTCCAAACATAGAAGGAAATATTTGATAGCGTTGTGTGAGGGTACAAAAGATAAGCGCTCGTGGTTCAACAGATATCTGCGGTTTTATAGATGCGTGGAATAACTCACCATCTGAGCTTTCGGAATAAATTTACTGATAAAAGACACTACCCCAAATCACAATTCATCAGCATCGTAACTCATCTAAGTAACAATTAAGAACACTACCTCAGAATAGCGGAATCTCATCGTATGGCTTATCACCAAGGTTCATATAAAAAGCGTTTAACAAGGTTAGCTCATACGGGCCTTTTTCGAAAAAAACACGCCACATAAAAAGACCCACAACACAGCATTTTGAAAAATGACATAGGCCCTGAGGGATTTTTTCTCTCAGAGCCTCCTGTGTTTAGCTTATGTAAAAAATGGTGTCTTTAGAAATTAAATGTATTTTATGTTTATATTTTTAAAATTGTGTTAAGAGCCATTTTATGAAATTTCTAGAATCTGTTGGCAGACCTGCAACAATATTTAGGTACCCATGTGGATATGTATCTAAATAAAATAAGTTTTTGCAAAATTCTAAACATGCACGACTCACTGAATTATAGCGATAATCAGGGCCTCCCTGTTTTCCACACATAAGCCTCAGGGATCTCATTTCTACTTTAATCCTTTCTCTGACAGTTGTTCGCTGCCATACGTACCTAAGTAGGTAGGTACTCTGGTACCTATCTTAGAAAATCTTTTAAAAATACTAAGCCGTAAACACAAGCACGAGTATCCACTCAATATTGAGTACATGCGAGTGTTTCTGTTAAAAACTGGCAATTGAGTTCTATACACCCACTGTTGATGTATGACGATTAAGAAGATATATGTATGTTTGTATGTGTTTGTTCGTTTGACATGCGATATAGCCCCTGTCCTCATCCCGCGCATTGCCACCCCGCCCCTACGCGGCATCCCGCACCCCGCATACCACCCGGCTCACAAGAGTAAATGAACAAAACAAAAACGCTAGCTAAATTGTAGGTTGAATTCGCGTGTGACTAATTCCGGGTTTTGACGCAAACAAAACTTTTTTCAGTGTAGAATCAAATTTTATTGTATTCTTCATCATATGCCTGAGGCAGGATGTGGAGGGATTTTTCAAAAATAGCTTCCATTTAGTCACAAAATATTTCCAAAGTTACCTCCTAAGTTCATGGATAAATGGTCTTCTTTTGAGACCTATATTTTATAATTTAATGCTAAAATCGAAAATTGGATCCACATCCGTACTTTATATATGCCTGACCTATCAATAAAACCAAAAATAAATGTTGTATGAAACAGGTAGCGCATATGTTCCTCTTATGGCAAATAAATTATCCTTATTTGACGGGATAAATTCGTTCTAATTGATCTGAACATTTTTGACACTTTTTTTTGTGCGGGCGATGCTTCGGATTCCATAAAATTGATTTCGATTTGTAAAGCTAAAAAAATTATAATTTCAAACAATTGTTGTACCACTCTCCCGTAAAAATAATGTCATTTTAACGGTATTGCGCAGATTGATGTGTGTTCAGATGGTGGACGGCTGGTTCGTGCGAGTTGGGCCAACTCCTTTGATTCGGGTTCAATTTACCGCCTTGAACTCCAACCTTCCAACTCGAACTTCAAACGCCGAACCACCCCTCCACACAATCATTTGAACGTTTGAAGTTGGCTTCAGTGTGGTACTAGCATCAAAATATCGCTCTAAGTCAAAGTAACATCTTTATGTATTTATATGGCTGCATATTTAATCAAATTACAGCCACAAAGCATTTTTCTTAATATTATGTTTGACAGCGTGACGGCTGACGGACGACTGACAGTGGATGAGTGAATGACAGATAAAATTCTCCGCAGTTCTGGGATGACGCTTTTGTGATTCAACGACAAAGTTGTTGTTATGTTTTGAGTTATGTAATTGAGTATTCTTGTATTCGTTTTATTGTGTACCGTTTTATCAAACAGTTGACTCGTTAACAATGTCTTGTTTTACACAATACAAGGATGATGCCAGTGTGGATGTGTTTGACGTGGAGGAAATTGAGAACGTCACGCTTTACAAGATCAAAATTAAAATAAATCACGTCGTGTGGACAGTGCTACATAGATATAAGGATTTCGACGAGTTGCATTCGAAATTGGTGTCTGACCATGGCGTCGCAAAGGATTTATTGCCTCCTAAGAAAGCTATTCGCAATAAATGTCCTAAGTTCGTGGAACAAAGGCGAGAAGGATTGAATGCGTACTTGAAAAACATCTTCAACTATCTTCAATTGACAATGCCCCGTGAGTTTGCTAAGTTTCTCAATTTTCAAGACTACGACATTGCATTTCTTTTACAAAGCTTAGCGATGAAGCTTTTTATTGATGGCGATAGATTGCTTGAGAGATCAAACGTCTATACATTTACTCCCCTCGAGGTTTGTACATTGATTTGTTTATTTTGGCAGTGATCTGTATTTGTGCTATCCTTTACATTTGATGTTCTCTTATCTTCAAGTATACTGTTACTTTGTTTTGTTATCAACGCATGTGTTCATTAATTATCTATGTCAATTGATTTCAGTATGTTAATTGCAATACTACTTCTATACAAAATGAACTGACATACTTATTAGTGTGCTATTCAGTATTATTATTTATAGGCATAATATTACTAATCTAGGTAGCAAAGTTATATTGTCATTAAATTAGCAGTATTACACATTTGAACAATAAAATACCTTATTTTATATGGTAATCATTCATGTTTTATGTACATTACTATGCGCATTAAATATATGCACAGAATACCACTTGTGAAACTGATAAATTTGCATAAGATAACGGCACTCATTTTGTAAAATATTCACTGAAAACTGTGATATTTTTTGATTGATTCAATCAATCTATTCAATTGACCGTCCTAAAACAGATTTTTTTTTGTGGTAGGACAGTCAAAATTTTTTATTTTACAATTAATTGTCAAATATGTTTTTTGCACTAAATAAAATAAATAAATTTTTTATCCATGCAAATAATTTAATAAAACATAATTTTTCCATTTTACCTAAAATAGCAACTGTGAGATATTCACACAAAAGATATTAATAACCTATTAAATAAATTAGATATTTCCATCACAGCAAAAGAATAATAAAAAAAAATATTTTCATAGCAGCAATCGAATGAAATATTACATTACCATCCCAGTAATTTAAAAAATAAAAAAATATTTTTGATAAAATCAAGTCATGGACAATACCATACTTTACTTTAATGAAATATTTTATTTCCTTCCCAGAAATATTATTATTTTATATTGTATTTCCCACCCAATAATTTACTGAAATATATTATTTTCGTCGCAGTAATTTAATGAAACATTATATTCCAGAAAGATATTTTATTTCCCACCCAGTAATTTACTGAAATATTTTATTTTCGTCTTAGTAATTTAATGAAATATTATTTTTCATCCCAGTAATTTAATGAAGTATTATATTTTCATCCCATTGATTTACTGAAATATTATTTCCCATCCCAATAATTTAATGAAGTATTATATTTTCATCCCAGTAATTTACTGAAATATTATTTTCCATCCCAGTAATTTAATGAAGTATTATATTTTCCACCCAGTAATTTACTGAAATATTATTTTCCATCCCAGTAATTTAATGAAACATTATATTTTCATCTCGCTAATTTACTGAAATATTTTATTTTCATCCCAGTAATTCAATGAAATGTTCTATTTCCAGCTATTCTCCATTAGCGAAAGGTTGAAGCAGCCCTGTTCCTCCTTTGAGCTTGCGGACAGTAAGTTTGACTTCAGCCACGTTCTGGACTTCTGTTCCCAGCTGAAGATACTTCACATTGAAGGGAATGACCGAAACATTGGAACCAGCAACATTGTACCAAACAAACTGTCTTTTGACTTGAGTCCATTCAAATCCCTCACCGAATTACTGATTCTGAAGTTTCCAATGCAAAACATTGTAAATACCGGTTAGTCCATTCTTGATTTTTTAAAATGCATTTATAATTAATCAAATCGAAAATGTTTTAATGCACATTTTACTGCACTGAGATTGTCATTCACTTGAAATGACACTAGTCATATTAATTTAGTGGCTAGACCTTGAAAAATTACATAATCTCAGTAAAGTGTACCTTAACATGTTTATTCCTTCTGATCTTTGTTCTTTGTCAAATAACTTCAGCAAAATTATTAGGGTGATAATTTAGTTGGGAGAACGGAAACAAGCTAAACGCGCATCGAACATCGGTAGGCAGTTGAAATTTGTCTCATGAGATTGTGTCATTTCCACGACTCGTTCTTGAGTTCAACAGCTCGGCTGTGGAATGATTTGCCGGCCTGTGTTTCCTCCCCCCTAAAAGATTCACTCCTTCCTTTCCACAAAAATACCCTCCACACAGCATCCCCAAAGATGAGAAGGAAATAATTTTCCTCAGGCCTCCTGTGTGGAGTTAATGTTAAAAAAAATTTGGTTGTCTGTAAAAATTTGGTTTATGGACGATAATTTTACGTGATAGCGTCAAGAGCCGAACCCTTAAGCCGAACGCTTAAGCCGAACGCTTAGGCCGATTGTGCCTCTCTATCGCTTGTTCCGCGCTCTCGCCGAATGCTTAGGCCGAACGCTTGTTCCGCGCCCTCGCTTGCATGCTCGGCTCAGGCGGAATGTGACAATGAGTCATGCTTTTTTGCGAATGCGGCCGGCATTCATCGATTTAAAAGATGTTATCACCTCAAAAAAATTATTTACCAGTTTAAATTTCCCTTGTCATTTTTTCAAAAATATTTTGAATATGTCTGTTTTACTTTACTATACAACAAATTCACCGAAATTTTTTACTTATTTTGTAGAAACAGTTTTTGACATAGTTTAAATATTTGTTGATTGAACGTAGCGAAGTCAAGAGTTTTTTTAATTTTTTTTTTTAAGAAAGACAAACATAGAAAATGAAATAATAAAAAAATCGATAAAAAAAGAATATATTATATAGATTAGATCAATACTGATATCTGTATGTAATAATAATTTTTCATGTTAATTTATTTAAATTTTCAGGAAGTCTGAGGGATACACTGAGAGTGTTTCGAGTACACAAGACAAACTCTCGTAAAATTAGTGATATTATACTTTGTGATATTATACATAAGAATATTGAAGCTAATTCTAATCAACTGGTAAATATATTTTTAGTATTCTTGATTAGAACCTACATACCTTTTGCAGAACAAATTCCTGCATTCCTTTATTTCCTTGAAGTGCCAATAACATGACGCTTGCTGTGATCAATAAATAGTTAAAAAAACTCTAACAATTAAGGGCGGCTTGCACCAACTATCGCTTATTTTGTCTTAAATTGTATTTAACTAAACGAATTTAAGTCACTAAATACATTTAACTTAAATTCGTTTAACTCCATCTTGCACCACACAGTCGCGGTGGCTATTTAGTTAAACGTCGGTAAAACAGTTACCGCCGTTAGACGCGTCGGTAAAACAGTTACGTCGTTCCTTAGCATCTCCCACACGTACTTTCTACGCAGCGGCCTGTAGTGGCGAGGGGCGCGTTCGCTCCGAAGTGTGCGTGTGGGGGTGTGCTTAAATTTACGAGTGTTAAAAATAAAAATATTTTGAGGTTATGTTGTATTGCGTAATGTATTATTTTATTTTGATCCAGAAAATGAATTAGAAGAAAAAAATAAAAGAAACAAACATAACTATGAAATGAGGCAAAAGGAGATTTTATTGTAAGATTTAAAAATGAAACAATTATCTGAATATTTTGTATTATTTCTTTTACAAAGATTGTTTTACTTTAGTGTATCAAATAAATTTGTTCTTGTAGGTATTTAATTCTCTCACTACAAACGATCTACTTATAAAATCTATAATTTCTTCATCAACGTCAGAAGTCAGAATGCAAAATCCAAATGTCCATAGTGAATACAAATTAATAAATTAGACAGATTTCAGCAAAATTAGACAATCGGAAATCGAAGGAATAACCTAAAAAATTTTGACAGAACTTATTGGCTTAACATGTTTAACTCAGTTAAACGGCCCCTTTTGGGTATTTAACTTTGACAGTTCTTTATATGCATTTAACGACTTAAATTTTGTGGTGCAAGACGCCAAGTCGACTTAAATCAAATAATGTGTTTAACTCGATATTTAAACCAAATTTAACTTTTGGTGCAAGCCGCCCTAAGAATGTCTCACTATTTAACATATATTACAGACGCGGCAATGATTAACTTTAAGTTATTGATATAAATATTTATTTAGTGTTAAAAGTAATAATAATAATAATAGCCTTTATTCCGACAGTAAATTACATTACATTATTTATAATTTTTTCACATTTATGCTTATCATGCATCGACTCCCTGTCTGTATGTCACTAGTTGACAAAGGCCTCCTCCAACTGTCCTCCATTTCACTCTATCATTAGCTACTCTTATCCATGTCCCACCTGCTAAGGCTTTGATGTCGTCAACCCACCGTCTAAAAGGTCTACCTCGTTTTCTCTTCTTGTCACTTGTGAACCAATTCATGACTAATTTTGACCATTTTTCACTTCCTCTGATTGTGTGGCCTGACCACTTCCACTTTAGCTTTTTTAATGTATTGATGGTATCTTTTATTATTGTTTGTTTCTTAATGGTTGCAATTTTTATTCTATCGGACAGTCTTTTCCCTATCATACTTCTTTTCACGGAGTTTTGACATGTTTCGAGCTTGTGAGTTTTTGTGAGTGCCCAAGTTTGGCAACCATAAGTAAGTACAGGAAGTATGCAAGTATCAAAAAGTTTCCGTTTGATGGTTATCCTGGTTTCACTGTTTTTCATTATTTCTTTCAAACCCCAATATTGTTTCCAAGCATTTCCAATACGTCTGTCTATTTATTTTGTGGTTAAATCTAAAGGAGAAATGATTTGACCTAGGTATACATATTCATCCACATAGTCGATCAGATTGTCATTGATCCTGATAGGTTCTTGCTTCCCGTTTGTCATTGGTCTTTTCTGTGTTCATGACTAATCCCACCTTTCGGCTTTCTCTATCTAGTTCATTCAAAATTTGAAAACCCACTCGCACAATAGTGTTAATAGATTTGCTAAAATTATTGAGTGTTTTTGTTTCTATTACAGAATTGGAAAGAGCTGATAGAAATGAATCTTAGCACTAACAACATAACTGACATTGATAAAAGTATCAAACTTCTTCCTAAACTGCAAAAATTGATATTGAACAATAACAAAATCAGCGAAATCAACAACTTATCAAGTCTACCTCATCTGTCGCATTTAAATCTAAGTGAAAATATGTTCACATCATGTCAAGATTGGCATTCTAAGATCGGAAAAATCACTTACATCAATCTGGCGCAGAATAAAATATCGTCACTTGTTGGATTCAGCAAATTGTATTCACTTGAGAATCTGGATGTGAGTTGTAACCAAATTTCCGATGTGGAAGAAGTTCAAAATATTTGTAAGTTACCCTGCCTGGAGAATTTGCGACTCACCGCTAACCCAGTAGCGTCTGTCGTAGATTACAGAGTTAAAGTTATCGAGCAGTTTAACCTGAGAATGGGGGACATCTTCCTTGACAATGAAAAAGCTTCGGAGAAAGAACTTGACACTGCCAGAGTTCTACAAGCCTTACGGATTGTCAAAGAAGGAAAGGCTCCAACGTTTTTCACAACGAGCGATCACATCTTTGCTACCATAACCGCTCAAGGTGGCAGCGGGTTATAACTATTCTATTTTTCTAGACAAATATTAGATAGAATTTTAAAAGCTACCATTTTATCTGTGATAAATTAAGTAGTGGAAATGGGTAGATATTAGGCATAGATTTAAAGTATTTAAAAATAACAATAAGAAAGAGTTGGGCATAACATTATTTCATAATAAGTATGGATTGTGAATTAAAGGTTAAAAATGATGAAATATTAGAAATTGAAAATGTGATTCGAAAACGTAATCATTACAAAAAAAAAAATTTCAGCAGACAATAAATACATCACATCTTCTTAAAATAATTACTCTTCGATTCACCACTTCAATAAGATTAATTATTTTCATAAAACGGAGAATCTCAAAGAAATAAAAATTAATATAACACGCACAAATAATAATCATGTACCTACTGTATTTAAAATATAAATTTAATAATTAAGTATTTATTTTTATGACACTGGTGAGTTTGTGAAATTACTCAAAATAGATTATTTTTGACTTTATTTTGAGATGGATCTACCAATTTATTCTATTCAATTTTAATTTTGTTTTCTGTATCCATGTTAACCATAACATCACTAATGTAGGAGCAAGAAGTGAGGGTAGTGTTATACAATCTTCTATCATGACACATCGTTAGATCTATTCATAGTCGGCCTTAAGCCAAATGGCGTGTGGCGCTAATAAAAACTTTAAGGGCGTTGTGTTATTATTAGGAAGTCAGCGCCTGGAGTGGAACGCTCCAATTGCGCCTGCATAGGACCGGCTCTGGTTCTACCCAAAAAAGTATAGCATTACAATTAGCCTTACTTAGGCGACTCCCTCATGAGCTGGTAAGGAATCGATACAAACCAAGTGCTGTAAGAACATGTGATACGGAGAGCACTTCGTTCCACACATTTCTATTGGCTCTGGTACACGGCGCGGGAGAGGTGTTACATACTTGTAGTATACAGGCATCGTTACGTGCTTTAAGTAGCTTCTTGATCATTATCGTATCACCGCCGAGATCACCCTCAGGCTAATTTGTTCGATTATGGGAGCAACTCATATAGGTTTCATAGAAATCGTTGTGTCTCCCTTACTATCGTGGTGAGAAATATCTAAACAGATAGTTAGAAATATCTAAACAAATAACTAAACAGGTATGTTTTTAGGTTTTCACGGCCAAAAGTATTTTTGTTATTTATTTTTGGGGTGTCATGCCGTGTTTCGCTACCTCCTTCTTTAGCCAACGTTTCGGACAGCGTTACAGTGTCCATCATCAGCTCATCTGCCCTGATGATGGACACTGTAACGCTGTCCAAAACGTTGGCTAAAGAAGGAGGTAGCGAAACACGGCATAACACAAAAAAATAAATAAATAACTAAACAGTTAGAAAGAGAAAACACCGCGCTTTACATTCAAAACTAAAAGTTATCCATAAAAGAATTAAAATGCTCACGATACCCAAACTTGGGACCACATTTGAAAAAAAAATTCTGAAACTTTGGGAATTTTTTTATTAATTCTTTTTTTAAGAAACGGAAAAAAGAGTGAGGTGATTATAACAGAAATGATTAATTTGTCTAAGAAATGGGTGTGTGTTGTCCTTTTTTCGTTATCAGTAATTTTGATACGAAAAAACCTGAAGTGAGCCATTTTTTATGTTTGCACTCAAAATTTTAAAATTTAAAAAAAATTCTGACAAAATATGCCCGAAGCCTGAGGGGTTAACAAATTTTTTTCTTGACAGGATAATCATTTTCATTATCCCGTCTAGGGTTTAGGAGGCGAAAGGTCTTGTGTAAATTGGCGACATCAGTTTTCTTTCTAATCGGTATGGATCACACTTCTATTGATTTTCTGAGCAGTGAATACATAGATTGTTTTTAGAGTTATAATTCTGTTAGGCCTTTAGAAATTTAAGTGTTTTTAGAATCTAAAAATAATATTTAAAAATTTTATCTTGCCAATGAATAAACGATATTGCCCCAGAGTAAATCAATAATTTCTTTTATTTTGCAAAAAAGATAAATATATTTTATTTCTTCCGAACAATAAATTTTTGGCATTTGGGCAGAATTATTAATTCATTGACAATATTATGCTAATGTTATAAAAAAATATGAACAAAAGTATTACCAATCTACGCTTTTAAAAATTGGTTATTTTTCCTATGTAAATCATGATTTTTTTTGTAGGCATTGTTATTTTTGCATATTTTCCAACCCTCCATGTCTAAAAAGTATTAAGTTTGATAACAAAAAAACTAAATTTATTTTGTTATATACTTGCATGTTATTAGTTAATATTGGCTAGGCTTAGTTTTGTTTTTAATTAACTTATATGGGGAGGTAAAATAGCAAAATAATTATTTCTGAATGTCGGTAAGTGGACAAAATTCTCACTACATTTTATCCATAGTAATAAGAGTAAAATTAAAAACAAATACAAATATTTACTGGCCAGCATTTCAGCAGTGATTTAAATTCATAAAATGTTATTATAATTATTTATGTAAATAGCTATTTGTAAGCAGATTTTATTGTGATATTGTTAAACACATGGGAGTTCTTTTACTCTGGTATAAATTTTCAATAAGTATGTGCTTTTATTTAACGTAACGCATTCCCGAACAATGTATGTAAATAATAACTTGATATTACGTAATACAACTAATATATGTACATATTATGTATTTAAATGAGCAGTATATTTTTGTACATTCTGAAAACATAATCATGAAGATTTAAAACTGTGCTTATATGCAATTGTGTATTCTTTCATAATTTATTAAAAAAAAAACAATAAAATATATTATTAACAAGTGCCTTATTTAATTTTTTTAAAACATTTATAAAGGGATATTTCACCATCCTCTCAATATGCTGTCACAAGCACTATCCATAGATATAATCTATATTTTCAATTCACAATTAATTTATTTGTAAAGTTCAAGTTTACTATTCGGTACTCAAACTTATAGTACTCGTATCTATTGAATAGTGGCTATATACAGGTGTGGCAAAACAGACAGTGCAGTTTTGAACGGCTATTATAAAAAAATGGCACAACTTACAGAAATGGGGTTTATTTTATTTTATTCGGTACATCATGCCATTTTATGCATCAAGTCTTGAAGATGACATCAGAAAGATGATGGCCCCCAGCAGTGATACATTGATGAAGGTGATTTCTGAAGTTTTCGGCTGCATTTTGGCACATCTCGATGGACTTAGCGGCGATTTCCTCCTAAATTCTATCCTAGAGTTCTTCCAAGGTGTGAGGCCAATATTAAAAAACTTTTTACTTCAGATAGCCTCACAGGAAGAAGTCTCAAATGCTTGAATCAGGTGAGCGCGCGGGCCATCCCACGTCACCCCTCAGAGAGACGAGGCAAAATCTGTCGCAGTTTTGTCATTAAAACTCAAGCAGTGTGGGCCGTAGCACCGTCCTGTTGAAACCAGATGTTGCCCAGATCTGATTCCTGCGTTAGTTCTTCCAATTGAGGTTAAAAAAAAATTTCCAACATGGAAACGTAACGTTGAGCGTTGACAGTCACGGTTCGTCCATTCTCGTCGAAAAAATATGGCCCAATCACCCCAAATTTGGAAATCGCACACCATACAGTCACTTTTGGGGAGTGAAGAGTTCTCTCGTGAAGTTGCCAAGGGTTATTTTTAACCCAGTACCGAACATTTTGTTTATTCACCGCTCCACAGAGAAGGAAGTGAGCCTCGTCGCTACGCTGTTTTCGGCCATTTTCAAGAAACGTGTGGACCGCAAAGCCCTGATGTTGTCCGGACCAAACCACGGCAACGACTGAAAACAGCACGACCCTCTCACCACACGGGATATGCAGGCCTTTCAAAACTGCACTGTCTGTTTTGCCGCACCTTGTAATATATCAGACAAGTTAGCTGAATTTTCTACCTATTGCATTATATTTATTTATTATAATGTATAGTTACTGAGAGGATGGTGAAATACCCCCTAAAAGTTCTGAAAGCTCAACTATTTAAGTTGTTGAAATGAGTAAGATATTTGCAGCAAATATTTTAAGATGGGAATAAAAACAGTAAGGTAAAGTTTTATTTTATTTATTATCCTTTTTAATAAAATAATCATTAAAATATTTGAAGTAAAACGATATAAATATGTTTGAATAGATTGTTACTTACATAAAATTAAAAGTGTTTTTTTATCAACGGATTTTTAACAGACCATAAAATGTTTTGAGTGTAATTAAATTTCCACTAATCATTATTAGATTATCTTCTTTAAATTTTTTTTAATGTGAATACCACACAAGCTGCTCCCGTCTGAAGCCTGTGAGACTATGGCATTCCCAATTGGGGTATGTTGTGAGGCTGATGGTAGTGGGGAGGGGGAGGAGACAGGGAAGAGGAAGGTGGGAAGTACCTGGCTATTCAGATCTAGTCACCAAACACGGCTAAAGCTATTTCAAGCAAAGTTTCTATTTTTAATGGTGGTCTTACACCAGGACGATACTGAGAGTATCTTCCACTCTGGAACGTGCTGCAAATGTACTATATATTAATTTTAAATGAATTAATTGTGAAATAACTCAAATTAATCTAATAAAATTTATTTGCGCACGCCGGGATTCCATCCTGCGACCTTCGGATTGTGAGTCAAGCCTCGACCACGACGGCCGTCATCAAAATTTCAATGGGCAACGGGGGAGGTGAGGTTCGTGATGGATCGTTCGGTTATGAGGGAGGGGGAAGATGCAAGGGGAACGTGGAGGGAAAGGGGAGGTGAACAGGGATGCACTGGAAAGGACATGCGTGGAGAATCATTTTATTTCTTTGAATGGCATTGCTACGCATGCCGGGTACCAGCTAATAAGGGGCCATCCATAAATTACGTCACACGAATTTCATGATTTTTTGACCCCCCCCCGTCCCTGTCACACATCGTCACATTTGTGAGACCCCCTTCCCCCTAGTGTGACGTCACATATTTTACAATTTTACATCCAAAATTTTTTTGCGTTTTGATTTTTTTAGATTTTTACATGTGACGTCACAGAGCTGATGACCCCCCATACCCCTTATCACACAATGTCACACTTCTCTACTCCCCCCCCCTTAAGGTGTGACGTAATTTATGGATGGCCCCTAATTTATAAAAATGCACCTACCCAAATTTGGGTAGCATCGCTTGAGTGGATAACAACTTACACTGCTTACAATGTTTTTTCGGCATATTATAGCGATTAGCTCAGAGTGAATTTTAAAAGTTTTTTTAAAAATATTAATCTGCTTAATTAAATTTAATTTACGGGTATTGATTTTTCTTGCCGTAAATGAACTGAATTTGAAGAAATGTTTATCTAATTTGATGATTAATGGAAAATTACAATAGACATCAGAGATAAATTAAAATATTATTAACATTTAACAAAATAATGACAAGAAATTTGGTCATGTTTTATTCCACACATAATATTATTTAAAATTTTTATTTAAAACCTAGTATCACTCTTTATTCCACATAATTAGTTTGGCAGGTATTATTTATTCCATAAATAATCATAAATTTATTTAAATGATACATAGAATGATTCACAGTTCAGGCAACCCAAAAAGGAAATGTTTATTATTTTGCGACAACTTAACAAAATTAAATTAGAAATCCTCGCAATACTGTACTGAATTATTCTAGGCGATAGCTTTCAATAATGTATCCATTTTGAACATTCTGGGGATGCCAACGTAAGAAATGGAATTAAATTCTATTAAGTTGGCACTCAACAATAAGCATTCATTTTGGTATTGGGGAACTTTGTAAAACATGGGGATGAAATTTGAAAATTGAAGTAATTGCATAATAGAATGTGGCAAGAACGATTAATTGAATAAATGAACAACCAATCTTTAAAACATTGCAATCCAATAGATAATACAATAATAAATTGGTTAAATAATAGAAGATAGCCTACATTTATTCATTTATTTAAATTCAAGCATTTTATAACCTGTATAAGAAAATGAGCAATTTTTCATGTTATTGTTAATATACATTTGAAAGTTTAAAAATTCGCTATAAAAATTAAAACACTAAAATAATAAATTTACTTTAAAATTTTAGTCTGTACCGTGTTCTCCTATTATTAATCTATGATAGAATGATCAAAAAGTCAATTTAAGCATTGTAATTTTTTAAAATGTAAACTGCAGCAGAACGTAAAAAGATGAAATAATACTAAGTCAGAAATTATTAGTGTTGTTTAAATTATAATTGACAAGAGCATAAAAGACATATCGCACATCCCGAAGAAAAGGGTCGTAAGTCGAAAAAATAAATTTAACAGGAGAGCGAAAATAAATGATGATTGATGAAAGAAGCGGTCCCGTCGAAAAGAGACACTAGTGACATCCCGCGGAGATAGAGTGATCTAACTCAAATACGGTTTTCGTGGGGCATAGATAATCGCAATCACTTTACTTTTCAGAGATAAAAATAAAATTTCATAAAACGGAAAATTTTGACTCACAACCCTTTTCTACGGGATGGCGTGCGATATGTAATTAAATCAATCAAATCATTGCACTACATTTTTAGTTGTACTATCAGTACATTCCTTATTCTAGTTAAAATTGTAAAACCATTTCAATAAGTAACATTAAAATATTATTCAAACCGTTGTTGATGAAATGACTAATTTTCAAATTGTTACCAGCTTGAAATCTGTTAAATTCATATTATTGAATTAATTATAAAGTGCCAGTTGTTTCACAGAATGTGAACAATTCATCTAATTTCGAAGCTTATTTTCAAGTTCAGTGTAAGTTCTATTCGAGTAATATTATTAAATTACCATAGGCCAGTTGTTTCACAAAACTGAAATAATAACAGAACTTGAAAATTAACTTCGAAATTCGATGAATGTTAAAATTCTTTGAAACAACCCATCTTAAAAGAACATTGAATAAAATAGGACAAACACATTGTTTTATAATATAAGTAATGGGCAAAATCAAGGTATACATTTTGAATAAATAATTTATGTTTTGAAGTTTTGAATCATTATGAATTTGAAAATGTATAATTAATAAAGATTTATTGTAACGTTAAACATTTTGATATGTACATATTTGCAACAGGGTACTGGATATTTGAGCTTAATAATATTGTGCTTGGCAGCAAAAAGGTTGAAATTCCCCTAATTATTTAAAAATAATTTGAATACCTACATTAGAATAAAATTTTCTAATAAATAACATGAATGAAAAATTTCAGGAAATGAAAGAAGAGTTACAAAAAACTCCAGCAAAAATGGATGAAGACATAAATTTTTTGCTGATTTTTTTTTTTTCAAAATATGACTTTGTAAGGACCAAAATATTATAAAAGTAGTCGATTGACTTTTTATGTTTAGTAAATTAATTTTGTAATGCTATTTGAATCGTAAAGTTCAGAAAACGAATATTTGGATTATGCCCATCACTGTACTACAAATATATAAAGCTATAAAAGTGAATAAAATTATAAATATTTTTAAAGCAAGAAAGTAAATTATATAAATATAATAAAAATTATGCACTTAACACGTATGACAAAAAATGTATGCAGTAATTAGTTTCACACTTAAAAGGACAGAAAAGTTAGATGGACACAAGGAATTATTATTAATCTTATAAAGCTTTTGTAAAAATGTTAAATGGACGTTCACAGGGAAGGAATTCTCACAGAAAACTAAGCATTATTTAATTATGCTTTGTCAGGGGTTAAAATAATAATAGTCAGGGCATGAGACGTGCCCTGGTATAATGCTTTCTTTACATTTTCACAACTATGACACAACAATTCATTCTGTACATAAAACGTAAAGTTCAAAATGGACAAGCAAGAACCAAAATGATGTCACATATGGTTCTAAGTAAACGTTTAAGGTTCAAAATGTACGCCGTACAAATAAATGCTTGATTCATTCTGAACACTTAGTTTTAAATACAGCAAGGTTAATTTCGAACTTCTAAGGCTCAATATGAACACACCAGGTTCACTCTGAACATGTCGAGTTCAATTTGAACAAGTGGTTTTATTTTAAACATTTAAGGTTCATTCTGTACATGTCAAGTTCATTCTGAACATGTAACAATTTATTCTGTACACCTAACGATCATAAGACTTTATTTTGAGCGTGTGCTGACTCTCCATTTTCCAAGTTTGTGCTATTCATCAGGTCTGTAATGGAACTAACCACATGTTCCTGAGCCAAGGAGCCTAATTCTCTGAGCCATTCGTCAAGGATGACGGCGTTGACGATGATCCTCCGTAACCGGGATGACTGCCAGAGGTTATCCTCGCTGAAAGAGCTGTATGGCAATGGATTACTTCCTCTGGGGTGGGAATTTTCTATTTGAAGAACACTGTTTGTGGGCGACATTGATATGCCTGAAAATTAAAAAAATGTCAATACATAGTGTACAAAAGTAAGTTTTTTTTTAGTGTCATAACAAAATTTTAGCAAAGAGTTATCCATCACAACATGTAAAGGACATAATCCAGGACACTTCAAATCCAGTTTTAAACAAAAATATTACCTACAGTATAGAAACCTGTTCCATTTTGTCATTAGCTTTGATTCATTAGCATTGAACTTCTAAAGGCGCGACTCCTGCGACCTCCGCCATGAAAGTGAACATGAACTTTCGCTTGAACATCACTATAAACATTGTCAATGGGGGCGTGGCTTTGAACAATTCTTGTTCGAAGATGTTGTGTTCAAGTTTTCCATGGGCGATGGAAAACATTCCCGGGTGAAGTGGGAAAGCAGGCGGGGAGGGGGATTAGTTCATTTTTTACAGCAGCCGTGCGAAGGTCAGTAACGGAGAATAAATCGAACGAGTTTTTGGGGTTATGTCAACTGCGCAAGCCTAATAATTATGAGTTTAAATTGTAAATAAATACTGTCGTAATGGATGATTATTTCTAACGTGAGATCACTTATAAATAAAGTCTATTAATTTATATATAGAGGGCCCATAAACCAATGTAACAATTTATGATAATACTTTATTTTATTTTTATTTTTTTTAGGTTTTCACGGCCAAAAAGTATTTTTGTTATTGTTTTTGGGGTGTTATGCCGTGTTTCGCTACCTCCTTCTTTAGCCAACGTTTCGGACAGCGTTACAGTGTCCATCATCAGGGCAGATGACCCGAAGACCCGAGAAGGAGGTAGCGAAACACGGCCAAAAACAATAACAAAAATAACAAAAAAAAAAAATGATAATACTTGTTTTTAAATTCTTAAATGGTACATTTAGGTTATGTACGAATGCTAGTAGCCAGAAATATTAATGTATTTCCAATTCGTATTTCTGGTGAAATTTTTCTTGCACATGTAGTATAAAAACCCAGTTCATCGGTTTCAGAGACACGGAAGAAATTGACCAATCCAAATCGGTATTCTATTCTTAATTCCTGATAAATAAATACCTAATAAAATTTTGAGGTAGGTGAAATCTGCGTGTTCTCGATACTTCATCTACAATTTTATTGCTAAAACCGTAAGAATCTTTTTCACATCAGAACTCGACGTTTTTTGACATCTACATAATTTTTTACGCAGACGATATTCTTAAATGATATCTTTAGGTCATCAATAATTGATATTAGTCAGAAATCTTTCCTGATAAAAAATATCTGTGTTTTCTCCCTCTCTTCTTCATCAGAACGTATTTTAACATTTATGTAAACGCCAAACGTCAACTGTTCAGTGCGATTCCATGCCAACTCAGAACCAAGTCAACTCAACAACTCTTTGAAAAGTCATTAAAAGCTATGAAAAAAATAATTTTAAAATAGCCGTTAACCCTAACTTAACGTAACCTATTTAATCAATTTTTAATATTTTTTTATTATCACTCTTTATGACCTTTCTGAGGTGGTTCTGAGTTGGTCTCATTCTGAGTTGGCCGGTCACCGTTCAGTGTGTATGCATGGATACTTCCTTACCTCAGACCACTAGCCAAATTGTGTGTGATCGTGCCCACTTCGCCCCAATCTTACAACCATGTTTCAACAAACGTAGGAGACGGAAAACAAAACATGTTTATAGTGATGTTCAAGCGAAAATTCAAGCACATGCACAAGTTCACGCTAATTCACGGTCGCAGGAGTCACACCTTTACTGTGTTTATGCTAACAAAGAGTGTAGGCAGTACACTATCTGACGAAATATGTAACTGAGTTGTGGCAAAATACAGTATTAGTGAAGCTGTATCATTGTCAGAGAGGTTTTAAAGAAGTTTTTAACTTACTGGGGAAAAGATTTACAACCAATTGAAATATTTTCACTCGTGCAGTGTTCTAAACAATTTCATTTTGTTCTAAGAAATGTGCTTGATTATCAGAGTGCTTTCAAGTGTTATTGATATTCAATATCGTAATATAAAACATATTCATATGTGCGTCATAAATAAGAGTTAGATTAAATTACACAGTATATTACATTTATTCTAAAATGAAAAAATACTCTGTACAGGTAATAATTATACTGTTTAAGTGCTGCACATTCAAAAGGTTTAGGTTCAGTAGGGAGGGAAATACATAAATTTAAATTGCATAATAAAATAAAACACACATAAAAAATAGATGCAAAAACATGCCTAAATAATAAATATTTGCTGGAAATAATTATTTACTTCTCACCACAATAATTTACTATCAATAATAGTATTTTCTATATTGTTAAATTAAGGGAATTCTTCACAAACGGTTAATATTCACAATTTACAATACTCATGCGGATAGAAACAATTTTTGATTAGATTACGGATAACTTTGAAGGTCAAACAAGTCACAAAGATTTTGGATTAAAAAATTGGATTTAAAATAAAAAATATATAAATTTCTACTGCTTTATGGATTACGATATTATTTTTTAAGATCAATCAAAAGTTTAGATAAAAATTTTTAGAATTATGGACTGTTGCAAGAAATAAAAAAAATGAATTTACTTCTGTAACATAAGATTTTTTGTTTGTCATATTAACTCCACACAGGACGCTCGAACAGAAATCATTTCTATCAGGGTCTGTGTCATTTTTGGGAATGCTGTGTGTAAGGTGTAAATATGTTAATAGAAAATAACATGTACTTACATGTAATGATATATTTTTTTATAACCTCCAAAATGAATATTTGATTTACCGTCATGCAATCATGCAAATAATCAGATAGATGCAAAATAGCCAACCAAATATCTTGTACTAATTTAGATTTATGTTTCCAGTAAATAACTTGTAAATCTAAAGCAACAGTAGTACTTTTTTTAGAAGATTTTGTATTTACCGCTAGAAATAAACTCGTAAATTGCAGCAAAACCAGCAGCTGGCAAAAAAGGGAATATAGCTTTATTTGCCGTTCGGTTGAAGAGTATCTTTATTTACACAAATCTCAAAAACATGGTGCAAAAAATAAAAATGTTTCACAAAAAAATAATATATTAAAATGATATTATGGTAAATAAAATACTTCAAATAATAAAATGATAAAATTGTTATTGACTTCATTAAAAAAAAAAAAAAATAATACAGTGAAACTCTCTTACCGAGTTTTCCAAAGAACGGCAAAAAAAATTCTTACATGGAAACACCTTTTTTTTTTAATTTGTCTGTACGGGACCAAAAAACTTTTTACATGAAAATTTCTTATGTGGGAACCTGGGAAGTGGGTTTCACTGTGTTAAACCCACATTTATGTCATCTATGGGATGCTGTGGTGTGGAAAGATTTGAAATATGTATACAAATTATAATAACTGAAAATAATGATGGTAGAGATTCACACCCGTATTCAGAGTAGATACTTTAGTTCAAGAAGTCTTTCTTTCCTTTGTTTTATATTATTTAGAGACACGCCTAAGGTTGGTGTGACGTCACTTAATAAGGAAGCTACCTTCCTTAAGATTTCTAAAATATTTGTATTCAGAGATAGCTCTAAGACAGTCTCTACGACACTGCGCACGCGCATTCTTGCTTACCTTGACTTTTAACTGTCAACTCGAGGTTGGTAAGAGGGGGGGTACCTTTGCCTTTCAAAGTCGGTGATTTTTTCCCAATTGTTGCTGTTAAAGACGTAAAAAAATGAAGATGGATATTATTGTGGAAATGATTAATGAGTTTTTGAATTTCGCCACTCATAACACACGATTTTTCAAGCCCAGGGTTCGTAGAAAATGTTTTAACATGCATTTTCTACGAAGCTTGGGGACAGCCAATTTAAAGAATGATATCAGCTAGAAAAGATAACAGTGATGCATCTTATAATTCCTCTCTTATTTCCATATTACGCTTTAATAAATAATATGGCGGGATATTTGTTTATAAGTCTAATATACATTGTTCATCATTAAGCAATTCACAATCTCGAATTTATTGTCGAAATGCGATGCGAAACAAATGTCAACGGAGCATAAATAAACCAATATGCAGACTTTTGACAGGCCGGTGTTATTTTTAACTTTTGAGTTTTTGAATTTTGAATTTTAAACACACAGCTTGTCACAAAATGGGGTATGTTGTTCCAATAGAAGCGGGACATCGACAATTTTCGGATGACGTCACAACTTTCTTTCGGCGTAGACATAAGGTCTCTACCTTAGTAAAGGAAGTTCAAAGTGCGGACTCTGCATAAAGGCGTTAAAGGTTAGGACGGTTCTTTCCTTTACTAAGGTAAGGTCGAGCCTTTACTTAGACAAAATTTAAGGATCGACTCTGAATACGGATGTCAGACTTGATTTTAAAAGAACATAGGAATTTGATTTTTGCAACTGTTCATAACAGTGATATTATATTTAGATAATAATTTGTGTTTGAGAAAAATATCAAAGCATTTCGCTGTACAAATAATAAATGTGTGTAATTTATACATAAAAAAACTAGTTCAATCAAAATAAAATGCAAAAATTGCAATTTAAAGAAAAAACAAGACCTAAAAGTTATTTTTGTTTCAGTAACTCAAAAATAACCAAAATCAATAGTAGTGATACATGTAACAGTGCTATGTCCCAATTGCCAAGAGAATCATTTCAGTCTGAATAAAAATATTTGTTTACATTATAATATAAGATCTTACCACCCATAATGTTAAATTTTTTATTAACTGATCGGCTGTTCAAAGTTAAAAAAATGATTATAGCAACATCACAAATATTCAGGAAGAGCAGAATATTGTTTTGAATCTAAAATTATGTTTTTTTTAACGTCAAAATTTTTAAAAATAAGAGTTTTAAATATTGCAGCCGAGATAAAAAAAATCAAAGTTTTGGCTAAACTATGGCATTAGAATGAAACAACCCGATTTCCTCAGAAAAATAAAAGAACATATTCAGTACAGAAAGCATCCATCGGATATTTTGTAATCAGAAGCCAAGCCTATACACGAACCTTTTTTTACAAAAATGTTATAATCAAACATACTAATTTTGGTTGTCTGTGATGTGCAATTTATCCTGTCAAGAAATCATTCACATTAAATTATCTCAAATTTGCTTTGAGTTTGAGTGTCATTTCCAAATTGGAAGAGCTTGGGTGAAAAATAATTTAGACAAACAATAAAATAGGTACCTGTCTACAGTACCTACAATATAACATTTTAACAGAAAATTATTTTAATTGTATTTGATAAAAAAAAAAGTGAATTATAATATCTTGTGATTTTTCATCGGTTTGAGCTAGTGATCAGTATAACTTTGAACAGTTGCATTGTAGATAAATGATGTAGGTGATTGACCGCGTGTAAATCTGAAGTGATTCTCTCAGTAATCGGGGTGTGTATATGTACATGAATTTTATATGAAATTTACCTCCAGTGATCATCTTTCGACTAAACATGGCGGTAAAGCTAGACGAAATGCTTTTTCGTTTGGGTTCGTTTCGTTTGAAGGGCTCACTAAGTGAATGAGGCTGCGGAGAGGGCGGCGCTTGCTCCCAGTTCCCGCTATTTGGCTGAGACGATATATTATCTGTTAAATTGGTCACAATCATTGAAAACACACACTTTAAATACATACATAAGAATAATAACACAGCTTATTTAAATTAATGCTTATGGAAGCTTTGACATATCTTCTCTTCAGATTTTACTGAAAAGATAATAGGGACATATACATTCACGGCCTGAATTCTTAGTCTAGTCAATAGGCAGTTGGTTTGTTGAAACAAATTCTGGCGTTGCTCTGATTTTTTCTACATTTCCGTGTTGTGGGTTGCTATTTACAAATCCAAGTTTTGCTAACAATTTTTTTTTTGAAATTTGGGTTTTAGCCTAAAATCACGATAAAAAAAAGGTTCAATGTTTTTTATTACAACTCAAAAACTATCAACTTTTAGAAAAATATGTTCTTCGCTAAAATAATTTGCTTAAAATATCTTACAAGTTTAATTGAAATGTCGCAAATATAACCTACTTTAAAAAAGATTTGATTGATTTTTTCTACAGACATTCATTTTTTGAATATACGGCAAAAACAAAACAAGTGCCTAAATTTTGCTGTTTTTGCCGGGTAATGCGGGTGCAGGGGTTCGCCGAGGTCGAAAACTTGGTTTTAACATCACTGTGGCAACCCAAACAATATAAAAACTCAAAACTACCTGACTTTTTGTAAGGCATTGTCATTTTTTGTGCTATATTGACTACACTATTTTTTTATATGAATACCGCACAAGAGTCCCAACTGCTCCTGTCTGGAGCCAGTATGTTGTGAGGCTGAAGGTAGTGGAAAGGGGAAGAGGAAGGTGGGGAAGAACCTGGCTATTTAGATCTGGTCACCAAACATGACTAAAGCCATTTCAAGCAACGTTTCAATTCTGAAAAGTGGTCTTACACCAGGGCGATACTGAGACTAAACAGGTAAGCCAAACAATCATCAATCTTCCACTAGCAATTGCGTCTAAACGGTAAGCTTGGCCAAAAAACTTGTAAGAATTTTTTTTTCAAAATTTCAACTTTTTGTATGAAGATCTTTCAGTAAGTGGATGCGGCGCATCCACATTCTTAAAGATTCCAAAAATATTCATACAAAATATTGAAATTAAAAAAATAATTCAATTTCAGCTACAACAACATCAATAACGTTGTATTTTTCAATCTTGGCACTCTAGCGCACTGAAAACTCACGGACCACCACTGATAAGCACCCAAATTATAGGAAATTTTATGCAAGTTATTTATTTTTGCGACATATAATTAAAAAACCTGAAATTTATTTTTTATTTTTCTTCATGTTTTTTGGCTAAAACTTTTCCAACCATTTTTTTGCTGGCAAAACTCAGTTTCGTAATCACCACCCCAAAACTGATAAACGAAAAGTCAGAACTACCAAAATTTGTTTAAAAACATCCATTTTCAGCACCTTAATGTTTGGACTTTAAAAAAAGTGAATTCTGCAAATATGCAAAAGCAAATGAATGCGGAAATGTAATGACATTTGGTATATAAATATGTACGATATAATAATTGCATTAGTAAGTAAAAAGCGGTAATCATTACTTTTGATGGAATAATAATGTTATTTAAAGCTTTTCTGTGAATTATTAGAGAAACAAAACACTGTTATTGTGTTCAATTCAAGGCATTAGTAGTAAAATCAAAAGAAGCGATATTTATGAAAGAAAATCATCAACAATTCAACTCATCAAATTTACAGCATAAAGTCATTTCGATAGCTGATATGCGGACATTTTTAAGCAATATTGAGAACATCCCACCTCTGTGGTGAAATTCGTAACAGTTTCGGATATAGGCTTAGAGCTGGCGAGTTCAAAACCAGTGGAAGTTTAAAACGTATTAAATATATCTAATACCTCGAGGCATAACGGTCCGGTTCATTAGTACAACATTTTGAAATATCCTACTAGTGACCCAGAAAACATCAACATTTGATATAATTCTCTACAAGTTTTCCTGCATTATAATTGATTCAGTGGTGTTTATGAGTAATCTGTGTTGTACCAGATATAGAGTAAACTTTTACATGTACAGTAAAACCCCCTTAAGAAGTTTTCCAAGGAATCGGAAAAAATAAACTCATTAAGCAGGAAAACATTATATGTGGGAAAAATTGGGCCAATTTTGGGCCGAGGGACCAAAAAAATTAAACTTCCAAGCCACGAAACCTCTTAAGAGGGAACTTCTAAAGGGGGTTTCACTGTAATTGCAAGTACTGCATACTCAACTCAAATCTCGATTTTTCAGAGGTGTCTGACTAATCAACCGAACAATCGATATATATCATGAATCATTTTGTAACAGAGGGCACAAAAAAAACACCAAAATGGCAATACGTAAAAACAAAAATATGCAGGTCGTAAAAGAGTAAATTTTGATAATAACAACACTTCTTCTGTAAAATACATAAATATTATTTTTATTTGAATTGTGCTTGTAACAATAAAAGATCTGTTCATAATAAGGTTAGGTTAGGTCGAAATTTATTGGAAAATTTATTAAAACAAAAAATAATGAGGTTAAGACAATTTCACCCCTTTCCCTTCATTAGACTTTTTTATGGTTTTAGACAACCATCAAACCATTTGATATTATACCTGAATTCTGATACTGCGTCGAATGCTGATTGAGGTGTGTTTGGGTGGAGCTGTTCCTGTCAGCATTGGCTTGTTGGTTCTTGGATCCAATCAGCTCTATGGCGTTCTTGCGGGCATTGGAAAGGCGGATCTCTCGGTCTATTAAAAAATACTGAGCTTCTTCTAAAAGGCGGTAGATTTCAGCTTCGTTTCGGACGGACTCATCGATCTTCTGCTTCAGGGAGACAAGAATCTAAAGGAAAAAAAGAAACTGAAATATTTTTTATGCATCTAACAGACTTATAAAGGGCACAGTAACCAACAAACAAAATAAAGTAATGTTATTTTTCTTGTTTAGTTCGGAAAAATCCACGTATTTTCGAATGTCTATCTCAAAAATCATAAATAATTGATGTATTTCGAAGTGTACCATTTGGAAAAGTCAAACAGATGGAAAAGGCATACAATAGGGAGCCAGTAGGCATATTAACACCCTGTCACTTCGAGAGACATGTTCAACTGTTATTTTCATGTACAAATATAATATTTTATTTATTTATTTATTTGTTTTATTTTAGTAAATTGTACATTTAAGTTTACAATTTCCTAATTAATTATATCATTTCATATTTCAAACTATATTTTTTCTTGTTCTATGTATCTCCTACAATAAATTTTGAACTTTCCAATTGGTGCGGCCTTTAAAGTTTCTGTTAGAGTGTTGTATAACTTCATCCCTTTGTATAGTAAACTGTTCTGCGTATTCGTTTTGTCCTTTTTTTGTAGTCTGATTTCCTTGCAAGTCCTTGTATTATGTCTGTGAATGTCCTTGTTGTATATATTTTGTTTGAGAAGTATTTTGGTAACATGTTGTTCACTATTTTATGGATAAATATCATCGTGTGCAGGGTCAACATCTGTTTCACGGTTAGCCAATTTAGTTCCTTTAACATTTTATTTACTTTTGAGAATCTATTTCGTCGAAGTATTATTCTCATTGCCTTGTTTTGGAGAATTTGAAACTTATTTTGTTCTCGTTCATTACACAGGAAAAGGATAGTTGAGCAGTAGTTAAAGTGTGGAGCAATAATTGAATTATAAATAGTGACTGCAGTTTTTCTAGAAAGTTTTTGCCGAATTCTTCCCAAAAAAGATACTTTTTTCCAATTTTCTTTTGGGTATATTCAGCATGTTTGTTAAAGGTTAGTTTGGAATCTAATATAACTCCTAGGTATTTCATTTCAGTCACACTTTCAATAATTTCACTGTCAATTTTAATTTTGCTTTCACTGGATGTCTTTTTATACCCAATCACCATACATTTTGTTTTTTTTTTTTTGTATTTAATTTAAGCTTATTTATTTTTAGCCATCTTGATACATTATTTAGTTCATTATTAAAAATATTTATTAGTTCTTCGTAGTTATCACCAATTAAGTATATTAGTGTATCATCGGCAAATAGTCGTACTTTGCATTTTGAAAATATTTTCACCATGTCATTAATATAGAGTATGAACAATAGAGGTCCAAGGACCGATCCCTGCGGTACTCCTAATTTATTTTCCATTGGTTTAGAAAACTGATTATTTATTTTTGTTACCTGTTTTCTGTCTTTCAAATACTCTTCTATTTAATATATTAATATTATAATACAGTTATTCTCATTTCCTACAGAACGGCTGAAGGAAATGAGAAGAGGATGAAGAAACAGTGATTTATAATTCATTCATTCTTCCAAAATTAAACTTAGCCCCTCAAGCCTCAACCGTATTTTGTCAAAATATTTCTGTTTTATAATAAAATCCAAATAAATGGGATATTTCTGAACATATCAGAAAACTAAAAACTGTTTTTGAAAGGTGATAAAATAAGCTTTAAAATTTTATAATTCGAAATAAACTTATAAATTTTGAAATACAAAATTTTTGATAAAAATAATAAATAAATAAAAAACATAAAAAAGTTTTTAAAATGGTTCACTTTAGGTTTTTTTTTTAACTAAAATTACTGATAATGAAAAAAGAAAAACACACACATTTTATGTGTTTAGTGAACTAAAATTACTGATAATGAAAAAAGAAAAACACACACATTTTATGTGTTTAGTTAACTAAAATTACTGATAATGAAAAAAATAAAAACACATACATAATTTATCTAGCCAATGTATTATAAACGTTATCGTCGACTCACGTTGTTTCATGTAAAAAATAATGAATAAAAAATTCTCAAAGTTTCATAATTTTTTTCAAATTGAGTTCGGAAACCTTGAATTCATAAAGGTATTTTTATTACTTTGCATATTTAGTTACATTTTATTATTTTGCAGTTAACTTTTAGATTTGAATATAAAGCATGGTGTTTTCTCCTTCTAACCACATTTAGATTATATTTCCAATCAAGATAGTAAGGGAGACAACGATTTCTATGGGACCCATATGAGTTGTTCTGAAAACTGAACAAATAAATAGACCTGACGAGTTAACTAAATTGCCAAAAAAAAAAAAATTATGTATGCACAATATGCACATATTATGTTGACTAAATTAAGAAAAATGGTAAAACAAGCAACGATGATACAGCTTTGATGACTCCTTTTTTGTTATTGTTAAAATTGTTGTACATGTATGTTTTATAGTAAAATAAAAATAATAAAAACTATGACAACAATGTCTTGCCTTGATGGGGAAAAGATAGCTCAGGTAAGTGAACCGTGCTGTGGAACACATAGAAATCTCCAAACACATAACGACTGAATAGCTGTGCTAATTTCAAAGGAATAAGTTGAAACATGGGCAATGGCACAATGCATGTCCAGGAGATAAAATGCAGAAAGTCTCTGAATAATAAAAAACGGTAAAAAGATATTTACCTGATAAAGCGAAGTAATAGAAGGCTGTAGAACGATCCATGGACACAGCAGAAAGGATCTCAATAAAGGCAACGGGTAAACTGCAAGTCTTGTGATAAGGCCGGTTAGTCTAAGGTTAACATACACATCATTATCCAACATCTGTCCCAACTTATTTAGAGTTATTTTTAACAATGGTCCTGAAACACAATACAAAATAATAATTAACATTATAAATTTATGTCATTGAAATACACACAGTGTGAGTGGTAAGGAATGGCTAAAAACTAAATAGTGACACAAACGTGCGAGTTCAAATTTTCTTTCATTCTTGCTCATATCGAAGATGGCATTTCTGTCTGCAAATGGATCGTAGATCTCCAATTGTAGATACCACAGTTTACAAATCAGCGGCTCACCTACAAAAGCTGGTAGAGTTTGTCAAATAAGAGTTGAAAACATAGGAGGGAGCCACTGTTATTCAAATGGCAATACTAAAAATATAATCATGGAGGTAATCTAAAGCTGTGTAACCCACAATTTTATTAAAAATTAAAAAGGCATAAAAGTGAAAAAATATTTTTTCATTGCAATATAGATACCGATCTCAAAATTAGAATTGCATGTAGGTATATGTATTATTATACCTTTGCAATTTTGTGTTAACACCGTCATGAAGAATAACGATATTGTAATAAAATATAAAGCACACTTTAGAAATTGTTCACATTTATTTAATACTAGCTTAAGTACCCAGCTTTGCGCGGGCTTTAGATCATGTCTCTAATTTTAGATCTGAATATATTTAACTCATTCAAATCAAAAGTAGTGTAACTAAACTCACCATAAATGATTATTCCTTTCCACCTACTGTTAAATTCAAATTTATGTTAAATTAAATGAAAGTCAATCACTCTGTAAAAGACAGTTTAATCAAATTTATGTCATTAAGTAGGTACCTAACAACAGTGCTTCTTTGATTTTAATTTTTTTTTTGAACAAAAATATGTTTTTTTTTGTGTGTGTACAGTGTTGTATTTTCAGTGTCATTGCACTTTAAAAGAATATTTGAAAGGTAAATTGGTGTTGCCAGCCTACAAATTTTGTAGTTACATTTTTTATATTTTTTGCTCTTATTTGATAGACAATAATACATGGCCTTGAACCAGCAGTTATCACAAATCGGTTGTACATAGGTTCAAGACCTAACACTAGCGAGATGCATCATCTGAGATCTTTGAGAAGTCCTAGGCTCAATACCTGATATTGATAGCGAGCTGTAACGTCTCTTTCAGTAAAGTTGAAGAGTACCTAAAGGAATTCTTTATATTTTGCACCTATTTCCGGAGTTAGTGCACCATGTCACATTTTCTGCAAAGTTTGTTATATTTGTTTAGTTAGTTTAACTGTTGCTTTTCCTACTTAAAAAAGTCTTTGTTCCAAACTCACCATTATTTACTATTATTTATCGCTAAACTATCTATAATCTTCAGCATTCTTATGACTCCCAATGCTTTCGAGAGTTTGACTACAAACCAACTAAATTGTTAAATTTAATGTCAGAAAGTAATGGTCTTACCTATATTTACATCAGCAACCCTAGTACTGGCATCTTTTTCAGCCCCTTTTTTAACAGTCTCATGAGTTAGGCTAGACAGTCTATCGATACTCTCCACTTGTCTCCAGAACGAGTCTTCTGTGAATTCTTTCCCATCCTCAGAAGTGGCGCGTTCTTCATCAGGAGTACCGTGACGGTCTTCACTCTTGTACTTGAAGCTATCATATCCGCTGCTCTCTCCGATGGACTGCAAACTGTCTTCTTCTTTACTACTAGTGTAAACAACATGTGGTGAAGAATGTAGATTGTTGTGGGTTGTCGGTTCGCTGAGGCCTTCGTCGTTGTCATTTTCTATAGCGAATGGATTGCTACTGTCTTTGATTAGGTTGGAGTGTTCGAGCTGGAAGTCTTTCACGACCGACAGAATGACTTTGTCATTGGGGATTTTAGACAGCCCGTTGGAGTGGCCGTCGTATTTTGAGCTCCACTGTTTGCAAGCGCTTTTGCAGAGATGGATTTTTCTGCGCGCTTCACAGAGGTATGCGTGGTAGTTTCCATACAATGATTCATTTGCATGCAGCTGAAAACAAATTATAGAATATTAAAGCAAAGACTTGTAAAACATCTTTTATTTTAGCAGACATCAAAAATCTCTGATAGGTTATTCATCTTTACAATTGATGTTTTTTCATTTCGAACACTTACCCCATAAGATATGACGTTCTTCTGAGTGGGATAGAAGGCCCCTTGTTCACCGATAGAGCTGAGACTATGCAAATTCTGATCAATGCTGGAAATGGAAGGCTTCCTGCTGCCAACTGCACTATTTCTCCTTGAACTGGTGACATTTGCGAGAGGTTTGCTGATGCAGCATTCCGGAGCCAGGTTCAGCAGCATGTTGGTGGCTTTGCAGTGAAGGTCGCAGTCCAGGGAACGTCTCCTGTGGGAGACCAACAGGTGGTGGCCGCCGATCAGATACTTCAACACCATCTCCAACATCAGATCCTCGCAGTTTAGATCCACAAGTGTTTCGAAGAGTGACAGCGTCACAATGGAGAGCTGCACATAAGAAATAAATATTTTACTTTTGTTTGACGTATAATATATAAATATTATTATTCTTAACCATATTCTACTACATAAAAATTAAGTTACATGTAAATTAATAAATTTCAAACCATCAAGAAAATGGAACATGTTGTTTGGAATGACTATCAACTTCTAAACTTTGTTAAATAATCCAAAATAAAAATCTACAAAAGTATCTACATTACCGAAATTACACAAAATAATATTTAAATTTGCAAAGTAAGAGAAACTTTTAAATTATTTGGAATTATCAATTATAAACCATCTTTTCGACTGTCATGCCCATATCAGTTTAGTTGTGGTAATAATCTGAACTAAAGTGCATGAATTTATTAACAAAAAAAAGGATCCATCGGATCTTTAAAGCGGTACCTATCGATTGGTTCAAAATCAATAAAACCACATAATTAAGAAGTTATTGTAATAATAGAGTGAGTACATACCCTCGGTTCACCGTCAATGAGAGGAACCAAAGCGTCCAAGATATTGGCTCCGTCGTAACTGTTGTCCAGCAGGAACCTTACCAGAGACTTAAGTAGGCCGGGCTCGGACACGGAGCGCAGGACCAGCTCAAAGTAGGCGATGGCCGCAATCTGCTCATCCACGCCAGTCTGCAAGTATTGCGGTCTCGTAGTGGCGAAGGCTCGCTTGGTCTGGCCGTGGCGGGAACATTGGTGGACTGTTAGTACGGACGGCTCGACGGCCTTACAGGTACCCGAGACCAAGTTGCCAAAAGCCGACACCAAACCAGAAAAGAACTTTTACGCCAACACCAAACCGAAAAAGGACTTTTCACGCCAAACCAAACCAGAAAGAACGTTTCTCGGCAAACCAAACTAGAGAAGGACATTTCGAAGCGTAGAAGACAGAATATATACAGTGTTTTGAATCCAGCCAATCCCAATAAAGATAAAACAATGATTAAATGAGAGGATGTTTGAGAAGAAGCTAGCCAGAGTCAGGATTTCAAGCCAAACTGTGGAAAAGTAAGGAAAGAAGAATGTTTCACAATAAGCTACATCAAAAAGTAGAATGTTTCACAGAAACTAAATAGGAAAGTTGGACATTTCACAGCAAACTAAACCAGAAAGTAGGACATTACACAGTAAAAATAAACCAGAAGGTAGAATTAAATAAAACTATACACATCAACAAAACCAGATGGCAGAAAGTTTCATATCATAAAATAGAATAGATGTTGGACAAAAAACTAAATCAAATAGTGAATGATTCACATCAAACTAAACCAGAAAATAGGCATTACGCAGTAAAATAAACCAAAAAGTGGAATGTTTCGCATCAAACTAAACCAGAAAGAAGAATGTTTCACATCGAACAAAACCAGAAAGTGGGACATTTCAGGTACAATGTTGAGTCAGGTACATGGTAGAAAGTTTCACATCAAGACAAAATAGAAAGTAGGATGTTGAACAAAAAATAAATCAGATAGTGAGTAAATGATTCCAAACTAAGCCAGAAAGGAGGATGTTCAACATCAAATTAAACCAGAAAGTACAACATTCCATGTCAAAGCTTGGAATTGATAGAAGACATGTCACATTGAAGCTGAATAAGACAATGTGTAGGTACACAATACCGAAACCAAAACAGATAAAGAACGTCACATGAGAACCAAACACACTATAATTTTTGCAAAACCACCATATTACACAAAAAAGATGTCCAAATTGTTGCAAATCACAATGAAATTATTCTGTGCGTAAAAATCCCTTTTGCCATTATTTTCAAATTAACCACTTACTTATCAAAACAGTAAGTATTGAATGAGTTTTTTGAGATTTTTTTTTTTACAGTTGTAACCTGATCTATTAAAATAATTAAATAATATTTATATAGATGCTTATAGTGCTCGAGGAACAGATTATTTGCACACCATTTGATCCAGTTAGCGGCAAACAGGCTAAATAATAAACAATCATTTAATTCGCAAACCTCTAAATTTTGAAAACTCTCCAAGCATTTAATACAACTAGTGGTCGCCCAATGGTCGAAATTCGACCATAACTGTAATGGTTTTTTTTATTGATTTCATGTATTTTTTATGCATAATAAAAAAATATATTAGCATTCTGCACTCCTTCTATATATAAGTGTGCGAAATTTCATACTCCTCCGTCAGCGCTATTTTCGTAAAAAGGGGTACAAAGTTTTTGCTTCACGTATTAATATACTGATGATTTGTTGGTAAAATAGGTACTTATTCCAGAACCGGCAACAGTTGGAACTAATCCATCTTTGAACCGTATTTAGCTGAGAATCAACAAAAAAATCAATCTAACCCAATTTTCAAATTAGATAAAAACCCATTTGTGCACAATACCTACTATGCCGTGTATAAAAATAAAGTATACAAACACCAAGAAGAATCTAAACCTCAACTAAGAAAAACTATTACTAATAATATTACAATGGAGACGGATGTTTTTCTAAAATATCTTGTACATTACATCGCCTTCTTTTTCTAAACTTATTTCCAGGGCGAATTCGTGATTAGTGGGAAGGATGAAAGCGAAGGAAGGATCGAAAAAATTTCAAAGGAGATAGGACATTGGTTTGTGCAATCCAGATGAATGTGTGCATTAAAACTCGAACACCACATCGTAAAATCAACAAAAAAACTTGAAGCAAATATTAACAGACTTGAAATTCATTGCAAAAGCTTTATACAAACAGTAATATATTTCATTAAGTAAAAAAATTGAAATCAAGAATATTTGGAAAAAGTTAAGTTATATTGTACATTGTAATGAATAGTAATTTTCAGTTGAATCAAGTCCAAAGACAAAAGAAGGGATTGAAATTTAATTGTTTCTGTTTTAAAAAATAAAAAAAAACAAAATTATTTATTTACCTGTAATAATGCAGGGCCCATAACTGGTAACAGAAATCCTTGATAGAGGAAATCTAATAACTGCTGCTGAATCAGAGGGTGTGCCACCTATTTAAGACAGATCAAAAACAAATAATTAACGTTACAAGATTACCTACATACGTATTGTAATATCTTTGCCTTTTGTATATTGGCTTTTTACTGAGATATTGGGATAGTGGAATAATAATAGTCAATAGACTGCGATTAACACAATGTATTGTCTCCGAAGACAGGTGATAATGAAGAGATACTAGAAAACCTTGCAAAGTATTTATTACGATTCCATGACAACTCAGAATCATGCAATTTCAACAACTCTTTGGAAAGTCATCAAAAATTATGAAAAAAAATTGAAAAACAGCCCAGGAAAAAAATTGGTGGCAATGCGGGTTTTGTGATTTCGTGACGTATGCGGACTGTGCGCGACTTGTTTGCGACGTGAATACACAACATTAGTATGAGATACTTGGATTTATCCCTTTGGAAGAAGAGCCTGAGAGAGCTATTGAAAGCGAAGTGGCTCTGGGACAATTTTTTAGCAAATGTTAACTGCACAATTTTTCACAGTTCTGATATGTGAGTACTGTGAAAGTAGCAGTTAATGATCACGGTGATATGAATTCAAAGATAGACACTTGAGCCCTAAGTCCATAGCTAACTTCTTTTGTATTTAACAGCTGGTGACCGGACAACTCGGAATGAAACCAACTCAGAACCATCTTAGATAAGTCATTTAGAGTGGTAAAAAAATATAAAAAAAATTGGTTAAATAGGTTACGTTAGGTTAGGGTTATCGGCTAATTTAAAATTATTTTTTTAATAGTTTTTAACGACTTTTCAAGGAGGTCTTGAGTTGACTTTATTTTCAGTTGGCATGGAACCTTAACAGCCATCTCCTAGGCCAACTTACAAATATTTAAGACAGTGAAAATCACAGTAAAGAGAAAGAATCTTACTTGTGCTACGGCATTGCAGAATTCTAACGAGTTCATGAAAATGCCTAGTTTATCTATGTCATTCACATCGTCAGGCGTGAGTCGGTGCCAGTCGGGCTGGGTGACGTCCACAAACCTCGGGAGGGAGCAATAAAGACCACTGAGACCTGCAAGTTTAAAAAAAATATTACAGAAAGAAAGGGACGAAAATCATGTAATCAGTTATAAAAAGAGAGTTGTTTTAATAAAAACCGAAAATGCATTTAGACTTTTACAAAAAAGTGGATAGGTGTTCTATATAAATAAAATCGGATAAATTTATCCAAGACACTATCTAGGTTACAACCCAGCAACTGTTTGCAACTGAGTAACCTATGATCATCAAACTGATTAACACCTTGACAGCTAAGATAACTACATTGTTTTGATACATTGGTAAAGTTGAATCAAAAGAAGCATGAACAGTAAACAGACACGGCAAATTGGAATGAACAATGAAGTACGAGGGTCATCCGTAA
Organism: Glyphotaelius pellucidus; assembly: GCA_936435175.1. NCBI lineage: Eukaryota > Metazoa > Arthropoda > Insecta > Trichoptera > Limnephilidae > Glyphotaelius > Glyphotaelius pellucidus. Next base: position 7,741,884 of record OW386551.1, on the reverse strand, counting down.
AGTAGTACCCGTTCACGCCGGAGCGCTGGCGAATAGAGTAGCTGACGAAAAAGTACTAACACGTTCAGTTGTATTTCAGCTGTCTGTGTGTTACATCTCGCTGGTATTGACTGTGTTATGAGTGTTTACAATGTTCAAGAAAATGAAGAACGCCGCTACTTGTGAAGTTAGAGCTGTGATTAAATTTCTCCAAGCAAGAAATGTGCGACCTTGCGATGTCCATAGGCAATTGAAGGAGGTGTATGGACACAACGTTATGGATGAGCCATCTGTTCGGCACTGGTGTCGTAATTTCAACTCGGGAAAAGAGAACACCCATTGATTGTCTTTTACTCTTAGGTGTTGTACAAAAAACCCATGTTTCGTCACCAGTGACTCTGCGAGTCAAGAAAGAGTCTCCTTCATCAGAATAACTTTCCAAAAACGTCATTGCTGCAGCCATACACGTTGTTTTGTTTTAGAGGAAGGAACTTCGTAAATAATAAAGGCAGCTTCAGGAAACTTTTAAAGGACTCGTGACATTTATTTTGCTTTATTCCCAATTACATTGTGAATAATTCCGGAGACCCAAACTACCCAAGACAGACCAAGGATTTTACTGTTACTTATTAAGAAGTTAGGATGGTGAAAAGAGAAGGAAAAAACCTAAACATAGGCCTTTTATATCGGTCTTGTCTGAAGGGAGTTTGCGTCTCCTGACATCTATGGATAATTTCTTCTATTAATTAATTAACTTTACACAAACCAACAAATCGAAATGTCTGGAGAGGTGTGAGCCCTAGCTAATTAAATTAAATTATACACACGTGGTTTTGTGTTCATCAGAAAGCGTGCGAGGGACCCACCTTGCACAAATTTTCGCATAATTAACAACTTCATGAATAACTGTTCGTGAAAAATTACAGAAATGTTCACAGATCTCATCAATTGTAACGCGCCGATCTTTCTTAACGAATTCGTCAATTTAACTCAGCAGTTCGTCCGTAATGACTGACAGCCGTCCCGAACGCTCGTCATCATGGTCGCACATTTCTTGCATGGAGAAATTTAATCACAGCTCTAACTTCACAACTGGCGGTGTTCTCTATTTTCTTGAATAGTATAAACACGCACAAAAACAAAACAGTCAATACCAGTAACGTTGCACACAGACAGCTGAAATACAACTGAATGTGTTAGTACTTGTCCGATGGTCACTCTATTCGCCAGCCCTCGGCACGATGTAAACGGGTACTACTTTATGGATGACTCTCGTAAATTAGAGGAAAAAGGATTAAAAAATGTCTTCTTACCAGTAGCCAGAACGGGGCAGACGTTTGAGCGGTGTGCTATGAATTCGGCCACGGATTGGTTCCTGGCTGAGATGGCGGCACATAGCAGCAAGGCCGCCCTGGCCTGCTGACCCACAGGACCCTCGCGGTGGACAAAAGCAAGGAGCAGAGCCACAGGAACAAAACTGAATTGGGACATTAACACGCTAATAAATTTTAAAAATCACACACCACAATCATAAAAATTTCTGCATTTCTTAGCAGTTTTTCCATACTTCCTTCCTTGTAATGACAAACTTTTTTTTTTTATAATAACAAGAGTAATTTCTTAAATTTTTTTATTAGCTCACACAGGAGGCTTTGAGAAAAATAATTTCTCTCAGGGCCTATGTCATGTTATGTGGAGTGTCTTTTTAAGAAATAAAGTTCAGGGAAGGATAAAGATTTTTGTCCAAAAATGTGCAATGTTGTGTCAGAGTTCATTAGTCTTAATTATTTTGAAACATTAAGTGAAGAATAACTCGTGAAAATGATAAAAAATCACGGAGAGCCAAATTGCCATCCTTGCGAGTGGACGCGTGAGTTTTAAACAGGAATAATCCCAGTCTAGGATGTGCAGTAAGGCTAAAAATAGTAATGAATCAATTCAAGACCTGGAGTTTTGCTTGTCCTGACTGTGTGAAGTGGGATAGAAGAAGAGGTCCACAAAGTTGGAGTTTTGCATAAGAACCACACAGAGTTGCTCCAAAAGACACACGAGGCGACCTAAAAAATAAACAAATAACAATGTTACAAATATAAAAAAGATCTCACCTTATCATTAGATAAACATTTACAACCATAACACAATACACGTCTAAAATAAATTAATGCTCCTTATAACAGTTGTGTTTAATCAGGCTAATTTGGCCGCTTTTGGGAACACTCAAATAGGTCTCATAGAAATCGTAGTGTCTCCCTTACTATCATGGTGAGAAATATGATCTAAACCAGAGGTTCCCAAACTTTTTTTTCTCGTGGACCACTTTCAAAATTTTACTGGTTTCGGTGGACCCCCTGCTTTCTACCATATTCCCCATTCTCGACACGCGTTGTACTGAATATAACGCTGGATTTGTGGTCTGTCACAGCGGGGGGTGGGAGGGGGAAGGGGGGGGTTAATGTGATATGAGATGGGGGGCGGGATGGGGTATGGGCACGGGGTGGGTCTCAAAAAGACCATTTTTCACCGAAATACTATTGTACTATCTGCCTATATTGACAGGTAAGGCCAAGCCAACATTTTTGTTCTTTACTATCGAAACCAGCAGGCTTATTCTCTATCTTTTGTGGGATCGTTATCGAGATATGGGACGTGATCTCCTGACAGATTTGTGTGATTTATTTGCTTTTTCTATGTACAACGTACATTAAATGAATAAATAATCATGCATACTTGCAGGAATTCATGTTTAAAACGATCTAAACTAAAATATGTTACAGTAAATATGTAAAAATCACACAAATCTGACAGGAGATCACGTCCGTTATCTCAATTATGATCCCACAAAAGACAGAGAATAAGCCTGCAGATAAATTTTCATGGACCCCCACTTACAACTTGTGGACCCCCATTTTTTTATCACGTCTACGTGGACCCCCGTGGAGTCTCCCGTGGACCCCTGGGGGTCCACCTGGACCACCTTGGGAATCACTGATAGGAATTAGATGGATCACTGATAGGTTCACTTTGGGAATCACTGATAGGTTTAGATTCTAAACAGTGTTTGAAAGAGAAAACGCCACACTTTATATTCAAATCTAAAAGCTAACCACAAAATAATTTAAATGTAAACCTTTATGAAACCAAAATTTCTGACAACAATTTGAAAAAAAAAATAATGAAACTTCGGGAATTTTTTATTAATTGTTTTTACATGAAACGACAAAACAGTGAGTTGACAGTAACCTTTGAAATACATTTGTCTAATAAAATATGTGTGTTTTTTCATTACAATAATAATTTTAGTTAAAACGAAACGTAAGGTGAGCCATTTTTAAAACTTTTAAGTTTGCATAAAAAAATTTTATATGTAAAAAATTAATTCATTACAAAAATTAATTACGAAATTTGAAAGCTTATTTTGTCACCTCTCAAAAACAGTTTTTAGTTTTTGGATATGTTCAGAAATATTCTTTTTATTAGGATTTCACTGCAAAGCAAAAATATTTTGACTGACAAAATATGCCAGAGGCCTGAAGGGTTAAGGAATCCCTTTGTTGATTAAATAAACTGATTTTACTACTAATAAACATTTATACAATAAAAATTAAATAAATGGAATATTTCTGAATGTATTCGAAAACTAAAAACTGTTTTGGAAGTGATGAAATATGCTGTCAAATTTTATGATTAAAAATAAACACATAATTTTTTAAATGTAAAACTTTTGCATGCAAACATAAAAAAGTATTAAAAATGCCTCAACTTACATTTTTTCTAACTAAAATTACTGATAACAAAAAAAAAAAATACATACATAATTTGTTGGGCAAATGTATTATAAACTTTATCATCAATTCACTTTTTTTGTCATTTCATGTAAAAATAATTCTCAAAGTTTCATAATATTTTTTCAAATTGCGGTCGGAAATTTTGGATTTATAAAGGTGTACATTTTAATAATTTTGCAGTTAACTTTTAGATTTAAATATAAAGCGTGATGTTATCGCTTTCTAAAAACGTTTAGATCCTATTTCTAACCATGATAGTAAGGAAGGCACAACAATTTCTATGAGACCTGTACGAGTTGTTCCGAGAGCCGAATAAATAGACTTGACGGGTTAAAAAAAAATATATTCTATATTTTTGACTGATAAATTACTTCTATGTTATCTTGCACACCCATGGTAAAAAATTAATAATTTGATTAGAATCTATTCTTAGAGTAGATGTCTTAAGACCCAGTTAGGTGAACACCGGAGTAAACAGAAATTTATGGATACCTGTATATTTATGTATATTTATTTATATCTATGATATTTATTTATATCTATGAAAAAAAAAAATAGAGGACATTCCATTTAGAATAGAGATTAAACAAAAACTAATAACTCAGTTATCAGAAAGATCGTAAATCTACTCATCAACCAAGATAAGATGAATGAAATACAATATGTAATAATTTTTTATCAGATGATATATTTTTATTTGTCGATAAACCTTATTTGAGTTGTGATTCTGTTAATTATCATTGGCAGATATGTAGTTTTATAGCAGAAAAATTGTTTTTTTTTTTTACATGAGCTCCACACAGGAGGCCATGAGGAAAATAATCTCCCTCAGGGCCTATGTCATCTTTGGGGATGCTGTGTGGGGGGTTTTCTAAGGAAAGGAAATGCAGGAGAATTCTGGGAAGGAAAAGGGTTTAAGGGGTGGGTAGGAATCTGGGGTTCAGTGTGTCCTGGTCATCCGCCTCCAAGACCTAGACAAATCTCACCTCATGAACCCGGGCACCCCTGCTAAATCACCAAACGTAGCGAACCACTTGGGGTGACCTATGGCAGAGGTGTTGGTTATCCAATAAAGGTTCCCGGGGCGGCGGTACCCATTCCCGCCTCCCAAATTGATATTAATTTGTTGGTATTCATTATAAAAATTTGATTCATACTAATTAATGGCTTGAAAGGCGAAAACTGTTTCTACAAAATAAGTCTTTTTTATGTATTTCTATGGAACTTTGGATAGAGATGTGAAGCTTGATTTCATATGGATCTTCTATTTTTTGTTTTAGGGTTGTCACTAGGACGAAAACAGAGTTATAACGATGTCTGTGGGAACACATGCGTTAGCGTGAAAACACGCTTATTGTACTTGACTGCTATTGTTATATTGTTGTGTAAACACGCTTAGGGGTCGGAGTGGTTAAAATACTCAATATAACCAAAAACTCAACTAGAACAAATAAATTTAATAATTAAATTGAAAACTTGTTCCACCTATAATTTGAATAATTTTTCAATTTCAACTTTCAACATTCAAGAATAAGGAACTCCAGTCCAATGTTTTTATTTTTTTAAATGAATAATGACCTTCTAACTTAAATAACTGCATATTTATTTTTATAGTTAGTTTTAATAGTTAAAATAAATGTCAAAGTTTTAATTTTTCAAGATCCCCCGAAAACCACCGTATCTAGTGTAACGTCATCATGACCAACCGAAGTATGAATTTTGTAGGCAACTGGAATCAGCTGATTGTAGCCGGCCATTTTGAATTTCAGCATTGGAACGTTTTATGGACGCGGTGACGTCACGCCTCACAAATTCAATAATACCAACTTGAAAGGGTGTTTTAATGAACTGTTATAAAATGGACTTTTTAATAATTTTTTTAAAACTCTACGTTTAATATTATTTAATACAACTTATATATTCAGAATCAGCATTTATTGTTCTATATGAACATATTTTTTTAAAGCCATAATATTTTTCACTGGAGTTCCTTATTGTGCCTAAAAAAAATAAATAATAGGCATAAAATAAATAAAGTCGGTACCTTCAACATCCCCGGTTGGCAATTCTGTTCTGAAACTGCTGAGAAGTTTGAGTAAAGGCCTTAGAAATGGCTCAGCACAAAGCAGTTGTTGGCCAGCGTGAGTCACCAGAAGCGAGTACAACTTCATCTGCTCTAGGCGGACTGCATTTAGATATCTGTAAATCAAAATATACTCTGTTAAGCGTCAAAGGGTTACGTCACAAAAACATTATGGTGCGTTACATGGCGGGGAGGGAGGTCAAAAATCTTAAAAAATTGTGTTATGTAATACTTGGACGCCCCCCTACTCAAAATTTCAAACGCGTGTATCGGAAGCATAACGATTTACTTGAAATATTGAATATATCTTGAAAAATACATTGTCTATGAAAGTACGTAGGATTTTTTTTTAACATTGAATGGCTCTTTTTCGTTATTTGTTTTTGGGGTGTTATGCCTTGTTGCGCTACCTCCTTCTTTAGCCAACGTTTCGTTTAATGCCAGCTCAAAGTGGAGTGGAGCTGGTAACACGGTATTGCTTCCAAGTACATAGGCACACATTTCACCACAAACAAGTACACAATTACACATCTGCCCTGATGATGGACACTGTAACGCTGTCCGAAACGTTGGCTGTGAAAGAAGGAGGTAGCGCAACACCGCATAACACCCCATAAAAAAATAACGAAAATACTTTTGGCCGTGAAAATCTAAAAACTTATTGCATGGCTCATTTTTTATTAACAATTATCTGATAATTTTTTAGGCAAATTTTTACTTCCCACTATGAAAGTGCGCCAATTGGCCAAAAATTAACATATTGAAAAAAAAAACCTAAAAAACCAACGTACTTCTTTACCAGTTATTTAAAAAAAAAATTGGCTTATTACAATTAAAAAATTCCAGGAGTTGTTTGTCCGGCCGTGGACCCTGAAAAAACGGAGACGTCATCGGAAAACTGCTGCACAGCTGCCATTTTGAAATTAATCGCTTCAAATTTTTTTTTGTATACAGTCAATGGTATGTATAATAAATACTCTTTATTGGAATCTCGATTTATTTTGTAGTATTTCTGAAAAACAAAAATCCTAAAAAGGCTTATTTTTTCGGCATCTAGAGTGGCCTAACCCCTTAATAAGTTAGCATTCGATAGGTAAATTTCTTTTAAAAGTCAGTTTTCCTGATATTTTTTTTTATAAATACATACATTCTGCTTCACAAATCCTATAATTATAATACCCTGTGATTTTTCACAAGTCTGTCATAGTAGATAATAATTTAAATAAATAAAATAAAAGAGAAGAATTTAGAAAGTGCTAAATAACATGGTCACTTCTTAGAAAGCTATTGTGATGATAGAGAAATTTGAGTTATTTAACCAGGATGGATAATCCTACCAAACTCATTTTAAATCCACTCTTAGCTAATTTTAAGAGCTTCATATTAAATAAATCACTCGAGTAGAATAAGCTAGAAGAGCGGAATGAATAATCACAACATCCGGATTAACAGCATTCTCACCTTTGGCATAAATTATTTGACAGCCAGTAGTATGGCTGGTGAAAAGAATAGATAAAATATTATTAATATGCCATTTGTAATTAAAATATACTTTTATCCTTACGGAAAACAAATAGAATTTATCATCCGTCAATAACATAAAGCATTGATAAGCAATAACTAATTAAGGGAAATATTAATTTCAGGTAAAGTAGGTTCTCTGTATAGAGTTTTACGTACATATCGTCATTTAACAAGGTGAAAAAAGAGGCTGTATAAGTAAAGTTCAGGTTAAAAATGCTTGTGGATGAACAAGTTTTTACGGCAATTTCTTGCCATCAAGATAGAGCAGGATTGTTGTGTATTGCCTATTCTTGTTGGAGTATGGCCCTTTCTTGCCAGTGAGTTCGCTCAGAGTTTGGACAAATTATATTCCTTCTCACCTGTTGATATCGTGAACACTACATTTCTTCCTATGACGTAAAGATTCTAATTCTGTTGAATTTTCTGTTGAGTTTTCTCTGGAGTTCCTCAAGGTTCTATCTTGGTTAGGTTCTATCCCTTTCTATTCCCGATTTTCATTAACGATATATTCTGTCATTTCTCATTCGTAATCATAAAAAGAACAATAGAAGTGCCTTTCATGTCATTTTCAAAGAAACCAAATGTAGCCATTGACTTAATAAGTACCTAAAGTTCACATACTTGCTATGATTTTTACACAAAACTTACTGAAAAAGCCGTATTTAAAAAAAAAAATTTCAACTACACGACAAGGCAACAGTTGAATTTCTACAGAGAGCCCGAATTTCCATATTTGAAATCTAGGGCTCGGTTAGCCACACCATACCATATTGATGGTTCGCCATATTTAATGATTGCAGGTGACTAAAAACTATATATGTACTTAAAATGTATAATCAAGAATTATATCGTCGCAAAAAAGCAATACTGCTGTAACCGCCACTACATATGAAAATGCTTTTTATACACCATTTTGCAGAGTTTCTTTTCTGTGTCGATCTATCTGGGTCCCGTGACTCTACAACGATAAATAAGAACTGTACGATGTTGGAAAAACTAGCCATTTTGTCAATAATACGTTTTTTAACTGATGCATACACCTCAAAATCAACAATTGAACAATTTGGTTTTTGGCTGTTACAGCAGTATTGCTTTCTTGCGACGATATTGACTGCGTCTTTCCGCAAATTGATATAGACTCCACTGCAAATAGGGCAAAAACAAACTGTCTTAAGCTGCGTATACACATAAGAAAAAAGCATGAGCTGAACCACGAATTATGGGAAAGGACAGACATCTGCCCTGATGATGGTCACTATAACGCTGTCTGAAACGTTGGATAAAGAAGGAGGTAGCGCAACACGGCATAACACCCTAAAAACAAATAACGAAAATATTTTTGGCTGTGAAAATCTAAAAACGTAAAGGAACGCAGCTTCTTATGTGTAAATGCAACATCATAAACAAGAGCGAAATAACTAATCACATTTGAATATATAATCAATGGTAATATTTTTCATCGCCTGATCCAGATAAAAGACCTAGGAGTTATTTTCGACAGTAAGAAGACATTTCACTATCATGTAAATGATTTATGTAGTAGACAATAATATAAACTGCACCTTTAGAATAATTTATTTATTTATTAAAAGAAGTTTATACAATGAACAAAAAAAAAATTGTGTTAATTCATCCGCCATGCTAGGGATGTCCCTGTGTTATGGCGGATGAAGTTTACAGATTGGGTAGGTACAGTGTAAAGTCATTAACTTATGCAATTCATTTAAGTAGTTTAAGTAACAAATTAAGTTAGTAATTTAAGTAACACATTCAATTAATTTAAGTTACAAGTTGTATTAATTATATTACAATTCAATTAAAATAGCAAGTTTTACACATCATCATTACTGAACGTAAGGATCCATTTTGATAATTTTTTTTTAAAGATATGGGGTTGGGTTTCGGATTTTAGGTTCTCAGGGAGAAGGTTAAACATTTTAGGAGCTAGGTACATGAAATGTCTTTGAGCTGATGCGGTGCCTAGTGTAGGAACATTGTAGTGTCGTTTGGTTATTGTTCTGGTGGTGTAACTGTAATGTAAGAGAGTTTTTTTCTTGTATTTGAACATGAACTGTGTTAGTGTAAATTTTAGATGAAGTTGCCGTATGTTTAAGACATTATATTCTGTGAAGAGTCTATTGGAGGAATATCTTGTTGGTCGCTTGTTGATAGCACGTAAAATCGTTTTTTGGGCTTTTTGCAGAGGATCAATAAAATTAAGAGCACAGCCGCCCCAAATTATGATGCCATATGCTAACTGGGATTGAGGTGAGGGTTTAACTCCAATCAAATAACAAATAGAAATTGGTATTATTTTCTTTTCCATGTAAACGACATTTGAATTCAGTTGTTTGATTCAGAGATGCCATAAAATAAAACATAAAAAAATCCAATAAAGTCACTGGCAAATTTCTCAGTGTAATTTCTAGCGGGACATTAGAATTAGGTTCGCCAGTGGTAAGTTAATGCGTCCTTCAAAGAAAACAATGGCAAGGTAAATAGCGCGAATGAACAAGACCTATAATTAAGTATTGATAAAAAAAAGTAGGTACATAACCAAACAGTTGCCATTGATAACAGCTAACAATTTTCATTCAAAGCTAACTTGTTTTGATAATTCTCTACGCAGCCGTAACAGTTCTCGGTTGGTATTTTTATTACCGTAAAGAATTTGAATAGTATGGAAAGAATTTGTTGATTCCATTTCAGATATTACATTTCGCCATAACACACAATAAGCTGAAAAACTTTTATTTTTTCAATATAAAAATAATCAACTGAGAACTGAATGTTTTGAAAATTTCAAAAATCCAAAAAAGTCAATTTACCAATAATGATTGTATACCTAGAGTCAAAAAAAAGAAAAAATGGTAAAATAAATTTGACTATGTGTTGTAAACTTTTTACACCAAAATTGTATGCACATAACATATTGTTAGGATGGGTTGTTTCAAAAAATTTGACGAATTCGTCAAATATTTGACGTTAATTTTCACGTTCTGTGTAAGTTCTATTCAAGTTCTGTGATGATTTCAGTTTTGTGAAGCAGCTGGCCTATGATGTTAAAAAAACAGAACTCGAAAAGAACTTACACAGAACCTGAAAATTAACTTCAAATATTTGATGAACTCATCAAATTTTTTGAAACAACCCGTCCTTAGTTTTGTTCGTGAAATTCATAAGATGTTCTAAGAAAGTGATTCGTTCTTGGCAAACAGATTATTGGTGTAAATTAGCACTATCTTACTATGTTATTTGATTAGTAACGGCAAATGATAGGTATTTGATAATAATGTACACAAAATTAATTAATATCTATAATTATGTCAGCAAGCCCAATTATTGTTAATCTTCTGATGGGCATTTATTTGGATTTACAAGTTTTTTTTTTTTCAGTTGATTTTTCAGCAAGCGGTTGTAATATACATACAATTTGGCGAGCTGTATCAAATGGTGCTATTGCCGATGAGTTTGAAAAACATACACTCGGAATGGATTGTTGTCGAACAATACATTGTTTGAAATTATTTGAAAGTTTAACATTAATTAAAATTATTATCTGTTTATTTTTGTCTTCCTTAAATATTTCATAATTCAGTGAAACGCTCTTAAAAAGTTCCCTCTTAAGAAGTTTCGTGGCTTAAGAAATTTGGTTTTTTCGGTATCTCGGCCCAAATTTGGCCCAATTTTTTCCACTTATAAGGTTTTCTTGCTTAAGGAGTTCAATTTTTCCAGTCCCTTGGAAAACTTCTTAAGAGGGTTTCACTGTATTCTAACATTACCAAATAACTATAAATTCAAACAATACTTCACTTATAAAAAAACGTGAACACCCCAGCTCAGGTTCTTGTGGTGTTCAGGAAAACTACAGTATAAAAATCATTTACAGTACATCCTGACGATCCCGAAAAAAGAACACGTCAGATGTGCGATTTTGTAGTTTTTGCAATAGAGCTGTTTAAAGTTTAGTTTCTGCGTTTTTTCTGTTTTGAGATCAAGAAAATATTGTTGTTGTGATATTTTGCATTTCATTTCAATAAAAAATTCGAAAATACAGACTTTTAATTAATGCAACAAAATTTTTTAGCCGACCTAGGCAAACCTCACCCCACAAACCCGGGCACCACTGCTAAGTCACCAAACACGAACCACTTAGGGTGACCTATGCAAGGGTGTTGGTTATCCAATAAATGATTCCAGGGCGGCGGCACCCGTACCCGCCATCCAAATTGAGGTTGACATAGGCCCTGATGAAAATTAATTTCGTTGGGTCTTTCCTGTGTGGAGTTAATGTAAAAGAATATATTTTTTTAATGCTTTACCTTCCCGTCCTGTTACCCCACTCGTACAGCTTTTCGAGCAGGTTCTCGCTGAGCAGGTGCTCCAGGCAGACGCCCCCCCGGCCCAAGTCCTGGGAGGCCCCCTCCCTCCGGGGCACCCCGCCGGGCCCCTCCAGCAACGAAGACGATGAGGAGTGGTGGCGGATCTCCAGCAGCAGCAGGGTGACTAAATGCTCCAAGTGGCTGACCACGCCGAGGACGTCATCATGGGACGGTACTGATGAGCCCTGCAGAGAAAAAACATTCAAATACTTTTATAAAACCGTAAAAGTACAAAGAAAAGAGTGTCTTACAGTCAATGGGTTAAAATGATGTTTCTTGACAAATTCAACACAATACTTAACTTTCTAGATAATAATGTATATCTATACTAATATTATAAAGAGGAAAGATTTGATTGTTTGTTTGTTTGCATTGAATAGGCTCCGAAACTACAGATCCGATTTTAAAAATTCTTTCACCAATAGAAAGCTACATTATCAGCGAGTAACATAGGCTGTATATAATGGTAAGCTCTGGCGTTCTGAAATTTGTATAAATAAAAATATGTGTATTTCATATATTTTTGCAGGAGGGAGGAAAGGTAGGGGGAAGGTGGGGTTCGTGGAGAGGGTAGAGACGAGGGAGGGGAAGGCGGGGAAGGTGGAAGGGAACGGGGACGCACGGGAAAGAATAAGAAGGGAGAGTCAATTTATTTCTTTCAATGGCATAGCAACGCATGCCAGGAACCAGCTAGTATTAAATAAAGCAGGCCAAAATTAGGTGACAAAAACTGCATACATACTTCATTTGACATTCTACCCTTCTCTTCAATTCGAAATATTTTATTTTTATATCAATTCGTAAAACAAAACATTGAAAATTATTATCGGCCAACAAAAATATTGGTAATTATTCCACTCACCGCTGCATTTTTAAGTACAGATTATGGAAATTACAATTCATGTCAACAATTGCTACAAGAAGTAACTATTTACTTGCACAAAAAATAGGTTATTAGTCTTAGTTTGGGTAAACTAAGTAATTCATGCATATTTAGATTGAAACGAAACTTCGCAAATGTCAAATCGGTACAAAAAAAATCTTAAATGGCGGCAAAGGGATTGTTTTGTGGGAAATTTTGAATTTTGATGGAATAAAAAGTAATTTCAATATTTTACCGTCCATCCAAACATACTTAGTTGTTTCGGTAAATATTTCCCTAATAGGGACATGCTTAATATTCACTTTTTATTTCAGAAACACTTAATATCAGTTAAATAATAACTAAAAGTAGGTATTTCACTTTCCGAAATTGGAAAATAATGCATTTTAGTAGATATTTCATTAAAAAACAGACAATTACACATCTTTTCTTCACGCCATGTTTTGATTTAATAATATTAAAATAGCTTTTTAGGCTAGTTTTTTTCTTCCTTTTTTAATTAAACCCAAACTAAGAACCTAAGAACCTATTTTAGGGTCTAAAACTTTGACATCAATGACAATGGTCGCCGAGCGAATATTCGTTTTTAATTTTAACGAAATAACTATTAATTCATTATTTTTCAATTCCGGAAACTGAAATAATTACTTCCCATTATTATCTAACTGATGTTAAGTGTTTTTGTAATAAAAAGTGCATATTGAGCGTGTCCCTATTAGGGAAATAAATACCGAATATTTACCAAAATTAATTGATCTTCAAACTACACCAGAATAACTTGTGAAAAAAACCAGTCACTGGGTCACTATCTAAAATATTCAACATGTTGCAACTGCACACAACACTTCTTCAATACGTAATACAACTAACTGCACATGTGAATAGTATATTTGTATTGAAATTCGATATATTAACCTTATAAATATATAAGTAACGTACTTGACTTCTCAGGATGATTTCTTCAGCTTGTTGCCAATGTTTACAAAACGATTCATAGCAGGCACCGGGGTCACATTTAGCTGCAGATTCCAAAGGCCTCGTTGGCTGTCTCGAGAAACTTGCCCTCAAAGGGCTGTTCCTTAACCAGCTCATTTCTGCATCATTCAAAGATCAAAATAAACGAGCATCTGTCAAAGTCAGTACGTTCCAACATGAATCCAATAGACTTCAAAAACACTAAATCGTCGTACAAAAGCATTGGCACATAATTTTATCACAACCGCAGTTTTCCCCGCCGAATGAAAACACAACGAAACTCCATATAAGTATTACGAGGACGTTTTCTTTTTCGATAACGTTATCGTAAATCGCAAAAACCCAGCAGCCATCACAAGTGACAAATGAATGACAATAGACAACAGAGTAGAGATATTATTTTCTCACAACATCGAACAATAGACAAATAAACCTTTTTTCAAAGAGTTGGATCGCCACCATAAATGATGATCGCCATTAGTTTCCCCCACACGTAAGTACCCTTTACACGCAGAGTTCGGAGCGGGACGTGCCCCGTGCCACTTCAGGCCGTCGCGCAGAAAAGTAAAGACCGAAAGTAAGATAACGGCTTACAGCGCAGTTCACTGTGAGACTTTTCTGCGCGGCGGCCTGAAGTGGCGCGGGGCACGTCCCGCTCCGAACTCTACGTGTGGGGGAGACTGTAGAGTTCGGAGCGGGACGTGCCCCGCGCCACTTCAGGCCGCCGCGCAGAAAAGTCTCACAGTGAACTGCGCTGTAAGCCGTTATCTTACTTTCGGTCTTTACTTTTCTGCGCGGCGGCCTGAAGTGGTGCGGGGCACGTCCCGCTCCGAACTTTGCGTGTAAAGGGTACTATTGTCGCCAGCATCGAATACGGATGTTGAAGAGGGAAATTTGAAACTTTTGTTTTTGTGCAAATGTAGCAATGAATAACGTTCATGCATAATAATTGTAAATTGTTCCTCTAAAAGAAACTCGTTAAAATCAGACCGTTTTTACAAACGGCTTAGTGCAGTTAAATTCAATAATATTGATTTATTTAAATTATATTGTATCTTTTAGACAAGGTATAGGTGTTCATGATACAATAATATTCCATCAGTATTGAAAATAGCTCTAAATACGGATTACAAATTTATAACTACTAGCGGCATCCATTGGCAAAAGGCCAAAGCTGCTTTGTACGTATGACAACGATGTTGTGTAACTTTAAATTGAATGTACGCCATTGAATTTTTGAATATACTTAGAACGATGCTATAAGCTTCTTCAAAATTACAAAACCCAGACCTGGAATTCAGTGCCAACATTATTTGCACCTGCGTGATTTGAACATCTAAAGCCGAGTTTACTTTATATCTATTTATTGCAAACAGCTTATATTACCACAACACATACCTATGAAGTTAAGCCAAAGTTGCAAAGATACGAAGCAGAATTTTTATTAAAAGTATTAAAACTAATTTGTAAGTAAAGGAGTGAGAAAAAGGAATATAAGATAAGGATAGGAGATGCTCCTGATACATTTCGTACTCGTGCATTAATTTATAATCGTACGCGTTACTTACGTATGTTCGATATTTCAGAAGGTTATTGGTAAGAATATCTACATCATGGATTTTTGTGTTACACTTACTAGGTACCTACGGGGAATAGACATTTTTTTTCTGACGTTGGTTCTGCTGTTGGGAAATGAAAGAAATCGGTTTGTCGGGTTGATCTTGACGGTATATGATTTTTTATCAAATTGTTTAGCTCAGGCGGGTGCAGGCCATTATTTAGAATTTTAAATAATAATGATCAGAGTCCTTCCTCTCAAGAGCAAATTAAAGGGCCCCAGTATTGCGTAGAAAAAAAGAGATCAGTAAATACTCAAGGATAACATTCTAGGAAAATACAACAATATTTATTTATTTATTTTTTATTTATTTTATTTTTATTTTATTTATTTATATATTTATTTAAACGCGCATAGGACTTTTACATATATAGAGCAGTACATGTTTTTGATAAAATATTGAAAATAACATAAAATATAAGAAACAAAATAAAGATAACATAAGATATAGGAAACAAAATATAGATAACACCAAATATAATAGTTGACACAAAGCAGGTAACATAGAATGTATGGTAAGTAAATTAATGTGAGATAGTTATTTTAATTATAAAGAGAAATACGATAAGATTGTCATTATTTTTGTTTATAATTAGTAATCTTTATTTTACATATTTGGTACGCGTTTATCGAAACATAGCTACAATAATATATCGATTAAGGTGCTATATAGTGCATTTATAGCTTTATTTTAAATGTTCTGATATAATGAGTTTAAATTTAGAAATCGATTGATGTCGATAAACGTCAATTGAAGTATATTTATTTCCGAGTATATGAAGTCTTTGTATTGGAGAGTTTACAAAATAATTATTAGTAGAATTGGTAACAAAGTAAAGTGCATTAGAACGGGTATCACGCGTGGGTACTCTCAAATTAATTTTACAAGTTAAATCGAGGGCGTCCAGTCTGCCATTCGATATATTAAAAAGGCAAACTAAATTGCTCACTACACGCCTTGACGTTAAATCGCTTATATTGAGTAATTCCATTAGATATACATAATTTAGTTCTTCGATAGGTATTCCGAGTTTACAATTAATGAATCTTAAGAACTTATGCTGTACTCTGTACTCTTGCACCATCTCTTTTATCAATGTTATGTAAATAATAAGTTGTAGTAATTAGAGGTCCCAAAAAATTATCAAACGAATTTTCCACCCTTCTTTTATTTCTTGCCTCCCACAGGATCGAAACCCCCCTTAGCGTCGAACCCCCCCTACTCTTTTGGTTATGAACCGACCCGTGTGGAAGTGGCCATAGTTCTGTCTGAAACCGTCGACCAATCACAGGACGTTAAGTCTCTTAACCCCTCAGGCCTAGACCACATTTTGTCAGGGGTCAAAATATTTCCGCTTTGCAATAAAATTCAAATAAATGGAATATTCTTGAACGTACCCGATAACTAAACACTGTTTTTGAAAGGTGATAAAATACGATTTCAAATTTTATAAATCGAAATAAACGTGTAATTTTATAAAGTACAAACATTTTGCACAAAAACATGAAAAAGTATTAAAAATAATGGCTAACCTGACGTTTTTCCTAACTAAAATTACTGATAACGAAAAAAAAACCGATACATATTTTATCAGAAACATGTATTATAAAACGTTATTGTCAACTCGCTTTTTTGCCGTTCGATGTAAAAATAATTAATAAAAAAATCCCAAAAGTTTAATTTATTTTTTCAAATTGCGATCAGAAACTTTGGTTTCATAAAGGAGTTTGTTTAAGATTTGAATACAAAACGTGGTGTATTCTCTTTCTAACCGTTTTTATCATAATATTTCTCACTATGATAGTAAGGGAGACACAACCATTTCTATGAGTCCTATATGAGTTGTTCCGAAAAGCGAACAGATTAGTCTAAAGGATTAAATGATTTTATTCGTTTTTTTTTAAATGTATTAATTTTACGTGTAAGAAGCAATTTATTATAATTAATAACATTTATATATTCGGAATCAGCGTTTGTTGATCTAAAAAATCAAAGGATTTTGTAACTCATATTAATTATTTTCACTAGAGTTCCTTATTCAGAAGTCAGTGTTCAATGACCCCAGCACAAGTAAGCAATCTGATTAGGAATTTTGTGAAAAGTAACTTTCAGAAGAAATATTCAGAAGATCATAAATTTAAGTTCTGCAATATTGGGCCTATAACGATCCCAACACAAACAAACGCAAAGTTTCTAACTAGAGTTGTAAAAACCAACGAAACGATTTATTAAAAAAAATAATGTGCGCGTATTTCAAAGTATTGTTTATTGATTAAATATTAATTTATAATTTTTATAAGAACATAATTTTTTTTTCAAAGATTTTCAGTAAGTATTTTTACACACCTCTTTCTTACACCTCAAAGCAAGAGGATACAAATATAGTGACCGGATAACTCAGAATCATGCAACTTCAACACGTTCTTTGAAAAGTAATTAAAAGTGATGATAAAAAAATTGGTTAAATAGGTGACAAAAATATATATTGCTTTACACAAAATAGACCTTTGACGGCCTCCGTGGTCCCGAGGTAAGACTCTCGACTCACAATCCGAAGGTCGCGGGTTCGAACCCGGCGTGCGCAAATAAATTTTATTTGATTAATTTGTGTTATTTCACAACTTATTCATTTAAAATAATAAATAGTATATTTGCGGCACGTTCCAGAGTGGAAGATACTATCAGTATCGCCCTGTTGTAAGACCACCATTCAGAATTGAAACGTTGCTTGAAATGGCTTTAGCCGTGTTTAGTGACCAGATCTGAATAGCCAGGTACTTCCCCACCTTCCTCTTCCCTATCTCCTTCCCCTCCCCACTACCTTCAGCCTCACAACATACCTCAATTGGGGATGCCAAGGCCTCACTGGCTCCAGACGGGAGCAGTTGGGACTCTTGTGCGGAATTTCATGTAAAAAGACCCAAAGAAAATTAAAATAAAGAAGCAACATTTTGTTTTTCAGCTTTCAAGATTTTATTTTATATTAGCGTAATAATTTTAGGTACTCAAATACCTACTTTAATTTTTTACTGAATTAAGTCTGCTAAAATATGATATTCTGGAAGGTTAAAAACATTTGGATTGCCTTCCATTAAAATGTTTACATCTTCTCTTTTTCTTTTATATTTATTTTGATACTGAATTGCCTTTATTATATGGCTTATTCCCCTGTGTCCTATACGGTTGAAAGCCAAATTTAAATGCTTCAGGGAATTATTTCCTTTACAGTAAACATTTTCATTTTCGCAAAAAAGTTCCGAGCATCGAAAGGGGTAATCGTTATTATTTGCTCCTAAATGTTTTTCAATGATTTCGTCAATACAAAGATTGTTAGTATCAGTTGTGTTTTGGCATTGTTCTGGAATTGATTGCTTTTCAGTTTCGTCTTCATCATCAATATTATTATTTGAAGTTGTTTCCTCAGAAGCTGTTGATTTAGTTTCAACAGTGTTTAATTTAAGTTGGACATATACCTCGAAGGTTTCTGGAATTTTGATTAAATACTCGATATTCCGTCGGTTCTTGGATTTTATTTCTTTGTCTGTTAAACAAAAGCATTTCATTGATTTAGATATTTCACAGCAACCTTCATCTCTTATTAAATTGTTTGCCAGGGCGAGAGAGGTCAAGCGACGATTCGTTCTCAAACACTTAGCGATACATTTCGCCCCACAATTAGTTATGAAATTTGAAGACAAGTTTAAGACTTCCAAATATTCGGCCTGGGGCTTAGAATGATGAAGTTGCTTGGCAATATGTTTTATTCCACAATCACTAATTCCAGAGTTTGAGAGAGATAGTTTTTTCAACGATTTTGTACCCTCCAATATACTGAAGCAGTTTAATTCTGGCATAAAACAGTTGTCCAGATTTAGTTCGGTGATATTCGAAACGATTACCACTTTTGTTAAACTGTAAATTACATTCGCCGAAGCTTTGCAATTCAAAATGTCCAATCTGCGTAAATGTTTTTGATTTCGTACAGAATCCAATAAAGCCAAGGCAATTTGTAAATTTAACTCTACATCTTTAAAACATAAATGAAGCAACCTCTTCTCGTTAATATTTTTTC
Organism: Glyphotaelius pellucidus; assembly: GCA_936435175.1. Classification (NCBI taxonomy): domain Eukaryota; kingdom Metazoa; phylum Arthropoda; class Insecta; order Trichoptera; family Limnephilidae; genus Glyphotaelius; species Glyphotaelius pellucidus. Next base: position 7,722,582 of record OW386551.1, on the reverse strand, counting down.
TGACAATGACTATGATAATAGGATAGACCCAGTCACTTTGCTTTCTTTGATGAGTTGTGTAATGTTTTGAACATGTCTTACTTTTGTTCGAAGTATGTTTACTCTTGATACTAACCTCAAAATGATGGCGGAGAGCATTTTTTAATGGCGTAAAAAACAATATAGAACTATTTGTTTTTAACTTATGATAATAGTAATCGGTTTCGCTGGCAATATGGCGCTGCTCACTCAATATAATATTTCCTGAAAGGTATTTAAAATTGATACAAAGAAGGCATACAATTTAAATATAAGCACATATATTAATTTTTTCAAGATACTTAGAAGCCGAACAAAATAATCTCACTAGCATGATTTTATCGGCTATTTGAAAGTAAGAGGTTTACTTTCAAAGCTGAACAGAGGTTTTAAGGCTTAATATTTTCGACAGTGAATCACAATAAATTAACATTGAGGGGAAGTAAATCTTAAGGGTAAAGGTTATCATTTTGAACCTTGACATATTTCTTGAACAAAGGGAATATCTTTACACCCATACTTAGAGCACATGCACGGAAAGCATAGTCGAAAGTCAGTTGAAATCATCTTGAATATTATAATTTAATGCGCTGGTTGTTAAATATTTATGTGTGACAGTTAAACTTGAAATTTTGTGACAGGAATTTCGAAACTGTTTGACGTAGATATCCTACCATATGAATGGAAATCATTATTTAATAATGGAATGTCAGATCTTATGTAAAATCGTGGTACTTACCTACTTAAATTGTGAAAGGAAATCAGAGGATTCATTATTTGAAACTAGTTGTTGCTCTATTACGTAAACATTAGGGGTAAGGCTCTCGACTGGCGTGGCAAATAAAATGTTTTTGATTAACTTATGTTATTTCATAATCAATTAATTAAAAATAATACATAGTATATTTGCGGCACGTGCCAGAACGGAAGATACTCAGTATTGTCCTAGTGTAAGACCACCATTCAGAATTGAAACGTAGCTTGAAGTAGCTATAGCCGTATTTGGTGACTACATCTGAATAGCCAGGTACTTTCCCATCTCCTTCCCTTCCCCACTTACCTTCAGCCTCACAACATACCCCAATTGGAGATGCCATAGCCTCACTGGCTCCAGTCGGGAGCAGATGGGACTCTTACACATAAAAAAAACCAAGGTAAGTATATATGTAATAACATATTGTAACGACATTGGTGCTACTTAATAAATTATAATAATGAATCTGGGTCTTGAAGGAACCGATGTTGCTGGAAAATAATTTATCGCACGGGTCGTAACAAAATTGGGCGTGACTCTGTTCACCGGTCCCAAACGATCAATTGATCCACGACTAGTCATTCGGAGAACCCTCCATTGTGATACCAGTAGAATAAAAACAAATTCCCACTTGAAATTAGAGTTCTGGAAACTCACCGGCAGTGAAATTTTTTAAATATAGAAAAAACTAACATACCCCGAACACATTTGTGAAATCTAGTTGTGTTTTAATCAAACTGTTCCAATGATATAACATACCTACTCACAAATAATTGGCCCCAACACCCCCAAGCCTTGCATTGTAAAAATGATGGTTATTCCACAAATGCTACTTTTTGTATATTTTAGCAATGATTCCTCTTCAGACTTCAGATCATACTTTTAATTAAGAATCCAAAATTTTAGCCTGGTTTGGCACCATGGTTAATGTAACTAGACGTCCCGTTTTCGTCGGGACAGTCCCGTTTTCAGGCAGCGTGTCCCGGTGTCCCCGAAAACAGCTTTGGGACGCCAAAATGTACCGTTTTCGAAAAAAAAAACATAAATGTACAAAATATCTAACCCTAATATGACATGAAAAAAAACATTACTATGTGGTCAATTGTATTGTATGAAAGAGTGAGGCTCCTAAAATGAATAAGTTTGTAAGATATTTAATTTAATTTATTAAGGCGATAGAATTCCATTAATCCCGCATTAAGCTGCAAGACGAGTTGTAATCTAGCCTCGTACACAGTAAAGTAAATTTACTACTCGTAAAATCCATGCTAATTTTAGTCAAATAACACATTGCTTTATTTCTATCAGTAAAGAAAAATCTCTTAAAATTTTTAACAAGGTTCTAGAATTTCAATCGTCCATGCGATTGGTAGCTGCAAGATGAATAATTGTAATCTAGCCTCTTTTTTACAGCGCTCTTGAGGCGATTTTTCTTGAAAACAGCGCTATATAAGTTGTTCAAATATACTATTATTATTAAGTACCTCCCTTTTTTTCGGTGTCCCGGTTTGAGGGACAAAATAAATGGTCACGTTAACCATGGTACATGAAAAAACGGCTTTCTAAATTCGGACCCAAGCCCTCTTCAGACCATAAAATAAGAATAAAATTTATTCTTTTTCTCATTTTCACGGCTTATGAAAAGGTAGAAAAAAACACCTCATCAATGATTAGTATTTGCATTGTGCAGCAACGACCTAAGCGATTTATTACGAAAAACAGCGGTACACTTACAAATGATTAAAATATTTTTAATATCATACATAAATCAAATGATTTAATTAATTATGATACTTACACATTTCTTTGTGCCCCGTTCTCTACCCAATCAATGTTCGTTAAAGCGAGTTTAATACGTAAATAGGCTACCGCAGGGGCATATTGTAAAGTGGCAAAGTTACCCCATTGTCGGAGAGATACAATGGGCACAAAGAAAATACACCGCTAAGTTGGAAATTAAAAATGAAACATTCAATTACAGGCTGCCAATTTCCTAAGGCGGTGTTTCATTGTGAGACAGCCTATGAAAGGAATGAAGTCTGAAGATTTCAAACATGCATTGAACAGAAGGAAATGTTACGTGAAAGGAACTTACATTATACTAGCTGGGTTACCCGGCTTCGCTCAGGACAACATTCGAGAGTGTTCTGGAATGTTCCACAATTTATTTTATTTATTTATAACGGACCCGACAGACGTTGTCCTGTACACAACTGTCGGGACCAGCTAAAATTAAAAAAAGAATAATATTGAATATTCGATACTGCGATGGTAGCGCAGTCTGCCGGATCCAATGTAAAACATTCCAAAATCAACAACTCCTTAGAAATAAAAAAAATATTAAAAGAAAAGTTTCCAGTGGACCAAATTGTGAATCTAAACCATTCTCGAATCCCCTTGAACCCACACAAAAAATTTCATCAAAATCGGTCCAACCGTTTAGAAGGAGTTCAGTGACATACACACGGACAGAAGAAATATATATATAAAGATTATATTTATTTATTTATGTTATACTCCAGTTCAAGTTTTTCATATTAACATGTGAAATACATAAGATACAATAAATTGGTAAGAAATAAAATCAGCTATAGAAATTATAAAATTGAACAAATGCAAAAGAGTTTTTTATAAGTCAACTTTAGTATTATTTATGAGTTATGTTATTATAGCCTTCTTATAACTTAAAAAACGTAAGTGAAAGGAACTTACATAATATCTATATATATATAAAAATTTAGGTTCCGTATGTTTGCGTTCGCAAATCTCGGAAAGTAATCAATGGATTGACTCAAAATTTTTACAGAATATTGCATTTTAGCAGAAGAGTGTTTCTATATATAATGGTAAGCTCTGGCGTTATGAAATTTGTTAAAAAAAATTGGTTTTAGGTTTGGATCCGCCAATCTCGGAAAGTAATCGATGGATTCACTCAAAATTTTTACAGAACATTGGATTTTGGCAGAAGAGTGTTTCTATATATGTAAGCTCTGGAATTATGAAATTTTCATAAAAAAATTACTACAGGTGGTGCGCGAGTGGTTTGAAAATGTGTGTATTTCATATATTTTAGCGGAAGGGTGACGAGGGAGTAGGAAGGCGGGGAAGGAGGAAAGGAAACGCAGGAGGGGAAGGGGACGCGGGAGAATGGACATGCAGGGAGAAACAATTTATTTATTTGAATGGCATAGTAACGCATGCCGGGAACCAGCTGGATATTATATTTATGGTATTATATTTATTTAGAAACATGAGAAATACGTAATAAGTTAGTGGAACTCTAATCGAGACGTAAAATTAGCTGTAGACATTATAAAATAGAACTAATGCAGAGGAGTAATTGAACTCGAAACTGAAACTCGAACTGAAAACTCCTCGAAAATTAAATAAATATGGAAGCCGTACTCTTGAATATCTAATACCAGTGATTTTCAATAAAATCAATAAAAACATAAAATTTGAAAAAAATGAGAGACTAAGTCCTAAAATGATAAAACTATGGTTAATGAACGAAAACTCCATGTATCTTTTAATATCTTAATATAGCCGCCTACATATCTTTTATCAGGTAGTTAGTTATATTGAAATATCTTATATATTTATAAATTATCTAATACTACTATGTGATCTATTCTAATGTTTCCTTAAAACTATAAATGTATTTACAAATATTTTCTTAGATATTATATTAAGAATGTTAGAACCTGCAGACAAGCTGCCATATGACAGCTTTGTGGGTCTACTCAAATTCTTGTACAAAATGTTTTTTCTGTAATTTAATAAATAAAAAAAATAAAAAACACCAATTGGAAGAAGGGAACAAATCCAAAAAAAAGAATGGAGATAATTAATCAAAACTTTACAACTTTTTAGGCTCATGTGATATCAACTTATAGGCTCATGTGATATCAATGATAATGAAGAAAACATAAATTCGGATTTATTTACTAATAGACCTGGCTGAAATATATAATATTCATTTATATATGTATGTATATTTAAATGTGTTGGATGTATTCCCTTCTTCCAATTTACCATATACTATATACAAAATATTTAGAAAAAATAGACAATATAATGACAAGAATTATTTATTTATTAGAAAAAACGTAAGGACACTCTATTATTCATCTATTTCTTCACTTTCGAATCTTGTAATTGGCCAGGTCAGAAAAATATCGTAAAAATCTTTGAATTCGTCAGGAATATATTGGATTATTTTTTGTATGTATTTGTTTCCTTCTTCCAACTAACTATTTTGTTCGTATTTTGTGTTTTTCTACATTTGTTTCTTTCTTCCAACTAACTGTTTTGTTCGTATTTTGTGTTTTTCTACATTTGTTTCTTTCTTCCAACTAACTGTTTTGTTCGTATTTTGTGTTTTTCTACATTTGTTTCTTTCTTCCAACTAACTATTTTTATGGCCTCATGATTCTATGCGAAGCAAATGGTTTTTGTTCCTTTCTTCGCACTCACAACTAAGCGCTACGTCTAAAGAATGTAATAGTGCAGAAAACTGAATATATCAAAAAGTGGCATTTATTCCCTTCTTCCAATTGGTGGTTCAATTATAAGCTAACATTAATATTTATTTAAGAGTTATATTATTACAGCCTTCTTGTAATTTTATTCCGAGCAGTTGAACAAATCTACTATTTCTAAGAAAATATTGTCATCTGCATGCAATCTAGGTACAAGCGAGCAATTAAATGACTCAGTTCTGACATGGTCCTGATATTGTTATTGCAATAATGCTGTTATTTTTGAACGAGTATTTTTATTTATTAATTAGTAATTTGATTGGTGTGTGAAAGGTAATTAGACTGAGTATATCAGGACTGCCTATAACAGCATTAACAATTTTAAAAACTAATGTCAATTCGGAAACTAGTCTTCTATCTGCGAGTTTTAAAAAATTTATTTCTTTCATCAAAAGACTCCTTAAAGCCACAGGCTTTAAGACTTTTGCTAACTGAAAGTGTTCTTTTAATGTAATTATTTAGTTTACAACACGACCTCAAAGGAATTTTATGAAAGGTGAACAAAGCAACGATTTTTTTACCAAAATAGTTGTGTAATTTAATGACGACGAACGCCTTAAGGCCTGAAAATACTAACAGCAATTTATTTCAACTTTTTTCACTCACAGAGTTCGTAATTACGAGTTTATTGCGAAAGCACCTGTCTGGTTATATTAATGACGAACAAACATAAAAGGATGTGTTGTATTGGTCGCTAGGGATCAAGCATGAGTTAAGGGATGAACAAACAGGCAACAGGGTACCTACCGGTCCTAGGCGCAATGCCAGAAAGGCATCAAAAAAAGGAATTCGGGATTAGGCAAAGAATGACCTTGTTCTGTTAAAAGTCATCACTTGACATATTTCTACTAGAACACAAAATAGCATTTTCTCAAATACTTTAAAATAAGGGAGAAGTCACATATGGGACCAATAATTCATGTGTTTGAAGTATCGGATTTCATTTGCGGCTTTAAATTATTGTACAGTATGTCAAGGTGCGATTTAACTTTGACAAATTTCAATGTGATATTTTACTGCTTTTATGCTAATTATTATTATTGTTAGCAATAGTTTTAGTTACTACGGCAGTATAGAGGAAAAATGTGTTCATGACAAATCCGGTATAACTATTTTATGGGAGTGAGTTTTCGAATGGGTTCCGTGAGAGAGGTTGAACACGAGACGCGAGACGCTTGCACGAAAGAGATAACTTGAAAGAGTGACTACAATACAGGTATATGACCGGACAGTGGATGAGTGGGCATCGCGTTTGGGTCCCACCGGGCCACGGTGGTTCCCTTAGAACAATCTAGCTAGACAAAAAGATTTCAACAATGTTTTTATTTATGTACAAAAACATACTCACAGCATAGATAACAGTCCATAGCACTATGTTCGCATCGATAAAAAAATTAAAACAATACGCGCTACACGTGGAAACGACGTAAACACGACACTTTGAATGTGCCAGGCGGCCTCCTTGCGGCCCATCTCTTTCGGGTGTACGCGCTGTTTGATCGATAGTGGTGTTATTTGAAATCGGAGAGAAATTACGTCAAGAGAAAAATTAAAGTCCATAGTATGTTCTTTCAAATTTATTCAAGTATTTAATAATTTGCTTCTTTCATATTATTTTTATTAGTCATTAAAAAATCGTGAAACCGTCATCAATATTTACAATTATTTGCCAAAGTTTGATTAAACTTTCAAAATCGTGCACCAATTTGTACCTCCAAACTAAACAATTTTCATATAAAACCAACTTTTGTCTATATGTTCTTATAGAATTTGTCTGCTCTTACATGCTCTTTTGACTTTTACAGAGCCTCTACCCTTGATCTATATTTTTCATATTTTGGAGATGTTAGAAGAAAAAGGCGCATCGAAGTCGAGTTATGCTGCAACACGGAAAAATTTTGGTTGAGAAAAACAATTTAATAGGTCTTGAGAAAAACTAAAAAAAGAAAAACAGCTTCATTTCTATTAATATGTCATAGAAAATGGAAAACAAGAGTATCGCTTCGTTTCTATTAATTTTTAAAAGGAAATGGTCAAAGATATACTCTAAAACTCATGTAAAAAAAACATAAATGGCTTATCACTGTTTTTCTTCTTCTGGTAGTTGATGTGTGATTCACGTGCGATGATGAACTACGTGGTGAGCGAGAAAAATAATTTGGTTTTTGCTCGTTAAAAAGTAAAATAAGAAAAATTAAATGTCCTCTGAATTCTCGAAGTCTTAAAGAACTCTTTCATGCTGCTTAAGTCAGCTTGAGGTTAGATGGAAAACGAGAAGCTGTTATATCCGAAATAACCACAATATCGAAAACGTCTTATCTAGTGATGACGTAAAATTATTGTCGATTTCGGAAGTACCAACGAAGAAACTGCAGAGGTCTATTGACAGTGCCACATAGGAATATTATCATTTAAAAAAAGTGATGATTGTGACTCGACCATAAACAAATGTCGTTCGGTTTTATTCTTATATTATGCTACAAATAATATTTATAACTAATTACTTAAAATAAACAGATTGTTGTGACTTATTTGAATCATTGTACTACACGCAATTTATTTGTATTTTATTTTACTTTGAAAATTCTGTAACAGTGGTTGAAATAAATGTAATTTTTTTAAATAATTTTTTTTTATCATACTGTGACCCTTTTGCATCACATTCCGTGGAAAAATATTTTTGTCTAGCTAGAATGGGATTTGGGACCACTGTGCGGGCGTCGCGTGTTCGATTCCACAGCTGGCTAAGCCCTCCATCACGACTCAAGCAACATTTTCGGCTTACTGTGGTGGTTGTAGGAGATTTTCAAACATTGTTGGGTTATTCGTAACCGAATTCGAATATTTGTCTTTCTTAAAAAAAAATAATATTTATATATATGTATATATACGAGTATAGCCTCCAACGTAGACCAGTTGCTCTTCATCATCATTTGAATGAGATAATACTTTGTGATAATTACAGTGTCTTGACTATTATTTTGCGATCCCACTATCACAGCAAGAGCTTAAACCAGTAGTTCTGTGAACAGTAGACCTTGCATCAAAAGAAGTATTTCTAATTTTCTCCTATTTAATAAATAAACAAAATTTCTTATGAAAACACAAAATTTGTAAATAGGTACTTAAAAACCTACCCATTTATTCATCTAATAACGTTAATTATAAACTATTCATATTTTGTGTAACATTTTTTATTTCATATAAGGAATTATACAATTTGTCCAAAGATATGTCACCATTCATGACAATTATATTTTCAAACTTTCTTCAGGCCTGTATCTTTCTTACTAATATTTTAAACGTGAAAGTTTGGATGGATGTATGTGCGTTTGTTACTCTTTCACGCTAAAACTACTGAATGGATTTTAATGAAACTTTACAATAATATAGCTCATTCATCAGAATAACATATAGGCTATATATAATGGTAAGCTCTGGCGTTATGAAATTTGTATAAATGAAAATGTGTGTATTTCATAAATTTTAGCGGCAGGGAGGAAAGGCAGGGGAAAGAGGAACGGGGGAGATGGGGTTCACGGAGAGGGAAGAGCCGAGAGAGGGGGAAGGCGGGGAAGGTGGAAGGGAACGGGGAAGCACGGGAAAGGACGTGCAGAGAGAATCAATTTATTTCTTTGAATGGAATTGCAACACATGCCGGGGACCAGCTACTATAACATAATATTGATTATTCCAATTTGACGCCTCATTGTAAGAACTACGATCGTGTGACCTCTGATGGGATAAAAATATAGTATCCAACAAGACCGCCACTTTGAACCGGAACCGGAATGTAACAAATAAATTTTCAGACGAAATACCAAATGATCGAGTTAAAACAGGACCTTGCTTAAATTAAAATATCCAAACCAACTAAGCGTCACTTTGTCTATCTACCCAACCTCTGACGAGGATGATATGCAAACGCAGTCTGAAATCTTACTCATATTTTATCGTAATTAGAATCCTTTGGTAGAAAATCTTACTTTCAATTTATGCTGAGAGTTTGTCGGACAAATATCTTCATCCCCTGCAGTAGAGACATTCTTATCTAAGGGTTGTATCAAGGTTGTATCGCTGTACAAACCTCCGCACTGTAGAAAGTTTTATCTTTCTGCTGCTTCATCACTTTGCCTGTTACATTTCTAAGTTCCAGTATACCATTAGGGGTAGTTAGGCATTATCATGATTTCCATTTACTTAAAAGGGAAACTTTCAAATTGTTTAAGATTCGCATATAAATGATGATGACTTGGAAGCAGTTCCGGATTAACTATACCGTAGAAGGGGAATTGCACATGGGCTCACTCCTTTTAGAGGGCTTGCCAGAATGGATCAAAATATTACAAGAAAGTTTTCTTAACCACTGGAGCGCCATGCGCCCACAATGTGGGCGCCTACTTTTTAAAATTAATTTGCATATATTTGAACCTTCCCGTGGTCCGAATATTTGTGAAATTCGTTGGCTAAGATACCGCTTTCACCGATAATCAATAGATGGCCATGAACAATATGCATCGAATTTAGCAATCAAGTAGAAACGTCAATAGTTTTACTTATTTTTCGAAAATCCCATCGATGTTTACTTTATTATTAAATTCTATCATGTATTGTATGGACCTTTGCTTATGGAGAAACCGAAAACTGTTTGGCAACTAATTCACGGCACAATACAATTTATCAACCTCCTTAACAAAATCCATATTTTTTTGATTTGACATATCGCAAATTATTCGAAAACTTGACAGGTCGTGAGCCGCTACCATAGAAACCTGTCAAAAAGGCAACTGAAACGCGACGGCCGCGGCGACCAGCACTGCTGGTCACCATCATGACCTGTATGCGGAACACTAATGAAATTCACAAGTTCCTTTCCTGTGGATAGCGATTGCATCGCCAAATGATTTTTTTTTCAGTTTCTCCATGAGCGGATGGCCTGTGTCTTTGTGTTCGTTATTGAATTCTGAGTTTATTTTATTATTTAAAAGTCCTGGAATTAAAATAAGGTGCAAAAGTGAATTTTAATTTGTATCTGTCAGAAAATTTTTAATTTCTGCGACGCGTCTGTTTTACTATGATATTATTGGTGTAATATCGTAACTTGTATGATGTTTAATATTAATTCAGTTTCAAAGGAAATGGATGTAATTTTTATTATTTTATGATTACCAATTTTTTGTTTGATTAATTACGATTAAAAAGTGATATGTCGAGTGAAAAAGGTACTAAACGTTTTTGGTATGGAAGAAATCTTTAATGAAACATGACACAGAAAAAGACAGAGATTCTGGGATCGATTCCCAGATGCGATTTTACCATTTACCCATTTAATTTAGGTGTCTTTTTCTGTTTTATATTTTACTGAAGATCTGTTATTATCTTCTTCAGTGATTAAATGTACTTTACTTTCTATCTCTTTTTTCACCCTTTTTTCTTTGTGCCTACTTTGATCAGAAAAGGAGATAGTTTGCAAGGTGGAGCTGGATGTTGACTGCCTCCGGGCCTTCAGGGGGTTAATCCGGCGCTGCTCTGACAGTGTTCAGAGAGAACACGCGCTGATGGCATGTATTATGTTGGTAGTTATGAATTTAAATTTCTCCAAATTTTAATTGTTAATAATGTTATTTTCATAAATTTCTCCCCGGAGTGAAATCCCACCTCAGTATAATTATTAATTATAGTAGCACAGGTGAAATATCACATTTACAGTGAAAGCGTTGTGTGAACTGAATTTACTAAAAATCTAATTAGCTGAGGCGTGTAGTGACATTGTGACATTTGGTTGACATTTTTCAGAAAAAAAACATAAGGTTGACAATATATATCTTTTTCAAAAAAAAACCTTTGTTAAAAATGTTTAATTTTCGGGTACAAAACTAACAACTTTATTTTGGGGTTTAGAATGGAGAAATTTTTGAAGCAAAGACTCTCTTTTTCCACTATTTCCCTGTTTCAATGTATTACTTTAAGGCCTTTCCTTAAGAGGGTATTCTAGTCTAGAAGCATGAATTGTAGGTATTTTTTCAGGTGCAATAAAAAAAAACAAAAATATTATTTTACCAAATATTTATTAAACATTAAAGAATACATAAAAAAAAATTAAACAAAAAAATTGAAAATTCGAAAAGTTACAGGGTGTTGAAGGGAAGGTCTCAAAAAATGCCGCGCCCTGGTTGACACGATTGACCCTCCTAGTAATCTAAAAAATAACAAATTATTTCTTAATCCAAACAAATGCGGCTATAGCCCAATCTAAGGTGAAATCATTTTTTTTTTGCAAAATGGCGGCTGACTGAAATGAAAAAAAACATTTTTTACCAGTTTTTTTGACTATACCATTTTTTTAAAAATTGTAAATGAAATTTTGTTATAGAATAAAGTATAGAGAAGACTCAAACCAAATTAAAAAAAAAATTGATGCAGTAGATCTTGAGATATCGTGTCAACCGTCTCGAAAAAACTAGTTTTGAGAAACATGCGTTTCAAGTGTTGCTCTATTTAGATTCCATTTAAATCGTTCGAACTAAAATGACTTTAACTTTTAAAATAATTCGATTTTTGAAAAATCCTTTTAATGAGATATTCTTGAATATCGAAACTATCGAAAAATGAAGAAAAAATTAATTTATATTTAATTTTCTCTAGACTAGAATACCCCCTTAAGGAAAATAATTTCCATCAGGGGCTCTATCATCTTAGGGAATACTGTGTGGAGGGTCTTCTTAAGGAAAGGAAGGAGACGAAGTTTTGGTAAGGAAAACTGTTTGGGAGGTGGGTAGGAATCTGGGGGTCAGTGTGTCATGTCGCGACGGACGTGTGAAACTATCCCTCTTACTGCGGTGCACGGCGATGGGTTGAAAGAATTAAATCACATTACCTGTTAGATTATGCGCTTTCTCGGTACCTAATCCCTTTTTACGTAAAATATCAAACTTTTATTTTTGGATTTCGTATATTGAAATAAGGTAACACTATGTCTATATTTATTATGCCTTTATACCTATATCTAGTTTTAAACATACGTAATATTATAGTATATTATATTTCGACTATCATAATAAGGGCGTGTGCCTATTTGGTAGTCGAAATTATGTAAAAAAAAATCTTCTGAACAAAACTTTACATTAAAAAAACTCGAAATGCTACATTTCCCTATTTTCTACCGCCTCACCACATCTCGACCTTATCACTCATCACGACCGAGCATCACTGACTGCACACCCGACTCCACCTATTTCACCCCACTCCGCATCGACTTCCGCTACGTAGCTCAATAAAGACTCGACTCACAACTCACAGCTGATGCTTTTCGTATCTCACCCGTCTCTACCGACACGGAGTCCATTCCCTCACCCCCTCATACGGGTATCATGATTGTTCTTGAAGTTGGCACATTTTTCTTGAAGTGAGGCTGAAGGAGCGGTGGACCTTGTAAGCTGCGAGATGGTGTGGTCCTCGAAGATTGACAAGCGGGGGCAAGCTTTTAACTTTTTGTCGAACTTGTATGTAATATTAATTCATGAAGATCTTTCAATGTTCACATTTTTACCACAATGTAATAAAATCATTTCTAATAATTTGGTTATGGGTACCGCCGCCCCGGGAATCATTTATTGGATGACCAAAATCTACGCCATAGATCACCAACGTAGCAACGTTCGGTGATTCAGCAGGGTTTAAAAAAAAATATATATCATTGAAGAAAAAGATAACACTCATAATCTAAATGAAAATATGAAAGAAAACAAGACACAGAAAACAGAAAAAAACAACTATGGAAAAAAGAACTAGTTGAAGATAATATTAATGATTCTAAATATTTGAAATATGATATTGACAAATATGACGGTTTGACAGAAGGTGGCAATAGCGAAATTGAAAAACGCGCACGTCCCGGTAAGACGAGAGGTCTGGGTTCGTGTCCCAGTTGCGACCATTGTTTTTTTCTGTTTTCTGTGTCTTGTTTTCTTTCATATTTTCATTTAGATTGTAAGTGTTATCTTCTTCTTCAATGATATATTACGTTGATGGGAATAACCTTCAAAAGTTATAAAAAGAGAGTTTTCTCATAAAAAATTGAAAAATATATATTATCTCCACATATCTGAGATGCTGTGTGGAGGGTCTTTTTGGAGATAGGAAGAAAAGAACACTGGTCTTGAAGAGACCCATGTTGTAGGAAGGAGGAAACACAGAGGCCGGCAAATCGTTGAACTCAAGAACGAGTTGTCAAGGAAGAATGTGACAAAAGTCTCATGCTGCAATTGTCAACCGTGTTATGTTGGGCGCGCGTTTGGCGTGTTTCCCGACTATGCACCGGTGCCGAAGGGTTCATGAAGTGAGATTTGTCTAGGTTTTAGCAGCGAATACATTTGCCCACTTACTGCATAGCGGGCCGGATCGGGAGAGACTGGTTAATGGAGACCTAACCTGGACTATCTCGACCCATCGCGTCACCTTGCATCGCAGTCGGAAGGATAAATTCATACGTCTGTCACTCCTGCACACATTGACCGCAGATTCCTATCCACTCCTCACACCTTCCTCAGGGTCTCTTGTGGAGCTAATGTCAAAAAATAAAATAAATCTGTCTCGACAATTCGCAGTTAAGCGAGAAATATTCCAGAAACGAACCCCCCTAACACTCTAACACCCTTGGTTAAATTCTACTATCCATTTTCCAAACCAGGCGATATATACGGAAATAATAATATACACGGGCTTAATACTAGGAACATCTCCAGTAAATTTACAATCAGAACCTCGGTAATAATTTAATTAGTATCACAGGTGTGTTAACCACATATTGTAGGTAGGAAGTTACTAATTACTAATTGCCAAAGTTTTGCAATTTTAAATGGCTTCTGAGGGTGAATTGGCTCCCACGATCAATAAAAATATAACTCCAGAGTGGAACTTTTAAGCCTAGGCTTTTATACGTGAACAAAATACTGGTGTCTGTTTGCTTCAAGCAAGAGAATATTTTATACGTGAACAAAATACTGGTGTCTGTTTGCTTCAAGCAAGAGAATATTTTATACGTGAACAAAATACTGGTGTCTGTTTGCTTCAAGCAAGAGAATATTTTATACGTGAACAAAATACTGGTGTCTGTTTGCTTCAAGCAAGAGAATATTTTATACGTGAACAAAATACTGGTGTCTGTTTGCTTCAAGCAAGAGAATATTTTCTAATGAAAAATGGAGAAGGGGACGGCGTTATTTTTTAAGTAATTAGGGAAAGGGAAGGAAAGAAAAAATGAAGACGAATGATATGAACTACCTGAATATTTATATCAGATTAGTAAAGTGAATAAAAACATATTAATAAATTGAAGAACCGTGCGAATGTATTCAAATGGCACGTATTGCATATTACCTCTTTAGCTATCGAATTATAATTTTCTTCTCGTGAAACCACACAAGAGTCCTGTAACTACCCGGAGCACATATTCGAAATATTATATGTTATGTCCATTCGGGATATTTCGGTAGCTCCCAGAAAATATCTGAGTAATTTTGTGAACACCAGATGATGTGTCGGATGCTTACATGTCAGTTATTTACGAGACTGCATAATTTGCCAAATTTTAAGTACGCGCACGAGGGTAAAATCACATTTGGCTTCTAACCTAACCTAACCTAACCAAAGCTCACCTCACCCAAAACCCCAATAACTTCAATATTAAATTTCCTATTACCATAGTACGTACGTACGATACGTCTTGTTTTTACGAATCTACTTCAGGCATACAATAAAAAATAGATGAAGATAATATTGTTAATTCCAAAATTTGAAATATGAGATTGACGAATATGACGGTTTGACAGAAGGTGGCAATGGCGGAATTTGTAAACGCGCACGTCCCGGTTAGACGAAAGGTTCTGGGTTCGAGTCCCAGTTACCATTATCTTTGTCTATTTTTCTGTGTCTTGTTCTTTTTCATATTTTCTTTTAGATTATTATTGTCTTCTTCTTCAATAAAATATTATTTTCTTTTATTATATTCAAACATATTATTTCTCATGTTCGAATCTATATTATGTAAGAGCCCTCTGAGCGTAAAATAAATAAAATATAATAAATTCAAAATAAAAGAAAGAGATCTTTATGACTAGGAATTCTGTTTCCCATAAAATCAATATAGTTATTTCTGAAAGGTGGTTTTTTTTACCAGGGTCATACCGAGAGTAGATTCCACTTTAAAAATAATTAAACCGGGAGTCCTAAAAAAACAGCCCTCAAGGTTGTCAACAAAATATTATGTTCATGATAAACATCAAAGTAAAGGCCAAATAATAAAATACGACGTTATCAAAATTTGATATTTATCGTTCCAAAAAATTCCAGGAAGTTTATAATTATGATTTCAAGAAATCCAGTTTGTAGGTTCCAGCAGGTGTTCGCAAATGAGGTAGGCAACTAAAAAAAGTATTTTTAAAATCATTTTGATCATCGTTAAAAGTTCGGCGAACAAAATTGACAAGGGTGTTTTTCAAGCTTTCTACCAACCCAACATAAAATAATTTTATTGCAGCCTAAAAAAATTGTTTTTGAATTTTGAGATTATAAAGAACAATAATTTTCATGTTATTAATTAGGTACCAATCTGCGGGTGCGGGTACCAACACCCCTGTCATTGGTGGTTCGCTACGTTTGGTATATTGCATTATGCTACTTTTTTCTCAATTCTTGGCCTCATTGAAGTATTGATTCGCATTCAATTAGACAATAAAAACATATTATCGATGTTAAAATTAAAAAATGATTGTTTTTTTTTAAATGTAGGTACAAACATCTTAAGTTAGATATCTGTTTTTTTTTTTTAAATTTTTTACCGCACAAGAGTCCCAACTGCTCCCGTATGGAGCCAGTGAGACTATGGCATCCCCAATTGGGGTATGTTGTGAGGCTGAAAGTAGTGGGGAGGGGAAGGAGATGAGAAAGAGGAAGTTGGGGAAGTATCTGGCTATTCAGATCTTTTTTTTTTTTTACATTAACTCCACACAAGAGGCCCTCAGGAAAATAATTTCCCTCAGGGCCTATGTCATCTGGGATGCTGTGTGGAGGGTCTTTTTGAGGAGAGGAAGGAATGAACATTGGTCTTGAAGAGACCCATGTTGTAGGAGGGAGGAAACACAGATGCCGGCAAATCGTTCCGTAGCCGAGCTGTTGAACTCAAGAATGAGTCGAAAAACGACCCGTTCTCATGTGACAAATGTCAATCGTGTACATATGTTGGGCGCGCGTTTGGCGTGTCTCCCGAATATGCACCGGTGCCGAAGGGATCAATGATGCTAGTTCCCCAGAGCATCTTCCATTGAAATACCGGTAGAACATGGATAGCATTCCCATCCGACGCCTGTGCTCTAAAGATTGCAATCCGTTCGTTAAGATGGGAGAATCTATCAAACGGACCGCCCGGCCCGTTTCTGCACAGAGTCGAGGGTATTTTTCAAGTATTTTGGAGCTCCAGACCAGAGGTGGCTGCCAAATCCAACCGTAGGGCGCACTTGCGATTTGTACAGGGTTAGCAGTTGTGTACTATTAAAGTATCTGCGGGCCCTATACAGTACGCACAGTTTTTGAGAAGCTAACTTTACTCTGGCTTCGATGGAGCCCCCATACCTGAGCTGGTCACTTATAGTTACACCAAGCATATCAATGGAAGGTCTGTTCGGAAGATTGCTTCCGTTGAAGGAGATTAGATTTTCATTTCGATCCCTTTTAGACGTACTCAGACATAATTGGGTCTTTGAAACATTGAATTCGACGAGGTTATTTTTACGCCAAGAGAAGGTAACCATCCATTCTTTGCTTCAAAGCCCTCCGAGCCGTTGGAGTTTGTGTGCCCTTTGGGGGATTGTCAAACGAAAAGCTGTCATGGACTGTACTGTCATCCGCGTAACAATGAATTGGTGCACACGACAAAAGGTCGTTGATGTGCAACAAAAACAAAGTCGGGGACAGGACCAATCCCTGTGGGACGCCAGCAGATCTAGTCACCAAACACGGCTAAAGCCATTTCAAGCAACGTTTCAATTCTGAATGGTGGTCTTACACCAGGGCGATACTGATAGTATCTTCCACTCTGGAACGTGCCGCATATATAATTTTGAACGATTTAATTGTGAAATAACACAAATTAATCACAAAAAATTTATTTGCCACGCCGGGATTCGATCCCGCGACCTTCGGATTGCGAGTCAAGAGCTTTACCGCAGGACCACGCCGGCCGTCCGCATCTGTTGCAATATATTACACAACGATTGCCAAAAACACATTCATTGTATTTGTAACTTTCGATATTTTCAAAATCAACAATAAGTAATCTACATGATAAATATAAAAATCTGCCAGAGTTTTACAAAATCTTCCTTGATTTCAGAAATATGAATAAAACCATCTGCCAAATATAAATTTATGATATTAAGTAATAACTTCAAACGTGCCTCTTGGTAATCATTTAAGAAATAAATTGAATTCAGCAGGTTTTGAAATATATTTATAAATTCTCTTTACTCCACAAAAAGCGTTCAAGTTCCTAGTATAGTTATTATTATACAATTTTTATATCCGGAACAAGCTCAATAAAATTATTATTAATAATATAAATCATATACCTATGTTTTATTCCCGAAAGCTGCAAATAGCATATTTATGTGGAAACCAGCCGAGGAGGGCCTCTCAAAGCGCAATGAAAGAATAATAAAGCAAATGGTCGTCGATAATTGATAACCTTTAACTATCTCAGTTAATTATCGACCTGTCAAATACAGGACACAAACAGAATTGACAAGGGTATAAATAGTAATACAGGAAAACTGACAGTTTCCCTGTTTTACCCTCGTTGTTAAATAACGTATTAAAATCACAACATTATGTGGAAATATGCCAAATACTCAACGCCAAAAATGTTGAAAAGCCTTCGATGTTTTTGAAAAACCTTTGAAACGATATTTCCCTGAAATTTCTGATTCATTAGCCTAATTAAAACAGACATCTGTTAAAAATGTAGAGAGATAAATAAAAAAACGCGAACGTTATCAATTCGGTAATACTTGCTAGCAGTATGAATGTCAACGGTAAAAACTGGTAAAAAATGGTGTAAAAATAAAATGCGAGTGCCTCGTGGAGCGCCGAGGCTTTACATTACCTTTATATGAATAAGTGTTATGGTGAATGAATAGGGAGGATGGAAATTCATATTTATGGTTGGAATAGACATGTGTGGTGTCTTTGTCTGCAGCGGTTACCATTGGGAAGGGGGGTGGTTAAGTAATTTCGTTATAATATTATGTTCATAATATGTTTTCGAAACGATTACCAGAAATACAACGGTTGTAAGGACAACATTAAAGGGCTGAAAAATACATTAATGCTTATAACGCTGCATAAAAAACTTTATGCTATTTTGAAAATGAATTCATATATATATATATATATATATATATATATTTTTTTTTACATTAGCTCAACACAGAGATATATAATTTCCCTCAGGGTCTATGACATCTTTGGGGATGCTGTGGAAGGTCTTTTTAAGGAAAGGAAGTTAATAATAATAATATTTGGATGACTTGTATAGCGCCGTTTTTGTGAAGAATCACATCAAGGAGGCTGTACAAATTTATAATACATTTCTACAATTTTACTTAAAACTACAAACTAGACAAATCACTTTAACAACTTGTGGCTAAAACTTGCATCCACCAGTTCATCGATCACCAAAATGAAACATTTTTTAAATTTTTTTTTTATGTATTTCAAATAGATTCTATACAATAATTAGTTACATAATATATATATATTTGATATACCCCCATAAATAAGCAGGGCTTGTGTGTATGGGGGAGGGGGGGGGGGGTGTTATCATAGTAGTTTTATTTGGTATAACTCATTTCATATTTTCACTATAATTTTTAAGGTGTGTTTTAAATTCTTTTATGTTAGTGTTCATGTTTCCAATTCTTTCTGGTAAAGAATTAAAAAAATTGACACCGAGATATTTATGATTTGCTGTCCTAATGTTTTTTTACATTTTAGAGTTGGAAGTATTGACGCTTGTCTAAGATTTCTGTTATTTTTAAAGGGTGCTACTTTATTTTGAATATCATCATTATAAATTTGTAATGTTGCATGGTAGAAGTATAATGCATTTAATTTTCTGACCTTAAATTGTCTGAATAAAAGTTCTGATGAACATGAATAGGGTTTTTTTTAAATGTTTTTAATATATGTTTTTGTGATACGTAAATTGTTTGTGTTTGATTTTTATATGTACCGCCCCATCCTATAATGCCGTATTGTATAATTGATTGACAGAAAGCGAAGTATGTGGTTCTAAGTAATTTTTCTTTTAAAATATCTCTTAAACATCTAAATATGTATGTAAGTTTCCTTACTCTTTTGGTCAGAATATTTATATGTGGAGACCATTTTAAACGTTGGTCTATTGTTATGCCAAGGTACTTAATATCGATTTTGCTTTCTATGTTTGTACATGATATATTGCATTTGTGGTTTTCTGTATTTGTCACTGAGTGGATTGTTGTTTATTTCTTTAGGGGTTTCTTGCTTTTTAATGAAAAAAGGTAAATAATTAGTTTTTTTAGAATTTAAAGTCAACAGGTTTTTATCAAACCATAATTTTAATTCATTGATGTCTGTATTTGCCATGTGAATAATGTACAATGATTTGACCAATGAACGCGATGCTGCTGTAAAAATGTACTGTACAGGCAGAAAATATGCACAGGACCATACTTACCTGGGAAGGAAAAAGGTAAGAGGGGTGGGTAGGAATCTGTGCTCAATCTGGAACAAGGCGTGACGAACGTATGAATCCATCCCTCCCACTGTGGTGTAAGGCGATGGGTCGAGAGAGTCCGGCTGGATAGGTTAAACGGACTCCCTCAACCATTTTCTCCCGATCCGGCCCGCCAAGCAGCAGGTGGTCAAACGCATCCGAGCTAGTTCATGGGGTGAGGTGACAAACCTCATCCCATGAATCCGGGCACCCCTGCTAAGCCACTAACGTAGCGAACCACTCGGAGTGGGCTGTGGCAGGGGTGTTGGCTATTCAATAAATGGTTACCGAGGCAGAGGTACCCATACCCGCCTCACAAACTGAAAAAAATGTTCCATTTAGCCCAATAGCACAGCGCTCTGTCTCAATTACAATCGTCTGACAATTTCGTACGTCGAAATTCACAGTTTAAACTAACTAACTAACTAACCATCACGCCATTTCCCCGCAGGGGTAGGCAGAGAGGACGGCCCGCCAAACAACTCGGTCTTGGCACACACTCTTTGCCTCACTCACATTCATACATCGTCTAATACATACTCTTCTATTATTCTGACTTTTGAAATGGGCCACGTCACATGGCCCGTCATCCGAGAAGTATCTGATTCACTTGATCGTGCCATGTCTTGCTCGGGCGTCCCCGACTTCTTCTACCATTCACATTTGCGTCATATATTCTTCTTACACTACTTTCTTCGTTCATTCGCTCTACATGCCCAAACCATCTGAGGGTCCCTTTCTTAATCTTACTCATTATGCTTACATCAGCCTTACATTCTTTGCGGATATCCACATTTCTCACACGATCATACATGGTTTTACCACACACACGCCTCAGGGAACTCATTTCAACAGCATTCAGCTTTCTTTCATCTTTCATCCTTCATCTGCCAGTTCCATGCCTCACTGCCATACATCAGGGTAGGTACTAGGATTCCATTATGGACTGCTATTATTTGAAATTTAAGCTCGGACAGGCAAATATTTATATCACGAAATACGCCCACAAAGCACTTGTTGTGTTATTCTTTATTCTATGGTTAGGGTACTCATTACACAAATGGAAACTAAATTTCAGGCATTGAGAAGAACACTAAAATACCAGCCTGTTAACAAAACAAGAACATTTTCCTTTAAAAAAAACACTGGGAAAACACGGTACTTTTCATGCGAGTGCAGTGGAGTGGCTCTGAAAAATATCCTCTGCTATAAAATACTGTTTACACTGTCATATTATGTTGCTTTTGTACGCTTCACGTTACTATACAGATGTAAAACTACTCTGGAAAAGACAAACCGTTTTTCGTGTTCATACAAAATTTAAATGTGTAGAGAAGAAACCAAAAAGTTGTTTAAATAGCTTTTAGCGGCAAACGTTTGTGCCTTCAAATTATCGAAATAATTTACGTTTGCAGTTGGGTAGTTCTTCTTTTAAACCCACATAATGTTATCTCCACCAGTTCGTCGCCTCAGTTCTTAATTGTCCAAACGACCATTAGAAGATTTTAAAGGGGGAGAAGGTTTTCTTTAATTATTTCAATGAAACATGATAGGTGTTAAGTAAAAGGTCTTATTAGTTAAAATAATTCTTAGTTAAGTGATTAACTATTATTTTTATATTTTATTTTTATTTTTAAAGCGGAGATTGAACTGAGATTGAAAATGGTCGTTTGGATAATTAAGAACTAAGGCGACGGTTTAGTGGAGAAAAATTCAACAGAATTACCAATACTATTATTTTATAATTACTTTAAAATCTACTGTACTAAAGAACTACTGTGTGCGTTTAAAAAAATATGTGTTTATATTTTTGTAATAAAAATTACGTTACAGAGTTGTTACTTCTCGTGATAGAAGTGTGTTTCACACAAATCACAGTTGTCTCCTGCCACCTCGACTTGCATATATTTTATAACTAGCTTTTCCCCGCGGCTTCGCTCGCATGGTATTACGGGAAATTACTGTAGCGGTTGAACTTATCAATTATACCCCCTCCTCCCCACCCCCCCCCCCTCCCGAATTCCAAACATTCATTCCCTTACATTCAGTTTTCAAACATCTCGCCTGCCACCTAAATTTCATAAAGCTATAGCTCAAAGAAAAAAAGAATTATCCAATTTTGTTCATTCGTTCGGAATTTATGCGCTTACAAACATTTCGGATGTTTATGTTTAATTAAATATTTGAAAGTTTGTGAAAATAATAAAAAATTACACTATTTATTCAGTTCATTTATTCAGTCTTTATAATCGTTACGAATTATATTTTTAATGTAGGAACTGACATTTATTCCAAAACAGAAGCTTGTCCAAAAAAATAAAACATATTCTAATATTTGAATTTTCTGAAGCCGTAGCAATCGTTTCCATTGAAACGATTTTTTTCTGACGTTAGCAAAAATTCGCTTTAGTTAGCGACAGAAAACGCATAACAAATATAATATATTAATATTTATAATTTCATTACGCCAGAGCTTACCATCATATACAAAATATAGTCTGCGCATATAATTTAGCTTTCGATTGGTGAAAGTCTTTATGCGTGAAAAGGTCATGCGTGTTATGCGTGAAAAGGTCATAAACAAACTCGAGCAGTTTCGCATTTATAATATTAGTATGGATGTTACAAAAAAATGATATGACGACATAAAACAAAAAAAACAAATTTTAAACTCCAAAAGGTATAACCTATCAAGTAAAAGCGATTATTATTTTTAATGATGTTAAATAAAATATTTAAAAAAATCTCAAAAACATGTCTCCTACAACTTTTTATGTAGTACGTTAATTCTGTCACGTGGTTTGTCGTTCGGAATAGGTATACATGCAGCTCGTGTTTATCACCCCCAATAGGCATTTTAGGCCTCCTTCCCCCCTTGCTACAATTTCCCCATTTATAGTAAAAACAAAATGTGACAGAGTGGTTGAAATGTGACAGAGTTGTAAAAGTTATGTAGGTTAAAAAGAAGAACAACCCAGTTACGAGATTTTCCCCTTGCGTGTACTCAATGAATCGCACACTTTACACATCAAAAATACACTTTTTCCAATCTAAAAATCTCACTAACTGCACGGATACTAAAAAACAAACTTTTTTGCTGAGCAAATGCAGCAATTACAGAGCTTCATGGCAACGAAGCAAATATCCCAATTTATTTGTGAAAAGGGTAATACACCGAAAAATGCATTAATCCGTAAAACGGTACATCGAGGCTCACTGAGAGACACTTGTGACGTTGAGAATCTATTTTGTATTGAAATGCGATGTGGTTACAGTGAATGATACAAAATTCAGAGCAAATCCAATTTTTATGGTTTGGAATTGAGGGCGTTTTATTTAGGTGTCCCCTCGAGCGACAGCTACCCAAGTTTAGGTAGGTGATTTTTATGAATTACCAGCTAGTACACGGCATGCGTTGCAATGCCACTCAAATAAATAAATTGTTTCTCCCTGCTTGCACTTTCCCGCGCGTCCCTGATCCAGCCCCCTTTTCCCACTTCCCACGTCGTCTTCCCCTCCCACGTTCCGCTTCCATCTTCCCCCCTCCCGCGTCACTGTACGTGAACCCCCCACCGCCCATGTTCCCACCCCACCTGCCGGCTTTTCCTCCCCCTTCCGCAATCCCTCCTTGCCGCTAAACCATATATAATCACACTTCTTTTCTCAAAAAATTACCTGTTGTAATTTTTTAATACAAATTTCATAATGCCAAAGCTCACCATTATATATATAAAATCCTTCGCAGGTCTGCGCACAAAAACTCACGAGAATTTCATCGCAATCGGATGAATGGTACAGGAAATAATTTCGTAATGCCAGGCTTACAATATAAAAACCATCGCGAGCATGTGCACAAGAAATGACCGAAGTTTCATTGCAATCGGATGAGCGGTATGGCAGCGCATTAAATATAAACAAATATTGATTTTTATATACTGGGGGGACACAAAAGTAATGAGAATCCGACGGTAGAGGGGAGAAGTGGAGGGAGAACGGGTTTTGTGTGGTCGGCTGTTGTACGGAAACTCTTTCTCGGTCAGTGTGCGAAGCCGCGTCGCTGTGGGTCCACGCGTTCGTTCAAAGTTTAATTTTAAGTAGATCAAGATTTCTTTTTTCGGCGAGAATGCGAAAATCTCCTCTCTAAATATCCCCGACACAATACACGGACAAAAAATCCTCCTACTAAAACCTAACCTAACCTAACTTAACCTAACCTAACCTAAACTAACCTTGTCCGACATTTTACTATTTTTGAACAATAATTTATTGTAGTATTTAATTAAATGAAGACAATATAAGCGAAAATCTGAAAACAGAAAGATCAGAAAAAGATATTGACACCTCTGGGACTCGAACCCAGGACCTCTCGCTTTCCGGTGGTGTCAATATCTCTTTCTGATTTTTCTGTTTTCAATTTTCGATTGAGGTTCGCTTATATTGTCTTCATTT
The DNA here is from genome assembly GCA_936435175.1 of Glyphotaelius pellucidus. Classification (NCBI taxonomy): domain Eukaryota; kingdom Metazoa; phylum Arthropoda; class Insecta; order Trichoptera; family Limnephilidae; genus Glyphotaelius; species Glyphotaelius pellucidus. The sequence continues at coordinate 7,698,011 of OW386551.1, read as the reverse complement.
AATTAAATATTACAATTTGAGATTTTACTCATAAAAGTTAAAATAAAAATTAAATAATTTATTGTCTTTACAGGATGTCTGTATTATTTTTGTCCCGTTTGACTATTTTTGAACAATAATTTATTGTCTTTAAAGGATGTCTGTATTATTTTTGTCCCGTTTGACTATTTTTGAACAATAATTTATTGTCTTTACATTTTTGTCATTATGTCTGTATTATTTTTGTCCCATTTTACTATTTTTTAACAAAAATTTATTGTGTTTACAGGATGTCTGTATTATTGTTGTCCCATTTGACCATTTTTGAACAATAATTCATTGTCTTTACAGGATGTCTGTATAATTTTTGTCCAAATTTACTGTTTTTGAACAAGAATTTATTGTCTTTAAAGGTTGTCTGTATTATTTTTGTCCCATTTTTTTAGGTTAGATAAGATTTTAGTAGATATTTTGTTGGGGGATGTTTTGTCCGTAGGATAGTTTGTCGAGGATATTTTGTCGGGGGGTATTTTGTCGCGTGATGAAAAGTCGCGGAACCGAAAAGCTCTTTCTCCTTTAACCCATCCCATAACCGTAGTCAAATCGGTTGATAATACAGTTACCTACGAGTTCCTGTGAGGTGTCACAAAGTAAAATTTATTTAGGGTTGAAAGCCGTATCGATATACTGCGGGGCATAATCACATCCAATCAACTAGAACCTCCATAACCCGAGCAGAATCATATTAACTTCATATTTATAACTGATTCCCCCGCTTTTGCGGTTCCCTTTTACATCGTTTGTTCATTTTAAGTAATGATTTTCAGGTCGACAAGAGAGCTTGGAGCTATATGAATTTAAGTTCAGAAGTAAAAGTAAATTGTTACCCCGGGAGATAAGAAACTCCGCAAAATATCGTACAAAATAATAAGAAGGGAATTAGATTTTCTTTGTTACATTATTTTATGACTTTGCTGTTAGTACAACACACCGTAGAGGTTATTTGGGAACCTATACATAATATTACTTACGCAAGATAGGCAAAACAAATTTATGCGCCTTGAATACTATGCATGTCTTGAATATATCAATATTAACTTCAAACACTTAAAATCAGGAGACAATTGATTGATTTAATATATTTATATAAAACTAGCGAGTTCCCGGAATGCGTTGCAATGCCACTAATAAATAAATTGTTTCTACCTGCGTGTCTTTTCCCATTCGTTCCGTTCCCCTTCCCCCCCATGTTCCCCCTCCACCTTCCCCGCCTTCCCCCTCCCCTCTTCCGCGAACCCCCCTCCCGCGATCCCCTCCCCTCTCCCGCGTTCAATATATTCAGTCCCGGTACATTCAGATTTTCAAACAGATCGCGTGCAACCTATTGCAATTTTTTTTTACAAATTTTCTAATACAAACATTCATTTTTGTAAATTATAAGAACAATCAATCAAATATGGTACATATTTAAAATAAATATATATTTTTGATTAGATTCAAAGTATTCGATTTTGGTTAATGAGTACTTTAAATAAATTCATTAATTTAAAGTGTTTCGAAAAAAGAATTTTGATTTAACAATCTGTTTGCAAAATGTCATTCTCAAATTGTGACGTTTTTGACAGTTTTGTAAGAGTTTTTGTATTGATTAAAAAAACTTTTCAGATGTATTGTCATGTGGTTGTAATAATCTAGAAACCTTCGCGAGGACGGAAAGAAGGTATTTTGAATGTTTCAAACATTTCCAATGCTTAATATAGCAATACATGGACAATTCTTAACTCATATACCCTCAAGCAAGCATATTTTGATTTTTATATACACATATATATAAATTATTCACGGTCATCTCGATACTACATTATGTCTTAGCAGTATTGAAATAAAGGTTTCCAATAATCATTATTTAAGAATCCATGGCAAATCTCACCTGAATATATTAAAAACTAATATTGCTTATTTTAGACCACTGACTCAAATGTGTCGACTATAAAATAATATAGTGTGCTGCAGTAAATCTTTTTTGTCGATAATTGAAACATTTCCTGCAATTACTCAAAAACATGTAGCAATTTGTTGGACTAATTGGGATACTTATATTATTTCTCTATTTGTATTTTGTTTCATTTGAAATAGTTTAAAAAAAAAACAGTTTTAAAAGTTTGTATTTTTATATAGATTTTATGTAGGGTAGGTTTGTGTCAAAGATATTGGAATACAAGTTTTTGTAATTTTTGTACTTACTATGTATAATAACTGGATTGTTCTCAGGTAAGTGAGAACAACTGCAAGAACAAAATAATAAATAATTTGATCTGCTAAAATTTCAGCAAATCAGCGTTAATATTGTCATATAGTTTAAATAGTTTTCAACAGACGCTAGCATAATTATTTCTGATCCTGTTTTTCCTACCATTTTTACAGACTATTTGTATAAAATACAAAATAAGGCTGGATAATAACCTTTCTATGCTTCTTTCACCTTATGTTTCACATTGTGGTGTCCCCACCTAGTGGAGGTTGGCTATCATCAAAGTAATCATCACACTGAAGACAGCCCGGCACAATTGAACGGAACTCCTCTCGTAACAGTTTCAATATTCGATCGAAATGATAAGACGTCTTCCTCTTGTCCTCTTCTGAAATAATGCATTACTCATATCGAATATTTCAATTTTAACTACAAAATGACATTAAAATAACATCAAGTTTTTAGAATACAATTGTCATCAAAAACATCAAATGAAGAGCAAACAATTTTGTCGTTATTTTCATATTTTTAATAATTTCTGGTCACAAAGGGTTATAAGCCTCACGACCAGTTTTTACGTTATGTTTATGACCCTAAATTCAAAATCCCTAACTTTGCCTAAGCTTTTTTATAAACGGTATTGCGAACGTCTCTATTACGCTAAACCTTAGTAATTAATATGTCTCCATGGACAGAAATAGTCCCCTACGGATTGCTGATTAAACTCTCCATCATGGGACTTAGACCATAATCGTTTAGTGATAAAATTGATTAAATATCGCCGGACTCCATGGGAGACGCCATTGCTTAATTAATTTAAGTGTCTGTGATATAAAGGCAAGACCATCGGTGTGGCATGAACTAGAAGGGCATTCTCATCTCATAGCTACCAACACTAGAGGAAAGGAACCAGTTATGGAATAGTATCCCTAATATTGGCATATGGCATTTCTCGTAAACAAATACTCAGACGTAATAAACAGTGATTGTCTGTTTCTTTCAATATGCGTGCACAGGTTTTATCTTTAACAGGTTTTAACTAAGCCAGTCGAGCGAGTGCTGTGTCCGCTGTGAGACGGTTTGGTTTTTTTGAAGAATTCTGGATCAAATGTGCGAACTCTGGGCACATGATTGCGCTGGTGCAGGGTTCGACACCTGAATTTGTGAATATTGCAAGTAGTTTAAGTTCCTTCTAATATTTGACCGATGTTCCTAAAGTATCTAGTAGAAGTTGATTTTTAATTTTGTTTTTGTAGTATTCCATTTTTGGGGTACCTATTCCGAAATTAGATACCTTTATATTGATTTTGTTTTTGAGAAATTATAATTCTTATGATTAATAAATATCAATACAAGACTATTACTAAGTACATCGCAAATGTATAGAATGATTGTAATTACGATTTAAATTTTTTAATATTTCTTCTTTTTTTATGATTCGAAATCGGTAACTTAAAAAAATAGAGATAAAAGTGTTAGTAAGATAAAAAAATTAAAGTGTGCGATTCACACGCGTTAGAAGTGAAACCTACAGAAAACTAAAAAAGACAAGAGTGGGAAGACCAGGAAGCACTTTCTTTATCAATGTGAAGGATTGTATGCAAGAATTGAAAGAGATAATCTGTTGCACGCTGATGATGTGGTGCTGATTTTCAATAGTACGGAAGATCTACAGTCTCTCGTATCTGGGATGAAAGAAATATGTATGAAGAATGAGTTAATGAGTGATTGAAAGAGAGAGTACAAAAATAATTTAAATTATGAATACTTGGAGCAGTTCCATGAGTTTGTGTATTTGGGAAGTAAATTTAAGAGAGATGGGAAGTCTGATAGAGATATTGAAAGAAGGGTAAATGCAAGTAATTCCATTAAGGGAGGACTGAACGCCATTGGCGGCAACAAAAAACTGTCCGAAGAAACGAAGCTAGCCGTCCATAATGAAGTGCTGGTACCTACGAAGATGAATGGCAGTGAAGCATGAAACTGGCAGAGGATGAATGAAAGTAGACTCAATACTTTAGAAATGAGATCCCTGAGGCGTATGTATGATAAAGACATGTACGATCTTGTGAGAAACGTGGAGATATAACCAACACCTCTGCCATAGCTCACGCCAAGTAATTTGCTACGTTTGGTGACTTAGCAGGGGTGCCCGGGTTCATTAGGTTTGTTCTGGTTTCGGCGGTGGAATCGTCTGCTCTGCTGCTGCGTTTTAGAGAGAGACCAATTGAGGGAGGCGTTTTGACCTTTCCAGCCGGACTCATCGCTTTGCACCGCTGTTGGAGGGATGGATTCGTACGTCCGTCACTCCTGGACACACTGAGCCCCAGATTCCAACCCACTCCTAATACCTTTTAAAAATACCCTCTTCACAGCATCTCCTAAGATGACATAGGCCATAAGGGAAATTATTTTTTCTCAGGCCTCGTGTGTGAAGCTAATGTAAAAAAAAAAATTAAAAAATGGCACGACTATTGAAGAACCGGATTGAATCGAGCCACGTCAAGAGTCAGAATAATAGAAGAACATGTGTGAGACGATGTAAGAATGTGAACGAGGCAAGGAGTGTGTGCCGAGACCGAGTTTTGTTGTTGAGCGGTCCATTGTTTCTGCCTACCCCTGCGATAAACGCAATGTACCTAAGTGAAGGATGATTTTTTTTCCATATTTTTGTCGTTGAATTCCAGTTCACCTTTTGCTATAGGATTTGGTCATCGTAATTTTGTAGTATTTTGTTTTCTTCTCCGGAGTCGCTATATGTCGCTTTTTTCTTTTCTTTGCCTAATCATTTTGGAATGGTTTGAAGATTGGAAATTTATTTACAAAAAATAAAATATATACTACATACCTACATACTAAAAAAACGTACAGAAAATACATGTTCATTTTGGAGTGATTTGAAGATTGGATATTTATTTACAAAAATAAAATTCATACTAGATACAAACTTAAAATACATGCTAAAATGCCTGCAGAACAAGATAATTAAACTATCAAATTTAATAAAAAAAATAAAGTTAATTTTTTCTGGATTTCGTAGAATTTGAACTCAGTTCGCTCGATGTCTGTTCTCTGGCCGCTCGGATTTGTCCGGCACCTTGGCCATTGCGCCACAGAAGGGCCGAGGCGAACTCAAATTTAGCGGATTATAAGAACCGACCACCAATAATATAAAAATTTTCGTGACGTGTTTCCGTTTCATTCCAATTTCTAATCACTCTAACGACGCTTTCACTTAAAAAAGAAATAAGAATAAAATAAGAACTGCACTTAGTAGACTGATCGAGATTATAAAATCAAAATTTGTTCCTCAAAGGGTAATCTTGTTTATTGATGGTCAATGCTAGCAATATAACTAAATAAAGGGCCAATTACTACTGGATTTAATGCTTCGACGACCTTATTAACGCTGGGATGAACATGAAAAAAAAACATTTTTCAATTCTTTGAGCGCTTTTATTATAACCGTGATGATTAACGATTACGGTATCGTGAAGGCATAAAAAAGCATAAAACGTAATTTCTTTATCCAAATAATGCTGCAGATCTTTCAAAAGATGAGATTCACAATCTACGTAGGTCTGTTTCCTGCAAAACAAAAAGTAATCATTCTCTTGTTCTCTCTCACACACCGCACTATGACGTCTCCGTAGACTTCTACAATACTACTTAATAGCCGTGACGATAATTTTGAAATTATGGAATACTAGCTGATACCCGGCATGCGTTGCAATGTAAAGAAATAAATTGTTTATTTATTTATTGTTTGAAACATTTACAGAGTGTTAACAATTATTATATTTATAAAATTGCCATTGGGATGTACACATTAACACTCCAAATGTTCACAGAATCAATCAATGTTTAGTTGTTGCTACAAATGAAATATAAAACATAGTAGTGTCAAATGTAAAACATAACCTGCAGAGAAAGAAAAGAAAGATAATAAAAATAAAATGATAATAGAGCAATCACATAATCGTTCTCCATTACATATCATGGATCATGGTAGAAGATTGTTAATTTGTTTATCCTTGCATATTCTTTCCCATGCGCCTCTGTTCCCCTACCGCGTCCCCTTCCCCCGGCGTTCCATTTCTACCTTCCACCCTTTCCCCTCCCTCATCATCCCTTCCACTATCCTTAATTAACCTTCCCCTTCTGCCTTCCCTCTCTGCCGCTAAAATATATTAAATACACTCATTTTCAATTATACAAATTTTATAACGCCAGAGCTTACCATTATATATAGCCAATAACCTTCGCGGGCGTGCGCACAACAAATCAAAGTTTCATGCAATCGATGAACGGTATGGCAGCGCAAAGCATACGAATAAACAAACAAACAAACAAACAAACAAAACGAATATTGATTTTTATATTTAAGATAGTTACGACGTAATATTGAAGAGTGATTGAATTCCTAAATTCAAAAGTATGCCTTTGTTCTAAAACATTATAATTTTTTATTCTTAATTTTTTTCCCTTTACACACGATTGGTTACACTCTCGAAAAGGTTATATATTATATATGTACATATTGGTGCAGTTTCTGATCAGTGTTGCATGTTAATGTTTAATGATTTGTGTTTGATCCGATTGAGACCTGATAAAGCAATTTTTCGTGAATTTTAATTTTTTAAAATTTTAATTTATTTTAATTTTTTGTGAATGTGTGTATAGGTTTAAATTAAAAAATATATAACGCTTCAGCTTCAGCTCAGCACTAAATAACAATAGTCGAAAATGAGACAAATGGTGAACGTATGTCTGCACCCCCCTAAAGGAAATATATAATTATTATCATACATCAAAAAACTTAGCTGGGTAAAGTTTATTTATAAATCAATAACTGGTTAATTTTTCTTGAAATATTTCACGGCCGGTAACCGACCGATTGGCATCGATAAGGTAGCGTCTGCGTGGTTGAATTTCAGAACCCGGCTTCGTGAGCATGTCTGACGCCACGCCGTACGCGCCGCACTACAAATAACATCCGTGTACGTGAAATTTTAAACAAAGCTACCATTGTAATTCGGTTTTGAATTCAAGAATTCCTCAAAAGATGTCGCTACTTCTGTTAGCAGGTTGCACGGGAAAGGGCCCCTGGCAAGTATAAGTACTACGAATTTGTGAATTTGTAGTATCTTTCCGGATATGGAAAGATTGACGGTAATACTCAGTTGTGAGAAATAGTATCAAGCTGCTATATATTACATATATGATGTCATTGCCTGTCCCGGTTACTTTGTCCCGGTGACTAGCTATCACTGAATGACAGTGGATACTGGCTATTTTTGGAACCAATTTGTATTGGATTTATAAAATGGTCACCAACACTAATTGGGCGAAGCCGAAGCAACAGCCGCCCGCAGGGCCTAGCAGCAAAAACCTGCGGAGCGGATTTTTAACTGCTAGTACTTAATACTATGTTACGCGCAGTTATAGTTCAAAGAAGTGTGATTTATACCGATTTGAAAGAAATCTGATATCCCTAATTTTCATAAAACCTTTCGACTCCGAGATAGGTCAATCAAATGAATTACACGTTCAATAAAAAAATTCTGGGGCTATGTATATCTTTGGGAATGCCGTGTGGACGGCCTTTTAAAGGAAATGAAGGACAGAAAGCTCTAGGAAAGAAAAAGGTTCGAGGAGTGGGTAGGAATTTCGGAGTCAGTGGGCCCAGGAGTGCGGTGTCGATGGGTCGGGAAAACACAGCTGGAGACGCCAAATGGTCTCTCTCTAGTCTCTCCCAATCCAGCCCACCACGCAGTAAGTGGGCAGACGCATCTGCTGCCAAGACCTAGACAAACCTCACCCCATAAACCCGGGCACCACTGTTTAAACATAAAACGTTCCACTCTCTCAGTAGCGAACGAGCTAGCGAAAAGCTAAGCTAAAATAACGACTCCCGCGCGAACTAATTCTGTCGACAATTTGTAGAAAACTGATATTTGCAGCTAGCTCACCGCTAGTAGCAATTTGCCGGCTACTTAATAAATTGTACAACGAATAATCCAGATCAAGCAGTAGTTTGACAATTACGAAATCAGCTATTTACGGGCCGCCATCTTGCCATCCACCGTACAGTAGCGAGCAAAGTTGACCCCCTTTCAAAATTTTTCGCAGATTGTTCACAACCTGCTAGTTAGCTAGTAATACGATAACACTGAGCGAGTTTACTAGCAGATAGTGAATTCGCCGGCTAGTAGCTTGTAAACTCGCTATGTGTAATTGAGGCTTTAGGTAGAAGACTTGTTATTACAAATATTAGAATATTCACAAAACCTGACAATAATTTTGTACCCACCCACATAACTGTCATCCAAAATAAGGTAAGTAAGATCAAAGGTTGAATATTTATAAATTAATGTGGGTATCATAGACAATCCTGGACTTACAACTTTACTTTGGGGAAGTAAAAAAAATATTAAAAATGTGTCCATTTTTATTTACACTGTAATATAAAAAATATTTTAATTGATTTTTTACTCATAGCTTGCAAAATTTTGAGTTAATAATTTAGGGTTAATTTGAAATATCGCATAGTAATCTCGCAAATGAACTTGTAGGTTCAAATAATTATTAGTAGATAGCCGATTGCATTTCTTTGTGACCAAGAATAGGCTCTAGTATTTTCGATTAGGAGAATCTGTGTTTTAGATATTATTCAAATTTATACCAAAACATACCAGCAAATCTATTCAAAATTGTATTTGACAATGTCCAAACTAATCGAGGTACTATATCCAAAGGGGATAATCTCTTACTCATATCTTTCGATATAACAACATAAATACAGAACTCATTATTCATGTATGTGTTGTTATTTCGTCTGATTTATTTTCGATCATTTAGATACACGGAATGTAAAGCATTGCAGTAGCCCTGTCACCCGTTTGGAATAAACTATTTTTGTTACATTATACCTAATGGATTTTTTAAGGATTAATAAGGAAAATCTTGATATGACTTGAACGTGTACTGTCTGTTTGCCGTCTGCAAAATGAATTTTGTTCTAGAACCATTGCAAGAATTTCATTGTAAATTAGTTTCACCCTTCCGGCTGGCCTTTCTTCCCTCCACTTTGGTCAATAGTCGCCCAGGGACGACCCTACGAGACTCAAACGTAGAATCACAATAAAAAAATCATCAGCAGAGCCTGTCACTATATACAAAAACACGCAGCCTTCGCCCTACCACCCGCTGGATAATCAAAAGTAGAAATAATGGGACCTGTTGTAAATCAGGATTATGGGGTGAGTTGTTAGTTCCCATAGACCTGGTGACAGATGCCGTAGGGTGAAATGTATTGTTCTTTGGCGTGACTACATAATACATACAACATACATACTGGCTTTGTCACCGCTCTGGAAACTATTTGAAAATTACAACTAATTTGTCCCTGCTCCGACCCGCATTTCACAGCATTATTTTTAATTGAATTAAAAATGTTTTTGAGTTTTCACATCTCGTCCTTCCAGTTTCAAACTATAACAAGAAAAACATCCGATGTTTTGAGAGTATACCGTTGGAAGGACATCCAGCAAAATTGCCGATTTTAAACTAATATAAACACTGCAATAAACATAAGTATTTTGGAACCAGCTTTCCGTTGTTGTTTTAATCATCATCATCATCAGTATCATTCAGTATATTAATTCGTGAAGCAAATACTTCGTACCCCTTTTTACGAAAATTGCGCGGACGGAGGAGTATGACATTTCGCACACTTATAGTTTATATATAGAAGGAGTGCAGAATGCTAATATTTTTTTAAAATATGCATAAAAAATACATTAAATCAATAAAAAAAATCATTAAAATTATGGTCGAATTTCGACCATTGGGCGACCACTAGTTTTGTTAAAATGACATTGCTAGCGGCACAAATCCGTTTTTTATTAGGTAAACTATTTTAAGTTGGTTATTTTTTCGCCCAACTAGCTAACGGCATGCACGTGTTATGGCGATAATTAATATTATTTTATTTTTAATTACCGCCACATTTTTCCGTCACCTTAAGTAAAATACGAAGCCGAGAATCATATTAGACAGGTGTTTGCAGGTTTAATTTCAACGCAAGCCGCACAACCGGCGGTGCAGGGTGAGGGTAGAAAGATCATTGATTAAAACATATCCCAGCAGAGTTTGAAAGTTTGTGTTTGAACGATGCGATGAAGTTGTGAACTGTAAATTGAATATTGTTCTGTGGAATTAAGGAAATTGCACACAGTGCATACACAGGTACTGGTTTATAATTAAAACTACCCATTCCCTGAACACCCTGTTTACTTTCGAATACATTATGACGTACGAGCGAATGGATGAGAAGTTAAATTAATCAAATACTTCGTTTATACTCAAAAGAGAGTTATGTGTCAGTTCATCATCTCTGCCCACTCTCCGTAGAAACTGAGTGATTTATTTTTATTTATTTCTATTCTCGTACAAAAATTTTACAGATGATTTCAGTTAATGTAGATAATAAGTTCCAGTGATGTTAATAATCAGTAACTGCATTGTGTTTTATTATTAATCTTACCAGAAGAACCTGTGCTGAGGTGTTCCCATGTTTATTTATTTGTAAGAAACAAACAGCTTACACAGAATACAGAGATAAATTCACATATTAAGTCGACTAAAGTCAATTTTTTATAAGAAAAACATTCTTTTTACAACTTGTCCATCAATGTTATATATCATTGAAGAAGAAGATAACAATAATAATCTGAAAGAAAATATGAAAGAGAACAAGACACAGTAAAATAGAAAAAGATAATGGTCTCAAGACGGTTAGACGAGAGGTCTGGGTTCGAGTCCCAGTTGCGACCATTGTCTTTTCTATTTTTCTGTGTCTTGTTCGCTTTGATATTTTTGTTTAGATTATTATTGTTATCTTCTTCTTCAACAACCAAAGTCAAGCCGAAAAGTCTCTAATGCTAATTTTGCGTAGAGGTGGAGTTTTATTGTACCTTAAAATTAACTTTTGGTAAGTTGGGGGGGGGGGGGGGGGAAGGAATATAGCATAGGAGATGCTCCCGTTACTTCTATTCGATATTCTAGATAAAGTGTTATTCTGCCGTCATAAGTAAAATTACGGTATCCTCCTTACAACTCTCAAGAAGGACACCGTGCTTCCTTCCATGGAAGCAGTGGCTGAAGCGGGGTGTCACACGATGAGGGGTGACACCATAGCGTGGAAAAAAATTACGAAGAATATTGTCACGAAAATATTTTACACATGAACATGGTCTGTTATTTATATTTTCGTTCCTAGCTCTTACTATTGTTCAGTTGGGGATTCCCCTGAAATATTCCTCGCTTGTAACATGTGTCATTCTCATTTCTTTCGTACATTGTGATTGACGTTAACTCGTCAAGGGAATTATTACCTTTTGGTTGTCGAAAAAGTTGTTATTCTGTTAGTGTTCAAAAAACAAGGTTTGTGGATTAAGTTAGTTAGTTAGTTAATAAGTTAGTTAATTTTTTGTGGGAGAGGAGAGGTGACACCATATTATCCGCCCCAGGTGCCACCCACGCCAGCTACATCACTGCATGGCGGCAGTATTGTATGTTAGACTAGTAGTAAAGTACAAAATAATATTAAATAATACGTTAGTCAGTTAGGTAGCTGTCAAAACATGAAGATGCTTTCAATGTCACTCTGGTGAAATCCTATCTTTGGTAATTGAAACGTTACATAAAATATATCAAGCCACTCTTTCGTTCACAATGCAGCCATCGCGCCTTTGTTAAAGCTTTTGTCGGATATACGGCGTGCACTTTCCAGTGCTGCCATCAAGGCTAAATTAAAGAGGTTTTTTATGTTTCCACTATTTTGATGCCAACGTTTCCACCACCCCAACTATTTTTATGAAATTTAATGTGTCAACTCCCAAGAGCACCCTTTTTTATAACGTTAAGTCAGGATGTGTATTTCGCCACCCGACTGGGCGAGGTTTTTTTCACTGAGATTCTGGCTTTCACCATTTGTGAGTGTTCTATGTATGTCATCATACGGAGAGTGGGAAGGCGAATTTACGTAATAATTTTATTTAAATGGGAAAATGTCGTAATTATATTGTGGAAGACCGAGGTCAAGAGACCTTCACACTTAGAAGAGATTTCGAATGGAGGGAAGGAGGCGCGGTGATCAGGAATTTTTTTTAAAAATTCAAACGGCATCCGTGGTCGAGGGATAATCCGAAGGTCGCGGGATCTTGATTAATTTATGTTATTTCAAAATTAATTCATTGAAGATAATATATAGTATATTTGCGGCAAGTTTCAGAGTGGAAGATACTCTCAGTATCGTCCTGGTGTAAGACCACCATTCAGAATTGAAATGTTGCTTGAAATGGCTTTAGTCGTGTTTGACCAGATCTGATTAGCCAGGTACTTCCCCACCTTCCTCTTTCCCCTCTCCTTCCCCTCCCCACTACCTTCAGCCTCATAACGTACCTCAGCTGGGGATGCCATAGTCTCACTGGCTCCACACGCGAGCAGCTGGGACTCTTGCAAGGTATTCACATAAACAAAAATTTGAGTGTGAGTCAGTAGAAGTTGAATCTTCAGAAAACCAAAGTAGACAAGAGTAAGGAGGCTACGAAACACCACAAAAAGAGAAGACCGATTTTACTATCTCATTCTCTTGCAGGCTAAATCATATAGATGTATGTGTTTGTCTCTTTTTAGTGTAGCTATTTTTCGTTTCATGGAGTTTCAAATCACAACGTTGCTGAAGAAGTTTTCACTTTAAAAAAACATTCCCGAGTTATGAATATCCTGACAATATTTGAAAATCTCCTACTATCACCACAGTAAGCGGAAAATGTTGCTTTCGTCGTGATTGAGGACTTAGCCAGCCGAGGAATCAACACGCGGTGCCTGGGTGGGACCCAAACGCGATGGCAATTCAGCCACTGACGGGTCGGTTTGAAATTATAAAAGTAAGTAAGTATAAAAGTAAATAAGTATAAAAGTAAGTAAGTATAAAAGAAAGTAAGTATAAAGTAAATATACGAATAATCTGAAGGTCGCGGGATCGAATCCCGGCGTGGGCAAATAAATTTCATTTGATTAATTTGTGGTATTCAAAATTAATTCATAAAAATAATATGTAGTTTATTTGCGGCACGTTCCAGATAGGGAGATATTCTCAGTATCGCCCTGTGTAAGACCACCATTCAGAGTTGAAATTTTCTTGAAATGGCTTTAGCCGTGTTTGGTGACCAGATCTGAATAGCCTAGGTACTTCGCACCTTCCTCTTCCCCTTCTAATTCCCCTACCCAGTAAATTCAGCCTCATAACATTCCCCAATCGGGGATGCCATAGTCTCACTGGTTTTAGACGGAAGCTCCTGGAACTCTTGTGGGGTATTCAGATTAAAAAAACGCCCAGTTTCACACTGGTGTGAGACCACCATTCAGAAATTAAACATTGTTTTTTTTTTACATGAGATCCACACAGGAGGCCCCGAGGAACATTATTTCCCTCAGGACCTATGTCATCTTTGGGGATGCTGTGTGGAGGGTTTTTTAAGGAAAGGAAGGGGATGATATTTCTGGGAAGGAAAAGGGTTTAAGGGGTGGATAGAAATCTGGGGTTCAGTGTATCCTGATCATCTGCCTCCAAGACCTAGACAAACCTCACCCCATGAACTCGGACACCCCTGCTAAATTGGAATGGCTTTAGTCGTATTTAGTGACCAGATTTGAATAGCCACGTACTGCTTACAACAGGGGATGTAATAGTCTCATTGGCTTCAGACGGGAGCAGACAGAACTTTTGTACGGTATGCACACAAAAAAAAAGAAAAGCAACTGAATACATCTCAAAATCATCGGTAAAATCAATCACTTTGTATGTTTTTTTCAAAGTAGAAATCTTAGTTTTTTTTGTATTTAAAACTTTTACGTGCGCTCGCCGGGATTTGAAGTTCGAAAGCCTTACCCCTCGACCACGGAGGTCGTCAAAATCAGGCCAATATTCAATAAATTAGCGGAATAACACACGCACCTAGATATTGTTGCTCATCGTAAATTGACCAGGATATAGAAGTTTCCTTATTTGACGTCTATTACAATTTCTCATTTTTTTGCAATTTGGTGAAAATATAACAATACATAAACACAAAAAATAAAGCCCCTTTCTTGAGGAAAAAAAATGTTTCTCATAGGATAACTTACTTTCTCCTCTAACGAAGTTTAAGGTGTCCTAAACATTACGTATGTTTGTTTTCTTGACTTTCGTACCTCTGAATTATATTAGATTATCTGAGTTGAGGTATGGTACCCAATGTAGAGCCCATATGTTATGCTCTCTAGCGTCATACGTCTTACTTTGTAAAACCTACGGAAAACTGTAGATCAACAACGACGTAACTAATACACTGCCTTACGGCTGTTTAGATAGGGAGTGAGGCAGGTAATAAAAAGGTAATAAACCACAAGAAAACATGCTGGTGCTCTACAGGGTACACAGAAAATTTCATGTGTTTTTAAAATTAAATAAAAAAGTTAAGAGAATTTTTTTTTAAAACAACACTTTTATTACGAATGGTACAGTTGGTACCTACCCTATGCATTATACTTCCTTTTTTAAAATGCGCGCCGTTCAGTCGGTTGATGTCGTAGCGGAGCGTTAGTGATCTCGTTCGAGAGGTGGAACTATATATTTTTTTGTCCCGAAACAGTTTAATCACCATCATACGTTGGAACAGTTAGGAGTGTGCGTTTGCCGTTGAGGCCTACTTTTCGATCAGATGTTCTGTGATCGTGCGTCTAATACGTCACCTACCTGATTTGATCTAAAAAATTAAGTAAAACAAAACTTTAGGTATGTGCCTACATTATATAAAACTAATAAATGATTCATACAATGGGTCTTATTAAGTTTTGAAAAACGGAAGCTATGCTGCCGCCCCCTAAGGGCGCGCTGGGTTGCGATCACAGAACATTCACTTTGTATATTAATTCGGGGCAAATAAAAAAAAATCCTGAATTAAAGGCATGTATACTGGTAACCAAGATGGCTGCCGATCTTGTTCAAACATTTTCTTAAATGGTGGATATTTTAAATTTATTTACAAATGGTGGGCAAATATGGAAATTAAGGACGGGTTGATTAAAACAAATTGAACAATTCTTCAAATTTTTTAAGTTAATTTTCACGTTCATTGTAGAATCTATTATAGAGGCCACTTGCTTCATAAAATTAAAATAATCACGGAACTTGAAAAAACACTCTCTTAAATTTGATGAATAGTTAACATTTTTTAAAACAACCCGTCGTAAGATAACTTACTTTCGGCAAAAAAATTGCTAATTCTGTTGAGTAAAATGTCCCATTTAGTAATTTTTTTTAATAGAAAACATAGGACCTCGAGGGAGATAAAATGAAATTGGAACAAGATTCTAATCCATCTGCAACTGGAGGCGCTGCTGGTAGGCTGACTTTTTATATTTTTATATATAAATGGAATTAGTTGTTCTAGTCTTCTCTCTACTTATAACAATACATTTTTTCAGAATGAAACAAGTTCTTCGTTTAAAACTACTTTATTTAAATTTATATTTGTCGACCGGTTTCGGTCGAACTCGACCTCCTTCAGGACAATAAACATATAAACTTACTAAGTACTGGATCTTGTTAGGTCGGTAATTGACATAAAAAAAGGGAACGTGCAACATGGCATAATAACCCTAAAAATAATTACGACAACTTCCAAAAAAATTATCTTAATAAACTTCTATTATTTGAGAGTCCTGCAGTAGGTTTTTGTAAGAGAATGCAGTAGGTTTTTGCCTATGTGCGTCCTTGTAATCCCCATAAAAAGTAATATCATATTCATATTCTCAGTTTTTGCCGTCTAACGGTCCATGGACCTCTCAGCACTTACCTTGCTTGAGATGATGAAACACCCGAGGCCCTAGTCCCACCCTAGGCCCTAGTCCCACCCCAGGACATATCTCAAAAAGTAAACAAAGAAAGGGTGAATATTTAATAATTTTGTTGAGATGACAAAAATTGAGCGACGTTCTGCAGAAATAAATTATGCAACAGTCGCAGAATTTCTTCAATCAGTCACAACAAAATTCATAAAAAAAAATTAAAACCATCTGAAAAAGTCTCACGTGTGTTATGCTGTGCGTCGTTTAAAATCTGCAAGCTAAAATTATCTCACAAAAATACTGAGATTTTACTTTTTCTAAATCTATTTGAATTTCTATGTTTTCTTGAATGAATGAATAAATTGAGAGGAATCTTGGGAGTAGAAATTATCCCACTTCCGGACATCCAATTGAGCTGAAACTTGGCAGATTGACTCGATGTCAATGACAAGGCATTTTATCAATTTTAGGTAGCAATCACTCATACACACGCGGACATAAACGATTTTCTCTAAAATTGGATGACATTACAGCTGTTAATATACGAAATAAATGAAGGTCTTATTTATTTGGGATTCGGATCAGTTGTTATCGGTATTGACTCCACTGGGAGGAAGATTCAACTCTCAGTCAAACCAATTTATTTTTTTTTTTTTTTTTTAAGTTTTAAAAGACATTTTAAAAGTTCACAGAGTTTAAGAGGCAGTCTCTGGGGACCGGTTCAATCTTCAGACAAAATAAACTCTGAAATTGCCTACTAACCGGCCCAAGGGATGGCGAAACTAGGTAGACATTAAAAAAGTGTATAAAAGTTTTTAAATCTGGAATAAACAATTTGGCGTCTTGTTTTTTTTTTAAGTGAAAACTTCTTTAGCCCCGTTGTGATTTTGAAACTAGATGAAGCGAAAAAGAGAAACACATACGTCAATAAGATTATGTTTGCGAGAGAATGAAATAGACTAATCGGTCTCCTTTTTGTGAGGTGCTATGCAGCCTCCACACTCTTGTTTACTTTAGTTTTCTGGAAGTTTCACTTCTATCGCGTGTGAACTGCATACAAATTTTTGAATTTGTCAGTTAAGTGAATATTTCAAAGCGGTGTTGTATATTGAAAATGGAGTTGACCTATAAAAGCTGTGCAAATTTCATAATACCAGAGTTCACCTAACGAAGGTTGTGCTGCTTCAAGATTAACTCGTCAATGGCCGGGTGGCGTATTTCCAAACCCTATACCGGTTCAGTCGCGGTAGTGACCTTTTACACTTTAAATACACCTCTATATTGTTTATTTTTGATCACTTTGCAAAAATTTTTTTTTTTCTAAAATAATTTTTCCGTTGTGTGTATTAGAAATTAATAATTTTATTTCTAAATATTTAAATTTTGATATTATTCCCATATATTGTAAATACACCTCTATATTGGTTATTTTTTATCACTTTGCAAAAACAAAAATTGTTCTAGAATCTAGATATAATAATCTTTTCAATGTGTATATTAGAAATTAATAATTTTAGTTCTTAATATTAAAATTTTGATATTGAATGTGTACCGCAACTGAACCGGTATAGGGTTTGGAAATACGCGGCCGGGTGTGCGCCGGCGCACACGCAAAAATTTTCAATTATTTTTATTTTTGAACGCGATTTTAACCCTTATGTATAAATAAACTGTTTGAATGAAAAGGTCAGAATCGCTCGGGCCATTCTCGTTCTTGACGTAACGGTTATTCTAAGTATGCCTAGCCACTCGGAATAATTTATATATTAACAATGGCGTCGGAGCGTCATTTTTTGCTGCGATTTGAAATGTCAAAATCCGAGCGTAAACATCGAAAAATCTATCAATTTATCAAATAAACGCAAGTAATGTTATTTTTATGCATGGTTTATTGTTAAAAGAATGTCTTTCGCTAAATATGATGTACGATAGCACAAAATAAGCCCACAAAATATTACGTCAAAGTCAAAACTTTGCGAAATTTACGTGGCATTCGATTAAGATTATGTACGTTAACCTCCACGATGTTTCGAGCTGAAAGCAGTAACTCTGACAGAAGATTTAGAAATAAAGCTGTGCGATATTCAAGACGCCAGAGCTCATTCGAGCTTTCCAATTTCTCTAGCTTACAGATCTACAGCTTTATATCAAAGATAATACACGTTGTTCGCATACAATATTTACATTCGCAAAATACCATATAGCCAACTCATATATTGCCTCTCGGAATAAATTGGTCGGTTCTACGAAGCGCGACGCCTCCCTCTAGCAGTAAATAGGGTAAGTTTCGCATCTGCATAATCGGCTGGGCGTCATTTTTCATGTCTCCGGTATATTCCCCTCGACAGGGACGTCGTCACTTGGTCTTGCCAGCCGGATGGGGCATAAATAATTTAGGCAGAGCGGCACAGAAGAATATTTGATCGTCGGAAGGTTGCCATGTTCACGTTTCCCCCGGAACGTGACGGCCGAAACGCAGTACAAATATTTGATACAATCATTATGGATTCAGAAAATACTGAGCCTGTTAGGGCTGCCGTTTGTTTTGGTGTGGGTTGCTGATTGCTCAATGACTAAATTGTCTTTGGATTATTTGTCCGATTCCAAATTACTCGAGATTACGTGATTTAGGTTACTATCTGAATAACACACAAAACATAAACGTTTTCTGTAATTATTAAGAAAATATCAAAATGATGGCGAATGTTTAAATCGATTACCCTTAATGTCTTGTCAATATATTACATTCTGTTTAACAGACAAAAAAGATTGTTCACATTTGCCGTACTGAAGATTAGAAAAATCTATGAAAATCAATGTCATGAAAATTATCAATTTGTGCGCAATAATTTCCCAAATAAAAGATTTTGGTTGCTAATTTCCCATTTTTTGCAGCTTACCTAGAAAATTAAACATTGAAAATATTCAATCTATTTACATGAAGAGTATCTGGGCTGGGTTAGTTTTTGACGTGATAGCGTCTTATAAATCGATGAACGCCGGCTGCACTCACGAAAAAGCATGACTTATTGTCACGTTGTTACGTTCCGCCTGAGCCGAGCGTGCAAGCGAGAGCGCGGAACAAGCGTTCGGCTTGTGACGCATCTATCTCTCTTCCACTCCATCTTTATTATATAAAGTTATCACATAAAATTATTGTCCGTAAACCGACTTTACAGACAACCAACTTTTTTAAACAAATCTACGGTTTCATTCTGATATAGATGAAATTTTGCCCTTTTGATCTTCAAAACACAAAGGCTTCGCTGTTTAAGTGAGATTTTGACAAAGAACATCATCCCCTCTTCTCATTTTTAAATTTTGATACGTCTTGATAACGTATATCACCAAGACAATAAAAATAATATTTGATTCTGTAGGTGTAAAGTCCGATCAATGCTGGGGACTTAGCTAGTAAAAAAAGTGAGGAGCGTTTTCACAAAGAAACATATTCCTTAAAACTCTTGTAGATGAATAATCACACGGCAAATTTGACGGCCTCCGTGGTCCCGAGGCAAGACTCTCGACTCACAATCCGAAGGTCGCGGGTTCGAACCCGGCGTGCGCAAATAAATTTTATTTGAATAATTTGTGTTATTTCACAATTTATTCATTTAAAATAATATATAGTATATTTGCGGCACGTTCCAGAGTGGAAGATACTATCAGTATCGCCCTGGTGTAAGACCACCATTCAGAATTGAAACGTTGCTTGAAATGGCTTTAGCCGTGTTTAGTGACCAGATCTGAATAGCCAGGTACTTCCCTACCTTCCTCTTCCCTATCTCCTTCCCCTCCCCACTACCTTCAGCCTCACAACATACCCCAACTGGGGATGCCATAGTCTCACTGGCTCCAGACGGGAGCAGTTGGGACTCTTGTGCGGTATTTCATATAAAAAAAAAAAAAAAAACACGGGGTCAATATTTTATGATAATATTTAAATCTGTTAGACAAGATGAATAATAAAAATATTAAATTCGTTTCGAAGACACAAGACCATCTTTATTAAAAAAAGTCGAAAATTTCGAATAATCACAAAAGAGAATTATTTACACATTATATAAAAAAGGTAAAAAAATGTTAATACGTTTTAATTCTGCAATAAAATTAGGGTTTCTAGGAAGAATATTTTTTTGTTTGCTTTATCCTCCGACAAAAAAGCAAAAGTAATAAATACCTAGGCATAAAATATGGTAGAGAATCAGAATTTTTTTTTTCTTATTCCTGGGAGCCTACTGGGATACGTTGAAATAAGATAATAATGGATCTTTTATATTTATTATTTAATTATATACCTAGCTAGTTATTTCCATTTTTTATGCTTGTCGGTACGTAGATATTTCAGTTTGTGAAAATTCATCATTTTCTATTACACATAAAACAGATAAATACGAGAGCTGTCCGTAAAATAAGGTCTCCAAGGTCGCGAGTAACGATTTTACGCGCGATCCGGCATCACTGGCGTTTAGCCTGGTTTCTCCACTCTAAATGCCCACTACGCTGCACTCTCTGTGACGCTCGGTCTCGGCGTTGCTGCCCTTCGCGACAGAGCTTCCGCGAGCCACACCCGCCAAGTGTGAATTACGCCCTGCAATTCATTTTTTGTGTGCAAAGAACAATATCCTGGTAGACATTCATTCTCAGCTGCATAAAGTGTATGAAAAACAGAGATAAATGTATGGAAAACAGTGTATTAGCGCGAAAGGTTGGTTTAGGTTTAAAAGCTCTCGTCCCCAGTCACAATTTAATCCAAGAATTCCTCGCAATCGATGCCGTAGCACTCAAGGACTTTGGGCTCCTTCAACCCGTTGTAGTTTGAGATCTTCGATGAGCATTTTTGGGACCCACCTTGCGCAGACTTTGTGGTTTGCCAAATGTTCTGTCGAAATCTTGTCAATAGCGGTCTTACCGATATGACCATAACATAGAGCTTCAAAAAAACGAGTTACAGAGCGTTATTCACAACTGGCGAACCGAAGCTCCATCGCGAACGGCTGCCACACCGGGAATGAGCGTCACAGAGAGTGCATTTGGCGTGGAGGAACCAGGCTACACGCCAGTGTTACTCGAGACTGCAGCACCTTGAGGACCTTATTTTATGGACAACCCTCGTATATTGATTTTTGGAAATCTGAATAAGCCATTTTGTTTACACCTTTACAGATAAGAATAAAAAATCTTTTGGGAAGTTATTTGTCTTTGTGAAAACGATCTTCAATTTCAACAAAATGCGACTATTTTCATGTCAAGTTTACGATGTTTAAATTTGAGGTAGAGATACCGTATTTGATTACTACCTAAATATGTTTTCAATTAAATGGGATATTTCATGTTTACAATGTTTTGTGGTACGTATGCAGGTTATTGCACTCTATGACTGCATTGCATGAGTTTATTTTTGCAAAATATCTTTGATTGTTTTGGACATTTGAAGGTATCGCGCAAACTATTTATTTTCATGTCGTGGAGTTCTAATATCGATTGTGTCTATCATTCACGAAACTTCCTGGTAAAAAAAGCGTACAGTCGTTTTGGACTTCTTCTAAAGCCAGAGGCACTAAAATATGCATAGGTACACCTTTCTGGAGGTACAAAAATGGCGTGTGGTTCTATAACCAAGGAATAGCTTAATACTACGTCATGAAATATAAGTGTAGTATAACACCAGTGTTTATAGTAATTAATAAAAAAAGTTTAATAAAATAAAGGTAATTTATAAACAAGTTTAATAAAATAAAGGTAATTAATAAAACAACTTTCATAAAACAAATCAAGCGCATTATATTAGAATTGAAGACCCATCAAATAATAAATTTTAGTGATGCACTTCCGTTTCACCCGAATTTCAAATCACTATTGGGGCTATAGAAGTTTCAGTTCAAAAATACAGTGGCACGAAGTGAATTATTTCAGAAATATTAAACACAGTGGTCGCCTTCTTAAAATAAAACTGTCATAAAACGAAACTTGAATGCTAATAAATCTGCCAATCTTTGCTGAAGGTTGAACGATTGATTCAAATTGAAATGCGAGAGAAGATTTTAAGAAAAGCTGTTGAAACGTTGTTTTTGAGTGAATGCACGATAACGTTATTGTAAAGTTCGGGAAGTTCCGAGACAGCGATAGCGCCAGAACATTCCGAGAAATATTTCACCGAACAGGAAACAAGGTCGCTATCATTACTCTTAAACAAACAACTTATTTTATTTATTTGGAAAGGTTGTTCTCTATCTGTTGTGATTCGAATTTGTTTTTGTGACAGGTGACTGTAATGTTGTTTACATGTCAGTTGAACCTTTTAAATGTGACAAAAAGCCTTTGAAAATATATTAATAATATATATCAAGACCTCTCTGTTGAGCTGCTCGTAGACGATGGCTCGCGGGTACAAATTGTCGAAAACGTAACCGAAAAAATAATATTTTAATTCCTCTCAACTGTGAAAGATGTTACTACCGCAATGATGGAGGCACAGTGTAGATGGATGTGTTGTGTATGAATCAAATAAGCATAAAACTTTATCCACGTACCATAATAATTTACATTTGATCAACAATAATCGTTATCGGAAAAGTGGGTTGCGAACACGAAGCAATTCGCGGGCTGTAGGACCGGCGGCAATCAGGAACAGAATGAATCTTCTTTTCGTTCAACACTGGTCGTTGGTAAACTAGTGATGAAAAGACCTGTGTTCGCTATTGGCGTACTAATAGCCAATAAGAAGAGTTCGCGTATCGAAATTGCTGCATCGTTCGCTACCATGGAGGAATTCGCTTGTAGGGGATTGAACTCGTGGCTCTGAGTGGGAATCAAGAGTTGGTTATTTATAAAGGGAAGGGACTATATTAAACATGGGCTGAATAGGCCCTGCATGGAATTTTAAATAATTATTTTAGAACAATTTGAAGCCGCGGAGTGAGCGGAAGATGTATTCAAAATTACAAAACCTGCTTAATTTTTATGACATATCTTAGTCAACTTCTCTTCAAAAACCCAAACAAAATTAATAAGCCGTAGTAGTTGAGTTAAAAAAATATCTGTTCATATGAAGCAGGTACTTTGTGATGTGATATTATAATTTAAAATAAAACAAAAACTTTGTAAACACCACTTTTTATTTTTTATGTACTTAATGCCGACCAGGTTTCGCTACCACCGTAGCTTCTTCAGGGCAGTACAGAACTCTACTAAAATACTAAAATTAAGTTACATGTGTTATAGATAATATAGTTAATGAAGTTGTTCCCTATTGACAAAAAACATTCCCTTTCTTTACCCAATGCTCCATCTACCCTTATCCCTACTTCCTCCTCCACTTGAGTAGTCCAGCCGATTTTGTTTTAAACCATATGTATATTATCTATAACACATGTAACTTAATTTTAGTATTTTAGTAGAGTTCTGTACTGCCCTGAAGAAGCTACGGTGGTAGCGAAACCTGGTCGGCATTAAGTACATAAAAAATAAAAAGTGGTGTTTACAAAGTTATTGTTTTATTTTAAATTATAATGTCACATCACAAAGTATCTGCTTCATATGAACAGATATTTTTTTAACTCAACTACTACGGCTTAACAAAAACTTTAACTGTACAAAAAACGATCGTATTGCCCAGTAATGTATATGAAAACGCTCCAATGCTGAAATTCAAAATGGCGGGAGTCGAACAGCTGATTCCAGTTCCCTACTAGATTCATACTTCGGTTAGTCATGATGACGTCACACTAGATTCGGTGGTTTTCGGGGGATCTTGAAAAATTAAAACTTTGACATTTATTATAACTATTAAAACTAACTTTAAAAATAAAAATAAATATGCAGCTATTTAAGTTAGAAGGTCATTATTCATAAAAAAAAATAAAAAAAATTGGACTGGAATTCTCTATTATAATTGGGAGAACTTATGTCCTTACTGACTAAAAATTACCTTTTTTCCGCGGAGCTCTAGAATTATAATGACTCTACACATCTACCTTCGGTTACCTTCGGTTACCTTCGGTTACCTTCGGTTACGAGACCATGTGACCCGAAGAGCCCGTAGACAATTCTGAAATACTCTGATGCCGCACCGCACGCATGACCGTTTTCGTACTTGAAATTTGTTAAAAAGCTACTTTTGTAATAGAACCGAATTCAAGCAAGTAGACAATATGTCATAGGATGGCGCCACTTACGTTAAAATATCACGTGAGGACCTGTCGCCGGCAGGTATACGAACAACAGATTTGTAATTTTGAGTATCTCGCCGGATATGGAAAGATTGACGGCAATATGATTATTATTGTAAATGGCAGTTGTGAATAATAGTAGCACGCGGCTAAATTTTACACATGACGTCGTTGCCTGTCGCGGTTACTTTCTCCCGGTGACTAATGTCACTGGATCACATTGAATCTGAGGAACCGGCCATTTTCAGAGTTCCTATCGGATTTTTAAAATGGTCACCGACACTCAAACTAGGCGAAGCCGAACCAAAAGCCGCCCGCGGGGCACAGTAGCAAAAACCTGCGGAGCGGTTTTTCAACTCAAAGTTATTATTATTATTGTCTTTACCTACCTACATGTGCACACGTGAACAGATATATAGCTTTTTTTAGTGAGGAGATTGGATTTCCAGACACTACCCAACCTTTCCTTTTCCTTTTAACTGCCTCTGTCACCTTTTTATAAAATATCTAAATTCAAACTTTAAAATAATTCAATCTTTACCTGCGAGTCGTTGGTTCACCGTCCCCGCTCGTACATTTTAAATTCCATATCTTATATTTATCTAGACACAGAAGTCAACCATTTCAAAATACTACAACAAGTTGAACACCATGGAGGCACCTCTGGTTTCAAAATTTCAGGTTCGGACGGCAGGTCGTTTCCTCCCAGATAAGGTTTTCACTGGTTTCTCTCTCATTCACTCTTCTTATTCTACGGACTATTGCTGAAAATATAGCATAGCCATCTACTTCCCGTTCCCACTCCTGACTCAAGCATAAGTTTCTTTTTCAGGAATTTTATTTAATTATTAAGACTGACTTGTTGCTAGGTATAAACATAAATTAAAAGAGAGAGAAAATAAAAATTGTCACAAGGGATGGAAGTTATATTAAAAATTAAAAAGTACAGGAACGAAGTATTTTAGAGAATAAGCATTTTTAATGCATGTAAACCCACATTTAATGGTTCTATGACAGTTGATCCCCCAACGGCATACTTATATGCAACTAGCAGTTAAAAACCCGCTACCCAGGGTTTTTTACACTAGGCCCTGCGGGTGCCTTTTGGTTTGGCTTCGCCCAGTTAGAGTTTTGGTGTCCTTTTTATAAATCTTTTAGGAACTGGTTCTAAAAATAGCCCGTTCCTATGTCTCACTGCTCCACTGTGATCCAGTGATATCTTGTCACCGGGTAACCGGGATAGGCAATGACGTCATATGTAATATATATAGCCGCGTGATACAACTGAGTATAACCGTCAATTTTAAAATATGGGGAGATATACTTAAATTTACAAAATCGTAGTACTAATACCTAGGGGGGCACGTTCTCATGCGACCTGCTAAAGGAAGTGGCGCCATCCTTTGATAAATTCTTAATATAAAAATTCGAAACCGAATTACAACGGTAGCTTTGTTTGAAATTTCACGTACACAGATGTTTATATGGCGCGGCGCGTACGGCGTGGCGTCAGACAAGCACTCGAAGACGGCTTCTTAAATTTCGACCACTCAGACGCTAACGTATTAATACTATCAGATATGCAGTCGGCTTAGGAAAAATACGGCAAACCTACTTACACAAAATATAACAAAGTGCCGCGAAGGGATATGCAGAGAGGATGAACCGCCAAATCACAAAAGTATAAAACATATTTTCATTCAAATGTATCAAAGATTTGTCTATATACTGTACATACCAGCGTTCAAGTAAAAAAAATCGACAGTGTAAATTAATTCGTTTGATATCCATACCAACGTGTTATTCAAGGTATTTTTGAAGTCGATTTTAGGTTTGAAATTGGTAAATAACGAACAAAAAATTATGATTTCGGGGGTCAACTTTCGGGGGATCTATTGTTGGGGTCACCATTTTTAATGTGAATACCTTATAAGAGTACCTACCATCGGGAGTCGGAGGAACTATGACATCCTCAAATGGGGTATTTTGTGAGGCAGAGAAGAGAGGAAGGAGATGAGTAGGATGAAGGAGGGGTATAATCAGATCAGGTCATCCAACAGGGCTAAATCCATTTCAGGCAACTTTTCTGCTCTTATGGTGGTCTTTCATCAGGGAGTGTCTTCCACTCTAAAATATACCTTCGTACATAATACATGGAAAGCGTCGATCCCCACTTGGAGTCTACTTTAGTCTTTATGAACTTGTCTTGTTGTCGCTTTCCTGGAGTCTCTAAAGATTCCCCGATGACGCGTACCTCAATGTCAAGCCAAGGGTTGGTATCCGTGCTTAGGACAGCATCCCTCTTGCTATTCCAGGGTGGTAAACGATGTAGCAGTCGGTAGAAAATGTGTTAACATACTCTCAACCTATAAATGTCCTCCCCCCTAAAGTTGTACCATAACGATCCCATGTCTATGGGCGTGAAAAAGGTCCCAAATAGCGTATTTTTTACTGTTCACCCCATTTCAAGAAACGCCTTTAGGCCGGTCTCCTGCCACCATTTCCACAAACAAAGCCTGAAACATTACTTTAAACATTTTGTTCGAACGTGCTAAATGGGGGCGTGGCTGTCCACATTTTGTTTGCAAACGCAAACATGTTTGTGCTTCTGATAGCAGGTGAAAAAAATTCTCCGCGCGGGGGGAATGCGGAAGGCAGGGGTAGGCAGGGCAAGGCAGGGGAAGGCAGAGGAAGGCATGGGAGGAGATCGTTTCATTTTTGATAAACTTTACTTTTTCTACCATTGCAATAACGAAATATGTTTCGTTTCGCATGCGAAATGATGTAAATTATGTCTCTATGAACCACAAAACCCTTGATCAACGCAGATATCAGAGACCTAGTAATGCTTTATAAGATAATCCACAATTTTATTGATAGCCCTTACCTATCACAGAATATTAATTAATAAGAGTCACTCGATCTCCAGACATATTTTATATTCCTAAGAGCAATGCTACTTATCTTCAAAATGTGTTTATAAGAAGAAGCTGTAGCACTTTCAATAGATTATGCACAGACATTGACATGTTTAACACGAACCTTGCTAACTTCATAAAATTCGTAAAAAGTAATATTCAACGGAAAACTTAATGTTTCATTAATTCCTTATCTTTCTTTTTCAGTTTTCATTTTCATTTCGCTACGGCTTTCACTACGGCTAAGGCTTTCGATACGGTTGACCATGGGATACTACTAAAGAAGCTAGAACACCTAGGCATAGTAGGCACTCCCCTGAAGTTACTGTGTAGCTACCTCTCTAACCGACACTGTCAGACCTTTGTTGGAAAAGGGACAAGCAGCATGGGAACGATAAAATGTGGCGTGCCTCAGGGCTCCGTACTTGGACCATTACTATTTTTAATATATATAAATGATATTGCTAAATGGGGACTTAAGGGTACAATACAACTCTATGCAGATGATACAGTGATTCTTTATCACAATAATGATTTAAACGAAATGGAAAGGGATATAGCTTGCCTGGCAAACTGGCTGCGACTAAACAAACTTAGCCTAAACATAAAAAAAACACATTACATACTGTTTGCAAATAAAAAAAATGTAAGTCTTAATATAAGTCTTGATAATAACCGCCTTGAAAGGGCTGATGTTACAAAATATCTTGGCCTTTTCATTGATTCACAACTCACATGGAATCACCAATTTAAACATGTTCTATCCAAAATTACTCCTATAACTGGTGTTTTATATAGACTTCGCGGGTTACTTCCTCCCTCTCTATTAAAATCGATTTACCATGCTATGATTCACTCACATCTAATATATCTCGCCGGAATTTGGGGATTTGCTACAAAAAAAATGATTTCAGAAGTCCAAGTCGTTCAAAATAGAGCCCTGCGAAATATTTTCAGTCTACCTTGGGACACACATGTCAAAGATATCTACAGAAACACCCAAATACTTCCTTTTAATACCATTCCCACTTTTGAAATAACTAAAACTATATTACAAGTAATTCAACACTCGGTACATTCCAACACTACACTCTATTACAATTGCGACGTACACCAACACAACACAAGAAATCACAACAAACTTCTTATATCAAAAATCAAATCAACAAAATATGGACTAAGATCCCTAGAATACATAGCTCACACAAAATATAATCAACTACCCAACGAGATCAAACGTGCAAGTCAATGTAAAAAGACCCAAACTAACATGCTCAAACTTCATCTTATTAATGACTATCTGAAATAATAATGTTGTGTATGTCCCCATCATATGTCCATTTAATACATACAGCTATATGTTTCATGTAATGCGTATCATTCCCGCAATGAGTTTATTAACTCCTGGGAGTACAATGCTTTATATAATATACTATATTCTGTATTGTATACTTTTGATAAATAAATAAATAATTTTTTTTTTCATTTTCATTACATTTTCTTTTTTGATTTCAGCAGTTTGCAATAAATAACCTCTTCAAAAATGTTACAGTATATATTACCCTTGAAAATACATTTTTTGTAGATTTAAGTGAGTAGATGCACTTTTTCAGAACTGTTTATATTACATACATATATTATTTTGTTTGTTTTTCTTTTTATTATGGTCTCAAATTTTTATGTCGTTATTTTATTGGTCAATGATATGACTATCTCTAACACTGTTATATATGAAATTGTAATGACTGTTTATAACGCTAACAAATAAAAAAAAAAAAATAATAAAATAAAATAAAAAATAACGTTCTAACAAAATGTTTGTGGTAATGTTTAACGTATTGTTTGTAGAAACGGTCTCACGAGAGCGGTCCTTACAAGCATGTTTCCTTATTTAGCGGTATTAGAGTCAGGTAATGCGTGATTTCAGGCAAAAGTAATATGACAGCGTTGAGTTAAATAAAAAAAACATTGTTGACTAAAATATGTTGAATTGAGGAAAATAATTTCCCGCAAGGTCTGTCTCATCTTTGAGGATGCTACGGGGAAGATATTTTAGGAGAGGAAGCAGTGAACATGGGTCTTGAAGAGACGAGTGTTGAAGAAGAGAGGAAACACGGAGGACTGTTGAACTCAATAACGAGTCACAGAAACGACCCGTTCTCACGTGACTAATGTCAACCATGTCAAATATTGGGCGTGTTTCTTGACTACGCACCTGCCAAAATCAATGACGCTAGTTCTTTGGATCATCTTCCAATGTAATACCGGTAAAACAAGAACAGCTTTCAGACCTGACGCCTGTGCTCTAAAGATTGCAATCCGTTTGAAGATAGGGGAGTCAATTTTTAATCGGACCGACTGTCTCTGCACAGAGATATGGGTTTTATTCGGGTGTTTTGGGGCCTAACCTAGTGCCTGCCAAATTCAACAGTGGGGCGCACTTCGGATTTGTACAGGGTCAGTATGCGACTGAACATATTTAAGAATCTACCGGTGATTAAATTTCAGAATATGTATTATCAAACATTGAGAAGGAACGGAGCAATGTTCCATTTTCAATGGAATCAAAGTGAAAATAAATGCAGCCAGACAATACATTAGTCGAGTTTACTGAAGAAAATTCTAGTGAAATTGCAACAAGTTTTCTATTATTCAAATTCGAACAATGTGCACAACTGGTGTCAGCTTGTCTCTAAAAACATAGAAGGCGTAAGCAAGACAAAATGCTGTTTCTCATTGACTTTTCGCGAATAGAATTTCTGTCAGAATTACGTAAATATGCACAATCCAAAGTCGGTTGTTTGGTTCAACTCTATCTGAGCGACCTACATAAAATTTCGAACTGCTAATTTTGCATTTTTGCAGTAGGTCTTATAACTAACAAATTATCGTGAATTTCAGAATTGTTTTCTGGGAATTAAATTGCATTTCCTTTTTGAAAGTATTCACTTTATTTTACGATCAAATATAATATGGAATTTACCGTCAGACGTATGCAAAACGTCTTTCAAGCGAAATATAAAATTTACGATCTCTGCGAAAGAAAGCACTCAATGTCAATACGAATTTCCAAACTGTAAAAATAAAACGCCATCTCCCGGCGGCTCTCAGTGTAATGCAATTTTATGGAGGCATAAAATGTACATAAACCATCGCGTAATGGCGGCATAATATTTCCAAAATATTGTTACTCCCACACAACTAACTTGTATTCATTTATAACGCCGTAATGTAGGGGATTTGCCCCATAAATGTAATTCAAATTTATTTTATACTAGCTTTTCCCCGCGGCTTCGCTCGCATGGTATTACGGGAAATTACTGTAGCGGTTGAACTTATCAATTATCCCCCCTCCCCACCCCACCCCCTCCCGCATTCCATACATTCATTCCCTTACATTCAGTTTTCAAACATCTAGCCTGCCACCTAAATTTCATTATCCAATTTTGTTCATTCGTTCGGAATTTATGCGCTTACAAACATTTCGGATGTTTATTTTTAATTAAATATTTGGAAGTTTGTTAATATAATACTAACTAACTAACTAACTAACTAACTAACTAACCATCACGCCGTTTCCCCGCAGGGGTAGGCAGAGAGGACGGACCGCCAAACAACTCGGTCCTGGCACACACTCTTTGCTTCACTCACATTCATACATCGTTTCATACATACTCTTCTATTATTCTGGCTTTTGACATGGCCCGACTCAAGTATCTGATTCACTTGATCGTGCCATGTCTTCCTCGGGCGTCCCCGACTTCTTCTACCATTCACATTTGCGTCATATATTCTTCTTACACTACTTTCTTCGTTCATTCGCTCTACATGCCCAAACCATCTGAGGGTCCCTTTCTTAATCTTACTCATTATGCTTACATCAGCCTTACATTCTTTGCGGATCTCCACATTTCTCACACGATCATACATGGTTTTACCACACATACGCCTCAGGGATCTCATTTCTACAGCATTCAGTTTACTTTCATCCTTCCTCTGCCAGTTCCAGGCCTCACTGCCATACATCAGGGTAGGTACCAGGACTCCATTGTGGACTGCTAGTTTCGCTCCTTTTGACAGTTTTTTATTAGCGCCAACGGCATTCAGTCCTCCATTAACGGAGTTACCGGCATTTACCCTTCTTTCGATATCTCTATCAGCCTTCCCATCTCTCGTAAACATACTACCCAGATACACAAACTCATCCACCTGCTCCAAGTATTCATCGTTCACAACTATATCACACACTGTTCTCGTACTTTCTCTTTCAAACACCATGACTTTAGACTTACTTACATTCATCATTAACTCATTCTTCATACATACTTCGTTCATCCTAGACACAAGAGACTGTAAATCTTCCATAGTGTTAGAAATCAGCACCGCATCATCAGCGTACAACAGACAACATACTTTCAGATTACTCAATTTCGCGCCCAATCCCAACTCTTTCAATTCTTGCATACAATTATCCATGTATAGATTGAATAACCATGGTGACATTACGCAGCCTTGCTTAACACCTTTTGTGATGTCAAACCACCCCGTAAAACCACCGTTCACCCTAACACACGCAACGCTTCCCTCGTACAGAGACGCAATTGCCTGTATGAGATTTGTATTCACTCCATACTTGGACAATACCTTCCATAGCTTTTTCCTGTCAACTCGGTCGTATGCTTTTTGTAGATCTACAAAGGCGCAGAAGAGTTTCTGGTTTTTCGCCAGAAACTTCTCAGTGAGCATACGCAAGGAGAAAATCTGGTCCATGCATCCCCTTCCACTCATAAAGGCACCTTGCACATCCCATATTTTATCCTTTGTTCCCATTCTTACCCTTTCAATCAATATTCTTCCGTACAGCTTGCCGACAGAACTTAGCAGGCTAATAGCCCTATGATTCCCACATTCCATACGTGACCCTTTACCTTTGTATAACGGCATGATTACAGCCCTTCTCCAATCTAATGGCGTGTAACCCTCCTCTAAACACTGATTAAAAAGTTTGCACAACCATGTGAGAATAATATGGCTATCTCCTTTAAAGTATTCGGCAGCAATATTGTCGAAACCAACAGCCTTACCACTCTTCATGCATTTAATCGATTTTTTAATTTCATCCATGCTGATTTTGACAACATTCGCTCCGTCATCGTTCATACCCGATTCGACGCTGGACTCACTATCATCCGGGTTGCTTTCAAAAACTTCCTCAAAGTATTTCATCCATCTCTCTTTTATTTCTTCTTCATTCGTCAACATTCTTCCATCTTTCGATTTTATCACTTTCAGGCTTCCATTTTCTGGACTACTCCGGGACCTTTTGACCTCCTTCCAAAACAGTTTAATGTTTTCTTGGAAGTGTTTGGTCATTTTTATTCCCTCTTCCTCTTCCAGGCGTTTCTTTCGTTCTTTCACTCCGACACTTACTCTTTTCTTGCATCCCTTATATAATTCTTTCGCTCTATCTCTCTTTTCACTAGAAGCAGTGCCAGACGCAATCAGACATAACCATGCTTTCTTCTTCTCTGAGACCAGCGCTTTGATCTCATCATCCCACCATGCATCACCTTTCTTCCTACCTTGCGTACTTATTCCACACACATCTCTGGCAGATTCACAAAGACTCACCTTTATGTGGTTCCATGTTTCATCAATGCTTAGACCGTCCATCTCCTTCTCATTCAATCTCATCTCTGCACACTTCTCATACTCACTTCTGACATTAGCGTTTTGCAGTTTTTCTACTTTGACTCTTGTTGGAGTTGATACCGTTTTCACTTTAGAGCGCCATCCACGAAAGAGGTTGACCCTCGACACCACCAGAAAGTGATCGGTTTCAACCTCAGCCCCTCTGAAAACTCTTGTGTCCTCGGTAACGGCTCTCAACCTAGAGTCAATTACTACAAAATCAATTATTGACCTTTCATTTCCTCTTTCCCACGTATATTGGTGGATACCTTTATGATCGAAAAAAGTATTCGAAACAAACAGGTTCCACTCTAAACATACTTCAAGAATTCTATTCCCATTGTCATTCATTCTTTTGTCCCCGAACTTACCTAGGGCTGAATCGAATCCGTCACGCCTAATTCCCACCCACCCATTCAAATCACCCGCCATTATGATCCTCTCATTCAAACTTTTTAATCTCATTACGTCGTTCACACCAGTCCAAAAATCATCTTTCACTTCGTCGCTTTCAGAATTAACAGGAGCATAGCAAATAACAAGAAACACCCTTGTCAACCCAATTTTGAATCGGATCCACATTATTCTCGGACTTACACATTCATACTGCAACATACATTCTACCATTCTGGGAGACAGTAGCGCTGCAACACCCTGACAAGCCCTCTCCGTATCTGGTCTACCAGACCAGATGACGAACCTATCGTTATGCTGCATCGCACCGCTCTCTTTTTTCATACTCTCTGTCACACAAAGTACGTCCAAACATTTACTATCCATTGCATCGCATAATTCATTCATCTTTCTATCCATCCCTCCTCTAATATTCCACGTACCAATTCGACATTGTTCGCGTTCCGTCCTCCTCTTTGCGCTACCAAAGGGTTGGCGATGTGATGGGTAGCGAGCCTCATCGACACCTGTGTCGGCCATTCCCTCCCAAAAACTACATTTAAAAACTACCTTAACATTACAAGAACACCGTTACACATATTCAAACCTATCTCTAGTAAATATACAACACTTAACAACCAATAGTGAAAATCAATATAAATAACTTACTGCAATAACAACTTAATTAACTAACACTAAAGAAAAAATGTATAGTGTCTTATCACCGAAAAATATTTACATCATCGTAAAATGTTTATACCTTTGAAAGTTTATATCTTTGTAAAAATGTTTATATCATTTAATGTCTTATCACTGCAAATGTTTATAATATCACTCAGAAAAACGCAGAAAAAATATACGGGCTCCGACCGATGTCATCCTTCTGGGGGCGCGGGCGCGGGGGCGGGGGCAGTTCGTAAAATATTTACGAACAAAGTTGAGGGCACAGTCCGATGTCATCCTTCCTTGAGCGCGGGGGCGGTGGGGCGGGCGGCGGGGCAGCGGGGGTGCATTAGGGGTGCAGAGGTCGCCAGATGATTATTCTGAGAACGGCCGCTAAATATAATACAAAATTACACTATTTATTATTCAGTCTTTATAATCGTAACGAATTATATTTTTAATGCAGGAACTCTTATCTGACATTTATTTCAGCTTGTCCAAAAAAACAAAACATATTCTAATATTTGAATTTTTTGGGGCAGTAGCTGACCAGGGGGCTGAGTACCTACCAGCTTAGAGCCCACAAATATATCAACATCGTTTCCATGGGAATGATTTTTTTCTGACATTTGCAATTAACTCGCTTTTGTTAGCGACAGAAAACGTATAACCAATATAATTAATATTTAATATTTATTACAATTAATATTTATAATTTCATAACGCTAGAGCTTACCACCATATACAACATATAGTCTGCGCATATAATTTAGCTTTCTATTGGTGAATGAATTTTTTAAGTCTTTTTATTGGTTAATGCCTGAAAAGGTCATAAAAAAACTCGAGCAGTTTCGCATTTATAATATTATATAGTATATAGTATAGTATAGTATATAGTATAGTATAGTATAGTACAGTATATAGTATAGTAAAGTATAGTATAGTATATAGTATAGTATAGTATAGTATAGTATAGTGTAGTATAGTATAGTATAGTATATAGTATAGTATAGTATAGTATAGTATAGTATAGTATAGTATAGTATAGTATATGGTATAGTATAGTATAGTATAGTATAGTATAGTATAGTATAGTATAGTATAGTATAGTATAGTATAGTATATAGTATATAGTATGGATTGTTTTCCAAATACTGTTATACACAATGCTCCACGCTCATACTACGAAACTTTAGGGACGGTTAATCATAATCTAAGGAAGAAATCCTAACAAAGTAATTCTAATAACTGAAAATTATTTTTTCAATTTGGGAGGCTGGTGTGGGTACTGTCGCCCCGGGAACCATTTATTGGATAGCCAACACCCCTGGCATAGGTGAGCCCAAGTGGTTTACTACGTTTGGTGACTTAGCAGGGGCGTCCGAGTTCATGTGGTTCATAGGTCTTGGCGGGCTGGATCGGGTGAGACTGGTGGAGGGAGACCTTTTGATTTCTCCAGCCGGACTCTCTCGACCCATCGCCTTGCATCGCAGTGGGAGGGATGCATTCATGCGTCCGTCACTCCTGGACACACTGACCCCAGATTCCTATCTACCCCTCACACCTTTTTCCTTCCCAGAACTTCTCCTCCTGCCTTTCTCTAAAAAGACCCTCCACACAGCATCCCCAATGATGACACAGGCCCCAAGGGAAATCATTTTCCTTAGGACACGCTGACCCCAGATTCCTACCCACCCCTCATATCTTCTTCGTTCACAGAACTTCTCCTCCTTCCTTTATCTAAAAAGACCCTCCACACAGCATCCCCAAAGATGACATAGACCCCAAGGGAAATTGTTTTCCTCAGGACAAACCTATTGTAAAAACAAAAAAATTAGGATTTTACATTTTATAGTTTCAACATCCTTCAAGAGGTGTCGTTAGTATAAGTAATTATATAATAATAATAATTAATTAACACTTGTTTATCGTCTATTAAGAAACTTAGATAGAGTTTGCACGCAGAGGACATTATTGTGAACACTTGTTACGTGTATTTAATTCTGAAATATATTTTAATATTAGAATAAAATACATTCTTTAATGAGTGTATTTTGGAAATCAAAAGCAATATTATATAGTAGGCGGTACGGTAGTACAAGGATTTCATCTTCTAAATGTGATTCGTCAAGAGACAGATTGGTATCTTATAAATATGTAGGTAGTTAAATGTGGTGTTGTAACAAGTGTCAGTTAAGTAGTGCTCCAGAAGAATATCCACTATTGTCGTTCGTGTCTATTGCACGAACGATACCGGTATAAACCGATGATACTCGATAGATAGCTGGACTCCCGCAGTGTCGGGTTCTCTAGCTTCAGGCTTCAGAATAACTTAGAGATTCCAAAAGCATGGACGTCTGGTCCAGTTAAATAATCATTATAAACCATACGTTAACGTAAATAAAGCTAATTGAAATCTCGATTTTATTGGAGTGTTCCCGAACATATTTCAAATAACCCGAATTTTTTGTGATTGAAAAACATCACATATAAGATTAAAATAATTGTCAATTGTAAGTTACAACCGTTGTAACCCAAGCTTATTTTCATTTGGGAGGCGGGTATGGATTCTGCTTCCCCGGGAACCATTTATTGGATAACCAACACCTCTGCCATAAGTCATCCCAAGTGGTTCGCTACGGTTGGTGACTTAGCAGGAGTGTTCGGGTTCGTGGGGTGAAGTTTGTCCTCTGCATGGCAGGCCAGATCGGAAGAGACTGGTTGAGGGAGACCTTTTGATATCTTCTGAAGAACTCTTTCTACCTAGAGTCTTGCTCCTTAGTGGGAGGGGAGGAGTCTTACACTTCTGGACACACTGAGCCCCATATTTCTACCCATCCCTCATACCTTTTTCCTAGAACTTCATCTCCTCCCTTGCCTCAAAAACCCCCCCCCACACAGCATTATCAATGATGACACAGGCCGTGAAGGGAATTATTTTTCTCAGGGCCTCCTGTATGGAATTGATGTAAAAAAAAGCTTTAATTTGTAATATTTTTAAAAAATAATTATGGTGAAGGACGATGATCGGGTAGTTGGTCGAGTGGTCTGCAGCGTCGGGTGCCTACCTTTGATTTCATTCCTTTGCTAAGTAAGTACTTTTACTTTGTAGTAGGACGAATTATTATATTATCGTCAGTTTATTTACAACAAAGAAATGTGTGTCATTCTTTAATATAAAAAGTGTGTTTGAATTCTAAGTAAAACAGAATTCAAAGTCAGTGGTCATAACCTAAACAAATAAATAAATTAGATGAACTCGCATGACTTGCTCAGATATGACTTTGATACGTAAGTAAAAAGGAGGTTTTCTCAGTTATAGCAAAAGCCCCTTTTCAAGTGATTTACTAACACAGTATATAAATTTATCTGTTTTTATGGGTTGCTAGTCAAAGAATATTAGATCTTTTCGCAATTGACTGAACGTAGCGAAGCTGTGGTGTAAGGGTGGTCTAGAAATTATTATTATTATTTTTTTTTAATATTTCGAAAGTACAATCCATTAAAAATATACTGTAATTTTTTTGTAATAATTTTTGGTTAGGCCCAAGCACGCACTTACACTTATACACACCTACTCTTACACATACATACTGTCGCTGCCTGGGATTTGGTAGTAATTATTGTTGCCAATTCCTTTATTCCTACCCATCCATTTGCCTACCCGTCCTTCCTTAATTCAGTGTCTGTAATAAACTGCCCGCCGCGTCATATAGCCATTTTACGCTCCGCTCCGCCTTTACCTAATTCCGCTATTAAAATAAAATAGTTCGCGCATGTTTACTGTGTGTTTACAATTGAAGACCAACGAGGGCCGGCCTACAGATTCCTTTTCGGTGAGTCCTTCCTCTCCAATACAATTATTTTACCATATTTTTCAGGCAGTGATGGTAGCCACAATCAAGGTTCATTTTTAACACACACACAGTAACAATTCCACTCTGCACGATCGCAAATCTCCTCCATCTTGGTCCTAGCGAGCCGCATAATTTTGAACCATAAAATTAATAAAATCCAGCAGAGTGTGAATGCGTTTTATAATACCGCATATAAGTAAAAACCCGCATTCAACGGTTTGATATAGCTACATGAGTAATCTTGTTTCCTATACTAACTATGGTTGGAAATAACGTATTTACCCGCTTTTAGAATAAATAAATACAAAGCACTCCTTTGATATTTGTTTTTGATAATTCATGTAATTGTATCTTGCTGATAAAATCGCATCTACCTACCTTAGAAATAGTACGATTATTTCTTATATTTGTATTATTGAGTATATCATTACAAATTGTAAATATAATTATAATTTGTCAATGATAATAAACGCAATAAATAACTTTGTTTACTCGGCGTGTTCTGTTAACCGTTTACATCGCGTTGTCAGTTTTAACCCCGTGAGGATCACAGTTAATTAATTGAACAAATTAAATATTAATTATTTCATTTCGCATAAATAATACAGACACATTATTTCTACCGCATTTTTTAGTTGTTTGACGTTTCATATTTTGTAAAATATAACCGGAATAAAGAAAATGGCTACAAGCGCGTCATCCGGATCGTCTCGGGACGAAAGACGTCTAAAACGTCTAAATGCTAAACTATCAGCTAGCTTTGCGAGCTTACAGTCGGTGTATGACAAGATAAGGAAAGCTTCGGAAAGCATTAACGATCGCCAATCCTTTTTATCAGGCGCAACTACTGTTGAAAAAATTCGTTCTGAATTTATAACCACTTTAGATGAAAAGGTGGATTGCGAATTGGAATTGAATCCGGAAGCAATCGCTGAATACGCTCAATTAAATGCATTTGAAGAACTCTTTGGTATTATTAAATATACCGAAGCAAATATGCTGTCAAATACAGTTGCGAAGCCTCGCCGTCAAATTAAGTTACCCGCCTTGGAAATAGCGTGCTTTAACGGGGATTTAGAAAATTGGTCTCTTTTCTATGAAACATATAATTCGGTTATACATTTGAATGATTCTCTGGATGATACGGATAAAATGCAGTATCTGATGTCTAAATTAACCGGAAAAGCGTTAAGTATTTGCAAAGCTATTACGCCTACAGGTACAAATTATCAAGTTATCTGGGACGCATTATGTACTAAGTATAATGATCAACGCGTTCTTGCTGAATTATACTTTGACCGATTGCTGAAATTATCTCCAGTTAACTCGGCCACGTCTGCTTCTTTAGAGAATTTTGCAGATGCATACTCCACTAACATCGCCGCGCTGAAGCAATTAAAAATAAAAGACCTCGCAGAATTCATATTGCTGCAACTAGGTCTTAAACGTCTCGACATAGAAACTGTAAAGGCTTTCGAATCTTCTATTAAAAATAATGAAAATATACCGTCCAGCGCGGAATTAATCGACTTCGTAAGGGTACAGCAACAAATTCTTAATCGCGCACAAATCACGCAACCGACTTGGCGAGCCGCGAGCCGTCTTGGCTCAAATAATAATTATACCGCTAAACCGCAAAAAACTAATTCCGCAAAGGCATTTATTAATGTCGAAAAAATCGATAATCACTCCATCGGAATTTGTTTCTGCTGTCAAAAGGGATCGCACCCTTTATACAAATGTTCTAAATTCATAAGTCTTGAACCACGTGAGCGATTTAACTGTATTAAGTCATCGAATATTCGAGTTTGTGTGAACTGTCTCAGTACTAGACACATCACGAAAGCTTGTAAATCAAAGAGTACATGCAAAACATGCGCGCTCAATCATCATACTTTGTTGCATTTCAAACAAACTGATGGGCGGAAGTCACAAACGGACCCAATACCGTCTCCCGCGTCACGAACAGATACCGATAATGATAACTTTAATTCGTCGAATCCGGTTTCACTATGTGTAACAAATTCATGCCCTAGTGCAAATACTACTGCCCTCTTAGGAACGGCTGTTTGCACTACCAGAGACGCTAAGGGCCAGGTACGGACGATACGGGCTCTAATAGATAGCGGCTCCCAAAGGGACATAATTACGCGCAAATGCT
Organism: Glyphotaelius pellucidus; assembly: GCA_936435175.1. Taxonomy (NCBI): domain Eukaryota; kingdom Metazoa; phylum Arthropoda; class Insecta; order Trichoptera; family Limnephilidae; genus Glyphotaelius; species Glyphotaelius pellucidus. The sequence continues at coordinate 7,658,028 of OW386551.1, read as the reverse complement.
GTTCACGCTTGAATCTTAAGGTGCGGTCATTTCCAAGTACTTACGTCACGGGAATAGGTGACGTAAGAAATGTGACAAATGGCGTAACTTGCTTAAAATTACTCTCCCGCTATGACATCACTCAGTCGTATACGATTAAACCATATGTAGTAGAAACCATAACCAGTGAGTTGCCTACTGTTAACGTTAACCGATCCGCCTTGTCGTATCTTGACAATTTGCCCTTAGCAGACACAACATTCTGCACGCCCGGTGAGATTGATATTATCTTGGGATGTGACATGTTTGCTCGCATTCTAAAGGCAAACAAAATATCAGGTTCTCTCGGCCAGCCATTTGCTATTGAAACTACTTTGGGATATCTCATCTTGGGTACTGCCCCAACGATGATTGAAAACCCAAGTATAAACGCCACGCAATCATTTTGTACGTTCACGCAAAATGATGAATTTTGCCTTTCGCGCTTCTTTGAATTGGAAGACATTCCAGATGAGAAGTTTTTAACGCCTGATGAACAAGAGTGTGAGGATATGTTTAAACTCACTACTTCTCGTGACACGGCAGGTCGTTATATCGTCGCGTTGCCGTTTTGAAACAGTCCCTCTGTTCTCGGTAAATCGTTACCTGCCGCCGAACGCAGATTTCGATCTCTCGAACGCCGCTTAATATCTCAACCCGCAATAAAGTTAGAATATGACAAAATATTGCGCGAATACCTACAGAAAGGGTACATTTCGCCGGTCGACAGTTCTGACTTACCGCATTACGTAATACCGCATCACATTGTAGTTCGTGAAGATAAACTGACTACTAAAATTCGCATGGTGCTAGACGCTAGTATGAAATCCGATTCGGGTTACTCGCTTAATGACATCCTACATACAGGAAAGAATTTACAAGGTGATTTGTTTCGCATTATCCTCAATTTCCGATTATTCGCCATAGCTATAACCGCTGACATAAAACAAATGTATCTACAAATTGTGGTGCAAGAAGAATGCCGACGTTATCAGCGCATGCTGTACAGATTTAACGATAGTGACCCTTTGCAATTGTTTGAATTTAATCGCGTCACGTTCGGCATGTCTTGCAGTCCATTCCTTGCGATGCGTACGTTGCGTCAACTTGCGTTGCATGAAAAACCTCGTTTTCCACTTGCTGCAAACCTGGTGGAAAAGGGTTCATTCTACATGGACGATTTCGTCACCAGTTGCTCGTCGGTTGAGGAAGCTTCCGAGTTGTCTACGGAATTGATTCAACTATTCGCTGCTGGAGGATTCGACCTTGTAAAATTCTCTTCTAATTCTCCAAAGTTTTTATCCACGATTCCTACAGCTCGTCGTGTTAAGGAACCTGTGGAATTTAATCCCGATGAAAACCTAAAAATACTAGGGCTTCATTGGATACCCGCTTCTGATCATTTCGTATTTGTCGTACACACCGACGAAAGAACGTGTACTAAACGAAACATTCTCTCAACGATTGCTCGTCTTTGGGATTTGATGGGTTTCGCCGCACCAGTTGTATTATTGGCTAAGCTGATAATTAAATCTCTATGGGAGTATAACCTGGATTGGGATGATACTCCTCCTGAAACAGTTGTCACACTTTGGCGACAGTTTAAAAAGGAATTGCCATTACTGCAATCTATTAAAATTCCTCGTTTTTTAGGAATCGAACCCCAGTGTGTATTAACGCTTATCGGGTTTTCAGACGCAAGCGAACGCGCATTTGGAGGTGTTATTTACCTACATGTTTACTGTCCGAATACTGATAAAACCACAATTAATTTATTATGCGCTAAATCCAAGGTCGCTCCGGCTAAGACGATTTCACTTGCGCGATTAGAACTATGTGGAGCGCTAGTACTTGCACGATTAATGCATACGGTCAGTAATAGCTACACATCAAATTCGAAAGCTCATACGACTTTAGCTTTTTGCGACAGCACGGTCACTCTAGCGTGGATAAATTCACCGCCCGCAAAATGGCAAACCTTCGTTGCCAACCGTGTCTCACAAATACAAAACCATCTGGGGGCTGAATGCTTCCATTATATAAAAGGTCAAGACAATCCCGCCGACTGCTTGTCGCGGGGTCTTACGCCCTCTCAGCTAATAGACCATCCGTTATGGTTTAACGGCCCCGTATTTGCCCAATTACCTAAAAGTGATTGGCCTTTACAACGTTTTGATACGAAATCTGTGACTGATCCTCCCGAACGGAAAACAAAAATTTTGATGTCCGTTCAAGACATTAACTGTCTCAAAACAATTGCTCCTCCGTTATTGTGTGCACTAGCCTCTCGTGTTAGCTCATGGCCGAAATTAATCCGAATAGTAATTTATGTTTTTCGTTTCATCAAGAAATTACCACGAGCGTTTGAATTAAACCATATCTTAGCTGCAGAAACCGCTGTTATTAAATCTATACAGGAAGAACATTTCTCCGAAGATATAAAGGTAGTCAAAGGTGGGAAGAAGGTTCGGCGAGCGATCGCAAAACTGAATCCGTTTATTCATGACGGAATTCTAAGGGTAGGAGGCAGATTGCGAAACGCGGAAACAGAATTTGACAGTCGTCATCCAATTCTTTTACCCGCTCGTGATCATGTAGTCAATCTAATAATAGACTACTATCACATCAGAAACCTACATACGGGTCCTACGTTACTGATGTCGCTGCTAAGGCAAAGATTTTGGATACTTTCTTCGCGTAATTTGGTTCGGAAACGTGTGCATCAGTGCAATACTTGCTTCAAAGTCAATCCCAAACCGCAATTCCCAATAATGGGAGATTTACCCGCATGCCGCGTCCGCGAAGCTAAGGCTTTTCTTCACACAGGGGTTGACTACGCGGGCCCGCTTCAAATAATTCCTTATAGACGTCGGGGGGTGCGAAGTCAAAAGGCATACATTTGCTTATTTATTTGCTTGGTGACCCGCGCAGTTCATATTGAACTCGCTTCGGATCTTTCCACCGAAGTCTTCCTCAACGCTTTCAAGCGTTTCCTTTCTCGTCGAGGTCCTGTGAGTATAATGTACTCCGATAACGGAACGAACTTTGTGGGAGCTAAATCCCATTTACGGTCTTTATTTGAACTTATAGAGTCACCCAATTATAAAAAGGAATTCTCAGACAATCTGTTGGAGAATCGAATCGAATGGAAGATGAATCCACCGCAAGCTCCTCACTTTGGTGGGATCTGGGAAAGTAACATTAAATGCCTGAAAGGTTATTTAAATAAAATAGTAGGCACCTCTCTACTGACGTATGAAGAGATGCAAACAGTGCTTTCTCAGATTGAAGCAATTCTTAATTCACGCCCGCTATCTGTACTTAGCGTTAACGACGTTTCGGCTCCATTGCCGCTAACCCCAGCGCATTTTTTAACGCTTACTCCCTTAAAATCTTTACCCGCTGCTGATTTGTCAGACGAGCCAGTCAACTTGGTACAACGCAAACATCTCGTGGATCGTCTTGTTCAGACGTTCTGGAACCGTTGGCGAATTGAGTATTTGAATACTTTGCAAGCTCGCCAGAAATGGAATACAAATGTGAATCCGGTAACGACAGGCACGGTAGTATTGATTAAGAGTGACAACATCGCGCCACTTCAATGGCCTATTGGGGTAATAGTCAATGTCTACCCCGGGGCAGATGGGGTGATCCGCGTTGCGGAAGTTAAAACTAACTCCGGAATATACCGCAGGGCAGTCGTTAAACTCTGTCCCTTACCGTCACAATAGATTTAACGACATTTTTAGAAGTAAGATCATAATAATTTTATTCTTAAAATCAATTAGGTTAGTTTCGTTGTTAAATAGGTACCAAACCCTACTTCTAGTTTTATCTACCGCAGGTTCAGTATTATTTATTGAATCCTTTCAAATCATATTTTTATGTTTCAATGTTTTTTATTTTTTATTTTCCTTGCTATATCGGTCAATTTGACCATTTGGTAAACGCATTTATATAACTAACATAAATATTTTCATAACTTTTACATAATTAATTACATTATACCTATGTTACATAATTAATTACATTATACCCATGTACCTAGCTCCTAAAATGTTTAACCTTCTCCCCGAGAACCTAAAATCCGAAACCCAACCCCATATCTTTAAAAAAAAATTATCAAAATGGATCCTTACATTCAGTAACGATGATGAGTAAAAATTTGCTATTTTAATTGAATTGTAATACAATTGATAAAACTTGTAACATAAATTAATTTAATGTGTTAATTAAATTACTAACTTCATTTGTTACTAAATATGTTACTTAAACTACTTAAATGAATTGCATAAGTTAATAGCTGTACACTGTACCTACACAATCTGTAATCTTCATCCGCCATAACACAGGGACATCCCTAGCATGGCGGATGAATTAACACAATTTTTTGTTCATTGTATAAACTTCTTTTAATAAATAAATAAATAAAAATTATACCGCGTGTTACAATTTTGTTTGCGCATTAAAGCGTATTGGCACTCTTTTGGTTTATGGAAGTGGATTCTTTCATCCCCTTCCAGGCGGGGGGCATGGTTAGGCCCAAGCACGCACTTACACTTATACACACCTACTCTTACACATACATACTGTCGCTGCCTGGGATTTGGTAGTAATTATTGTTGCCAATTCCTTTATTCCTACCCATCCATTTGCCTACCCGTCCTTCCTTAATTCAGTGTCTGTAATAAACTGCCCGCCGCGTCATATAGCCATTTTGCGCTCCGCTCCGCCTTTACCTAATTCCGCTATTAAAATAAAATAGTTCGCGCATGTTTACTGTGTGTTTACAATTGAAGACCAACGAGGGCCGGCCTACAGATTCCTTTTCGGTGAGTCCTTCCTCTCCAATACAATTATTTTACCATATTTTTCAGGCAGTGATGGTAGCCACAATCAAGGTTCATTTTTAACACACACACAGTAACAATTCCACTCTGCACGATCGCAAATCTCCTCCAATTTTATTGATGATATTTAAAGTTCTACAGCCCATTTAGCAGGTCAGCGCAGAAGCAGGTAAAAGAGCCGGGCGAAACTTCAAACTCATTTATTTAAAAACTACTTTTTTCTGCATGGTGTGATTCGTCTCAAATTTTACTATGTTATTCAGTACACTAGTACCTATCGCAGGAACTAGAACAAAGTTTTTATGTTGAATCCTTCTATTTTTTTACATACAAAATATAATGAAAAAACAGTCTGTTTTCTGTATTTAAATTTCAACAACGCGCCATTTTGTCAATTTTTTAAATTTATTTTTTATTCTAGTTCCTGCGATAACTACACTCATATTGATTATAAATATGTTTTTGTTTTTGTTTACGGATAAGTGAAAGAGCCAAAATTGGACACACCACCAAGGTCCGTATTTATGAGGAGGGTAACTTCAGCGCAGTTCCTTAACTACTTAGAATAATTTTTTTTTTTTTAATAACAATATTTTTGTATACTATTAAAGTCATTTAATATATCTATAAAGTTTGAATAGCATTGTTCATTGTTTTCATTTAAAAAAAAAAATTCTAAAAACTCGTCGAAAATATGGGGGCTAGACCACCGGGTCCCCTTAAGTTGACCGTTTTGCATTTCGTCTTCGTCTCTTTGCAAATTTGTTTGTACTTTACGTTTTCGGTTCACGATAGTGGCAATTTTAATGATACAGTAATGAGGTTTTTCAAATGTGAAATCGAGGTGTTTATGTGGAATTTCTTAATCGAGTTTTTTCAATATTAATAATTGTTAGAGAGTTGAGTTAGCTAAGAGCTTTCACTCGCACATAGAGGGCAGTGCTAACAGCTTGCCCGAAAGTTCGCAAGATGGCGGCTAGATTAGACGGGAACCGAGGTGCAGGAGCTTCCACAAAACACGGTGAAAATGAGATCTCATTTAGCCAGCTTCCAGTTAAACCGACTATCGTAGTCACCACTTGTAATATGCGAAGTATTAAATTAATCTTAGATTAACACAAAGAACTCTATTCTTTCCTAAGAAGTAATTTCCTCCTAAGACGAGTTGGAGAACTGTTTGTGTGAACACAACAATAACGATATTTTTTTTATTGAATTCCTTATACAATTATTTTTTTTTGATTTAATGCATATAGCAAGGCAATATTTTCCAAAATACGAAATTAAAAATAATTTTTCTTTAAGTATAATATGTCAAAGAAAAAATATCAGGCGGTGGTGAAGATCACAACAGTTACGAAAGATTCTTTCAAGTAAAAAAAATATTTTTATTTTAAATCTCTCCTCGCTGAAGCTAAATATATAGATCTCGGAAGAGATTCTAATCAGGAGCAATATACTCCAATCCTGCAATATCCTACAGACCTACAGGCAGGAAGATAGAATAATATATGATAACGCAACACAGAGACCCACACGTTTGAAAATAGTTGAGTTATGAATATAGCCTCAGTACAGCCTTCAGCAGTCTGAATAAGTGGGTGGCGGCATATCCGAGCTGCAGGGAGGGAAGTCCCAGCATGCAAAGAAGAAAGTTCGTCGGGTAGAACCACGGATGCACTCCCTCACGTCGAGAAATCTCAGAAACCTATTTTAAACCCTCTCTAATAAGAGGGAGCACCTCACCTCGTGAGAATTCCAAAAAGCCGAACCACTCTCCAGCCTACTGCGGATCAAGGAGAAAGATAAAATTCTCAGAGTATGGGTATCCTGAAAAGCTCTTTAAGACCATTTAAAACATTTTTAAGACTGACTGGCACACCCTTCAGTGTGAACACGAAATGTCAGCTTACTTTCATACATAATTCCAAGATCCATTATATTGAAACTATTTGAGATTACGACTGAGCATAGCATACCTGTGATAGGCGAGACTAAATACTTTGGTAAAAGTCAGGACTTTACTTTTCAGGATATTGAAAATAATTATTATTGATACTTACTTTTTTCAACGTGAGATGTGATTTCTATCACTGTTCACAGAATGAACAGTTTGAGATCAACCACTGTTCACAGAACCAACGAATATGTTATTGAGAAAAATATATACTACTTAGTAGGTTCAAAATAGCTACAACTCGGAATGAAACCAACTCAGAACCATCTCAGATAAGTCATTTAGAGTGATAAAAAAAATATATATAAAAAAATTGGTTAAATAGGTTACGTTAGGTTAGGGTTATCGGCTCATTTAAAATTATTGTTTTGCATAGCTTTTAATGACTTTCCAAAGGAGGTGTTGAGTTGAATTTATTCTCAATTGGCACGAAACCAATAGAAAGCACCCTTATTTTGATAAAAGTTAACTCTTTCCGAAAATAAATTGGTAAAAACACGTAACAACCTCACCAACTAAACTGAAAAACTTCCAGCCTCTAAGAATTATCATTCAGAAGTCCGACCATTGGTAAGATCATCTGGAAGTGGGTACCACCTCTGAGGTAAATAAAAGCCTTCAGAGCTTTGGGGAACTACAGGTCGAGGATATAAAGCGAGGTACGTTCCACAGAATGCGGGTAGGGAATTTGCGTAGCGAGCGAGACTTATTCGTACCGAAGCAATATGTTTAGCATTCCCGCAAGAAAAGGCGATGGGTAATGTTATGTATATTAACCACATGCACGCTTATGAGATATCGCACACATTTTTCGAAAGTTTTCATACAGGTTCTTTATGAATCCAGTAATAAATATCGAAGAGACTATAACTTTTTAACGCACATATTAAACCGCGCACACCAAAGCTAGGAAACTAAACTAAGCAAAATCATAGTTGGTTCTGCCAGTATTTCAAGGGTAGTTGCTACAAAGAACTAGCGTCATCGATTCTTTCGGCAGTTGTGCACATTTGGAGACATACATAATGTAATGAATGGTTTTTCTAAATGAGATTAAATGAAATACTGAACGCCCTGAGTCGGGCGGCTAGATTGGTTCAGTAGCAGATGTACTGAATTGAGCGGTAAAGTGGCTCGGTGGTAGGAGTCTTTGCAATAGGAAATTATTCATTAAGGGTAACAAGTTACGCGTATCGACCTATACAACCCGAATGACACAGTGAAAAATTGAGCACGAAGCTCCTTGGCTCCCTTTTGCGAGAAAAGGCCCGTACTGAACGCCTTGAACCGGGCGACCGAAGCGACCCGAGAGCGGGTGCACACTTCTCGCTTCGTCCGCATTCAAACATAGTTTTTTACTTCATATATTTAATTAAACACACTCCTCGCTTCATCCGCGTTCATACGTCAAATCGCATAGTGTTTTCACCCGTTAGTTGCCCGCAACGGGCAAAAGCTAGATTTTAATTAATACATGGTGAAATAACAATAATTAATAAAATTTAATTTATTTGCGTACGCCGGGTTTTTGAACCCGCAGACCTTCGAATTGCTAGTCGAGAGCCTTATAATAGCTCGATGTATTCACATTTACAACTAACTACTGCCTACGCATCACTTTGTAGGCCGTAGTTGTTACAGTACTATTACAATGAATTTTAACCCCGGGCTTAACACGTGTCAGCAGATCTCCACACACGAATGGTTATGATTATTCCGGGTTTCCCAGAACACAAATAATGAAATAGATAAAAGATAAACAACACAAATTAATTAGTTTCATCTATTAGGCCAGCGCACAATCCCGACCCGGATATTACAACAATAACATCACGAGACATCTTAATATTGGCCGTGTACAAAGTTTATTATAATTTGTTCTTTATCTCCTGGCCGATCAGATCTGTGGAAAGAGACGCGATGCACAATGACACAAAAACACAAGTTAAGCTGGCCAAAAATAAAATGAGTTTGCAACATAATATTAAGTTTGTCATGTTTTTATTGGTTACATTGCTTTCGTGATAGCACATTCACAAAAATATTCAAATTATTTGTACAGTTTTTTCGATGGGTTCGTATTTGCAATTTTTTTCATATCATTGATTTGTTAACGGTGTAAATAACCATATTTATCTTAAACTAGCTGTGTTGCTGGCATTTTTTTTTTACATTAACTCCACACAGGAGGCCCTGAGGTAAATAATTTCCCTCAGGGCCTATGCCATCAGGGATGCTGTGTGGAGGGTCTTTTTGAGGAGAGGAAGGAATGAACATTGGTCTTGAAGAGACCCATGTTGTAGGAGGGAGGAAACACAGATGCCGGCAAATCGTTCCATAGCCGAGCTGTTGAACTCAAGAACGAGTCGAAAAAACGACCCGTTCTCATGTGACAAATGTCAACCGTGTATATATATGTTGGGCGCGCGTTTGGCGTGTCTCCTGACTATGCACCGGTGCCGAAGGGATCAATGAAGCTAGTTCTTCAGAGCATCTTCCATTGAAATACCGGTAGAACATGGATAGAATTCCCACCCGACGTCTGTGCTCTAAAGATTGCAATCCGTTCGTTAAGATGGGAGAATCTATCAAACGGACCGCCCGTTTCTGCACAGAGTCAAAGGTATTTTTCAAGTATTTTGGAGCTCCAGACCAGAGGTGGCTGCCAAATTCAACCGTGGGGCGTATTTGTACAGGGTTAGCAGTTGTGTATTAAAGTATCTGCGGGCCCTGTACAGTACGCCCAGTTTTTGAAAAGCTAACTTTACTCTGGCTTCGATGGAGCCCCCATACCTGAGCTGGTCACTTATAGGTACACCAAGCATATCAAAAGAAGGTCTGTTCAGAAGATTGCTTCCGTTGAAGGAGACAAGATTTTCATTTCGATCCCTTTTAGACGTAATCAGACATGATTGGGTCTTTGAAACATTGAATTCGACGAGGTTATTCTTACCCCAAGAGAAAACACTCTCGAGGTAACCATCCATTCATTGCTTCAAAGCCCTCCGAGCCATTGTAGTTTGTGTGCCCTTTGGGGGCTTATCAAACGAAAAGCTGTCATGGACTGTACTGTCCATGACAGCTTTCCATGACAGTAACGGCATGCGTTGCAATGCAATTCAAAGAAATAAATTGATTTTCCCGGAATCTCCTTTCCCGTGTGTCGCCATTCCATTCCACTTACTTTGCCTTCCCCCTCCTTCATCTCTTCCCTCTCCGCAAACCCTACCTTCTCCCTGCCTTTCCTCCCTGCCGCTAAAATATATGAAATACACACATTTTCATTTATACAAATTTCATAACGCTAGATCTTACCATTATATAAAACCTATTTTACTCGCTGATAATGTAGATTTCTATTGATGAAAGAATTTTTAAAATTGATTTTGTGGTTTTGGCGTGAAAGGGTAACAAACAAAAATACTCACTTTCGCGTTTATAATATTTAGTAAACATAATAAATATTTTTTGTAAAAAAAACACACCGTAATTATAAACCCATTAATTGCCGCGCAAATACACGAGCGGTTGTTGCCTCGGAAATAAACCTAAAAACGAATTGATGTATATGCGGAGCTGTCATCTCTGGTTATGTAGAGTGTTACAAGACATACTTGACTTACCAGTGATTGCTGACAGTATGTCGAGTAAAAAATTAAAATGAAATTTTGGTCTCCGGCGCCTTTGTTTTTTTTTCAACGTAAAACCTAAAAAAATCAGTGTGTATTGGACAGTTAGGGTAGGGGTGAGAGGTTGGTCGGTTACTAGGCTGAGTGGCCGGTTACTTGGCTGATGACATGTGGAAGATTTTTTTTGTTTGGTTTTGAAGGATAAAAGATTGAAAAAAGACGTCAAAAAGTCTCGGGAGATCAAAATTTCACTCTAAACAATGTCAGGAATCACTGATTAAAGAAGTCAATAACATCCTGTAACACCCTGTATACATCGTCAGACATCTTCCGAAAATCAAAAACTGAGTTAAATATGTAATTACATGTAAAAGTATACCCTCTATGTGGTACAATACTCAAATTACTCAATCACACAAATCAATACTTGTCATGCAGAAAACTTGTAATGAATTAATCAAAATGTTGATGTTTTCAAGGTATATTTAGGTATTGTAGGATATTTCAAAATGTCATACTAACGTACCGGACCGTTACGTCTCCCGGTGTTGTTATAAAGGATATTTAATAAATAAAACAAAGAATTATGTAAATAATATTTGATTTATCGTGAGATTTTGAACATTACTTGCCTCATTATCTCAAAACTGAGTATTTGGAGTTGTCTGACTAATCACCTGGACGATCGACACATTTGGGAATTTTTTTAATTTACTTACCTTTTTTTTCTATTTAAAATATAATGTTTTAGTAATTATTTGACTGTTGCGAAAATCGTGTTTTTGGCCAACCAATTTTGAAAATTCGAACGTTTGTGCGACGAAAATTACCCCCCGAAGACAAGTTATTTATATCTTCCCGTTTATTTATCAAAATAATTCAAGACATGACAAAAACAAAGATTCTTGTCGTGAATTTCTTTTGACATTCGGGAAAAAACTAATTATATGTGTGACAGCCATAATAATTAGTGTGTTTTCGTTTTGGGTAATTATGTATGATTTCTAGCCTTTATTTGTATACAGAGTGAATAATGATTGGTGCGACATATTAAAGATATCTAAACGTGTGTTAATAATATACACGACGAAAATAAATTATTATGTCATGTACGTTATCTTAAGGTACACTCAAGGAAAAGTTCCCACAAATATTATTTGTCAATTATCAGCAGTAAGTGAGAAATAGTCACATTTAAAAACGTAGTACCAAATACCTATCATAATCGTAATTTAGAAAGAAATGTTGGTGAATACATACGAGTTACATCGAATAGAGGGTTATGAATAAAATATATTTTTTCCATTCCTGCTTAAGATAAGCTTAACATGATACAATAATGAAATTAACGAATATGTATTTTTACTAGCGATGTGTATGTTCAGTTGGGTGACCGGCCAACTCGGAATGAAACCAACTCGGAACCATCTCAGATAAGTCATTTAGAGTGATAAAAAAATATAAATAAAAAATTGGTTAAATAGGTTAAGTTAGGTTAGGGTTATCGGCTAATTTAAAATTATTTTTTTATCACTCTAAATGACTTATCTGAGATGGTTCTGAGTTGGTTTCATTCCGAGTTGGCATGGAACCGTTCAGTTGGAGTGGGTTCTTGAACTCGAGTTCTTCGCGTGAAGCGAATCTTACTCCTACTCCTTTTTCAAATCGACTACTTCCAGAGAACCCAGTCCAGTACTCGCACCCAAACTCGTCTCGGTCCGAGCCATTTGCGAGTCGGAAGCAGGTCCGGCTCTTCTTTTGCGGGCTCCGGCCCCGGTCAAATCCGTGCGTCCGAGATATTCGCGATTTGAGTGGCTCCCGAGACCTGCTCCAAGAACTCAAAAAGGAAACACGTCTCGGAAGCCTCTGGTAAATGCAGAACTTACCGTCTCTAGTTTCTACAACATTTTAAATTAATGATTTTGTATACTCTTTCCCTATTTGAAAATAAATTTTCTAAGCTAGATGAAGTTCCCGGCGTTGTTCGGGCTTTAAACAGGGTTTTTTGAAAGTCAAATGTGCAAAATTTCACTAAGAAGTATCAACATTCTACTGGGAAAGAGTTCAGGGTGGGAAATTGTTAAGGAAATTCTCGGTGGGAAAAGGGGATAGGGGTGGTTTTTAGAAAACTCCGTTAATCATTCTTCCTCTTATTTAACCTCTTGCCTCATCCCTTATCTTTGTCTACGCGTAAATATTTGCGTATACGATTTAAAAAGAATTATTTTTCCAAATTATATTTCAAAAAAAGGTTTTTGTATAATTATCGAGTGAGAAAACATGTGTTCCTCACTCGAGTATTTTATATCAGTGCGTTGACTTTCTAATCCCATTGACTATACGTCCTTTTCAACTCCCGTTGATTACACATCCCTTTCTACTTTCTAACCCTTTGTTAAAAATGTAGTGAGTCTGTTCTCGTGAGCTAAATTGTTAGTACCGACCTCAGTCCGTCTGACTGCCAGTCAAGGTTCTACCGCACAGACTATCAACTACCTCAACATAATATGTTATGTAGATTATATTATAATCTTATTCCTAAATGTGACCGCACGCCACCGTTAGATAGACGTCAGTGAATCGGTTGGCCCATTCCAATACGTTTATTAAAATACGTAATATAACGTTAATTATTGCCGTAATAAACGCCTCCGAGCACAATATAACCCCCATTACACAGTACGTGTGAAACGGCCGAGTAAAATCGTCGGTTTCTGCGGCCTGGCCCCGCTGCCTTAATGCCATAATTTTGGTTTCTGGCGTCAAAATATATTTATGTGACCCGAAATCCTCTCCGAAGCCCAGAGACCGGAAGCTGGTCCAGCTAATGGTCCAGAAATGGAGACAAAGACAATCGGAAGTAATTAAGAGTACGCGCCAAAACAAAATGGCATAATTTGCGCGCGGAGAACTGTCTACGAAATAGAGCGCCGAGTGTTAGCGAATAAAATAAAAATGATAAAATAGTAAGACATTGCTGTTGATATTTTCGGCACTTGTGGGTTCAGATTATTGTTATGGTGAAGTGCTAATTGCTCTTTTAAAATGAATGTGTCTGTTAGACCAATTAAAAGATAAGTTAGATTGCACTTTACATACTTTTAAGAGATGTAGTATCGGAATGGTATGCAGTAAGAGATTAACGAACTTCATCACAATCATGTCTCGTCCGTACTTTTTATTAAATTCTAAAGGAAAGGGTGAGGGAAAGAAATATTTCAATAATTTTGTTTTGACTTTTGGTTGTTTTCTTGGGTTCCATGCCAACTGAGAATAAAGTCAACTCAACACCTCTTTGAAAAGTCATTAAAAGCTACGAAAAACATAATACTAAAATAGCCCATAACCCTAACCTAACGTAACCTATTTAACCAATTTTTAATATATTTTTTTTCATCACTCTTAATGACTTTTCTGAGGTGGTTCTGAGTTGGTTTCACTCAGAGTTGTCGGGTGGCCGTTTTTTTGGTATTGTTTTTAACTTCATATTTATAATTTTAAAATTGTCAAAACTCAAGCTCAGCAGGTCAAAACTTCAGTTGCTTTTGTGTTATTTACCGTTTGAAAGCGACTTTATTTACTGTTTTCTTTCTTAAAATATTATAAACATTTGTTTAACACCCTACTCCACTTATTGGTGGTGAATACGGGTACCGCCGTCTCTGGAATCATTTATTGGATAACCAACACCTCCGTCGTAGGTCACTCCAAGTAGTTCGCTACGTTTGGTGTCTTAACAAAGGTACCCGGGTGCATGGGGGGTGAGGTTTGTCTGGGTCTTGGCGCTGGAAGCGCCTGCCCACCTACGTGGCGGGTCCGATCGGGAGAGACTGGTGGAGGGAGATATTTTGACCTCTTCAGCCGGACTCATCGCCTTGCATCGCAATTGGAGGTATGGATTCATATGTCCGTTAAGGCGGCGCTTCTAGGCTGAAAAAGAAGAAGATGGAGAGATATGTAATTACTAATGTTGGACAGAGCGCGCTAATATTTTAAGTGATAAAATCGCAGCGAAAATTGCGTAAAAACTTATCTTTAGAACGTATCTTTCAACTCCTCCATTTAAAGAAAAATTGTGAATTTTTTAACAAATATAACTTGTAAAATAATAGAAATAGACTTGTTTTAAATAATTTTCGGAGCATAGTTTGCGATTTTTTTTGTTTGTCAACTGACCTTCACGATCGTGTGATATCACACCATTAGATTACTTTCTTTGGGGGTGTGAAGTCACTAGTCTATGCTGATAAACCAGAGACGTTGGACCATTTGGAAGTCAAAATTTGCCGTGTTGTTGCCGATATATGGCTCCAGTTCCTCGACAAAGTTATCGAAAATTGGACTTCACGATTGCGCTTCATTCGAGCTAGCCGTGGCGCTCATATGCCCAAAATCGTATTTAAACAATAATGGCATAAAATTATCTATTAAATAAAGCCAATATCGTAGACATTAACATTATTTTAATGCGTCTTTTTTCATTTTGAATCTAAATACCTCTAAAAAAAACACCCTTTATTATAAAGAAGTTAATGTGCTAAACCAATTATGTAAAATAAGCCAAGTAAAACAATGATTTTGTTTCTTTTCTTTCCGAGGTCCGCCATTTTCGTCTGGTTTTTAGTGAAACTCGAGTCGACTTCCGATCTCGAGATCTGCCATTTCCGAACTCAACCCTTTAGAGATACATTTGCGAAACCAGGAGACATCGTCGAATACACAATAACAACCTTGATGAATTTAGTGTAAAGAATAGAACAACTGTTAAAAGAATAAGGTAGAAACTAATGGATGGGATTATGACTTAAGAGCTTACGAGAGGAAGAATTAATAACAATTGACAGAGAGTAGCCAAGTCCTGTTTTAACTCGAACATCTGGCATTTCATCTGTCTGCAATTATTTTACGTTTCGGCTCCGGTTCAAGATGGTGGCCGATTTAATGGTTCAGTAGAGATTATTTTGCTATTAGTTTATAATTAAGAAGGTAGATAAGGCAGGTAAATACCTTCTTACAAATCTTATGATTTCAGAGGTAATTTCGATATTTGTCTTACTAATACGTGTGTTTGCTACTCTTTCACGCAAAAACCACTGAATGAATTTTAATGAAACTTTACAATAATATATATAGCTCATATATCAAAATAACATACAGACTATACATAATGGTAAGCTCTGGCGTTATGAAATTTGTAAAAATGAAAATGTGTGTATTTCATATATTTTAGCGGCAGGAAGAAAAGGCAGGGGAAGGGGAGTAGGTGGGGTTCGCGGAGAGAGATAAAAATAAAGAGCAAATTAGAAACATATATTTTTGGACGCGAGGTCAACAATTGTTCACAAAATTACTAGTACTAATTATAATAACAGCAAAAAAGGTTTGTTTTCGCGCAAGTAAAAATAAACAAAAAATTTTCGATTAAAAAGGCTGTTGCCAATGCCTTCCAAGAACCAATAAAACACTCATTTTTAAACACTGCCAAATTTACATACCACTTAATATTGGTTTCTCAACAATATCCATTAAGCCGAGTTTTAGAGTTTTCTGAGAAAAAATTCATTAAAAAACGACGGAAAAGAACGTTAAAATATCAGTTTTCAGCTTTTTTAAATGTCTATTCGTAATTGATTTTTTGAACCTTTCAAAATATCTATCGCTTTAATGAGCAAAAAAGGCTTATCGTTTTACCTATCGCTAATGATTATTAAAGACCAAAACATAAACCTTCCATCGTAATAAAAGGGAATGAGCAAACAGCATCTCAGAAGGTAAGGAGAATTTCGTGCCCAAAATTAATTTACAAGATAAAGGGAAATTTACCGGTAAAAAATTGAGTTTCACAATTCTTCCTGTGGGAAGAAAGCGTAGGCTGAGGAGAGAGTATACAATTCCGAAGTTATGATGAGCAAAGCAATATTGTGGGAGAATGCGTTGATCTAAAAATAATATATTCAAAATATTTTGCAATTATTTATTTATTTTTTATTAAATTTTTTTCTTTGTTAAATTTGCCGGCAAACCGTGCGTTTATAACATTATATAACATTATCATATACAAACAAGTAAGTAACACGCCTCACTAGACTATGTCTGTTCTGAGACGGATACTTATATATGTATATATATATATATATATATATATATATATATATGTTATGGTTACTCGGTTAACCCGCGTAACGTAGTCCTTTTAAGGACTACGTTACGCGGGTTTAAGGACTACGTTACTCGGTTTACCCGCGTAACGTAGTCCTTTTAAGGACTACGTTACGCGGGTAAACCGAGAAAATTGTTTTACAGTCCTTTTAAGGACTACGTTACGCGGGTAAACCGAGAAAATTGTTTTACATATATATATATATATATATATATATATATATGCATATAGACGCACATACACACATATAATCATATATATCCACATGCATACACACATTCATACACATACGAATATGTACGCATGCACATAATCATACACATACATATAAAATCCACACGGGAGGTCCTGATGACATAAATTCCTCTCATGGCCTATGTTATCTTTGGGGATGCTGTGTGAAGGGTCTCTTTAGGGAAAGGAAGAAGAGAAAGTTCTAGAAAGGAAAAATGTATTGGGCGTAGGTGTTAGGGCAAGAAGCTGAAGGCAATGTATCCAGGACTGGAGGACGTATGCATCCATCCCTCCAATTGCGGTGCAAGGCGCTGGGTCGAGAGTCCGGCTTGAGAAGTGGAGAGTTAAAAAGGTCTCCCTCAAACAGTCTCTCCCGATTCGGCCCGCCACACAGTAGTAGGGCAAACGCATCCGTCATCAAGATCTAGATAAACCTCATCTTATGAACCCGGGCATTCCTGCTAAGTCACCAAACATAGCGAATCACTTGGGGAGGCCTATGGCAGGGATGTTGGTTATCCAATAAATGGTAATAATAGTAAAAATTAATGAACCAAATATATGTCGCACCCGGGGGATAACAATGGCACAACTCAAAAAACTACTTTTTTCAGGAGAGCAGTTAGAATATTTCGTTTGAGTGTATTGAATCAATTTTTTAACCAATAAAAATACATTATTTCACAAAAGTTGGAAAGCAGTAAATTAATATTTATCAGGTTTCATATTATAATAGTGTTACAATGATCATTGTGCCACTATTTTTGCTTGAATTCGAGTAAAACAATTGTATATGAAAACAGCACATTCGCTTTTAAGGTTGTGACCTTAAAAGACGTTCCGAAAATTATAAATATATACGGGCAACGGACATTCACTTATCTTGTCCCCACCATATTTAAGAAGATACCAACGAACATAAAAATCGAATCCAATTGCACCACTGATCTCAAAAGAAAAGTTAAAAAATGACTAATGGATCAAAACTTTTTGTGTTGATATTGTTTGTAATCTTATTTATAAATATGACTATCAGTAATTTGCCTGTGTTATAATAAAAAAAACAACATTTTTTTAAATTGTGCCTTTTTTATCGAAAATAGAATAGATATCCAGGAACATTTCGGCATACTTAACTCAAAAATGCATTTTTTTTACTTGTGCCACTGTTATCCCTCGGGTGCGATGTATAGGCCCTAATGGTTTTTTTAGTTGTTTGATTAAATTATAAAGTGTTCGATTCCCCCCTCCCGCATTCCATACATTCATTCTCGGTACATTCAGTTTTCAAACAGCTCACGTGCCACCTATTGCAATTTTTTATACAAATGCCAGAGATCACCAGTATATATATATAGAAACCATTGTGGGCATGCGTACATCAAATCCCCAAAGTTTCATCGCAATCGGATGAATGGTTTAGCAACACATAGCATAGCATACATAGACAGAAGCAAACATATTTTCATTTTTTATATAAAGATTATCATTTTACTATCGTCAATTTAATGAATAAATTCAGGTATCCTCCTGCTTTCATTCATAAATGTTCCCAATTATTAAAACGCATGATTATTGTTGTTTTTTTTAAAACTGATATTCTATTTTGGAAATGGATTTTCATCAGTGCAATAGTGAGCTTTTACCTTTCCAGGGTAATTAATATCCGAGAGGGGAGATCCATGATTATTATGTAGGGTTGGTAGGTAACACACCTAGAGCCACAATAACTCTCTAACAAATTTCACAACAAGATAAGTTACAGCTAGAAGGGTTCTCATGAATATTTACAAGAAATAATTAGCTTGATGAATAATTTAGGGGATGAGGGATGATACACCCCCCTCACAATTGGCTGATTGTAACTTTTGATTAGTTCTGCTAACTCATTGCTCCTTACAGCGCGATGACAGCTGAATATGTATTCGTTCATTGATGGAGAAAGTACTAGGTGGTCCCATCTACACTCGTATTGTTAGGTATAAACGTCAGTTAACTCAACATTCCTTCTTTTCTTTATACGACGTAAAAATATTTATGATAATGAATATGATTTTAATGAAATTATAAATACATCTGAAGAAAATAACACACTTTCTTAACTTAAAGAAGTAATCAATCGAATCCCAAAGTTCCGACTGTATTTATTAAACACCTGACGAAACCGAAGATTCAAGGGCAATCGTTCCATTTTTGAAGAGCAGTGACGATGTCAAAATGTATTATGAGCCAATGACCAGCGGCCGAGAATTTTAATTTCATCGAACGATGATCTTGCGATCGCACCCTTGCAACGATACAGGGTGGTTCCGATGAGAAAGATTAATTATTCTCCATACCAGCATTTTAACATAATAACTCAATATCGATTTTATTTCATTCCAAATTTGCTTGAATAAATACCCACTTTCAAAAATGTTCAAATCGTGATGATAAAACAATTAAAATTAAGTACTTTTTGTAATAATTTTTTGATCATAAGTATTTGTAATTTTTCAAATATGTCTAAACATAAAAACAATGAAATTAAAAAATATATATTATTATTAGTTTGTAAGACCGAAAATAAATAGACAAACTGAAGCATCTTCGTCACACACCATGGATCTTTTTTTAATGATTTTATTTAAATTTAAATTAAAATTCTGAAAAGCAGCTTTCCCAAATAATTTATTACATGATTATATGATTTAAATACAAAATTTTATTTAAAATTTAACAAATTATATGATTTAAAATACAAAATTTTGTTTAAAATTTAACAAATCTGCCAACGGCCTACGGTATAACTTTATTGTACTAAAAATAAACATATTTTCTCAAATTTAAAAAATAGCTTTACTAGGTAAAAGAACAGTCTTTCGAAATTAATTCATAATTTTTTGTGGAAAAGAGTCAATACGTCTAAAATTTGGTTTGAAAATGGTATATTTCCGGTTTTGTCCCTCTTAACTTCTCGCTAGCTAATACAAAAGACACAAGGTAAGTGTACGTTTTTTGTACTGTCAAGTACTCGTACTTCAATTCGATTGGATTTCGCTAACAACTACCAAGATACAACCTGTATCTTTCAAAAGTGTTAAAAACTCAATTAATCATATCATTCTTTGGAAATGAAGTTATGTTACAATATTTTTAAAATGCACTTATCACATTGGAAAGCTAAAACGAGTTTAGTTTATCAAAAAAATTTGTACCTACACTTTTTACAACGCTATGTAATTTCATTTTAGATTATAAACCCAGTTTCACGTATTACATTTCTGTCTGAAGGTTCATCTAGCTTATTCTGTGTCTTTGTTGTTTGTTTCTTGGTTCTGTGTGAACATTACCAAGATTATTTATTTATCGTTGTTGTTTGTTGCTTCAAATGAACGAGAATTTACCAAAACATAAGCACTTAATATGAATATGGTGCGCACTGAATTCCAAAGGACCTTTAGTTTTTGAGATAGAACAGATTGTTTCATTGAAATATGACAATTTTTTCCTCGTCAAGTGAATGTGGCAAGATTACGTACGATTACGACGCATTTTATTTGAATATTCATAAATATGAAGAAAAGGAAAATCAATCAACGTACGCCTAACTAACGAAAAAGAAGAACATAAAAAATTTACGTTTTTACATAATATTTTATGAAATTCATAATTAGAAAGACCGCAATATTTTTTGTAAGCTTAGAAGAAAGTTATTTGAATTTTACTGGAAGTACTTTCTGATATTTAACTCAAATTACCAAAATCTGACACGAGCTCTTCTAGCATACCCCAGAGTTATTCAGTCGCAAAATGTGCAATTACGACAATTTATAAACCATTACATAAACGGTAACATTATGAAATATTGAATCCCCAAAGGCTACGAGAGCTACTTTTTTCATGTATTTTTATGTAGCAGGTACTTTGTGAAAGTTGTATAAAATTTTGCGTTTTTGTAGTGAGATCATTCGTATGCTCTATGAAACTGAGATTTATTTCGAACACCAGTTTTTTCAACAAAATTCGATTTCGGTTTCGGGATGATTAATTAATTTACTTTAGAATTTAATGAATTATAAAAACTATTTAAACAGCTGTAAGAGTTCTCACAAGTTCACAAGGAAATTTAAAGGAAATTAAATAATATCTTTAATTAAAATAACTTATATTTTAGCCTGTTGAATAATTCAAACATTCTGACAAGCAATAACTAGGATACTGCTTATTCAATACACGATATTTATATTCAACTTCTCTTGACGCATGGAAATGCTAGATGGTCCGAATTGGTCAGGAACTACTTTACTTACCAGAAAAACTACATATTATGGAATCTGGGAAATACGAAATGTTTTTTTGAGAAGAGTCCCAAAGATTTACTAGAAGCTTTAAGCTTTTGTCCCTGTATGCACGATGTACAAACTATTTCCAAACACGCAAGAGCTGTGAAGCTTTAAAGATTTTGTAGAAGTTAGAATAGACAGCAAGTTTATGATTTTTTGTTTTCAAGCAAATTTTCTATACTAACAATGAAAAATGTAGATTTATTGTTACAAACATAATACTTAATCCAATAATATTTATTATACAAAGTACACTGGGCATGTGAAATGACACTAAGATATTGAAGCACTGCAGTTCGTTGGAAAATTACCTTTATTTAATTAAGTTATTTTTAACCCGTGACTTTATCTTTAATTAACTCATCAAAAACAGAAATAAGTAGATTTTTAGAAAAATAAATTAAGCATTTTACCAATGAAACCATCGTAACTCTAAAGGCGATTGATTAATTCTTCGGAAACACTTAATTCGTTCTATAAACCTACGTTTATAGTACTTTTATCTCACAGTAATGGGAAACGAGACCAAATAATAGATAAAATCAAACCGAGTTAAATAGAGAGAACTATCCGCCATAGCCACTTGACAGGATCTTGAGTTAAACGAAGAATAAATCATCTACGTTATCGATCGCTAATTGAGGTGAGTACTTTGACCTTTTAGAAATACTTAGTCTTCGTCCGGTTGGAAAAGAAACTTGATTTAATTGACACAATGAGATCTGATTTATCAAAAAATAATAATTTTAATTAATTTCGTTTATTTCCAGAACAAATTGCAACTTTTTGGTTTGGTGATGGTGGGAGGGTAATTAATGAGAAAGAATTTTTTTAAATCACTTGAACAAGATTCGATTATTATTACTTTTCATTATTAAGAGAGACAAAAGTTCCCGGATTGCGAATTACATGACAACATTTTGAAAATTTCCATAACCCTTACTATTTATATTATGAGCAGAAGGTATTGCTTGTGCAACGACGGAGAACTAGTTAACATCGGAATTGAACGCACGGAGCCGAGATTGGAACCAGATAGAACAGCACTTGGCAACTCAGCTACCAACTTGCCAATTGTGATTTAAATGATTCAAATAGATTGATTTGTTCAAAACTAAATAAGGCATTTGAAAATATTACAAACGCCTAAAAACATGTCATTGAAGAAAAAAGATAACAATAATAATCCAAACGAAAATATGAATATCATATTTGTCAATCTCATTTTTAAAATTTTTAGAACTAACAATATTACATTTAACAATTTTTTCCATATTATAGGCAACTACCCTTTTTATTGGAAACAACCATTCTAAGAATTGGTTTGTAAAATAGATAGCGTCTGGGATAAATATATACGATTTTATTTATATGTGACTATTGACCTTTTTATAAAAGTCTAAATGAATATTCATTTTTTTATACGAAAAACTCTGTTTTTATAACTTTTTTTGTACAAACTCTCTTTTTAAAGTATGGAAAAAAAATGTGAAGGTAATATTGTTAATTCTAAAAATTTGAAACATGAGATTGACAGATATGACGGTTTGACAGAAGGTGGCAATGGCGGAATTTCTAAACGCGCACGCCCCGAGACGAGAGGTTCTGGGTTCAGTAGCAACCATAACTTTTTTGTATTGTTCTCTTTCATATTTTCGTGTAGATTATTGTTGTTATCTTCTTCTTCAGTGATATTTTACATTGATGGAAAAAACTTTCAAAAGTTTAGAATATCAACGATGTCCAAGTTTTAATGTTTGTGGAAGATATGAAAATATACAAAGCAATGAGAAATATTAATGACTGTCAAACATTGTCAAATAGATTGTTTAAACTTTTTGCTTGGTGCCAAGAGAACTATCTACGACAAAATTTATGTAAATATCTAATTATGTGATTTCATAAAATAAAAAATCCAATGATTTATGAATACTCCATTAATGATGTAGTGCTAACAGCTGTAACCGAGGTGAATGATGGTGTAAACTTTGATCAAAAACTGAAATTTATAAAGCGTTTGAAATTACATCAAAATAAGCTTTGAAAAGTTGGGTTTTGTAATAAGAATTTGCAGCCAATTTAAAAATATTCAAACCGTTGAAAATTTGTAAATGTCATTGGTCAGGAGTCAAATCGAGTACAATTCGACAGTGTGGGCACCTAATTATGCTAGTCATTCACCCACGATAGAAAGAATTCAAAACAAATTCTAAAGATATATTAATTTCAGAATGGGTATTACAAGGGATGTATCAACTATGATTATCTACTGTGTCAACTTAATTTATTAAAATTATCCGAACGTAGAATAGTATTTATTTTATTTTTATTTATTTATTTCTATATATTACAGTATTTACCTATAGATCAATTTCGAAAACATTTTTACATAATATATTTTGTAATTTTATTATGTTGGGTGTAAGGTAGGTTTGTGAAGGTGAAACTGTGGATAGGTATTGTTGTATGTTTCGTGAACACCTCACTAGGAGAACCCGTGCTGAGGTGTTTACGTGTTTATTTATGTTTATGTATGACAAGTATTTATGTGTTGTAATAGAAAGTTTTATGTATTTTTTTTTCAAATTTTAATATTTATTGTACATTGGTTATTTAAAAGAGCAAAATAAAGTATTTAAATATATTAGAGGAATATAAAAAATATATAAATATATATATATATATACATACACATACATACACATCCATATGAATACATATACCTGCACACATGCATATAAATATATATATACATACGTATACATACGCATACACATTCACATACACATACAATATGTACACACATATAAATTGTAAGTGTATGTATAGTTGTTGGATACTTGAAAAACTACTTAATTTTTAGGTTTATTTAATTTTATACTTTTTATAGTTTTGTTACGTTTGGTTGGGAATAATAATGTTTTGTATAAAGTTAATATCTTGATTTTTAATCCAGTCAGTGATATGTTTTTTATGAATGTTTGTAGATGTATTTGCAGATAGTTTTTGTTTCAAAGTAATGGGCATGCAATTAAAAAGTTTGGTTGCATAATACTGAAAGTGTCTTTGTCCATGTGTGGTGTGGGTTATCGGTATGTTCAGTGTTTTATTTGTCGAGCACCTGGTTTTTGTTATGGTTTTTGGTTGAATTGGAATGTGTTGTTTGTTTTGGACAAGGTATATTATAGCAGATTTGGCATGAAGTTGTCTTATTGACATGACTTCTAATGCTTTGTAGATTTCGCTAGAATCTGTGTGAAATGGTACTTGCAGGATGAGTTTAATTATTGCTTTTGTATTTTTTGAATTGGGTCAATTGCTATGTTTGTAGCACTTCCCCAAGCTAGTATTCCATATGTGGCAATGGATTGACAAAGTGCAAAATAGATCGATCTTAGTATTATTAGTGGGAAGATGTTTTTAACGTACTTTATTAGGTGCATGACTCGTTTCAGTTTATTTGTGATGAAATTAATGTGGTCAGTCCAGCGTAAGTGTGAATCAATAATAACCCCCAGGTATTTTGTATGTTTTGCCCTTTCTATTTGTTCGCACTGGCAGTATATGACCTAAGATTACATAAAATCATAAATTCAATAATTGACAGCCCTGAATTATTATTGTTGATTTCTTTCCATATTCCTTGCAAACGAACATCGAGGCAATATCTACCGTTCTATTGTGACAACTCCAAAATAGAATCACAATTGTATACGCCCGTTCGCCGTATACAAAATTTGGGTAATGACTATAAAGATGTTGTTGATATATTTAACACATCATTAACTAAATATAAACAAGTCATAGTAGAAATTATATCAGAAAGAAGAACCACAAATTTAATTAAACCAACTACACAGCTCTGCTTCGACTTATTTCACATTTATTGTACTTTTTCCATCTTGCATAGTGGAATATATTGTTTTTATTTCAATTCGTTTTTGACTGCGTTTGATTCAGAATTGGTTATGATTCTGATTTTGACTTTGATTGTGATTTTGATTTGTTTTTGATTTTGTTTTTGTTTATGATTTTGTTATTTTTGTTTACTGATTTTGTATGCACATTTAGATGTTCTTTGTTAAAAAAAAACATGTATAAGTCCAGCCGGGCGTGAAATTCAAAATAAATATTGCAAAATATGTACTTTTAGTATTGCTGAATATTTTCTACCTAGTTATTATCTATTTTATTGAAAAGACAAATAACTTAGTTTACATCACATTATTTTTATAAACACAACATTTCGTGAACAATGTATATACAAGTCAATCATTTTATACACAATCTCAATCAATACAAAAAGTATTGATTGAGATTGTATATAAAATGATTGACCAGCAAAAAAAATGTTAATCTTAAATAGAGTAATTGGTCTAATTATACAAGTATTCTTTTCTTACTTTTTAATATTTTAAATTTTATATCTATCTCCATTTAAATGTTTATTTTAAATATTAAGTTCAATTAAAATTTATATGTTTTGTTCTATTTTCCCATATTTTTAGTTGTTGTTTTTTTTTCTTTCTTATGCTTTATTATTGGTTTCTACAAAATATATTTTCTAGTACTCATAATATAATTTAAATCATGTGTGACTACCATAATACGGGCATGAAACTAGTATGGTAGTTGAAAATATCACGAAAATTGCAAATCATAAAATTTTTCCAAAAATTAAAAAAGAAAGTGATGCAAAAGTTTTTTTTAATAAAATAAATAATGCCACCAAAAAGAGACCGGTAAGAAGAACTTTATTTTAAAAATTAATCATTATCATTTCTTTTTTACATGTTTGTTTTCTTCATTTATAATTTCCGTACTTCCGTGAACGTGACGCTTAAAGCTCGGCGCACCCAAACCAAAGCTTCCGGCGATGGTGGGTTAGATCTGAATCAGCACGAAGTTCTGTTAATAATACAATTTGCATTCTTAAAAAGAAAATAAGACGTGGTAGAGAAAGACGCCGCGCTTCATGACTTTTATAAAAATGTGACTGGTACGAGTGCAGTTCCGCTGAGGTGTTCAAGGCTTTAGAATAAAGATTCCTTTGATTATAGCTAACGTCAGTTAGGAGAGAGCACCGGAACAATTCTAATAAAAATATCATCAGATAAATATAACAGTTGATTATTTTTACATATAAAAATCAATTTTTGTTTTATATTGTTTGTTTGTTGGTTTGTTTTTGGTTTGTTCGCATGCTATGCGCTGCCATACCGTTCATCCGATTGCGCTAAAACTTTGGTGATTTGTTGTGCTCACGCCCGCGAAAGTTGTATAAAATATGTTATGAAATTTGTATAAATGAAAACGAGTGTATTTTATATATTTTAGCGTCAGGGAGGGAAGGCATGAGGGGAAGGATAATGAAGGAGGTGGGGTTAGTGGGAGGGATGACGAGGGAGGGCAAGGCGTGGAAGGCGGAAGGGGAACGCGGGGGGAAAGAGGAGAACGGGGATGCATGGGAAAGGAAATGCGGGGAGAAACAATTTATTTCTTTGCATTGCAACGCATGTCGGGTACCAGCTAGTTTCTTATAAAATTAAGCCCCGTGAGATTGAGACATTAATTTAACGCCCCTGCTAACAATTAGCAAGGGCGCCCGGGTTCTTGGGGTGAGGTTTGTCCGGGTATTGGCGGTGGATACGTCTGCCCACCAGCTGCATGGCAGGCAGGATTGGGAGAGATTGGTTGAGGGAGTCGCTTTGACTACTCCAGCCTAGTTCAAGTACTAGACTGGAGTAGGCGCCGTCAACAAGTACTATTATAACCTTGTACTCTCTCGGGACATCGCCTTGCACCGCATTGGGAGGAATGGATCATACATCTGTCACTCCTGGGCGCACCGATCTCCAGATTCCTACCCCTAATACTACCCCTAATACCCTTTTTCTTCCCAGAACTTCCTCTCCTTTCTTTCATAAAAAGACCCTCCACACAGCATCCCCAAAGATGAGGGCATTGAGGGGAATTATTTTTCTCGGGCCTCCTGTATTTTAAAAAAAAAAAATTCACCGGAGTGACTACAAATTCAGGGATTTATTTCATTTCAGCGTCGCGTTGTTAAAATAGCTGAATTCTTCTTACTACCTTATTAATTAATAGGAAATATTAAGGTCGATAAAAGGTTATAACATAACGAAATAAAACAGAACTCGAAATAACTCTCGATCCTAATTCATAATATTTGAAAATTTGAAATCTGACCAATTTTCAGAAATGCCATGTCGGAAATTCCCGAGGGAAAGGGTAGCGATTTTCCTTTTCTCAAAATTGTAGGTAAAATTATTTACACATTAAACAGGTTTGAAAATGTATAATGGGCAGTTTTTTAAAGTTTAAACAATAGCTTGTAAAATATATAAAATGGAACAGTTCTGCGTAAATGTTGATTAACATCTTAATTTTTTTAACAGCAGTTTTCAGTGACGCTATTTCATGTTTGATCTGAAGCCGTATTTTTTTTGCCGTAATTTGTGTATTTTGTTTTTAAAATAGAAAAGCGTCTGTCTACGTGAAATTTCAATTAATCTTAATCAATTATGTTTAGGGGTACATTAGAGGTTATAACCAAAATACAGGCTTAACGATATCAAACGGAAAATCTTTGTAACGAAGATTAATATTGCTTAGTTGTCTGTGATATAATATCAACTAGATGAGCTCCAGATGATGTTGAGGTAACAGAATATCTACTCGGAATAGAGAAATTATTTCCAGTGTATCAGTTAGAGTATACATTAATTAGAACAGGAATCTCCTAAAACAAAGATAAACTTAAATTATCTAAACCTAAAACTAAAATTATCAGTACTCAAAATAAGAAAAAAATTTACCCAAAACCCGTAGTTATTTTCCTGAATTATTGTGCAATAATAGTATGAGTCTCAAAGGGTTTTAATCATTCCGACCCCTAAGCTTGTTTTCAAGACAATATATCAATAGCAGTCATGTACAATAAGCTTCTTTTCAAGCTAACGCGTGTGTTCCCATAAAATGAACAAATGATTATAACTCCGTTTTTGTTCTAGTGACAACCTTAAAACAAGAAGTAGAATATTTATAATAAACCACGCTTCACATCTCTATTCAAAGTTGTCCGTAGAAATGGATAAGAAATAATAATTTTGTAGAGACAGCCAAAGCGCTGTTAGACTTAATTATTTTTTTATTAAATATTTTGGTGAGAAATGGTAAAAAAATGAGTTAATAAAATTGTTTATTCTACGTTTGTCTAAAAAAATACGTGTTTTTTATGTTAATCGTGATTTTAGTACTGTTTACACATAAAAACATCACACGAGTCATTTGTACAATTTTTTATGTTGCATCCTAAATTTTAATATTTTTTTTGTAAAAATAAAATTTGAAAGCGTATTATTACATTACCTTTCAAAAACAGTTTTATATATTTGGCTACGTTCAGAAATATTGAATTTACTTAGCTTAAATTGCGATGCGGAAATAACACAACATTTTTATAAATCTGACAGTTCCATTAAGACAAAAAATTTGAATAAAGGCGATGGACCGGAGTGGTTAAATACTAACAGAAAATCGTTTGCTGGACTCAGAAGTTGCAAAATCAAGCCTCAAAAACGTTTGAATGACCAGCTCTGGTGTCTCAAAGTTTGCACATTTTTTTTATTTCTACAATCTCTAGGTTAACACAAATTCTTTAAGCTAGCAATATCATTTTAATCATTAGATGTTATGGAACTTCAATACAGTCGTTTCATTACACAAGACCCCTTATTGTTTGTTCCAAATACAAATACATGTTAGTTCCAAACACATATTTCCAAAAGAAAAAAATATGGGAATCTAGGCCGTAAATCCTTAAAATCTCAGAACTGCATTAGAACTGTATTACGTATTCTCGTATCATCCCTACTTACAGAAAACGTTATTCTACCTCATTTTGAGATAATATGAAATCAATTGATACACAGGATGAATTATTTACGTAAATATCAATTTTACGTGAGCGTTATACAATAACTACAAGCGGCGGGAAAGGATTTATGTCTTAACATTTCCAAACTACGAATGATGGGTTGTTTTTGTTCCGCAAAGGCCAACATTTCGCATTATATCAATGATTGTTTTGCATTGTTCATTTTTCTCAGAGGAGTTCATGTTTGTCAAAAAATACAAAAGATGTCGTTAACTGCCCGCCTTGTTCTTCGCTCGGAGGAAAATCGCACAAGAACAATGAAATTGCTGAATGGATTTGGCGAAGCAATAAAGGTGTTTTCAAAGCTCTTTAAGACGATAATTTTGATAATTTAATGCCTTTATTTCAGGGAAAATAGAAGGATTCAGCATTATAAACGAGAACATTAAAGTTTAAAAAGGTTAATTTATATACGTTTCAATCAAGAGTTGAACGTTTTTAGGATATTGCAAAGAGCAGTTGGTGTAAGCAAGTTTATGGTTGTGGATAATCATGAGGCTGAAATTAAAAACAAAAACATGCATTCGTCTATGATTGTAATTTTTTTTAACACAAATCCGCTGAAATATAAACCTTACATTTATTTTGTCAACTAGAACAACATTAGTCTGACAATGTCGGCGTTTATTAAAATGGAAACATACAACAGGAGGTCTAACACAGGGAAATGGAGGAGTCGATACAATATCGGATCGATAGACGTAACTGGCGATTTTATTTAGATATCCCGAGCACTGTCTCACTGTTGCCAGCTGATCCGATATTGACAGGGAAAAAAATAGAAATCGATAAGCTGGCAGCACTGAAAATGTTTTCTATGAATTGACATCCCGAAACGCTAAATAAATACGTAAAAATATTAACAAATATGCAAAGTTGAACATAAATACTAAACTAAAGATCCATTAGCGGGCCGCGTTACTTTTTGCCATTAAACGGGAGTTAAATATTTAATGAGGTCTTTAGTCATATTTAACCACTTTCGTTTCTCAAAGATCGAGCGAAATAAACCGATCGCGTCTTTGATGAATTATTTAAGTCTATAGATCGATCTTTCAATTCTAAGAGCTTCGATAGTTCAACACGATTCAAGCTCTGGCTCGGCTACGTTATTTTTAGAATCATTAAGTAACATTCGTTAATGATTATCGCGTAAGTAAAACAATATCTTTAAAATTTTATTAAAATATTAATTTGTTAATCCCGTAATCAGTAGACATAAATTGTTCCAGTAAATTAAACAGGAATTAAATATTTAATGAGGTCTTGAGTCATATTTTAACCACTCTCGTTTCTAAAAGATTGAATGGAATAAATTGACCGCGTCTTAGATGAATTATTTAAGTCTGTAGATCGATCTATGGATACTTCTTTCAATTCTAAGAGCTTCGATAGTTCAACACGATTCAAGCTCTGGCTCTGCTACGTTATTTTTAGAATCATTAAGTAACATTCGTTAATGATTATCGCGTAAGTAAAACAATATATTTGAAATTTTATTAAAACATTAATTTGTTAATCCCGTAATCAGTAGACACTAATTGTTCCAGTAAATTAAACATGAGTTAAATATTTAAAGACGTCTTAAGTCATATTTTAACCACTTTCGTTCCTAAAAGATGAACGAAATAAACTGATCGCGTCTTAAATAAATTATTCAAATCTATAGATCGATCTATGGATACTTCTTTCAATTCTAAGAGCTTCGATAGTTCAACGCGATTCAAGCTCTGGCTTTGCTACGTTATTTTTAGAATCATTAAATAACATTCGTTAATGATTATCGCTTAAGTTAAACAATATCTTTGAAATTTTATTAATATATTAATTTGTTAATCCCGTAATCAGTAGACACTAATTGTTCCAGTAATGTATTAATAATTTTCAATTTACTGCCTTGATAAAGCTTAAGTAACGTAAGTACCAATTTCAAGACTACTTTTTTCTGCATGGTGTGAGGCAAAAAATACTCGGCCGATTCGTCTCAAATATAAATAAGTAAATTACACAAAGCAAAAATTTGTTATACGTCATTTTATCAAACTGCATTTCTAAGTTCATCATATGTCATTTTATTAAACAAGACTTTGGTCATAGACTGAGTTGTCAAAGTTTTTTTTAACATTAGATCCACACAGGAGGCCCTGAAGTAAAAAATCCTTGAGGTTAAAAAGGCCCGCCATCTTTGGCGATGTTGAATGTAGGATCTTTTAAGAGAAAGAAAGGACAGGAAAAAAGGTATGCGGGGTAGGTAGGAATGTGGGGGTCAATGTGTTCAGGAGTGACGGACGTGTGAATCCATTCCTCCCACTGAGGTGCAAGGCGACTCGAGAGGGTTCAGCTGCAGAGGTCTAGATTAGGTCTCCCTCATCAGTCTCTCCCAGTAGGTGGACAAACGCAATAGCCGCCAAGACCGAGTGCCAACCCGGTGCCCGGGTTCATGTGATCCATCCCTGCTAAATCACCAAACGTAGTGAACCACCTGGGTTGGTTGGTTATCCAAAAAATGACTCCCAGTAGTTCAATTCCTCGGCTGGCTAAGTCCGCCATCACAAAAAAGCTTCATTTTCCACTTACTGTGATGGTAGTAGGAGATTTTCAAAATTTTCAAAGAATTTACTGTGGAGAAAATTTATCTTAATTTTTTTGAATATTTCGGACGGATTGTTTCAAATAATTTGAACAATTCATCAAATTTCGAAGCTAATTTTCAAGCTCTTTGAAACTTCTATTCAAGTTCTGTTATTATATAACTACAGGCAAGTTGCTTCCTAAAGCTGAAACGTTAACAGAACTTTCACAGAACTTTGAAATTAACTTCGAAATTTAATGAGTTGTTAAAATTATTTGAAATATTAAATTATCCTCGATTAATTCCGTTAATTTGAGAATTGACTAGATTAGATCATTTATAAAAGTAAATAAATGTAGTACAAAAACATTCTAGAATCCATAAAGGTTTTCCTTCAGGTTTTCCTTTCCATAAAGGTTTCAGCGTGTATTCCACCCCCTCCCTTCATAGGAGATAATATATTATTATAAATTACACCTTCCCATATGAAAACGTTAAGTCATCTCCATTTTTTATCTTGTTCGTATGTACTTACCATATAATATGACGATGTTATCTTAGTCCATCAAACATCCTTAAAAAATCCCCGCTCCTTAAAAAAACAGTGGAGCGAAAATCCTATTCTTCTGGTACAAAAACTCTTTCCTCTGCTTTCCTTTCCTTCTAAATGTCACCCCTCAAACCTGGCGGTGGTTACTGGGAATACCAACTGCCTTATTTGGCTAGGTATATTCCACACTCATATTCACAAGTTTGTCATGAAACAGGGTGTTAAATAGCGGCATCCAGTTATTGAAATATGTAAAGAATATTGATCGATTTTAAGATGCATATGAATTATCATTGTGTGTTTCAGAATGCTGAGTGCGTCTCATAATCAATTCCGTCTAAAAACCGACTTAAGTAATGACAAAGAAATAAAACATAAAAAATCATCCCGTAAAAAAAGTTTTTAATATATAATACATCAGTTTCAATTTCCGATCTAGTTGCTAGTAATAATCAATTTCAGAAAAATGTGAGTTCATTCTGCCAAAAGTTGGCAGAATACGTTCATTCATTCAAGAAAACGTAATCGAAATTCGAATATTTTTGTATTTAAAGGTTTTCAGATGTAGTCACATATATTTTGCGAGATGACCGGACGACTCAGCACCACCTCAGAAAAGCCATTAAGAGTGATGAAAAAAATACATAAAAATTGGTTAAATAGGTTAAGTTGGTTAGGGAAATTTTCGAAAGAGGTGTTGAGTTGACTTTATTCTCAGTTGGCATGGAACCATTTTGCGAGTCAATTTGCAGAAATCAATACTATTAAATACGTTTCAAGTTATACGTTCACACATAAGAAATTCGAACCAATACACACAATTACACATAAGAAATTCGAACCAATACACACCGAGGGTGGTCACTGCCAAGATTTCTGAATTGGGTCGATATTAAATACACTGAGAGATCATAAGAGTTGATCATTGCACGGTCTCTTTTAGCAGAATAATTTTTTTTTTTTTTTAAAAGAAAGACAAACATTCCCGGGTTACGAATAACCCAACAATGTTTGAAAATCTCTTACTGCCACCACAGAAAGCCGAAAATGTTGCTTGTGTTGTGATGGAGGACTTAGCCAGCCGAGGAATCGAACACGGGACGCCCGGGTGGGACCCAAGCGTGATGCCCACTCAACCACTGACTGGTCGATTGTACCATGATGTATTGCTTTAAATGTCCCATGTAGGTAAATTGGCTACACACTGTCAGTAAAGGACAGGTACCTACGTGGAAAGTAGGCTGGATGGATGAAGGGAGATGTATATAGTTGCGACAACAAGAGCTTTGGATGAAATCCACGAGATAAGAGTCGACTCTTCCCTTAGAAATGTTGCAACTATTGCTCCCTTGATGGCACGGGATGCGATACTTCGGAATCTGTTCAGGTAAAAACACAAACTCAGAGTCCTTTCCTGAGCATTATCAGAAAAAATGAAGTGGAAATGGACATTTAGAGTCAGTGAAAGAAGGCGGAGACTTCGAAATGTGATGCTGAAGAAAAGCGCTCCGGATTCCATGGACAACCAGACTCATATATGTCTGTCTATCCTGGAAGAGCTAGGCCTTCAATAATTCATTTGTAGGCATTCAATCATCTGCCTGCAACGTATTTGGAGATACTTTTGGAAGATACGTCATTGTTCGCCAACTTGAGGATTAGTCACTGACAAACCGAACAAGCTCTCCACATAGCACAAAGCTGTGAAGAATGGTGAAGCCTTGTCCACTATGGGAATTGGAGTGGGGGTCACGATCTTCAGAAATGAGGAACCGGCAAGAAAAGAAATCAGACAAATAAAACAAGATAAATTTGGTCTACAAAAAACAGCCAGAACAGGCGGTGCCTTTCTAGAAGCGAATGAGTAATACATAAGAGAGAAAATATCATTTGTAACATCCTGTAAAGTAAGTAAGGGATATGGGATTGTACTGTTCTTGGTATGAGGCTATACTAACCCGTGTGTGGGGGTGTACTTTGTATATTATCCTTAAAAGGTACAGGTGTGTGGGTGTGCGGCGCGACTTACGCTCGCACGGTCTTAAGGATACAGGGGAAACAGAGTGGCAAAAAGTCATACGAAACTAAGTCCACTGACGCTGCTTTTACTGAGTTGAAATTTATGCACTTCCTCCCACAATAAAGTACTCGTAGCAACTTATAAGCTCGTGCATTATTCAAAGCTGCAAATAGTTCTGCACTCATGTACGTAAAGTAAAGACTATTAAAGTAGGAAATTTCACATATTTCTTTGTAATGTTTAGAGTTGTTTTGCTGTCGGGTTCTGAATTTCAGTGAAAAATGAAACGCCAAGTTCAACCCTCTGAGATTCATTATTCAACTTTAGAAAATATTCTTTAAGTATTCAAATATAAGATATTTAATATTTTTATTATTTAATTCTGCCATTTTGGGTATACAACAGCTGTTTCGACACATCATCACCTCAATGAATAGGGTTCTAACTGACATTTTTTTCAAAAATGACCTTTGAACGCCAAAACATTTCTTTTGCTCATTTCTATAACCAAAATAATTTTCAGAACCAGTTTTCATTTTCAGTGTTGTATTTTCGTAGATATATGTATGACCACGTTCCAACATCTAGCATTTTCGATAATAATTCATTTTACAAGATTCTAACTACACTTACACTCTATTTTGTTTGAATCTGACTGCCGATCTTAAATACGAGGCGCATTATGCATCGGCACTTCATTTGGATAGGGTTCTAATTAAGCCTTACAATTTTTTTAAGTTTTTGAGTTTCCAAAGACGGATTTTCGTAATCTATTTAACAATTTTAGTTAAAGTATTTTAGTTTTTCGTATTTTAATGAAAAATATTTAAATAGGTCGTGGCTCTAGCTTAAAATTGAAATGTAATTAGAACCTTTTGCAATGAATTAGTATGTATTAGTTGGTTGCACAGGGTTCTATTTGCATGTTTAGATATGTTCTAAAAGGGTAAATATACATCCTATTTAAATACTTTCCTTTAAAATATGTTCAATAAAATACTTTAGACAATTTTCAACTTCAAAATTGAAAATTAATAAATAAGATTATGAAAAATCATCTTTCAAACTTTGATACCTTATAATTCAGAACAAGGTGAAGTGAAGTTAGAACCCTATCCAAATGAAGTGACGACATCTTGCGTCGTACATTATGTAAAAATAGAAAGGAATGGGGATGAAAAACCATTATCAAATATGTATGCGCACGCATTTAATTTGAATGTCTAAGGCGTTATGCATGTTTCACTGTGTCAAAAAAGCAGAAAATATTAAGTAATAATTTCATGATATGCAAAGTAATACCTCATTAGAAGCTAAACGGAGTTGCAAAAATAACATAATACGATATACCTATATTACGTAAAACTTAATATTTTTTATCGTATTTTAAGATAATGCTACGTGTTCTCAAACAGACTCCCCATAAATAAGTAAGTGAGATAAATTTACCCTAAGGTACTGATATTGTTCACAATATTATGGTCGCTTTTCTAGCTTGTTCTCTTGTAAAATCTCGTCAAAACTTTTATGCAATGAAAGTTGTGAGAAACCCAGAAGAAAGTTTGTAACTCTCTATAAGGTGTTTCAAGGGAATCCATAACGGATGATTTTACATGGGTTGCTGATGCAAAGTAATATTTTTACAGAGCACTTATTTTACAGCAGCCGTGATTAAAAATTTTGTATTTTTTTCTTTATGACTCAATGTTAGGGCCTGAAGATAGAAACGTCTCCCAGTCACTATGAGTTCTACTTAATATTTAATACAGAATCAGAATACTAGGCGGTGTCCTAATTATTCTCCCCATCGTAAGAGAGATGAACGTGCAGAACGTTAATTAAACACACTAATTTCGACTGTCAGTGACTTAATTAAGTTGGTTAGTAATGTGAAATATTTATACACAATAACACTACGCAAGATCAATGAACTTTTAATTTAAAAATTAGAATACCTTAAGCCGCCGCTATCCGAATTTCTACTGATTTCTTACATATCTCCCTTAAACATTTGAAGTTTTTAAGCTCTTTAAAAAATATATGTTATTTTTGAAGATAATACCTAGACGCATTCCACGCAGAAACGCAAATTATATGAAATTCCCTCGGCAGAAAAAAATCGCAAAATATACTCCTAAAATTATTAAAAACACGTCTGATTCTATTATTTTACAAGTTCAAGTTATAGTTGTGAAAAAAATTCACAATGTTTCTTTAAATGATACTTAAGACGCCTTCTATGAGATTTTTGCTCTATTTTAAGCGAGTCATGTTTTATTAAACATTTTCGCTTCAATTTTAAAATATTAGCGCGCTCTGTCCAATATTTGTAATTACATACCTCTTCATCTTCTTCTTTTAGAGCGGGGAAGCGGCTCCTTAAATAAAAATAAAATAATAAATAATTATTTATTCGTAAAATGAATTTATTTTATTTTATGTGAAAGAATATAGTGAAGATACGTTACTGAAGGAGCGAATGTTGTTTCACTGAACTAGGCCCAGTGGATATATTTTAGCGCGCTGTTATTATAGCAATTTCATTCGCATTTACGAATTCTTTGAATGGCTATCCTTTTCATAAGCGGTGCTACATCAGAATAAATATAACGTGTCTTGTACTTTTATAACATCGTAATTTTTTTCAAGTTTACTAACATTCGATATGTAAATTTCTTCTTTTAAAAGGCAATGATCCCGAGCCAAATATATTTTTAAATAAATACTTCCAGCTTCACAAATTCCATGCTGCGTTATTTCACGGGTCTGCTCTAGTTATTAAATAAAAAGAGAAAATGTGTTATTCACATATAAATCTGCTCTACAAGCTGCTATTAGTCACAAGCTAATCGGACTATCGTTAAAAGCTATGAGAAATATTTTTGTCAGTTCACACCGATTTTTTAAATTTTTTAAAGTAATTTGTTTGTACAAAATGTAAATATAATTGATAACAGAGTAATAATTACGTGCATAATAAATGCATCTTCCTAATTTTGTATATATATTTGATTGATTAAAATATTTACTCTCATAAAAGTTATGCCTGTGTGTATGGGAGGAAGATGATGAACAAAGTCGCTTTATTAAACATAACTTCAATTAAAGACTTGGGCGTGATATTTGACTCCTCACTTAGCTTCAATAAACATGTAGATACAATTTAAAAGAGTGCGTCACAAATATTAGGATTAAC
This sequence comes from Glyphotaelius pellucidus, assembly GCA_936435175.1. NCBI lineage: Eukaryota > Metazoa > Arthropoda > Insecta > Trichoptera > Limnephilidae > Glyphotaelius > Glyphotaelius pellucidus. The sequence continues at coordinate 7,620,557 of OW386551.1, read as the reverse complement.
GCTAAGAATCACAAATTGCTTTAAAAGTGCAGAATTAACTTTAATATTATACAAATCAATTGTGCGAAGTATTCTCGAATACGGATCCACTATTTGGTCTCCCAATTATGAGATTCACAACTATAGAATCGAATCCATACAAAGAAAATTAACCCGTGTAATTGCTTATCGCGAAGGTTTATCATATCAATTTGGAACGTATAACGACCGAATTCTACACTATAAACTACACTCTATGACAGCCAGACGGAAACTTTCCGATTTACTGCTTCTTGCTTCTACACAAAATTATACATGCATCAGTTGATACACCAAACATTTTATCCCAAATTAACATCAACACACCATCAAGAAATTCAACAAGGAGGATGCAAGATATTTACTATATATCTACCTACCACACAAATACAGGATATTTCTTCCCTATACCACGAACATCAAGACATTACAACACTATACACTGCTGTAATAATGAAATTGATATTTTTAATGACCCATTCAAACACTTCAAAAAATATATTTTACCATCAATCATATAGATATCGTGATGAAGCCACGCAATATTGTACCTACTAAATCATTGTCCCATCAGCACAGGTGCCAATTGTTGGTGATACTTTTGTATTCTATCTTTTACTCATTCTTGTTTGTCTCTCACTTTTGCATATATAGCCAATTATTTTTGTTACAATTTTTGTTATAATTTCCGTATTTAAATCATCCATGTATATTACTTTTTGGGCAACATGCCTGTTTTATGTACTTAAATAAAAATAAATAAATAAACAATGTATTGTCAAACGATAAAAAAAGTAAAATGGCGGTTTACTTTAACAGGTATGGTTCTGATTCTGATAATCCAGGACTAGAGAGTGTAGTCAACTTTTAAGTTGGTTTAATAATGTAATAATGCTTGAAGTTATTTTGTTTCAATTTCAGTTAGGCCTTTTTTGTTTACTGTAGCTTCACGTAGGAAGCTACAGAATAATAATTTTTCTGGGCCTATTTCATCTTTGGGGATGTTGTATGGAGGATCTTTTAAAGGAAAGGAAGGAGAGGATGTTCTGGGAAGGAAAAAGGTATGAGGTGTGGGTTGGAATCCGGGGGTCAGTGGTAAAGGAGTGACGGAAGTGTGAATCCGTCCCTTCGATTGCGGTTCAGTGGGATGGGTCAAGAGAATCCTGTAGGAGAGGCCAAATGGTCTCCCTCAACCAGTCCCTCCCGATCCAGCCTGCCACGTAGTAGGTGGGCAGACGTAACCGTCGCCAAGACCTAGACAAACCTCACCCTGGGGTGAGGAAGACACCAAACATAGCGAAACATTTGGGATGACCTATTGAAGAGGTGGTGGTTATCCAATAAATCGTTCCCTGGGCGGCGGTACCACAATCGCTTCCCAAATAGGAGTTGTGGAAGGAAGGCTTACCCAACAACCTAACTCAGTAACTTATAAATTATAACTGCATTAAAATATATACTTTAAGTGTAAGTAAACGGAGTAAAAATAAATATGAAGTCTTAAGTTACATTTCATCGCTATACATTTTGATTTCAACTTGCATTTAATATGTCTTTGAATTACCTTCCTTTCAAAGACGTTCCGTCGCATGTTCTCATAAAGTTACATTTACATGAAATAAATTCATTTAATACACAAGATATTCTGAATGCCATGACTACACAGCATCTAATGCTGCGTATGCATGAACGTGCACGTGTACAAACATGAACGCGAGCCGAGCCTCGAATTATGGGAAAGGAACGAAGCAACGGCGAACGGTGCGAAACGTCGCTTGCGGTGGCTGCATTCTTTTCTCACATTTCGCAGTTCGGTTCGCGGAAATATCTACGTGTTTATACGTAGCATAACACACACAGTGCCTGAAGTTATTGCATTCTAAAACCGAGAGTCTAGTGGAGCCTTACAAGCGCCTTTGGAAGGATACGGGTGGAATACGCTACCGTAATAATACAATAAGTAGTAAATATTTTATAAATATGTCCAGTAAAACTTCTTATCCTGTAGGAAAAAAGCAAAGTTGTCAGAATATTTGCAACGTTTATTCCTCGTGTGATTATTAATCTACATAAAATTATTACTAAGCTCATAGAGATCTATAAATCAACTCGTATTCTCTCATGAGAAATAAAATACTCGGATTTTATAGTGAAAATACAGTTAGAGATGGTACGCAGTAAAGTCTTCTACTATTATGGTCAGTATTTGAGTGGGCATCGCGTTTGGGTCCCTCCCGGGCGTCCGTGTTCGATTCCTCGGCTGGCTAAGTCCTCCATCACAACACAAGCAACATTTTCGGCTTTCTGTGGTGGTAGTAGGAAATTTTCAAACATTGTTGGGTTATTTGTAACTCGGGAATGTTTGTCTTTCTTCAAAAAAATAATATATATTTATATATAAAATGAAAGAAAATTAGTTTAAAAACAATTATTATTATATTATTCTAGATTCTATATTTAAGCAAAAAGACTTTTTAATCATAAAAGGATTACTCAAGGTGTGTAAAAGCTGCAGAAAGCAAACTTTTATGGTAAAAGCAAAGGTATTATTCTAAGCACATGTCAAATTAATTAATTTACTAATGGAGGGAAACAATTATACCAAGTCAGTGGACATCTTCAATTTATCTTTGAATAAATATAAAATATTGTTATTGAGGCAGTTCAGTTATGTACAATAAAATGTTTTTTCTATGCTATATATGTAAAAGCCCCGAAAAAGGGCGTTTATTTATAAATAAATAAATAAATAAATTTTAAAGTATTAAAAATCTCCTAGTAAATTGCAGTAAACCATCAATCTTGGGCGCCAGTTCCAATTTGATACGAACGATAATTTATAAAAACAAACAGTAAATCACTAATATTAAAACTATTTATCTCGATTTAAAAGGTTTAAATTCATCCGTGAGTGACACCATATTGAAATCTTTCTGCAACCGACTCAAACATACTCAACCGGCTTTCACAGCAGACCATAAATATACCAAACCACCCACCAGCAGAAGTTAGGAGCGACTGACCGAACGAACAATGCCAATTCAACATGCGGCTAGAAGAAAATAAGGCAAACACGTGGCTATGATAATCCAGGTAGGAACCGACTGTCAAATATTGATGAAATAGCAACTTGCTATACATTTTCACTTGACCGACTGTAAAACAAGACAGAAAATGTAGGTTTTTCCACGAATGGTTTGTTACCTGCTATTTGAAGTCACAAATTTCAGAAACAATTACTTGCATGATGAATCCAAATTCTTTTATGAAATCGCATAATCCTACGATACTCGTGCAATTCACTATTTTTAGAATGCAAGAAGCATAAGCTGCAGTGTTAATTCACAAATAAAACATAATTCAATTTTATCCAAATAATTTACTTCTTCAAATACAGCAAATTTATTCTGTGGTACCATATTTAATTAAAAATTAAAAGATTTCTTTATTTCAACCACTTTTAATGTTTGTGGTTCTGTTTATTTAAAATTTTGTTAATTTTAAACTGAACCATAAATCAGACAGCCAATTTGTAAACTACTTAATAATTAATGCAAAATATGATTTGAGATTCTCACTGCCAAGAGATTACGATTAGTTTCTGACACGCTGTTCGAAATGTTAACTAAAGAAAGAGGTAGATCAGCACGGCATAATACTCCAAAAACAAATCACGATAATGCTAAAAACTTATTTACTTTATTTATAACTAGCTGAAGACCCCGTCTTTGCCCAAACTTTACGTAGAGTTTATCAAAATCTAACGTAAACAGTGAGATCTCTCTTGTTTTGAAGGTCGATTTTGCAAAATTCATCAATTTCGAAATAAAACTTGGATTTTTATAAAAATAAACAAATCCATGCCGCCAGCCCGCCCGCTGCAGACACTCTTATTTATAAATATAGATTAAACTTTAACTATCGTTGAATGTCGATGCTATCTAGCTGACGTGGCGTTTTCCATAGGAATTGTTTTTTATAGAGTGAAAAAAAAAACTAGGACATTCAGTGGAATAAAAAAGGCATATAATTAAACCAAAACAGTGTAATTTTGATTGTTTTACATTACATTCGGAACTATGTGATATTCTAAAATCTTAAAATTATAAAATTCAATTTTATTATAAAAATGGCGGTGAATGATGACCATGACAATGAGTTGCTTTCCACGCAGTTGATTTAAAAAAAAATACAAAATACTTAAAAAATTAGTTCCTTGATTGTTAAAGGATCTATGTTAGTGATTCTTTGAATATCTGTGTTTGACGAATGATTTTTATTCGCGTTACTGAATCTCAGGTAGGTAGTGAATTTCAAATAATAAGGTTTAACACACGCCAACAAACATAATGAAGATTACGTAAGCAAGTTTATCGCACGTGTACGTCTTACACCTGTATATAGCCGCCACCCGGCTCCACGTGTGCACGTGTGTGTATGTGTGCGTCTTTATTCACCACGGGCCTTCCTTTGACACCGTACGTGACGTCATAATGCCCTCGCTTTGCCTCCTCCGCGAGGACGTTTATATTATATATGAAAACCGGTGAAAAATTGACCCGAAGTCAGAGGCGGTGCGTGACTTTTACCACGTCTCTACGTGCCCCGTTTTACTTTTTCTTTATTCGTTTCGATTTCGGAAACACACTTTTCATCGGGCGGAACGTAAACGTTTTGACTTTTTTGTCGCTGTAATTGATCGATATTTTGATTGCCCTGACTCAGGATCGGAAAGCTTTTTCGCAGTATTACTACCTGTGTTTGTCTGAAAGCCATTTAGGTATGAAGTTACCACGTGATCGGGAATTGGAAAGGTTTTGTTATAACGTGGAAAACCAATTCTGTTTAAATTATGTACACATTATATTGGCACGTACGTTTCACGGCATGGAAGCTTTTTGACATCAAAAATAAAGAATTGAACTTTTACAGAAAGTGTGACTTAGACGTGAATTTAGAGGTAAAAGCAAACTTTTTTTAGATCTTATTTTCAATCAATTCGAAATCATTTCTAAGTAAGACTAAAACCAAGATATTTTTAAGTACTAGTATTTACTATTCGGTCTCGCCCGATCAAAAAATAAATTTTTATGTTTTTGAAATTCTGAAATTTTCGGTACGATGAATTTGGATCATGTCAATTGATGTGTATTGTATTTGTTATTTGTTTTGCGAAGAGAACGATGTCAATTGAACACGCGTAAATCCGTAATTACAATGTTATTTATTAGTTTGTAAATATTCAAATTCAAGTTTGAATATCTAAATCTATATAATTCGATAATTATTGAATTTGTCGTAGATGCTTCGGCCCTTCCGACTCGGAATCATTCGTGAAACCCTAATACTTAAGGCGGTACACAATCCTAATAATTTCTGTTTGCCCAAAACTCACATTTTAATCATTTCCGGCGAATTCGTAACTAAAATAACTTTTTTATTCCAACAGACCTCTGGGGATGTAAGTTCGTTATATTTAAAATTGATAAAAACAATAACTTACGATAAATATATTTTACGTACAACTATTTTAAAACTTTATAACAAGTTTTTCAACTACAAAGTTAGCGGTGAGCACCAGAATTTATTTTTTTAGACGATGAATTAATAACTTCGGGAGGGATTCATAAAGAAACATCTTAAATATTTGTAACACGTTCTTCAGTATTAATTAAAATGAACGCGGCGGAAAGGTCGAATCTCCAGGCTCGCTACGGCGAATTCGACCGTACGTTCGTTTAATATATTCGTTCGGGCGTATATTTGTTTACACGCTTTCTTCACTTACGTCGTTAAGATTCCCACATTATTTGTCTTCTTCTTCTTTTCTTTGATAGAGCAAATTCCACAGTAGGTCCGTCCAATACACGGGCCGCGAGTCGCAATTTGTGTACACGGCTCCTTTACTTACGTCATTAAGATTCTGAATATATTTTAGGGTATATTGTCGTCTTAACACTTGCAGAGCGTACACCACAGATCATTTCTAAGTTTTTGAAAGGTAAATAAATGGGTACTGCAAAGTTCATTAGGGCATAAAAGAATTAACGATAAAAGGACACGAAAACCGTTCAAAATTCATGGTGTCAGATCTCTTCTTTTAATAATAATACAAATAAACGGATTTTTTCTTCGGCTTCTTGGTTATAGGAAAATAACCACAAGAGCGCTTTACAACTTAATTTATATAACCCATAACTTATAACTCATATCTTACAGCTTTGATTTGTTACTTATGGCTTTCAACTAAATCTGTAACTAGTGAAATACAACTTCTTCACCTTCTTCAGGCTTTTTATTTTAGTCTGAAAACCAGGATATTTCGTAAAGCTTGACGAGATAAACACTAATAACAGTTTGTCTGTTTCTCATGCTTTCCACTTTATCAGAAACCATAAGTTTAACAATATTATGTCAATATGCCATCCGCATCTGCGACACACTTGCCTTGATGATGGACACTGTAACGCTGTCCGAAACGTTGGCTAAAGAAGGAGATAGCGCACCACGGCATAATAACACCCCAAAAATAACAATATGTCAACCGCCATCCGCATCTGCGACACACTTGCTTTGATGATGGACACTGTAACGCTGTCCGAAACGTTGGTTAAAGAAGGAGATAGCGCACCACGGCATAATAACACCCCAAAAATAACAATATGTCAACTGCCATCCGCATCTGCGACACTCTTGCTTTGATGATGAACACTATAACACTGCTCGAAACGTTGATTAAAGAAGGAGGTGGCGCAACACTGCATAACACCCCAAAAATAAATAACGAAAATAGATGGCCGTGAAAATCTAAAAAACAAAGATGTATGTGTATATACATACAATTTGTTCAATAAAAACGTTAAGCAAATAGTATTACACCTACTATAACTGTGCGGTATCGTATAACTAACCTGTGATTTACCATGCTATCAAGGTCGCGGGAATGTAATTATGAATAATAACACTTGGCGATAGTAATTGCATTTATTTATAACTTTTACATATTATGTACAAATTAAATTATCAACCGCGACAATAAGGAACTCCAGTGAAAAATATTATGGCTTTAAAAAAATATGTTCATTTAGACCAATATACGCTGATTCTGAATATATAAGTTTTATTACATAATATTTAACGTAGAGTTTTTAAAAAATTATTAAAAAGTCCATTTTAAAACGTGTCATTAAAACACCCTGTCAAGTTGGTATTGCTGGATTTTGGCGGCGTGACGTCACCGCGCCGCGTCACCTGGGTCAAAGTTGTATAGAAATCAATAGAAATGTGAGACGTAAGCCGTTCGACATCCCGTGTTATTGGTTCATAGAGAGTGGGACATATAATAGTTTTTGTTTTTATTGAAACATTATTTAGGCCTAATATATTTAGGCCTAATATTTAGGTCAAATAAAGTATCTCTATTAGTTTATCTATATTATTTAAAATATTCAAAAACTCTAACTGTACAAAAAACGAGCATGATGCCCAGTAAAACGCTCCAATGCTGAAATTCAAAATGGCGGGAGTCGAACAGCTGATTCCAGTTCCCTACAAAATTCATACTTCGGTTGGTCATGATGACGTCACACTAGATTCGGTGGTTTTCGGGGGATCTTGAAAAATTAAAACTTTGACATTTATTTTAACTATTAAAACTAACTATAAAAATAAAAATGCAGTTATTTAAGTTAGAAGGTCATTCAATTCATAAAAAAAAAAAAAAATTGGACTGGAGTTCTTTATTATCAGAAGGATTTAGGTTGACAAATGACATGTGTTATCGACTCTGATACAGAAACCGCAATAGCGGGGCTTGTGACTTTTCAAACCTTCTCGAGACTCCGGTGTGGCCAGTGTAGATAAAACAAGGATACCACTACAAAAATAGTCAACTAGACACATACCGAGTCGCTACACTACATTCGGAAAATTATTTTTTAAGGAACCAAGCCGGGTGGTAAAATGATTTTTCAATTCTAGATATTTACTATTTTACCTTAAACCTAGTCTAATGTATTTTTCACCTCACTGGTTAATTAACAGCAATTATTAGAAGCAAATAATACGTTTCAGGACATTAGGTAAAACCTGCAAAAGGTAATTGTTTTTAATCTGATCCACCTCTGTCCTGAAGTAATAGAGTCAGGCAGGGGTGTACCGTGGAATACTACGCGGTAAAGTTGCGAGCGATGAAGGAATATACTCGAATGTGAGCCTCTACGCGATGTTTTGAGTTTATGTTTGTGTTCGGTGTTCATGTTGAGTCGCATGATGTATTCGCTTATTACATGGGGGTGTTAGGCTGGAAATTAACACACTAGAGAGGTATGTCATATGCACTAAAATCAATCTAATTTGTGCCCGATGGTGTATTCAAATTGTCCTAGAAAGGTCTCATCATTATTTAAAACTAGCTGGGTTACCCGGCTTCGCTGAGGACAACATTCAAGAGTGTTCTGGAATGTTTAACAAAGCTTTATAGAGCATTAGCGAACCATCCAGAACTTTCTCGAAACTTTTAGACTCACTCCGCCACTCCTTCCAAAACTTTCTAGAGTTTATCCGAACTTTCCAGCCCTTATATCTTCAAAAGTACGCCTTTTAGGTAAATACGGAAACCCTCATCCTGGAGGGGGGATATATATCTACCACACCATATAACTCCCTTGACCGTACAGGGAGTCGTTTTGAGTTTTTGCGGTCCGCACGTTTTTTTTGGACTTCCTTTTATAATATATATTGATTATCAACTGTAATACTGATACACCTGCTTTGTTACAACTCATCCAGTTAACATCCCCTCCCGTAGAATCCGAAATATTGAATTGCTGTTCCTCAATCAACATTCTACTAATTATGCATACCATTATCCTTTATCCAGAATGTCAAGACTTGTCAACGCAAGTCAAAGCATTGAATTTTTTGGTGTAAATCTAAATCTAATCTTCGATGATTAAACATTTATAGTGTCAATTTCTGTGCGAGAAACAGGTTTCTGAATCTGAAGTCGCTGGGTTAAAACGAAAGCTGAGATTGTTTTGCCTTAAAGGTAATTTATTTGGTAGTTTATTTTTTCACAAAATTTTAATATTATTTTACACATTTATTTTTATTTCATTGTAATTCAATGTTAATTCAAGTTACAAAGTTACAAGGGTGTTTATCGACTTAATCAATTTTAGGTGGCAATAAATCAATAAAATCATAATATGTGTTTTTTTAAAGTGAAACTTCTTTAGCGTCGTAGTGATTAGAATTTCGGTGAAACGGAAATACGTCACTAAAATTTATTATATGACGGGTCATCGGTTCTAATATAATGCGCTAAATTCGCATCTCGGCTCAACTCTCTCGTAGTGCAACGGCTACGGCTCAGGACAAATCCAAGCTGCCAGAGAGACAGACATCGAGCGAATGGAGTTCGAATCCTATGAAATCCAAAAAAATAAACATTTTTATTGTTGTAAATAAATATCTTATCTTCAAACCACTTTAAAATAAACAGGCAAAAGAAAAAAAAAGCGACATCTAGTGACTTTCTAGTTTCACTTCTGACGCTTGCGAATTACACACTCTAATTTATTTTTTATCTGTTTTTATTTAATCCAAAAAATATCATGAATGTATAATATAGTATTATATTACTACAAAGTCATGCATTGGTCACATTTTGAGTATACTTCACCTTTTTACTTTTTATTTTCTTCCTTTTATTTTACACAGTAATAATAATAACATATTTTTATGACACTAACATTCAATTACAAAGTTAACAACATTAGTAAGTTAATAACAATAACATTTTTATACGGTGATTATTTGTTGGGAAGGAAACCAATCTTGCCCATTTTCAATCAATGGAGCATAATACGCATTACCTGTGACGAGTCGTAGAAATTTATGCGAATTTTTAACATGTTCTGGCAGAGTTTTATAACGATGTAAGAATGTAATTGAAAAATATAATAAAAGGAGTAAAACATTTTCTAAATGCTTCTCGCTTTTTCATTTTAATATACTCACATGTCGTAATGTTCAAACTCACGTATAATTGGGCTTGAAAGGTTAAAATGAAGACTCCTGCCTGAAGATCAAAAACACTTTTTATTGTTTTTTTTTAATAAACGAGCAGATATTTATTTTTAAAACCTTTTTATTGACAAGTCTTAAAAAATACTAACTTATCTCGTATATTCGAATCTTTTGTAGTTAGTTGGCACGTGTATTATGGCAATACATTTTTCACAGCATCTCCAAATACAAAGTTTTAAGATAATAAGAAAGCAGTGTTTGAATGCTCACCATAAATAAAATATTATTTAAACGCGTCTGTGTTTAAAATATTAAATAATGTTAGTGATTATTGCTATTGTGTAGTAAGGATAAAATTTTCAATATAAAACGTTTTGAAATTTATTTTGCGGTTAATTAGTTACTTAGTAAATTGTCATTTACCTTTGCTTTCGTGTCATATTTTATTTTTTAATTATTAGCGAGTTCCCGGCATGCGTTGCAATGCAACTAAATAGATAAATTGTTTCTCCCTGCGTGTCCTTTCTCATACGTCCCGTTCCCCTCCCGCTTCCCCTTTCCCTCCCATGTCTCCTTCCCCTCAAGCGTTCCTCCTCCACCCTCTCCCCTTTCCCGTTCCACCCGTCCCATGAACCCTCCTACCGCGTTCTCCTCACCTCTTGCGTGTTCTTTATATTCAGTCTCGAAACATTCAGTTTTCAAACAGCTTGCGTGCCACTCATTGGAATTTTTTAATACAAATTATCTTTTTTCAAATATAACAGACATTCATTTTTGTATTTTATAAGAACAATCAATAAAATTTGGTACCTAACATAGTTACCTATTTAAAATATCCATAATTCTTGATTAGATTCAAAGTATTTGATTTTGGTTAGCATCAAAGGTGAGTACTTTAATTTAATTAATTAATAAAGAGTTTTTTTGTTATTTATTTTTGGGGTGTTATGGCGTGTTGCGCTACCGCCTTCTTTAGCCAACGTTTCGGACAGCGTTACAGTATCCATCATCGGGGCAGATGAGCCAAGACGGCATAACACCCCAAAAATAAATAACAAAAATACGTTTGGCCGTGAAAACCTAAAATCATACCCAATTAAGAGTTTATTCGAATTTTGGTTTAACAGTCGATAGTTTGTTAGTATGTCATTCTCAAATTGTGTCATTTTTGACAGTTTCGTAAGAGTTTTTGTAACGATTAAAATACTTTTCAGGTGTATTGTCGTGTGGTTGTAATAATCCAGAAACTTTCGCGGGGGTGGAAAGAAGATATTTGAAAGTTTCATACATTTCCTATGCTTGATTTAGCAATACATAAACAACAAACAACCATTCAAACAAGCAAGCAAACATAAATTCATTTTTATATATATAGATTTACAATTTTGTAAATGTGTTAGCCAACGTTTACAGGATCCTTAGATTTTTATTACAATTTTATGATTTGTGAAAATCTCTTATAAGATTTTATTTGTATTGTTAAGTTTATTAAAAAAATCTGTTGATTTTCGAAATAAATAAAATAAAATAAAAAAAACAGGCAATTTTTTAATGCAGAAAGCTTGCTGCTGGCAAATTTTTATAGAGATTTACAATACGATTTACAATTTTTATAAACAGATTATCAGCTTTACGGATATGATTCTGCTAACAATATTAAATGATTTTACTAATCACCAGCTTCGATCTCGTATGTTTAACACTAGATAATGTTATGTTTAATATCACGTAGAGCATAAATTATAACGTGATAATGTTCGGAGCAAAGTCAGGAGTTATAATAACAGGCCAACATTAGTGGAAGTTGCCTAACTATGGAAGGAGTTAACTTCTTTGGGAGTTACCTTTGTCGTTATCAAAACAATAATAACGTTAACATAAAACAAGCATGTTACGTGAGTCAAAGGTGTTGGGAGAAATAAAGATGATTGTATTACTGATAACTACGATAAACGTATATAAAAAGTATTCCAAGTTATAAAACCACATTCGGACAAAGAAACTACACATATTTTGCAATAAAACTCCATAACTTCCCCAAGACATAAAACTAATGAGTTAAAATCAAGAATAAAAATATGGCTGAAGGAGGTCAATGGAAAAACCCCTATGAAGACACTAAAAACGACATAGAAGACAAATAAACTATACTTAAAAAACTTTAGTCCGTCTCGGCACAGGACCCGCTAGTGAGGTAGACTAAGAAATACAATATCTATACTTAAATGCATCTTTTATTTTGTATATACAATTATTTTATATAGTCACTAAAATAAAAAATAAAAATATTAGAAAAATTCGAGTGCAGTTAACACGCGGTAGAAACGAAACCTTACCAAAACAATCTCAAACAATGAAGAACCAAGGAGCCTTGAAAAGTGAGGTCATAATCAAAGCGCAGTGAGCAGGCCAATGAGCGCAGACTTCGCGTCGTTTCCGTTTTATACCCCAACCAATAGGAGCCTTGAAAGGAGTATATTGTTTCGCAGGTGCTGTTCGCGGCATTTCCGTTTCATCCGAATTCCGAATCGCTAACGGGGCTAAGGAAGTTTCATTTCAAAAAAAGAATAGTTTTTTCTTCACTCAGCGGTCGTTGGTAAAGCTCTCCCTATATAACACAAATTCATTTCAATAGAATTAATTAAATATATAATATGTTTAAAAATTTGACAGAAAACAACTGCGTACGGTGTAGGTACCTGCCAACCCAACGTTGCTTAGCGACAAACTATTGTGTGTCCTTTTCGCACATGAAGCTTACACAGACACGGTGACCTAGATCGTGTTGGGTTAAAAATGGGCCCCACGTTTTGTACCGATTGTTTGGTTAAATAACGTTGGTCGTTCGTTGGGTTGAAGCCCGGTAGTAAGTGCTCAAAAAGAAAAAGAAGGGGAGATATGTAAATACGAATATTAGAAAGAGCGCGCTGTTAATAAAATACGATAATAATTTAAGCGAAAATGAAAAATTGTTTAATTAAACACAACTCGTCTTAAGCCTCGATTACACTGAGCGAGTTTACAAGCTACTAGCCGGCGAATTCACTATCTGCTAGTAAAGTTGTTCAGTGTAAAATCTGCTAGTTTGCTATTATATATGATTACACTGAAGGAGTTTACTAGCAGATAGTGAATTCGCCGGCTTGTAGCTTGTAAACTTGCTCAATGTAATCGAGGCTTTAAATAGCATTTAAAGAGACATTGTGATTTTTTTCACACACATAACTTGTAAAATATAAAAAAAAATTATTTAAATATTATAATAATATTCGATCCATACTTAGCAATTTTTCTACGCGCGCGTAACTGCTCCGCCGCCCGCTGTTGCAGGCGTGCAAACCACTATTGCCGCGGGTTTGAAATTGGATTGAATCTACGTTTGCTTTATATTACATTGTTGAGGAAGCGCTATGAAGCGGAAGTGTGGTAGCGTAGGGAGTGTGGCGAACCCATTGCTCAGGGAGTGGAAACACAAACCTGCAATAGCCATCCCAAGCCAAGGTGTGAGCTACCGTGCTCAGGCTGAATGTCCTGGGGAACAGTGTCAAAAACGGTGCCTCCGAGAAACAAGGTCGCATCTCGGAGTATTTAGACCTTACTCCAACATTCGGGGCTCTGCTGGAGTGGACCTTCTATTTCCCTGGTCACTCGTGGGACAAAAAAATTGGACCATTCGAAAACTAGGGGCCTTTTGGGAACCTAGGAGTGCTGAGGCCATCTCTGTGGACTATCTTCCTGGGGTCCTTAGGAGGAACCAAGAGGAGAAGCCGCGGAGAGGAGAGCTGAGGCCACTTCCATGAACCCTTCCCTTGTGGGGCCTTCACGGAACCAAGGCGAAGGGCACTCTTCCGGCACGGGGCCTTTGAGGAACCAAGGAGGAGTGGAGTGGAGAGATGATGTCCTCTTCCCATGTGGGGCCATTCAGGGAACCATGTAGGAGTGAAGAGGAGAAATGAGGCCATCTCCGTGAACTCTTCTCTTACGGGGCCTTTAGGGAACCAAGGAGGAGTGAAGAGGAGAGATAAGTCCTCTTCCCTCCTGGGGCCCTCGGGGAGCCAGTGTGGAGTGGGCTCTTCTCTTGTGGGGCCTTTAGGGAACCAAGGGGAGGTGAACTCTCCGTCATGGAGCCTTCAGGGAACTAAGGAGTGGAGAGGAGAGATGAAGCCCTCTTCCCTCGTGGGGCCTTCAGGGAACCGCGGAGGAATGAAGAGGAGAAATGAGACCTGGGAAGACACATTGTCAAACCAGAAGAAATAGCTTCATTTCCAATGACAATCCTGGTGAACTTTGTAAAAGGAACTGGATTACTGTCAAAGGAATGAGGTAAAATGGGAGATAGCACAATGGGCCTACGGCCTAAGTGCTCACGGGAACTTTATTTATGTAAACCGTCTCCGTTTTTGAAAAAAAAAAAAAAAAGCGCTATGTAATAATCAGTACAGATTGGTGGCGTAAATTGAGTAAAATATGACCTGTAAATTCCAACTTCGTAGATGATCGAAGTAAAACAAACACTTTGTGAGAAGATTGCGTCATGCACAGGTAGCACACCCAGCGTCTTTTAACAGTTTTGCGCATGATCAAGGATCTTCTTTGGTAAAGAATTTGTGTGATTTATTCGAGTTTTGATGTTTAATGTAAAACAAGATCGAAATTTTGGGCAATATTTAATCACTAAAATAAGTATTAAACTTTCTTCCGTTCGTTATTAAAAAAGGTTTACCTGAATAATTCTTTATCGTTGCTTATAATGGACATTAAAATTTCGTTATCGTTCTAATTAAAACACGCTTTGTTTTAACTTTGAAAATGAATAATTTATCGTGGGCCTCAAAAAACAACCATCTTTTGAATCTGAACTATATGCTAATAAACGCAAAATTACGGAAATATAAAAAAAAAAAATTTGTGTAAAAATCTTATTTCGCGACGTCTTGTACTTATTAAAAAAAAGATTCTGCCGAAAATCTTATAATGTAACTCTGACAATTTACCTTATACACTGCCAGTGAACGAGAAATTTACATAGAGACTCTTAGGTATTAGAATTTCAAAAGTTCTTTAAATAAAATTTCCTTTCACATCCCGGTAGTAAGTTAGAGAACTTCTGTGTGAATGTAGCACTTTCACGGAAAGTTGGCACTAAAATTTACCCCTTATTTTGCTTTCCGATTGTCTGATCAGACTATCGGATCGGATGTACCCCGCACACGTTCAATTCACGCTTCTAATTTTTTGATCTCAGTCGTTTATGATCTGTCTAGCGAAACACTACAATCAGCATAAAATATAATTTAATTTTAATTATTTCTATTCTCGAACATACACTTTACAAATTATTACATGGTGTACATAGATAAAAAGTTTAGTAATAAGAAAAAAATGTTAATGATCCGTAACTGTATTTAAATAGGTTAGTATTTTGTTAACATCTCACTAGGCGAACATGTGCTGAAGTGTTCCCATGTTTGGGATTAAGTCGACATAATTAGAAACACCGTATCCTCCTTGATATTGTCAAGAAGGGCACTGTGGGTCGACCCATGGCGGCAGTATCATACACATAAATTAAATATTAGTTTCGGTTAGGATCTATATACAGTTATAAAGTAAGGCGCAATTTATTTATTTACGGACATCCTCGCAGGAATGATGATACATGGTCGTGAGGCGTGATGAATGAATTTGAATTCAATTCAATTTATTCACTTTAAAAACATAACAAAATTAAAATTTCAAACCGTTTTTAAAGTAGAGAAAATATTAAGATCCAAGCATATTTAAGCAATTTAAACATCAATGAACAATTTTAACATCAATGAAGAACAATCAGACTAACAGCAATAAAGCTTGCTGTCTAAATTGTGCATCATTTATGTTAAACATATCTATTGAAAGTGATTCTATTTAATAACAAGACTGCTTTCCCGACTGGCATAACCATTGGCAAATTAGTTCTGCAAGCCAGAAGATAAAACAATCTATGCTGTCTGTGACGGAGATAACCACCGGGAACATGCTCTCCATGATAGCCGAGTTTTCGAACCGATTTAAGGGTTTAAGGGGTGAGGTTTGTCTGGGTCTTGGCGGTGGAGGCGTTTGCCTACATATGTATCGGGAAAGACATGTTGAGGGTGACCTTTTAAATTCTCCAGCCGGATCTATCGACTCATCTGGAGTTGGGTCAGATCCCTAATCCCTAGAACAGCAGTTGGAGGATGGATTTGTACTTCCGTCACTCCTGAACACATTGACTCCCAGATTCCTACCCATCCCTCATAGCTTTTTTTTCACAGAACTTCCTTTCCTTCCTTTTCCGAAACAGCCCCTTCACACGGCATTTACAAAAATAAAATGACAGAAAAAAAATCCCTCAAGGCCTTCTGTAAGGATGAAATGTAAAAAAAACAATTTTGTGTACTTATTTTACTAATGCATTACAAGTACAAAAAAATAAATATTGAAATGCAACAGAATATTACAAAAGGAAAGGGACGTACTAGGTACGAGAAAAAAAAAACATTTTTTTAAAATTCTTTTAGTTGAAAAAAGTCATCGGAGACCAAAACGAATACATTTTTTATTCTAAATAAGATCCGGAATCACTGCTAAGCGTAAGACAGGTACGACTCTTGTATAAAATATTGTATGGAAGATGAAAGAATCTTTACATGAAACATAAAAAAACCTCCACGGGCAGAGAGGAAAAGCCTTATAGCCTACCCTAACTCCTCACTTGCATGAACCTTTGCTTTATTTTTTAATAATGTCCTTGAAATAATATGAAAAAGAAAAAAGCAGAAGTAATGCAGACTGAATACACAGAA
The DNA here is from genome assembly GCA_936435175.1 of Glyphotaelius pellucidus. Classification (NCBI taxonomy): domain Eukaryota; kingdom Metazoa; phylum Arthropoda; class Insecta; order Trichoptera; family Limnephilidae; genus Glyphotaelius; species Glyphotaelius pellucidus. Next base: position 7,603,680 of record OW386551.1, on the reverse strand, counting down.
AGTCACTTAGAAGAGTGTGTGGAGAGACAATTTATTATACTGGGGCAGGAAAAAGAGAGCCAAGAAGGATTATTACACTACTACAAAATAAAAGATATTATGAATAAAATATAACGGGAATTATTGTTACTTATATACAATTTTTTAAAAGTCAATGCACGAACAATATTTTAAATTTTATAGTGATTTATTTTTAGGCTTTTATACCTCTTTTTTAAGCCAACGTTTTTTACAGCATTTTAGTGTTAATATCTTTTTTAGCCGTGAAGATCCAAAATCTTAACATTTTTAATTGTTTATGTTTTGGATTGCAATGTTGAGAATGTATTTGAAACGGAAAAACCGACATAAGTTATTTAGTTAAATGTACTGTATAGGTAAATTAATAAGCAGTTGAGTTAAAATTTATTACCTACACATTATACTTTAAATAATATTTGGATGATTTGTACAGCCGTTTTTGTGAAAAATCACCTCAAGAGCGCTGTACAAACTTATAATGTATTTCTAAAATTCTACTACCAACCACAAACTAGACACTAGACAAACAATTAAAAACAACTTTTGGCTAAAAATGACATCTACCGATTCATCGATCGAAAATGAGACAGATACCGAAGATTCGGATTCGGTTTCGATTTCGGTAGAAAGTCCTGTTTCGGTTTGACACTACTAATTAAGTATACTCTGGAGCCATTTATTTTTGAAATATTTTTACATCTTTATTACAAAATTATAATAATTCCATGTCCATTGTTATCTTCGAAATTGAAGTATTGGTTGGAGTTTTCTGTTTTCCTTTTTGTTTATTGTATTTTTACGACTGTAAATATTACAGATTAGTATATTAAATAACAGCAACTAACCAGCTTTATTGCTATAATAACTACTATCTAGAAAAAGTAGTTGACAGCAATTTACCTCTCAACATTCTTTTACCCCGTCCCCTACAAAACCCACGGTCAAACAAACTATTCCCAACAAACATTCGAAAACCAACTGAACACAGCTTTCATTTATCCGAAGGACATGCACCAAATACAAGCACATTTTCTCAGAGACAGATATTTTCCATTTATCTTCAAGTTAATTTAATAAATGTAACTTTGTAAAAATAAAATCAAAACAAAGTTAACTATGAACGTGCTTTGGAAACGTTTTTAACATTCGTATCCCTATTTTACTTTTTTTTCAATTATCACATACGTAAAAACAAAAGTTAGCGACAATTTTTTTCCACTTTTCAATTGGAATTTTTTGGAATTCATTAAGTCACCAATGTGATAAAGTGAACCAAAACCGTTGAAACGCCAACCTTTACCATGCAACTAACTATGTATATGTATTGATAATATTATAACTTTTCTTTCCTCATTTACCTCTTGAACGCCAGCGAATCCAAATTAAAAATCATTTCTTTGAATATACATAGCTCTTTTTTGGCGAAATTACGTAATGTTAGATTAAACATTATTTTTTAATATATATAAACAGATTATTTAGTAAGGCAAGACGGCACAAGTGACAAAAACATAAATTTGCAAAATAAGTAAGTTATTATGAAAATCAACGAAAATAGAAGCTGGTACGCCACGGAAATTTAGCACTGACCTTCAAGAAGTTAAAGTAAGTGCCCTTTCCACGTAATTATAATAATCATGTGTTTTATAATATAATGGCACCAATAAACAATGTTAAAATAATAATGCTTAGTCATATTTGTTCACAACCAGGCAAATGATTTTGGGTTTTGTTTGGGAGTATTTATTTATTCTATGGCAAAGAATTGTTCCCCACTTGGCTCCTCAGCACTTCAGTTTTCGCAGTCAACCGCAGAGGCAACGGTCTCTCTATGAATTTATATATCGCATATGAATACGCATCGCAAGATTGCTTTGGTAACTATTTATATTCTTAGTGAAATCATTTAACAATATAGTGAGCCATACACAGAGAAGTCATCCCACCTTTCAGTGTAATAAACTACAGAGAATTCAACCCACTTTCACTTGTGGTAAGTACCTTCCTTACAAATAAAATTTATTGTCATTGCAAGAACACAGAATTCATTTTGCCATGAATGATAAAAACTCTAACAGAAACATATTAAATAACTAATAGCAATAAGAAAGATTCACAGTAGACTTCCCAAATGAGTTAAATTCTGAGACGGAAGGTAGGTGAAAGGTTCCTTTAGCAGAGTAAAATCAGAACTCAGAATTATCATCTAATCCTTTTAAGAAATACAGTGTTGGACGAACTGTTTTGCAAATAAATTCGATAATTTCAAAGCCTTTGTGAATATTTAAATCAATTTTGAATCGGTTTGTAAATATGGAATGGTAAAATAATTTAAAAATGAGAAAAACAAACAATTGTTTAATGTATAAGAAGCAAACAAAAGTAACATACGAAGTATTTAATTAAAGAAAATGCCAATGGACAGGACAGATCGTTTGGAACAATAAAAGGATTAAAGGTTGCTCTAAAACCCTACGGATCGATTAGATAATAGGTAATAAGTTAGGCAGAAACACGTGGCAGAGTGGGAACAGTATTAAGAGGTTTTTTTACGTGAATTTCGCACAAAAGTTCTAACTACTGAGCCAGTGAGCTTAAAGCTTCTCAATTGTGGTATATTGTGAGCCTGAAGGTTATGGAAAGGAGCAGAAGATGGAAAAAGGAAGGGTACGAAATACCTGGATATACAGATCGACTCACCAAACTTGGCTAAAGCCGATTTAAGCAACTTTTTGAAACTTATTGTGATCTTTCACCAGGCTTTCCGTGACAAGTGGACAGGAATTGGATGATGTTGATGATGATATTTTAAAAATGATGCACTTTCTCAGATTCCGAAAAACCTAACAATATTTGAAATTCTACTGCTTGCACGTGCAATTTTATAGAGGACTTAGCTAGAGAATTTTTTGATACTGCGACCTGTCGCACTGGACCACTACACAGACGTACAAAAAAACAAAACAATTAAAATACTGGAATTCACGACAACGATGTCTGACGTGTTCTTATTTTGCAGATGACATAGGTACAATAACATTTACGTTTCAAAAGAGTAAATATTTCATACTCATTGTAAAATTTCACGTCAGAATGTCCCGGCTTTATTCCATTCGCTATCGCAAAATTGCATTTGACGTTTTCCTCCGGCGAAAAATAAGCGAATTCCAGCACAAAGCAATAACTAAAATGAAAGTATTTTTCGGGTATTTCGCTGCACGAGAGTCCTCGCCGTTTGCTGGAAGGATCTCCTACCAAATAATTATACGGCTCCTTCTATTTACCGAGGCTTGTTATTTATCCTGCCGGCTAAATCCTTTCTGCACGGGATGCTGATCCCAATTTATCTCCTGAGTCTAAGCGCATTATGTGGAGCTATACTTGGGATAACTGAGGGAGTTGTTTGACTTCATATAAGGCCTTGATTTAGGCGGCGTAAGATTGGCCTTTAAGGAAACCTATAAAAATGTCGTCAAAATAAACAACATCGCAACATAATAAAGAAGCACCTTTTATTTTCAACGATATTATATTATAATAATATTCTCTGTTTAATCTAGATAAATTTTCCCTAAACCGACTGTATATTGTATATAAATATGCCGGGGGGCAATTGCCGGGGGATTACTTATCGGGTCATCAAATTTGTTAAGACTACAATATACCCTAAAATATATTCAGAATCTTAAAGACGAAGTAAAGAAGCCGTGTATACAAATTGCGACTGGTGACCCGTGAATTGGATGGACCTACTGTCGAATTTTCCCTATAAAAGAAAAGAAGAAGTAGACAAAAAAGTGGGAATCTTAACGACGAAAGTGAAGAAAGTTTGTAAACAAATATTCGCCCGCGGCACGGAGGATTAGACGAACGTACGGTCGAATTCGCCCTAGCGGGCCTGGAGATTCGACCTTCCGCCGCGTTCATTTAATTAATTCTGAAGAACGTGTTACAAATATTAAAGATGTTTCTAAAAGTTTCCTTCCCGAAGTTATCAATTCATCGTCTAGAAACATAAAATCTGGTGCTTACCGCTAACTTTATAGTTGAAAAATTGGTTATAAAGTTTTAAAATAGTTGTACGTAAAATATAATAATTGTAAGGAATTGTTTTTATTAATTTTGAATATAAAAAAAACTTACCTCGCCAGGGGTATGTTGGAATAAAAAAGTTATTATAGTTACGATTTCCGCTGGAAGTGATTAAAATGTGAGTTTTGAGCAACAAAAATTATTAGGGTTGTGCACCGCCTTAATACCCATCAGATATGAAAATCGTAATATCGCGATACTACATTGTCGCATGTATTATTGCAACATACATTGTTGCATGCATAATTATTACAATAATTTGTGAATCAAGATGTTTGCGTGATATTCAACAGTTTTTGTCGAGAACCACAATACGAGAATCAACAAAATTCTATATCTGGATACGAGTTCAACGATAACTCTGTAGGTTTGTTGTTTTCATTTGAAAATTGTAATAATGAAAGAAAACCGTTTAGAATCAAAGAGTTTTTGAAAATGCCATTAGCTTTGTTAATTACCAAATTTGGAGAGCCTGCTACTTTCTCTAACCCTTCCCCTATATGTCTTAATTTATTTTTACACAATGAGTTACAGCCCTCCAGAGCAAATAGTTGGTAAGTGATCTACTTGTGAACACAAGCCAAATACATTTATTTTTATTTTAACTTAACTCATAAAACCTCAAACTGTAATATTTAAATCACCGAAAACAATATTAGCGACTGTCAATAGACAATTTGAAACAAAAAAATCAGAAAGAAATAGGTCGCATCTAGAAATTGAACCCATGACCTTAGCCTTGCCGGGGCGCAGCTTCAACCACTGAGCTATTGGGACCCTATCACCTTCAGTCGTATTAAACTGTATCATACTTCTACGATGAACTAAAAACGTTATCTTCATTTTTTATGCATATTTTTATTAGCTGATCTCCTTATGTATGATTGCAAGATTCAAATCAAACTAAATGCTAGATAGAACTTAGTGTACATTTTTACTTAATATACGATACTAGCTGGTACCCGGCATGCGTTGCAATGCAATAAAAAGAAATAAATTAATTCCCCCTGCATGTCCTTTCCCGTGCGTCTCCATTCACCTCCCGACTCTCTTTCCCCTCTCGCGTTCCCCTTACATCTTCCCCACCTTCCCCTTCCCTCATCGCCCTCCCGTGAACCCCCCCTCCCCGTTTCCCACCCGCTCCTGTCTTTGCTCCCTGCTGCTAACATATATGAAATACAAACATTTTCATTTACACAAATTTCATAACGCCAGAGCTTACCATAGTAAATAGCCTATAACCTTTGCGGGCATGCGCACAACAAATCACCAAAGTTTCATCGCAATAGGATGAACGATATGGCAGCGCATAAAATACGAACAAACAAACAAACAAATAATGATTCTTACGAGTAACATATAGGATCTATTGACTTCTCTGTCGACATTTTGTTGCATGGCGCGGGAGTCGTTATTTTAACTGCTACTGTTACGAGCGAGTAGACAGTTTTTTGTGTCACCATGACAATCTCGCCGATTCACTCGCTTTTGAAATTAACGACTAGTATCTTGTAAACTAGCTTTAAGTAATTGAGGCTTTAATGAAATAATATTTTTTAAAAACGTAGTTGTGTTCTCTTGTGCTTTCTATATCATCGCTATAAACCCTTTCAGTTCTATGAAAAGAGGTGATGGCGGACGTCTAAGCCAAGGGACGTCAGAAAACTAATTAAATGTGAAGAATGTATTACGTAGTTCTGCCTTTTGTTATGATTTTCCTTACACCTTTACATGAGCGGACATTCAGACGCCGTCCATGAGGGAAAACGAGATTTACCTTTTACCAAAAAAAATGTAATATGATTTAATATTTTTCTTGGTAAAATATATATAAGATACGACGTAATACTTACAGTGGAACACGAAGCTGAGTTACTAGCACTGGATGAGTTACCTGCTAGCGAGAGTAAAAATATGGAAAGCGAATATAAAATAACAAAGAATTTATTTATATATGTGATATCATAAAAGTATCCCAAATGCCATTTGGAAAATGTGAACCCACTTTGTGGTTGGGATGAAATGGTATATTCAGAACAAAACATTAAACAGAATGTTAAAATTAAACTAAATCCGTTTTATACAATGTTGCTATTCTGAATAATGATTTATCGTAAGCGTGATACTTAGAGAGTATCCCTTTATATTGTGGTAAAAGTATCCAAATGTCCATACCTATTTTATTGTAAAAACCACAAAGCTAAATATATTTTTTAGATATTTTGAATTGAGAACCCTGTGACAAACCACGTGACCTCCGCGTTTGGAGCCTATTTTCATTTTTTCGTAGTTGATATTTTGAATTAAGAATCATGTGACGAACCACGTGACCTCCGCGTTTAGAACCTATTTCCATTTTTTACTGATATTTTGAATTAAAAACCCTGTGTCGAACCACGCGACCTCCGTTTTACTATTATTATTATTTAATTTTTTTTTAGATATTTTGAATTAAGAACCATTTGACGAACCACGTGACCTTCGCGTTTAGAGCCTATTTGAAATTTTTTTGGATTGCAGCAGCCAATAAATCTGCTACCGTCTAACAGTCGTAAATGATTACAATAGTTCCACTAAGGGGGATCAAAGGAAATAAAATTCCCTCTGGGCCTATGTCGTCTTTGGGTATGCTGTATAGAGGGTATTTTTACAGAAAGGAAAGATTGGAAGTTCTGAGAATGAAAAAGATACGAGGGGTGGGTTAATGTGTCCAGAATGACGGACGTATGAATCCATCCCTCCCACTGCAGTGCATGGTAATGAGTCGAGAAAGTCCGGCTGGAGACGTCTAGGTAAGGTATCCCTAAACCAGTCTCTCTCTCACCACGCATTAGGTAGGCAAACGCATTCGCCACCAAGACCCAGGCAAATCTCATCCTATGAACCCGGGCACTCCTTCTAAGTCATCAAATGAAGCGAACCACTTGATTTGACCTGTGACTGGGGCGTCGGTAATAAATGGTAAAAAATGGTTACCCGCCTGGTATTCCCAAATCCTATACCTCTTCAGTCGCGGCAGCGACAATTTACATTTTCAATATCAAAATTTAAATATTTAAAAATAAAATTATTAATTTCTAATATACACATTGGAAAGATAATTTTATCTAGATTTTAGAACAATTTTTGTTTTTCAAAAACGATAAAAAATAACCGATGTAGAGGTGTATTTATAATATGTGGGAATAATATCAAAATTTAAACATTTATAAATAAAATTATTAATTTTCAATGTTCACATTAGAATGGTTATTTTATCTAGAACAATTTTTAGTTTTGCAAAGTAATAAAAAAAACCAATAAAGAGATGAATTAAAATTTAAATTGTCGCCACCCCAACTGAATCGGCATAGGTTTTGGAAACACGCTACCCGCCTCCCAAATTGATGAAGATTAAAGAAAAAAATGAAAAATTAGTTTGCAAACTTCTTCACCGAAAATAGTAAAAAGTATACATACCGGAATAGAATCAACGAAATATTCCTGGAAAACGAAAATCAGATACGATCAATAATAAATAAATTATTGTACGTCGAAATGTTCACACGTCGCTGGCAAAGTGGCAGTCGTATGTTAAATGCTAAACTTTGGACTCCGAAGTTAAAGTTCACGCGTGAGCTCTATATCTGAAATTCAGAGTTAGGAACGCGCGTGAAGCGTATCGATATTTCGTACGGGGAAGATTTATCTCGGCCGAAATGGAAACTATCTGAAAGAGTAAAGTTGCCGAAAGCGCCCGAAATTATCATCCTGGAGTTTTTCTAGCGACATGTGGTAGCTGGAATTGATTAAATAATACTAACTGAGGTCCCCACCATTGCCCGGGCTTTACACATAGTGTTAAGAAATCAGATGTATATAGGAATTTTGCTCTTCTTTCGAGCGAAAAGTTTGCAAAATTTCATCAATAAGTTCTAGTTTAAGAGGGAGGGGGAAAAGGGGTGGGGTGGTTTTGGTACATTTCATGTAAACAGTAACTGTTCTTCTATTTTGAAAATGAAGTGTGCAAAATTTCATAAATCTCGAAATACAGCTGTAGATTTGCTAAAAAACAAACCCATACCGGGACCTCCTTCCTTGGAGGAATGTTTTGAGGTTGTGAATTTTAGTGTACGTAGATGCGTTTTAAGGCGGAGATAATGTCATTTATTTATTTTATTTATTTACCCCCAGAGAGCTCTTCCATGATTTGTTGTATAATTTTAATTTGGTAGATATTTTGAAAATTAAGAAAAAATAAAATTACATTAGATAAAAGTCATTCAACAGTCATACAAACACAGAAAAATACAGCTATTTTATAGGTTTACAAGTTGTGTTTAGTAATAGTGTTAAATTTTTTTTTAAATGATCCACAAAACCCGTCAAGTTGATATTGAATATGTCAACATCACCCAAGTACTGATTTCCCATGGTATGAAGTCGTTGTATCGAAGAGTGGGCAATGTAGTTAGGCTAATGAGTGCTGCTGTAGAATATTGTATTTTGTCGTGTTGTTAATGTGGGTGTTCGTAAGTTAATGAGTTGCATGAGTTCACAACAGTCGAATTTAGAGATAAGTATTTTTAATAAAAATGTTAAGTTGTTTATTTTACGTCTGTCTTCTAATAAAGAAATATTGAAATACGATCGTAATTTATAAAATATTATCGTTTTGTAATAAAGGATTGAAAGTTTACTTTCTGAAGTATCTATTTGTTTCACTTGATCCTGCCTTGCATTGATCTTAATCGGATGTCTTGGTTTCTTTTACCATTCATTTCCACGACGTACATTGTCTTTACACTCCTTTCTTCGTTCATCTAAATTTCTGAAAACTTAACATAAATATTAAAAGTGTTTACAACTTTTTACCGCTTAAAAAGTTCATAACTTTTAAATATTTTATTATAATGGAATTCTACCACGAAACATCAGTGTCAAAAATAGAAACAATTTTTTTAATTTTTTTATTGATGTTAGTGGCAAATGTATAAATACGATCAGTGTGTATAATATGTACATTAATTTTTTTCTTAAGCTAAGTTTGCCTGTAGAAGGAACTGATATACCTGATATCATTTACACACTGATGCATTAGTTTTTTTTTCTTTACGTGAACACAGGAGTGTAAAGCACTTTTATATTTCGAAATGGTTTCTCCCTACGTTAGCTTGACATCATCGAGCTCTGTATACTTGCGAGCAGAAAAGCCTTAGAAACATGCATTACATTAAAAAAAACCTTAAAAATCACTTATCGTTCAATTTTTAGGAATGTGATAGATTAGAGAAGGGGTAACTTCCAGAGGCACGAGTCGCTCGGTGTCGTAAAGAGGCTGTAAATTAATATTTCTATTTTTGAAACTGATAATTCATGAACTGGAATTCCATTATAATATATTAGGCTGTAAATTGGCACTAAATAACATTCAGAAGAACATTGTCTATTTAAGTATCGAATTGAAAGCCTTTTATATGATCACAGTTTCATTGATCAAGGATTCCTGCATCATACTCAATAATTTATTTTTATTTTTATATGAATACCGCACAGGAGTCCCAACTGCTCCCGTCTGGAGCCAGTGAGACTATGGTATCCCCAATTGGGGTATGTTGTGAGGCTAAGGATAATGGGAAGGGTAAGGAGATGGGGAAGAGGAAGATGGGAAGTACCTGGCTATTCAGATCTGGTCACCAAACACGGCTTAAGCCATTTCAAGCAACGTTTCAATTCTGATTAGTGGTCTTACACCAGGGCGATACTGAGAGTGTCTTCCACTCTGGATTTTGATATTTTTTTGAATTTTGATATTTTTAAAATATATTTTTCCTTACAATAGCTTCACACAGAGAAAATAATTCCCTTCAGGGCCCACGTCATCTTTGGGGATGCTGTATGGAGAGTATTTTTAGGAAAAGATGGAGAGAATGTTCTGAGAAGGAAAAAGTTACGAGGGTTGGGTATGTACCTGGGGGGTCAGTGTGTCCAGGAGTGACGGACAATTGATTTCATCCCTCGCACTTCGGAGCACTGGTGAGATCTCCATCAACCAGTCTCTCCCAATCTGGCCTACCACGCAGTGGGTGAGCAGACGCATCCGCCTCAAAGACCCAGACAAACCTCACTCCTGGACCAGGGCAGCCGTGCTAAATCACCAAACGTAGTAAACCACTTGAAGTAACCCATAGCAGAAGTGTTGGTTATCCAATAATTGGTTTTCGGGGCATCGGTATCCACACCCGCCTCCCAAATTATAACATATTTTTTTAAAATAATAATATAACAAAGGTATCTATATTATTATAAAACCAAATGCATCCGGATAATAAATGTATTTTTAAACTTTCAACGAAGAAATCGGTAAGTGGATTAATTATGAAAAAGCGTAAAAAAAGTTTGATTTAGAAAACTTTCTTGTCCCCAAAAAGTTTCTGGTATATCAAGCGCAATATTATAAGTTTTCCTGTAAGAAATTCCGTTTTGTGCTTAACTAAACATTTTTACAATTTGTAGGGCAAAACTACTAGGGTAGGTATTGAAAAAAAAAACAACAAAACCACAAAATAACCGACAAAAAATACAGCAAATACGATCGAGACAATTCACGAGAACTGTATCTCAATGAATAGCTTCTCTCATGGCCAATTTTATGTCGTAATGTTACGAGTGAAACATCAAAAACACCAATGTGATAAGAGTAGAACATCAACAAATATGTGGCCGCAGATGAAAACAATTCAAAGAAATTTCATCAAGTGTTGAACATTGTGTTTGTTTGTTACGCTTTCATGCCTAAACCACTAAACCGATTTTAATTTATTTTTCAAAAATAGAAGCTACATTTTTAGCGAGTAATATAAGCTGTATATAATGGTAAGCTCTGAAATTTGTTTAAATGAAAATGTGTGTATTTCATATATTTTATCGGCAGGGAGGAAAGGCAGGAGGAAGGTGAAAGGAAACGGGGACGCACGGGAAAGGACATGCACGGAGAATTAATGTATTTCTTTGAATGGCATTGCAACGCATGCCTGGTACCAGGTAGTACAATATAAAAAGGAACAAAACAGAGGAAAACCAGGCACTAGAATTAGCGTGACTAAACACAATAATATTGTGTTTAACATTTAACATTTTATAATATAGTTTAAACTGGGTGGCTTACTCGTGTTGACGCCACCCATACTTGCCACATGAACAAAACGCTGGTTAAAATAATTTGTTAAATTTATTTCAAATGCACATTTAGGTTAACATTACCTATAATAAACATATATTATATTTAGTTATCTAAAAATAAAATTCCTAAATTGTGGAACATTCACTTGAAAAATATCTACGTCAGCGGATAAGTAACTTAATAACAGAATCATTTTTCCGAGCAGCATTACCAATGGAAGGTTAGTTCTGCATCCCGGAACTTGTTCCTGCGCGGTCTTGTGAAGTTGTCGGGATCAAAAAACTCAATTTTTTGTATAATATCGGGACCGTTTAGAAGATTATTCGCTAATATCAGCAAAGCAATTTTCCTTCTATCGGCAAGGCTATTAATACTCAGCCTACCGGGCATATAACTAGAGATAATACCCGAAGTCTCTAAGATATAAATATCTCAGAAACTACTTTTGTACTTTCTCTACCATTAGAGAGAAAGTTAAATCCATTGGTCCCCACAATAAGATTGGAATGTTAAAAAAGAGCAAAATCTGTGCAAACTCTTAATTTCAATGTACATGATGACACAATCTCAATCAAAATGCCACTTTTTATGTACAAGCACTAAGTAACAATATTACGTTTAATTAAATTTGTTCCCCCCTTAAAGTTTTGTTCCACGAATGTAATTACACATCAGATTTTATATCACTCAACCTAACGAAGTAAACCCCCTCTTAACCCATCCTCTCCCTTCATGTGGTGACATTAATATTCAATAACCTTCACGACAAAACTTTAACACGCTTTCAACTTCCAAACATCAGTTTTCTCATTTGTGATACGTGTTGTTTCTCTTACCAAATGCGTACAAAGAAAGTTAAAATATGGAGTTTAAACTTGTGCTTCTACTTTATGAAGGACAGTTGCAAAATTCCTGAATATTTTATATCACAAATATAACAGAAAAAGTTGACAAACCGAATATATCGTATACACCTCCGTGTGACGGCCTCCGTGGTCCCGAGGCAAGACTCTCGACTCACAATCCGAAGGTCGCGGGTTCGAACCCGGCGTGCGCAAATAATTTTTATTTGATTAATTTGTGTTATTTCACAATTTATTCATTTAAAATAATAAATAGTATATTTGCGGCACGTTCCAGAGTGGAAGATACTATCAGTATCGCCCTGGTGTAAGACCACCATTCAGAATTGAAACGTTGCTTGAAATGGCTTTAGCCGTGTTTAGTGACCAGATCTGAATAGCCAGGTACTTTCCCACCTTCCTCTTCCCTATCTCCTTCCCCTCCCCACTACCTTCAGCCTCACAACATACCCCGATTGGGGATGCCATAGTCTCACTGGCTCCAGACGGGAGCAGTTGGGACTCTTGTGCGGTATTAACTGTAAAAAAAAAAAAAACACCAACCGAAAAAACCGCTTGAATACTTAGCATACACGATAGATAACACCCTACATCAATCCGTTATTGAAAAAATCCGTCATCTATGGTCAGTTGTCAATATTTACAATCACGGTCAACAATTGGTAAGAAATATTCCGGCCTCCCTAGTATCGGATAAGTTTCGAATAACTGTCAATATAAACATTTATTTGGACTAGTGGTCGCCCAATGGTTGAAATTCAACCGTAATTGTAATGTTTTTTTTTTTGATTTAACGTATTTTTTATGCCTAATTAAAAAAAAAATTAGCATTTTGCACTCCTTCTCTATATAAACTATATATGTGCGAAATTTCATACTCCTCCGTCCACGCAATTTTCGTTAAAAGGGGTACAAAGTTTTTGCTTCATGTATTAATACTGATGATAAACTGATGATGATGATGATGATAATGTCGTTTGTTATCAAAATTGCTGGCTTATTTAATAAACGGATTGAATTAACGCAGCTTTTAGAATAGAAAGAAATCGTACACGTGATTTATGACTTAAATAATTCAACTAAGACGCCACCAATTTATTTCGTTCGATCTTTGAGAAACTAAGGTGGTTGAATTTAATATGAAGTTATTCAACAGTATTACTTATAAATTTCACGTTTAATTATACCTGCAAAGCTACTGCAAGTAGCTTGTCTGCAAGGAATATGAATAAAACTGCTGTTTGGAATGAATGATAATTATGAAGAAACAGTAAAATTGATGACATTTTTTGAGAGATTTCTAAGTTCAAAGCAGGACGCAAGATGAACAAGAAATGATTGACTCTTTGTTTAAAAGCCTTAATATTTTGTAAGTAGTGTAAAAAACTATGCCATGGTTCTTATGGGTAAGGAAAATGTCAATAGTAGAAGTAAAACATAATTTCCGTTCATTTATATCAATATTTTACTATCCATATATATAAAAATCAAAATATGCTTGCTTTGGTATATTTATATGAGTACATGAGATGTCTATGCGTTGCTAAACCATTCATCCGATTGCGATAAATTTTGGATTTGATGTGCGCATCCCCGCGATGGTTTCTATATATAATAGTAAGTTCTGGCATCATGAAATTATGCGCTGCTAAACCGTTCATCCGATTGCCATGAAACTTTGGTGAGTTGTTGTGAGCAGGCCCGCGAAGGTTTATATATTAACTGTTGAGCTCTGGAATTATGAAATTTGTATAAAAATAGCAATAGATGGCCCGCGAGCTGTTTGAAAGCTGAATGTACCGGGGCTGAATGTGTGGAATGTGGAAAGGGGTTCGCAGGACGAGGGAAGTGGGAGAGGGGAGTGGGGAGAGGGAAGGCGGAAAAAGTTGGAGTAGGAACGCGTGAGGGGAAAGGGACCCCCAACAGGAAGGGGAGGCGGAAAGGGAACGGAAGAATGGGAAAGGACACGCAGGGTGAAACATTTTCTTTCTTAAGTGGCGTAGCAACGCATGCCGGGAACTCGTTAGTAGAATAATAAATTCCTGAACCTTTGAAACCGCCCTTTGTACGTTGTAAGGCAGAAACTAATGGAAGGAAATCAGAACTTGCTGGCTTTAAGGCTGTCGTGTAATGGGAAATAATGAAAGCCTTAAGTGAATTCAAAATAAATGTTGTGTAATGAACGTAATTCTTTAGCAGGGCTGCGGAACCTTTTGTTTCTCCAGACCCGCCGTTTGTTCAATGCGAGTTTAAACTAGATTTCTGCAAGAACCATGGAAATGGTATTCCTGTAAAGGGCGGTTGAGTATAATATTATGAAATGGAAGGTTGCACGTTACTCAGTTAGAGTAAATGAAGTGAACTTGTATTGGTATAATCATATTGTTAGTATTAGAAAGTAAAATGTGTAGAGGTTGGTAGGAATAACCCTTATTTTGTTGTGAATGTCACCTGTTTGCGTTCATATAGTGGCAGAAGAATTAGGTTCAAGTCATTCAAAATAATGATGTGATGGAAATAGTCCAATCGCCTCAATTTAATTGTTAATCTAATTTAGCAAAATATTTATATGAAATAATATTAACACTTCACAATGCAACGACAACAATATTAATGATATCCATATTTTTCACATTACATGACACTATAATAATATTACAAAATAATTATAAATGGTACAGGTATTTGTACTCTGCCGTAAATCCATTAATTGGAAAACCAATAACTTTGCTATAGGTCACCTCAAGTGGTTCTCCACGTTTGGTGATTTAGCAGGGTTTCCCGAGTTCATGAGTTCATGGGGAGAAGTTTGTTCAGGTTTTGGAAGCGGATGCGTCTGCCGACCAACTTCCTACTCATCATTCATATCTTGCTCCTTCCCAGAATTTCCGTTCTCTATTTCCATTAAAAAGATCCTCTACACAGCATCCCAGCATATAATGTTTAAAAAATTGGAAGTACTCGCATCTCTTAAAAGAGATCATCGATTATTACATTAATAAGGAGAACACGCAGGATTGAAGGGCTACGCTGACGTTGTAAAAAAAACCTTTGCAGTTTGAATAATCTTTGTCCGAAAGTTAACGAAATGATAAGCACACCCAACGCGTCAATAATGCCGTGTTGTTGGATCACATTGGATGTTTGGCAACATTGCGTGTAGTCGTACAATTCTGACTTTCCCGTGTGACATGTGCGCGTTGTTTACATTGTGATGGTTTTGATTGAAAATATTGCAATTCTGTTCTCAGTTTGCAATCATTGGTAAATAAACATCAAGGTAACGTGCTTACACATTTTTTAAAGTAAATATTATACTTAAAATAATGTATACTCTCGTTTTGCACATTTCAAGTGTCAACGCATAACCTTTATTGTGGTTTTTTTCTGATTCCTTACGAAATACATGTGCTTCATGATACAAAATATTGCGAATATGTTAAGAAAAATAACAAGTAATTGGAGGTTATGCACTGACGCTCAAAACATGTCAAACGATAGTACACCTAATATTTACTGTAAAAAATGTAAATAAATATTACGTTAATGTTTTACCCAAAGACGACTAAAAACTGATTCAAGTCTGAAGTATGTTATATTTACTGTAAAAATGTGTAAGTACGTTACCTTGATGTTTTATTCACCAATGATTAAAACCTGAGAACAGAATCGCAATATTTTCAATCAAAACCACCATCACAATGTAAACAACGCGCACATGTCAAATAGGAAAGTCAGATTTGTACGACTACACACAATGTTGCCAAACATCCAACAGCACGGCACTAAAGATCTAAGAAAAAAGAGCCTGGTAGGTATTTCTTAATGTTTCTTTTGCCTTTCCCATGTCACTCACTGTTTTCCAGCTCGTACGTACCATAGTTCCACTGGCTCTGGGCAGCAAAACAAAACTGTCAAGTAACCCCTCCGTCTCTTGAGATCAAAAAGCCGATTTGTCTGCGACTCGACGAAATGGTAAGCACATCACGTTAAAGGCTCGAATTAGAGAAATAAAACACTCCGACAATCAGGTCTGGGGCAAGAAGGTAGCTGGGGTAGGTCTTACTCTAGGGTTATTCGGGGGTAAGACGGGGAAGATGGGGCAGACGGGGTTGGTTGGAATAATGAATGCAGACGGAGGGGGGAACTGTCAAGTGCACTCGGGGAGGACGATGTATGACGGCGGAGGAGATGGCATTAGGGGGGAGTGTGGGAGATAAGCGTTATGAATTGGATAAGGGATGCTGTGCTTTTATCGCCGAGGGGATGTTGACGAAAATAAGGAAAAAAAATGAGCACAGTCTAAAGTCTACGTTCAGAGAGAGATTAAGTAATGAAGTGCGACGTTATGATAATGCGTGAGATGTAAGGTTTCCATCAATCTTCATTTTTAAAAATAAAATCAGAAAGGCATTTAGGAAATTTACTGAATTCATAACGCAATTTTAAGAATAAATAAAAAATAAACACAAATCCACTTAAAAGCACTAATAATTTACTCTGATAAAAGTATATTGAATCATAAAGTAAAATATTTTTAAATAATGAGGGCTGCCTTTTTTTAAACGTGGCGATTTGTCAAACACCGCACTTTTTACAAAATATTATTGGCAATTTTGATGTAATGGGGAGAAATGAGTGAAATTTGTTTATAATTCAACACCAATTCTGTCTCCGAGGATTAAAACGGTATAGTTACTGAAACTTTAACAATAATTCTGTTTCTCTTAATTGAGTTGTGTACGTTTCATTTTGTCGATAGTGTAATCTAAGTAAATCTTCCTTACTTGAAGGTTAAATTGTGAAATTTCTTGGCATTACAAAATATGACGAAATCACGTGCCTTGCACGGTGAGATCTTGAGACATTACTTATGTAGGACTGGAGTTTGATAGTCCGAAGAAGCCGACGAATAAATATTAAAATAGTTTGAAGGCTGAAGGAATGGGGAGACAATAAATGGAAAAGAGGAAAGTCATGAAGTTCTTGATTATGCAGATCCGGTCACCAAACACAGGCAAATCTATTTCAACCAAATTTTTCACCTCTTACACATTACATTAGAAAGTATCACGAATCATATATTTATTTATTTATTTATTTATTTATTTCAAAAACATACGGCACAACATGTGCCATTAACATAAATTATATTATATATGTATTATAAAACAATAACAAAACGAAAGTAACAACATAAATTGAAGTTAAATATAAAAACAAAAGGTAAAAAAAGAGTTGAGGTAGTAAGCAGTAAGTAAAAAGTAAGATAGATAAATGAAAGTATAAAGTAAAAGCATAAAATTATAAAATATAAAGTACATATAATGAAAAGTTACAGATTGAGATAGAAAGTTAAAAGGTAGGAAATAAAAAGTGTAAAGTTATAAATATTAAAAAAAAAGTGTAACAAGTAAAGAGTAAGAAATGCTCTTAGGAGCCAAAAATTGAAGATAATATAAATTAAATTTACCAAATACAAAAGGTATCACTGATTATGATATGTTTCTAGTCATAGATATTGGGAACGCTCATACAATTGCGTATACATACATCTGTTTACAAAGTTAATAATAGCGAGTGCGTACTGGTAGGACTTGATTAATGATTATATTATAATTACGTCGTAGTAATAGCAGACAAATTCTGTTTTATGCATCTTTTGTATGATGACAGACTTCCGGCATTATCGATATGAGCAAATTCATTACCTAAAGAGTGTAGACGATGTATTATTGAATTTTGTTCAGCATTACTGAGAGTATTGTTGCAATAATAAGGTGTTTTGAGTCGAGTTATTCTACTAGGTACGTGATAATTCACCAGCGAAACTAGTTCAGGGGAGTCAAACCAATTATTATTTATTTTAAATAAAAAAATTAGATCATTAAATATTCTTCTATCTTTTAACGATAACAGTCGCATTTTTCGTAGTAGAGAATCATAATTTATTTCGTCCGCGGGAATTCCTAACTTAAAATTTAATGATCTAAGAAATTTGCGTTGGATTCTTTCAATGGACATTACATGACTTTTGTAAAAAGGGTTCCATAAGGGGGAATTATATTCCAAATGACTTCTAACTAGAGTCGTATAAAGTATTTTAAATGTGTTGATGTTTTTGAAATCCTTGGATATTCTTATAATGAAGCCCAACATTTTCATTGCTTTACTAGTTATAATATTAATGTGATTATTAAATGATAGTTTCGTATCAAAGATTATACCGAGGTCCCTTATTTCAGATACTGACAATAAACTCTGGTTGTTGAGTGAATAACTGTATTTTATAGGGTTTTTTATTCTAAAGAAACTCATGATTTGACATTTTTTAATATTAAGTGTAAGCTTGTATCATAGCGCTTTTGACCCCGTATTTCGTATTTTTTACCAATTTTAACATAATTCCACAAGACACTTCAAGTTTTTAGGTTCTTAAAAAAAGTATGTATTATTTTTAAAGAAAATATCTGTAAATTTGCCGAGCCGAAACGGTAATCATATCAATTTCCCTCGATAGAAAAAAACCGCAAAGTATGCTCCAAAAATTATGGAGAACACATTTTGTTCTGTTATTTATTTTGTTTTATTTATTAATTTTCTACGCCCCGAAGGGCTTTATATGAAAAGTTTATATTATAATACAGAGACACTAAAAGATTAATACACAGATTTTAAAATAATAAAAGATGATTTCGAAGAAGTAAAAATCGTATGAATGGTAGGTAAAAAGATAAATTTAAATAAAAATAATGCATTAAAATAAAAGAGAAAGCTTTTAAGTTGCAGATGGCATAGAAAGAATAGTAAAGCATATGTTAGTAATTATTACAAAATTTACAGACTAATATTTTGGTTAAGAAAATAATAATTTTATTGTAATTCCAATACATAGAAAAGCTAGTAAAAGCTTCAACGTGTGGCTTTAAATGCTGCTTGAGACTTTTGTCGAGAGCTTTTCGCTTAATGTGGAAATCGTATCACCAAAAAATTGTATCACCATCACCAATGCCATCCGCACAAGCAAATGTAACTCTTTTATGAAACTCTTCTATATTGACTAAATATTCACTATACATCAGTGAAAACCTATTATTGATTAAATAACTTACAAATATTTTATCATAAATTTTAAATTATTGAAACTGTTGGTTTTCCAAATAAAATAAAAAATAATAATAAAAAAATTGTAATAGTTTTTTAATATTATTTAAATGACATTCGTATTTACATCAGCATCTCCCTTTCTAACGATCCTCTTGCTTCTTTTTAAACGTTTACTACCGGGCCATAAACATCGTTTTCAATAGTGTTGCCGCGAACTGTAATCATATTGTTATTATCAAAATATCCGCAGGTTATGAGGATATAATTTAATACATTGTATTATGGAAATGTTCTCTGCCTGTTGAAATTTGAACGTTATTCATTACGTTGAATTGAAATGTCAATTTCATTTGAACTACGAATTCGGTGGATAATAATAATATATTCGGGTCTGGTTCTGAATTGATGTTTTCGAATACGCTGAAAATATGCAGCACTTATTTTCTGTCAAAAATATTCATATTTGAAAAATGGTAAACCACAGCTCTATTGTAAATTGTTTAACCTACATTCGTACATAATTTATTTTATTTATTTAAACACCCGTAGGGCTCTTACATATAGTGCAATACATGTTTTTGAAAAAAATACGGGAAATAAAATAAAATATAAGAAACAAAACATAGGTAACATAAAATGTAAAAGTTGACACAAAGTAGGTAACATAGAATATAAAATAAGAAAAATAGAGATAAAGATAGTTCGTGAAGTAGGAAGAAATAATTGGCACATACGTCGTTTGAAGTTTGACAAATCCAAATTATTATCAAATACATCCATTTGTTTAAATACTTGTTAGCAAGATTGAGTAAACGCTGTATTGGAGGATGCAAACTATAGTTGGAATGAGATGTATGTAAATTAAATGTTAATGAATACATAGAATGAATGTTTCTTTAATTGTTCCGTATGTGATCCTATACTTTTCATCTTATTGAGGCGCGAGTTGTTTGAAAAATGTGTGTATATCATATAGTTTTTTTGCAGGGAAGTAAAAATGAAGGGGAAGATAATCCGTGAAGGGGGAGGGGAGCAAAAGAGGAAAGGGGGGAGGGTAACGTATGATAATGGAGTGTAATGGAGGGGTGAGGGGGATTGGTAACGGAGGGTTGAGGGACGAGAAAGGGATTGCAAAAGGGACAAAGTAGCGGTAGGAGATATCAGGAGTAAATTTGGAAAGTCAATGCTTCTCACACTGACAGCTGAATGCTGCTTGCTCACTCGTCTTTCTGTACGCACCAGACGAAAAAACAAAAAAAATGTGTTTCCAAAAGCACTTTAAGGCGCCGTATATCCGCTAAAAAGAAGAAGATGGAGAGATATGTAATTACGAATGTTGAAAAGAGCGCGCTTATATTCAAAATGATAAAATTGAAACGAAAATTGTGAAAATGTTTAATAAAACACGACTCGTTAAAAGTAGAGCACAAATCTCACAGGGAACATATAAAATAGCATTTAGAGAAATACTGTGAATTTTTTCATAAATAAAACTTCTAAAATAAGCGAAATTAACGAGTTTTGCGATTTTTTTTCTATCGAGGAAATTTCATAGAATTTGCGTTTCGGCGTAGGGAACGTCTAGATATTATCTTTAAAAAACATATATTTTTTAAGAGCTTGAAAACTTCAGATGTTTAAGGGAGATAAGTAAGAAATCGATAGAATTTCGGGTAGTGGCGGCTTCAAACATAATAAGTGTTAATTAAAACTCAACACTTTTTTTTCTTTGAGTGGCATTGCAACGTATGCCGGGTACTGCCTAGTGATTATATAAAAAATCAAATACTCATGTTTTTCACTGCATTTTTACTGTCAATCTTTGGGAATATGATAATTTTCGTGCTACAATATTTATTAAGCATTTTGGAAATAAATTTATTATAACGCTTACCTCTATAATGACAAATGTTTTCAATTCCAATTTCTCCATGAAAATGTTGAATGAATACAAAATTATTAATAAATAAAGAATCATGTTTGATTCGAGCCCACTTTTTGCTAAAACTTGTAAAAATGATAAAGTAATTTAAGTAGGAGATAATCACGGCGGGAATGAAATTTTAAATTTAAAAAGCTTATAACATATTGAAAATTGCACCAAAAAATGTACTGTGTGCATACAACTCTGCCAAAAATTCAAATTTTTTTAATCCTTCGTTCAAACATGAGCTGTACCAACCTACTAACAAAATTTTGTTTTTCAATTTCAGGTGAAGCTATCATCAGTTGTCCATCTACCGCAAGGCCCTTTTTGGAGTCTCCAGAAACCAGGTCCCACCAGCAGAATTTTTCAAATTTTTGAATGAAGATTGATTAAATATTGTTTAAATGTCGCAATTATATTTGCAATTTTTTTTAAATAAGATAATCTATTTTTATTACATAAAAAAAAAGAAAATATGCTTTTTATATCCTGCGAAATCCATGTAACCCATGTAACCCATCTAAGCCATGTAACCCATGTAACCCGTGTAATCCGTGTAACCCATGTAACCCATGTAACCAATGTAACCCATGTAACCCATGTAACCCATGTAACCCATGTAACCCATGTAACCCATGTTACCCATGTAACCTACGCAACCCATGCAACCCCCTAATTTTTAATTAAAATGGTGTGATTATATAAGTTTGCTGTTTTGAATAAAAACAAAATTATTGATAACGTAATGGAGGCAACCCGCTGATAGATCCTTCGTAGTTTCCCCATCATTTTCATGAACAAAGCATGTGAGCTCTCGGAGACAGAAAAATATATATATTTTTTTAATATGGAATACCGCACAAGAGTCCCAACTGCTTCCGTCTGGAGCCAGTGAGACTATGGCATCCCCAATTGGGGTATGTTGTGAGGTTGAAAGTAGTGGGGAGGGGAAGGAGATAGGGGACAGGAAGGTGGGGAGAGGAAGGTGGGGAAGTACATGGCTATTCAGATCTGGTCACTAAACACGGCTAAAGCCATTTCAAGCAACGTTTCAATTCTGAATGTTGGTCTTACACCAGGGCGATACTGATAGTATCTTCCACTCTGGAACGTGCCGCAAATATACTATATATTATTTTTAAATGAATAAATTGTGAAATAACACAAATTATTCAAATAAAATTTATTTGCGCACGCCGGGTTCGAACCCGCGACCTTCAGATTGTGAGTCGAGAGTCTTGCCTCGGGACCACGGAGGCCGTCAAAATAATTATAAATAATTATTTCTTAGAATTAAATATGATTTGTATAAACAAATACTCAACTCCATACGTTATTATCTTTTTCACATTGTTTTGAGAAGTCTTAGTGTAAAACTAGGGCAATGCAATTTACTGTTCAAATCCATCCTAGGACGTGTTAAGACCGAAGTTCTTGAAAAATTACAGAAAATAACGATAAATTAATATTAATTGCATTAAACTCTCATAAAGCACCGTGCCAACTGTAACTTTTATTCAATGGGTTAAATTTTAATGCCACTGGGTCATTAATAACCTCGGGGACATTTATGACTTCAAGATTCTTTGAATCCGGAGAGCAATCACGTAATCATTTAACGTGAAGTCAACTACGTAAACCTTCCACTTGTTTTAATAGTAATAAAGATGAACCCACTAATCAAGATCTAAACCTTTACATGGCAAAGATTTTTTAGTTTTAGTACTTTTGTTTTGAGATTTAACGGAGCATCTACAATATTTAAAAAAAATATATAACTAACATGACAGTAACAGAATTGTGGAGTTGCTCTAACAATAATAATAAATCTAAACGAAACATGAAAGAGAATAAGATAATAAAAAGGAAATGATTGTAACTGCGAATAGAACCCAGATTCTCTGTCTTACGGGGAGAACGCCTTTAATCACTTGGCCATTGAGACCTGATTATTTCACGTCATGGAGAAAAGTCAATTTGTGTTCCGAATAATTAAAAATTGGATAGGTGTATCCGAGACACTATCAAACTACAAATAAATTAAAATGTAAGAAAATAAAAAAAAGAATAAAATCAACTTACAAATAAATTCGGGTAGAACTTTGTTATCAACTAAACAACAATTTTTTTTTTTTTGATGATTACATTGATAATTATATATATCAGTGGTTGAGTGGGCATCGCGTTTGGGTCCCACCCGGGCGTCCCGTGTTCGATTCCTCGGCTGGCTAAGTCCTCCATCACAATACAAGCAACATTTTCGGCTTTCTGCGGTGGTAGAAGGAGATTTTCAAACATTGTTGGGTTATTCGTAACCTGGGAATGTTTGTCTTTCTTAAAAAAAAAAAATCTGAGATTGAGATACGAGCTCAATAAAAATTACATAAAATAATCAAGTCTCAGAGGCGGAGTGGTTAAATGCATTGTCAAGGAAAGACAAAGATCCTGGAATCGATTCCCAGTTGAGCTCGTTAAATTTTATTTTTTGCGACTTGTTCTGTTTCATGTTCCGTTTAGATTTATCAGTATTATCTCATTTTTTAATGATTAAATATTACATCAAATGTTATAACCTTCAAAACTATTTTCAATTAATTAAATACTTATAAAAGTGGATTTCCTCGATTTATGAATACGAATGAAAAACTAGCCGATTTAAAAAAAAAAACCTATTTATTGTAGTATGCAACCACTAAAAAAATATTTATTTATATGAAATATCATACATTGGCAATAATGCTCGTGAAAAGGAGAAAATTAGTAAACTTTATTAAAAAATGTTTTATGTAAACTAAATACATACTTAACCAAGGCAATAAGCCAAAATATACTGATTACTCCAGTTAAAATACATATTCTGGACCGAGAGATATTAAATTCCATGCCACGAAACCATATAGCGCCCTTTCAAATCATTTTAAATTCTTCAATAATCGCAAATTTACCTTGTGACTTTTTTTAAATACACGAAAATAAATCACTTTGAACACGCCACTATAAATTAAAATAATTTTGATTAAATAAGTGGTGTATACAAAGTGATTTATTTAAATTAAATATATACATTTAATTTAATGAAAACAAATAACTTTGTGTACACCACTATTTAATTAACAATATCAACATGTTTCGAAAACTATGTTTTCTTCGTCAGGATAATAAGTTAATAAATAATAATAATAATAATAATAATAATAATAAGGTCTTTATTCCAGGATGTGGGGAGGGGAGTGCAATCCCACACATCCCATATAGGGTATAATTACATATGTTATTATATATGAATATTAATTACATATGAATAAATAAAAAGATAAAAATTAACAAAATAAAAAATTAAAAAAGAGAAGCATCATTAGATACACTATTCACAAAAAATATAGTTAAGTCTTTAAATCAGGTACTTGTTGTTCCATCGGATCTCAGATTGTAGGAGCCAGTGAAATACTAATAATAGTGCCATACTACAATAAAAAATAACAAAAGACAAACAAGTATAGACTAATTAGAACATAGAAAAATATTAGAAAGGAGAGGTGATTAATTACTTAAAATATCATAAAAAACAATTATATAAAATAAAATATAAAAATTATTTTAGAATGGGTAAAAAATTACATTAACATAATAAAAAATCTTTTAAAAAACAAAACAAGAAGTCGATTCGAATTTTGAACATTTGGCTGTCATCAGTTATTTTGTTTTGCTCCTACTAAAAATCGTGTTTTTTATTAATTTTTCCAATATTTTTATGTTTTCTGGTCAAAATAAGTGTAGTGTATTGTGCCTTGAGGATTCTTCTCCCCCCTGATCTTCCAGGAGTCGCTTTTCGTCGCTGATTTCCAGATATTTATAAACTTTTTACTTCTGTCACTTTCCATACATATTTTTGTTTCATAATTTTGTAAGCAATGGAGGAGGATTACCCTCCTGGACACCCTAAAAAGCCCCCAGATCCTCCTCCTGTCCCCCCAAATGGTGAAAATATAGTAATTTCAGACAGTGAATCCGTCATTCTGACTTCTACAAAAAAAAGGAAGTTTAATCCCTCTTTACCAATAAAAAATGACTCACCTTCCACTTCACAGTCTCCACCAGTTCTTCCGCAACCTCCTCCAACAAACTTTTATTCTCCTCATTCCTGTGGCCCTTACATAGTGTATGCTCAAAAAACTGAGCAAGGCAAAACCATTCACCCTCTTGAATTTGGTAAATTCCTATCAAATAGCAAGAACTTATCAATTAAACCTGGAGGTGTAAAAGCTGAGGGTCGTTTTCGAATCTCTGTCGAATTTCTTACAGGTTCAGCCGCCAACAACTTCATCAAAAATATATTCATTTCTTCAAATTCAAAATTCAAGGCCTATATCCCAACTTTCAATGTCACTCGAATGGGCCTGGTCAGAGGTATCTCGACCGATCTGTCCATTGCAGAAATTCTGTCTTCACTCTCAACCCCCCAACATATCGGCAATCCTATAAAAGCAAGGAGACTTAATTACAAGGACTCCTCTGAAGGCATCGTTTCCTGGAAGCCCTCCCAATCTGTGGTCATCACCTTCGAAGGACAATCCCTTCCCTCCCATATTTATTTATTTTTCAATTCTCTACCGGTTGAAATGTATACTTATCCCACCACTCAATGTTATAATTGCTGCCGTTTTGGTCATACCAAAGCTGCATGCAGATCGCCTCCCAGATGTTTCAAATGTGGAGAAAACCACACGGCTGACCAATGTTCTTCTCTCTCCTCTACTAAATGTTTCAACTGCTCAGGCGCTCATTCCGCCATCAACTCTAGTTGCCCAGAACAATTTCGCCAAAAAAATATTAAAATTTCTATGGCCTCTCAGAACTTGTCTTTTTTGCAGGCTTCTAAACTATTCCCGCCTGTCAAAAAATCATTTGCTGAGGTTTTATCCAGCACTTCTTCATCCAACCCTCTCCCCTCCTCCTCAACAACAACTTCTCGTTCAACTAAATTTACATACAAAAATCCTATTTCTAAACCGACTCCTGGATACGATCAGCAACAACATAACTCACTACTCTTAAATCCCAATGGTTTACCTCTTTCAAATGCCACAAATGGGTGCGCAAACAATTATAATCCGTCCTCCATGAACCATCAAAATCTTTCTGAAAAACTCTCCCAAGATAATTCTTCATTTATTCAAACTCTGATTATGCTTCTAATTGACCTAATTTCTTCTCAAACTAATCTACCGTCCAACGCTGCTTCTATTATTTCCACATTAAAATCATTTATTCAAAATGACTCTTCAAGATGTCAGAATTCTTCAGTGGAATAGCCGAAGTGCTATTTCTAACAAATCGAACCTCCTTAACCTATTAAATTCAAACCTCATTTCTGTGGCTGCTATCTCGGAGACATGGTTTACTCCATCCACCCACTTTAAAGTGGGAGGGTACTCCTGTCTCCGCGATGATCGACCGGAAGGTATGGGCGGTGGCGCTGCCCTTTTTATTAAAAAATCCCTGCCGTTTTTCCCAATAAATAATATCAAACCCCCCAATGCTGACTTTCAAATGGTTGCAGCTAAAATAAAGGACACATCCTTTGTTTCTGTCTATCTTCCCCCAACAGCGCACTTCAATAAGCAATCTTGGTTGCAAATTGTCCGTCAGCTAAGCCCTCCTTTCTTTTTATTGGGCGATTTTAATGCCCATTCCCCCATCTGGGGTTCTGCTTTCTCTGATCGAGATGGTCGAAGCGTGATGGATTTTCTAGATGAATCCAACCTTTTCCTATTGAATGACGGATCTCCTACTAGAATCTCTCGCCCCAATACAAACCCCAGTGCAGTGGATCTCTCCATATGCTCTACTAGCCTGGCACCTCTCTCCTCGTGGGTGGTGTCCCCCGACCCTTGCTCCAGTGATCATTTCCCGATCACAATCACTTACCAAACTTCTTTCCATTCAGACAAGTCCCATATTTCGACAAAGATAAAAACAAAACACACCAAATGGGACGAATTTAACTCGCATATGGATAAGTTTATTCAAAATGTATCCCCTTCTGATATATTATCTGTCAAAGATGACTATGACAACTTCAAATCAATGCTCATATCTGCAATAAATAAATCAAATCCTCCCCCTAAAACTAAATCTCTTAAAAAACTCCCTCCAACTCCCTGGTGGGATGAAGAATGTTCCAAAGTAGTGAGAATTCGGAAAGCTAAATCTCTTTCCTATCGTCACAATATGACTATGGAGAACTATCTTGGATACAAAAATGCCGAATCTAATGCCAAAAGGGTATTGAGGTCAAAAAAAAGATCTGGGTGGTACAACTTCTGTAGTTCAGTATCTCCAAACTCTCCAATTTCGGAAGTTTGGTCTATGATTCAAAGATTTCGATCCTCATTCAGTTCAACATCTCCTCGAGCGTCTCATTCTAAATGGATAGATGAGTTCTTAGACAAAATTGCCCCCCCTTCTGTACCTAACTTAGATGAAATAACTCCCATCTACCATACTCCTATGTCTGATCATTGGCTAGACTCTCCATTCAATTTAATTGAATTAAAAAATTGTTTATCAACAGTCAAGGACTCATCTCCAGGCAGAGATGGCATTCCTTACAGCATAATCAAAAATAGTAATGATAATGTTCTAAACCACTTCTTAGGCATCTTAAATAAAATATTCCAGACTGGCATAATGCCTGATGACTGGAGTTCCCAAATAATCATCCCAATTTTAAAATCAAATAAATCACCCAATTCTGGTTCCAACTACAGACCAATTGCTCTTTCATCCACCCTCAGTAAAATTTATGAAAAATTAATCAAAAACCGGTTAGAATTTTTTGTCGAGAGTAAACAGCTTCTCTCTCCATCTCAATTTGGATTTAGGAAAAAAAAATCTACTCAAGATAACCTTGCCATTATTAGCACTGATATTAATTTATCCATTTCTAACCAGGAAGTATGTCTTGCAGTCTTTATAGACATAGAAGGCGCTTTTGACAATGTTTCCATCCCAATCCTCAAAAAAAAACTTTTAAGCCTCGGTCTACCTCTCATGTTTGTCCAATCGATTATCAATCTGTTTCTTGATAGAAAAATTTTCATTGAGCTACCAGATGTTACTCCTCAAAGTAGATCTATTTGGAAAGGTTTACCCCAAGGGGATGTATTATCTCCCTTACTGTATAATATATACACAAACGATATGCATGTCACTATTCCCCCTCAAGTAAAAGTTATTGAGTTTGCAGATGACATAGCTTTCTTCTTATCATCCAAAATCATCCCTTCCGCCGTCAAATATCTTAATGAAGCCATGGATGCCCTTTGCACATGGCTCACTTTAAATGGTCTTGAACTTTCAGTCCAAAAGAGTCAGTGTGTCGTCTTCTCAAACCGTCACAAAAACCCCCACGTTCAAATTTTATTTAAAAACTCTCCAATCCCCAACGCCTCTGAAGTTAAATTTTTGGGAGTAACATTTGATAGGAAACTTAAATGGTCTTCCCATATTCATAATATAGTTACTAAATGTGAAAAGAATTTAAATATCATCAGATCTTTGACTGGCGTATGGTGGGGTGCCCACCCTACTTGCATTAAATTGCTTTACAATGCACTTATTCGAAGCCATCTCGATTATGCCTGCCCACTTTTTAGTACTGCATCAAAAAATGCACTCAGTAAATTAGACAAAATTCAATCAAAATCTTTGCGGATAATAACTGGAGCGATGCAATCTTCACCCATCAATTCCCTTCAAGTAGAATGTTCTGATCCCCCACTTTATTTAAGGCGTCAACTATTTGCTGACAAATTTGTTCTTAAATGTATAAATTCTAAATGTCATCAGATTATTCCGAGAGTCTCATTGTTCATCAACCCACCAAATGCACCTACAATCAGAGCTCGAACTAAACCTCTTCCTGCCATCTGTAAAAATTTTCGCTCTCTATCAGAGCTTCAAATTATCCAAAATGATCTTCTTCCTTTGTACAGATTAAAATATAGTCATGTCACCCTATCCCCAACAATTTTAGAAGGGATTGGCATTTTTAAAAGTCATTCCAATCTCCCTGCCTGTATTGTCAATAATATGTTCAATGACATTATTTTATCTAAATGGCCCAACTCTTCTCTTTTATTTACTGATGGCTCCAAATCTCCAGACTGTCCTAACTGTGGTATAGGTATTAACGTTTACCACAATAATTCTAATGATAGAATATTTTATTCAATTTCAAACCAATTTTCAATATTTTCTGCCGAGTGCATTGCAATAATTGAATCACTTAAATATATAATCAAAAATAATTTTGAACATTCCCTTGTTCTCTCTGACTCTCTCAGTTCCCTCCAAAAACTGAAATCGAGTCCTCTTCTTCATCCTGATGATCATTTTGTATGCCTTATTCGAGTGATGATAGCCTCCATTCAAAGCTCTGGGAAAACTGTAACTCTGATATGGATTCCTGGACATGTTGGCATAGTGGGTAACGATATTGCGGATTCCTTGGCAAAACAAGGAGCGTCTAACCCTATTGTTACCCTCGTAAACCATATTCCCCTATCTGATATTTTTTCCATCATCAAAGATAGATCCCACAATGCTTGGACAGAGTATTGGAACATTGCTAGTCAATCCAAGGGAGCCTGCTATGCCTCAATACAAAGGACTATTCCATCAAAACCGTGGTTTCAAAAATTACCCCATTTTTCCAAAAAAGAAATTTCCTCTCTTATTCGAATGAGAATCGGACATTGTTCCGTTCCTTCTCACTTGTTTAAAATTCATGTCCTTGACTCCCCAGATTGTTCTTTCTGTGGTCTAGATGTGGGAACTTTAGATCACATATTTTTTGGTTGTCCCTCTCTAAATAAATATCCTCTCTTTTATCAAGCGTTATCTAAAATTACTTCCCCTCCATTCAACATCTCATCTCTCCTAAGTCTAAACTCGATTCCAATCTTCCATATAATTCTGAAATTTGCACATTTAAATAATATTAATATATAAATTTACTTCTTCATTTATATTTAAATTTACCTTTCCCTTTTCTACAATTTGAAATGATGGCCTAGAACACCCTTGATGGGTGAAAGCCAGAAATAATTGAAAAAAAAAAAAAAAAAAAACAAGAAGTCTAAATGACAAAATAAATTATTATAAATATAAGTATTAATACGAAAATAAATTTAAAAGATGGCTATTTTTAAAAAACGTTTGGTTATTTATAATATTTAATTTACTATTAACACTTTTTCTAATTTCTAAAATTTCTAAATTATCTAATTGTATACCCGTTGTGTTAGTGTGTAAAATTTTTAAACCTTTATTAATATCAAAAGAATGACCTGTTTCCAAAATCTGGTTTGCAAATTCTGAATAATAATTATTATTTAAACATCTAAATTAATAATGACGCCACAAAGTGAATTTGCGAATTTTGAAGGAATACATTTAAAACTAAAGTAAAAAATAGCTGAGAGAATAGAGTGATAATCAACTTGCAAACATTATGAAGACAAAATGTAAAGAAAACTAGAGAGTAAATACAACAAAATATTAAAATTAAAGGCCACCTCAGAACAGGAACTAGTGGACTGTGAATTTATACTAGTCATGCTTTATACTTACATCAATTACAAACTTGTATTGTTTATTTTGAATTTCTCAAATGATCAATATTATAATAGAAGGTTATTGAAATTCATGCGAAGCCGGATATTAAAATTCTAAACACACAAACGATACTAAGCTAATATTCTACTCTCCTTAATAATTGTTTTGTTATTATTCTTTTAATCGATGACCTCTGGGTTCAGAGGAGGATTTTACCACATTGCCACCGAGGTTGTTATAATGTTGTAGATGCATTAAAACAAATTTAAATTTATGACACCAACGACGCGACGTGATGCTTTTACATAAAACCTTCATATCTCATAAATTAAAGGATTCCACCAGCCTCGAACGGGAGAGTAAACCTGGTTACGATAAATTAATAAAGTTATAAAAAATAATCGATACTAATGCATATTTTCAACACCAAAACTTGTGCATTTTATACCACTGCTTTAGAGAGTATGATAATTTTTCTTAAACATAATATCATGTTTACGTGGAACCCGGAAGAAGTGACAATAAAGAGGTAGAAATATTGTTTTCCGGCGCTGTAGTCATAAATAATCCTTCAGCAATGAAAACTTAAAAAGATATTTTATTACCTTTGAGGTCATTATGGATCTAGTAAGGTGAACAACATCATATAAGAATCCTAGAAACTTTGCATATTCTTTTCCAAAGAACCAAATAAATCTACTCCCATCCCCTTGTGCAAACGTGTCGATTATATTACTTGCCATATAGTGGAAGGATCATTTTTAGCGGTAGCCCCCCGAACTTAAATATATTTCTCAAATGCCTTGTTCTCACTTTACTTCACTGTCTTGTTTATTTGTTGTTGTTGTTGATTTACGTACACTGTTTTATTCTTACAACGTTGGTTGGTATTAACACTTTCGTTTTTTGTTTGTGTTTTTTTGTTGTGTTAGCCCCTGTTCGTTGCTTGCAATATAATTCATAATAAATAAAATAATACTCAAATGATTGACAATGCAAGTTATTGAACGGAAGATCAGTAGAAGAATCCGAATGAAAATCGATGACACCAATTTACATGAGATCTTTGATCTCTTATACCAGTGGTCACAAAATGCGGTCGCGTGCCACATGCGAATATTTGGTTACTTGAGTGCAGCTCTTCAACGAACGACGTGTTTAAAATACATTTTATAAGAATAATTTAATATTTAATATTTCACAAATTGAAAAAAGCATTCCAGTACGAACTAACTCTTCTCGTCGCCTGGATGCGCTGTAGGCGGTTACTCCACAGTTTCCCATTTGTCCTTTTCTATGCGTAGGCGTTTGGAATTTGACATTTCTAGGATGGTAAGTTTATTGGTTGATCTGCTGCAGTTAGAATTTAGATAATTGAAAATGTGTGTTCAATTAAGAAGCATGAAAAAAATAGCCCACTTTTTCAGAATTGACGTATTTCCTCAGTGTTTGGAACCCGAATACAGTTAGAACAACAATCAAGATTTCAATGTGTGTATTCCCCTATTTATTTGAAAGTATTTAAAAATGTTTAGCTCTGAATAATTGTGCACTATGGAAGTTTACTAGAATAACAACAGTTTACAATAAATGCGCCGAAAAGACTTAAAGGTTTGAAAATAATCCCAGTTTGAAATATTTTGAGTAAAACGGCAGTGCATTTGCAGGAGTCAGATTTAAGTGAACCTTTTTCTACCGTAGAATTCACTTAATAAAATCGCGCATTTGTAACAAGAACTCTTGCAACCGTGTTCATCTTTTCAACTACAGAGTTAACCAGAATTCATCCGAGCATCGCGAAACGCGGCATAATATATATTGAATCCAGCAAAAACCCACTTGGGGAATGTAGTGGAATAGAGGGAAGAAATTCAAAGCGGAAAGAATTACGGGTTTATTCACCTGCATTATTTAAAGTGCCTAATCAGATGGTGGTGCATCGGTGCATAGAACCAATCACCATTGTTCTTTCCACATTTTCTTAAACCAAAAGGAATATATTACACACTGAAGTCGGCACAGGGTTATCACAAAGATCCAAGGACTTTTTGAAATTATTATAATGATAAAATGATTTTATTTCTTCAAAGTGAAACTTTAATATACGACTACATGGCAAAAATTTACAATTTTTTAATCATAACTAGCGAGTATTATTGAAAAAAAATTACGCAAATTTCATAACGCCACAGTTTATCATCATAAAAAAACCTTCGGCCACTTGCTTAAAACAAATCACCGAAGTTTCATCGCAATCGGATGAATGGTATAGGAAATAATTTCAGCGTCCTCCTTCATTAATCAACGTTTCGGACAGCGTTATCATGTCTATTATCAGGGAAGATGTAATAATTTGAATGATTTTATTAACGGATTTATAACAAAACAACTTGTTTTCTACCACGGAAAAAGCATTTTATTTTTAATGAACGCTATTTTTTCTTCAAAAAGCCCATCTAATTTGCCCATCAAGTCCACTCATTTGGAAAAAAACTTTCCTTAGCTCTTACTAATATCCAGAACTTGACCGAATTTAAACGGGCTTTAAAAACAAACTTATTTAAGAAATAAGATCTTTCACGAATCTTAACTCTTTTTCAATATACTCTAATACTCGTAAGCTATGTTCCTCAAGTTTCCGGTAATTGTTTGGTTTCGGTTACCTCCTTACTGTACTTTTATGTTTAATGTGCACTCCGAATTTTTCTTATTTCTAAACGTAAACTGCCTGATGTTCTTTATTATATTTTATTTTTAATAATTCTTGTTTAAGGGCACCGTTATTGTTTATCATTATCCATTGTTCTGGGCCAAAACGACACCGTTGTTGTTAATTTTGTTCTCTTGGCATTGTTTTGTATATACTGTATATTTTCGGTTTCATATTATGAGAAACAACACAAAACTGCGCTTTATAAATACTAAGTTATTATTATTATTATTAATTTCACGAATTAGCGGTAGACTTTTTGAATTAATTTTTCACAGAATTGATTACAGATTACTCTTTTCAGGCAATCTCACTCAAAAAGACGGTTTAATGTCAAATACCAAATCGAATACCTTATTTTATATAAAACATTTCAAATCGCAATACGCGAACGAATTTTACGAATTTACGAATCTTTACGAATTTTCCACTGTACCCTTCAAACGTTCAAAATCAAATTAACCTTACAATATACTAAAATCAAAACTATTATTTCTTTAGTGTTTGGTTTTATTATTATTTTTATTTTTATTTTTATGCTCACAGATTACGAAGTAAGTAGATGTTTAATTTTAGATATTAAAATTTCTGTTAGCATAACAAAAATTGTTAACTGATTTATATTATTATATTCACTATTAAATATAAAATGAATTTTTATAAACAGAATGTTAAGAGATACACTTGAGACTTATCAATGATTCCTGACATTATTTAGTGTAAAAAATGTACTGTAATGAATTTTTAGTATCCGGCGAATTTTTTTCAACTTGTATCATAAAAAATAATTGTCAATCAATGTATTGGACAGTTAGGGTCGGAGTGAGGGTTTGGGCGGTTACTCGGCTGAATGACCCGTGATGACATGTAGAAGTTTTTTTTGTTCGTTTGGTTGTGAAGTAAAAAAAAATTAACAAAAATATCAAAAAAGTCACCGTAGAACAAAATTTTGTTTACATTTTGTACTCCAAATAATGTCAGGAATCACTGGTTAAGGGAGCCGACAGACTTGTAAAAGATAAAAGACCATATGGCTTGGCGCATTTCGGCATATAGCTCGCCGTAAATTCCCAACGGGAATATATGGCGAGCGATACGCTGTGAGCCAAGTGATCTTTTATAGCCAAGTGCGTTCGCCGTTTAAAGTAAATCAAGTGCGTCTCTTAATACCCTTGATAACTGTACCTTTCCTAAATAAACTTAAAAAAATAAAACAAATATTGAATTATTTATCTGTGTTTGAGATATTTTAAAGGTTTTCTTTTTAAATAAATTATCGACGAGGTTGACGTAAAGTTCTCACGATTTTTTTTAAATCGAAAAAGATTCAGGATGTAGTTATAAAACTACACCAAGCCCAGAAATAGCCAAAATGCCGAAATTATTTGTTTCTTCGTAGAAGTTCCAACCTAAAGAAAATTTAATATTATGTAAATAAAACAAAACACGAACTCTTTTCGTGGTGATCCGGTATAATGCGGTGAGCACAATCCACAATCCTCAATCCTGTATGTGAGCTATGGTTTTATCCTTCATAAGAAAGATTGGCAGATAGGGGTGGGAAGAAGGAAGAGGAAGTGGAAGCACGTACGTTATGGATTTGCTAAAGCCTCCGGGCATTATCGTATCCGGAGCTATGCTTTGATACGTATTACGGATACGGTATCGGTGAAGACGATGCGATGCGCGATGGGCGGAATTATAAAACGCTGCTTTATCTACTGAATCGTGACGAGTTTAAAAATTCATTGTTTTCTGGGAAGAATATTGACTAAAGGTGTCGGGTAGACGTGACCAAAGGGAGTTTGAATAAATATTATTTTATCGTAAGGAGTTAAACTAGTCCCGGAGAGAGGTTGTACGCGAGGTCATCGTTAAAGAAACTTCTCTCTTTTCGTTTTTGTACAGAAGATATGAAAAGAAAGAAGAACATCATTGATACGTACTAGTCTCATTGAGTCTAGTAAACCAATTGGCTTCGTATAAACAACATTCTGAAGATTAAAAATACATACAATTAAAATTATGGTTTGATCAAGTTGTCAATGGGTTGAGGGCTCTAACTTCAGGAGATTATTTTATAATATGAGAGTACAAGTAAGAAACATAAAAAAATTGTTTTAGAAATTTCAACATGTTAAGGTAAAAAAGATGAATCGTTTAACCACTGGAGCGCTTTTTGCGACAATATGGCACTATTTAAAATACCTCGGATTGCTCTGCTGCCAATTTTTGCAAATTTTCCCTTATTTCTAGGTAATTAAGTAGAAGTTTACGATTTTATAATATATATATTTTTTATTGCACGAATATGTGATAATCGACTAAAGATAGATAGATAAAGATGAATTCATTGGCTATACAGTGTGTTAAGGGACGTATTTGACTTACTTTAACCAGTGATTCCTGACATTATTTGGAGTTAAAATTGTAAATGAAATTTTGGTCTCTCCGCCGAGTAGCCGACCCACCCCTTACCCCTCCTCCAACTGTCCAACACCTACCATTTTTTTCATGTTTTTGTAGAAAGAAAAAAAAAAAAAACATCAAAAATGTCTCCGGAGACCAAAATTTTATTTACATTTTTTACTCCAAATAATGTCAGGAATCACTGGTTAAAGTAAGTCAAATACGTCCCTTAACACCCTGTATAGAACATAGCCAATATCAGTTTGTATGTCTCTATGTTAAAATTTGGAGGTATGATTTTTTTTTAATTTGGGCGGAAAATATTCAATATGATCACCAAAAAATGTCAAGCAATCGGAGAAAAAAGTTTTAAATTGCACTGTCGCTCCAGTGGTTATAAGGAAAAGAGAAATTCTTCTAGGAAAAAATAATTTTAAATAAAAAAAAACACGATGTAATTTCGAAAAAAAGTATTTATCGTTGGTGAAGTAAAGTTTAAAAAAAAATCTTTTTTACTTTTACCGTTTTGTAGAATCACCTCCCCCATGTTAGAGCACTTTACACCTTAACAAATTTTACCCCCTTGAACCCGTGCACCTCTGTTTAGTCGCCAAACGTTAACCAATTCGGTGACCACTTAAGTGTTGGATATCCAATGAACTCTTCCCGGGGCGGCGGTTCTGTTAGGCTGGGCGCATACATCCGATTTGCCTTTCCGATTGTCTGATCAGACAATCCGATAGGATTAACCAAGCCACGCCCTTCGGACGGCCGGATTGGCCGGCCGGCGTGGAAGGGCGTGGCCTATTTTTTATTGCCGGTCAGGTTTCGAATCGGATGTGTGCGGGCTTTCATAAGAAATGTATGGCGCGAAGGCCTTCAGGTTGTCTGATCAGACAATCGGATCAGATAATTGGATGGAGAAATCGGATGTATGCACCCAGGCTTAAGCGCCTCTAGCTACAGGTTTACCTTTATTGTGAAGGAAATTATCTTACTTTTTTCAACTAACAGTAGGAACCAATTTATTATATAATGTAGGTAAATA
The DNA here is from genome assembly GCA_936435175.1 of Glyphotaelius pellucidus. NCBI lineage: Eukaryota > Metazoa > Arthropoda > Insecta > Trichoptera > Limnephilidae > Glyphotaelius > Glyphotaelius pellucidus. The sequence goes on along the minus strand of OW386551.1, from coordinate 7,566,720 downwards.
TTAACACAACCAATAAAATTATTAGCATTTAATATATTCGTTTCTTAATTAACTTTTCGTAATAATTACTTCTAACTATAGTAATGTTACGACATAAATCAGATGCGGAATTACATTAAAGATTACATATAAAATAAAATAAATAAAGCCGAAACTTGGTTAACTACTATTCTTCAAGTAGTTTCTGATCTCTTCCCAGTTTTCTAATCTACATAACTTCTCCTAATAAATATTCTCTTAATCTTAAGTAATCCCATAATTTCCAGTACCTAGTTCATAGATTACAGTAAGCAATATATTCTGTACCTATAATCTGGTATTGGACACTCTAGTAATAAAAAACACTACATTGAACATTCTACGTAATAAAAAGACAATTTCTCATTCTATTTCTCATACTACTATGTCGTCAGTCGCTTTGCGTTGAGCTTATTTGAAAATAGCAGTTTGGTCAGTGAAATGATTACTCAATAACTGCACAATGATTGTAAAAAGGTTTCACAATGGTTTTATTTAGGCTGGGCGCATACATCCGATTGTCTGATCAGACAACCGGAAGGCCTTCGCGTCATACATTTCTTATGAAAGCCCGCACACATCCGATTCCAAAACCTGATCGGTAATAAAAATAGACCACTCCCTTCCACGCCGGCCGTCCAATCCGGCCGTCCAAAGGCCTTGGCCCCGGTCGTATTACCTATCCAATTTTCGAATCGGATGTGCGCAGTGATAATCCGATCCGATTTTCTGATTAGACAACTGAAAAGCAAAATCGGATGTACGCGCCCAGCTTTACACGGTGATATTATAATGATTTTCAAATGATTGAACACATAAATCACAATGATTTCATAAAGATTTCGTAACGACCGCACATTGATTTCACAATGATTGTACACAGGAATCACAATGATTTCAAATAAAGATTTTGTAATGACCACACATTGATTTCACAACGATATCACAATGATTGCACAACGATATCACAGTAACTGCATAAATTTAAAACAATGATTTCATAGTGATTGCCGAATGGTTGTATACAGCTATCACAGTGATTTTAAAACGATTTCACAATGAATGCAAGTCGATTACACTGTGATTTTTGAATGATTTCATAATGATTTCACGAAGGAGGCCAACATCTAATAATTACAAATAGAGCAAATCTGAAGAAGCAAAATGCTTAATACCTACATTATCTGTCTATGGGGTGAGGTTTGTTCGGATCTTGGCGGCGAATACGTCTGCCCACCAACTGCGTGACTGGCCGGATCGGGAGAGACTGGTTGAGGGAGGCCCTTTGACCTCTCCAGCAGGACTCTCTCGGAACTTGAGAGATGGATTCGTAGGTCCGTCTTTCCTGAAAACACTGAACCCCGGATTCCTATTGATCCCCATACCCCTTTCTTTTCCAGAAGTTCCTCTCCTTCCTTTCCTAAAGATATATAAGAAAAATAAAAGTATATATAAGAATAAATACGATAAACGCTGATGTGTGATGGTATTTACTGAACTTCAGAAACAATGAAGGTGAGTGGGTTCTATAAAACGTATTATTTGGTGTACGGTAAAGTGCCCATCTAACGTATTTTATGTCAACAGTAAGTTGCCATTATCTATAATCTCGTTGGTATAGTAAAGTTTTGTAATATCGTGGAGTATTGTTCGTGTGGCGTATTGTCTCCTAACTTGCTAATTGAGAATCGTTCAACTTACGTGAACTTAAACCCGATTGTTAAATAAAGCATAAACAAACAGGAATTACCCACAAATAAAATATGTAGGTACATCGCTTTATCGATAGATATAGGTTGACGATTATTTCAAAAGTTCATGTTGTAAATTTAATATAGGTATGTTAAATTACTCAGAGGTTACTAAAGTTAATGGGGCACCAATTGTATTAGTTTGATATTATTTCATTTCAAAAGCGACCGAAAATTGCTTTCAGGTCATTAAAATGTTGTAAGTGTCTATAGGTATATTTGTGGCACGTTCCAGAGCGGAAGATACTCTCAGTATAGCCCTGATTTAAGATCACCATTCAGAATCGAAACCGTGCTTGAAATGGCTTTATTTGGTATTTGGTGACTAGATCTGAATAGCCAGGTACTTCCCCACCTACCTTTTTCTCATCTCCTTCTCTTCCCCACCTTCAGCTTCACAATATACTCTTATTTGGGTTGCAGTCTCATTGGCTTCGGGTGGTTGGAAGCAATTGGTACTCTGGTGCGGTATTCACATTTGAAAAGACATAATATTGCTAGAATACATAAATGCCTTCGGAAGTTGAAAGTTTTAAAAATCTTTTTTCAATCACAACTTGGAAGATAAGTACCGCCGCCGCGGGAAACATGGGGTGCCCTGGTTTACGGGGTGAGATTAAGCCGCCGCTATCCGAATTTCGACCGATTTCTTACATATCTCCCTTAACATTTGAAGTTTTTAAGTTCTTAAAAACATACATGTATTTTTGAAGATAATATTTAGATACATTCTACGCCGAAACGCAAATTATTTGAAATTCCCTCGATAGAAAAAAATCGCAAAGTATGCTCCGAAAATTATTAAAAACAAGTCTATTTCTATTATTTTACAAGTTGTATTAGTGAAAAAATTCACAATGTTTCTTTAAATGATACTTGAGATACCTTCTACGAGATTTTTGCTCTATTTTAAACGAGTCATGTTTTATTAGGCATTTTCGCTTCAATTTTATCACTTAAAATATTAGCGCGCTCTGTCCAACATTTGTAATTACATATCTCTCCATCTTCTTCTTTTTGAGCCGGGAAGCGCCGCCTTAATCTAGGTTTTGGCGGCGGGTGCGTAAACTCACCTACTGCGTAGCGGGCCGAATCGGGAGAGATTGGTTGAGGGAGACTTTTTGACCTCTCTATCCGGACTCTCAACCATCGCTTTCCACTGCAGCTGGAGGGATGGATTCATACGTCCGTCACTCCTGGACACAGCGATCCCCAGATTCCTACCTACCCCTCATTCCATTACTCTTCCCAGAACTTCCTCTCTTTCCTTTATCTAAAAAAAAATCCTTCTCACAGCGTCCCTCAAAACGTCTCAGCGTTTCTAAGGGCCTCCTGTACGGAGTTATTGTAAAAATCAAAATACCAAATGAAAGCGTATTATAAACTGCTGAACCTGAGAAAAATGCAAAAAATATACTTACAAACAATTAAGCTGAGGATCACTGAGAGGTGGAAACCACTCCTGGGCTGTCGTCTTCTGATTACCAATATTGACCAATCAGTGGGTAATACACCACTCAAGGACCCACAGCCAAGAGATACACTTAGATGCGAGAGGACAGCTGTTGATGAAGACATTGTTTTGCTCACGTGTTGAACAATCGCCTTCAGTGAATCGATGTCAGTTAAACTACCTGCTTCAATTCAATTCCCCTTTAGCATTATGTTATATGGCGTGACGTTTCAATACGAGACATCTTCAGGTCCCAGAGTTTGCGGAAATCGACTGATGTAACTGACTTACTACATAAACTAATAGTGATGAAGACGCATTTCAGAGCCGATCATACATACAAAAAAACCTTTTTCAGTGATTTGTTTGAAGTGAAGTGTGGGTCTGTTCATTTTTCACTGTTGGCAGTATATTTTCTGAATCCTTTTACAGTCCACAACTTCGTTATATTCAAATATGTACCAGTTACCGTTATCTAATCTATTTAAAAAGTAAGTAGGTTTAAAGTTACTCCCTAGCTTTGGACAGCACCCTTAGATGATTTCATCCAAAAATTGTGCCCTGTAAATTAGGGAAATATTAGATAATATTAATTACCACCCCCCGCGCGAGTAAAATTACTATGTTATAGTCTGTCAAATAAGAGTAGAAAATTTAAAAAATGGAACTACAAAATTTGTACGCTGGCAACACCAATTTAACTGGGAAATATTCTTTTAAAGTGCAATGACACTGAATGTATAGAACACAGTAAACCACTTAAAAAAAACTATTTTTGTTCATAAAGAGAAAAAATGAAAATCGAAGAAGCACCTTGGCTAAGGTACCTACTTTGACATAAATTTTATTAAATGGTGTTTTAAAAAATTAATTTGTTTTATTTAATTTAACAATAGATAGAAAGGAAGAATCACATATGGTGAATTATTACACTACTTTTAGATCTGAATAAGTTAAATATATTCAGATCTAAAATTAGACACATGATCAGGCCCATCATGCCCAGGCTACGCTAGATACAAAAGCTAGTATTAAGTAAATGTGAGCAATTTCTAAAATGTCCTTTATATTTTATTACAATATCGTTTTTCTTCATTATGTTAACAGAAAATTGCAAAGGTATAATAATAGTATACCTTTATGCAATTATAATTTTGAGATCAGTGGGTATCTACATATATTGCAATGAAAACACCATGAGTTATATGTATAGTATTGCCATTTGAACAACAGTGGCGCCCTCCTGTGTTTCTATTCTTGTTTGACAAACTGTAACTATATCTATAGAGTTAATGTTTTCATATTGGAAATATCCATGTTTTGCAAGACACGGCGTTATAAATACCTACTTAATATATTTGGTAAAATATTACGAAAAAAAAAATTTATTACACCTGAAGTAAGAGAATATAAAGGAACAATAAATAAATTAATATAAAGGGGTTAATTAATATATATAGGGGTTATCCCATCCCACAACTTTGTCAAATCAAAAAGTCACACAGATGAAATTTCTAAGGTGTGCATTCTATAATAAATTACATCAATAAAATACAATGTATTTCAACGAAAACGAGCACTTAATGAAATGAAAACTCTACTAAATATTCAGATGAAATAGATGCGAAAGAGGCACGCCTACGATGGTTTCTATATACACTGGTGAGCATTATGAAATTGTATAAAAAAATTGTAATAAGTGACACGCGAGCTGTTTGAAAACTGACCGTACCGGGACTGAATGTATGGAACGCGGGGGGGGGGGAAGGGGGAGGGAAAAGCAGGAGGGGGGGTTCGCAGGACGGGGGAAGCGGGAACGGAGAAGACGGAGTGGTAAAACGTGAGAGGAAGGGGAGGCGAAAGAGGGACGAACGGGAAAAGACACGCAGGGAGAAACAATTTCATTATTAACTGGCATTACCGAATTTCTTTATTATCTGGCATTAACAGTATCTGTGTTTTTCATTATGTTATTTTTTACTTATATTTTTTCTAAGACAAACAGGTTTATATTTTTTGATTTTATCTATTGTTGAATATGGTAAGAACTAATGACACAATGAATAATACCTATTTTGGTTTGTCTCTGAACACTTAAATTAGAATATTAACACTTTAGTTAGAATATTATTATTAATTACTTAATACATTAGTAAGAATATTAGTATTTTCTACAAATTTCGGCCATTTATCATTGTTAATTTTTAATATTATTATTTTGCACTTAAATAAATGTTTGATGATGACCGATATTTATGTGTGTTACTTTTATTCAAATGTGAAATTATTAACTCCGATGCAGGCGAACCATAGTAGGGTTAAAATTTGTACGCCAAACAATGCGTTTAAATTGTAAAAAAACAATAAATACTTTTTATTTTGTATTTCTTGTGCATTATTACTATGTAACAATTTCTAGAAATCTTGTTTTGAAGAGTTTTATTTCATACTAGCAGACCCGACCACACGTTAACGGCTAACGAAACACAACGCCTTTACCCAACCTTTATAATCAACACCACTTGTTAATTTGGATACATTTCAAATCCATACCGCCCGGTTGCCAGCCCGTTGCCCGCTGCCCCCTGCCTGCTTGCCAGCCCGCTCCCTTTATTTATATATTTCAACCAATTTATACAAAACCTTGAAAAATTATAAACTTTAAAACCTTCCTCATGAATCTATTTGTGAAAACCGCATGAAAATCCGTTGCGTATTTTAAAAGATCTAAGCGTACAGACAGCGGGAGCAACTTCATTTTATACTGTGTAAAGTTGTAAATTTGTTAGTCAATTTTTATTTACCTGCTATCAGTTTAAACATATCTGCATCATTCACTTGCAATCTAAAAACGTATCAACTCAACAATCTCGAAACCGGTACCAGATATATAAAATTAAGTAACAAATGTACGTGTGAATTAAAACTCTTCAAAACAAAATTTCAATAAATTAATAAATAATTTGTTAAGATTCGAAGGGTTTAACACTCATTGGCAGATGTAATTCTTGTATATTTTGCACTGTGTAGGTATAACATAATAAATGCTAACACATCTGCGAAAAACATTACGGGCCACCTTTAATTTAATGAAAAAGTTTGCGAGTACAAAATCTGTTTGGTAATATGATACAAAGGATACGGACGTTATTCCCGGATGCGTGCTTTACAGAAATATGACCAATAGCGTTGTTGTGAAATCTAATCGTGTTACAAAGCACTTTGTTAAGAACGGTCGACAAACGGCTGCTGTGTCTGGAAAACCTTTTGCGGATGCAGAACTTTTGTTCAAAGCGCCGTAAAACAAAAAGCTCCGTTCGTTCGTCAACCCCCAGTTTACATTTGATTAAGCTCAGGAGGCAAAAGCTCTGTTTGTTTAATGTCTGCAAAGTACAATAAACCAGACTTTGCTTTTAATATAAAGTTTTAACGACCCCATCTGGGCGAATTTAAGCTCTCCGGGCTCAAGGCTAACGACTCGCGGGTTTCACTATTTAAAGCATAATTTATAAACATGATTTATAAACATTGTTTCGACTTTGACCAGTGATTCTGTTATACTTTAAATCGAATTGTCTACTTAAGTGCTCACTTGTTTCGCTTCAAGGCGCGCGTATTAATAATTTTCAAGTTGAAAGCTTCAAATTTATATTCAAATCGAGAATTCAAATCAAAATCCTTGTCAGATGTTCAACAAATTGCTGAAGATAAACTTGAGATAATTAAATGTATAATTAAATTTGGATGAATTAAGTTTCGCAATTTATCATTGTATCAATATTAGGTATTATTTCACTACTAAGAATTTGAATAACATTTGGCTTTTGGAAGACTTGAAAGAGAATAATCTTATATATAAAAAATAACGTTCCTTTGTTTGTAAGCGTTCCTATACCGTTCTTCAGATTGCATTGAAACTTTGGTGATTTGTTGTACGCAAGTCCGCGTACAACAAATTGTGTTTTGTACAACGTGTTTGTGTTTGTGTACAACGGCGTTATGCAATTAAATCCTATACCGTTCATCCTATCACGACGAAATTTTGGTGAGTTGTTGTGCGCATACCCCCAAAGATTTTTATATATTATAGTGAGCTCTGGCGTTATGCAATTAATTCCTATACCACTCATTCAATCGCTACGAAACTTTGGTGAGTTGTTGGACTCACACCCCAAAGCTTTTTATATGTACATATATTGATGAGCTTTAGCGTTATATAATTTGTATAAAAATTTACCAATAGGCGGCGAACGAGTTGTTTGAAAAATGAGTGTATTTCATATGGTTTAGTGGCAGGGGGGAAAGGCGGGGAAGGTGAAAGGGAATCGCGGGAGGGGAAAGGGACGCTGGTGGAACGGGGAGGGAATGGAGACGCGTGGGAAAGGACACGTAGGGGAGGGGGAAAGAGAGTGGGGGACAAGGGAGGGGTAGATGGAGGGCTTGGAAATGAGAAATTGTAGGGGTAGGGCTAGCAGGGAGATAATTTGGAAAATCCTTGATTCTCTCACGGACAGCGGTTTGTGGCCTGAAAACCTTCTGATTTATTGGAAGTGAAGTGGAAGCACCGTTAATAAAATCTTGTATCTTTGATATACTTGCACAAAAACTATAAACAAGCATTGAAAAAAATGTAGGTATTCATATTTTCTCTCGTTCTAACGATTTTCCCAATCGTTGAGAAATGACACAAACTGTACATTATCTTTTTATTTGAATCTTTCCTCTACCCCGCCCTAAAATTTATCGCATCAAGTAAAATTCACTCTGTATATACATTGATTCATACAAATTGCTTCATAAAAACCTTGAATGCTTCAACTGTCGTAAAAGTAAGCGTGGAAAATCATCATTTTATGGTTAATTCCTGGAGAAAAGCGACGCTGCAGATTTTCCGGGTTTATTATTAATGGTAAAACGAAAGAGAGGAGATGTGATAAGGAAAAATGCATCGAGAGAGGGAAAAAATAAGTGGCTGCCTGTTTCCCACCAAAGAATGCCGTTAGCCTCGAAAGTATGGTTGCTCCTGGGAGCTAAAAGAACAGATTGCAAATATGGGGTGTACCACTGTGGAAAACATTTATTATCTTTGTGCAGAATCAATATATAAATAGCCCCACGTGTTCAAATCTTTATCTCTTTTGATCGATGATTAGCAAAATTAAAACATTTTTGAGTACCGAAATTTTCCGTTAACCTAAAATTTTTAACGTCCGTCAAATACGTAATTTCATGTGTTGAAAAATCCCCCATCTACTTTCAAAAATTTTCTTCAACAATTTTTTTACTTTATATAATACTGGCTTTAAATTTATAAATTGCTTTATAAAATGCTGGCTTTATAATATGTAGGACTGGAATTCCTCATTGAAAAAGTATGCTTGAACGCAAGTAAAGTGCTTGAATCCTAACTGTCTCAAGCCAATGAGACTGTGGCATACTCAATTGGGGTGTGGCTAAAAGTAGCGGGAGAAGAAGGATATGGGGAAGAGAGAAGTGGGAAAGTACTGGCTATTTAGATCTGATAAAAAACACGGCTACAGCCATTTCAAGCAACGTTTGGATTATGAAAGGTGGTCTTACACTAAGGCGACACAGAGTCAAAGATACCAGAGAGTATCTCTGACTCTGGAACGTGTCGCAAATATGCCTTATACTATTTTAAATAATTAAAATGCGAAATTATACCGAGCAATCATATAACATTTGATTGAGCACGTCGTTATTTAATCCTGTGACATCCGGATTCATAGCCAAGGATCGTAACCTATGTACTTCTCGATTCATATTTTTCTTCTTATTTCTATTACCACGTAATGTTCTCTAATGTGACTGTAATAGTTCCACTGGCTCTGGGCAGTAGGACTCATGTGAGCCATTTCCATAAAAAGTTATTATTCTCCTTATAGTGGTTGAATTACCAACGAAGGCTCCCAAGACGGTTATTAAGCAAATAACATCCCTAATCCCATATATGAAAGGATGCTTTATTTGGCAGCGTTGCAACCCTGTAGCTGTAAGCCGTCTCGGGGATGAGAACTCCCCTAGGAAAATCACACATTTGGACCGCCCTAATAAAGATGAAATTCCCGGATAAAAGGACGACATCCACAGAGTTCTTTGAACAGGAGATGCAGCGCTTTCTAAGCAAAATTCTTTAACGGGAATTGTATACACATATACATAATAATATATTCATTCAAATCTTCAGTTTACAGTACATACACATGTTTCGTACTTTCTTCCACTGTTTGTTATTGCTACTACATGTTTATCAAAAATATATTTGTCTGTTTATAACTCCTGTCCAATGAACTCATCGATATGCTCTGAATTTAGGTGTCATCATTTTAGAAATTGTAATTGTTTATTTGGAGAATTCAGAGAAGCGATAAGGTACCAATTTATGACAGAAAATTATTTTAACAGTCATTTTCAAAATTGAAACCGATTTATCCATGATCTTTATGGGTCTGCGACAGGAACAAAATATCAAGAGCACGAAAAATTGTGGGATAATTTGTGTTAATTTTCACACTGGCGATGTCACAATTATACAAAAATGCCATAATACCAGGAGCACAGAAATATGATTGGAAATTTCTCTTTGGCTATTATTATAAGCATTATTTATTGCTCTTTGAGAGTAATTGTTAGAAGTCACATAACGATGAAACCAATTATATTTTAAAAAACAATTTTATTATAAACACATAAATTTAAGAAAAATTGTGAAAAACTGGGGAAATTTTAATATTTTTTTATTTCCTTTATTTTTCCCAAATTTTACATTAGATGTGTACAATATGATGAAATAATAAGAATAATGGGAACCCACTAAGGCGCAGCCTGTGCGTGGGTAATATATTTTAATTTATTTTATTATTGTACCTAAAAAGAACAAACAATGGGCATATGAAGCAAAAACATGATTAAAAACTGTCTAAACAGCTGTGCACAAAATGAACATACACAGTGCAATAGTGAATGTATAGTGTAATATTAAGTGTAATAGTAAGTGTATATTAAGTGTAGTAGTGTTATAATAAAGGTGTATTGTAATTATAAGTACATAGTGTAATAATAAGTGTGTTGTTTAAATATTTGAAACATAAAGTGATAGAAATTAAACAAACAACGTTTCAATATCTACATTGTCAAGCCACGACTTCAAGTCCTTTATGTATTGAAGTAGTTTAGTTGTCATTTGAATATTTTTGGGTAAAAGATTGAATGTACGAGGTCCAATGAAACTGCTGTGAGTTTGCATTTGTTTGGTATTCGTTTGGGGGGTATAAAAAACATTATTATTTCTAATGTTGATTCTATTTTCATTTTTTTCAAATTTGTTTTTGTTTTTAAAGAAATATTTCATAGTTTGCAGTATAAATAGTTTACGGAGACTGAATAGTTTAGCTTCTTTGTATAATGCATTTGTCGAGAAAGTTCTGTTTCTATTATACATAACTTTGATAATATAATTTTGAGTTATTTGTAAAGGTTTTATAAATACATCAAGCGCACCACCCCATCCTATTATTCCATACATGAGTGAAGATTGCACCAGAGAAAAATAAATCATTTTTAATTTGTCAATATTAAGTACTTCTTTAAGTCTGTAAAATATGAACGTAAGGTATCTTAATTTAGAAACGGTATTATTAATTTGTGATTGCCAATTTAAATTTGTATCAATATAAATACCCAAATATTTGATTTTTTCAACTTTTCCAAATTCAAAGCAAGAAGAGCATATTACTTGATTACAGTTAGCATTATGAATTCTAATTTTAAGGTTATTGGGGGGTTTGTTTTTACTGTTTTTATAAAAAGTCAGGTAAAAAGTTTTACTGTAGTTTAAGAAGGGTCTATTAATTTTTAGCCATGATGAGACATAGGCAATACATTTTGTTGCATTCAAAAAAGTTTCAAGCCAGGATTTTCCATTTATTATAATTGCTGTATCATCAGCGTAAGATACAATTTCACCAGGGATTACAAAATTACATAAATCATTTATATATATTAGAAATAGAATTGGGCCGAGAACAGTCCCTTGCGGTACTCCGTTTTTTATTCTTGTTTCTGTACTATAAAAATTCTCTATTTTTGTTCTTTGTATTTTGTCTTTGAGGTAGTTAGTGAGAATTTTTAATGTATCTATTTATATTTATCTTATTTAATCCGTATCCATCAACACAAATGAAGTGAAATTGATCTATGAATTTTATTGTTTATAATGCCACAAATTAAACTATTTGAAAGGCAATAAGTAGATATTGCGAGTGGGAGTTTAAAAGTTTAAATTCAAAACAATTTAATATAATACATTTAGTTTTTAGGAACCCGTTGACAAACCGCTACCCATATCCGTTACCATCTTTGGGGATGCAATGAAAATTAAACACAGGACCCGGAAAAAATATTTAACATTTTTATGTAAACAGAAAATATTGTTTTTGCAATGATAGAGGACTAATCTAGCAGCGGTTTGACCTCGCAACGCCTGGGTGGGAACCCGATGCATTTGACATTTTTTTCGTCATGTCGTATATTTGACAAGAAACAATACTAAATAATAGAGAAAACACTAAAAGATTTTCGTCTAATATTGATCCCCCGACAGTAAGTAGTATATTCCCCAACAATAAGTTGATCCCTCTGAAATTTGATCCCCCCAGACAGTTGAACCAAAGGTCGAACTCCCAAACTTTTGATTCCACAAACAGTTGATCTCCCTACAATTGATCCCTCTAATAATTGATCTCTGGTGATTGATAATTGAACCTCTAAGTTATTATTTCTGTTGTGCTTCTCCCCTGTAACGTATTCGGAGAGGATATATAGCCGTGTAGCAGAAATCGAAGTACCTTTGTTTTGAGGCATTTGTTAATCGGCGATATATCCTCTCTGCTATCAGGGAGAAAGTACAACAGAAGTTACTCTGAGGGGTCAAGTGTCCGGGGATCAACTGATTAACTGTCCGGGGATCAACTGATTGGAGGATCAACTGAACTGGGGATCAACTGACTGGAGGAACAATTGTTTGGAGATTAACTATTGGGGAATCAAGAGCAGAGTCACCACACGCTTTTTGATATTTTTATCAAACGATGACTAGCTATCAAGCATCGGTGTTTAACAAGAACTATCAAATGTAAACAATAATTCAAAAAAGCGCTGATCATTGTTTTGATTGTCATAAAATGTGATGGAGTTTGAAACATCCTAACAACATAGTAAGATAAGTAAGTTGTACACTTCATGATTCCATGAAGAAAGGCGTAAAACTTTTGATTTAATAATACAAATTAATGGTAGACTACAATCTATTCAGGCGAAAACTTTTGACCAGTAGATGAAGCGCATAATATTAATAATATATTTCGTAAGAGAGAAAGCCAGAAGATCTTAAAGTAAATATATAAAAGATACTCGAAAGTGCGGTAGCCTCCGACGGTTTTATGTATAAATTACAAAATGGAGCTAAAAAAGCTCGGAGAGAAATGTCCCGCAGGAGGAATACGGAAGTATCACATCTCGCCAAGGAAAATCAACGAGCTCTCTGCTGATGGTTGCTTTTAACGGGAGTTGATATAGAATACGCAGTATTGTACTGACGGTATTTAATATTGTCATACGGTCAACCCTCGGTTGGAGAAGGAACCAGAGGAAGAATTATGATTGAAGTCGGTTAGTTATTCTTTAGGAATACATCATTGTACATATACCATTGATTGGTGAAAGGTGCTGAGTCAACGGCAGCCGGCCGGGTACTGCTTTGGCATTGCGAGAAATACCAAACCAAACACGTCTGTTTGGTGAAGAGTCCATTTATTAACTGTTTTGGTTCGTGGTCAGTGTGTTTGTATACATCGATCGTCCAGTTAATTAGTCAGACATCTTCTTTTTAGGGAAAAAGGTATGAGGGGTGTGCAGGGGATCAACGTGTCCAGGAGTGACGAACGTACAAATCCATCCCCCCACTGCGAGGCAAGCCGATGGATCGAGAGAGTCCGGCTGGAGAGATCTAAGTTAGATCTCCCTCAACCAGTCCCTCCTGATCCAATGGGCAAACGCATTCGCCACCAAGACCTAGACAAACCTTACCCCATGAACCCGAGCACACTAGCTAAATCACCAAACGTAGCAAACCCACGGGGTGAATTAATGGCAGGGGTTTTGGTTATCTAATAAATGGTTCCCCGTGCGGCGGTACCCATACCCGCCTCCCAAATTGTCAATTACTGGAATGACTCCGAAATTTTCACGATCACTAAAGAGGTAAAGTAGATGGCGCAGAAGACAATTTGTAAGAAGCATATTAAAAAAATTAAACGAAATTTACTTGCATAAGAAGCGAATCGAACCCGCCACTTCTGAACTCGCAGTCCAGGATCTCATCCGCTCGACCACGGAGTACTAGTTAGTTACGCAAAAGCCGTAAAATTGTTGCTAAGTTCATGTGAACATTGATTTAATTTAACGATGTTGAACGATAACTTAATAGCAAGAATAATTAGTTAAGGAAATTTTTTTCGTGTACATCGTTAGTTTGTGAGTTTATGAATACAATATTTCATATTTGTATGTAGGAATAAAGTAAAAATGATTCGCTTTGCATTTTTCATTTGCTTTTTACTTTTATCGGACGCTTGTGGTGAGTTTATTTGTTGATTACATAATCTATAATATTTAATAAAAATAACTTTTGTTAATGAAAAATTATGATATGACACGGAATTTGGGAGGTGCTTTTTCACAGACAAAAATCAATGCTTGCTGTTCGCAAAGCAAGCTAAAATAATATAAGGATATATTATTTCCGTCCCAAGCGAATAAAATTTATTTTAGAATGCTAGGAGCATTTTTCAAGGTCCGACAACAAGTGTATAAAAAGAAGAAGGGGAGATATGTAAATACGAATATTAGCCCTAAAATTAAAAACAATTATATTTAAGCGAAAATTTTGAAATTAAAAAAACACATTTAAAGAAACACTGTGAATTTTTTCATATAACCTGTATAATAACAGAAAAAAACGTGTTTATAATTATTTTCGGAGAAAACCTTGGGAGTTTCTGATACATAGTTACAATTTTGGTGTGGCAAATGTATAGATATTATTTTCAAAAATAACATTTATTTTTTTTTAAACTTTACTCAAAATTTTCAAGAGAAAATATGTTATAAAACGGTAGCAATTCAGAATGCGCGTTTTAAGATTCAAAACATAATAAAATCGAGAGTGAACGGTGAGACACTAGAAAATTCTCTACAGATTCACAGACATTCCAGGGGTTAATGCAGGGTGGTGCTTATTTGTCAATTATTAATTACGATTATGCACTACTAAGTAACGCGAAATGATATGTTTTTGGTTTGAAAATTAGTTCGTTTAGTGATATTTTAAATGATTTAATAAAATGCTGTGAGTGGAACTGTTTCGGCCCTATAAAAACAGTTTTTAATTTAAATTTTTTAATGAGAAAAAATCTTCAGAAATCGATCGTAAAACATTTGAACCTGAACTTCTCAAAATAAAATAAAACACCGTTTTGGCGACGTTTTCTTCTTGAATAAATCAAAACAGGTGGCAGGAATTTAAACCTTATCGCCATTTCCACAAGGAGTGTTATTGTTTGCGGCCTGATCCCAAATTTTACACGACATGGTGCATCGCCTTAATTTTCATTTATAAAACTGCCAAGACACAATGTAATTATTTAAAAAAGTGTGATAAATACGTTTTTCTTTTGTCAAGATGAGTTTCAGATAGCAAATCGCATATATGGTGGATGGTTCGTAGATATATCTAGTGTCCCTTACCAAGTTTCCTTACTTCTCAGAGGACGGCATATTTGCGGTGCAGCAATTATATCACCTAACTTTGTACTGACAGCTGCCCACTGCACCGATGGGTAACCACATTTATTTATTTAAAATATGAGTACTGTACTACGGTCCCCACTGCCCCCTTTACCGTTTAGTCTAAACTGTAGGAAGCTATCAATGAGACTGCAGCGTTCCCGATTGGGGTATGTTTTGAGGCTGAAGGTATTGAGAAGAGGAAAAAGATGAGAAGAAGAAGGTGAGAAAATACCTGGCTAATCAGATCTCGTCATCAGGCTAAAGTCACTTCAAATAATGTTTCGATTCGGAATGGTGAACCAGGCCATTATTTTTAAACTTGCACAGAGCTATGAAAAATATCGGAACTGAAATTCAAACGGTTGAATTTAGCAGCCACCTCTGGTCTGAAAAAATACTTGAAAAATACCCTCGACTCTGTGCAGAAACGGGCGGTCCGTTTGATAGATTCTCCAATCTTAACGAACGGATTGCAATCTTTAGAGCACAGGCATCGGGTGGGAATGCTATTTCTGTTCTACCGGTATTTCAATGGAAGATGCTCTGAGGAACTAGCGTCATTGATCCCTTCAGCACCGGTGCATAGTCGGGAGATACGCTAAACACGCGCCCAACATATGTACACGGTTGACATTTGAGACATAAGAACGGATCGTTTTTTCGACTCGTTCTTGAGTTCAACAGCTCGGCTGTGGAACGATTTGCCGGCCTTTGTGTTTCCTCCCTCCTACAACATGGGTCTCTTCAAGACCAATGTTCATTCCTTCCTCTCCTCAAAAATACCCTCCACACAGCATCTTAGATGACATAGGCCCCGAGGGAAATTATTTTCCTCAGGTCCTCCTGTGTGGAGTTAATGAAAGATAAAAAAAAAATAAGTTAAACTGAGGAATGTATTTTAAAAATAGATGTACATGATGTATCTGAACGTATCCGAGCGAACAGCGATTCCTATAATTTGAAGTAAAAAATAAACATATAATTTTGCTGTCCGATGATATTATTTTTCAATTAAAAAAAAACTTTTATCACATGTCACCAATGATCACACTGAAACGGAAAATGTCGCATCCAACCTTTTTTCTTTCTGTGAGTTTTTCTAATTGAAATAATTTGATTTCAACAAAATGTTAAGTTGTTAAACTTTTTTTTTCAGACAAAATTCATTCGATCTATCTATCAGGGCTGGATCAAATTTTGTCGACCAAGGTGGAGAAGTCATAGATGTGGTTGCAAAGAAAGAACACGAACAATATAATGTTTATTCTGAATCTGATTGTGATATAAGTATACTTATGCTGTCAAGGAAACTAACATTTGGAAACACCGTAGCTTTTATTCCTGTTGTAATGGATAATGTTGAGTTACAATCAGGTGATCTAGGCATCGCTACAGGTTGGGGAAAAAATTGGGTAAATTATGTTATTAGTTGAATTATGCGGGAGTAAATTACACGTGATTAAATTGCACGACAAATTATTTTTCCACGGTGTAAATTACGTAAATATGAAATAATACTCGACAAATTTTACACAGTTTAAAAACAAATTGGACACACTTAACTCACTGTATGTGCAAGAAACTCTGAAAACAATGAACACACTGAATACCACAATAAACTATGAAAACAATGAACACACTGAACACCCTGAATACACAATAAACTCTGAAAACAATTAGCCCCGAACACGCTGAATCTACTATAAACTCTTTAAACAATGAACACATTGAACAAAATTCAGACGAACATCTTGAACATATTGCACAAAATTCAAATACTGTATTAATACTCTAAACATACTTAAAACTCTTAATAAACTGAAAACAATGAATATACCGAACACAATTCAGATGACCACGCTCAACACGTTACATAAACTGGACCAAATCTGAACCCTAAAGGATAAACCAAGTAAGATCATAAATAAGTTAATGGCTATGTGTGGTTTATTCTTTAAGGTACAGAAATAAAAACACTGAACTAACTGAACACATTGAAAACGATGAACACACTGAATATAATGTACACGCTGAAAACACAACACGCTGAAAAAACTTAGAACATATAAATAACCTGCAAATTTTTTTTAGTAATATTTTTGGGTAAAACCTCACAAAAGCCCCGGGTGTTTTGCTCGTATCAGTCAATTTTTGGGTACGTGCACTAGTCCACAGGGGATCAGTGCTTAAAGATAGATGTATGCCTTTTGAGCGGACTTCATTGAATTTCCGGTTGAACAGACTCAACACGCCTACTCTGAATCTGCGCATTAGAGATGTCAATCTCTCTGTTAACATAAATCAAGTAGGTTTATTGCGTATTTGAGGTTCTAGCCTTAAGAGGTGGCTCTCAAATTCATTTGTTAGAACACGTGAGATTTTTATAGGTTTAGCAGCTAGTCACTACTGAAGTACCTGCTAGCCCTATATTACAAGACATCCAGTTTCTTGGAAACCAGATTTACTCGAGTTCTACGGAGCCACGATGCATGAGCTGGTACGAGATACTTAGGTACTCCAAGAATTTCAATAAAGTCTTCATTGAGGAGGGGACTCCCACCGAATTGCAACAAACAGTCACTGATCTCCCTTTTTAGCCTAACACCAGGCAAACCTTCTCGGGGCCATGGTGAAAATGATTTCACAAAAAAAAAATACACTGATTACAAGAAAAATGATATATTGGTAACAGTGAAAACAGTGAACACGCTGAACACTGTAAACAAAATGAAATTACGCTATAACATGGCGCCATTGCTTGCAGAAAAATAACGCTTAAAAAAACTTTGAACAATTACTTCGACCACCACAACATGGGCATGTGCCTAGCATGGTGGTAGAAAAATTCTAAAATTTATGTAACAAACAATTCAATGAATAAAGAAAACTTAAAACTTAAAAAAAAAACTTAAATTTCATTTTTAAAAATAATAATTTAGAAATGCTGAACATACCAAATAATCAATATCCATTTTTCAGTTGTCTTCTTCGCTGAGTCCTAAACTACGACAGGCATTATTAATCCCACTGGACATTTCATATTGCATGCATTTGGATTGGGAACTAACTACCAATATGCTTTGCATGGGTGGTTATAATGGACAATCCACCTGCTGCGGAGACTCTGGGGGCCCTCTGGCTGTCAACGGAACTCTCGTGGGTCTAACTTCATTCGGAAGTACGATCTGCGAATCTCCAGCGGTGTTCACCAAGGTCGCAAAGTTTATACCCTGGTTGAGATGGAACATTAAAAACATGGAAAATTTGTACGATGATGAATTGGTTGAACCGATTGGTTTTGATTATTATCAAGAATTTAAGCTCTTCATCCAAAATTTAAACAACTTTTTTTTTAGTTAAAATCAAACGCATCTGTAAACATTGAAAAGCAATACATTTAAGGACGGGTTGTTTCAAAAAATTTGATGAGTTCATCAAATATTTGAAGTTCATTTTCACGTTCTGTGTAAGTTCTGTTCGAGTTCTGTTAATGTACCATCATAGTCCAGCTGTTTCATAAAACTGAAATCATCACAGAACTTGAATAGAACTTACACAGAACGTGAAAATTAAGGTAAAATATTTGACGAATACGTCAAATTTTTTGAAACAACCCATCCTTAGTAAATCATCCTGTGAAACCCGTTACTTGGTCCTGTTCCCGGAACCAAGAAGCTCACCACTCGCGCCTTGTGCAAAGCTTGAAGTATAAAAATGGCTGTAATAAATAAATTTATAATTTGCAATTTATGATTTTTAAGTTTATTGGACATTACCAGACACATAGTTGTGGCAAAATTCAACAATATTCAGTAAAATGAAAACATCAGAGAGTATGTTTGCTTTTTGTTCACTTGTGTTCGCTTGGAACAATTCATCTAACCATTATAAAAAAGCAAAATGACGCAGTATTTTGTTCTCCATTTCGATCTCAAATTGACTTATTTATTTTTAATATTAATATGAAGCCGTTAAATTTGACTAACTATGTGTTCGGCCGGTTAGGCTGTTTAGAAAAATGAGAAATTCTGAGATTTGCATTATCAAAATATTACGATTTGAGATTTTACGCATTAAGTTAAAAATAAAAATAAATATTCATCCAACACTTACAGAAAAGTCAATAGATGTGGGATATTAGAATAAAAATGTAAAAAAAATATCCAATACACTATCTAGATAGCATTTAGTTCGGGTTTAAATCTTGCAATCATACTTAAAGCTAATGTTGGTAGTTTTTGGTTGAATTATGATACAGTTGAAAATGACAGATTCGGATAGGGACACATTAGCTCAGTTGGTAGAGTCGCGGCCTGGAAAGCCGAAAATCCTGAGTTCGAGTCCTAGATGTGCCCATATCTTTTTATGATTTTTCTGTTCCGAGATTTTCGATTGAGTTTCGCTAATACATATGGTCTTAATTTAATTAATTATCGCTAATATAATATTATATTGTCTTAACTTTATTAATTAATCAAACAATGGATCATCGAAAAAGGTGGTGCAATAATTTTAATTAGTCTTTTCACCCAAATATAATCCTGTATGTCACTATTGTTACCGCTACACACCAACCTAAAAATTGTTTGTCAAATGTTTTAACTTTTTTGTAAAATGTACCCTCCTACTAATACCTATAAAATAGTCTGTCTCGACAAAGGATCTCCTAGTGAGACAGGCAAGGACAAAAAAATATATGTAAATTTTTTTTATATAGATATACATTATAAATAAAAAAAGAAATAAAAATTAAATGTTACAATTTGGGGTTTTACTCATTAAGTAAAAATAAAATTAAAAATCTTTAGTATTTTTAGGATTCAAACCGAGGATCTCCGGTTCTCTGCCGATATTTTGGGCGCACTCACCACTTACTAGGCAAATAGCCGCCTGTTGCCTACTGAGAAATTAATATTATACATAAAAATCGATATTTGTTTGTTCGTTCATTTTGTGCGCTGCCATACCGTTCATCCGATTGCGATGAAACCTTGGTGATTTTATGTTATTGTAAGCTCTGTAAAAGTTAAATGTAAGCTCTGGCGTTATGAATTTGTCTAAAAAAATTACAATAGGTGGTGCACGAGTGGTTTATGTACTGTTTTTATCTTATATATAAAAACCAATATTTGTTTATTTGTTCGTATTTTATACGCTGCCATACCGTTCATCCGATAGCGATGAAACTTTGGTGATTTGTTGTGCGCACGCTTGCGAAGGTTATAGACTGTATATAATGGTAAGCTCTGGCGTTATGAAATTTATAAAAATGAAAATAAGTGTATTTCACATATTTTAGCGGAAATGAGGAAAAACGGGAGGGGGAGGGGAACGGGGGAGGGGGAAGGCGGTGAAGGTGGAAGGAGAACACGGGAAGAGGACTCGGGAAGTGAGCGGGGACAAACGGGAAAGGACATGCAGGGAGAATCTAATTATTTCTTTGAATGGCATTGCAACGCATGCCGGGTACCAGTTAGTTGGATATATTTTAGCGGCAGGTAAGGAAGGCAGGAGGGGGAGGGTAACGAAGGAAGTGGGGTTCGCGGGAAGAGTGACAAGGGAGAGAAAGACGGGAAAAAAAGAAAGGGAACGCGGGAGGGGAAGGAGTCGTGGGAGGGAAAAGGAAATGCATGGAGAGGCAGTTTATTTCTTTGAATGGCATTGCAACGCACGCCGGGTACCCGCTAGTGAAATATAAAGATATTGGCATATAAAATAAAAACGGTTGCCGAGTAATCGCATTCCGAATTATTCTGGTGCAAGTTTTTGTATTCAAATTAAATCACGTGCCTAATTTACGTAAATCAATCAAATAATCCAATTTCCACGAAACGCAGACGAAGCGACGCGACGGGCATAAATTAACATTTGGAGAACTCGAAAAAATAAGCAAAAGTATCTTTATTTTATTTCTTGGAACATCGGAGTTACGCAAAAAGAAAGAACAGATTTTTTTTTTTAAATCGTGTCGTAGTGCATCTTAAGTACTAAATTGTACGAAAATACCAATTGAATTAAGTCCTCTAATTACACGATACGAGAGAAAAACATTCGAAGCCTACAAAAGTGCTTGAATTTAATGGTGACTTAGTTGAAAAATAGCAAAAAGTTGTTGTCAAATGGTTTTTTTTTGTTTATTTTAATGGTAGTTACTTTACAAATAGCTCTCCTATTAATAAATAATGCTGCAAAAATGATTAGAAAAAATTCATTCCACGTTTTGTACTTTAACTAAGAATTCAAGAAATTCAACCTTAGACTACTACTCTTGTTGCGACGTACAAAGAAACTACTCATACGCCCGCGAGGCGCATCATATTGACTAATGCTTTTATTCAAAAACTAATAAGTATGATTGATATGTTTTGAATGTTTCTATAATTTTGTATATTACTAAAAAAAAAAACTAAATTTTTTATTATATTTATATATTTTTTTATTATAAATTTTTTAATCTCAAATGAAACTTATGCAATGAAACAGTCTTCTCTTTAAAAAATAAACCACTTAAGTATACATTTAAAAAAACTTCTATTTCTTCACTACAAAAAATAGTCTATCACGAAGTAATTAACTAAAAAAAAGTAACAAAGTAACAAAAAAATATTTTGCTTAATAATTTTATTAAGACCGCAAAACTTACATACAAGCTACTCATACGTCTTTGGAGCGCCATTTGGCCCTTTGGAGGGCCATATAAAAAAAACTAGCAAATTTACCGTAACGCAACAACCTACCGTCCTGCGACACGGGCTGTCGATGACTGGGATGTCCTTGAATTTCAATGCAATACGCGCAAAGGATAAAAAAGAGAGCAATATATAAAAAACGCGAGCGCCTCTGCGACGTAGAGTAGTAATCTAGGGTTAAAGTAGGACGCACACAAGAGAATTTAGTTGCGGTAAAGTGGCGTTGCGCGTTGCAACAGTTGTGTCAAAAACCATCACGGTATATCGAGATGCGCAGTGCGCACAAGAGCCACGCGAAAATAGGGAGATTTATTTTTAATTTAAATACATTTGGCAATAATTTCCAAATATATAGTCTTTCGTGCGAGAGCTGCCTAAGCCAATGCAAGTAGTTTCGGCTCGTAATGTAATTTATATCACGCCACATAGTGTCCACAAACATCTATTCCCAATTATTGTCAAAAATAGAACAGCACGCAATCATTGAGATTCCTTTTCAGATCATACTGTTTTGTAAGAATCCAAAATAACAGCCGGTTCAACACGATATATCCTGTAAAACGGCAATCAAAGTTCGAACCGAACCCAAGCCGAATAATTATTTTTCCAAAAATGCTACTTTATGTAGATTTTTTCAATGATTCCTCTTCAGACTATAATTTTTTGTTTAGTTTCATAATTCCAAAGAAAAAACCTGCAAAACGAGGATTTGTTGGAAAATCATCATTCTTGCTGTATTGTGTTGCTATTTATACCTACGTGCGTGGACTCACCGCGAGTCGCTCGCGTACTTAATAATGATAGTTTATTCCAGAATGTGTACAGGGGTAGTGCAATGCAATACATTCCATATTTCGAAAAAACAAAAGAAGGACCAATAATAAAATGAGCTAAAAAGTAAGTAACAACAAATAAATGTAATAAAAAAGAATAAGCACGAAAAAAATGAGAAATGAAACTGAAAAAAAAATTAAATACTAAAATGAATGCAAACAGCTGCTTAAGGAGAGTATCCAACGGGTTTCAACGGTTTCAGCGTCTCCCGTCTCCAGAGGGCCATCGGGGGGAATCCATCCAGAAAATCATGGAGGTGATGATCGCATTCTTCGATTGGCGCAGTCTGCGCAATAAACTTCCCGTGCGGTGTCGGAGAAATGCTCGGAAAGTGTGCACTCGTCCCTCCAGGAACATTTCTGAAACACTGCAGTATCTCGGTAGGCGGAAAAGTTGGCGATAAGCGTTATTGTAGGCAACTTTTAACTTACACCATTGGGAAACAGTATAGTTTACCCACAGTTCTTATGTGTACAGCGATGTGCAGTATTTTTTTACGTTTGGACTGCAGAAGTGAAAACGTCTTGACAGCGTACTTTCACTTACGAATTTCGCTCTTCTTTGCCTTTCCATGTCATTTCCATGTCCCACATACTTTACGCTATTACCAACTTCCATTTAGCCATACTGAGGGTGTTTGGATGAATTTGTTTTTATATTTGAAAACCATAACGATTGACTTGGACGTATTATAAAGAAGTTTTGTTCAGCTCGCTGATAAGTGTGGGGTTTCACTGGACAGGACAAAGGACACGACAACCTCTATAAGCACCGACAACTTAATAAGTAAGTTTCGTAAATGAAGAAGCCACATTGATAGTTAAATTTTTAAAAATTATTTTTATGCAATGATACTTGATTAAAATACCGAAACTAGTTTTTCATCAATCGTCGTGATAAACGTGTTTAACAATTAGTAAGTCTAGACTAACTAATTGTGGAACCAGACTGTTGACCAGCGAAATAAAAATAGCGCAGTTTATTTCGCTAGCTTTAAAGCTTTTAGGCACTTATCAATAACTCCATTTTGTTCATTAAAAATCATAAATAATCAATACATAAAGTTTAATGCGTTAAGAAAAGTGTTTGATTTTCTTTAACCAGTGATTCCTAACATTATTTGGGGTAAAAATTTTAACGAATTTTTGGTCTCCGAAAACTTCTTTGTTGTCTTTTTTTTTAATTTCTTCAAAATTAAATAAAATAAAATTCTTCCACATGTCGTCTCTCTGCCAAGCAACCGCCAACCCCATTAACTGTCCAAAACCTACTGGTTTTTAAGTTTTTGTTTGAAGAAAAAAAGCATCATAATTGTCACCGGAGACCAAAATTTTACGGGTATTGACATTTTCTATTTAAAATAATGCCAGAAATCACTGGTTAAAGATGACGGATTTATACTTATTTGACGTATCGTGTGGTGACGATTCAGAATGGCATCGGTTACATACATTTAGTATGGTGAGATTTATATTAGTGTGTCGCAGTGTGTTGTGACGGCTTGCGTTGATTGATACTAAATGTATGAAACCGATATCGTACTGACGCATCACGACACGACACGTCAGACAAGCATAAACCCATCTTTAGTCAAGTACGTTCCTTAAACATCCTCTATTTATAAATTTTACATCTTAAAAACGATTTTTTTTTAATTAATCTGAAAAACGTCGAAGATTTTGAAATCTGGCAGGAAAATAATGGCCTCGGACTGAATTAACTACCCAATCCAACAAACTCAACTTTGTGAAATTTGACAGTTTTTTAATTGGGTTTTTCCGTTTCCACTTCGGGGAGTACATTTTTCAATGTCCCTTTTATTCCTGTCATCAATCAAAAATGGCAAACGCCACCGGCGGAACGAGCCCTGTTGCGATTTTTTTATGATTGCTTTATTTGACCTTGAATCAGAGGTCATTGGTTTGAAACCCTACCTCTCTAACTAACTAACTAAGCATACACCGTTTCTCCGAAGGCGTAGGCAGATGAAACGAATCGCCACACAAATCTGTCTTGGAAAACACTTTTCGCTTCATTCACATTCTATTCTATTCTTCTACTATTCAGACTCTTTTTAAAAAATATTTTTTTTTTTAAATTTAAGAAATAAGGTAAATAATATATACATAAATGTCATGGTTTTTTTTACAACTTTAAAACTTCTCACACAGTCTAAGCCACTCGGGAATTTATTCACTCCAATGCAGTGATTGTCCCGCGTATTACATTGGCAAAACGGCACGTAACGTAAACACCCGTGTCAAAGAGCATCTTAGGTGTTTACACAGCAATGGTTTCTCTGAATTTGCAAACCACCTGATAGAAACCAACCATAATTTCGATAAAAACTCAGGCGTCACCCTTATTCATAAAAACACTATAGGTATCAGATTGGATAATTTAGAAGCCCTAGAATTAAGAAAAGCCAAAAATATTAATAGCAAGGTAATTAACAATCAAATAAATCTAAATAATAGTCCAATACTGAAGTTGTTCCCTACTGACAAAAAACATTCCCTTTCCTTACCCAATGCTCCATCTACACTTATCCCTACTTCCTCCTCCACTTGAGTAGTCCGGCCGATTTTGTTTTTAACCCATATGTATATTATCTATAACACATGTAACTTAATTTTAGTAGAGTTCTGTACTGCCCTGAAGAAGCTACGGTGGTAGCGAAACCCGGTCGGCATTAAGTACATAAAAAATAAAAGTGGTGTTTACAAATTTATTGTTTTATTTTAAAATTTAAAACTTCTCTTCCATGGAAACATTAGTTTGCGGTGGGAAGGGGAGTGTGCAGCATTTTATTGTAGATATTTAAAAGTAATTAATAGTATTATGGTTGAATGTAATATAATGCTAAATTAAGTAAATTACAGCGAGAAAGAAGAAAATATTGTTGTGATATAATTGTAAGTATTATACTACTAGCAGTTATAACGTATTTGAAGAAAGGATTGTCACAGATTATTATTCCTCGAGTGGGAATAGTTGTTGTGATAAGAATGTGCTTAAAATATTTTTTCATAGTGTTTATTGTTTGGATTTTGTCATTAATGTTTCTAATTTCTTTCGGCAGTCGATTGAAAAAATTACTTCCCTGGTAAAATGTAATGTAATGATAAAAAATGTTTTATTTTCTTCCATTTTAAATTTTAAAATAGAAATGGTAATGATATATTCACGGGGATCTTTAATCATTTAGACATTAAAATTTGATTATATGAATATTACTGAAAGAATTATAAATATATTATATTAAGATTTATTTTTGGAATATTATGCCGTGTAGCCAATATTTTGGACAGCATTACAGTTTCCACCATCAGGGCAGAAGTGAAGTAATAAATTACACATCTGCCCAGATGATGGAATCTGTAATGCTGTCCGAAACGTTTGCTTAAGAAGGAGATAGCGCTACAAGGCGTATCACCCCCAAAATAATCACTGCAATATTATTATACTGGGCTTTTTAAGCGTCATTTTATGGTTTCTGTTTCTATCTAAATTTGGTGTCAGAATGTTTTCTATTTTTCATCTCCGTATGTTTTGCATCCAGCGTTTTATTACAGATTTAAATGTTATAATTTTGAAGTGATAATGCTTGAATGAAAGTAGAATTTTGTTGTAGAGTTTAGTGCTATAGTATAAGAAGCTTGTTATGTTACAACATTACACAAACAATCAGAGATGACGCCACCAGTCCCGTGTGCACGCGTTCTCCCCACGCTTCCGTCTGCAAACAAACGCCCCCCACCGCACCACCTTCCCCGGCGAACCGCTAACGCCAAAATTTACCGGTACGTGCTCGCTAGCAGTTGTGTGTGTAAATCTCCGGAGCATCTTCCGCCTACGCGCGGGGGATAACGCCCAACAATATGCGTTCTCATGATGAGGGCCTGACTCCGTTTACACGGGGTGACGACAGAACTCCCGTATCCAAGGATGCCGCTCTCCTGCTTCGCCCCGATTGCGTAAGCCACACACTATAATTCCTCCCATTAATGTGCTAACCTACCGCTTTGCCCACGCCGAGAGAGAGGACCGTTTGTTCTAGCCAGGATGATATTTATTGTTATCTTGTGACTGTCTTAACCATGTCACGTGCCCACTACTTCAATAAACCTTGTATGTCAGACCACCCTTTTTCATTGGATACAGTTTGATTGCCCCTTGTTTGCCCGGTCGAGCGTAAGGCACCCTCGCCGACCCTGACCCTGGAGAACATAGTCACCTTTTCCTACCTACTGAGCTAACCACGGAAACAACTACACTGGCAACCCATCAAAACGTAGCAAGCTCTAATATCCAACTGTTGTATTCGAAAATACTCGTTGAATATGATTTTG
The DNA here is from genome assembly GCA_936435175.1 of Glyphotaelius pellucidus. Lineage (NCBI taxonomy): Eukaryota > Metazoa > Arthropoda > Insecta > Trichoptera > Limnephilidae > Glyphotaelius > Glyphotaelius pellucidus. Next base: position 7,539,755 of record OW386551.1, on the reverse strand, counting down.
ACACTGAGATATAGTTTCTAATTTACGTGTTTGCTGTTATTTCTTGTGTTTAGTATTAATGAAAGTAAAGGAGTACAATTAATTTAGATTGGAGTTGTTTAATTGGCATGGTGTTAAGATTGTTGAAGTTTTTATCATTGAAAGTTTTTAATGCGACTTTCAGTATAATTTGATCAAGGCACGTATTTTTCGGGTGTTCAGACTTCTTCTAAATTTGTACTTGAAATTGCATAATATAATCATATATTCACGGCCCATTCCACCGTCGTAGATGCTCTCCGTATAGCCCTGTGAAAGACCGACATTCAAAATCGGAACGTTGTTTGAAATGACTTTAGCTTTTTAGAAATATATACCAACAAAATCTATTGTGCACAATATATCTAGATCAAAATGTGTTTGGGGATTAGTGAGATGTCTGTGTATTGCTGTATTAAGCATAGGAAATATTTGAAACTTTCAAAATACCTTATTTAAACCCCCGCGAAGGTTTTTGGATTATCACAACATATCAGAGTTTTTTAATCATCACAAAAATTCTTTCGAAACTGTTGACAATTTGAGAATGACATTTTGCAAAACAGTAATTGTTAAATTAATATTCAATTTTCAAGACTATTTAAATTAATGAATTAATTTGAAGTACCTACATCGAATCAAGCATTGTAGATATTTTAAATAGGTTAAATTTTATTGTTTGTTCTTATAATCTTTGATTGTTCTTATAATATACAAAAATGAACATTTGTAATATATGAAAAATTAAAATTAAAAAAAAAAATTGTTTAAGGTGGCACGCGAGCTATATGAAACTGAATGTACTGGGACTGAATATGTGGAACGCGAGAAGGGGGTTGGCGGGACGAGGGAGCGGCAGAGGGTTGAGGGAAGGTGGGAAAAGTGGAAAGGGAACGCGGGAGGGGAACGGGAAACGGGGACGCACGGGGAAGGACATGCAGGGAGAAACAATTTATTTCGTTGAATATGGCATTGCAACGCATGTCGGGAACCAGCAAATTCTATTATACAATTTTTAACACAAGTATTATATATCTATTATACACGAAATCTATTATACACAAGTACCTACACGTGCAGAGCATTTCACAGAAAAATGGATGAAGTCCTCTTTAGTAAAAATATTATTTTAAAAATATATTAAAATTCGGAGATCACAAACATATTATGTTGACCTTCGCTAAACAAAAAATTCCATAATTAAAATCAAAAATGATGGTGGTTTTCTTTTGGGGATTTTAGTAAATTTCCACGAAATCTACGGTTTAAAAATTTGAAAAGCGTTTATTTTTCTTTTGATGTATCTACGTAGGTAGGCTACTATTTTCTTTTCCACGTTTTTGAAGAAATACTCTCAACTTTCATTCTTCGTTACTTGATATTTTCATTTTATTAAAAGGAGGTCGAGGCTGGAAAAAACAAACTTTCAAGAAAATGATCCCTGGGAATTGATACATCTTGGTGACAATGTTCGTCTTTGAATTTGATGTAAAACGTTTGATATTGATTAAAGACAAATAGCTCCCATCTTACGTACGTTTGCGTTCTAATATGAAGGTGATAGGAACATGTCGAATAGTATTGAAAATGTAAGTCGTCAAAATGTTGATATTTGCAGCTGATCGAAAAACGTGTGACAGCACGATACACCTTAGCAATTTGGGAGTATGGGTACCTCTGCCCCGTGAACCACGGTCACCCCAAGTGGTTCGTTAAGTTTGGTGAATTAGCGAGAGTGTCCGAGCTCATGGGATATGGTTTGTCTTTGTCGTGGTGGCGCATACATCTGCCATACGTCCGTTACTCCTAGACCCACTGACCCCCAGTTTTCTATCCACCTCTCATGCATTTTTCCTTCCCACAACTTCCTCTACTTGTTTTCGTAAAAAAACCTCCACAAATCATTCTCAAAGCTGAATCTAGCAGCCAATGGATAGGACCTAGCTTCATTTCCGTTTTTTATCTCGACCTTTAAAAGTGACATCATAATCAAATCGGCCAATGAGCGCAGTGTGATGCTTCGCAGGTGTAAATGCGTAATTTCCATTTCATCCAAATTCCGAATCACTAACGCCGCTAAAGAATTTTCACTTAAAAAAAAATCGAGTTTACACGCGGTAGAAGCAAACAATCTCAACCAATCCTTGAAAAGTGAGGTCACAATCAAAGCGACTAATGAACGCAGACCTCGCGTAGTTTCCGTTTCATATCTCAACCAATAGGAGAGCCTTTAAAAGTGACATCATAATAAAAGCGGCCGACGAGCACAGTTGATGCGTCGCAGGTGCAGTAGTCGTCATTTCGAGTTTATCCGAAATCTAAATCACAGCCGTACTATAGAAGTTTCAGGTATGTTTTTAGGTTTTCACGGCCAAAAATATTATTGTTATTTATTTTTGGGGTGTTATGCCGTGTTTCGCTACCTCCTTCTTTAGCCAACGTTTCGGACACTGTAACGCTGTCCGAAACGTTGGCTAAAGAAGGAGGTAGCGAAACACGGCATTACACCCCAAAAATAAATAACAATTATAGAAGTGTCAATAAAAAAAATATGTGTGATATTATCTCTAGAAAGTATATGATATTGTTTGAAATAAGAGCAGAAACAAGGGGCAAGTTTTTTAAGGTGGTTTTACGTAGAATCTAGGATTCTCGAAGCTTTTGCCGTTGCATGTTCCTTACATCCTAATGTTATTTTGCCACCTTCAACGCCAGCGGCCATCTCTGTCTCAAGCTTTCATCATCTTGTCATCCAAATATTTTTCCATAAAACAAAGAACGTAACAGTTGCAGACCTTGCATTCAAAAAGTATTTTTCTATTGTTTTGTGAGCATTTGAACAATATGGGTTCCTTTGTAAAGTCAGGGCATACGGATAGTTGCGTTGTAGGCATCTTTGGATGGTGTGTCTACATTTGAAGCAGTAATAACATTCGTTTAAGGAGCTAAAGATTTCTATATTAACTCTTGGAAATTTTGTATAAACTTTTCCTTTGTTGATGGGTATCTTCCATCCAGCTCCAGCTTCAGTTTATAGCTCCAGCTTCGTGTCATTTCTCCGTATTCCGTCTTCGTTGTGTTTTTGAATCGATGTATTAACTTCCGTTGGCGCCTTCTAGTTCCTAATTCTGCTGAATGATCCCTGTTACAACATCCTTCAACAACATTATTTTAGGAAGTATTGTAGTCCTTTGGTAATTAAGAACGGCTTATTTTTTCCTTCTTCAGCGATGACTTCATTACCTAATTCATTTTTGATTTCGATAAGTTTTTTGGAGTCTTCGTTTTTACAGGATACAATAATTCTGTCTTCAACCATTTGTTTGATTCCAAAGATAGGTACCCATTTTTAACTTTTTAAAATATATTTTTTTTCTTCTCATTTCTTGTGTTTCATACTTGTTCATGATACTGATGACGATAAAATGGAAAAATAGTGGCGGATCTGAGTTTCTTTTATCGTTCCTTTTCTAGAGAGAACTTGGGATTAAGTTTTTAATGATCTTATTGTTTTGTGTTATGTAAATTGTTGATTATTATTTTTGATGCGGTATATCTTTTGGCGCGCGTGGGGGGGTAAAACTAACTCTAGCGTGGCAAAACAGGACGATGCACTGTGTACCGTCCCATAGAAACCAGAAGGAAATAAATCACTTTGGCATTTTTGAACGATGACGTCATGGAGAAATTACCAGGTAGTCAGTGTGACAAATGCATTTTTAATTGGGTTAATTTAAGCACGTGTTGACTAGTACCAGAGCCTCAAAGTCAGATAAGTTAGTAATTAATTGAAGAAGAAGATAACACTTATAATCTAAATGTAAATATGAAAGAAAACAAGACACAGAAAAATAGAAAAAGACAATGTTCGCAACTGGGACAACTGGGCAATGGTCCCAGTTGCGACCATTGTCTTTTTCTATTTTTCTGTGTCTTGTTTTTTTTTCATATTTTCATTTAGATTATAAGTGTTATCTTCTTCTTGAATGGTATATTACGTTGATGGGAATAACCTTCAAAAGTTATAAAAAGAGAGTTTTTCTTATAAAAAAATAGTAATTAATTGATTTTAAGGTTATTTATGTGCTATGTTTCAGTTACGTGATTGATGTTATAGAGTTTTTTCGTCTAGTTTGTATGAACCGATACACCGTGCGACGCGATGCTTCATTTGGCCAGCCTCGTGACTCGCCGGCTTTTCCGCCAGACCACCAAAAGTCCGTGCGGTTTATTTGTTTCTATTCGAATTAAAATTGGCACTGGAATGTTTCACATCTGCCAGGCGTCCCGTGACGGCTATTAATTTTTTTTTCTCGTAATTCGATATTTTTTTCTTTTATTTCTAACAAGCTTTTCCCCGCGGCTTCGCTCGCATGGTATTAGGGGAAATTACTGTAGCGCTTGCACTTATCAATTATCTCCCCTCCCCCCACCCCTCCCGCATTCCATACATTCATTCCCGGTACATTCATAATGTTAGTCTAAATTTCATAATGCTAGAGCTCAAAAAAAAAAAAAACTTCAATTTGGTGTAGTCGTTCGGAATTTATGCGCTTACAAACATTTCGAAGATTTATTTCTATGTAATATGTGGAAGTTTGTAATTAAAATAAAAAAAAACACTATTTATTATACAGTCTTAATGATCGTTATAAATTATATTTTAATGTAGGAACTCTCATCTGACATTTATTCCAAAACATAAGCTTGTCCAAAAAACACAACATATTCTAATATTTGAATTTTCTGGAGCAGCAGCCGACCAGTAGATAGGGCGCTGAGTACCTACCAGCATAGAGCCCACAAATATATCAACATCGTTTCCATGGCAAAGATTTGTTTTCTGACGTTAGCAATTACTCGCTTTTGTTAGCGACAGAAAACGCAAATATAATATTTTAATAATTATAATTTCATAACGCCAGAGCTTACCATTATATGCAGCCTATAGTCCTGGCATATAATTTAGCTTTCTATTGGTGAAAGAATCTTAAAAATCGTTTTATATAACTCGAGCAGTTTCCTATTTATAATATGAGTATGGATTCGTTGGATTTTGTTTAAGCTTCGTGTTTGTTGATGTTTTTATTTTGGAATTATTTACCGTTGTTATTTTGATGACTTTTAATAAAACTTATTATTTCACTCGTATCCCGTGTTGCACTTGTTTACTCGCCCGTCAGGAGGGGTGGGGTATATCTTTACTTTATATATTGTATGACACTAAAGGTAGCATCTCAAAGTTGAGCGCATCCTTACTGCTATAAACCAAATGAAGATAAAATACATTCGAACAAAATTTTGTACATTCTGACATAAATTTTGTCCATTCGGATAATATTGTGTCGTCTAGGATGATTATTTTGTCCATTTAGACGTATAATAAGTCCATTCGGACAATATTTTGACATTTGAGATATGATATTCTAACCATTTGTAAAATATTTTGTGCAATAATTTTATCTCATTATTCTTCTTCTTGTGCCCTATCAGGTCCCCCCAACGTTGGCGATCACTCTGGAAAATGTCTCTCTCTCTTGAGCTGCCCGAAATAGCTCCTCCGCACTTCTAATGCCGGTCCACTCTCATATATTTTGCAGCCAAGACATTTGTCTCCTACCAGGCCCTCGGCGACCTTCTTATTAAAAGTGGTAAAAATGTAGAAAATGTTTAAACAGAGTATAACATGTTAGGACTTTAATGAAACATGGTGAAATACAGTAAAACAATGTAAAAGATTTTGAGTTGATTACCAACATTGTAATACACTTTAAACATGATGAAACTTAATTGCACGGTCAAACACGGCAAAATGTTGTAAAACATGTTAAGAAATAGTAAAATGCACTCAAAAGTTGTAAAACAGTAGAACACGCTCGAATACGTAAAAATGGTAAAATATGCTAAAAACTACGGAAAAAATGGTTTAACATGATAAAGCACAATAAAACACGCTGAAAAGTGTTCAAACGTTAATTTACAACGAGATTTTTGAAAGACAAGCAAAATGAAATGAACATGAACAAATAGTTTTGTCTGTAAAAAAAACTATTTTTCCAAAAACGATACGCAAATACAATAATGGATTGAATCACCGACATAATATCGTATTTGAAAGAATTGAACTTTATTCGAACAAAACTATTTATATTGTAGATTTACGGGCGCAAATTAATAAAAATTCAATTTAATATTTTACAGCATACTTGCAAGAAGGTTTTTTTCTAAAATAATAAAATTACCGCCATCTACGTTTTTTTTACATTAGTTCCACACAGGAGGCCCTGAAAAAAATAACATCCCTCAGAGACTATGTTATCTTTGAGGATGCTATGTGGAGTGACTTTTTAAGGAAAGGAAGGAGAGGGAATAAGAATCTAGCGTTCAGTGTGTCCAGATCATCCGTTGCCAGATCCAGACAAACCTCACACCAAGAACCCGGAACCCCTGTTAAGTCACCAAACGCAGTGAACTACTTGGGGTGACGTATGGCAGCCGACGTACGAGCAGACAATGAATTATTTAGAGTTTACCCTTAAGAAAGGGACGTTAATAAGGAGGATCTAAGGTTTAGGCATAAGAAAGGAATGTAAGGAGATATGAAATGAAAGAGAATGGTAGATAGAATTAAGTCGCGGATGCCCGAGGAGGACAACAGAATATTCGAAAATAGTCCACCACAACTAAAATAGTTTGTTTAAAATTCAAATCCTTGACTCCCCAGATTGTACATTTTGTGGTCTAGAAGTGGGAACTTTAGATCACATATTTTTTGGTTGTCCCTTTCTAAATAAATATCCTCTTTTCTATCAAGCACTATCTAAAATGACTTCCCCTTCATACAACATCTCATCTCTTTTAAGTCAGAACTCCACTCCAATCTTCCATATAATTCTGAAATTTGCGCATTTAAATAATATTAATATATAAATTCACCTTTCTTTTCTCTGTAATTTGAAACGATGGCCTAGAACACCCTTAAAGGGTGAAAGCCAGAAATAATTGAAAAAAAAACTTAACTTAAGTTAGTGGAAAGTAGTGCAAATTATCCTATTCTGAAAAAAAAAGTTTTTAGCTACGCAACAACAATAATGTCGTATTTTTTAACCCCTCAGGCCTCGGACCTATTTTTTCAAATGGTAAAAATATTTCCGCTTTGCAAAAAAATCAATGGCATATTTTTGAACCCCTCAAAAAATTAGAATTGGTTCTTGAAAGGTTACAAAATTCTAAATAAACAAATAATTTTTCAAATATAAATTTTTTCTAGGCAAACATATAAATGTTTAAAAATGTTTTTTTGTAACTATTATTACAAATAAAAACTCACACATACGAGCATTTTATTAGACAAATGTATTCTATCACCACCTCACTTTTTTTTGTAAGAATTTAAAAAAAAATTCCCAAATTCTCACTTTTTTTCAAAATGTGATCGAAAACTTTGGTTTGGTCGTAAAAATCAACATTTTAATTATTTTGCGGTAAATTTTTGAATTTTAATATAAAACGTGGTGTTTTCTTCTTCTAAAAGCATTTAGATCACATTTCTCACCATTATAGTAAGGGAGACACTACGATTTCCATGAGACCTATATTAATTGTTCCCAAAAGCAAACAAATTAGCCTGAGGGGTTAATCTTATCACTCCAGCTCATTGAAAAGTAACTGACCGCTATTGCAGATAAAGAGTGCTAAGAACAAAGTGTTTATATGAAAATGGTGTCATAAAGTAATTTTGCAAAGGTTGAAGAAGTAATATACTCTCTTTCCGAAGTAAGCGATGACATGCGTTCTAGGGTGACATCGCACCAAGTTACACTGCATGCTAGACAAACCATTTATGGCAATAGAAACGTCTCGCGTCGCTTGAAATGCCTTCAGCTATATGCAGTAAGAAGTTAGTTGGTACCTACTTCCCAGCCTGTCTCTTCCACTTCTCTCTACATGTAGCATTCTCCAATATACGGTTTAATGGTTCTCATTGCTCGGAGCAGTCAGGCACTAGTTGTGTGACAAACACATACATAAAATAAATTGAATGCGTTTGTTCACGTTACGAAATGTAAAAAAATAAATAGATATCATAAAATTTGAAGACATTCAGGTTGAAAATTCACACTTTTTAGAATAAAAAACATTATTGTATTTTATTATTGTAGTTATATGTAGACTCTATACTTTTTTTGGAATATTTTAACTGAATTTTATTTTTTTATATGAATACCGCACGATAGTCCCAACTGCTCCCGCCTGGAGCCAGTGAGTCTATGGCATCCCCAATTGGGTTATGTTGTGAGGCTGAATGTAGTGAGGAGTGGAAGGAGATATGGAAGAAGAAGGTGGGAAGTACCTGACTATTCAGTTCTGGTCACCAAACACGGCTAAAGTCATTTCAAGCAACGTTTCAATTCTGTACGGTGGTATTACACCAGGGCGATACTGAGAGTATTTTCCACTCTGGAACGTGCCGCAAATATACTATTTATTATTTTAAATGAATTAATTGTGAAATAACACAAATTAATCAAATAAAATTTATTTGCTACGCCGGGATTCGACCCCGCAACCTTCAGAATACTAGACAAGAGCCTTACCGCTGGACTACGCCAGCCGTCAAAAAATCTCAAAATTTCTTGAAATTCAGAATTCTCTTTATTCAAAGAGATTCCCATTAGAGAACTTCATTTCCACAAATCCAAATAACGAACGATGTATAATGTCTGTCAAATAAGAGTGGAAAATATTAAAAATGGAACTACAAAATTTGTTGGCTGGCAACAACAATTTAACTGTCAAATATTCTTTTGAAGTGTAATGATAGAACACAGTAAACCACACTTAAAAAAAACATTTTTGTTCTTAACGAAAAAAAATTAAAATCGAAGAAGGACTGTTGTTAATGTACTACTTAAAGACATAAATTTGATTAAAAGGTGTTTTACAAATGATTTGCTTTCATTTAATTTAACAAAAATTAGAATTTTAACAGTATATAAGAAAGGAAGAATCAATAATGGTAAGTTAAGTTACACTACTTTTAAATCTGAATGAGTTAAATATGTTCATATCTAAAACTAGAGACATGATGTAAAGCCCGGGCAACACTAAGTTCTTAAACTAGTATTAAATAAATGTGAACAATTTCTAAACTGTTCTTTATATTTTAGTACAATGTCGTTATTCTTCATTATTTTAACACAAAATTGCAAAGGTATAATAATAATATACCTATATGCAATTCTAATTTTTTCGGGTATCTATATTGCAATGAACAAATATTTGTTCACTTTTATATCTTTTTTAATTTTTTATTAAAATGAGGTTACCCAGCTTTACATTAACACCATGAGTTAGTTTATTTTATTTATATCTATACATTACAGTATTTACCTATAGATCAATTTCGAAAACATTTTTACATAATATATTTTATAATTTTATTATGTTGGGTGTAAGGTAGGTTTGTGAAGGTGAAACTGTGGATAGGTATTGTTGTATGTTTCGTGAACACCTCACTAGGAGAACCTGTGCTGAGGTGTTTACGTGTTTATTTATGTTTATGTGTGACAAGTATTTATGTGTTGTAATATAAAGTTTTATAAGTATTTTTTTTCAAATTTTAACAGTTATTGTACATTGGTTATATAGAAGAGAAAAAAAAGTATTTAAATATATTAGAGGAATATAAAAAAAAAATATATATATATATATATAAACATACACATACATACACATCCATATAAATACATGTACCTGCACACATGCATATAAATATATATATATACATACGTATACATCCGCATACACATTCACTACACATATATATATGTACACACATATATAAATTGTAAGTGTATGTATAGTTATTGGATACTTGAAAATTAAGTTATAACTAAGTTATATGTTTAGTATTGCCATTTGAACAACAGTAGCGCCCTCCTATGTTTTCTTCTCTTATTTGACAAACTGTTAGTATCACTACTCATTAAATACGTATCTATTTGTTCACGTAATTTGATTTTGCCTTTTCCGGCAGGTGCCCGCCTACCATCTTCTAACTTTTCATATTAAAAGTAAAGTTTAATTTTAAAACATTTGCTGTACGGACGGGCCCAATTTAAAATTATAACTGTTTTATACGTTACATGCTTGAGATAAACACATAAATTTCTATACCACTCTGCATTCTAAGTTCTCGTTGTTTTTCTTGCAACCTTTTCTCTCCGCAATTCTCTCAAGTTCAATCTGATAAACCTTCTCCCGATTTAGCGCCCGCTCGTCTGGACAGTTTATGCTATCATCCGCATTTTCCTGATTAAAAACGTCGCATATTTCCTGACAATGTAGCGATAGGGGACGTCGTATCGGCCAAGTTTTTTTTCACCGAAAACGCTTGTCTGCCATTGTTATCTTTGACTTCAATTGTTTTTTCCATCGTGTTGAACCTCGTAAAATGTTCTCTGATACTTTTTTCAAATCGAAAGTAGTGAGTTGAAAACGAAAAGGGAGGTACAATGTGACAATTCAGTGCAGGGAGATTTGAGAAGCGAGATTTGAGTGCTTTCAAAATAAATAAAAAAAACTTCTTCGAATCTATTATTTTGATATAATGTACGAATTATTTGAGAGGCCGATGTATTCGTTAGTAGCGACTGAGTTTAACTTAGCGTAGTTGATAATATAAAAACATGAATTTAAATTTAAATAATATTTTATGTGGAAATTTCATATCATTTCTCGATTTTTTTCTTGTTCGTCGAATCAAAAAGTCAAAACGTTTTTTAGCATATTTGCTCTTTACATCTGAATTTCTTTTAAATTTTAATAATTATTTGCATTTGTTAATTTATAATTGTTTGTGATTAGTTCAAATATGCGATAAAATTGATTGTGATTGTATATTACACTTATGTATTTTATACAATAAATAAGGTAACTCCATTAATAGAGGACTGAACGCCGTTGGCGCCAACAAAAAACTGTCAAAAGAACCGAAGCTAGCCGTCCATAATGAAGTGGTAGTACCTACCCTGATGAATGGCAGTGAGGCATGGAACTGGCAGAGGAAGGGTGAAAGTAGACTAAATGCTGTAGAAATGAAATCCCTGAGGCTTATATGTGGTAAAACCATCTATGATCGCTTGAGAAATGTGGAGATTCGCAAAAAATGCAAGGCTGATGTAAGCGTATTGAGTAATTTTAAGAAAAGGACGCTCACTCAGATGGTTTGGGCATGTAGAGCGAATGAATGAGGAAAGGAATGTGAATGGTGGACACCCGAGGAAGACATGGCACGACCAAGTGAACAAGATACTTGAGTCGGGCGATGTCAAGAATAATAGAAGAGCATGTATGAGACGATGTATGAATGTGAACGAGGCAAGGAATATGTGCCAAGATCGAGTTGTTTAGCGGTCCGTCCTCTCTGCCTACCCTTGCGGGGAAACGGCGTGATGGTAAGTTAGTTAGTTAACAAAAAATAAATTTCTTTCAAATTATAACAATTATTTATATTTATTTTTATATAATTTTTATGATTAATTCAATATGCGATAATTGATTATGATTGTACATTATACTTATATATTTTATATAATATCTCACATACATACGTTGCATGATACAGTATTAATTTGCATATTTTGCGCATTTACCCAGATATCTATTCTTAGATCGATTCAATTAAACATTTGAGTTTTGTGTTTGTTAAATTTAACTATATTTCTCCCGTTCAATTGCTAAAAAGCAAAAGGTACTTATCAGCCTGTCACACTATTTTAGTGAATCTCGGCCGTAAAATTGGTTAACCCTTTTCTCTGAAATTGTCCTGTACATTAAATTATTCTGCATTTCTGCAATGTTTTCCTAACCGCTTTCGTAAATTTTTCTTCATGACTGATTAAAATAAAACGTTTGTTTGAAAACCCCATCAAACCCTCCTAACCGGCTGTTAGTTTATCGTTAAACACTATTGATCCTTTGGTTCTTTAATGTCCTGTCACCCTAGATTTCCGTCTTTTTAATGACCCTAAATAAAATGTGGTAAACCTTTTGCTAAACGTGCGGATAATCTGTGTTCTTTTATACCTTATTGGCGTCCTTTTATAATAAATCAATTGACATAAAGACAATAAAGATTCGATTAATTTGACATACTACATCTACTATTCTCGCAAGTAATCTGATTCGACACTTCTTGTGAAACGGATGAGGGGAAACAGAGATAACAGTGCAAGTAATATACATTTGATAACGGAATCCGAGAATGATAGCTATATATATATATTGATTATAATTGCTGAAGCGGTTCCTAAATGCATCATATTTCCTGCGCTAGCAACACCGAGTCAACGCAGATGGGTCTGCTAAGTGACTGCAGTCCCGAACCCAGTACAATTATTTCCAGCTGCTGCCACGTGATCACCTTCTGTTTAGCGTCATAGTCACGTGTCGTTCTAACATAATCTAGCGAGTTCCGCCATGCGTTGCTATGGCATTAAGAACGAAATTGTTTCTCCCTGCGTGTCCTTTCCTATTCGTTCCGTTCCCTTCCACCCTCCTTCCTCTCCCGCGTCCCCTCCCCCTCACGCGTTCACACTTCGCCTTCTCCGCCTTCCCTCTCCCCTCTCCCGCCAATCCCCCTTCAGCGATCCCCTCCCCACTCCCGCTTTCAATATATTCAGTCCCGGTTCATTCAGATTTTCAAACAGCTTGCGTGCCACATATTGCAATATTTTTTTAAAATTTTCTATCAAATTTAACCTAACAAAGGTACCTTTTTAAAATGAATACAAATTTTGGCAAGCTGAAGTGGCGAATAACTAATTTTCATTACTTTATTAATATCATTAATTATAAGAAGCGATAAAATCAATTATCACAATTATTTTATCAGTAAATCGGTTTAACCGGCAATTTGAGGCACGCGAAAAGAAATTGAGCGGGGGAAAATAGTCATATAAATAAGTCGTCTCAACGGCCTAACCACATTTTGAAAATGGGCTTAAAAGTCGAATCAGATGTCATAATAATAAAAAACTTAATATTTTTAGAACTTAATAATAACCTGCTTGCTTAATAATTGGCTTACGCTGATGACATCGACTTCGAATTGCGAAAACTCCCGATACTTCACGTGACGCATTGACATCTTGAAAATTCTGCCGAAAACATGGGTCTCGTAGTAAACCAGCAGAAGACCAAATACATGGCCGTAGGATGCACCCGACAAACCCCAACTCACTCATGTGGAAGCCAAAATTTTGAAACGGTAAGAAGATTCACATACAAAGGCTCCCTGATAACAAAGACAATAATAATACAGAGGACATCCAGAAGCGCATAGTGAACGCAAATCGCTGTTATTTCCGCCAATAAAACCACAAGAAATCCAGACTGCTGTCCAAAAACATCAAGATGTTAGTGTACAAAACACTTACTAGACCAGTGCTCACGTATGCAGCTGAGACGTGGACGAACTAAGAGGAATGAGCGAGAACTGGACTTTTTGAAAGGAAAATTTTGAGACGCATCTTAGGACCGGTTCTATAAAATAGATTTTGGCGCAGATGTTACAACAATGAGCTCTACACTCTGTTTAAGGAGCTAAACGTCACAAAATTTATAAAACTGGGAAAACTTCGGTGGCTGGGTCATGTGGAGAGAATGACCAAGCATCAAGCACCAAAGTCCCTGCTGAACTCCAGACCGATAAGGCAAAGGAGCCTGGGAAGGCCAAGATTAAGATGGAGCAAAAACGTCCTCAAAGATATATCTACCTTGGAGCTTCTTAACTGGAGAGAAACCAAGACCGGCCAGAGGTTAGAGAGTCAAAAATAACGATGATGATGACAAACTTGATGTACTTAAATTGAATGTTAAACAGTATACAATTTTTTTGAGAATAGGCATTACAAAAATGTTTCAATGTTTTTTTATGTACCTAAGTGCTTTACTACTTATCAAATAAAAAGGGATGTACAATGTACAGTATCCAAAAAGTATTGAAAAATGATACAGATACCCAAATCACAATTTTAAAATGATTATTTATTCAAGAACCGTGAATTTCACAAATGTTACCAAAGTAAATATTATATCAGGATTCAGGAATGTGTTCGTTTTTGTACGCATCCATCATTATCACTTTATCACGAATAGAGCAGTTCTTCCCTTTATACTCGCAGCGATCTGCCTTTGACGTGTGCCATTGTCGAAAGCGAACAGTTGCGTCAACGACAGAGATGATCCGATACTCACGGGTGATATTTAGGAAATTCTTATGTATTACCTAGAAGTGGTATAAGGATGAAATTACACAGGACACACACGGACGGATTTACACAAAAGTTAAGTGAAGAGAATTACATTTACTGCAATTACACACCTCAAAAAAACTCTTCCTTAATAGGTTTACATTTGATGGCCGCCGCGGTCAACGGGTAAGGCTCTCGACTCTAAATACCGGCATGAGACAATATAATATTTTTGATTAATTTGTGTAATGAGATAATTTATCCATTTAAAAATTACACACTTGTACCAGAGTAGAAGTTACTCTCAGTATCGCCCAGATGTAAGACTACCATTAAGAATTGAAACGCTGCTTGAAATGGTTTTAGTCGAGTTTGATGTCCATATTTGAATAGCCAGGTATTTCTCCACCTTCCACTTTCCCATCTCCTTCGCCCCCACCATCTTCAGCCTCACAACATACACCAATTTCCATAGTTTCACTCGCTCCAGGCGGTCAGGAGCAGATGAAATCTTGTGCGGTATTTACAAAAAAACATTGACTTTACATTTCATAAACAAATAAGACGTTTGTAATTTCAATTTAATTTCCCTCCTCACGTCATTACGTAATTTGTCCTTGTGCACAAGGACACAAGTGTCCTGGGAGTACACAATCAATATTGGTAATGAAATTCACGCTTGTTCAATTTTTTCATAGTAATATACTCGAAATAGAATCATCGATATAATAGAATGCTTTTGATAGAGAAGCGACGGTTTTATTTATTTGAATTTTTTAAGAGATGCTAGCTACGATTTATACCAAATGTAGTACCTTAACACATTTACGATAGTATTAAAAAGTATAAATAAGTCAGTTTCAGATATAGTAGTCCCAGGGAGAGGCCGTACTTGACGTCATTGTATATATATATATATATTTTTTTTTGGTTTTACATACAAGACGTGTAAGAAGGAAGAGGGTGATTGTCGATGACCTATGCACTTACTGCAAATACTACAGGGTGGGGCAGAGAGGAGTTACTAGTTTAAAAAAATCACTCTAGGTCCCCGAGAGCGAGTAAAGGGGCGAGACGGATGCCGTTAGGTTGGAGAAATGATGCCGTTTGTAGTAGTGACCATGCCGTGGTCAGGTAAGTACCAGAGCTTTGTTGTGGAGACGTTATTTAAAAGCAGGGAAAGCGTTGTGGCTACGCATGGGGCTTTTCGGATCCGGTTCAAGTTAAATCGTAATGACAGTGTTCTTGATCCTAAAACCATTCAGAAGTGGATCAGTAATGTAAGATGGACAGAAACTGTAGATTCTAAAATACCAGTTGGGCGACCTAAAAGTGTGCGAACACCTGAAAACATCGCGGTAGTAAGAGCGTCAATTGAAGAGTCTCCAACCCGATCAGCGCGGATGCCATATGCCGCTGCGCTTGGAATATCGTACAGAATTGTAAGGCGAATCTTACACTCAGACCTTCACCTGTACCCCTACAAGATGATGCGTGCACGGGAATTGAGCCCACAAGATTTTGTGAAGCGTAGAGATGCTTGCATTGCAATCGTAACTGCTGTATCCCTCGGCGCTGTTTTGTGCACAAGGAACGAAGGATTAATCATTACCGTGACTTCGTCGCGCTATTGTGAGTTGTTGGAGAACCTTAAGCGTCCCAAAATTAAAGAGCATGGCGAGGAACACTAGAAAGAAGCCTTCTGGTTTCAACAAGGTGAAGCCATGGCCCATGCTGTCCAACGTTGAAATCTTGCAAGGGCTCTTTCCAGGTCACCTGATCTCTTCGCGATGAGGATATTTCATGGCCCCCTCACTCCCCCGATTCGACCCCGAGTGACTCTTTTCTGTGAGGATACGTCAAAGCTGAGATAAAAAAAACATCGACCTCGAACCTTTTAAGCTCTTAAGGAGGGATTGAGGACGTCATTGCTGGAATTCCGCAAGATGTGCTGGGAAGAGTGACCAAAAGGCTCAATACATGTATTGCCTGCCAAGGCCGCTACGCCAGACGATATCATTTTCAAAACATCATGAAAAAAACGGCATCATTTTCCCGACCTAAACGGCATCCGCCTTGCCCCTTTGCTCGGTCTGATGGGCCTTCAGTGACTTTTTTGTAACTAGTAACTCCTCTCTGCCCCACCCAAATTTATAAAATTTAAATCAAACATAAACTTTTTTCTCAAAATGTGAACTAATATCATACATATGAATGAGATCTATAGTAGGACTAAGAATAATACATCAGTGTATAAAGATATGTATGTCTTTATGAACAAATTACTTGTTTTTTAAAATTGATATTTCTAAGCTCTACGGCTTATGATGTAAACGAAAAAGTGATACAATAATTGCGTTGATGTTTAAATTCTAGATATGAAACGTTATCTAGAATTATCGTGTGAACGTAAATTATTTTTAAATGAATTTCCGTTTACCCTACTGTGTGGTTGGCAACATTTGCATTCCAGTGAAAATATGACTGCCATGAGGTGCACTGAAGTGTGTGGTGTATAGAGCTTGGTTTTAGAAGTTTTTAACGTATTTCATTATTGCGTGTATCGCATTATTTCAAATCTGATTTTCAATATTAAATTCGGTTTGGAGATATTTACAAAATTTTATCAATCTCGTAAGGGGTTCATTTATCCATAGAACGTGATTCATTGAACCGATTTTTGTAAAATAAATGTTACACCGACGACAAATTATTTATTGCAAGGATGCCGAGGTCATGCCAAGGTCATGCCGATCGAATTTATAGAAGATAGTGTGAAAATTTTAATAAAATAATGAGTGCGTCAAGATAAAAATACCTTAGTGGAAATCCATCTTCTCTTCTTACCATTGCGGAAAAACGTTTTTAATTTTTTTAAAAATAGATCTATAAAGTCATATGTCATCTTTGGGGATGCTGTGTGGAAGGAATTTTAAAGGAAGGGAAGAAGAGGAAGTTCTGGGAAGAAAAAGGTATGAGAGTTGAGTAGGAATTTGGGGTCAGTGGTTCCATCCCTCCCACAGCGGTGGGAAGCTAAATGATCACCCTCAACCAGCCTCTCCCGATCCGACCCACCACTCAATAAGCGGGCAGAAGCATCCGCTGCCAAGACCTTGACAAACCACACCTCATGATCCCGGATACCTCTGCTAAGTAACTCACACATTCCTTGCATCATTCACATTCATACATCGTCTCGTTCGTACCCTTCTGTTATTCAGACTGTTGACATGGCTCTACTCAAATATATGGTTCACTTGATTGCGTCTAATGCGCCAAAATGAAATTGTGTACAGCGGTATGCTGAATACGAATGGCACTGATTGAATATATAGAATTTCCAATAATTCAATAAAGTGATTTGAACTCGAATAAAAATAACGCCAAACGTTAAAAAAAAATTTACCACCCGTTGAAACTTGACAAATTAATTTAAAATTGTTTGTCGAATGAAACTACAATTTTTGGTGATTTAATCTGATTGAAAAAATAGCTAAATGAGTGGTTTCATTTGACAATAAGGCAAATAATAATAACAATTAGTTAATTTACTTATCGATATGATAATATATGATACAATATGTTTAATCGGCTGAGTATATACAATTAGCTAGTTAATAATAATTAATTACATAGTTAGAATGCCTAATTACCAATTATAACAGACATCTTAGTTGATCAACAGTGGAGAGGTAATAATGCATACTAATAACCACATTATGTGATAATAGAGAATAGTTAATGTTCCAAGAGATTTCTTAAATATTTTAATATTTGATATTGCGCCCTTTTGAGTTATTTGAGTCCTATCAGTCCAGAAACAAGGAAAAAGGCTTCTTTGTGTTGAAAAGTGCTCGGCTCAAGAAAGTAAGGGAGGCAAAGGAGCAGGATGAGTGGAAGATTGACAAGTTATATGATATGACTGACTATTCAAATCTGGTCATTAAATGTTCGTCGCTAAACAGGGCGCGATTTAGAGTATTTTTCACTCCAAAACGAGGCAAAAATATTATTACTGTAACTTTGTGAAAAAACGATACAATATAAACGTTATGAAAATACTATTGCTGTAATACGTAATTGTTTTGTTAATTAATGTTTGTTGAGAAGACACAAATAGAGTAAATACTAGGAAAAAAAACTATTGTTTTGTACCCACCGTTGTTTTGTTAATTTATGTTTGTAGATAAAGACAGATAATGGGTTGAAATCCTCAGGAATAATAACCAAAAGTTTTATTGTAAAACAAAAATAATAAACTTCACCCCACGAATCCGGGTTCGCGGGGTGAATTTGTCCTGGTATTGGCGGTGGATGCGTCTGACAACCGGCTGCATGGCAGGCCGGATCAGGAAAGAATGGTTGAGGGAGTCCCTTTTACTTTTCAAGCCGTTTTCTCTCGGAACATCGCCTTGCACCGCAGTGGGAGGGATGGATTCATACGTCCGTCACTCCTGGACCCCTAGATTCTTACCCACCCCTAATTTTTTTAACCCTTTCCTTCCCAGAACATTTTCTCCTTCTTTTCCTAAAAATACCCTCCACACAGCAGACGACATAGGCCCTGAGGAGAATTATTTTCCAAAAATTATCCAAAAAGTATTGAAAAATGATACAGATACCCAAATCACAATTTTAAAATGATTATTTATTCAAGAACCGTGAATTTCACAAATGTTACCAAAGTAAATATTATATCAGGATTCAGGAATGTGTTCGTTTTTGTACGCATCCATCATTATCACTTTATCACGAATAGAGCAGTTCTTCCCTTTATACTCGCAGCGATCTGCCTTTGACGTGTGCCATTGTCGAAAGCGAACAGTTGCGTCAACGACAGAGATGATCCGATACTCACGGGTGATATTTAGGAAATTCTTATGTATTACCTAGAAGTGGTATAAGGATGAAATTACACAGGACACACACGGACGGATTTACACAAAAGTTAAGTGAAGAGAATTACATTTACTGCAATTACACACCTCAAAAAAACTCTTCCTTAATAGGTTTACATTTGATGGCCGCCGCGGTCAACGGGTAAGGCTCTCGACTCTAAATACCGGCATGAGACAATATAATATTTTTGATTAATTTGTGTAATGAGATAATTTATCCATTTAAAAATTACACACTTGTACCAGAGTAGAAGTTACTCTCAGTATCGCCCAGATGTAAGACTACCATTAAGAATTGAAACGCTGCTTGAAATGGTTTTAGTCGAGTTTGATGTCCATATTTGAATAGCCAGGTATTTCTCCACCTTCCACTTTCCCATCTCCTTCGCCCCCACCATCTTCAGCCTCACAACATACACCAATTTCCATAGTTTCACTCGCTCCAGGCGGTCAGGAGCAGATGAAATCTTGTGCGGTATTTACAAAAAAACATTGACTTTACATTTCATAAACAAATAAGACGTTTGTAATTTCAATTTAATTTCCCTCCTCACGTCATTACGTAATTTGTCCTTGTGCACAAGGACACAAGTGTCCTGGGAGTACACAATCAATATTGGTAATGAAATTCACGCTTGTTCAATTTTTTCATAGTAATATACTCGAAATAGAATCATCGATATAATAGAATGCTTTTGATAGAGAAGCGACGGTTTTATTTATTTGAATTTTTTAAGAGATGCTAGCTACGATTTATACCAAATGTAGTACCTTAACACATTTACGATAGTATTAAAAAGTATAAATAAGTCAGTTTCAGATATAGTAGTCCCAGGGAGAGGCCGTACTTGACGTCATTGTATATATATATATATATTTTTTTTTGGTTTTACATACAAGACGTGTAAGAAGGAAGAGGGTGATTGTCGATGACCTATGCACTTACTGCAAATACTACAGGGTGGGGCAGAGAGGAGTTACTAGTTTAAAAAAATCACTCTAGGTCCCCGAGAGCGAGTAAAGGGGCGAGACGGATGCCGTTAGGTTGGAGAAATGATGCCGTTTGTAGTAGTGACCATGCCGTGGTCAGGTAAGTACCAGAGCTTTGTTGTGGAGACGTTATTTAAAAGCAGGGAAAGCGTTGTGGCTACGCATGGGGCTTTTCGGATCCGGTTCAAGTTAAATCGTAATGACAGTGTTCTTGATCCTAAAACCATTCAGAAGTGGATCAGTAATGTAAGATGGACAGAAACTGTAGATTCTAAAATACCAGTTGGGCGACCTAAAAGTGTGCGAACACCTGAAAACATCGCGGTAGTAAGAGCGTCAATTGAAGAGTCTCCAACCCGATCAGCGCGGATGCCATATGCCGCTGCGCTTGGAATATCGTACAGAATTGTAAGGCGAATCTTACACTCAGACCTTCACCTGTACCCCTACAAGATGATGCGTGCACGGGAATTGAGCCCACAAGATTTTGTGAAGCGTAGAGATGCTTGCATTGCAATCGTAACTGCTGTATCCCTCGGCGCTGTTTTGTGCACAAGGAACGAAGGATTAATCATTACCGTGACTTCGTCGCGCTATTGTGAGTTGTTGGAGAACCTTAAGCGTCCCAAAATTAAAGAGCATGGCGAGGAACACTAGAAAGAAGCCTTCTGGTTTCAACAAGGTGAAGCCATGGCCCATGCTGTCCAACGTTGAAATCTTGCAAGGGCTCTTTCCAGGTCACCTGATCTCTTCGCGATGAGGATATTTCATGGCCCCCTCACTCCCCCGATTCGACCCCGAGTGACTCTTTTCTGTGAGGATACGTCAAAGCTGAGATAAAAAAAACATCGACCTCGAACCTTTTAAGCTCTTAAGGAGGGATTGAGGACGTCATTGCTGGAATTCCGCAAGATGTGCTGGGAAGAGTGACCAAAAGGCTCAATACATGTATTGCCTGCCAAGGCCGCTACGCCAGACGATATCATTTTCAAAACATCATGAAAAAAACGGCATCATTTTCCCGACCTAAACGGCATCCGCCTTGCCCCTTTGCTCGGTCTGATGGGCCTTCAGTGACTTTTTTGTAACTAGTAACTCCTCTCTGCCCCACCCAAATTTATAAAATTTAAATCAAACATAAACTTTTTTCTCAAAATGTGAACTAATATCATACATATGAATGAGATCTATAGTAGGACTAAGAATAATACATCAGTGTATAAAGATATGTATGTCTTTATGAACAAATTACTTGTTTTTTAAAATTGATATTTCTAAGCTCTACGGCTTATGATGTAAACGAAAAAGTGATACAATAATTGCGTTGATGTTTAAATTCTAGATATGAAACGTTATCTAGAATTATCGTGTGAACGTAAATTATTTTTAAATGAATTTCCGTTTACCCTACTGTGTGGTTGGCAACATTTGCATTCCAGTGAAAATATGACTGCCATGAGGTGCACTGAAGTGTGTGGTGTATAGAGCTTGGTTTTAGAAGTTTTTAACGTATTTCATTATTGCGTGTATCGCATTATTTCAAATCTGATTTTCAATATTAAATTCGGTTTGGAGATATTTACAAAATTTTATCAATCTCGTAAGGGGTTCATTTATCCATAGAACGTGATTCATTGAACCGATTTTTGTAAAATAAATGTTACACCGACGACAAATTATTTATTGCAAGGATGCCGAGGTCATGCCAAGGTCATGCCGATCGAATTTATAGAAGATAGTGTGAAAATTTTAATAAAATAATGAGTGCGTCAAGATAAAAATACCTTAGTGGAAATCCATCTTCTCTTCTTACCATTGCGGAAAAACGTTTTTAATTTTTTTAAAAATAGATCTATAAAGTCATATGTCATCTTTGGGGATGCTGTGTGGAAGGAATTTTAAAGGAAGGGAAGAAGAGGAAGTTCTGGGAAGAAAAAGGTATGAGAGTTGAGTAGGAATTTGGGGTCAGTGGTTCCATCCCTCCCACAGCGGTGGGAAGCTAAATGATCACCCTCAACCAGCCTCTCCCGATCCGACCCACCACTCAATAAGCGGGCAGAAGCATCCGCTGCCAAGACCTTGACAAACCACACCTCATGATCCCGGATACCTCTGCTAAGTAACTCACACATTCCTTGCATCATTCACATTCATACATCGTCTCGTTCGTACCCTTCTGTTATTCAGACTGTTGACATGGCTCTACTCAAATATATGGTTCACTTGATTGCGTCTAATGCGCCAAAATGAAATTGTGTACAGCGGTATGCTGAATACGAATGGCACTGATTGAATATATAGAATTTCCAATAATTCAATAAAGTGATTTGAACTCGAATAAAAATAACGCCAAACGTTAAAAAAAAATTTACCACCCGTTGAAACTTGACAAATTAATTTAAAATTGTTTGTCGAATGAAACTACAATTTTTGGTGATTTAATCTGATTGAAAAAATAGCTAAATGAGTGGTTTCATTTGACAATAAGGCAAATAATAATAACAATTAGTTAATTTACTTATCGATATGATAATATATGATACAATATGTTTAATCGGCTGAGTATATACAATTAGCTAGTTAATAATAATTAATTACATAGTTAGAATGCCTAATTACCAATTATAACAGACATCTTAGTTGATCAACAGTGGAGAGGTAATAATGCATACTAATAACCACATTATGTGATAATAGAGAATAGTTAATGTTCCAAGAGATTTCTTAAATATTTTAATATTTGATATTGCGCCCTTTTGAGTTATTTGAGTCCTATCAGTCCAGAAACAAGGAAAAAGGCTTCTTTGTGTTGAAAAGTGCTCGGCTCAAGAAAGTAAGGGAGGCAAAGGAGCAGGATGAGTGGAAGATTGACAAGTTATATGATATGACTGACTATTCAAATCTGGTCATTAAATGTTCGTCGCTAAACAGGGCGCGATTTAGAGTATTTTTCACTCCAAAACGAGGCAAAAATATTATTACTGTAACTTTGTGAAAAAACGATACAATATAAACGTTATGAAAATACTATTGCTGTAATACGTAATTGTTTTGTTAATTAATGTTTGTTGAGAAGACACAAATAGAGTAAATACTAGGAAAAAAAACTATTGTTTTGTACCCACCGTTGTTTTGTTAATTTATGTTTGTAGATAAAGACAGATAATGGGTTGAAATCCTCAGGAATAATAACCAAAAGTTTTATTGTAAAACAAAAATAATAAACTTCACCCCACGAATCCGGGTTCGCGGGGTGAATTTGTCCTGGTATTGGCGGTGGATGCGTCTGACAACCGGCTGCATGGCAGGCCGGATCAGGAAAGAATGGTTGAGGGAGTCCCTTTTACTTTTCAAGCCGTTTTCTCTCGGAACATCGCCTTGCACCGCAGTGGGAGGGATGGATTCATACGTCCGTCACTCCTGGACCCCTAGATTCTTACCCACCCCTAATTTTTTTAACCCTTTCCTTCCCAGAACATTTTCTCCTTCTTTTCCTAAAAATACCCTCCACACAGCAGACGACATAGGCCCTGAGGAGAATTATTTTCCTTAAGGGCTCCTGTGTGGAGCTAAAGTAAAAAATAGATAAAAAAATAAAAACTTGAAAAGTGGTGTTCGCATAATATCAATTAACTTATAATAATGCATCGCAATTCTTCGCTTTCAGGTATTCTTATCAATAGACAGTTTGCAGGTAACAAATCATCCCTTGATAAACTGAAACGACTAAATCCAACGCCAACGGTTGCAACATTGTTTTGTCTAAAGTGTATAAGAGACCGTTCCGTCTTATTCTGTCTATAGCAGCGTCCTGCTTTTAGTTCCGCAAGGGAGAATTTCATCCCTCAATCGCTTCCCCAGAGATGAAATCACCACCGCGGCTTTATCTGAGCTGACTCACATCATCTCCTCACTTCTTCTGAGATCCCCTCTAACCAAATATTCTCCTCGCCTTTCTGCGATCCTGCCTAAGCAAATCAACTAGGCTCTATTTAAATGGTTGCCTCGGACAATAAAAAGTATTTTACTTTCTTGGCCGATGGTTATGGCCGGCCATAAAAGTGATTGGTAGGTTTATGACCGGCTGTAAGGAGATGGTTTAATTAAGCAGCCATGTTTTATATCACAACTTTGAGCCGACTTAATTGCCTCAAAAATCTTGGACTTTGTTTTCCAGACTAGATTCTCGAGCTTGGAGACAACTTGAGATTACATCTAACCCTGTGATGTTAACTTATCTGCTCGTTTATCATCCGAACATCAGTTAGAAACTTTAAACTTTCCATGTTAATCACAATAAAGATACTAATTGACTGTAATATATGTTTTGCTTTAACATATTGTAAATACTTAATCATTGAGGGTGAGGTTTTTCTAGGTCTTTACGGCAAATACGTTTGCCTTTCTCCACACAGCATCCCTACAGATGACTCAGGCCCCGAGGGTTTTTCATAAAGGCCTGCTGTATGGAGCAATGGTTCTATGCCAACTGAGAATAAAGTCAACACAACACATCTTTGAAAAGTTCCTAAAAGTTATAAAAAAAATTATTTAAAAATAACCCATATCCCTAACCTAACGTAACCTACATATTTAACCAATTTTTAATGTATTTTTTTCATCACTGTTAATCATTTTTCTGAGGTGGTTCTGAGTTGGTTCCATTCTGAGTTGTCCGGTCACCGGAGCTAATAATGTAAAAAATATATATTGCACATCCCGTGGACAGGTGTCGTAACTCAAAAAAGATAATTTTACATGAGAGCGAAAATGATTAACAAGCGGTCCCGTCGAAAAGATATACTAGCGACGCCTTGCAGAAAAGGCGTGAACTAACTTAAATACGGTTTTACGTGGGGCGTAGGTTATCACAATCTCTTAACTTTTCAGGAATTAAACGTAAAACAGAAAATTTTTACTTACGACACCTTTCTATGGGATGTGCGATTACGGGTATTATTTTTGTGCTGAGAATATTGTAGTTTTGTAGTCAAGTCGAAACTACATGGCAGGAAACCTGTTTTGTTTTTGTTTCGTTTAAAGATAAATAAAATAACCGACAAAATATTATAAATCGGTTTAGAATAAAAAAGTGAATTCGGTCAGCATAGAATTCGCACAAATATTTTCAGTAGTTTCATCGAAAGCTACGTAGCTTTGAAGTATCGGAATCACTGCCAAGAACAACAAGATCAACATAATTAATTATTTTTGTACAAGGTCTCCGGAAACTCATAGTAAAGCAGGAAACTAATGAATCTTCTTAACATTTGGAATCGATTTAAAACTTTTTCCTCCGATTGCTCGTGATTTTTTGTGCTTTCCGCCCACATTAAAAAAAATCATACCTCCAAATTTCAATTTTAAAATAAACAAACTGATAATAGTTCTATATAGCCAATGAATTCACCTCTCATTTGTTGATTGTCACATATTCGTAGAATATATAGAAAATAAATTATGAAATCGTAAACTCTAAAACCGTAAAAGTCGTAAAAAAATGTGGTCCAATTGTCGCTCGAGTGGCTTAACATTTATTTTGATTTGGGATTTCGTTTTCGAGTTAATAGAGACGTTTTTTAGAGATTTTTTTTAAAATGTTAAATTTAAAAAAAAATCGGTCGCTTGTAGGTTAAAATCGGCTATTTAACGTCTTTTAAAATGGGGCGAAGCGCAGCACCGGCTCCAAAAGCTCCTTTTATCAAACGTATAGTTGCCAAAATTGACAAGGAGAAAAAAAACATCGAAATGCTCCCAAACAAAAGTTGTTTTGGGTTCTCCAAACTCTAGATGATTTAGATTCACTGGTTTCCTGCTAGTACTACGAGTTTCCAGACACCGTGTATTATAATTAATTTTGATCAATTCCCGGTAGTACCAACCTTTTGGAAATAAAAAAAGGATATTCATGTAATGATTCTCCATGTTTTTGTATAAATATTTGTTGTAACCTTTTATGACACGAACAAAAAAATAAAGGTAAACAATTTTTATAATACGAACAGTCGAGCACGTATATTTTATATGAAATTTGAAGGACCTTGTAATGTCAGCAAAATGTTGTTATAATAATATCATCTTTAAATGAATAAAATATTGTATTTATATCCCGACAAAGGTTGTATTTTCGGAGAAGGCTTGTTTGTCATCTTAAAATGAATAAGGAAGCTTTCATCAAAATACATTTTCTACAAAAAAATATAAATTTAATGCTTATTGTGTTTGTGACAAGAATTATTTTGGAAAAAAAAACAGAAACTTCATCATTTTATTTATTCCGTAGTTTATAATATGATTTTATTTGATTCCTGGTTTGATGTGATTCTGAGAAGTCAGATTGTAGTGTATTTTTGGCATTTGGTATCTTGCTATTTTACCTTTTGAATATACTTATCAATTTCACGAAGAAATTTCAAATTTTTTTTCCAGAACTTTCATTTTATGCTAGTTATAAAGAGCGAGTACTCAACTAATTCATTATTTGCATCTTCGGGACAAATGATCAGCTGTTAGTATTAAAATGCAATGAATATTTCTTCAATTATGAGTATTAGCATTAAAAAAATCGATTAAAACAATGAGCTATGGAGGTGGGAATGTGGCGTATTTTTACCTGAAATTTTATGACGTATTTTGTTTCTTTTGAGAGTAAAATACATATAAGAAAAATGTATTTTATTATGTGAATAGAGTCACAAGAGACCCAATTGCTTCCATCTGAAGTCAATGAGACTATAGCATCCCCAATTGGTGTATGTTGTGAGGCTAAAGATAGTGGAAGGATATGTGGATGAGGAAGGTGGGGAAGTACCTGGCTATTCAGATCTTATCACTGAACACGGCTAAAGCAACTTTTAAAATCTGAATGGTGGTCTCATTTTAAAATCGCAACTGAGGTGGCTTGGGCATGTACTAAGAATGTCTGATGACCGAATTCCGAGGAAGATACTAAGTGCAATTCCAGAGAGGGAAGACGTCCAGTGGGCCGCCCCAGACACAACTGGGCGAGGCAACTCCAGAAACTGCGTGAGGAGAGGATGGGACTGCCATGGACGGAGGCCGAACAGTCAGCACAAGACAGGGACGTTTGGAGGAGTCTTGTTGATGCAATAGGTCCCCGACCCGAATAGGATAAGGGGATGAAGATGATGATGATGGTCTCATTTAAAGCAAAGTTTCAATTCTGAATGGTGGTCTTACACCAGGGCGATACTGAGAGTATCTTCCACTCAGGAACGTGCAGCAAACATTTTTTGTATTATTTTTATTGATTTATTTGTGAATTTTAATTTTAAGAAATTAACTCACGCACGTCGGAATTTGAAATAAATGAAATTTTGCAAACCTAACCTTCAAAATTAGAGGAAAATCACTGTCAAACTCACTTGCAAATTTCGGTGAAGATATATCAAGAATTTTGAAATATCTTCATCAAATTTTGCAAACTTGACTTTTAAAATAAGATAATGAAAATTAGTACTACTATCTACATCTGATTTCTAAAACTCGGCGTAAAGCCCGGGCAAAACTGAGGCATTAGCTAGTCATATAAGAAACAAAATAAAAATAGTAGTTTAAAATTTTATAAACGAGAGAAATAGTAAACAGTAGATAGATTTAATTCCATCTAAATAATAAAATCTGAGGTATTTTAAGTCAAACGAAGGTGTTCGAGATTAATAAAGATAAACTTTGATAGACTGGTGAAAAAATAATTAATAGGAAAACGAACTTTAAGCTATGAAACCATAAAATATCGATAATTTCACACCATTGTAAATCCAATAAAATATTATTTCATCTAAGTGCCGGAGAAATAAATTAATATTGATGAAGTGCGAATTTAATGTCTTTAAGGGTTTCAATCTTAATTGATTGGCTTAACCTTTTCTATTGGCGCAAACGCTATGGCTTTTTAAAAAAAATTTTAAAGGCCCCTGAAATACTTATTTAGTAAGGTACTTCCTCTGATTTTTACCCGTCAGATCTAATTGTTCGGTTATACGGAACAACTCATACAGGTCTCATAGAAATCGTTATGTCTCCCTTACTATCATGGTTAAAAACATGTTCTAAACGTTGTGAGAAAGAAAAAATACCACGCATCGTATTAGAATCTTAAAATTAACAAAACAATTAGAATGCAAATCTTAAAAAAAAAATTATGAAACTTTGAGAAATTTTTGATAATTATTTTTACATGAAACGAAAAAACAGTGAGTTGACGATAACGTTAATAATATAATGCCTGTGTTTTATTTTTTTTTTCGTAGTCAATATATTAAATTTGGTTAGAAAATCTTGAGGTGAGCCATTTTTAAAACTTTTTTATGTTTACATGCACATTTATATTTAAAAATTATGTGTTTATTTTAAGTTATTAAATTTTAAAGCGTATTATTATATAAACTTTCCAAGCAGTTTTTAGTTTTCAGATACATTCAGAAATATTCCATCTATTTGGATTTTATTGCAAAACGGAAATATTTTGAACCTCAGACAAAATACAGTCGATGCCTGAAGGGTTAACGCATAAAAGTGTTAATTGAATTTTGATTTGTCACTAACTGATCAACTTTTGGGGATTTCATAGCCTCTTTGGCTCCGGACGGTTGGGAACACATGAGACTCCAGTATGGAGTTCACTTTAAAAATATTGACACTTAGAACTTTTTAAATATTGTGTCGCGCATACCCATTAAAAATTCCGAGTCTCACAAAACACATAAGAAATACCGCTTGCCTCAATTCTTCTTTCAATAAGTTCCAATTTTTAAAATGACTTTTAAGGTCAAATCAAATTTGTGTTCATTGAACAAAGTAAATAACAACCAAAATAAGTATTTTTGATGATTAAGTAACAGTAAAAAAAAAATAAAAAAAAATTGAGTGCGTAATTCACACGCGTTAGAACTGAAAACAGAAAGTCGCTAGATGTCGCTTTCTTTTGTTTTGCTTGTGTTTTTAAAGTGGTTTGAAAATTGGATAGTGATTTCATAAAATAAAAATGTTTTTTTTGGATTTCGTAGGATTCGAACCCCCGTTCGCTTGATGTATGTCTTTATGGCCGCTGAGACTTGTCAGACACCTTGTCAACTACGGCGTTGCAGGCAACTTGAATTTACGGCGTTATATTAGAACCGATTATTGGTGTAGACCTGAATTGTGATGCACTTCCGTTTAACCCAAATTTCAAGTCACAAACGGCGCTAAAAAAGTTTCACTTAAAAAAATAATAGAAAGTTGTGGACACTATCAATATCATCCTAGAAAGAAACCGCAATTTGGAAACAAAACGATTTAATCTTATTTTCGTGACCAGATCTGAACAAGCTTAATTAATAAGGCGAATTTCCCAACCATTCCCCATCTCCTTTCCCTCCACCACCACACTACTTTCAACAATAACAGCATACCCAAATTGGTGAACATGGTCCTATTGGCTTCGGGTAGTTGGGACTCTTCTGCGAATTCCACATGAAAGAGTTGAATTCAATTTTATTATCGTTTTTCAAATATCAGATCTACATCAATCATGATAAATAATATATTTTTTAAAAAGGGTTGGTTTCGTTTGTAGGACAGTTATTTTTCAAATGTTCACAAAAACTCTTTCCTTTGGTTTCTATGAATAATGCTTCGGTTTCCTTGCTTATCGCCTCAAAGATAAAGAAGGGTTTATAAAAATTCTTGTGAATAGAAAACGTAATGTTTCAACCCTATAACAGAACCGTTGATAAGGTTTTCTCTCTTTTGGAGAGTCGCCAGGAAACCGAATAAAGGAAAATTAAGGGAAGATTCTGTGAAAAATATGACCACATTAAATATGTATCAAGTTGGGGAATGAATTATTCCGTTGCAAAACTCATACATGCGTCATTTCCATGGTAAGAATCTCATTGAAAGAAAAATATAAAGAATTATATCGCATCCTCTATGTTCTGTAAGGATTTGTACTGCAAAGGAAACATCTATAAAATAAACTAGAAATTTTTGAATAAAGTTCGAAATTTGAATACTGAATATATGCTTGCTTTCATATTTTCCTGTCTGGCATGAATCGCAACGCTACGTTTCTCCTTGCGTGTCCTTTCCCATTCGTCCCGTTCCCCTTCCGCCTCGCCTTCCCCTACCATGTTCCCTTCCCCTCACGCGTTACCCTCCACCTTCCCCGCTTTCTCTCTCCCCTCTCCCCCATAAAACGTTCCCTTCCTCTCTGCCGCATTCCATATATTCAGTACCGGTTCATTCAGTTTTCAAAAAGCTCGCGTGTGACCTATTGCAATTTTTTTATACAAATTTTCATTTTTCATAATATTACAAGCATTTATTTTTTTATATATTTATTTATTTGTAAGAGACAAACAGTTTAAAGGTACATAAAAATATAGAGATACATTATATACAAGTTAGATAAAGTCAAGCCAAAAAAGTTGTAGCGGTTTGGATTTAACATCCCTAACTCCTACCGTTTACACATCACTACGGTAGACCATGTGACCTCAGAGTGAGCTCCTGCAACGCGGGCTCGCGAAGAAGTTTCAGTTTGGAAGCGGAACCTGGAATAGCAACACACTTGCCGAGCGGGAAGAAACGGATTGGAATGCCGGGACCATGGAATCCTTACTACGACGCAGTGATTCAATATCTCCACGTAATGTTAAATTTCAATTTAGATTATTTTGCGTTATAGTTATTTTTATTCAAGTAAATGTTTTCTTGTTTCTTCTAAACAAGATGGCGCTCGGGTATTTTTCATTTGACCTCATGTATTTTTTCTTTTTCATAGATTGTGACTGATCACTTTTATTTAAAACATTTTGGCTCTTCGAGTCTAATGCACGCCTTAGAGATTGCAATTTTTTTATAAGACTACTCATGATTGTTCATACTAGTAAAATAAATTATGTGTTTGTATAATTTGACTTTCATTGCAAAAGGGTTCCTGTCTCATGCTCTGGGTTTTGAATAATATTGCTTCACACACCATATGTTACACTACATTTTAAATATTAATATATATCTTATCTTTACATTTGTCACTTCATGGCACTCTCATTATCGCCCCATCTAATAATCGTCGTTACAAAGTCTCCTATGTTAGAGTTACTTGGAGATGAAGTTTTATTATAACTTGAATTAATTTTGGGTGAGGAGGAGCGGAGGAGGAGGAAAATAGGATAAGGATAGGAGATGCTCCCTTTGCGTTCCAAACTCTTGTATTATTTTTCGATCGTACGCGTTACTTCTATTCGGTATTTCTGAATGGTATGGTTGAAGATGTCTATATTGTAAAATTTTGCATTATATTGCGCACATATACGGGGAATTGGGGAATTTTTTCTAATGTTGAATTTTCGGATTGACAGTATAAGCCCGGACGGTTACTTGCATAAAAAAAAAGATTTGATGATTAAAATAGAGAAGTTACATGTAAGTTGTCTATATTAACCTAAATATTTGTAATAAAATAAACCTGTAATAAAAATATATAAATTTGCTTGTATTCTCAAGCCACAAACTTAACTTAACCTAACATTTTTTTAACATTATCTCCACACACGACGGCCGGCGTGGTCTATCGGCAAGGCTCTTGACTTGCAATCCGAGGGTCGCGGGATCGAATCCGTGACCAGATAGCAGGTACTTCCCACCTTACACTCTCCTATCTCCTTCCCCTTCCCACTACTTTCAGCCTCACAATATATCCCAATTGAGATTGCCATAGTCTCAATGGCTCCAGAGAATGCAGTTGGGACTCTTGTGCGGTATAAAATATCGAAAATAATTTCCACCAGGATCTATATCATCTTTGGGGGTGGTTTTTTTTTAAGGAAAAAAGGACAGGAAGATCTGGAAAGGAAAAATATATGAGGGATGGGTAGGAATCTGGGGATCAGTGTGACCAGAATTGTGTGATCCAGCTTGAATCTATCCCTCCCACATCAGTGCAACACGATGGATCGAGCGAATTCTGCTGCAAAGGTAAAAAGATTAGAGATCAGATCAACCAGATCTTCCAAATCTGGTCCACCATACAGTACGTGACAGAGGCATTCGCCGCCTAGACCTCCTCAAGAAATCCTCAACCCATGAACCCATGCACCCCTGGGGGTGTCACTAAACGTAGCGAACCACTTGGGGTGACCTAAGGCAGAGGTGTTGGTAATCTAAAGATTGGTTTACGGGTGGCGGTACCCATACCCGCCTCCCAAATTGAAAATGCGTTGGTAAATCAAAGCAATTAAAAATAATACTTCTTCAACAAATTAAACTATCTAAGTAAATCATTGGATTTTTTTAAATCTTTGAATAAGTCTCGTGAATGTGTGCTTAAAAATAATTGTATTGTGAAAGAAATAAGGGTTGAAACTTTGATATTTCTTCTTGCCAAATTCCAGGAATATCCTTTTGCATAATATTTGCTTTTGTAGAAACAAGTCAAGAATTGTAGTAACGAGATAAAGATATTCAGGAAATATTTTAAATGCTACACAATTACAATGTTCTTGAACAGGTTGAAGGTATAACAATGAAGATTATGCATACTTTTAACAATAGTGTTCCTTCTTTTTTCTCTCGGAAAACTCGGGATGTTTTTAAATTTTTTTATGTGAATACCTCACGAGAATCTCAACTGCTACCAACCGCCAGAAACCAGTGAGACTATGGCTTTTCCAATTGGGATGCGTGGGGAGGGGAAGGAGAAAAGGAGAGGATGGTTGGAAAGTTCCTAGCTTTTTCATCTAGTCACCAAACAAGGCTAAGGCCATTTCAAGCAAAGTTTCAATTATGAAAGGGCAATACCGATAGTATTTTATACTTTGGAACGTTTAATTTAATTGTGAAGTAACACAAATCAATTAAATATATTTTTCTTGCGAACGCAGGGATTTGAGCTCGCAACCACCGGATCACTAGTCGAGAGCCTTCCCGTCGACCACGGAGGCCGTCAATCACGCCACATTTGCCTAGCACGGCGGTTGAAAAATTCTGAACAACTGCAATAAACAATGCGCTGGAAGAAGAAAAAAAAATACATGGCAAAATTAGGTTAATTTCGTATTATTTTTATTTTTTAAATTATGTAAGTAATACTGAGTTACTCTGAGAGAATCATGTTTGAATGCGTGCAGAGTGTCGAGAACATTTCATATGCACGGCTGTATATTCGGTATTGAGCTCACATAACAAACAGGGAAGCCGATATTGTTCGCCCGTTGAGAGAATTGGGAATATAAAATGAGATTGTTTCAGAAATGATATCGAAAGCGATCTGGCTTGAAAGAGAAAAGGAGGAAATTGAACCGAGAACTTGGACAATGTTAGAGACTAGCGAATTTCTTGAAATTTCAAATAAAGCAACCAATACAATTAACTACAAGTAAATCATTTAAAAAAGACTTTAGCTTGTGTAGTGGATACCTACTGGATGGATCATGAATGATTTTGTTTTTGTTAGGAAGTTCTACTCAAGCAATGGAGATTTCTGTATTTTAGTTCTGTATCTAATCTAATCGTTTTTCAAGTTTAAAGCTTTTAAATCACGCTAAAATAACCAAATTTGATGAGGTGAATAGCGGCAAGGGTTTCAGCGTCACATACCTATGTCAGCTGTCAATCTTCCTTCCAGCTGCTAAGCCGGGGAGTAACTATGACGTCAAGAGCGTTTAGATAATATATAGGTTATTTAAGCATTTTTAAAAATATATAGGTTATTAGCTGACCCGGCAAACGATGTTTTGCCATATACATTATTTCCAGGAAATATTTTTTTAGTTCCGGGGTTGAAAATGATTGAATTACTAATATCGCTATTAAAAAATAGGAGTTGATGGTAGAAGAGTAAAAATTTAGGGCTGTATGTATTTTTTAATGCCTCACCATAAAAAAATTAAAATAAAAAAATTCGTCCAAAAAAAAAATAAAATCGGGGTGGACCACCCTTAACTTTTAAGGGTATGAAAAATAAATGTTGGCCGATTCTCAGACCTACCCAATAAGCATACAAAATTTCATTAAAATTGGTTCAGCCGTTTCGGAGGAGTATGATAACAAACACAGTGACACGAGAATTTTATATATTAGATTTAATCGTTGTTCTGGTTAAATAATTATTTCATTATAATTATTCTAATGATGATATTCTAACATCGATAATGCCGGTAGTCTTTCCTTATATAAAAAAACGCATGAAACAAAATATGTCTGCAAGTTCCAAGTAACCTTAATGTAACAAGTCACCTTAATATAATCAATGTAAAATTTATTATTTCTAACTGTACCAATCCATCATACCTACAAATCGTTATTATATGCGATTTTGTCTGTAGTTTACATAAATCAATTATATTTTTTGTCTCTCACTAAGAGCATTACTTATTACTTAATTCTTTACCTTTTTATATCTTCATATTCAATACATTTCTTACTTTTTATCCCTTTTATACATTTTTTACTTTTTATCCGTTGAACTAATTTATTTCTTACCTTTTTACTTTATATCTGCTAGTATTAATATACTAGCGTCTGTACCGTTGAAATTTAAGAATTCGTCTCAGGGCCTAGCAGCGAAAACCCGCGGAGAGAGTTTTTAATTGCTGGTTTTTATTTCATACTTTTGACTTATTACTTTTTACCTTTTACTTTTGCTTGTCGTAGTACTACTGATTTCGGGCAGTTGACGTTTTTATGCAATATTCAAAATAAAAATAACTAAGAAAATATGTGCTTAAATATGTTATTAGAGTAAATATTGTACAAGAAAAGGTTTTTAAAATTAATGTTATCGCATTTCGAGTATTCATTTAATAATGTTCATAAACAGAGATCGTTTACATAAAACGTAAATGGCAGCTAAACGGTACTTACAATTTGTAATTTCTGTTATTGTGAAATTTGAAAAAAATACAGAAATATCATTGTTACTAATCCAGACAAAAAACACAGAGGCGATAAAAGGGATGCTACCCCTGAGAGCTTTCCGAAATAAAAGCAAACAAGGCTCTCGAAGAAGGCTGTGTTCTTTCTTACATAAGTAGGCCGTTACTAAATACTGTCCCAAACAGATCATCGTTTAAGAGAATCACAACGCGCCGACTTCTTAGATGAACAGTTCAGTTGTTCGGTATATTTCTTGAGTGATGGTATAATAGTAAATTGTTTTTAAAACTTACAAATCAAATTCTTGTGATAACCACCAAGATCAGTTAGTTTACAAATAAAAAACAAATTAACATTAATATTACAATACAACAACTCACTTGAAAATAAAAGATGCTCTCGATGTTCCTTGATAGGAAGTTCTTTTCTTCCTTTTCTCTTTTCTCTCCCACACATTCTTTAGCCTCCTTCACCAGGGTGATATTGATCACCCTGGTGAAGGACCATTATTCAGTACCGAAACGTTGCCTTAAGATGAAGCCAAAAGCAAAAAACGTATGTGTTCTAAGTGTGCCTTTTATTGCTACAAATATAGGTAGTAAGCATAAAAATCGCTTGGCAAATGGAGTATAGATGTTTCAATTTCAAGCGCCAAAATGATTTTATATTTATTTTGTGAATAATTTAATAAGAAAGAAAAAAAAATTTGAAACAGTCACAGATATTTTTAACTATAAAATTGCATTTTTAAAAAGATGTTTGTTAAGCATGTTCACACTTCTAATGAAAAAAATAATTTTTAAGTAGTTTACGCTTACATTTCAATAAAGCTATTAATAATTTTATTTTAATTCTTCTTATTGGAAATGATAGGAAAAGCTTCCAATCATGCAAAGCATATTTGTTTTTAAATAGTGGTGTACACAAAGTTTATAAATATTTGTTTTATTTATAATTTTTTTTTCAGGTTCTCCATAAAACAGTTATTCACCAAAATATTATGGAGAAGATGACAAAATTAAAAAAAAAGTGTGTGCGGTGCAGTTTTACTATGTTGTGATGTATGCCAAAAGATACTGAACTCTCTGTAGGTGACATTGAAGATGTCGATGCTTAATGCAGAATCGTTAAGCAGTTGTGTTGCTCTGTTTAATGGCGCATTCTGATACGCAGAAGTTCTCGCTTTCGGAGCATAAAATAGTGCGTAATAATGTAAAACGATTATTTGTAAAGATTAGTCGAAAATAGCGATTTAGCTTAAATGTGTTTGGTGACCAGATTTGAAGAGCCAAGTAATTTATAACCTACCTCTTATCCTATCTCCACATCTCCATCTTCATTTTTTACACCCCTCAGCCTCAACAATTCATCCCACTTGGTAATGCCACAATCTCACTGGCCCCAGAAGGATTAAATAATAGAAAAAAAAATTCTTCGGGGTCAACGTCATCTTTAGCGATGTTGTGTCTTTTTAAGGAAAGAAAGGAGAAGAAGTTCTGGGCAGGAAAAAAGCCATGATGGGTTGGTAGTAATCTAGGGGTCATTGTGTTCAGGAGTAACGGACGAATGAATCCCTTCCTTTCAACGTGGTGCAAGGCGATGGGTAGGTAGGGTCCGGTTGGAGAGGTCAAAGTGACTCTGTCAATCAGCCTCTCCCCATCGGACCTGCCAGGTGTGCAAATGCACCAGCCACCAAAACCTGGACAAACCCCATCCCATAATCTTGGGCATCCAAAAGTACGTACGTAGAAGTACTGTTTATCCAATGATTGGATCAAGGGACGTCAAATCCGCCACCCAAATTGAGAACTCTGAAATGAATGGCATACCGTAAAACGATACTCAATGAAAAATAACTGTCAAGACTGCGTGTTTCACGTGTATTCATAAACGCTGCCATATTTACATTCTAATTTTTCACAGCTGTCAAGCCATTTTTCCAACGTTCATCAAAATTAACAATAGACATCACAACCCGCAGAACTGACAGCGCCCACAAGCAAAATCGCGCAAACGTGCATATACGAGCCAAACTATTTCAATCAACAATTTGCAACCATCACGGGAGAGGAAAAAACGAAAATCAATAAAGTTACAACAGTAACTTTTTATTTATAATGAAACCAATTGGCCAATACAACGTGTATCTCATGGCATTCTTGATTAGATATTGTGGGGGAACGAAAATAACAATGGTAATTGTCGTAAAATGTATTTAAGCATACCTTTTTGTTGAAAAATGTTTGACTTTAACAAGAATGACTCGATTATATAATAAATACTACGATCGTCAAGACTTGGACATATTATCGAATTCAAATATTACCTTCAGAAGGAACTTATACTTGCGAATACCTGCCGATCTCCTCACTTAGAATCACTTTGTAATGATTGTATCAATAACCTACTTCCGCATTGACTCTATGATACGTGTGTACACACACAAGTACATGTATGTGCTTGTGTGTGTGTGTGTACATAAGTGTATATACTACAGTGTGCACACGTATGCATATACAAGTACATGGTTTGTATATCAATATGCCAACTGAGAACAAAGTCAACTCAAAACTTTCTTGAAAAGTCAATAAAAGCTATGAAAAAAATAATTTTAAATTAGCCGATAACCCTAACCTAACGTAACCTATTTAACTAATTTTTTATGTATTTTTTTTATCACTTTAAATGATTTATCTGAGATGGTTGTGAGTTGGTTTCATTCCGAGTTGTCCGGTCACCATGTAAATATATATATATACGTAAATGTGCCCATATGTATTTACTAAAATTTGATTTCGGTCTTCCTTGTTTTATGTACTTGTAATTTAATTTATTAATACTTATTGTGAATTGAATGGCGTGCTCACCTACAATCAGAATCATCGTTATAACAACATTGAAAATATAAATTACTGTAATAATTATGTAATGTATTCTGTTGGCGAGTCAATAAATAAATAAAGAAAATAAACAAATGAATGAATACAATTTTTTGTAAGATTTTTTGTCATGTGGTTGAACTTCCATTATAGTAAAAGGCAACGGTGAAAAAATGACATAATGTTGTTGAATCTCCGCTAGAGCAGGAAATATAAAAGTCATTAATTTATTTGTTGGGAGTTCGTTTTTGTTCAAACATTCCAAATGTGTGTGGCGGCCTTTTACGCCGGCAAAAAACTTTCACCGGAATATTCTATTGACAAAAACTTTTTCAATGGCCGGTCGTATTTTGTGATTATTTTCCTATCCCTGCCTCGGGAAGTTGGTCGGTTGTCCTGGATCCGGTCACGTTTCGCTACGGAATTAAGCCAGGCGTATACGAGCGACTTTTGTCACGGTGACAGTCGTACGGTATACGGTGATGTGTACAGTGTACACGTGGCGACGAGACATAAGGGGAGCCGGTGGTCTAGCCCCCGTAAATTCGACGACTTTTTAGGATTAAAAAAAAATTAAAACAGTGAACAATGCTGATCAAACTTTATAGATATATCAGATGACTTTAATAATATACAAAAATATTGTTATTAAAAAAAATAAAAAAATTGTAAGTAGTTAAGGAACTGCGCTAAAGTTGCCCTTCTCATAAATACGGACCTTGGTGGTGGGTCCAGTTTTGGCTCTTTCACTTATCCATAAACAAAAGCAAAAAAAAAATTCTGATCAGTATGAGTGTAGTTATTGCAGGAACTAGAATTTTTTTTTTTTTTTTTTTTACATTAACTCCACACAGGAGGCCCTGAGGAAAAAATAATTTCCCTCAGGGCCTATGTCATCTTTGAGGATGCTGTGTGGAGGGTGTTTTTGAGGAGAGGAAGGAGTGAACATGGGTCTTGAAGAGACCCATATTGTAGGAGGGAGGAAACACAGAGGCCGGCAAATCGTTCCACAGCCCAGCTGTTGAACTCAAGAACGAGTCGTAGAAACGACCCGTTCTCATGTGACTAATGTCAACCGTGTACAAATGTTGAGCATGAGAATAAAAAATAATTTAAAAAAAATTGACGAAAAAAAATGGCGCGTTATTGAAATTTAAGTACTGAAAAAAGACTGTTTTTTCATTATATTTTGTTTGTAAAAAATTAGAAGTATTCAACGTAGAAACTTTTTTTAAAATTCCTGCGATAGGTACTGGTATACGGAATAACATAGTAAAATTTGAGACGAATCGGCGGAGTTGTTTTTTTGCCTCACATCATGCAGAAAAAAGTGGTTTTGAAAGAAATGAGTTTGAAGTTTCACCCGGCCCTTTTACTTGCTTCTGCGTTGACCTGCTAAATGGACTGTAGAACTTTAAATATCGTCAATAACATTACAAAAATTTTAAAGTATATTTTTAAAAGATTACATTTTCGAAATATTGAAAAAGAATATTTTTTTGAAAAGTTGTTTTGAAATACATGAGTTTGAAGTTTCGCCCGGCCCTTTTACCTGCTTCTGCGCTGACCTGCTAAATGGGCTGTAGAACTTTAAAAATCGTCAACACTATTACAAAAATTTGACAGTATATTTTTAAAGGATTATGCTTTCGAAATAATGAAAAAAAACATTTTTTTTAAAATTCGGCTCCCCATAAGGGCGACTTTTTTTGAATTTTGAAATATTCACCTAACTGTCACCGTGACCAAAGTCGCTCTTGTGCGCTTGGTGTTTTTCTCTGCAAGAAGTCTGGTCCATCGATTTTCGTTCTGGTCGCTTCCGTTCCGCTACATTTTGCACAAAAACTAAGGCGAATGACTCGCTGCCCTGGAAAATCCAAATATGAAGAGTGTTTGTAAGCAGTTCTGAGATTTTTTGCCATTTACCTAAATTTTGTAATTTAAGACCTTTGGAATAAAATCTCAATTTAATATCGATATTGATTTTTTCACAAAAAAGAAACACATTTTTCAGTCCACTTAATGACTACAATTTTTTTAAACATGTAAAAAAACCGTTTCTTGAGCCAACTGATTTTTTTAAAAGCTATGTTTATACAGTTCTTAACTACCCTTCGTTAGAAAAGCATAAAATTAAATTTTATTACAAAGTCTTTTGTAATCAAAATTGATTGAATGCTGTTAAGTGAAATAGCTGAGCTTTTGTCAGTCATTAATAAGAAAAAAAAATTTAATCAAAAGGCATAAGCTTTATCCACATGGATCGAGAGAGTCCTGCTGGAAAGGTCAAATGGCCTCTCTCAACCAGTTTCTCTCCGCCTCGCACCAGATGGGCAGGCACATCCGCCGCCAAGACCTAGACAAACTTCACCCCATGAGCTCGCTCACCCCTGCTAAGTCACCAAACGTAGCGATCCACTTAGGGTTACCTATGGCAGAGGTGTTAGTTATCCAATAAATGGTTCCCGGGGCGGCGGTACCCATACCCGCCTCCCAAATTTAAATGTCACACGTCTTCCTCGGGCGTCCCCGACTGCTTCTACTATTCACATTAGCGTCACATATCCTCCTTACACTCATTCGCTTATGCCTCAGGGATCTCAATTCTACAGCATGCAGTCTACTTTTCTTCCTCTTGCTTCCTCTGCCAGTTCCACGCTTCTCTGCCATACATCAGGGCAGGTAACAGCACTCTATTATGGACGGCTAGCTTCGCTTCTTTGGACAGTTTTTTATTGGCGCCAATCGAGTTCCATCCTCCGTTAATGGAGTTACCTACATATACTCTTCTTTCAATATCTCTGTCAGCCTTCCTATCTCCCGTAAACTTACTTCCCAAATATACAAACTCATCCACCTGCTCCAAGTATTCATCATTCACAACAATGTTGCACATACTGTATCTTTCAAACACCACGATTTTAGAATTACTTACATTCATCATTAACTCATTCTTCATACATACTTCGTTCATCCTTGTTGGAAATCAGCACCGCATCATCGGCATTCAATAGGCAACAAACTTTCAGATTACCCAATTTCTCGCCCAATCCCATTTCTTTCAATTCTTGCATATAATCCTCCACATTAAATATAATAGTTCTATCCACTCTTGTCTACTTTAGTTTTCTGAAGTTTCACTTCTACCGCGTGTGAATTGCACACACTGATTTTTTTAAATATTATTATTTATTAAAGGCTAATTTTAATCAAGTAAACTTTTTAATAACCCAATGGAAGCCATTGTGTGCTTTTGCGAATTTGCAGTTCATTCAATTATGGCAAAATAAAGTATAAGTTTCTTCGTATTCAATATTATTTCAATACCCATTCAGAGCTTTGCCCCGGAGGAATTTCCTTTCAGGAAAATCAGCAACAAGAATTTTTCCATACAAACTGCCAAAGGCCCGACTCCACGATTGTTTCGTAGAGGGATATACGAGTTTACTTTTTGGAGGAAAAAATAATGAAGACATTAAATTTACCAGGAAATGTCGGTAACATATATGTTAACTGCAGGGGATACAACGGTAGGATTGGCATCGAGGGCATCTGTGGTCGAAGGCTGTGGAATACGAATCCGGAGGTCACTAGCTCGAATTCCGACGTGCGATACCAAATTATATTTAATTGATGTTTGTTGAATCACAATTAATTATTTTGAAATAATCTTTACGAATTTTATAAATGCGAAAGTGCGTATGTTTATTTGTTACAATTTCACGCTTTACCAATAAAACGATTTTAAAAA
The DNA here is from genome assembly GCA_936435175.1 of Glyphotaelius pellucidus. Taxonomy (NCBI): domain Eukaryota; kingdom Metazoa; phylum Arthropoda; class Insecta; order Trichoptera; family Limnephilidae; genus Glyphotaelius; species Glyphotaelius pellucidus. The sequence continues at coordinate 7,498,078 of OW386551.1, read as the reverse complement.
TTCTTTCAAAAATAGAAAGCTTAATTATATGCGAGTAAAATATGCTGTATGTAATGGTAAGTTCTGGCGTTATGAAATTATAAATATTAATATATTATATTTATTTTATGTTTCTGTCCCTAACAAAAACGTCAGCAGAAAAGCAAAACAAATCGTTGCCGTAGAAATGATGTTGATATAAGTAGGAAATTTAATTTCAGGCGTCGTAGTTAATATCTATGTCTAAAACTGAATTGCCGAAATGTATGTACGCACATAACTTCCAAATTGGATAATTATTTTTTTGTGTTTGTTATTTTGTATTAAACTAATGGTAAGCTCTGGCATTATGAAATTTGCAATAGGTGGTAGCGAGTTGTTTGAAAACTGAATGTAGCGGGACTAAATGTATGGAATATATCGGGAGGGGGGAGGAGAACCAGGGAGGGAGTAGGGGAACCTGGGAGGGGGAGGGGAACTCGGGAGGGGCGTCCGCGGTACAGGGGAAGGGGGAGTAGAGTAGGGAGAGGGAAGGTGGAGGAGACGGAGTGGGAACGCGAGAGGGGAAAGGGACGCGGGAGAGGAAAGAGAGGCGGAAGAGGAGCAGGACGAAAGGGATAGGACACGCAGGGACTACCAATTTCTTTATTAAATTGCAAAGCAACGCATGCCGGGTATCAGCAAGTATATAATAAATGCGGCACGATTCAAGGCGGAAGATACTGTCAGTATCTCCCTGGTGAAAGGCCACCATTTAAGTTTGAAACTGCTTTGGTGCTAATTCCCTTCGCGCCCTTTAACACTAAACATCGTCTTTATTCCAAAAGATAAAGAAATAAAAATGTTTTTTTTTTTTTTTTTTTTTTTTTTTAATCTTTATTTTTTCCCATTATTATAAACATTTCAAAATACACATATAAGAAACAAATAAATCAAAAGTTAGGTATAATTAAATCTACGTAAAGTAAAAAGTAGGTGATGGGAACCCACAAAGGCACTGCCTGTGCGTGGGTAATATAAACAAAAATGCATACATCAGTAAGTACAATTAACAATAGTTATAAGTTATAAAAAAGTTATATGAGTTAGAATTAAAATGAAAAGTGATGTATTAAGGTTAACATAGAATTTATAGCAAAAGTGTTTTAACATCTGCACCATAAAGCCATAATTTTAATTCTTTTATGTAGAGTGATATTTTATCTGTCGTTTGAATGTGTTTTGGTAGAAGATTAAATGTCCGAGGACCAATAAAGCTGCTATGTGTTTGCATTAATTTGGTTTTGATTTGAGGGGTGTAAAAGATATTATTAGTCCTTTTGCTAATTCTATTTTCATTTTTTTCGAAACAATTTTTGTTTTTAAATACATATTTCATTGTCTGCAATATAAATAATTTACGGATGTTGAATATTTTAGTATCTTTGAAAAGTAACTCAGTCGAGAATGTTTTAGTTCTATTGTACATAACTTTAATAATGCGCTTTTGAGTGTTTTGTAAAGGCTTAATAAAAGCATCAAGCGCACCACCCTATCCTATAATGCCGTACATTATTGAAGATTGCACCAGTGAAAAATATATCATTCTCAATTTGTCAAGATTAAGTACTTCCTTAAGTCTATAAAAGAAGAAGAAGATATATTTATTAATAAAGAAGATATAAATATTTGAAGAAGAAGATAATACTAATAAATCTAAACGAAGCATAAAATCATACGATACTGAAAAATAAATAGGTAACAGTTACAACAGGTATTCGAACCCAGGATCTTTTGTCTTACCGGAACATAGTCCTAGTTGCGACCGTAACCTTTTTATTTTTCCTTGTCTTGTTCTGTTTCACGTTTCGTTTAGATTTATTAGTAATATATTCTTCTTCAATGAGTTAATATCTTTCAATAAGTTAATACAATTAAAAATATGTATTTACCACAAAAAACGCGTTTGCACATATGCATGCACCGAGTGGCATATGCCACTATTAAAATATAAATAATTCGAAGACTTTGCTCGTAAAAATTATTCATCCACTAGATCTTAAACTTAGTTAGCCTGGAATCCTAGAATGTTGTTAAAAAGCTTTCACTTTTCTCTACAATTTTTTTAATCATTCTTTATCAAGACATCCGTTTGTATGTGAATGTTCTCTCCCTGTTTCTTGCAAATAATATTATAACTTAATGAGTGCGTACAATTCTACCTTTGCTCCTCGGCATAATCCTTTTTATGCGAGGCTTAATGTTAAACGGCCAGATCCTTCCCAGGGATCAAGTTGTTACGGTAAAGGGAAGCTTAGCATCCGTTTATAATGGGCCTTCAACCGAGATTAAATATGTATTTTTAGAAATTTTATTATCTGACTAGCTGGTACCCGGCGTGCGTTGACATGCCATTTAATAAATAAATTGTTTTCTCCTGCGTGTCCTTTCCCATTCGTCCCGTTCCCCTTCCGCCTCCCCTTCCGCCTCCCCTTCCTCTCCTGCGTCCTCTTCCCCTCTCGCGTTCCCACTCCGCCTCCTCCACCTTCCCTCCCCCCACTACCTTTCCTCCCTCCACTACCCCTTTACTACTCCCGCGAACCCCCCTCCCAAGCTCTCCTCCCCCCTCCCAGGTTCCCCCTCCCAGATTCCCCTCCCCCACCCGGGTTTCCCTCCTCCCCCTCCCGCGAACCCCCTACCCGAGCCCCCCTCCCGCATTTCATACATTCTTTCCCGGATAAGGATACGGATACGTTTACAAATATTCCATTTATTTCAATTTTTATTGAAAAGTCGATATATATCGAAACATTTTTACCTTTTGACAAAATACGCCAAATTTTTGAAGGGTAAAGCTTTGAGCTTTAACCTTAAGCTTTGAGCTTCAAGCTGTGATTAAACTTTGAGCTTTAAGCTTTGAGCTTTAAGTTTTGAGCTTTTAGCTTTATGATTAAAGCCTTGAGCTTAAAGCTTTGAACTTAAAGCTTTGAGTTTAAATATTTGAGCTTAAAGCTTTGAGATTTAAGCATTGAACTGTGCTTAAACTTTGAGCTTTAAGCTTTGAGCTTTAAGCTTTGAGCTTTAAGTTTTGAGCTTTTAGCTTTGTGATTAAAGCCTTGAGCTTAAAGCTTTGAACTTAAAGCTTTGAGTTTAAATATTTGAGCTTTAAACTTTGAGATTTAAAAGCCTTGAGCTTCAAGCTTTGAGCTTTAAGTTTTGAGCTTTAAGATTTGTGAATAAAGCCTCGAGTTTAAAGCTTTGAACTTAAAGCTTTGAGTTTAAACATTTGAGCTTAAAGCTTTGAGATTTAAGCATTGAACTTAAAGTTTTGAGCTTTAAGTTTTGAGATTTAAAAGCTTTGAGCTTCAAGCTTTGAGCTTTAAGTTTTGAGCTTTAAGATTTGTGAATAAAGCCTTGAGCTTAAAGTTTTGAGCTTAAAGCCTTGAGTTTCAAGCTTTTTTTTTCAAGCATTAAGTCTTATGCTTTGCGCAAAGCTCAAAACTTAAAGCCGAAAGCATAAAGCTCAAATATTAAACTCGAAGCTTAAAGCTCAATCTAAAAGCTCAAGCTTTAAGCAAAAGTTCAAAGTTTAAAGGCCAAAGTTTAACCTTAATATCAAAGGTCAAAACTTAAATTCAAAGCTTAAAGCTTAAAACTCAAAGTACAAAGCTTAAAAGTAAAGCTCAAAGTCAAAGCTCAAAACAAAAATCTCAAAGCACAAAGATCAATACTCAAAATTCAATTTCAAATCTTAAAGTTCAAAGCTTAAAGCTCAACATGTAAAGCTTAACATTGAAAGCATAAAGTTCAAAGCTTAAAGCTCAAGAATCAAAGCTCAAAGCTTAAATTTCAAAGTTTAAAGCTAAAACTCAAAGCACAAAGCACGGCTTGCGTTACAATGCAAAGAAATCAATTGATTCTCCTTGAAAGTTCTTTCCCGTGCGTCCCCGTTCACCTCCCGAGTCCCCTTCCCCTTTCGCGTTTCCCTTCTACCTTCCCCGCCTTCCCATCCCTCGTCTTCCCACCCACGTACCCCACCTCCCCCGTTCCCCTCCCCCCTGCCTTTCCTCCTTGCCGCTAAAATATATGAAATACGCACATTTTCATTTATACAAATTTAATAACGCCAGAACTTACCATTATAAATAGCCTATATCCTTTGCGGGCGTGCGCACAATAAATCACCAAAGTTTCATCGCAGTCGAATGAACGGTATGGCAGCGCATAAAATACAAACAAACAAATTTTGGTTTTTATATATAAGATAGGAAAGATTTGATTGTTTGTTGGTGTCCTCCCGTACGGCCCGTACCCCAGTGACGCTTACATCGTAAAATACTTACATTTTTAAACTCGTGATATCTTTCGAATGGGATGTCCGAATTGAATAATTCAAAAAGTTATATAAAGGCATTGAAGCAGTCTCTAATATAAAATAATTAATTTTGACAAGAATTAATAAAAGAGTCTTTTCTAGCGGTGGCATTTCAATTAAATTTTTAAAATAAAAGAACACTTATTGTGGCATAACTATAATAGTTAAACATATGCTGTTGCGATATTTTTTGTAGATAGTGATATGTTCTGCAAAGTCGTTGTACATTATTTTATTCTATCATCAATAGTTTTCGCAGCGCACGCGATGTAAATAATATTTTAGGTAATTTTTTTACACCTTGGGTTACATTATTGGAGTTTTAGTAAGGATCCCTAATTTTTTTTAAATAAAATATAGCTTATGTTACCCGGGAATAGTGTAGCTTCCCAACAGTTAAAGAATTTTTCAAATCCGTTCAGTAGTTTCAGAGCCTATTCGATGCAAACAAACAAACAAACAAACGAACAATCAAATCCTTCCTCTTTATAATATTAGTATAGATTTCATATTTTCTGTCAGATTTAGCATAATTTAACTGAATTATTTGAGGACTATTTTGTTAAGAGATGTACTCATAAATAAACAAAACCGTCACAATGCATAAAAGAGTGCAGAAATTTTTGTAATGATGAGCTTTTTTGTACTTTCTTTATTTTTGCTATTTTGCTGTCAGTTTTAGAGTTGTCGGGATAATAGTTACATAAAGTTGATGGATCTTATATTAGATTTTCACGAGCTGTCACACGGTAGACAGTTTTGAAGAATGAATCGGAATAAGTGCTGTTTTAGAAGTAACCTAAAATATTACATTATGAATGTATGAATGTATGAATGTATGAAAATGTGAATGTTATAAAAAATAATTTATAAAGCGACACACTGACCCACCCCTCACACCTTTTTTCTTTTTTACCTCCCATCTTCATTTCCTTAAAACACCCACCACACATCCCCAAAGATCACGTAGGCCTTGAGGGTACCTCAGGATCTTCTGTGTTGAGCTATGTCCAAACAAATATTTATATTTATACAACCCTAAGAAAGGCTCAGACTGAAAAAAAATTGATAGGTGTTTGCTGCGTTCGGGTGCCCGTGCTGCGTTCGGGCAGGAAGGGCCCCTACGGGTAATAAGGAGGACCAGATAGCCTTGAGGTCAAACGTTAATAGTTTGGCTCAGGTCTTTCCACAACTAGCTCAGTTGGTAGGGAAAGGCGACTCCGTTATCCAGGGTCAGGGTCGGCAGGCAGCCTCATGCTCAACCAGGAGAAACAAAGAAGTGCAGTCATACATTATCCAATGAAAAAGAGTGGTCTTCTCATACAAATATTGTGGAAGAGGGCAAAGATTAAGATTTAGAAAAGTTCACAAGATATCAGTAAAACTACCATCCTGGCTAAAACAAACTATTCTCTCTCTCTCTGGTGGTACTCGGCGTAGGGCAAGACGTTACGTTAGCACATTCAAAAGGGGAAAATACAGGATATGGCTAAGGCAATCAGGAGTGGAGCTGGGCCGTCAACACACCGTAAACATCATGATGGACTTCACTATGAGGGCATTGCGGAGCGGTCAAACACAGGCCGGGCACTTGCAGGCAACCGTAGATGCGACTCCATGTGCGTGGGTCGGACGGGCCTCCGGGGTTTCAACACACGCGCGTCCTGTCGGGAGCGAGTACTGGCGGGTTCTGGGGAAGGCGAGGAAAAAAGGTGTGAGCCGCGCCCGTCGCAGCAGTGGCGCGGTGAAATTCGCGTAAACGAGACTGCTGGCGTCATCTCTTGCACGCTTTTAGGGCTGTGTAATGCGTAACGTAACATGTTTTATATTTTATTTTATTATATAATTCTCAATTTTTCAAACAAAGAACTTTTAAAATGTAATTAACAAAAAATCTGAGTGTCTAATTCAGACGTAGTAGAAGCGAAACTTTATCAAAACAGTCATAACCATCAGGTCAAAAGTGAGGTCATAATCTAGCGGCCAATGAGCGGCCAATGCGCCAATGAGCCAATGAGCCAACATCATAACCAATAGGTCAAAAGTGAGGTCATAATCTAGCGGCCAATGAGCGCATTGTGATGCTTCGTCGGTAATTTAATGCTTCACTTCCGCTTCCGCTATCATTTTCGCTTCACACCTCAACCAATAGAAGCCTTGAAAATGACATCGTAATCAAAGCGGCCAGTTAACACAAGTTAACGCTTTGTAGGAGTTGGTTTGCGTCATTTCCGTTTCATCCGAATTTCAAATCACACGGAGGCTAAAGAAAACTCACTTAAAAAAATCTTCTTCTTCTTTGTGTGCCCTATCAGGCCCTCCGATGTTTGCGATCACAATGGAAAATGTATCTCTATCTTGCGCTGCGCGGAATAGCTCCTTCACACTTCTAATACCGGTCCACTCGCATACGTTTCGCAACCAAGAAATTTGTCTCCGACCAGACCCTCTGCGACCCTCTATCTTGCCTTTAAATATTAAATGAACAAAGTGATTTTTCTCCCAGTGACTCAGAAACATGAAATTTTCCTGACTTTTACTAATCTGAGCAATTCTCTATCTGCTCTAGTCCACCTGCGTATTTCTGTGTTGGTGATCACGTCGGTTAGAAAAACGATGAATTTAAATTTTTTTTCCTATCTCAAGATTTTTGATATATTCGTGTACAGACTATTATTCTTTATTAAAAACAAAAATTTCAGTCGGTTTGGTGTCATAGGGCCTAAGTTGTAACCGACCCCAAGTGTGTCAAATCGCCAGTAAAAAAAATGAATTTAAAAAAAAATCTTTAGTAAAAATCCAAAATATTAATCGATTTGGTGCCATAAGTTCTACGTTGCCATACATTCAAAGTGACCAACTATGTTTCTAAGGTGCCATAAGTTCTAAGTGACCAACTCCAAGTGTGACAAAGCGCCCGAAACGATGAATTTTTTTAAAATTCACGTGTTGGAAAATATTTTGATTGATTCGCGTACAGACTACGATTCTTAGTAAGAATCCAAAATATCAGTAGGTTCAGTGCCATAGGGCCAAGGTTGTGACCGACCCCAATTGTGACAAAGCGCCCGAAAAACTATGAATTTTTTTAAAATTCACGTTTTGGAAAATATTTTGATTGATTCGTGTACACATCTTGGATTCAAAGAAAGAATCTGAAATTTCAGACGCTTCGGTGCCATAGAGCCCGAGTTGTGACCGACCCCAAGTGTGACAAAGCGCCCGTAAAACGACGTATATTTCTTTAATTCACGTTTTGGAAGATATTTTGATTGATTCGCGCACAGACCATGATTCTTAGTAAGAATCCAAAATATTAATCGGTTAGGTGCCATAGGGCTTGAATTGTGACCGACCCCAAGCGTCACAAAGCGCCCGTAAAACGACGATTATTTCTAAAATTCACGTTTTGGAAGATATTTTAATTGATTCGCGTACAGACCATGATAATTAGTAAGATTCCAAAATATCAATCTATTTGGTGACATAGGTTCTTAGTTGTGACCAACCCCAAGTGTGGCAGAGCGCCGGTAAAACGATGATTTTTTTTTTAAATTCACGTGTTGTAAAATATTTTGATTGATTTGTGTACAGACTATGATTCTTGGTAAGAATCCAAAATTTTAATCGGATCGGTGCCATAGGGCCAAGTTGTGACCGACCCCAAATATCACAAAGCACACGTAAAACGACGAATACTTCTGAAATTCACGTTTTGGAAGAAGTTTTGATTGATTCTCGTACTACGTGATTCTTAGTAAGAATCCAACATATTAATTGGTTATGTGCCATAAGGCCCGAGTTGTGACCGACCCAAGTGTGACAAAGCGCCCGTAAAACGAAGTATATTTCTTAAATTCACGTTTTCGAAGATATTTTGATTGATTTGTGTGCGAACCATGATTCTTAGTAAAAATCCAAAATATTAATCGGTTCGGTGCCATAGGGCGTGAGTTGTGACCGACCCCAACTGTGACAAAGCGCCCGTCAACCTTAAAACGACAAATATTTCTAAAATTCACGTTTTGGAAGATATTTCGATTGATTCGCGTACAGACTATGATCATTGGTAAGATTCCAAAATATCAATCGATTTGGTGTCACAGGTTCTAAGTTGTGACCAACCCCAAGTGTGACAAAGCGCCGGTAAAACGATGAATTTTTTTCTAAATTCACGGGTTGGAAAATATTTTGATTGATTTGTGTACAGACCATGATTCTTAGAAAGAATCCAAAATATCAATCGATTTGGTGCCATAGGTTCTAAGTTGTAACCAACCCCAAGTGTCACAAAGCCCCCGTAAAACAATGTATTTTTTTAAAAATTCTCGGGTTGGAAAATATTTGACTGATCCGTGTACACACCTTGAATTGGCCTAAGGTTGTGACCGACCCCAAATTTCACAAAGCGCCCGTAAAACGACGATTATTGGTGCTTTTTCCGATTTACACCCACTGTACGTCGAGAGAAAAATTGTAATAAACGAATTCTCAGTCGAAATTAGAAGATACATTAAAGTCAACAATAATGCTTTTGATCTGCCTTATATCAATCGACAAGTATAATCTTTGAACGTTTTCTTTCACTGAAAGACAATATTATGTAATTTTTTACGGGTATGGAACTTTTAAAAATATTATGCCTTATCGAAACACCTTACTTTCAACAATTTATTCATTAGGTTACCATGTCAACGTATACTAAGCTTTGTCTCGTTACCTAAAGATCTATTATCTGACGAGATTGGTTAGTATACCGATATATCTCTGTCCACCAATTGACGCCAATCGACCTGCTCACACAGTGGGTTGTTGGGTCAAATAACAATTTTTTTGGATGTTGTTTGTCTCTTTGTTGCTTCTGAAATATTTTGTCATAGACGTCTTTTAAAATCAAAATTATGGTCACAGAAAATTTTATTAGTCTCTTTTATACTAAAAATGGATTTTTTCCGTTTCAATGAATATAGAAGTTGCAATTTACTGATTAATATTTTTTCAATTATTTATAATGTTATTTTTTGTAGATCTGTCATTTATTGAAATTTCAAATAAAATAACGATAATTATTCACGGTAAATAGGTTGAAAAATAATCTGCTCTCAGTTATTTAAGTAGTGCAATAAATTACCTAGGTATTATAGCATGCTTTATATCTAAAGGTGAAACGACATTACTACAATTTGGAAGGCGGGTACGGTTATCGCCGCCCCGGGGACCATTTATTGGATAACCAACAACTTTCCTATAGGTCATCCCAGTGACAAACTACATTTGGTGACTTAGCAGGGGGTTTCTGAATTTAACTAGGTCTTGGTGGCGGACGCGTATGCTCACTTATTGATTGGGAGAAACTGATTGAGGGAGACCATTTGGTTTCTCGAGCAGGACTCTCTCGATCAATCGATTCATATGTCAGTCACTCATGGTCCCACTGACCCACCGACTGCTACCCACCTCTCACATACTTTTTTCCTTCCGAGAACTTCTTCTCCTTCCTTTCCTTCAAAAGACCCATCATTCAGCAACCCCAAAGATAACGTAGGCCCCTACGGATATTATTTTCCTCTGGGCCTCCTGTGTGGAGTGATTGTAAAAAAACCTTATGAATATAAAACGAGTAAATAAGTAAGTACATAAGTACATATATAAATACACATTTTAGACACTGGTGCAAGGAATACGCGTTTACCTATTAACTTTCTAACTAACTAACCTTCTAACAAGAATTTATAATGTTTTTGTTTTAAGGTTAAATGTCTAAACGAAAAATATCCAAATACGTCTGTAATAATTATCGTAAACACCGGTTTAAGTCTACAAGGTCTACAAAGGTCTACAAAGGTCTAAAATCGTCAAATGGTATTATCGCCTAAAGTGAAAAATGTTGATTTCTCATTACCAATTGTTTGATTAAATTTTACGAAAGGTCCATAAAATATCCAGGTACGCTGACAAAAAAAAAATTAACAACATGGTCTATTGTGGTTATGGTCAAGTGTGAAATATTATACTGATACGGTACACAAAAGAAACAAAATTGGGTATAGGCGAGTACCAGAAAGCTAAGATCCACAAAGCAAGCATGTTATTTATTAATTAGGTTGATTGTTTTGTCTGGACCAATAGATGGACCTCAAATGACAGACATAAAGGCCGTAGGTTCATCCTAGTATTCAAATTCAAAGCGGCTCCTATATCAATCCTACTTCCAGAGAACAAGGTCCTTTGAACGACACGTCTGCCTTCTAGGAATATCCAGATCATTGTCCGGCCGACTAACTAATTCAAAATGACATTTGCATACAAAGTATACGTGGACCATTGACATGGGGTCGTGAACACTGTGTGAGTCCAAGCTTGTGATGAACACGGGGAGGAACGATAGTTGAGGGGATTAGTTTACAGGGTGGTATATACTCTCAGTAACGCCCCGCTTAAATACCATAATTTATTCAGAATCGAAATGGTGCTTGAAGTGGCTTAAGTTGTGTTCTAGAGGTCTAACATGGAAGGTCTATAAAATTCTATATCAATACCATATTGAAAAATCCGTCGTAGGTTAATTGGTTAGAGATATTACCACCAAGGATCGATAAATTTTAACCTGGCGTCCATAGTATCAGATAGGCTTCGGTTGACTATCAATATACGCATGGATAATGTCGCTCGTTATGCAAAATTATTGGCTTATTAATGAAAGCAGTTCCACTAACGAAGCTCTTAGAATTGAAATTGAATAGAATTGATCGTGTCCGCGATCCATATACTTAAATAATACAACTAAAACGTGACCAATGCATTCCGTTCGATCTTTGAGAAACTAAAGTGGCTGACTAAAGACTTAATTAACTCCCATTTGGTGTCAAAAGTAAATGCGGACTGCCAATGCATTTTAGGTAGGCATTTCAATTCAACATTGCCAATTTATGAATATTTTAAGTAATTATTTGACGTTTGACATTTTTGACTTTCAATTCATAGAAAATTCCTTCAGTATTGCCATCGTACACAGATTTCTTATACATTATTAGCACGGCTAATATTGGTTCGGTTGTCAACGGTAAAATCATGCTCGTGACATAGATATAAAATCTCTGAAAGTTACGTCTATCGATCCATTTGTGAAGTTATCGATTTCACTGTCCTATAGCTCTTGGTGACCAGATATACTCGTACATAGCCACCAACGTAAACAAACATCCCTTTCCCCATCGCCTTCCCTTCCGCGCTAACTTCTCCAACGTACTCCAAGTCGTGATGCCATAAACCTACTGGCTTTAGATGGGCCTTTGCGCAATATTTACATAAAACTTATTTTAAAAATATATGTTCTTTGAAACATGATTGCGTCGCAAAGTAGTATATTTTTCTGATGAATTGATAATGCTAATATTTTCATTTTATGTACATTACAAGCAAAATACCAATAATCTTTACATCTATACTTCATATTATAAATGCGAAACTGCGTGTGTTTGTTTGTTACGCTTTCACGCATAAACCAATAAACCGATTTTAAAAATTCTTTGACCAATAGAAAGCTATATTATGTGCGAGTAATATGAGCTGAACAATGGTAAGCTCTGGCGTTATGAAATTAAAAATATTAATATATTATATTTATTATACGTTTTCTGTCACTAACAAAAGCGAGTTATTTCTAACGTCAGAAAACAAATCGTTGCCGTGGAAACGATGTTGAGGCGTCGTAGTTAATATCTATCTATATAAATAAAAACGATTTTCCGAAATGTTTGTAAGCGCATAACTTCCGAATGACTGCACCAAATTGGATAATTCTTTTTTTTTTCTACTGGTGAGCTCTGGCATTATGAAATTTAGGTAGCACGCGAGTTGTTCGAATACTGAATATACCGGAATTGAATGTATGGAATGTGGGAGTGGGGGGGAGGGTGGATCATTGATAAATGCAAGCGTTACAGTAATTTTTCCCTAATAACATGCGAGCGAAGACGCGGGTTAAAGCTAGTACGTTATTTGAAACATGATTGAATTGCAAAGTAGTATTTTTTTCTGATGAATTGATATTTCTAATATTTTCATTTTATGTACATTACACGCTAAATGCCGTTGTATAATTTAAGCTGATGTTAAACTAGGTTAATTCTCTTCAGTTCAATTGAAGGGTTTGCATAATGAAACCATTATAACAGGGTAAAAATTAATTTCATATAGTGCAGCACTGATTTTAAGTGACAAAACTTTTATTATTTTATCAGGCATTAGTGAAACGTGTATCGTACACGTTATAACAACATTTATTTAATTACCACTGTCCGGAGGAAATGAGGAAAATGGATAATATATGGTAGATAAGGATTTTGATTTATTTTAACCTGGTAATTCCGGAAATAAAATAAATAAATAATTCACTCACTGGCTGTACGCATTACCCGCTCAGGCAGGTCCCGAATAGGTTTTGCGCGAATAATAAATACATTTTAAATGAGCACTCATACGAAACCTTAATTAGAGCAAGGCCTATTTATGATAATTGGACCACCTCCGTGGTCGAGAGGCAAGATTCTCGACTTATCCGGAGGTCGAGGGTTCAAATCCAGCGCGCGAAGATAAATTTTAATTGGTTGATTTGTGTTTTCACAATTTTATTATTTAAATAATATGAGGTAATTACAAATTTGAAACGTTGCTTGTAATTCTCTACCTACTGACATTAGAACACGCAAATTAAAAGTTCATTTAAAAGTAAAATCATTGATCACCTCCAATAAGCATATCCATCAGGAGTATTTCATAACATATTGACATTTATGCTTACTGTGTATATGTATATATACATATATGAATACCATTGCAATCTTCTACATACATACTTGAATTTTATAGTATTTTAATTATTTTTTTAAGAATTGTACAATGTAAAAAAAAAATGCTGTTTTTATTTCAAATTCTTATTTTTGTAATATTACGTAAACAAGAACATAGATAACAATCACTCTGTAAATTGCCATCTCAATACGGGCGTTTCACACTTAGTGAGATGGGTAAAACGTCATTGCTGTAACCAAATGTTAATTAAATAAAAAAAATGGCTTAAGCCGTGTGTGATGAATAGATCTGAATATTAATTATTAATTAATCAATTATTTTCGTGTTTATTTCGTAAACCTCCATTTTTTTTTATTCAATTAAAATTAAATTTGATAGTTTTATTTACTAAACTACACACTAAAATACTTGCAGAACTTGATAATAAAATATCAAATTTAATTTAAATTAAATATAAAAAAAAGATCTGCATAGCCAGGTACTTCCCCACCTTCCTCTTTCTCATCTTCTTCCCATCCTCGCATACCTTCAGCCTCACAACATACCCCAATTGGGGATGCCATGGTCTCATTGGCTCCAGACTGGAGCAGTTGGGACTCTTGTGAGGTATTCAAAATAAAATAAAAAATAATAAAAAAACGCTTCTCTAGATTATAATATTGGAATGGCTCAAAGGGAGATTAAACTCAACAGAATACTACTCTTACCTATAGTAAACGCTTACTAGTTCAGCAAACGCCTCACCAAATACTGACACTTCCATCGTAATTCGAGGATCTTTGCTGAGGAACGCCGCAAACCCAAGAGATCTGCCTTAGGTTGAGAACTTAAGGAGTTTGACCGCCGCGCTCCAAGGATAATGCGCCATCTCAAATTCTCTTGGGCTGAGATCTTCCTCAGAGAGGAGTTACTATCTAAGTGCAGTTAGCGCAAAGCGAAACTGACACTTCTACTTGCTTAACTGTGACGCCGACCCTTGAAGCATTAAGTTATGTGGAAATTTTAATGAACAAACAAAGATTTAACTGAATAACTCGTCTGTGTAGTAATTACTGAACCGCACTTGACCATTATGCATTAGGCCAGTATTTTAAAAGACTTTTCAATGGCGGCCTTTCTTGGCGGTCTCAATGACTTTCAATTCATGCGTGCTTCTAAGCAGGGCCGTATTCAGGATCTAGCATATAATTGCACTAAATAATTTCAATTTATAATCATTTATTTATTTATAATTTATTTGATACAATATTTCACATTTCAAAGTATAATCCAGTGGCCCCACTGGGTGGCTCACCCGTGCTGAGGCCCCCATTTTATAAGAATTTTTTTTTATACATATCAAATATTAATAAGAAAAAATATAATGTTGATGAATATAAAAACATTAAAGTGTGATAAATTTAAACTAAAGATAAAAGTAATATTAAAGTGAAAATGAAAGTAAATTAAAAAAAAATCGTTAAACATTATATATTGTGTAATATGTACTTGCTTATTACGTGCTGTATTACTTTATTGATTATTACTTATTACTTTATTACTAATTACTCAATTATTACTAAATTACTTATAACTTTATCATTACTTATTACTTACTTTATTACTTGTCTTTGTGAAAGCCCACTAGGGCGTAAATACAGAAGCTGAGAGCTTTAATTTTTTTATGTATGGTACCGACATAAAACTAATTAGAAGCTTATAAGCCATCTTCTGGAACTAAGGCTGTAAATATCCAACATTCCTCAGATACATGCTGTTGGAAACAGCCATGGGTAAAAACCTAACTCTCTAATATAGAGGTATTGTAAAAATTTCTTTTGTATTTTCTCGACCATTAGTACATAGACGATGTCTTCTGGCCACCATATTTGAGATCCACTCTCAAGAATGCTACGCACTAAGCTACAGTTAAGCAGCCTTATAACTGTAAGGTTGGTCAATGTTATGTGTGGTGCTGGCCCACGGGCTACAACCTTAATAGCTTGCTTGTAAGTACAGCCCTGCTTCTAAGATGTTTTAAGATAAAGTGATATTTGTCATTTTATCTTTCCAGTCAAACATCCAATACATCTTGGATCCCCTCATCATTGGAGTTTTGGATCTTTATTGAAAAATAAATTGGTTGATACACATATTTATTTATTTATTTATTTTCTGGAAATCAAGAGTTAAATTTTTTCAGTTTGTACATGTTTGTATAGCCAAAATAAAACCACTTATGGATTTCCTCCTTGTGACTTTAAATGAAAACAGCGTAATAAAAAATTAGAAATAATAAAATTTATAATAAAGGAATATAAAACCAAAAATTATATAAAACAAAAGATTGTATGAAACTAAAATTTACACAAAACATAAAAATATCAACACATTGGTGTCAGTAAAAAGCCAGGCTGTACATATAAATCAAAACATAACAGAATTATAAACGATAGAAACATGAGAAACATATTCACATAACATATTCATGAAGCATCAGAGAAATACTACTTTATGTACCCCTTATATTTGGTAAATTCAGAATTAAAAATGTCCACCTTGGATAATACCCTATTGTAATTATCGCATAGTCTGTTCAGACAAGAATTCTGCTTAGAGTTCGTCTTGCATTGATCTACCCCGAACAGAAGGGAAGAGCGTGTTGAGCGCGCAGGTACATTAAATTGAATTTTATTTAGCAACTCTGGGCATTGAATATTATTGTTAACTACTTTATATAGGAATAGTGCATCCATGTGATGCCTTCGCACACTCAATAAATCAATTTTAAAGTATAAAGCTGCCTCTGCATTTTTGTTATTAATTTTGGGGTGTTATGCCGTGTTTCGCTTCCTCCTTTTTTAGCCAACGTTTCGGACAGCGTTACTGTGTCCAGGCTCATCTGCCCTGATGATGGACACTGTAACGCTGTCCGAAACGTTGGCTAAAGAAGGAGGTAGCGAAACACGGCATAACACCCCAAAAACAATAACAAAAATACTTTTTGGCCGTGAAAACCTAAAAACATACCTGCCTCTGCATAGTTATTAAATCTTACAAATGACTTGTCACAAAGATATTTTAGGAATTTATTTTGAATTGCCTCGATTTTGTTAATGTGGATTTTGTAAAATGGAGACCAAACAACTGATGCAAACTCCAGATGACTCCGTACGTATGCGTATATTAATTATTATTCTTCTCTATTCTGTCGGGAGAAAACTTCGGGTGAAATAAAATACGACCATAATATTAAAACTATTATAAAATATCTATAGATAATTTGGAGTTGGGTTATGGAGTGGTAAAAATATTTTATATTATATTTGAAGAATGCCAGAATTTTGAATATTTGAGAAATCTTTTTGAATACTCATTGATTAAAATTCTTTTCGAGTTCCCGGAGTGAATACTTATGAAAATATTAATAGATCTTCAATCGTCCTAGCGTCGGTATAAAGCTTTCACTTGAATAAGAAGTCTGAAAGCGCGATTTCCAAAAATATAAGAAATAAGAATTCGCAATTTCCCGGCGTAACTGAAAGAAATTGGGTCAGGTATTTTCTCGATAGTTTTTCCTCGATATTTCATAATTGCTCTATGTAAGGGAAGTGTAATATATTGGAAATCAAAGCAGTCGCTTTTACGGGTGATGATTATTAGAGTGAAATTGGAGCACTGAAGGAAGGAATGGTGGGTATGAAGTTTGACATTGAAGAGTTGATATTATGATGAAAGGGAGTCAAAAGCCAAAAATGTACATATTCTTTGTGAGCCTTACATCGCCAATAATATACCTAGGTAATAGGTGTAAAAATTGCTTTAAAATATTCACGATTTTATTTGTGAATATTTTGTGAATAATTTTATAAGAAAGACAAAAGTAACCAAGGGAAACTGCCAAAGATAACTTTAGCCATAAAATTACATTTAAAAAATAGTTGTTTCTTAATATCTAGTGAAAAAAAAGATTTTTTAGTAGTTTACGCCTATATTTTTTATAAAGAAGCGAGTTCCCGGCATGCGTTGCAATGACAGTAATTAAGAAATTGTTTCTCCATGCGTGTCTTTTCCCGTTCGTCTCGTTCCCCTTTCTCTCCTATCTCCCCTTCCTCTTACGCGTTCCCTTTCCACCTCTCCCGCCTACCCACACCCCTCTCTCGCGAACCCCCCTCCCGCGATCCTCTCCCCTCTCCCACGTTCAATATATTCAGTCCCACACATACAGATTTTTCAAATTGCTCGCGTGCCACCTCAATTTAACTAATTTTCTATTACAAACATTCATTTTTGTATATTATAAAAAACAATCAATAAAATTTGGTACCTATTTAAAAAAAATATGATTTTTGATTAGAATCAAATTATTCGAATTTGGTTAGTATAATAGGTGAGTACTTTAAATAAATTCATTCATTTAAAGAGTTTTGAAAATTGAATTTGAGTTAACAATCGACGGTTTGCAAAATGTCGTTCTCAAATAATGACATTTTTGACAGTTTTGTAAGAGTTTTTGTTATGATTAAAAAAAAATTACAGATGTATTATAATCCAGAAACCTTCTCGAGGACGGAAAAAGTTTATTTTGAAAGGTTCAAACATTTCCTTTGCTTAATACAGCAATGCATAGACAATTCTTAATTTATATACCCCGAAGCAATCATATTTTGATTTATATATCTATTAATTATATAAGATCAACAATTTTCTTTTCATACTCAATGGAAAAAATATAAAAAGCTTCAATTATTTATCCAAAGCATATATTTTTATATATAATGTAAACCGATTAATCGAAAATAATGATATATCATTAATCTTCAGCTTAAGATAAAAGATATAGATTGAAGATACTGGCGTAGAGAGATTGCTTGGATGAATGAAGTAGTATAGAAAAATAGATAAAAAGGGAACATTGTGGAAGAAGACAAGAAAGATAAATAGGTATATATTTCTCTACGCAAAAAATACGAATATAAGTACACCAATCTGAAAATAAAATTGTGTTTGAAAAAGAGACGTTCAGAAGTCTCTGTGACAATTGATGGATTGTTTTGATTTAAAAAATAAATGGAGTAAATTGAGGAACAAAACGGGAGATTAAGAAACTTTGTTTTATCAAAAGAGTCATTAGATTTAGTAGAACAACTTTATGGGTCGGAAGCGTGTTGCACGGCGCATGCTGGCTTTCGAAGCTGCGCCGGGCAGCTTGCGCGTAGGAAAATGTGTTTAACGCCATCTGTGATTTCGATTTAGGTACGGCGGAGCAACTCACCTGTCTCTCGAAAGCGCTACCTAACATAATAAAGGGCCAACAAAATGAAAATCAATTCTTTTTATAATCGAACAATGTTACGGCAGTGATTTAAGGTAGTGATTGTTAATTTCTTGGTCCTTCTCCGGTACGTCTGAAAATGGAGAACCTTTCCCTAATGCGGAAGGAAAATAAGACAACGTAACTCTGGATGCTTTTGGGATTATTTACCAAAACTAATTGTTTGGCTTATATGCAGTTGACCTCGGAAGCGGGGTCACTCATTAACCCAGTTCATGTGGTTCAATGCACCAGCTAAATAGTGGAAACATTTTTTGGTGCCTCGCTTCTGAATATTTTCACTCGACAAAAAACAGGGGTTATAACGATTTTGGAACGACCATACCATAAGGGTACTAAAATAAAAGATAAGCGAGCTAACGATTGTATCTAAAAATGTTTTACCTACCAAGCGCTAGCGTATTCCATTGAAAATTAAACGTTTGAATTTTTTCTTCAAAGATATAGAATCTTAAAAACATCTCTTTTAGAAAACATTGTCCAAACAAATATTCATAAATTTTCAAAATCATTCACAATACAAACTCCACACAAATGTAAGAAAAACGAGTGTAGTTCACACGCGGTAGAATTGAAACCCACACAATCTCAACCAATAGAAGCCTTGAAAAGTGAGCTCATAATCAAAGCAGCCAATGCGGTAGGGTTTAATTCTCATTCTCCTGCAGGCTAAATCCTGTGTTTAAATGTGTTCGTTTTTTTTTAGTTTCCGTTTTATCGAGTTTCAAATTACAACGGTGTTAAATAAGTTTCACTTAAAAATACCCAAGGACTCTAAAAAGTATAAGAATTAAAGAGAAATTATACTTGCAAACTAAAAATTAAATTATTCTTGCCAATAAAAAAATCCACTTGAACTTTCGTTACTAAATTTTTATAAACATTGCCCTAAATTTAATGTCACTGAAACAATTATATACAAAGGATATTCTAACTTACGAATTCAATACCCAGGATAATTTTACACAGACAAACTTCGGTCGATTCACAAGATCCACATTAAAACATACATTCTACAAACATAAAACTTTTGAACACAGAAATATTCAATATTTCTCTATAAAATTATTTAATGCAAAAAAAACATAAAAAAAATAACTGACTTCTAAAGAAGCTTTATGATATGGATTTTGGATACGGGCAGTAAGAATAAAAATACGATTTTGCAACTTAACAAAATTAAAGCTTTTATTTACTTTATTTTCTTCTAGATTTACTTTATAATTTTCCTCTCGTAATATTTTAACCTTGTACAATGGGACCTTAGAATGGGGTACCCCAGTAATTACACAATCTTTTCTAAAAAAATTATTATTAAATATCATTTTTTTTACTTTAATGCATACAAATGAGCTAAATGCATAATATTCTTTGTCACATTTAGCTAAACCGGATAATTTTGAAAGAAAAACGGATAAATCACCAATAAAATAAAATACCATAACGCGCAATTTCCTCACCAAATATTCTTCTTCGTAATTCAATTTATATTAAAAAATGAATTAAATGAAAACGTGTTCAAAATAAATTTATCCATACTAATATTATAAATGCGAAACTGCTCGAGTTTGTTTATGACCTTTTCACGCATAACACAATATAAAGACTTTAATAATTCTTTCACCAATGTAAAGCTAAATTATATGCGCAAACTACAGGTTGTATATGATGGTAAGCTCTGGCGTTATTAAATTATAAATATTAATATATTATATTTGTTATACGTTTTCTGTCGCTAACAAAGGCGAGTTTTTGCTAACGTCAGAAAAAATCTTTTCCATGGAAACATTTTTGATATATTTTTGGGCTCTATGCTGGTAGGTACTCAGTCTACTGGTCAGCTACTACTGCAGAAAATTCAAATATTAGAATTCGTTTTTTTTTTGGACAAGCTTGGAATAAATGTCAGATGAGAGTTCCTATATTAAAAATATAATTCGTAACGATTATAAAGACTGAATGATAAATAGAGTATTTTTTTATTATATTAACGAACTTCCAAATATTTAAATAAAAATAAACATCCGAAATGTTTGTAAGCGCATAAATTCCGAATGAATGAACAAAATTGGATAAGTAATTCTTTTTTTCTTTGAGCTATAGCATTATGAAATGGTGGTAGGCGAGATGTTTGAAAACTGAATGTAAGGGAATGAATATATGGAATGCGGGAGGGGATGGGGGTGGGGTGGAGGGGGAGATAATTGATAAGTGCAAGCGCTACAGTAATCTATATAAAGTAGAATGTAATTTTAGTATTGCCATAGTTAAAGAACATTTTAGTCAATTGAAATGTCAATAGAATGTCTTTTATATTATATAACATATTTAGTGACCCGAGCTGAAAACCTAAGTAATTCCTACTTTTCCTCTCCGCATTCTCCTTCACGTTGTTACGCATTCTTCTGTTTGCCTCATAATTTTATCCCGTGTAATTTCAACCAGTGATTCCTGAAATTATTTATTATAAAAGATAAAAATGATAATTTTGTCCCTGGTGACATTTATGTTTTGACATTTTTAAAAACATCAAAAAAGTCAATGGATACTAAAATTTATTTAACATTTTTGTCCAAATAATGTCAGAAATCACTAGTTAAAGTAAGTCAAGTGTACGTCCCGTAACAACACCCTGCATATTAAAAACGATTATAAATTAACAAAAATGAACAAAGAGTTATTGAGATGTCTAAATATTAATTTAAATATCTATGTGAAAATTAAAGGTTATACATAATATTTAATTGCTTATTAAATCTTAATCTAATTTATAAAATTTCAAAGTTTTCTCATTGTAAGCCTATTGTATTTGGTTTTAATGTTGTTCACTCTTATTAATTATTTATTATTTATTTCCAAAATGCGCTATGAAAATTCTGAATAATTATTATAATTCAATCAATTTTCGTGCTTTTTTACTAACTCTATTATTAAATTTCCAGAAATCATACCCGTAAAAAAAGTTATGATCAATAAAATTCAATTTAAAAACTCGATTTTTTTAAATTATCCTGGTCATTGTTATTGAACATATCCCCTCTGAAAATTTGTTGTGAAAAACATGGTCGGATAGTATTTGGAATGTTTTGCATTATAAAATTTGTGGTATTATTATTTATAAATATAATCTTTTGGAAAAATTCTCACATTATTAAATATGATAGTTATTTATTTTAAAAAAAAACAAACATAACGCCTCTCATTTAATAACATTTTTTTATTATTATGATGCGATTCAAAAACACGATGTCGAAATCACATCAAAATCATCAGAAATAAAAGCAAAGAATTTAAGTGAAGAAATATCAATGTAAAACTGTATGATCGGCTCAATTATTATCTCGTTGGGCGAGACAATAATAAGGATTTCATATGCGGAGGGAATTTGGCGCTCGCTGGAGAGCACATTCGCTTAGGGGATGATCTACGTTTTCGCTATTCTCCGTTTCAGCTGTTTCAGGAGGCGCTTTCAGTCGCTTCCAGTTTCAGTCGCGTGAAAGCGTTCGTACGCAGCGGTTGTGTCTGTTCTGATACTACGGCACGCCCACTGTGTCAAATTCTTTGTCAGATGAAAAAGAATAAATAATTAAAAAAGTGAAAAAACAAACATTTAAAAAAAAAATAGTACTGTCTTGTCTTATAGTTTTGAAAATTCAGTTGCATTTGATAAAGACCAGTGTTTTATAAACAATGTTTCGTAACATCTGAAACTTTGGAGTGTTTGAATCAGATAAATGATCCGTTGGAAACTATTGTTATCTAAAAGTGTCGTTTAAATGATATTTCTTTAAAATGCTTTAATTTTTGCTGTTCTTTAATCTTTATTAGATTAAAGTTGTGATTTTAAGAGCAAAATGAAAACAAAATTAAAATTCATGGAGCCTTACTGGATAACTGTCACGTTCCTTATTTTTCTTTTTGGTAAGTTGAACTTTTTTAGCTTAACCCGTCTAATCACAGGATACCCAAGTTGTCCCAAAACATCATATGCCGTTATAATAACAGGAGACCCAGATTGTCCCAGAGCGACCGTGCATTATTAAAAGTTAGATATCTCCTTTCCTGTTGTTCAAACATTTGTAATTTCTTTTATGTAAGAAAGCTAAAGAAATGATGCTTCTTATTGCTATAGGAATATACGAGCTATGTTCGTTAGATATTTTACAAACCCGATCGTAAGTGACGATTTTATTTTGTGCCAATTTGTGACGTAGGAAACACTTAATTTTAAAATAAAATTGTATGAATGTCATAAAAAGTGAGGTGACAGTTTTATTACAAATTTTTTTAAAAAAAGGGATCT
Organism: Glyphotaelius pellucidus; assembly: GCA_936435175.1. Taxonomy (NCBI): domain Eukaryota; kingdom Metazoa; phylum Arthropoda; class Insecta; order Trichoptera; family Limnephilidae; genus Glyphotaelius; species Glyphotaelius pellucidus. The sequence continues at coordinate 7,475,314 of OW386551.1, read as the reverse complement.
ATATTTAAAATTTACAGTTGATTTTATTTTACGTACTTTTATAAGGAATCCCCAGAAACGTATTTTTAAACCAATTTACATTTTCAATATCAAAATTTTAATATTTAAAAACAAAAATGTTGATTTCTAATATACACATCGGAAAGATTATTTTATTCAGATTTTAGAACAATTTTCGTTTTTGCTAAAAAATTAAAAAATAACCAATAAAAAGGAACATTTAAAATGCACGGGAAGAACCGGAAATTTTGCGCGCAAATCTTGACAGGCAAAAGTTCATAGATATTATTTTCTCATTATTCGAAGGGTTAAATTAATGATATTCTGTCTATAATAAAAGTATCTCAGGAACGGAAATATTCTCATTATAAAAGGTACCCATTCAATGTCAAACTTTTTTTGTTACGGCAGAATAAATTGCTCGTCAAACAAGATTGATTATAACTGCTTTCGAAATCATTGATTTTATTATCTCCGTCCGAAAGTTGTGGAAAGTTTTTATTTTATTTTAGCTTATCATTTGGTGCTTCAGTACCGCATAAGTATACGTGTTAGTGGGTCTATGGCACCTTCATTTTTTGGGATACGCTGCGGAGCGAAAAAAGGGTGCCACAAAGGTTGTGCAAGATTTTGATTTACGTTCCTGGGTTTTTGGATGAAATAAATGTTGGCAAGGCTCTCGACTAACTATCCGGAGAATGCGGGTTCAAACCCTGGCGTGCGCAAATAATTTGAATTTGATTGATCTGTGTTATTTTTTTTAATTTGACGACTAGTGTGGTTCAGCGGTAAGGATCTTAACTCAGAATCTGAAGGTCGCGGGATCGAATTCCGGCATGGCAAAGAAATTTTATTTGATTAATTTGTGTTATTTCACAATAAATTCATTTTATATTTGCGGCACGTTCCAGAGTGGAAGATCGTCTCGGTATCGTCCTGGTGTAAGACCACCATTCAGAATTAAAACGTTGCTTGAAATGGCTTTAGACGTGTTTGGTGATCAGATCTGAATAGCCAGGTGCTTCCCCACCTTCCTCTTCCCCATCTCCTTTCCATTCCCACTACTTTCAGCCTCGCAACATACCCCAATTGGGGATGCCATAGTCTCACTTACTCCAGACGGGAGCATTTGGGATTCTTCTGCAGTATTCATATAAAAAAAATTATTAAAAATTTTTGCGGCACATTCCAGAGTGGAAGATACTCTCAGTATCACCCTGGTATAAGATCACTATTCAGATTTGGAACGTTACTTGAAATAGTTTTGACCTTTTGTTTCAGACCAGATCTGAAAAGCCAGGTGTCTCCTTCCCCTCCCCACTGATGGTGGTATTAGGAGATTTTCAAATATTGTCGGATATTTCGTAACCCGGGAATATTTGTCTTTCTTTATTTTAAATTAAATTAATAAAGTTATTGACTTATTCGAAATATCTTCTGGACCAAACAACTGTCTATACGCAAGTATTTCTTTGTTCATCAACTCCTCAGAAAAAAATCCTTCAGGACCTATGTCATATTTGGGGAGCTGTATGAAGGGTCTTTTTATTAAAAGGAAGGAGTGAAAATTCTGAGAAGGAAAAAGGTCTGCCGGTGGATAGGAATCTGCGGGTCAATTTGACAGACATATTCACCCCTCCCATTGCTGTGCATGGCGATAGGTCGAGAGAATGCAGATGGAGAGTTTAAAATATCTTCCTCAACCAATTTCTCCCAATTTAGCCCGCCATGAATCCGCCGCCAAATCCTAGATAAACCTCATCCCATGAACCGGGTACCCCTGCTAAGTCGCCAAACATAGCGAACTACTTGGGGCGACCAATGGTAGGAGTGTTGGTTATCCAATAAATGGTTCCCGGTATCAATATCCGATATCCGATATCAATATCCGCCTCCCAAATTGTAGTGTTTTCACTTCTTGTAAAATTATATTCTTTGTATATTGGTACTGATAAACATTTATGGTTTGAAAATCATTGAACCTGAAATATATTTCCAATAAAATACGTTTTGGGGGTGTCAAGACGTCATCCCTCTTATGTATACTGGTTAACCTTTGTTGCACCGAAAATGACCTCTCATCGGTCAATGACGCACGGTAAGTAGGGTCGTAATAATATTTCGTACCAATTTCAGATAAACAATAATTCTTTGTCTTTCTACTACATATTACCATGCATGGATAAAGAACATTTGCTTAATGTTTATAGTTTAATACACTTAAGATGAATCTGTTTAGATTAATGAAATCCTATTTAGATTAATCTTTACGATGAATCGGTTTACATTATGAACATAAAAAAATATGCTACGGATAAATTGAAGCTTTTACTTGCTTTTCTTTGTATTGGATTTACAATAAAGTTACTATTCACATAACAAAAAAATATAAGCGTTCACCACAAAAAAAAGGTTTTTTCAAGACTTAATTATGAGGAATAAGAAACAATTTTTAAAAAATGTCCCTTTATGGCTTAGACTATTTTTGAGGTTTTGAATGTTCTAAGTTTTTTTCATTCTTATAAAATTATACACAAAATAAATAAAAACCAAATTTTCGCTTACTTGCCTTGTGCAAATAAGACGCTCGATTTTGAAATTTTGAAGGCGTGAGATTCGAAATCTTTCTAGCGTTTATATTACTCTTGTCAGTTCTTTTAATATTTGATTAAATGAAGACAATATTAACGAAACTCAATGAACTGAAACTGAAAATCTGAAACAGAAAAATCAGAAAAAGGTAAGGTCACATCTGGGACCTTTTTTTAATTTAAATACGGCACAAGTTTCCCATCTGCCCGAAGCCATTAGGATTACGTTTTTTTGTTATTTATTTTTGGGGTGTTATGCCGTGTTTTGCTGAGCTCATCTGCCCTGATGATGGACACTGCAACGCTGTCCGAAACGTTGGCTAAAGAAGGAGGTAACGAAACACGGCAAAACACCCCAAAAATAAATAACAAAAATACTTTTGGCCGTGAAAACCTAAAAACATACCATTAGGATAACGTATTTATTTATTTTGAATTTCAGGCACGGCTGGGCTTTCCCATGTTGTTTTTAATTTTTTTTTCACAAAAAACATCTAAATGAGCATCACAAAATCAAAAAATAAAACCAAAACGATATCAAAAACAAAATCAAAACAAAATCAAAAACCAAATCAAAAACAAATTCAAAAACCAAAATCTAAAACAAAACAATATACACAACTAAATAAAAAATGGCATTCTCAATAGGTATATATGGTGACGCTCTTGAATACCTGGTCACCAAATACGGCCAAAATCCCGTTTAGAAACGTTTCAATTAGTGTGAAAGGAATAATTCAACTGTGCCATTCTGGGACTATAAACAATTCTAACGTGCCCCAAATACACTTTACATTATTAGATGTAACAGGACACATTATTTGTAATAATTATATCAATAAGGTATTTTCCCAGGCCACATTCGAGCCCTCGACCTCTGAATTCGTGGTTTAATAATTATAAATTTTTACGTTCTCAATTGTAGAGGGATGAGGCTTTTGAGTAGCAAACCGAATAAAGCGAGTTAAATCTTATTTTATTAGTAATAATTTTAATTTTTTGCAATATCCTATTCATATTGGTAGGAAAACAGCCGTTCGGCAAAGTTGTCGGGCGACAACTCCCGTGGGAACGTTCCTGTCAGATTCCAGACTAAATCGGGATGGAAATTATAGAACTAACTAACCGTTACGCCGTTTCCCTTCAGGGATACACAGAGAGAGCGGACTGCCAAACAGCTCGGTCCTGCAACACAATCCTATACTTTCATATTATTTTGTTATTCTGACCCTTGACAAGGTCCGACTCACGTATTTGGTTCACTTGAACGAGCCGTGTTTTTCTCGGGCGTCACCGACTTCTTCTACTATTCAAATTCGCGTAAAATATTTTACTTTTTTTCCTTTCTTCGTTCATTTGCTCTATGCGTCCCTTTCTTAATATCGCTCATATTTTTTTTTACATAAACTTCACACAGGAGGCCTTCAGGAAAATAATTTCCCTTAGGGCTTATGTAATCTGAGATGCTGTGTGGTTGGTATTTTTGAGAAGAGGAAGGAGTGAAATTTGTCTCAAAGTGACCCATGTTGTAGAAAGCACGAAACGCAGAGGCCTGCGTTCGCATCGTTCCATAGCCGCTGTTGAACTCAAGAATGAGTCGAAGAAGCGACCCGTTTAATCGTGTACATATGTTGGGCGTGCGTTTTGCGGGTTTTCCGACTATGCACTGGTGTCGAGGGGATTAATGACATTAGTTTCTAGGAGCATCTTCCATTGAAATACCGATAGAACAAGGATAGCATTTCTACCCGACGCTTGTGCTCTAAAGATTGTAATCTGTTTGTTAAGATGGAATTGTTAAGATCTATCAAACGGACGTAGGCAATTTAATTCTTGGCTTATTAGGTAGTGGTTCTAACAAATAAACATTGTTTCATTTTCGTGGCTCCTTTATCAGGCACAAGAGCTCCTCTTTTCTGATAAGGTTTGCATAACCAAAAACGACCTTTAATATCATATTTTGTAAAATATTTATGTTTATTCTTTATACCACAATAAAAAAAATGTTTTAAAAATAATACTGTTAAACGCATTCTGCACATTGCTGCATACATATGAATTGCAGGTAGATTGCATATCAATTGCACAAGCTAAAAGGTACCTACAATAATGCATATCACCAGCTATTCCGCCTACCGAGATACTGCAGCGAAACGGAAATATTCCTGGTGCACTCTTTTAGAGCACTTCTTCGCCACTGAATGGGAAGTTTATGGCGCAGAGTACGCCATTCCAAGAATACCATCATATCTGCCATGGCCCCAAGGAGATTGGAGACGATCAAATATCCTCACAACTATTTGCATAATTTCTATCTAATATTTTTTCACTTCTTTTCTGTTTTCGTTTTACATATTGACTATTTTACTCTTTTGCATTGAACTCCCCTCGCACGCCTTCCAGTATAAATTATTATAATTAATCGCCAAAAAAACATCCAATCTATGAGTAACATCTCTAGTGAAGGTTTTATGACATACCGCAGGGTGACGCATAATTAATTATTTGTCTTACAAAAACAGCAAGGTTCGATTGTGTCCGATATCTTACAAAGCAGGGCATGTCTAGTTTATTTACCAGTCAGAGGGTAGATGATGTGGGGTCAGGGAGACTGTTGTAAGGTTATTACAGGATTAATCAAGGCTCCGAGAGATTTAAGGGCCTTATTAGAATTAGAACCTCCCAATATTTCCGAAATTACTACATTTCAGGCGTCGTTAACAACGTGTCTTTTGAATTCCTTTGAGATTAAATATGGTTCACGGAGCATGAAAAAATATTAAATTTTCTCGGTGTGTGATTAAAAATACAACAGTATCTATACGGAACAAAATGTATCGCGCTCATAATCATTGAACTGAAATAAGTGCCGACTTTTTCCCCGGAAACTTCGTTTGAAGTATCGAGGTTATTGAACAAAACAATTTGTTGGCATTTATCTGGTTAAGTTAAGAATTTGCCACGTTACGCACAAAGTAAATATAATACATGGGATCAGACACAGTTTCAATATCTCGCAACAGATGTTAGTATAGATAGTCAGATGTAGTGCTTAGGTGTCTCAACAGATGTCAGTTTTTTTATTTTTTTTTGTATGAATACCGCACAAGAGTCCGAACTGCTCCCGTCTGGAGCCAGTAAGACTATGGCATCCCCAATTGGGGTATGTTGGAGGCTTCAGATAGTGGGAAGAGAAAGGAGATGGGTAAGAGGAAGGTGGGAAGTACCTGGCTACTCAGATCTAGTCACCAAAGCCATTTCAAGCAACGTTTCAATTCTGAACGGTAGTCTTACACCAGGGCGATACTGAGAGTATCTTCCACTCTGGAACGTGCCGCAAACATACTATTTAATATTTTAAATGAATAAATTGTGAAATAACACAAATTAATCAAATAAAATTTATTTGCCACGCTGGGATTCGATCCCCCGACCTTCGGAATGCGAGTCAAAAGCCATACCGCTGGACTACGCAAATAGTAGGTATGTTTTTAGGTTTTCACGGCCAAAAAGTATTTTTGTTATTGTTTTTGGGGTGTTATGTTTTTGAGTGACACTCATCTGCCCTGATGATGGACACTGTAACGCTGTCCGAAACGTTGGCTAAAGAAGGAGGTAGCGAAACACGGCATAACACCCCAAAAACAATAACAAAAATACGCAAATAGTATCTTAGAAAAGTATCATCTATCGTCGTTCGTGGCGGATGAACGGATGGTTACGAAAATAGCTTATGTCTTGTGATAGACCGTCACGTAATATGGACGTCTGGCCCAGTTAAATATTCAGTGTATACCTTAAAATAGCTTGTAATCTCGACGAACCGCGATCTTATTTTGAAGTCTTCCCGAACTCACTCCAAATATTCTTAATCACTGCGGTTAAAGTACATTACCCCAAATTAAAGTATTTAATTTATTTTTAAAGATATATATTTCCAGGTTACAAATATTACCTATTGCCATAATTTTGAATGGAAAACTTTATTAGTGTATTTGTATGAGCTTAATTAATATTTGATATTATTGTATAATGCTTAAGTTATATAAGTTTTATTGTATACCTACACAGGTAGGTGGAAGATTTTGACAACCTCTACAGTAGGTACTTTGTAAAAGTTACCTACATACACATACTACTGCATCATTATCGTTAATTTAATGGTGTTCAACCCTCAATAAGAACATGTTTAGTGCCTGGCTTTATACAATATTACAAAACATCATGAAAATCTCTTCTGATTAATGCTGGCGGCGCACGAGCGCTACACTCTCAAAATATCAATAGGGATGTGGGCTTGGTCTGTTTCACCATCTCGCTCGCCATACATTCCCGATCGGAATATACGGCGAGCAACATGGTGAAACAGGCCAAGCACACATATTATAGAGGGTTTTAGCGTAAATCTTGAAGAGCAAAAAAGATCTAAATATATAAAAATATATTTTTCTAATCAAAACACGTTCTATTTTGTAAACTGCTGTTCATTTCATTTCATTACAACCATGGAAAGAGTTTAAAAAAAAAATATATACATATATATTTTTATTTTACTGTAAACTTTGACATTATCATGTAGACCTTTCGGAGGACACGTTTAATGGGCCACGTGCATTGATTTTATATTGCCTGGATTGGAATTATAATCGTGATCAGATTATCTTAATAAAGTAACTGAGATTTTATTTAAAAAAACACCCTACAGAGTCTTAACTTGTATGCTACAAATCTGTGATTTATACCTCATTACTTTACCACGAAGATTGTGCCTAGAGAGGACATTGATAATATAAATACATTTAAAATTGAAATAAGTAGTCAAGTTTCTTTCAGTAAGTTTTTATTTAATCCACACAATAATTCATTATTTCAAATTTTTTGTGGTAAAGTGTTTGTAAGATTTAAACTAACATATCCTTAAGACTAAATTAGGCTTATTCGATGTGGTTAACATTTTAACCCAAATTTTCCCGTTGATCAAAATAAAAATATGTTGTCAAAATTATTAAATAATTACCACATAACTTATCTAATGATTTATCTCAAATTTTTAATGTTTGCCTAAACCAAAATTATTTCCAATGCAATTTACTTTTTTATCATAAAAAGAGGGCTTATCTATGAAAGCCCCTACATCTCCCCGTATCTCTGACATGAACAATAGGATAATTTAGAGAATAATATATATTTTTTATTTTACTTAATGATTAAAACTTCAAATTGTAATATTTAATCACTGAAGACAATATTAGCGACTCTCAATCGAAAATTTGAAAAAAAAGTTCAGAAAAAAATATGGTCGAATCACCCAACATCATTGGGCATCCAACTCAGGACCATAGCCTTGCCGGGGCGCTACTCTACCACTGAGCTGATGGGACCCTATCCCATTCGGTCGAATTTAACTGCATCATACTCTGACTATTAACTACCAACACCATCTTTAATTTTTTAACGCATACTTTTATTGGCTGCTATTTTTAGAAGCATTAGCGTTACGAAAAGTTAAAAAGATTAAAAGCAAAGTAATCAACAACCAAATAAATCTACATAAAAGTCCGAAACTTAGGTTGTTCCCTATTGACAAAGAGCACACTCTTCCCAATCTTCCACCTAACCCTACTCCTACCTCCTCCACTGGAGTTTAGCCTATTTTTTGGAACCCACCGTGAAAAAATAATATATTTATAGCGCATGAAACTAAACTTGTAGATTTTAGATTTCACTACAGCACTTTACTGTCCTGAAGGAATTAAGGTTGCAGAAAAACCCGGTCGGCATCCATACTAATATTATAAATGCGAAAGTGAGCGTTTTGTTTGTTACGTTTTCACGCCTAAACAACTAAACAGATTTTAAAAATTCTTTCACCAATAGAAAGCTACATTATTGGCAAGTAACATAAGCTGTATGTAATGGTAAGTTCTGGCGTTATGAAATTTGTATACACGAAAATGTGTGTATATCATATATTTTAGCGGCAGGGAGGAAAGACAGGGGGAAGGTGGGATTTGCGGAGAGGGAAGAGACGAGGGAGGGGGAAAGCGGGAAAGTTGAAAGGAACGGGGACGCACGGGAAAGGACATTATGTATTGCTAATTGCTACAGTAATTTCCCCCAAACAACATGCGAGCGAAGCCGCGGGTAAAAGCTAGTAAGTATATTAAAAAATTGTTGTGTTATTTTAAATTATAATGCAACATCTGCTTTATATGAAAAAGAAACTCTTTAATCCTTGTCAATTTTTCCCAATAAGCCATTACTTTCCAGTGCAAAATTTATTTTACATCGAAAATTCACCCGGAAAGTTTTCCCGTTGATGTTAAAGTACTAGACAAACACTATTGGATGCATATTCCCAGGTGCATAGTGACAAAGCTTATTCTAGGTAAGGTGCTCCGCTCAGTGTACCCACAGCCTACCCGAAGTGCTCTTCTCTGAAGCTTTTATGTTGTCGTTGTGGATAAAATGGATAAACTATCTAATCTCTCCTGGTAAAGCAGCCTTAAACCGGTACATCAAACTTAATCCTTGAAAACAATCGTTTGATACTGGTCTTATAATATATTTATTTTGATACTATGCAATGAGTTTGTTAAGCTGTTAACCCCTTGGGCCTAGGTAAAATAATAATATCATTTCATGAAAATATTGATTCGCTATTATTCAACTTATTCTAAAATGAAATAATGTATGTGACAGCGGGTGAAAGATTCTTTCAAATCCTGCTTTTAATGAACGTATTATGCAATAATAAAATTTTCAACACAAATGTACAGTTTGTCAAATAAGAGTAGAAATCATGGGAGGGCGCCACTGTTGTTCTAATGGCAACACTAAAAATATAACTTATGGTGGAATGGTAAAACTGTGTAACCTATATTTTTATAAAAATTAAAAAGGCATAAAAGTGAAAAAAATATGCTTTCATTGCAATAAAGGTACCCACTGATATCAAAATTAGAATTGCATATAGGTATATTATACCTTTGCAATTTTGTGTTAACATAATGAAAGAAGAATAACGATATTGTAATAAAATATAAAGCACAGTTTAAAAATTGCTTGCATTTATTTAATACTAGCTTAAGTACCCAGCGTTGCGCGGGCTTTAGATCGTGTCTCTAATTTTAGATCTGAATATATTTAACTCATTTGGATGAAAAAGTAGTGAAACTAAACTCACCTAGTGATTCTTCCTTTATATCTACTGTTAAATTCAAATTTATGTAAAATTAAATGAAAGTGAATCACTTTGTAAAACACCATTTAATCAAATTAATGTCATTAATTGGTTACCTTTAAGAACAAAAAAAATGTTTTTTAAAATGTAATTTACAGTGTCCTATATTTTCATTATCTTTAGGTAAGATTTTTTTAATTCCATACCGATGATTTTTTCTTTGTAAACTGTATTTATCATTTTAAAAGAAACTAAAAACACGTGTAATTATTACTTACACGTATTAAAAATATTATTTTCACTTTACTTTTTGATTTCATATTGAAAAAATTATTTAAAAAATTGGCAATTGACCGGGTGAACTGTTTGGTGATTTTCTGTTTTACGACCAGACAGTGGCTGGGTTGGCATCACGTTTGTGTCGGTTCAGTTCCTCGGCCAGCTAAGACCTTCATCACGAAACAAGCAACATTTTCCGATTAGAGTATTGTCGTAGCAGGAGATATCCAAATGTTGTCGGGTGCTTGTCTTTAAAAAAAAAATAAAAGTACGACTTAGAAGAATAGAATTATTTAAAATTATTCAGTGTACTACTACTTTAACCAGTGATTCTTGACAATATTCTGAGTAAAAAATAGAAATGAAATTTTGGTGTCCGGTGACTTTTGTGATATTTTTTTCAATTTTTTTACTCAAAATCAAACAAAAAAAATCTCCCACATGTCACCACTGGTCACTCAACCTAGTAACGGCCCAATCCCTCTCCACATTCAAACATGTCAAATTCCTACCGATACTTTTTTTATATTTTAACTTGAAAAAAAAAACATTGATTATGTCACCGAAGACCAAAATTTCATTTTTAACGCTAAATAATGTCAGGAATCACTGGTTAAAGAAAGTTTAGTACGTCCCTTAGCAAAAAGTATGTTTATGATCTTCCATAGTAAACATTAAATGCAAAGATAAGGCTTTTTGATCTCTTTTTCAAATCTATTTACATCACATTTACATAAGTCCGACTGTAATATAAAAGCAGGTAGAACGAAAAACACTAAAATATATTTTGTACCTTCATTAAAAAACCCTTGCAATTTAGTTATAATCTTTGCTATCGATTAACAATCGATATAGATGTCACCTATTTACGTGAAACCTTTCTACTCCTTGGCCACAAACAGTTTAATAAAATAGGTACTGTTTAAGAAATAATACCGATTTTTTAAAAATGATTTACAAATTTCATAAAAAATAAAGAAAGGAAACAAATTCTCACTTCTGGCACACAGACACGCGTAGTAACACTTCTGTGTATCTTTTCAGAATGATGGTACATTCACGTTATATTGATGAAAAAAAAAATAAATTCCAAATCAAAAAAAAAAAATCCTTTTTACCCTCTTTCTGCTCGATACAGAAAAAAAGATAATCGGATCTTTACGATTATCATGGTAGGTAGTACTTACCTACTTGTTTGAAAGCCGATTTCGTTCTTTCCGGAGCCTTACCGGAAAGGAGAGGGATGGATAGGAAATCATTAGGAAGGTTACGTTACTTTCTAAGTAGATTTTTCTCAATATTTAAATGTGTTCCTTTTTAAACGTAGTTCGTGGAAGCAAGGGAGTCACTTTGATATATTTACATTTATTTTTTATTGAAGCTGATGAAACCGAAGCTTGGGAGCAAAATGAATTCTACATTAATTTAAGGGTTCCACGGCAACTTAGAATCATACGACTTCAACACCCCTTTGAAAAATCAATAAAAAGGTAAAACTTTTTTTTGAAAAATAGCCCATTACCCAACCTAACGTAATTTATTTAAACATTTTTTTTCACCACTTTTAATGATTTTTCAAAGGAGGGGTTGAAATTGCGTGATTGCACTTGTGAAGGCACTTTTTTTGGAAAATTTTTTGGTGAACTTAATAAACATACAACTTTGAACTTTTAACCACATTGAACATTTATTCATGTTTTGAGCACATTTTATAATTTTTTCAGCCTGTAATCGTTGCTCATTGCTGAAAAACAAGGCAAATTAGCCTGAAAGTTCTATCTTTAGGAGTGGGATGAGGAGTGGAGTGGTTTTTTGAAATCTCGTGACGACAAGATAGTGACCTTTACCTTGTTTTACTGGTCAAGCGTGCAAAATCGTCAATCTCGGAATAAAACTGTAGATTTAAAAAAAAAACCAACAAACGTATACCGGGACACTTTTTTTATATTAGGATAGGAAGGTAATTTCAGGAAATAGTCCAGTCAAGGAAGGAGGTGTAGAGTGCGTAAGCAGGTACCTAAGCGATTCCTTTAGAAACTTGTTTAGGGTGCTTAGGGTGTGAACATACCAAAAGTCCTGACATCTAGGTTGTGGGAGTAGGGAGTAGAAGTTGTTGAAGTGGGGAGGGGGGGGGGGGGGGGGGGGGGAGGGGGAGAGAGAGAGAGGGGGGGGGGGTTTAAACGGTGCTTTGCAGGAGATTTTTTTTTTCAATAAATAAAAGTTAATAAAATCATTTACAACTTTTATTCTATACGTAATTTTCGGATTCCCAGCCGTTTTGAGTTACACGCTCCACAAATGTAGATATTTTCGAAAAAAATCATTTTACCTTACATTTTTCATCAAAAATTCCTTCATATCGCTTAAGTTCCTGCTCACGCACTCCACACCTCCTTTTGGACCATTGACGGGACTATAATATTTTTCATAAATTTGTTTTTCAATGAACCAGGAAGTCTCAAACTAAATGTATTCCCTTTTTAAACTTTTTATAAAAAATATATATTATTTAATGACTTTTTTTAATCTAAGTTTAATTATTCAACAGACGATCGTGACACCCCAGAAAACACTTAATACGTGGTAAATAGTTTGGGAACCTGTGGCCTTGATGCCTGGACGATGTACTTTCCGTAAAAACGGCAAGTAGTTTAAATAAAATTTGCAAACGCCGAACAATTTTTACCGTTTAATTAATGCATGGACGAAAAAGCTCACCAAAAGTGTACTTTAAACATCGCTGGGCACGTAAAGTCTTCTTAAATATTCTGTAGTGGCGAAAAGCTGGTAGAAAAATTTAAAAACAAGGAATAAAGCCTTAAGCATTTGAAAGTTTAACCTAAGCACCGTTGTTCCATGTTTAACCTGCGAAAACACGTATCAACCACTTTAGCTGCTATAAAAGCACGGCATCCGAATTGCTCTTTTTCTATTACATTTGCAATGCAACCGGAAACGGGAAACGTAGGCGGGAAAGTTTCAGCGGGTAATAAAACCAACTTCCGGTCAACAGGAATTGGTAGGTGAGAACGGAACCGGAAGTTTGAATGACTTAACCGTTGCAACGAGATTTTATGCGTCGTTAATCAGAAATAGGAATCTAAACTTTAGCTAGCAGAGTTGAAGTCGGGATTCACATCGTATTTTTATACATCGATGGTGATTCAAGATCATGTTGTAAGGACTGAACTGTTTGTAACTTTCTTAACGGTTTGTTTATTCCGCAAAGCATTTCGATTTGTTTTTACGACTTGATCAATCAATCTATTTAAGATAACCCAGAATCAGACGAAAACATCGTTTTACAATTACATGATGCTCTTTTAAATGAAATTTTAAATACCACAGAATTAAACATGTTGAAAAAAACACATGGCTAAGTACACAAAAATATGAAGAAATCATAAAAATATCGAAATAACACGTATAACACTAACACGTCAACCTAAAATCTGAATTGTTAAGGCCTTCGCTCACGGAGAAACTGAAATGAAACCAGTTGTCAACGCAATTCGAAATTCGTGAGCGCTAACATGGCAGCCTGTTAACAAGACAACTGAAAAGCAACTGCCAGCATGCAAAAGTGCTGCTGCGTTGACAACTGGTTTCATTTTAGTTTCTCCGTGAGCGAAGGCCTTTAATGACACGTAAAAAACTTTCATTATACTATACCCAGGTGTTCTAAAAATTGATAATGTCTGTGGTTCTATGAACAGTAAATCTCGCTTCTAAAAGTTTATATAAAAAAAATTATATGAATAAATACCTCGCAAGAGTCCCAACTGCTCCCGTCTGGGGCCAGTGAGACTATGGCATCCCCATCTGGGATATGTTTCGAGTCTGAAGGTAGTGGGATGGGGAAGTTAATGGGGAAGAGAAAGGTGGGGAAGTACCTGGCAATTCAGATCAGGTCACCAAACACGGCTAAAGCCATTTCAAGCAACGTTTTATTTATGAATTGTAGTCTTACACCAGGGCGATACTAATGGTAACTTCCACTCTGGAATACACCTCATTTTATTTTAAATGATAAAATTATGAAATCACAAATCAATCAAATGATATTTACTTGCCCACACCGGGATTTGAACCCGTGACCTCCGGAACGCTAGTCGACAGCCTTACCCCCGGACCACGGAGGTCATCTTTACTGAACTATTAAAACTGCCAACATCTTGAATCGGAAACGCAAAGTATTCACAAATTTACAGACAGACGAAATGAAAAACAAGATAAACGATAAAGTTAAGAAAAACAGGACTTTGCTACATTTAATCGATAATTAAAAATATACGTTAAAATTAAATATTTCAACAAAATTACGCATTTTTTTCATTTAAAATTTATAGCTTCGGTTTCATTAATTTACTTAAAATACAAAACTCACCAAGAAGGTTAAAATATTGAAAAGATTTTTATTTCAAGAAAAAATTACTAGAAAAAATGGTTACCGCTGGGACTTTAAATAAATATCAGCTTAACAGAAGAAAGAAATTATGAAAAATCCTTCGACCAAGTATATCATGAAAATCAGGGAGCTTTCTTAGTTTAGGCAAGTCAATGACCTACGCCTATATTTTGTGTTGTATTTAATTAATAAGTTCTGATATTTTATTATTGCTTTGTTTTCCAGGCCGTCTAATTTAATTTAATTTGAAAAACTTTTTACAATAACAAATTTAAATAAACACGCATAATTATTTTTACTCTGTAAAATTTTTCGGAAAACTTTGTTTAACGTGTGGGGATTAGGTGTTCATATGAGGGCCGTAATTTTAAGGTAATTTATAATAATTGAGAGTGACGTGAAGCGGTTACCGTGGGTAATGTATGAGGGTTCGCAATCTACATAACGTGGTAGCGGTTTGCGGTTCTATTGATTTGTTTGGAGATAGGGTAAATTTATCCTTCTAACCAGATCTCCCCAGATGGTGTTGCGTGAGGTTAGTTATCTGTTTTCGCGAAAACGTGAGCTTTGCGTACCTCTCGAAATAATCATATTTCATCTTGTAAATACTCGAATATATCTTTACGAAAATACGGCGTCTAGAAGTCACTACGTGAACCAACCTTGATAATTTTAATTTTTCTTTTGAAGAAGATAACACTAATAATCTAAACGAAAATATGAAAAAGAACAAGACACAGAAAAATAAAAAAAGATAACGTTGCAACTGGAACATGATATATTACATTGATAGGCATAAGCTTCAAAATTTATAAAAAGAGAGTTGTTCTTATAAAAAAAATTGATAATCATCCTAGTCTTTTATAAAAAAGGTTAACACCTATATGTTCCTATTGCTATTTTTTTTACAAGTCTTGATCATTTTTCATAATGTAGTGCATTGTTTAGTTTTAAAAAAATCAGTTTTTTTCTATATTTTTGTGGTTTTGCAAAGTTTTACGTGTGAATCGATTGTAGTGTTTATTTTCATGATCAGTATATTTAGGGGTCTATGATTTTTGAGTGGTGGATTATGGATTAGTGCGATTTTTTGTTTTTGTTTTAATTTGGTCGACAAGTGCGTGGGTGGATAACAAGAGAGCAGGCAAGTAAGTAATTTGGTTCTCCGTTCTGAATAAAATGGCTTAATCT
Source organism: Glyphotaelius pellucidus (assembly GCA_936435175.1). NCBI lineage: Eukaryota > Metazoa > Arthropoda > Insecta > Trichoptera > Limnephilidae > Glyphotaelius > Glyphotaelius pellucidus. Next base: position 7,459,662 of record OW386551.1, on the reverse strand, counting down.
ATGTTCAGTTATAAAATAATAATTCTTAACTCTCTTTCCTAATAATTTTCTCACTCCTCTGCTGCCTGTGCCCAGGATATGGCTTTATATGTTCCGAGAAATGAGTTATTTGTGTGACATCAAATGAAAAAAAAAACTGAGGCAAACAATAAATTGTCAAAAGTCGCCCACCAAATATAATATTTTATAAACCAACTTATCCCAAACCTGGCAGAACGGATATTAAATATTGTATTATTTTAGAAACAATCAGTACGAGTACATAATATATAAAATGAGAAGTAAACGGATAAAAATGTTTTAAAAATATTTGCAGAGATCGGTACCACTGACATACTGTGTGATCGGTACCACTGACATTCTGTGTGATCGGTACCACTGACATTCTGTGTGATCGGTACCACTGACATACTGTGTGATCGGTATCACTAACTTACTGTGTGATCGGTACCACTGACATACTATGTGATCGGTACCAACAAAATGTATCAATAGAATATCTTTTGAGTGATTATGCTGATTATAATGCGCCTGGGATGCCTGGGTTGATGGGGTACGATTTGGCGGCGGATATTTTTGACCACGTACGTGGTCAAAAATACATCCGGCCCGTCAAAAAGTACATTTTTGGCGGGCCGGATCAGAAGAGACTGGTTGAGGAAGATCTTTTGACTTCTCCAGCCGAATTTTCTCGACAAATTGCCTTGCGCCGCAGTGAGAGGGATGGATTCACACGTTGTCTCTCAGATATATATCCATTACTCATATTTTTCCTTCCCAGAACTTCCTCTCCTTCCTTTCCTGAAAAGACCCAACACACGATATCCCTAAAGACGACAAAGGGCCTGAGGAAAAATATTTTCCTCAGAGCATTGTGTGTGGAGCTGGCGTAAAAATAATAATAAAATAAAATCGAAATTAAATAAAATAAAATACAAAAATGAGAGCGGTGATTTAAAAAAATTAAAAATCAGAAAATAAAGGTACGATTGTATAATTATAATGAAGTAGGTGTCGTAATTGTATTGTGTATTACGTACACCCTGGACGTTTTATTATTTTACGTTACAACTTTTTTTTTAAATTTTACTCAAATTGGTAAACTAAACTTATCAAAGAAACTTGTAGACACGTCATGTTTAATTTTCAAGCCACGCTTGCGGCGGCAATGAAGTCGGCAATTACTCGATTCGTCAAATGCGTAAAACATTACCCAAGGGTCTTAGGAAACCATCTGATTTATGAACTTCTCATAGTATGTTCCACTTCTACCCAAGGACAGATAAATCTAATTTATTGACAATGTTGAACCCATTTACCCGAAATAAAGACGCTGTGCTACAATTAAATGTTCTCCTACAATGAATTTTGCATCTCTCAACCGAAAAACGTAGTATGAAACTCTAATAATATTATAATGTTCTTTCCCTAAAATATTCTCTACGATATGAAGCTAGTACAAAACTGATTCAGCATTAACCATAGCTTTCGTGCGTGAAATTTAAAAATTATGTTCTTTATCAAACTGTAATCTGTTCGTTTCTGTAACGTGTTGTAGGTATTGTAACATATTTTGAAACGCCCACCAACAATTTCAAAAAATTGTTTCAAAAACATTACAAAGCTTAAAATTTTAATGTGTGTTTAAAATACATAATATGTACGAGTATTACATTGAACTCGTTCTTACGAGTTTTTCTCGTTCTTATGTCTACGTGTTTAATGTAATTATCTTGTATTACATTGAACACGTAGACATACAAACTATTCAAACTTTAATAGAGCTTGCTTTTTAAAGGTAGCTTCAACTAAATATGTCGATATACGAATTAATTCTGTTTAACAGCAAGATTGCTCTCTCGACCTGCATGACCATTGGCAAGTTAGTCCTGAAGGCTGGAAGATAGAACAGTCTATGCTGTCGGTGGCGAAGATAGCCATCGAGTACATATAAAGGAATGCTCTGCATGATATCTAAGTTTTCAAACCACCTACGAATCAATCTGAAGAAATGCGTAGCAATGTGTACATCCCTTTTGACTCGTAGATGGTTCATTCCGAGCATACCCAAAATAAAGTCGGTAGGATAGAGCCATGGGTAATAGCCACACTTCCCCACGTATAGAAATCTCATCAATTTCTTCTGATCTCTCTCCAACGTGAGGAAATATTTTACCGGTGTGGACTCCAAATTACCGACCCACTTTCAAGTCTACTCCTTATTAAGGAATTGAATAAAATTATGAGAACTCGGGTGTCTCTAAAATTCCTTGCAGTACGCAAACAAAGCCCAGCATTCTCAATGAAGTGCTACAAGCCATCTGAATATGAGTATGAAATGTCAGCCTACTATCAAACATGATTCCAAGATCCTTCATGGTGGAGACACGTTTTAGACTTCGGGCGTCCATCGTATACCGGTAACACCAGGTATGACACGCCCAAAACGAATGATAAAACTAAAATTTTAGATATATTGAACTCAATTTGATTTCTTTTACTCCAGTCTAGACTGGAGTTGGTTACAGCCTTCTGGGATTAGTATTTCTAAGAATAGTTTTAGGTCACCAGCAAAAAAAAAGAAACCTAGAGTGCAGAATTACTTCTGAAGTATCGTATACTAAATAAATATTGAAAAAAGGAAAGGGCCTAAATTAGAGCCTTGAGGTACTCTTGATGGTCCAAAAAGTAGAATACATTGGAATAGTCCATGAGACACAAACTATTTCCTATCTGCAAGATAGCAAGCAAAAAAAGTAAGACGTCGTGATTAAAGTTAAGATCGATGGTCTTTTAAAAGTCGTTAGGTATAGAACAATCTACCTGATGGCCTTTATCTAAAGAATTTGATACGTAATCATTAAACACTAATCAGTTGGTTTCTGTAGATCGACCTTTACTAAATACGTACTGTTCTGAAATTAAGAATTTCAATCGATATCAAAGAAAAAAAATCCCAATCGCTGGAAACATGAGATCTTTCCTGTTCAATAAATAATATCAGAAAACACAAATAGAATTGTCGAAATAAGAAAATATATTATGTAGGTATTAGGGCTTAAAATGAACCTACGCATTTTCGCATTTCAGACTTTTACGGATATAGAAGCCACTCTCCACAAAATTTCTATCTTCTGTCAACGTGCTTTCTTAGGTAATGTTTTCCCTTGGGGTCTTTTCATCTTCAGGGACTTAAATTATTACAGTATTCGTCTTACGTTATTATACTTATTATAATACTTCAGGACAAATTTTAGTAATACAAACTGTAACAATATTTAGAACACATTTTTAGTAAACGCCAGTTTTGTTACCGAGAAACTCTTTTCATTACTGTTAGTTTTATCAATCACAATTCTTGGAAATCATCTGCAATGTTTTTAGTAATTTATATTAAAAAATAAAACAAACACCTAGTTTTAACCAATTAACATAAAAACAATAAAAAAAATCACTTAATTTATTTCTGACCGTAACCAATTTCAGCCTATTAAAGCCATCTTCAGATTGGTTATATATATTATAATGGAATTCTACCACGAATTGTCAGTATGAAAAAAAATAATTATGTTATACCTGAAAAAGTAAGCATTTCTTACGAAACACGTTAGTTTTTTAAACAACAAATGTAGTTAAAACTAAGCCTTTGTTCAATATTAAAATAAGTTTGCTGTGTTTGAAAAAATTTGCACCCACGATTGCCTTTTTTCTTTATTATTGTAAAGAGAAGTGCGTTCTATCCGGATACAGAAAAGATTCCGAGTTCGAACCTTGGCCGCAAAATCATATATTTTCTGTTTAGTTTTCTACTTTACCCTATCGTTTTTTAAATTTAAATAATTGATATCATAAAGTACTATTTTTTTTGACATCCTTTAAATGAATGCTTTTTATTTTAAAGCAATGGTAAAAATATTGTGTATTAAAATATGGATAATTATTATTTATAATAACATAACTGATTACTGATTTACGCGATATCTCCTCCTACGAGGCTTTAATGTTAAAAAATTAAATTTTTCGGTAAACTGATGATCTACACACTACACAGATCTATATCTTCAACTGGAAATAAACCGTGAACCCAACGCAAATAAATTTACAAATAAACATCATTTGCTTCAGAATTTTAGAATTTAAGTGGATGGACTTTATCAATTAAAAATATCCCGCAAAGAGTAGAAGCAATATGCATTTTAATGAATAATTTAGAGGTAATATTCATATAATGTACTTAGAGTTGTCAAGTCTGAAAACCTTTAGCCCTTCTACCCAATTGCTTTTGGAATAAATTTAAATAAAATTTCCCTAGAACATTGAATGCGATATTCATTTAGGCGGATTCCGATTTAAAGACGATGTAGGCTTTGATTTTAAATATTCATTGAAACGAAAATGAAGTCAAAAGACGAAGGAACATTATCAAATATAAAAGCTCCCAGTGCTAAGCATTAAAATGAAATGTTGTAACAGTAGGGGAAGCAGCACGGTGATGAAATTAAAAAAAAAAAATAATATGTAGATACTACTAACTTCCAAAAATACTTCTTTTATTCTATGTAATATATAAATCATTTAAAAAAGGTACTTAACAGTAGTTTTTTTTGCGACAGATATTTTGACTGCGGTAATTAAATTACGACGATTTCGTGGCAGAATGAAATGGGACATGTAAAGAAGGAAAATGGGTAAGAAATCCGAAATTAATGATTAAACCTTCATTTATTTTATATAATTCAGGAGAAAACACAGATACAGACAGTAATATCTAACAAAATAATATAAAACATTAAAATTGCAGAATTTGCTCGATAATTCCGTGGAACATTCCACGAATCAATGAAACCAAAAATACGTAATCACATTATTTTATTTATTGATTGAGCGTAGAGAAGTTCTGTTTTAACACAATCTTTTGAGATTTCTTCTCTCTGTAAATTTGTTTATTTTATGGTGCAGGTGGTTTTGACGGCCGGCGTGGTCGAGCGGTTAGGCTCTTCACTCGCAATTCAAAGGTCGCGGGATCGAATCCCGGCGTGGTAAATAAATTTTATTTGATTAATTTGTGTTACTTCACAATTAATTCATTTAAAATAGAGTGAAAGATACTCTCAGTATTGCCCTGATGTAAGAGACGACCATTCAGAATTGAAACGTTACTTGAAATGGCTTTAGCCGTGTTTGGTAACCAGATCTGAATAGCCAGATACTTCCCCACCTTCCTCTTTCCCATCTCCTTCCCCTCCCCACTACCTTCAGCCTCACAACATACCCCAATTGGGGTTGCCATGCCACGTCTCATTGGCTTCGGACGGGAGCAGCTTCAGAGGACTCATGAAAAAAAAACTGCAAGTTAAAACGCCGGAGAAGCAAGAGGTACGATCAAAAAAACAATTTCTATGAATATAAGAAGCGATTCTGGGGAAAATATACATTTTGGATTATAGTATACCATTTTTACAAAAAAAAATGCAAACACCTTTTTTTGAAAAATGGAACAATTTACAACAACAAAATTTTGCAAAAAAAACCAAGTTATTTAGCGTTCAGTAAAGATTCTTTTTTCAAATGTGAAATCGATGTGTTTATTAATTTATGCATTTAGGTCCCTAATAAAAATTATTGATTACGAAAGAAATTTCATTTTCAACTTGGGAGGCGAAATGGGTACCGCCACCCCGGGAATCTTTATTGGATAACCAACACCTCTGCCATAGGTCACCCCAAGTGGTTTGCTACGTTTGGTGATTTTTTTTATTTTTATATGAAATACCGCACAAGAGTCCCAACTGCTCCCCTCTGGAGCCAGTGAGACTATGGCATCCCCGATAGGGGTATGTTGTGTGGCTGAAGGTAGTGGGGAGGGGAAGGAGATAGGGAAGAGGAAGGTGGGGAAGTACCTGTCTATTCAGATCTGGTCACTAAACACGGCTATTTCGAGCAACGTTTCAATTCTGAATGGTGGTCTTACACCAGGGCGATACTGATAGTATCTTCCACTCTGGAATGTGCCGCAAATATACTATATATTATTTTAAATGAATAAATTGTGAAATAACACAAATTAATCACATAAAATTTATTTGCGCACGCCGGGTTCGAACCCGCGACCTTCGGATTGTGAGTCCAGAGTCTTACCTCGGGACCACGGAGGCCGTCAAATTTAGCAGGGGTTCCCGGGTTCATGGGGTAATTGAAGGCGGATAACCAGGACTTACTGAACCCCAGTTTCCTACCCACCCCTCAGACCCTTTTCCTTCACAGAACTCTCCACCATTCCTTTCCTTAAAAAAATCCTCCACACAGCATCCTCAAAGATGACATAGACCCTGAGGGAAATTATTTTCCTCAGAGCCTCCTGTGTGGAGCTCATATAAAAAAATGAATAATATACATTCTTGGACTCGTGGCGTACCTACTTCACAAAACTGCTAGTTTAGTTATTTTTGAGTACAAAAAAAAGGTGGCGCTGCTAACCTTTATATTTGAATATTTTACAATATATTCTCGTTGGTTTTTGCTTCCCCATTTCCCTGTATGTATATAAATTCAATTGCTGAAGAGGCTCAGTATCGCGTCAATGTCGATAAAAGTCGTGCTCCATGTTTATTCATATTATACATGGCGAGGTGAGAGAGAGGGTCGCTTTAGGCAGAGATCCCGCTCATAATATTCTGCCAGGGATCTCATCCCGTCAACTTAATTCTAAGAATATGAGCGAATATTCGAGTGTTCACATCAAAACATCTCAAATTTATGTCAGACAATCAGTTTGTTAAATTCGTGCGTGGTTGAAAGTCAATGAACAGAAAACCTATTGAAGTTAAATTTATCAAGATTTGGAAGTAAAAGAATATCACTTTTTATATAATAAAAACAAAAAAGTACTGTAAACTTAGACTGAAATATTTTTTTTTAGATTGCAATGAAACTTTGGATAATAATTGGTGTGCGCACGTTTGTGAAGGTTTCTGTATATATAATGGTTATAATGGTGAGATCGAGTGTCATCAAAATTATTTTCCTTAACCATTCCTAAGATAGCGACGAAATTTTGGTGATTTGTTGTTCCCATGCCCGCAAAGAGGTTTCTGTATATAAGGTGAGCTGAGAGAGGAGTGAAGGGATGGCAAGGGGGTAGAGGGGGTGGCTTCGGAAGGGAGAGTGGATTGCATTTAGTTCGGGTTTGAATCTTATCACACAAAGATGGAAGTCTATACAATATGCGTTAAGAAAATTAAGATAAAATGGGTGGTTCTTAGGACGGGTTGTTTAAAAAAATTTGATGAATTCATCAAATATTTGAAGTTGATTTTAACGTTTTGTGTAAGTTCTATTCAAGTTCTGTGGTTATTTCAGTTTTGTGAAGCAACTGTCCTATAACGATGTAATAACAGAACTTGAATAGAACTTACACAGAACGTGAAAATCATCTTCAAATATTTGATGAATCCATCAAATTTTTTGAAACAACCCATCCTTAGTCGAAGTATTGGACAGTTAAAAGTGACCGAATTGGATATCGACACCTTAGCTCAGTGGACAGAGCACTCGCTGGGAAAGAGAGAGGTCTTGGGTTCGAGTCCCAGAGGTGCCAATATTTTTTTCTGATTTTTCTGTTTCCAGATTTTCGATTGAGTTTCGCTCATAGTGTCTTCATTTACAATTTGAGGTTTTACTCATAAAAGTTAAATAAAAAATATCCTTTTTTAAACCTGTAAATGCTATAATCTTAAAGCTGATGCACCAATAACTCATTATCTCTAGGATCTCTATTAAAATATCGTCACAATCGTAAAGGTATAATGTTGAAAGGATAAAAAAATTAAAACTAAACTTCTATAATTCCTGTAAGAGACATTTTGCGAAAAATGACACTGGTGTGATGATGGATGGAATAAACGAACTACCATTAGCAAAATAGTTATTTTTGCGCGTATCTCGTTTTGAGATATATCGAACTTGTTGGTAAAATTATAAGTCATCAGATCTGATACTAATATAGTCTATGGAAAGTAAAAAAAACATCACCCCAGTAACTTAATTAAATAAGCAATATATTAAAAATCTTATATTTTCCTCTAAGCGATGTTCGGAAGATAAGATTAAGGTAACGGCAGTGTTTTAAAAAATAAAAATCCTACTACCAAACGAGATTTTTTTTACGTTATTTCCACACAGGAGGCCCTGAAGAAAATAAAAACAACAGGGCCTATTTCATCTTTGGGGATGGGGAGGGATTTTTAGGGAACGGAAGGAGAGGAAGTTCTGGAAAGGAAAAATGTATAAGGGGTGAGTAGGAATTTGGTGGATAATGTGTTCATGAGTGACGAACGTATCCCTTATTACTCTTTCATCCCAGACATTGCGATGCAAGACGATGGCTGGATAGGCCAAAAGGTCTCCCTCAACCAGTCTATCGCGTCCGGCCTAACTTGCAGTAGGTGCGCAAAATCATCCGCCGCGAAGACCTAGATGAACTTCACCCCATGAATGTGGGCACTCCTGCTAATCACCAAAGGTAGCGAATCACTTGGGGTGGCTTATGGCAGGGGTGTTGGTTATCCAATAAATGGTCCCAGGGGCGGCGGAACCCATACACGCCTCCGAAATTGAGCGTACCAGTGTTTTAGAATAAGGGCTTTCGCTCATGGAGAAACCGAAAAAAAAACAGTTGTCGACGCAATCGCAATAAACCTCCTGAACAAAATTGATATTTTTCTGATATAACATATCACAGATTACTTCAAAACTTTACAGTTCGTGAGCCACTACCTTGGCAATCTGTCAGCAAGGCAACTGAAACGCGACTGCCGCGGCGACCAGCACTGCTGAGCACAGCAGAATTTATTCGTACAACTTGTTTTCCGTATCGCGCGGGCGTGGAGCGTCCAATTTGAATAATGTTTGGAACAGATTTAATCAAACTTAATTTTCAAGGATTTTGGATTCATATCCGCTTTCATAAAATATTAACTGATGCGGTATTAATTTACAGAGTTTTAAAGCGAGTCAAAATTAAAAATACAGTTCAACGGGTACTTGAAATTCATTAAAAACTACGGTTGTGAAATATTTTTTAAGCAAGGAAACAAGCGATACAGAAAACATTTTCGATGGAATAATTATGCAGTAAACTTCCTCGAACGCAAAAGAAAATCCTTGATTTTGAAAACAGATATTGAGGTCTCAAAATTTGGTGAATTGTCATTCGTTATTTTCAAAAGGGTGAAAAAAAATGAGAAAAAGTGTGGGATTTACACGCGGTAGAAGTAAAACTAGAAAGTCACTAGATGTCTGCTTAACCTGCGTGTTAACCTGTTAAGATGAGTACACTAGTCCCAGTGATATATCAAATGTAACATTATTGTTCTAGTGTCTCCTGTTTTTTTCACTTTCAAAAAAAAAAACGCGATTAGGAAGAAAACGTAACAAACAATAACGTAAACAATAAAACTAAATGGATGACATTTGGACGACTAGATTACTCCGGATCAGTAATACAGTTAAATGGTTGCAATGTCGAAAAGATGGACAGATTTAGATACCTCGGCAATATTCTTACGGAGACTCTTGACCCAAGGTTAAGAGTAAGAACTGTATTTAGTAAAATGAAATCCTTCTGCTGCAATGACAATATCAATTTAAAGCTAAGGCAGAAAATGTTAAAATGTTATGTGTGGTCGCTCTTACTGTATGGATGTGAGATAAGGACCTTGAAAGTAAATAACATGAACAGGTTAGAGGCTTTTGAAATGTGGCTTCACCGGAGAATGCTCAAAGTGGCATGGACCGACATTATCACCAACACAGAAATTCTCAGGCGGGCTAGAGCAGATAGAAAACTGCTCACATTAATGAAAATCAGAAAAATGTCATTACTGTACGAGAAATGTACGAGAGTGGACCGGTATTAGAAGTATGGAGGAGCTATTCGCCAGCATCGGGGGACCTGACAGGGCACACGATGAGGAAGAAGGAAGAGAACGAACGTCAATGACATCAGTACGAGCTCTCCTTGGGACTAGTGAAAGAATTATTATCTATTAAATTATAAGTTATAAAAAAAAAAAAAAATTTTTAAGTATTACCAATTTTTTTCAGTCACTATGTCATCGTTTAATCCACGAGCTATAATGCCTTGAAATATAAAATATTGAACTACTCAAAACTATCAAAAGACGCAATATTTTTGGTTGCAAATCAAAAAAATAATTAATTTATTTTAATAAAACTAAGGCAAATATTTACCCTTTTTCTGTTCAACTAAGTAAAATATTATTTTGTTGAATAATAGGGTGAAAGTATGTTAAATAAGTGTTACAAATGTAAAGGATCGTCGATTTGGAATCCTTACCGCAGGATCTCTCAGCAGCCCCAGCGTGGCGTTTTCAATCCCAGACCGCAGCGGGTGATTACTTCACAAAACGGGCCATTTCCTAACAACTTCCGAAGCTGAATATTAACGAAAAATCTGCATTTACAATTATTACATTTAAATATCTCGCGATAATGAAACAGAACCATCATCCATTGGTAAAGAACGCACTAGACGGGCAAAGATGCTGATCGACTGAGTTTAAGAATGATACTTTATTTAGAATAAAGAAAGAGGCATTTTATTTCCTAGAAAATTGTAATAAAATTATATAAAGCTTTAGTTTATTTGACAGGAATGTTGGAATAGTTTGTATGTTAAATAAAAAAAAATCGAAATTGTTCAGGTAATTAATGTAAGAAAATAAAAATACTCTAATGCAAACCGTATGCATTTGTTCTCCATTGTAATTTGCATGTATATTTACATTTATTTAAGGAAATTTATCACTTGCCATGGCATAAACCATTATGAACATTTTGAATACATGTCGTGATTTTCACTGAAAAATGATTTTTGATGTAAACTTTAACGACGCCATATTATATTATCATCATCAATCATCAAACGTTATTAATATGGTAACGTCTGCACGGTTGAATTTCAGAACCCGGCTTCGAGTGCACGTCTGACACCACGCCGTACGCGCCGCGCCACAAATAACATCTGTGTACGTGAAATTTCAAACAAAGCTACCATCGTTATTCCGTTTTGAATTCAAGAATTCGTCAAAAGATGTCACTTCTTCCTTTAGCAGGTCGCATGAGAACGTGTTCCTGACTGGTATAAGTACCTACTATGAATTTGTGAATATGATATCTCATCGGATATGGAAAGATTGACGGTAATACTTAGTTGTGAATACTAGTCTCAAGCGACTGTATTTTATATATGACGTCATTGCCTGTCCCGGTGACTAGCTATCACTGGATGACAATCGATGCTATAAGCAGGCTATTTTTGGAACCAGTTCCTATCGGATAAATAAAATGGTAACCAACACTAACTGGGCGAAGCCGAACCAAAAGCCGCCCACAGGGCATAGCAGCAAAAGTTCGCGGAGCGGGTTTTTAACTGCTAGTTCATTTTATAATACTTTAGCTAGCATGAGCTGTGAAATAACCATTTAACGACGTTATATTATTTAATAGTTAAAATTTTAAAATGTGTGGTATGTAAAAAAACAAAATCGCGAAGAAAAAATTGAAACCTCGTACGAAGGCAAACGAAACTGAAAACATGACCATAACTTGCTACGGATTGTGAAAGAAATTATCAAATTTAATTAATTTTTATAAATTTTAACATTTTCTGTGATATTCATTTGGAATTTTATTTCAATTTTAAAATACCCAAAAGGTGGGAAACCTACAGAATGTTTTGCGGATTCACTGTATTTTGTTCTTTTGATTAAAATAATAACTCGGTAAATATTCCGCAACACTCGTTACAGTCGTAAACTTTTAAAAAACACCAAACATTTTCAATAAAACTTTATTAAATCTGGTGGAAGGCTCAAATAAAACCGATGAACAAATATGTTTTTGCATCACAAGGCAATTATTATTAACGGGAAACAGCAGTGATAGCACTTAATCAATGACACCCAATTGTATCCTTATTAATGACAAAAAGTTTTATATGACAGCAGCAAGCGTTATAATGGAAAAGTGGACATCGTTGTTATTTAATTGAAAAAGAGCGTTCTTGCGAAAAAACAATTTTTCTCGGTTAAATCAACGTCTTCAGGAAAAAGATATTTCTTCTATATATTATCCAATTTGTGTGTCATTCTATAACTTAACTATGAATTCATTGTCCCAAAATTAAAAAAATAGTTCGTTTGTTTGGTAGTTCCTCCTTTGGCCACCTGCAAAGTTAAATGTGTCAAGCAGTGATTTTATTTTGTATGCTTTAAAAATGAAAGTTATTAGAATATGGAAAAAAGTTTAATTTAATCTTAGTACCCATCTAAGAGTCCTACTTTATAAAAAATATTAAAAAACCATTGTGGTTTAAATATTTTTTTACATTAGCTCCACTCCCCTAAAAATAATTCCCCTCAGTCATCTTTGGGGATGCTGCATGGAGGGTTTTTTTAGGAAAGGAAGGAGAGAAAGTTCTGGAAAGGGAAAAGGTTAGAGGGTGGATAGGAATCCGGGTCCGGAATCAGTGTGTCCAGGAGTGACGGAATCCGTGAATCCATCCCTTCAACCGTGGTGCAAGGCGACGTTGTCAAAAGATCTCCTCCTCCAGCCAGTATCTCCCAGTGCAGTCCGGGCAGATGTATCCGCGGCCAAGATCCAGACAAACCTCACCTCATGAATCAGGGCACCCCTGGGGTAAGTCACAAAACGTAGCGAACCACTTTGGGTGACCTACGGCAGAAGTGTTGGTTGTTCAATAAATGGTTCCCGGAGCGACGGTACCCATACCATTATGTAATAATCATAAAAGAACATTGCCACACATCGATAAGTATCAATTGTGTGTAAATATTGCAACAATCGTAAACAATCCAGTAAACGTATAAAAGTAGAAGATAAAACTATATTAAAATGGCGTATAAATTAAACCGAAAAAACAACTTCGCGTCATACGTAAAACCACACCAGGTAAATAATAACCTGTTCTGAAGTAGATGAAAAACACTAACAAAAAATATTTATGAACCACGGAACATAATATTCATAAATTTATCCTGTTTGTCCTATGTAGACTAGTTCCAGCGAGAGATGATATGAACGTCATCATCGTTCGTCCTATTCCTTCTCACGTGTCTAGTTTGAAAATGAAAAAGACAGAAGATACTAGAACGATAACGTCACGTACGATATCTCGCTGTGACTAGTATATGCCAAGCGACCGCGACGGTAGTTACATATACACGTATAACAAATTTACCAGACCGTAAAATATGGTTTTGTAGAACCAATCTGGTATACTTTTTATCAGAGTTCCTCATTCTGCTAAGCATTTATTTTTAATAATAAATCTCAGTTTTCAGAAGAGATATAAATCATTCTTTTTTGCTGACGCAAACAGAAAAGAAAGGGGTTCAAGGGTTAACGAAAACAAAAATCCCAATTTCGTCTTTGGGAATTTTTAATTGTCGTATAATAAATCATTCGGCAAACTTTTTAGGGAATAAATATCCAGACCGGAAAATTAGATTTGTTGCCATTGTTTCCTAATCACTTTCTGTTCTGATGAACCGGGCAAAAAATAATTACAAAACTCTTCTCTTTGCTCTAAGTCAACATTGCTGGCTTCTTGGCTTCAGCTTAATTACTAGTATTTTTTGTCTTTAACCGTTAGCGAATAGATCACATATATCATGGAAAGGATTGGCAGAGCCCATTGGCATCGGAAATTTGTTGTATTAATTTTAAAATACAGTAGAATCCGTTTATAATGACATCGAAGGGAAATGAAAAACACGTCACACTAAGCGGACGTCATCATTCAAAGCATTTTTTAATAAAATAAACAACCTCCTGTTTTTGTTATGTATAAATGTATGTATTTATTTTAATAGAGAGAAACACAGCATATTAAGACTCTTGATGAGAGAAACACAGCATATTAACGTCGTCGGGCGTCACGTGACCCTCCCGAACACTGTTAGGAATCATGTCGGTCACTATAACCGACATAATTTTTCATGAAATTAGGACATAATTTATTAAAAATGGGTCATAAAAAGCGACATGTCAGTATAAGCGAAGTCATTATATCCTACTTTGTTAAAAAAAAATTTTATTTGAAAACCAAACTTTGCTGTATAATTACGTCAAATTAAGCGGTTGGTTAATATAGACGGAGTCATAATAAACGGATTCTACTGTAATCCTTTTGTTGGGGACTTACACGAGGTACTCGTACAGCGGAAAAAATGGGAAAGTCAAGGAATACCGACTTATCCAATTTTCTCCCTTCGCTTGTCTTGATTTCATTGATTCATCACTTTAAACACCAAACTCGCGAGCTCAGAATGGTTTTTATCGGTATCGACATGGCCAAACAAGAAGTTCCAATAATAGGTGGTGACAGGATGAAATTTATTTAAGCCTCGATGACATTGAGCGAGTTTACAAGCTACTAGCCGGCGAATTATCTATCTGCTAAAAAAACTCGCTCAGTATAATCATATTAACTAGCTAACTAGCAGATTTTACACTGAACAAGTTTACTAGGAGATAGTGAATTTGCCAGCTAGTAGCTTGTAAACTAGCTCGATGTAATCGAGGCTTAACCAACTAAATACTGTGACACATGATTGTTTTTAGTCAGCATAAAAGTGGGAAGGTGGATAAAATAATTTGTTTGTAGGAATTGCAATTTAGGAAAAGATTCAAGGTAAATGCTAGTTACCAACACATTTTTTATAAAACAAAAATATTCACTGCTTACTTTTTTCACTTTTTGACTGTGCTCGAGATATGAATTGAAAAATAGGGAACAAACGACGGGAATATACAAGACGTTTTGTATATCTTATTTTCCAATTTTTTAATCTAATGATGAAAATATGAACGGCTGGAAAATGCGTTGTCGTTAAGCCGCGACATACCCCATTTCTACTGATTTATTACACATGTACCCTTTAAGTTTGAAAGCTCTAAAAAAATATATATGTTATAATTTAAGATAATATCTATACACGCCGAAACGCAAATTATAAGAAATTCCTTCGATAGAAAAACATCGCAAAGTATGCTCCGAAAATTATTAAAAAGACATTTGTTTCAGTTATTTTACAAATAACATGTATGTAAAAATTCACAGTGTTTCATTAAATGCTGTTTTACAACGCCTACTAGATTTTTGCTCATTTTTAACGAGTCGTGTTTTATTAAATATTTTCACAATTTTCGCTTAAATATTAACAATTTTAACATAAGCGTGCTCACTCTAACATTCGTATTTACATATCTTTCCATCTTCTGCAACCAAGTTTTACCAGGGTTATTCTTGGTAAATCGGTTTTTCGTTGATAAAGATCGTGATCCTACTCCAATTTTCATGTTGAATTAAGGCTCCTCCGCTCCTCGCGGTTCTGCGCTGCTTGGAGAGCTGCGGACACCAACAGAACAATGTAACTTGGTCATTCCAACGCAATGGTGACCTTCCCCTGCTACTTCTGCATTCCATTTTGCCAGTGACTATGAGTTTCTCCAAGTTGGAGTTGTCAGTTTGGCGAACAACGTATCTAAAGTATCTTAAAATACGTTGAATTTTTTCAAGAAATTTAATATACCTAATTTTCTACAAAATAAACTTAACATATATGAAACTAAATAAAACGCCGTGGAAATAAATTGATTTTGAATCTGGAAACGCCTTTTTTACAATACATCAATATAAAAAAAAATGTACGTTATTATTTACAGGAATAAGAAATTAATAATTGAGCGCTTGCCCAGAATAATGTTGTATTTAACATGACTATCAATATTGAGTTATTGATGGAATAATGTTGGACATATTAAATACACATCTTTTAAGGTGCCTAACTAGGAAATATGGTAATGAATTATTTTTAAGGCCTGCGGCAGGCTTTTAAAGTTTGTATTGTGGAAGAATGTTGTAAAACGAGAAAACGAACTGTGGCATCAACTAGAAAGTTTTCCAACCCAAGAAGCTGAAGAATGCAGGAAAGTAGAATTTGTCCAGAAAATATATTATTAACCCTTTTTTTGGCCGTTGAAACAGTTTTGTGGAATAATGTTGTATGTTGATCTGAAGACATTATCTAGAACGTAAATAGTTTCATTTATTCGTATAGTTTTTTTTTGCTTTTTAAGGTAAGCTACAAAGAGTAAAACAAACGTTTTGTGCAATAAAATTGTATGTGAAAGTGTTCATATACAACTTTATTCCACACATTCAACTAAAATTCTAGTAACAAACTCTAATTTAATTGCATTTCTAGAAGACTTTTCAATTAAAGCATTTAAGAAATGTATGTTTTATGTATTTTGAATATAAAATGTTATGAAACTGGTTTGCTGGTTGCGGTTTTTCTTTTTTTCTCGGAACTAGAATATTGTCGGATACGACATTCTTCCGGGCAAGAGCTCAATTATTGTTAAAAACAGTATTTTTTTAAATTTATCCCTCAAGAAAATGCAGCTGTCTCAAATATGCAAAAAACATTTTCTATCTAGTAAATCAATCGTGGTGCAGACTAATTTCGAAGATGAAAATCTTGTTATCTAGTCAATTAACTACACACTTGTTTGTGACCGGACGCTGTTAATAATGCAACAATTAGCTAATCCTACAGATACCTAATAGCATACAACTAAATGATGAATTTATTACATCCTACATTGAAATACCAATCCTTACAAAACACTTGAAAATATATAAAGGTAGAGTTTTAAAGGATATAAATCCAAAATATTTACTTGAAACTAACTTCAAAAATATTGTACAAAGTTGTAGATAACATATTTATTTGATAATATAAATGTCCGATACGTTTGATATATGGCGTTCCTGTCCGACCGTAGATTAATTTCCCATAGGATCAATGTGCGCTTGTTTCGGAAATTTTACAGAGATTAAACATAGGTTTATTATATATAAGGGTAGGTACGAGTTTTCCAAGTCCCGGCGGATTGAAAAGTTAGTTTGGAAAAGCTCCTAATTTGTCACGAGTTCCTTTGGTCAATAGCGGCCGAGCCAGGGGAGGATTGGACCCCTGAAATGCCGACAATTTTCCGATGGGCGGAGGCTGTAGCTTCGACATATTATTTAAAGGTTTAAATTCAGTGAATTCATAATTTGTACCCGACTAATTTAATTCCACAGCGAGCAGGACCGCTTGATCATAAATTAAAAATTCTGTTTCTGTTTCAATCTGTCTCCAACGTCGGTAAATATGTTAATTGAAGCGAGTAGTCATTGCGAATCCATATTATGACATGTGATGTTTTAAATGAAGAAAATTGAAGGATGAGGTTTATAAAATTATTGTAAATAAAAATACTATAATGGTAAAGAAATTCAGAGCTCGTAAGTCGCAAATATTTAACTTGGTTGAGTGAAAATATATAACTAATGTATGATTCATAAATACGTATGGTATCTCAAAATGGGAGAATTTCTTTGATAGAAAATACGATTCCGTATCCATATATTATGCAGACTTCAGTGATAAGAGAGTACGTTAACAGAGTGTAGGTATCAGCTCGTTCCCGTAAGTGAGTAGTGATTCCTGGCATATTTATTTATTCAAAAAGTGTAACTTTCTTTTTTTTAAATGCGCGCCATTCAGTCGGTTGATGTTGTAGCGGAGCGCTAGTGATCTCGTTCGAGAAGCGGAACTATAAAGTTTTGTCGTCATCATATGTCGGAATGGTGAGGAGCGTGCGTTTGCCGTTGAGGCCTACTTTTCGAACGGGTGTTGTGTGATCATTTTTTGTTCCCAGAGCGCCTCATCTCAATTAGGGGCGATTTGGAGTGGCCGGCCCGCTCTCCAAATTTGTCTCCTTGTGATTTTTTTTATGGTTTTTTTTTTTAAATCCCGTGTTTACGTGAACCGTCCAAGGACCCTACAAGATTTGAAAACCAACAACCAGGAAGAAATTGCTAGGATAACGCCTGATATGCTGGCAAGAGCATGAAAAACGTCAGAAAACAAAACTTTAGGTATGTGCCTACATTATAAAAAACAAATAATTTTTTGATTCATACAATGGGTTTTATTAAGTTTTGAAAAAAGCAAGTTATGCTGTCGCACCCTGTAGTATTATTATCTATATTAGTATAAATAAATAGGAATTAAAAAAACACGCATAAACTTAATGCAATGTCAAAAATATAAACCTATGAAAGGATTATAAAAATAAACACGAAATACAGTTTTTAAACTATGTGTTACGTTTCCGTGGTAACCCCGACTTTCTACCGTAAACTAAATGAGTATTACACAATACCTAGTATGTATTTAGATAAGCCATTATAGGTAGGTATTACCTACCCACTAAAACACAGTAAAAATGTAGATGACATTTTGCTCTTTTAAAACACTTTACATATTATAATAGGGTAGGTACATGGTTTTTTTTTAAATACAATGAAAATAAAATATTGGTTTTATATAACACACACAATGAAATTAAAATATTGGTTACATATAAGAAACAAAATATTGGTTACAAAAAATATAAGAGTTGACACAAAGTATGTATGGAAATTAAGTAAAAAGAGATAATCTGCCAATATTTTGAGCTCCACAAAGGAGGTCTTGAGGAAAATAATTTCCCTCAGGGCCTGCGTCATCCTTGGGGATGCTGTGGGAAAGTAGAGGGGTTTAAGGGGTGGGTAGGAATCTGCGGTTCAGTGAGTCCTGGTCATCCACCTGCAAGACCTAGACAAACCTCACCCCATGAACCCGGGCACCTCTGCTAAATCACCAAATGTAGCGAACCACTTGGGGTGACGGAGCCATACCTATGGCGGAGGTGTTGGTAATATCCTCCAAATCAATAATAATATTAATAAAAATGTTTAGAAATTGATGTTCACAATAGTTTATGAAGTAAGTTGTCAAATACGGTATAAATAAAATAAAATATCTTATGGACAAAACATCCGCCAACAAAATATCTACTAAAACCTAACCTAACCTAACCAAAAAAAACGGGACAAAATATTATTTATTTTTAATTGAAAAAAAATTCGCATAAAATGTTATCTTCATTATTTCCTACAAATAAATTAACTCATTATTTCAGGTACGCGATGATACACCCTTTTTATGTGTGGTTTTTATAGTTTCACTAATTATTAGCAGTTTTATTTATTTATTTATTATAAATACAAAGTAATACAATATGACAACAAAAATAAAATATTATACAGAAAAAAGAAAAGTCCCAATAAACTACTTTTAAGCAGTTTGTCGATGGGTATGGGTTTGTCGAGTTGAATTTGAAGAATATAAAAATGATGCATTTTACAACAAAAATAATCAATTAAATTGGTCTTTTTTTCACTATTACGAGAATGAATCAGTTAATATGCAAATATTTGCAAAAAACAGTATTTGGGGCAAAAATATTGTTAGGTTATCATAAATATCGCCCACAAAATACCCTTTCATCATTTTCCAATTGGAAATAAACATGATGTAAATCCGGTTGGTTGGTACAATTATCAAAACGTTTTAGAAGAAAAAAAGTTATCAGAATTATCAATTTTAGCCTCGAAGTTTTTAAAAGTTTATAATTTAAAAAAAATTGTTTCTTTTCAAATGAATATTGTAAGATAAAAGAATCTAACAAAAAAATCATCTTAAAAATAATCACGTGACACCAACCAAAAAGTTGGTACTTACACAAAGGTTAACGGCTTACAAACACCTCTGCTATAGGTCACCCCACGAGGTTTGCGACGTTTGGTAACTTAGCGGGGGTGCCCGGGCTCATGGTGTGAGGTTTGTTCGAGTCTAGGCAGCTGATGCGTCCGCCTCCCAACTGCGTGGAAGGTCAAATCGGGAGAGACTGGTTGAGGTAGACCTTTTAATCTCTTCAGCAGAATTTCTCTCGGAAAATCTTTGGCACCTCAGCAGGAACGTTGGATTCATACGTCCGTTACTCCTGTTCACAACAATGACCCCCAGATTCCTAACCCTTTTATTCCTTTTTTCTTCTCAAAAATTCCTTTTCTAAAAAGATCCTCCCTCCACACAGCATTCCCTAATACGATGCAGGCCACAGAGAATCCTGTGTGGAGCTAATGTAACTCAATAAAACATATTTTTAACCGTTCATAAAAATTGTCGAAAAAATATTAATCCAACTTTCACATGATTTGAAAAGTAATAATAACTGTCAGATCTCATCAAATGCTTTCTTGGAAAAATAAATTAAAAATGCAATAAGCCTTATAGAATATTGTCATAGATAAAACCATCCTTAAACTTTTGTCAATATAGTGTCAAGTATGATAAGTAATTCAGCGGCTTAGTTACACTCAGGATAGTTCTCAATTTCATTTCGACTCTTCTAGCAATATAACTTTTCTCAATTCTTTTCTGCTCTTTTCTGTCAAGCTTTGAAATATCGAGGCATTTTCTGAAACACGACAAATAAATAAGTATGCTTACATGGCAATAAAATTTCTAGGAATGATTTTTTCACGAGAAAACTATTATCGGACCCACTGACATTTTCAGATATTCCAGCAAAATCAATAAACGTATTCGAAATACGAATTAAAATTTAAAAAAAATGTGACATTTCTATAATACTTAGCAACTAATTTTTATTTATCTTTTTATTCTTCATTTTAAGCACCCGATAAACTGCCAAGCAGTTTGTCTGCAGTTTTAACATGTCTAAAGAAAATATATGGAATGTTTGCGCGGCCCTTTACTTCCCGTTTCATACAAATCTTTATTCTGGATTTGAGATCAGAATACCCAACCAAAATGAAAAATTATTTTTGTAATCAAGAGGTAAATTAAACATCTAGTACGGGTGCGAGCAACTTTATTTATTTTGCTTTTTATAAGACCATTAAAAATTTTAGTGTTTCATAATTTTAGAAGCAACTTGGGCAATGATTGGGTATAAATGCATTTTTGGGTAGTAACTTAAATATATTGAGGACAAATTTTTGTTTGACACCCGTCAAAATATATTTTTTAATTAATTTATATTTTTTTATTTTATATTTCATCATATTTCTATGATAAATAAAGTAAAATTATTGTTTTTCGTTTACTCACAAATAATTTCTCAAATTCCTTCTAAAATTATGAAACATTAAAGTATTTAATGACTTTTATCTTATAATTTAAAGTAAAAATAAATAAATTGGCTCACATCCATACTAGATATTTAATAAACCTTTTGATTACAAAAATAATTTTTTAGTTTCGTGGGGTATTTTGATCTCAAATCCAGAATTAAGATTTGTAGGAAACGGGCCGAAATGGGTCGTGCCTACGTTCCATTTAAGAGAAACCACAATATAGATAATCAATACAAAAGAACAACATTTCAAATAATTACTTTATAAAGAAATAATTTAAATAGACAACTTAACATAGGCATATTTAAACATAAGATTACAAACAATATCAGTATAAAAAATCTTAATCTCTTGACCATTTTGTAATTTTTTTTAAATCGTGATATTATTTAGGAATGACAAAACATAATAATTTGATCGATTGGGGTATGTTGTGAGGCTGAAGATAATGGGGAAGGGGACGAGATACAGAAGAGGTAGAATGGAAGTACCCGTCTATTCAGATTAAGAGCCATTTCAAGCAACGCAACGTTTCGATTCTGAATGGTTGTCTTTCATCAGCAAGATACTGAAAGCGTAGATCTATCACTTCCATAATCATCACAAGCGTAAGACGTTGCTTGTGTGATGTCGGAAGACTTACATGACTAGGAGGTGATAAAACCCGCCACACCTGAGTGAGAACCTAACGCATTTGTCCACTCAGTTACTAAATAAGCTGCGTGGCAGTGACATTCACATAACTCTTCCATACCTAAAAAAATTCATATTAATTTTTTTTCATGCGCTTACATTTTGATCATTGTAGTCCGAACTGTTGATAATAATAATGTTCAGTCGACCTTACAAATTGGCTTTGAAACCAGTTATAACAAGCTGTTAATCGGCCTCGAAACAGGTTGCACAGGTACGAGACGGCTTACTAATTGGGACAAATATACTAAGGGACAGTCTTACCTAAAGGTACGGAAACCTACCCGAAGGTAGTCCATGGTTGGTTCCCCTAACTAACTTGTTGAGCTTTTCGTAAAACTACGACGAATATTTCAAAATTCAGGGACAGAGCTTTTAAAGTATCTGAGTTACATTCTTGGAATGAATACGACATTGTGATCCGATATTAACATACTTTATTAGTAATCAAAAGAAACTTTACTTGAGATTTTCCTTGTAGCTTAATTTGAAAAAAAAATAAAGTGATACTTAAGTCGGAGTGAAAGCAATTTCCATTGAAATATCTTAATTTTTTTAATTAATTTGATTCAAAAATATAAAAACAGTATTAGGATACTTTGACTATCCAAATATGAAGATTTTCTGGATTAGAACAGTCAAATTGACATTTTTACTTTATATTGGGAAGGTACAAGGTTATTTATAGAATTTAATACTTAAATAATGAAGGCACAATGCCATTACGTAATTATCACACTCGCAGTCAAGTACTATGTTCATAAAGTAATAAAGCAACTAATTAGTAAATTTGTAGTAATAAAGGTACTGAAAATACCAATTAAAAAATTAATATGATAATATGGTAAAGCCATGAAAGAATAAATGACTCGATGAAAACTCATGAGGAAGATAATTTTATTTCCCTTTTTGAATGTTTGGCTGCATTTATATGAAAATGCGTGGTAGTTTTGGGTACAGGTAATCGTAAAATTTTCGCGATTTATCTGATCTATCGAACGAAAACTAACTCATCGTATGTAATAACATGTTAAAATAAAGCTAATTGTGATTCTCACAATATGTTGTATTCGAATCTCATGAATTTTAATTACACAGCTATCGGGAATCGTAATAATATACTAATTTAGAGCAAAAAATAGATCTAATAATGTTATTTAATATAAAGAACTATAATTTATTTAATTTAATTGTTTTTCGTCTATTTAATTAAATCCTTGAAATGAAGTTTATTGAATCAAATAGAGCAATTTTAAGTTGTAAACTACTGAGATATTTTTTAAATTGTGAAAAGTAGCTTTTATTTTCCTGAAAATTCACAACCTTTTTTATGTTAAATTATCTCCGTGTAATTGTAGAAACAATAAAATTGATAACAGCGTTAGTGTAATATTTTAGTAAATTTGAAGTATTTGTGTTTAAACCGATGACACAATGAGAAGAATTTACTATTTAGCCTACCTTTTCTACATGTAGAAACCTAAAAATCACAGATTCATAACAATTACTCTAAAAATTATTTTATGCTAAAATTTAGACACAATTCGAAATGCTCTAGTGAAAAGTTGAACTGATTTTTTTCATAGATTTTTAGAAATTTTGTAATTAAAGGAAACATGTTGTATTAATTGCGTAGTTGTGATATATATTTTTTATTAAAATATAAAATTGACACTGTTTCAACGTATTTCCAGAATTTAGCAAACTTACCAAACCTAACTTAACCCAACCTAACCTAACTTAACTTAACCTAAAATCAGCATTTTTGACTTGTTTTCATAATAAAGTTGGCCATTCTTTTTTCAAATCGTTCAATTTTATAATATACTAGCTGGTACCCGGCATGCGTTGCCATGCCATTTAATAAATAAATTATTTTCTCCTGCGTGTCCTTTCCCATTCGTCCCGTTCCCCTTCCACCTCCCCTTCCTCTCCCGCGTCCTCTTTCCCTCTCGCGTTCTCACTCCGCCTCCTCCACCTTTCCTCCCCCCACTCCACCACCTCTTTCCCCATCCCGCGAACCCCCCTCCCAGATTCCTCTCCCCCTCCCGGGTTTCCCTCCTCCCCCTCCCGCGAACCCCCTACCCGAGTCCCCCTCCCGCATTTCATACATTCTTTCCCAGTACATTCAGTTTTCAAACAGCTCGCATGCCACCTTTTGCATATTTCATAATGCCAGAGCTCACCAGTAGTAAAATCCAATTTGGTGCAGTCGTTCGGAAGTCATGCGCGTAAATACATTTCTACGATATTTCTAATATTAACTACGATGACTGAATTAAAAAATATATATCAACATGGTTTTCACGGCAACGATTTGTTTTGCTTTTCTTCTAACGTTAGCAATAGCTCGCCTTTTTCGACAGAAAACGTAAAATAAATATAATATTTTAATATTTATAATTTCGTAACGCCAGAACTTACCATTATATATAGCCTTTATTACTTGCATATAATGTAGCTTTCTATTGGTGAAAAAATTTCTAAGATCGGTTTATTAGTTTATGCGTGAAAGCGTAACAAACAAACACACGCAGTTTCGCATTCATAATATTAGTAAAGATTTAGAATTTTAGGGTAGGTACTTTCTATTACATAATTCAATTTACCAAATTCTGACACAGGCATTTAAATACAATAGCGAGTTCCCGGCATATGCTATGCCAGTTAATAAAGAAAAAAATTCGCTCTACTTACCCTTTCCCATTCGTCCCAGATGATGCCAGAACTCACTATACACGTACAGAAACCATCGCGGGCATGCACACATCAAATCCTCAAAGTTTTATCGCAATCGGATGAACGGTTAGCAATGTATGATAGCGATGCCAAAACTCACTATCGTATATATTTCGTCATTTTAATATCAAAAATGCCAGTTGAGCATTTTTAAATTTTTTTAAAGTTTACATTAAAAAAATTTGTATTTAAAAAATGTTTTTGTAATTTCTAATAATACCATTTATTTAAGCGTATTTCATCACCTTTCAAAACCAGTACCTATTTAGTTTTTCGATACGTTTACAAATATTCCGTTTATTTGAATTTTTATTGTGAAGTCGATATATATCGAAACATTTTTACCTTTTGACAAAATACGCCAAATTTTTGAGGGGTTAAGCTATGAGCTTCAAGCTTTGAGCTTTAAGCTTTGAGCTTTAAGTTTTGAGCTTTAAGCTTTGAGATTTAAGCCTCGAGCTTTAAGCTTTGAGATTAAGGCCTTGAGCTTAAAGCTTTGAGCTTTAAGTTTTGTGATTAAAGCCTTAAGCTTAAGGCTTTGAGCTTCAAGCTTTCAGCTTTAAGCTTTGAATTTAAGTTTAAAGCTTTAAGCTTTGAGATTAAAGCCTTGAGCTTCAAGCCTTGAGCTTAAAGTTTTAAGTTTTAAGCTTTGAGCTTAAAGCTTTGAGCTTAAAGCTTTGAGCTTTAAGTTTTGTGATTAAAGCCTTGAGTTTAAAGCTTTGAGCTTCAAGCTTTCAGCTTTAAGCTTTGAATTTAAGTTAAGAGCTTTAAGATTTGAGATTAAAGCCTTGAGCTTAAAGCTTTGAGTTTCAAGCTTTGAGCTTTGAGCTTTAAGCTTTAAGTTTTAAGCTTTAAGCTTTTAGCACTAAGCTTTTTACGCAAAGCTCAAAGCCTAAAGCCGAAAGCATAAAGCTCAAATATTAAACTCGAAGCTTAAAGCTCAATCTTAAAGCTCAAGTTTAAAGGCAAAAGCTTAAGCTTAATATCAAAGCTCTAAACTTAGTTCAAAGCTTAAAGCTTAAAACTCAAAGCTTAAAAATAAAGCTCAAAGTTAAAGCTCATAACACAAATCTCAAAGCGCAAAGCTCAAAGCTCAAAGTTAAAGCTCAAAACACAAAGCACAAAGCTCAATACTCAAAATTCAATATCAAATCTTAATGTTCAAAGCTTAAAGCTCAAGAATCAAAGCTCAAAGCTTAAATTTCAAAGCTTAAAGCTAAAATTCAAAGCACAAAGCACGGCTTGCGTTGCAATGCAAAGAAATCAATTGATTCTCCTTGAATGTCCTTTCCCGTGCGTCCCCGTTCACCTCCCGAGTCCCCTTCCCCTTTTGCGTTTCCCTTCTACCTTCCCCGCCTTCCCATCCCTCGTCTTCCACGTACCCCACCTCCCCCGTTCCCCTCCCCCTGCCTTTCCTCCTTGCCGCTAAAATATATGAAATACGCACATTTTCATTTATACAAATTTAATAACGCCAGAACTTACCATTATAAATAGCCTACATCCTTTGCGGGCGTGCGCACAAAAAATCACCAAAGTTTCATCGCAATCGGATGAACGGTATGGCAGCGCCATATAAAATACGAACAAACATATTTTGATTTTTATATATAAGATAGGAAAGATTTGATTATTTGTTGGTGTCCTCCCGTACGGCCCGTACCCCAGTGACGCTTACATCGTACATTTTTAAACTCGTGATATCTTTTGAATGGGATGTTCAAATTGAATAATTCAATAAGTTATATAAAGTCATTAAAGCAGTCTCGAATATTAAATAATTTATTTTGATAAGAATTAATATCCAGATACAAATAAAGAGTCTTTTCTAGCGGCGGCATTTCAATTAAATTTTTAAAATAAAAGAACACTTATTGTGGCATAACCATAATAGTTAGACATATGCTGTTGCGACATTTTTTGTAGATAATGATGTGTTCTGCAAAGTCGTAGTACATAATTTTACTGTATCATCAATAGTTTTCGCAGCGCACGCGATGTAAAGAATATTTTAGGTAATTTTTTTACACCTTGGGTTACATTATTGGAGTTTTAGTAAGAATTTCTATTTTTTTAAATATAATATAGCCTATGTTACCCGGAAATAGTGTAGCTTCCCAACAATGAAAGAATTTTTCAAATCGGTTCAGTAGTTTCGGAGCCTATTCGATGCAAACAAACAAACAAACAATCAAATCCTTCCTCTTTATAATATTAGTATAGAAATGCTGTATCAAACATAACCTAGGATCAGAGTTGATAACTGACATTAAAAATATATCTTGGCAGCTCACGGCGGGTACGATGGTTGCCGTGAGCTGGTGTGAGCTGTAGCTGAGCTGCCGTGAGCTGAGATGGTTGAGAGCAGTGTCAGATTTTCGTACAACATGTACTTGGTGGAGCATTTAAATAGCCCCCAAAAAGGCGGGCTTTGAAAAATAACAAATAATTAATTATGTATGCGGCATTCTCACCTCAAAAATTATGGTCAAGAATAGCCTAAAGTTTGATGAAAACGCGCAATAATCTGAAAGAGATCCCTTTCTACAGTAGTATAGGCCTCGTCTATCCATGTAATTAGGGCAGACAGCTTGTTCAGCCATCAGGTGGCGCAAGTCTAAACTTAAACTTAGGGCGAACAGTTTGGTTCTCTACAGAGCATCGCATCCCAAATGAATGCATAATGATTCTTCCCTCTCAACTAATTTTTTTTTAAAGGAATAATAATAATCGAACACAAATAGGCAGAAATCAAATGAAATCTTAGTTTGAAATTTTTACATCCAAAATAGACCAAATGCCATTCGCCGTGCATTTGGGTAAGCACCTACCAGATTAATGCGCATTATAAATACATAAAGGCATTAAAAACAATCTTCAAGATACTTAGGAGACCCAAATTGTCCCAAAACATCATTGCCGTTAGAATAACAGGAGACTTAGATTGTCCCAGAGGGACCGTGCATTATTAAAAGTTAGATATCTTTCTTCCTGTCATCCAAACATTTGTGATTTTTTATGTGTTCTAACACAAGCGAAAGAAATAATGCTTCTAATTGCCCTAGGAATATATGAGCTCAGATATTTTACAAACCTAATCGTAATTTGTTACGTAACACACATTTAATTTTAAAATAAAATTATATGAATGTGATAAAAAGTGTAGTAACAGTTTTATTACAAATTTTGTTAAAAAAAGGAAACTGTACTAAAAATTTTAAGTAGGTATATTCTATTTTAAGTAATTTCGGTCGTATATTCATAGGTACATATTTTCAAGCCAATTTACAATTCCAATATCAAAATTTCAATATTTGGAAACAAAAATGTTGATTTCTATTAGACACATCGGAAAGATTATTTTATCTGAATTTTAGAACAATTTTTGTTTTTGCAAAAAGTTTAAAAATAACAAATAAAAAGAAACATTTAAAATGCACGGGAAGAATAGAGAATTTTTGCGTGCAAACCTTGACAGGCAAAAGCTTACAGATATTTTTTTCATATTATTCGAAAGGTTAAAACTCTTATCATCATCATCATCATACTAATATTATAAATGCGAAACTGCTCGAGTTTGTTTATGACGCTTTCACGCATTAACCAATAAAAAGACTTAAAAAATTCATTCACCAATTGAAAGCTAAATTATATGCGAAGACTATAGTCTTTATACGATGGCAAGCTCTGGCGTTATGAAATTATAAATATTAATATATTATATTTGTTATACGTTTTCTGTCGCTAACAAAAGCGAGTTTTTGCTAACGTCCGAAAAAAATCGTTTCCATGGAAACGATGTTGATATATTCGTGGGCTCAAAGCTGGTAGGTACTCAGCCCCCTGGTCAGCTACTGCTCCAGAAAATTCAAATATTAGAATATGTTTTGTTTTTTTTTGGACAAGCTTCTGTTTTGGAATAAATGTCAGATAAGAGTTCCTACATTAAAAAATATAATTCGTAACGATTATAAAGACTGAATAATAAATAGTGTATTTTTTTTATTATATTAACAAACTTCCAAATGTTTGATTAAAAATAAACATCCGAAATGTTTGTAAGCGTATAAATTTCGAACGAATGAAAAAAATTGGATAATTCTTTTTTTCTTTGAGCTATAGCTTTATGAAATTTAGATGGCAGGCGAGACGTTTGAAAACTGAATGTAAGGGAATGAATGTATGGAATGCGGGAGGGGGGATAATTGGTAAGTTGGTAAGTTCAACCGCTAAAGTAATTTATGCCGTAATACCATGTGAGCGAAGCCGCGGGGAAAAGCTAGTATAATTATAAACTAACCATTACATAAATAATGAAACCGCTTAACCAGTACTCGTAGACATCAATTAATTACTTTTTTAGTATCATCGAATAAACTAATGTCTCATGTACAATTAAGAGGGAATAGCTAAACAAAACGGAAATTTTGAAATCAACTTTTAGACGTATCGACTCTTTTTCACAAAAAATTAAAATTTGATTTCGAAAGACTGTTTATCTAGTGAAACTATTTTTTTTTTATTTTGAGAAAATATGTTTATTTTTAGTACAATAAAGTTTTACTGTAGGACGCTGGCAGATTTGTTAAATTTTCAAACTTTTGTATTAAACAACATACATTTCAAATCATATAATCATGCAGTAAAATAAATCGATACATTATTTGGGAAAACTAATTTTCAGAATTTTAATTTTAGTTCACATAAAATCATAAAAAAAGTTTCGCGCCCTTGTTTTGTGATGAAAATACGTCAGTTTGTCTATTTATTTACGGTCTTACAAACTGATACATTTAAAAAAAATTAAATTCTTATTATTTTTAGAAATTTTTGAAAAATTATAAATACTTATGATCAAACAATAATCAGGTAATTTTTAATTTATCAAAGCAAATTTAGAATGAAATAAAGTCCATATTGAATCATTATGTTAAAATGCTGATACGGAGAATAATTGATCTTTTTCATCGAAACCGCCCTGTACCGTTGAAAGGGTACAATCGCAAGATCATCGTTTGACGAAATTTAAATTTTCGGCCGTTGGTTAATGACTCTTAATGTTTACTACGCTCTTGTTATAATACGCTCTTGTCGTAGTTTCAGAAGATCTAATTTACATAAAAAATGTAAATGAAACAGGCATTGAAATCAAATATAAAATTAGTCCGCCCCTGGACAAAGATGCTGGAAGCGCTATGTGACTTGTTTCACCTTAGTTGGAAGCTTTAATAACGCGGTGTCAGGGATTTAACGGTTATGTTTGGATGCTGACGGGAGCTTTTAAGAAGGAAACCGTGTTAACGTACGTTTTCCGGGTGTGATATTGCTTATACGACTTTGCTTTATTTCAACAAGGTGATGTGACCTTTGTAAGAGTTCAAATTACTAAGTACCAAATAAAGCTAATAATTGTAATGGTTCTTAGCACCTACACTACACTCATAATATGCGAAGAAGATGGCAGCAGTTATTTTTCAAGAAAATTAAACACGTTGTTTTGTAACAAAGGGATAATTAACAAGTTACCAGAAGTAAGTCTGATTTAGCCAAGTACTTGGAGACACAATAAAAACCAGCTGTTATATACCCGGCGTTTCGAGGTCAATTCTGGTAAACTGAAGGCAGTCGTTCCCAACTTTTCGATGGATCAATCTGAGTCTCCGATCAGCTAAGTAATTTGTTTAGCAACGCTCGATTCGCTTGTTGGTCGGAGAGTTGCGTTGGGAAGAGCGTATTTGTGCATTTGAGCAGTGTTGAGCCTAAATTTCGGTTCAACAGTTGATCAGTAGATTTGGGGACAACGGCTATACTCATTGTACTTATAAAGGGGTTATTCTAGTCTAGAAAAAATTATAAAAAAAATGTCTGCATTTATCGATGGTTTAAATATTCGAGAATATCTTCTTAAAAGAATTTTTCAAAATTTGAGTTATTTTAAAAGTTAGAGCCATTTTAGTTCGACCGGTTTAGACGGAATCTAAATAAAATCTAAATAAAGCAAAACTTTAAACGCGTGTAAATCAAAACTACTTTTTTCGAGACGGTTGACACGATATCTTAAGTTCTACTGAATCAATTTACTTGAACATTGGTGTGAGCCTTTTCCATACATTAATCTATTGCGCTAATTAAAACTATAATAACAAAATTTCAATTTAAACCATTTATAAAAAAATTAAAAAGTCAAAAAAACTGTTAATCAAATGTCGCCATGCCGCCATTGAGCGATTTTTTTTTAAACTTTTCCTGAGTTCGGGCCTTAGTCACATTTGTTTAAATAAGAATAAATTTGGGTTTTTTAGATTATTAGGAGGGTTGCAATTGTGACAACCAGGGCGCGCCATTTTTTTGAGTCCCCCCACTTCAACCCCCTGTAACTTTGAATTTTGAATATTTTCGTTTTTTTCATGTATTCTTTAATGTTAAATCAATATTTGGTAAAGTAATGAGTTGTAAAAATATTTTTTTTTTTTTTTTTAATTCACCTGAAAAAATACTTATAAAACTCTGTTAAGATAAAAAAGTTCTTACC
This sequence comes from Glyphotaelius pellucidus, assembly GCA_936435175.1. NCBI lineage: Eukaryota > Metazoa > Arthropoda > Insecta > Trichoptera > Limnephilidae > Glyphotaelius > Glyphotaelius pellucidus. The sequence continues at coordinate 7,428,550 of OW386551.1, read as the reverse complement.
TAGAAAGGCTTTGAATGTGGGCATAAAACAGTCTTCCTTACAATGTGCACCAGAAAAAAAGATACCTGGAATATTGCATTCCGTGAATATTCTTCGTAGTGATTTGATTCCGGTCTTGTCGCTTGCTAACAGTAGTCCCTTTAAAGGTTCTGGTAGTTCTGAAAATACGGCAAGACGCAAATTTTCCTCCTGTACAACACATTCCCGTTATATCTCCCTTCCACTTCAAGACTTTACGTTCGTCGTTACATTCCATTGTCAGTACGCCTATTGATACGATGTCATGACTGGCATAATCCAATGTACGGTCACATTGTGCATTTTGGCAAAAGATTCGAGTTCAGCTCACTCTTAACCCTATAACTACTATACCGATTTACAATCAAATCGGAAGAGAACTCTAGAATTTACAACAATATTCGAAAAACATGCATGAATATATACTTACATACAAATTTATAATATAATAGAGCATCAGTAGCATTGTACGCCTCGTGTGGTTTTAACAAATTTCATTTATTTATTGTATATTTGACATATAAATATGTAGGTAAATGTATTTGGCCAAATAATGTTTCATGGATATTTGATGTATGTAAAATGATATTATAATAATATGAAAAGCAAAAATAAAAGTCAAGGATAAGTTGCAATACAGACGTGAATACATTATAATCCAATCAACATTACGTCGCCTCAGTTCTTGTATGTTCAACAGACCATTTTAGTTTTTATTCAATCTCTACTTTAACATTAAAAATAGAGTATAAAAAAGTATAGTTAATCACTTAACTAAAAATTATTTAATTCTTCAAAATAGGCAAATTTACTTTGTGGCGTCATCATTAATTTAATGAAAAATAAATAACTTTGTGTAACAACCACTATTTAATTAACAATATCAACATGTTTCGAAAACTATGTTTTCTTCGTCGAATTAAATAGTGGTTGTTACACAAAGTTATTTGTTTTTCATTAAAAAAATTATTTAAATTAAGGACCTTTACCTTTACGAAAATAGCTTTATCTTAAACACCTTTTATAATGTTTCATTGAAATAATGAAAGAAAACCTTCTCTTCCTGTAAAATTTTCTAATGGTCTATTGAACATCCAAGAACTGAGGCGACGATTATTCAAGTGCCTGTTCCAAGAAACTAGTTATTTTTTGCTATTTGGTGCGTAATAACAAATTCTGTAGATTTAAAAAATTGTATTATGCTAATTAATTTGATTTGTCTAACACCAATGCCTAATAGAAAAAATCGTTAGGTAAAAAAAGCGAAATCATTTCCACATAAAATATTTCAAACAAAATAACTGCTTTTTTGAGATTTTTTTTCTATGTGAAAAAAAAAATTGTGACCAAAATGCAATCCTTATTTATACACCAAATACGCTCAGACATCACTGTTTAAAGTAAGTCCGGTACGTCTCTTTACAAAATGTTGACTGACAGATCAACAATAGCGAAATGTCTCCCAACTGAGGGTTTAAAGTTTTAAAGCTTAAACATTGCTTGTTCACAAACAGCAAGATTAATTTGTTCTCTGGTACTAGTTATAAGTTTTCAAATTTGGGAACTATAATGGAATGCAGCACTCATCTGCCCTGATGATGCACACTGTAACGCTGTCCGAAACGTTGGCTAAAGAAGGAGGTAGCAAAACACGGCATAACACCCCAAAAATCATAACAAAAATAACAAAAATGCAGTATTTGAGTTTATGTATGTCAAACCCACGACATAAGTGTCCGACGGAACATTATACTCGTATATAAAGGTAGCAGTGGTGGTCTATGATTTTTCGCAGAAAGAATACTGAACAATAAGTAGGTTTATACCTAATATCAAATACTTTTAGCAATTACTGGCAAAAATAGTAAGTACTCGTTATTTCAAATTAGCTCTACACTCTCCAACATCAATTGGTAAAAAAAATCGTTTATTTTAATAGCTAATCGAAAAATATTCAATATTTCAATTCAATATTAAAGGCAAACGTTAAAAAAACACGATCTAAAGACAATCTACTCAATTTGTAATAAGGTGTGCTATTTTGTGAATTATACCCATAAGCATTAAAGTCGTTTTTTGAATGTTGGATGCGCTTGCCAAATACGTATTTAGAAACCTTTCGGACAACTGCGCTCAAAATTTATCTCATACAATTTTTTTTATGTGACAGTATACAGAGATATGCATAGTGATAGAGTATTAGTTATATTATTTCGTTATTCAGATTATAATAACGCAAGAAAACTCATTTTATCCCCTAGGGGCCGGACCTCTGCATTTGAAGTGTTATTGCGCCAACGCTCTGTACGAAGTATCGAAATTGCAGTGTCGACCTAATTAATGCATTTATTTTACCTTCTGATAATACCTTACTATGAAAGACAAAAATTAAAAATTCCAATTTATCAATTATTAACTGAAGTACCCGGCGCTGCCCGGACTTTATTCTGTTTTAAAGAGTGGAAAAGGGGGATGAGTGGTTTTTCAAAATTTTACACCTTTAGAATATTTTTTAACAGTAGCCTTCCTCACGTTTTGAACGCTTATTGTGCAAAATTTCAACAATCTCAGAATAAGTCTGTAGATTTGTATAAAAATCAAATCGCCGCCGCCAGCCCACCACAAACAGCCACTCTGCTTTATATATTAGAAGATGGTATTGTGAGATTATGATTAAACATAAGTTGGTTGGTTTAAACATTTTTAAACTTCTTATAATTTTATTTTATTTATATTTTCGTTTAGATTATTAGTGTTACCTTCTTTTTCAATGATAATATATTACATTGATGAGAATAACTTTCAAAAGTTATAAAAGAGAGTTGTTCTAATAAAAATTGAATATTCATTTAGATTTTTATAAAAAGGTCAGTAGGTGTTCCATATTAATAAAATCAGATATATTTATCAGTTCGCCGAATACTTGTTTCCAATGAAAAAGGAAGCCGTCTATAATATATTAAAAAAAAATAGTCGAAGATAATATTGTTAATTCTGAAATTTTAAATATGAGATTGACAAATATGACATTCAAAAACGGTCTCAGTAGCCGAATTAGTAGCTTTCAGTAGTCAAAAGGTTCAAGTCCCAGTTGCGACTGTTATATTTTTACTCTTCTGTGCCTAGTTACTTTTCATATCTTCATTTAGATTATTAGCGTATTCTTCTTCTTCAGTGATATATTTTTATTCATTGGAATGTCTTTTTACGGATTAACATTTTTATGTAAACGCGATGTTTTACTTTATATGAATAATTATAACAAATAACATTATGTGGAATAATTATATGTTTGGATCAATTAGTTATATCCCGGCGTAGATATGTATATAGATAGGGCAATTAAACTCAAAGGAATGGGACAAATAAAAGAAGATTTAATTATTGAATAAGACTGCTGCTAAGTATCTTCTACTATCGACTTTAGTAAATTATTGTTAGTTTTTGTAAAGAAATCGCATTATGCCCTTATATGTGAACGTCTTTCCCCGAGAATACAACTGGACATTTATTTTCCCAGAGCTATAATAAGAATGCACCGTGGCGTTTCGAAATGATCCCTCCTCGGAATAGGTGATGGATCAATTCCTGCAAGCTTTTCAGCAGGAGTCTGGGAGTAAAGATTGCTAAAGCGCCTGCTGTTCCTTGACTAGTCCAGCGCTTTATGATATCAGATCAGGGAGTTTCATTGAAAACTCAGAAATGCAGGAGAGTGGGTTAGAAGTCATATTGGATGCTTTTATTTCTTCTGTTAAAATGTGTTGTAAGCGTATCTGCGATTCCGAAGTAATGTCAATTTTATCTTATTTTCGGATAAATTGGTCAAACATTTACAAACACTGTAATGCCATCCCGAAGAGATAACTATTTTCATTGGTCTGTCTGCCTAATAGTCTAAAGGTCTTGTGTAAAATGGCGATATCAGTTGTCTTTCATATCGCTTTATTTCTTACTTTGACACTTTTATCTACGCCTCTAAATCGATACCCACATGAAAACAAGATCCCAATGGATAAATATTGAATTTAAATAATGTAGATCACACATGAACGGTGTCAAATTTGTAATAATATTAATATCATTAAACAATCAGCCTCTCTGCATGATCAACTGCAGCAATGTATTTTAATATCGAGTGCCACTGATACTGAATCGTGCGAGTTCCTTTTTTTCACATATGAGGAAAATATTTCCCTTCGGGATCTATGTCATCTTTGGGGATGCTGTGTGGGAGGTCTTTTTGAAAAAGGAAGGAGAGAAAGTTCTGAGAAGGAAAAAAGTATGAGAGGTGGGTAGGAATCTGGGTGTCAGTGTGTACAGGAGAGATGGACGATCCCTCAAGAGAAAGTACAGCTGGAGCAGTCAAGGTTTCAACCATTCCCTCCCGATCCGGCCTGCCATGCAGCTAGTGGGCAGACGCATCCGCCGCCAAGACCCGGACAAATTTCACTCCATGAACCCGGGCACCCCTTCTAAGTCACCAGACGTAGTGAATCACTTGGTGTGACCGATGGCAGAGGTGTTGGTTAGCCAAAAAATGGTTCCCGTGGTGGTATCCATACCCGCCTCTCAAATTGAAACAATTAGACAATTTCCTTGTGAAAGCACCCAGTTTTGTTAGAATTCTGGATAAATTTTATCTGAGTTATAATTAACAAAAATTGCTTGTCGCCGTATTTTGAAAACAACCATTCTTAGAGAGCTATTATTCAAATGCTTTTGTTGAAGGAGATGAAACATGCTAATAAAAATAACATAATACATTGGAGATTAAAGTCAATAATTACGGTAATATTCCGTGATAATAAACACTTCAAAGTTTTTTTGGATATTTGAACAACCGACAGGAGATAAAGAAGCTGAATAGTTTAAGAGAGCTCTTTTTCATGTCTTTAAAACCGAAAAATGTTTAAACCAGTTTGAGTTTTCCAAAAACAAAAGACGCTTTTTGTTATGGGCAATTTTGAAACCGACACTATTTAAAAGTATTTATTGAAAACTTCAAAAGGAGGAGAAAAATTTTTCGTTCTGTCAACAAAGCTTGGCAGCACCAAAAATATTAAATTTCTAAAAGGATATGAAAGTTTCAAAAAGATCCTTCGGCAATTTGTAAATAATAGTACTGATATCCTTCAACATCTTTTGTTACAATACCCGGAGTAATTTTTCAACTTCCACCATAAAACTTCTTCTATACTAATATTATAAAGAGGAAGGATTTGATTGTTTGTTTGTTTGTTTGTTTGTTTGTTTGTTTGTTTGTTTGTTTGTTTGTTTGTTTGCATCGAATAGGCTCCGAAACTACTGAATCGATTTGAAAAATTCTTTCACTGTTGGGAAGCTACACTATTCTCGGGTAACATAGGCTATATTATATTTCAAAAAAATTAGGGATCCTTACTAAAACTCCAATAATGTAACCCAAGGTGTAAAAAAATTACCTAAAACTGCGTGCGATGCATGCCTCATGCCTCCAAACTGCGGTGCGATGATTCTAGAGAGTCGTGCTTGCATTGTGTTTACACAATTACACATCTGCCCTGATGATGGACACTGTAACGCTGTCCGAAACGTTGGCTAAAGAAGGAGGTAGCGAAACACGGCATAACACCCCAAAAACAATAAAAAAAAAAAAAGGCGAGTTATTGCTAACGAATGAACGAAAAATGAATCGCCGAAATGTATTTACGCGCATGACTTCCGAACGACTGCACCAAATTGGATTTTACTACTGGTGAGCTCTGGCCTTATGAAATATGCAAAAGGTGGCATGCAAGCTGTTTGAAAACTGAATGTACCGGGAAAGAATGTATGAAATGCGGGAGGGGGACTCGGGTAGGGGGTTCGCGGGAGGGGGAGGAGGGAAATCCGGGAGGGGGATGGGAATCTGGCAGGGGGAACCTGGGAGGGGGGAGGGGAGCTTGGGAGGGGGGTTCGCGGGACGGGGAAAGGGGTAGTGGAGTGGGGGAAGGGAAGGTGGAAAAGGCGGAGTGGGAACGCGAGAGGGGAAGAGGACCCGGGAGAGGAAGGGGAGGCGGAAGGGGAATGGGACGAATGGGAAAGGACACGCAGGAGAAAACAATTTATTTATTAAATGGCATGGCAACGCATGCCGGGTACCAGCTAGTTACAAATAAACTAGTTTTAATGTCCTTCTGTGCCCAAGTTTTAACAAACTGTGTCACTGTGGCAACAATTTACATTTTTGAAATACTGAATAAAATTTATGAGCAATGCTAATTCCACTAATGGCAAATGCATCTGCAAGTAAGGATTAGGTTTTATGTTGAAAATGAAAAGAAGGTATTTGAAATACAAAGTAAAATTATATTTGCAATAAAAGAACATCCTGAATCTAAATTAAGGCGGCGCTTCACCGCCCAAAAAGAAGAAGATGGAGAGATATGTTATTATGAATGTTGGACGGAGCGCGCTAATATTTTAAATGATAAAATTGAAGCAAAAATTGTGAAAATGCCCAATAAAACATGACTCGTTTAAAATAGAGCAAAAATCTCGTGGAGGGTATTTTAAGTATCATTTAAAGAAACATTGTGAATTTTTTCACAAATGTAACTTGTAAAATAAAAGAAATAGACTTGTTTAAAATAATTTTCGGAGCATACTTTGCGATTTTTTTCTATCGAGGGAATTTCATATAATTTGCGTTTCAGCGTGGAACGTATCTAGATATTATCTTCAAAAATAACATATATTTTTTTAAGAGCTTAAAAATTTCAAATGTTTAAGGGAGATATGTAAGAAATCGGTCGAAATACGAATAGTAGACCCTTAAACTTTAAAACTTTAAGCCCTCAGTTGGGAGACATTTCGCTATTGTTGATCTGTCAGTCAACATTTTGTAAAGAGCAAAAATCTCGTAGAAAGCTTCTTGAGTATCATTTAAAGAAACATAGTGAATTTTTTCACAAATGTAACTTGTAAAATAAAAGAAATAGACTTGTTTAAAATAATTTTCGGAGCATACTTTGCGATTTTTTTCTATCGAGGGAATTTCATATAATTTGCGTTTCAGCGTGGAACGTATCTAGATATTATCTTCAAAAATAACATATATTTTTTTAAGAGCTTAAAAATTTCAAATGTTTAAGGGAGATATGTAAGAAATCGGTCGAAATACGAATAGTAGACCCTTAAACTTTAAAACTTTAAGCCCTCAGTTGGGAGACATTTCGCTATTGTTGATCTGTCAGTCAACATTTTGTAAAGAGCAAAAATCTCGTAGAAAGCTTCTTGAGTATCATTTAAAGAAACATTGTGAATTTTTTCACAAATGTAACTTGTAAAATAAAAGAAATAGACTTGTTTAAAATAATTTTCGGAGCATACTTTGCGATTTTTTTCTATCGAGGGAATTTCATATAATTTGCGTTTCAGCGTGGAACGTATCTAGATATTATCTTCAAAAATAACATATATTTTTTTAAGAGCTTAAAAATTTCAAATGTTTAAGGGAGATATGTAAGAAATCGGTCGAAATACGAATAGTAGACCCTTAAACTTTAAAACTTTAAGCCCTCAGTTGGGAGACATTTCGCTATTGTTGATCTGTCAGTCAACATTTTGTAAAGAGCAAAAATCTCGTAGAAAGCTTCTTGAGTATCATTTAAAGAAACATAGTGAATTTTTTCACAAATGTAACTTGTAAAATAAAAGAAATAGACTTGTTTAAAATAATTTTCGGAGCATACTTTGCGATTTTTTTCTATCGAGGGAATTTCATATAATTTGCGTTTCAGCGTGGAACGTATCTAGATATTATCTTCAAAAATAACATATATTTTTTTAAGAGCTTAAAAATTTCAAATGTTTAAGGGAGATATGTAAGAAATCGGTCGAAATACGAATAGTAGACCCTTAAACTTTAAAACTTTAAGCCCTCAGTTGGGAGACATTTCGCTATTGTTGATCTGTCAGTCAACATTTTGTAAAGAGCAAAAATCTCGTAAAAAGCTTCTTGAGTATCATTTAAAGAAACATTGTGAATTTTTTCACAAATGTAACTTGTAAAATAAAAGAAATAGACTTGTTTAAAATAATTTTCGGAGCATACTTTGCGATTTTTTCTATCGAGGGAATTTCATATAATTTGCGTTTCAGCGTGGAACGTATCTAGATATTATCTTCAAAAATAACATATATTTTTTTAAGAGCTTAAAAATTTCAAATGTTTAAGGGAGATATGTAAGAAATCGGTCGAAATACGAATAGTAGACCCTTAAACTTTAAAACTTTAAGCCCTCAGTTGGGAGACATTTCGCTATTGTTGATCTGTCAGTCAACATTTTGTAAAGAGCAAAAATCTCGTAGAAAGCTTCTTGAGTATCATTTAAAGAAACATTGTGAATTTTTTCACAAATGTAACTTGTAAAATAAAAGAAATAGACTTGTTTAAAATAATTTTCGGAGCATACTTTGCGATTTTTTTCTATCGAGGGAATTTCATATAATTTGCGTTTCAGCGTGGAACGTATCTAGATATTATCTTCAAAAATAACATATATTTTTTTAAGAGCTTAAAAATTTCAAATGTTTAAGGGAGATATGTAAGAAATCGGTCGAAATACGAATAGTAGACCCTTAAACTTTAAAACTTTAAGCCCTCAGTTGGGAGACATTTCGCTATTGTTGATCTGTCAGTCAACATTTTGTAAAGAGCAAAAATCTCGTAGAAAGCTTCTTGAGTATCATTTAAAGAAACATTGTGAATTTTTTCACAAATATAACTTGTAAAATAATAGAGATAGACTTGTTTTTAATAATTTTCAGAGCATACTTGGCGATTTTTTTCTATCGAAAGAATTTCACATAATTTGCGTTTCGGCATGGAACGTGTTTATATTTTTTTAAGAGCATAAAAACTTCAAATGTTTAAGGGAGATATGTAAGGAATCGGTAGAAATTCGGGTAGCAGCGGCGGTGGGAGGCGGATATTCAATTTGGGAAGTCGCCGCCCCGAGAACCATTTATTGGATAACCAACACCTCTGCCATAGGTCACCCCAAGTGATTCACTACGTTTGGTGACTTAGAAGAGGTCACCGGGTTTATGGGGCGAGGGCTGGCCGGATCGGGAGAGAATGGTTGAGACTTTGACTTCTCCAGCTGTACTCTCTCGGAACATTGCCTTGCAGCGCTGGAAAGGGATGGATTCATACGTCCGTCACTCCTGGATAAAGAATTGAAGAAATTCGACTATATTTTGCACATTCGAATTTTCCGATTCGACAAAAAATATTGTCCTAGTGGACAAATTTGCCGAAATTTAGCAACAATGAGTAATTTTGTTCATAAACTCTCATCGCAGGTGCAAAAATCTACTATGTACCTTTTTCAAATCCGCGTAATCCAAAAAAAAAAATTCGCATGGCCCTTTGTTCTCAAAACCCCGCGGGAGCGGATTCCTACCTAGAAGTTTAAAAATATATATTTTTTCAAATTCAGCATTAGCGACTGTATACTATACATTTTAGCAGGCAAAATTTTTATTAACATTTAAAAAAGTCCGTGCATACGATCTCCTTCCCCAAGCCACCATTTATTTAACCTAGATCTATTTACTGCAAACCAAACGTCTCCAGACAGTCTTTTTATCTGTTTACCATTCCCGGCTTTACCCGGGCTTCCTTCGCTTTGCTAAGATCCGAGAGAACACGTTTTATCAATGGTATGTTTTTAGGTTTTGGTATGTTTTTAGGTTTTCACGGCCAAAAAGTATTTTTGTTATTGTTTTTGGGGTGTTATGCCGTGTTTCGCTACCTCCTTCTTTAGCCAACGTTTCGGACAGCGTTACAGTGTCCATCATCAGGGCAGATGAGTAAATGATATTGGTGAGAGTGTTTACTTATGTGTGTCCGATACCGTGATACCGCTGCTGCCAGCTCCATTTCTAAAAAAAAAAAAAAACGTTTTATCAATATTTGTTGGCATCTTTAGCGTAAACTCCATCTCAGAACGTCCCATAAAATTTACGGTAATTAAGTTTTGCGAGGAAACGGCTATTAATACAATATTCATCATATGGGTAACTTTTAACCTGATTACAATATTTTATATGAGGTGATAATAATTTTTGGCTGATTTATGTAGTATCTTTTTCGAAAAAAAGGGTGCTATAGATATCAGAGATATTATAAAAAATTGTTTGATTTAATACGTCTAGGAAATAAAAACATTGAAACAAATAAATTTTAGTGGTGACGCACATTAAATTATTTTAAAACATTGGAACACTGATCATTTCAAAGGCGTTTTTAAATAAACTGTTGCGTTCATAAAGGTACAGATTATAAAATATAAAACAAATAAAAAATAGGTTCAAATGAAAAACAAGCAGCAACAAAGCTTGCCATTTAAAAGCTGCTTGACTGATGTTAAATATGTCGTTTTCCGAATAAATTCTATTCGAAAACAAGATTGTCTTCCCAAATGTCATAATATTTGGTAATTTATGAAATATCAGCCTACTTTCTAACATGATTTTTAGATTCTTCAGGTGCATATAAATGGTGAAAGGCCATCATTAATAATCGAAACGTTTCTTGAAATGGATTTAACCGTGTTTAGTGATAAGATCTGAATAGTTTGTTACTTCCTCAACTTTCTCTACCCAATCTCTTACCCCTCCCCACTACCTTCAACTTCATAACATATCCCAATTAAGGATGGCATTGTCTCACCGGCTCCAGGTGGTTGAGAGTTAAGTACTATTGTGCGGTACTCACGTAAATAAAATAAAAAATATATGTGTCGAAACCTGGTAAATCATGTCGAAACCTCAGTAAATGCAAAAAATATCATTTTTGCTTATTCCATGATTGTAAAATAATATCTTTTAACGTAACATTCCACAAATCATTAACATGTTAAATAATGGTAAACTGAACTTCATGTAAAACATTTTTGTTTAAATATGTTTCATCATAGTTTTAAAGCCCTTTGTGGTCTGAAATAATTCTGCGGGTACCCGAATTAAGTTGGAAAATTTTAAAGAGATTAATAATGCAGGGTGGCCACAAAATTTCTTAACAAACGATGTAAATAATACAAAATTGGATAATTATAAATAAAATATACCACTTAAGTTATTGCTTTATTGCATTTAAATTTTTCTTCTTCTTTGTGTGCCCAATCAGGACGTTGGCGATCACTCTGGTTAATGTATCTCTATCTTGTGCTGCCCGGAGTAGCTCCTCCATACTTCTAATACCGGTCCACTCTCGTACATTTCGCAGCCAAGACATTTGTCTCCTACTGGGCCCTCGGCGACCATCTACCTTCTATGTAATAATAATTTGAGCAAGTGATATTTCTCCCCTCGAAGTATGTGACCCAGATATGAAATTTTCCTGACTTCTACTAATATGAGCAGTTCTCTATCTATTCTCTAGCACGCCTGAGAATTTCTGTGTTGGTGATCATGTCGGTCTATGGGACTGAGCATTCTCCGGTGAAGCCACTTTTCAAAATTCTCTAACCTGTTCATGGTATTTACTTTTAAAGTCCATGTCTCTCATCCATAAAGCAAGACCGACAACACTTAATACTTTACATTAGGAGTATAATAATGACAAAATTTTTCCACCATTTGCACTTTCTCAAAATGTTTTTCAAATTACTGGCGATATTTTAACTACTGATGCCCGAAAACATTTTTTCTTTCTTTTTTCAAATGACGAATGGTTTTTCTTCACGTTTCAGTCCCAATTTTTCTTTTGTCTTCGGAGACTCATTTTTTAAATATATTGTCCTTTTGAGCATTATTTATATTGCACAGCAGAGTATTCACATACATTTTTTTAAATTGAAATTAAACAGTTTTGAACAAAGTTTTTGCACATTAACAATTGCTAGTTTTAAGTATTTCTTTAATTAAATTAAGACATTATGAGCAAAACTCAATCGAAAATCTGGAAACAGAAAAATCAGAAAAAGATATTTACACCTCTGGGACTCGAACACAGGACCTCCCTACATTCCGGGTTGGGTGCTCTTATCCACTGACCTAAGGTGTCTTTAAGTATTTCGTTTGTCGAAAATCTAACCGAAACTTTCAGAACCATCTAAAGCATACTTTTTTGGCAATGTTGAGCTGGTTTGTGTGATTTCCCCATCCAGATATCCCGTACTCTGTAATTGATGAAAAGAATATTCTACTTTAACTATTAACATAAAATCGATTAAGTTGTACGTAAATTTCTGTCTACCCGTTTCTTCAGCAAAACAGAACTGTTATAAGCCGGCGTAGATAACTAAATATTATTACGGCATAACTTTAAGTTTAATTTTTTAATGGAAGCGGGGGCGAAGTTTCCAGAGCGCGTATTAATTAACTAATGAAAAGCTTAATTGAACTTGAAACTCCGAAATCCTCGAACCCTCAAACCCTCAACAGAGGCAGATAAATATTTATATACTTAAGGGTAAACAAACTGACTAATATTGCGCCTTTGTTTATAGAATGGATCTCAGGCGTCCTTCAGGAGCAATAAGTAATTGAATTACATTCGGCTACAGGTTTCTTTACTTTTCATTTGCAATATAAATAATAACCAAAAAAATTGGATGGTTTCATTGCGGTTCTCTTAATAAAAGTACTTGGTATAAAATTTTCATTTTCGTTTTAATATATTTTTGAAGACCATGACCATTGTGATTTCAAACAAGATGAAACGGAAACGACACTAAAAAGAGAGAAATACTATAAGATTTAGCCTGCGAGAGAATGACACTTGCCAAAATGGCCGCTTTGATTAAAAGCTCACTTTTCAAGGCTCCTATTGGTTGAGATTGTGTGGGCGAAGATTTCACTTCTACCGCGTGTGAACTGCACTCGATTTTTTTAAAGTAATAAATTTTTGCGTACTGATTAAAATAATTTGAGATACGCGTATGGGGACCGCCGCCCATGTAACCATTATTTTGATAACCAACACCTCTGCCATAGGTCACCCCAAGTGGTTAGCTACGTTTGGTGACTTCAGCAGGAGTTTACGGGTTCATAGAGTGAGGTTTGTCCGGGTCTTGGTGGCATTTGCGCCTGCCCACCTTCTGCGGGGCGGGCCGGATCGAAAGAGATTGGTTGAGGGAGACATTTAACCTCTCCAGCAGGATTCTCTCGGAATATCGCCTCGCATCGTAGTGAGAGGGACGGATTCTTATGTCCGTCATTCCTGGATATACTGACCCCCAGATTTTTACCCACCCCTCACACTCTTCCATTCCCAGACTTTCATTTTCATCCTTTCCTTAAAAGACCCTCCACACATCGCCCCCAAAGATGACAAGAAGAAAGGCCCTGAGGGGAATTATTTTCCTAGGACCTTTTGGATTAAGATTAAATAAATCAAAATAAAATATGCACTTTTCATAAACTCTGAGAATTTATCTTTTTTTAAAGTATTTTACTTTATAAGCAAACAATTTAAAACTTAGATTTACAAAACAGACAAAAAATGGGTTGAAATATATGTATTATGCCTTATATTTGTACAAGATGCCTTATATTCGTTACACGTTAATTTGGGCACCTGATTAAAACAATATTTTCTCTTTCTCACAACATTTATGGGAACCCGGATTATTTTCAACTTCATGGGATGGCGTATGGCTTAATGAAGTGATTAGGAGTAGAAGAGGAAGATGAGAGTTGAGAGTCACTGGCAATTATTTTTTAAAAGATATAGCAATAGTTTTGGATTACGAATACCTTTACTATATTTTAAAATCTTCTACTACAACGATTAAAAGGGTAAGGTAGTCTTGTGCAATGATGGAGGCTTTGCCAGTCGAGGCATTGAACCCGCGACGCTTGAGTGGGATTCGATGTATTTTCCAGCTCAGCCAAATGGGACCCATCAATATGGCAATTAAACAAACCTTGTGACATATTAATTTTAAATGCTTGTCTCATCATTGTGATTGTGAGAGTAACATCCAGCTCCGTGTCGTGTAAAAACAATCATAATGCAACATTAGTTAAAATTTTAATATTGTTACAAGAATTCGATGCATTTTTTAAACGAATGCAGGAAAATTTGAACAAAATACCTCTTACACCTATTCCCTTTATTCTACGTTCGGTGGAATTCAGTCACAGTTGAGGACCAAATATGATTCCGTTTTATTTCCACAGTTCCATGTCGTGATTTTCTGGCAACCGAAGCTTTCACGCAGTTTTTCTTCTAGCAGCCATTTCGGGCATTAGTTCGTTATATGCCGGAACGTGACAGATGTCGAGTGTTGTCAACAAGGTGTCATAGCCGTCATGCAGTCGAATGCGTGAACTGAATGGAGTTAGAATATTACGGAACGAATCGCGGGTCAAAAAATAATCCAGAAACTAGATAGTTTTTTGTTTAAGGGTATTTCTTTTCTGACGCTGCAAAGCTGTAGCACATCGAACAGAATGATTTTCATACATGCTTCCTCCCATCTACAACACTGTCATCCCCAGATCTGAATAGCCAGGTACTTTCTAACCTTTCTTTTCTTAAACTTCTTCCCTTCTCATCACGCACAACTCTCATAAACTGTGGTGATTTTCTTTAAAGTGCGTTTGTGCAGTGAACTCCCATAAAATGGGGAAATAACAATAAGACAAACTAGTATTATAATTATTCCAAACCTTAAATAACTCCTTGCTAAAAAATCCTTCCGCAAATGAATCCTAAATCCCATAGGCGCGTTATGAATATCAGCTTAGATTCATACTAGTGGCGCCAGAGCTGTAAACCTGCAATCCTTAGAAAGTTACTAGCCGCCCGAACTTGTGAGATTTGTTACCACCAAATTAGGCCGGGATAGTATTTTCGAAGAATCAAGAGATTTTTTCTGTAATTATCGCGTCTTGTGTTTTAAGTTCGGAGGAAGTGCCGGGTCACGTTCAGGGCTTGAAGTGTTTTGTGAACCTCTTGGGTTTTTTGTGAATAACCGTGTTAGAATACATTCAAATCAAAAACAAATTTGCCGAGTACATACAGTTTCTTGCGTAAATTGTGATTTTCGTATTCAAATTATTTTTTTTTAATCTACGACTTTACATTATTTAGCACGTATGTTTCACGAATGGCCGAATTGTATATTGTTGCTACGTCATTTATCTCTGTTGCAGTGATATGTTGAAATTCCTTTAAATCTATAGAAAGGATCAACACAAGATTTTTTTTACCTTTTTAATATACAATTGAAGTCTCAATGAGATAGGCCACGAACAGCTACTGCTCACAACATACTCCAAATAGGGATGCCATAGCCCCATTGGCATGTTGTTGGTAGTAGGAACAGAATCTTATTCTATATTCAAATAAAAATTTCATATTCTATAGCTATCCGGTGGACCGATCTTACATACTTGAAAAACTGGTATATCAGCTCTAGTGCAGGCAACCTGGGTGTTTATTTTATTTTGATTTATGTACAAGGTTTTCTTTTCCCGCTTCACTAGACAGAGTTTGTTCCGCGTCGGGTAATTAAAATATGTTATTGATATTAAAAAAAATATGTGTGTATACATTATACCTACTGTTATATAAAATATGAATACATAATTTTTATGAAATAATCTTACGATTTTCAGACCATTTCTTTTCTATCTTTCTATATTCAAAAAATATTTGCGCTTTGAATAAAAATATAACTAAATACAATTTTCGATTTCTTAATACCACTGGCAGCGAGAACGCATGACCTACTAAAATATAATAGTAGAAAATTTCATATTTCGCGAGCATTTCTCCGCGAACTCGATTTAAATTACAATGGGAAAAATAGGGAGAATATCGAGTGATTTTGTTGAAAGAATTTTGGAAGACTTTCAGAATAAAATTTTATGTTATTGAAATACACTTCATGATATTATCAGCACCGAATAGCTAAAAATTTCAGTGAAAATTGTTATATCTGCAGACGAAATATATCATAAAACTTTTGTGTGTTTTAAATTTATTTCGTTATGTTTGCGAAATTTTCAATTTAACCTCTTAATGCTTCATTATGAAACTCAACAGAAAAGCGCAAAAGAGTGATATGTGTGCATTACATTCCACGAATGAGTTTCCACCAATATAGTTTTGGAATGAAAGTAAGGGATTCTATTTCAGAAATGTTAAAAATTTTGTTTTTTGTATTGTTCCATCTTTAGTTAAAAAAATTAAAGTTTCCTAAAATGTATGACGTAAGGTGTTTACTTAAGACTTTGTTTAATTAAATAAAGAGATTGGACAGGATATGATAAAATACAACACCTTTTGATATAAATAATTAGTCAAAAATTAAACAAGTTCAACTGTTGTATTTAACTGACTAAATAAAATAAATGAATAAATTTGCCCGTTAACAATATGTAACTTTGTAAAATACTGTAATTCTTGGAACTACGTAAAACGTGGAAAATCAGAAAATCGTGGGACATTATAAGAAAGCAATGTACAAATTTGATGGAAAAGTGATATCAAAAAATTACATATTATGTTTTGACTCTTAGGAACCAGGCTTAACACAAAAAATAAAAAAAGTAAATACAGCACAAGAATCACAACTACCCGGAGCTAGGGAGGTTATGGCATCCCCTAATGGGGTATTACGTGTGACTGACATATTGGGGATGTGATGAAGATGGAAAAGATGGAATTTTGTACGTACCTCGTTATTCGGATCTGGTCACTAATGGTAGCTAGAGCAATTTTAAAAACGTTTCAATTCTGAATGGTGGTCTCTCAGCGGAGCAACACTGGGAGAATCTAACACTCTTGAATCTTCCATAAACATTGATTATACAGGGTTTTCCAATAAGAGGTTACAATAATTATACAATAAGTTTTGAATAGCCCGCTATTTCGGTAGGTGTCACTTTTGAAGCAAGCGGTTTTTAACATTTGACAAGTAGAAACTACGCCATTAATAAAAATGAAACGATACACGCTTCAACAACGCACTGAAATTATTAAGATTTAAGAATGGAAATTATTAAAATTTGGCAGAGACGGTTCGTAAAACTCGAACATTTTTGGGTCGTCATGAAGCATCTTGTCGGACCGCAATACAGTAATTGGTGGAAAAATTCGAGCTGTTGGGACAACTTCGTAATATGAAGATAAAACCCATGCATGTAGCTCAAGAACAGCCGAGAATATTGCTGCTGTAGCCGAAAGTGTTGAAGAAAACCCAGGTTTGTCCATTCCTCGGCGTTTTTTGGAATTAGGCATTCCACAAATGTCATTACACCGTATTTTGCATAAAAATTTGGGTCTTAAGGCTTATAAAGTTCAGTTAACACAAGAACTCAAGGCGGCCGATCATCAACAAGGTCATGTCTTTGCTGATTGAGTCTTTGAATATCAAAATAACATCTCTTATTGGAAAACCATATTATGTTCAAGAAAGAATTTAGATCTTTGAATGATAAAATTGTTCATTTAAGCTTATGCCTAGTTCACACGAGGACAATACAGAAGACAATATAATGTTGTTTTGTCCCAGCTCTGTGAATAGTTTAAACCACGCGGGACAGGACAATGGGACAATACAACAATTCGCCAATTCAACAGTTGACCGTACAAATGCGAAAATGAACACAAGACACCGCACGTCACGAACGAGTTCAAGATACGTACTTGCGTAGTAATTTCAAGGTAGGCACTGTGTATTTACTTACAGAAACAGGAAAACTGCGTCTTTACCTACCAAGAGCGGTTAAATTGTAAACATCCAAAACAACATCATATTTTTTTAATTAAAAAATGAGATATTTAAAAAAAAGTTGTAAAACATAAAACGATCAATACTTCGTAACTACCCATACTCAACCCACTTTGATAATTTTGGTAATTACTGTGTTTTTAGTTGCGAAGGCAGAATTGTCTTACTGTATTGTCGGTAAGCGTTTACACGCGGAAAATGCGGCCGAGCGTGGTCTTGGAAGTAAGTTATTGTCCTGCTGAGATAGCCTGCTCCTTTATCTCTAGGACCATGTCTTGGTACATTGTCCTGGCCTCCAAACTTCTATTCACTCTAGGACAATGGGTCTGGAGCTGGGACCAAACAATATTGTATGAACTAGGCATACCACTTGAGTGTTACCCAAATAACAAAAGACTTGCTTTTTGACTATAATAGCAATAAAAGTTCAATAATCTATTATTAAACATTTTGTTCATTTTTACAAATTACGAGTATGGTTGGTTTAATGTTATCATGGTTAATATTTACTCACACGCACAAATAATATTAATAGATGACATTATTTGAAATTATTGCATTATTATGGTGTTGCGTAAACTCATTACTCCGATGTGAAGTTAAAAGCCTGTCCACGTTGATGGCAGAAATGCAGATTTATGACAGGTTATGTGTAATAATTTTTTATATTAAAAATGAGCGAGAACCCGGCATGCGTTGCAATGCTACTCAAAGATAGAAAGTGTTTTAATTTTGTTTATTAAAGTATTCACGACCGGCGTAGTCCATGGATAAGACTCTTGACTCGCATTCCGAAGGTCACGGGATTGAATCCCTGCGCCGCTAATAAATTTTATTTGATTAATTTGTGATATTTCACAATTTATCCATTCAAAATAATATATAGTAAATTTGCGACACGTTCCATAGTGAAAGATACTCTCAGTATCGCCCTGGTGTAAGACCACCATTCAGGATTGAAACGTTGCTTGAAATAGCTTTATCCGTGTTTGGTGACCAGATATGAATAGCTAATTAATTCCAACTTCCTCTTCACCATCTCTTTCCCCTCCCCACTGCCTTCAGCCTCACAACATACCCCAATTGGGTATGTCATAGTCTAACTGTCTCCAGAAGGGAGCAGTTGGGACTCTTGTGCAGTGTTCATATAAAAAATAAAAACTTAAAGATAAACAGTATTTTTAGGTTTTCCGTCCGGTGTGTTCACAAATATTTCAGAAGGTTTTCACTCGCGTGAGCAGGTTATATACAACTGTCCGTGATAGGTACGGATTTTACAAATTTACCCCCGCCATCTTTTACCGCTATTATGTATCCTTTGAACTTCCTCCATCCCCTACCCCTTCGTCACCCCTCCCTTGATAGGCCTTTCCAATGCGTTTTCTTTCCCACCTCCGTTCCCCTCTCGCGTCCCCTGCCACTCCCGCATTCCCCTTACACCTTCCTCATCTTCCCCTTCGCAAATCCCATAAACCCACCCCCCAACCCCTCCCGCGTTTTCTTTGCACCTCCCCGGATTCCCCTACCACTTCCTCATTGTCTCTCTTTAACCATATGGAATACACACATTTTCAAAAAACTCGCGTGCCTCCTAATGTAATTTTTTTAAAAACAAATTTTGTAACGCCAGAGTTCACCATTATAATAAAATCTGCGGGCGTGCACACAACTATTCACCAAAGTTTCATTGCAATCGGATAAATGGTATAGGAATGAATCTGGGACAAACAAAGAAACTTTTTTTTTTTATTTTTATGTGAAAAGACTAGCTGTGGTAATCGGCTTGGCTCAGGGAGTTGATATGAGATTGAACTGACTGCAAACCCGCGACGGATCTTGCTTTATATGCTACCAATGGTAGCCCCACCCATACAAAAAAGACTTCGAATGGTCCACAATGTTCCAGAACATTTCACAACATTTGAGAGTGTTCTGGAATGTTCCACAATGATGTTTCCAATTTCCTATTCCCGAATTTTATTATATTAACCTTTTCCAGTATGTACTGGAGTGTTGTGAAATACTCTCAAATGTTCTGGACTGTTCTAGAAATCTCAAGAGGGTAAACTTCCAGCCCAACCAGCGAAAATTCCAGTTAATCTTCAAAGCACGCCCTTCAGGAAAAACGGAACCTTCTTCAAGGATGAGGGATAGGAAGCTACCACGCCGTATAACTCCCTTGATGGTACCGGGATTCGTTTCTGAGTTTTAACAGGACGCACACTTTTGCAGATTCTGTACCTTTTCTTTTATAATATATATTGATTATAACTACATATTATTGAAAATAATTCACCAAAGCTTGGTAATTAAACATAGCTTGATTGACTGCCATAATTTAGTACCATTTTATGAATACGAACCAAATTCGTTTTTAGAAAATTAATTTTATAAAATATATTATGATAAAACTATATCAACAGACAGAACGATTCGTCATAATACATACACCCGATATAGTTTTACACGACAAAATTAAAAAAAAATAACGTATATCATTGATGTCGCTATTCCAAATTCCTGTAATATTCAAAAATCTGTTTCTGAAAAAATTAGAAAATATACTGATTTAGGAAATGAGATTAAAAAAATCATGCATTCTCGGACTATAAAAATATTACCATTTGTTATTTCGGCTACTGGCATTATACCTAGCTCTCTAATTTAAAATTTAGGCTTATTAGATTTGTCGAAGAATCTTTATATAAAAATGCAAAAATCGGTCATATTAAACATGTAGGATTACGAAAGATTTTTTAAATATTTATATTGAGGAATCAGTAGGATTTATCGGTCCAGTTAGGAGTTCTATCGAGCCGAACCCTCTGATATTAAAATATCTGGAGTCGGTGAAGTATTTTCCAATATGGTCTCTGGTAGGTTGACGTGTTGTTCTTGTATAGTTTTGTATTTATTATACTTATACAATGCAATTACATCGCGTGGGTTGACTAGATGATCAATTGTGGAAAACTGTGTGGAAGGGTTAAGTTTTTTCCTGTGGGGAAGAATTAACCCGGACATAAAGTCTAGAGAACAATAAGCGCGTTCAACTTTCACAACATTTTCAATAAAAAATCATCTAAATCAACGGTATGTACAAATACATTAACGAGATAAGTTACAAAAATTATTAATTATTACGTCTCGGAGGTTACAAGTTACATCAGAGCTATTGTAAATAGCAGGAAAGGTAATAAATCATCCATAATTATTATGCAACGTAATAGTTAGAAAATTTCACTTCTGAAAGTGGGATGTAGATTCCTTAGAAGGCTTTAACCGAAGCGGATCAAAACGAACTGAAACTTGTTGGAAAGGGTCTATCATGTATGCATTAACTTTGTAATTATTCATTCAAAATCCCATAAGGGAGCGTCTCTCCCCTAATATTTGCACTCGCTTGATGCAAAATTCTCATTTTCAGGAAACTACTACACCCGGTGACCTAATAAATGCGGCACTAATTACTAGGCCCTAAACTAAACACTTTCTTTTTATGGTTTACAAAGCGGTATCCAGAGCTTAAGAAGTTGTTAGCTTTTTGTTAATTGACCTTATTGTAAATCTTGAATGAAATTAATGGAAGCAAACTTCTGAACAAGCCCTCCATCGATATGCTTGGTGTAACAGCTCAGATACGGGGACTCCATCGAAGCCAGAGGTTGACTAAGATTTTTCGTGATGTCGTGCAGTGTTTTCTTGTTTCATTTCCGGTTTCTTCTTCACTATACTTGCTTACCATTTATTATTTTTATTACGCTGGGAGTCAAACCCAAATAATTTCTTTTAAAAAGAGTCTCCTTGAGGAGAGGAAATAGTGAATATGGGTCTTGAAGGTACCCATGTTTTAAGAGGAAGGAAATACAGAAGCCGGCAAATCATTCCACAGCCAAGCTGTTAAATTCTAGAACGAGTCAAACGGCCCATTCGCACGTGACAATAAATTGTCAACAGTCAATGTGTCAATGTTGGTCGCGCGTTTGATGTATTTCCACACTATGCACCGGTGCCTATGAAACAGTTCCTCAGAGCAGTGGTCCCCAATCCCAGGGCCGCCTAAGACCCTGCTTATAAATCAAACTTACTTTTAAAAAATTGAACATACCCAATAAAAAAATAAATAATTATCGACAAAAATAATTATTCGGTTGAGAACCACTTCACGCCAAGTTATGACTGGTATTTCATCTTGCGTACTCGCATATATAACGTAAGGAGCTTGAGTGAGACGCAACCATGTGAGTCACCGCTCTTAAATTCTGCTTGCCCAAATGCAAAGGGAATCATTTTATTCAGAATAAGTGACAAACCAACACGTGTTTGATTGTATTGGTGAATTTATTCCCGTTTCCCCCCCCCCCCAAACCCTTCCTCAGTGGGCCGCGGTAAAATTATCAAACTCTAACCGGTCCGCGGCGACAAAAAGGTTGGGGACCACTGCCTCAGAGCACCTTCCGTCGAATTACGGACAATTAAGGACAGCATTCCCAGTATTCGTATTTGACATCTGTGCTCTAAAGATTGCAATCCGTAAATTGAGGTAGGGGAATCTGTCAAACAGATCACCCGTTTCTATACAAGGGTATGTTAAGTTCTAAGTAAAAATTATTTACATAAGTGAATTTAAGTATTCAATATCAAAAAAGATTGTTAGCCTCTATTTGATATTTTAGTTAAACAATTAATCAGTAAAATAAATTTACTTATTCTAGGCAGATATAATGCTTCGCTGAAGGGGCTATTTTTAGTAAGCCACACTGTTGTTTGTTTCATATGTTTGTATGCTCAAGGATATACTTACAAGTTTTCAATTAGCTAAGGGTATCATATCGGGGTAAATCCACAAACACATAAATCAACGCTTCGTTCATCCCATACTGCATGACTTTTAAGTTTCTGAGTTAAAAAAACAACCTTCAGCTAATAAATGTTAGTTAAAGTTGAAGAACGTGAAATTTTAAAATAACATTAGCAGCATTAACATAAACTCAAAATTATATTATCAAAGTTATGTATAATAGAAACAGAACATTGTCGACAGATGCATTATACAAAGAAGCTAAACTATTCAGTCTCCGTAAAC
Organism: Glyphotaelius pellucidus; assembly: GCA_936435175.1. Taxonomy (NCBI): domain Eukaryota; kingdom Metazoa; phylum Arthropoda; class Insecta; order Trichoptera; family Limnephilidae; genus Glyphotaelius; species Glyphotaelius pellucidus. Next base: position 7,405,729 of record OW386551.1, on the reverse strand, counting down.
TATTTGTACTGCAAACTATGAAATATATCTTTAAAAACAAAAAAGATAAAAAAAAAAGAAAAAAAAATCAACATTAGAAATAATAATGTTTTTTAAAACCCCAAACGAACACCAAACAAATGCAAATACACAGTAATTTCATGGGACCTCGTACATTCAATCTTTTACCGAAAAATATTCAAGTAAAAACTAAGCTTCCTCAATACATAAAGGACTTGAAGTCGTGGCTTGACAATGTAGATATTGAAACGTTGTTTGTTTAATTTGTATCACTTTATGTTTCTCACAAACAGTACACTTATTATTACACTATGCAATTATTATTACACTTTACCATTATTACTACACTACTTCACTTAATATACACTTATTACTTAATATACACTTACATTACACTCAATATCACATTATACACTTACCGTTGCACTGTTTTATGCTCATTTTGTGCACAGCCGTTTAGACAAATTTTAATCATGTTTTTGCTGTATATGCCCATTCTTTGTTCTTTCTAGGTACAATAATAATATATTTTAAAATATCTTAATCATGCACAGGCTGCGCCTTAGTAGGTTCTAATTATTCTTATTATTTCATATATTATAAACATCAAATGTAAAATTTGGGAAAAATAAAGGAAAACAAAAAAATTAAAAATACACATTTGCAAAATATCTAATAAAACGATGCTTTTATTTATTACTTTATTTTTTCATAATTTTAAATTTTTTGAAGAAAGGGTGGACCATTCTTTTATGTTTGTGTGTTTGTCAGAAGAATAAAAATACCGGGAGTTAAAATAAATTTCTGGTAACGTTTGAGGACATTTTACGCGCAAAGTTAGTCACTTGAAACGTTTTGAAACGTGTTTTGAATAAACAATCAAATGCGGTAGTCGCTTCCAAATGAAACTACGCCAGCAGTCTACAAATGATTGCTGACTCCAACCCTAATGCATTGTTGTGAGGTGTAAGAGTGGCGGTGGAAATATAAACGTAGATATAATCTCTGAAAATTAGATTTTAATAAATAACATCATCAATTGCTCGCTACCGTATGGAGTCAATGAGACTATGGAATTCTCAATTATGGCACATTGTGAGGATGAATGTAGTTGGAGGGGAAAAAGACGGAGAAGAGCAATTTAGCTATTCAAATCTAATCACTTTCAATTGCTGCTTGAAATTACAAAGCAATGTGTACCGTCCCATACAAGCTAGACGAAAATAAATCACTTTGCTATTCTTGAACGATGACATGTTGGTGGTATTTTCAGGTAGTCACTGTGTAACAATGATAAGTGTAATCTCAAACCAACCTACCAAATCCAATTCTCTGCTCAGGCAGGATCCCTGATGAGCAATGATTTAATGGAGTCCCAGGATCGCCATCAATGTAAAGTCATCATAAGTAATTGCAACAATGGGTAGATTTGTAATTAACACTCGTATTGTTATGAACAATTCAATTTATTTACAAACTTTGTGAGCAATCCATTTATAAATTATTTCTCATTGTAAGAATTTATATTAGAGACATGAGACTTCAAATAAATAATAAATTAAATTAAATTCAGGGGTGGCCTTCTAGAATACATAGTTCTACAAAATGTTGCAATCTGCTGCGTCATAGTTACATGAAACGACATATTTGAAATGCTAAATAAAATAAAACCTGGTTACGGGCGCCAGCTCATGAGATCCATGAGACAAGAATAGAAGCATGGTAATTCACTAACAAACATTCTATAAAATAACAAACATGATCGACTAACAAGATATGAATTTTTCTCACGGTCTCCGATCCACCAAACTGCAAGGCTCGAACACACTTCCGATTCACATGAGAGGCCAGCTGAAACTGCCTGAGTCGAAGGAGCAAGACCGTGCGTCCCCTCTCTTTCTCTCCAACGCGTAGTGTTGACAGCCGTTAAAATCGTGGCATGTAGATACTGTTATCAAACCTGTTGCAACTGTGACAAATGAATTTTTAATTGGGCTTATTTAAGCACTGGTCGGCTAGTACCAGAGCCCCAAAGTCAGATAAATTAGTAAATAAATTGTTCAGTTACATTTATTTGATTCTCATCGCGCAATTTGTTTATGAGCGTGTTAAGTGTTTTGCTTCGGTTTAAAAAACCTACTTTGAAAGGTATTAAGCATGTTTTTTTTTAAATCTTGCATTTTTATGATCCGTTTCTGATTTTTTTAAAAATAATATTAAACTTGCGTGTTTTTATGTGGTTTAAAAAACATCGAATTTCTAACTTTTCGAGAATTTATTTATTAAAAAAGCAATACATTTTTTAATAGATTTAAAAAAAAAATCAGAATTGACATCTTTCCATACTCGCAAGTGTGGAAAGAACTTACATAAAACTTGTTCATTTTACTCAATAACACTCTTTTTACAGGTACTTTATTTTTATCACAAAGGATTTGCGTTATTTTTTTAGTTTAAGGTGTTATTTATATCGGTTTAAAAAAAATGGAGCTTACTTTGAAAGGTGTAAAGTATAGTTTTAATTAAATATTTAAATGTTGTAACTTTATTATAGTTTTTTTTGTAATTTATTTATTTATTTTATTTTAGGGAAATCAACAGTTTACAAGTTGATTACTTTATACAAGTTTAATTTACCTAACTGAAAAACCAATTATAGATTTCCTCATTATACTATTACATTATGTATCTATAAAATAAAAAGTAATCTTACAATAGCTAAGAGAAATTACATTATTACAACAAGAGGCAGTACATAATATAAGTCGTTCCATAATATATCATACAGTTTTGTACTCATTAATACATTTTTAATACATCTTTAATACATTCTTAATAAATTTTTTATATTTATTTTCATCACAATTGAAGATATATCTATTTCAGAGAGAATATTATTATACGTTGAACACAGTCTTAAAAGGCAATCATTTTTATTTGAATTTGTATTGCAGTGTTTTTCTTTAAAAATGTTACATGAAAGTTGTGTGCCGTGTAGGTACTTTGAAATCAATTCTGTTCAATAATTCAGGACAGTCATAATATAAGATAATAATAAACGTGTTACAACTTTTTTTTTCATGATTTTATGTGTTCTAAAAATATTATATTTCTTACTTAGAGAAAATTTGTTTTGAAGAGTATATAAAAATCGTACAAAAATTTTCAATTTTTTAAGTAGAGCAACTATTTTTGTATCCAAATCAGTTTCGATATTTTCCCACACGAACCTGTATTAAGCTAATTTTGTTGCTTTACAGGCATCACATACAGGAAGTTCATTACATGTAGGAGTATGCCTAGTTTACCGAAGAAAGAAGGGCTTCAGGAAATATTTAGTAATATATTAAGTTTATATGAAATTGAAAAGCTCATTTTAAGTGGTGAAATTACTATTAGGCTTAATTAAATGCTGAAATGTATATTTTCCTGATAACTTGTAAAAACTGTAGGTACATTACTAAAAATGCGCGCAAAAATTAATTTGGTAACACATTTGTACAAAAGATAATTTAGATGCACGCGTGTTATAAAAACAAAAAAACAAAAAAACACAAAATCATTTTTTTTACATTAAATTATATTGAATATGAGAAAGAGGAAGGTGGGGAAGTTCCTGGCTATTCAGATCTAGTCACCAAACATGGCAAAAGCTATTTCTTTCTGCGATACTGAGAGTATCTTCCACTATGGAATGTGCCGCGTGTTATGCTATTAAACAAATAAATCAATTTATGTGTATTATTATTTTTATTTTAACTTTTATGAGTAAAAACTCAAATTGTAATATTTAATTAAATGAAGACACTATGAGCGAAACTCAATCAAAAATTTGGAAACAGAAAAACCAGAAAAAGATATTTGCACCTCTGTTCCTCAATGCGGTCACTTAAAGATGACAGTCAATAAAAATATGCGTTAAGAAAATGAAGATAATATGGGTGGTTCTTAGTCGAAGTATGGTACAGTTAAAAGTGACCGAATTGGATATTACTACTTAGCTCAGTGGTCAAGAGCACTCACCCGTAAAGTAGAGAGGTCCTGGGTTCGAGTCCCAGAGGTGCAAATATCTTTTTCTGATGTTTCTGTTTCCAAGTTTTCGATTGAGTTTCGCTCGTAATGTCTTCAATTTATGTGTACGGGTTCATGCTGAGATTAGCCTCAGCATGAACCCGCAGCCTCCAGATTCGTAGCCAAAGACGCAACAACTCAACTATGATGGCCATCTAAATAGTACCATCGCTTTTTTAATACAACATTTCGGAATGAATTTGATGGGGTTTCGCAAAACTTGTTCATTCATTCCGATTCACAAGTACGCAATAGAATTCGAAGAATTTCTCGACTCATCATAACAATGGCAACTTACATAACAATTTACAATAATTAATGGCGAATTTAACAACTCATAACTATCAGCCAACTTCCCGGAATTCGGAGCAGTAGTTTTGGCAGACCAATTCATACTTATCCATGTTGTTTATTGGATTTTTATTGACAGCTTGGGAGCGCGAAGAACAAAGTCTGATAAATCAGCCCCGCCGTACCCAAGGGTGGCAAGGGGTAGCAAGGGGTAGCTCGAGGTAGCTAGGGGTAGCAAGGGGTAGCTTGAGGTAGCTATGGGTAGGTTTCTTGTTTAAGTTTCTATCCACCGTTTGAAATGTGCGCTTCCCCGAAACTTGGCAGAGACGGAAATTCCTGGTAGGAGATATCGTGAAAAACCGAAGGAATAATATAGGAAGACGTTAGGAGTTGTCATTGATTGACTCCGTTGTAAGATTAATACGATCGGAAAACGAAAATAATGGAAAATCATCACCTTGTTTATGAAAACATGAATTTGAAAAATGGCATTTTGATTTGAATTTTAAAAAGGATTATTGTTATGTGTTTTTATTTTTTTATTTTTATTTTTTTTTTGTTTAATTTACAACATTGTTACAGCATTGAACAAAGTAGTGAAATACATTATTCAATGATTTTCTTCGCCAATTAAAAGCTCTTGAGCTTGGCGTAGGAGTTATTTCATAATTATTTCATTATCATAACATAATTTTACGTATAGTGTACAATAAATATAAACACTGTGTGACGTTATTTTTAATTTGGCATGAAATGAAGTTATAACATTCTTATTGGTTATGTTATGGTTGTAAATATTAATTTGATTGTTAATTAATTTGATTATTTGAGTGTATTGTATCATTAAGAACACAAGTACAAAATCTTTGTGCTAAAGTTGCGAAAAATCACTAATTGTGAGATTTGGCAATATAAGACGGCTGCCCTGGTCTAGAGGTAAGCCTCTTGACTCGCAATCCGAAGGTCGCGGAAACGAAACCCGGCGTGGTAAATACATTTTATTTGATTAATTTGTGTTATTTCACAATTAAATCATTTAAAATAATATATAGTATATTTGCGGCACGATCCAGAGTGGAAGATACTCTCTGGTGTAAGACCACCATTCAAAATTGAAGCGTTGCTTGAAATGGCTTTAGCCGTGCTTGGTGATCAGATTTGAATAGCCAGATAATTCACTACCTTCCTCTTCCCCATATACTTCCCCTTCCCAATTTACCTTCAGCCTCACAACATACTCCAATTGGGGATGCCATAATCTCTCTGGCTCCAGACGGGAGCAGCTGAGAATCTAGTGAGGTATTCACATAACAAAAAAAATGTGTATATACATATTTTTAAAACTCCTGTAACAGAATTTCAATTTGGGAGTTGGTTATGGGTAGCCCTTCTCCGGGAACCATTTATTAGATAACAAACCCAAGGTGATTACTCAAAGTGGTGGGCTACTTTTGGTGAAATAAGAGGGGTGCCGGCGTTCTTAGGTTGAGATTTGTCTCAACCCAAGGTGATTACTCAAAGTGGTGGGCTACTTTTGGTGAAATAAGAGGGGTGCCGGCGTTCTTAGGGTGAGATTTGTCTCAACCCAAGGTGATTACTCAAAGTGGTGGGCTACTTTTGGTGAAATAAGAGGGGTGCCGGCGTTCTTAGGGTGAGATTTGTCTCAAAGTCTTTGCGGCACATGCGTTTTCGTCCCATCGCTATACCGTTGTGGGAGGGATGGATTTTTACATCTGACCCTCTTGGAAACATTAATCCCTAGAATCCAACCCACCCCTCCTTCCTTTCCTTCCCAATACTTCTTCTCCTTCCTTTCCCTGAAAAAAACCCCACACAGGATCCTCAAAGATAATCCAGGCCTAGAAGGAAATTATTTTCCTCAGAGCCTCCTGTGTGGAGCTAAGGTAAAAAAAAAAATTTGAGCCTTGAAAAAACGCCTTGTTTAAAAAAAAAAGATTACCCAATAAAATTTTATAATAAAACGTTTAAAACTATTACCCACGCACATGCTACGCCTTGGTGGGTTTCCATTACTTTTATGATTTTCATAACATTGTATTTATAAAATGTAAAATTGGAATAAATAAAGGGAAAAAAAGAATTATTCAATCGTTTGGTATGAAAAAGTGAAATGAAAGTTGAATGTTATAATCTATTTTCCAATTTAAAATTCGAGCAAAACCAGGTAGTAAAATGATATTTCAAGATATTGTAATTTCAATAAATTAAAAAAAAAAAATTATACCATCGAAAATTAATTTCATCCAGGTTGTTTACTGAACATTTCGAGGAAATAACAAAAGTTCAGTCCAATCATGAAGGATTTGGGTAAACATCCTATCGGTTTAAAATCAACTATGTAGCTTTTAAACCGGTGGAATGTTTGACCAAATCCGTGACGTCATTCTGCGGATTGCGTCACGGGCAGGTCAATCCGTGACGGCCATACTGTTGTCCAGGTCACAACACACATTCATTTATTTCAAGAGGTTACCTTGCTTTTGTACCTGAAGGACTAAACTTTTGTTTATTTTTATATTTTTATAAAAATATATTTTTTTAGGATATATCCTTGCTTGGTTGAAGGAATGTATATATATTTTTTAACATGTGTTCTTCAGAACACATAACAGGTTTTATATGTGTCCTTTAGAACACATAAAATAGTCCGCCTCAGAACAGGATCTCTCTTCGTGAGGACTAAGAAAATATTTTTATGTTCCTTTTTTATATTTTTGGCATCCTTGAAATGTCGTTAGAGTTTCATGACATATCACGTTCAACCGCCAAATATATTTTTAAGAATTCAGTACTAGCTTGTTTGAATCCGTTTTGACTAATTTCTGTTTTTTTTAAAGTATTCTTCACAGGCTAAATAAAATAAAATGTGTAGAGTTTATTTCTTACTCTTCCGAGAAGAATTACTTTTTTGTATCTTTAAGTTAAAGTTAATTTTTAATGCAATATTACACCTTCAAAATTTTAATCATTAAATAAATGTCAATTTTTAAACATAATATAAAAGTGACAGTAAGGAATATTTTATTATATTTTGTTCCAGAAACATGCATATCACATTCCATCGTCGAGCTGGTAGTCCCGGCTCTAGCTGATCCCAGGGACATGGCTATCCTCAGCTGCAAGTACGACATGGCAGGAGAGAGGCTCTTCTCTGCCAAATGGCTGAAGGATGGACATGAGGTCTTCAGATACATGCCGGGAGGGAAGGTTCGATAACTTTCTCTTATTTTTCTCCACCGTCTGTTACATATATCGCTTTTGATTTCGAGCTAAAATCTAGTTTTCAGGCAGATATGTCCGGCCGTGCATTGACGCACAGGAGCATTTCTGTACACGTGGATTGATCTTTCCGGCAGAAATGCATGTGCAAATGCTCATCGCTTGCCCGGACATGCTCGCTCATGAATTAACAGATTCTATCATTGTTATTATTATCCCCCCAATATGTTCAGATTTATACAATTTGACATTTTGATCCACAAGCGGATTATTTTTGATAAATTGACATACAGTTTGCCTGGTCGATGTGGTCTACTGCAATTGAAAATGACATAAATTAAAAATTTCGATAAACGGGTATTTGATCTCGTCAGATTTTACAGTTCCATTGGCCTTAACCAGGGATTTAGAATTTAAGATTTTTTAAAAGTTTCCTGGGATACGAGATGCAATGATTGATTCCTGGCACCGAAACCACGAAGAAGTTTGTCAATTTTTATCTAAACATAATTCATTTCTGTATACATGTATGCACTACGCAGGTATGTTGTGCCGTGTAATTGTTTTTAAAAAACACTTACAGTAATGTGTTTTTAAAAAATGAAAACTGCGTGAATGAAATAATATGTATAATGTTTTACGTGGATTTTTCTCAGGGAAATTAAAAAAAAATAAAATTAGGATACAATCTTAATTTGAGTAAAGAGACATTGAAAACTTAAATATTTTTTTCGTATTTTGATAGGCTTTACAAATATCAACTCTCTTAGTGAGGCGTCCGAGATATTATTTGGAACAAGTTTTCGATTGATGTAGTGGATAATAAATTTAAAAAAAAATGTGTTTAAATAAAAGTGGTGTTACTAAGTAACTGTTTTATTTTAAATTATAATATCACATTACAAAGTATCTGCTTCATGTGAACAAATTTAAAAAGTCTCAAGCCTTGCTTTGTTCTTGTAAAAGCCCCCAGACTTGTCTAACAAATCCTCGGATTCCATGAATTTATTATTTGGTTGTCTCGACGCATAAATCCTAGACTTCATTGAAACACTCTTCACATTCACCTATTGTCCGGAGATGAACATGTCTAGTCTGGAATAGCTTGAGGCGACTAACCTGCTATTTTTTCTTTCACTGCCACTGGTTCATTATTCTTTCATGCTATCTTAGTCACGTGATATGAAACCACCGAACATCATCTTCATAATTATCATCAGGAGTTTTGGGATCATTGTTCTTTAATTGGTCATAGATCGACCAACGGGACGATCTATCACCAATTAAAGATTGACAAACTAATGAGTTTGTCAGTCTTTTTTACCAGCGGTATTCTTGATCATGGTGTTTTATCCATTCCGATTTCTGTTAAGTCCTATACTTATATCCATTTTTTTGTAGTTTGAATATGTCTAATTTGGGATTTTTTAAGCTAGGCTAAGGATCTGTACAGACAAAACCCCTTATAAAGTGTTCTTTAAATATAAGCGGAATTCTTGAATTAGAAGCATAAATTTAGAGTGCACGACTTTAGATCTCTAGTCAACGACTATTCTTGTCTCTCTTTTGTCCCTTGGTTGAGCATTATGCCAAACATGGGACCGCTTGAATGAGACGACTTTTCTGAGACACCGCACAAGAATTTTTATTGCTGGAGATGCTTTGTTTTACCGCCAGAAGCTGGATAAAATTTGCCATCCTCATTTAGGGATCGTTTTAATATTGTAAATTGGATTTAACGGGGTAAACAGAAGGTTGAAAAGTGACAGTTGGTTCAGTTCTTGTTTCTCAATAGCTTCTTCCAGATCTTCAATCAAACTCTCTCTCTCGGACCACTTGCATTGTAGTTTTGTTGAGAAATGCAATAATATATCAAGCCCGCGACCCTTTGAGTTAGTCTCTTTATATTGTATTCAGAAACATTGGATTAGTTGGCCTACTAGCTCTGTTTGTTACAGCCATCGGGTCTTCCCTTCCCCGTAGCGGGGGTGCGACTGGCCCGCCCTCCCCGCTGCTCCCCGGTCACGTGCGACCTAGAGTTGATCAACCTGGTGCCCCACTCTTCCGGAATCTATCGCTGTGAGGTCTCCACGGAAGCGCCTACCTTTAAGATTGCATACAAGAGCGGAAATATGACAGTTGCAGGTAAAAAACAATTTGATTTATACACCGCCTTCCACGATCATGCCGCAAAACTTCGGGGGGTGATACGTAATAATTTTTTATTTATTTATTTTTATTTATTTTTATTTTTTTTATTTCTTTTATTTGTTATCAAAATACATTAACATTACAAGAAGCTTTTGACTGTCCAACTAGGAAGGACTCCCGTTCTAGGACAGTCAAATTGACAGGTCGCCATTTTTTATATGATTAAATATATGATTAAATACGAATTACCAAGTAATTGCATATACAGTATGTGAGTACTAGGAATATGCAGAAGGATTACATTTAAGAGTAACATTGCTATGTGGTTAGGTAATTGTAAAATAGAGCGGAGTTTTGTGGGATGCCTGTGATAAAAATAATTAGTAGTGGGATCAACAGTTATTACAATGGTTAAGCTGATACAAGAGAAAACCACCAAAGAAATTAATAGTACATCATTATGAGTATATGAATTGTTAATAGTATGACTCGCAGAAAAACATGCCAGGAAAATATTTACAGAATAATATACTTTTTTCTTAGAGAATATTAACAAAACGTAAGTTTGGATGATTGGGGGAGAGGTATGGTAAGAATGTTTTATAATAAGATTTGCAATTATTACAATAATTATTCTGGTAAAAGAGAAAGCAACTATAAAACTGGTATAAGAAAAACGTGCCAGGAAAATATTTACAGAATAATCAACTTTGTTCTTAAAGAATATTAAAAGGATAGTTATTGTAGTAATTATTTTGCTACAGGAGAAATCGCTTGAAGAAGGTAGGAAAACATTATATAGAGTATATGAATTGTTAAGAGTGATACGGCTCATATAAAAAATAAATTTAAGTAATTTTTTTTTAAACAAATCAATTCGAATTAGTAATTGTTTGTCTTGATTTATAATCGTAACTTTACTTTTGCGAACCATAATGCACGTGTTTGGATGACATCTTGTAACAATGATGATATTGATTTCATATCAACCTACCAAAATCACTTCTCTGCTCAGGCTGGAACCCTAAAAACAATGATCAAATGGTGTCCCAGGATCGCCATCAAGCAAATATTCAAAAGTAAAGGCAACTAAGGGTAGATTTAAAATTAACACTCACATTGTTAAGAACAATTAATATTTATTCACAAAGTATGCGGGCAATTCATTTATAAAATTATTACTTAATTAGGAATTTCTAATAGAGACATCAGACTACAAATAAATATTAAGATTAACTCAGGGGTGGCCTTCTAGAAAACATGAATTTAAAAGATGTTACAATCTACTGCGTCATAGTTACATGTACCGACATATTTGAAAGGCTAAAATAAATCAAACCTGGTTGTGAGTGCCATCCTCATGTGAAGCATGAGACACTAATAGAATCATGGTAATTCACTAAACAAATATGCTATAAAATATTAAACATGATCGAATAACAAGAAAACGAATAATTCTCACGGTTTTCGTCCCACCAAATCTGCAAGGCTCGAACACAGTGTCTTCCCCATGAGAGCTCAGCTGAAACTGGCCGCGTCGAAAGAGCCCGCTCCCGCGTTCTCTCTCTTACACAAACACGAAGTGTTGGCATCCGTAAAATCGTCGCGTGTAGGTACTGTTATCAAACCTGTTACAATCTGAGGGGCATTAGGTACATGCGTAGTAACTGCGGTTATAATTTTGGATTTTTTTTATCATTTAAGCATATTTTACAAAATATTATATTTAAGGTTGGTCATGTATACCTTAGCAGAAAATAAGAGCTCTGTGCATAATAAGGGAACCACGATTCTTACAAAGGTTGTATGTTATAATATGTTCTGAAAAAAATATTCATTTTTTGTAATGTTTTTTTGGAGAAAGTGTTATTTATTTATTCTGATTGGCTGGAAATTCAGCGCAATTCAAAAGGGAAATTATTGTAGTTTTTATGGCTTGGTAAATAGGAGGCCTCAGCACGGAAAGCCATCCAGTGAGGCCAACATTATTGGATTGTACTATGAAATGTAAAATGTTGTATAAAAAAATAAAATTGTTTTAAATTAGGTATAATAAATTTGTATCCATTTCTCTTTAGTTTGCAAAATTTTTGATATTCTGTTATTTTAAGCTTTACACATTTTTATAATGGACGATTGCTTGGATATGTCATCGCCATTAAAATTTGTCACTGGAAACAATTCAACGTGTTCATCAATAATTGTTTCCGGAAATTTCTTCTGGATATTTTTAAACAAACTTTTTCCTTCATCAGCGTAATGATGTTGTGTAAAAAAGTGTTTAGCTTAGGGCATGCAAATGTACACGAGTATTTAAATTTTTCCGATTTTTAATTATAAATGAGCATTTATCTTCTTTTATTTTGATTAATTGAACTCTTCATAAACAAATCTTTGAATGTAGGAAATTTTACTTCTTCGAACAGGCTCAGTTCGGAAGTTTTTCAATTATATATTTTACTAGCTTTTCAGCATGGTATTACGGGAAATTACTGTAGCGCTTGCACTTATCAATTATCTCCCCCCACCCCACCCCCATCCCCTCCCGCATTCCATATATTCATTCCCTTACATTCAGTTTTCAAACATCTCGCCTACCACCTAAATTTCATAATGCTGTGGCTCAAAGAAAAAAAGAATTACTTATCTAATTTTGTTCATTCGTTCGGAATTTATGCGCTTACAAATATTTCGGATGTTTATTTTTATTTAAATATTTGGAAGTTCGTTAATATAATAAAAAAATACTCTATTTATCATTCAGTCTTTATAATCGTTACGAATTATATTTTTAATATAGGAACTCTCATCTGACATTTATTCCAAGCTTGTCCAAAAAAAAAACGAATTCTAATATTTGAATTTTCTGCAGTAGTAGCCGACCAGTAAGCTGAGTACCTACCAGCATAGAGCCCAAAAATATATCAACATTGTTTCCATGGAAAAGATTTTTTTCTGACGTTAGCAAAAACTCGCTTTTGTTAGCGACAGAAAACGTATAACCAATATAATAAATTAATATTTTTAATTTCACAACGCCAGAGCTTACCATCATATACAATCTGTAGTCTGCGCATATAATTTAGCTTTATATTGGTGAAAGAATTATTAAAGTCTTTACATTGTGTTATGCGTGAAGAGGTCATAAACAAACTCGAGCAGTTTCGCATTTATAATATTAGTATGGATTACGAGTTTTAAAATAAATTTCTGTAAGTATCAGGCTTTGTAAGCTACTCCCAACTGATAATGGCATATTGTGGGATAAACTGTACTAATGTGTAATATTTGGAAATAGATTTTTTGTTAATTAAAAATTCCTTATGCTTAAGAAAAATATGGACACATTTCCTGATTCTCCTTATCGTATTACAATGGAATTTTACCATGATTGCAAAATGTTTGATGACTAAAATTAACAAACAATTATCAGAAATAATTATTTTAAATACTTTTTTATGAAGATACCGTAGCCCAACAAAAAAATTTTATACGCTTTCCAATACATCATTTTATATCTCTCAGCCGCTTCACTCGAATAATTTTCTTATAAAGTGGCTTAATTTTTTTGAATTATTGAGCTTAATATTTTTTTATTATTAAAAAAAGTTTCCTCAATGAGTATTTATTGGCCATTACGGCAGAGTTATAGTCATTATTAACATAAAAATGAGAATCCTCAAAAGTTGTCCTCAACGTTTTTGGTATGAATATCAATTTCTTAAGTAAAAATCTTAATACAGAAGTCGTATATGTAACATAATTGTAAGCTTGATGCGATGTTTTAATTGCCAATTATTATCATTGAGTTTTGTCGATGAAAACAAAGTAACATATTATAGAATGATTTTTCACTTAGAAGTTACGGTTTGATGATATCATTATCTTTATTAAATACTGGCGGGTTCTAGGCATGTGTTGCATTGCCACTTAAAAAAAAATTTTTTCTCCCTGCGTGTCCTTTCCGAGGCGTGCTCGTTCCCGCTCCCTGTTCCCATCCCAGTTTCCGTCCTGTTCCCCTCCCGCGTCCCCTTCCCCTCCCGCGATCCCACCCCTCGCACATTCCCTTTTTACCTTCCCGCCTTCCCTTGCCTCTAAAATATATGCATGTAAATATTTTTCAAACCACTCGCGTGCCGCCTATTTTTATATATTTTTCATAAGGCTAGATCTCATCATTATATATATAAACCTTTGCCGGCATGCGCACAACAAATCACCAAAGTTTCATCGCTACTGGAAAAATGGTTTAGGATCGCATAAGGGATAAAAAAAGAAACATTCATTTTTGTACATAAATTTAAGTAATTTTAAGTACTTTGTCGTTGGATAAAGTACATCTTTACATATATATATTATAAAACTCTCGCGACACGATATTTGTTCGAGATAAACTCCGAAACTACTCAAACGATTTTGATGAAATTCGGCCTACTGTGTGTAATTTGGTCCATATTAAAAGATGGGAAAGTTTTTATCTCGATTATTGATCTCAATATTTATAATTGTGAATCCAATATCCCTTAAATGTTTGTTGAAGAACAATGGTTTGTAATTATTTGTAAGTTCCACAAGTTTCTAATTGGTAACGGTGTGCGTTAATTTATGGACACAACACTTTGTTATATAGGTTGGATAAATATCCAGTAGATGGCGTTGTGCTTCGATTTCACGTCATAGCGTGGCCAGGTCAGCTAGTATGTATATAAATCAAGTATCAATATTCCACACAGGAAACACTTATTTTAATTTCTATGTTGTTTATTTTTAAACACTTATTTTAATTTACTTATTCTAATTTCTATAAATGTTGGAAGTTTGCTCTCGCTGTGATATTTGATTTTGTACTTACGCAATGATCTAAATTTGACAACTTGACAGATTTCCTCGGCACGGGTCGTAATTTTGTAGCTCTGTTTACAAGCGTTTGGAAAGTTTCTGTTATTCTCATTAGCACTGATAGCGGAAGCTTCAAAAATGTTTGCAAAGATTCAGCCGAAAATACGACACGACAACTGCCATCTTCTAAACTCCTTTGTAAGTCCGTGACATTCGGGAAACTTTGATGTTTTTAGTAAATGATACCCAGATATTGTCTGCGTATAACTTATAATTAATGACTGAATTTATAAAATGCAAAGCTTTGGCAATTATAAATTATTGTTGTTTAACAATATTATAAATGGACAAAAATAACAATTAAGTTTTGTTGGTAAGTTTTCTTTCGCTGGCAAGCTTTAGATTTAGACCAGTGGTTTTCAACGTGGGCGATAACGCCCCCTTTTGGGCGTTTGAGACCTTCAGGGGGGCGGTAGAAGACCCAGAGAAAATTGGGGGGCGTTGGCAGGAAAAAATATGGTCTAAAAAGAAAAACAAAACACGCTAATCACATACTAATAAAGCAAAGTAAACTTTAATATTGGTTAAATTGTTATTTTGTGTATTCGTCGCCTTAGTTCTTATTTGTCCAACAGACCATTTTACTTTTTGTTCAATCTCCGCTTTAAAATGAAAAATAAAGCATAAAAAATGATAGATAATCACTTTACTAAGAATTATTTAAACTAATGAGACCTTTATCTTTACGGAAATAGCTTTATCTTAAGCACCTATCATAATGTTTAATTGAAATAATGAAAGATAAACTTTTCCTCCTGTAAAATTTTCTAATGGTCTGTTGGACAAATACGAACTAAGGCGACGTATTGTAATTACTTTTATAATGTGTGCGAAAATTTACGCATTTCGATAGTTCCGGAAGTGGATGAAAATTGAACTGAAATATTCTCCCCTTAACGCCCCCCCTCCTTTGTAACAAGTATAATCGTGACAATAGCTGTTTCAGATTCACAACGACAGATGGTATGTAAAAGCAGTTCGGGGCGCTAGAAAAATAAATATTATCAAAGGGGGCGGTGGGCAAAGAAAGGTTGAGAATCTATGATTTAGACCAACATTCATCTAGAAATCTTACATTTTGTCAATATCTGAAGAGTAAAGGCGGAATCAACTAATTGAGCGCTTTTATTATTACCGTGACAATTCACAGTTACGGTACCGTGGCAAATAAACGTACGTTTCTTCAAAAGGGTAAGATAATCAATGTGCATAGGTCTGTTTCCTCCAAAGGAAAAAAAAAATCATCATTTTCTTGCATCTATCTCACACACCGCACCGAGACGTTTCCGTAAACTCATTCAATAATACTACTTGCCTTGACAATAATTTTGAAAGCATGGAATATAGTTACAAGGATAATATTGAAGTGTGAGTTAATTTCTAAAATTCCAAAAATTCAAAAACATAAAATGTCAATGCGCCGATGGTTTTGTTTTTGTTCTAAAACATAAAAGGCTGCAGGTCTTTTTTACACACTAAATAACTTCAGTCGAAAATGAGACAAACTATGAACGTATGTCTGCATTCCCTCCAAATGAAACATACAATAATTTTCATACATTTCCCTCACACGTGTAAAGAAAATGAAATGCAATTCCCGCAGCCGTGTCTGAGCCTCAATCAGATATATCTGTTTCCTCCAAAGGAAAAAAACTAGTACTTTGGAGGAAACAGACACACGTATTTTTTGTGTCTCTACTTTTGTTTCACCATTATTTAATGTGTAAGAAAAAGCTGTAGCATCGCAGCAAAAAAAAACGTATTATGTTTATTGCCCTTTTGCAATCACGGTGCCGTAAACGTGGATGGTCACGGTAATTATAAAAGCGCATTTACTATTTGTTTTTAAGGCAGTAAATTGTATTGACATTTCAAAATTTGTATTCTTTTCTTATGTCTGCATAAGAAATGAATGTATACAACAAGAAAACATATCATCTAATGTTGTATCAAATATAAAATCATATGTAAATGATCAATCAGCGGTGTTATATCTAGTGGTAAGTCATCTTGCTTTTTGACATTCTAAAGGTCCACCAATCAATAACCATCCAGCTAGCTACCAAATTGTGACCAATTGACAGGATTAATAATATATTAAGTGAAAAAAATTCACTTTGAAGTAAAACACTTTTTTTTTAAAAACATTTAAAAGCTGACCAGGTTTTGCTTAGCTCAAGCTTCGTCAGGGCTACTTTTAGTAACTAAAGCTGATTACATACAGACATATATAAGTACTAGCTTTTCCCCGCGGCTTCGCTCGCATGGTATTACGGGAAATTACTGTAGCGCTTGCACTTATCAATTATCTCCCCCCCCCACCCCCCCCACCCCCTCCAGCATTCCATATATTCATTCCCATACATTCAGTTTTCAAACATCGCGCCTACCACCTAAATTTCATAATGCTATAGCTCAAAGAAAAAAAGAATTACTTACCCAATTTTGTTCATTCGTTCGGAATTAATGCGCTTACAAACATTTCGGATGTTTATTTTTAATTAAATATTTGAAAGTTTGTGAATATAATAAAAAATTACACTATTTATTCAGTTCATTTATTCAGTCTTTATAATCGTTACGAATTATATTTTTAATGTAGGAACTGACATTTATTCCAAAACAGAAGCTTGTCCAAAAAATAAAACATATTCTTATATTTGAATTTTCTGAAGCAGTAGCAATCGTTTCCATTGAAACGATTTTTTTCTGACGTTAGCAAAAATTTGCTTTAGTTAGCGACAGAAAACGTATAACAAATATAATATATTAATATTTATAATTTCATTACGCCAGAGCTTACCATCATATACAAAATATAGTCTGCGCATATAATTTAGCTTTCTATTGGTGAATGAATTTTTAAAGTCTTTATATTGTGTTATGCGTGAAAAGGTCATAAACAAACTCGAGCAGTTTCGCATTTATAATATTAGTATGGATATGGATATAAAAAAATAAAACAATGTGAAAGATATGGAAATAGAAAAGAAGACACCTTATTGGTGATAGAAATTGAAATAATAGAGAAGAAGGAGACAAAATTATTACAGGATGGGTAGGTAGATAGGAGGGCGAAGGGGGGGGGGGGGAACGGTTTCAGTGAAGGTTAACGGAATAAATTAAATATAGAATCATCACTCAAATTTATGTGTTTAATAATTAATAATTACGTTTGATTTATTATTAACGGCTTTCTAAATTTCGAGAGCTTCTAGGTTGTTTAACCTAAATCCAATTTTATTTTTGTGTAATATTTTAATTCCGGGGGTTTCATGAGTAATTAGTTGTGAATGGATAGTTCATTTAATATTTAATGTTATACCCAAAGTATTTAAAAATAAAAAAGAATAATAACGAATAATAATAGTTCTATTTAAAAGAATTTAAACACTTTGTATTTAAACCACGAATTTATTATTTTATATATCTACTGATTTTGCTTCGACCAAGCTTCATCAGGATATAGTAATAACTCGATAACTAGAGTTATAACTAGAGTTATTATTATATCCTGAAGAAGCTTGGTCGAAGCGAAACCGGTAGATATATAAAATAATAAATTCGTGGTTTAAATACAAAGTGTTTTAATTCTTTTAAATATAATGTCTAACCACAAAGTATTTGCTTCTTACGAAAAAATAATAATAGTTCGTTCAAAAACTGCAATGTCTGTCAAAATGCTGTTCAAAAGTTTCCAAAATTTTTATTTTATTTTCCTTTTCTGTTTCTCGTATACTGTTTTTTTAGTATTCAAAAATAACAAAATTGTTACTGGTTCAGTAGATAATTATGTCTTACGAGCGCCTTATATTTCTTTTGTTTCCCAAATGTTATTTCCTTTCCCTTATTTGACTGTCCTAGAACGTGAGTCCTTCCTAGTTGGACAGTCAAAAGCTTCCTTGTACTTTGTATTTTTATAACAAAAAAAAAAGTTGCAATTTGAAAAAAATGAAGTTTGAAGGTCATTTGATGACAATGTTACATTTGAATTTTTATGATACATAGCACGCCTGTTATTTCACAGCAATTGCTATTATTCAACTACGGGCCAGTTGTTCACAGAACCTTAATAATAACAGAAATTGTACAGAACTTTCACAAAACTCGAATATTAACTTTGAAATTAGAAGAATTGTTCATGTTGTGTAAAACAACTGGCAGAGACTTTTTACTATGAATCTGTGTTTTTGCCATGTCCAGCCCTGCCGCAGAGAGATCCGTTGGTGGAGGGAGCAGCCACCGTGTACTCCCTTGGAGAAGAGATCCGACTGAACTGCACGTCCGATCCATCGCTGCCTCCCGCCGATCTATCGTGGTTCATCAATGATGAAGAGGTGACGAATTATTTTAATATGCCTTTTAAAAGCTATGATATTTGACTTTGAAATGAGAAATGACACGTGCAAGCGGTGGAGCGCATAGAAATAAACAATTTAATCTTAAACTGCAATTCCAGTTCTCTCAGTTCAGACAGCGAAAAGTCGTTAATTTTAAGGAAAAGGACAATTCTGTATCCAATAAACCGAATTCGCCTCTCTGTCTCTGAATTCTTGTACATAAATACGCTAGCAAGAAAAGAATACTGTACATCAATTCTAGGTCAATAATTATTCCCTGGACGAAGAAAGCTCCGTATAAAATGAAAACTTGCAAATACAAAAAAAATTTGACAGAGAATTAACCTCACCAGGGGTTCCTATTCAAGAGTTAATTAATTGTTAAACGCTAGACCCGTTCGCATGGCGATCGTGTTGTTCAGTATTTTGTTTTTGAAATACCTACTACTTGTCATTTTGACGAATGGTTAGTTCAATGGTTTTGGTGTTTTTAATTGTTGGGTTCAAAGTGCGCCAAAATATATAACTAATTCGATTGTTGATTGATTTACGTCTTTTCTCTTCGCGATATCAAAGATAAAAGATATTTTTCCCCAATTAAAGTTCCCCAATTGTAATTTTGTGTTGAAATGTGAAGTTTATCTCAAAAGAGTAGTGCCGTTTTAGATACTTTGCGATTTGGTACATAAAACTTGAATAACAACACGTTATTATTATTATGTTGCTTAATTTCTAACCTTCATGATTTTATATTTTGTGATAAGAATAAAAAATAATAAAATACTAAAATAAACTTAAGACTGAAGTACAAGAACATCGTAAGCTATCTAGGATTTAGCTTGCATTGTATCTGGTACATTAGTACCTGTTAAACTAAATAAAATTGATGATATTATAGTACCTGCGTTAGAAATGTAAAAAGGTTTGTTTATGAATATAATTATTTATATTAATCGGTGTTTATTTGTCAGGCGCAGTTTCCCTTCCTGGACGAATCCACAGTGACGGGGTCTGACACGTTAGGCCTCTCAACGCGCTCCGTGTCTCTGCGCCTGCGCGCCGATAGGTGGCTCTTCCGGTCTGTGACGTCACCGGGAGCCCCGACAAGGGAAATGCTGATTCTAAGGTTTTAAATTCAAAATATTTTGTAATCAATAAGCTCTTAATGTGTTAGATTTGTAAATGATATATACTGGGGATGTTGTGTGAACGTATAAATAAACTGGAGTCTCAAAAAAACCCACGACAGACCTGCAAATCATTAACCAGCCGAGCTGTTAAACACAAGAACGAGTAGCAGAAGCGATCTGTTCTGACAAATCCCATCTTAGTACAAATGTGGGGCGTGTGCTTGATGTGTTTACTGACGACAAGCAGGTGCCCGAGGTTTCCCGACGGGATCCGAAGGGATCAATATAGCTGGTTCTTCGAAGCATTTTCCAATGATATATTTTTAGAATTACAACATTACAGCATTACCAGCAGCCTTTTATTCAAAACCTAACACGAAAAAGGTACAATTTCCTCGGGTTAGACGTATTTGAAGAGGCACCGTCTCTTCCAGATCAGGGTAGGTATTACGACAAATTGGATACCTTGTATGTAAATTGTACATAACACTTACTCATTTTTTTATATGTTGAAAGCTTTCATATCATATATTTGTGCTCTTGAAAGATTTTTTAGAATTTCTGAAGATGTATTTTTTATTGGACTTTCTATGTGTTTAGGTTACCAGAAAAGATCGGTGTCTAAGAATGAAAAATTATCCGTTTTTTTCGTATTTCATTATATGGGTAAGTTTTTTTTTCACAGGTGCGAGTCCACAATGCCTAAATGGTTGCCCGGTGGTCCCCACAAACGCCAGTTCTCCATAGCAGCCTCCCTGAGGCAGACCTCCCAACTTAATAACCAGAAGCTCGAATGGCCCGGCAGTAAGTCATCACTCAACTTTACGTCCCCTTCTAATCATTTCACTGAATCTCCTTTCAATCTTACCAAAGAATTGGGAAATATAATCTTTAGAAAGCGGGGGTTCTCGTTTACTCCTGGATTTTTACGGAGTTTGAAACTGGCAGTAGTTCTTGAAAGTTTTTTTTTCTATTTGTATTAAATAACTAAGCAATTTGAGGTCAAGAAACTACACCCTAATTAATGAAGTTGGAAATTACAATACAATCCAGTTCATTCATCGCGAGGAAACGTTAAAAAATGTTATTTACTTTTTGGTTTTTTTCTGAAATAACTTTTGTAAGAGCTAGATTCTATCTTTCATTATACGTTAATTACCGTAGATATTTTACTTTAATTACTCGTAGTTTTACAATGACGTAAAAGTCTCCTTATTATCTTAGTCTTTTAAGAATAAGATTCCTTGTTGACCTTTGTGATATTTCTTGACTCTGTTTCAAGTTTAAGTTCAATTATAATTACGCACAGGCTTTAATTACCTTTGTAGGATTTTTTTGGTTCATACATTTATTTTATTAAGCTATTTTATATAATTTTAATTATTTTATGAATCTATTAAAAGTATTGTATGAAAAATTTTCAAAAATAAAGAATTAAAAAAATAGAAAAAAAAAAAAAAAATTATTTAAAAAGATCAACAAGATTCCTTGCTGACCTTTGTGATATTTCTTGACTCTGTTTCAAGTTCAAATTCAATTAAAATGATTAAAATTAAAAAGTTATTTCAAATAATGTAAAAACAATTTTTTAAAGATGTATCATTTTTGTACCTCGTTTTGTAACAATGTTTTTTTTAAGACACCCAAAGTTGCATCTTACTTGAAAAAGCTTAATCGAATAAAAGTCTAAAAAGTTACGTACTTTCAAACACCCCACTAGTCTTCTTTCATTCCTTATCTTACTTCCTCGAGCTTCACAATATTTCCAATATTTCTACTATTCAATATATTGGAAAATATTCCACTATTAAATCATATAAATAATAGTCTAGATCAGCGGTTGTCAACCTTTTTACCCCTTGACTCTTAATATAAATTTATTTATCCCGCACCCTCTGTCTATCTTTTGTAATGAAAAACATGTTTCAATTTTTTAATGCTCTCATTCATTTATGAATTTACAATCAAGAACAATTAATTAAACACACAAATACAATTAATGTTATTTTATTCAGAGTGTCCCACGAGTTTTACTTGTCCCACGGGCATTTTTAAACAGTGATTTTACATGCGTGCCATGATATTGCGTGCCTCCAATTTTTGCTTCGCGTACCCCAAGGGATACGCGTACCACAGGTTGAAAACCACTGGTCTAAATGACTGCGTTTGATATTGTTTCTCAGTCTCCATCTATGTTAGTATGTTTCACGTAGAGAAACAAAACGTTAGGTAGTTTGGAGTGTAGAAAACTCATTTAATCAAGCGCTGTCAAACTAATATCAAAACATTTTTTTGCTAAATATTTTTGACTAAAAATAGCCTCTGTAGAGCATGAAAATGAATCCAAAAAACAAGAAAAAACAGCAATCATGCGAATGTTTACATATATCGACCACGTCACGCATATGTTTTTTTTTTTTTTTTTATGTATTATTCAGCTTTAAATATAATTTTTATGTATTCAACTTTAAATATTAATTTTTAAAATGCTATGTAAAACCTTGCTGTCCTTAGTAAGAACAAATTTTCTTTTCAGAAACCTTATCTTCTGGAAGGTTTCTTTAGCTATCTCAAACTTTGTTCTTATTAAGTGTTCATCCCATTAATCATTGACACAAGTCCGACGGTATTTTTCGTTTTAGAATTTAATTGTAAGCTACGGAAGTTAACTTATTTTTTCATCCAAAAAGACAAAACAAATTTTTAAATAAATTCTTTGCTTGATCTCACAGTCATGACACAAGGATTATTCAGATGTTTGTTATATAAGAGTTTATTTGAAAACACTCGTTTTGAAATATCTCAAAATAACATAATCTAAATTCAACGAATTTTACCCTCATCATGTTCTAAGAAAAGAAAAGCTTTATTATCATGTTAATGCAATTCGCACTTAAAAAGCTGCTTTAGTGGTGATTCCTTTCAACGAAACTTATCCTTCTTCGAATATGTTTAAGAAAAAAGGGTTTGGATTCAAAGGTTTGTCTTATTATTTTTAAATAATAGTTGTACCGAATCAAACAAGTTCTTTGCTTAAAATCACTTTATTTAAATTTATATTCGTCGACCGGTTTCGATCAAACTCGACCTTCTTTAGGACAATAAACATATAAACTAAATTTAAGTACAGAGTTAAGTTAATGAGGTAAACACAAAAGAAAGAGACAGCATATAAGAGAGGGAGAGAGCATCAAATAATGGTTGGGGGAGGGGTAGGAGGAGGGGTCAAGGGAGGGTGAGGGTTAGAGAGGGAGAACCTCCTTTACCTCATTAACTTACCTCTGTACTTTAATTTACTTACTCTGTACTTTAGTTTATATGTTTATTGACCGAAACCGGTCGACGAATATAAATTTAAATTAAGTGGTTTTAAACAAAGAACTTGTTTCATTCTGTAAAAAAATGTCAAGCAACAAAGTGCTTGCTTTCTTCGATAATAGTTGTACCATTGGATTTCTTGTTTGGTGTCATTGAACAGTTGTTTCCATTTAAAATTAAAAAATTGTTTCCATTTAAATCATTTCATGATATCATGAAATCAGTTTAGTATCAGTGCGTATTTGTGTGAGAAGCTATTCACAACTTCTCATAAAAAATCCTTGATTCAGAGTAGCGTAAAGGTATTTCCTGTGATTTCCTCTACCATTTCAGATATTAGACATCTATACAGACAAGAATTGTATAGGGTTCCTCAAGATCTCTAGAGTTAAAAGATTCATTTATTCAAACCCAATACGCTCTGAATAAATATGTGTACATTATGTAGCATCCATTTAACGATATACCCCACTTCCCACGAAACCTCTGATGTAATAAACAATTTAAAAGCCTTTTATTCAAATCCTAACACGAAAAAGGTACAATTTCCTCGGGTTAGACGTATTTGAAGAGCCACCGTCTCTCCCAGATCAGGGTAGGTATTACGACAAATTGGATACCTTGTATGTACAATGTACATCATACTTACTCAAATTTTTATATGTTGAAAGCTTTCATATCATATATTTATGTTCTTGAAAGGTTTTTTTACAATTTTCTGAAGATCGACGGAAGGGTTAGTGCGGACGCCTTATGCTGTAGCCATTTTCACTTGAAATATTTTTACACCTTCAATGGTATAAAAAAAATGTTTTCTTAAGTCTTTCAGTGCCAGAAATATTCTCTTTAAATTCTGCGACTTAAAAAATAAACACAGTTATAAATTTTGTGCGAAAATATCTGTACAATATGCCTTGTAGTGTGAAATGAAATGAATCTTTGTAATGTTGTGACTTTAACTACTTTAACAAAAAATATTATAACATATACACGTAACACACATTGTTATACACAATTGTAACTCATAAAATGCCGACTTATAATATTTTTTTCGTTATTGACATTACATAATTTATTCAATTTTGTTAATTCATTTTATTGAATTTTGTGGTTTAAAATGGGGGCCTCAGCAAGGATAAGCCACCAAGTGAGGCCAGCATTAGCCAATTATGTTATATAATTTCAATTATTGTTTGTAATGAATAAATAAATAAACTGAAAAGAATAAAGTGCTTTATAGAAATTTATTTTCAAAGAAATTTAATTTGCATGCCTTGATAAAAGAATTATGTGAAAAATTATACAAAAAAATACGTTGGTGATGAACAAAATTTTTGACAGGTTTGTTTCTTAAATTTTTGTTATACAATATTTTTATTCATTTACTGAGTAATAGAGTAGAGTTGAGGTAAACTGATAACCATCATTCGACAAAAACTTAAATTTCTTCAGAAACAAGCAAGGTTATGTAACAAACACTGTTTCGGAACTATAAAATACGTTGTTGTTCAAAATAGGACGCTGTAAATTTTATTAAAAGGGGGAAGACGTGGAATTCGTTTTACAGATCGAAAAACGGAGATGGGGTATGTTTGGGTTTTTTCCTAAGTAAACGGCCTTTAATACTGAAGTATAAAGTCAAATAGTTCATATTTAGGAAAAAAGTAAATGGAAAAACGGAAAATTGGAGGGGTGTTTTTCACCCTCTCTTTTAATTTTACCAAGAGAAACGTTGTTTGTTAATCGGTTTTTAATTTGTATAAACGTGTGCGTAAAGTTCGATAATAGTAAAACCTATTTATGAACAGAGCTTTCATTCTAAATGACTAATTACATCTCTCGACATAATTACTCCGTAATTAGTCAAAGTCTCGCATAATTTAACGAATTTAATCACATTTAAATGCGGTCCGCAAATTGAAACGGTTTCGGGGGCTTAGCGACTAGCGACTGTGATAAAATGAGCGTTCGCCGGAAGAAGCTTTTCATAAACCTTCCCACGCAGCGAAGCCTGAACCGGAAGCGAGTCGGCCCGGATGTGGATGTCTCATCAACCACCGAAATACTCAACTTTTCATGCTCAAAGTTCCTCGCCTCTTCTCCGTCTTCGGAATGCAACAAACTAAAGTTGTCACTGAAGTAATGACTTCGAGATGTGTCTGGGAAGTTCTAACAAAAAATATGAACTGTATATTTGAAAAGAAAACAGGCGATTTGAACAGGAACAGACAACAAACTGAAAAGTGTCAGTTTTTGAGCTTCCCAGATCAATGTCATAATATTATTTTTAAACGTGTTCCATGGATGCCCTCTTAGAATTGACGAAGAAGCCTCTCATTAAATGAATTCATTTTTTAAAATTGAAATAAATACAGTAGATGTTCTTACTCACATCTTTTACATTCAATGAGCTGGGTAATTTCGAAAAATAATCTAATAATCCAGAGGAAAATTATGGCTAAATAATTGTTACAGGAAAACATTACACATAAAACTTACTTGACTGGTAGGGTTGTACACAGTATCCCTGTTTTGGACATAGATTGTACGTTTGTCGGTAAACGGCGCTATAAAAGTCAACCATTATATAATAAAAATAAGAAATCAGAGGATAAATACGTCTTTTTTAAAGATATGTGTATATATTTCAATTGTAGATAATTCTGTGGCTTTGATGGCGTAAGATTTTTTCAATCTTTACTTATCTTTTGATTCAGCTGTTTTATGGCACACGATGAATAGGCATTCTTCTTAGTCACGTTATGAGGTTTTGCAGCATTTTTGTATCGTGTGCAAATTCTTCACTTCTTCGTTGAAATTCATGATTATGTTTGTATATGTATATATAGTGTAAATGACTATAACTTTTCATTCTGTGCGATAGTAAAAAATACATGGTTTTGTGTTTCCTATCCCCTTTTTCAAAGCTTAAATAAAAGCTCAAAATCGAATTCAGTTAGGCAGCTTCCATGAATAGACGTTTGAAGAAACTTATTTGCTACAACCCTCAACTTACGTAAACCTTCGGGAACTGAAGAAATATCTGTTCTATTATTTTCTTTTGAGGTTTATTAATGTAATTAGTTTGGGGTTTTTCGGTGTAAAACTTTCTCTAGATTCACCATTTTGCCAAAAAAGTCAACAAAAATATGTGTACACATATTTTTTTATAGCGTTAAAACCAAATATTATTATTTACTTAAGCGACACCGAATAAAAAATCTACCTGGACCAGATGGTCAATGTCATCCTCAAAGGAGAGTTGTACTAAGCGGAAGAAGATAGATAGGGGATGCGAAGGCGAAGACGATGATAACTTTCAGATCTCGTAAATAAATATTCAAC
Organism: Glyphotaelius pellucidus; assembly: GCA_936435175.1. Taxonomy (NCBI): domain Eukaryota; kingdom Metazoa; phylum Arthropoda; class Insecta; order Trichoptera; family Limnephilidae; genus Glyphotaelius; species Glyphotaelius pellucidus. Next base: position 7,378,944 of record OW386551.1, on the reverse strand, counting down.
GGTATTTAATTACCACTTCAAGCACTTTTGTGGTTATGATTACAGTTGTTGAATTATTTTATTCTAATTTTCTGATTCCAAACAGGCAGCGGTTCAAATTCGGCTTAATGGAGTTTGATTCCATTTGTAGTTCAAAGTAAGACATAGAAAATTTGGAAGAAGCTTACGGCGTTCATATTATTTCTTCACTCATTTAATCTGGATCTCTTCAAGACCGCATCCACAAATCCCTTCCCAGAGCCTTTACCTTAACTCGCCGCAAAATTTTACCTTGTTGCAATAGACTTTAAAATTAGGGAGTTTTTGTGACTTTGCGTGAAGCAATAACACGATTAATGACACCTTAGTGAATATTTATACCATGCACAGTGGTGGACTAACGGGGGGGCGTAAGGGGCGGCCCACCCCGGGCCTCTGGTCCTGGGGGGCCTCCAAACTCCAAACGCCCATGTTCCCTTGATCAAATCCTAAACAAGGCTTTAAGACACCAGGAAACTGTAAAAAAAAAATCATTTTTAAAAATTTAATTTTCTGAAAAGTGCATTTGTTTAAAATGCTCTCACCGTATGTTTTAAGGAAATTCAAAAAAATCACGGAGATATAACATTTTATGAGAAACCGTTTGAAACAGTTTGTATCTTGAATCATCCTTCAGCAAAACTTTGAATGCGTTGTTCTCGAAAAATTTTTAATACGTTTTTCAACCTGGTTGACAACATATTAAAAAGAACTATACATTTGACTTGCATGCACCAAGTCTTAAATTGTTTGAAAATTTAGTGTCTATGGCGCCACGTAGGGGACTTTTGATATCTAAAAAGATTAAATAATGGTGGACCAGCGAATTTTGGAAAATCTTCATCATAAAAAAAGGGGTCCTTTATAAAAAAAATCCCTACATGATGCCATAGTGACGAATTTCCTTAACATTTGATGAGAGAATTAACAAATGCATCTTTCAGAAAATAAAAATTTAAAAAAATTACATTTTTTTAGTGTCCTGGTGCCTTAAAGCCTTGGTAGGATTTGATCAAGGGAACATGGAGACGTTTGAAGGCCAGACCAGAGGTCCGTGTGAACTGAATAAAAAGCTTTTAAAATTACATCAACTTCTAAAACAAAAGGGGGCCTTCAGCTTTGCCGCCCCGGGCCTCTGACGGGCTTTGTCCGCCACTGACCATACATACTTTCAACTCTGCTCCACAATCAAGATGATGCTGTGATATATTTTTATTCTAGGTATTTACATAGTTGTTCTGGAATTGATTGATACAGATTTATGTTTCTTTTTCCAAGCACTTAACATATTTACAGAAGTGTTTTTCTCTTCACAGGTTCAGCGGAGCGACCCAGGGCCACCCATCAATATCTCTTTCATCTATCAATCGTCGTGTCTATTTACAAAATCAACACATCATAAAATAAACCAAAACGATTTGTTTATCCAATATCCTCCCAATAATAATATCAACAGTGAATTTTGTTATTTTGACGACAAATGTATTATTCGGGCTCTATGGTGTCTGTTATTACAAGTTTCTTTTGTAAATAAATAATGTACGGGAATTTATTTGAGTAAGTTAAGAAGCCAAATAAATCCAGCAGCTGAAAAAATTGTTTTGAAGCGGGGGGGACGAGATCATCCACTTTAAACTAATATGTACTTTTAAATTAAGTATTTTTGTAACAAATTTATATTACATTTATGGTGTACCTATCTACCTGGTATGAAATTCTTATTTACGTTCACATTTGTTGTGTTTATGGAATAATTAAACAAAATATATTTTTTTAAAATGATTTGATTATGTGTCACAAAAAAAGGCTCTTCACAGTATCACGTCTAAGCAGCCTTAAAATAATGGTATTATGTAGCAACAGGCGAAACTATAAAGTTCAGTTCAGCAGTGTACCTTTCAATATACCATGCGAGAGACAAGGTAAGAATTTTGCATAATGTACTAGAATTTCTAGAAACCACTCCCACTTATCGGAAATACCAATCACTAATCACTTACAATTGCACCCATAGTGAAAGAATAAGATGGTGATTCGTTACCAACATGTTCGATTTTATTAAGTTCATATATTTTTAAATTAAGTACTTTGTAAAAATAAGTGTATTGCTGAGAGAAAAATGCTTAAACTAACCGAGTTGGTGACATAAAAAAAAAACCTTTGCAATCGCTCGTTAGTCGTGAATTTAGGAACCAGTAAATTATTTCACTGTGATAAAAGGTATATTGTCAAACAACCCTTTACAACCTTTATTAAATTTTTTTCACCTTACTGTTCGATTTAATCAAATATCATTTTCTATCTGAATATTTGTATAAACGCGCATAAGAAATTTCATAAAGATAAATACATATACAAACATATAATATATAAATAAATGCTATCCTTAAAATCTATATATTTTTTATTATTTCCTTAAAGCACTGTATGATGAAGAGGCAATGTAAATATTAAATATTATATCGACAAATATTTATTTTGAATGTATAAAAGGTAAACCTTTATGAATATTAATGTTTTTGTAAATAAATAAATAAATTTACATTGGATTAAAATACAAAGTATGACTGAGCTGGCGTTAAATTTTTTGGTGAATTATGTATTTCAATTATTTACTTGCCCTGGTACGTAATTTAAATCAGTGACGGCTTGTGACTTTTTTCGTTGCTAGTGGGAAATAGTTTCATGATTATGGGATAATGCTCGCGAATAGCGACCAGAATGTTCCGGGTTCAATTCCCGGCGTGCGCAAGTAAATTTTATTTGATTGATTTGTGTTTCCACAATTTAATCATTTAAAACATATAAGATATATTTGCTGCACATTCCAGAGTGAAGATATTTTCAATATCATCCTGAGTGACTTGACAGTTGATCCGCTGACAGTTGGCACCCCGAAATGATTTACTATAAAATTATAATTTTAAACGTAAAATCGACTTCAAAAGTACCCTTAATAATAAAATTGTATGAATATCAAACAAATTCATACACAGTATCAATTTTTTGTACATGCGCTGGTATACACAGTAAAAGATTTGAGAAGCAGATTTTTACTTGATGCATTTGAATAAAAATATGTCTTATACTTTTATTATTCGTTACATCCTTTTTGCACTTCCCTTTGGGGTCTCTTAGTTACATTTTGTGTAATTAGATATACCGAATTTTCCCTAAACCGACTTCACATTGTATATAAGTATGCTGGGGGGCCAATCGTTGGCCAGAGGGCCAACTGTCATGGAACCATCGTCCTAGTGTAAGATCACCATTCACAATGGAAAAGTTGCTTAAAATGGGCTTTTGCCGTGTTTGGTGACCAGATCTGAAAAGCCAGGCACTTCCCCACCTTCCTCCTCCCCATCTCCTCCCACCTCATCAATTATCTTCAGCCTCACAACATACCCTAATTTGGGATGCCGTAGTCTCATTGACGCCAAGGAGTAATGGGACTATTGTGCGGTATTCAAATAAAAAAGTATTAAAATTAAGGAACTGATGCTGTATTTTAAATTCCTTCCTTGAAGAAAATCTTAAAATTTATCAAATTTTATTGGGAAAAGGTTATCATTTTTGCCCCACTCTGAAAAGTCACAATTTGTTACGGATCCATTGTTTAAATTTGGAATGGAATTTTATTTATTTCTATATTATCTGATAAATATTTTGAATACAATTTTCAGTATGGTGTATGAAAATCCGCATGAGTTCTGTATTAGCCTAGTAAAAAATATTTCTAGTACATTCAAACACCAGATCCTTTATGATGAAAATGCTACCCTTGTGTGTAACACAACAAAAGAAAATTTCTAAATCCAAAGATGTTTAAAATGTTGATAACTTAGTTAATATGTATTAAACACCTCTGAATGTTTATAAGCACAATAAAAATCATGAATTAATTATGTATCATACAAAAAATCTTTTAATCGCATTCCCTTTCCCTACATCAAATACTTGAGTTTGTATGAAGCGAGGAGTTTGTGTAAATACCTAGTAGTATATTGTCGTCATAAGTTAAAATGCAGCTATTAGTATTAGCTATAAAAGTCACTTTCTAGGTTCCAAGACGTCATAATATTTCCTTGTCATCAATTTTACTTTAATATAATGAAAAAGATATTTTTTTTTAACTTTAATATATCTGTTTTCAATTTCCAACCTAATTGGGTCGGCTAGTAGCCAATTTCAGAAAATGCGTGTGTGCGCGCGTGTGTGTGCAAGATTGCCACCAAAAGCTGAAAGAAAGCATTGTCATCGACGAAGAGCTTACCTGCTGAGTTTCAGCTTGATCGGATGTCGGTAAGTGGGTTAATTTACAGTTTCAAGATTCGCTTTCATTCATTCGTAATTTTCAGACGAATGTTTCCGATTGTGGTTCCTAATTTTAAAATGCAATTCTTCATAACTTATTTAACATAATATAATTCTTCATAATACAAAATTTACATAAAAAGGTCAATAAAAAAAAATACCTTGACTTGTTTTCAACACACTCCCAACACAAATTAGTAGTAATCTTGCGTATGACAAAAATTTAAAAAAAAAAGGTTTTTTATGTGAAAACAATTGTCTAGGTTAATATGACACACTCGCATAATATGATAAAAGGCGTATAAAAAATGACAAAAACATACCGACCTATAAACATTATAAAATAATAAAAAAACGCAATTAATAACAAAAATAAAGAAAAAACTTTCTCGCTCCTTCGAGAATGCGGAACAATGCCTATCCAGTTGTCAAAAATACGCTGACCGGACAACTTAAAATGAAATCAACTCGGAACCTCCTTTGAAAAGTCATTAAAAGTATCATTGAAGAAGAAGATAACACATAATCTAAATGAAAATGTGAAAGAAAACAAGACATAGAAAAATAGAAAAAGACAATGGTCGCAACTGGGACTCGAACCCAGACCTCTCGTCTAACCGATTAATTAATTTAGATTATAAGTGTTATCGTCTTCTTCTTCAAAAATCATAAATCCTAACCAAACATAACCAAACTACAAAAAGTAAAAGAAAACAATTAAAGTCTTTCATGAATTTTCCTACTACACACACTTACATTAATAAATATGTGTAGGTGTGTGTAGTATGTCTAAATATAAACATGTGCAGATATGTGTATATATGGATTTGTATTTTATACATATTTTTTCACTCTAAATAATCAGTGTATGCGATAATAAAATGTATAAAAAAAAAAATAATAATTAAATAACTAATTTTCTACAACAACACATAAATACTTGTCACACTTCATAAGCACGTCAACACCTGTGATGTAATGAAGAAATCATCAGTGCTGCGTTGGTCACGTGGGTTCTATGTTTTCTTTTAAGGGGTTAAAGACGTGATTGCGTTATATTTGAATATTCATAGGTGTCACCCTAACAGACGAAGAGAAAAACTTTGGAACGTTTCGAGTGGGAATCAGTATGATATTGACACCTGTCGTTTAAATTTGAAGCTTGCAATGTAGACTGCTTAAAACAAAAGAAGAGTTATTAGACGATAGAGATAGGGCATAGGGTTACGCCCATCAGGGAGATGGTAACGCCAATGACAGACTCGAGGACCGGAACAAAGGAATTTCGGACTTTGGACTGGGCAATAAAACGTATTATTAATGATCCTGATGTTCTCACGAAGTATGGGGAGCAATGAACTTTAGATAAACAACCGGTACATTGCGGCCATTGACTCGAATTTGGATGTAAACATTCAGTGCATTACGGAGTTGACAACCATAGAAAACGAGTGGAAATGTTAACTTTAAATATGAAAAAATGCAAACTTACGTAAATGAAAGAATTATATAATTAGAAATGAGGGTAGGGAACACAAAAAAAAGTTATGACGGAAGAATTTCACTGAATTAGTGTTTATATAAAATTACAAATGATTTAATTGATAGTCCGGTATTACTTGGATTGATAAGCTTCCGAATTCCACTTCGTAATACTAGAAGTCAGGATTTATATTGGTGCAGGAGTCTTGGGACTAACTACCATATGTATTCCTCATTGCCCAGAATACTAATGGAGGGAAACGATTATACCAAGTCGGTGGATATCTTCAATTTATCTTTGAATAAATATAGATTATTTTATTAAGGCAGTTCGGTTATGTGCAATAAATACGAAATAATAACCATGCACTATTTGTAAAAGCCCAGAAAGGGGGCGTTTAGTAACAAAATGACTTTATACCGTAGGAACTTCAGACAAAGCATATTGTGCGTGGTGACTAACAGTCGCTGATCTGAAGGAAATGAACAAATTGAACGAGAAGGGGCGTGGGTGCAAGTTGACCATAATTATTTAAGCTGTGAAAACAAGGCTGGTGAAAAGAAGTAAAAGAAAAAAGGGCGAATTTCAAAATAAAATTCTATTAAAATTAATATATCGTTGCTCGGAGAGGAGGGTCTAGGATCTAGCATCTCGGAAACATTTAGAGACAAAAAAAAAGGGGATTAACAGCCACGTCTGGGGCCAAGGGATCATATGTCACGTAGCAACTTATTAGCGAGAGAAAAAAAGGGTATTTTGCGCAACATTAGACTAGGAAAATACAGTGGGACAGAGGAACGATCACGTTGAAATGAGCTTAGATAAATGGTTGTCGAGCTCTTGCACTTTATTGTGTTATAATAACAATTTTTCTGACATGGTTTTTAGGTAATTAAGAGATTTTATTGCTTTAAAAGGTGATCAAGAAATACATGTGGCTTATGGATTATTTACTTTAAGAAAAAAACAATTAAAACTAACGACCGAGATATAAAACATGATTAATTGCTTGGACTTATTTAATTTTCGAAATGTAAATAACGATTAGACGAAATTGATGGCTTTTCCTGCAAGAATGAGATGCATTTTAGGCGGGGCCCCAAGGATGCAATAAAATTGACGGATATTCCAGGGTCGGACTTTGGTAGTGAGCAAAAGAAAAACGGAGATTATATATAAAATTCGAGTAGCTGGTAAGATAGATTTTATGTTGAAAGGCTTGGTGGGAAAACATGTGTAGAGAAAACAAAATTGCGAGTGTTAAAAGCGAAATTGCGCAATCAGGGGTGTCATCAGAGCGTTGCGAGGAAGATACCATCTCGGATCAGGCTTTGACTAATCATAAAGTTATAAAGGAAAGAGGAATACTCTGGGAAGGAGAGAGCAGACAAAGATAGTAATAAGGAAACTTTGGGGAACAGAAAATTGTGAAGATTGGGTGGAAAGGTAAAAGAAGTGGGTGTAAACGACAAAAAAAGCGTAAATACGGTCTAGAAATGTAATGGATATACATTCAAGGAGAACGTAGGTGCCCAGAGAAAGAGATAATTATAGAAATCCCATAATCAAGTCGGAAAAGTAGCGGTATCTGCGTTTTGCAAACGCCTGTTCAAATTCGAGATTTAGATTCAGTACGTCACGGACGGACACTTTCCAAATTGAAGGAAAACGGAAAAAAAAACTGTCTCATATGAATAATAATTTTGTATTCTGAAACAAAGGGAAGAAGTGGGCGAACTATAGTACAATCTCTAAGTTCGGATCTGGTAACTATCTTAGAAAGAGTGCGTCCGATGGGTTGTGGCTAATTATTGATTTAGCATTGTAGTGAATTGAATGTTCCGATTCTCGAGTTGATATAGCTTATTATCTCAGATCATTGAAATTACGATTAAGCTCTTTTGGAGCTGAGGGACCTATTTAAAGCCTTGCAGGAGCTGTTTAGTCAGTCGGTTTACGGGTACGGGAAGGATCCTGAAGTGTTCTAGTGTGTCGCGAGAATTGTCTTTGTTAGTATTTTTGAGTTTATCAGTTAATTTTCCAGGACTTAGAAAATATCTGAAAAGATACTTACTAATAACTTCAGTGTCTTCAGGACTTAGAAAATTTCTGAAAAGATAATAATAAATTCAGTGTCTTCAGGACTTAGAAAATTTTCAAAGAAGTGCTTCATTTACTTTGAAATATCTCTATCTTAAAGCAGTGAAATTCTATAAAAATTTAAATTTAAATTCAGTGAATAAATAAATTTAGATCTAAAACTTAGCGTAAAAATTTAAAATAAAAATTTGCCTTTTATCAATCCGGTTTAAACAATGGTGGTTTATTGTAGTAACTTATCCGTGTTAAATCCAGTGCTAAATAACAACATCGTTAAATTCAATTTATCAAGTTAACCGTTATTGGAATAATTTATATATTACTAAATTAATATACAGCACCTTAGATAACGTAATCAACTATACTTTTATCGGTTTATAAATATTATACATCAGAGGTGTTTATAAAAGTTATTAAAAATTTTGAAATGTTTTAAGTAATAATAAAAAAATAAAAATCGAATGATCAAGTTAATCACGTTTGATATAGTTTAAAAGAAAATAATAACGTCGTCAGAATTAATATCATAAAATAAATTGTGGCGTGAAGTGTTTATATAAGTTATTAAAAACTTTGAAGTGTTTAAAGTAATAATAAATAATAAAAATTGGACGATCAAATTAATCACGTTTAATATAGCTTAAAATAATAACATCGTCGGATATAATAAATTCAGTTAAATAATTTAATAGTAATAAATAAATGTAAAGATTGAATGACCAAATTAATCACGTTTTGAGATGGGTAAAACCTTGTATCGTCCGAAGTAATGAGAAATTGTTGTTTTAGTAATGAAGATTTCAGGTTGGATTCCGATTTTTCAAAGAGCAGAGTATACCCTGTGGAGCTTTGAATAACAAGTCGGAGAAAAGTGAGTCAGTTTTCCTTTAAAATTTTCCAGGAGCATGATCAGCGAGAGACGGAGAGCAGGGTGGTGCCAACTCGATTTTCAGAGCTCGTCTCTGGATAAAACAGACTACTTGTTTGTGTGTATATGTGACCGTATTTATGAACTAATATCTATGTATATCTAATATTATTACACTTAATTTTACAGGAGGAAATGGGATAATTAAGATGTAGTTTACTATCAACTTAGGTGGCGTATAGAAAGCCGTGCTCGTGTATATTTTAGCGTGTTTGGGGGAATAAATAAATGAAATCAGGTCGCTCGGGAACCACCGAACAGATAATTAAACTACCTTTCTATAATGTTCGTAAGTTGAACCAAAATCAAGTAACTTAGGTATTTTTAGAAGGTATATAAAATACCTAACTATAGCAATCATATGTTGAATGGGGATAAAAACAAACGATTAACTATGTCACTGGGTTAACTCTAATTACAGGGTCGTGTTTACTTAACTGAGAGTACATACTTGTTGAAATAAAAGTGCATACCGATGCTCATTCACCAGGTTAGTAGGTCGAAGTGTTATATAAACAAACAATTAACTATGTCACTGGGTCAACTATAAATACAAGGTCGTGTTACATAACTGGGAAGTACCCGTTGCTTAGTGGGTTAGTGGTGTCATAGGTGGTGACGTTTTACCAATGATATTTTAACATTGTATGTGTTTTAGATTATTTAAAGAAGGGCGGTTATTCATTATATTAGACAATGGATGTGACAAGTGTCAGGGACGACCAAATGTAGGGTCGGTCGATTAATGAAGTCAATCAATTGAATTATTGATTAATTCTTTTATGTACCCAATTAAATTACATTCAAAACCTTATATGAAAAAAAAAAAAAAACAATCATGTTGTTAGTTTTCAAGCATATTCTATACTTTACTATTAGACGGTTGAAAAATCACGGGAAAGCAACTTTGTCGAAGAAAATTTTAAAATCTTTGGGGTAATTGCAAGTCGAGTCAAACATGGGAGTTGACCTTTCATGATAAGGGTCTCAAAAGAAAAATGAAACAGAGTTAATGAACTCTAAAATAAAATCATTAAAACAAAACAAATCAATCCTGGAGTTCGGTAGCTCTCCAAAATCAAACTACCAGTAAAAGATCTTAATTTATTGGTTATTTATTGTTATACTCCAATATTATTAAGTATATATCTGATCATTGGCTGGAAACTCACAACTTCCTTCACGAAATTCAGGTCCCCAATGCGGTGTACATAATGTCGCATTGTGGATTATAAACCTCACCCAAAGTATGTTTACATATATATCTTTCTATGTACTGTCCATTGAATAGTGCAAATTCGTTTTAAAGCTAAACGCCTAAGGCCTAGGAGGTCGTGTTGCACCTTTTTCTGGACGTGGTAAAAGGCCTAGGAAACCTCGTTATCACAAAAAGACCGTGAGTATATGATTGTACCGAGGACGAAACCGGTTCGCCTTCAGTAAAAATTAAATCCAAGGAGGAGACGGAATCTGGGGGTCATCGGGCTCTTGGTGAGACTTGAAAGTACCGCACGAGGGTGAGGAGTCACTAAAACGCGATAACTGTAGGTATCAATTAGTGATGGCATCTGTGATATGTGGGATATTCTTGTTGAACTGGGATCACCTGGTGTACTTGTTGGAGGATACGGAGCCAGATTATGCCAGAAAAGGGTTTGTTCCTGATTCGTCCACTGTACAATAACAAGGATACTAACCAACTAAATCATGATTGTATTTTATAACCTTACAGCTTATAAACTTGGAGCCGAAGGATGTGGATTAAATGATCGGAGTAAACATTGTATTAACCATCACTAACTGATTCATTGTCTTGTATAAGTGTTTTGAAATTGTTTGTAATTTGGGGTACTGGCAGGTAATATGTAGGCCATACAAAATGGGTAGGGACTCCATATTGGGGTTTAGGTCATTCAATCGCGTTTGGAAAAGGAAAATAAAAATAAATTAGTTTCGTAATTAAATAATCAATTCAGTCTCTCTCGATTCAACGCTTCACTAGAACCAGGGTTACCACAAACAATAAAATAATTAGATTTCTATATCATGAAACAAAAATCAATCACAACGTATGATGAAGTCTACTTATAAAAATTTATACGTGTAATTTTATGTTCATGTCATAAAAGACGTATACAAAGTTAAGTACACATTTTATTCAAATGTAAAGTACTGGGGGATTAAAAGGAGCATCCTATAGTTATCGGAGGGGTCGGGAGAAAATTTCAGGAAGGCTTATGTGGATTAGGGGAGGAATTTTCCATCCCCATACTCCGCATATAGAAAGCCTTAAAAGAGTAAATTATTTGATCACAGTCAGAAGAAGGGTTTAGGAAAGCTCCAACTCTTTAGCTATCAAGCATGAAAGAGGGGAAAAGCGAGAATATTACACACCTCAGCACAGGTTCTCCTAGTGAGGTGTTCACGAAACATAAAATATTACCCACACACAGTTTTACCTTCTCAAACCTACCTTACACCCAACATAATACTAAAAAAAAAAAAAAATCTTTTTGCTTACTGCTACTGAAAATTAACGTTTTGTACTCCTATGTAAACCTCTGTAATCAATTGTTAAATTGTGTATTCAAGAATAGACATAAATAAAAAAAATTATAAATTACGTTGATGGGAATAACCTTCAAAAGTTATAAAAAGAGAGTTTTTCTCATAAAAAATTGAGTCATTAAAAGTGTTTACGTTAGATTAAGGTTGTGGGCTATTTAAAATTTTTTTTTATTGCACTTAATGACTTTTCAAAGAGGTGTTGACTTGATTATGAGTTGGCATGGAACCCAAAAATACATTATAATATATCGAGAATCGTTAGCAAAAAGTACAATCACAGAACAAACCTCACCTTCAATATACAATTTTTCCTCGTATTTAGATTAATTTATGATGTTTGTCAAATAATAGCCTTTTTGCTTACGATGATGATATTGTTATGCATCCTTTCTACTTACCTCTGTGTAGTTAGTGAATGGGGCTAAGTATATTGAATCGAAATGAAAAGAATATTCACACTAACCGCAAATTTATCGTGTGTGAATTGGGCCTAAGTAATATTTGGAAGTTTATTAAAAATTTCAACATGCATCATAAAAAAGTTAACCAACAGTTCCAGGCTAATGTGATGGCTGGTGTGGTCACATGGCACAAATTGCTTCTGCATAAAATAAAATAATTGGATGCCTGGGCTTTGGCTGTAACAAGCATCAGCAATAATGACATATCGTCAGTCTACAACAAATAATAAACGTAATAAGAGATATTAAATTTAACTCTTCATCTTCTTCTTCGTGTGCTCTATCAGTTGCCCCCGACGTTAGCAATCACTCTGGAAAATATCTCTCTATCTTGTGCTGCCCGGAATAGCTCCTCCGCACTTCAAATGCCGGTCCACTCTCGTATATTTCGCAGCCAAGACAATTTTTTCCTACCAGGCCCTCGGCGACCTACTATTTTGCCTTTCAATATTAATTGGAGGAAGTGATACTTTTCCCCTCGAAGTATGTGACCCAGATATGAAATTTTCCTGACTTTTATTAATGTGAGCATTGGAGGTTATCCACCACTTACCCGCCTTGGTATAAGTAACTGATGGTTACTCCTTCAAGGCTGCTGACTCTTTTTCGAAAGAATGAAGCTACACTTAGTTTTGAACGAATCTAGACCTCCAATGTCCCTGCATACAGTGTTAGTAAGCAGTATACAAGTGCTTACATGATAAACTTGATACAATGTTGTTAGTAAAACGTATATAAAGGCATGGAAAGATGATAAAAAACAAGATGAAGGACGCTCGCGGGGGATTGTATCTTGCGTATGCTGCAAGCACCTGCAAGAAAGGGAAGATACAAACATGTTTTAGATACAAATAAATGGCTCTACAGTCTGAAAGGGTTCCCTCTCTCGTCGTCTGGCAGTACCAGCAAGAATGTTTGTGGCGGTCGGTCAAACCTTAACGAGACAGGGCTGCCGCGCCCCTTAGCCAGTTCCTCGGTTGTGCCTTGAAGAAAGTAACTGGGAAATAGAGGCAAAATGCCCAAAGACCCATTAATGTGAGCAGTTCTCTAACTGCTCTAGCCCGCCTGAGGATTTATATGTTGGTGATCATGTCGTGTCATGGAACCTTGAGCATTCTCCGGTGAAGCCACATTTCAAAAGTCTCAAACCGGTTCATGGTATTTACTTTCAAGGTCCATGTCTTACATCCATACAGCAAGACTGACCACACGTAACACTTTAACATTCTCTGCTTTAATTTTATATTGAGGTTGTCATTGCAGAAGAAGGATTTCATTTTACATTAACTCTACGAATAATAAAAAAAGTTATTGCGATGGAAAATGTGTATTCAGCGTTAAAGGATAAAGACCGCATTAATTTATTGCCGATTGTGCCTCGTACAAGCAATCCGATTTTTCTACAAGCTTTTAACGCCGATGAAACGTGTGAATTCTTCCATAAAAAGAAACACATTATTTCTACGAACAATAATATTATTCACGTTTTCGCTGTAACTGCAACTTGCGCAGAATTCTACATTTCGAATACGGTAAAAAGCAGCGGGTAGAACGAGCTTTCAAAGGAAGATTTATGTGAAAAAGTTTATTAACATAATTATTGTGTTTGGAGTGTTATCATGGAAACGACCCGCTCTTTCTGTATCGACTCTCATATTATTATTATTTTAGCACGGAAGATGATTACGTATTGGGAATACCGCCTAATGAGAATCATTTGTTACATATTTGTTTGGGATAGGTATATTTATTATTAAACTCTCGCGTGTTAATTAAGGTGAGACTGAATCGAGAAGTTTTAATTATTTTGTGTGTCCCATATAACTTTAAATATCGTTCTTACTTATTAATAAAAAGCTTTATGATAATAATAAAAATATTTGAAAATATTTGTTTGTACTTTTCTATACAATATTCCCACACAGGAGACCCTGAGGAAAACAATTTCCATCAGGGCCTATGCCATCTTTGGGGATGCTGTGTGGAGGGGATTTTTAAGGAAAGGAAGGAGAAGAAGTTTTAGGAAGGATAAAGGTATGAGGGTTGGGTAAGAATTTTGGGTCTAGGAGTGACGGACGTATGAATCCATCCCTCCCGCTGTGGTGCAAGATGATGGATCTCTCTCGGCCAGCTGCAGAGGTCAAAGGGTCTCGCCAAGCCAAACTCTCCCGATCTGGCCCGCCGCGCAGCTGGTGGGCAGGCGCATAGGCGGCTAATACTTGAACACACCTTACCTGATGATCTCAGGCACCCCTACAAAGTCAACACGGCGTGACCAAAAATCATCATGGCAGAAGTTTTGGTTATTCAATAAATGGTTCTCTGGGCGACGGTACCCATTCCCGCCTCATCCTAGCGCCATTGGAGTTTAAAATCACTTCAAGGGCTCTGAACCAATATATTTTATTCTTTCATGATATCCAGGTTTTCTGGATAATGTAATGTTTATTATAAGAAAGCATTAAATATTAAAAAAAAAATCACCTCATTGTAATTGTGCTTACGGTACTGCCCCTAAGAACTCCATTACAATCTCTCTTTCTTTTACATTCTTCAATAATGAGAAAGAGGCAGAGGTTACAACTAAGTTTTCAGGAGTATATTCATACTGACCAAGATTAATGAACTATCTCACCGCGGAGCTAATAAAACCAACGCCTCATTCAGAACGGGAGTAAAAAGATCCCAAACTAGCGCTCCACGCTTTTTGCTACAAGCGCGCTGTCAGTTAGACTGGCCGGCGTGTGGTAATTTTATATTGTGGATTTTCGAACAGACGACGATTTGAGTGCAAAGACAATCAAATTTTATCAAACTTTTTCATAAACGACATATGACAGAATGTTAAGTTAATGTGGAGTTTCTTGCGACAATTTTATCGATCTAAAGATAATTGAACGAAATTTGAATAATGACCGTCGTTAGTTGCTCGGTCAGTTATTCCAGTCTAGTCTAGAGCTTTAAGTATCCACATTCTGAATTGTGCAAATGTGGATATCTACGTACAAACTATAAAACAAATTATGATCATGGAAGAATATCCACTTCATTTTTAAATTTCATTTTCCAAGTGTTTCAATTCAATTTTCCAGATTCTTATATACTATTGAATCATTTAAATTACTGAATTTAAATGTACTGTTCTTTATACAAACCATAAAACATATTATGATCATGGAAAAATATCTATTTCATTTACCACATTCTTATATACTATTGAATCATCTAAATTACTGAATTTCCATGTACCGTTCTTTATACAAATAGAACGGTGTCAATGCGCCACGCAATTTTTACCTCATGTGGGTTATTCAAAATGTTTCCTAGCCATTATAGACTTAGAGGTCTTGTATTTCATCGGTAGGGAAAATTTGTTACTTAAAAATTCTACTAAAATTGCATGTTTTCTTCAACATTCGCAACCATCAGCATCAGCAACTATTTAATCATTTATACATACGTGTCTGTGTTATGTTGGGAGGGAGTCGGTCATGTCATTTTACATGTAATTCTTTCACATTTGCCTTCAGGAATAAGAGAAACCATGAAAAAACCTTGTGCAGTAAGATGCGACCGACTGTCAACTTGAAACAGGGTCGGTCTTCAGTGATTCGTATATGATGCTTTGCATTGTGAGGTGTGAATATTTACTTCACTAATTTTTGAGGGGAACGTATTTATATACTGTAGAGACTCTCGATTCCGTCGACTGGATTAATAATCCTAACGTCCCGTCATTTCCACCAATTCTCATCCGCCATAAGAACAGGAACAAGGAAAAACATTAACCAGGAAAAAATTTCTTCACATAATCACGTACAGAGAACCATGTCAGATTTATTTCAAAATCAGTAGGGGAATAGTAATATAATGCATTCCACCAAAACTTCTCCCTTTCAACCGAAATTTCACCTCACGTCTGATTTCGGCATTTAAATAAATACGCCCACGTTGTGCGACACGGTCTTTTTACCACGCGGCCGGCTGTGACAAAACCTAATCGAGTCGGATTTTAGCCGTGGGTGGCGGCTACCGCGTCGCGTCGTGTGAACGCGTACAATTAAACACGCCACTGTGGCGGACGGTAAAAATACCTCAACGTTTCGTGTGAATTAAGTGTTACGGTTGCATTTCAGAATACCAAAATAAACTCGGTTTTTTCGCTTTTCCCTTCAAAGACACGAGCTACTCGTAATTGAAATAAAATAAAAAAAAACGGTTATCGAGGTTTAGAGACATGCGATGTACTGCTAAAAACTAGGTGCGTTCCGGGTCCGGAATATATACCTGAGCAGTGACCTTTTTTCAATATCACCTATCAAATCAAATATCATGTTAAAATATGTAAAAACTAATAATCTGTTAACAAATAACTATTATTATCTTTTAACACTATATAAAAACCACTGCATTTTGCAAGATTTCCAGTTGTATTTTATCCTTCATTTTTTTTTAACATTAGTTCCACACAGGAGGCCCTGAGGAAAATAATTCCCCTGAGGGCCTACATCATCTTGGGGGATACTGTGTTGAGGGAATTTTTAAGAAAGGAAGTTCTGGGAAGGAAAATAGCATTAGGGGTGGATAGAAATCTGGGGGTCAGGGTTAGGAAATTTTGGTTTTCATTTATTAAATACTTAACCGAATATTATTCACATACTATTTAAACTGAAATACTTTGTAGGTATGCTTATTTTAAAAAGTCCCGTAAATAAATGTTTTATTACTTTACGTGTGTATATAAAGTTCTTTATTAAGGTCGTGTTTACCGTGTTAACGTGAAATAAGTTGTCAATTTATTAACAAAAAATTATATGTTGATTCAAGCAATGATAATAAGAATATTCAATACTCCAACTGAATTCGTTCGTCCTTCATCTACGTGTACGTCGTCTACTACGTTTGGCGATTTCACGCAATCAAGTAAGCCTTCGTAATAAGCACGAGAATCACGGTAAAAGGGTACAGATACCTAAGTATTACAGATGTGAGTTTGTAACAAGCATTGAGAATAATAATATCATCAGTGTTGCCAACTTCTAACATCATGAGTGATACCAACTATATAGCTAAGCAGAAAATACTGAATTGTGAATAACGTGTGTCATGTTACAGGATTGCACCTGATAGACAGGAAGGTGTGCTGAAGTACGACGTTAAAGTATCTTTTATTATGTACTAGTTTTTTTACCCGCGTCTTCGCTCGCATGGTATTAGGGGGAAATTACTGTAACGCTTAATCATAGCGCTTATCAATTCTCCCCCCCGCATTCCATACATTCATCATCGGTACATTCAGTTTTCAAACAGCAGCGAGCTCACCAGTAGTAAAAAAAAGAATTATCCAATTTGGTGCAGTTATGTACGTACCAACATTTCGAAGATTCATTTTATTTTTTTTTATTTTTTATTTATTTATTTATTTAACAATAATAATTACATTTATAATATTATTGCCAAGGTTTACATAATAATTAATTTTATGGTTCTACTACTCCATAAGTTGAGCTCTAGGAGCTCGTGTTTATGGGAGGAGTATTTACATGCATTAAAAAAAATACATAATGTTCTGAGAAGTATGTATACAATGATCAAAGACTTAAATGTCTTGAATGAAATGAATATACAAATACTTTGTGACAAGGATATAAAAAACAATAACAATAATAATTTTTTTTTTAGACGTTAATTAATTAAGGGTACAATAAATCATTATCCAATTTCAGGGACTTAATTTGCCTTTTAAATTGTTCATATTCCAATGTTTCTGTTACATTTATTTTGTTTTTCGATAATAATATATTGAACCATCTCACACCTAAATATAAATAGTGGTGTTGAGCCGTGGTCGTTTTAAGCGTAGGTATATATAAAGATAGATATTATTATAAAGATAGATAGATATTTATTTATAAAGATAGATAGATATTAACTAAGACGCCTGAAATAAAAATATATCAACATCGTTTCCACGGCAACGAATTGTTTTCTCACGTTAGCAATAACTCGCTTTTGTTAGCGACAGAAAACAAAGAAATATAAAATATTAATATTTATAATTTCATAGCGCCAGAACTTACCATTATAAACAGCTTATATTACTTTTATATAATGTAACTTTCTATTGGTGAACGTTTATGCTTGAAAGCGTAACAAACAAACACACGCAGTTTAAATACCTTTAATTAGTAAGTAGGCATGTAGGTACATCTCTCAAATAGTAGTTAAGAATGCCTCTTAACATAAATTTTAAAAATAATTTTTAATATGTGCATATATCATAATGATAACTTATGTAGGATGTAAGTACGAAGGACGTCAGTTAGTGAAAATTAACAGGGTGTTAAAGGGCGTACCTGACATACTTTCACCGGCGATTTCTGGCCTTATTTTAAGCTTAATTAATTAATTTAATTGAAAAAAAATTTTTTGATAAAAAATCTATTACGTATCGTGACTGATAACTCAATCAAGTAACCGTCCAATCCCTCAAAATCTTGTCTAATATCTACTTAAAAAAAAAATATATATATATTATGAAGAAAAATTAAATAAAAGTTACCGGAGAATAAAATTCTTGCCAAATTTTGTACTCCAAAGAAGCCCAGTAATCACTGTTGTAAGTTAGTCAGGTACGTATCTTTACACCCTGCATAATTTTTACATGCTCATAATAATCTTACTTTTTTGTTTGTGAAGGTGACTTTTTTTCTTACAGTTTCTAGGTTAACTAGTAAATGTAAGTACTGTGTTAAACCTTGGGACCTCCTGAGTGGGTTAATAAAGAGTATTCATAATAAAAACCCATAATAACATAATTATATTCCCAAAAACATCTGAACTTTTCCCAAGCCACCTTATTATTTCGTCCTTGAAAAACGTGCTAAGTGGCGAAACGGTGATTCCAAACGTAAAGCTGGGAGACTTTGGCCGTGTAGCGGTTTGCCTTCGAGTCCCTGGTCGCATATTCATAACTCCCTATTAAAACTTAAGAGCCTTTTTGGGTAGTTGTGTCTCGCGACGCCACTTTTACCAGGAAATTTATTAAATTACATCAAATTCGCCATGTTTTCTGGCGAGGATGGCCGCCGTAATTTCGAAATTTTAATTAACACACCTCGCTGAAGGTTGTACAAGCCATTATAAATTAAATGCTAATGTTGTTATATTAGTTTTGTTCAGAGCGCGCATCTTTCATAATGAAGAAACGTAGTTGGTAACACTTTTGTCGGAAAGTTTAATTTATTGCCAATGTAATCCACAAAATGAAAATTTACGAAAATTGTTGTCCTCGTATTATTTTAATTTGATAATTTCTTATTTTGTCATTTATTTATTTATTTTACTTTTATTTATTTCTATGCATTACAGTATTTACCTAAAGATCAATTTTGAAAAACATTTTTACATAATATATATTGTAATTTTATTATGTTGGGTGTAAGGTAGGTTTGTGAAGGTGAAACTGTGGATAGGTATTGTTGTATGTTTCGTGAACACCTCACTAGGAGAACCTGTGCTGAGGTGTTTACGTGTTTATTTATGTTTATGTATGACAAATCAACCTTTCCATAATATTGGAAAATATGAAGGTATTCTACAAACTCTTCGCGAAGTCAACAAGGCAAAGCTTTTTTTATTTAAATTTTTTTTTTTTTTTTTATATTTAAAAAAAATACCAAATTTCATTTTTCACATTTTATCATCGGACCGCACTAGTTTCAGTCTGCAACTGTCATCTTCAGATTGGTAGGTACTTTCCTAGTAATCTTTTATGGTCTGGAGTGGATAAAATTAGAATATGGAAAAAAGTTTCATATTAGTTTTAAATAAACAATGAAATTCCACCCTGAAATTAACAGTTTCAAAAATAAAAATATAAAGCTGAAATTCATACTGGAAATTATTTGTGGTTTCTGCATTCAGCGTTACAAACGTTATTTGTATTTTGGATTGAAGCGAAATTAATATTTATTTGCTGCAAAATGTTTTAAATTTTGTCCTTTGACGGAAAGATCAACAAACAAAATTTTAAATTCATATTCTGCAGTTATCTTTGCTCAAACAAAAATAAAATGCTTTGTTAGGTGAATGGTGGGCACCTATGTACTTATGTGAAATTTTAAGGGATGCATTAGAAGGGACCTATTAAAGTAAAATAATTGCAATATTTAATCAACGAAAACAATATAAGCGATACTCAATCGAAAATGTGAAACAGAAAAATTAGAAAAAGGTCGCATCTAGGAATCGAACCCAGGAGCTTTGCCTTGCTGGGGCGAAGCTCTACTGTGAACGGAGCTAAGGTGACCCTATCCGATTCGATCATATTTAGCTGTATCACATGTAAACTAAAAACTACCAACATTAAACACGAATGATAAAAAATAATTTATTTTTCCTTTTAAAATTCGCTTCTTAACGGTACAAGAATTATGAGTGCTCTCTAGCCTTGCTGCCATATTGTTGTTGGATTAATTTTGACAAATAACTGAATTATTCTTGATAACGTAAAATTTGAGTTGAGTCTACAATAATTTTCTACATTTCAGGATAATAGTTTTTCTATATATAGAGCTTGAAAATGCTACAATACAGACAATAAGTATCAAATCAAGCCGTGGAGGGTGGAGACACGTGCATGAACTCCTGAGTTCGTGATAAGCTGCCGGATCAGGCGCTTTTACTCGTGGGTGCAGCGAGCTCCGTGAAGAGCTTTGTGCATTGTATGGACGCCACAAACTGGAAGACTTCAACTCATCTTCATCTCAAAAGGTAGGTGCTAAATACTGGTAGCTTACATTTCAACATCGTATACAGTTAGTCGCGTCGAATAACGTTTAATATAATTTCTTAGTTAATTAATGTTCTTTAGTCAATGTTCAAATCATGCAGCCGGAAAAATATTGCTTGGTTATTTTTTCTTAACCTTCGTATACTCGCGCCCAACGGTCTAACACGTATACTGGCGCACGGTGTCTCAGACCGAGATTTAATCTCGTCTGTATTATTTAAAATATTTACTTTTTAAGCATTATTGGCACATTTTATACAGAAGGGTGAATTTTAAAAAAGGAAAATCGAAAAACTTTTACTTTATTTGGTAGAAACAGACTTTTGAATTAGCCTCTTAAAAGAAAGGAAATTAGTTATCGTTCTCAGAAGAGTATAAATAAAAAAAAATCTTAACGAAAAATTTATGTTCATATATGTATAAATTATAATTTTTTTACCTTTACACACGAGTGGTTACACTCTCGTAAATGTTATATATTATATACTTATATATGTTGGTGCAGTTTCTGGTCAGTGTTGCATGTTAATATTAATTTAATGATTTGTGTTTGATCCGATTGAAACCTGATAATGTAATCATTCGTGAATATATTGCATGTATATGTATATAAATTTAAATAAAAAATTTACTGACGAGTTAAGAATAACTGTTGGTTTATTAGCTTATCGGAAATATTACAATGATTTTTTAACTGGACAAACGTCTTACGAGACTAGGCTCTAAGTAGTTCTGCAGCTCCCGCTGGAAGACCGGAGGTGCCCGCCCAACTCGTCAATGCCTTCGGCAATCATCGTAACCGTTCAAACCCACGACACGAACGACCATAGGTGATACTTTTCTGATATCTTACTTAACTGCTGTCTGTTGGGATATGGGTATTACTAACTATGCTAGTATGCTATTGAAAAAATTGGAAACTACATGAAAAACCAATACACTACAATAATCATTACGAATAATTATCATCATATCCAAGGTTTCAAAGTCATATTTATTCAAGAATTTCAAATAATGTTTTAATGTCATCATATTGAAACATGTTTGCGTATGCTTTTTCATCGGCTGCTTTCGCGAGAACCACATGAATTTCAAAAGATTTAGAACGCCTAAACAAACTACTTAACATTCGTACAAAGGAAAAAAAAAAACCTTTAATCGTTCAGCGAGGGTTCTCTGAGTAAAATAAACCAGTCTTGTTTTTTCATGGGATATGAAAGGAAACCTTTTTCCACGGGGAAAGTAATCCCCATTCCAGGAATGTAATCCCCCGTGATATTACGGGGAATAAAGGCGAAAAAATCTTTGCGTTTAGAAAAAATGAAAACTTTTAATTTATGGAAAATACGTTCCACAAATCGCCCGCCTGCGGAGGTTCCATTTCGCGATGGATTTAACATTTCCACGACGGGTAACACTAATTCTCTTTTAAAGTCATCACAAATTTTAATAACAGAGACAAGTTACGGTGAACGATATGTAAAATGAAAAAGTTTCAAAGCCAAAAAAGTAGTTAAGAAAATATTTTTTGGAACACCTCAGAAGAGCTCTCTTGACTGTCTGTACTGTATAAATCGACGGAAACTATTTCGCTACTTTCTGGCTGAAGGGAATTATAATGCAGGGGTGGGGTTATATTATAGAAGAGGTCGCTACTTTAGATAAAAATTAATACGCACAATGATAATGACGCGAAAGTGAATGGTAGAAGACATTGCACGATTAAGTTAAACAAATATTTGAGACGGGTCATGTTGAGTGTTGAAATAACAGAAGAACATGTTTGAGATGTTCTATGATGTGCATGAAGTCAGGAGCGTGTGTCAAAACAGTGTTGTTTTGTAGTTCTTCCTTCCTGTCTAACCTTGGCGGAAAACGCCATTATGGTATGTGACGTTATCTCTAATATATTTATCGATAAATTAGTTAGATAAATACAGTTGTTGAACATTGATGGCATGTTGGTTGGTTATCATATTGACAATATGTAAGAACATCGTAGTACACAAGTTAGATTATGTTTTATTTGACGTCCTCCATGATCGAGGGGTAAGGCTCTCGACTAAGAATAGTTAACGGAAGTCAGGAGTTCAAATCCCATCGTGTGCAAGTAAATTTTAAAGCATACTGCTGGTCTTACACGAGCGCTATAAATATTTCACAATATCGCTCGCGATACATTCCCAATGGATATTATGATAAAACAGGCCAAGCCGGCATATATCATGAGAGTATAGCGCTCAGGTGAGTCAAAAACATGATAAATTATAGGCGTGTAAGACCACCATTCAGAATTGAAACGTTGCTTGAAATGGCTTAAGCCGTGTTTGGTGACCATATTTGAATAGCCAGTCCCACCTTCTTCTTTCCCATATCCTTCCCCTCCCCACTACCTCCAGCCTCACATAATACCCCAATTGGGGATGCCATAGTCTCATCGGCTCCAGACGGGAGCAGTTGGGACTCTTGTGCGGTATTCATATAAAAAAGGCGAAGTTCACAGTTAATTCAATAAAAAAATAATAAACAGCACCAATATTTACTTGCACATTCCAGAAGGTATTCTCAGTATTGCCCTTGGGAAAAACTACGATTCGGATTTAAACTTTCCTTGAAATGGCTTTAACTGTATTTGCTAACCAGGTCTGAATAGCTAGGTACTTTCCCACCTTCATTTTCCCTACCTCCTTTCCCTTCACACTATCTTCAACCTTAATAATCCGGAGTAAGTTGAAAGGAGTCCAATTATTGGCGATGCCAGGGTCTCATCCAACGATTGGGAGCAGTTGTGTCTTTTGCGCGGTTTATACTGTATAAAAAATAAATTTACTATAGGAATAATAATTATTAGAGCAATCTTCTGAATAGGTCCTCCATTGATATGCTTGGGTGACCAGCTCAGATATGGGGGATCCATCGAAGCCAAAGTAAAGTTAGCCTCTTAAAAAACTGGGCGTACTGTACAAGGCCGACAGATACTTTAACGGTACATAACCGCTAACCCTGTACAAATTACAAAAGCGTACGGTAAATGCAGGTTGAATTTGGCAGCCACCTCTGGTCTGGAGCTCCAAAATATCTAAACAATTCCCTCGACTCTGTACAGAAACGGGCAGTCCGTTTGATAGATTCTCCAATTTGAACAGACGGATTGCAATCTTTAGAGCACCTGGTGTTGGGTGGGAATGCTATCGTTTTTCTACCTGTATTTTAATGGAAGGATCTTCGAGGAACTAGCGTCATTGATCCCATCGGCACCGGTGCATAGTCGGGAAACACGCCAAACGCGTGCCTAACATATGTACATGGTTGGCATTTGTAACATGAGAACGGGTTGCTTCTTCGACTCGTTCTTGAGTTCAACAGCTTGACTGTGGAACGATTTACCGGCCTCTGTGTTTTCTCCTACAACATGGGTCTCTTCAAGACAAATGTTCATTCATTTCTCTCCTCAACAAGACCATCCACACAGTATCCCAGATGACGTAGGCCCTGAGGGAAACTATTTTTCTCAGGGACTCCTGTGTGGAGTTAATATAAAAAAAAATAATAATCAAATAACTAATAATAAATAATTCATGGAATCAGAAACTTGCGATTTGGTTTCAAATTTTTCGCAATCATAAAACTGGGAAATAATGTAATGCTTTTTTCATAAGCTTTTATTCAATTTTGTATCGTTTTATCCTGTCCACTTCCATAAAAATTTACAAAATGAAATTTTGAGTGCCATCCGCTTCGTTTCTTTTGTCGATTTAGTATGAGTGATTTAAAGTGCTCGTAGGTACCGGCATATTCTCGCATAAAATGATAATACAATATTACTAGCAAGTTCTCGGCATGCGTTGCTATGCCACTTAATAAAGAAATTGTTTCTCCATGCTTGTCTTTTCCTATTCCTCCCGTTCTCTTTCCGTCTCCCCTTCCTCTCCGCCTTCTCCGCCTTTCCTCTCCCCACTCCCCTCGCCCTCTTCCCCCGTTCCGCGAATCCCACTCCCGAGTTCCCCTTCCCCCATCCAAGCGCCCCTTCTCCCTCCTTGATTCGCCTCACCACCTCCCTACCGCAAATCCCCCTCCCGAGTTCTCCTCCCCCCGCCCGCATTCCACACATTCATTCCCGGTACATTTTGTTTTCAAAGAGCTCGCGTGCCACCTATTGCAATTTTTTTATACAAATTACACAATGCCAGACCTCACTATAGATCTCCTATATATAGAAACCATCGCAGGCAGGCACACATCAAATCCCAAAGTTTCATCGCAATCTGGGCTCTGGGATTTTCTCTCTTCTAAGCCTTTTTTTAGTTCTTCTTGTCTCTTCTCGCCTTTTTTTGATTTTTCTTGCTCTTCTCACTATATTTCGTCTCTTATTGTCTCTTCTTGGCTCTTCATGCTACTTCTTAGATGAACTCTTAGCAACGCATAATTTCAAGATGCCAGAACTCACTATTGTATATAGTAAGAATCGCGGGCATGCGCACATCAAATCCCCAAAGTTTCATCGCAATCGGACGAATGGTTTAGCAACGCATAGCATACGTACACACATACATAGACAGAAGCAAACATTTTTTTTTATTTTCATATACATAGATTAAAGATAGAAATTGATTTACGATACTTTATATTTAATAGTTACATCAGTGGAATTTTAAAAACAAAAGTAATCAATTTGGGAGGCGGGCATGGGTACCGCCACCCCGAGAACCAAACACCTGCTGTAGGTCACTATAAGTGGTTCGCTACGTTTGGTGATTTAGCAGGGTGCCCGGGTTCATAGGGCGAGGTTTGTCTAGGACTTGGTGGTGGATTTGTCTGCCTACTTACTGCGTGGCCGTATCGAGAGAGAATGGTTGAGGTTGAGCCTTTTGACCTCGCCAGCCGGCCTCTCTCGACCCATCGTTTTGCACCCGCAGTCAAAATAATAGATTCATATCACTCCTGGATACACTAACCGCCAGATTCTAACCCAACCGTCATATCTTTTTTCTCCCTAAAACTTTTTTCCTTTCTCTCCTTAAATATTTTACATAAAATTACTTACGTACATGTGACCTATTCGTATTGATTTGAACTTTGCGGTAAAAAGACCTTAAACAAGTT
The DNA here is from genome assembly GCA_936435175.1 of Glyphotaelius pellucidus. NCBI lineage: Eukaryota > Metazoa > Arthropoda > Insecta > Trichoptera > Limnephilidae > Glyphotaelius > Glyphotaelius pellucidus. The sequence goes on along the minus strand of OW386551.1, from coordinate 7,353,175 downwards.
CCCGTTGTTAAAAAATCTCTTTTTGCTTTGGTGTATAAAAGAGACCGCATTTTCATTACATTTACTACAAACATTTCAGCTGCATTCAGTTTATTGGTTTTTGAAATTGTTCATTGAAAAAATTTAAAATATTCCATTTTAACAATTCCATATTTTTCATAAAATGCGTACATATGATGTGCGTCCTTTCGGGTCTCTAGAGATCTGGAGTCGCTCGTAAATCGAGCACCAATTTGTAACTTCTTTCGTTTTCCGAAACAAGGGAATTAGTTGATCGCATAATAAATTTGAAGATTATATTGGGAACAAAACACTTGCGTTGAATTACTGTGTATAAAAAGTCCAAATAAAATTTGCAACAATGTGAAAATATGTTAGGTGTTGGCTGTAAGGCTTATAGAAATGGAATGATTGAGTTTAATTAAGAAAATAGTTGAGAAATGATTGGACACTTTAACCTGTTGTGGAAGCAAATATAAAATTAAACAAAGACAGATTTATTATGAAAAATAAGATAAAATGCGATATAGACGTTTCATTGAAAATAAAATATTCCGTAGACGAAATGAATTAAAATTAATTTAAATATGAAATGACTGTTAGAAAATAGAGTTAAAAATTTCAAACAGGACGACACAATATTTAACAGCCACGAATGTACAATATTCTATAATTGTTCATAGTACGCGCGTACGCGAGTAAATCATTTAGTTATTATAATAACAACTCAAACAAGACTCTGGTTTGAAGAGTCAAAACCCTAACATAAATAAACACTCGACTTCAACCCGAAACAATCAACTTGCTTCAAATGAACGAAGAGGATAATGTGTGTCAATTTAGTGAATAATGAACTGAAAACATATAACACTGACAACCTACATGTCAAGTCAAGGACGGAGAAGATATTTAAAAATACATCATCATTTTCTAAATAATAAATGTTCCACGACAAAAATCTTCAACTTGTCACAATTAACTTTCCAGGTTGGCAAAAGCGAACAAACGTAGGTTTTTTTTCCGAAGAAATCTTCAAACGTAAACATCTTCGACACGGGGACGGTTGAAATGTAGTGCCCCTTACATTGAAATCCAAAGTACCTGAGCTTAATGATTTCTATAACTTCGTTTCTAGTCGGTTACATAATTATGTAACCGACGAGACCTTCTTGTTTCTACTCGTGTTTCTTCTCGCCTCATTCTGTGCTAACACTTGTACATAGCAAGCACTTGCATACTGCTGCCTAAAAAAGTATGCGGGGACAATGGGGGTCTAATATCGTTTATTAAATGTAGAGTCGTTCTATAAAAAAAAGTTAAAGTCCTTGCGAGAGCCCTGAAGGAGTAACCGTCTTAAACCGGAACGGGTCTGTGGTGGACAACCTCCAACGCCTCATCTTGGATCTTCCCGTCACTTCTCGGCTTTTTCTTCTTTTCTTTCCTCTAGTTAAATTTTTCTCCCCAAATATGGTGGGCGGTTATGTTAGGGATTATTTCTACTATTATCCTGATTCCTACCTACACCTGAGAAGTCATAACTTCAGTACCTTGACAGTCTTCGAAGTTACAGCCGTGTTCTATGATCGGTTTCTGTTGTTCGGTTGACTTCTTTGATAAAAACAAGTTCTGTCAAAAACTTCAAAGTGACTACTTGTATCAATCAGTGCAAAATGGAAAGTGATACCCAAAGATATTGGAATACAAGTGATACCATTATCCTGCTACTGTAAGGTTAATGCTCTTCATGTTTTCTTCCATCCAGAGAATTTCAGATTAACCAGAGAATTTCTAACAGTCTCTTTATGTCTCTTATTATACATATTCACTCCTTCCTCTCGTCAAAGGGACCCTCCATACTGCATCTTCACAGATGACATTAATCTTCAGGGAAATTATTTTCTCAAGTGTGGAATTAACATTAACAAAAGTAGAGTTCGACTTTTAAAATGGTTCCGGAAAAATACTGTTGAAGTCTTCTGAGAATACTTAATATTTCCTGGGCAAAGCAGAAAAGGTATTAAAAAAACCACAAATTTTTTTTTAAACGAAAATGATTATAAAACCTTTCTTAACATTTCCAAGATACAATCATTAAAAGCAAACTTCAAAGAACTTTTACCCAAGGTCGTAAAAATTATTTTCTCCTTTATGACTTTATTTTCATTGTACCCCAGTGATGAAGCCAATCTCAAGCTAAATAAATAAATGTTGGGCCAAGTTCAGACGCTAAGTCTAAGTCAGCGCTAATAGCGGCGGCAAATTAAAGCGAAGATTTTGATATTTTGATCGATTTATAAAACAAACAAACTGTGACAGACTTGAACATAAAATAAATCTCCGTGTCTGCCTTAAATAACTTACATTGTTAAATTTAAGCACGTCATTAACTTTAGGTATTACATCATCCACGTCATAAATATTATGTGGTACCTTTTTCATAGAATTTTATCCAATCAGGCTGGATAATTCGAGTGAAACCTCTGACTAGAGAAACGAGCAATATTCAGGTACTTTAAGTTTTTTTTTAATGTAATTAGTTGTTGTTTATAAACTTAACTAGTTGTTTAAGTTTCAGATGAAAAAGACATCGAGAGTCTGAAATATAGGACATCGCAAGAGTAATTTTTTCTTAAAGTTTATAATACTCTACTTTTTAAACAAAACCGCACAGACCCTGTGATTTCCCTGAAGGCCTATTTCATATTAGGGATGCTGTGTGGAGGTGCTTATTAAGTTATAAATGAACTGAATCAGGACCACAAAAATACGCACATTTTAGGAGGCAAGAAATACAAAAAGTGAGATATTGAATAAATAAATAGTTTTAAAAACGAAAATTATTTTACGGAAAATAGTTAATCATGTTCAAATGTTTGGATCCATAACAATAAAAATTGGATCATAACAACAAATTTCCGAAGCGCCTAAGTGAAACACCGGTAGCAAAAAAAGAACATTCTCATATGTTTTGAATAATGCGCCCGTTTCGATTAAGGAATCAACCAAACGAATTTCCCCTTAACTATAAACATGTAAGTTTAATATTCAGGTTAAAATTTAGTAATTTACCTACGCAGACCCAGATTTTTCACGGGTTAAACAATTTTCACAATAAAAAAATTATTATTATTTTATTGGTTTCATCAATATATGAATTACTATTGTTACTTAGCAATAAATGTTCATAATAATTACTAATTGGAAATACTGCATAAAATTTCTGTGCTTTGGTATTTTGATCTTGTTGGCAGATTTAGGTCTGGACGTTTATTTTTATTTTGTATTTATTAATAATATAAACTAATTGTGCGAATTATGGTGTTTTGTTGCTGACGACAGGTTCACGTTTGACGTTTATTATTTATTTGTTGGTACCCTGCATGCGTTGCAATGCCATTCAAATAAATAAATTGATTCTTCCGAGTCCCCTTCCCCTCCCGCGTTCAACTTCCACCTTCCCCTTCTTCCCCCTCCCTCGTCACCCTCCAGCGAACCCCACCACCCCGTTCCCCCCCCCTCCTGCCTTTCCTACCTGCCGCTAAAATATATGAAATTCACACATTTTCATTTACACAAATGTCATAGCCCCAGAGTTTACCATTGTATATAGCCTAAAAACTTTGCTGCGTCTCGAGGTCTGGCGAATAAGGAAGTTGAGTCCATTTTTTAAATTTTTTTCAATCAATTTTCATCTTTAAACATAAATACTAGTAATTTTTTTTTGATAAGGGGTGGTAAAACGCGGGGTGTGTGTGTGACGTCATTTGGGCTCTGAAAAACACGTTGCTTGGGCATTTTGTATGGAGATTTTTTTAATTCTTCAATAAGGAATTCCAGTAATTTTTTATCAATGTTAACCGTCTATCAGCATTAATGCTATTTAAAAAAATATATTTTGATCAAGTTTTCATAGTTAAAGTAATTTTAAAAGTTAGAATTTTTGTTTCTCCCGCCTAAACTAATTGCAGCATGGTATTGCTGATGACTGACAAGTCGCATCAGCTGTTCGACGATCGCCATTTTGGAATTCAGAATTGGAGAGTCGCGAGTACAAAGCATTACGATTGTTTTTGTACAGTTGAAGTGTCTGACATGGTATGTAGTTTTTATAACAGATTTTTCATTTGTTTTATTATTTTGTATTTATTTGTATATTATGGTCACTTACAAACTAAAAAGACTCATAACAAGATAGCAAGCAAAACTGTTTGGCGTATACCTCTCTCATCATAAACAACATCTCTCATGTAATGCACAACAAATCACCAAAGTTTTATCGCAATCGGATGAAAGGAATGGCAGCGCCTAAAATACGAACAAACAAAATTGATTTTTATATATAAGATAAATAATGCCAATCCGTGAAAAATCACGGATAGTCTAAATTCTTGACAAATCAGATCCAACTTTTGAAATATTCATCTTCGGATGATAGAAATACGTGTATTAATCATTAAATTATTTATCAGTTATCATTAAATAGAATGTATTTATCTATTTATTACGATTAATATTTGTGAATTCTACGAGCAAACACTTAAAATTTTGAAATAACGCATATATTGAAAACAAATCGAAGAGTCCATTGATTAGTATTTTTAATGTCACAGAGTTTATTTTGTATAATATATTATGCTATGCGAACTTGGTTAAACCAGAAATTAATTTGGTAAATTGCGAGAACTGCCATTAAGGAAAACAGTACAAATAAAGTAATAGTAGAAATAAAGAAATATAGTAAAACTTAAAATATGTTTTCAAATTACAAATGGTTTCGAAGTCCGGACAACGGATTGAGTCGCTTCCATCCATATTGGTTGTATTTGACATGATTAATTTCAAGTTTTAAGATTAATTTTTAAGGTGAATTTCAAATTTTTTAATATTAGTTTTCAAGTTTAAAATTTTTGCTGGTAATGAATTAAATAATTTGACTCCGAGATATTTTTGATTTAACTGTCCTATTGTTTTTTTTTACATTTTGGAGTAGGTAGTAGGTAGTAGTAAGTATTGAAGTCTAAGATCTCTGTTATTTTTAAAGGGTGCCACTTTATTTTGAATATTATCTTTATAAATTTGTAATGTTGCATGGTAGAAGTACATGAATTTAATTTTCTGACCCTAAATTGTTCGAATAAAAGTTCTGACGAATATGAATAGGTTTTTTTAAATTGTTTTTAATATTAGTTTTTGTGATATGTAAATTTTTTGTGTTTGATTTGTATATGTACCGCCCCATCCTGTAATGCCGTATTGTAACAAAAAATTTCAAGAATGGAATTCGATTCAAGAATGAATCTCAAGAACGGAATTTAAACAGTTTTCTCAGTAAAAAAGGACCCTTCACACATCATCTCCAGATATGAAATAGTCCCGTTCTTTGAGAGTCCTCTGAGTGAAATTGTTTTCCTCGGGGCATTAGAGAGAGAGCTCTTTGAAGAGCCAAAGTAAAAAAATAATAAAAAACCTAAAACAGCATATAAATTGAAAGAACTATTAAACTTTTAAAACAATTGAAATATATAATGATAATCTTAAATTGGTAGCCATAAACCTCGAGTCATCTTTTTGTAGCTAGTGACGACATTAAAAGGGATTACTAGTGATCTCCAAAATTTTCGCCGTGGTAGTAGTAGCCTTGAAAAAGACGCTTAGGGTATTTTAACTGCTAAATTGAATGGAAATTTGTATTTAAATTAACAAATTCCCAGGGCTGGTTCAGAACAGGCACAATTGGAGAAGTCCGCCACTGACGCTGACTTACCAAGACGCCAACGAGCCAAGGAGCCCTAGCGATAATAACCTAACACATCGCCCTTGCGTTTACCTCCATGGCCGGTCCTGCAAATACCTATACTTTAAAATCATTTGCAATAAAAAAATCAGAGTATGCAATTCACACGGCAAGTGAAACCTTCAGAAAACTAAAGTAGACAAGAGTAGGGAGACTACGAAGCACTTTTTTTTATCAATGTGAAAACTGTAACTGAACGAATTCCTGGACCATCTCAACTCACTCCACAGCAAAATTAAATTCACAATGGAGCTCGAAAATAACCAAAAAATCTTGCCTTTTCTAGATGTGGAGATGATGCGAAAAGAGGATGGTAGCCTAGGACACACAGTTTATAGGAAACCAACACATACAAATAGGTATCTCCACGCTGATTCGCATCACCACCCCGCTCAGAAGAGAGGACTCATCCATACTTTGGTAACCCGAGCGACCAGAATATGTGAGGAGCCAAAACTCGGATTAGAATTGACCAAACTCACCGATGCACTGGAGCGTAACGGCTACCCAGCAAGGCAGACAAGGCAAATCATAAGAGCCAAATCAGCACAAAACGAAGACAGGGTTGAACAAGAGTCAAAAGGCTGCGCTTTCCTGCCTTACGTTCATAATGTAACAGACAGAATTGCCAGGCTATTGAGAAAGGAGAACATCAAGACGGTCTTCGGAACCACAACAAAAATCCAAGACCTATTGAGGTCGGAAAAGACTAAGTTTCCTCTGGAAACAGATGGAGTATATAAAATCAGCTGTTCCGGATGTGACAAGGTCTATGTAGGCCAGACAGAGCGGACGATCTCCAAAAGGATTTCGGAACACTTTCGTGCTTGTAAACTCGGCCACCCTGACAAATCGGCAATCGCCGAGCACTTAATCGAAACCGGTCATTACTTTGAATTTGTTCCTGAAGTCCTGGGAAGACCCAAAACTTACAGAGCACGCCTAATTACGGAGGCAATTGAAATCCATAAAAACCCCATCAATATTAACAGAGACGACGGAGCTAAGCTCAATAGTTCTTGGTATCCAGTAATTGACGGCTACACCAAAGCTAAACGCAAAAAAAACCATGCTGAATTTTTTCTAACACCAGCTCGTAGAGAAATGGAGCTGGCAGCACGGTATCGCTTCGACACACATAAGTAAACACTTTCACCAATATCATTTGCTCATCTGCCCTGATGATGGATACTGCAATGCTGTCCGAAAAGTTGGCTAAAGAAGGAGGTAGCGAAACACGGCATAACACCCCAAAAATAAATAACAAAAATATTAGTATTTGTGTTTTCTTCTTCGGAATTGGATGTCGCTTTCTTTTCCAGTTTATTTTGGAGTGGTTTGAATATTGGATATTGATTTAAAAAATATATCATATTAACAATATTTCCTTTTTTTAAAATTTAATACGAGTAGGATTCAATCCTTGGGCCTCTGAATGTCTGGCCACTATGTTTGTCAGACGCTTTATAAGCAAAAGACTAAAAAAGGCCTCCGTGGGACCTCGGATTTATCGTATTATATTGGAACCAAGTACCCGTACAATATTTTTTTTTATTGCTAACTCATTCTCTCGCGGGCTAAATCCTATAGATGTATGTTTTTGTATCTATTTAGTGTGGCTCGCTTACGTATCATCGAGTTTCAAAAGCAAAAGAAGTTTTCCATTAAAAAAACACAACTTTAGTGCATCAAATTCACTTTGTGCGCAAAGTGAATTTGATGCACTAAAGTTGCTGTTATGAAAATATATCAGTAATATATTTCCTGTAAAAGGATTTGTTTCGTTAGGAACGTTATACCACAATAAATTCATCGTACTTGTAGAACAACGCAAATCATTGTAAATCGTGCATATGTGTATTGGTGAAACAACCGTTCTTCCTTGTATGGAAGATTGGAATGGTTTGCTTTTGGGGTACTAAGGCACAGAGGCTCCTGTATAAACATCGTTAACGTGATTAGATTACCTTCAACCTTTAAGGGTACCAAAAACTTCTCTCTCGCTTCCACTGACGGAAGAGAGAAACTTAGAGAGCGAATATGTGCACACTGCACGTGCAGTTGTCCTGTTTGTTTTTGTAAGTGATTTGTGTTTTGCATTCCGGTAAGTCATTTTTGTAATGTTGACAGACACACTAATTATTTTCAGAGGCAACCAAAATTTGAATTGGTCAACTCAATACCTATTTACTTTCACAATTGTATTTAGTTAGCCAAATGCAGTTTAGTTCAATAAAGTCTTGGCGAATTGTCATATTGGCTTTGTTCCTATTATAATTTATATTTTAGCTTTCTTGGAATGATGAAATAATTATCTCACCTGGTTAACAAGCCAAATTGTTTTCCATCGTCAACTTATCGCATCTAGCCCTCCACATGCCAGCAAAAATTTATTTGAAAGTTCTGTTATGCCTAAGGATCTGTGTGATCATGCTATACTTATAGATTTATTTTTATTTGAATATATTAGTGGTTATTTTACTTTTCTTTTAAAATTTATGTTCTTATAAATAGATACAAAACTTTTCAGAAATTATAACTCATTTATTCATAGTAAGCCAGAATTAAACAAACTTTATGTAAAACAAATGTAACGCTTTTTTATACCGCGTTAAACTTAAAATATAATAAAATCTTTAACAAAATGACTGTAAAGTATACAAAATGACAAAATGCTTTGTATAGGAAAAAGTTTTCAATACTTAATTTAGAAAATAATATTTGTAATTAAGTTTTCATTAAAAATTTTGGCTTGTAAAGTGGCATTTTTTGTCAGAAGAAAATTGAGTGATCTAAACAAATATGAGTACCGCAAACGTAAATTTAATTATTTTTTCTTCTGATATTTTGAGTAAATAAATGATGTACCTGTGATTGATATTAAGGAGGTGGTTGGGGATTATCAAGGCACAATGTACAAAAAAATTGAAATGGAATGTAAGTGAGCCAAGCTTAACAGTTTATTAGGAATCGCGGTTTTTTTTAATTGATAGTGCTTCAATATTATCCGTGGTTAGTCCCAAAGGCACGGTGCAAATATAAAAAAAAGCAAATTTAGTTCTTTTAACATTTTATTTGCTTTTGAAAATCTATTTCGCCGAAATATTATTCTCATTGCCCTGTTTTGGAGAATTTGAAACTTATTTTGTTCTTGTTTGGTACACAGGAAAAGGATAGTTGAGCAGTAGTTAAAGTGTGGAGCAATAATTGAATTATAAATAGTAACTTTTCAGAGAGTAGCTTGGATAGAACTAATTTTTCTTCATGTAATGCTAATTTGACTCATTGGTGTGATATTTACGTAGTTTGCAGATGTTTTAAAATTCCTGGTAAGGTCTGTCAGACCCTACCAAGAACGCGGAGGGTTAGATACAACACTTTTCACTATTACTTTCAAGTGCATAACTTACTTGCGACGACACTTTCCAGGAAACGATCCAGAAAATATTAACTTAAAACCTGAAATTTCTACAAGCCCCCTTGATATTTGGGGACTACTGGATAAAAAGAAGGGCAGGGTACCTAAGTCCATTATATTTAACAAAATTGATTTAAACATTGGTCCTAGATATGTAGATTTGGGAGAGGAGTGCAACGACTACCATGTGGTTAAGATTAAGGAAAAAAAAATGGATATGTGCATGATACAAGATCACAGAACTCATCAGCGACTCAATGAGTGATAGGTAATATTCTACGAACAAAAATGTCTGATGTATAAATTGACTTGTTGATAGATACTGATACCGATGAGATATAGTCAATGAAAATTTATAGGAAAAATATATCTAGCAATGGTGCAAAAAATAACCATTAGATAGAAAAAGATCAATCATCGTTGAAACTCGTGATAAATTAATATATTTCGAAGAAAGCGTGAGTGTATATATTTGCAACAAAAATCGATAATAACATAACACTGTGTAGTGTAATGTAAAAGTTTTTGATATTCAATCCGCTATCTCAGTTTTTTAAAATCATTTGCAAACTATTAGAATACACAAACGTATATTCTAATAGTTTTTATGTTTGGTGCACATTAATGTCAAAACCAACTCTCACTACTCTGAAATAGCAACAGTTAAGTAAATACAATTCTAGGCAGAGTGACAAGTCCAATAATTGAAAATGTCAACCGCGGTAGGGGGTAGAGTTACTGAGACTGTTTACAAAGCCAAGGCATCTGGTACCAGACCATCAGACAGATGAGTATTTGAAAAATGCTGTCTGACTCCGAGAAGTTGGAAGAGAAGGGTAGTTGAAAAAAATGAGAGTAGTAAATAGTCTCAGTATCACCTTGTTGAAAAACAACCATTCGGAAATTCAGAATCGAACCGCTGGTTGATTGAAATAACGAGTAACTTAAGCCGTGTTTGATGACCAGCTCTGAATAGCCAGGTACTTTCAAAACTTCATCTTCCCATCTACCTTCCACAATTATTCCCTTAAGCCTCACATCATATCCTAATTAGGGATGTTAAAGCACTCTAATTAGATATTCACAAAAAATGTACCATCGAAAGCCAGTGAAAAGATGTTCTCAAGGAGCTATATTGTCTTTAGTAAAATTCTTTTTAACACGTGCCATTTATTTAGACTTATATAGCCAGGTAAATAATTACCTGAGGTGAACCACTTCTCTTCATCTTTCTCCTCTCCATCCTTCAGACTTTGAACAGTTTTCCATTGTTCTATCTTCATCAAACTTAGCAGTCTTTGTTTCATCATCTGCCTTAGTCCAACACGCCTGTGAATAGCCCACCACGACTGTGAAACACCTCTGAGTTGAGTCACCTCCTTAACCTCGAAGAACTTGACTCCTTTAGTTCATCGGAAACCCAGACGCACAACTTTTTAATTTCTGCTCCTTTTCCGTGACATTTTCAATTTTAGAATAAGTAACCAGCGCGATTTTATAATTTACGCTCATTTTGTTTTCATTAAAATTTGGAATAGCTTCTAATATAAAATAAACACGATTCGTTTGAATTCTATTTCATTTACTATATATTTCTGAGAAGCTCTGCATTCTGCGACGTGCAACACCGCAAATCGCAAATATTATGCCGGTCTGCTACGGAAATGCTGTCACAAATCAAAATACACAAATACATTTAAGGGCAATCACTTAAAATGTTGTGATAATTATCGTTAGTGATAATTGAAAAATAAATTAAATTAATAATCACTAGTGACAATATTAAAACATTACCTTTTACACCATTTCAAAATGTTTGTTTATGAGGGCTTTTATTATTACCGTGACGATTCACGATTGTGTTTCTGTATACCCCTACCATTACTAATTACCGTGACGATTGTGATTTGAAACTCTATGAAACGAAAAATAGCCGCACTAAAAAGAGACAAACACATCTATATGATTTAGACGGCGAGAGAAAAAGATGGTATAATCGGTGTTCTCTTTGTGCGGTGCTTCGTAGTCTCCCCACTATTGTCTACTTTACTTTGTTTTTCTGAAGGTTTCACTACTACCGCGTGTGATTTCAAACGTGAATTCCAAAAATTCAAAAATGTCAGATGTCAATGCGCTGATGGTTTTGCTTTTGTTCTTAAACATATAATGCTGCAGCTCTTTCTTACACACTAAATAACAACAGTCAAAAATGAGACAAACGGTAAACGTATGTCTGCAACGGTTTCATGCCAACTGAGAATAAAGTCAGCATCTCTTTGAAAAGTCATTAAAAGCTATGAAAAAAATAATTTTAAAATATCCCATAACCCTAACCCAACGTAACCTATACAGAATTTTTTTTATATATTTTTTTCGTCACTTTTAATTACTATTTTGAGGAGGTTCTGAGTTGGTTTCATTCTGAGTTTTCCGGTCACCGTCTGCACCCCCCAAAGAAAATATACAATCATTATCATACATCTCCTTCACATGTTGTATTTTGGAGGAAATAAATGTATTTTGTGATATTACACTATGGATAAGAAAGAGCTGCAGCATTACAGCTATAGGGAACGTATGTATGCCTTTTTTGCCGTTATGGTACCGTAACCATGAATTGTCACGGTAAAAAGCGTTCAATGTGTACTCAAGATTGAACGAAGAGTATAAATTTAATGAAGATTTAAAGTGAATTTACGATTATTGAACAAACTAAAGGTTTATTTGTAAGCCGTAATTTAATCTATGTTTGTTTGACAAAGATTCGTGTGTCAAGATGAGGTTTTACAAAAATTCTCTTTTCATAATCCTAGGTGAATAAATGTTTTTTCCCCTCTATCTTTTTATATAAGCTCTGTGTCGAAGATCAATTAAGTTGTGAATTAAATCTTCCGAGATCAAGTAAAATCCTTGTCACATTTCTCCAGCTTTTAATATGCCTTGATTGTAGAAGAATGCCGGGTTTCAATGTCAATTATTTGAACCCACTTAAATTGACCATTACGAGCCAGATAGATTCTTTCGAAAGATGAAGGAATGATATTAAAAATGGGTTGTGATTGAGCAGAAAACTAATTGAGACACGGAGGAAAATATCTCCTTTATCGGCTAATTTTTTCAAGTTAAAAAGGTTTTCAATATCCACTTATTACCTAGTTCCTTAGTTTATTTGTGATTAGGAAAAAACAGTAAAAATACATGAAAAAGTGACGGCAATTCCTTATCACTAACTTAGTAGTCAGCGCTTATAAATACACACTGTTTAGTTCGCTGACTATATTTGAGCCCATACGAGTGGTTAGGAAAATTAAAGATTTCTATTGAAAAAAAATCTTAGACTTTGAAATCTATTAGAAAAATCGTACCTACTGGAATTTTAGGTAAAACCTTGGATAAAAAAACTTTCGCAAAAACCTTCACGGTTCAAACTGCACCTTTTATATAAATTTTGGTATGTAGGTACCTACGGCGTAGAATTTTTTTGTTCATTAGAGACCTGATACGCTTTCGTAACTATGCAAATGGAATTCACAGAAAAATTATCACATAATAATCTTGATTCAAATGAAACTAGTTAACTTTAAACATACATGGCTTAATTCAAAGTGTTTGTTTGATTTGTTATAAAGTCCACCCGATTCAATTTGGGAGGTGGGTGTGGGTGCCATTTGTTGAACAACCCTGCCATAGGTCACCCCAAGTAGTTTGTTAAGTTTGGTGACTTAGCAAGGGGCCCAGGTTCATGGGGTGAGATTTTTTCTAGGTCTTGGCCGGGAGTGTGTTTGCCCACCTACTGCGCGGCGGGCCGGATCGGGAGAAACTGGAGAGAGACCTTTTGACCCCTCCAGCTAAACTCTCTCAACCCATCGCCTTGCACTGTAATGGACAAAATAGATTCATACGTCCGTCACTACTGGACTCACTAACCCTCTGATTCCTACCCAGAACTTCCTCTCCTTCATTTCTTAAAAATAACCTCCATATACCATCGCCTAAGACTTCATAGGCACCGAGGGAAATTGTTTTCTTCTGGGCCTTCTGTGTAAGGCTAATGAAAAAAAACGGGAAAATAGAAGAATCGTTTGTTTTATTGTTCTAGTTAGCAGACCTAAAAGTGTTGTTCAGTACCATTTTTGAGTGCTAAAAACAAAGAAGGTTAGGTTGTTTCAAACACCCGTCTTATTAGACATTTCTTTGCAGAAGTCACATTTTATCGATTTGCGTCATTCGACATTAAACGCCGATTTTCGGTGCATTTAAGCTCTTGAAAAATATCTCTCAGACCTAAGTTTAAATAATAACGATGATGTTCAAATAATGATGGCTTCTCCGAGTTGACTCACCACATCATTGAAAGAGATCACATACAAAAACATAATAGAAATCAGACTTAACAAGTTAGAAGAAGTAGAGTTACGGAAAGCCAAACAAATTAGTAGCAAAGTAGTCAACAACTAAATAAAACTAAATAAAAGTCCGATTCTTGGGTTGTTCCCTATTGACAAAGAGCACTCTCTTCACAATTTTCCACTTATCCACAGCTCTACCTCCGTCCCTAGAATTAAGTTAATTTTTTGCAACCCACTGTGAATGAATAATATATTTTTAACTCATGTTACTAAACTTGTAGTTTTTGGTACTGCTCTGAAGAAGCTACGCTTGAAGAAAAAGCTCTTATACTGTCCTGAAGAATCTATGATTGTAGCGGAAGCTAGTCTGCATTTAGTTTAAAAAATTTAAAAGTGACGTTTAAAATGTTATTGTTTTATTTTAAACTAGCTTTGTTGCCCGGCTTCACTCAGGACAACATTCGAGTGTTTTCTGGAACGTTCCACATTGATGTTTCCGGTTCCCTGTTCCCGAACATTCCACAATTTTCCAAAATGTTCTGGGATGTTCTAGAATTTATTTCTTTATTTATTTATTATGAATTAACGCCGATTAACGGCTTTTACATAGGAATAACAATAATTAGAAATGGATACAGAATATGCATAGTTAAGAAAAAATATTCATATGCCAAAAAATTAAAAAGTACATATTGAAGTGACAGCATAAAGCAGAAAAAGAAAACCTCATTTACATGTATACCTACAAGGTATTTTGAACTAAAAAATAACTAAGTAAACTAAGTAAATAATTAAGTACGTAACAAAAATAAATTTATAAATCCAAATCCAAAACAATAATAAATAAAAAAAAGAAGTAAACATCGATGAAGAATATAAAGTAAATTTGATTATCATCCAACTGAGAGGCGCTGACAAACAGCTTTAATTAAATAATTTTGGAATGTTGTGGAATGCTCTCGAATACTCCGCCAGAACTTTCTAGAGTTTTATCGAACCTTTTAGAACTTTCCTGAAGATTGGTCTTGAAATTTTTAGAGGGCGAAACTTCCAGCCCTTATATCTTCAAAAGCACGCCCTTTAGGTAAAAACGGGAACCTTCATCCTGTAGGGGAGACAGAGATCTACCACATCATATAACTTCCTTGATCATACCGAGACGTTTTTTTGGACTTTCTTGTATAATTTATAAATTGATTATAATATCACATCACAAAGCGTCTGCATCATATGAACGAATAAAAATCCATTCATCCTGAAAAAACAAAATGGTTATAATAAATGAATTGTGACGAAAGTTTAAACCAAACCAAAGTAAGTGATTTAACAGAATCACTTTAGTTTCATCAATCACCAATTACTGGTAGTGCCGATGGGAAGTACCCCCATGTGCATGACGTCACAGTAACGTACGCCGCAGTACGTTGTTCAATTAACTCTGGATTTGTGTTCATCAATCTTAGTTCGGAGATGAACTCAAAGCGCAGAGCAAACGAGGACTTTAACCTACATTTTGTAACTACATGCTCTCAATACGTTGCGAGTGAGTTTTACAAGGAGAAGCTTTTCTACACCCGCCTTCTTCAGAGTTCATTAATAACATGGCTTTGACATTCTTTTTTTTTAATTACACAAATATTAATATCGTTTAAAAATAATTATTTTTTGTCAACTTTTTAACAATTGAACGACATGGAACGTTTTTTTTTTTTTCGTTATTTGTTTTTAGGGTGTTATGTCGTATTGCGCTACCTCCTTATTTAGCCAAAGTTTCGGACAGCGTTACAGTGACCATCATCAGGGCAGCATAACGCTGTCCGAAAAGTTGGCTCAAGAAGGAGGTAGCGCAACACGGCATATCACCCCAAAAACAAATAGCGAAAATACTTTTGGCCCTGAGAATCTAAAAACTTAACATGGAACGTGACTGTTTCCTGTTCTGTATAGAGTGTATATTTCAAACAATCGTAGGTCATGATGGAAGTCATCATCATCATCATAAAATTCTTCGTTCCCTTATCCTGTTCGGGTCGGGGACCCCCTACAACAAGGCGCCTCCATGCTTCCCTGTCTTGGGCTGATTGTGCGGTCTCCGTCCATGGCAATCCTCTCCTCACACAGTTTCTGGAGTTGCCTCGCCCAACTGTGTCTGAGGCGGTCCACTGGACGTCTACCCTCTGAAATTGCACTCAGATCCTGAAAATGGATCCTGATGATGGAAGTAAAAATAAAATTAAAAAATCAATAAATTTCGAACATACTCCCTGCTTCATTCGCATTAATGCATCGTTTCATGCAAAACTTTCCGTGTTCTGACTCTTGGCATTTTTTTTTTACATTTTCTCCACACAAGAAGCCCTGAAGTAAAAAAATCCTTCAAGGCCTGTGTCATCTTTGGGGATGCTGTGTGGAAGGTCTTTTAAGAGAAAGGAAGAAAAGGAAGTTCTGGGAAGGAAAAAGGCGTAAGGGGTGGGTAGGAATCTGGGAGTCAATGTGTCCAGGAGTGACGGACGTATAAATCCATCCTTCCCACCGCGGTGCAAGGCGATGGATCGAGAGAGTCTGGCTGGAGAGGTCTTGTTTAAGTCTCCCTCAATCAGTCTCTCAATCGCCACGTAGTAGGTGATTAAACACCTTCGCCGCCAAGACCTAGAACCCCATGAACCTGGGCACCCTTTAAAAGTCACCAAACGTAGCGAATCACTTAAGGTGACCTGTAGCAGGGATACTGGCTATCCAATAAATGGCTCCCGGGGCGGCGGTACCCAAACCCGCTTCCAAATTGACATGGCCTAACTCAAGAATGTATTTGCTTCATTTGATCGTGACCTAATATTATGTTCCTTCTGCGTCCACGACTTATTTTACCATTCACATTCGCTTCATATTTTCCCCTTATATTCCGTTCTTTGTTCATCCTTCCTACCCTATTACTGTTATGCTGACATCAGCCTTGCATTCTCTGCAAATCTTCACATTTTTCTCACTAGCGCACATGGTTTTAACACACGCACGTCTCAAGAATCTCATTTCTTCAAGATTCGATCTACTTTCATCCTTACTCTACGTAAACAAATATTTTTTATGAACAAAAACAAAATTTATGAAGACATTACAGAAACTGTCTCTCTGCGTTAAACTCGTAAGCGGGAAAAATAATACAATTGTGCATTAACGACATGCTAAATGCGGTGTTGTCGGATTACTATCATCAAATCGAATCTAAAATTGTACATTATTTCTACAATGTGTAACTAAAATCCACTTTGTTGGTTGGGAAGTGATTTTTTATTAGTAAGTCTGTTAATATTTAAGATTTATCCTGTAACAATAATGATATATCTATAACCACAAAATTCCAATGCACTCTAAAAGTCAGAAATCGTAGTCAGTTTTTTGTCACTCCTGGAAAATAGCCAAATATCACTTGGTTTGAGATGGATTCGCATTCAAGATATTGGTTTTGGGAACCATATAGACACCTTTGCCAACACTTTTTCCAGATCATTGTCCTTACAACACTTAAATCCTCAGGTATTTTGAGATGTTGCCGTCAAATCTCTCTAAATGTCCTGTCAGTTAATAAAAAAATCACAAATCTGTCGCAAACTTGCAAGCAATGGCGGTCAATGATTTTTTGGAATGTATTGCAAATATTTGGAAGTGTCCAACTTATAAACTATTAAATGCAAATATTAAGCGCGTGGTGCTTCTTTCTAAACTTGTATAAATGATAAATCAAAATAATCTCGTAATGAGTTTTTCATGATACCGTCTCAGTTTGTGCCAAAAAAGACACAAAAAAACTCTACTGCTCTCGATGTACGGTGTACGAAAAGATAGAAAAATACCCGAGGGGTTTTAAAGACAAACAAGATCAAAGATAAGAACCAATATCTAGTAACGATCCCATATTTTTACGCTACGTTGTAAATCGAACCAATACGTTATCTCCTGATTCAAAGAAAAATACGTGTAATTCCTATAACTATGCTACCTAAGGCTATTTTATTTTATTTATTTTATTTATTCATACACGACTTGAAGGCTTTTACAGAATCACATTATTAAAGTTACACATGTTATTCAGGAGTATAATTGTAAGCATGAAGTATATAACATTTTAAACTGTACTTTAAGGATACAAACAGGTTTAATATGTACATAGGTATGTTGTTTCGTTATCATTAAAATTGTACAAAGGAGTTAAAAAGTTTACATAGTGTAATAATGGTAAAACAGAAGAGTGCTTAAGATACTTTAAAAGTAGTTATTGAGGAACGTGTAGGTATTTACTAAGTTGATTTTATTATTAACTTGATCATGAATAAATTGTTCGAAAGCAAGTTTTTCAAGAATTCAGCAAAATTAACGCAGCGATAAATAGTACCTACACATAGAAAAAAAAAATACATGAGTTGTAATATCTTGAAAAGTTATACAGATGACTTCAACAAGTGTATAGTGAGATAGTAAAAAAGTAAAAAATAGTACAAATAGTAGTAAATTATGGTACAAAAAGTACAAGATAATATTAATACAAAAGAGAGAGAGGATAAAAAGGTAAGTACTTAGGTAATCTTTGTATAGGTACATAAGTATTAAATATTGTTTTTATTGTGAACATGAAGAGACCATCGATTTTAATTTAATCATTAATATATTATTATTGCTAGGGCACCAAGATTTAAATAGAAATATGTCAATGTGAGTTAGTTATTATATTTATAACAATAAATACGAGAGGATTGTTGTTAATTGTGTTCTTATTTGGCTACCTTTATTATTCACTTATTTCATGTTTTGCGATAATTAATTATTTGATAAAGGTGCAATTGATTGATATTTATGGCTTTATTTTAAATATTCTATATGTCGATTGAGTTGTATTTATTTCCGAGTAAATGGAGTCTTTGGATGGGAGAGTTTATAAAATAATTATTAGCGGATTTGGTAACAGAATACAATGCATTCGACCGAGTTGTGTATTTGAAAGACTTCGGAAGTTTTCTTATGCAGTTTTAAGTAAGTTTGTTTAAATAACTAACTTCGTCTCAACACGCACACCTTGCTTCATTCACTTTCATATATCGTATGGATTCCTACCCACTCTTAAACCCTTTTCCTTCCCAGAACTCTCCATTCCCCCTTTTCCTTAAAAACAACCCTCCACACAGCATCCATAATATGTTTTTCAGTTATACTGATTCTTGACATGAGACATGATCTAACCCAAGGTTTGATTCACTTGATCGTACCACGTTTTCCTCGGGTGTTAATTTAATTTTTAAAAATTGAAAGGTTTGAAAATATTGACTTTCAATTAAAAAATAAAACGTTGTCACAAAACTGGTAAAAATAAATTCCATTGAAGAAGAAGATAACACATATAATCTAAATGAAAATATGAAAGAGAACAAGACACAGAAAAATAGAAAAAGACAATGGTCGCAACTGGGACTCAAACTCAGACCTCTCGTCTAACCGGGACGTGCGCGTTTTCCAATTTCGCTATTGCCACCTTCTGTCAAACCGTCATATTTGTCTATCTCATATTTCAAATATTTAGAATCAACAATATTATCTTCAACTAGTTCTTTTTTCCATATTACGGGCAACTACTCTTTTTATTGGAAACAATCATTCTAAGAATTGGTTTGTAACCTGAATAGCGTCTTGGATAAATTTATCCGAATTTATTCCGGTTCGACAGAAGGTGGCAATAGCGAAATTGGATAACGCGCACGTCCCGGTGAGACGAGAGGTCTGGGTTCGAGTCCCAGTTGCGACCATTGTCTTTTTCTATATTTCTGTGTCTCGTTCTCTTTCATATTTTCATTTAGATTATAAGTGTTATCTTCTTCTTTAATGATATATTACGATGATGGGAATAACCTTCAAAAGTTATAAAAAGAGAGTTTTTCTTATAAAAAATTAAATATATTCCGATTAGGAACATGTATAGATAACAATTATTGTTTCATAGTTATCAAGGAGAACATACAAGGCTTTATTAACTCTTGTTGGTGAGATAAATAAAACACAAACCTCGGATTAATACAAAACGGTGATGCTTTCTCCTATAATACTATAAATGCAGAGGGAATTGAACACGAATAATGATCTTTCGTGATAATATTCTGAAATTGCATAGGTTTACCCTTACGTATCTGAGGTTCTCAAACTATTGAATGGGATAATATTATACGTTTTCCATTAATATTTATTTTTTCGCCAACAGGATACCTTATATAAGTATTACAGTAATGAAATACACTTTCAACACGGTTATGGTGATGATTCCAATTGTTTGTCAGCTTATTACAATATTCGATATAGTGAGGTTCACAACAATATTCTTTGTGCAATGGTGAGTTTAAATCATATACATAGATATCTAAATATATATTGTATAACAAATCCATAAGTTCATAAAATAATAATTATAAAGTGGTTTTAAGTGAGAAGATCATAAGGTTTTTAAAATAATAAGTTCCTTCTGAAGGTAATGAATTCCAAAATGTATCCAAGTCTTTAAGGTTTTTTTTAATGTTTAATAAATATAATCCAGACATTGGTTTGAAAAATTTTATATTACTATATATATAAAAAAGAACATAACACCAAAAGTGCCTTCCGCACAAATTTTATGGGAAACAGAATTGCCACTAACTTGGTACATTTTGGTTCTGTTCTATTTTGCAGGCGGTCTGTCTCTCGTACACTTTCCATTTAATTTCATAATCATGGCGAAGCTCAATCTTGTATGGAAAAATAGACCGAAATCAGACCTACAAATGGATCGCGAAACACGCCCTCAAGGAACTTCTTGTGTTAGGGCCTTCGCTTATGGAGAAACTGAAAAGACAACAGCTGTTGACGCAATCGCAATCAACCTCCTTAACAAAATCGGTATTTTTCTGATCTGACATGTCAAAACTTGACAGTTCGTGAGCCGCTACCATGGCAACCTGTCAACAATGTAACTGAAAACAATGCACTCTGTCATGTATTATTCATCACCTGTAAATTTTGCAATTTCTAACATACTAGTTTATTTTTATGCCATCTGCAACTTAAAATTTTTTTATTATTTATTATTTTGACTTTATGAGTAAAACCTCAAACTGTAATATTTAATTACATGAAGACATTATGAGCGAAACTCAATCGAAAATCTGGAAGCAGAAAAATCAGAAAAAGATATTTACTAAAACCTCAAACTGTATTATTTTTTTCAGATTTTTCTGCTTCCAGATTTTCGATTGAGTTTCGCTCATAATGTCTTCATTTAATTAAATAAAAAATTTTCTTTTATTGTAATACACTATTTTTATATAAATTTATCTGTAAAGCTACCTTTCATTTTATGATGTTTACTAGTTATATTTTTATAGTTCATATTTTTTACTTAAAAAAACTGCATTATAAACATGTGTCTCTGTATTATAAACTTGTCATGTAAAAGCCCACCAGAGCGTTGAAAATTAATAAATAAAATAAAATATATGAATGTGTTTTGGGCTTGTTATTGTTTTGTTTTTGCTTGATGACTGTTTTCAGAAAATTTAGATTTTTTATAATTTTGTAGAATATCCAATCATAGATCCACGGTCGAGGGGTAAGGCTCTCGATTGTTTGTATTATTGGCTACATTTTGAATGTTGTTTTTACACTCATTAGGCTTGCATCGCAGTTAGATACCGGGCGTGGCTTTTTTTTATTATCAATAGATAATATATGTACATTAAATTATTGTTCTCTTTGAAAAAATTCAGCGAACTTCTTTTGTTGCTTGTCTTCAATATTTTACGTCAATCGAATATTCGTTACAATAAATACAGCAATAAATGATTGGTGAAACATACAACAATGAATATTAAATAATTTTTTTATTTTATAAAATGGAGACGGTTTTTATCATAGTCCTTGTGAGCACTCGGCCGTAGGCCCAATGAGATATCTCCCATTTTACCTCTTTCATTTTACAGTAACCCCTGTCTCTACGTCAAAGTTTACCAGGGTTTTCACTGGAAATTTGGCTGTTTTCTGGTTCCACAGTGTGACTTCCCAGGTTTCTGAGCCTCTTCACATATCCTGCAACCATTGGTGTTTTTCACTATCAAAAGCTTCATGTATCCCCTGAGGTGGCAGTGTTCCGTTAGTATCTAGCACTTTACTTTCCCTTAGTGAATGCACTTTTAAAACATTTTTTTTTACATCAGCTCCACACAGGAGACCCTGAGGAAAGTAATTTCCCTCAGGGCCTATGTCATCTTTGGGGATGCTTTGTGGAGGTTTTTTTTAAGGAAAGGAAGGAGAGGAGAGTTCTGGGAAGGAAAGAGGTTTAAGGGCTGGCTAGGAATCTGGGGTTCAGTGTGTCCTATCATCCGCGTCCAAGACCTAAACCCCACCCCGTGAACCCGGCACTCCTGCTAAATCACCAAACGTAGCAAACCACTTGGGGTGACCTATGGCAGAGGTGTTGGTTATCCAATAAAGGTTCCCGGGGCGGCGGTACCCATTCCGCCTCCCAAATTGCCTTGGGAGGCGAGAGCATGCTTTTTTATTCAGTACAAATCATACTTCTAAGGATTTTCTGTTTGGTGAGCCAAAAGGACTTTAGTGTGATGCCAAAAAAAAAATCGGGAAAAAAATCCTCCCGAACAGTTTCCTTTAAATCATTTTCCAATTCAAATTCCATTAATTCCACCGACAGTTCTTTCCGTTAGAAGTATTGATTGAAATGGGAGCGCGCCCCAGTTCGAGGCCAGCGCGATAACTTAATAACGGCCAGTCAGTAAGCAGTCAGACATGTCAGTCGCCTGTCATTTTAGCTCTTGTTACACGTATTGACGCTTACCGAACCGTTATAATACTGGGGTGGCTTACACACGGAGGTGGAGTTCCGGAATACTACTGGATTGTCCAACTGTCCATAACTGGAACTGCCCCCATGGAGGTAAACTTTAGTGCGATTATTATTTCATGGAAATGTATTGTTATGTTTTGATAAAGGTCGAGGTGTGGATCTAAATTGAATTTAATTAAATTGCGTTCTGAAAACCGCTATAAATTGAAAATAAATGAACCTTTTTTAACACATTTTGGTTGTATTACATCAGTGATTCCCAAAGTGGTCCAGGTGGACCCCAAGGGGTCCACGGGATACTCGACGGGGGTCCACGTAGTCGTGATAAAAAAAATGGGGGTCCACAAGTTGCAAGTGGGGGTCCACGAAAATTTATCTGGTTTCGTTGGTCATCATCATTACTCTTGGCTCTACAACCCCTGGTGGATCTTGGCCTCCTCAAGAGTCTTCCTCCACTCTCTCCAGTTTAGAAGCTCCAAAGTAGATATATCTTTGGGGACGTTGTCGCTCCATCTTAATCTTGGCCTTCCTAGGCTCCTTCGCCCTATCGGTCTTGAGTTCAGCAGGGACTTTGGTGATTGATGCTCGGTCATTTTTTGCACATGACCCAGCCACCGAAGTTTTCCCAGTTTTCTGAATTTTGTCACGTTTAGCTCCTTAAACAGAGCATATAACTCTTTGGTTTCGATAGTAGAGAACAAAAATGTTGACTTGGCTGTACCTCTCATTGTAGGCAGATAATATACTAGTATTTCGGTGAAAATTGGTCATACTGACCCATCACGTGCCCATATCCCATCCTGCCCTCCGTCTAATATCACATTACCCCCCCCCCCCCCCCCCCCGGTTGTGACAGACCACAACTCCAGCGTTTTATTCAATATTCAGTACGAAGCGTGTCGAGTTTTGGGAATATGGTTGAAATGTTGCAGCAGGGTGTCCACCGAAACCAGTAAAATTTTGAAAGTGGTCCACGAGAAAAATGAAATTTTGGGAACCTCTGTATTACATGGTATTTTCCTGTATGGAGTTCATGTAAAAAAAAAATTATTGTCACTTTTAAATATTTATTTTATATAAGATGTTATTTATATAATTATATCGAACGTATTATGCAGACTAGATGAAACGTGGCATTCGTGGCATACAACATCAACCATGTCACCATTTACTTTCAGTTGACGTTTCGAGAACAGACAACATCTGGAGCGCTACCCGCTTTGAATGCTAGCCGCATTCCTGATCAAACTGGGCCACTCGTTGCAACTCTAGGATACACCCGGCGTCCACCGCAGCCTTACATGCTCATTTGCAAGAGCACTCCCACCCGCTTTGAATGCTAGCCGCATTCCTGATCAAACTGGGCCACTCGTTGCAACTCTAGGATACACCCGGCGTCCACCGCAGCCTTACATGCTCATTTGCAAGAGCACTCCCACCCACCTAGCACGGACGCCTCGGTAACTGTGTAGTCTCTCTATGCAATGCCTATACGCGTGCTACGGTACCCTTGCTGCGCACTACCCGGCACTTCAATGCAAAAAAAAAACATCTCATCAAGAAGTTGCAATAGTCGGGCGTCTCTGTGTGACAACACTTATTATTTATTCAGTTTTCGTGCAGGCCTACAGGTCTTGTACAATAATTACAATTATTTGTTACTTTTTATAATTATTTTTATAATCATTTTTGATTTTGAATTTTTAATAGATCTAAGTCTACCAAGCCCGGAAAACTAAAGCTAAAATAAAACGTTGTACAAAAACTATTTGTGCGCTATGCTCGACGATTTTTGATCAAATGCCGAAATGGGTCAAGACTCAGCGTGGATCACTCAAATGTCAAAAAAATGGCGTTGATCATCGATTTCTGCCAATATCAAATGAGACGGGTGATTTTTTTTTACATTAGTTCCACACAAAAGGTCTTGAGAAAAGTAATTCCTCTCAGGGCCTACGCCATTTTTGGGGATGCTGTGTAAAGGGCCTTTTTAGGAAAGGAAGGAGAGGATGTTAGGGAAAGGTATGAGGTGTGGGTAAGAATCTGGGAGTCAGTGCGTCTAGGAGTGACGGACGTGGGAAATCCAATCCATCCCAGCGCGGTGCAAGGCAATGAGTCGAGAGACTCCAGCTAGAGACGTCCAAGTTAGGTCTCTCTCAACCAGTCTCTCCCGAACCGGCCCGCCACGCAATATTTGGGCAAACGAATTTGCCGCCAAAACCTCACCTCATGAATCCGGGCACCCCTGCTGAATCCCCAAACGTAGCGAACCACTTAGATGTTGGGTATCCAATTAACGGTTCCCGGGGCGGCATTGTTCATTAAAAAAGCTGACGTATCATTTTTCCAGTAAAAAAGTGTCGAAAAGAAATAGAAATGAATACTCCTAATTCGTTTCTTTACATACATAATATATCAGGTTACAAAATTTAATTTTTATGTATTCTTTCCAAATCATAACTATTTTTGTTCCATTCATGCAGAACTAACATAATGATCTTTTTATTCTTGAGAACTGTGCTGGTAAACAAGACGAACCATTTAGGATATTAAATTTTCCACGTTGTTTCTATTGCCGGTGTCGCAATTTTATACAATTTTTTGTATTTTTTTGCTTAAAAGGATATTTTACAAAGGAAAACATATATTAAAACATACAACCATAATTATTAACCATAACTTGAACAAGGGTTGGCAGACTTTCAAGTGAGTGGTCAAGTTGTCAAGGAAATAGGATTAGAAATGTACCAGGCAGCATGATTATGATTATTTATTTAATAAAAATATGAGTTACAAACCATATTCAACAAGTCGCATGCGGCTTATGACTTATACGAATATTGGGGTATGCAAGTTTAGACCAAGCACATCTGGTGTCACCCCTTCGCTCTATAGAACAGCTATTTTGTCAACTAAGGTGTTTTTTGAAGTGAAAACTTCTTAAGCACCGTTGTGATTTGAAACCCGATGAGAAAGGAAACGAGCGACACCAAAATCATTTATAAGATTTAGCCTGGGAGGGAATGAGAAAGCAATAAAATATTTATTTATTTTACGGTTCCAATATAATACGATAAATCCACAGTCCCACGACAGTCTCCTTTGGTGTAATGGTATAAAGCGCCCAAACCTCAGCGACAGATTTAGCGGACCAAGGATCATCGAACCCTGCAAAATCCAAAAGAAAATAAATATTTTCATTTTTATAAAATCAATATCGAATCTTCCAACCACTCCAAAGTGAACAGCCAAAGAAAACACAAAAGAAAGCGACGTCTAGCGACTCCGAAGAAAAAAAACACAATTACTAATAAAATGACCAAATGTAAAGGAAAAAGTGCACTTGAATTCGACGACAAAAATATGGAAAAAATCATTCTTCACATTGATGAAAAATGTGCTTCGTAGTTACTCCCTACTCTTGTCTACTTTAGTTTTCTGAAGGTTTCTATTCTGCAATTCTACCGCAATGTGTGTTTTTCTTCCGCAGGTGAATTGCACACTTTGGGTTTTTTTCTCTTTGGCATCTATTTATAATATTGTCTAAACGGATTTGCACCAGACCAAACTTTATTGAAGGAAATTCTAGTTGTAGGTTTTATTTATGTTTCATTCTCTGCTTTTCACCGTCCGTGACATGTTATATTACTAAATCTATTAAATTTAATATAAACGATTTATGATTATTTCAGGATCACTAACTTCAGGAAGTATCTGTTGTACGGTCCCTTGGTGGTCCTGGAGACGGTCGTAAATTGAGTTCCAATACTTTTTCCAAAACGCACACGCGGTTTCAACCGCGGTGCGTACTGTACTGTGCGTACTGTGCGTAAGTGTAAGTACTGTGTAAATATTGTGCAAGTACTGTGCGTCAACGGTGGAGTTTATTCTCAATGGAACACTTGTTTTAATAAAATACTTTGTATATTGGTTAATTGCAAATAAATCGTTCTGATAAATTTGCAATAAAGGTGAAACGATTTTAGATGCTGGCTGAAAGGCTTTTAAAAATGGAATGATTGAATTTTAGTAAGGATTTGATCACAATAAGTATCATGACTTGACACTTTTGCTTCTTGTGAAAGTGTAAATAAAATGCGACAAAAATAATTTAAATGTATAAAAATGGAGATAAAACGTGACACACGTTAAATTGAAAGTAAAAGAGTCCGTAGACGGAAATGAGTCAAGAATTTAAATATAAAATGACAGGTTGAAAATGAAATGAAATATTGCAAAAAGGACTACGCAATACTCAATACCCATATATGCTTGTACATGAAAAAGTACAAAAGAAGTTTCTGAGATATTTATATCTTAGAGACTTCGGATATTATCCCTGGTTTTATCCATCAGCCTTTTTGTCCGGCATGCTGGGTATTAATAGCCTCGCCGATAGAAGGAAAACTGCTTTGCTGACAACAGCATATAAACTTCTAAACGGTTACATCTGTATTCCCGATATAATACAAAGAATTGAGTTTTATGTTCCCGACAACTTCACAAGAGCGCGCAGACACAGATTTTTTGTTGTTCCGAGATGCAGAACTAACTTACCATTAGTAATGCCGCTCGGAAAAATGATTCTGTTACTAAATTACCTGTCTCCTGATATAGATATTTTTCAACAAAATATTCGAAAATTCAAAAACGCTATTATTATTTAATAAAATAAAATGTATGTTTAACTGTAAATGTGCATTTAAAATAAAATAAATAAATAAAAAATAAAAACCTAGCAAGAGAAATTTGCACAGGTGAGTTTTGACAAAAAACGGCGCTAAACAAATTTTCCAAATACATTTATCATGTTCAGCCAAACTAAATAAGTAAGTAGGTAAGAAAGTAAACTATTTAAAAATTGGAATTGGTCAAAATTATTGCAAGCATTTAAACATAATTTACATGTTGCACGAATTGATTAATAACAGTGACGTAGCTCTTAGTTAGGACGCATATATTATTACATAACATAATTGGTACTCTGTACATCGATCTGGTAGGTTATTCATGCATGAAGAACATATCTGAATACATTAATTACCTAAGTAAATGTTACGTTATCTCGAGATGCGCGCAATTGGGGTGAAATGTCACTAATTTGTACTTTTTTTTAAGGTATTTTTTTTTGCGAAACTTCACAAGAGCGCCTTTACTGTACAGATTTAAAGACAGGTGAACTATGTTGTTATCCGGTTGGTAGCATTGTGAGGCGAGTTTGAGGGCTGTAGGAAGGGATTTATTAATGTTAATCTTGAAGAAGCCCATATTAAAATACATAAAAGAGCCGATAATAGATGCCGGTAGCTCATTCCATGTACGAGCCGACTTATAGAAACGGCCCGTTCTAATGAAGCCAACTTCGTTAACTTCGTCGAGTTTCACGCAATGCTGCAAGCGCCTTAGAGCAAGCTCCATTAAAATACCTGCAGAACAGACTCAGCATGCTTACATTGAGTTTGTGCATTAGAGATGGCAATCGTTCTGTTAAGATAAAGCTATACGTGAAATCCTGTTTAGATGCTATTTAGATTCATCTTTACGACGAATCGGTTTACGGTATGAACATAAAAAAATATGCTACGGATAAGTTGCTTTTACTAGCTTTTCTATGTATTTGAATTCCACCAAAAAAATATTTACACAACAAAAAATATAAGCATAAACCATTAAAAAAAAAGTTTTTTCATGACTTAACTATGAAGTAATACAAGAAACATTTTTAAAAAATACCTCTTTATGGCTAAGACTATTTTTGAGGTTTTCTATGTTCTAACTTTTTTCGTTCTTATAAAATTAAGTAATAAAATAAATAAAAACCACCCTTTCGCTTACCTGCCTCGTGCAAATACGACGCGCAATTTTAAATTTTGTAGGCATGAGAATCGAAATATTTCTAGCGTTTATATTCCTCTTAATAACGAATTGAAAATCAGACGGACCGCGCCCTCCTTTGCACAGAATCGAGTATTTCGGTGGTCCAGTCCAGAGGTCGTTCCAAATTCAATTGATGGGAGTTCTTGAAATTTGAACCCGGTTAGCAGCTGGTCACTATTGAAGAATTTGCTAGCCCTTTGCAAGACTATTTTTATCTTAAAGATTTTTTTAATGCTGAATTTGATTTGGAATTTAAATTATAATGTCAACGACCTCTCGATACGAGATGTTAGATATTGGTAAGGTGGGAGTATATTCAATAGCTCAATTATTGCAAAACGCTAACCAATTATTTTTTTGTTTGACTACAAGCAAAAGACTAACATAATATAATATAATGTAGACAAAAATTTATATTGTCTTGTCTAAACTAAGAACAGGTCATTGCCCTTATCAGAATTCATACAGTTCAATACAGCCAGCATATCAGCAGATGAAAATACCGACGTCGGCATCGTTAAAATATTATTTTTACATTCTCGCAAATAAAACCCCTTACGAACGAATATTGTAAAACAAGCACGTCAAACGTTCAACGATATATTTTTTACAGTCACAAATAGATGTATGTAAATTGTTAAATTCAATAATATCATCTTTTTACATTTTTTATGAATTCGACAAGAGCAAAATTGTTATTATAACGTATTTTTCTTTTTAATAATACAGAATCATTGATTTGTATTTTTCGTTTTGATTTTTGTAATGTCTTTTATAATTTTCCGAAAGAATAACTTCAATTGATAAGTACTGGGAACTGTATTCTCCAGTACTTATTATCCTCATAGACCATAGGATGCTTTATTGAAAGACTAAGGGGGTATTTCACCATCTTCTTGATAGCTTATCCATACGATAACGAATATTAATAAATTAACAAATAAATAATTTCAAATTCCAAAGTGGAAGATCCTATTATCCCTGGTGTAAGACGACCATTCAGAATTGAAACGTCGCTTGAAATGGCTTTAGCCGCGCTTAGTGACCAGATTTGAATAGCCAGGTACTTCCTCACCTTCCTCTTCCCCATCTCCTTCCCTTCTCCGCTACCTTCAGCCTCACAACATACCCCGATTGGGGATGCCTTAGTCCCACTGGCTCCAGACGGGAGCAGTTGGGACTCTTGTGTGGTATTCATATAAAAAAATAAAATAAAAAATGGAAAAAAACTCGGCTAACTTATCTTACATATAGCCACTATCCATAGGTTCAATTAGACCGAATAGTTAACTCAAACTTTTTAAATAAATGAAACTGTTTATAATTTATCGAAAGTGTACGTTATCGTATGGATAATCTATGAGTTTGGTGAATCTATGAGGAGGATAGTGAAATACCCCCTAAGGTTCCTAATACAACAGAGTGACTGCTTATTGTCGTATCGTAATTATTATAATACTTCTGAGGACGAACTTCTTTCCAGGCTGAATACTAGTTTTGATCTGAAGAGCTCCTGAAATCTTGATGACTTCGTAAATCTACCTTCGGTTAGTCTCGGCATAACTCGGCAACTAGACCATGTGACCCGAATAGCCCGTAGACTAACTGTTGTAAAGTATGTACTAGATCGTGTACTATTATGATACATGGTTCCATGCCAACTGAGAATAAAGTCAACTCAACACCTCCTTGAAAAGTCATTAAAAGCTATGAAAAAAATAATTTTAAATTAGTGGATAACCCTTACCCAACATAATCTATTAAACCAATTTTTAAAATATTTTTTTATCACTCTAAATGACTTATCTGAGATGGTTCTGAGTTGGTTTCATTCCGAGTTGTCCGGTCACCATGACACATTACAATGATCATGTCAGCCATTTCGAACTTCTAAAACCTACATTTTAAATTTATTTATCAAATTATTCCCCACATATAAATATTCTGAACAACAGAGTAAGGAAACTTACATATATATTTAGATGTTTAAGAAATATTTTAAAAGAAAAATTACTTAGAACCACATACTTCGCTTTCTGTCAATCAATTATACAATACGGCATTATAGGATGGGGCGGTACATATAAAAATCAAACACAAACAATTTACGTATCACAAAAACTAATATTAAAAACAATTTTAAAAAATCCCTATTCATATTCATCAGAACTTTTATTCAGGCAATTTAAGGTCAGAAAATTAAATGCATTATACTTCTACCATGCAACATTACAAATTTATAAAGATGATATTCAAAATAAGGTAGCACCCTTTAAAAATAACAGCAATCTTAGACAAACGTCAATACTTCCAACTCTAAAATGTAAAAAAACAATAGGACAGCAAAATCATAAATATCTCGGTATCAATTTTTTTAATTCTTTACCAGAAAGAATTAGAAACATGAACACTTACATAAAAGAATTTAAAACACACTTTAAAAATTATAGTGAAAATATGAAATGAGTTGTACCAAATAAAACTATTTTGATAACACCCCCCCCCCCCATACACATAAGCCCTGCTTATTTATGGGGGTACATAAAATATATATATTTAAAAAAAAAAAGAAAAAAAAAATTAACGAACTTTTCCATATCATTTTGTTGAACCTACTCACGCTATTGAATTAAGTGAAACATACGCATGAAAAAACCACAGGTATGTACAGCACTGCTCATTTTCCGATCACAGCAATCAACTTGTTCACCACTTATCTTCGAAGATAGTCACCATTACAACGTTGACCCATTTATTTTTCCAAAATTGCAAAGAATGTAGCTAATATGATTAATTATTTACGAGAAAACCAAAAAATAAGGCCTTAAGACCAGAGAAAAATTGTTACATGAAAAAATGTAGATTAAAAAAGAAGACTCGACAGTCAAATGGCTGGAACGGAAGGGAGAATAGAATTCAATGGTCCGTACGTTGCTTCTCCGGCTTTCCATTTAAAAGTAAATAATGGCTTAAAATGGCGCTGAATGGAACTTAGATTGATGATCTAAGCCCGGAAAAATAAAATGAACCATCTACCCACAAAATAAGAAAAGAATGTTTCACCAACTTGCGTAAAGTTGATTCGATTTTTTCAATTATTATTTTGTGAAATAAGACGCCAAGTTGTTGGCTCGAATTTTTTCAAGCGTTCAATTAGAAAAAAAGATATATTTTTTTAAATTTTGTGTAACTATTTGTTGAAGATGGGTTGTAAAGTTTCTTAAAGACTTCTTTGTCGTGTTCGGGAGGGTCACGTGACGCCCGACTATGTTAATATGATGTGTTT
This sequence comes from Glyphotaelius pellucidus, assembly GCA_936435175.1. NCBI lineage: Eukaryota > Metazoa > Arthropoda > Insecta > Trichoptera > Limnephilidae > Glyphotaelius > Glyphotaelius pellucidus. The sequence goes on along the minus strand of OW386551.1, from coordinate 7,321,579 downwards.
CTCTCGTCACGAGTCTTAATATGCTTGTTTCTCTCTATTCAAATAAATACAAACATTTATTCTCAACAAAAACAGGAGGTTGTTTATTTTCTACAAAATGCTTTGTATGACGTCCGTTTAGTGTGACGTGTTTGTCATTTCTCTTTGATGTCATTATAAACGGATTCCACTGTACTTACTTTAGAGTTTTGATATGGTCACCGCACTCGTTACTCTTCACCATTAGGAAGATTAAACGTTTTCATTCATAAACTTCTTAACGTTACGCCTTATTCACAGCATCCTCTAAGTTGACAGAGGTCCCGAGGGAAATTGTTTTCCTCAAGGCCTCCTGTATGGAGCTATCGTAACATAAAATCAGAGTTCAGTTTTTTCTCGTGTTGAATTTTTAATACATTTTGATTATTATTAAAAGTTTTATTTATACATATAAATACCTATCTAATTTTTTTCTTGTCCGTCTACAATATTTTCAGTAAAATAAATATTATAAATAACTTAGCAAAAAGTTAGTTTTTTAAAACAACAACAAGTAAACCTAATTGTACCTTTTTAATATGAAAATCGCCACCGAACTAAAATACTGACATGTTCTTAGCGAATTTAGTATTTTCCTTATTTTGTAAAATTGTATGAGTTGTGAACTTGTTCGACCACGCCAGACAAAATAATAAAACTGTTGTCAAACACAGGTTTATCGCGAATAAGACTGTGAAATCTTGATAATGTAAGACTGATGTTGTATTTGAGCTTTTATTCGAACGCTTTCAAAAAATATTTTAAGTGATTTGTAACTGTACAAAATGAAATTATGCAACCAACAACAATGGAAATCTGATACATTTTTAAAAACAATAAAATTTCATGACTGTTAGTAGTTATGAGATTTTATTTTTATTTTAAAGTCTTTTAAAGTGTTTGACAAAATTAGAGAAAAAAATTAACTAAATTTTTGTGTCTCTTGTGTCTATTGTGTCTATTGTGTATCTCATGTATCTTGTGTCTCTTGTGTCTCTTGTGTCTCTTGTGTCTCTTGTGTCTCTCGTGTCTCTCGTGTCTCTCGTGTCTCTCGTGTCTCTCGTGTCTCTCGTGTCTCTCGTGTCTCTCGTGTCTCTCGTGTCTCATCTGTCTCTCGTATCTCTCGTGTCTCTCGTGTCTCTCGTGTCTCTCGTGTCTCTCGTGTCTCTCGTGTCTCTCGTGTCTCTCGTGTCTCTCGTGTCTCTCGTGTCTCTCGTGTCTCTCGTGTCTCTCGTGTCTCTCGTGTCTCTCGTGTCTCTCGTGTCTCTCGTGTCTCTCGTGTCTCTTGTGTCTCTTGTGTCTCTTGTGTCTCTTGTGTCTCCTGTGTCTCTTGTGTCTCTTGTGTCTCTTGTGTCTCTTTTGTCTCTTGTGTCTCTTGTGTCTCTTATGTCTCTTGTATCTCTTGTGTCTCTTGTGTCTCTTCTGTCTCTTGTGTATCTTATGTATCTTGTGTTTCTTGCGTCTCTTGCTTTTCTTGTATCCCTTGTGTCGCTCGCCTCTCTTTGTGTGACTTTTTATATAATTTTGTAATTTTATGTAAATATTATGTATTCTTTGACTGTGTAGAAAGTTTTTGTAATGTTTGAAGTGAACATTGAAGTTTAATGTCTTTGTTTTGGAGCATTATCAAACAGCTAAATTGCTGCTACTGCGTTTACATCAATTTAATAATACCTACGGCTTTAGATAAATGATGCTTCCATCAACTTACCCAAAACCGATTTAGTTTATAAGTTTATCCACTCGAACAAAGACGTACAGTGACAGCATTTCATTTGAAATCATTTTAAAATTCGCTCTTATTGAAGAAGCATGTAAAACATATTTTAATATGTTTTCAAGAACCGTTTCTTTGAAATATAATGTAATTTTTAGGGAAAGAGTCAAAATGATTGTCAATTTTTACATGGGAGTTAAACTGTATAATAATAGGTTAAGATAATTTCAAATCATATAAATGTTTCTTGAGGAAGTTGAAAGGAATGGGAGGCATAATTTCCGTAAGTGAACAACGCACTGAAGCCCATAGGGTGGTAGAGATATGTACTTAAACCTTGAAAACTAAGTGCTCTGCTGTACAAAAAATGGTAGAAAAACACAAATAAAGGAAGGAAATTACAATTCACGCACTGTATTTACAACATACATAAAAATGCTTTATGAACACCTTTAATCAGAGTTTCTATTTATTTCACCCTAAATATTACAAATGCGGCTAAGCCCAAAGAAAATTTCTTGCCTGTAGTTACCATTGTAATAGAATCTAACAGATGTGCTAACCACGAACGCTCCCTATGATAGTTGTGGAACCATTTGATAAGCCATTATAAACACTTTTAATCAGAATTTGTATTCATTCGCCCTAAACAGTGACAGCCGGCGTGGTCCAGCAGTAAAGCTCTTGACTCGCATTCCAAAGGTCGCGGGATCGTATCCCGGCGTGGAATTTTTTTTTTGATTAATCTGTGTTATTTCACAATTTATTCATTTAAAAAATAAAATGTATATTTGCATAACGTTCCAGATTGGAAGTTATTCTCAGTATCTCAGCCCTGGTGTAAGAATCGATTCAGAATTGAAACGTTGCTTGAAATGGCTTTAGCCGTGTTTGGTGACCAGATGCGAATAGACAGTTAGTTCCCACTTTTCTCTTCCCCATTTCCTTCTCCTCCGCACTACCTTCAGCCTCACAACATACTCCAATTGGGGATGCCATAGTCTCCAGACGAGAGCAGTTGGGACTCTTGTGCGGAATTCATATAACAAAAAAATATTACGAATGCGGCTAAGCCCAAAAAAAATTTCTTGCTTGTAGTTACTATTGTAGTAGAATCAAAGAGATTTGCTAACCATGAACACTCCTTTTGACGTTTGAGGAACTATTTGGGGGAGTTTAGATCCTTATTATGGCAGGGTGAGGTAGATAAATAAGTCCAATACGATATAGATAAATAAATCTAGAATGCAAACGATTTACAATATTTTAGACTGACATAATATATACACCCAAATTTTCTCGCACAACCCCAGAGTAGTACTCTCACACTTGGTTCTCCCACTTTTGCGTTATATTTCGCATACTCTCAGACTTACAACATTATATCTGTCAGAAATTAGTGTTCATTTGTTTACCACTATTAGTATTAGATTAAAAAAAATACTGGAAATAAATAAGACTCCCACATAGAAGTGATAGAACTAAGACACTCCTAATCAGGGTATGCCAAAATGAAATGTGTAAGAACGGGGAAGAAGTTTTTAAAAAAAACAGTTTTGTTAATAGGTACTTAGGTCTACTAAAATGAACGTTTTGGGTCATTTTTAGGCCTGCAATAGCCGATTTTAAACTATATATCATTGCTGGAGCCTGTTTATAACGAACATAAGTCTGATTTATCGAGCAAGCCCGGGACCTTCACACGCTGTGGACTTTGTCTTATCCTTTCATTGTTCATATAATATTGTCTTTAGCCCCCTATATAGCAGGAATGTTTACGTTATATTATGACATGCCCTTCATCTTAAAAATAATCCATTAATTTAAAAAATATATATTTTCATATTAGGTTGGTTACCTTACATTACATATTTTTAATTCTTATAATACTTAAGTTTTATAATAGTAATTAATTAACATAATTCTTATAATAGTTGGGCCACAGAAATTATTAAAAATTGTTTTTGTGTTTAATTCGTAGAACTCCATTTTTTTTTTAAATTAAAATAAAATTTGATAATGTTATAATCAAGTTCATCAAGTATTTTAGAATGTATTTTTGTTACAGATGATTCGGTTTACAAGTTTCTGTCAGGTTTGACAATTTGAAAATGGTCCTGTAAACCGAAACAGCTGTTACAAAAAAAACATTCAAAAATACTTGCAGAACTTGATTACTACATCATCAAATTTAATTTTAATTATTTAAAAAAAAAGTCAAGGGACATTGGCTTGAGACTCGGTGCCAAGTCGTCATCGAGGCTTTTGAGGTATTTGAGCACAAAAAATATTGTCAGTATTTTTTCTCCCATAATTTTGTATTTACCTTCAGAGCTAAACTCAAAACTCATCTTTTCAGACAGTCTTATCCATAAGTTAAAAAAAACCTTTCACCTTCGCCTTCACGGCCCACGACGTTGTAAATAACTAATTGTGTAAAATATAACCTAAAGGTCATTTTATGAAAATTTCCAGTCCCAGAGAGCTCTAAATTCACTAGTCTTTCAAAATAAATACTAATTCAATTTTGGCATTAATCTTCTTATAAATGTAAAAGCAACAGTGATGGGGGTAGCAAAGGTAAATTCATGCAATGTCCAGTGTTTTCAATATAATGTCCTCCACGTGCAAAGTCGTATCATCCCCAAGCATAAACTTTCTAAAAAAGTGTGTTTATCAGAAGTGACCTGCCAGGTAAGTATGGTTCTGTATCTTTTTGTAAATAATAAAATTAGATAAATTCTAAGAATATAAAAAAAAAAAATAATAATAATAAAATTGTAAAGCGCCCTTGAGGTGATTTTTCACAAAAATGGGCTCTACAAATTGTCCAATTATTATTATTATTGTATAATATTACCGATATAAAGATTTTATCCTTTTCAATAGATCCCTACCTACGCATTCGGAGTCAATTCCTTTTACTTTAATAAAATAATTATTATATAAAAAAAATTATTTCATTCAAACATCATAAAGCATGAATTTATTCGTATGCAGCGACTAGAAATCTTTAACCAGTTTCTTCCAAGCCTTCCTTTAATCTCCTTCCCATCTCTTTTCCTTCACTACTCCCTTTGGCCTCAAAGTATTCCCCAATAGGGGGTGCCATAGTCCCACTAGCTCCAGACGCTGGAAGATGTAGGGTCTCTTGTGCGATGTATATATTATTTAGTATTACATAAGTACATGTAATACTAAATAATAAGTATTATTTAAATAATTGTGGAATAAACTAAAATGCTATGTCAGAACAGAATTTGTTTCGTGGTTTAGCTTATCTCATTTTTCATGATCATAGAACATGCGTGGATTACAAAGTAAATACATTAAAGCCCGATCTCTTTTGATGCTAGAAGATTGTGGTAAAAAAATGTTGGCCGTACCTTTTTTAAATTGGTATTTATGTCCATTTGAAGTGTTTTAAGGCGAATGATATATTGAGGTCGCGTGACCAATGAACATTTTCTTTTCAGGTTTGCGAAATTTGAAAATATCGTGAGAATCTAGAATTGTTAGTTTTTTATACAGGGTACAATTTTGATGCTCCACCCTTATAACAATTTTATTTGTATGTGATTCCGTTTTTAAAATACATAATTCTGATTTTCGCAAAGAGGAAGATTAGTATTGTCTGGTGCAATTTGATGGGAGAACCTTCTCCAAGACTCCATCGAAATGCTTGGAGTAAGTACCTATCTCAAGCCGACTCAAGTATCGAGACTCCAAGAAACCCGAATCAATCTGGCTTCCAAGAAACTGGGCATCTTGTAGGGGTCCTACAGGGCCAGCAGATTGTTTAATAGTGACCAGCTGCTAAAAATGCATAAACCTCGAATACGTTCAACAATTGATTTTGGGAGCCACATCTCGGCTTGAGCCCCAAAATACCTGATAAATCTATTTGATTCTGTGCAAAGAAGGAAGGTTCATCTCACAGACAATCTGTTGTTAACAGACCGATGCCATCTCTAATGCACACAATCAGACGCAATGGCATGAAAGAGCTAGCAGCATCACTGATCCTCCGTGCACCAGTGACCGCCAGTTTACAGTTGATGTTGGGCTTCATGAGATTGGGTCGTTTCTTCGACTCGTTTTACCTTTAACCCGTATTGAATAACTTTTAATAAAAAAAATTCGTAACTTTATTTTAATGTTTTTTATGTCCTCTCCAGAGACATTCGTTATATGTAAGAACTGGGACCAGTATTCTCCAGTACCTATAGGATGCTTATTGAAAGACTCAAGTTCTTTGAACCATAGTGACTGTTTATTGACGTAACGTAATTTATAATTATAGTTCATCATAAAAGTCGTCATTATAGTTGCATCATAAAGACTAAAGATCACCATAAGGACGTTAACAATAAAAAAATTTAACCACTCCGACTCGTAAGCTTATTTACAGGACAATATAACAAAAGCAGTCAAGTACAATAAGCTCGTTTTCAAGCTAACGCGTGTGTTCCCACAGAAATTGTTATATCTCCCCTTTTGTTCCAGTTACAACCCTAAAACAAAAAGGAGATTGATACGTTCTTAGATTTTCAACTACAAAAGTATTGTTTTTGGGGTGTTTGCCATGTTGCGCTACCCCCTTCTTTAGCCAACGTTTTGGACAGTTATACTGACTAAAATATTGGACGTCAATATATTCTACAATCCTTCAATATAACCTACAGACGGTCAATATTATTGTGCAATTTGCATTATTTTGCAACACATTGACCATTATATTGAACGTCTAGGGGCCGCTAAGTCGTTGAAAACTTATTTAAAACATAGTCCCTCGTAGCACAGGATCTCCTGATGAGGAGGGCTACAAATATAATCTACTAATATGTTATAGATACGGTTCACATGTATCTTCCATAAATTTAAACATTTAAAATAAACAAACAAAAAAAGTAAATTGACAAAATATTTGATATCTACCGTCCTTTCTAACTGGAAGCTAGGTTTTGTTTGTCGATTTCTAGGGGTATAGTTTTATTACTCTGCCCATCTACCTTCGGCACATCTCCGAAACGAGACCGTGTGACCGAAGAGCCCAAAGACAATTTAAATAATGTGGGAACGGATCGTAGACTAATCATGATACAAAGATGATGATGTTGGAAGATTATTTCTTTATTATTACAATTTTTGATTTTCGTGACCTTTTAATGAGTTTTTTTTATTGAATAGTCACGTTTCACAATGAAATATGATATTACAGTTTTAGTGTGTAATAAATCAGTAAATTACGAAAGCTGTAAAAAATAAAAACATAAACTTTAGCCATGATCAATTTATTGCTTGTTGGTATAGTTAATTTATATAGAACCGACTTAACGTGAACATGAAAGATATTGCTTTTGTTTTAAACCGAAGTAAGCTCGCGTCAAACATGATTCATAGTTGCTACTAAAATCTGACATAACCAACCCATTTTTAAATTTATGAACATTCTGGATCAGGGAAGTGAAAAATGGTTCATAGTGTACGTTATTAGGTTCACGTTTTTTTTTTTACATAATATCGTTTCAATCACTGGGAGTTTTATTCTCATCTTTTTTCATAATAAAAACATTCTGAATTTTTGTAGAAAAAATGCATTTCACTTGCAATTACGTAATATTAACAATCGTTACGAGGTTCTACGAAATTGACAAAGGAAAGGCAAACGTAGATAGATCCACATTGCTATCGAAATGAGATACCTGAGGCTATGTTTAGATAGTAATACAAGTAATTGGTACTGGAAATAAACATCAAATAGTGCAAAACGGCACACATCAGTCCAATATTAACCTAATGGTTAATTGGCTTGGGTAGAGGGGTGTCTGGAAATTGGTTTGTATTGAATAGTTTGAAGAAAAACAGTAATAGTTACAGAATAGTACATAACACGTAGCTGGAGCATTAAATGTTTAATTAAAACAGATAATCAGGATAGCTAGGAATTATAAAATATTGATAAACGGCATTGCACACAAAAGAAATATTATCAGTTATTTGAAATATTCTCAATTATGGTTACGTAATTCGTATTATTTTTTTTTTTTAATCATTTGAAACATTTATTAAAGTTACAATTTTACTACTGTTAGCGGTTAGCGGGCCACGCGCCAGCAAACGTGGCCGGCCTCCAGGGAGTCAGCTCCAGCATATTCCTAACAATTAGAATCACGTAATTGGTCTAAATGACTAGCTCAGGGATTGGCACAAACATGATTCCTCTTAATCACAAGGCGAGTGCCTCTGGTCCGGTGTTTACCTCTCCCCTCCCACCTCCCGGGCCCCTCACGTCAATCAAAACACGGGTTTTAACATAAATGGTTTATTCAATCTAAGATTCACAATGGGTAACACAGTCTTTGCCAGCCTCGGCGCATGTAACAGGGAAAAACACCCTAACTAAAAGTCTGTTTGATGATAATCTCTCTCTCTCTCTATACGTTTTTATAGGGGAACTAAATCACATTTGCACATAAAGGTAAGGTTCAGTATTGACTCACGTTTTCAAGCTGGTAGCTCTGATGAATAGCGGCGTCCGGCACTTGGGTACACAAACAAGAATTCGCGCGTGAAAATATCACCGGGATTTCGGACATGATTCGGCCGAGGTGTTGAGCCGGGGGCTCCGCGCTCGCCGCTGACCTGTGTCTGTGGAGGGAAGGGGCAATGCGTGCGCCTGCGCATTAGGGTCCCGTGGCGCAATAGTATCTAGGACTCGCTTCCCTATTCTCGTAACGTAACACTACATAAAGAAACATTAATATTTCAATCACCCTTCCAATAAAGCAGCTGTTTGTGTTTAGGAGAGGACAACAAAATATTTTTACATCAATTTAAAAAGATTTTATTACAAAAACTATTAGTAATTTTTTTGAGAAAATACGATAAAAGTAATAAAAATATAGGTTCGTTAATAAATGATACAAAGGATTGTTAAAGCAAATACATAAATCTAAATAATTAGTTAACTTATGAGGTGATACTAGAGTGATTCATTTTTTTTTAAAATATTTGTCGTTGTTTTCTTCCGATCGTACGAGTATATCTAGGAGAACCTTATTGAATAATTTTATACCCTTGAATATATAATGATGCTGTGCTGTTGTGATTTGTACTAGTAGTACGGTTAGTCCTCCAACAAATATAATTCTTTTACTAATTGTGTTATTGACATATAAATATTTCTACGAAATAAATTAATAAGTACATCAACAAATACTGTGAATAATCATTTAATATATTTTTAAAATTATAACATTATTATAAAGTTCTGCAAGTATTTTTGCTTTTATTTTTGTTACAGCTGTTTCGGCTTACAGGGCCATTTTCAAACTGTGGTTAAACCACTTTGAGATGATTTATTTAAACGAATCCAAATGTTTTTTTTAAGGTGTCTAAATTGATTTATTACCGGAAACCAATTTGCTAAAATAAAAACACAAATACTCGCAGAACATGATAGTAACATTATTAAATTTAATTAAACTTAACTTTTAGAAGATTAAATGGAGTTCTGCAAATAAAACACCAAAACAATAAATATGTTTCACAATTAAAAATTGATATGGAGGTTAAAACGAGTGCAACATAAAAGTAATGAATAATTTAGAGGAAAGGGGCGCATAAATGATTTTGATAAGTAGAGCGGATAAAACGAGAAAGGAAACGTATACATATTAAATATAACGCGAAAAAGAACGGTGGGAAAAGTCGGGAACGTTCATTGAAACGATCAATTAAATCAAATATTTCCGGTCCGTTTGCTCACCTACCTACGGCCGGATTTGGAGAGACAGGTTGGAGGAAACCTAATCTAGACCTATCCAGCCGGGCTCTCATCTCGTCACCTTGCAATGCAGTGGGAGGGATGGATTCATACGTCCGTCACTCCTGGAAACATTGATCCCCAAATTCCTACTCACTCCTCATACCTTTTTCCTTCCCAGAACTTCCTCTCCTTTCTTTCCCTAAAAAGATCTTAAAGCAGCCTCTCCAAATATGGCGTAGGTCCTGTGGATTTTTTTCTTCTCATTGCCTGGTGGGTGAACCAAATATAAAAAAGAAATGTATACTACTGTAATGAAAATTTGCCACACATTCCAAGTAGTAGACACCCTTAGGGTCGCCCTAGTGAAAGACGGTTCAGATGGTTCAGATGGTTCAGATGGTTCAGATGGTTCAGATGGTTCAGATGGTTCAGATGGTTCAGATGGTTCAGATGGTTCAGATGGTTCAGATGGTTCAGATGGTTCAGATGGTTCAGATGGTTCAGATGGTTCAGATGGTTCAGATGGTTCAGATGGTTCAGATGGTTCAGATGGTTCAGATGGTTCAGATGGTTCAGATGGTTCAGATGGTTCAGATGGTTCAGATGATTCAGATGGTTTAGATGGTTCAGAAACGAAACTTTGCTTGAAATTGCTTAAGCCATGTGTGATGAAGAGATTTCAATAGCATGGTAATAATAAAGGTACCTTCCTCTTCTTATTTTCGTACCCACTCCTTTTGGCCTCACGGCATACTCCGGTTGGGAATACCACACTCCAACTGGATCCAGACAGTATTCAAGTAAATAAACGTAAGTATTCAAGTAAAAATATGTTGTGTCCATATAGTTGAATAGGCAGTCCTGATTTAACTAAGCTCATTATATTTCATGTACTCACGAGAGCCACTCGTTCTAAAATCATGTTTAAATGCTACAATAACCGGACTAAGTATACGAAACACTCGCTTGTACCTAGATTTCATGAAGTTACTAATATATATGCAGATGTGGCAGATCTATTTAACAGCACGGAAGTAGGTACAAGAGGGCTATACCATCAAATCTTTTCAATCAATATTAATTTTATTTGTACTATAGATTTTTGTATGTAATTGCATCTCTGGTGTCGTTTTTCTTTTAAACGCCACAATTATCTCTTACACTCTTTATTTACTGTTTCTAATATGTTTCCTCTGATTTTGTGACGTGTGTGCTTATGGTATGTTTATACCGTTGATATTAAATAAATAAATAAATGTTAGTTAAGAATATCATTCCAATACAAAATTAATTAACTTCTAAACGTGAACGAAATAAAAATATGCACAGCAGAAGCCAAATAATTATCTAGTAAAAAGTAATCAGCGAATAAAACCAACGAAGGCTCTGTAAATATTAACTACATTAAAGTATTGAAACCCAATTGCAGATATCTATTACAATTAATTGATGAGGTTTCTATTCATTGACATTCATTCAATTAAGAGCAGACGTTCTACCGCCTCAACTGTGTTGCCCAGTCGCCATTGTACTCTGTAATATTCACTAGTCTATGGTAATGTAATGAAGTTGCAGGAGATGGGTGGGTCAAGAACACAAAGAGTAAAATTTTTTAAATTATTTTTATAACACCTCAATTTGGGAGGCGGTAATGGGTACCACCGCTGCGCCCTGGGAACATTTATCGGATAACAAACACCTCTGTCATATTATTAGTCACCGTTTAAAAGTAGTGTATTTTTTTAATAAAAAAAAACATTTATCTTATACATATTATTGAATGATCAAAATGAAAATATGAAAGAGAACAAGAAAAATAGAAAAAGATAATGGATGCAACTGGAACCGAACCCAGAACCTCTCGTCAAATCGGGACGGGCGCGTTTACCGATTCCGTCATTGCCACCTTCTGTCAAACCGTCATATTTGTAAATCTAGTATTTTTTTTTGTTAGAATAAACAATATTTACTTTAACTAATTTTTTACATTTTTTTTCAATACAACTGGATATATTTTTCCGAGACGCTATTTAGGTTACAAACCAATTTTTGGAATGATTGTTTCCAATAAAAAGGGTAGTTAATTATAATATGGAGAAAATAAAATAGTTGAAGATAATATTGTTAATTGAAAATATTGTTAAGTAAAAAGTTAGCAGTTGTATGTTTATTTAGTTCCCCAAAAATCCCAGAAAACCAAAAAAAAAATACCTTCACACGGGAAAACTCCCGAAAACTTTGAATTCCTGTTAGGTATTTTGAAATATTCAGTAAACAAATAATAAATGTACCAACAAGTTAAATGAATCATATCGATACCGAATAGGCAAAAATTCTTTCATGCTTGTTTAAAACATAATTTAAAAGCCCTTAAAACGAAATCTGAGTACACTTCCTCATTCACAGGTGAATCAACCTACGCAAGGCGGGATACCTCCCTTGATTAATTTATTCATTCCCGCAGGAAAAAAAACAACCCTGATTACTCGTTGAATAGAAAACGCACGTGCTAAATTACTTTTCCCTTTCAAATAATTTTCCTAAATTATTTCTTTAATTTATATCATTCGATGAATTTTAATACACCGAGTTATTGTTGTTGGTTCTCCCTGAATGTAAATTTTAATTGCTGATAGTTGATCAAAGGAAGCATCAAGTATCTCTTGGGTCGCACGTGGCAGACCGCATATTGCCCGCAGGAAACCCAGAGGTTGCCAGCATGTTGCCCGCAGGCCCTTATGTACCCTGACCATCAATGGTCGTTAATTATTACTTTGAAAGCGTGATTTTGTTGCTTTCCTGAATCAAAACACTTGTCTTCTCTAATATATAAAGGGAAGTGTCTGTTAATGGCCGGCGGCTTGGATTTGATTTGTATACAAATTTAGAGTTTTTTTTCGAGATTACATTTTTGTACTCGTTAACCTTTAAAACAACAAGAGAGTCACCATCCACATAAGACTTCAAAAAACTACCACTATCTCGAGAATTTTGATAGATTGGGTTGAAATTTTCACACTTTGCACTTTAAATATAAGAGGATCATCACCGTCTCCATCTGAATACGAAAACTCTGCGTAAAGCCCTTGCAGCGCCGGGGACACAAAACTTTATTCGACAGTAAAGTTGTCAAATATGAGTCTTCAAAGCTTTACACTCAAACACAATCTTAAAGCTCGAAGATCAAAAGCTCATAACATAATAAAGCTCAAAGCTCAAAACTAAATGTTCAAAACAAAACGTCAACCAACGTCATTGTCGAGGTTCGATCCGTTAATTTATTTTCATATTTTATATAATCACGATTATTTTGTTCATTTTATTTTACTTTATTTTCATAATTTTTCTCACGTAATACGGTAGACTGGGATTGCACAGTCCGTTTAGCTGATAACGATGTTGAATTACGAAGTGGATTGTAGAAAAAATTGGGGACCCTGGGAAGTCGAGGCACTATCAAGTAAATCAAATAATTGTTGTGTGTGGTGAAATGAGGCGTATGTGATGACAGAAAAAAAGAGTGCACGCAGAATGTATGATGTGAAAGTGAATGGTAGAAAAAATCGAGGTCGTCAGATAAAGGCTTGTAACAAATACTAACCTATGGTAAAGTGAGGCGTACGTATAAGGCTGTTGTAAGCGAAATAGTTAAGATTAAGATAAAAAGATGGTTAGATTTTTTGGATAATAGAGCGGATAGATGAAGAAAGAAGTGTAATTAGATTATAGGACGAGGAAATGAATGGTGGAAGAATCAGAGTACGATAAGAAACGATGAAGTCAATCGAATTCCTTAAGAAATGAACTGTTCCAATTATTGACTACATTATTATTTCCACCTTACAATTTATCCAGTTTGCCCATCCATTTGCCCATCATTTATCCAGTTTGTGAATTCAAACATCAAAACTTTATTCCAAACCAATCATACCCGGAGAAACGCTGGCTCACTTTAGCTAGTATTTATATAAATAAAAAAGCAAGTTGCACTTATTTTCACTATTTTTGAACCTCTTACCAGTCTATTAACTAATTTCTACGTACACATATAATAAGAGACCTTCCAAGTAATGCCGACTGTGGTTTGTTATGTATACACAAAAAATAAAAGAAAATATGTTAAAATATATGAACAAAGTGGCGAACTACATGAAGTGTATTTTAAAATTTATATAATGAATTTGCTTAGTTAAATTGATTATTTTAAAAACTGTACAAGGTTTGTAACTTTATTTGCTATAATATAATGCGATTATTAGCACTTCAATTTGGGAGGCAGGTACAGGTATCGCCGCTCTGAGAACCATTTATTGGATAAGCAATACTCCTAACATAGATCACCTCAAGTAGTTTGCTGCATTTGGTGACTTCTATGAGCAATATTGTTTAAGTTTTTCTGAAAAGTTTCACATTCATTGGGTTACCTTGCACCGACGAGTACATTATTTGCATTTGCTGAACAAAGTAGAATGTAATCATTATTAGTACTTGAACATTGAACGCTAAAGACGTTATACAAAGTTAACATTCGACTAGAGACATCGAGAATAAAGGAAGTTTTATTTCGCATTGAAAATATATTATACAGTATAGCCATTGGCGTTGAAATTTAAGGAATCTTCTAATTTAGAATATGAATGTCTAGACAATGAATTACATACGATGTAACGGTCCACTTACTGATTACTGGAAATAGTAAATAATAATTTTCATGGTACTGTCAGGGTATTTCTTTCAAATAGATATATGATTATAACACATTGCATATTTTTGACGATCTCCTCACTTAAAACCACTTGTATATGTGAAGAGTGTGCACACATATGCATGTACAATATACATGGATGTGTATTTACCAATATATTTACTTTTATTTGATTTAAATTCTTCTTGTTTTATGTACCTACTTGTAATTTAATTTATTATTAAGTATTATAATTAGAAGTCGTGTTGAGATGAATGGTGTCCTCAACTATAATTAGATCATCACTTTAACCATATTTAAAATGTAATAATACAAAGGGTAGTGTCTGCTTGTGGCGGGCGGCTCGGACTTGTATACAAATTTGGAGTTTGTATACAATTCGGCTCGGCTCGGCTTGTATACAAATTTGGAGTTTTTTACATTTGGTACTCGTTTGACCATAAAAAAACAAGAGGTTCACCATCCACGGAAGGATAAATTGGGTTGAAATCTTGACGATATACTTAAAAAATAAATGTAATAATTATGTGATATATTCTGTTGACGAGCCAATAAATAAAATATAAAAAACACGCTTTTAGGGATTTTCTTTTCAGTGGGAGCAAAGCAAACAAATTAAATTAAAATAACACGTTTTTAAATGGGCATTCCGTTTACGATATTATCCGTAGTAAGTTTTTTGCTTGGAACAGTAGCAGAAATCCTGCATAAAATGTTACAGAAACAATTTTGACAAATCTAAACTTTCATACAAACGAGTAAGAACGAACTGAAATAATACTTATTTTAGATATATAATTTTGAATTTTTTATAAGAAAAACTCTATTTTTATAACTTTTGAAGGTTATTCCCATCAACTTAATAAAATATGGAAAAAAGAACTAGTTGAAGATAATATTGTTGATTCTAAATATTTGAAATATGAGATTGACAAATATGAAGGTTTGACAGAAGGTGGCAATAGTGAAATTGGATAACGCGCACGTCCCGGTTAGACGAGAGGTCTGGGTTTGAGTCCCAGTTGCGACCATTGTCTTTTTCTATTTTTCTGTGTCTTGTTTTCTTTCATATTTTCATTTAGATTATAAGTGTTATCTTCTTCTTCAATGACATGATTTTGTATTATTCACGATTTTTCTCTTACTTAGAAGTTCTTCAACAAATGCTAAATTAAAAAGAAAAACTTTTCTTCTCTTAGTCACATAATATGACGTGTGATATATCAGGTCACCCAACCGATCCATAGAGAATTATTTATGAAAATGATGCGAGTTAAGTTTGCCAAGTTGTTCCACACTGTAGGGTGTAAAATTACTTCACGATAGCCAACTCCAATAGAAAGGGCACCAGCTGAAGAAGATCAAATTACACTGAAGTCTTTCAGTGACATCAGTAAGATACATATTTTTTAAATCTGCCAAGAATAATAACTATTTATCTGCAACATTACATTATTTTATTTATTGTTTTTTTCACAACTAAAATGCATTTTAATCGTGAAAAAACGCAAATCGAAAAAAATTCATTGTTTAGCATACTTAATAATAATAATTGGATAATTTGTAGAGAGCCGTTTTTGTGAAAAATCACCTCAACGGCGCTGTACGGCTTATTGAGAATTCCTAGGTTCTATCGAATTTAACTATTTACAGACAGATTCACTATTCACTTCCGAAAAACACACTTCAATTAGAAAGTTAATGCTTGCATAAGATACGGCTTTGCACGTTGAGGGCATTATATTTTAAAAAACTGGACATGTCATGATTTCACATTATTTGCTACCACCATTACGGTTGGTATTACATTTATTAAAAGATAAGTAGAATTGATGTTTATTTTGAGAAGACTGGAGAATTTAGGACTCTTTAGGGATGGAGATTTTTTTTTTTTTAACTATTTTTACTTTTTTTATTAAGGGTCTACTATTCGTATTTCGACCGATTTCTTACATATCTCCCTTAAACATTTGAAGTTTTGAAGCTTTTAAAAAAATATATGTTATTTTTGAAGATAATATCTAGATACGTTCCACGCCGAAACGCAAATTATATGAAATTCCCTCGATAGAAAAAATCGCAAAGTATGCTCCGAAAATTATTTTAAACAAGTCTATTTCTTTTATTTTACAAGTTATATTTGTGAAAAAATTCACAATGTTTCTTTAAATGATACTTAAGATACGTTTCACGAGATTTTTGCTCTATTTTAAACGAGTCATGTTTTATTAAGCTTTTTCGTAATTTTCGCTGCTATTTTACGAATTAAAATATTAGCGCGCTCTGTCCAACATTCGTAATTGCATACCTCTCCATCTTCTTCTTTTTCAGCGCCGTGCGTTTCAAGAGTGCGGCCTTAACCCCACTAGGGTCCTTCTGTATCATTGAACATTGATTCAAATAAGGCTAATTGGAATTCTCGATCGGGTTTTGAAGTGCGATCAGGTGATCAAGTCAGTGCCATCACGAAATGATATTTAATTTTTTTGTTTTGTGTGAATACCTCACAAGAGTCCCAGCTGCTCTCGTCAGGGGCCAGTGAGACTAGGCATGGCATCCTTTAAGTGGGGTGTGTTATTATGATAAGGCTAAGGGGAAGAAGAAGGAGATGGGGAAGAGGAAGAGGGAGGTGGGAAAGTACCTGGCTATTTAGATCTGGTCACCAAACATGGCTAAAGTCATTTCAAGCAACATTTCAAGCAAACATTGAGAGTATCTTCCACGGAATACGACACAAATATACTATATTTTATTTAAATGAATTAATTAATTGTGAAATAACACAAATAAATCAAATAATATTTATTATCCATATTATTAATCCCGCTGGGATTTTATTCCACGACCTTCGGATTGTGAATGATCATGTTTATGAATTAATTAGTTGTGAAATAACACAAATTAATCAAATAAAATTTATTTGCCGTCAAATGTCGGCAATTGTTGTTGATACCCGTTGTTATTGCTGATCTGTATGTTATTCTACCGTAAGCACATTAAATAAACAGATTAATGAAATTATTTTAAATACTAAAATTTAATATTTCTATTTTTGAAACTGATAATTCATGGTGGAATTCCATTATAATATATTATAATAAAAACAAATATAAAACTTTTTTCCACTTTAAGTTTAATGACCGTAACCGGTTTCAGCTCGCTAGAGCCATCTTCAGACTGGTACAAAATATTCTTAATCTACGGTTTATATACATAACATTTGAGGGAGGGGAAGCGGGGTGGTCTTAAGGGTTTTAATCAATTATACTAATTACATTTGTTACTAAGTAGTTTTAGACTGTTGAATTTCTAAATATTTTGGTTATTCCAGTGGGCTAATTACCTTGGGTTTGTAGCTCACTTCAATATTGTTTAGGAAAAACCTTACAAGTGGTATGAATTATTAAAGACCTAATTTTATTGTCAAATCGTTATTACATTTATGATGCATGGGATTTTTTTTTTTTTTTTTTTTTTTTTAATAGCTTTTTGATAAAAAAGCTATTAAAAAAACTATTAAAAAAATCAAAATCAAAAATCAAATCAAAAATCATAAATCAAAAATCATAAAAAAATCAAATCAAAAATCAAAAAGCTATTAAAAAAATCCCATGCATCATAAATGTAATAACGATTTGACAATAAAATTAGGTCTTTAATAATTCATACCACTTGTAAGGTTTTTCCTAAACAATATTGAAGTGAGCTACAAACCCAAGGTAATTAGCCCACTGGAATAACCAAAATATTTAGAAATTCAACAGTCTAAAACTACTTAGTAACAAATGTAATTAGTATAATTGATTAAAACCCTTAAGACCACCCCGCTTCCCCTCCCTCAAATGTTATGTATACAAACCGTAGATTAAGAATATTTTGTACCAGTCTGAAGATGGCTCTAGCGAGCTGAAACCGGTTACGGTCATTAAACTTAAAGTGGAAAAAAGTTTTATATTTGTTTTTATTATAATATATTATACTAAAATTTACTTTGTGACAGCTCTTACTACATAATTTGTAGTCGCGCGCCCAGGCCTGTTCTCTAGTCGGTACTAAATTTTAAAAATCAATTGACGTTTTTGAGCTACAGCTCTAACAATCTCGAGATGAAATGTTGAATTTTCTCATTCATTATTATTGTGGAAGTGATGGAATTGGGCGCACACCAGAGTTTAGCCGCGGCGATTTATGGAAATTTTTTGAATGTCACCGATTATCCTCGCTGTCGTTGGGTAAAATATCGGAAATTATTTGCGCTGATAAAGCGAAAAAGGATAAAATGGGAAAATAATGTAGGAATTGTGACGATTCGGACGACAAGGTAAATGATGAATGGACCTAGATTGACGCGTGATCAAGGGATGATATTTTAACTTGTCCGCTATTGACTGATGTTCTAACCTTCATTTCGTTATATAAAACATAAAAAATATATTTATGAGCATAAGGCACAATCGTTGCCCTGATATTGAAATAAAGAAAACTAAGCTGGGAAATGTTGCAAAGCTAAAAGACTGGATCAAGGGTAGGAGATGGGGATGAGGGTAGGTTTGGGGAAGTACTTACCAGACTAATCAAATCTCGCCACTAAAAATTGATAAATCCATTAAAAAAAACGTTTCCATTCTTACTAGAACGGTATTGGATCTGTCTACATATTTGGAACGACGTAAAAATTAAAGACACTAGATTTTTTTAATGAAATTTTTTGCGAAATAATTTATTTTGTACATTCCGGGTCTCAAACCTCTGAATACAGTTTTTTTTACAATTTTTCATTCTAGTTCCAGAGAGAATGATTCCTTTTATTTTATTTTTTGAATTTATTTTAGTAATTTGTACATTAACGTTTACAAATTGCTAATTAATCATAACATTACATATTGCACACTATATTTTTTCCAGTTTGATGTAGCCCTTACAATACATCTTGAACCTTCCAATTGGTTCGGACTTTAAATTTTCTGGTAGCGTGTTATAAAACTTCATCCCTTTGTATAGTAAACTATTCTACTTATTCGCTTTGTTCTTTTTTGTAGTCTGATATCCGTGAACGTCCTTGTATTATGTCTGTGAATGTCCTTGTTGTATATAATTTTATTTATTAAACATTTTGGTAGTAGATTGTTTACTATTTTATGTATAAATATCATCGCGTTTAACATTTGTACGTATGCGCGAATTACAGAATTATGAAGAAATTTATTTTCGTTATTTTTATTAATTTACTATGCGTTGCGATACCACTCATAGAAAAAAAAAATCGCCCTGTTTTTCCTTTCCCATGCGCCCCCGTTCCAACCCACGTTCACCTCTCGTGTTCCTTTTCTTCTTTTCCCGCCTTCCCCCCTCCCGCTTCACCCTGTTTCGCGAACGCCATCTCCCGCTTTCCCATCCCCCATCCCACATTCCCCTTCCATTTTCTCCACCTTCTCTCTCCCTTGTCCCGCCTCCCGTTAAATCCTCCTTCGCTCCCCTCCCCACTCCAGGATTCCCCACCCCCTCCCGCTTGCCCTACCTACCGATAAACTATATGAAATGCACACATTTTTCAAAAAACTCGCTTGCCGTAATTAATACATGCCTAGAAATCTTCATGGGCACGCGCACAAACAAATTAGCAAGGTTCCATTTCAATCGGAACAATAGTTTTAATAGGAAATAATTTTACAACACCAGAGCTCACCATTATAAATAGAAACCTTTGCAAGCCTGCGCACAACAAATCACCAAAGTTTTGTAGCAATTGGATTAATAAATGCTATAAAAACGCATACGGAACAAACAAAGTTTTTATACGTAAAGATTAACGCCAGTTTTAGGGGGTTTTTACACGTTAACAGTAATTATACATTATACATAATTTAAAACATATTTTATTCCACTGGACTGCATTAGTGACAACATTTTGTGTTTGTTCAGTGATAAATTGAAGTTTTCCACTGACTCGATATAATTATTTCCCTCCATTAATATTTTGGGCAAAGGGAAGACATATACACTGCATAATTTCTGCACTGAAATAAATCCAGACTTCAGGTATAAGTTGTGCAATACGAATGCTTGTCAATTCCAGCAATTCTGGACTATCAAATGCATAATTTAGAAAATTGTATAGAAATACCAATTCGGTGAAAATCCTTCTGTCTGGCGATTTAAACTTCTTCATATAATTTAAAAGTATTGTAGTTCAACAAATTTGCTGGAAAGCCAATTTTAAAACTTAGAAAACGTAAGAATTGATTCTGCATTCTTTGAATAGCTAATACAAATATTATAATATAGATTCCAGACTGGAGAATTAGTCAAATTGACTTTCAAAGGCAAAATACAACATTTCAATGCGCTTAACATTGTTGAAACTAGTTATAAATCCCAATATTTGTTGGCCTTTGTTAGAGATTTACGTTTTGTTGCAAATGAAGTATTTGATTTAACAGTGATACCTAAGTCTTAAATATTTGTCAATGTCTCAAAAGCATTGTTAAAAGTGTAGTAAATAAAGATCACTGGATTTTTTATTCGAGAAATTCTGACTATTTAACTATTTGAGATATTGAAGTGAAGTCTATTTTCATAATAAATGATAAGTCTAGGATCATCTTTAAAAGAGAGACCAATTTTTAAAATAACTTTTGTGATTCAATGTTCGAAGCCATTTTGTATTTTCTCCGTATAAATTTATAATGTTCTCGCTTATTTTCGTATTTTGGGAATCAGGGGCGTACCGATTATCAAATTTTTATCAGCTTTTCAACAATTTCTCTGTTTTCTAGAATCTAAGTATATCTGCGTTTATAATTAAATAAGACAAAGTCATAATATTTTAAATATGTTGGTTTATCATTAAAAAATATTAATATAAAAATCAGAAAAATGTAATTAATTTTTTATACTTTACAAGCTGGTTCCCGGCATGCGTCGCAATGCCATATTCAAAGAAATAAATTATTTCTCCCTGCGTGTCCTTTCCCGTGTCTTTCCCCTTTCTGCGTGTCCTTTCCTTCCCCTTTCCTCTCCCGCATCCTCTTCCCCTCCCGCATTCCCCTTTCACCTTCCCCGCTTTCCCTCTCCCCTCTCCCACCACCCGACTAGCCTGGGAAAATGATATTTTACTATCTTCCTCGCAATTTTTTCATATTTTCTCATCGTTTAAACCTTCCCTGAACTACGAAAAACATTTCAAATTCAAAATCAGCTAAATCGGCCCAGACGTTCTCGAGCTTTAGCGAGACAAACGAACAGCAATTGATTTATATATATAGATAAGGAAAAAAATCAATTGAAAAATATGTTTGAAGAAAAAACACATCAAAAATACTAATTTCACCTTTCGTACCTCTAGTTCGGTGAACTCAAATTTCCTTTGAATTTAATAGTTATTTTCATAATTGGAACTAATTGGTTGAAGAATTCCAGCAAGCGATGAAGTAGGTACCATCGTATCTGTAATATAATATTTTGAATAGAAAATAATTTATCATTTTTAAAATTCGAACTGTTTTGTAAAGAATTTGGACTATTCCGTGATTTTCTTACTTGTATTTGTTAGTTATATAATAAAATCAAAATTAACTCCTGTATTCAATTTCAATTTCGCAAATTAAAGGCGAGCGATGTTTCTTTAATTATCTTTCAGTACTTATAAAAAAAACCATTTCCACTGGCAAAATACTTTCAATTACTTGTATAAAGAGCTTGCGGCTGTTTGAACAAACGCCGAGGATGCGCGCGCACGTTATATAAAAAGTTTTCGTGATCCTAGGCGATTACTAAGCTGCAAAATTGGAAATTCACTAGAGAATTATACATTCCCAACCTTACGAAAAAAACACAAGGCATATTTTTTTTGTGAAAAATTTGACAAAATTATTCAGAAACTTTCTTAAGACTTTTCTTATTTCGTTTCGAACAGCATTAAAGTTTTAAGCCCGGGGTAGGCAACAGAATAGTTTAAAATGTTGGATGTATACATTTTTGAAGTTTTTGTCAAAAAAAAGATAAGTATAAGAATTAGGAAACAAAAGTTCTCAAATAAGTAAGTACTGTTCAAACGTATTTTTTTATTCGAAAAGTTCCATTATATCATACTAGCTTTTCCCCGCGGCTTCGCTCGCATGGTATTACGGGAAATTACTGTAGCGGTTGAACTTATCAATTATCCCCCCTCCTCCCCACCCCACCCCCTCCCGCATTCCATACAATCATTCCCTTACATTCAGTTTTCAAACATCTAGCCTACCACCTAAATTTCACAAAGAAAAAAAGAATTATCCAATTTTGTTCATTCGTTCGGAATTTATGCGCTTACAAACATTTCGGATGTTTATTTTTAATTAAATATTTGGAAGTTTGTAATATAATACAAAATTACACTATTATTCAGTCTTTATAATCGTTACGAATTATATTTTTAATGTAGGAACTCTTATCTGACATTTATTCCAAGCTTGTCCAAAAAAAAACGAATTCTAATATTTGAATTTTCTGCAGTAGTAGCTGACCAGTAGACTGAGTACCTACCAGCATAGAGCCCAAAAATATATCAACATCGTTTCCATGGGAATGATTTTTTTCTGACATTTGCAATTAACTCGCTTTTGTTAGCGACAGAAAACGTATAAAAAAAATAATAAATTAATATTTATAATTTCATAACGCCAAAGCTTACCATCATATACAACATGTAGTTTGCGCATATAATTTAGCTTTCTATTGGTGAATGAATTTTTAAAGTCTTTTTATTGGTTAATGCCTGAAAAGGTCATAAACAAACTCGAGCAGTTTCGCATTTATAATATTAATATAAGTATGGATTACCATTTATCAATTCTTAAGAGTTTTATAACCTTACATACAATATTTTTTGTACATTCAATAGTTTTTTCAAAGCCCAAAATCGAATTCAACTATATATCTGACTAATCAATTGCAATTATCTTTGGAAATGGAGAAAAATGACTTAATCAAAAAACAATATGATCACGTCACGATCTTGTCAGCACAAAATTATTATGAAACCCGTTACGTTTGAATTTAATGTAACTTTAGGCATCAAATTGGATTGGCGATCTAAAAGTGACTTGATGGCTGCTTTAATTAAAATTTAATGCAATTTGAAAAAAAAAATTGAATATTAATATTAATTTATTATTGGATTTTCTTTATTTTGTATTTATTTACAAGTTTTAGATATTTTCAATAAAATTTCAGTATATAATTTTGGAATTGTGAGTGATTGGTAGGTGGGTAACGAATGTTTATTTAATGAACATTGATTTATTTGCAAGGAAAAACAATATTTAGACGATTTTTATGATAATTTATTTATCAATTTGGGAGGCGGGAATGGGAACCTTTATTGAATAACCAACACCTCTGCCATAGGTCACCCCGAGTGGTTACCTACGTTTGGTGATATAGCAGGGGTGCCCGGGTTCATGGGGTAAGGTCTTGGAGGCGGATGACCAGGACACACTGAACCCCAGTTTCCTACCCACCCTTCAAATCCTTTTCCTTCCCAGAACTCTCCTCTACTCCTTTTCCTTAATAAAAACCTCCAGCATTAAACAACCTTAATAAAAACTAACAGCATCCCCAAAGATGACATAGGCCTTGAGGGAAATTATTTTCCTCCGGGTCACCTGTGTGGAGCTCATGTAAAAAAAAAAATAATATTTGGGAATTTTTGTTATTGTTTTTGGGGTGTTATGCCGTGTTTCGCTACCTCCTTCTTTAGCCAACGTTTCGGACAGCGTTACAGTGTCCATCATCAGGGCAGATGAGTGATGAGTTTGTCTCATCAGGGCAGATGAGTGATGAGTTTGTCTCATCTGCCCTGATGATGGACACTGTAACGCTGTCCGAAACGTTGGCTAAAGAAGGAGGTAGCGAAACACGGCATAACACCCCAAAAACAATAACAAAAATACTTTTTGGCCGTGAAAACCTAAAAACATACCCAATATTTGGGAAATCTACATTTGAATTTTATCAGTTATACAATTTTTACGGTTCCCTGCCAATTCAGAAACAAGTCAACTCAACACTTCTTTGAAAAATCATTAAAAGCTATGTAAAAATAGCTTTAAAATAGCCCTCAACCCTTTTGTATTGTTACCTATTTATCTAAATTTTTGAAATATTTTTTATCACCACTTTCAATGACTTTTCTCAAGAGGTTCTGAGTTGGTTTCATTCCAAATATTTCATTTCATTACAAATATCTAAAATACAAGCATATCACAAATTTCCACTTTGTGATAAGAGATGAACAGAATTAACAGAATATAGTAAAATTATACCCAAACAAAACCGTTACATAATAATTTATAATTAGGAGACAGAATTTCTTGACAGAATTTCATAAACAACAAAAGAAAAGTTTCTCGTTACATATCATAAAAACACTTTTATGAACGTTTTGTACCTGCCTGAACCCTAAACATTTATTTAAAACATTAATGAAGATGTCCATAGAACAGAAGGTACCAAGTCAGTGGATTTGAAATTGTTTCCATTCAAATTTGTATGGAAGGCACTTCTAGTGTTAAAAACCTTTATTGCTTGGTTTCAAGTATTTACTAAAATTATTTTGAAGTGAAACTTATTTAACCCCATTGTGATTTAAAATTCGGATGAAACGGTAACGACGTATTACAGTACCTATGAAACGTCAAACTGCGCTCATTGGCCGCTTTGATAATGACCTCACTTTTCAAGGCATTGGTTGAGAATGTGTGGGCGAAGGTTTCATTTTCACCGAAAGTGAACTGCACTCGATTTTTGTAGTAAAACTTCTTTAGCGCCGTTTATGACGTGAAATTTTGGTGAAACGGAAGTGCGTCACAATTCAGTTCTACACAAATACTCGTTTCTAATATAACGCCGAAAATTTGCACCTCTGCGCGTGCCTTCCATAGCGTAGTTGGCAAGGTACTTGGCAAGTCTTAGCGGCGTTAAAGACATCTAGCAAACGGGGGTTCGAATCCTACAAAATCCAAAAAAAAACATTTTTATTTTGTTAAATCAATATCCAATCTTCAAACCACTTTAAAAAACAAGCAAAAGAAAATAAAACGACATCTAGCAACTTTTTAGTTTCACTTCTAACACGTGTGAATTACACACTTTGATTTTTAAAAATTATTTTGGGGGTTTGAATCCTACGAAATTCAAAAAAAAAAAAATTATTTTGTGACATCAATATCCAATCTTCAAACCACTTTAAAAAACAAGCAAAAGAAAAGAAAGCGACATCTAGCGACGTCACTTCTAACGCGTTCTGAATTACACACTGATTTTTTTTATTATTTTATATTCTACGTCTATGAATTCGCTCCAACGACAGTCAAATAATATATTGACTGCATCACTTAAGTTTTCGTCACTAAAAATATAATATTCTGACGCATTGGCCCATTACTCGGTAGGCGTTGGGCTGCCTCAAAGTTTGTTGAATAGGGTACAAATCCAAGAACTTTGAATAATAATCATGAACTTTGTACGTCTGTCTGCCCCTCACAACACGAACCTTGCCAAAGTTTTGAAGAGCGGACAGGCAGAGTTTATTAGTGGCGGAGGGTTTAAACTTGAACTCATTATTGACAAGATTTGGCTATCATTTTCTGAAAATAGAGAGATGTTAACTCTATTATGCATTGTTACGTTACAAATTCGAGAATAGACTTCTCCACGGACTGGAGAATAAGGCGCCAATATAGAGGCGCGCGCATTACCCCCTCCCGCGAGCGACAAACCGAGCCGCCGCCAGACCGAACTCTCGAGCGGCAGCCGGCAGTCTTCAGCAAGCGAGCTTCACGGGCCCACGTTCCCCGCGAATATGGGCGACACAAGTTCAGTTTCGCCGGTTGGCACTTCCGGTCCACGCTGTTGGCCCATAAACCAAACGTGAGTCAATTACCATGTTACCCTTTGTGTGCAATTTAATGTCTTAACCCTAACCACGCGTGATAGAGAGTAGAGACGGACATTCAAACTAACTTTCAGCTAGGATCGTTCCTTTTATGTATTATTGTGTCTCCTAGAATTGAATAAACTGTTTATGTGATAACCTACCGTGTTTTGCTTGACGAGAGAGGCCCTGGGAGAATGGAGAAGCGTGAAGTTCCGAACCACAAGCACTAGCCTTGAGGTTACGAGATCCTGCTTGCACCGAATCCTGAGCTAGTTTTTATTTGGGGCAGATACAGCAGCTAATTGTATTAAATATGTGGGAGCTTTCTCCAACCCTGCCGATAGCATCAGCACGCCCGTTGACGCTAACACTGGCGCTAAACGTGGGGCCATTTAAATTTTTTTCTGTTCCACCACGGCCTCGTTCCCAAGCAACAATTGTAAACTCTGAAATGTTATTATGATGTATTGTTTATTCCCAATTGTCTAGCACTTCCAACAGGAATCTCGGCGCGAACGTAATTTCGAATCACAATTTAAATTATTACGGGCGCGATTTTATCATTTGTGACTCGTCACTCGACAAAATATTACCGGTATTCCAACGCAAGGTGCCCAACCTAGGAAGTTGTCGCTGCGAATAATACAGTGATTACAAAGTGTCGGCCGATTAAAATTGCTATTTTCAATACAAGTGAATAGTGGAAATAAACACAAATTAAAGAAGAATTTATTCAACAATTAAAATCATGTACATGATAAACAAATCATCCGCTTGGTCTCGAAAGTGCTAAATATTTTTAATAATATACTATATTGCAGCTCGCTGGTACGTCTCTTAAACGGACACTTGCTGACACCTAGGGAACAAGTGGATTTAAATTCTTTCTGTCATTTGACAATTAAGTATTTTTGACTCTGTCGTCTGATGAAACCGGATCATGCCATGCCATGCCAAATCACATTCGAATAATGCAAAAAATACTAAATTCGCGTTG
Organism: Glyphotaelius pellucidus; assembly: GCA_936435175.1. Taxonomy (NCBI): domain Eukaryota; kingdom Metazoa; phylum Arthropoda; class Insecta; order Trichoptera; family Limnephilidae; genus Glyphotaelius; species Glyphotaelius pellucidus. The sequence goes on along the minus strand of OW386551.1, from coordinate 7,294,454 downwards.
ACGTGGATTCCTTGACATCTGACACTATAATACCTTGTCAATTGACAAAGAAGGTAATATCTTGTCGAAAAGACGAAGGGAATTCGCGGGTAAATACCAAAAATTGGTGCTGTTTAAAGCCAGGCTATAGGAAGCCGCGTAATGAAACCATGCCCCCAAGATATTGTTGAATTCTCAAACAAATTACTTCCACGAAAACTTGTGAAAATTTTTTTCGATTTTTCCTTTTTTCGATTTTTTTAATTTTCGAAATATTTTTTTTCCAAAACGCTTGGAGTTTTTCTTAAAAACGCAGTGCCAGAGGAAAATCGCTGCCCAAATTTTCTCCAGTTTTCGGACTCTGAAAATTTTTTCGATTTTTCCTTTTTCGATTTTTTAATTTTCGAAATTTTTTTTTTTTTTCCAAAACGCTTGGAGTTTTTCTTAAAAACGCAGTGCCAGAGGAAAATCGCTGCCCAAATTTTCTCCAGTTTTCGGACTCTGAAAATTTTTTCGATTTTTCCTTTTTCGATTTTTTTTAATTTTCGAAATTTTTTTTCCAAAACGCTTGGAGTCTTTCTTAAAAACGCATTGCCAGAGGAAAATCGCTGCCCAAATTTTCTCCAGTTTTCGGACTCTGAAAATTTTTTCGATTTTTCCTTTTTTCGATTTTTTTAATTTTCGAAATATTTTTTTTCCAAAACGCTTGGAGTTTTTCTTAAAAACGCAGTGCCAGAGGAAAATCGCTGCCCAAATTTTCTCCAGTTTCGGACTCTGAAAATTTTTTCGATTTTTCCTTTTTTCGATTTTTTTAATTTTCGAAATTTTTTTTTTTTTCCAAAACGCTTGGAGTTTTTCTTAAAAACGCAGTGCCAGAGGAAAATCGCTGCCCAAATTTTCTCCAGTTTTCGGACTCTGAAAATTTTTTCGATTTTTCCTTTTTCGATTTTTTTTAATTTTCGAAATTTTTTTTCCAAAACGCTTGGAGTCTTTCTTAAAAACGCATTGCCAGAGGAAAATCGCTGCCCAAATTTTCTCCAGTTTTCGGACTCTGAAAATTTTTTCGATTTTTCCTTTTTTCGATTTTTTTAATTTTCGAAATATTTTTTTTCCAAAACGCTTGGAGTTTTTCTTAAAAACGCAGTGCCAGAGGAAAATCGCTGCCCAAATTTTCTCCAGTTTTCGGACTCTGAAAATTTTTTCGATTTTTCCTTTTTTCGATTTTTTTAATTTTCGAAATATTTTTTTTCCAAAACGCTTGGAGTTTTTCTTAAAAACGCAGTGCCAGAGGAAAATCGCTGCCCAAATTTTCTCCAGTTTCGGACTCTGAAAATTTTTTCGATTTTTCCTTTTTTCGATTTTTTTAATTTTCGAAATTTTTTTTTTTCTCCAAAACGCTTGGAGTTTTTCTTAAAAACGCATTGCCAGAGGAAAATCGCTGCCCAAATTTTCTCCAGTTTTCGGACTCTGAAAATTTTTCCGATTTTTTCCTTTTTTCGATTTTTTTTAAATTTTCGAAATTTTTTTTTCCAAAACGCTTGGATTTTTCCTAAAAAGCACGTGGCCAGAGGCAAACCTCTGCCCAAATTTTCAAATAACCCAAACACTTACAAATACGCGTTTTTTCGCAGAAGCATTTTGTAAAAAAAAAAAAAAATATATATACGTCCCCAGTGGTCAATCCCTGGCAAAAATTTCTTTCCAATTACGGATAAAGAGTCGAGTTCTCGTTTTTCTCCCAACGTAAGGTCACCCTGACACGACCCTATACACTATGGAAGTCAACCCTTTTGTTTCGTCACTAATGAGCGGCCTCTCGTAAACGATTGTCACTCATTGGGACACTCAAACGAAACCTTTCTAGCTCTGGCACAGTGTTGTCAACTGTAGCCAAAGTCATGGAAGAAATTATAATTCTCCCTTGTGGTTTCGTTTCATTTTATTTTATTTTTGTTTGTATAAATATCTCGTCATCATCAGTCATTCGCCTCTAATTGCTGCCCCAGGTGTCAAACCTTGGAAACATCGTTTTTTTTCTAAGCATGCACACCTCTACCTGAAATTGATCACTTCGGAGAAAGGAATTCCCTGTGGCTTACTGCAAGTAGTCAGAGACTACGTGCCCAAGGTTTTGTGCATCGTCACAACTCGCAGCATCATATTTTCACATCATCATGTCATACCTCGTCACCCCTTTCTAAATGTTAGAAAATCTTTTTGTACATTAAATATCGGGTCCTCGCCAAAGTGCATCTAACCCTTATGTCATATGTAGTTAAATTAGGTAAGCAAACCTGTGTAAACCCACGGCGGTATCAGATGTTTGCTACCCGTTCTAAGTTTTTTTTCTGTTTTTCAAGAAAATAGAATGGCGCTCAATAAATAACCCAAATTGCTCTAGCTCTCCCCAGAACTGAATGTGGAGTCTGGAAAGTATCGTTATAAAAGGGACAACTTTCAACGTGCCTCTTCATTAACGATAAATTTTTTTTACAACATTTCAGCAACATTGAGTCACCCTGGGTCTCAACTGTTCAAACTGAAATTTTGGGGTTGTCTTGTTGTGACTTATCACGTGCAAAGTACGAGGTCACAACAAGAAGCCAGGTCTCCAAGTGAACCACCCTGTGAACAACCCATCCCATTATTATAATTTTCATAACACCAAGGTGTGTTCATCGCAGTCTGTTTAAGTAAGTAAAACCTAGAAGGTCTTAAACACTCAAATCGGATCAATGTAAATAATTTTCCTTGTCAAACAACGATAGCGCATGTCTTGTATTGTTGCTACCATCGTACGTGTAAGTACAACAAAAGTTGTACCATCACGATACGATACTCTGTGCGTAACCAAAAGGGTTGTACCACAAAGGATCTCTTTTGCGGTAAGCTTAGATGAAATTCACATTCCATCAGCACGCCAGAAATTTTTTTTTGTCCCTTAATTGTTGAAGTATAAAATCTTGGCCAGATCTTCAAATATGTTTTTGCCTTTGTGCAAGTCTTTAACGTACGCTAATATGGATTTATTATGCTACGGTATTGTTGTACTAATGTACATCAGTATGTCTCGCCGTCTGTATTGAATAGGTACCTTTATATGAACGTTAACCTTTGTTGCCATCATAGGTGGGAACCTTATAAAATCTGCCGTCATAGATGGGAATCTCAGAATATCTACTAAATGCGATACGGGGAGCCCGTTATAATTACTCTGTGGGTTTTTGTCAGAAATGTCATAAATACCTAGTCTTTTGCACCTCCCTTCAATACTGGGCAACCCAGTTGTAATTCGTTCATTGTTATCCGTGAAGACGTTATAAAACTTACTTGCAAATCTTTTGATTTTGCAATCTTGTACGCTATACGTGAAGACGTTACAATACTCACCATGAATCGTGCGAACGAAATAATATCAAACCTTTATGTGTGAACTACTCAATGTAGTCCACACCCCTTTTTTGTAATCATTAATATGCCCGTGGACTTCCTGTCACAAGAACCCAGGAACTATCTACTATCTCAAAAGGACTAATCATACGCTTCACTCATGATTATGGGGCATCGTGTCGTGGGAGTTAAGTTGATGGACACAAAAAAATACCTAACTCGTTGTCTGGGAGACGAACAAAGAAAATCCCCAGGTTTGTGAGATTTGAGCAAGGGTCTGTCATTTCTCGCAAACAAGTAGGAGAATAAAACGACCCCTAATCTTCTGCCCAATACACGTAGAGGATTAGACTTTTATGTCAGTGTATTCTTTTGTCCAACACTACCAAATATTATTGTAATGTGCCAGGATGACTGCTGTAGACCTTGTTTCACCTCCACCCAGAGGTCGAATTTCGGAAATAGCCGAGTCCCCAGCAGTTTTCTTCGTTCAAATGTTCCCAATTATCACCCTCCCCCTTCCTCGAAATTATCCGTGAATGGGGATATATGCGTTACGCACTTGGCGTTTCGTTTGTCAAATGGGACAATCTTCATACGCGGATCCTTTCAACTTCCTACTCCTTTCCCACTTTGTTATAACTAATCTTGTACGCAATGTTTTGTTTTTCGAAAGTAGAAAAAATGCTACCGTATAGACGTGAGCATAGGTCATGGAAGACCAACTTCTTTCGAATGGGGAATTTTGTTATACGTACAATCCCTCAACCACGTATTCTTGGAAATGTATTTGGTAAAGAAAAAAAACCAAAAGGGGTTACACAGAACCTGTCCTTGAATACGTACCTTTGTAACATGTATTAGGAATTAGCCACATTTAGTTAGCTCTCTCTCCGTCTCTCTCTCTACACGCCAAACGAATCCAACTTTTTCTCAACATGCACACTTGTTTCTCTCCAAACTTTTTTCATCATTGGTCTACTAGGCAGGTAAACTTCAAGAATTTTGTTCTAATAATAATTTTTGCCGGATTTTAAAAAAAAAAAAAACCAGCAGCTCTGCACCCTATCTACATCTGCGCCTCTTCATGCTGCCCTCGCTACCGTCACGGAGGTCCCTTGCCTTCAATCCCTGCGTACCAAAAGCACCCGACCGCATCTAACATAACCTAGTGTGAGTCGTGCGTGTAGTTGCGAATTGTATCACCACAAAGAACCGACACTCAAAACAAACCCGAGCACGCCAGCTCTAGGTTGGTTCCTGTTCCTGTTGCCCTTGTGCAAATGTTCCTGCTGCCATTATGCAAATATTCCTGCTGCATAATACAAATGTTCCTGCTGCATAATGCAAATGCTCTGCTGCCATTATGCAAATATTCCTGCTGCATAATACAAATGTTCCTGTTGCCCTTGTGCAAATGTTTCTGCTGCCATTATGCAAATGTTCCTGCTGCATAATGCAAATGCCCTACTGCCATTGTGCTGATGCTCCTGTGCCCTTGCGCAAATAACAATACCAACGATTGTTCACAAAACAATCCCACTACATACAAAAGCCAGTGTACCAGCCACCAATTGCGATTCCACTCTCCAGTACTTCAATGGTTTCGTACTGGCTCACCCACAGGATCCGGAAGCAGTTACCCTTTCGACCTCTGTGACAGGTAGAACTCTCCACACCACCTAGAAGCCTCATCATGTGTTCTCTTCCTCGTATTTTCTTAAAGGCCCTAGTGTCCCTTGAGTGTAATCTCAAATGGGCCAGGTTACTGTGACAAAGTAACCTTGTAACTTCAGTGAAACGTTCAACCACCCCAGACATCCTACGCAAACCACGTTCGCAAACATTAGCTCACAGACCAATGATACAATTTTAGAGTTTTTTTTTTCTATCACTGCATAACCCTTGTACCTTTCTTCAACAGATCCTTGTTCTTTGCAACTGTATTTATGTATGCCACTGCCTTTATATACATTTATTGACAATTCCTTGTTACACCATGTATCTTCTCTTTTGTGTTCTGTTCATAACTATTCTCCAGCTAGGAATCTCTCTCTCTCTCTCTCTCCTCGTTTCTCTTAAATGTTTTTGGCACAAGTGCTGAAAAGGTAAGAGGATTTATTAGTCCTACAGCTCCATTACCACGTCGCTTTTATTGCGGCGAGGGGGGAAGTGTTACGTTACAAATTCGAGAATAGACTTCTCCACGGACTGGAGAATAAGGCGCCAATATAGAGGCGCGCGCATTACCCCCTCCCGCGAGCGACAAACCGAGCCGCCGCCAGACCGAACTCTCGAGCGGCAGCCGGCAGTCTTCAGCAAGCGAGCTTCACGGGCCCACGTTCCCCGCGAATATGGGCGACACAAGTTCAGTTTCGCCGGTTGGCACTTCCGGTCCACGCTGTTGGCCCATAAACCAAACGTGAGTCAATTACCATGTTACCCTTTGTGTGCAATTTAATGTCTTAACCCTAACCACGCGTGATAGAGAGTAGAGACGGACATTCAAACTAACTTTCAGCTAGGATCGTTCCTTTTATGTATTATTGTGTCTCCTAGAATTGAATAAACTGTTTATGTGATAACCTACCGTGTTTTGCTTGACGAGAGAGGCCCTGGGAGAATGGAGAAGCGTGAAGTTCCGAACCACAAGCACTAGCCTTGAGGTTACGAGATCCTGCTTGCACCGAATCCTGAGCTAGTTTTTATTTGGGGCAGATACAGCAGCTAATTGTATTAAATATGTGGGAGCTTTCTCCAACCCTGCCGATAGCATCAGCACGCCCGTTGACGCTAACAGCATAAGGACAAATACTTATAAGAACGTAGTTTCAGATCAGCGGCGCACTATGTATTGTTTGATCAAATAAATAATACCTTGCTTTTTGTTAGACTTTTTCTTCCAAAATCTAGACTGGAATATTACTCCCCTTACAATTATTATACCTGCATTTAAATTATCGAATAAACTAAATTTTTATTAATTAAAAGAAATTTATCTTCACACAGAAGGCCTTGAAGAAAATACTTTCCTTCAGGGCCATCTTTGGGTATGCTGTATGAAGGGCATTTTTAGGAAAAAAAGAGATTTCTGGGAAGGAAAAAATACGAATGTGCTTTAGACCACACGACTGAAGTAAAACTTTTATGAGGGGAAGAGAGGAAGAAAATGTGTTCGCGCACTGCTCTCTTTTGCTCCTGCAGTGTGATACAGACAATAGGCCTGCACTGTGTCTTAGATGTACGAAACGTAACTGGCTATGAGAGAAAGAGAGAAAGAAAATGTGTGCTCGCCCCTACAGTAATATACGAAACGTAACTCTCTCTCTTTCTATCTTCACTTACTTATATCTCTCAACTTTCGTTCGCCTCGCCCGATCACACTTTTCGTAACGCTCTCGTCACGCATTTACCAACTTACTCCCCAAGTCAAGCGTGCGTAAAGAAGTTTTACTTTAAAAATGTGTGAATGACGTACGTACAAATCTATCCCTCTCACTGCACTGCAAGGCGATTTCCGAGAGTCCGGCTGACGAGGTTAGAAGATCTCCTTAAACCAGACTCTTCCGATCCGGCCTGCCGTGCAATTGGTGGGCAGATGTATCCGCTGTATCCAGCTGAGTTTCCGATCTTAGCTTACCACTCTCGAGATATACGATGACTGATACATCCGGAGTCTGAAATGGATTTTGATTTTCTTACTTTTCCGGCACTTCCTCTAGGCCCTTAAATTAAAAAAAAATATATATATATATCATTCATAAAAATATGCTTCGGACTTATGAATCTACCTGAAATATATTTTTTATATTTAATATAACTTGTACTAAGTACATCCGGCACCGACCCAGACAAATCTAACCCCGTGAACCCGGGCACCTCTGCTAAGTCACCAAACATAGCAAACATCACATAACAAAGTCACCCTACCGCCTCTCAAATCAATCAAATGGTCATTCAGCGCTATTTTGTTTTTTTGACAGTTGAAAGGTTCCCGTTAAATGCCGATTCTAAAGCTTCGATTACATTGAGCGAGTTTATGAGCTACTGGCCGGCAAATTCACTAACAGCTAGTAAACTCGCTCAGTGAATCATTAGTAAATGTGATTACAGTGAGCGGGGTTTACTAGCAGATAGTAAATTCGCCGGCTTGTAGCTTGTAAACTCGCTCAATGCAAACGAGGCTTAAGACCGTTGCAGCTTTTAAACAAATTTTGATCAGCAGAAGTGGAGTAGAAAGCTGAAATGCCCTTTGAATCGGTGTTTAACGGGAATCTTTCAAATGTCAAAAAAAACATAATGGCGCTAAATGACCATTCGATGACAATATTACATTTGAATTTCTGCAAAATAACTGGCCCTAAACGTCTATTGGTACCTACTTCAAATATCGTTTAGATCAATGCTTTACTCCAATATCGCCAAAAATTTATGAGATTTATTAAATAAGATATTTTTTTTATTCATTGTCTCAGGGGCACTGACCCATCGTGCTCAACTGACGGATGATACTGAATACATGTACGATCAGTCAAACAATATAACAACCTACATCTGCCGTTCGGAGAAGGACGTCATTAATAAAGTTGGACTCAGAAAGTTTGGGGTCATGTTTAATATCGTAAAATATTTATCAAATCCTATTGTATGCCTACTATTTCTATTCGACTTCGTGTGTACAGTAAGCCATCATCATGATAATAAAAACGACACAGATGGAGCAAAATAAACCCATATATGCCCAGTGGTTCGTTTTTGTCCTGAAAAACAGGCTCTAGAAAAGTAGCGAAAGTGGGTCGTTTTTGTCCTGAAAAACAGGCTCTAGAAAAGCTTTCTTGTTGAACGCAACCGCTTGTTTTCGATGTTTTGCGCCATCTGCCGATAGGTGCTATCTTCTTAAACAAATATACAGTTTAGCTTAACGGTCAAAGTTATGATTTCTGGTGACAATTCAATTCGTTACTCAGTTGAAGTTGGCGAAAATATCAGATTTTGCAGAGAATAATGTATGTTATATATTTTTCTTAGTAAATATCCCAATTATTTTGATTTTATTGTAAAATTAGATACTTAACTTATCTAATGCAAATGAATGAATTCGAAATAAATACTTGACTTCACAGATATAGTTGTCAAAACTTGTATGGGTCGCTAAATACCCCTTGGGCAAAAGAATACTCAATTGCTATTTTCATTTTTAGGAATAGAAGACCCCTTACTCGAACGACATTATAGTGGTGTTTCAAAGTTTGGATGTTGACGATGAGATACAAAGTGGGAATGTTTTTATTGACCCACCTGGCGATGGCAGGGTCTCGGACGGTGATTCCGGTGATAAAGAAGGTACATTTTTTCACCATTTATCCCGTCGACAGTTACTCGCACCTGCCAGTCTTACTTTGAGGCGTGCATTTGATGAGGAAACCACGTCCAGTGAAGATGAAAAATCTGACAATAAATCATCATTCTCACCAGTATATATATATAACGTCATTGATTGTCGCCGAAACAAGACAGACACGTGGAAGGGCACGCGGACAAGCACGGGGAAGAGCACTGATAAAGCACAAATATACTGCGGCATTGCTATCTTCATTTTGTTTGGTTATGCACCATTGCCACGACGCTAGGTTTACTGGTAGAGCAATGAAGACACCCTTAATATCCTTGTCTCCAAAAAGTATGCATCAAAATCGATTCGAAGAGATATTCCGATATTTCCATGTGGCTGATAATACGGAACTACCAGAAAATGATAAGATGGCTAAAGTACGCCCGCTGATTGATATGTTGAATTGTTAAATGCTAAATTTCTATAATATGCTCCAATTGACAAAGAAATAAGCATCGATGAATCGATGATTCCGTATTATGGTAGGCATGGTTGCAAGCAGCATATTAGAGGGAAACCAATAAGATTTGGCTTCAAAATGTAGATGGCTGCTACAAAAATAGAATACTGCCAGTATGGCAGTACAAAATGTTTAACAAAAGAGAAAAGTTTTTTCATTATATGTACATTAAAAAGGTATTGGAAATGAATTCATCGAAATTAGTTATAAATTGTGCCTCAAGCAAACCTCCAATAAGTGGTGATGTGTCATCTTAAGATAGCTAAATTATTCATAAGCGGTTTGTATTTGGCTGACGGTATGATGACGTAGTTTCTGCTTACGCAGAACTGACTGCTAACAACGCATAGAGATGTCGGCTAGCATGACGTCACAGCCGTCTTCTTCATGAAAAAATCTTTTTGGCGCCGCGCTGGCGTAAATAATAATCGTTGTAAAACTGTTCGTCAGTATAAAAATAATTAATTAATTTTTTTCATTTTCTTTTTTGAAGAAAAAATTGAATCTTTGAAAATAGTCTAATGTCTTTGTTTGGTTTTCTCTGAATCTTTACCTTTACCATGTTCGTTAGGTACCTTTACTTTGATGGTCTCCGTGGTCGAAGGGTAAATTCCGCTCTGGCGTTCGCGAATAAAATTAATTTTATTAAAATGTAATGCTATTTCGCACCCACATCATATATAAGTATATATATTTATTTAGTTACTCTTGGTATATATTTATTAAGTAACTGGTAATAAACCATTATTCAGAATCGAAACCTGCTTGAAATAGCTTTAGCCGTGCGTTATCACACTCAAATCATATAAAAAAATACATTTATTTAGATACTCTCGGTACCGCCCTGGTAAAATACCACTATTCAGAATCGAAAGTTGCTTGAAATAGCTTTAGCCGTGTTTGGTTGCCAAGTATTTTCCATCCATAAAGACCGTATTGAAAATACCCATTAGAACGCCTTCAATTAAAATTTTCAATAGCTTTGACGTACCAAATGTGCAACAAATATATGCCAAACATATATTATTAAAGCTTTTCAAAAATACTGAATCCTCTACTAGACCGTCTAAGCATAACACTAGATCGAATAAAAATGATATAAAAAATATTCCAAATTACAAAACCCCATTCGGACAAATAAACTACACATACTTTGCAACAAAACTTCATAACATCCTTCCTCAAGAGATAAAACTAATAAAAAATTCTAATGAATACAAATCAAGAATAATAATATGGCTGAAAGAGGTCAATGAAAAAACCCTAATGGAGACACTAAAACGACATAAAAAACAAATAAAATATATTAAATTGAATGAACGAAGAAAGTAGTGTAAGAAGAATATATGATGCAAATGTGAATGGTAAAAGAAGTCGGGGACGCCCGAGGAAGACATGGCACGATCAAGTGAATCAGATACTTGAGTCGGGCCATGTCAAAAGTCAGAATAATAGAAGAGTATGTATGAGACGATGTATGAATGTGAGTGAAGCAAAGAGTGTGTGCCAGGACCGAGTTGTTTGGCGGTCCGTCCTCTCTGCCTACCCCTGCGGGGAAACGGCGTGATGGTTAGTTATTTAGTTAGTTAATAATTTTAGTCCGCCTCTGCACAGGACTCTAGCGAGGAGGACTAAGAGATACAACACTTTTTAATTAAAGTCATCATTATATTTTGTATGTACAATTATTTTATATAGTCGCTTAAAAAAATCTTCTCTGCTTCATCTCCTTCCCATCCCCGTATCCTTTTGTCTCCCAACCTACCTACCCCTATTAATTGGGGATGCCGTAATTTCAATGGTCCAAGTGAGCAAGATGTTTAAAAAAACATTCATTTTCATATAACTTTATTTTTGCTTTCTGAAAAAAATAAGTTTAATTATTATTTTAAGAGTGTATTTCATCTTTAATATTGTTAGGCATTTCCGGGTGTTATTTTAATCCGCTTTAACCATTGGAACATTTCCCAAATCAAACAATGTTTATTATTTTGAATGTATTTATTTTATGCTTACAATATCTAAAGCAGTTAATGAGAATTTGTTGGTTTACCGTTAATGTTGATAACACATTACGAAGTGGGCGTAATTTTAGGTTGGAAACGAACCCTTTAATAATATGTTATATGAGAAAATGTAAACTATTCATACATTAATTAATTAGACCAAAACATACCTGGTGTAAAATATTACTAAACTGGATCATGTAAATGAATTGATATTATTTTCGCATTACATCAATGTTTAACGATGAATAGTGATGAGTTACAATGGGGTATAATGGGTTACGCTGATAATTAAACTAAAGTAAAAAAAAATCGATGAATGGTTCAAATTAATTGGAACTTTTCACTTGAAAATTTCATAGAAAATTCTTATGGCGACGGAGTAATTGAGAACTTGATGAGGAGATGGTGAGATTGGATTTCAAATCAATCCAAACAATGTCTCCATCAATGTTTGATTTAAAACGGTACTTGAAATGGCTTTAGCGGTTTTTGATGACCAGACCTAAATAATAAGGAATTTCCCTACCTTCCTCTTCCCTATATCCTACTCCTCTCCTATATCCTACCTTCAACCTCACAACTTAACTTTAATTACAACATTGATGACAATGCTCTTGAGACATTAAAACAAATTAAAGACCTAGGCATCAATTTCATTCAAATCTTTCATTTGTTAACCACAAGAGAAATTTGTAATAAGGGCTTAAAAATGTTGGGATTTATAACTAGGCTAACCAAAAATTTTAACAGTATAAAGTTATATTAAATTCTTATATTTTGCTTATGTTAGAAGTCAGATGGAGTACAAGTCTCCCGTCTGGAATCCATATTATAATACTCATGTACAAGCTGTTGAAAGAATACAAAACAAATTCTTACCTTATCTAAATTTAATATGGGTATCCCAGCAATTATATTGAACTATAACACTCTGTTAAATGATATGACTATGTTCAAATTGTCAGACAGAAGAATTTTCATTGACTTGGTATTTTTATATAAAATTCTAAACGATTTAATTGATAGTCCGGTATTGCTTGAACTGATAAGCTTCCGGATACCACAACGTGATGTCAGAAGTCAAGATTTATTTCAGTGCAGAAATTCTGGAACTAACTACCATAATATGTATTCCTCTTTGCCCAGAATACTAATGGAATTAAATAACTATACCAAGTCAGTGGACATCTTCAATGTATCTTTAAACAAATATAAAACATTGTTACTGAGGCTATTCAATTCTGTACAATAAATACTGTATATATGTTATCATTCATAAAATATGTAAAAGCCCTCGAAAAGGGCGTTAATAAATAAATAAATATATAAATTGGTAATGTTATAGTCTCACTGGCAGCAGGCCTAAGTACTAGATATTGATAGATAACACGCGCTGTTCGATTGACATGATAACGCTCATCAGTAGAATGTGTTTTCTGACACAAAATACAGATTTCCTGATATAATATAGGCAAGTCTTCAACAGTTATCTGCTTATTCTTAAAGAAAATATACATATTATTCCCCCAAGCACTTATTCATTCGAGAGTATAATTTATTAATATCAATTCACTTACGACCTAATTTATACGAACGACTTTAAAACATTTCAAAGTGAAATGGAAAATCTTTTCGATAACAAATTTCCTGGAATAAATTTGCTTTCATTATTTTGGACATAATATTATGAAAGAAACTCCAGCGAAAATATCATGACTTAAGAAAAATCATATTATGGAACCCTAAACCTTGATACTGAATTTACAAGTTTTATTGCATACCTTATTGTTATTCGTATAATTTATTAATAAATTATTTTGTACCTATCCCGGTGTCAAACTTTATCATAAAATAAAAAAAAATAGGAAGTGCCTTGTGGACGTGTTTCATGATCATATAATTGGCCGTGATTAAAAATAGTGTTTCACCGTGAGTACGAAATTCAAATGAATTTCAGGCATTTTCGTTGTTTATTTTTGAGGTGTTATGCCTTGTTACACCCAAAAAAAATAAAGAAAATACTTTTTGCCGTGAAAACTTAAAATCATACCCGAATTTCAGGCAAGTGTAAAAGAGACAGACCTATCAAAACCTAGACAAAATATCTACTAAAATCTAACCTAACCTAATCTAACCTATCCTAACTTAACCTAACCTTACCTAACCTAACCTACCTAACATAACCTAAAAATAGGACAAAAATAATACGGACACCTAATTGTTATCTGTATTATTTTTGTCCCGTTTTTTGTTAGGTTAGGCTAGGTTATGTAAGGTTGGATTAGGTTAGGTTTGGTTGATGTTTTGTTGGGGGTTGTTTTGTCCGTAGGATATTTTGTTGGAGGATATTTTGTCGGGGATATTTTGTCGAGGATATTTTGTCAGAGGATATTTTGTTGGGGATATTTTGTAGTAGGATATTTTGTCGGAGGATATTTTGTCGGTGATATTTTACTGTAGGATATTTTGTCGGAGAATATTTTGTCGGGGATATTTCATTGTAGGATATTTTGTCGGAGGATATTTTGTCGGAGGATATTTTGTCGGGGATATTTTATTGTAGGATATTTTGTCGGGGATATTTTATTGTAGGATATTTTGTCGGGGATATTTTATTGTAGGATATTTTAGTCGGAGGATATTTTGTCGGAGGATATTTTATTGTAGGATATTTTGTCGAAGGATATTTTGTCGGAGGATATTTTGTCGGTGATATTTTATTCTAGGATATTTTGTCGGAGAATATTTTGTCGGAGGATATTTTGTCGGGGATATTTTATTGTAGGATATTTTGTCGGAGAATATTTTGTCGGTGATATTTTATTGTAGGATATTTTGTTGGAGGATATTTTGTCGGGGATATTTTATTGTAGGATATTTTGTCGGAGAATATTTTGTCAGAGGATATTTTGTCGGGGATATACGCGGGATGAAAACTTCAGAAAATTCTTTGCAAAATTAAAGCTTAATGGTATTACGTAGTATTCTAAAAATCATAAAGATAATATCGGAAAAACCCCAGGGAAATGTAGGGACACTCCTTTCTGGGTATTTATTTGGTAGAATCAAAGGAATCTTTTAAATAATAATAACCCTGCAGAAGTACCAGCAGTGGAAACGTATCAAATATTTCTTGCAAAGATTAATTAGATAACTTCGCAGATTGTCAAAGAGGTGAGTCTGCCGCTGAGGGATCAATTTGTTGGGGATTTAAGGCTGGCTAATTAGTAATCAACTAATCAAAGAACGTCTAATCGGATGGAAAATTGTTTCCTTGATCAAGGCGACGGAATATTTTTTCGCAAAGGGTTATTTCTGAAAATGGTGAAGTGAGAAACTTGTCAATAGTAATTTATTATTTGATGACTTCTGTTTTGTTAATTAACGAGTTTTTTCGACTTGTGAGCGTCAAGAAATAGAAGGTTAAAGATAAAATTTGGTCAAATATGGTTTCTGTATAAAACGAGCCAAATATTTTATTCTTTTTTAAAAATTGAGAGAGTTAAACATAAATTTTTAAGGTTCATAAACTATAAACTCGCCATACCCATTGAACAAATTAATAATGATAACTTAATAATAATAATAAGTGTGTTTATTTCAGCCAAACAGAACGGTGAGTGCAATACTGTGTCAGCCAAATAAAAGCATACATCTATAAAATTGCGTTAAATAATTACAATTAATAGAATATACAAGATATAATTAACAGTAAACATATTATTTAGTACTTGTATCCTACGGAGGCTTTAAGTGAATTCTCCATGTTTGGTGTAAGGGTGCGCCATGCCACTGGGCCACGGCCTGGGTGAGAGTGTTTTGCGATCTTAGGTAGCGCTGACTCGTCCCGGCTATTCTGTGGCGCATCAAAGCAGCGAATCCATGTACCCTTCCTTCTGCAAACATCTGCGAGGCAATGCGTCGCCAAGGTAGGCCGAGCAGCGCCCTGTATGCGTGGTTGTATTGTACTCGGTTGTGTTCATGGGGCCTTAATGAAAGTACTTAATGCGCCGTATGCGAGCACGAAAAGAAGAAGATGGAGAGATATGTAATTACGAATGTTGGAATGAGCGCGCTAATTCTTCATCCGATAAAATTTATTGAAAATTGTAAAAATGTTTAATAAAACACGACTCGTTTAAAATAGAGAAAAATCTCGTGGGAGTTGTCTAAAACAACGTTCAAAGAAATACTGTGATTTTTTTCATACATATAACTTGTTAAATAATAGAGACAGGCTTGAAAATAAAAATTTTCGGAGCATACTTTGCGATTTTTTTCTATCGAGGGAATTTCATATAATTTACGTTTCGGCGTGGGAATTGTATAGATATTATCTTAAAAAATAACACATATATTTTTTAATAGCTTAAAAACTTCAAATGTTCAAGGGAGATAGGCAAGAAATCGGTAGAATTTCGGATAGCGGAACTTATCATGTAGAAGAACCAAGAGCGATCTGGTACTTTTATCCAAATTAATTAATGGATCACTTGACGCACCTGACTTAACAAAACTAAAAGACGAGGCTTCCAGAGCTGTTCTTTGTTTATCCGTCGAAAACTAACTGTTTCATTAGCTCGCCAATCCAAATAGTAGTCTTTATATATGTAGATAGGCTTGGAAATATATTCAGTTTCATTTATATTTTCATTTATTTCTTGCCAAAATTTATATCAGAAATTTCTAAAATTCTGATAGTAACTTTATTATTATTATTCTAAAATTGTTATTATTGATAATTCTTTTAAAATCTGCTTCCTTTTCACAAGTGTAAAGAAAGAGAAATAATAAAATAAAATAATTGGTATTTTATTGTTTCTATTTCTATTATAACTATGTTACACGATTGATGTAAATGCTCCAAGAGCGTAAATAAATAAATAAAATAAATATAATCTAAGTGGTTTACTATAATGATGAAATATTTGTCATCAATCTTTTAATAGGGTCAATTTTTGTGATAACCGTTTCAAGTGCGCCCACATGAAATTACACAGAATATAATATTGTTTTATTCATACTTCATATAGGTACCGATTAAATATTAGCGAGTGCCCGGCGTTAGCGTTGCATTTCCATTAAAAAAAAAAACAAAATGTTTGTTTTCTAATTCTGTTTATAAGTACTTTAGATAGACAATATTTTTTTTCATCTGGTACGTAAACGATTAAAATTTGTAGGTCTTCTAAACGCATGAGCGAGTCCGTGTGAGAAGCATGGATTTTTAAAATTTACTCCCCCGTTATACTCTATCGCTATTATGTCTCCTTTGCAATCACTCCCTCTACCCCTCACTCCTCCCCCACCACCCCCGCGTTATCCTTCCCCACCTTCCAAGGCAAAGTACCGCACAAAGAGGAGGCCGATAGGCTACGAAGCACCGTACAAAGAGGTCACCGATTAGTCTATCTCATTATCTCGCTGGCTTAGATGTATTTGTTTGTCTCTTTTTAGTAACGTTTTTTGTTTTTTTTTTTTAATTAGTTTCACACTGGCCCTGAGGAAAATAATGTCATTTTAAGGGATGCTGTGTGGAGGGTCTTTTTAAGGAAGGTAAATAAAGGAAGTTCTAGGGAGGAAAGTATTTGAGGGCTGGGTAAGAATCTGGGGGGTCAGTGTGTCCAGGAGTGAAGGACGTATGAATCCATTCCTAAACTGCGTAGATGGGTCGAGAGAGTCCGGCTGGAGAGGTTAAAAGGCCTCCCTCAACTCTCTCGATTCGGCTCGCCACACAGCAGATGGGCAGACGCTTCCTCCGCCAAGACCTGAACAAATCTCACCACATGAACCCGGCACCCTTGCTTAGTCACCAAACGTAGCGAACTACGTGGGTGACCTAAGGCAGAGGTTTAGGTTATCCAATAAATCATTCCCGGGGTGGCGATACCCATTGCTGCTTCCCAAACGTTAACGCTTGTTTCCGTTTCATCGAGTTTCAAATCACAACGGTGCTAAAAAAGATTTCACTTCAAAAATGCAAATAAGAAAGACCAAAATTAGCACGATGATTTCAAGAAAAAGAAAATAATCTTTACTGAACGCCACCATCTTGAACCAGAAACGGAATGTAAAAAAAAATGTATTGCTGCTCTCAGTCAATGACTTGATAATCGAATGCCCAATAATAATCTCAAGATTAAGTAGCAATTACATTGACGACTAATGAAATTTCTAGAAACGCGTCGAATTTTGCGAAATTAATTTGAAACGGAAATTTGTTAACAGCTCGCCTGTCAATATAGTGGTTGAATCAAGTTGGTTATTGAATTTCAGAGAAATAACACCACGAATAGTTGCATATATTTTATTGCTAATTCAAAAATCTGAGCCGTAGATCTAGAGATATCGAAGTAACAAGCCAAACCCAACCCTGAAAAGAGCCCACGAAAAGCATTCCTACAGCCTACATTTGTGAGAACGGCATCGAAAGAAAATAAACAAAATGTTGCAAAATTTATCGATTCATTGGCTTGATTTGATTACTTGATACTCTCGGTACCTGATTCTACGGCTCAGATTCAACTGACCTTTTTGGATTCATACAGCCTTTAGTGTTCCTAAAACGGTGCTGAAAATAAAGATATTTTGAAAAATGTATCGTTTTAATTGGCTATTTTCACGGTTGGGTCGGCTTGATATCCACATGTCTCTTATAATATGGTTCAAGTTCGTTCAAACTTTTCGGGGTTGTTTTGTGTTCCAAAAACGGTGCTAAAAAATAAAATCTCAAAAATTGAAGTCTTGAAAAATGTATCATTTTCAAAACAGCTCAAGTATCGACACCACGTGTGCTTTGCATGATGCGTCTACTGTGTCTCCAAAGCTGGTTTTGAGATGCACGACTTAATTTTTCTCTGGAAATTTTGTTAATTTTCTCGCAAAGCAATAGTAGTAACAATTTAAAAGTTGGTTAAAGGTTTGATTGAGAATTTGTATGGTAATCGAAAATCGTTTTGTTGACTTATTTTAAATTTCTGTTGTTGATTTAAGAGTGAGTATTTCGAAATTTTGATTGAAATGAAAGTATATTCTTGAAAGTATATTTTGATTGAAAAATATATTCTTTTTTATGTTACTAGCGAGTTCCCGGCGTGCGTTGCTATGCCACGTAATAAAGAAATTGTTTCTCCCTGCTTGTCCTTTGCCGTTCGTCCCCTTCCACCTCCCCTTCCTCTCCCGCGTCCCCTTCTCTCACGTTCCCACTCCAGCTTCGCCACCTGCCCTCTCCCCACTCCCCTCGTCCTCTTCCCCCGTCCTGCGAACCACCCTCCCGAGTTCCCCTCCCCCCTCCCAAGTTCCCTTCCCCACTCCCGGATTCGCCTCCCCCCTCCCGCGAATCCCTTCCCGAGTTCCCTTCCCCCCTCCCGAGTTCCCCTATCGCCTCCAGAGTTCCCCTTTCCCCTCCCGGGTTCCCCTCCCCACCCCCGCATTCTATACATTCATTCCCAGTACATTCAGTTTTCAAACAGTTCGCGTTCCAGCTAATACAATTATTTTATACAAATTTCATAATGCCAGACCTCTCCAGTATATACAGAAACCATCGCTGGCAGGCACTCATTAAATACCCAAAGTTTCATCCCAATTGTATGAACTGTTAGCAATGCATAATTTCATGATGCCAGAACTGACTTTTGTATATAATAAGAATCGCGAGTATGCGCACATCAATCTCCAAAGTTTCCTCTTAATCGGATGAATGGTTTAGCAACGCATAGCATACATACATAGATAGTAGCAAACATATTTTCATTTTTATGTATATATATAGATTTTTATTTGATCACAAAAACAGACTGCAGAAACTTATCGTTACGCACGTCTGACATTGTTCTTCGGGCCCGTCGAAATTTATCGTGAATTTCAAAATATATGATATATTTTTGAATATCAAATATCATAGAGCATAAATGTAATCTTTCACCAAATTTGAATTTGTTCCTATTCTTAGTTTGCAAGAAAAGCAGAGAAATGTCCAAAAAAGTTTGGAGATGCAGCATTTTGCCACTACACGGGATTCATAGTAGAATTGAACATTAAGTACAAAACAACAATCGTCGAAATGATATGCAAGCATTCAGTGTGCGACTTGTGTTCTAAACTATCATTAAAATAACATTACATAAGATAGGTAAGTTTGACTGGCTGCGACATCATGTAATGCCATCGATACTATATATGTATAGAGTTATTACTCGGTGGATGTGTAATACGCTTCCATAACATCTTACGTCGTTGTATCGGGTAATAACTACCGTAGCTAGGCGTAAACCAGCGTGGCGTGTAGTGGAGTGGCGTAGATTCTAAAGCTGCTACGGCTCGCCGTAGTCTGCGTAGTCTGCAGACTTAGGCGGTAGTTAGCATAACGATGCATGAGCAATTTTGTGCAGTGCTTTGAATGACAAATACTACGACATAAACTTTGTTCATAAGCTCAGAACACTTGATTTTCAAATTTTCGTTACAATAATTGTAAAGTAAGTTTCAAGATAATTGATGGTCTATTGCTGCTGAGCAATCGTCCCTTTAATTAAAAACGTTTTTTCTTACAAAATTGAAAAAAAATCATCGCGTTAAAAATCGTTTTCAATCAAACATCCTTTTTATCAAATCTAAAAGTTTGTCTCGGGAGACTTCTTTTCAAATCGTTTAATACTTCAATCCAAGTTTGAAGAAGTTTTGAGTAGATTAAAAAAACAAAGTAGATTAGAATTTAATATGAAGAAAAATTTTCCATTTTTTTCACGAAGATATTATTTTATCTCACTTTCCGTTGAAATTATTTTGAAATCATTTGTCTTTTTCAAAACGCAGGTACTTCGACAAAATACTACGTGTAATAAATGAATATTTTTTTTTTTTTTTCTAAAAATCACTTTGGTATATAATATTAAAATTTTTATTTGAACTACAAGGTAATCCTTTTACCACTCTTTTTTCTTCTTTTTTATGTTTCAGCCAAAATGTAGGGTATGCCACAATTTACACGCTGGACATTGCAGCCCGAAGTTGAGCTCCAATCACTCTACCATTCACGGCTCTCAGATTAGGTTAGGTTAGTTGTAGGTTTCGATTTCTGTCAGCAATTCTATTACCTAGTATTTCCACACATGTTGTAGGTGTCATAGCTAGACCGCAAGCAAAAGAAGGCGCTTTGAAGTTTGCTTTTTACAAGCATAGAAAGTGCGTGGTTTATGAGTAGTTCTCTAGCGTTCGTTCCATACAGTCCTTCATTCCGGAACTAACTTTTGTTGGGGCTACAACTTACTTTGTAAATAATTTTCTCTCATCTCACTAAGTGCGATTTTATATTACGGATATTTTTCGTGTATTAAACATCCTTCTAAATACGTCTCTACTGCTTACCTACTTGGTCTCTTCAGGGAATTCTCAGTAAGTGACAATACAACCCAAAGTTCAACGGATTTTTGTTTCTTCTCTGTTGTTTTTGTCAAAGCTATTGCTTCTATTCCATAGATACAAATGTGTATAGAGAAACCGAAGCATCTGGCTTACAGCAAACGAGTTAGAGATTGGGATGGATGGGCTGACTTTTATACTCTACTTATTTATTTATTTATAATATGTTTTAAACACACACAAATTTTATACATGTAATACATTAAGATCTAATAAAATCTAAAACCAGCATTCAACATGGGTCAAAGTTTGTCAAGGTCTCGGAGGCAGATGACCAGGACACACTGAACCCCAAATTCCTACCAACCCCTTAAACCCTTTTCCTTCCCAGAACTCTTCTCTCCTTCTTTTCCTTAATAAAACCCTCCACACAGCATCCTCAAGGATGACATAGGCCCTGAGGGAAATTATTTTCCTCAGGGCCTCCGTATGAAGCTCATGTAAAAAAAAAACACTGGGTACTTAAAATAATAACCACACTAAATGGTGCGGCTCGTTGTGGAATTCGAGTGTGATAAATGCGTTGTAATGAGAGTCAGCACCACGGTTTATTTTATTATTTTATTTATTTATAGTACCTACTTATAGGTTGGATTATTATTAGTATATAATTTACACATATTCTGCACTCCCCCACACGAGACCACAGTTCTTATTATTAACTTCTTCTTCTTCATTATAACTACTTGCTAATAGCGATCTCTCCCATTGGAAGTTGGCTGCTATTGCCCTGCAGGTTGCAGCCCGCAACAACTCAACGTAACTGTACTCGTACCAGTCAAATACAAAATGCGACGTTCATTTTTCGTAAATTTTACACAGAATTTTAAATGAAATTGGCTTTTTTAATATCAGCTCACTAATGAAACAGATTTTAAAAAATCAGACGAAAATGAACTCTCAGAGTTCATTTACAGTCTCTAGTGTCTAGGATGAACGAAATATGTATGAAGAATGAGTTAATGATGAATGTTAGTAAGTCTAAAGTCATGGTGTTTGAAAGAGAAAGTACGAAAACAGTGTGTGATATAGTTGTGAACGATGAATACTTGGAGCAGGTGGATGAGTTTGTGTATCTGGGTAGTATGTTTACGAGAGATGGGAAGGCTGATAGAGATATCGAAAGAAGGTTAAATGCCGGTAACTCCATTAATGGAGGACTGAATGCCGTTGGCGCTAATAAAAAACTGTCAAAAGGAGCGAAACTAGCAGTCCACAATGGAGTCCTGGTACCTACCCTGATGTTTGGCAGTGAGGCATGGAACTGGCAGAGGAAGGATGAAAGTAAACTGAATGCTGTAGAAATGAGATCCCTGAGGCGTATAAGTGGTAAAACCATGTATGATCGTGTAAGAAATGTGGAGATCCGCAAAGAATGTAAGGCTGATGTAAGTATAATGAGTAAGATTAAGAAAGAGACCCTCAGATGGTTTGGGCATGTAGAGCGAATGAACGAAGAAAGTAGTGTAAGAAGAATATATGACGCAAATGTGAATGGTAGAAGAAGTCGGGGACGCCCGAGGAAGACATGGCATGATCAAGTGAATCAGATACTTGAGTCGGGCCATGTCAAAAGTCAGAATAATAGAAGAGTATGTATGAGACGATGTATGAATGTGAGTGAAGCAAAGAGTGTGTGCCAGGACCGAGTTGTTTGGCGGTCCGTCCTCTCTGCCTACCCCTGCGGGGAAACGGTGTGATGGTTAGTTAGTTAGTTAGTTAAGACGAAAATGAAATTTTTTTATTTTTTCCAAAATATTTCGTGCGAAAATTTTCATTGTTAATTGACACGTCTTTCTGGTTAACCCAGTTCTGAAAACGCGGGCAGAATATATATAACGGCCCATTGTTTCTGCCACGGCTCATTCGCTTGTTTATATACTTTTAATTCAATCTACCCCCTCCTCCCTTTTGTACCGGAAAAGAGATAATGAGAAGTTACCCGAGAAGGCGCACCTACTTTGCCCACCTTTCCCTCTAGGGCTATAAGTGAGGCGAAATAAAGAGGAAGGATGAACTTAAATCTCACGTTTCCGGGGAATTTACAGTCTGAGGTTAAGGGAAATATAAATAAATTGAAAGGAATTATAGAATCGACGTATTTATTATTTTGAAACAAATTAAGAAGGGTAAAGACTTGGTATTCCTTGTTTTTGCTTTGTTTATTTTTATAACTATCTCATCGTTACGGTGATATAAACAGTAATGATAATAATATAACCATTGTTTTAAATGGCATTAACCGTCTGTATAGTAACCGTTCTCTGTTTTATCTTATTTTCCTCCCTACTTCCTTCAGTCTCATAACATGCACTCAATGTGATGTTATGAGAGGATTCACATTGGAACCGGACAATTAGAACATTTGTAGTAAAACTTCAAAACTTAATAAAACCCTTTGTATGAATCAGAAAATTATTATTTGTTTTTTATAATGTAGGCACATTCCTAAAGCTTTGTTTTACAGTTTTTGAAGATCGAATCAGGTAGATGACGTTGCCCCATTCTCCATTCACCGAGTAAACCGATTTCAGGCATTTGTCATGACTCTTGCCAGCATATCAGGCGTTATCCTGGCAATTTCTTTCTGGATGTTGGTTTTCATTTCTTGTAGGGTCCTTGGACGGTTCACATAAACACGGAATTTCAAAAAACTCCATAAAAAAATCACAAGGGGACAAATCGGGAGAGCGGGCCGGTCACTCCAAATCGCCCCTTATTGAGATGGGGCGTTCTGGGGACAAAACATTATCACAGAACATCCGTTCAAAAAGTAGGCTTCGACGGCAAATGCATGTTCCTCACTGTTCCAACGCATGATGGCGACTAAGCTTTGTCGAGATAAAACTTTATAGTTCCGCCTCTCGAACGAAATCACTAACGCTCCATTACGACTGAATGGCACGCATTTAAAAAAAATAAGTTATACTGCCTCACCCTGTATAATATTGTAACGCATTTGTATGGATTCAGAACGAGTATCTTCTGTTTACGACAATGTTTACGGAATTAAGACTGAATGAATTCGCCGGCCTAAAACGGTGGTGAACGCAGTCTTCGAGCACCAAGCACCAGTCCTGAGTGAGCGCTGGGCCCGAGCTGACTCATGAACACGACCCACGTAATAGAGTTTTGTTTATTTTATTTTACTTATTTTTCTTAATGTTTGTAGGATTTACATTTTATTATAATATCAATACTTATAACTATATGGGACGCATGGACTGTCCACCCCATAACCTGGAATCGAACAGTCTTAATAGGTTAGCGTCTGTGTGGTTGAATTTCAGAACCCGGATTCGAGTGCGTGTTTGATGCCACGCCGTATGCAGCGCGCCACAACTAACACCTGTGTACGTTAAATTTTAAACAAAACTACCATTGTAATTCGATTTCGAATTCAAGAGTTCGTCAAAAGATATCGCCACTTCCGTTAGCCGGTCGCATGGTGACATGCCCCCCATAGGTATAAGTACTGCGAATTTTTAAAATTTGTATTATCTCTCCGGATATGGAAAGATTGACCGACGGTAATACTCAGTTGTATCAAGCGGCAATATACTACATATGACGTAATTGCTGCTCCCGGTTACTTTGTCCGGAGACTAGCTATCACTGGATGACAGTGAATACGAGGAACCACTTCCTATTGGATTTATAAAATGGTTACCAACACTAACTGGGCGAAGTCGAACCAAAAGCTGCCCGCATAGCCTGGCAGCTAAAACCTGCGGAGCGGGTTTTTCAACTGCTTGTAAAATTATTATTTTGACCATTGTACTTAAATAAGTGAAACCTAAATTAGAAGTTTTATTACAGAGAGATCGTATACTAAAACCTCTCTTTTAAAAACTTGTCCAGATGCGTCAAAAATTTGAGGACCAACTTCATTGCATTCTCGTGGCAGGCACCCGTAGGTAGTAACAATTTGTTTCTAAAGGCTAGAACCGATTGAAAGATCATATTCTGAATTGACATATCGTAATAATAATGGTTGAATTTTTAAAATGTTTCAAAAATAACTGTTTTAATATTATATTACAAGCGTACTTAGAAACAGTATGTATTCCAACGAATTATTATCATTAAATTACTTTGTTTAAACCTATGTACCTTATATAATGGCGTTTCCATTGTTATTAATTATTAATCTCTTCAACATTGAATCGGCTTTGCAAATATGAAACAATATTATATTTCGTTCATTCGATTCCACGAATTTCTTTGTTTAAGCTTGCCTTTGTAAAATGTTCATAAATGAACTCAACGACAATATATCAACGTTGATCAATTGCCGTGAATCTATAATATTCAGTATTGTATTTCTTCAATTTTCATTACAGAAAACAGTTCCAACAAAAGATTTACAAATATATTTAATACGAAAACTTAATTAATTGATCAAAATACTTGTGTTATCGTGGGAATAAAACAAAAATAATAATTATTTTACTTATTCCACAAAATGCTTGTGTTATCAAGGAATAAAACTAAAATAATTATTATTATACTTATTCCACAAAATACTTGTGTTATCGTCGGAATAAAACTAAAATAATAATTATTATACTTATTCCACAAAATACTTGTGTTATCGTGGGAATAAAACAAAAATAATTATTATTTTACTTATTCCACAAAATGCTTGTGCTATCGTAGGAATAAAACTAAAACAATTATTATTATACTTATTCCACAAAATGCTTGTGTTATCGTAGGAATAAAACTAAAATAATTATTATTATACTTATTCCACAAAATGCTTGTGTTATCGTAGGAATAAAACTAAAATAATAATTATTTTACCTATTCCACAAAATGCTTGTGTTATCGTAGGAATAAAACTAAAATAATTATTATTATACTTATTCCACAAAATACTTATCGTAGGAATAAAACTAAAATAATAATTATTACACTTATTCCACAAAATGAGCAAAAAAAAATTTGGGCGGCGGGTTAATGGATAACCATCAACCAGCTTCAGGTTATTCCTAGTTTTTCGTTACGTTCGATGCCTGGGTTTATTGGGTGAGGAGTGTTCGTGTCTTGGCGGCGGATGTGCCTACCCATCAGCTGAGTGGCGGGTCGGACGGGAGAGGCTGGTTTGATGAGATCCTCTGTCCTCTCCAGCTGGTCTCTCTCAACCCATCGTCTTGCACCGCAGCGAGAAAGGTGGGTTCATTCTCTCCTGTTTACTCAATATATATTTTTTGATATTGAAATAATTACATATGCGCGGTAACTTCAAAGAAGAAGCTTGAAAACTTTCACTAGTAACTAAAATAATATTTTAAATAAACAAAATGGTTTTGGTTGACGAAAACACTAGAAGTTTTTCCAATTCAATCCGTTATACCCATTTAAAAATATTCAAGCTGAGGTGGCTAGGGTATGTGCGCAGGATGCCAGTAAAACAACTATTGAGCCAAACTGCACCGGCAATTCCTGAGGGAAGACGTCCGGTTGGTCTCCACATACAATTCTAAGCAAGATAAAGCTGATGCAGAAACTGTTCGGGAAGAACCTGAGCTTGCAAAGGTCCAAGGGTACTTAAGTTAGCAGCGTAGGATGAATCTATGGAATCGAACTGGAACCTATGGAATCGCCTTTTTGAAGTAGTGTGTCTCTGACCTGATTAAAAGAAATGGAGGAAAATTTTAGAAAAGGCAAATAACTAAAATACTACCAAAACCCTTGGCTCAGTGTAGAAAAGGGCAGTCAGTTTAATATATTGCCCTATATTAAGCGCCCTTGAGGTGATTTTTCACAAAAACGGCGCTCTACAAATTGTCCAATTATTATTATTATTATTATTATTATATTAACTAATAATTTAATTTTTTCAAAATTTATTTGAATGCAGCACAAGTCCCCACTGCTGCCGTCTGGAGCAAGTGAGACTAAAGCATCCCCTTTTGGGATTTGTTATAGGGGCGAAGGTAGTAAAGAGACGAAAATGGTGAAAAGAGAAGTTGGGAAATACCTAGATATGCAGATCTGGTCATCAGATACGACTAATACCATTTCTGGAATGTGCACCAAATAATATATATTTTTATTAATTAATTGTAAATTAACACTTAATTAAAAACATTTATTTGCGCCGGAATTTGAACCCGCGACGTTCGGATTGCTAGTAGAGAGCCTTACCCTTCGAACGCGAAGGTCGTGAAGATTGCAATCCTTAGAGTACAGACCTCAGGTGGGGACGTTGTCTTCGCTCTACCGGTATTTCAATGCAAGACGCCCGTCATTCCAAGAACTAGTATAATTGTTTCTTTCTACACCGGTGCATAGTCTGGAAACACGTCAAACGCAAGCCCTACATTTGTACACGGCTGATATTGATCGTTTGAGAACTACTTGTTCTAGTTCAATGGATCGGCTGTGGGACGATTTACGACAATTTCTATACTCCCTCCTACAACATGGGTCCTGAAGAGATCCATGATCACTCCTACCTCTCCCTAAAAAGACTTACCACACATCTTCCCCTAAAATGACAGCCATGAAGGAAATTGTGTGTAGTTAATGTAAAAAATTAATACTAAAAAACTAGTAAAATGCAAATTAATAAATTGATGACGTCATAACGAATTTCGTAGTTAGGATTAAATAATATTTTTTTCTGTTGATTTAACAACAAAAAACAGCATTTTTTTATATTTCGAATCGTTTCGATAAATAACTTACACCCGAATTTCAAACTGGCAAAGGCACGAAGAATAATACAAGTTTATGTCGATACGTGAAAAATATGGCGTCAGTTTGCGATTCGTACTTATATTTACCATACATATTTCAAACATAAATTTTGGCAATTTTGGTGTTGTGAAGCAGGATCATAAATAATATTGTTTTATTCAATGTACTAAAATATTTAATATTAAATGGCCTTTACAATTTATAAACTTATTTCGATGGCAATGAAAAGCTCACTTTTCATGGCATAAATGTTCTAAATTTTCAAGATTTTTTAATGAATTCAGTGATGAAATATCAAAAGAAGACGTGCTATATAGTAGATACAAGAAGAATTTTTTTTTCGCAAATGCGCATTATCATATTGTATTACACCTTTTAATTAAAATCGTTTATTTGACATAACTGTTTACATAACAAATTATTTTTTTTAATAAATTTGTTATAGCACACAATGATGTGATTAAATTTCATATATAGGAGACTAATTCTCTTCAGGGTCAATGTCTTCTTTGAGGATGCTGGGTGGAGGGTCTTTTTAGAAAAGGAAGGAGAGGAAGTTCTGAGAAGGCAAAATATATGAGGAGTGTGTAGGAATCTAGAGATGAGTGTGTCTAGGAGGAATGAATCCATCCTTCCCACTGCAGTGCAAGGGTTGGAAATATCAAAAGGTCTCCCTCAACCAATCTCTCTCGGTACAACCTTTATTGCAGTTGCTGAGCAGACGCACCGATGTACCCGGGAAACCCTGCTAAGTCACCAAACGTAGCAAACAACTTGGGTTTACCTGAGGCAAAGACGACGACGCACATACCCGTCTCCTATTTAAAATCCAATTACTTGTGCGTGCGCAAATAAATTTAATTTCATTAATTTGTTTTATTTCAGCATTAATTCATTAAAAATAATAATTAGTTTATTTACGGCACGTTCGTGAGTGGAAGATGCTCTCTGTATCTCTCTCGTGTAAGACCACCATTCAGAATTGAAAAGTTACTTGAATTGGTTTTAGCGTTGGTGACCAGATCTGAACAGCCAGGTCTTCCCTACCTTCTTCCTTATCGCCTTCCTCTCCCCACTATCTTTAGCCTCACAAAATACTCCATTTGGGGATGCCATAGTCTCACTGGCTACAACTTGGGAGGCGGGTATGCGTGCCGCCACCGCGGGATTTATTGGATAATCAACACCCCTGCCGTAGGTCATCCCAAGTGGTTCGTTACGTTTGGTGACTTAGCAGGGGTACCAAGGTTCATGGGGTGTGGTTCCTCCGGATCTTCGGACGGATCGGAAGAGAATGGTTGACGAAGTCGCTTTGACTTCCCCAGCCGTACTCTATCGGAACATCGCCATGCATCGCAGTGGGAAGGATTGATTCATACGTTCGTCATTCCTAGACACACTAGCCCCCAGATTCCTACCCGCCCCTAATGCCCTTTACCTTCCCAGAACTTCCACTCCTTCCTTTCCTCAAAAGAACCTACACACAGCATCTCCAAAGATGACATGGGCCCTGAGGGAAATTGTTTTCCTCAGGTGCTCCTGTGTGGAGCTAATATTAAAAAGATATGGTAGCAGCTAGTACTCTTAAGGTATTCACAAAAAAAAGAAAAATTTAGTAGATGCAAAATTTAAAACACCTTTATTACTAAGGGGTATGCAAATAAAACGTTGAAATCAACTAAAACTTCCATGCCGCATATTATTAAGTTAGCACCAAAACACCAAATAATAGTCAATGACTTAACGCTATGTTACGCACAGTAATTACAATCCAATTAATCTGCAATAGATTTGTCATTGCAACGACATTATATTGCAATTCGGTTGATTAATCGGTTAGTATTGTAATTGTAATGTTGTCCGCAGGGGCTTTGGTATGGAGGCACCTGTTGTAGCTCTTTGTATTGGACATCACGCCTTCATAGAGGATCGTTTATACGCCCCCTTCTCTCTCTACTCTATTGGTTATCACAATGTCATGTGGTTTCTCCAGAAAAGTAGATGACAGACGCTTCTTGAAGCACATTATTTAAAATTGATTGCTTTATTTTATTTTTCACGTTCGTATCTTTATCTTACTTGTTTTCGTTTCTCATTTGGCTCATATCAGTGCAATTTAAATACATACCTATCTGTACTCTCGGTACATTTTTTTAAAAGAAAGACAAACATTTTTGGGTAACAAATAATCTGATAACATTTTAAAATGTCCTGTGGTGGTAAGTAATGATGGTGGACTTGAACAGCCAGGAACTGATTTCTCAACGACAGGGACTCAATTCTTCAATCGAGGCCGCTCGCAATCGTCTAATGGTTGTTGGTCGAATTTGTTATTCTTGAGTCTGTCTCTGTACCTTCGAAATACTTAGACCCCAAACTTTTGAACTTGTGAACAACGAACCAGTCAACTCCGACAAAACTGTCAAAATCTATTATATTCTATCCTAACTGATCGTTTGCCGCGCACTCTTCAAAGGACAGGCATCGTATATTTTTACAAAGTTGTTTTAAGGTTCCATATTATGGCTGACTTATCAGCAATGTTGGCTACAGACAGCATGCTAAAGCAGATGCTTTACGATCATCAAGAACGTTTTGCCGGAGGGTAGGTACTTTTTACACGAGAATTAACTTCAAAATTAATCTGTTGCAGTGTCATTTTGCAGTTATTAGCGGCATTAAATTCCTTTTACGCGGGGGGTTTCCAGTTTTTTTTTGGTTTTGTGTAATAAACCCGCCAGAAATTTTAAATTCACATCATAGGCTGCCAATTTACACATCTCTTCAACCAACTATATATTCGATACGTTTTTAGATTTTCACAGAACTATACGCGGGGGTACCCAAAAGAAATCGAACTGATGTCGTGGTGGGCCGAGTTTTTTTGAAATACCGCGTTCTGCCGCTAGGGGGCGTATAAAACCATCATTCCCGAGTCAGTAAGCCAAACGTCATCGCTAAAGAAGGTTCCGTTCGGTTTGTGTGAATTTTTTAGTGACAGTTGTTTTGTGTGCTCGTCGTTTTTGCAAAGTCGAACGTGAAGACTTCCACTGGCTTGATTGTTGCTTCGTTTCAGGGTCGTAACCATAACACCATGATTCGTCACCAAACTGCCACCCTTGGAAAAAAAATTGGATCATTTCGGAATTCTTTTTTCAAAGCAAAGCATGCTTCCACGCAACCTTGCTTTTTGATTTGAGGAAGAAAAGGGTGTCTGCCAAATTCTTGTCTTGGCTGATGACTGCTCATATATTTTTGAATGTCGAGCATTCAAGAATATATAAGTGAAACATTCGACAAAGTTCGGGAAATTTTTCGTTCGCAAACGGTACATAACGAATAATTCTTGATCGCTGTTGGAAAATTGAGCTTCTGGATGGGACTCAGACGCGATGCCAACTCAGCTCTTGACCGTTCGTAATTTAAAGAGATTTTCTCACATCTTGTCACTATTGATTCTACTCCAGTGTTTGTTTTTAAATTATCTATTTCTATTTTTAGACTTTTCTCCAATTGCAATATCACAGTCCTAACATGGTGTTTCATCTCTATATTAACCTATTTGAGTCATATTATTTATGTCTCCAATAAATCAAGAGGGAATGTGAGAGCCTCTTGCAATTTAAATATGAAGTAAGGTACAGACTTGGACCACCTTATCCATCAAAGGGTTGTGTTCTCAGTTGTTCAAGAATCCAAGAATAAATTACTCTCGTAATAACCGTTCAAATTTCCATTTTATCTTAAAGTGCCTACACGAACTGGGTTACTTAAGTGACATAAAGTAAGATTGATGCGGAGGTGTGAACACATAATTCTAGAATTTATTCCGCGAAGGTACAAACACTGGGTATCTCCCATCAACCTTAATGATCGCTGCTTAGCGGTTGAAACAATGTTCCAGTAGGCGCCTCTTCAAACTCGCTCATTCACTGTACCTTTGCCTATAGTGGCACTGTTTTACATAGGACCTTACAGTGAATTAATTGTAGAAATTTGTAAACAAAAGGTTATGCGAATGGTGTATTTACCAATGAATAATTGAATTCTCTTAAAATATTTAGGTCGTGGTAGAACGAAATCGATACTTTACTCAATGGGCACGAAAAATGGGTAGGTTTTCATTTTGTGAAATGTATCTCATGACGTCTGGAAGTAGAATAATATTTAAATAATTCATCAAATTTGACGGTAACGCACGTTTTCACCCCGCGACAAAATATCCCTCACAAAATATCCTCCGACAAAATAAACTACGGACAAAACATCTCCCAACAAAATATCTACGACAACCTAACCTAACCTTTTTTTAAATGAATCCCGCACAAGAGTCCCAACTGCTCCCGTCTGAAGCCAGTGAGACTATGGCAGCCCAATGTGGTGAGGCTGAAGGTAGTGGGGCGGGGAAGGAGATGGGGAAGAGGATGTTCGGGATTTTGCTATTCAGATCTGGTCACCAAACACGGCTAAAGCCATTTCATGCAACGTTTCAATTCTGAATGGTGGTCTTACATCAGGGACAGTATCTTCCACTCTGGAACGTGCCGCAAATATTCTGTTTATTATTTTAATTGAATAAATTGTGAAATAACACAAATTAATCAGATAAAATTTATTTGCCACGCCGGGATTCAGAATGTGAGTCAAGAGCCTTACCGCTGGACTACGCCGGCCGTCAAACTATCAAAATCTAACAAAAATGGGACAGAAATAATACAGACATCCTGTAGAGACAAAAAAAAATATTTTTTTCTGTAAATTATTTTTGTCCCATTTTACTATTTTTTAACAAAAATTAGTTAGGTTAGGTTTTAGTAGATATTTTGTTATGGGGAATGTTTTTCCTTAGGATATTTTGTCAGAGGATATTTTTCAGAGGATATTTTGTCGCAGGATGAAAAGTCGCGGAACAAAATTTGACAACTATGTCATCACGGTAAGACAAATTTATAGCCTAATTGTAAGGAATTTGTTGAAAATGGTTCCACGATTCATCTTCGTGTTGACTGTCAAATAATTGATTTTGGTTCTGTTTGTTCAAAATCAACATTCTACTCGACGTGTGCGTGAAAATTCATGAGAATGCCTTTGTTCGTTGAAATGTATCGAAAGTTAGGCATTTTTGATCCGTTCATCAAATTTATCAATCAAAATTACACAGCCTAAACTTACTGACAATTCGTCAATAAAAATGCCATACTCATTCAGCTAGAGGTCGAATTCCGCTTTTTAGTTACACTGCATGTTACTCCTTTATTTGCAATCGTTTATTATTTATTTATATCCCGATATAAACCTGCCATAAACACAAAAACAAAATCATCCATCCACACAAAAATAGTCAGCTGAGCAGTCACTTGTAGCCAGCAATATCTTCAATTTGGGAGGCGGGTATGGATGCCGCCGCCCCGGGAACTATTTATCGGATAATCACAACCTCTGCCGTAGGTCACCCCAAGTGGTTCGTTACGTTTGGTGACGTAGCAGGGGTGACCGGTTTCATGACGTGAAGATTGTCCAGGTCTTTGCGATGTATGCGTACAAACTGCATAGCAGGCCGGATCGTGAGAGAATGGTTGAGGAAGTCCCTTTGACTTCTCTAGCCGTACTCTCTCGTCACCGCAGTGGGAGTCGTCCGTCACTCCTTACAGATTTTCTTCCAAGAATTTCCTTTCCTACCTTTCCTAAAAAGATTTTCCACACAGCATCCCCAAAGATGACACAGGCATTGAGGACAATTATTTTCATCAGGGCCTAGTATGTGGAGCTAACGGAAAAAAAATTCACTGAATTAAAGTAAAGTATGTAACTTTCCCCGAACCATCATAAGAAATATTTTAAAAAAAGCACAGAGAAAGGGCGTAGAGCCAAATGAAAGGCGTGTGGGCTCGTCGGGCCTTAATTGAGCCACTGAAAAGCGAACAGTGATCAGAACACTGAGTATCTACCGAACATACTGTCGGTGTCGATAGATGTTCCAGCAGGTTGCCACGTACGTTTCTACCAACTGTGCTGGCACGGTCATTCTTAACATGGCTTGTAAATTTGCTTTGTTTGTTTTGTATAGCTTTGTAGAATAAAGAATGAATTCAATTCATTTATTTCGTGCAATCGGCTCGCAGTCATCCACAAAGCTTTTATTTGGTTTATTTTTTATTGAACTTGTTATATAATTTTAAAATTTAGGGACGCGGGTAGGGGTATCGCCGTACCGGCAACAATTTATTGGATAACCAACACCTCTGCAAAAGGTCATCTCTAGTGGTTTACTATGTTCAGTGGCTTAGCAAGTTTGCCTGGGTTCATGGGGTGAGGTTGTCTAGGCGGCGGATACTTCTATCCAACTGAGTGGCAGGCCGTATCGGGAGAGATTGTTTGAGGGAGACCTTTTGACCTCTCCAGTAGGATTCTCTCGGAACATCGCCTTGCGTCGTGGTGGGAGGGATGGATGCATGCGCCTGTAATCCTTTCCAGAACTTCCTCTCATTTCTTTCCTAAAAAGACACTCCATACAGCAGCCCCAACGATGACATATGCCCTGAGCAGAATTTTTTCCTCAGAGCCTCCTGTGTGGAGCTAATTATATATACATGGTAAATAAATATGCAGGGTGTTAAGTGATGTACTTAACTTTTAACCAGTGATTCATGACATTGGAGATGTGGAGTAAAAAATGTGAATCAAATTTTGTTGTGAGGGGTTGGGACGTTACTCGGCAGAATGACTAGTGAAGATATGTGGAAGAATTGTTTGTTGTTATCAATCATTTAGAGAACTCTTGTCACGCATTCACCAGCTTACTCCCCAAGTCAAGCGTGCGTAAAGAAATTTTACTTTAAAATAAATTGGATGGATAGTAGCATCATCATTAAGATATACAAATAAATTAAACGGTTATGATTTTCAAAAATATTTTTTTTCCTTGTGTAACTTTGAATGTGAACGTAGAGGAAACCAGGTCAGAGAGAAATTTGAATCATATGTATTTTAACAAACCGTTGCTGTCAGTGATGCTGTAACTCACCCGAATACTGAGCGAAAAGGACAAATGCACCTCAGGCTGATAATAAAATCGTCAAAATCGAGGTTTTGTATTCCCAATTTTTCTCCTTCAAAACTGAACCAATTTTTAAGATTATTTTTAGTAACCGTATTTGAAGAAAATAATCCATGTCTGCACGTTTTGCTTTTTAAAAAAACACTTTGTCTAGTTTGTATACTGAACTTCTGTTGATGACGTTCGAACCAGACAATTTTAACGATTTTTGGGGCCATGCGGATAATATTTCTTTATTTAAATCAACTCTACAAATATACCATAACAGCACAAAAATAGCATAAAAATACCAGAAATAATTTTAAAAATAATAATTAAATGTGTCATAAGATCGTAGAATAAATACAGTATTCTGATTATGTAAATCTGATGACTTTTCTTCGGTGAAATTACGAAATTTTACATTATTCTTCGTTATATATTGAGAGGTTCCAAATAAAATATCAAAAAACTAATAATCCAGTGGATGAGTGTTGGAATACGATGAGGATGAAGACGTCACACCACATGACTTTCAAACTTGTGTTACTGTTACAAATGCAATTTTTGTGATTTATTCCCGGCTGCAATCCGCGGCAACAATAAATTTACCTTGCCGGAAGCGAGCCCCCAGGAACATGATTGTTTCTCTGAAAGATGAATCCTCTTTGTTGACGCAACTACATGCATTTCTTTTTAACAATGTTACCTCTTTCGGTTACCCAACCCAATTTCCTGTCCCATTCTGACAGTGTTGGAATACATACCTACGTTGCTGACCATTGTTAAAATTCACTCTATTAAGGAAGTTTGTGCATTGATCATCCTAAGTGATCCCTCAGTGGTATTATGTAGAGTCAATTACGGAGTTTGTGCAGCGATCATCTGTGTAGTTCCTCAGTGTTCCTCAGCGCCATAACATCAATTCCCAACAAGTCGTGCACAATTCCAATTCCAATCTCCAATTTTCACAAGCTATCCAAAGTTGTAATTATATTGATTACATTCCGTTTTATACATAAAACCGCAAGTCAATTCGCAGAGAACCACACCAAGCTCTTAATAAATTTAATATTAAATGATCTTATATTATGACAACATAATAGTTTGCGATACGTGTTTTATTGTGATGAAAAAGATATATAGGATAAGCGGTTGTTTTATATACCTTTCTTCTCGTTCTTTTATGTCGTCTGTATCATATTACCTCTAACTTTATACCTGTGTATGGTCGTTTCAGTTTATTTGAACTTATTTATAAATCATTGAAGAAGAATATAACACTAATAATCCAAACGAAAATATAAAAATGAACGAGACACAGAAAAATTAAAAGATCGCAACTGGTACTCGAACCCAAAACCTCTCGTCTTACTGGGACAAACGCCTCCACAAATTTGTCTTCTGGGACCTATTATTTAAATGTAATTTTTTTCATTCTCGTATTTCAAATTTTACAATATTATTATTATTTTTTTTCTTTTGACTCTATGTCCGGGTTAAATCTTCCCCACAGGAAAAACTTAAGCCTTCCACACACTTTTCCACACATGATCATCTAGTCAATCCACGCTATGCAATTGCACTATATAAGTATAATAAATACAAAACAATACAAGAACAACATGTCAACCTACCAGAGACCAAATGGAAAAATAATTTACCGACTCCAGATATTTTCATATCAGAGGGTTCGGCTCGATAGAACAGGAGTTCTATCGACCGATTAATCGGATATTATTATTATTATTATTGGAAACAAGTGTTCAAAGAACTGGTTTGTAAACGAGATATATCCTATTTTAAAAAACCAATTGACCTTTTTTTTTAAATATAAATCTTTGCGACTTTGATTTCAATCGAGTAAAAATAGCCCCTTTGAGATTAAAGCTGTTAGTTCAGCATTTTTTTTAATTGAACTCGTTTTTTTATGGTTTATCTTTGTTTTATTTGATTAAAAAAAAGAAATGATAGTAATTGATAGTAGTTTCAGAATAATATTTGTTTGTAAATTCCTGAATCTGTAATTTGAGTCTTTCTGAGCTTCACACAGGTTACCACATTTCTTTTGTGGAGGAAAACAGGTTAATCGATTCAATCCCCAGAACACGTATCCATGTAATAATACAGTCTATGGATGAACGCTGTAGGGTGTTCTCCGTACGTCACTGGATCGCGAGTGATGAATTGGTGAATAATATTTACACCCAGAACATTAGGGACATCTGTTGTTATACATCAAACTCTGTCGGAATGGAAATTTAACGAATCATCGCGATTATGCGCGGTGTGGGCGTTTTATTTGTTATTCAGACGTGCTGAACAAAAAAAAACTGAAGATTTGTTTCTAATTTAGAAATTTTGGCAGATTTAAATATCTTAAAAAAAAAATTGTGATTTTGTTTCTCAATTGTTTTAAAAAATTTGTACAGTGTGTAATTTTTTGATGATAACACTACTCCAGAGTCACAACGATGCAGTGAGACTATGACATCCCATGAATTGAGGTATGTTGTGAGGCCGAATGTAAGTTGGTAGGGTAATGTGATGGGGGAGAGGAAGTTGAGGAAGTACCTAGCTATTCAGATGTAGTCACCAAACACGCTAAAGCCAATTTCAAGAAACGTTTAAATTCTGAATGGTGTTCTTACACCAGGGTGGTATTGAAAGCATCTCTCGCTCTGGAATGTACCGCAAATATATCTTATATTATTTTAAATGATAAATTGTGAAAACACAATAAATCAAATAAAATCTACTTGCGAGCGTCGGAATTTTCACCCACGACCTCCAGATTGCTAGTCGAGAGCCTTGCCCCTCGATCACGGAGACCAATATGAAATTTTCAATAATTAGTGTTTAAAAAAATGTGAGTGATGTCTTCTTTGAATTTGTAATATTGTACATGTATTATTATTATTATTTTTCAATAATCTGAAATAATACATATCTAATCTACTGGTATATTATAAGCTAATAATATAAGACTTTCAATTTGGGAGGCGGGTATGGGTACCTCCGCCCCGGGAACCCTTCATTAGGTAACCAACGCCTTTGCCACAGGTCCTGTAGCAGGGGTATCCGGGTTCATGGGGTAAAATTTGTACAGGTCTTAGCGGCGGAGGTATATGCCCAAAAAATGTATGACAGGCCGGATTGGGAGACACCGGTTGAGGGGGACCTTCTGATCTCTCCAGCAGGACTCTCTTGGAACATCGCTTTGCGCTGCAGTGGAATGGTTGAATTTATATGTCTGTTACTCTTGGAAACACTAACCTCCAAATTTATCAACCCCTTGTACATTTTTTCTTCCCAAACTTACGCTCCTTCCTTTTCTAAAAAGACGCTCCACACAGCATCCCCAAAGATGACAGTTATCTGTGGAAAATTTTTAGCAGGGCCTCCTGAGTGGAGCCAATGTAAAAAAGACTGCAATAATAACGTAATTCTTTTTCTTGTGCAAGAGAGTAAAAGGGTCGTTCTTCTTTTTAACCTACATAAAGCTGTTTCCACCAGTTGAAAAAAATTCAACAAAATTAGCAATATTATTATTTTATAAAGTCTGCTGTACCAAAAACTGTGTGCGTTTTAAAAAAATATGTGTTTATATTTTTGTAGTACAAATTACGTTACAGAGTTTTAACTCCTCGTAATGGAAGTGTATTTCATACAAATCACAGTTGACTTCTGCCATCACGACTTGCGTATATTCTATAATGTTACACAAAAAAGATATGACGACATAAAATATAAAAGTATTTTTAAACGCCAATCAAGTTAAAGCGATTATTATTTTTAATAATGTTTAATAAAATATTTTAAGAAATCTCAACAACTTGTCTCCTACAACTTTTATGTCGTACGTTAATTCTGTCACGTGGGTTGTCATTCAAAATAGGTATACGCAGCTAGTGTTTGTCACCCTCAATAGGAATTTTAGGCCTCCTTCCCCTCTTGCTACAATTTCCCCTCTGAGATCCAGAGAGAATTCATTTATAGTAAAAACAAAATGTGACAGAATGGTAAAAGTTATGTAGGTTAAAAAGAAGAACAACCCAAAAACGTTGTTAGATTTTTTGTCAATCGACACATTTATCCTTCAAATAAAATAGTTTCCTTACGCAATCATGAACACAGTAGTTCTGTAAGAAAAAAGAAGATTTCGTTCGGAGGATCAAAGTGCACCGACCTCATACCTACTTACATACATTCGGTAAGTGCGGTTTCCTCTAGCCATTATCTGAATATTCTATGCAGCACAGCGCGGGGATCCGCACGACTTGAGCGCTCTGCACTCCTCCGTGAGTACTCAAATTGACTCGTAGGCTACGGAATGGAATGGAAGAGTGTTTATGG
The DNA here is from genome assembly GCA_936435175.1 of Glyphotaelius pellucidus. Taxonomy (NCBI): domain Eukaryota; kingdom Metazoa; phylum Arthropoda; class Insecta; order Trichoptera; family Limnephilidae; genus Glyphotaelius; species Glyphotaelius pellucidus. The sequence goes on along the minus strand of OW386551.1, from coordinate 7,255,701 downwards.
AAACTGAAAAAAAGGTTTCCTTAAACCATCGATAGCGGTTATTTGAGAGGTTGTAAAGCACAAAATTTTTACTGTTGAAGAGAGCGAAAAGAAAGTTTTTTTTTTATTTTTTCAACAAATCGTGTCTCCTGTTTTCATAGACCTATATTAATTATTTTTTTTACATTAGTTCAACACAGAAGGCCCTGAGAAAAATAATTCCCCTCAGGACCTATGTTATCTTTCAGGATGTTGTGGGTAGGGTCTTTTTTAAGGAAAGGAATGAGAGGAAGTTCTGGGAAGGAGAAAGGTAAGAGGACTATGTATAAATCTAAAATTCAGTGTGTCCAGGTCATCATCCGCCGCCAGATCCAGACAAACCTCATCCCATGAACCCGGGCACCCCCGCTATGTCACCAAAAGAAGCGTACCACTTGAGGTGACGTATGGCAGAAATATTAGTTATACAATAAATGGTTCCCGGGGCAGCGGTTCCCATTCCCGCCTCTCAAATTGTGATCTTTTATTAAAAATAAAATTGAACAATCACTTAGAATACTTATAATTATGTAATACCAACAAAATCAATTTTTTGTATTTTTTTTAACCAATCGGTACTAGAGCCTATTTTAGAAAATGCATTCTAAACGTTATCGTCAACTCAATTTTTTGTCGTTTCATGTAAAAATAATTAATACAAAATTCTCAAAATTTCATAATTTTTTTTTCAAATTGCGGTGGGCAACTTTGGATTCATAAAGTACATTTTAATTATTTTGTGTTTTTTTTTTTAGTTTTGAATATAAAACGTGGTGTTTTCTCTTTCTAACGCCGTTTAAATCATATTTTTAACCATTATAGACAGACAGCGAGTAATGTGAGAACTATATGAGTTGTTCCGAAAATCAAAGAAATTAGACTAAAAACAGTATCTGATTTATTTTTATTTTTCAGAAAAAACCTCTTAAAATGTACGTCGTAAAATCGCATTTATTTATCTAGAAATATTTAGTTAACGCAGATCCAAAGAGGAAGAAAAGGAGAAAAATTACATATTAAACTCTTTTTTTAATAAAGAGTTTTTTTCGGCATTTCAAAATTCCCCTATCGATATATTACATAGCTCGGTCCCGACAGCTCTGCTGTCATTGCACGGAACATTATATATATTTGACGTGATAACAACTTACTAACGCCCATATACATTCAGTAACGATGATGAGTAAAATTTGCTATTTTAATTGAATTGTAATATAATTGATACAACTTGTAACATAAATTAATTTAATGTGTTAATTAAATTACTAACTTAATTTGTTACTAAATATGTTACTTAAACTACTTAAATGAATTGCATAAGTTTATAACTGTACCTACACAATCTGTAAACTTCATCCGCCATAACACAGGGACATCCCTAGCATGGCGGATGAATTAACACAATTTTTTGTTCATTGTATAAACTTCTTTTAATAAATAAATAAAAAATAAAAAAATAAATATACGTATTATATTATAAATTGAAACTTAATTCTTGAAGTAGATATCATTTATCAATCACTACAAGTATTTTTATTTGTTTTATATTCAGGCGGGGCTCTTGGTACATGTAATAAAATCCAATAATAATAGAGTCGTGAAAATAACAGGTGATGTCGTTAGAGAGAGTTGCTGTCGAGACAACCCAGTATTCAATGTGAAACAGCTTATAATATCTTCATCATTATTTAGGGACTCAAATCTATTGATGTAAATAATATATTATATTCCCTTTATTATTTATCGCGTATTAGTGTATTCCTTTGGCCGATGGTAAACTCCACTTGTTTGTCCTATGTGCTCCTTTTCATGAAAAGACCGTTGTGAAGAAAACCTTTCACAAACTTTTTTAAAACGTGGTTTTGCCCTGTTCGGATAGTGGAACTAACATACATTTCATATTTTCAAATACTCCCTAAAGAACACGAATCAAAAATATAATAAAAATATTTTTGTTATTGCTTTTGGGGTGTTATGCCGTGTTTCGCTACCTACTTCTTTAGCCAACGTTTCGGACAGCGTTACAGTGTCCATCATCAGGGCAGATGAGCAGATGAGCTCATCTGCCCTGATGATGGACACTGTAACGCTGTCCGAAACGTTGGCTAAAGAAGGAGGTAGCGAAACACGGCATAACACCCCAAAAACAATAAAAAAAATACTTTTTGGCCGTGAAAACCTAAAAACATAATAAAAATAGTTTGATAAACCTGTCAACCCCGTGTTTGGGACACGCGTGTCCTCCTAGTAAGAACCGATGAATTTTTAACTAACGAATTTAACCCGTGTGTATGAAGAAACTGTATGAAGGACATGGTCAGAATAGGTTGCGCTGAATATCACGTTAGAAACTACTCTTTATTTTATGATAAATGGCAGCCTTGAAAAAGATTATCGAGGATTTTTCTACGCCATTTTGTCTCAAGGCCAGGGAAGACGCACAGTCAACAGGTAAAAGGACAAAATATTTTAAAAAAATGCGTAATAAAAACTGTGGGCCATTAAGAAAAATAATACGTTTGATACATAAAAGAGACAATGTAGAAGAAGTTATTTAAATAATATTATGGATTGTCGATACTAAAGTATTAGACAGTAGGTAGAGGACACAGAAAATACAACAGAAACTGACATTTTTTGTGCATCTTGTTGAACTCTGACAAAATTCCATTTCAAAGAAATAGTGAAGATCTAATCCGGTTCCATGCCAACTGGGAATAATGTCATCTCAACACCTCCTTGAAAAGTCATTAAAATCTATGAAAAAAATTCATTCCGAGTTGGCCGGTCACCATCTAATCCATAGGAGTAACTGGTGGTAGTTCGGTATCGTAGATCGGCTTAATTACTGATCCTTCATTCCCAGCTCCCTGCTCCGTGGGATTTATGGCCGGCTTCGGCGACACATCACCACCGCCGCGCACACGTTCGCTGCGGTCGGGGTTTGGTAATTAACACCGCGGCCCGCTTCTGGCGCCCAACGTGGGGCTAAAACTGTGGTCATCAGGTCGCCTGACATCGCCACACTGACATACACCGATATTGGGAAATCAATGTGGTAAACGTGTCTACTAATCGATTATCAAGCAATATTGATGGATTACAAAATAACCAGGAAAATCAAGGGTAATTTAATTTAGTTTTGCTACTGCAAAAAATCGATAATGCTTTTTGGCGCCCAACGTGGGGCTGCCGTATTATTTTTGTAATAAGTACCAATATTGAGAAACCAATCAATAAACATAGCTAAGAATAGATTTATTTAGTATAACTGACGACTTCCTAAACAAACTGGGATAATATCTGCAATTGGGCAATGCAAAAGTTTGCAAAACTTTTATTCTTTTTATTTGAAATATTTCACAGAGCGGTTACATAATATTTGATTATAATTGAATACAACTGACGGATTACAAAGTTCGTAAAGATACTTTTCTGAAACTAGCACAGTTACGTAAAAATAAAAATAAAACATTTTTAAAGAAAGAAAAAAGCAACATTTACTAGTACTGATTCGTGGGACTGGAAGTGAAGCAGGAAAGCGGACTGTGAAGTGAAGTTTTGTATTGCAGTGGTATGTAGCCTGTTGTCACAACGCAAACAGTTCTGTATTTATTATTATTTTATCATTTTTAATTGCTGATTTTCATTGCCTTCACAAAACCCGTGTCCTGTGACGAAAGACATGTGGTATATGCGTCATATCACGAACCTCTATTTTCGAGTAAGTGTCCGTCAAGATGTTAAATAGTTTATTTTCAAATCAGTATTTGAAGATAAAAAAATACTTTTTTATAGTTTAACGGCATGGAGAGATAAAAGTGATAAAACAATATATCCACTCCATTGTATAGTGTTAAAGTGAAAGTTGGATCAAAGAAAGTCACAAATGTGTTAAAAAAACTCTGAAATGTATACCATTAGTCTTAATTTAAATAACCAGCAACTAGTAAAAAGATACTTTCCCGCAATCAAAAAAGTAAAAAATATCCTTTAAAACAAATCTTTGATATTAAAGTAAATTGCCTCCCTCAACTTGTGATGCATGCCGTTACAGACGACAGGAATTGTATTATCTTGACGAAATAACAGGAGGAATTGGGACGGAAAGGCTGCAACTTCTCTCTTTTGTTCTGTGGAAGGCTGCACCATCTTAGTTATTTCCAAGCTTAGCTACGCTGCGGAACTATACGAAGAAGCCAAGTACGGAACAACTAATGTAGCTTAAACCAGATAAGTTTGGATTGAGAAAGATTTTGGAAATATGTTTTGAGAGATAGAGATTTTGGTGAGATATTTTGGAAGTTAATGTATGTCTGCTGATTGCTAAAGGATGCGAAAGCTCTGTTAAGATGCATTCAAATAAAAATATTTTATGTTTAAAACAGATTAACTTTTATAAAGCACTCAAAATTAAAAAAAAAAACATGTTACAAGAAATGATAAGAAATACGGAGGTACAAAGAAATACTTAAATATACTACGAACTACGAACTCATTGCAAGCGACACTCAAAACAGAACAACGGTTGGTTAAAACAACGATTGGTTATTATTACACCATTGTTTATCTATTATAAAACTATTGTGTATTTTTGTACAAACTGTTAAGTTAAATTTGTATTATGTTTTTCCTTCGTATGCCCACTTTTTGTTCTTTCTAGGTACAACGTTTATAACTATGTTACCCACGCACATGCTACGCCTACGATTTTCATAACATTGTTTTTATCAAATGTAAAATTGGGAAAAATAAAGGAAACATAAAATAAAAACGGCTTTTATTTTCATAACATTGTATTTATCAAATATAAAATTGGGAAAAATAAAGGAAACATAAAATAAAAACGGCTTATATTTTCATAACATTGTATTTATTAAATGTAAAATTGTTAAAAATAAAGGAAACATAAATTAAAACGGCTTATATTTTCATAACATTGTATTTATCAAATGTAAAATTGGGAAAAATAAAGGAGACATGAAATAAAAACGGCTTATATTTTCATAACATTGTATTTAATAAATGTAAAATTGTTAAAAATAAAGGAAACATAAATTAAAACGGCTTATATTTTCATAACATTGTATTTATCAAATGTAAAATTGGGAAAAATAAAGGAAACATAAAATAAAAACGGCTTTTAAGTAACGCGGTCCAACGCACACGCATCACAGATTTGCAACTGAATGAAAATTGCCAGTATTTAAAATTGAAATTACGAGTAATTCCTAAAGTTAGTGTAAATATTTACTGATTAAACCTAGCCTAAGGTTGAAACATCAAAATGAATTGATTGCAATTGGTGTAACAGAATGTGTATTATTTATTGTTGATCGCAAAATGTAACTTCACCTCTCTAGGCTTAACCTTGACATACGTAACATAACTTCATGGAGCATTTTACCCAAAAACTAATTCTTAGAACAATGTTGAAAAAAAATAGATATCCAACTTTACTTGGAAAACAATGTCATGAATGTAAAACAACTGTGGCGCAAGCGCTCTGTAATTTTTTTAATGATATTAATATTACAGAAAGAACACAGCAAATTTGAACCAGTATGTGAGACCAGAAGCTCTTGAGTTGATTTTTCACAAGAACGGCATTATAAAAATCATCCAATTATTATTAACCATATATTTTTTTTTGTTGAATATAATGATACAGAGGTTACATGTTTTTATAAATTAAATAAAGTTTTTTTTTTTAAATACATTAATTAATAAGTATTACACCTTTTTTAAGAGCAGAGCTCGAGTAAAAAAGGCGAAAAAAACGAATGTAAAGCACAATTAAACAAAGAAAAAAATAGTAATATTTTTTATTTGTAAAACAAAAGATAGGTATTTAACAGTGAAATAAGAAAAAAAAGTCATATTTGTAAGTATACACATACACACATGTAGATGTACACACATACCTATATATATACACATATACAAAATATCTATGCAAACAATCTCATATATTTCAAAAAACAAATTATCAAACTCCTACCATGACACTTCGCGGAGAACTGTTATGTAGCTGCTTTAATCTCATACCCTTTTTTTCTTTCTTCCTTTTTTCGCTTTCTCTGCAGGTTATGTGTTATATTTGACACTACTATATTTTATATTTAATTTTGATTATCATTAATTCTGTTATCACTGCATTTCCGTCTAGTAACAACTAAACATTGATTCCTCATGCTGTGAACATTTCTAATCGGAGTGTTAATATCTATGTACATCCAAACGGCAATTCTATTATTGTAATAATTGTTAAAACTCTGTAAATGTTTCAAAAAATAAATAAATAAAACCATTAATGTAAATTCACACTTTTGGTACTATATAAATGAGTTTGCAAAAAAAATTCTTGATATTTGAAATATGCACCTTTTGTTATGTTAAGTTTCTATTTTGTAAAACATGAAAATTCACATATTTATAAAAATCTCCAACGTTAAAAACCCGATAGAAGTCGGAAGCGAATTAGTTTATCCCATCCGGATTTGGCTCACATATATGATGAAGGAGAAAATCTGAATAAAGGGGCATAATCTGTCACGACACAGATTCTGTCAAACGGCAAGCGCCATACAAGTCAAGTCGTTCGATCTTTGTCATCCTGTATATAGGTAAGGAGGCTCCCAAGCGTGTAATGATCTGAATACAGCCTTAAATGCCACATAAATCCGGCTCCCACAAGTAAATTTACCACCATTACTAAAAAGAGATCATTCAAAAGTAAATTTAAGTGATTTCACTACTTTGAAAAATGGTCCTTTTGACAATAACATTATTTTACTTGAGATGTTTTTTTTTAAATTTGGGGATTATTTTATTGGTTGAATAGAGTGAGGTAATTACTAAAGCGGCCACCAGTTATTCAAAAATATAGTTTTGCTAGCAATTTATTTATTATTCCATAAAAGGTTGAAAACTTCACGTTCATCATTCATCAAAAATAAACAATTAACGCCATTTTGATTTTTTAACATTTCCACGGTTTTCGTTAACCACCGATTCTCGGCCCGTTTCAGCTTTTGTAAAAAAATTATGACTTCCGAAAATATGATAAACAGATTGAGAATCGGCGTTTAATAAAGACCGTTTGTCGATCTTTTATAATGACGTTTTTTTATCATAATTTTTGTATATTCAAAATTAAGGGTGATTTTGATCATGTTGAAGAAATATCAAGGTAAGTTTATGCTAAATTATGTGATTTTAACAAAATTAAGGGTGATTTTGATCATGTTGAAGAAATATCAAGGTAAGTTTATGCTAAATTATGTGATTTTAACCCCCAGTGATCGTTAAATTTTAATGCCGTTTTCATGGATAAATTTTGCGATTATTTTTTTTAATTTAAGGGAGGTGAGACTCAGAAGGCAGGCAATACTGATAGGAATTTTAAATTTTACCATTTTATGTAATAAGTTTGGCAATTGGCGATTAATAAGGATACTTAAAGAAATTGTGAACTTAACCCGGGAGCACTCGCGCCTTTAAAACTCACACGAGTACTAATAAAGCACTTCGCTCACTCACTATAACAAATATATAACAAAACAATCATGTAAAATCAAAAACAATATTTATTTTTAATATGTAACATTTTTTTACTATAATATTTTAATAACAAATATAGGAACTAAATTGGCATTTCCTAACTCCGCGTCATTTCTTGACTGACATGAGCAAAATGCCGCACGACGGGACCCAGCTAAAGAAACCATCTCTACTGAGCGACTGGTACACACTAAGACGAAAAAACCGTTATGCGCGGGACGGGGAAAGTATAAAACTTAGCTTTTGGGCGAACGAGGTACGTATGCACATTGTTGCATAAATGGCGCGAATTTTAAATTCACTGTGAGGGAAATGCTCATAACGCGAATGCTCGCGGATTAAGTATCCTATGACCATATAACGACGTTAATTAACGATCAAATGGGACGAAAGTTAAAACAACGTAACCTAAAGTTATTATATCAAAAATAATGATACACAAAGAAATAAGTCTTAACATATTGTTCATCCTCAATATTATCTTTCTGTTTATATAGAATGTTCTCTGTTATAACTATTAAACGAGTAAACCTTTATTTTTATATTTTGCAAAAACCAACTGTTGAGTTAAAAAAAAAAACTGTATTTCTTATATATTATTTTTGTCTCATTCATTCTTATGTTCTATTTAATAATACTGATGTCTTCCCTTGCGCCACTGTAACTTATTATATTTTTATCGTAATGTAAAAGCCTTTTAATGGCGTTAAATAAATAAACAATAAATTTCAGAAGATCAACTTAAAGTCAACCGCTGCCACAACTGATGCGATTTGCGAAACACATAATATTATCTCCAGGTCTGTGTTGCAAAAAAATCCATTAAAAATCTGTGACGTGAACGGCCTTTATAGGAATTTAAAAATACTCAAATCAAAATCCTAAGTGTGTGGCAACGACTCGTCTATAATACTCTAGTATTTATTTATAACTTAAAAAATAAAATGTTACCAGACTATATTTTTAATAATGTTAGAATTAAAAGTACAAGTTCATTGCTATCCTACGAGAAACTGCAACGATTTTAGGCTTCTTAAAACAAATTTTTCGGGAACACAAAACAGTATTTATTATAAAGGTTTTAAAATGTTCAACGAACTCCCGGTAAATGTTAGAGAGGCTAAAAGTCTTGCAGTTTTTGGTAGTCTATGTCTAAATATTGTGAAGTTAAAATTTTAATATTAAAGTAGTTCAAAATTAGATTATTTAAATGTAAAGTTTTATAGCTAAATAAAATATACTAAAAAAAAAACGAAAACACAAATTTTTAGTATTTTCCCAGCACCACCCAAATTTTTAACGTTACAGTAGAAAAATAATAAATTAAAAATAAATACCATTTGAAGAATTTACAGTTGTCTACTGCTGCTACCTAACTAACTTCAACACAAATTTCAACCGTCATATAAATTATAAAAGCTGATTATTTCTGAAACGCCCTTACTTTCACAAATTAGTGTTATTATCCGGAGGTGTTAATGAAGTTTTTCAATTAACGAAGCCTTCCTGCGATCAACGATTAGAACCTGTTTTGAATTATTAACGTTGATAATTTCCACCCTTCAATATGAATGGTCGGCAGGGGCGGGTTTTTTAATAAACCATTACTTCTTGGGAAAAAAACAACTAATTGAATTAATTTTTATCATTCGAATGAACTTTCATTTCAGGACGGAGATATATTTATAAATGTTAATACCATAAACAACGGTTGCCTTTTGTGCAAAAGTTTGTATCAAATAAATTTTAAAATAATTATTTACTATTGCCAAACAAATGCGTACCATTTGTTTTATGTTGTATGAAATTGTTGAATTTCTACTGTTCCTGGTAAATCCTCTTTTGAATTTCCCATTGTAAAGGTTACTCACATTACATAATTTTCCTGTTACTCGTTACCATATGGGTTTTGATATCGATGTTTATGTTTATAAATAAATATCTGCATTGAACTTTGCTTTTTATGTTTAACTCGTTTAATCACAGGAGACCATATATGTCCCAGCTCACATTGGTCTCATAGAAATCGTTGTGTTTCCCTTACTATCATAGTGAAAAGTAAGATCTAAACAGTATTAGAAAGACAAAAATATTACGCTTTATATTCAAATCTAAAAGTTAACCACCAAAAATTCTGATCGCATTTTGGAAAAAAATGTTCAAACTTCGTGAAATTTTTAAGAATTATTTTTACGTGAAAATTAAAAAAGGAGGTGACAATAATGTTTTAAATTATTTGTCTAATAAAATATGTGTGTTTTTATTTTTTTGTTATCAGTAATTTTAGTTAGAAAAATCGTAAGGTGAGCCATTTTAAAAACAGTTTGCATTAACAAATTTTATATAAAAAATACGTAGTTTTTACTAATGATAACATTTAAAAATGTGTTAAATTTTTTTTTCAAAACTGATTTTGGATACGTTCTCAAATATTCCATTTATTCGAATTTTATTACAAAGCGGTACTATTATTACCCATTCAAAAAAGTCCACACGAATTTTGAAGGGTTAAAACACAATCAAATTAATTTGTTTTGTAATATGTATAATACAAGTTTTCTATTCGAAGGCATCAACAGTTTCATCGCAAAAAACTCTCATTCAGGCTGTGGCCCAATGGCATGGAGCGCCTTTACATCAAAAATGGAGAATTTACTTAAAGCCTCCGTAGTTTACAAGTGCTAAATATGTTTACTTTTATGTTTTATTTTACATTTTATTTTATTATGTTATTATATCTTAATATGTTTTATTTTATCTTATCTTGTTTATTCAATTTAATGTAATTATTTAATGAAGTTTTATAGATGTGTGCTTTTATATGGCTGACAAGAGTATTGCACTCAGCGCTCTGTTCGGCTGAAATAAACGCTATTATTATTATTAGTAATCTTAATAAAAAAAAAATTTATCACAGATTTTTTCACTATTTTTCTAAGTGCAGAAATTATTTTTTTGTTGTGATTCAACAATTTAATGCTTCTAATTTTCTTAGAATTGAAATGATTTTATTTCACTTTTGTAACAGGACCCTGTATCAGCAAATGTTTTGAATTTTGGGAAGCCAAAACCATTAAAAGGATAACCAACACTTCTGCCTTAAGTCATCCCAAGTAGTTCGCTACGTTTGATGACATGGCAGGAATGCCCGGGTTCATGGGTTGATGTTTGTCCAAATCTTGTGTGGTAGGCTGAATCGGGAGAGACTGAAGGAGTGAGACATTTTCAATTCTCCAGCAGGGCTCTTTCGGAACATCGCAGTGGGAGGGACAGATTCATTCGTCTGTCACTCCTAGACACACTGGCCCCGATATTCCTACAAATCCCTCAACTTTTTCATTAGCAAAAAGCCTTCCATACTGCTTTCCCAAAAATGACGTAGGGGAATTATTTTCCTCATAGCCTCCTCTGTTGGCAAACTTTAAAAAATTTATTTCGTTTTAGTATTCATTTGCAGTTTGAAAAGCGAGTAGCTTAATTCCTCTTTACATAATCTTTGTTTCATTCACATATATAGAGATATTAAAATAGTTTATCGAACAAGGTGCGTTTGGATAAGGTTATTAGATGAAAACTGCCGAAAATTGCAATAATTTCAAATTTTCAGGCCATTTCCAAATATCAATTAGGAAAGCACTTGTCATTATTTTTTCAAATTGTTTGAAAAATAAATCATCTAAGAAGCTTAATTCCTTGGTCCCCAGTCCTTTATAATGAAGCTAATAAGAAAATCAGATTTATTTCTATTACTCATCCCCCTCTCCTTCCTTCCTACACCCACCGATTCACTGACATCGGATTTTAGAACAGTTCATCAAAATGCAAAGTTAATTTTCAATTTCTGTGACAATTCAATTCCACGTTTCAGTTTTATGAAGCAACTGGCCTATAATGATATAATAACAAAACTTGAATAAAACTTTAACAGAACTACACAGAACTGAATTTGATGAATTGTTCGAATTCTATGTAATATCTGGCACTTAGTATACTTTGTAATTTAGTTTTATATAAACCCCGAATAAGTAAGCAATGCCTACGAAACGTGTTAGTTTTTTAAACAATAAAAGTGTTCAATAATGTTTTTTTTAATATTAATACCGCACAATAGTCCCCACTGCTCCCGTCTGGAGCCAGTGAGACTATGGCATCCCCGATTAGGGTATGTTGTGAGGCTGAAGATAGTGGGGAGGGAAAGTAGATGGGAAGTACCTGGCTATTCAGATCTAGTCACCAAACACGGCTAAAGCCACTTTAAGCAACGTTTAAATTCTGATTAATGGTCTTACACCAGGGCGATTCTGAGAGTATCTTCCACTGGAACATACTATATAATGTACTTTATTTTAAATTAATTAAATGTGAAATAATACAAATAAATCAAATAAAATTTATTTGCCACACCGGAATTCGATCCCACAATCTTCTGATTAAGAGCTTTGCCACTCGATCACGCCGACCGTCAACTGGGGTTAAAGTTGAGGACGGATTGTTTCACACAATTTGAACAATTCATCAATGTTCCTTAAAATTGAAGCTCTCTGATAGTTGTATTATTATATCAAGTTCTGTTACTATTTCATTGTGGACCGGTTGTCTCACAATACTTGGACAGTAACAAAACTAGAATACGACCTTTACATAACTTGAATATTAACTTTGAAATATGATGCATTGTTCGAATTCTGTAAAACAACCTTCTTTAGTGTTTGTTGAATTTTTAATCAGGTATTCATAAAATGCTACGTAAAGACGGAAGTGGCCTAGTTTTGTTGAAATCCCTGCAAAAATGGTAAACAATCGTAACATTATTTATTGCGCCGCTTCTTTGAAGGAAAAGAAAGCAATAAAACTTTAATTTACTTGCATTGCCATAGAATTCTGTTTTTTTTTTCACCTCCATAGGCCTAACCCCGCATTCGATTTATTTCTTTTGATTTTACCAGAAATTGGAATTATCACTTATGAAAAACAGTGAAACCACTATGCCGCGGTGCAACGGCGGTGGTTTCTCATAAATAATTTTATTATTCCGACCCTTGAAATAACCCGACTGCTCACGTATTTGATTCACTTGTTCGTGAAACGTCTTCTCGGAACGTCTCCGACTTCTTGAACATGTATTTCGTCGTCGTGCATTCCATGTTCACGATATTCCTTTCCTCGTCTACCGCTTTGAACGTGCCTGAATCAAATAAACGTGCCTTTCTTAATCTTATTTATTACTGACATCACCCGTCATTCCTTCGTGATCTCTTTAATTATGTATTTGCTGATGAAGGCTCCTGCCACAGAATACTTTTGCTATTTCAATGAATCTTTAGCAAGTTTAAATTTTTATTTTTTTGACCTGCGTCTAAAATCCAGAAATATTTCTAAACAAGTTGTTTTCTTTATTGTCGTTCATCAGGGTTAGTATCAAAACATTTTACGGACTTGATAAGTGTCAAGTCTCTTTATTTCCAATAGTAAGACAACTTAAGATGTGCTGGATATCTTCCAAATAAGTTATAGGTTTGAGTGATTACTAGTTGATTCATTTAGTTATCGTAAATATTTACAATGAGTTTTAAACCGAACAGCAAGCAAGCCAGCGCACAGTGGTCCCAAATCCCATTCTAGCTAGACAAAAATATTTTTCCACGGAATGTCATGCAAAAGGGTCATATGATAAAAAAAAAAATTATTTCAAACACTGTTACAGAATTTTCAAAGAAAAATAAAATACAAATAATTTGCATGAAGTACAATGATTCAAATAAATCATAACAATCCGTTTATTTTAAAAAAATTACTTAAAAATATTATTTGTAACATAATATAAGAATGAAACCGAATGACATTTGTTTATGGTCGAATCACTATCGTCACTTTTTTTAAATGATAATGTTCCTATATGGCACTGTCAACAGACCTCTGCAACTTCTTCGCTTTTCGAAAATTTTTCTTGTTTTACTTTTTAACAAGCATAAAACAAATTATGTTTCTGGCTTATCACGTAGTCCATCATCACACGTAACTACCGGAAGAAAAAAAACTGTATTAAGCCATTTCCGTTTTTTTAATGCAAATTATTAAATACTTAAATAAATTTGAAAGAACATACTATGGACTTAAACTTTTTTTTCAACACAATTTTTCTCCGATTTCAAATAACACCACTAACAACCGAACAGCGCGAACACCCGATAGAGATGGGCCGCAGGGAGGCCTCCTGGCACATTCAAAGTGTCGTGTTTACAGCGTTGCCACATGTCGCGCGTATTGTTTTAATTTTTTATCGATGCGAACCTAATACTAAGGACTGTTTTTTACGCTGCGAGTACTTTTTTTTGTTCATAAATAAAAACATCGTTGAATTTTTTTTGTTTAGCTAGTTTCCTCTAAGGGAACAACAGCGGACTCCAGGAACCCGCCCAATCCTGCCGTCGCCTTCGGCCATTATCGTAAACGTTCGTACCTAAGACACGACCGATGATAGATGGTACTCTTCTGATATCCTACTCAACTGCCACCTGTTGGGATACAGCAAAACTTCGTATTACGAACTAAGCTATCGACATCTATCTAAAAGTCAAACCTACCAATAATCAATACACTACACTAGTAAGATGTTTTTGTTTTTGTTTATTTATTTGTATGTTTTTTACAATAAGTAAACATTTTATAGGTTATACAGTGTTATAAAGGAAAATAAAAATATCCTTTATTCACCATAAAGAGACAAGGCTCTTGTGTTTGGTGAGGCAATTCGTGCTCAATTATAATGAATTCATGTAAATGTAAATAACAAAATATTGCAAATAATAACAAAAAACATAAGTAAGAAAAACTCAAGATTTATCAATAATAGATTTAAAGATTTAAAAGAAATAACAATAATATATATAAAACTCTTAAAGCAGTTTCAGGTAATTTTTCAACTCAGTTAGCAAGAGATGTGTGGTATTTTTTTTTAAATTATTTGTAAATGACTTTCCGCGGTCTGAAATAATTGAATTTTTTTTTTTTATGTTTTTACAATAAGTATACATTTATGCTGTTATTTCTGCAAAAACATTTCTTAGTAACATGGTGTATTTCTTCCGTCGGCGAGGAACACTTCATAACAAAATAAAGCAAGGTCGGAAAATTTGTGATCATGTTTACATTATACCTGCAAAGCTACTGCAAGTAGCTTGTCGGCAGAAAATTGAAATTAACGCTCGAAGTCCAAAGTTTATCGGGACATGGAAATTAATATCTCAAAACAGAGCAATCTCTGCTAAAGGTTGGTACTTCTAGGAAGCGAAGCCAATATTTCATTTTCTTGACACAAGATAATAAAATGTAATTATGTTCATCTTTTATTAATATACACTCCTTACAATAGACGTTCCTAACCAGCAAATAAAAAAATAAGCGAACAAGGGCAAAGTAAAGTGAATGAATGAAGTCAATAGTGACTATAATAATTGCATTCGGACCTTTCCATCAATGTTTAAGTATATATTAACTTACATGCTAGTTGGGAACTGCTCTCATATATTATGTGAAAAATGTGAAAGAAGCTTTAAATATTTCTTTACAGATTTATCTGTATTAAAAGAGATTGTTTTTAAATGTTTAGGAAAAGGTGTAATTTAATCACTTCTTTTAGAAGCGTCAGGTTTTGCAAACTGGCTTATACATTATCATTTGACGTTAAATTGTGCACTACCTTAGGTTAAGGTCTCAAGTTAAGCTAGGTTAGAAAATAATATGCACTTTTGAATGTAGATTTTTTTTATTTACTACCAACAAATAGTGATATTTTTGGTTTCGTGGAATTTATAAATCTTATGTTTCCTGACAAAAGTGTATTTATTCATTTTTAACAGATGTAAACTTTTTTTTATAACAATTAAAACTTTATAGATCAAACAATAATGACTATGGCGCCTGCGTTCGATTTTTGCAAATACATTAATACATTATAGCTTTATATTAATTAAATGATCGAAAAGACATTTTGAGCTGTAAATATAATGCTGTTCTGGAAATACAGTAGCAGCTGGAAAATACTATGCCAATAATACAACGACGGACAATTTGGAATGTTTTTTTTTGTTTTTTAAAACACGGTAAAAATATATTTTAGCAAATTATTTAGTGTATTCAATCACAAACATGACTTATACATGAATATTCGTATGGTAACGTACTTTAACTGCATAATAAATTATTCTATCTGTTTTGGGAAAAACAGAAAAATTGTAATCAAAAAGTTTATTGTTTTTAAAATTTCTTAATGGCTTTATTAAATTTATTTAATAAGATTAGTTTTACCAGGGAAATATTATAAAAAAATATTGTTTTTTCGTAAGTAACAACTTTGTGATTCAAAAGAAATAATATTGTGTTAAAAAGCATTTTGTTTTACACCTATGATAATATTATATATTATATTATCCTATTATTATTGGAATTAGGCACTAGATTCATAAACATGTGTGCAACAAAATTTCGAATAGAATTTTCTGATAAGATTTTCTTAAATGTTTTCTATTTTCAAAGCGTAGGTACTTAACCAAAGAGAAGCAGTTGTTTTGACACATGGGTTATTGGAGGAAAAATACAGCTTGAAAAATAAATCTAGTAGCAACAGGGGGCTAGAAAAATTCAAGATTGATTTAAGGTTAGATAAATATTATGTTTCGGAAAAATAATGAAATAATATTGTTGAAGAAGAAGATAACACTTATAATCTTAATGAAAATATGAAAGAGAACAAGAAACAGAAAAATAGAAAAAGACAATGGTCGCTACTGGGACTCGAACCCAGACCTCTCGTCTAACCGGGACGTGCGCGTTAACCAATTTCGCTATTGCCACCTTCTGTCAAACCGTCATATTTGTTTAGTTCATATTTGTTTAGTTAAACCGTCTAGTTCTTTTTATCCATATTATTCTAGTTGAAGATAATATTGTTGATTATAAAAATATTTGAAATATGAGATAGACAAATATGACGGTTTGACAGAAGGTGGCAATAGCGAAATTGGTTAACGCGCACGTCCCGGTTAGACGAGAGGTCTGGGTTCGAGTCCCAGTTGCTACCATTGTCTTTTTCTATTTTTCTGTGTCTCGTTCTCTTTCATATTTTCATTTAGATTATAAGTGTTATCTTCTTCTTCAATGATATATTACGTTGATGGGAATAAACTTCAAAAGTATAAAAAGAGAGTTTTTATTATAAAAAATTAAATAATATTGTTTTATTTGATGACAACAAAGACTATACACGGTGAGTCTACGATCTCTTAAATGCATTTGCGTAGAAATATAACTTCCCATTTTTTTACGAATTTTTTGGATTCAAGATATCAATTTGGGATTCGGGTATGGGCACCGTTGACCCGAGAACCATTATTGGATAACCAACATCCTGGTCACCCCCAAGTCATTCGTTACGTTTGGTGACTTAGCTAGGATGCCCGTGTTAATGTGGATGAGATATGTCCAGGTTGGCTGTTGATGCATTTGCTCACCGACGCGTGGCGGGCCGGGTCGGAAGAGACTAGATGTAATGGGAGACCATCGCCTTGCACCGCAGTGGGAGAGATGGATTTGTACGTCCATCACTCCTTGAGATATTGACTCCCAGACTCGTACCCACCTCTCATACCCTTTTCCTTCCCAAAACTTTCTCTCCTTCATATCGATAAAAATAACCTTCACACAGCATCCCCAAAATGACATACGTCCTGAGGGAATTTTTTCCACAAGGTTTTTAATGTAGAGCTACTATAATAAAATATATTACTAGCCTGTGCATTATTGCACAAAAAACCAATGATTGCGAAATTTTTTTTTTCATAAAACCTAATTATGGAAACTTTTTTGAAGTAGTGTTTTTCATGCTAGCGAGTTTTTAAATCGTTATTTTTTTTAAACATATAATTCTAATGAATAAATTTAATAGGTTCATTTAAATTTTTTTCGCTGTCATTAACTATTATTTCATGACTTTATTTAGGAAATAAAAAAAAAACACATATAAATAAAAGAGATGAAAATTATTTTTCCTATTATTTGAACACAATTACAAATATTAAAATGTTTTGCTTTCAAGGGAATATCATTGTTCTAATCAAAGAAAACGCGCACTCGACATGTTGAGCTAACTAGAATTCAAAGATTTTAAAATACAGACCTTTTCATTAAGCCTAACTCGTGTAGAAAATGGAGCAAGTCGGTAATCATTGTAATTAAAACTAGACCCGACTGTCGCTTGTTGGTCGAGCGATCCATCCAACCAGACTAATTGACCAGCTGATTTGATGAAAATCTTTTAGGTCTGGAACTTGAATAAAAACATATCATTTGAACACTCATAATATCCCCAAGGATGATTCACATGTCTTTAAAATAAATTGTTATTATTTTGTTGTAGAAAGCAATCACTTTATTGTTTGACATTTTTAATACTAGCTGGTACTCGGCATGCATTGCAATGCCATTGAAATAAATAAATTGATTCTCCCCGCATGTTCTTTCCCGTGCGTCCCCGTTAACCTCCCTAGTCGCCTTCTCTCCCGCGTTCCCCTTCCACCTTCCCCGCCTTCCCCCTCCCTCGCCACCCTTCTCGCGAACCCCACCTTTCCAGATCCCCTCCTCTTCCTGACTTTCCTCTCTGCCGCAAAATACACATATTTTCATTTATACAAATTTCATAACTCCAGAGCTTACCATTATATAAAGCCTATAACCTTCACGGGCGTGCGCACACTACCATATCATGCGCATATCACCTAAGTTTCATCGCAATCGGATGAACGGTATGGCAGCGCATAAAATACGAACAAACAAATATTGCTTTTATATACACATAAGATAAAAGATAAATAAAACACTTATTTAGTGTAAAACCAGAAGTTTTAATTCATTTATTTACCGACCGGTTTCGCTTTACTCAATCTTCATCAGGGTAAAAGTTAATACTAAACAAGAAATACATAGTGCGTGCTTATATATAAATACAGAGGGAGACAACCAGATAAAAATATAACCAATAGTGATGCCGCTTGTATACATCCTTCGTTTTCACCCGACAACGGACCGTTTTTTTTTTTTGCCGGACTTGCAGTGTTGTACAGCTTATAACGAATGTTCGTACATGCAGCGGATACGGAAAAAAACGGTCCGTGGTCCGGTAAAAACAACAAACGTATACAAGCGGCCTCGGGATACATTTACACCAGTACAAAGGAAATGGAAAAAAAAACTGACATAGAAAATTATGACTAACTTCAAACTAATGCGTCGTAATGATATATTATTATAAATCATTAATATAAATTACCTAATTGCATTTTTTTCTATATCGGTTTTTCCATTTCCTTTGTTCTGATGTAAATGTATCCTCACGTGGATTATTATGCTATCTAAAGGGTATATACATGCGATTTTTCGATGCATATCTCCCTAGGATATACTTATGTCAAGATATGCGTAGAGGTTCATAAAAGTATATAAACGTAATTACATGGATATTTAAGGCATTATACTTTCATTAAAATAAAAAAAAAAATATTGGAAGTGGTGGAAGGATACAACTTTGTGTTTAATTCATATAATGTTTTATACAAATTTTCAAAAGAAATGTCACCACCTCAATGTCATTTCGTTTAACAAACTTTCTTCAGTCAGGCAGGCACCATAATCGACTATACCGATTAGACAACTCGCTTGCTGAGGATTGGTTTGTACTCCTGAATTTTTAGGTTTTTTTTAAGCTGTGAATTGAAGTATATGTTTGTTCGTTCAAAATTCAACCAAATACGTTGTTATTTTACTTATAGGTAGAATAACCCTTGAATTTAAAAAAAAATATTTAAAGCAATTAGTTTGAAATAAAGGATACGAAAATATAATTTTTTGAAACTCAAAAACTTTTATCTTTCATTACGAGTTTTTTTGGACATAGTACAAACCAATCCTCAGCAAGCGAACTAGTATGCGAAGTCTGGCGGTACAAAAGATTATTCTCCAACACGGCCACCATCTTGAACGTGAACCGTAATTTAACAAACCGATGTACAGACCCATTAAATTCTAAATGGACGAGTTAAAACAGGACTTTGCTACGTTCAGTCAATAATGACAGTAGAATTATAATTATTCAGTAAATTTCGTTCCATGGAAAAAGGAATAAGAATTTTAAGTCGTTAGAGGAAATGCAGTTAAGTAATGAACTCAAGGATGGATATAGGAACTTAGAAGAGTAGAATAGTAATAATTTATCAAATCAGAGATATCAAAACTAAGTCGATAGCAAAGGATTTCAAAAGGTAAGCTATTAATGCAACAAATTATTGAATATACTTCAGGTATGGGGGCTCCATCGAAGCTAGAGTGAAGTTAGCCTCTCAAAAACAGGGCCCGCAGATAATTTAATTGTATAACTGCTAACCCTGTACAAATCGCAAGTGCGCCCCACGGTTGAATTTGGCAGCCACCTCTGGTCTGGAGCTCCAAAATACTTGAAAAATACCCTCGACTCTGTGCAGAAACGGGCGGCCGTTTGATAGATTCTTCCACCTTAACGAACGGATTGCAATTTTTAGAGCACAGGCGTCGGGTGGGAATGCTATCCATGTTCTAAAGGTATTTCAGTGGAAGATGCTCTGAGGAACTAGCGTCATTGATCCATTCGGCACCGGTGCATAGTCGGGAGACACGCCAAACGCGCGCCCAACATATGTACACGGTTGATATTTGTCACATGAGAACGGGTCGTTTTGTTGACTCGTTCTTGAGTTCAACAGCTCGGCTATGGAACGATTTGCCGGCTTCTGTGTTTCCTCCCTTCTACAACACGGGTCTCTTCAAGGCCAATGTTCATTCCTTCCTCTCCTCAAAAAGACCCTCCATATAGCATCCCAGATGACATAGGCCCTGAGGGAAGTTATTTTCCTCAGGGCCACCTATGCGGAGTTAATTTTAAAAAAGCCATTTAAATACTTAGGTTAGTAATCGAGTGTACAAATCGTCGGGTTCCTGATCAGGCGTTACGATCTGATATTTATTTAAATTGTTTATTCTTATTAATTTCATCAGCTCAAATTTTTCATAATTGTTCTTTCAGCTTTCTATGCAATATATTTATTTTCTTGTATTATGTTAAACTTGTGAAAAAAGCTGTTGTTTCAAAAAAACGCACAAACAGCATTTTTCGCCTTTGACGGGAATAAGCGGAATCGAATATTGTCAAGTAATACGTTACCCGGAAATGTTTGCACTTCCATAAAAAATAACCGTTTTGCCTATGAGTAAATCAAATCCCACATTGGGGGAAAAATATTCACGAGCATGTGTAATAATAGAAAAAAAATCTCATTCCCTTTTAATGGTGGGAAAAATGTCGCCAATTTTACTGTCGTTTTATTTTATTCATGTTCTTTGCTTTGTCGGAAGTAGTTTCGGAATACAATGCCATAGAATTGAGAGAAAGGATGGCACTGACCATAAAGGAAAATAGAAAACGGAATAGATGGATAGAGGTGAGAAGAAAACATATTCCAAGAAGAATGGAAGGGTCGTAAAATATGAGGGTTTGCTTTATTTAGGCAGGCGGTGTGGCTGGCATACTGCCAGTTACTTGTACAATTCTAATAAATTTCACCAAGTGTACTATTGATAATATAAATATAACGCGTGTCTCCGCTTTTCCTCCACAATTCAGAGCACAATTTAAGGGTTTTAATTTAATAGTGGTGCTCATGGACATTTATTTGAATGAATTACGGTCTGTGCTGCTAATATTTTGCAGGTATTCTATGAATATGAAGTGAGCGTAAAATTTATTTTAATTCTACGAAATGAAGCGGATCGAATTACACTTTTAACCGCGAGAAATGTGCATAGGCAAGTTAGGTGTATAATATACACTAAATCTTGCCTATGCACATACGACGTAATATTATTATGTCGGGTAATATATTTGCGGCCTGCAGAGTCGATGGGTAAGGGGTAAAAATCAATCCTGACGTCGGAGGTTCAAATCCTAGGTGCTTCCTCACATTTGTCTCTACCATCTCCTCTAGTTCCACAGCGTAGCAGGGACCCATCGTGCGCACATAAACGATAATGTCAAAAATGTCGGAAACGAACGCACGATAATGTAAAAAAATTCGGTAGATGTGCGCAATATGGGTCCGACGAACGCTCACAAAAGACCAGCAACAGCAACGACGACAAGGTAAAAGATAACAACACTTCCTCAATGACATAATGGTTTATTTTTTACAAAATTCTTTGATTTATTAAATTAAAAATGACTCCACAAAGTGATTTGGTAAGATTTGGCAGAGGTACGCTTAGTCCATTATCTACGCAATTCACATTCTAAATAATTACGATAATTCTACTCGATACTACATACTAATATACACATTCTGTATATACAGGTTGTTAAGGGACGTACTTTACTTGTTTTAACCGGTGATCTCTGATATTATTTGGGGAAAAAAACCTTCATGACATTTTGATTTTCCGTGATTTTTTTTATGTTTTTTTTTTCAACTTAAATCATAAAAAAATAGTACGTATTGGTCAGTAAGGGTCAAGGCGAGGGGTTGGGCGGTAACTCCGCTGAATGATCAGTGATGACATGTGGAAGAATTTTTTGTATAATTGATAATAATTGCAGAAGTGAAATAAATAGAAAAAATATTATATAATTATGTAAGTATATTAATTGAAATTGACGTCCAACATGGCGGAACGGAAGGTTTATTGACTCTGTATCCCTGAGCTAACAAATTCCAAGTCTCAAAATTCAAAACATTGGTGAAATTTGAGATGCCGCCATTGAGAATCCAAGACGTCGCTTGAAATAACTTTAGACTGGTTTCGATGTCAGGTATGTAAAATGTACATTCCAATCATTCTATTCCTTTTTGGCCTCTCTTCTTCCTCCAGCCTCACAATTTCGCCTAAAATGCGAATGCTATATTTGGGGCATAGATTTTTGAGCTGATCGAGCTTAAGACCATGCTGACTAATTTTAAAATTTAATGTTTGAGTTCATAAAAATAACATAATTCAAAATGTGTCAAAAGGACTTAGAGCATTTGCAATCATTTAATTCGACAAATGTGATTGTTTGGTTTTGAAACAACTTAAGGACTTTTCCAAATATCCCAAGGTCCTGTTCTTTGTATTGTCATTTCCCATTATCCTTTTCCTTCCTTACAAAGCCCTAATGTGGAATCAGAAGAAAGAAGAACCAAATGACAAAATTCTACCTACCGATGCCAGTTCAAAATATTATATTATTATACACTTACCATTCTTTACATGAAACAGTATGTTTGATACCATAGATTGCGCATTATGAAAATGATCTACAGCGAAAAAAGATAACATGTAACACTATTTATACGAAAAATAAAAAAAATAATAAAAACGTCAGTTAACAAGGTCTGCACCCGAGCAGCTTATTTTTTGGCACAATGACTCCGAAAAGTTAAAAGTCTCTTTTTTCATTAACTCCACTCCACACAAGGGGCCCTGAAGAAAATTATTCCCCCCAGGGCTTATGCCGTCTTCGGGGATGTTGTTTTAAGGGTACCAATAACCTTGACCTAACATAACCTATTTAACCAATTTTATATAATATGACAGTCACAATATTTTCCTGACGAAGGAAGGGCGCTTCCAAAACCGGTAGAGTGTAATAAAATAAAAGTGGTCTACAACAAATTAATGTGTTTTTATTGTAATTTTATGAATATTTATATTTTTTATCAATCCTAATGACTTATCTGAGTTGGTTTCATTCCGAGTTTTCCGGTCACCAATATTGTAGCGTATTAATATTTATAATTTCATAACGCCAGAGATTACCATTAAATACATTTTGTATTACTCGCATGTAATGTAGCTTTCTATTGGTGAAAGAATTTTTAAAATCAGTTTACCGGTTTATGCGTGAAAGCGTAACAAACAAACACACGCAGTTTCGCATTTGTAATATTAGTATAGATTACGGCTATCCAATAAATGGTTCCCAGCAGAGTGGTATCCATACCAACCTTCCAAAATCTCAAATTACTTTTCCCAAAAAATAAAGATCTGTAATGTTTTTTAAGTACACGATGTATAACTCTGCATAACAAAAGCTCACAAGCTCACAAAAACCACACATTTTCTCTGAGCGAAATGCTTACATTTTATTTTATTTTATTTATTTTTATTTTTTTTTTTTAATTGTACAACAGATAAATAATCCAATTACCGTACAATTTTCTCATTTAGACAAGCTTAACACCTAAGAAGATGATCATTATACAAAAAAATCTTAAGGCTATCTAAAGAAGAGTTGTATACATCTAGTGTTTTTGATATTTCGTTCAACAGTACCATTCCTCTTGTTATGCTATGCTGTGCTAGAACATCTGTTCTGCCGTATGGTATTTTGAATAAGTCGTGTCGACGACTACGACTGAAGTTTTCAGGCACGTATAAACCGTAGTATTCCAAGAGGAATGGGCTGTCAATATAGTTATGGATTATGTTAAAACTAAGAATTGCAAGATTTGCATAACGTCTAGTTTCCAAACTAAATCTATTTGTTGCCTCAAGTAACTCCATATGGTGCATGAACCTCGGATAAGTTCCGTGCATTCGCATATAGACGTACCTAAGGAATTTTTTCTGGATTTGTTCCAGCATATTAATATATTTAGTCTGGTGCGGAGTCCACACACCACTAGCATACTCCAGCTTACTTCTTATGACGCCATCGAACATGGCTATCATTGCATCTGGGTCATCAAATTGCTTACATATTCTGATGACAAAACCCAGGAGTTTGTAGCATGCTGGAGTGAGCCGTGATATGTGATCGGAAAATGTCAGTTTGGGATCAAAGACGATACCAAGATCTTTAAAGCTATTGACTCGACATAACGTTTTCCCTTTAATGGTGTACTCAAAAACTACGGGCTTCTGGGAGCGGGTATACGTCATTGTTACACATTTTTTAATATTGAATTCTAATTTGTTTTTATCTGACCATTCTGCTATAGCATCAAGGTCAGATTGCATTTTTAAGCAGTCCTGGTGACAGATTATTTCCATCAAAAGTTTCAGGTCATCCGCAAATAGAAGACATTTGCAATATTTTATACATACCTGAATGTCATCTATAAGTATGAGGAACAACAGAGGACCAAGGTTTGACCCTTGGGGAATACCTGATAATGCCGGGAATTGTTTGGACTCATGTCCATTTATTATTACATATTGTCATCTAGATTTTAAATAGGACGCGAAGAATATAAGTGTTTGTTGATCGAAACCAATTTTGTACATTTTAAGTAGTAAAATGTCATGATCAACTCGATCAAAAGCTTTGGCAAAATCCGTATACACTACATCTGTTTGATGTCTCGAATCCAATCCAACGGCCACCAATCGCGAAAACGTTAACAAATTTGAAACCGTGGATTTTCTCGGCATGAAACCGTGTTGGTTTTCTCCTAGAAATGGCACAATTTGGTGATGTAATTTCTTATAAATAATCATTTCAAATATTTTTGGTATAGTTGACAATATAGCTACAGGTCTGTAATTCTTGATATCAGCCTTGTCTCCAGCTTTGAAAATTGGACTTACACGCGTGAGTTTCCAAAAATTGGGAAACAACCAGTCGTTATGCTAAGATTAAATATATAGCTCAGCGGATGACAAATAGTTTTTGACATACAAGCAATTATATTATATCCCACCAACTCCAGGCAGTTGGAATCCTTGCGTGGTCTCACAGAAAAAAAACACTAAACAATTTGTTGTTAACATTACTATTGTCATGGCTTGTAAATAAAGAATTTCATAATGCAAGAAGAATCAAAGTTCACGACACGAATTGTTTACATTCGCCAGTCTCCGTAGCTACCGCTCCCGATTCCCGATCGTAAAATTTAACTCTGATTACTTTTGTATTTATCATTGGAGTCTGCATTTCCGTCTCGGCTGTGGATAAAAAGTTAATTGTATAATCCCGGCGGGCTCGCAAATCCAATCTTTCCTCACGGCGCGGCGTGTAATAACACCCGCCGATGCCCCAGACGCCGATATTTCCTGCAATTTCCGTACCTGTGTAATTCGCCGATTTCGAAATAGCTTACCGAAGCGCGATATCAATAATTTATTTTCGTCGGCTGCCTTATTTTTCTTTATGCGGAACCGCACAACAGCTTATAGCCATTGGGGCTACGGCAACACCACTAAGGGTATTTTATGAGGCCGAAAGGGAAGATGGTGTGTAGGGGAAGGTTAAGAAGTAGGTACCTAGTTATACATATTTTAAAGGATGGATTAAAAATAACCTGATGTAAGCAAATTCTATAAACAACCGCAGTTCGGGAAACGGGTATGGGTACCACCATTTATTGGATAACCAACACCTCTGCCATATTTCACCCCAAGTGGTTCGCTACGTTTGGTGACTTAACGGGGAGCCCGGATTTATGGGGTGAGGTTTGTCCGGGTCTTGGCAGTGGATGTATCTGCCCACCGTCTGCGTGGCAGGCTGGATCAGGAGAAAATGGTTGAGGGAGTCCCTTTGACTTCTCCAGTTGTAATCTCTCGGATTATCGCCTTGCACCGCAGTGGAAGGGATGGATTCATACGTCCGTCACTGCTGGACACATTGACCCCCAGATTCCTACCCATCCCTAATACCTCTTTTCTTCCCAGAACATCGCCTCCTTTTTTTCCTAAAAAAGCCCTCCACACAGAATCTCTAAAAATGACAAGATGTTCGTTCATTGTCGCGCTGGCCTGTCGTAGAATGGCATAGAAGAACGGGCCACCGATCCAAAGATACGTGCATAGTAGCTAGACCAACTATGGCTCTTTTCAATGTCTCGTAAATGTTCGAAATATACACCCATATTTCACAAATACCATTATACATAATTTCATTTGAATGAAATTTGACTTTGTTGCAACACTTATTTGTAGCGGTTTGGTTGGAAATAGTGAAACAGGCAGATTCGCAGAATGAGTTTTTATCTAATGCTTTATTCAGAAGGCTTGAGACAGTCTTGCAATATTAATTAAAATCATAAAACGAGAGACTCTGATTAGACAAAAATACAAAAATTTAAAGATCTAAAAATAGAGCCGGCTGTAATAATTCAGAGCTTAAATATAAACTGTTGCGTATATTTAGTACCAGGAATCGATTTTATTTATAAAAACTACCAAAACACGTGAATTTAATGGTTTCCCGGAAGGTTCTTCTATCTAACCTTTAAACTGTAAATTCAATCGTTTCAAAGGGAATCGCTTGAACTCATATTAACCTTTAATAATTTTTCAATAAAATGGGTATTTATTTTAAGTAATCGCCAAAAGGCAGCAGCGATAAAGACTTTAAACATAATTTATTGAAAAAAAATTAGGTGGGTGTTTTTTCATGGATCAAAGGGAGGATAAACATGTAATTTTTGGTTCAATTTTATCTGGCGTAAAGCGGTATTTGGCACGTGGCAAAGCTTAAAAAAATAATATCAGTATTAGTAAGGTACTTACTTCGATTCGCGGTACGGACGACCATTATTGGACTTCTAGTTTTTTTGACAAAATAAAGTACCGTATCGAGTCGATATGAATTATGGTGTTAGCAAAACGCCAAAATATTCACGTAAAACATAACAATAGATCAGTGTTACTTTATCCATGTTTCCACCACGGTAAATTCCAATTGGCAACAAAAAAATACTCTTCACGTCTTTAAATTGCAAAACCGCCGTAACAATTGTTTAGAGTAAATCTAAATATTCAATATTGAAGGCTCCAAAGATTAAGACGGGCCGGACATGTGCACCGAATGCCAAGTACCGAAGAAGGTTCTGATAGGACACCCGGGAGGTAAACGGAAGGCAGGCAGACCTAGGCTGAGATGGGAGGATGATGTCAGGAAGGATGCAAGGGAACTACTGCATGTTGCAGATTGGAAGACGACGGCCGAGGACAGAGAGCGATGGAGGCTTATTTTGACGGAGGCCAAGGCTCGAAATGGGCTGTAGCGCCATTGAAGAAGAAGAAATCTAAATATTCAAAGCAAAATAACATCAAATAGGCAAACTCTATTACAAGGTTGAGTTAATGCTTCATAACCTGACTCTTTCACGTCTCCTTGCCGATTTCTTTCTCCGCCCACATCTTCAGTCTCACAACATACCCCGATTGTGAATGCCATAATTTCTTTAGCTCGGGCAGTAAAGACTCTCATTTGAGATTCTTGTGCGGTTTTCACCTTAAAAACCCCTTTAGGTTGCATTTGACATGCTTATGATCAAAACGCAAAATGTAACAATTTTCTTGTGTTAAATCTTTTTTATTACATTTCATCATCGAAGAGTAAATACCTCTGCTGTATAAAATCGTTTGTATCTAAAAAATAGGATGCATGTTTTGTCCAATGATTGCCTGGTATTTTTCCCTTCATCCCTTTTCCGTCGCCCCATTCTTTACCCCTTAATTCGAAAACATTTGCTTCTCGGAATATATTTATTACTTCATGCTATTTTTAAACCATGAGATATTAAAAAAAGGGATGCGGTCGACCAAAATAATTTTGTGTAAAAAAATCAATTTCCTTCTTCTGAAAAAGCGTGAAAATTATATAGAAAATCCCGGCACGCAAGTATAATATATACAGGCAGACGGTCAAAATTCTAACGGTAAAATTATTAGAGTCTGGTCAGTGGTCGAGTGGGCATCGCGTTTGGGTTCCACCCGGGCGTCCCGTGTTCGATTCCTCGGCTGGCTAAGTCCTCCATCACCACACAAGCAACATTTTCGGCTTTCTGTGGTGGTAGTAGGAGATTTTCAAACATTGTTGGGTTATTCGTAACCCGGGAATGTTAAAAATATAGATCAAGAGAGTTTTGAAATAAGGTTTAAATAATGTTATTGGAAATGAAATAAGTGAAAAATTATTTGAAAAATATATGAAATATTTTTTACGCTTATTGAAACTGGTAACGGATAAATAATACGTTTTTTCGTTATTTGTTTTTGGGGTGTTATGCCGTGTTGCGCTACCTCCTTCTTTAGCCGACGTTTCGGACAGCGTTACAGTGTCCGAAACGTTGGCTAAAGAAGGAGGTAGCGCAACACGGCATAACACCCCAAAAACTAATAACGAAAATACTTTTGGCCGTGAAAATCTAAGAACCAAATAATACGTTAATTAAAAATAATGATAACGACGTTAAAGCCCCACTATTGGTCTCAAATTCACAATGATTATTTTATAATACCAGCAGATAAAAACCCGCCACCGCAGGGTTCTTGCTGCTAGGCCCTGCAGGCAGCCTTTTGGTGGTATTTGCCCAATTTAGTTATGTCCCCTGATAGAAGTTAATTATTTAAAACTCAAGTTTACAAAGTAACCGATTCCCATTAACTAGGAAATTTATTGCCAATCAGAGCTCAAGGTATTAAGATGATAATTGCTAAGAGAAAATCGGAAACTAGGTCAGGTATTTTATTTTACAGATTTTGGAAAATTATTTTGTTTTAAAATTTTTCGCGTTAGAAAATTTTTGTTTTTCTAAAAAAAAATCTTCCGGGTAATTTGAAAATTGGTCGGAAAAGTGTTGGAAAATTAATGTTAACACTTTTATTTTTTTGATTTTGGCATGAAATGTTTGTAAATTTTTCTTGCAGGAAAATTTTTGACTAAGTAATAATTTTTTTTTAATTTTACTGAAAAATGGAAAAAAATCTCGAAAAATTTGTCGGAAATGGGTTGGAATAATGAACAAGGGTTTTTTTTAACTGGGAAAATCCAAGTTTTTTTATCTTTCTTGACGTTTTCTCATCTATGCTGTTTGAAAACTTCAACGGTTCTTTTTGAAAATTATAGAGGGCGCCTCTTCCATTTAGAATAATTCCAAACTGTACAGTCATTAAGATAATAATACTATAAGATGTCATAAATATTCCGATTAAAATTTTACCTTTGTTTTTGATATGCACATTTTTTAAAATATTTATTCGGGCTGATGGCTTCTTGTAGAAACATCCATGAAATTAATAAGCATAAAGGGACCTATCCGCGAAATTGTAATACATTTTAGATAAATGCAAGCTTCACGAAACCAACAAACACCTACTCTACAAAGACCTACCATAATAACATGTTTGAAAGAAGCTTTCGCATTTATGCTTCGAGAATATTTTTAGAAAGTCTCGTTTAGCTTTGACTCCTACCTAATTAACCGGCGTTTTTCGCAGCCACAGGAAAGGAAAAATTGAGGGTAACACCCAAAACATGCAATTATTAAATTATGAAATGATATCCGTGAATTTGTAGCGTTCAATTAAGATTGATAATTCTTTTAAATTCCGCTTTATGATATAATTATTTTTGTATTTATACGGGGACGAGTATTCAACGCCGCTCAAAATCACAAAAAATAAAACACAAATAAATATCACATGCGTTTTGCAGCAACACGTTCCAATGAAAGAATATTGCCAAATAGTTTTGTATATTTATCCTCGCGGAAATTCAGGTGAAATCGTGTCACGGCGAGAAGTATTTGGATGTGAAATTGAAAAGCGCATTGGCTGATATTTATAAGTCCCCTTAATCCATAATCTCTTGATTAACCGGGTATTCTGTGGAAACCCTTGAACAAGGAGTTTGAGTAAAAAATATTAAGGTACCTAGTACAACGCATATTGATATTTAATACATCAATTTTATAATAAAATGCAAATGTAAGCCTGAGCCCAAATCTGCTCGTTGAACTCCTTTGTACAACTAACTTTTTGAATACTTATACTTACTTGTGTTGTGCCTGTTTATATCTTTCGAGCTAAGTTTATTATTTATGTACTATATACTTGTTATGTTGTTCCTGTATAACTTACCAATATTACATGTAAAAGATATCAAGGAGTAAAAAAATAAATACATAATTTATTTCTTTTATGTAAATTCAGAAAACATACAGGACCAAACTTTCCTGAAGGGTCACTTCAAGTACTGAAAAAATAAAACAAAAGCTTAGGAAATAAACGATTTTAAAAGGCTTGCTTGACATAGCCGTTTTTTTTAAAGAAAGACAAACATTCCCGGGTTACGAATAACCCAACAATGTTTGAAAATCTCCTACTACACTACACCACAGAAAGCCGAAAATGTTGCTTGAGTCGTGATGGAGGACTTAGCCAGCCGAGGAATCGAACACGCGACGCCCGGGTGGGACCCAAACGCGATGCCACTCAACCACTAACCGATATATATATGGAAAAATGATTTTCTTCTTTTCTGCAGCTGCAGTGTGTAGATTACCTTGATATAGTCAACCAATGATAAAAGAGGACCCTGTAAAAAGAGAATAAGATGTGAAAATCAATCTGTTTACAATGTATTTACAAGTTAAAATACTAAAAACATTTTTAGAAATAACAAGCTTAAATTTCTGGGAACCAAATTAAACTTGTTGATTTTTTATTAAGATTTCACCGAAATACTAGACGGTAAAACAACATTTCTCAGAAAATTCCATTCATGTGGAAAGGATTTATCGTTAAATTGATATCGAGAATTAACAATTCAACTTCTAACAACTACTCTACATAAATTAAAATGTGAGCACGCCGACTTAAACGCAATTTGCATCGAAAAAACGGGAAGTACATTTTCAACTAGATTCAAAGAATACATAAAATGTTATAATAATAAAAGCACTTCTTCGAAATTCGCAGAATATATCTAAGTGAATAATCAGCTTTCACTAAATAACAATAAGCCTAAACCATTCTATATAGAAAAATAATAATAATATAAAAATAAAGGGTCTTAGATTAAATTAACTTGTACGATTAGAAATTAATAAACCAACGAATGCCCTAATATAACACTAATAAACAAAGTAAGGAAAATTATTTATTCCCCACTTCTTAGTTTGTTTACAAAATCTCAACAATATAGAACATTCAAAGAAGTCAATAGCAATCACATCACTATTAAACAATTAAGTAAACTTTTAATGTGGGTAAAACAGATTTTAAAGTAACCGTCACCATTATTTTTTCGATAAATGACCCGGTAATAAATCAATTTAAGCACATTTTAAAATCATATAAACAAATCGTCTCAAAGAGGTAAAACCGCAGCTTGAAAGTGACCTTGTAAGCAGAAAAAGATATCAAAATAATAAAAAAAATCCTAAAATGCTTGCATAACTTAAGAGCCATTAACCAGCGGCCGAGAATATATGATCTTGCGATCGTACCCTTGTAACTGTACAGGGCGGTTCCGATGAGAAAGTTAAATTATTCTCCATAATATTATTTTGACATAATAACTCAAATCGATTTTATTTGATTCAAAATTTGCTTTGATAAATACCTACATTCAAAAATGCTCAAACTCGTGATGATAAAACTATTAATATAATGTACTTTTTGTTTTTATTTTTTGACCATAAGTATTTATCATTTTTAACAATGTCTAAGCAAATAAAAATATATATATTTTTCTAATATTTTAGTTTGTAAGACCGTAAATAAATAGACAAACTGAAGTATTTTCATCACAAAACAAGGGGCGGATCTTTTTTTTATGATTTTATTTGAACTAAAATTAAAATTCTGAAAAGTAGCTTTCCCAAACAATGAAGTCATTTATTTTACTGCATGATTATATGATTCGAAATGTATGTTGTATAATATAAAAAATAGTTTTAAAATTTAACAAATCTGCCAACGATCTACGGTAAAACCTTATTGTACTAAAAAACATATTTTATCAAAATTTAAAACAAAAATTTGCTAGATAAAAGAACGGTATTTTGAAATCCATACTAATATTATAAATGCGAAACTGCTAGAGTTCGTTTATGACGCTTTCACGCATTAACCAATAAATTATATGCAAAGACTAAAGTCTGTATATGAGGGTAAGCTCTGGCGTTATGAAATTATAAATATTAATATATTATATTTGTTATACGTTTTCTGTCGCTAACAAAAGCGAGTTATTTCTAACGTCAGAAAAAAATCGTTTCCATGGTAACGATGTTGATATATTTGTGGGCTCTTAGCTGGTAGGTACTCAGCCCCCTGGTCAGCTACTGCTCCAGAAAATTCAAATATTAGAATATGTTTTGTGTTTTTTGGACAAGCTTCTGTTTTGGAATAAATGTCAGATAAGAGTTCCTACATTAAAAAAAATATAATTCGTGACGATTATAAAGAATGAATAATAAATAGTGTAATTTTTTTTATTAAATTAACAAACTTCCAAATATTTAATTAAAGATAAACATCCGAAATGTTTGTAAGCGGATAAATTCCGAACGAATGAACGAAATTGGATAATTCTTTTTTTCTTTGAGCTGTAGCTTTATGAAATTTAGGTGGCAGGCGAGATGTTTGAAAACTGAATGTAAGGAAATTTATTTATTTATTGAAACAAAAATACATATACATTATAAAAAAAAAATATTTTGACTGTCCAACTAGGAGATTTCCCGTTTTAGGACAGTCAAATTTCCTGGTTTAGTTCACATTAGGTAGTTGTTGTTTTTTGTAGAACATAATATTAAATGATGTTTACATTTGTAATTGTTAGATTCAAATGTAAACATCATTTCAAGTACAAGGTTATAAAGCCCGTAAAGCAGTTAAATATAGTAATAGTTGTAAAAGTTACTGAGAAAAGTTAAAAAGTTTAAAATAATAAAATGATAATATATTAAAACTATAAAGAAAACAAAATAAATAAACTCATTGGTTTGTGAACATAAAATAAAAACTAAATCTTAAAAATGAAAACTTAATCTTAAAAACTAAATCTTTCATCGATATATTTCCTATCCGAATGATCGAATCGGAAATATATCGAAGTTTTGTTTTTTTTTTTTTCTTTTTAATTGTTTTTAAGAAAATATACGATAGGTTTGAGTAGAGGCAATCTCATTCTTTTTATGTTTTAAATAATTTCATGATCTATCTTATATTTTCATAAAAAAATACATGTATAAATAATAAAAATAATTTAAACAAGTAAAGTGAATGGGAGATATCAAAGAGTTCTTCTCCGTAAATGAAAATTGAGAAAGATTATAAGTCTGATAGTACTAGTAATATAATTCTGATAGGAATAAATAGTTCTATAATTCTAACAGTATTTATTACAATGGAATCTCAAACAAAACTATATCATGTAAAAATACAAGAAAGCAGGAATCGTTATCATTTAAAAAAAAAAAATCACAGAAATGACCAGACATATTTGCATAATGCTTTCGTACACAATAACAAAAAATAAATAAAAAATATATATAAATTCCAGTTATTTTAATCTGTTTGTTATTTAATTGATAATTTTGTTTATGTTGCCATCTGTTAAATGAATGTATGGAATGCGGGAGGGGGTGGGGGTGGGGATGGGGGTGGGGAGGAGGGGGATAATTGATAAGTTCAACCGCTATAGTAATTTACCGTAATACCATGCGAGCGAAGCCGCGGGAAAAGCTAGTCAATTTGTAATTTTTTTGTGAAAAAAGTCAAAACATCTAAAATTTGATTTTAAAATGACGTTAAATAACAACTTTATAAAATTAAATTTAAAAAAAAAATCTAACTACCCCATTGTTAATAAAATGATAAAAGAGATTGGTAGCGCGAACCTGTAAAAATATTTCAGCTTTCTTTTGAAGCGCGTAAAAACATGCCGACTTTCTTTAAAGAACAGAGTTTGGCTTAGATACCTCGTGAAGCTTTCCATCTTCATGTGTGTTTATTTGAAACATAAAGAAGCATTAGAAGAATACCACTCTCCTTTCTCTGGTTGTATTTACGACTGAGCTGCCTAAAAACAGTAAAAGAAAAAGCATTTGTACATTTCAACATACCACGCGCGCCCTTAAATGATCTCCATTTTTCATTTTTTTCCTTGAGATTAGATTTACGACGTTTGAACATCAAGTACAATATTTTTATGACTTCCAGCACGAGTGTCAATTTATCCAAAAGAACTTATGGCTTGCCATTTCCGAATTTAATAATACAATCTGTTTCTTTTATAATAAAACTAGCTGGGTTATATTCTGCTAGGGGAAAAGGGGATGGGGTGGTATTTCGAAATTTCGTGAAGTGAAATCTTGTTTTGAAGGTCAAGTATGCAAAATTTCGTCAAAATCGAAGCTACCGAGAAATCTTATTTATTTATAACTAGCTGGTACCCGGCATGCGTTGCAATGTCATTCAAATAAATAAATTGATTCTCCCTGCATGTCCTTTCCCAAGTGACCCCGTTCCCTTCCACCTTCACCGCCTTCTTCCTCCCTTGTCTCTTCCCTCTCCACGAACTGCCCCTTGCCTCTGTCTGTCCTCCGTGCCGCTAAAATATATGAAATACACACATTTTCATTTAATCAAATTTCATTACGCCAGAGCTTATCATTATATATAGCCTTTCTTACTCGCTGATAATATAGCTTTCTATTGGTGAAAGAATTTTTAAAATCGGTTTTGTGGTTTCGGCGTGAAAGCGTAACAGGCAAACACACTCACATACGCATTTCTAATATTAGTACTAATACAGTCGTATGAAAGATATTGTTTGTTTCATTGATTTAATGCCATGGCAGACTTAGTAGGTGTTCTTTCAGTAGAAAAGTATGGGTTCGATTTCAAATAAAAACATTATTTTTTGTTTAATTTCAATAAAAAGTTGCGATGTTGTTAATTTGGTGCATGGTAAAACTAAAATCATTTTACGATGCATCACCGGAACAATTATTTATGTCAATACAGCACACGAGCTGCAACTGCCCCCAAATTTTAATTTTTTTTGTGTAGTCAATCCTCGAAGCTCCGGCGCTCCTAGGTTTTTTGCGTTTAGCTTAACGCAAAAAAACCATGCTAACCAAGCTAAACGCAAAAAAACCATGCTGAATTTTTTCTAACACCAGCTCGTTGAGAAATGGAGCTGGCAGCACGGTATCGCTTCGACACACATAAGTAAACACTCACCAATATCATTTACTCATCTGCCCTGATGATGGACACTGTAACGCTGTCCGAAACGTTGGCTAAAGAAGGAGATAGCGAAACACGGCATAACACCCCAAAAACAATAACAAAAATACTTTTTGGCCGTGAAAACCTTAAAACATACCAAACGGTGAAATAATTCAAATATTCTGTCCGTAGCCAGTAGGATTATGGCATCCCCAATATGGGGTATATAATAAGGTTAAAGGGAGTGGGAGGAGATGGGAGAGAGTGGTTTTGAAATACGTTTCTATTCAGATCTTGTTAAAAAACATCGCACCATTTCAAGCAACGCAAAATCTAGATTCTGATTATTTTTTTCTTCAATAAAATTCCTGTGCCGTCAATGCAACAGGGAATCCGAACGATCTAGCAAAAACGATGATCCAAAAAATTATATTATATTGCCATTTTATATATCTTTTAGCCGGTATGGAAGCGGTCGTCTAAGGGTTTAATTTTTTTAGAATAATCTTAGGAGATCCCATGCACTTTTTGATGCTCCGTAAACGAGGATTTCTGACTATTAGAACTCGCCAATCAACGGATTGACTCAATTGTTTAACGATTCTGCATTGACCATAAACATTTTCAGCATTACTTACACACATATTTATTATGTCAAAAAATAGTAAAAATACCACCCGTAACCTCTTTATACTTAAATATATACGGCAAATTTGTAAACTTCTCCTTATTGGCGTATAATCGTTATATGGAGAACATGAAGAAATAAATAAATAATTAAATAATGTTTACAAAATCATCTTCTAATTATTAACTTGGCGCCGATATTTTCTCCTTGCACACATATAAACACGTGTTTCCCATTTACTTATTATTAAGATATTCTTGAAATAATCAAAAACTCCCAGTTCAGGCAACGTGAATTGTTTTGGAATGAAAAGCCCAACTTGAAGCAATACGATATTTCAAAGTTGATTTTGTTGGATTTTATAAACTGAGAGGCGTTTCAAACGGGTTGAAAAAATATATTTTTCTGTTTTCGTTATCTTGCACTTAATAATAGGTTTTGTTAAAAATTTTGTTTTAGATAGACTATTTTTTTATTGAAGTAATTCCAAGTGGTTCGCTACGTTTGGTGATTTAGCAGGGGTGCCCGGGTTCATGGGGTGAAGTTTGTCTGGGTCTCGAAGGTGGATGACTAGGACACACTGAACCCCAGATTCCTACCCACCCCTTAAACCCCTTTCCTTCCTACCCACCCCTTAAACTCCTTTACCCTTCCTTTCCTTAAAAAAACCCTCCACACAGCATCCCCAAAGATGACATAGGCCCTGTAGAAAATTATTTTCCTCAGGGCCTCCTGTGTGGAGCTCATGTAAAAAAAAAATTGTTTAGGAATTGTAAAATGTTTTTTATTTGTTTGTTCGAAAAAAATATTAAAATATTTTTATAGCGAAAGTGGTGATTTTGGCGGTCTCTTTGGATTACAAGAGAAACTAAAATGTATTGTTCGAAAAGACTGCTATATAATCATGCTCGACCAAATGAATCAGAGATGGCGCTCACTTGTCCTTTTGGAGAAATAATGCAGTTGTTGTACAAAATTGTACTGAGCTTAATTTTAAGTGGATTGAAATTACTGGCAGATCACTTACAGAGATCAAAAATCAAGGTAAGTGTTTCTGTTTTTTCTTTTGAGATTTTGTTAGATTGCTATTTTTTGTGATATATTGTCCGCGCAAGGTAAAGTCACAATCATATCTTGTATTACGCTCAGAGAGTTCTGGGGTTATTTACACGCCCCAGGCTCGCATACTATAATACGGTGAATGATACACAGATTGCTGGACATTTTACCTCTTCTCTTTGACTTCTATCAAAAAAATGATCACAAAAACTTTTGGTTTTTTTGATCATGACGACTGGTCGTTCTGGCGCTAGCGTATCACCTGATTTGCAACTCGCAAGCACGTGCAAATCAAAACAGTATTTTTTTGGTGTAAATTCGCTTTTTTTAATCCCATAAAAAATAAGCCCAATCCGGCAAACCGAATATTGCTGATATCCTGCGGAATCGGTGGACGCGGGATTGCAAACCTTACTCATCGCGTTGTATGTTGTTCACGTGGACGGAAACTATTATTAAAACAAAATAAGACGAAGTGAAGATTGTTGTTGGTTTAAGGAATTTTTCGCCCACTGTATTGGCGACATACTTGTGAAAAGCATTCTATCTTAGTTCGCAAAAGTATCTTCCATACTAATATTATAAATGCGAAACTGCTCGAGTTTGTTAATGACCTTTTCAGGCATTAACCAATAAAAAGACTTTAAAAATTCATTCACCAATAGAAAGCTAAATTATATGCGCAGATTATATGTTGTATATGATGGTAAGCTCTGGCGTTATGAAATTATAAATATGAATATATTATATTTGTTATACGTTTTCTGTCGCTAACAAAAGCGAGTTAATTGCAAATGTCAGAAAAAAATCATTCCCATGGAAACGATGTTGATATATTTGTGGGCTCTAAGCTGGTAGGTACTCAGCCCCCTGGTCAGCTACTGCCCCAGAAAATTCAAATATTAGAATATGTTTTGTTTTTTTTTGGACAAGCTGGAATAAATGTCAGATAAGAGTTCCTACATTAAAAATATAATTCGTTACGATTATAAAGACTGAATAATAAATAGTGTAATTTTGTATTATATCAAACTTCCAAATATTTAAATAAAAATAAACATCCGAAATGTTTGTAAGCGCATAAATTCCGAACGAATGAACAAAATTGGATAATTCTTTTTTTCTTTGTGAAATTTAGGTGGCAGGCTAGCTGTTTGAAAACTGAATGTAAGGGAATGAATGTATGGAATGCGGGAGGGGTGGGGTGGGGAGGAGGGGGGGTAATTGATAAGTTCAACGGCTACAGTAATTTCCCGTAATACCATGCGAGCGAAGCCGCGGGGAAAAGCTAGTAATCTGATAAATTATAAAATAGGTGATCCCAAATTCGTCATTGTTCTAAATGTTTAAACGAAGCTTACCAGACAGACTTCACTTTTTCATACAGAAGCCAACAACACTAATGCAGCAAATAATTCACCAATCACAAAGTATTCCATCGATAAAAATTAATTACTAGGAAATTTTAAATGATATTTTGCTAACACACAAAATAATTTTTTCAATTTCTTTGATATAAATTATTTTAAAACAACTTACACTTAATTTTTTCATTAAACTTTTAACAATCAAATACAATTTGTGAGAACCCTCTCTTTACCTTTTCACACACTTTTTTTCCTTTTTTTCACTATTAGTCATACATTAATTAGTTTTAAGAACCGTTC
Organism: Glyphotaelius pellucidus; assembly: GCA_936435175.1. Classification (NCBI taxonomy): domain Eukaryota; kingdom Metazoa; phylum Arthropoda; class Insecta; order Trichoptera; family Limnephilidae; genus Glyphotaelius; species Glyphotaelius pellucidus. Next base: position 7,216,737 of record OW386551.1, on the reverse strand, counting down.
TGATCTCAGGCAAAATTACTGCATGATATTCTGATAACTCGACGAGCTAACCTTGTTTAACGCATTTTCTACGAACCTTGGTCGAAAGAAATATTTTGGAAGATGTACAAATACTATCGTCAACCGTCAAATGCCAATCTGTTCTTTGACTTCTCTTTTGATGTCTGTAAAAATATCAGTTTTCAACTATTTAAGTAGGTGGCCTAAAAGTTGTTTTTAAACAGATTTAAAATGACTTTATTGTTGGCAATGTAAAGTATCCTCTATAAACCTTTCGTCTCTTTTGAAATGTCAGACGAGCCTGACACCTTTTGCACATTTAACAAAGTTACTTCATTTACCCAAATTACTTGTTCGGAGAAAATTTAATTTTCGATTTCCTTCGTTTAAGAAACATCGCGTCAAATTCAAAAACACGGTAACGACTATTTCAAACTTATCATACTTTGATTACATTTTTTTTAAAGTTTAATTGTTTGTTTACTGTGTTTTTTAGCTACTATAAGAATTATTAAGTGAACAATAGACTACCGTACAAATAATAAGACGAGAGAGGCTTCAAAATAACAACCACAAATTCAACGTGCTCACATCTTAACTTCACTACTCTCCGAGAAATAGAAAACAGAGGTTGAATAATGTATTTAAGAACTCTGAACACATCTTTCGACATAAAATAAACACAAATTAATAATATTAAATTAACGAGATGATACCGCGTTCTGTATTGGTCTATTAACAGAACATGAATATGTTTGATTTTCATTTCGGGTACTCAATAGTAATTTAATAAATATTTGTTTTGTTTTCACCGTCCATCTGTGAAAAAAAGGTGGAGGAGCGCTGGTCTTGGTCACGTCTTGTTTTTCAGAACGTTAAATATCCTTAAAAATAACAATGAATCATATTTTAACGTTTATTGAAAAACATTTTCTACTTACAAGACCTTGAAGATGATTTAATTACTAAGTGGCGCTTATGTGATTTTATAAAAACAACAAAAAATAATTGAAATATAATGAAACAAGCTTCTTTTCTTAGAATCGAATATTAAAATCAGTTGTGAAAAATACGAAATTCATGATTTTTAATAATAACGCACCTCAGAAAGAAATAAATAAATTTTTGCCTTTTTTGTTGTGTAGTGAAAAAAATATGTAATAAATAATAGCGTTATCAAGGTTTTTATAAGTCATTTCAATTCGATTGCCACCTCTGGGCTAGAGTCTGTAACTGTGTTGGTTATCTGAGCACTAGTCGACAGCTATAATTTCAGTAGCCAAGAGCAAAACACTCGTTCGCAGTTGATGTCGGCAGCATTAATCGTTTCTCCGACTGCATATTCTGTAATATGACTTGTAAATATATAAATTTTTTTCTGTATTTGTAATAATCGGGTGGTTTTTAAGTTCTCTTGGCTTTACAGAAGTTGTTGTGGTGTATGAAGGGTCAAAAAAAAATTGAACGGCAGCCGTATAGAAAATATCTAGTACTGACATGTGCTACTTTATACATTTGGGTTATCAAATATTTTCATGATTTTTGAGGAACCTTTGACAATTTTTTTGTGAGTTAATGGTAATTTTGACGGCCGGCTTAGATCAGCAATAAGGCACTTGACTCGCATTCTGAGGGTCGCGGGATCGAATCCCGGCGTAGCAAATAAATTTTACTTGATTGATTTGTGTTATTTCACAATTAATGCATTTAAAATAATATATAGTATATTTGAGGCACGTTCCTGAGTGGAAGATATTCTCAGTATCAGCCTGGTGTAAGGCCATCATTCAGAATTGAAATGTTGCTTGAAATGGCTTTAGCCGTATTTGGTGACCAGATCTGAATAGCCAGGTACTTCCCTACCTTCCTCTTTCACATCTCCTTCCCCTCCCCACTACCTTCAGCCTCATAACATACCTCAATTGGGGATTCTATAGTCTCACTGGCTCCAGACGGGAGCAGTTTGGACTCTTGTGCGGTTTAAAAAAATATATATATATTAATAAAATGCAAAGAAATTCATTAAGAAAATAAAAAAAAAAAAACGTTTTTTAGGAAGAAATTTTATATTTAAATGCGATAAATTTGTGTTCTAATGTAAAATGGTTTGTAATTATAAATTTAAGCCCATCAAAATGACTTTCCTAACGATTTATATTTTTTAAAAATTTTTATTTCATTATATTAACATATAAGGTGCGACAATTTTTTTTTTAATGATTACCATTAACTCATAAATAACTGCCAAAATTACCTCTAAAATTACGAAAAATAGAATCCTCCACTCGGGCCCAGAAGCTTGTTTTCAAGCTACCTACATACAACATTGCCAGATATAATATGTAATGACGTACGAGGCGTAAATGACTTATTAATGGCCTACCTATTATAATTTCAATTATAAATAAATAAAAACTATATTATACGTACTCTATATTTGATTTTACCTTTTTTATTAAAAAAATGTTAACGTTTATCCTGACGAAGAAAGAATTAATTTTGAAACATGTCAAATATTTTTATTAAATAATAGTGCATACAAAATAACTTATTGTCGATTAATTTTAAAAACGAGTTATTCATTTTGGCTTCAAAACCTAAAATCAGTTTTGTATGAAAAAGGCCGCGTAGCCATCTCTTAAAAATGAACATTATTTTAGTCCAATAAAACGGCTCTCATGAATTTATACGTATTCAACAGAAACATGTTTCCTCGGTTGTTAAAAATTTAACAAACGATACATTTAATGTATCTAGAAATAACTCTTGTGATTTGACATAAGGTTAAAGGCTTGTTTTTTTATATCGGTACATTTCGGAATATGTTCTCAATCGAAACAATAAAACTTATTGGGAAATTGCGTTTGAAAAATATGGCTATTTTAAAGATTTATGTGGAAGTAATCGCGAAATTCCGACGAAAAATGAAAATAAACAATTCCTATGGGTGTACTTGAACAAACATTTGGAATTTTTGTTTCAAACAAAATCAGCAGATAAAAACTCAGCATTACAATAAAGTTTTATTCTATTTTATTGAGCGTGATGAATATACTATACACTTTCTAAGGCTGGAGTGCTTTAAACTATTCTCGTCAAATCGATGACCATCGCCGATTCTCTGACTTTGTACGTCCACCGATGCTTGCCCACTATTTCATCTTTTGATCAATATATGATCAGCTTTCAAGCAAAACGATTATCATGCTTTTCAGCTGATCAAAAATTAATCAAAAGCTTAAGCGAGACCGAGTTCCGTCATCGTAAATCGATGATCACCATCGATTCACTCACTTTGCACGCTCCCCATCAAATACCGATTTTCTACCCGTTTCAGCTTTTGATCAACATATGATCAGTATTCAAGCAAAACGGTTATGTTATCATGTTGTCTTCTGATCAAAATTGGATCAAAAGCTTAAAGTTTAGCCGAGTTCTGTCGTTTAGTTTATACCTTTAAGATGCCATAAAATTAAAAATGACGCTGATCATCGATTTGTTACAAGGTTAAGTGTCGGCGGTCATATTGTGACAAAGCTTAAAATAACGCAACCATACTGACTGATATATTATAATAAAAACAAATATAAAACTTTTTTCCACTTTAAGTTTAATGACCGTAACCGGTTTCAGCTCGCTAGAGCCATCTTCAGACTGGTACAAAATATTCTTAATCTACGGTTTATATACATAACATTTGAGGGAGGGGAAGCGGGGTGGTCTTAAGGGTTTTAATCAATTATACTAATTACATTTGTTACTAAGTAGTTTTAGACTGTTGAATTTCTAAATATTTTGGTTATTCCAGTGAGTTAATTACCTTGGGTTTGTAGCTCACTTCAATATTGTTTAGGAAAAACCTTACAAGTGGTATGAATTATTAAAGACCTAATTTTATTGTCAAATCGTTATTACATTTATGATGCATGGGATTTTTTAATAGCTTTTTGAAGGGATACATGTTTACATTGGAGTAGGAATGGTCATTTTATTAGCTAAATACATAATGACCATTCCTACTCCAATGTAAACATGTATCCCTTCAAAAAGCTATTAAAAAATCCCATGCATCATAAATGTAATAACGATTTGACAATAAAATTAGGTCTTTAATAATTCATACCACTTGTAAGGTTTTTCCTAAACAATATTGAAGTGAGCTACAAACCCAAGGTAATTAACTCACTGGAATAACCAAAATATTTAGAAATTCAGCAGTCTAAAACTACTTAGAAACAAATGTAATTAGTATAATTGATTAAAACCCTTAAGACCACCCCGCTTCCCCTCCCTCAAATGTTATGTATATAAACCGTAGATTAAGAATATTTTGTACCAGTCTGAAGATGGCTCTAGCGAGCTGAAACCGGTTACGGTCATTAAACTTAAAGTGGAAAAAAGTTTTATATTTGTTTTTATTATAATATATTATAATGGAATTCCACCATGAATTATCAGTTTCAAAAATAGAAATATTACATACTGACTGACTTTAATTTCAAATATCTTAGGTCAAAACTTGAACTATTATTATTAAAACAGAGCAAAGTGTTAAAAAACACATCGATACATGTTAAATAAAAAAATATGTTATCAGTGATATTATTATTAAAATCATAATCTTCAACAGCGTGGAATTAAAAATAGGAAGTGTAATGAGTAATAAAAATGTCTAAAAGGCTCTAATTTTACCAACCGACCAGTGAAGGATTGGGGTTTATCAGAGTGAAAGCATTGAAAATACAAGATTTATATTAGAACAAAACAGTCTATTTTTCTTTCTTTATTTTTCCAAATAATTTTTAACTGTAACTGATTGCGACTATGGTATCCCCAATTGGGGTATGTTTTGAGGCTGAAGGTAGTAGGGAGGAGAAGGAGATGGGGAACGAAAAAGTGGGGAAGTACCTAGCTATTCAGATCTGGTCACCAAACACGGCAAAAGCCATTTCAAGCAACGTTTCAATTCTGAATGGTGGCCTTACTGAGAATATCTTCCACTCTGGAATGTGCCGCAAAAATACTACATTTTATTTTTAATTAATTAATTGTGAAATACCACAGATAAATCTAAAAAAAATTATTTGCGCACGCTGAGTTCAAACCTGCGACCTGTGAGTCGAGAGTCTTACCTCGGGACCACGGAGGCCGTCAAGATACTAAGAACCACTAAACAAAGCCCAGCTCGTCTCTATTATTAATGAAGTTTTCGTAGATTTCAATTGCCTCCAAAACATTGTACTGTTGGAGACGTAGACGGAGAAAAAGCAACACGGCATAATAACCCAAAAATAAACGCGATAATACTTTTGACCGTATATGTTCTGTTTAATTTTCTAAATTATGCACTTCGATAAAATCAAGAAAATTTCTGCTACTTCCATATTATCAAGAATGAAACCAGTTTTGTCCTCCGAAGCCACTTTTGCTTAACTCATGCTTGTTACAAGTTGAGACCAAAAACTTTATCTGTGAATAAAGTGAACGTAGAATCTTTTATCAACCTAACCAGACATACTTTTAGTTTTAAATCGGAAGTAGAAATTGAGTTGGTAGGTACGTACATTTGATCCGGAACTCCATTCGAATTTTTCGAATAATTCCCCGACTCGGTCCTGGGCAAATTTGACTATGTAAGTTTCCCCCGGAACGTGATGACATCATAAGACTACGCGATCACATTCATCCTAACTCTTCCCCGAGTTTACACAAATCATGTTCTTGCAAAACGTGGTAACCCCAGCATAGTAAATAAATATACTAAAAGAAATATATATCTTTGAAATGAAAACTTCTTTAGCACAGTTCTGATTTGAAACTCGATGAAACGAAGAAGAGAAACTAAAAAAAGACAAACACATACATCCATATGATTAAGCCTGCAAGAGAATGAGATAGAATAATCGGTTTACTCTTTGTGCGGCTCTTCATTCGTTATTAATCGGTGTTCTCTTGTCTACTTTAGTTTTTTGAAGATTTTGTTTCTACCGCGTAAACTGTGAACTGCACACTTGTATTTTTTTAAAATTTGAATGATGGTAACAAGTTTTTCATTGTTATTTTATGACAAATACCACATATGTGTCCATTTTGGAAGATCTTGGCATCAACTATAGGCTCTCAAATAACTATTGATTATTTTAAGATATTTTGGACACTTGCCAAACTGAGGACTCCAACTTGGAGAAGCTCAGAGTTACTGGTAAAGTGGAAGGCAAAAAAAAACAGTGGAAGTCAAAATAAATAGTGGAAGGCAGAAAAAACAGTGGAAGGTAGAAAAAACAAAAAAGGCAGAAAAAACAGTGGAAGGCAGAAAAAACAGTGGAAGGCAGAAAAAACAGTGGAAAGCAGAAAAAACTAAGTGAAAGGCAGAAAAATTAGTGGAAGGCAGAAAAAACAAAGTGGAAGGCAGAAAAAACAAAAGGAAGGCAGAAAAAACAGTGGAAGGCAGAAAAAACAGTGGAAAGCAGAAAAAACTAAGTGGAAGGCAGAAAACATTTGTGGAAGGCAGAAAAAACAAAGTGGAAGGCAGAAAAAACAAAGTGGAAGTCAGAAAAAACAGTGGAAAGCAGAAAAATAATGGAAGGCAGAAAAAACTTAGCGTAAGGCAGAAAAACCACTCACCCAATGGAGCGGCAAAGTTTCACTGGCGACCGGTGTTCGCAGCTCTCCACGTAGAACCGCGAGGAGTGGAGAAGCCTTGTCCATCGTGGAAACAGGGGTTGCGATATAATGATGACGAAATCACACTCATATGTAAAAAAAATTTAAACACTTAACAAAGCCCTTAAAATAAATATTAATATTATATAGTTATTTTGCTCTTAGGGGGCGAAAGTGGCTAAAACTTTAGGTCATCTTGCTTTTTACACGAGGTATGCACCGTCCTATTCCTGTGGCATTGCGAAATAATACGTGTTGGGAGGAGAAAAGCAGTTTGTTTAAGTTAAGGGGAAAGTAGTTAAACTCTGAATGCATATACACAATTATTATGCAAATTTATACATGACTGTTCAGCTGGCCGTGACATACTTGAGAGCAAAGTTATGAATATTATATTCAACAATAAAAACATGTCGTTAGTAATTTAAATATTTTGTCAAAATTAGTTAAAAAAGAAGGAGGTCGAAATGGCTGATTTAGTTTAAGCGTTTGTACATATAAGACAACAAGACAAGAGATCCTGGATTCGTGTCCCAGTTGCAACCTATACCCTTTGTTCTGTATTTGTTGTTTATATTGGTTTATCTTCTTCTTCAACGATATATTATCTATTGAACATTACAAAGATATTATAACAATAGTTATTCCAATAAAAAAATAAAGGATTTATTTGCGAAACATTATGAAAAGATAACATTATCAGAGTCTTTAACAGAAGATAAATTTAAATTTTCTTAAAAGCTATCTCTAGTAAGCCAGACTTTCAGGAAAGGTAAGTAAGGAACTTTCCTGTAAGTGAATTAATGCACTTTGCAATTCATTCCACTCCTGATTGGCTCCATGTCAACAAGGATAGCGCCACCTATTGAATACACACAGAGTCCAATAAGGTTCTATAATTAATTGGTTTAGCTGGACCAAGCCTGAGTTAGCGCGAGAGAGGATCAATTGGAAATATCTTCAATTTCCCAGTTCCACGAACTGTACAGGCTCGAAGTGATTCGATTACGTGCACTTAATCGCACATTTTAAGATGCTGTAGACGTATGAACAAAATAACAATTTTATTTAATTTGCTGATATTTAAAGCGATTAGTGAATTTTAAAATTCCTACAAGCAGATTATCGAGATTATTTTAGGTTTTTAAAGGGTTTTATCACATAATATAGTTGTTGCTAATTTTTCATAATTAGCCACTGGTTTCGATACCTTCGTGTTCGTGTCATTATTTTTTTTTTACGAATTTTAATTTATAAATTTACATACAATTAGATATTTCTAGGTGGCGGTTATAGGGATTAGTAATTGGCGGCGTGGCGGGCCGAATCGGGAGAGACTGGTTACATTGACTTATTAACTTAGTTACATTGATTTACTGGACACATTGACTAATAGATTCCTACCCACACTTCAACCTTTTTCCTTCCCAAAATTTCCGTTTATTTATTTTCCTAACAAGACCCACCACACAGCATCCCCAAATATAATACAGACTCTGAAGGATTTTTTTCTCAAGGCCTCCTGTGTAGAGCTAATGTAAAATAAAAAGGGAGGAGATTTGGATTGGGGAGAGAGGGAGAAGTCAAAGTTTAAAAAAATCAGTGTGTGCAATTCACACGCGGTAAAAGTGAAACTTCAGAAAACTTAAGGGGGGGTAAGGTTTTAAAGGCCAAAAAAAGGCATATTTTCATGATTTTTTTTGGAGATATGGATAATGTTGGCTTATTTCTTTTAAATACACCTTATAGTATGACAGCTGAAGTATTTTCGAAATTTTTTTTAATTAAAAATATTAATAAATAAGTCCGTGAGAGCGAATCTCCGGAGGCGCTTCGAAAAAAAGGTGTTTTGCGGTGAACATCATAACTCGTTAACGAAAAAAGATGATATGTTTTTCCAGGTAGTGACGAAGCGTTTTTTAATTTTTTTTTTTTTTTGCAGCATGTTGAAGTCGAAAATGTGATTTTTGCTTAAATTTTTGGTGAATTTGTTATTGTTAAATGGAAAAAAATGGTAAAAAAAAAACACTCTGTCACTACCTGTTGATTTATGTGCTAAATTAGTGTGCAAAATTTCAAAAAGATCGGTCAAGTAGATTTTGAGTTATGATGTTCACGGACTAAAAATCATTGTTTGCATAAAATCAATTTAATGTTTTGTTATACTCGAAATATACTTGAATAGAGCAAGAGGGCCGGTCGCTTGAAATGCTATATCTTCGTTAGTTTTGTTCCGTTTACTTGAAATTTTGGCACAATACTCTAGACATATTGTACATTTAAAAAAAAAAATTTAAAAAATGAGTTTTAAAAACCTTACCCCCCCCCCCCCTTAAGTAGACGAGAGTGGAGAGATTACGAATACCCTTTTTTATCAATGTGGAGGATTAAATGTAATTTTGGAAGGAAAGTAGTCCGAATTCTGTAGAATTGAGACCCCTGAGGCGTAAGCGAATGAGTGTAAGGAGAATATATGACGCCATTGTGAATAGTAGAAGCAGTCGGGGACGCCCGAGGAAGACGTGTAATGTTTAAATTTTGGAGGCGGGTATTGGTACCGCCACCCCGGGAACCATTTATTGGATAACCAACACCTCTGCCGTAGGTCACCCGAAGTGGTTCGCTACGTTTAGTGGCTTAGCAGGGATGAGCGAGCTTATGGGGTGAGGTTTGTCCAGGTCTTGGCGGCGGATGCGCCTGCCCACCTGCTGCGCGACGGAGAGAAATTAAAATATTTTTGGACTTTGAACTCCAGTGCACCTTTTCCTAAACATTTGGTCATCATATTAATATTTATGGTTTATTCATCGGAGTCGTAGATGTCGTTTTATTTCGCCTGTTCCTTTTGGTGTGGTTTGAAGATTGGATATTGATTTCACAAAATAAAAATGTTTTTTTTTGGATTTCGTAGGGTTCAAACCCCGTTTGCTTGATATCTCTGTCTTTATCCGTTGAGACTTGTCAGGCACCTTGCCAACTACGCTGTGGAAGGCACGTACTGAGGCGCAAAGTTACGACCTTATATTAGAACCGAGTATTTGTGCAGAACTGACGTTGTGACTAGTTGTAACGCACTTTCGTTTCACTTACATTCATAAGAACCAACGGGGCTAAAGAAGTTACACTTCATAAATATGTGTTCGAGAAAGAAATTGTATTTTTTTATTATTGGGTTAATAAGGTTATGTAGTTTAGATATTTTTCTCAAAACAGTTTTTAAATAAAATGTTTTCCCATATACATTATAATTTTATTTTTACGTCGCACTCGTTAGAAACCATTCAATAATACATGCTGCTGCTAAATAAAAAACATGTGATATATTATACAGTTTTTCTGTTACACCGTTCTGCCAATTCTTCTCTTTCATCCGCGCTCTGAACTCTCGTTCCGACTTTCCTGTGTTCAATTGCGAACATTCCTACTGGGTGGCTCTTCACACGTATCGGCGCCGGGACAACACGTGAGATATTCTCGTTTCAGCGTCGCTTCAGTTCGGCATCGCGCGTCGCGACGGTACAGATCACACTGATACGTGACGGGCAGCTGTAATTTATGACGTAATTTCTGTGAATTTTACACAAATAAACATACAACATTTGTATGCCATGACTTATTTCGACGCACGCTGTCGGGTTTCGACAACACGTTTTATGGTAAATTAATTAAATGTGGTTTCTGTGAATGTGATGATTTGCATCTCATGTCAGGGCTATCAAATCTGTCACAGATTAGAAGAAACAAAAACGATCACAAAACATTATTTTGTATAATAAACTATGATGTTTGATTGATTTGAATAACAGTTCTCTTGTCATGAGACTTGCTTAGCTTTTCTTGACGGAGTTTAAGTGTCATCGTAACTATTTAAAAATCACTATTCCATCATTAGCTACAGAATTTTGAAATGTATGTTTAACTGACTAACTACCATCACGCCGTTACTGCAGGGATAGGCCGATGGGATGAATCCTTAATCGATTTTGGTACACACTCTTTGCTTCTTGACATTGCGCGACTCAAGTATCTGGGACTTCTTCGGGAGCCCCCAACTTCTTCAACCATTCACATTTGCATCGTATATTTTCATAACACGCCTTTCTTAGTTCATTTACTCTACATGCCGAAACCATCTGAGGGTCCCTTTCTTAATCTTACTCATTACGCTTACATCAAGTACCGGTCAGTGGTTGACTGGGCATCGCGTTTGGGTTCCACCCGGGCGTCCCATGTTCGATTCCTCGGCTGGCTAAGTCCTCCATCACAACACAAGCAACGTGTTCGGCTTTCTGTTGTGGTAGTAGGAGATTTTCAAACATTGTTGGGTTATTTGTAACCCGGTAATGTTTGTCTTTCTTTAAAAAAAAAAATCAGTCATGAAATTTTTCGGATCTCCACATTTCCCACATGCTCACGTATGTTTACCAAACATGCGCCGCAGGAATCTCATTTCTACATAATCCAGTCTACATTCATCCCTCCTCTATCAGTTCTATGTCTTACAGCCGTTCATCAGGGTAGGTACCAGCACTCCATTGTGGACAGCTAGCTTCGCTTCTTTAGACAGTTTTTTGCTAGCGCCAACGGCATTCAGTCTCCATTAACAGAGTTACCTGCTTTTACCCTGCTTTCAATATCTCTATCAGTCTTCTCACATCTCGTAAACATACTACTCAAATACTCAAACTCACCCACCTGCTCTCGAAGTATTCATCATCCACAACTATATTGCACATTATTTTCATACTTTCTTCTTCAAACGCCAGACTTTGAACTAACATTAATCAATAACTCATTCTTCATACATACTTCGTTCATCATAGACACGAGAGACTGTATGTAGATCTTCCACACAGTTAGAAATTAGCCTCACATCATCATTGCAGTAACAGGCAACATACTTTCAGATTACTCTATTTCGCCCCCAATCCCACCTCTTTCAATTCTTGCATACAATCATCCATGTAAAGATTGAATAACACCTTTTGCCTTGCTTAACACCTTTTGTGATGTCAAACCAACGCGTAAAACCACCGTTCATCTTTAAAATGAAACTCTTCCACATCCAAATGAAACTCTTTCCCCACATAGACGCAATTATATACATAAAAAAAATTATTTACATAACAAATTATTATCAGTCAAAAATAAAATCGAATGCCAAATTTCTTGTTTCACCGTTTATAACTATGGGAATATTTCGAAACATTATTTTTGAAGTGGGTTGTAACAAAATTTTATTTTATTTTTAAAACAGATCCAGTTTTGCTTTTCAATCAAAGAGGGAAATGAAACACAAAGAGAGCAATCAACCAAAGCTTTCCAAGTACTCATCATCGTGTATGCTCTATCAGAATATGATCAAGTATTCGTATATCGCATTCACTAATTACTTTCGGTTATTTAACTCTTTTATGCGTTCAATAACGTTCTCAACTCATTTGAAAACAAAATAATCAAGGTATATTACCAATCAACCCGAAATGGTTAAATTTACTGAAATGAAAAAGTCGATTAGTTTAAAATCGTTAATTATAAAAATGTTATATTTTGCTAAAGGATACCATTTTGATATTTAGCACATCCCGGCTTCATGATAAAATGTTTTTATGGAGATATTGCGAAATTTTCCCAACTAGTTAACAGTATCTGAAAAGCTTTCATCGTTGATTTTGATGATTGCCAACACTGACGTTGAACTTACAATGAGTTCCAATCCAGTCTTACAAATTCCTACCCCTAAAAATTCCAATTTTTTTAATGATTGTCTGTTTTAACTCTTCAAATAATAAGAACATAATATCCATTAACTTTTGCCAGTCAAAGTAAGTGCGCAAAATTCCTGATTCTTCCCTTGTGTTGTATGTGTACCTTTATATTAGTTATTTTTTATCTTTTTGAAAAAACAAAAATTGTTCTAAAATAAAAACAAAATAATAATAAGATGTGTGTATTAGAAATTAATAATTTGGGTTTTAAATATTTAAATTTTATTATTGAAAATGTAAATTGGTTTAAAATTACATACCTGCGGATTCCCCAAAAAAGTACGTAAAATAAAAGAAACTTAAAATTTTAAATACAGATTCCATTTTTTAAAAAAATTGCAATAAAACTGTCACTTCGGTTTTTATCATGTTCATACAATTTTATTTTAAAATTAAATGTTAAATTTTGGGGTTTTGGTTGGGGGTACATAAAAATGTATCTTATTGTAAGATGATCGGGTTTGTAAAATATCTGAACAACAAAGCTCGTATATTCCTAAGGCAATGAAAAGCATTATTTCTTTAATTTTTTAACATAAAACAAATCGAATCGAAAAACCTAATTTTTAATAATGCACGGTCGCTGCAGGACAATTTGGGTCTCCTGTTATTATAACGGCATATGACGTTTTGGAACAATTTGGGTCTCCCGTGATTAAACGGGTTAAATACAATTTTAATGTGTGAGTTGGACAAAAAACAATTTGATTTTATGTTCGATATCTACTTCTTAACCTGAAAGATTTATTGTCTTGCAGGCCACTGTAAAGTGGTGGAGATCATTAAACCGCTGACAACTATCGGACTCAGTAGCAACGTAGTATAAATTCAGTGTGCATAAAGTTTTCCATATAGATTTCCTGAGATATGTAAAAAGAAGCCAAGGGACAGCTTGGAAAGTAGGGAATGGATAGAGCATCATATCAAGAAGTGAACCGACCTGGAAATATGACGCCTGATGCTTTCCACAGATATCAGAAGAAGGTTCAGAATGCTGGTCACTGAACTTCTCCATGAAAATATATTATTTTCTGAGATACTGAGCACGTTCATCCGATGAAATATTGGTGTCTGGTACCAGTAATATCTTCAATACTAATAGTTTATTCTAGAATGCATGCAGGGGTGGTGCAATGCAATACTTTCTATGTATGGAATTAACAAAAAAAGAATTAGATAAATATTAAGCAAAAGAAATAAGACAAAGTAACAATGCGTAGGTCCGTGGTTAAGTGGATATCGCGTTTGTTCCCATCTTGGCGTTTTGTGTTCGATTCCTCTACGGCTGGAGGATTCCGGCTAGCTAAGTCCTCCATCACAACATAAGCAACATTTTCGGCTTTCTGTGGTGGTAGTTGGAGATATTCAAACAATGTTGCGTTATTCGAAACCCGGGAATGTTTGTCTGTCTTTTAAAAAAAAAAAATAATAAAAAAAAATAAAAATAGGTTCATAAAATAAAACATAAAAAAAATTATAAGAACAAACATTGAAAAATGAACAATATAATGTATTATAACCGCTGCAAGCAGCGGTTTATGGAATTACCAGGGTGGAAGATACTCTCAGTATCGCCCTGGTGTAAGACCACCGTTCAGAATTGAAACGTTGCTTGAAATGGCTTTAGCCGTGTTTGGTGACCAGATCTGAATAGCCAGGTACTTCCCATCTCCCTCTTCCCCATCTCCTTCCCTTCCCCACTAAATCAGCCTCACAACGTCCCCTAATTGGGGATGCCATAGTTTCAGGCAATCATGGCAGTGATGATTGTATTATTCGGTTGGCGTATACTGCTTAGGAGACCATGAGAATTAAAATTCCCACAGGGCCTATGTCATCTTTGGCCATGTATTGTGGAGGATTTTATTAGGGAAAGGAAGTTCTGGGAAAGAAAAAGGTATGACGGGTGAATAGGAACCTGGGGGTCATAGTGTTCAGTAATGACGAACGGATGAATCCCTCAAACAAGGGTGCAAGGCGATGGGTCGAGAGAGTCCAAAGGCCTCCCCCATGCAGTCCGGCCCGTCGCGCAGAAGTGGACAAATGCATCCGCACCAGGATCTAGACATACCTCACCCTATGATCCCAGGCACCCCAGCAAAGTTACCCATGACAGTGGGGTTGTTAGTTGGTTATCCAATAAATAGTTCTCAGAGCGGCGGTACTCATACAAATCCTCTTTTTCTTGGCGTAATCTGTTTTGCAATATAATTAAATGATAAACTTGAGCTTTCAAAAACACATTTTATTTTAATTCTTCTTCTACATAAAATCATCAAAGTTTTGTCTTTGCGACCTTTTAACCTCTTAAATGCCAGGGAAGAAACTCGAAAATTTCGCGATGTTTTGACTTTGACGTAATAATATTTTGCGGTTTTATTTTATGCTATCGTATATAATATTTACCGAAACACGTTCCCTAAACAATAAAATATGCTTACAAATAATATTACTTGCGTTTATTTGACAAATTGATAGTTTTATCGATCTTTTCATGACATGCGACGCTCAAAGTTTGACAGTTCAAATCGCGGCAGAAATAACATTTCGAAAGTCATAGATATGTGCAAAGATGATTATTTGAGAGGCTAGGTGTGTTCCTTATATCTGTTACGTCAAGAACAAGAATGCCTCAAGCGATTCTGACCTTGTCCTTCATACATTTTCTTTATACATAAGGTTTAAAATCGCATCTCAAAATTTTTTTTTTATGGCGCGTCCTGGGCGCGCAATCGGCAAACCAGAGGTACGTTTAATTTTATTACTTTGTATTTGTTTTCATCTCATAGAATGTTTATAAAACAAGTAGAAATGACACAAAAATAAGGACAAGAGTGAGAAAAGCTGACAAATTTACGAGCATTTTATCTTGCAATATATCCACGTATGCCATTTACATCTAGGAACGCCCTCCCAACACACTCAACATCGTGATTCATTATTCCAATAACGTGTAGCTTCAAAAGCATGCTTCAAAAAAAGACGATTATTAGATATTATTGGTATAATAAATCAATAAATATATATTCAATTAAATGAAGACAATATTAGCGAACCTCAAACGAAAATATGGAAACGGTAAAATCGGAAAAAGATATTTGCACCTCTGGGACTCGAACCCAAGACCTTTCGCATTCCGGGCAAATACGCTAACCACTGCGCCAAGCTCTTGATATCTGATTCGGTCCTTTTTAACTGTAGCATACTTCGACTAAGAACCACCCACTTTATCTTCATTTTCTTAATGCGCATTTTATTGGCTGCAATCTCTTTACATTTTATTTAATACGCGACATCTATTGGCTTTTCTGCAAGTAAAGGATGATTTTTTTTCCTCAAATTGCAATCTTTTATTAAATCCTGGGTTCGAGTCCCAGAGGTGCAAATATATTTTTCTGATTTTTCTGTTTTCAAATTTATTATTGAGTTTTGCTTGTATTGTCGTCATTTAATTAAAAATTACAATTTGATTTTTTACTCATTAAGTTAAAAAATAAAAATAATATATTCCTTATTTATTTAATAACTTGTTTAATTACGGTTTTAACCCACCTCACAAAATTGCTCAACCCAGTTTGCTAAATCTTAATTGCTGAAGTATCCATTGCTCTGAAATATCATTATTTTTATTCAAAACATTGTTTTTTGTTTTATTAAAATATTTTAATTGCCTTTTCATGTTTGTGTTATGTGGTCAAATAATTTATAAATTTTATTTTAATTCTTTTAATACCAACTTTATTTTTTTTTCAAAAAGTAATTTTATTAACTTTATGTACATATTATAAAATTGGCGCCCATCACGGGTAATTCTCCCTGTGGTGCCAACATTATATAATCTATACTATTAAATGTTAAACTAAGGTATCGAAATAAAAAAAATATTATTTAAAACAAATGTCTTGAATAAAAACAGTTTGCGGAAAACAGTGGCCTAATGCAGTCTTTGGGGCGTTTTTATGGCACTGCTCGAGCATTCGCATATCGTCGCCTCAGTTCTTGTTTGTCCAACAGACCATTAGAAAATTTTACAGGAGAAGATGGTTTTCTTTCATTATTTCAATGAAACATTATGAAAGGTGTTTAAGATAAAACTATTTTCGTAAAGTTAAAAGTCTTCTTAATTCAAATAATTCTTAGTTAAGTGATTATCTACACTTTTTATACTCTATTTTTAATTTTAAAGTGGCGACTGAACAAAAACTATAATGGTCTGTTGGACAAACAAGAACTGAGGCGACGATATGAGGACATTTTCATTAATTGCACCGGGTACTTGGTGAAAATACTAATACGATTGCTGCCACAAAATTTTGAAAAAGCAAGCAAACTAAAGAAAATATATCAAACTTCCCCGACCGTTTAGGTGACAGATTAAATGAGTAAATTTTTGATTCTTTGTGAAAGATGAAATCTTTTCAAGAGGAACCACAACCCAAAAATGTATGCATCCTTATTGTGCCTTACATCACCTCAAATGTAGGCAGCAGGCATAAAAATCTAGAAGTCAAACAGAGTCTCGATTTTTAGCGCAAAAGTGTTTTTTTTTTTTTTTTTTAATTATTTTCTAAGAAAGAATAAAATGTTAATCAAGGGAAATGTAACATAACGTTTTGCTCCGGTAACTAGCTCAGAAATAATCATTGAATATTTAAATAAATGCATTTTTATTACATACCTCTGTACTGTCCTTTCTCCACTCTGCCTTCTCACCGGTTCGGGTCGCTTGGGTCGGAATAAAGGGGGATGAATATAATTATAAAGATTTTAAATGAATGGAATTTATTAAGGGTTGGCTAAGTGTAAACAAAATCCTAACTATACTTAGATCTACTTATATCTAAACTCAACTGATTGTCATATGGTTCGGGGATAACCAACTTTGCGACGTTTAATCTCGTTGGCAATCTGCGGGAGCCTTTCCAGGCACAGTGTCAGGATGCGGCAGCGGAGCTGTGGGGTGGGCAGTGGGCAGCGGGCAGTGGGCAGCAGGCAGTGTGCGGCGGGAAGTCGTTTTGCACTATTTTATTGTTCGTCAGGACGGCACTTTATAACACGTTCTTCTAATATTGTCTTTTACGCAATTGTCATTACACACGTTAACTCTCGATATCAACTCTTCTTTTTATCTCTTGTCTTCTCAATTTCCGATGGACCTCTTCCTTACTCTTCTCGCGTTCCTCCCTCTCCCTGGTCTCAGTCTTGACTGTCTTTGTCCCGGCGTGCCCTTTGCACTCGTAGGAACCGTGGCCCCACCCCGCACTTCTCACTTCTTCCGTCTTGGTCCTTGCGACCCACATATTGTCTTTGCCAGCGAGACTAATTCAAATTTATTTGTGACGAAATTTGATTCGTCACAGAAACTATCACATATAATGTTTGCATTAAAAACCTAATTTTTTTTTAAAGTGGTTTTTAAATGCGTTCATACATTTTTAATGAAAAATACATTCTTAGTGGTTTTTTTTATGAAATAATTTAACCATTAACAACTTTATTTTAATTGTACTCAAGCATAAGCTTCAATTTATATCAAGCATATTTTTGGTATTTATAACGTTAATTGATTCGTAGTAAAGATTAAACAAAAACAGCGATTTTGTATTAACCTCTCCGACCCCTAAGCTTGTTTTCAAGACAAGATATCAATAGCAGTCAAGTACAATAAGCTTGTTTTCAAACTAACGCATGCGTTCCTATGAAAAAGGTTATAACTCCGTTTTTGTTCTAGTGACAACCTTAAAACAAAAAAGAGAATGTTTTTAATATACCACTTCATATCTTTATTCAAAATTGTCCATAGATAACAGAATTGAAAAAAGATAAAAAAATATAATTTTGTAAAAACAGTTTTCACCCGCCAAAACGCATACGCGCCGTTAGATTTTTAAAAAATATTTTTGAATTAAATGGTTAAAAAAATTAGGTAAAAAAATTGTTTGTAGTACATTTGCTCAATAAAATAAGTGTTATTTTACGTTAACCTTGATTGAAGAAGTGTATTTACATAAAAACATCACGTGAGTCATTTTTATAATTTTTTATGTTTGCATCCTAAATTTTAACATTTAAAAATTTGAATATTTATTTGTTATAATAAAATTTGAAAGCGTATTTCATCACATTTCAAAAACAGTTTGTGTTTTTGGCTACATTCAGAAATATTTGATTTATTGAGCTTTAATTTCGAAGTGAAAATAACACAATATTTTTATAAATCTGACAGTTCGTTTAAGACAAAAAACTTGCACAAAGTTAATAGACCGGAGTGGTTAACCTTCTTGTTACAGAATGAGCACTTTTTAAAATATTTTCAGTTTTCATATCGTCCCAAAACGGGTCAAATCGTATCTTTTGATTAAATATCATAATTTGCGATTTGGAAAAATCTCATCACTTGAGAAAATATGTACTTTCTTTGCTGTACCACCCTAGTTCATACGTATGAACTCAATGCATCCAAGAGATAAGTAGAATGCTCGTTTCCTAATGTCCTGATTTTCTTAGCCTCGTTTCTATCTTTCAAAATGACTAAATCATAAACTATACATGATTACAGATCTGAATATGTCAAGTTTTATGTGAGACTCTTTCGTTTTCTGCAACGCTAAAATGCATTAACTATAGTTCCCTAGTTCGCCATTTTATGCATCTCTTTATCTCAACGGCATTATTGAAAACAATCAACTTGTAAATTTTATATTTTTTGATTATCAAGACAATTGTTTTAATCACGAAAGTTTTCCTAAGCGAGATTTTCCTAGTCACAGCCTTCGGTTATGCAACTCAACCAACTAAACCAAGTGTTTGTTTATATTATAATGACGGCCTCCGTAGTCGAGGGGCACGCCTCTCGGCTTGCAATCCGAAGAACGCCGGTTCAAAACCCAACGTGAGCAAATATATATGTTTTTTTTATTAATTTGTGTTATTTCATAATTTAATTCAATTCAATTCATCAATAATAAATAATATGTATCATATTTGCGGCACCTTTCAGAGTAGATGATACTTTCAGTATCATCCTGGTGTAAGAGCACCAATCAGAATTGAAACATCGCTTGAAATGGCTTTAGCCGTGTTTGGTGACAAGATCTGAATAATCAGGTACTTCTCCACCTTTCTCATACCAATCCTATTCCCCTCACCACCACTGCATTAGCCAATTGGGGATACCATGGTATCACCGGCTCCAGACGCGAGCAGTTGGGACTCATGTGAGGTATTCACAAAAAAATAATATAAATATGACTAGCTGAAGTCCCCGGCGTTGCGTGGAGTTTGCACAAAGATTTTTTTTTAAATTTGGATGTCGGCAGTAATTATTTACATAATGTCGAACATCAAGTATCAAAATTCTGTTTTAATAGTTGTTAAAGAGCGTGGGACTTGTGAACAGTTACCCCCTTTCTGTTATGAAGGTCGAGTGTGCCGAATTTCATCAATATTGGAATAAAACTATAGACTTAAAAAAAAATAAACCCTCACCGGACACATTTTTATAAACATGAATAAAGTTGAAGATTAAAAAAGCAGGCATTTTTATTTCTTCGTTTGAGTTTTTTAATTTTTTTTTCTATTTGAATTTTTCAAATAATATGATTTCATGCAATACGGAAAATTATTTGCTTTTTACAATTGAATGAAAAATTTAAATATTCATATATCGCAACAAAAATAATGTAAGAGCTCAAAAAAATTGCGTAAAAGTTTCAAAAGACAAATAAAGTTGTGCAAATTTCATATTTCTAAAATTCATGAGTATTTTGTTGGTTCGGTGCACATGGACCCCAACAACCATCGATAAAATTTAAATCTCTAAAATCCCAACAGAATCTTGTGAATTCCTCCGCTTCCATCTACAGAATATTTTGGGAAACATATTCATGAACTTACATCACTACAACATATTTATATTACTTGTACGTTGCAATCTGTGAACACTGAACCAACGTCACGGTGTCGACACCTTCGTCGCGACGTGACGGAGATTTTCCCCGTGGCATTACGGACCCCACGTGTGTGTCGCCCGTAAACATCTGCGCTGTCTGGGAGACGTGTCTTCTGATTTCAAATATTTCTTCCAAGAATATACAAGGTGACATCTATGTATTATGTTTAACGCTTCATGAACCGTGGGGCTAATGTGATCCTGCCTCTGAGAGCTCCGTCGGTACTACTATTTTTGTTATATTTCGTTTAATAGAGATTGAGAAAGGTTAGCGGCATTTTAAGAGTTGTTTTAAACTCCATGAAGGAAGCCCATAGGAAATAAATTTGAATGAATGAACGTGGATCCTAAAAAGATCCGCGTTTTATAAAGGAGGAAACACAGAAACCGGCGTTGAACGTTGTTAAGCTGTTATGAGAATTTTTTGTTTTAGTTTTTGATGTGAACACCGCACAAGACTGCGCAACCGTCGGGAGCCTATAACTATGAGACTATGGCATCCCAATTCGGGTATGTTGTGAGGCTGAAGGTAAGTGGGGAGGGGAACGAGATGGGGAAGTACCTGGCTCATCAGTTCTAGTCGCCAATCTTGACTTAAGTCATTTCAAGCAAAGTTTCAATTCTGAATGGTGGTCCATCGGTGAGACTCTGGAACGTGTAGTAAATATTCCTTGATTACGTGTTTGATTGATTTGTGAAATAACGAAAATAAATCAAATAAAATTTAACACAAGCCAGGATTTAATCCTGCGATCTCCAGATCACCAGTCGAGAGCCTCACCTCTTGACCACGGAGGCCTACTGATAGAAATAAAGAAAACACTTAAATAAAGTACCTACTTAGTTTGTAAAAAGAAACTGTTTCATCTAACTTATCGTCACCCAATTACCTCGCTGGGGTGGAAAAATATTGAAATGCCACATATATGCACATTGTACATACGTCTTCCTAAGCACAGATATATCTCACTTCATTGACATTTATTCATCTCGTATTCTTCCTACTATACCACCTGTAATGCATGTAACTCATAATTAATATTTACTGATGATCTGGTTAAGCTTCAATATAAAACATTTACAGCTCATTCTATAACTTTTAAGGTAGTAATTTTGCAAATGGGTTTGTTACATTTCTTACTATGATGGAAAATTACTAATTTATTTTTAGAGCAATTTGGTTTCATATTTCTAAAATTTTCATACCTAGAACATGTGATGAGACATGCAGAGAAGTACGAGATCTTGCATCTCATAATGCAGCCAAAGATTGCCGAACGTCGGGGCCCTGGAAGAAGAAGAACATCATGGCTGAAAAACCTGAGACAGGGGTTTGGCCAGTCTACTGAAGAGCTGTTCCAGGCCGCAGTAAGCAAAGTTCGCATAGCCAACATGATAGCCAACGTCATGAGGGCACGAGAAAAAGAAGAAAATTTTCAGAGAAAGAAAAAAATATCAAAGGATAGATCTTATCAAGGATCTTGTAGCCGTGGGACTAAGTGGCAACAATTTACAATTTTGAAAAACTGAATACTGTTTGTGAGCAACGCGAACTCTACTAATGGCAAATGCATCTGCAAATAAGGATTAGGTATTTTGTTCAAAATGAAAAGAAGGTATTTGAAAAACAAATTTATTTAAAATAAAATGACATTCTGAATCTAACGCTGGGTTTTGCTTTAGTAAATAGGTTGATGATGTGATACCGCTATAAGTCGCAGCGTAGTTGCTGATTGGATGGCGTGGCTTGCATAAAACTCCTCGGTTAGATTTGAAAAAGAACCTCACATCGTGAGATTGGGTCGAAAAATTTGGCACCCTGCCAAAAGGCCCGTCTAGGTGCAGAATTGATAAAGATGATTGATTAATGACGAAGATTGGAAGGTCTTCCGGTTGCTAAATTTCTCAAAGGATGATCTCCAGTCAAATCCAATGATAAAGAGTGACTTCCAAGATGCGTGATCACGGTATTGGCGTCGAGTGAATTGAAGTCAATCAGTTCAGAGGGTTGCCAACGCTCTGACTGCCGCACAAAGAATTATCAAAGCAAGATTTGAAATCGAATTGCAGGTTTGGCAATCTGACCAGTGCACAAATGGATCGTCTAAAACCATAGTAAACTAACTTAATTTGGTAATTTCTGAGTTAGAGCTTGATATAAGGGCTTAAAATCATAATTTAGTTCTGCCAGAGAGAACCAATCAGAGAAAAACTATCTGTGATTAATCAAGACAGTATTTCTCTGATTGGTTCTCTCAGGCAGAACTGGATTATTTGGAGCCCTCATTTTAAGCTCTAACTCAGAAATCGCAAAAATTAAATTAGTTCACTGTAGTTTAAGACGATCCAATTGTCGATGCACAAGTACTGGAGGAACCATACATTTTTTTTTTTTTTTAAAGAAAGACAAACATTTTGGGTTATGAATAACCTGCAAAACATTTGAAAATCTCCTACGTGTAGTACTACAGTAAGCTGAAAATGTTACTTGTATTGTGGGTGGGACCCAAACGCGAGACCATAAATATGGTGTTTGTAAAAGTATACACACATCGTGTAACAAATGCTTTTATGTAACAGTCTATTTGAAATACATAAAATTATAAAAGTAGATCCAAAGAACGAAGTTCTTATAATGTCATAATAAAATTTAATAAACAGGTAATTGGCATTAAAAAACTGACGAATTATTTATATTTAAAACTCTTTCTATGCGTGAAAAAACTGCAGACATACTGTAAGAAAATAAATTATTAATAAAATAATGCTTTAACTATACCCCTGCAATGTTTGCCAACGGTTTTAGTGTTAAAGTTCGCTTAACAAGGCGACATCCATGTATGAATGTGGCTATTATGTTTTATGTTCATTTGCCAGTTTGGCAGAATCGTAAAGATGGTTTTTGGAAATTGGGATGAGATGTGGGATGTGCTCAGAGCGGATGTTATTAGTTTTAATGGTGAACTCTGTGCTGAATTTTAATTAATTTTGATATTTTACTTCGAGTTGAGTAACTCGTAGTTGCTTCCAAGAAAAAGCCATTATTAATATGTTTTGGAAATTAATAAAGTTGAGATGGAATATTATTTCATGGTGTTAACTGATACTCTTTGTTCGTAGTGTAATTTTCAACCACAACACGCATTTAATTTGTTGTTAATGTATTGTAATGATTTATGAAGGTTTTATTTCGAAAACGGTACACATTATAAATAAAAAAGTACACATTATAAATAAAAAAGTACACATTATAAATAAAAAAGTACATACATAAAAAGTGAGAGATTTTTTAATAATTGTTAATTTTGTATCGGGTAAATTCTCGCAGTTAAAATAGAATCTCTTTCTTTTTTGTTTTTGAAATGCGTTATGGAATGCATAATATTTAAATTGCCATTGTTTTTTTTGGCCACAGTTTACGAATTATTAAAATATGCAAAAGTACAATTGAAATCAAATAAATTAAAATTAAATGAAAAATTTTCCAACTTTCTTTACACCACTGTGATTAATAAAAAATCATCAACATGTTTCATAACAGAATATTTTTTCATCAAGATACAAAATATATTAAAAATTATGGCGGGTCACAATAAACTATAGATTGATAAGTAACTACTGAGAAACATGGTAATATTAATTTAATATTGACGCCACAAAGTACTTTTGCAATAGTTAAAGAACATTTCAAAGTTTGAAAACATTTAATTCTTTAAAAGAACAACTCTCTTTTTTTATATTAACTGCACATAGGAGGCCCTGAGGAAAATAATTTCCCCCAGGGCCTATGTCATTTGAGATGCTGTGTGAAGGGTTTTTTTGAGAAGAGGGAAGAATGAACATTGGTCTTGAAGAGACCCATGTTGTAAGAAGTAGGAAACACAGAGGCTCGCAAATTGTTCCACAGCGTAGCTGTTAAACACAAGAACGAGTCGAAGAAGCCACCCGTTATCATGCGTTAAATGTCTACCGTGTGCATATGTCTATGTTTCGACCAGTCAGTGGTTGAATGGGCATCGCGCTTGGGTCCCACCCGGGCGTCCCGTGTTCGATTCCTCGGCTGGCTAAGTCCTCCATCACAACACAAGCGACATTTTCGGCTTTCTGTGGTTGTAGTAGGAGATTTTCAAACATTGTTGGGTTATTCGTAACCCGGGAATGTTTGTCTTTCTTTTAAAAAAAAAAAAAAAATGTTGGGCACGCGTTTGGCGTGTTTCCAGACTATGCACCGGTGCCAAAGGGATCAATGAAGCTAGTTTCTCGGAGCATCTTCCATTAAAATACAGCTAGAACAAGGATAGCATTCCCACCCGACGCCTGTGCTCTAAAAATTGCAATCCATCTGTTAAGATAGGAGAATCTATCAAACTGTTTCTGCACAGAGTCGAGGGTATTTTTATAACTTTAGAAGGTTATTCCCGTCAATGAAATATTATATCATTGAAGAAGAAGATAAAAGCTGGTTCACATTGAGCTATAAATCTGCGAGCAGATATCTGTTGATTCGCGAGCGCTCATCTTTTGTCCTTTCACACGAGGCTATCACATATTTCTTCCTGTGGTAGGAGAGGGGGTCAGTCGAATTAGGAAGCGGCAACGGAACGCATATTTTTTGTACTGAAATCTGTCAACTTTACATCTGTCATCCACGGGTCTAGGCAGCTCCGTTATTACAATGACCCCCTCTCGTGTTTTAGTCGGAGAAGGGGAGAGTTATCTTCTGACATATCGCGTTTGGAGCGGTTTGAGATGTGTATTGTATTGATCTGCGCTTAAAAACGCTTAGATGTGAACGGTCTGAAGGGATTGTATGGAGAGCGTTATTTGGCGTGCTATGATCTTTTATATTTGATAACTCAATGTGAACCAGCTTTAACACGAATAATTTAAACGAAAATATGAAAGAGAACAAGACACAAAATAATAGAAAAAGATAATGGTCGCAACTGAGACTCGAGCCCAGAACCTCTCGTCTAACCAGGACGTGCGCTTTTGCCAATTCAGCCATTGCCACCTTCCATCATAATTTTCAATCTCATGTTCAATTGGTAAAAGCGCGCTTCCCGGTTAGACGAGAGAAACCATATCCATTTCTTGTCTGCTTCTTTCAGTTTCATAACATAACTAATAATTAGGAGATGACATAGCCTCGCTGGCTCCCAGCAGTTTCATACCTTCAACAGCTTATTTAAATTAAAGGACAACAAACCACTTCGTGTACACCAATTATTTAATCAAAATTATCAACATTTTTCGAAACAAATGATTGTTTCGTCTGAATAAAATTAAAATAAACAAAACGACAAAAGACAAACAAAGTACCTATAGACAAATAATTATACTTATTTGACTTGTGTCACTTTTACTAATTTAAATTTTATCCTGACAAAAGAACCATTGGTTTCGAATCATGTTGATAATTTTAATAAAGGAAGTGGTTTGTACAAAGTGATTTGTTTTCATTTAAATAAAATAAAGAAACAAAGTAAATTAGCGAATATTTAAGAAAGAAGTTTATTTAAGGGGGTATTCTAGTCTAGAAGCATGAATTGTAGGTGTTTTTTCAGGTAAAATAAAAAAAAAAACAATAATATTTAAATATTAAAACAATATTAAATATTAAACAATATTAAATATTAAACAATATTAAATATTAAAAAAAATATTAAAACAATACCAGCCATTATTTTACTAAATATTTATTAAACAAAAGAATACATAAAAAAAATTAACGAAAAAATTAAAAATTCAAAAAGTTACAGGGTGTTGACGTGAGGGGTCTCAAAAAAATGCCGCTCCCTGGTTGACACGATTGCTACCAAAAAATACATTTTTTTACCAATTTTTTTAAAAACATTAAAAATTTAAATTTTGTTTGAGTTTTAGTTAGCGCGATAGAGTAATGTAAAGAGAAGGATCGTAAAAAATCGTTTTTTTTTCTAGACAGGATACCGCCTTAAAATGATTTCGATTTCGAAATCGAAGAAGTTTTCGGATGCTTTCATCCAATAAAATCGTCAATAGCTGCTGATGAAATATAAATCAGAAATGTTAAGTTAAGCATGTTGAATTCTACACTACTTGGAGTCAATGGCGGTAGCCCATTCAACCAACAGTCAGAATCCTTTTTGTTCTTAGATTCCGCTCCGG
The DNA here is from genome assembly GCA_936435175.1 of Glyphotaelius pellucidus. NCBI lineage: Eukaryota > Metazoa > Arthropoda > Insecta > Trichoptera > Limnephilidae > Glyphotaelius > Glyphotaelius pellucidus. The sequence goes on along the minus strand of OW386551.1, from coordinate 7,190,205 downwards.
AAGTATTTACCTAAATAGCCTCCGAGGTTCAAATAATTGCCGGAAGTAGGGGTGTCAGGTGTCCACCCAGCTTTGGTAAATAAGGATTTCCGCCCTTTTATCTAATTGCCGCCATGCATTCAAATTATACAAAGCAAGAAGCCTAATTAATATTCATTTAACACTTAAAATAAAGGACAGTTTTCTTAATGAGGGTTAAAAGTTGCTGTTCATTGTTTCACCAAGTTAATTATGCTAAATGAGTAAATAATATAGATATCATGTTAAAACCTCAAATAAATAGATGAACGGATATTTTATTATGTGTAGTTTTATCATCAAAATATAGTTTTATCATCGCACATACAAAACATTTGCAACCAAACGCAAAACCCTAAATATTTAAAAAAAAATAGCAACAATCTCATTCTTTGATAAACGTCCTTCATGATCGAGGGGTATGGTTCACGACTAGCAATCCGATGGTCGCGATTTTGAATCTCGGCGTGCGCAAGTAAATTTAATTCCATTGATTGGTGTTATTCACAATTTACTCATTTAGAATAATATATAGCTGCACGTTTAACGTTGCTTTAAATGGCTTTATCCGTTTTTGGTGACTAGACCTGAATAGCTAGGACTTTCCTCTTCTCCGTCTCTTTCTCATCCTCACTACCTCACAGCATACTTCGTTCAGGATTGCCTTAGTTTCATCGGCTTCAGACGGGAGTAGTTGGGACACAAAATTTTAACCCTTAAAATAGTTTTTAATTAATATTTATTTATTTTATTTATTTATTTATTTAAACGCCCATAGGGCTTTTACATAAAGTGCAGTACATGTTTTTGGTAAAGTATAGGAAATAACAAAATATAATATAAACATAATATAACTGTAAGAAAAAAAAAGATAACATAAGATATAAGAAACAAAACATAGATAACACTATAAAAATATACCTGTGAAACGTGAGCTTATTTAAAGTCTAATTATTTAAATCTAATCTTAACCTAATTTTTTTTACCACTCACACCCACAAACTTGTTTACACGACAATTTAACATTACTAGACGGTATGGGGTGTACCTGAGCTACCAAAATACAACACTAATAATATTTTTTTGGCATAGTTTAAACACTGTCTTAATATTTCATATATAAGGACTGAAAACTGAAAACATTAATAATAGTAAGCATGGAGTGAGTTCGTAACAATGGTGGTAAGACTTCGAGTACCTTGTAGAAAGCAAGTATCTCCCGGAACTGCTCATCAGTGAAGCAAATCACACTTGTCAGCTCCGTCGTGATTGTTAATTGCAAACTGCGGCACGGTAGGATTTTTCTTGATTCAATAACATTTTCCATAAACATTTATCACTTTAAAAAAAATACCATTTACACACTTAGAGCTTTAAAGCACGATACTTTATTACTTTTTACAAAGAAACACTTCAAAACAGTTTCTAAGCAGTAGTTGGGTGCCAATTAATAGCATAGAGAAAGAAAACAATAATACTAGTTATAACGAATAAAATAAACTTCGTGGAAATAGGAACATGGTGCGCTATCTACACAACTAGGCACGGAAGATAAATCATTTCTCTTGTTACTCTTCGACATTACTGTAAGGGACGATACATCTCGTCACCAGTAGCTGGAAGGGACGAAATATCTCGCTATCAGAATCAGATCTCGAGCCCACGACTGGCTCGAGATCTCTTCTGTTCAAGCCCGTGCATCCGCTTAAGGCGACAATACACCCTAAAATATAATCTTAACGACGTTATTAAAGAAGCCGTGTATACAAATTGCGACTCGCGACCCGTGTATTGGAAGGACCTACTGTCGAATTTGCCCTATCAAAGAAAAAAAGAAGAGGACAAATAATGTGGAAATCTTAACGACGTAAGTAAATAAAGCGTGTAAACAAATATACCCCCACGGCACGGCGTATTAGACGAACGTACGGTCGAATTCGCCGTAGCGGACATGGAGATTCGACTTTCCGCCGCGTTCATTTGAATTAATTCTGAAGAACGTGTTACAAATATTTAAGACGTTTCTAAATGAATACCTCCCGAAGTTATTAATTCATCGTCTAGAAAAATAAAATCTGGTGCTTACCGCTAACTTTATAGTTGAAAAATTTGTTACAAAATTTAAAAACAGTTGTATGTAAAATATATTAAAAGTCAGGTTATTGTAATGGTATTGTATTTAATAATTTTAAATATAAAGAACTTACATCCCCAGGTATCGGTTGGAGAAAAAAATTATTATAGTTACGAATTCGCCAGAAACGATTGAAATGCGAGTTTTGAGCAAGCAATATTAAGGTTGTGTAATGCCTTAAATAGGCTGCCCGTGGTACCTCATTCGGTGGGTAGTAGGGAGGCGAGCTATTGATTGGTAAACTATGATCTTAGTAATCGATACGAGATCTACAATGTCCTCCGTTCGTAAAAAAAGGATGCCGTTTTATGTGTGAGTCCGAAAATATCCGGGCTCATGCAGTTTATTCTCGTTACAAAAGACGAATAAATTAATGTTCCAACGATTTAAAAATTCTGCGACATTTACCTATATAAAAGACTTGCATTTATATATATTTTAAAGTTGGTCTGCTATTCCAAGGAGTTGTTGTATGCAAATGGCGTCAGTGCGGTATTCGGTACTTCTATGTTGGTACTTACGAGCCCTTACGCTAGGGGAGATTCAAATTAGGGGTGCTTAGCGGAACCTGTGAGCAATCCGGCGTGTGATCAAACTTCAGGAGGAATCGCTTACATCCAGCGACAGGAATTTATGGCCCTATCCTGCTAATATATACACATATCATTTAAATTTTTATGTTGTGTGCAATAAATACTATTCAGTTTCAAGTTAAATTTGTTATATTTTTAATTGTTAATTTGAAAAAGGCCCTACACATAAGTTAAATATTATTAATTGAATAGTTATATTGAATTTAATACATTTAAAAAAATATGTAATGTAGAATGTTGATTTACGTAAATAGTTTTACGAATTTATTCGTTTTTTGAATATTACGTATTTTTTTAGTGAACACGTTATTGTGTGATTTAGGTTGTCTTCAAGTACCGAACTAAGGCGCGTAAGTTACCTCATTAGTAACTTTTCTGAGGTAGATGAGTGTTCTCACCACGCAATACATTGTTATCATAATAGTACCAGCGAGAGATCGTAGTGACCTCACCGTTCTGGTAGCTTTTGTCTTTTTTCTTTTAGAGGCCGGCGACTTTCGTACGAGCTCTCGTTAGAACTACTTTAGGAGTTATTAGGTTAATTTAATGAAAAACAAATAACTTTGTGTAACAACCACTAGTATTCGAAACATGTTGATATTGTTAATAAAATAGTGGTTGTTACACAAAGTTATTTGTTTTTCATTAAATTAATGATGACGCCACAAAGTAAATTTGCCTATTTTGAAGAAGTTATTAGGTTATGTTAATAATGTAACAAATTTAATTAATGAGTTTAACAGTAATGAAATAAAGTTCAAATTAATTTATGAAAAACAACCAAATAATAAATAAACTTATGGTTAAGTAAAAATATTAGAATATTTAAAAAAAAAACAGTGTTTTTTACATTATAAAAAATGTTTGAATCCCCTTTATTTTAATACATTAATCTACCTGTTTCGGAAGTGCCCTTCCTTCATCAATAGAATATTAAAACTATCCAAGTGGTTCGCTACTTTTGGTGACTTAGCAAGGGTGCCCGGGTTCATGGGTTGAGGTTTTTCTGGGTCTTGGCGGCGGATGTGTCTGCCCACCAGATGCATGGCAAACCGGATCGAAAGAGGGTGGTTGAGGGAATCCCTTTGACTTATCCAGTCGTGTTCTCTTGTTCACCCCTGTGCCTGTGCCTGGGTGCCAATATATTTTTCTAATTTTTCTGTTTCCAGATTTTTTATTGAGTTTCACTAATATTGTCTTCATTTAATTGAATATTACAATTCGAGGTTTTACACATAAAGTTAAAAAAAATTAAGAAAAAAATTTAAGTGATTTTTAAAGAAAGAAATAATAAAAAAAATATATAATTTGACGTGCACAAGTAAAATGAAATTTGAAGAAAGTAAGCAACCAATATTTTCGTAAAATTAATACAACTATATTATTTGTTACAAAATTGTAAGTCACAGTACTATCATGTGTGATTTTACCAGCAGTTATAACGCTTACCTTACTAAAAATGTATGCATAATATCTCAACATCCGAAGCGATTTGATTCAATAACAGAATTGGTCTTCCCGTTGGCAATATCAGCAAGTTGCCCAGCAAGTTAATCCAGTAGAACGGTCGTATCCAAGGTTCGTAGAAAATGTATTTAACAAGATTAGCTCATCGAGGGGGGAGCGCGGTGATTGGGTAGAAAGTCGTGACGTAGCTTGAAGTCCATTTTCCACTGGGAGATTTGAATTTACTGCAATACAAGTGGCGTTAAGCTCCTCTGAATGCATTTGCAATGATTTATTTATAATATTTTGGAATATTAAACTATTTATAATTTATTGAAACTGATGTTCATAATAAAAGGTAAAATCCCAGAAATATTTGCAGTCTTACTTAAGCATTAAAGATGTAGGATCGAGGTTATTGGCGACTTGTAAAAATTGCCTTAGAAAAAAAAATTAAATTGAAGGTATTATTTAGTTAACTTTTTTCTTTTTTACATGAGCTCCACACAGGAGGCCCTGAAGAAAATTATTCCCCTCAGAGCCTATGTCGCCCTTGGGGATGCTGTGTGGAGGGTTTTTTTTTAGGAAAAGGAGGAGAGGAGAGTTCTGGGAAGGAAAAGGGTTTAAGGATTGGGTTGGAATCTGGGGTTCAGTGAGTCCTGGTCGTCCGCCTCCAAGACCCAGACAAACCTCACCCCATGAACCCGGGCACCCCTGCTAAATCACCAAACGTAGCGAACCACTTGGGGTGACCTATGGCAGAAGTGTTGGTTTTCCAATAAAGGTTCCCGGTGCGGCGGTACCCATTCCAGCCTCCCAAATTAAACTATTACGACTAGGTAACTATCAATTAGTTAATTGAGTGACATAACCACAGAGAAAGTGTTAAAAGTTGTATTCATACAAAGAGTTGCACATGATGACAGATACTCTCAGCATCGCCTTGGTAAAAGTCATGAGAGATCATCATTTTTTGGTATCGAAGAATTGCTTGAAATAGCTTTAGCTATATTTGGTGACCATAAGATACCTCCCCATCTTCCGGTTCCCCATTACCTTCCCCTCCCCATACCGAAATAGCCCAAACTATTTTCATCGGGGCTAAATAGAATAATAAAATGCATTTATAATACAAAATGGTTGTATCGAAATAAGCTTACAGATTGCAATTCATTTGTTAAGATAGGGGAATCTATCAAACGGGCCGCCCGTTTCCGCGTGTTTCGGCTCCAGGCCAGGGGTGGCTGCCAGATTCAACGTTAACAAAATGTATTATTGATGTATTTGAAGTATTTAGAGCTATGTACAAACCTACATAACGCGTGAAAAGACATACCAAAATAAGATTTAATAGCTAGTGTACCCGGCGTGGTTCGGTGTTAGGAATGGTTTTGAGTAAAGTGTTTAGATTGCGAATTCTAGTGTACAGTAGGTTGTAAGGTAGTAATACGTACCATTATTTTAAAGAATTGAAAAAGTGGCCCGCGTCATATCTTCCTCGGGCGTCCTCGATATTTTCTACCATTCACTTCCACGCCATGTCCTTATACCTCTCTCTACGTTCATTACATTCGTTAAATTTTATCATACATGTATTTGTTTCACTAGATCACACCATGTTTTTCTAAAGCTTTTTCTACTTTACTCCTCTCTCTACGTTCATTACATTCGTTAAATTTTATCATACATGTATTTGTTTCACTAGATCACACCATGTCTTCCTAGAGCTTTTTCTACTTTATTTCTCTCTCTAGGTTCATTACATTCGTTAAATTTTATCATACATGTATTTGTTTCACTAGATCACACCATGTCTTCCTAGAGCTTTTTCTACTTTATTTCTCTCTCTAGGTTCATTACATTCGTTAAATTTTATCATACATGTATTTGTTTCACTAGATCACACCATGTCTTCCTAGAGCTTTTTCTATTTTATTTCTCTCTCTACGTTCATTACATTCGTTAAATTTTATGATACATGTATTTGTTTCACTAGATCACACCATGTTTTCCTAAAGCTTTTACTACTTTATTCCTCTACGTTCATTACATTAGTTAAATTTTATCATACATAAGAACTTGTTTCACTGGATCACACCATGTCTTCCTAGAGCTTTTTCTACTTTAATCCTCTCTCTACGTTCATTAGATTCGTTAAATTTTCGTTAGATTCGTTAAATCATACATGTATTTGTTTTACTAGATCACACCATGTCTTCCTAGAGCTTTTTCTACTTTATTCTTCTCTCTACTTTCATTACATTCGTTAAATTTTATCATACATGTATTTGTTTCACTAGATCACACAATATCTTCCTAGAGCTTTTTCTACTTTTCATCATTGTATACCATAACATTATGTCACATCGATTTTAATTCGACTGCGTACCTTTACCATGCCAATGCAGAATTAATACATTTAGTGTTCCTCTGGCGTCCCCGACTTTTTCTACCATTGACTACTGCATCTGTACCAGATTGTTATCTACTGCTGTTAAAAAACTACATTATATCGTTATTAATTCGATTTCGTATACCATTTCAGTGGAAAGATAATGCGTTTAACTTTTTCTACCATTCACTACTGTGTACCACATTGTCACTGTTAAAAACCAACGCTTTATCGACTTTAATTCGACTCAATATGTATTTAAGATTTACCAAAAATGAAGTGCAAAGTGAAAGAGATCGTTCTTTTCGGATTCCAACTGGACTTCAAGCTACGTCACAAGCTTGCGAGCGGCCTGATGAGTTTTTTTTTCTCCGAAAAGTACCGGTATGAGCCAAATTTATTAAATACATTTTCCACGAAACTTGTAACGTATCTATAACTTTGTATAATAATCTACAGATTCTAAAAATTTAGAGTTAGGCTAGTAGAAATATACTCGTACTTATACATATCTTGTATATAATAAGCAATAATAACGTCGTTATTCGAAAACAAATACGACAAAACCATCCTGTTTTGCTGTTGTGTTTGTGAACAAGCTTGATGCATGTAGATTTAAGGGTGGAAGGCGGATGTCATGTTATTTAAATAGTGTGTCAACCCTTGTTGTCGTATTCCGTATTATAAGGGATGGGCAGCTCCGTCAGACGAATTTCAATGATGTTTGTCTAAATTTCCACAATAAATGCAATTATTTATTTGTATCTATTATTTATTTGTCGTAATTTCAGAATTTACAGTTCCTAATATAAGACCGGATTATGATGTGGTTGAGATGGCATCGCGTTTGGGTAACGCCCAGGCGTCATGAGTTCGATTCCTCAGCTGCCTTAGACCTCCATCATGACACAAGCCACGTTTTCCGCTCACAGTGGTGGCAGGAGATTTTCAAACTATTGTCAGGTTTGTTTTATCGATGTTTTAGTCAATGTTTGTCTTTTCTTAAAAAATAAATGAATTAAATTTTTGGAGTTTTCAAAAGAAATTTAAGGGGGTATTCTAGTCTAGAAGCCCAAATTTTAGGCGTTTTTGACGGTCGATAAAAAGTTTTAAGTATTAATTTACTGACAATTTATTTATTTATATTTTAAGATTAACGTTTTTTTCAAAAAAAAAAAATGTATTTGTATTTTTATTTCACGAAGTTGCACGCTGTTGAAGTAGAGGGGGAAAAAAGATCTGTCACGAGTGTCTATCTTGTCACGATTTCCACCCTTCTGGTGATCTGAAAAATAAAAAAGGTTGATTCTTTATCAATACAAATGTCATTACGGTAGGGAGTAATAAAAATGAAAAAAAAAATTCTCCCAAAAAGGCGGTTACCCAAAAAAAATTTTATGTTTTTCAGTTATTTTTTTAACTTTCCCGAATTTTTAAAAGTAGTAAGAATAAAAATATTTAATTTTTGTTGGTTTCTACAATAGAAGAAAATATAATAAAAATTCGTGCCAAATTTCAAGAAAATCGGCTTACTGTAACTTGAGATTTTGTGACAAACGTTTCGAGAAAAACGCGTTAAAGTGTTGTTCTATTTAGATTTTAGTTTTTTTTTTTACATTAACTCCACACAGGAGGCCTTGAGGAAAATAATTCCCCTCAGGGCCTATGTCATCTAGGATGCTGTGTGGAGGGTCTTTTTGAGGAGAGGAAGGAATGAACATTGGTCTTGAAGAGACCCATGTTGTAGGAGGGAGGAAACACAGATGCCGGCAAATCGTTCCATAGCCGAGCTGTTGAACTCAAGAACGAGTCGAAAAAACGACCCGTTCTCATGTGACAAATGTCAACCGTGTACATATGTTGGGCGCGCGTTTGGCGTGTCTCCCGACTATGCACCGGTGCCGAAGGGATCAATGACGCTAGTTCCTAAGAGCATCTTCCATTGAAATACCGGTAGAACATGGATAGCATCCCCACCCGACGCCTGTGCTCTAAAGATTGCAACCCGTTCGTTAAGATGGGAGAATCTATCAAATTGATGAATGAATTTTGATTTCGTTTTTAAATCTTGAAAGTGATAATAAACCCACTTTCCGACACCCAATCGAACTGAAACCTTGCAGATATACTCGTTGTCTTGCACCTTTGGTGACACATGCGCACACATACGTGCACACGCTCACACTCATTTCTCTAAAATTGGCTACTAGCTGGCTCAACTGCTGGCGGAAAATCGAAACTGTTTCACTACATAACAAAAAAAGATGTTAGGTACTATAGCAAAAAAGCATTGTTTTTAAAGTGTGTTTTTTATCATTCATTTCAGTCAGGGTACATTGACGACAGGAGGGAACATTATTATTTTTAAATAATTTAATCAGTCACTTTTGAATGTATTTAAGAATATTCATGTTTGCATACTTCAAGTTTCTAAATATCTACCGGTTGATAATAATATCTCCTATTTTAACACATTGCCCAGCAAAAACTAACACGAATAATCTAGAATCCGCGGAATCGTAGAGACTAATAAATAATGTCAGTCTACTGTCGCTTTTGGTTTCCGTAAAGGTAGAAGGGGTGGAGGGTGTATGAAGTTAGGGTGGTCGAGTCAAATGTAAGTACACCGTAGCATTTTAGCGAGGGAACGCTAACGAACTCTGCAGATGCACTTTGCCTCGCCGTTTCCAACTCAAACACTATACGATATTGTGAAATTTTAGATTATTTCACAGGATGATTACGGTTTGAACTAAATCAAAATTCGTCTGAAAATCCAAATTAATCCTCAGTTAAACTCATATTACACCTTTAAGATGAAGCTATACGTGAAATCCTATTTAGATACTATTTAGATTATTTTTTACTATGAATCGGTTTACAGCATGAACATCAAAAAATATGCAAAGGATAAATTAAAGCTTTTACTATCTCTTCTTTGTTTTGGAATTACAATAAAATTATTATTTACGTAACAAAAAATATAAGCGTAAACCACTAAAAAATAGTTTTTTCATTACTTAACTATGAAATAATGTAAGAAACATTTTTTTTTTAATATCCCTTTGCCTTTATGACTAAGACTATTTAATTTATGAGGTTTTGAATGTTCTAACTTTTTTTTCACTGTTATAAAATTATGCACAAAATAAATATAAACCACTTTTTCGTTTACTTGCCTCCTGCAAATAAGACGCTCGCTTTTAAATTTTGAAGGCAAAAATCGAAATATTCTTAGCATTTATATTTTTCTTAAACATAAATAATACATTTGCTTTGATACTGCTTAATATTATCTAAAATCAGCACAAACAAGTAAAATTTTAAAAAGTTCACTTCAATTCAACATAATTAATATCATGTAGAGACAATGTAAATTCATCAGGGTAGGTATTTTTTTTTTGTTTTTAGACAGGAGGTCCGGAGTAAAATATTTCCTCTCAGAGTCTACATCATCTTTGGGGATGCTCTCCAGACGGTATTTTTAGAAGAGGAAGGAGTGGGAGTTCTGGGAAGGAAAAAGGAATAATGAGTGGGTAGGGATCTGGGGGTTTGGTTTTCCAGGAGTGACGGACATATGAATCCAACTCTTTTCCCACTGCGGTGCAAGGTGACGTTCCTAGAGAGTCCTGCTGGAGAGTTCAAAATATCTCCCTCAACCAGTCTCTCCCGATACGGCCTACCACGCAGTTGATGGGTGGACGCATCTACCAAACCTCACCCCTATGAACTCCTGCTAAGTCACCAATGGCAGAGGTGTTGGTTATCCAATAAATGGTTCCCGAGGCGGCAGTACCCACACCCGCTTCCAAATTGAAACGGTGTAGGTATATTTCAGTACAACATGAAAGGAAAACACCATCGCTTTTTATAATCATCAATAAACATACCCATTTCGGTTGTTAAGACCATCTGTGATTGATTGTAATTCTGGTTCAATAAATTCGGATTTGTTTTGAATCCAAGTATCAGTTTCAAAAGTGTTAAAGATATTGTCAAAGATTCGGAGAAAATTTGATTATTTACATAAGTTGTTATTGAAGAGTTGCGACTATAAATATTTTTTCTTAATTATTCTGCAGCAATTGTTTTTATTCTGATGTTTTTTTAAATTATATTTTTAGCTTCACAAATCCTATGACGGTGTAGTGTCTGGACTGTCAAGAGTAAGAATAAAATTAGAGTACTAGCCTTCGATCAATAATGGCTAGATAGGCCATACCTAACTAACTCGCCTTTGAAAAATGACCCCATGTAACATTAATTTCACAATACAACTCTTCTTCGTATTCCATCACCTCGCTTAGAAAGCCTCGATAATATTTGCAAGTTCCCTACAGTATAAAACAGATCACAAAGTTCGTTCTCAAATCCCATTCTGTAGTTTATTCATATATCAACCAATAAGATGCCTCAAATATCATACGTCACATGTTATGAAGATGAATTTAACAATCCTACTTGGTATAAACTAGCCGTACAAGTTCATAAAGTCGCTTGAAGAAAGAACCTGAGAGCGTTCATTGTGTGACAAGAAGTGTTGTTTTAATTTGTATACAAACGTCAACAAATACGTCACGAAACCAAAGCAAAGGGCTGAATCAGGTAAAGGATAAATAAATAACAAGAAACATTTAAGCTTTCATTTTTAGTTTTTACATTCTGAACGTGTTCAGATGTTCAATGTACCTGTAGAACCAAAAACAGGAAACGTGTACGTTTTTATTATTGGACAAAGGTTTTTTTTTTTAGTAAAAAATATTTTTATAAAATAGTTAGTAGATAATCATCAAAAAAAGTTTGTGGCTTGACATTATAATTAAATGGAATTATTTATTTATTATTGTATCAACTATTATTTTTAATTCTTCAGGACAGCTTTATTGTACACTAACCTAAATACAGATAGTAGGTACATTAAATTAATAGGCCCTGAGGAAAAAAATTGGAAAGATGCTGTGTGAAGGGCCTTTGATGGAAAGAAAGGAGAGGAAGCTCCGGGAAGGAAAAAAGGTATGAGGGCGGGTAGGAATCTGGGAATCAACGTCCAGATTGTCCTGGAGTATTGGACTTGTGAATTTATTCCTGCAACCGTGGTGCTGATGGGTCGACAGGGCCCGGCTGGAGAGGTCTAAGTTACGTCTCCGCCAACCACTTTCTCCCACTCCCCCAACCACGATCCGTCCCGCCACGAAGTAGGTGAACAAACACATTCGCCGCCAAGACCTCGACAAACATCACCCCTTGAACGCAGGCACCTCTGCTAAGTCACCGAACGTAGTTAACCACTTGGAAAGACCCATTGCAGGGGTGTTAGTTATCCAATAAATGGTCAGCGGGGCGGCGGTTATGGGTTTCTCCCAACCACCTGGAACCAGTTAGACTATGGCATCCCCAATTGGGGATGTGAGGCTGATTGTAGTGGGGAGGGGAAGGAGATGGGTTAAAGCAGCGGTTGTCAACCTTTTACCTGCATACCCCTTGACTCTTACTACAAATTTGTTGTACCCTCTTTCTATCTTGTGTACCCCTTACCTATTGTACCCCATACCTTCTATTTACTCCTATCACGTGTAAAGAAATCACAATGGGGATTTTCGCAAACTATGAAAACCGTTAAAACGTTTAGAAGATTTAAAGATTATTATTCGGATTTTGATTATCGTACTTATACGTAATTTTAATATTTTCATTCATAATTATTGATTTCAAAAAATTATCTTTTTTTTTAAAGTTTTCTTTATTCATTAAAATGTTTGTTACATGAATTTTATGATTTTTCGACCACCATGCTATGCACATGCCTGTGTTGTGGTGGTCGATTTTCTATACAGTACTTTAACACATAAGCAATATAAAAAATGTGCGAGAATATAAAAAAAAATATATAAAATAATATAATATGAAAGAATATTATTGAATACAAAAGAATATACAATAATGTAAATGGCTATGGAGTAATATGAAAGAGTAAGGAAAAATAAAGTAGAATATAGAAAAAAAATAATGTAGTACTAAAAGTGTAGAACATAGGAAGAACATGGGAGTTCAGAGAACATAGAACACAGGAATACTAACAGTGTATAGTAAAGAACACTAAAAGTGTAAAGAAAAGAAAGCATAGGTATACATGAAAGAAAATAAAAAGCATGTTATTATAAAATATATAAGATAAAGTATATACGGTAAAGTAAGTGCTATATAGTAAACACATAATAAAAGGTTTTTAATTTCAGTGGAAATCTATCTGTGCGTGGTTATATTTGTAGGTAAATTATTTTACAAATAATTTTTTTTGTTTTTTATCTAAAACCACACATTCCGAAACGATTCCAACTGGGCAATATCGACATAATACAACCCTGTTTAGCAGTCAGCCGGACATTACACACACTTGTACAGTTTGTGACGCGTACCAACGCGTGTTTCAATATTGTGAACTAACACATCGACAATTTATCACGCGATGAATGCGTGCGTCGCGTCGACTTGATAATTATATCAAAATTAATAAGATTTGTAATAACTTATCGATGGAAAGGTAATACGCTATTGTTCCTTTTGATGTCCAACGAATTGTAGCAACTATTAATTATACATTTAGGCATTTTAAAGTGTGTAAAGACCAACACACAAGAAACGAGAAGCCGTTATGTTTTGGTCGAAGTTTGAGCCTCTTCAATGTATTAGTGAACGGACCGGGCGAAGTGAAATGACGTCAGAAACTTTGCCTGACACTATTTAAAAACCTTACTTTTTTCATGTTAATGAATGTGGTGTCCAAAAGCTATCGGCAAGCCATATATTTTCTTTTGTATTCAAATAGCTAAATACATTTTCAAAATTAAAGTCCGCGGCGTGTACCTTGTATAATATTCGGAAGTGGGATATTTTTGTGTTTGAAAAAATTAAATCGGTCTGGACGACTGGGTCACAAATTAGTTTCATTATAGACCAATAAAAGGTACAACACAAAGGACTATGCGATTTAAACGGTGCAAAAAAATGCACGCACTTTTTTATAAATGGGCCGTGAGCCAATTTTATTTGGTTTCTGGGGTCATTTTGAATTTCACAGGGCGCGTCTATCTTATACTTGGTCGATGGTACTAGCAGTTAAAAACCCACTCCACAGGTTTTTGCTGCTAGGCCCTGCGGGCAGCTTATGGTTCGGCTTCGCCCAATTAGAGTTGGTGAACCCGTTCCTTGGATCCACTGTGCTTAATTAAGAGCTAGTCACTGGGACAGGCAATGACTTCATATGTTATATGTAGCCGCGTGGTACTAAGTCTTATCGTCAATCTTTCCATATCGAGAGAGATACTCATATTTAAAAGATCGTAGTACTTATACCCAAGGGGGGCACGTTTTCATGCGACCTGCTAACGGATGTGGCGCCATCCTTTGACGAATTCTTGAATTCGAAACAAACCTACAACAGTAGCTTTTGTTTGAAATTTCACATACACAGATGTGTATATGGCGCGGCGCATACGGCCTGGCGTCAGACATGCACTCGAAGCCGGGTTTTTAAATTTCAACCACGCAGACGCAAGGCTATTAATACTGCTTGAGTATGATATGTATGAACGTGAATGAGGCAATTAGTGTGACCCATGAAGGAGTTATGTGGTATTCCATCATATTTGCCTACCCCTGGCCAAACGGCGTAATGAAAAATTTGTAACAAAAGTCTTTTTAACACAACACTCACAATGATCATTGAAATAATAATAGGCCCTTGATTTATTTCAAAGCCCTTTTTAGATAAAGTTACAAATAATTGGGATCACTTGTTGCCTTGGAATAATGTGTGGTGGTTTGAATAACACATTCGAATACGCATTTGAAAACGATCCTTTATAAAGTAATAATCATCAATATTGTAAAGTACCTTGGTTCACCTCGCACTATTAACAATCAAGTGTTAAAGCTGGTTCACACTCAGCTATCAAATATAAAAGATCATAGCACGCCAAATAACGCTCTCCATACAATCCCTTCAGACCGTTCACACCTAAGCGTTTTTAAGCGCAGATCAATCATAGACAATACACATCTCAGACGTAACCGCTCCAGACGCGATATCCCAGAAGACAACTCTCCCCTTCTCCGACTAAAACAGGAGAGGGGGTCATTGTAATTACGGAGCTGCCTAGACCCGTGGATGACAGATGTCAAGTTGACAGATTTCAGTACAAAAAATATGCGTTCCGTTGCCGCTCCCTAATTCGACTGACCCCCTCTCCTAACACAGGAAGAAATATTTGATAGCCTCGTGTGAAAGGACAAAAGATAAGCGCTCGCGAATCAACAGATATCTGCTCGCAGATATATAGCTCAGTGTGAATTAAGCATTATACTTTGGTTAAACTGGTGTCTGTTTGACTATAGTGAACAGTGGCGTGTGACCGCTTGGACACAGAAAGATATGTGCGTAAAATTATTGCTTGTACCGTTAATCCCCCTCGATTCTCAAATTTCTCGCAAGAACGTATTCTGAACTGCATGCAAATTGCACACAATATATCAAATGCAATATTTTCTACCTGATAAATTACATTATTGCGTTTAAACTGTGCTTGGTGTCTCGTTTATTCTTTATTATGTGTTTATAATATTATTTTATTATTCCAGACTTTGACATTAGATATGTTTAAGTGGAAGACCATAGATTTTTTTTTTTACATGAAATACCGCACAAGAGTCCCAACTGCTCCCGTCTGGAGCCAGTGAGGCAATGGCATCCCCAATTGGGGTATGTTGTGAGGCTGAAGGTAGTGGGGAGGGGAGGGGAAAGAAATAGGGAAGAGAAAGGTGGGGAAGTATCTGGCTATTCAGAACTGGTCACTAAACACGGCTAAAGCCATTTCAAGCAACGCTTTAATTCTGAATGGTGTTCTTCCACTCTGGACCGTGCCGCAAATATACTATATATTATTTTAAATGAATAAATTGTGAAATAACACAAATTAATCAAATAAAATTTATTTGCGCACGCCGGGTTCGAACCCGCGACCTTCGGATTGTGAGTCGAGAATCTTACCTCGGGACCTCGGAGGCCATCAAAGATAGTAATGTAATCATCGCTAGTGATGTGACACACGCAACAATAGTGGTGTGTCATAAAGATATCACAATTTATATATTTCATTTTAGAAAAAGCAAAAAAAAAATGCTTTTGAATTGTATTTGTACACTTTTATTATTTATTTTTACTAGCGTAGATCCGTGAAGAACAACGGAAAAGTCTGAATAATTCTCGACAAATCAGATAAGTTTTACACATCTGCCCTGATGATGGACACTGTAACGCTGTCCGAAACGTTGGCTAAAGAAAGAGGTAGCGCAACACGGCATAACACCCCAAAAACAAATAACGAAAAAAAAACTCGACAAATCAGTTCAACTTTTGAACATTTCACGCATGTTTTTTTGTCTTTTTTAGACCATATTTTTTTTACCTGCCCACGCCTTCACTATGCCATCGCAACGCCCCCTTCTACTGGATATTCTACTGCCCCCCCTGAAAGTCCCCACAAAGGAGCGTTATCGCCCACGATGAGAACCTTTGATATAAATATATAAATTTTAATAAATTTTTATTCATTGAAGAAAAGCAATTTATTGTTCAACGAAACAGAGTTACGAAAAATGCTCAGAAAAATGAAATTATTTTTTGACGATACGAAACATCTCAATACAATTATATTTACGAAACGTTTTAATATCAGTAAAATAATGTCTGATAAAGTGGCTTTTCAACTTTTGTACTTATTAATCAACCCCTTCTTGGTGTTAAATCATTTCGAAATAATCAGAATTAAGTAAATTAAGAGCGCGATGGCAAAAAGTAGCGAGTGGCTTCCCGTTCCCGCCACTGTGCACTGCCGGTGTACGGCGGCTGCGCCAATGCGGGGCGCCCCTGGAATGTATAATTCATTCATTAGGGCCCCGCTTAGTTGAAAACTCGTTAATACGGCGGAAGCTCAACTTTATCAATTCTGCGCGGGATCTTCCGCTGGGAACTTGGATTGAGCCTCGTACAAGTCCGACACCTTTCGCCAGAACTTACAACTAGCGATATATAGTAACTTACATAATTATTACATGCGTGCGTTATAAAATGCATGTGGATTGGGTGAGTTCCAATGTTATTTTGAATGTATCTTGTGTGGGAAATGTAGACATGATTCAACTCTGATAGCCTCCGTGGTCAATCGTTAAGGCTCTCGACTAGCAATCCGGAGGTCGTGGGTTTAAATCCCGTTGTGCCTTAGTAAATTTTCTTTGATTGATTTGTGTTTTCACAATTTAATCACTTGAAATAATAAAAGGTATATTTGCGGCCCTTTCTAGAGTGGGAGATACTCTAAGTATCGCCCCGGTGTAAGACTGTAAGACCATTCACGTTTGAAACGTTGGTTAAAATGTCTTTAGCTTTGTTTGTTATAGCCAGGTACTTTCCTACCTACCTTTCCCCCGTATCCTTCCCTTCTTACTTACCTTCATTCTCACAACACACCACAATTGGGAATGCCATAGTCTCACTGGCTCCAATGCTAATTAAAAAAGCTGATCTGAGAATTTCTCACAGAAAATGCTGTGCGAAATGTTTTTTTTTTGGTTTTCGTAGTGGACGAAAATTGTTAAATGAATAAAAAAGATTACTTTAACATATATGAATTAATTCCACTACATTCTATTTCAATACATTCCTATTGTAGATTGTAGAATTTGTGAAGCTGAAAGTCTTTAAAAAAATTTGTTCCTGGTTAATTCGATGCCACTCAAAACAGTCAATTTTTCACAAATGGACCATTAGTAAACATAAAAAAAAACACGAAATCTGTCAAAAATGTAAAAAAAAAGAAATATCCTTAAAACGAAATATTTTTCTGATCCTATGTAGGTACTCAGCCCTTGTCTGAAGTTACACAATCAGTTCCAATTTTGAAAATTTTAAACCAAAATTGAGTACGGATGTGAATGATTTCACGCCGGAATACACTTCACTTCTTCACGCACCGAATTCTATAAGTAGGTAGTTATCAATAATGGAGCATGTAAAACATCCATTTATTATCCCGGTAGATACAAATGATAGATTTATTAAAATTATCATACTGAAAATGATTGTCACAAACCGATTTTTTCAAGCCTATCTACTTTGATAAAGCCATCGAATAAAATCTGATAAGAGAATTATATAAATTTTTCTGGAGTACAAAATTTTCTTCTTAACGTAAGCATTATTTATAACAATATATTTTAAAATATCGTCATCCGATGGTTAAATTATATTCCACATTTCTACAGTGCAATAAAATGATATCGATGCACCATGAAAGTACAAGCACGAATTGGTTATTATTTCAAGTGAGCTCAATAGAATAAATGTCAAAAATATGCCCTCTTATTCTAGAAAGTGTTGTGGAGTAGAAAGTAGCGAAGGACGCTATTTGTTTTCTAATGGTGTCCATATACTGCAATTTACAGCAATCTTTGCAGATATATTTAAAAGATTATAGAAAAAAGAGGAAATGTACAAAAATTGCAGAAAATCTTTTTAAGGTGTCGTTGAAATTATTTGGAGCCGTTTTATCAGCAAATATCGGGATAAAACAATATTCTTAATGACAAACAAATTACGAATACGGTAAGGGGTAAGGCTCTCGACTAGCAGTCCGAAGCGGAGTCAAATCCCGGCGTACGCAAGTAAGTTTTATTTTGTGTCATTTCACAAACTATACATTTAAATAAATAAACAGTATTTTGGTTATATAAGATCACCATTCAGAATTGAAACTATGCTTGAAATGTATGTTTTTAGGTTTTCACGGCCAAAACGTATTTTTGTTATTGTTTTTGGGGTGTTATGCCGTGTTTCGCTACCTCCTTCTTTAGCCAACGTTTCGGACAGCGTTACAGTGTCCATCATCTGCCCTGATGATGGACACTGTAACGCTGTCCGAAACGTTGGCTAAAGAAGGAGGTAGCGAAACACGGCATAACACCCCAAAAACAATAACAAAAATATGCTTGAAATGGCTTTAATCAATAGCCAAACAAAAAAAGGCTTTATCCATGTTCGGTGACAAGATCTGAAAAGGTGGTACCCACCTTCCACTTTCCTATGTCCTTCTCCACGACCTTCAGCCTCTCAACATACCTCAATTGGGGATGCCATAGTTTCACTAGCTTCAGATGGGAGCAGTATTTGTAATACTATTTGAAAAATACCTTAAAAAGGGGATTTTAAAGTATTATTAATTCCACTGAAAATATAGCAACTAAAGCGTGACTAGGCATTCACAAAATTGGAATTTTTTTTAGTATTTAGTACTTACCACCGTAATATTTCTTTCTTAATCCGAGTTTGATCGACTCATAACCCCACAACGTAATAGTAATTTTGGCAATGCTTCAAGGAAGCGAAGTTTTACCACGCATAAAAATATTTTTACCTGTCTATCTTATGATATATTCAAAAGCGTGTTGGTTTATAATCATAAGTGGGGCTCATCGTACAAATTTAAAATTAAGTTCTCAGATGTTTGACGCGGTACTGCTTATTGTTATCCACTCTACGCCTCAGTAGGTGACTTAATAATTTCCGTGGGCCGGCTGGTACTAGGCGTTGCCATTCACAAAGGTTGGTAAACACACGGCGCTACGGTACAACCTACATATCTACGATAATACATATGCCATCTCGCGGGCGACCATTGTGCAGTCTTGCCCATGGCGAAGATCGTTCTAGCGGATACAAATAATTTCGATAAACAGTAGGTACTCAAATAATAAAAAAAAACCCACACGCATTTGTATTCAATATTAACCCGGCGTCAGCACAGTCAAAATATGTAACAACGATAGTAGGGTTGGGTCTAGGAGACCCGAATAAAAAACTCGCTATGATTTCAATATTTAAAAGAAATTTAGTAGCATATTGCAATAATTTGATAAAACATCCATATTGTTTGCGAGATTTTGGGTAAAATAAAACAACTTCATATAAAACTATCTTTAAAGGCATTTTTATAAAAGTATCAACAAATTTTAACAAAATAGGCAACCTCTGTCTTAAAGTTATAAAATTTAAATAAAACATAAACTTTTTTCTCAAAATATGAACTAATATCATACATATGAATAAGATCTATAGTAAGACTAAGAATAATACATCGGGGTCATATTTATCTTTTTCGTGTATAGCCACGTACACCCACCGTTGCGGCCACTATACTACTGAACTGCGATAGCTCGCGGGGAATTGTTAACTCCAGCTACTGAGAAGTATGGCAACGTCGCACAAAAATTCTAAGAAAAAGGCTAATTTTTAAATGGCGCCGGTCAAATTGACCCAACTGTGCGAACGCCGGGTTAACCTAATTTATTGAATCACTTGCATCTGAAAAATAATTAATTGCTTTCAGACCAGAATTCCAAAATCAAACCGATTTAAAACATACTCTTTCTGAACGCTTTAGGTTTTTAGACTCTTCAAAAATTAAATTGTACTTTTTAAAGATAATCTCTATACATTTACCGGACCGAAGTAATTACATGAAATATGGAGCCATACTGGAAACGAAAGGTGAGATCGTGAGCTAACAAGGCGATAGCTGTGATAATGTAAAGCTAAAAGTGACATCTCAAAAGCTCCCTACAAATACAAGTTGTATGCAAAAAAACAGCCAACTGCCAGCGTATCCTCGTACAAAACAATCCTCCCAGATCTCCACTATGCCGCGCGCCAGTAGTTGCAACCCAAGACCGTTCTAGTGGGGGCAATAAAAGTAACATCCGATTCAGCCTGGATTTACGACGCGGTAACTCCTGCATTCGGCGCTTATCCCTTGCCGCATCTACCTCCCACAGATAAAACTCGGACGATTGGCTCAAGGGGGGGACTAGGAGCAAAACAAACTCAGACGCCATAAAGTACTTACACACTGTTCATTGTTCAACTAGAATGAAACATTATTAAAAAAGGCAAGTGAACGAATTTTGCAAAAGGAACTATGGAATTATAATAAATGTATTTCGAGAATCAAATTTGCACAAACTGTTCGTGATATTTTTTTGGGGGCTTTCGGATTTTGGATTTTATATACGATTAACGTTTGACATTTATTTTTTAAAGTTAGATTATTAACGAGATTGACGAATACTTGGAGCAGGTGGATGAGTTTGTGTATTTGGGAAGTATGTTTACGAGAGATGGGAAGTCTGATAGAGATATCCAAAGTAGGGTAAATGCCGATAACTCCATTAATGGAGGAATGAACGCCGTTGGCCGCAAAAAACCTGTCAAAAGAAGCGAAGCTAGCCGTCCATAATGGAGTGCTGGTACCTACCCTGATGTATGGCAGTGAGGCATGGAACTGGCAGAGAAAGGATGAAAGTAGACTGAATGCTGTAGAAATGAGATCACTGAGACGCATGTGTGGTAAAACCATGTATGATCGTGTGAGAAATGTGGAGATCCGCAAAGAATGCAAGGCTGATGTAAGCGTAATGAATAAGATTAAGAAAGGGAAGCTCAGATGGTTTGAGCATGTAGAGCAAATTAATGAGGAAAGGAGTGTAAGGAGAATATATGACCCAAATGTGAATGGTAGACGAAGTCGGGGGCGATGTCAAGAGTCAGAATAATAGAAGAGCATGTATGAGACGATGTATGAATGTGAACGAAGCAAGAGTGTGTGCCAAGATCGAGTTGTTTGGCGATCCGTCCTCTCTGCCTACCCCTGTGGGAAACGGCGTGGTGGTTAGTTAGTTAGACTTTGACTGTCCAACTAGGAAATTCAGGTTTAAGGACAGCCAAATTTATAATATTAGTGCATAATGTTAAATACGAACCAAATATTATTAAATAGGTATGTAGATCAACCACATTGTTTAAAATGTGTATTATTTTTTTGGATTTTTGAATTATGAGTGTCCTTTAATGAATCTTTGATAAATAAGTTAATCGATCTTTTTTCTTCCAAATTCTTGAAGCCTAACCCTAACCAATTGACGGGGAATTTTTTTTCAAAGTAACAGGTGTAGTGTTGAATAATTTTGGACTTGAGAATAAAAATTGTCTTTGTTCGAGAGATGTTTTGTTTAATTGGAATAATTGGATCTCCGTGAATGCCTTTTGCCATGAGAGTGTTCAATAGATGTTTAGAGGTTATGTTATTTAGGTGTATATTTTATTATTTTTTTTTCAAATTTAATTGTCTAATATTCAGATCTCGAAAAACAGCGTCGCTGGATGGATTATGGATGGATACCTAAATCGATAATTGTGGATGATTCGTAGTCCTTTTGCTAAGAGAGATAAAATAGTTTTTGCACAGCCACCGCAGCCTGTGGATCCATACATGTCATGGACGTAGCGTTGTAGATTGTGTTGTTTCATGTTCATCGCATTTGATTGACAATGATCAGCCCAAGAAAAAAATTATTCGTTAATTATATCTATTACAGTATTAAAATAAATGACCTTAACTGTCAAATATAATTACTAAACTCTGAATTCGATTCCACTGAACTCCTGCATTAAATCAATCTACACCTTCCTAAATAAAGGTCTTTTTTGCACAGCTTTTAAGTTTTTCACGTTTGGTAAAAACTATTTATTAAATTATAAAATTTAAAACACGTATTATTATGGCAATAATTGTACTTCTTATATCAACTATGATTGTTATTCCCCAACAACGTTTACACAGCCTTGGTAACAAATATTTAAGCGATATGGATGAATTTAACAAAAATTTGAGTTTTGCAAAATTCAAAAGTATTATGTGATTGTGTTTGGTGGATTTTGGCTGATTATTTTTTATAAACTATTTATATTTTTATTTTGTTTTATTTATTTTACGTAAAGTTGATAGCAAATCTGAGATCATACAATAATACTCGTACAATAAAAATATAGTTAATTATGCCAATCATAAACTTTCCACTGATGGTAGTGAATGATAAGGTGATATTGTAAGGATGTTTTCTTAATTAATTTATTTTTTAGTTACAAAATATGAAAGGGTGAGAGGAGGGAGGAGGAACATAGGATTAGGAATTAAGAGGTAAACGACGGGAATAGGGATTGAACTTTCTAGGTTGAATCATGTTGTTTAGTGAGTTTTCGTTTTATGTCACATAAAGTCAAGTTAAAAATGTCAATGTGGTAATAGTTTAAGTTAAATGAATGTGTGGATCCGTAGATAAATGAGTTCTGTTTGGAGTTGATCTTGCAAAGAGGAATATTAAAAGTAAGCGACTGTCTGCTGTTGCGATTTGCAACATGGAATGAAAGGCGTTGAAGAAGATTAGGACTATCGATTAAGTTACGTGTAATTTTAAATAACATTACAGAATCTGCTACATTTTTTCGGCAAGCTAACGTCTGTAATTGAAGAACTTTGCAGAATCTTCATTACTAACATGACATCGAAAAAACAGGAAGTTAAGGTACCTTAAAAATCTATTTTGAACACTTTCAACTCTATTTTTGTGTACTGTATGGCCTGGTTTCCACACCTGAGATGCGTATTCAAGGATACTACCAACGTACGAGAAATACAGTATTTTGAAAGTAGTAAGATCATTGAATTATTTTCAGGAACGGATTATGAAACCAAGCATAAAAGATGCGTTAGTGACTATGTGGTCGATATTTTTGTTGAAATTATAACCAATCAAGTACCTATAACCCCAAGGTCCTTAATTTTTGATTTGATGGATAATGGTTGATGATTAATTGAGTATTCGTGGATTTTTTCTGTTTCTTATATTTTGTTAACTCTTGCTAATTTTTTACTATTGTTTTCAAAGTAATTTCTTAAAAAAAGATGTGCTTAATTGTATATAAAAGAGCTTAACGCATTGGAAATAACTTTTTAAAACAATTTAAAATTTTCGACTTTCGAATGGCTCCCGCCAAACGCCGAGTTTCGTTTCGTTTCAGTATTTAATCTATTCAATACGATCTTTAGGCTTTACTTCATTTACGATCAACGAAGTAAAGCCTAAAGATTATTTATTTATATTTATTAACGCCCTAATGGGCTTTTACATGAAAAGACGTAAATTTATATACACAATATTAATTACATGATTTACAAATCAAGAAAACAGAATAAATAAGAAAGCAAACAACTCGTTAGGTATAGAATATTATAACATAAATTAAAAGAAAGGAAGGAGTTGTGCTTGCAAAAAAAACTAATACAATTCAGCTTAAAATATTTATACATATTGTTAATAATAAGACCTGAAATAAAACAAAGTGTAATGTATAAGAGCTAGTTAGTATTAGGGTATAAACAAACAGTTATATCTGTTTATTACTACGAATAGAACAGAAAAAATATAATAAAATAAGTATATATTTTATTGATAGAGTTTGGATGAGAAAAAATTATGTGAAAAGGACAAAAAATAATAAAAGTTCATTATTCGCAGATAAAATCGAGATTAATTGACTTTTGAAACATTCAAAACTGTTAACACTAAATATATCTATAAATTCGCAGTATTTATTCGCAAGGTTATGGATTCTTGGAATTGGTGAGTAAATAGAGTAATTAGTATTGAGTTTATTGTTGCATTTTAAAATATCATTGCTACGGTTTATGTTTGACTTTATTTTTTTAATAACACCTACATTGACATTAACAGTTTGAATTATTATAATTATTATGTATCAGTTAGCATAGTTCATTAAAGCAAAGAAAATTTGTTCGTAATAGTTCTCATCTTTAAACTATTTAAAATGCCTTAGGATTTAGTATTTTACAAAAATATTTTTAAACCAAAACGGCACCATATCTATTTTTTATCAATTTAAAGGGGAAATGCCTATGTAAGATACAAAAGAATATTTTTCATGAGAATCGTACACATTAGATGAAATATGAAATAAAACATAACATCAATAAAATGTTATAATAGCACACCCTGTGTAATATGTGCATTTAGTTTAGAGACTTCTCGATAAGAAAAGAAATTAAAACTTATGTATATCCTCTGCTTAGAGCCTAGGCAAACGCGCAGCTGATTTGATTTACGGCTTAATGAAGGCGATTGGTATTACGGAGTAGATTTTCCTCTAAGTGGATGATTTCCTTTTTGTTAGTAATGTTTGCATCACGGCTTAATATACTTGGACTTAAAGACACACAATACCTGGTCGCAATAATTCAGTGTGTTGGATGTGATCTGAAATATAAAAGACAGGCTGCTGGTAGGCAAATTAATTGATTTGATTTTTTGTTTATAATCTTCCAGTAAGCAATTGTTGATAGTAAAAGTTTACTGTTGAGTTCGGAGTAAAAAGGTTACCTAAAATTTTACATGTAATCAAGCGCCAGGGGTTCTATTCGGTAATCATGCTTATATAAAAATTATATTATATAATATTCTCAATTTAGTTAATTTCTTTCTTTCATTTCCTCTCCATTTCTTTTCCTTTCTGTTTCTCTCATTCATTTTCATTTTCTGTTTATTTCTTTCAACTCTATTTATTAATTTATTTTAATAACTTGTTTTATTTTTTCTTTTAAATTCCTGCCACCTCAGATGGCACTAGGATAAGCTTGTTCTGAGGTGGCATATACCAAAAAAATATATTTGTATCTTGGTTAAAAAATAATAATAAAAAAATATACCATCAATCTTTTTGAAGGGGTTTTCCACGCGTATTTCTATAAAAATAATTAATTTTTAATCAGTACTGATTGGGAAATTTTGTGAGGTTGAAGAAGACGGGTTTTAAAAAAATCTGGTGATTCAAATCTAGGGTACTACCGCCCGAAATAATTGGATAACCAACACCTCTACCATTGGTTTTTGGTGACTTAGTGAGGGTGCTAGGGTTCATGGGTTTAAGTTTATCTAGGCCTTAACGGCGGATGCATTTGCCTTGCTACTGAGTGGCTAGTCGGGTTGGGAGAGACTGGTTGAGAGAGACCATTTGACTTTTCCGGTCGAACTCTTAAGCATTGTCAAATGCGTCTTCTATGTCTATAAAGACGGCCAGACATACTTCCTCGTTAGAAATATACATTTACATCATTACATGGAGTCACACGTCCATCATTCACGTTCCCATATCTTCCTCGTCTTCCTTTCCTTAAAAATATTCTACACACAGCATCCCCAAAGACAAAATAGGCCCTGAGGGATTATTATATTTGGAGTGGTGGTGAATTATGTATCTTTATTCTGATTTGGATTTGCAGCTTACAGCCTTTTCGAGCACTGTAAACTGAGATGCGTGTGTAGGGGAAGTTTGCCAATAAGAACTCTTGATTATGCGTGTCAAATATATTTACAAAAAACGTTGTATTTTATAATAAACTTATTACAAAATTAAAATCGTAACAACTAGAGAGTGACATGAGAAGAAATGTAAAACAGCTGAACTGAGCGGACGCGGGAGCTGTAAGGAGCATTAAAAAAATTAAAAGAAAAATCTACTTAATATGACTCTTATGATCTTACCATTTTCACGCAAAGCTTAAGCAAACGGTCATATAATTCAACAACATATCTATTTCTGGTTTTTTATCTCAAAGGGTGTCAAAATCCAAATCAAATCAGAAAAAATATCGCGCTACTTCGAAATTCGTCTAGACTTGTAGAAAATTGCAGAATTTTTTTAGTTTTCAGTATTCGACTGAAAACGTAGATACTTCGAAGACGTAAAGAGACCTCTAAGACGTGTGGAATGTTCTAAGTATCTTCTGCCTGACCAAAAGATGCAAGCAACGTGCTCGCTACACATTTTAATACCCAAGAAGTGGTACTTTGAACTCACCCTCAGCAAAGTAATGGATACCTTATCGATGAAAAGTGTTCCCGATCCAATAAAAGATAAGGGTCGGAAAATTATATCGAAAATGTAAAACGTTTTACTTGCAATGATCAACGACCTAAATTGTGCATGAAAAACATTATCACCAACACATTTTAAAAGAAATATCTGTACGACGTAGTTGAACAACACGGAATATCATGAAAAAAACGCTTCAAAAGGTCAAAATATCTCAAAAATTCAAATAAATGGAATATTTCTGAATTCTATTCTCCGAAAACTAAAAATTGTTTTTGAAGGGTGATGAAATATGCTTTCAAATTTTATAATTAGAAATAAACGCATAATTTATTGTTGAAATATAAACATTTTGAACACAACATAAAAAAAAGTATTAAAAAGTGGCTCACCTTACGTTTTTTCTAACTAACATTACTGATAACGAAAAAAAAATAAAAACATATACATATGGTGCGGCAGCATAACTTCCTTTTTTAAATGCGTGCCATTCAGTCGGTTGATGTTGTAGCGGAGCGCTAGTGATTTTGTTCAAGAGCGTGCATTTGCGGTTTAGGCCTACTTTTCGAATGGATGTTCTGTGATCGCAACCCAGCGCGCCTACAACGTGCGCCTAGAACATCATCTACCTGATTTGATCTTCAAAAATTAAGTAAAACAAAGTTTTAAGTATAAGCCTACATTATAAAAAACAAATAAATAATTTATGATTCATACAATGGGTTTTATTAAGTTTTGAAAAAAGGAAGTTATGCTGCCGCACCCTGGGTTGCAGAATATCAACTAAACGGCAAACGCACGCTCCTCACTGTTCCAACGCGTGACGGCAACTAAACTGTGTCGGGACACAACTTTATAGTTCCGCCTCTCGAGCGAGATCACTAGCGCTCTGCTACGATATCAACCGACTGAATGACGCGCATTTTAAAAAATAAAGTCATGCTGTCGCACCCTGTACTATTAGGCAAAATTTCAAATTCTATCGTCAACTCACTTCTGTCGTTTCATAAAAAAAAAATGTTAAAAAATTCCTAGTTAAATTGTGGTTGGAATCTTTGGTTTAATAAGGATGTACATTTTAATTATTTTGAGATTAATTTTTAGTTTAAAATAAAAATCTTGGTGTTTTTCTGTCACCGTTTAGATCATATTTCTAACCACGATAATTCGGAAGACAACGATTTCTACGAAAACAATACGAGTTGTTCCGAAAATCGAACAAATAAGGCTGAAAAGTTAAGACTAAATGAATTAATACCAACATTTTATCCAATTTTCATCACCTCTAAACTCAAACATGACGGATTATGATGTTGTGGCAGTAAAATTTAATTAATGTTAAAAGTTAACTCATGAAATCAGATGTAATATATCCCAGCCGCCCAAAAACTCATAATTTAGTATGTTGCCTTTGCTTTCAAATAAGTCTTCTTGCTAGTCAATCCTTTCATTATAGAAACTCATTAGTTGTTTAGTAACACTATAACAGCGGGGGTTGCTTTATAATCATCCCTTGCCCAGTGCCGCCCCCCAAACTCCTCCCTTACTACCCCTCTCCCACACGCCCTAAAGAGCCTGAATTTCTTTGTAAACACCGTCGTATTAAGACTGGGATAAATTAAGTGTTTCAATTTAAGCTCAGCTTAAATTTTAATTATCTTGCAATTAAATTGATACTAAAGAGATATAATTATTTAGTGAGCTTAATAATGGTCTATTTAGTACCCGTGAAAAGTATATAAAAACTGATGAAAAATAATGTTTTTTTTAAAACTCTCATCAAACTTCTTATTACATTTTTTAATTAGTGATGCTATCGTTTTTGATTTGATTCTGACGACCACCATTACGATTATTGTTTTATCTTAAACCGGTAAAAATTAATAGTAAAAATTTTATAAAACGAGGTGACTATCTATCTTCTCACAATTGAAACGTAATAATTAGACATGAAATCATTAAAAAAGTTTACTATAAAGTTAAACCATCAAAAAAGTGTTTGTTATGTTAAATTATGTTGAGGCGAAATTCTACTGGCATTACTGTCATTCAGGTACAACATGATTTGGATTGAAAATTATGGCGTGTTGCTTTGGCCTCCGTCGCGCGTCGTCGAAGGCTTTTGACTCGCAATCCGAAGGTCGCAGGATCGAATCCTGGCAAGTGCAAATAATTTTATTTTGATTAATTTATGTAAGTTCTCAATGAATGAATTAAATATAATATATAGTATATTTGCGGCACTTTCCAGAGTGAAAGATACTCTCAATATCGCCCTGGTGTAAGACCACCATTCAAAATTAAAACGTTGCTCTAAATGACTTTGGTGACCAGACCTAAATAGCCAGGTTCTACCCCACCATCTTCTTCTTCACCCCCTTCCCCTCCCCCTTTCAGCCTCACAACGTATTGCATATATATTATATTGGGAATGTCGTAGTCGTACTGATTCCAGACGGGAGCAGCAGTATTCCTCAAAAAAAAGTTTTTTTTTTGTATAATAATTATGGTTTGCTTTGATTATTGGTGAAAACGATTTTAAAATTAGGTATATCTTGCGGTTACGATTAATCGGGTACTTAATTGCTGTATCTTTTTCGCTTTTTTATTTTGTTAACGTCAGTTATTACAACATGAAAAACTTACGATTAAATCATAAAGAAATCTGAGAACTTTTATGATTTTTTTTGTAAATAAATGGTAAAAAACAAAATCTAATTTAAATTTACTATGTTTAATTTCTCTTTGATGTTAACACGCTAAGTGAATAAATTTATCCATCAAAAAGAAATTGCTTTTTTCAGCTTAATCAAAAATGTTTCACATTCCGCTAAACATAAGCCGATTTGTTCGTTTGGAAAACATGTTTTGAACACATTTTTCGCGTAATCCAAATTGCATTTTAATCGCAATGAACGAAAAATATCGAACCAGTACCTGCCTTAAGAAAAAAAGTTGTAATATTAATTCATGGTCGGTTTTAATAAGGTTTTTGTGTGACCACAATCAGGACACTTACATGGATTTCACCTGAAGGTGTTATCAAAGACTTGGTAATAATACGCAATACACCTGTACTACAAGGACAAAAACCTCAAATCTACGTAACATTCCAAAATTAAATACGTCTTTGGGCAAGAAAAACCTTGAATTCTATGAAACAAAATAATATAATACCCTTCCAGATGAATTTAAAAAGATCACGGAGGTAATCAAGTAGTTTTAAAACGACATTAATTTGGGAGGTGGGTAGAGTACCGCCCCGGGAGCCATTTATTGGATAACCAACACCCCTGCCAAAGGCCATCCCAATTGGTTTGCTACGTTTGGTGACTTAGCAAGAGTACCTGGGTTCATCGGGTGAAGTTTGTTTAAGTCTCGTCACTTACTGCATTGCGTGCTGGATCGGGAGAGACTGGTTAAGGAAGGCCTTTTGACCTCTCCAGTCGGACTCTCTCCACTCATTGCCCCGCACCGAAGTGGAAGTGATGGTTGCATGCATACGTCACTCCCGAACGTATTGACCCCCAGGTTCCTACCACTCCTCATACCCCTTTCCTTTTGGTGCCTTTTCTCCTTCTTTTACCTAAAAAGACCCTGAGCGATTTTTTTATAGGACGTCCTGTAGGGACAATCAAACAAACCTAAATATGGCTAAGTAAACATGATCACGGGGAACCCAAGTTCATACGATGGGTTTGTTCACACGATGGGTTTGTTTCTTTGAGGTTTGGTAGCTGATGCATATGCCCATCAGATGCATGACAGGCCGGATCGGGAGAGAATGGTTGAGGTAGTCCTTTTGACTTATTCAGCCGTATTATTTCGGAACATCCTTTCATTGTAGTGGGAGGGGTAGATTCATACATCTGTCATTCCTGGACACTAACTCCCAGATTTCTACTCACCCCACAAACCCTTTTCCTTTTAAAAACTTCTTCTCATTCTTTTCCTACACAGAATTTCCAAAGATGACGTTGGCCCTGAGGGGAATTGTTTACCTCAGGGCCTCCTGCGTAGAGCTAAGGAAAAAAATCGAGTACAGTTCACACGCTGTAGAAGCGAAATTTCACAAAAACAATCCCAACCAATAAGAGCCTTGAAAAGTGAGATCATAATCAAAGTGGCCTATGACCACAGTTTTAGCTTCTTGGGGACTGTAATGCATCATTTCCATTTCATCCAAGTTTCAAATCACCACGGGGCTAAAGAAGTTTTATTTAAAAAAACACATGAAGCTGAGCAATTAAATAAAATTATTAAATAAGACTAACACAACCTAAAGTTAACAAACATGGAGTATGTGGGAATCAACAAACAAATATGTGATAATCATGATGTAACAGATAAACTGACTACAGTCTGTCTCGGAATACGAATCTCTACTGAAAAATACTGAAAAAACAACTTTAGTTTGTTTTTTTTTTTAATAGTTGTTGAAAAAACCAACATTTTTAAAATAAATAGATTGGAAACCACATAGTACCTTCTTACAAATCGGAAATTTCATTGGGTGAGCATGGGAAAGAGTATTGATGCCTAGAGGAAAGAGTGACGTGGACTATTTAGGTCGAGCCACAGCGAGATGATTTAATAAAGGCCAGAGCGTTCCTATTTCAGACGTCTCGTGTTTGGAAGAAAACGAGTGCTTAGTGAAAAATTCTGAATTATAAACCTAGATTCAAGGCCTTTTTGTCCATCTGTCTAAATTTGTTATATTTTAAGGACGGGTTGATTCAAATATTTTTTATAATTCACCAAATATTTGAAGTTGATTTTCATGTTCTAGGCGAGTTCTATTCAAGTTCTGTTATTATATCATTATAGGCCAGTT
The DNA here is from genome assembly GCA_936435175.1 of Glyphotaelius pellucidus. Classification (NCBI taxonomy): domain Eukaryota; kingdom Metazoa; phylum Arthropoda; class Insecta; order Trichoptera; family Limnephilidae; genus Glyphotaelius; species Glyphotaelius pellucidus. The sequence continues at coordinate 7,158,954 of OW386551.1, read as the reverse complement.
GCTTCATAAAACTGAGATAATCATAGATTTTGAATAAAACTTTCATAAAACGTGAAAACTAATTTAAAATATTTGATGAATTGTTAAATTTTTTTTAAATAACCCTTCCTAAGTATGTATTGTTTTTGAACCTGAGGTGAAGACACATGTACGATTAAAATGAAGGGTTTTACTTGTGTCTATTTCAAAACCGACTGTTGAAAAAATTGTCGAAATTGAATTATGTATTTGTTTGCAACCACACTAAATCGAGGGCCCTGAATCGATTGGCGTTTTCAATTTTGTCCAATTTCAGGAGATATACGAATACTTAATAACTCATTGCATTGACCTATTTTTACAAGCATTACATATAAAAACATGCACAATTATGTAATGCCATAATAATTGTATGCTTATTTAGAGATTTTTATATTGTTCATATGAGACAGACACTTTGTGATGTGATGTTATAATTTAAAAAAAGTGCTTAGTAAACATCAACTTTATTTTGTACTAAAATCTAAAATCTACAAATTTAGTGTCAAACATTCTATGTTTTTATTTTATTTTTGTTTTTTTTTTTTATTTTTAAGTTACTGTAACAAAAATTTGTGATTACTAAACATTAGCGATTTTGGAAAAGAACCCCAAATTTGTTCATGACATTAACGATAGGAGATTCTTAAAGTGGAGTGACACCTGAAAATATGTGATAGTTCCTTCAAATGACGAAATAATATTTCAGTTTGAATTTGGTGTCTCCTTTGCAAATAGTCCAGGCACACACGAGTAACTTTAGTCGTAGACAACAGTCGTGTGCATCAAAATACGTTACAGTATTATGGCGATGCGCGCACGAGGCGACAAGACACTAGCAAGATTTTTAAAAATTTATATAAATTTTGAAATAACTGCTGCTGCAACTAAAGTTGCTCTTGTGCAGGAGTCGTAACTTAATTCATTTTTATGGATAGGTACTGTAATTGACAGTAATTTTAATATCATTGAAGATTCAATATAGGGCTTGAGTTGAAGATAATGGTCTGATAGATATAAGAGTTCATAAGGATTTACATATTTTCAATTTGGGGGGAGGCTATGGGTACCAAGTGGTTATGGCTATGTTGGGTAAATTAAGAGAGGTTCATGGGATGAGGTCTAGGTCTTGGCAGCGTTGACCCCCAGATTCCTAATCACCCCTCATACCTTTTTCTTTCCCTTATCTTCCTCTCATTCCTTTCCTTAAAATGTCTCTCCACAGCTTCGCCACACATGACAAAGGCACTGAGAAGATTTTTTTTCTCAGGGCCTCATGCGTAGAGTTATTGTAACAAAAAATATAGAGCTTCACGTACTTAATTCAAGTCAACGATTTGTCGATTTGTATGTTGTACGTCGATTTTACTTATCTCTACAGGGTGTTAAGGGACGTACTTGACTTTCACATATCTACATAAAATTTAATTTACATTTATTATGTATTAAAGTAAATCAAGTGCGCCCTTTAACACCCTGTACAAATAAATCACTCCATCTAAACTTTTAACTTTCCAATTTTATGTTTTATTCTTTCTCTTCTTTTCATTTCCTCAATTTTCCCTCTTTTTGTATAAATCATGGTCCATGTATATTCACACTTATCCTAATTTGACTGTCTTAAAACGGGAATCATCCTAGTTGGACAGTCAAAACATTTTATAAATAATGTACATAAATGTGTAAATATTTTACTAAATTAAAATTTTACTAAATAAAATAAATAAATAAAAATAAATTTTCCATAATATGATTATTATTTGAAAAAAAAAATTAAATATGAATACATACAAACTTTTTGTGAGAAGAGAGAAATGGAATCGGTATTCGAACGCCTTTATTAGCTCGTCGCTGTACCTCGCCAAAACTTGTGCTTAGTGATGGAAAAAAACTCTTTCTGTGACTCGATGTCAATGCAAACAATTCTCTTAAATTATATTTATTAACGTTAAGCAATGATAATATTCTTCTCTTGAAATCAATACTTTGAAGAGCCTCTCAGTGTCATTCATCAGATCAAACATTCAATTGTAACGAAACATAATTTTTCATGCTCGATAAATCATGAAAGTTATAGGTATTACAACGTATTCACTTCCAGCAACCTCCATAATTTTCCCAACTTCAAAATTTCTACCGCCCCTTGTTAGAACCACTCGGACAGTGCCCGCCACTGCGAATTAACACTGTGCCGAGAGCTTATAATGTTACACTGTGCTGCATTTCCAGTTTAATTGCTTCTAGATTTCACTTACATCAATTTATTATCTTTGTAACAATTTCTCGTTTCGGAACTTCGCAGTGTGCAGCACATACTACTCGAATTTCCGCAAATGTGAGTAAAAGAAAAGAGATAAATTAACAATCACAAAATCATTGTTGAAATCGAACTATTAACTAAACATCACGGTTCCATGCCAACTCAGATTCAACTCAACTCAACAACTTCAAGTCATTAAAAACTATGAATTTTTGTTTTATTTAAATAGTGCATTACCTAACCTAACGTAACCTATTTAACCATTTTTAAAATATATTTTTTACAACACCTTTAACGACTTTTCGAAAAAGGTTCTGAGTTGATTTCATTCCGAGTTGTTCGGTCACCAAACATCACACAGTAAATAAGTCCAAATTTTGTTTCTACAAAAATCTAGAGTAATATTTGTAAAGTGTTATATTTGTTAAACCCAATTTAAAATATCAAAGCATCGATTTGGAAGGCGGATATTTGCGATTTGGGAGGCGGATGGACGTACCGCCGCCCAGGGAACAATTTGTTGGATAACCAAAACCTCTGCCATAGGTCACCCCAAGAGGTTTGCTACGTTTGGTGACTTAGCAGGGGTGCCCGGGCTCACGGGATGAGGTTTGTCTAGATTTTGAAAGAGACTAGTTATATAACCTTACCTAGTAGACATAATCTTACCTAATACAATCTTCATAACCAATTTAAAAAAAAAAAAAATTATAATTTTTAATGACTTCAAAGGAAGTTCTGAGTTGATTTCATTTTGAGTTGTCCGATCACCTTCCTTACATGGTAGTTAGGCCCGCCGTAAATTTAACGCACAACTCACGCACAGCACACGCGTGGATTATTTTGTAGAAGTGGTTTCCGTCGGAGTGGCGCATATTAAACCCCACGACCAGCCCATTCCCACGGCCTGCCATCCCACGGCCAGCCTGCGTCGCGCGTGGATGTGCTGTGCTTGCAACACAGTTTTGTGGGTCGTGGGTCCCTAGTTTTTGTCTGTGTGAACATTGTTTTTGTTACTAGTATGGCGGACAGCCTTATAATTAATAAAAACAAATTTTACCGTCTGGCATCACCACGACCAACCGACAGGCTGAGTGCACAAAATTGCAAGCTTATTCTATTGCTTACTCCCCGGCCTTTTGGGTGTTATTAATTCCCTCCAGTGTACCGCGGCTTATCTTAATTTGTGCGAAGTTATTGTAAATAAATGTGACTGAGTAAATCCGAATTATTACTCACAAATATCTCCTTACACACGATTGCGGCTACAGCAATTGGAAAGAGCTAGCTTTCAATCTGCAGAGAGGTTAACATACAACTCACCGATAGTAAACACTTTTCCTAAACTAGAATATGGAAAAATTAAGGTTTTTTCCTGTGTTATATGATACGTTTCATGATTTATTTTTGAAGTAAATACTTCTTAAGCATGGGTGTGATTTGGATTTCGGAATAAACGGAAATGAGCGACGGCGCTGCCGTCAACTGCGCTCATCGGCCGCTTTGAAAATGATGTCACTTCTAAAGCCTCTTATTGGTTGGGATATAAAACGGAAATTACGGTATTAATTTAAATTGAGGTCTGCCTTTATTGGTCGCTTTTATTATGACCTCACTTAACAAGTATTGGTTGAGATTGTTTTGATAAACATCTTCAAACGCGTCAAACTTATTTTGTGGCACAATTTAAATTCAAAATTAGCAAAAATAAGACCGGTGGTTTCAAATTGTGATGCTTTTAACAATAAAATATCATCAATGATTAATAGAATTATTATGGATTCACATATGTTTCATCCTTAATACACAATCCAAAATTCATTTGATTTAATTGAACACTTAAAACTTTTGGAAATCCCTGACAAAGCATTATTAGCATCATTTGATTTTGTTAATTTAATTTATATTCGCTCCACAAGGGAGGCCATAAGGAAAATAGTTTCCCTCAGAGCCTATGTCATGTTAGGAGATTCTGTGTGGAGGGTCTTTTTATGGAAGAGAAGGATATGAAGTTCTGGGAAAGAAAAAGGTATTAGGGGTGGGTAGGAATCTGAGAGTCAGTGTATCCAGGAGTCCCGGACATATGAATCCATCCCTCCAACAGCTGTGCAAAGCGATGGGTCGAGAAAGTCCTGCTGGAAAGGTCAAAAGGCCTCTCTCAACCAGTTTCTCTCCGTCACGCAACAGGTGGGCAGGCGCATCCGCCGCCAAGACCTGGACAAACTTCACCCCATGAGCTCGCTCACCCCTGCTAAGTCACCAAACGTAGCTATCCACTTACGAATATCAGCGCCTTAAACAGCTTTGCTCATTCTTTTTATACATACTTACATTGTAAATTCTATCACAATTTTCTTGCTGCTCTTTAAAAGAGCGATCATTTAGTACATAGATAACACAGGCACAGTGAATTGCACACACTGATTTTTTTTTTACATTAGCTCCGCACTAGGATTATGCTCCGCACTATGTTAGGCGAGGTTTCGAGGGTCCTGCTGGAAAGGTCTATAGGTTTTTCTCAAACAGTTTCTCCGGATCCGGCCTGTCACGCAGTTGGTGGGCAGACGCATACGCCACCAAGATCCGGACAAACCCATGCTCCCGGGCACCCCTGCTAAGTCACCAAATGTAGCGAAACACTTGGGGTGACCTATGGCAAAGGTGTTGGTAATCCAATAAATGGTATGGCGTGGGCTGTGTTCATTAAGCGTTACTTTTAAAAAAACATGTACGTGGGCAAGCCGTGAGCTGAGCGTGGGTTGTGCGTGGACTTATTATCGTTTCAATTTTTAAACCTTTGGGACAAGCCCCTCAAGGTTAATAATTTACAGTAATACAAAATAATTGATAAATGACTTACCATTTGTTGGACAACCAGCACCCCTGCTATAGGTCACCTTAACGGGTTGGCTACGTTTGTGACTTACCAGGGGTACCCTTCCTACCATACCTCACGGGGTGAGGTTTGTTTAGGTCTCGGTGGTGAATGCGTTTGCCCACCTCCTGCGTGGGGGGCCGGATCGAGAGAGACTGGTTGAGTGAGACCTAACCTAGACTTTTCCAGCCGGACTCTCAAGGGATGGATTCATACGCCCGTCACTCCTGGACACATTGACCCTTATATTCCTACCCACTTTTTTTACCCTTTTTCCTTCCCAGAACATCCTCTCCTTCATTTCTCAAAAAATAACTTTCAAACAGCATCTTCAAAGATGACACAGGACCCAATTTGGTGAAGAATATTTTTTCCTCGTGGCTTCCTGTGTGGAACTAACAAAAAGGGGAACATATTTTTGTTGTTGTTTTTGTGGGTGGAAACATGAGAACTTAAAGAGCGATTGTTTTTGAGGATTGGGATTTGGGATTGTTTTTTTTCCGTATTGCGTCTGCATGTGAGTTTAAAAGCTTGAATTTCAGATAACTGTGTAAGTTACAAGAAATGTGAGAAAACCTTTACAGTCGACATTATGTTAGACTGCAAGCTTAAAATATGAAAACATTAATTAAAAAAGCATTCAAAACAGAATAACGGATAGTCTCTGGATCGTGTCTGTATGTGATTTTGTTATCAAAATGTACGCCAACATTTCGACAGGTTAGCTGGCTATCCATTTCATATAGTGTTTTTCACGGACATAAATATTAATTATACTGATATAATCAGATACGTCTTTGTAGTTGGTTTTGCAAAGCCTCTCATGAGGGTAAGCATGGTCTAGTAGTCTCATAGGAAACCTCATAATAAGGGTCCCGAATAGAACAATACGACAACAAAGTTATAATTATCTAAATATACTCCCTTGTCGGGCTGATTTCGAAAGAGGTCAAATTTTCCCAACACCCAAACTTCGAACAATGCCCTGCCAAATTTTGTATAATAGAGGAACATAAAGATTCATATGCAACGAACATAAAATTTTAAGTACTTATACGTAAACAAAAAATGTAGATATTTGTAGTTATTCCAGTATTCATTAAAAAAAAATAGTTCTTCATAGTTAAATTATAAAAAAAATGTTTGGTATTTTTTCGGTACACTCCAGAGTTGAAAATACATTCAGCATCGTTCTGGTATAAAACCAAAATTTACGGGTGCTTGAAATGACTTAAGCCGTGTTTGGTGATCGGTCTGAATAGCCAGGTAACTTACCTTCCCACTACCTTTATCATAACATACCGCAATTCGAGATGTCGTTATCTCACTGGCTCTAGACGGTATTTACATTTAAAATAAAATTTGGGAGAATAATTTTCAATTAAAGAGATTTATTTATGTGTCCTGTCTTCTCTTATTTTATTCACACATATTAATTGTGTTATCTCATGTACGATTTTAAACAAAAGCTGGTCGGTTTAGCGAAAATACGGTTTACCTATTTAAACAAAATATAACTTAATGGGGAAACAGAGGGGACGAACCACCGAATAACTATAAAACTAATAAAGTATAAACCTATTTACGTTCAAATTCGTCAAGAATAAAACAAATCATTCATAATACTGTATATTTCAGCGTATAAGTACAAACAATAGCTAAAGTAAATAAAATCTTTTGAAATCAATAACAACTTAATATTAATTCTTAAAGTTGACTTTAGGTTTGAATTTAGTAAATAATGCACACAAATTATAATTCTACAATTATTTCAATTTTGGGGGCCAACTGTTGGGGCATCAACTGTAGGGTCTCTGGTTTGTACACTGGATACTCTAAGAAATAACTAACTTACCATCATGACGATTTCAAACGCATCAGGCGTACTCTTACGATGTACCGACAATTGACATGAATTTCTTCATTCTCGTTGATTCACTTGATCGTGAAATATATCCCCGGGTTGTTCTTTATTTCTCTTCCAAATGTTTTCGTTTTATTATTCTCCTAATACTCCATATTTCCGTTGATCCGCTTAACGTATCTATATTTATTTCCAGTAAAATATTTTAATACCATATAATGTTCATCTGCGTAGCAATTTTCTATTGTTGATGAAGCGTCTCCAACCAAGAAGCTGAAGACAGAAAAAAGCTCTCTATAATCTTTCTTGAATGCGGTAATGTATTTACTCTCGCCAACCAAAATCTTTCTTGAATCCGGTAATGTGTTAACTCTCACCAACTAAAATCTTTCTTGAATCCGGTAATGTGTTAGCTCTCACCTACTACAATCTTTCTTGAATCCGGTAATGTGTTAGTAGCTCTCACCAACTAAATTCTTTCTTGAATCCGGTAATGTGTTAGCTCTCACCTACTATAATCTTTCTTGAATCCGGTAATGTGTTATTAGCCCTCACCAACTAAAATCTTTCTTTAATCCGGTAATGTGTGAACTCTCACCAACTAAAATCTTTCTTGAATCCGCTAATGTGTTAGCTCTCACCAACTATAATATTTCTTGAATCCGAAAATGTTTTAACTCTCACCAACTAAAATCATTCTTGAATCCGGTAAAGTGTTAGTTTTCACCAACTATAACATTTCTTGAATGCGATTAGCGCCAACTAACACTGTGCAGTGCCACCCGGTCTTTCCATATGCCGTAAAAGGTGACCGGACAACTTAACAAAATAATGGTTCTTCATCACTCCTTTCAAAAGTTATGAAAAAAAAATAAGGCTAAATGGTTTACGTTAGGTTAGGTTATGGGCTATTTTTTTTTCATCACTACGTTTTTAAACGACTTTTAAAATGGGTTTTGAAATTTCACTTTGTTGAGTTGCCATGGAACCAATCCAAAAATAGGTGAAGTTGACGGGAAAACGCATTTAATTCTAGCTAATGTCTCCGCATCTGTTTTGAATTTCCAAGAAAGGCGATACCTGCTTCCGGTGAAATGCTGATTTTTAATTCTGCGACGGTTGGAAATAAAATAATATTGATTAAAAATTAATATCTGTTTTCTAGTTCGCTGAAGCCTTGATTGTATTTTTTGGCTCGGAAAGAGCCTCGGGCATCTGATTTGATTTCGGCGTTTTATTATGAAAAAAATAATTTTCTCTCGGTGTTGAAATAAAATGCTAAAAGAAAAATACTGAATAATGTTATTCAACAAAACCTTTTTATTTTGCCCCAAAATACAAATATGACTAAGTTTACCTATTGGAAGAAATGAATAAGGTAGATTTTAAAAAACCAAATTCACATGGCTGCGTAATAATTTTGGTTATAAAACATTCTTTTTATACAGTATTATTGTAAAATTACGGGCTTTTATTATTCTTATTATCACGGATGAGAATTTTCAGAATGAAAAAACGTTAAAATGGAGTAAACACAAAAAAATGGAGTAAACCTACAAAAATAACTTGGGTACTCTCCGAGAAGATCAATGTCATATAACTGTTTTGTTTAATTTCAATTCTAAAAATCTCAACCACAAAAAAATAAACAACGGGTATGTAATTTCAAATCAGTTTATTGTATTTATAATACAATATCAAGGAAAGCTAATAGTTCAGAAATGCAAAAAATAATTTGCAAGGCAGATAGAAACATTACACCTTTAAATTTATACGACTAGAATGCCAACATTCTTTTCAATACCAACCAGGAATTATTAGATTCCTGGTCAAATAAAATTATTCACGCCAAACACTTCAATTATCTCAACCAAACGTACGTTGACAAACTTTCGTCAAACAAATGGATGAGTATTGGAGAATTGAGCGCAGAAATAGAAGGATTTATGCTTGCCATTCAGGATAGAGTCATTAATACTAAAAATTATAGGAAGTATATAATCAAAGATACAAATCAAATTGATGATTTATGTGGAAAATGTTTGGGTTTTCCGGAAACTATAGAACATATTATATCAGGATGTTCTATATTAGCGCCTTCCGAGTATACGTTTAGGCACAAACAGGTTTTAAAAATAATTCACCAAAGTTTGGTAATTAAATATAGCTTGATTGACTGCCATAATGTAGTACCATATTATGAATACGAACCAAATTCGTTTTTAGAAATGATTTTTATAAAATAAATTATGATAAAACTATACTAACAGCGAGAACGATTTGTCATAATAGACCCGATATAGTTTTACATGACAAAATTAAAAAAATAACTTATATCATTGACGTCGCTATTCCAAATTCCTGCAATATTCAAAAATCTGTTTCTGAAAAAATTAGAAAATATACAGACTTAGGAAATGAGATTAAAAGAATTTGGCATTCTCGGACCATAAAAATATTACCATTTGTTATTTCGGCTACTGGCATTATACCTAGCTCTCTAATTCAAAATTTAGGCTTATTAGATTTATCAAAGAGTCTTTATATAAAAATGCAAAAATCGGTCATATTAAACACGTGTAGGATTACGAAAGATTTTTTAAATATATATATTGAGGGATCAGTAGGATTTATCGGTCCAGTTAGGAGTTCTATCGAGCCAAACCCTCTGATATGAAAATATCTAGAGTCGGTGAATTATTTTCCCATTTGGTCTCTGGTAGGTTTACATGTTATTCTTGTATTGTTTTGTATTTATTATACTTATACAGGGCCATTGCATAGCGTTGATTGACTAGATGATCATTTGTGGAAAAGTGTGTGGAATGGTTAAGTTTTTCCTGTGGAGAAGATTTAATCCGGACATAAAGTCTAGAGAACAAAAAAATGTTATGTTGGCTGAGTTGGCATCGCGTTTGGGTCCCACCCGTGCGTCGCGTGTTCGATTCCTCGGCTGGCTAAGTCCTCCGTCGCGACACAAACAACATTTTCCGCTTGCTGTGAAGGTAGTTGGATATTTTCAAATATAGTCCGGTTATTCACAAACTGGTAATATTCGTCTTTTTAAAAAAAAAAATCGCTTTAAAACAGCTGTTTGTACTTTCATCGACGAAGCTTGTTTATGAAGTATTTTAAGAATGAAAAACAACAAAGTGACCAACTACCAGAGACAAAGCTTTGTTATTATCAGTTTTCTTCGATCTGCGCAATAAAGTGAACTCTAATAACACGGATAAAAATAAACCTAAATGAGAAACTGCGATGACATGCTTTGAGACATTATTATGATGACATGCTCTGAAAGAAAATAACCGTCAGTCAAGTTTAATACTGTCTTAAGAGCGGGTGATGTTTGGTTGGGTCTTGATGGCGGGTGCGTCGGCCCACCTTCTGCGTGGCGGGCCGGATTGGGAGATGCTAGTTGAGGGAGACCCTTTACAACCGGTTACCGTTGTCCGGGCCGCTCGGTAGTACAGGGGCCCGACCCTCAGGCTCACGACTGAGGGTGGGCTGCCCCATTAACGAGTGAAAAAACCCCGCCGCTGCTGTTGTGCCGGTTCGTGACCGGAGGGGACCCAGCAGCAGCGTTTGGGGCGCATTGGGCGACCTCTCCAGCCGGACTCTCCCTGCCCATCGCCTTGCACCGCAGTGGGTGGGTTGGATTCATACGTCCATCATTCCTGGAAATTCTGATCCCCAGCATCCTACCCACCCCTCATACCCTTTCCTTCCCGACCTTCCACTCCACACACACAAAATAAAAACAAAAATAAAAATGAACTTACAAACTTTCAAAAATAACTTTTCAACAACGGCGAGAAGCAGGAGTCCCCGGTGCAGGCCAAAACTGTTGGTGAATTTCAACAACATTCGCGGCCTGCACAAAAACTTAAACTCTGTCCACCACCATCTTCTCTCCCAACGTCCTAACCTTCTCTTCCTCTCCGAAACGCAGATAGCCGAGCCTCCAGACGCCTCCTATCTGGACTGCCCGGGCTTCACCCTCGTAGGCAAATTTAGACCCAAGGGAGGTGTGTGTCTCTACAGTTGAGCTGACGTCAACTGTGTGCGTCTGTTGAATCTGGAAATCTCCAGATTCGACGTAATGTGGGTGCGCGTCAATCTTGCCAGTACGGTAAGGTTTTATGCGTGTCTATACCGCTCACCTAACCTTAGCGAATCAGACACGTCCGAGCTCTTCAAACATTTAAGCAACACTATTGATGACCTCTTGCCCCGCTTCCCTACGGCAGAGTTTGTGGTCCTGGGGGACTTCAATGTTCATAACGAACCTTGGTTGAAGTTCTCGGGATCAACAGACTCGGCTGGACGACAAGCGGAGTCCTTTGCCCTTTGCCACGGACTGGAGCAAATGGTTCAGGAGCCTACAAGGGTTCCTGATGTCCAGTCTCACCGCTCTAATCTGTTAGACCTGTTTTTAACCACTGTGCCACACGGTTACAAGATTGACGTCACAGCGCCTTTAGGATCGTCGGACCACTGCCTGGTGACGTCATCAATCCCCGTAACCTTCAGACCGCCAAACGAGAGGCTGAAAAGAAAAGTGTGGCACTATAGGTCCGCAGATTGGTTCGGTCTGCGGGCACATTTTAATGCTTTCCCGTGGTCAGCTGTCTGTTTTCGGACTTCGGATCCCTCAAGATGTGCCCAGGAAATTGGTGAAGTCATCACGTCCGCGATGGATGGCTTCATCCAATCCACTATTAAGGAAACTGGTGTGGGCTCAAAGCCGTGGTTCAGTCGACAATGCTCTGAAGCAGTGCGACGAAAAAACGCGGCTTACCGAGCCTACAACACATCTCGAACGTCCGAAAACAGAATATTATACAACCAAATTGCAAAGGAAAGTAAGAGAATCATCAATAGGTCGAAATTCGAGCACGACCTGCAGGTCAGCAGAAAGCTGGCTGCCTGCCCGCATGGTAGCAGAGCGTTCTGGTCGCTTGCGGGCTCTATAGGTCGCAATTTCTGCAAACCCAGTCTGCCACCTCTTACCAGACCTGACGGCTCTCTAGCAAATACCGCCGCCGAAAAGGCTAACTTATTAGGCAAAATGTTCGCGGAAAACTCGACCCTCGATGACCAAGGTGCTATCCCGCCGTCGGTTCCTCACTGCGGTTTTCGTATGAAAAAGCTGAGGATTCGGCATCGGGATGTACTCCAAGTCTTACGAGGGCTTGATGTTAATAAAGCTAGTGGGCCTGACGGAATACCTGCCCTGGTATTGAAGAGGTGCGCTGCAGAAATAGCTCCAATTTTGACGAAGCTTTTCAAAATGTCCCTGAAGTCTGGGTCTGTGCCCTCTGGTTGGAAAAAAGCGATCATTCACCCTATTCCAAAGAAAGGTGACCGCTCTAACCCGGCCAACTACCGCCCCATAGCGATCACATCTGTTCTGTCAAAAGTGATGGAACGTGTGGTCAACGACAAACTACTCACATACCTCGAGAAGAACAAAATTATTAACGACCGTCAATACGGATTCCGGCGGAACCGCTCGTGCGGTGATCTTCTCGCGTATGTGACACATGTTTGGGGGCGGTGCCTGGAACGCTTTGGTGAGACCCAAACCGTTGCACTGGATATTTCCAAGGCCTTTGACCGGGTTTGGCACCGAGGGCTTGTCAACAAACTGCCTTCTTACGGACTTTCCGCTTCCTTGTGTACGTGGATTGCCGACTTTTTGAGGGAGAGGTCGATTCAGGCGGTTGCTGATGGTTTCACCTCTTCCTCGCATTCGATAAATGCTGGCGTCCCACAGGGATCGGTTCTGTCTCCGACTTTGTTTCTGTTGCACATCAATGACCTCTTGACATATGCACCAATTCATTGTTACGCGGATGACAGTACAGTCCATGATAGCTTTTTGTTTGACAAGCCTCCAAAGGGCTCACAAATCCCAATGGCTCGGAGGGCTTTGAAACAAAGAATGGACGGTTACCTCGAGAGTGTTTTCTCTTGGGGTAAGAATAACCTCGTCGAATTTAATGTTTCAAAGACCCAATCATGTCTGATTACGTCTAAAAGGGATCGGAATGATAATCTAGTCTCCTTCAACGGAAGCAATCTCCCGAACAGGCCTTCCATTGATATGCTTGGTGTAACTCTAAGTGACCAGCTCAGGTACGGGGGCTCCATCGAGGCCAGAGTTAAGTTAGCCTCTCAGAAACTGGGCGTACTGTACAGGGCCCGCAGATACTTTAATAGTACACAACTGCTAACCCTGTACAAATCGCAAGTGCGCCCCACGGTTGAATTTGGCAGCCACCTCTGGTCTGGAGTCCCAAAATACCTGAAAAAAACCCTCGACTCTGTGCAGAAACGGGCGGTCCGTTTGATAGATTCTCCTAACTTAACAAATGGACTGCAATCTTTAGAGCACAGGCGTCAGGTGGGAATGCTGTCCTTGTTCTACCGGTATTACAATGGAAGATGCTCCGAGGAACTAGCGTCACTGATCCCCTCGGCACCGGTGCATAGTCGGGAAACACGCCAAACACGCGCTCAACATTTGTACATGGTTGACATTAGTCACATGAGAACGGGTCGTTTCTACGACTCGTTCTTGAGTTCAACAGCCCGGCTGTGGAACGAGTTACCGGCTTCTGTGTTTCCTCCCTCCTACAATATGGGTCTCTTCAAGACCCATGTTCACTCCTTCCTCTCCTCAACAGCACCCTCCACACAGCATATTCAAAGATGACAAAGATGACAACTCCTGTGTGGAGTTAATATAAAAAAAAAAGAGCAGATTATATTATTTAGCAGTGCTAAGGAACATATTATATAATGAAGATGTTTGTTTTAACAAGAACGTTAAATGGATTTTTAGGAACGAAACAGAAAGCCGATAAACACGGTTTATCCTATAGAACTATTCTAAGTAGCCTTGCAGCGGACATGTACTTGTACACACTAAGTACAGTTTCATGAAATAATTTATGTTAAAAAACATTTTTTTTCTACCTTCAATTTTAATATTAATAATTATGGGAGACTAATTCTTCATTGAAGAAGAAGATAATACTTATAATCTAAATGAAAATATGAAAGCCAAAATATGCCACCTTTGTTAGACGAGAGGTCTAGGTTCGAGTCCCAGTTGCGACCCAGTTGTCTTTTTTTATTTTTCTGTGTCTTGTTCTCTTTCATATTTTCATTTAGATTAGTTATCTTCTTCTTCAATGATATGTTACGTTGATAGGAATGACCTTCAAAAGTTATAAAAAGAGAGTTTTTCTTATAAAAAATTGACTAATTCTTCACCTGCAATTCAATCACATTACTTATATTAATATAAGAAATTATTTATCAGAAGATTGGAAGCAAACACTGGAGGAATTCGCGAGCAGTTGAGTCGGCGGCAATCGGAAACAGAATGATTCGCTTTTTAACTCGGCCTGTCGCGCCGCTAATAATTAAAGGCCCAATAATTATTATTGGCGTACGAGCTGCCAATAGAAGTATCTGTCGAATTAAGCTGGGCGCATACATCTGATTTTGTTTGCCGGTTATCTGATCAGACAATCGGATCGGATTAAAACCGCACACATCCGGTTCGAAAATCAGACAGGTAATACGACCGGGGCCACGCCCTTTAGACGGTCGGATTGGCCGGCCGGCCTGGAAGGGCGTGGCCTATTTTTATTGCCGATCAGGTTTTCGAATCGGATGTGTGCGAGCTTTCGTAAGAAATGTTGGCGCGAAGGCCTTCAGGTTGTCTGATCAGTCAATCGGATGGAGAAATCGGATGAATGCGCCCAGCCTAAGACGCTGCATTGTTCGTTCCCTCAAATCCTTCTACAAATTTAACAGTTTTCACAATAATATTCGCAGTCATCATACGAAATCTTTACCGTTTTATCAGCAAAGTATTGAATATATTCGATATTATATTATATGTTTTTACTAAGTTTTCCTAGCAGACCATTTAATTTTTATAATTTGTTAAAAACACGGTCTTTGGTTTTTATCACAATTAACAGTTTGAATAGTAAATTGGTTATTAAACATATATATTTGTCCGCACATTGTTTGTGTGTCTAGAAATGGTTATTTTGTGAATTTACCATGTTAAATTCTGCTCAGACTAGTTAATGAGAATGAGTATTGTTCAATAGACGAATTGTGGTTAAACAGTAGAGTAAGTGTAAACTTTGAACTATTGTGTTGAAATAATTGGATTTGTTTTAGTTCACCGCATATATATTAAACCTCATATTTATGATATAACTTACATAACAAATTATTTATGTCATGTATGTGTAGCTAGATAAAGCGATGTAATAATTTTAATCGATTATAAGGCCAGCCGTGGTCAGAGGGTAGGTGGTTTATTCTTAAAGGTACAGATTTGGTTATGTGTAAACGACTTTCAATAATAATTTCTGTACCTATTCTTGGTTGTAATATCATATGTTATTGATTCCATAATTATCACTGTACCTATTCTTGGTTGTAATTTAATATGTAGGTTGGTTCAATAATAATCACTGTACCTATTCTTGGTTGTAATATCGTATGTTATTGATTCAATAATAATAACTACACCTATTCTTGGTTGTAATATAATATGTTGGTTGGTTCAATAATAACCACTGTACCTATTATTGGTTGTAATATCATATGTTGGTTTGTTCGATAATAATCACTGTACCTATTCTTGTTTGCTTAATCTGATTCTTTTTCAAACAGTAAAAGTAGGTGCATAACTAAGAAAATATAAATGTGATGTGGTTGCTATCCTTTGCTTCAACTTTTTATTAATTTAAAACCATTATTCTTTATCGTACAACTACAAAAGTGTTTTTATTCACAAATTAAATGCAAAAAATCAAACAAGCGAGAGTTGGAAAACCTTTTTTGATTTACAACCCAAATCAGTTGCAGCAACTTTTCCCATGAAAAACCGTTACAGGAAAAAACATCTTGCAGGAAAGTTTGTTGCGAATCTAGTCACGTCATCAACCCCGTCGCCCGTCGCCACGGGGGTAGGCGGTGGCGGAGGTGGGGGTGGTAGCAGGGGTGGAAGAGGTGAGTTATGATCGTGACGATGGGTCCGGGTAACGAACCGGAACCCTCATACCTCACAGCCACCGGGGCGGATAATTCATGGGACGTCATAATTTAGGACGGAATTCGTATTTCGGAACTGTGATTTCGTGAGGATTCCATAAGGATGTGACCCTTATTCAAATAAAATTATTGTTTGACTGCGTGCAGAATGCGCCGGAAATTTTTTTATGGAGAAATCCAATTAACAAATTGTCTTTCCAATTAACTACGTTCGGGATGATCCGATGCTTTATAGGGAATCCGCTGTGCCCTAAAGTTTATGTTTAGACATACGGATTTCAAAATTTCGTTTTGTGTTGCTTTTGCTAGTTTATTGAAACTAGCAATTTATGCAGTATATTCTTTATTAGATGCCGAGTCATCCAACATCGCACAAGATACATTTCTGCTTATAGAAGAGAGCTTGAGGAATTCAAATATTGTCATGTTATTTTTGTTCAAAGAAATTAAATTCTTTGATTAAATTTTTCTGTGCTAGACGACAAGTTCTTTATGTGGTATACTATGATTTCTTTAACTATCATTTTTTTGCTTAGATCTCATAATTCTGAAATCTATTTTTATTATCTTCATGTTTGAAAACAGATGGAATCCAATTCTGTTCAAATTTTTTTTTTTTCATGCCATAAAGTACAGCTACTTTGATTATATGTACACATATGATAATTAAAATAAACTAGCAGTTAAAGACCCGTTTTGCAGGTTTTTGAGTTTGAGTGTTGGTGACCATTTTATGTCCGGTAATAACTGGTTCCATAAACAGCCGGTTCCTCGGATCCACTGTTATCCAGTGATAGCAAGTCACCGTGATAAAGTAACCGTGAAGGAAATGCCGTCATATGTAATATGCAACCACGTGAGACTATTATTCACAACTCTAAGTGTTACCGTCAATCTTTCCATATCCCGAGAGATCCTTGAAATTTGCAGAATCCGTATACCTGCCAGGGACACGCCTTCACGCGATCTGCTAACTTAAGTGGCGCCATGTTTTGACGAATTTTTGAATTCGAGACCGAATTACAAAAGTATTTTTTTAAGAAACTGTAAGTACGAAGATGGCTTGGCGTAAGGCGCGGCGTCAGACATGAAGCCGGGTTCTTAAATTTTAACCGCGCAGACGCAAGGCTATTAATACTGTTTGATGATGATAATGTAACACATTAAGTCAGCAGTTGAGATAAAACAGAGATTTTTTTTCTATTATAAACTTATATCCTAGTAAATTTCCATTATAAACTTATATTCCAGTACAATTAGGGTAGATTAATGGGTAGATGAATAAATCGCTCTTTCTGCGATTAGAAAATTTTTCGAATCTTTTCCCAATTAAGTTTTTTTCGGAACGAGGCTTAATTACCTCCTCCATCATGGAAGAAAACATAACATCCAATTAGGCAATCGTCGGAATAAGATACAAGAACTAAGAGCTAGAAGAAGAAATTATATTATATATTATTACAAGTACACATTATCATTCTGACAAGATACCAACAGCAAAAAACCGTAAAAAAATAACCACATTAGCCCGCAATCTTTTTGGAGCAACGAGAAAATATTCGCATAGAACCTAAATTTCTACTCGTGAGAAAGTGCCTACAAACGTAGAGCATTCTTTTCTTTTTACGACATGGGATTTTATTATTTCTAGATCGGAAGAAAAATTTATCGACGTCCTTCGAAGCGAAATGGCTAAGTATTTTTAAAGTGGGTTGATTGGAAGAAATTGTCCCTTGAAACTCTAAGGAAGCCCTTATACTTTCATAATATACGTTTATGAAGTAGCAGTGCTTTATACGATGCTTACAAATCGGAACCTGTGGGACTATGGCACCCTTTAACTCAGAATGCTTTGAGATGTAAAGAAATATGGTAGGTGAAAATAAATGCATAAAAGAAAAGTTGTGAAGAACACGAATATTTATATCTAGTTAATCCGGAGATATGACGCAGGCCAATCGTAAAATTAGGCAGATCATGATGCGTCTCAGGCACATCACAATCTGCTGCCATTTCACGATGCAGCTAGGAGTATACGAAAGATATACTGCTAAACAGTGTTACGTTACAAGAATAAGGAATCGAGTCTTAAGTACCGTCATGTTTCGACAGTCAGCGAATCGAGCCCTAAAATACTGTTGCACCGCGGGACGGTAATGCGCAGGCGCATCACCCCTCCCGCGACCCACGGATCAGGAGACGCGCCGGACACGGCCATTCAAACCAGTCTTCAGCAAGCGAGCTTCCCGGGCCCACGTCCCGCGCGAACATGTGCGACACAAGTTCAGTTTCGCCGGTTGTGCACTTCCGGTGTCCGCGCATGGACGCTGCTGAGACCGGGAGAACAAGCGCGTAAAGCCGCTGTTGGCCCATAAACCAAACGTGAGTCAATTACCATGTTACCCTTTGTGTGCAATTAAATGTTTTGAAGCCCTAACCACGCGTGTAGAGAGCAGAGACTGACGTTCAAACTAACTTTCAGCTAGGATCGTTCCTCTTATGTATTATTGTGTCTCCTAGAATTGAATAAACTATTTATGTGATAACCTACCGTGTTTTGCTTGTCGAGAGAGGCCCTGGGGGGATGGAGAAGCGTGAAGTTCCGAACCACAAGCACTAGCCTTGAGGTTAAGAGAAACCCTGCTTGCACCGAACCTGAGCTAGTTTTTATTTGGGGCAGATACAGCAACTAATTTGTATTAAATATGTGGGAGCTTTCTCCAACCCTGCCGATAGCATCAGCACGCACGCTGACGCCGACACTGGCGCTAAACGTGGGGCCATTTAAATTTTTTTCTGTTCCACCACGGCCTCGTTCCCAAGCAACAATTGTAAACTCTGAAATGTTATTATGATGTATTGTTTATTCCCAATTGTCTAGCACTTCCAACAGGAATCTCGGCGCGAACGTAATTTCGAATCACAATTTAAATTATTACGGGCGCGATTTTATCATTTGTGACTCGTCACTCGACAAAATATTACCGGTATTCCAACGCAAGGTGCCCAACCTAGGAAGTTGTCGCTGCGAATAATACAGTGATTACAAAGTGTCGGCCGATTAAAATTGCTATTTTCAATACAAGTGAATAGTGGAAATAAACACAAATTAAAGAAGAATTTATTCAACAATTAAAATCATGTACATGATAAACAAATCATCCGCTTGGTCTCGAAAGTGCTAAATATTTTTAATAATATACTATATTGCAGCACGCTGGTACGTCTCTTAAACGGACACTTGCTGACACCTAGGGAACAAGTGGATTTAAATTCTTTCTGTCATTTGACAATTAAGTATTTTTGACTCTGTCGTCTGCTGAAACCGGGTCATGCCGAATCACATTCGAATAATGCAAAAAATACTAAATTCGCGTTGACGTGGATTCCTTGACATCTGACACTATAATACCTTGTCAATTGACAAAGAAGGTAATATCTTGTCGAAAAGACGAAGGGAATTCGCGTGTAAATACCAAAAAATTGGTGCTGTATAAAATCAGGCTATAGGAAGCCGCGTAATGAAACCATGCCCCCAAGATATTGTTGAATTCTCAAACAAATTACTTCCACGAAAACTTGTGAAAAATTTTTTCGACTTTTCCTTTTTTCGATTTTTTTAATTTTCGAAATTTTTTTTTTCCAAAACGCTTGGATTTTTTCTTAAAAACGCATGGCCAGAGGAAAATCGCTGCTCAAATTTTCTCCAGTTTCGGACTCTGAAAATTTTTCCGATTTTTTCCTTTTTTCGATTTTTTTAATTTTCGAAATTTTTTTTTTCCAAAACGCTTGGATTTTTTCTTAAAAACGCATGGCCAGAGGAAAATCGCTGCTCAAATTTTCTCCAGTTTAAGACTCTGAAAATTTTTTCGATTTTTTCCTTTTTTCGATTTTTTAATTTTCGAAATATTTTTTTTTTCCAAAACGCTTGGATTTTTTCTTAAAAACGCATGGCCAGAGGAAAATCGCTGCCCAAATTTTCTCCAGTTTCGGACTCTGAAAATTTTTTTTCGATTTTTCCTTTTTTCGATTTTTTAATTTTCAAAATTTTTTTTTCCAAAACACTTGGATTTTTTCTTAAAAACGCATGGCCAGAGGAAAATCGCTGCTCAAATTTTCTCCAGTTTAAGACTCTGAAAATTTTTTCGATTTTTTCCTTTTTTCGATTTTTTTTAATTTTCGAAATTTTTTTTTCCAAAACGCTTGGATTTTTTCTTAAAAACGCATGGCCAGAGGAAAATCGCTGCTCAAATTTTCTCCAGTTTAAGACTCTGAAAATTTTTTCGATTTTTTCCTTTTTTCGATTTTTTAATTTTCGAAATTTTTTTCCAAAACGCTTGGATTTTTTCTTAAAAACGCATGGCCAGAGGAAAATCGCTGCTCAAATTTTCTCCAGTTTCGGACTCTGAAAATTTTTCCGATTTTGTCCTTTTTTCGATTTTTTAATTTTCGAAATTTTTTTTCCAAAACGCTTGGATTTTTCCTAAAAAGCACGTGGCCAGAGGCAAACCTCTGCCCAAATTTTCAAATAACCCAAACACTTACAAATACGCGTTTTTTCGCAGAAGCATTTTGTAAAAAAAAAATATATATACGTCCCCAGTGGTCAATCCCTGGCAAAAATTTCTTTCCAATTACGGATAAAGAGTCGAGTTCTCGTTTTTCTCCCAACGTAAGGTCACCCTGACACGACCCTATACACTATGGAAGTCCCTCAAGTCACGCTGGGTATAATCCCCCACATTTCTACGTCAAAAAAGGAAGAACTACTACAGGCCCTGAGAAGTAGAAAAATTTCTCCCAGGAATAAATCCAAAAAATGCCTTATTCAATATGCTTCTTTCTACAACAAAAAGTACATCAGGAAGCACATCACGTTCAAGGAAGAAGACATCGTCTGGAGGAGAAACAACACTCTGTCACAAGGTGCGCTGTACTTCTCTGCCAAATTGGCACCCCGTTTTGTAAAGACGAAAGTCCTAAAGAAAATCTCAGACCTGGTTTACCGATTGTCCGACATCTCTGGTAAACACATAGGTAACTACCATATAAAGGACATTGTAAAAAGTGGTAACATGGAAACAAACTCCATTGCCACGCCCGTATAACCCCAACGGTTATTCCTTGACTCCTAGCAACCATTCGTCTACACCGTGACATGGATCACTATGGAAGTCAACCCTTTTGTTTCGTCACTAATGAGCGGCCTCTCGTAAACGATTGTCACTCATTAGGACACTCAAACGAAACCTTTCTAGCTCTGGCACAGTGGTGTCAACTGTAGCCAAAGTCATGGAAGAAATTATAATTCTCCCTTGTGGTTTCGTTTCATTTTATTTTATTTTTGTTTGTATAAATATCTCGTCATCATCAGTCATTCGCCTCTAATTGCTGCCCCAGGTGTCAAACCTTGGAAACATCGTTTTTTCTAAGCATGCACACCTCTACCTGAAATTGATCACTTCGGAGAAAGGAATTCCCTGTGGCTTACTGCAAGTAGTCAGAGACTACGTGCCCAAGGTTTTGTGCATCGTCACAACTAGCAGCATCATATTTTCACATCATCATGTCATACCTCGTCACCCCTTTCTAAATGTTAGAAAATTTTTTTGTACATTAAATATCGGGTCCTCGCCAAAGTGCATCTAACCCTTATGTCATATGTAGTTAAATTAGGTAAGCAAACCTGTGTAAACCCACGGCGGTATCAGATGTTTGCTACCCGTTCTAAGTTTTTTTTCTGTTTTTTAAGAAAATAGAATGGCGCTCAATAAATAACCCAAATTGCTCTAGCTCTCCCCAGAACTGGATGTGGAGTCTGGAAAGTATCGTTATAAAAGGGACAACTTTCAACGTGCCTCTTCATTAACGATAAATTTTTTTACAACATTTCAGCAACATTGAGTCACCCTGGGTCTCAACTGCTCAAACTGAAATTTTGGGGTTGCCTTGTTGTGACTTATCACGTGCAAAGTACGAGGTCACAACAAGAAGCCAGGTCTCCAAGTGAACCACCCTGTGAACAACCCATCCCATTATTATAATTTTCATAACACCAAGGTGTGTCCATCGCAGTCTGTTTAAGTAAGTAAAACCTAGAAGGTCTTAAACACTCAAATCGGACCAATGTAAATAATTTTCCTTGTCAAACAACGATAAGCGCATGTCTTGTATTGTTGCTACCATCGTACGTGTAAGTACAACAAAAGTTGTACCATCACGATACGATACTCTGTGCGTAACCAAAAGGGTTGTACCACAAAGGATCTCTTTTGCGGTAAGCTTAGATGAAATTCACATTCCATCAGCACGCCAAAATTTTTTGTCCCTTAATTGTTGAAGTATAAAATCTTGGCCAGATCTTCAAATATGTTTTTGCCTTTGTGCAAGTCTTTAACGTACGCTAATATGGATTTATTATGCTACGGTATTGTTGTACTAAGTACATCAGTATGTCTCGCCGTCTGTATTGAATAGGTACCTTTATATGAACGTTAACCTTTGTTGCCATCATAGGTGGGAACCTTATAAAATCTGCCGTCATAGATGGGAATCTCAGAATATCTACTAAATGCGATACGGGGAGCCCGTTATAATTACTCTGTGGGTTTTTGTCAGAAATGTCATAAATACCTAGTCTTTTGCACCTCCCTTCAATACTGGGCAACCCAGTTGTAATTCGTTCATTGTTATCCGTGAAGACGTTACAAAACTTACTTGCAAATCTTTTGATTTTGCAATCTTGTACGCTATACGTGAAGACGTTATAATACTCACCATGAATCGTGCGAACGAAATAATATCAAACCTTTATGTGTGAACTACTCAATGTAGTCCACACCCCTTTTTTGTAATCATTAATACGCCCGTGGACTTCCTGTCACAAGAACCCAGGAACTATCTACTATCTCAAAAGGACTAATCATACGCTTCACTCATGATTATGGGGCATCGTGTCGTGGGAGTTAAGTTGATGGACACAAAAAACACCTAACTCGTTGTCTGGGAGACGAACAAAGAAAATCCCCAGGTTTGTGAGATTTGAGCAAGGGTCTGTCATTTCTCGCAAACAAGTAGGAGAATAAAACGACCCCTAATCTTCTGCCCAATACACGTAGAGGATTAGACTTTTATGTCAGTGTATTCTTTTGTCCAACACTACCAAACATTATTGTAATGTGCCAGGATGACTGCTGTAGACCTTGTTTCACCTCCACCCAGAGGTCGAATTTCGGAAATAGCCGAGTCCCCAGCAGTTTTCTTCGTTCAAATGTTCCCAACTATCACCCCTCCCCTTCCTCGAAATTATCCGTGAATGGGGATATATGCGTTACGCACTTGGCGTTTCGTTTGTCAAATGGGACAATCTTCATACGCGGATCCTTTCAACTTCCTACTCCTTTCCCAGTTGTCATTATTGTAATGTGCCAGGATGACTGCTGTAGACCTTGTTTCACCTCCACCCAGAGGTCGAATTTCGGAAATAGCCGAGTCCCCAGCAGTTTTCTTCGTTCAAATGTTCCCAATTATCACCCTCCCCCTTCCTCGAAATTATCCGTGAATGGGGATATATGCGTTACGCACTTGGCGTTTCGTTTGTCAAATGGGACAATCTTCATACGCGGATCCTTTCAACTTCCTACTCCTTTCCCACTTTGTTATAACTAATCTTGTACGCAATGTTTTGTTTTTCGAAAGTAGAAAAAATGCTACCGTATAGACGTGAGCATAGGTCATGGAAGACCAACTTCTTTCGAATGGGGAATTTTGTTATACGTACAATCCCTCAACCACGTATTCTTGGAAATGTATTTGGTAAAGAAAAAAAACCAAAAGGGGTTACACAGAACCTGTCCTTGAATACGTACCTTTGTAACATGTATTAGGAATTAGCCACATTTAGTTAGCTCTCTCTCCGTCTCTCTCTCTACACGCCAAACAAATCCAACTTTTTCTCAACATGCACACTTGTTTCTCTCCAAACTTTTTTCATCATTGGTCTACTAGGCAGGTAAACTTCAAGAATTTTGTTCTAATAATAATTTTTGCCGGATTAAAAAAAAAAAAAAACCAGCAGCTCTGCACCCTATCTACATCTGCGCCTCTTCATGCTGCCCTCGCTACCGTCACGGAGGTCCCTTGCCTTCAATCCCTGCGTACCAAAAGCACCCGACCGCATCTAACATAACCTAGTGTGAGTCGTGCGTGTAGTTGCGAATTGTATCACCACAAAGAACCGACACTCAAAACAAACCCGAGCACGCCAGCTCTAGGTTGGTTCCTGTTCCTGTTGCCCTTGTGCAAATGTTCCTGCTGCCATTATGCAAATGTTCCTGCTGCATAATACAAATGTTCCTGTTGCCCTTGTGCAAATGTTCCTGCTGCCATTATGCAAATATTCCTGCTGCATAATACAAATGTTCCTGTTGCCCTTGTGCAAATGTTTCTGCTGCCATTATGCAAATGTTCCTGCTGCATAATGCAAATGCCCTACTGCCATTGTGCTGATGCTCCTGTGCCCTTGCGCAAATAACAATACCAACGATTGTTCACAAAACAATCCCACTACATACAAAAACCAGTGTACCAACCACCAATTACGATTCCACTCTCCAGTACTTCAATGGTTTCGTACTGGCTCACCCACAGGATCCGGAAGCAGTTACCCTTTCGACCTCTGTGACAGGTAGAACTCTCCACACCACCTAGAAGCCTCATCATGTGTTCTCTTCCTCGTATTTTCTTAAAGGCCCTAGTGTCCCTTGAGTGTAATCTCAAATGGGCCAGGTTACTGTGACAAAGTAACCTTGTAACTTCAGTGAAACGTTCAACCACCCCAGACATCCTACGCAAACCACGTTCGCAAACATTAGCTCACAGACCAATGATACAATTTTAGAGTTTTTTTTCTATCACTGCATAACCCTTGTACCTTTCTTCAACAGATCCTTGTTCTTTGCAACTGTATTTATGTATGCCACTGCCTTTATATACATTTATTGACAATTCCTTGTTACACCATGTATCATCTCTTTTGTGTTCTGTTCATAACTATTCTCCAGCTAGGAATTTCTCTCTCTCTCTCTCCTCGTTTCTCTTAAATGTTTTTGGCACAAGTGCTGAAAGGGTAAGAGGATTTATTAGCCCTACAGCTCCATTGCCACGTCGCTTTTATTGCGGCGAGGGGGGAAGTGTTACGTTACAAGAATAAGGAATCGAGTCTTAAGTACCGTCATGTTTCGACAGTCAGCGAATCGAGCCCTAAAATACTGTTGCACCGCGGGACGGTAATGCGCAGGCGCATCACCCCTCCCGCGACCCACGGATCAGGAGACGCGCCGGACACGGCCATTCAAACCAGTCTTCAGCAAGCGAGCTTCCCGGGCCCACGTCCCGCGCGAACATGTGCGACACAAGTTCAGTTTCGCCGGTTGTGCACTTCCGGTGTCCGCGCATGGACGCTGCTGAGACCGGGAGAACAAGCGCGTAAAGCCGCTGTTGGCCCATAAACCAAACGTGAGTCAATTACCATGTTACCCTTTGTGTGCAATTAAATGTTTTGAAGCCCTAACCACGCGTGTAGAGAGCAGAGACTGACGTTCAAACTAACTTTCAGCTAGGATCGTTCCTCTTATGTATTATTGTGTCTCCTAGAATTGAATAAACTATTTATGTGATAACCTACCGTGTTTTGCTTGTCGAGAGAGGCCCTGGGGGGATGGAGAAGCGTGAAGTTCCGAACCACAAGCACTAGCCTTGAGGTTAAGAGAAACCCTGCTTGCACCGAACCTGAGCTAGTTTTTATTTGGGGCAGATACAGCAACTAATTTGTATTAAATATGTGGGAGCTTTCTCCAACCCTGCCGATAGCATCAGCACGCACGCTGACGCCAACAACAGTAAGGTGAGAAATCCACACCGTGCGGCTCGATTTCAACATTTTAATGTCGTATCATTTTGTTTTATCACGTACTAACTGGTACTCGGCATGCTTTGCTATGCCATTTAATAAAGAAATTGTTTCTTCCCGTAAAATTTTCCACAAATATATCAACATCGTTTCCAAGGCAACGATTTGTTTTGCTTAGCAATAACTTGCTTTTCTTTGGGACAGAAAATGTAATATAAATATCATATATTAATATTTATAATTTCATAACGCCAGAGTAAACCATTATATACAGCCTATAGTACTCGCATATAATTAAGCTTTCTATTGATGAAAGAATTTTTAAAATCGTTTTATTGTTTTATACGTAAAAGGGTGACAAACAAACACACGCAGTTTCAAATTTTTAATATAAGTATAGATTTATCCAGATTTCGGTAGAACAAAAAATAAGTTTCATTTTAAACTTGGGTTAGTACCATTTAACCTATATTTTCCGATTTAAATTTTGATTTTTGTTATTGATAATTTCGGACTATTTCGTATGTACGTAACGGTCGAAGTTTAACCAATCGGTAATGCAGTTCGACTACCCTCATTTTAGCTATCGATTACTGTATTTTGTCGGTCTACTGGCAAAGTCCACTAAGTCACTAAAACATAATCCAGAGATAATCGCTTTTTAATATTTAGCAATTTTGGAAAAGTGGACGAATATCTCCAAAAAATTTTTTTTTAAATGTTTCCTAATTTAGAATGAACCCTTAAGTACCTTATCAATACACAATAATAGTTGATAGCAATAACAGCAACCTTTAATCAAAGATTTACAAAAAAATGAGCCTGATTTAGTGGGTTTTACCAGTCAATAATGACTTCGTGTGCTTTGCTTGTTAAGATTACTGTTAAATTGTAGACTGTAATGCCGCAAAGTGGCTGACTTAGTGGATTTTGATTTTGCTTGTGTTTTAACGTCTAAATCGATGTATTATTGACATTTATGTTTGACTTAATGTGTTTTGCTTGATAATAATATCGGATTTATGACTTATGGTGAATTTAAAAACACATATAAATCGAAAACGGTTAAATATTCACGACTTTAATGGAGTATGCCAGTCGAAAGAGGACAATTTTTTACATAAGATCTTATACTTAAGTCATTCTACGGAAAAACGTCACTTTATGGACTTAATGCCAGTAGACCTACGATTTATTAGCTGAATGCTCTTATCGGAATCTTAATTGAGTTGACTTTTCGAGTAACCGCGAAATGTTAATCTTTCCATCAAAGCAAATTCTACAGGCAAAGAGAAATATTATCTGCCAGTTTTTACATATCGAAAAACATATTTCGTTTGTTGTGAGTGGTATAATAGAACTTCTCAAAAGCAATTAAAACTCTTCTCGTGTATTTTCCATTGCACGTAACTTTATTGGTTGTTACAATATTTAACACATTTAGAATAAATTTTACTAATTATATACTATTTTGTTATTGTATTACTACGCCCCGTGAATAACAAACTTTCCACTATTTACATTGTTTACAATACCGAGCCCAAAAACAAACGAATTATCAAAATACAATCAATTAAATATTGTAATTTGGCAGATATTTTGTTTGAAACCTTCCCGAGGAGACCCTTCGTCCATTTGTACGTGTATCTTGTGTTTTGGGCCATTGTAATTCATTGTGGTCTTTCCTCGTTGTCTTGAGTCTCTTGCGGCCATGTGATCATTATTCAGCTTAACCCTACGGGTAACCAGCAGCCATGTATCCACCCTACATTAGTATGCGACAAACATCCTTGTAATGCCGTGGACTATAGATTCCATCTTATCTTTGCAACCTATCCACAAATAAAGGTTATATTCGGAAGGAGACGAAATAAGGGCTTGTCCTTCAATTATATTGTAACCTTGCGGAAATTATTTTATGTTTGTGTTGTGGGGAACACATAATAATATTTCCTAGAAAATATTCAAACGTGTAACTTTAAGGTATCTCTAATAAAATATAAACACTTTAATTACCATTTTAGCACGTTACTAATGGCGTTAAATGATTAATTATTATCTTACTACTTAACATGTCAAAAATATATAAAATGACACGCTTTTGCTACCGTGATAATGGACGGCTACATCAAAACGCCTAAAACCATTTTAAATTATACTGTAAAACCAGTTCAAGAGGATTGGAGCTGGCAAAACGGAATCACATTTATTTCAACACGCAATTCGTCACTATTTTGGATTACTCATATGCCCTAATGATGGACACCGTATTGAAACTTTGGCTAAATAAGGGGATAGCGCAACACGGCATAATACCGCAAAAATAAATTACGGAAGTGCTTTTGGCCGTTAAAATCATGTCATGCTTTGGTTTTTAATTATACTAATTAACACGTTTACGAGTATTTTTACACTTTTGCCTAATAATCATAACTTCAATAATTGCGTCAGTATATACAGTGAATTACATATTAATAATTTTTCGAGTTTGGTAATTAAGTAATTATGATGGCCTATGTGATCGAGGGGTAGAGCTTTCGACCAGCAATCGACCTCAAATCCCGGCGTGATCAAGTAAATTCCAATTGATTGAGTTTTGTTTTTTCTCAATTTCATTATTTAAAAATATTTTTACGTTTATTTGCGGTACACTCCAGAATGGAAAATACGCCTCGGTAGAAGACCAACATTCGGAATTGAAATGTTGCTTGAAATTGCTAAAGCTGTATCTGGTATCTGAATATCTATGTACATCCCCACCTTACTCATTTTTTCTACCTCATTTCCATCCCCTTCCCACTACCTTCAGCCTCACAACATACCCCAATTGGGGATGCCTTGACATCATTAGATTCAGGCGGTTGGAAGCAGTTAGGACACTTGTGCGAAATTCACAAGCATATATTTTTTTAATATACTTAGTTTTTAGGAAAGAATTTTTAAACTTCCCTGTTGAACTAAATAAGTATTAATTTGATAAACGATTTGTATGAGTTTCGAACTAGTTTAAAGCCACATACTTATGTTTTAATCCAAACAATATTATGAAAACTAACCTCCTACTTCTGCTAAAATATCAATGTTTCAGTACTTAGTACATTTAAAGCGGAAATCACATTTGGAGGCTGTTGGTTTCGTAGTTAGGGGTAGATACCGATTAAAATTTACCTTATGATCAAATTTGGGCAAATAATCGGTATGGTGGGATATTTATAATATAAATTAATGGAATGATCATGCATCTAGATACATGGAAACAATGCTAATTTTCTGATTTAAAAGCCTCAATATTTTTTCAGAATTATGTAAGCAAAAAAAAACGCATACCCTAATTATTTATTTTGGGAGCTATTTATGAGGTAAGCAACACCTCTATCACAGGTCAACCCAAGTGGTTCCCTACGCTTGGTAACTTAGTAGGAGTGCCTGGGTTCATGGGGGGAGGGGGGGTGAGATTTGTCTTGGTTTTGGCGGCGGTTGTGTCTGCCCACTTGCTGCGTGGTGGGCCGGATCGAGAAACATTGGTTGAGGGAAGCCTTTTAATCTCCGGCTGGACGCTCTCGACCCATGCCTTGCACTGTAGTAGGATGGATGGATTTATACGTGTGTCACTCCCTTATATACTGACTGGCACCCGTCCCGCAAACCTTTTTCTTTTCAGAACTTTTTCTCCTTCTTTTCCTAAAAAGAGCCACCACACAGCATTCCTAAAAATAACATAGACCCTTGGGGCAATTATTATCTTCACGGCCTCCTGTGTGGAGCTTTATTATTTAAAATTTGTTTTTTTTTACTAAGCTACACAGGAGGATTTGAGGAAAATAATTCTCCTCACGGCCTACGTCATCTTCAAAAATTTGGTTGTCTCTACGAGGATAGGAAAGGTATGAAGTTCTGAGAATAAGGTATAAGAAGTGGATAGGAATCTAAAGGGCCAGTGTCTCCAGGAGTGACGGAGGTATGGGAGAGAGTCCAGTAGTAGAGGTCAAAAGGTATGCCTCTACCATTCTCTACCGATCCGGCCTGCTAAGCAGCTTATGGGCAGATGCATCCACTGCCAAGATCCGGATAAACCTCGCTCCATAAACCCGGGCATCCCTGCCAAGTCATTAAACGTAGAATAATACTTGAGGTAATGATCATGCATCATTGAGGTAATGATCATGCATGAGGAGGCCTATAATTGTGAAAATTGGGTGGGTCGTAATTTGTTGCGTCAAACAAATTGCCGACCGCTGCTCTATTTACACTTTTTTAGTGTTAATAAAACAGTTTTTTTTACATCGCCGTTAAAATCTTTCTTTCCTTTAAGACCATAATTAACAAAACATTATTTTCTTAATAACGTTACCCCAGTAGGTACATAAAATGATAGTGTAAAAATACCAAAAAAAACGCAGGGCAGTCATAAAATCTGTAGCTTTTATCTCAGTCAGAAAGTTTTTGGGAAAAAAATAAAAAAGCTCTTTCCGTAACACACACAATGGGCGAAAGTTTCCGCGTTTCAGACAAAAGGCTCCAGTGCTACTGAGTGAAGAGCTTATCTCGAACATCGGCGTCTGTCAGTATTGAAGTTTTCAGTTTATATCAACATAACCACGCTGTTATCCCGCCGAATTCGTCGCAAATTGCTTTGTCAGACTAGGTTTATCTTTTAGGAAGTCTTCACGTACTATGGTATAATAAACAGTGCTTTTGCGGAGGGGTTCCAGTGTTGTAACGAAGGGGATTTTTTTTTTACCTGGTTTCAAAATAATAATAATTTGACTTAACGGTCAACGCAGTTGTGGCGACTCAGTGTGTGGCGAGTTTGCTATTTGTGGAATGATTTCATTTTTCCATATATTGACCAGAACTTCCAGAAGCTTCGATAAAGTTACGAGCAGCGCCATTGCGGTTTCAGTACTAGAGTCGATCACACAATATGTCATCTATCGATTTAAAGCCTTGTGATAAATTATCGCGGTTTAATATTAATTTGTACATACGGTAAAGTTATAAGTAAATATAATTACTGATCGCCAAGCGTTATTATTTCTATATTCCCGCGACCTTCATAGCATGGTTATATCCAAGGAAGTTATACCATCTCCGCCCAGCTATAAATGGTGACCCTGACGGGATTTAAACAGTCATGTTTGTTAATGTTTTTAGTTGAAGATACACTTTTGAAAAGTGAAATAAAGTCTTTAAAAAGTGATGTTTAGAAATAAAAAAATAAAAAAAAACTATTCTTTACCTAAACTTAACCTAGCCTAACCTTACCTTACTTAACATTATCTATTTAGCCTGTTTGATAAAGATTCATCATTTGACTTTCATGACGTTACGTAGGGAGACCCAAAAGTAACGAGACCCGAGCGGTGGAGGGGAGAAGTGGAAAAAGGACGGGTTTCTGTATTGTCAGCTGTGGTACGGACTCCTTTTCTCAGTCAGTTTGCGAAGCCGCGTTGCTGTGAGACCGCGCGTTCATCCAGAGTTTCATTTACGTAAATCAAGATTTCTTCTTTTGGCGAAAACGCGAAAGTCTCCTCTCTGAGGATCAAAAAGAGTCAACGCTTTCAAGCCTGCCACGAATTGAAAAATCAGCTGGAAGAAGACCCAAATTTTTTTTCAAGGTTATTATTGGTGATGAGTGATGTTACGAGTGGTGTTACGATCGATGAGTACGATCCCGAAACCAAGCATCAGTCAAGCCAATGAAAGAGTGCTCTCTCCCTCTTCTTCGGGAAAAAAGTCAGGTGCAATCCAACATCAAGACGATGCTCATTAGTTTTTCAAAGATTTGTGCACACAGAGTTACTTCCTCCAGGTCAAACAATTAACCGACGGTTCTACGTGGAGGTATTAAAGAGGTTGCAAGAGAGCATCAGGAAAAATCGTCTAAAAGGTCGCACAGGGGACTGCTTCTTCAACCAGAACAACGCACCTACTCGCACAGCGTTGTCTGTGGAGCAGTATTTAAGTAAGCATGGAATGACCCAAATTGGTCACTTACCCTATTCACCCGATCTGTCTCACTGTGACTTCTTTCTGCTCTCTTGGATGAAAAGGGAAATGATTTCATACTGTCGAAGAAGTGAAACAAAAATCATTGGAGGCCGTAAAGGACATTCCTATCAGTGTTTCAAAATTGTTTTGAACAGAGGAAAAAAGGTTGGACAAGTGAATACACTCCGATGGGGAACGTTTTAAAGGCAAATGTTTTAAACACATTTTGGTGTTAAAATATTGAAAATTAAAAAGTTAAAAAGAAATTCTCGTTTATTTTGGGTGTCCCATGTCAAACACAAAGCTCAACAACTGATCATGTTTATTACTTCAAAATTCAAGCACCCTACTAAAAGTGCTACATTAATTAATTTATCAAAAGTGTGTTGATTTGCAACTGTTCTGAGTTGTCCGTTTACTAGTCCGTTTCTTTTGTGTCCCCCACGTTAAACACAAAGCTCAACAACTGATCATGTTTATTACTTCAAAATTCAAGCACCCTACTAAAAGTGCTACATTAATTAATTTATAAAAGTGTGTTGATTTGCAACTGTTCTGAGATGTCCGTTTCTTTTGGGTCCCCCACGTCAAACACACTCAAAAACTGATCACGTATATCACTTAACTAAAGTGTGTTGATTTGCAATTGTTCTGAGCTTTCCGTTTACCAGTAAAAGTTGCCATTTTGTTTTTAATTATTATTCGCGAGTTAGATTACTAGTTATTTAATCTAAAAAAATATCTCGTACCTTTTTTTTTATTATTCTTACTGCTAATTTATTGCGAAGATCCGAACGTATTGACTAAAATACTTCAAAGTTTTAGTAAAATCATCACAAACACTAATTTCGCCTTATTAGTTCTCTATCATCTTATCTGTTGATAATTTGATTAATGTGGGACTTTTAGTGGAGTGGTTGAATTCTGGAAGCGTTATTTAATAACTGGCGCACAACGATGATGTACACCGAGATGAGCAAAATATTATAAACATTATCTTTTGCACTCAATGAAAATACAAGTGAAATAAAATAACTCTAATTATTTTAAAAATTTACAATTTTTGTTCTAAAAATTACTCAACATTCTTGTGAAATGAAACTAAAAGCTATAACTATAAGAGTCAAATAATTGAATAACTGTAACAGAAATAATATATTGAATTGTAAACTTATTTAAAAACTCTTTTGGTGTGTTGGTTCTAAGAAAACACTTTTGTTTTTAGGTGCCTAAAAATTGTGAGAAAATAAAATGTTACGATTATTTTTGACTACCTTCCTTAGTTTTAATTTATTGGATTTTCTCGTCATTGAAAACATGTTTCATGATAACGGACCTATTAAAACACCAATAATACTATTAAAACCAGGATGCGGCTAATGGCCTCCGACAAATTAGCGGTGACCGCACTTTCCAGCATCAAGCGCCACTCCTAATTGAGCGCTGGGCCCGAGCTCACCCGCAACTGATTACATGACATGCGTTCTGTCTCGTCTGTACAGTGCTGCTATAACGAGACGGAGTGACCTGCTAGGCTGTACCTATTGGCGTCATGTGAAAAATCTATTTTAATTTCTAAATGTTTTGCTTCAAATTTCCTCGGGAATCGCCGCTTAAAATTCCTTGGATGTATTCCGTGGACACCTGTATAAACTGTATATGTTGATTTATTAGTTTGTTTCAGCGTTAGAAGAGCAAAAACATTCTGTAAAATACAATAATTGGAATTAGACTATTTTATCGATACAAAATGCAAGCGAATGTTGTTTTTTGAAATAAATTTTTTTTCAATATTGTGGTAGGTAATATCTTTGTTGCCAAGTAGATAGCATTGTGTTTGATATAAGCATTGTGTTTGAAAATAAATGTACCTAAGGCTTCGACCAGGTCAATGACCTTATGTCTTCAGCCAACTCATTGATGAATAATATGTTAGCTTTATTGTTTTCTTGATTATGTTTTCTTGATTCGTAGGATAAATTGGTATTTAATGAACAAATATATTTATGACAAACAATATATTTTTTATCATTTCCTAAATAAATGTTATTCTGCGGATTTTATTATTTCTTTCTTTACTTTTTCTAAGAGGGCTTCCTAAAAATCTTCAGAATATCATTCCTACTGTGTTGTATAATATCTATTAACATTATTTCCGCATAAGCTGTTTTCCCATTTTATAAAAAGCTTTTTAAATCTTACAAAATTCTCGCAATTATTTGCTCCAGCAAATCATGGTATATCTAAGAATAATTGATAAATAATTCCTGTAAATCATGAAGGTAAATCCATCCGCCACAAAAAAATCGAAAAAGGTATTTTAAGTGTGGGATTATCTGAAAATAAAGTTCCATGGACACACTCGTATTTTAATGCTACCCGTGAAAATTATGGGAAAAGTTTTATTGAATGAAAGTTTAGATTGTACCCAATTTATTGTAAGCTTAATAATGTACTTTTTCGGTAAACTAGTGGTTACTGCTGAGCTTCGCCGGAATTTCAATTCCCTTTTTATATTTTTACTTTCATAAGAGATTTGCAAAATGTGGAAACAAGAGACTTCTAAGTATCAGTAATGGAAAAGTCGCACAAATTTCGTTACGTCAGGACTCACCGTTAAATAATAATACTTTTTGTGTGATATTATGAAATGAAAGCGCTGCAACATCCTTTTTGTGCATGACAATGCTTAAATTCGATGATTTGCAAAATATAAGCTTGTTTTACGTAGCTAATAATATGTAATATCTATAAATATCAACGTCGTAAAAAGTTGGCAGTGATCAATAATCAATGATCGGATTCGGTAAGACAGGTTATTTTTTAAATTTCCTTGTTATATTTATTACTTTGTTGTTTTTTTCAATTTAGCTCTGAGGCGAAAAAACGTTCCCTCTGGGCCTATGTCGATTAATGTCGTCCGATTGATAGAACTTCAATCGATCCATCAATACTTTAACAACAGTTGCTTTATAGACGTCTGTGGAAACATAACCTAAAGTGTGCGAACACAGTGATAATCTTACCATAACTCTGGACAGTCGTGAGGTTATGCTAAGAAACTGAATTCAAAAAGGCTCTATTGATAAGAGTAATTGAACGTACGGTTGTCAATCGCCTAGCATAAACCGCTGCATTAGTAGCGCTTGTCTTTGGCTTTATGCACTCCCCCGTAATGGGAAGTCACGATTGCCAATCGCTTCGATTGCCTCGGTAAACGGTAAAAAAAATTGTCAATCTTCATAATGAAACAATTAACGTAACTATTGACCATTGATATATTGATATTAATCAAATCTTACATTTGTTAACCACATAACAGAAATCTGCAATAAAGGCTTAAAAATGTTGTAACCAGGCTAACTACAAATTTTAACAATATAAAGTGTATTAAACTGTTATATATTTTGCTTATGTTAGAAGTCAGCTGAAGTACAATTCTCCCGTCTGGAATCCACGTTAAAATACTCATGAACAAGCTGTTGAAAGAATACAAAACAAATTCTTACGTTTTCTAAATTTTAAAATGGGTATTCCAGCAATTATGTTGAACTATAATACTGTTAAATAAAATGAATATGCTCAAATTGTCAGACAGAAGAATTTTCACTGACTTGGTATTTTTATATAATTGATGGTCCGGTATTGCTTGAACTGATAAGCTTCCGGATATCACAACGTAATACTACTACTAATCGACTCCTTGGCCACAGACGTGTCGAAAAATTTGGTTTTAAATTCGTTTTAGTTTATGATTTGTAACTTCGGACACATTAAGTAACTAATTTGGGGGGCGGGTGTGGGTACCGCCACTCCAGGAACCATTTATTGTAAAACCTACACCCCTGCCACAGGTCACCCCAAATAGTTCGCTTCGTTTTGTGACTTAGTAGGGATACCCGGGTTTATGGGGTGAGGTTTGTCTTGGTTTTGGCGTCGAATAATTTTGCCAACCTACTGCATGGCGGGCCGGATCGGGAGAGACTGGTCGAGGAAGACCTTTTGACTTCTCCAAACGACCCATCGTTTTGCAGTGCCCCTGCATTCGTTCGTCACTCCTGAACACGTTGACCCTCGGATTCCTATCCAACTCTCACACCTCTTTCCTTCCTTTCCCTAAAAAGACCCTCCACACGGCATCCCCAAAGATGCCATATGCCCTGAGGGATTTTTTTCTCAGGGTCTCCTGCGTGGAGATAATTAAAAAAAGACACGCTAACTTCCAGACAGCCACTTCTATCAGATATATCTTCAGTGGCCACACCATGCTCCCCAACAGTTGTTGGGTGTGCAATAGAAGAGCTAATCCTTTAAAAATACCTCAATTTACGACACAGCTAAAAACTTCTTCTAAGAAATTTTTAACTTGGACCCAAAACGTTCATTCCCCAAGTGTCTTAAATTAGACCCTCAGGACAATGGTGAACCATTTCTTGCTCCGTTTCTTAGCACCCAGCGGCCACCCAGCCAAAGCCGGGAGTAAATTACCAATGTGGGACGCTTCGTTAGCTTAAGTGGGCCAACAAAGGACTCGGATTCGCGTCCCGCCCGAGACCGCCATTGTGACGTCTTACGACTTGAAGGCGGTGAAGATGCATTGGACACGTAGCTTTTATTTGACTTGCGGATGAGTTGGGAGAGGATTCAGAATTTCAAAATGTTCATATCATTTTGCGGGTGTTAGAAAGAAGTAACGGATGATATATAGGCCTATAAATATATGAGTTATTGAAGTACGTGTTTTGTCCCATGGTTATCTAGGTATAAAACTGTTATATTTTGCGTATGTTAGAAGTCAACTTGAGCACAATTCTCTCGTCTGGAATCCACATTATAATAAACATGTACAAGCTGTTGAAAGAATACAATACGTTTTCTAAATTTTAAAATGGGTATTTCAGCAATTATGTTGTACTACAACACTATTTTAAACGATATGATTATGCTCAAACTGTCAGACGGAAGAATTTTCACTGACCAGGTATTTCTATATAATATTCTAAATGATTTAGTTGATAGTCTGGTATTGGTTGAATTGATAAGCTTCCGAATTCCACTTCATAATAGTAGAAGTCAGGATTTATTTCAGTGTAGAAATTCTGGGACTAACAACCGTATGTATTCCTCTTTGCCCAGTATACTAATGGAGGGAAACAATTATACCAAGTCAGTGGACATCTTCAATTTAGCTTTAAACAAATTTAAACTATTGTTTTTGAGGCAGTTCAGTTATATACAATAAATATGTATTTTTCTAACTTTACTATATATGTAAAAGCCCCGAAAAAGGGTGTTCATTAATAAATAACTTAAAGATAAAAGGGCTTACAAAATAAATTGAAGTGAAGTTTTTCACATTCACACAAGCAAAATTTTCGGCTTTCTGTGGTGATAATAGGATATTTTGAAATATTGTTGGGTTATTCGTAACCCAGAAATATTTGTCTTTCTTTTGAATAAAAAAGTGAGAAATTATAAGATTTAATATTGTTTCACAAACACAGCATGTAAGATCACCATATTTTTTAAACACTGCAAATAAAACCACTTTAAAAAATAGATTTGCGTATTTTCATTTCGTAATAGCTTTTTTGACTCAATTTTTAGTAAATTTTTCACGCGTTGTAAAACCGTAAAAGCTAAAAAACACACTTCATATCATAAGAGAATGCGTAATATATATTTAAAAAAATGCTACCTTAGTGGATTCATACATGTACCGATTTTTCAATACGTCATTATTATTATTAGTAGGCGGCTGGCGTAGGCAAAAACACTGGGAATGTATGGCGAGCGATATGCTGAAATATGCCAAAACCAAGTGACTTTTTATCTTTTATAGCTAAGTCTCTTGGCCTCATAAAACAAATTAGACCTATCAAATAACAAGAGTTTAATTGTTTTGCCTTTAATAATCATGATTGTGAGGAGGCGGAATGCGGAGGCAAAACGAACAAGGCCGCTAATAATTAGCGGCTCTGGAATTTTCGTTTTGCCTTCGCATTTTGCCTCCTAATTATTACATTCTTGATGCATCGCTATTTTTTTATTTTATTTTATAGCAACGGACGTTTGATTTTGTCATTTCAAACACTGTATAACTGTAGAACACTTTTATGATTTCTATGTAAAACAACTGTATAGTATAGTTCAAGAGACAAATCGTACGTACGTCATCGACGAAAAATCTTCATTCTCAGACGACTTGTATTAGCACGAAAAAGATACACAAGAACATACTAGACTTTGATGATGTTACTTACGACTTCTCTCTGGGACAACTGTTTTGGTTTTGCTTTGATGATATAGGTATACAATAAAACGTGTAATTAAAAAAAATTGTGAACGAGAAATTTCCTGGAATAATTTTAAATAATTAAGTATTAGGATTAAAGCCCAAGAGAGCTTCAGGCGGCGCTATTCGGCTGAAAAAGAAGAAGATAGAGAGATGTGTAATTGCGAATGTTGGACAGAGCGCGCTAATATTTTAAGTGATGAAAGCGCAGCGAAAATGGCGAAAAAGCTTAATAAAACTTGACTTCGTTTAAAATAAAGCAAAAATCTCGTGGAACGTATCTTAAGTATCATTTGAAGAAACATTGTAAATTTTTTCACAAATATAACTTGTAAAATAATAGAAATAGACTTGTTTTAAATAATTTTCGGAGCATACTTTGCGATTTTTTTCTATCAAGGGAATTTCATATTATTTGCGTTTCGGCGTGGAACGTATCTAGATATTGTCTTCAAAAATAACATATATTTTTTTAAGAGCTTAAAAACTTCAAATGTTTATGGGAGATATGTAAGAAATCGGTCGAAATTCGAATAGTGGACCCTTAAAATATCAGAAATGGGTATAACATACTACGCTACTTAAAAGGTGGGCAGAAGACCAAGACCTAGACAAACCTCAACCCATGAAAATGGGCACCCCTGCTAAGTCACCAAACATATCGAAGATTTACCAACAGTAGAGGTGTGGGCTATCTATTAAATGATTTCCGGGGCGACCGTACCCATTTCCGCCTCCCATATTAATAATTCGTAATCTTGATTTTTAAATTTGTTTTGAAAACTTTTCATGTCGATAAACATTTGTTACCTACATTAAAATATTTCTGTTACCGGTTAACCTTAAGCTTTAAGGTTGTTAGTGAATAACATGGATGTATCGAAACCGGTAGCAGACAAAATAATATTTAAGTAATAAATGTACATGAAAAGTAAAACTCTTCAAAACAAAATGTCTATATAGTTAATACCCAAGATATATAGGGTGTTTTTTTAGAGGTATACAAATTCAAAATGAAAAAAAACGCATTAAAATAATGTAAATGTCTATGAAATTGGCTTTATTTAGTAGATCATTTTATGCCATTATTGTTTAAATACGATTTTCGGCATATGAGCGCCCACGGCTGGCTTGAATGAAGCGCAATCGTGAAGTCCAATTTTCGCCAACTTTATCGAGGAACTGGGTCCATATAATGGCAAGAACACGGCGAATGTTGACTACCAAATTGTCCAATGTCTTTTTTTTCAGCATAGACTAGTGACTTCACATACCCCAAAGAAAGTAATCTAATGGTGTGAGATCACACGATCGTGAAGGCCAGTTCACAGGTCAACGTTACACAGGCCCGCAATAACTGCGTGAATCATTTGGTGAGCGCATAATTTCACGTAATAGACCTGTCAACAGGCCTTCACGATCGTGTGACTCACACCATTAGTACTTTTTTGGGGGTTTGTGAAGTCACTAGTCTATGCTGATAAATCAGAGACGTGGACCATTTGGAAGTCAACATTTGCCGCGTTGTGGCCGTTTCTCGATAAAGTTGACGAAAATTGGACTTCACGATTGCGCGTCATTCGAGCCAGCCGTGGGCGCTCATATGCCCAAAATCGTATTTAAACAATAATGGCATAACATTATCTATCAAATAAAGCCAATATCATAGACATTAACATTATTTTAATGCGTCTTTTTTCATTTTGAATTTATATACCTCTAAAAAAAAACACCCTTTACATATAAAAAACTTTATAATTCTACTCCCAATTCAAATAATTTTAAAATCATTATTACACTAGTTTCAAAGGAAATCGCTTTTCTCTGTTTCCGATTTCCCATTTCACCACAAAGCCGTCCGGAACCAAAGCCCGGCCGGTATTTTATTTGCCTCCTCCCAACAAATACTTTTATATTCTAAAGCGATGCAATTCTGAAACAGATGCGAGTGCACCTTGGTCCGTACAAACCGAGCCGTGTGCAGTGTGCACTCGGATACTTGCATTGAAGCACTATGCAAATGCGGCCCTCCCATCAGGGGCGCTATCGACTGTTGCATTTATCTTACTCTCGCAGTACTGATAGCCTGATAGTGATGTTGTACCACTGTAATCTGAATACGTTGATGAGGAACAAGCAAGGTGGGTCTTCGAAGTTAAAAAGATACTCATTGAAGATAAGTTTTATTAAATTACGGCAACAGAGTTTCAACTCGCGTAGGCAGTTCTATGGCAAAAGAATTTGTTTGTCGTAAGGTTGAATAAGTAATGAAATGTGAGGAGGAAAAAAAAATATGAAGAAGGTTGGTCAGTTCCTTACATTTTCGTTATTTGTTTTTGGGATGTTATGCCGTGTTGCGCTACCTCCTTCTTTAGCCAACGCACAATTACACATCTGCCCTGATGATCTACACTGTAACGCTGTATGAAACGTTGGCTAAAGAAGGAGGTAGCGCAACACGGCATAACACCCCAAAATCAAATAACGAAAATACTTTTGCCCGTGAAAATCTAAGAACTAGTTCCTTACACATTCAGATCAATAATCAACGAAAGAAATAACATTTCAAACAAGATTTCAATCTGATGTATATTTTTTTTGTCATTCATCCAATCAAATTTGGTTATTAAATAGTGTTTTGATCAGATGTGAATGAGTTTTAAGAATCAATTATATTAATAGTAAAACAGGCTCAGTATGATCTCTTGGGTTCCATGCCAACTGAGAATAAAGTCAACTCAACACCTTGAAAAGTCATTAAAAGCTATGAAAAAAATTATTTTAAATAAACCGATAACCCTAACCTAACGTAACCTATTAAACCAATTTTTTAAACCTATTTTTTATCACTCTATCTGAGATGGTTCTGAGTTGGTTTCATTCCGAATTGTCATCGATCTATTGACAATTGACTGTTAATCAGACCCAAAATCTTGATTAATAAATTCTTCTATCAGCCGTTGAGCCCATATGATACATGGGTGGGGTATTAAGAAGTCGGAGATGTGCATGTGGTGCGGTGACCAACGAACATGTGGTCAACGAATGAATGCTTGCTCCATTCATTCCCCACAGGGATTGACGAGAATGATTAGGTCGACAGTGCGACGCCTGAAACCGTAGACTGGCCCGCAGTCTAAATGTCCCCCTTTGATCCCCCACCAAACGAAAGAAGAGGAAGAATTAGGTGATATACTTAACTAAAATAAAATAGATGAACCACCCTCCTAATAATACATAAGCAAAAATTAAATAGAATCAAAAAAAAATTTTGGGCTTCAGCTCGGAGAAATTTTATACATTAAGCAATACTAATTAACTGGGTCAGAATTAGTTTTAACACATGAATTAAATTCATCTGAATACTTCTTGTTATTCGCTTATCTTTATTTATCGTTATCTCTCGTTATAACTAATACTGTTTCATGATATTATTATTATATCTCTTTCTCTATCTTGGGTATCATCATTATTATCACATGCACTATTATATAACTACTAGTAGTTCTTTGTAAATAATTAGTAGATTTTGCGTCAAAAAAGTTTTTTTCAAATTCGCTCTCATCTAATAAATCAAAACCAAAATCTCCTCTGAAATTTTTAAATTTGTTACTACCTAACAAAATTATTTGTCAATTGTCCAAACAAACGTAATTATTTCGATGACATTTATTTTAACAAATTTGCTGCAGCGCGGATACCATACAATTAAAAAGCCCAATCAAAGTTAGCAATCTAGTCAAAGTTAGTCATCAAGTCAAAGTAAGGCTTGATTGAATAATATATTGAATGCAGCAGATTTTCGAAACCGTACAGACGAAACGTACAAATAAATGAGAGTGAACAAAGGAAGGAACTGAAAGGAAGGAACTGAACTGAACAAAGGAAGGAACTGAAGGAAGGAAGGAAAACAAAGGAGAGTGAACTTTTACTACACAAAAAATGAAATCAAACACAAACCAAAATCAATAACAAAAATTCCGACAAAAAATAAACTGTGCAAAAGATACCTTTTATATTCTAATGGTTTATATTATGTGCATGTATGTACGTACCTATTACTTTTAAATTAGAATTCTACAAGGCAGCAGTTAATCTTATGTTTAAATTGGATATTTTATTTCATTCTATCACTTCTCTTTTTTTATTTCATATTTATACAAAATGTATATGTAAGATTATTATTTTGTAATGCAAACGCCATTTATAAGTAAACTTATTTTATTATTATTTTGATAACTATGCAAAGCATACAACAGTAATAATCATACCTTAATTGTTTATTTTTTTATTTTTTATTGTGTTCTCTTTATAGTTCTCATTAATAAGACTACATTATGAAATGCAAACACCAGTTCCCTTTATGTTTAAGTGTAAAAATATTTTTATTCCTTTTATTTATTATTATTATCATTTTAATAACTGTTGTATGCCATGCATACACAAGTGAACTATATGTTTAAACCCTTTTTTTTCAAGAACCTATACATATAAACCTTTTTTTAAAGTAATATGTTAATACGCTTTTAACTTTCCAATTTTATGTTTTATTCTTTCTCTTCTTTTCATTTCTTCAATTTTCCCTCTTTTTGTATAAATCATGGTCCATATATATTCACACTTATCCTAATTTGACTGTCCTAAAACGGGAATCATCCTAGTTGGACAGTCAAAACATTTTATAAATAATGTACATAAATGTGTAAATATTTTACTAAATAAAAAAAAAATTACAGGCAGATGACATGCAAAACGGTTCAGTTAAAACAGAACTTTGCTATACCGAGTCAATAAAATTGTTGTGGGCCACATTGGGCACTTTACCAAAGCTGATATTAATTTGAATTAGGCCAATCACACAGTATTGGAAACAGATAAGGGCACAATGCAAAACGATTGCTTTGTATTGGAGGTTCATCTAATGAATAGTATATCGTTGCCAATATCACATTGCATTGCCATCCCGATTCCGATAAGAGGCCTACTTCGTGTGGTGAGCTGTGGTATTCGTAGCTGAGATTCGGGGAAGAGCTATTGTCTCTGGTGGTCATAGGAAATTAAACTTATCTATTCAAATTATATGTGTTAGTTTACGTGTCTTAGTAGCGCATTCAAACTAATGACATAATACAATCTAATAATATATACCATACCATAACATGACATTATAATAAGGAACTCCAGTCCAATTTTTTTAATTTTTTTAAATGAATAATGACCTTCTAACTTAAATAACTGCATATTTATTTTTATAGTTAGTTTGAATAGGTAAAATAAATGTCAAAGTTTTATTTTTTCAAAATCCCCCGAAAACCACCGAATCTAGTGTGACGTCATCATGACCAACCGAAGTATGAATTTTGTAGGCAACTGGAATCAGCTGATCATCGCCGGCCATTTTGAATTTCAGCATTGGAGCGTTTTATGGACGCGGTGACGTCACGCCTCACAAATTCAATAATACCAACTTGACAGGGTGTTTTAATGAACTGTTTTAAAATGGACTTTTTAATATATTTTTTTAAACTCTACGTTAAATATTATTCAATACAACTTATATATTCAGAATCAGCGTTTATTGGTCTATATGAACATATTTTTTTAAAGCCATAATATTTTTCACTCGAGTTTCTTATTATGTATTGGTAATAACCGTTGACTGCAGGAATGGAAAATCGG
Organism: Glyphotaelius pellucidus; assembly: GCA_936435175.1. Classification (NCBI taxonomy): domain Eukaryota; kingdom Metazoa; phylum Arthropoda; class Insecta; order Trichoptera; family Limnephilidae; genus Glyphotaelius; species Glyphotaelius pellucidus. Next base: position 7,114,966 of record OW386551.1, on the reverse strand, counting down.
GTTGAATTCTATCAGAATATAATATTTGATTCATGGGTTGTTAGGTAAAATTGTTACTTTATATTTTACTATCTTTTACCCGCGGCTTCGCTCGCATGGTATTAGGGGAAAAGAACTGTAGCGCTTGCACTTATAAATTATATATTTTTTTCTAGAGCCCCATATTTTTTACTTATAGGGGGGGGTATATGTCACAGAGTCAAAGTGGGCATTTTTTTTGTATTCTATTAAAAAATATATAAAATTATTTGTTATACGTTTTTGTTTAGCAAGTTAAGAAAGCATATTTTTTTTGTATTTCAAGTACCGGGTTGATACCTCCTTCCTTCTTGTATTATTGATATATTGTCAAATCTTAATATCAAAAATACAAGTAAGATATATTATATAACAAAAATCAAAAAATGTTTATCATCCAATTTAATCTAGTTCTGAATGAAATGGAATCTTTCAAATCAATTTTCATCCAACTTCCCGAACTACCGCAACATGTGATTTTTTGCACACGTGATTAAAATTATTACAATTCATAAAATAACAAAAATTTGCGTATTTTAACGTTAACTTTGCTTCATTTTTAGACAATATGTTTTTTACCTGCCCACGCCCTCACTGTGCCATCTCAACGCCCCTTTATTTCCCCTGAAAGTCTCCAACACCCACAAGGGAGCGTTGTCGTCCACGTTGAGAGCCTATGATATAAATAACAAATAAAAATTTATTTAAACAGAATTGAAATATGTAAAAAAGGTAACTTGATAGCCAGTAGAAATGCGCAAAATTTCAGCGTTTTTTAATAAAATAGAAATTTCTTCATCAAAGTCCCAAATTCACTTTGTGGCGTCATTTTAATTTGATAAACAAGTAACACTGTAAACACCACGAAATAAATGTTTTTATTCATGTATAACATTATTAAAATAGTGTGTTTACAAAATTATATATTTTCAATAAAATAAGTAAGAATTCTTTGGTGAATTTTAATTAGACCATTATTATATAATTTAGCAAAACCTTAATTTATTTTGTTTGGTTTTACGCCCAGCTGGCCTTTTACATAGGTTATAAGAATATACCGAATGAGCTACCATATTAAGACGGCTTTTGTGGTCAAGAAGTAAGATTCTCAACTAGCAATCCGAAAGTCGCGGGTTCAAAACCCGGTATGTTCAAATATATGTTTTATAATATTTGTATGTTTTTGCAAAAAATATAAATTTTTTACGTCATAAATGTGTTGCAAATGAATATAAAATGTGTTGCAAATTAATATAAAACTTTGTGTTATTTCACAATTCATTCATTTAAAATAATATAATTTTTGCGGTAAGTTTCAGGGTGGAAGATATTTTCAGTATCGCCCTGGTTGCAAGACCACAATTCAGCATTAAAAAGTTGCTTGAAAGAACTTTACAGGTATTTGGTGACCAAATCTGAATAGTCAGGTACATCTCCACCTTCCTCTTCCCTCATCTACCTCCCCTTCCAACTACCTTCAGCCCCACAGAATACCCCAATTGCGGATGCCATAGAGTCACTGGCGCTAGATAGTATGACCGGTATGGAATTCTTGTGTAGTATTACATTTTAAAAAATCTGCAAAAAGGTTTTAAAACATGAAGTACCTATTGTAAAACTGATAAACTAAAACTTTGTATGAAACAATATCAGTGTTATTATTATTTAGTATTATATTTGATATGAAACATTGTTGGTAAACATAATATGACTAGAGTTAAATAAAATATAAACTAAATCAATCTATACTATCAAACATATTTCTCAAACTACATTACCAAAGCTACTACATATAATTTGCAGGATTTATTTAGCAAAGTGCTTGTATAGATTACGATTAAATCTATAAATGGAGTTAGAAAATAAATCAGTAGTAGACGAAAATTATTGTAGTGTGTGTGAAGAAAAGCATTTCTCTTTGAATGCTGTAATTATGACAGTTAACTTACATAAACGATATTACCTAAAGAAAAACAAAAGCAATTATTCTATCATATACTCGTAATATCATCAAATTCTAATTACATGGCTCCGAAACAGTAGATATTATTGATAAAGTAACACATACTCAGTATTCGAGTATTTATTTATAATAATAAGAATAACGTAATATTTGAAAAGCTCAGTTCTGTGTTTTTCTATTATTTCAAGAGCGCTTTACTACAATACACTTAAAAGTATTCCTACAGTGTTCCTTGCAAGTGCTTACAAAATTAATATTGATCAAATATTATGAAACAAAGAAGCGAACAAAAATTAACAATAAGAGTGCTGTTATAGCACAGGACTATAATAATAGGTAATATTGGTGCAACAGGTCTAAAATGGTACTAAAACTAAAAAATAATGTAAAACAGGAGGCAGTGTACGTTCAGAAATAAGAAACATTCTAAGTGGGCATTAAACATAAAAGTACAGTAAGAAGGGAACCAAAATCAAACAAATACCGGAAACTTGAGAAAATGACTCATTACAGTATGCCTTACATAGAGAAGAAAACACACAGATCACAGTGCACGATAGGATGCCGCTTGCCTACTATTGAACACGGGTTTGGGAGGTAAATAGCGTTACAAATCCGTGTTGGTTTCGAGGCATGCTTGCCTCGTACTGAACACGGAAAAGGAAATACGCGACCAGGACACACTGAACCCCAGATTCCTACCCACCCCTTATACCCTTTTCCTTCCCAGAACTCTCCTCTCCTTCCTTTTCTTAAAAAATCCTCCACACAGCATACCCAAAGATGACATAGGCCCTGAGAGAAATTATTTTCCTCAAGGCCTCCTGTGTGGTGCTCATGTAAAAAAAAACTTTCTATTGGTGAAAATTTTTTAAAAATCTTTTAATTGTTTTATGCGTAAAAGCGTAACAAACCAACTCGAGCAGTTTCGCATTTGTAATATTAGTATAGATATACACATTGAAACTTTCCACATTAAAATAGGTTAATTAACATTATCTTTAAACAAACAAAAAACTACTACAAATAAAATAAACCAAAGAGACAAATTTATAATTGAGACTAAAGTAAATCAACAGTTTGTTCTAATTAGAAGTCTTTATTTTTTATTACTTCAAAAAGCAAAGCTTTAACAAAAATCCATCGCCCAATAATTTAGATCAAAATAATGAGTAATCCTTCAGAACCCAGATCAAATGTATTTACTCTCGGCTTTAATGTAAACTTATAATTATTATCTGAAACAAGTTTTCGTAACGGCCTTCATTTATTATCCTTTTTAAGCTCCCGAGTTCAAATCCTCTTGAAAATTCGTTATTCTCCACAGGATGGTGGGTTTTACAGAGTCGGTAAACTGTTTAGAATGTTCATAAAATTTACAAGAATTTCCAAGGCAAAGCGACACGACCAACTTTTTACCGGGTAAATGTACGATGTATTCAAGAAAGCAGTTATTTAAGAGTGTTGGCATAGTAAGATATTATCGCGAAAATAGAGAAAAATTCATGTAAGAAGAAACTGCCTAAATATTCATATTTCGGGTATTATGCTATCCAGGAGACAATCTTCATCGAGTAGTGGTAAAATCCTCGATTCTAGGCCTAAGGGTTCAATATCCGGCGAAGAATAATGTTATTCGGGAAAATTTTAACGCATTATCTTTCAACAGTTAACATGTTACGTTACAAATTGTCACGTGGCGTATTCGAGAATAGACCCCTTCGCGGATTCAAGAATAAACCGCCAATATAGAGGCGCGCGCATTACCCCCTCCCGCGAGCGACAAACCGAGCTGCCGCTAGCATCTCGGTCGGCAAGCTCGCCAGTCTTCAGCCAGCGAGCTTCCCGATCCCACGTCCCTCGTGAACATGTGCGAGACGAGTTCAGTTTCGCCGGTTGCGCACTTCCGGTGTCCGGTGTGGACGCTGCTGGGACCCGGAGAACAAGCGCGTAAAGCCGCTGTTGGCCCATAAACCAAACGTGAGTCAATACCATGTTACCCTTTGTGTGCAATTAATGTTTTGAAGCCCTAACCACGCGTGTAGAGAGCAGAGATTGACGTTCAAACTAACTTTCAGCTAGGATCGTTCCTCTTATGTACTATTGTGACTCCTAGAATTGAATAAACTATTTATGTGATAACCTACCGTGTTTTGCTTGTCGAAAGAGGCCCTGGGAGGATGGAGAAGCGTGAAGTTCCGAACCACAGGCACTCGCCTTGAGGTTAAGAGAAACCATACTTGCACCAAAAACCTGAGCTAGTTTTTATTTGGGGCAGATCCAGCATCTAATTGTATTTAAATATGTGGGAGCTTTCTCCAACCCTGCCGATAGCGTCAGCACCCACGCCGACGCTAACACTGGCGCGCTAAACGTGGGGCCATTTAAATTTTTTCTGTTCCACCACGGCCTCGTTCCCAAGCAACAATTGTAAACTCTGAAATGTTATTATGATGTATTGTTTATTCCCAATTGTCTAGCACTTCCAACAGGAATCTCGGCGCGAACGTAACTTCGAATCACAATTTAAATTATTACGGGCGCGATTGTATCATTTGTGAGTCGTCACTCGACAAAATATTACCGGTATTCCAACGCAAGGTGCCCAACCTGGGAAGTTGTCGCTGCGAATAATACAGTGATTACAAAGTGTCGGCCGATTAAAATTGCTATTTTCAATACAAGTGAATAGTGGAAATAAACACAAATTAAAGAAGAATTTATTCAACAATTAAAATCATGTACATGATAAACAAATCATCCGCTTGGTCTCGAAAGTGCTAAATATTTTTATAAATATACTATATTGCAGCACGCTGGTACGTCTCTTAAACGGACACTTGCTGACACCTAGGGAACAAGTGGATTTAAATTCTTTCTGTCATTTGACAATTAGGTATTTTTGACTGTCGTCTGCTGAAACCGGGTCATGCCGAATCACATTCGAATAATGCAAAAAATACTTAATTCGCGTTGACGTGGATTCCTTGACATCTGACACTATAATACCTTGTCAATTGACAAAGAAGGTAATATCTTGTCGAAAAGACGAAGGGAATTCGCGTGTAAATACCAGAAAAATTGGTGCTGTATAAAATCAGGCTATAGGAAGCCGCGTAATGAAACCAGGCCCCCAAGATATTGTTGAATTCTCAAACGAATTACTTCCACGAAAACTTGTGAAATTTTTTCGATTTTTTCCTTTTTTCGATTTTTTTTAATTTTCGAAATTTTTTTTTCCAAAACGCTTGGAGTTTTTCTTAAAAACGCATGGACAGAGGAAAATCGCTGCTCAAATTTTCTCCAGTTTCGGACTCTGAAAATTTTTTCGATTTTTCCTTTTTTTCGATTTTTTTTTAATTTTCGAATCTTTTTTTCCAAAACGCTTGAAGTTTTTCTTAAAAACGCATGGACAGAGGAAAATCGCTGCTCAAATTTTCTCCAGTTTCGGACTCTGAAAATTTTTTCGATTTTTCCTTTTTTCGATTTTTTTAATTTTCGAAATTTTTTTTTTTCCAAAACGCTTGGAGTTTTTCTTAAAAACGCATGGACAGAGGAAAATCGCTGCTCAAATTTTCTCCAGTTTCGGACTCTGAAAATTTTTTCGATTTTTCCTTTTTTCGATTTTTTTAATTTTCGAAATTTTTTTTTTTCTCCAAAACGCTTGGAGTTTTTCTTAAAAACGCATGGCCAGAGGAAAATCGCTGCTCAAATTTTCTCCAGTTTCGGACTCTGAAAATTTTTTCGATTTTTCCTTTTTTCGATTTTTTTTAATTTTCGAAATTTTTTTTCCAAAACGCTTGGATTTTTCCTAAAAAGCACGTGGCCAGAGGCAAACCTCTGCCCAAATTTTCAAATAACCCAAACACTTACAAATACGCGTTTTTTCGCAGAAGCATTTGGTAAAAAAAAAAAAAATATATACGTCCCCAGTGGTCAACCCCTGGCAAAAATTTTTTTCCAATTACGGATAAAGAATCGAGTTCTCGTTTTTCTTCCAACGTAAGGTCACCCTGACACGACCCTATACACTATGGAAGTCCCTCAAGTCACGCTGGGTATAATCCCCCACATTTCTACGTCAAAAAAGGAAGAACTACTACAGGCCCTGAGAAGTAGAAAGATTTCTCCCAGGAATAAATCCAAAAAATGCCTTATTCAATATGCTTCTTTCTACAACAAAAAGTACATCAGGAAGCACGTCACGTTCAAGGAAGAAGACATCGTCTGGAGGAGAAACAACACTCTGTCACAAGGTGCGCTGTACTTCTCTGCCAAATTGGCACCCCGTTTTGTAAAGACGAAAGTCCTAAAGAAAATCTCAGACCTGGTTTACCGATTGTCCGACATCTCTGGTAAACACATAGGTAACTACCATATAAAGGACATTGTAAAAAGTGGGAACATGGAAACAAACTCCATTGCCACGCCCGTATAACCCCAACGGTTATTCCTTGACTCCTAGCAACCATTCGTCTACACCGTGACATGGATCACTATGGAAGTCAACCCTTTTTGTTTCGTCACTAATGAACGGCCTCTCGTAAACGATTGTCACTCATTAGGACACTCAAACGAAACCTTTCTAGCTCTGGCACAATGGTGTCAACTGTAGCCAAAGTCATGGAAGAAATTATAATTCTCCCTTGTGGTTTCGTTTCATTTTTATTTTTATTTTTGTTTGTATAAATATCTCGTCATCATCAGTCATTCGCCTCTAATTGCTGCCCCAGGTGTCAAACCTTGGAAACATCGTTTTTTCTAAGCATGCACACCTCTACCTGAAATTGATCACTTCGGAGAAAGGAATTCCCTGTGGCTTACTGCAAGTAGTCAGAGACTACGTGCCCAAGGCTTTGTGCATCGTCACAACTCGCAGCATCATATTTTCACATCATCATGTCATACCTCGTCACCCCTTTCTAAATGTTAGAAAAATCTTTTTTGTACATTAAATATCGGGTCCTCGCCAAAGTGCATCTAACCCTTATGTCATATGTAGTTGAATTAGGTAAGCAAACCTGTGTAAACCCACGGCGGTATCAGATGTTTGCTATCCGTTCTAAGTTTTTTTTTCTGTTTTTTAAGAAAATAGAATGGCGCTCAATAAATAACCCAAATTGCTCTAGCTCTCCCCAGAACTGGATGTGGAGTCTGGAAAGTATCGTTATAAAAGGGACAACTTTCAACGTGCCTCTTCATTAACGATAAATTTTTTTTACAACATTTCAGCAACATTGAGTTATCCTTGGTCTCAACTACTCAAACTGAAATTTTGGGGTTGCCTTGTTGTGACTTATCACGTGCAAAGTACGAGGTCACAACAAGAAGCCAGGTCTTCAAGTGAACCACCCTGTGAACAACCCATCCCATTATTATAATTTTCATAACACCAAGGTGTGTTCATCGCAGTCTGTTTAAGTAAGTAAAACCTAGAAGGTCTTAAACACTCAAATCGGACCAATGTAAATAATTTTCCTTGTCAAAACGATAAGCGCATGTCTTGTATTGTTGCTACCATCGTACGTGTAAGTACAACTAAAAGTTGTACCATCACGATACGATACTCTGTGCGTAACCAAAAGGGTTTGTACCACAAAGGATCTCTTTTGCGGTAAGCTTAGATGAAATTCACATTCCATCAGCACGCCAGAAATTTTTTTGTCCCTTTATTGTTGAAGTATAAAATCCTGGCCAGATCTTCAAATATGTTTTTGCCTTTGTGCAAGTCTTTAACGTACGCTAATATGGATTTATTATGCTACGGTATTGTTGTACTAAGTACATCAGTATGTCTCGCCGTCTGTATTGAATAGGTACCTTTATATGAACGTTAACCTTTGTTGCCATCATAGGTGGGAACCTTATAAAATCTGCCGTCATAGATGGGAATCTCAGAATATCTACTAAATGCGATACGGGGAGCCCGTTATAATTACTCTGTGGGTTTTTGTCAGAAATGTCATAAATACCTAGTCTTTTGCACCTCCCTTCAATACTGGGCAACCCAGTTGTAATTCGTTCATTGTTATCCGTGAAGACGTTATAAAACTTACTTGCAAATCTTTTGATTTTGCAATCTTGTACGCTATACGTGAAGACGTTATAATACTCACCATTAATCGTGCGAACGAAATAATATCAAACCTTTATGTGTGAACTACTCAATGTAGTCCACACCCCTTTTTTTGTAATCATTAATATGCCCGTGGACTTCCTGTCACAAGAACCCAGGAACTATCCACTATCTCAAAAGGACTAATCATACGCTTCACTCATGATTATGGGGCATCGTGTCGTGGGAGTTAAGTTGATGGACACAAAAACACCTAACTCGTTGTCTGGGAGACGAACAAAGAAAAATCCCCAGGTTTGTGAGATTTGAGCAAGGGTCTGTCATTTCTCGCAAACAAGTAGGAGAATAAAACGACCCCTAATCTTCTGCCCAATACACGTAGAGGATTAGACTCTTTTATGTCAGTGTATTCTTTTGTCCAACACTACCAAATATTATTGTAATGTGCCAGGATGACTGCTGTAGACCTTGTTTCACCTCCACCCAGAGGTCGAATTTCGGAAATAGCCGAGTCCCCAGCAGTTTTCTTCGTTCAAATGTTCCCAACTATCACCCCTCCCCTTCCTCGAAATTATCCGTGAGTGGGGATATATGCGTTACGCACTTGGCGTTTCGTTTGTCAAATGGGACAATCTTCATACGCGGATCCTTTCAACTTCCTACTCTTTTCCCAGTTGTCATTATTGTAATGTGCCAGGATAGCTGCTGTAGACCTTGTTTCACCTCCACCCAGAGGTCGAATTTCGGAAATAGCCGAGTCCCCAGCAGTTTTCTTCGTTCAAATGTTCCCAATTATCACCCTCCCCCTTCCTCGAAATTATCCGTGAATGGGGATATATGCGTTTCGTTTGTCAAATGGGACAATCTTCATACGCGGATCCTTTCAACTTCCTACTCCTTTCCCACTTTGTCATAACTAATCTTGTACGCAATGTTTTGTTTTTCGAAAGTAGAAAAAATGCTACCGTATAGACGTGAGCATAGGTCATGGAAGACCAACTTCTTTCGAATGGGGAATTTTGTTATACGTACAATCCCTCAACCACGTATTCTTGGAAATGTATTTGGTAAAAAAAAAAAACCAAAAAGGGGTTACACAGAACCTGTCCTTGAATACGTACCTTTGTAATATGTATTAGGCATTAGCCACATTTAGTTAGCTCTCTCTCCGTCTCTCTCTCTACACGCCAAACAAATCCAACTTTTTCTCAACATGCACACTTGTTTCTCTCCAAACTTTTTTCATCATTGGTCTACTAGGCAGGTAAACTTCAAGAATTTTGTTCTAATAATAATTTTTGCCGGATTTAAAAAAAAAAAAAAACCAGCAGCTCTGCACCCTATCTACATCTGCGCCTCTTCATGCTGCCCTCGCTACCGTCACGGAGGTCCCTTGCCTTCAATCCCTGCGTACCAAAAGCACCCGACCGCATCTAACAAAACCTAGTGTGAGTCGTGCGTGTAGTTGCGAATTGTATCACCACAAAGAACCGACACTCAAACAAACCCGAGCACGCCAGCTCTAGGTTGGTTCCTGTTCCTGTTGCCATTATGCAAATGTCCCTGCTGCATAATGCAAATGTTCCTGTTGCCCTTGTGCAAATGCTCTGCTGCCATTATGCAAATATTCCTGCTGCATAATACAAATGTTCCTGTTGCCATTATGCAAATGTCCCTGCTGCATAATGCAAATGTTCCTGTTGCCCTTGTGCAAATGTTCCTGCTGCCATTATGCAAATGTTCCTGCTGCATAATGCAAATGTTCCTGTTGCCCTTGTGCAAATGCTCTGCTGCCATTATGCAAATGTTCCTGCTGCATAATGCAAATGCCCTACTGCCATTGTGCTGATGCTCCTGTGCCCTTGCGCAAATAACAATACCAACGATTGTTCACAAAACAATCCCACTACATACAAAAACCAGTGTACCAACCACCAATTACGATTCCACTCTCCAGTACTTCAATGGTTTCGTACTGGCTCACCCACAGGATCCGGAAGCAGTTACCCTTTCGACCTCTGTGACAGGTAGAACTCTCCACACCACCTAGAAGCCTCATCCTGTGTTCTCTTCCTCGTATTTTCTTAAAGGCCCTAGTGTCCCTTGAGTGTAATCTCAAATGGGCCAGGTTACTGTGACAAAGTAACCTTGTAACTTCAGTGAAACGTTCAACCACCCCAGACATCCTACGCAAACCACGTTCGCAAACATTAGCTCACAGACCAATGATACAATTGTAGAGTTTTTTTTTTCTATCACTGCATAACCCTTGTACCTTTCTTCAACAGATCCTTGTTCTTTGCAACTGTATTTATGTATGCCACTGCCTTTATATACATTTATTGACAATTCCTTGTTACACCATGTATCATCTCTTTTGTGTTCTGTTCATAACTATTCTCCAGCTAGGAATCTCTCTCTCTCTCTCTCTCTCCTCGTTTCCCTTAAATGTTTTTGGCACAAGTGCTGAAAAGGTAAGAGGATTTATTAGTCCTACAGCTCCATTGCCACGTCGCTTTTATTGCGGCGAGGGGGGAAGTGTTACGTTACAAATTGTCACGTGGCGTATTCGAAAATAGACCCCTTCGCGGATTCAAGAATAAACCGCCAATATAGAGGCGCGCGCATTACCCCCTCCCGCGAGCGACAAACCGAGCTGCCGCTAGCATCTCGGTCGGCAAGCTCGCCAGCAGTGTTACCGAAGCTCCCGATTTTTCGGGAGATCTCCCGATTTTTCACTTCATCTCCCGATCTACCGGAATGGCTTCAAATCTCCCGATTTTTTGAAGTTCTCAGCGATTTGTCGCTTCTCGTCAATTCTTTGTATATGGTCCGCTCAACAGGCAAATAATTGTCTATAAAAAAAAAAAAACTGAAAAATTCCCTGGATTCGGGTTTTTTTAAATTCTATTTGCAGACTTACCGAAGAGAAACCATTTTCATATTCTGAGTGTAGTTTTGATTCACCGCATTTAGATTTCAACTAAACCGTCTAATCACAGGAGACGCAAATCGTCCCACACAATTTATTTTAAAATAAAATTCTTTGAATGCAATAAAAAGTAGAGACAGTTTTATTACTAATTTTCTTGAGAAAAGGAATCTGTATTTAAAACTTTAAGTTTATTCTATTTTATGTTCATTAATTCGAATATTCGCAAGCACGTTTATTTGAACCAATTAACTTTTCCAATATCAAAATTTTAATATTTAAAACAAAAATGTTCTAAAAAACACGTCGGAAAAATTATTTTATCTAGATTTTAGAACAATTTTGTTTTTCGCAAAAGGGTTAAAAAACATAACCAATAAAAAGGAACATTTAAAATGCAAGGGAAGAACTGGGAATTTCGTGCGCAAACCTTGACAGACTAAAGTTTGTAGATTTATTTAATTTTTAATCGAAGGGTTCAACGAGTTTTCAGAATGTGAAATTCCAATTGTGGTTTCATCTGCTGACACATACAAAGGAAAAAAATTCTTATTCGAAGTACAGTTATAACATTCTAGTAACAGACTCTGTATGTGCTGCCAGAATTAAAGAAAAACCATTTTCATGTTCTGAGTGTACTTTTAATTCATCGCATACAAACATATTTTAAACCAATTTTGTGTTGAAAATGTAAAATTCCAGTTATGGATTCATCTGCTGACACATTTCGAAGGAAAACATTCTCTTATTCGAAGTTCAGTTATGAAATTGTAGTTGAAGACTACGCATGGGTTGCCAGAATCAAAGAGAAACCATTTTCATGTTCTAAATGTAGTTTTAATTCGCCGCATACAGACATAATTTATACCAGTATTCAGAATGTAAAATTTCTGTTGTCGTTTCATCTGCTGAAACATTTCGAAGGCAAACATTCTCTTATTCGAAGTGCAGTTATAAAATTTCTAGTTGGAGACTATTTATATGATGCCAGAATCAAAGAAAAACCTTTTTCATGTTCTGGGTGCAGTTTTATTTCACCGCATACAGATTCAATTTAAAATAGTTTTGTGTTCTGAACATTGTTTTCTGAATACAACGATAAATTAAATTACCAGTTAAAGATTCATCGTGTATAGAGTGACGCTTTACATTTGAATTGCATACATAATGCTGCAAAATTCTGAGAAATTGATTTTCCGCGTGTAATTATTATTTGGGGACCCTTACTCAGAATCAATTGTAAGTTACCTGCCTGCCATGCGTCCTAAAGACAGTGTAAAAGTTCGAGTTGCGAAATTCTATGACTTCTCGCGAAGTGACAGGTGTTTTGAAAAAGCCCATGAGGTGGCTGATTGGTTCCTAAATGAAATTAAAATTCAAAAATTGTTTCGTTTCATCGAATTCTTCACATCCCGAAGACAAAGATCGTTACTTATATAAATGTCGCTCACTTTTAAAAGTAAAAATGAATTAAATCAATTAAATGAATTTTGGCGTCTCGCAAAGTGACGGGTAACAGTCCAAGGTCGAAGTTTCACAAAAATTTGAGTTGCCAAACGTAAAATAAGTCCTTGTTGAACGTTAGGGAAAATTGCGTTATTACACGGGCAACATCTAGAATAAACGTATTGACGGCGCTGTTTACGGGTTTTTTCGTTTGTTGTTAAGGTTCTGCTTCGGAATAATAAAAGGGATTTGCATTATTGACGAGGGAAAAATTTAATTAAAATAATTCTAGTCATCTCCCGATTTATACAAAATTCTCCCATTTTCTCCCGATTTCTCCCGATTTTTAGGCAAAAATTCTCCCGATATTGAAGTTTTGGGTTCGGTAACACTGCTCGCCAGTCTTCAGCCAGCGAGCTTCCCGATCCCACGTCCCTCGTGAACATGTGCGAGACGAGTTCAGTTTCGCCGGTTGCGCACTTCCGGTGTCCGGTGTGGACGCTGCTGGGACCCGGAGAACAAGCGCGTAAAGCCGCTGTTGGCCCATAAACCAAACGTGAGTCAATACCATGTTACCCTTTGTGTGCAATTAATGTTTTGAAGCCCTAACCACGCGTGTAGAGAGCAGAGATTGACGTTCAAACTAACTTTCAGCTAGGATCGTTCCTCTTATGTACTATTGTGACTCCTAGAATTGAATAAACTATTTATGTGATAACCTACCGTGTTTTGCTTGTCGAAAGAGGCCCTGGGAGGATGGAGAAGCGTGAAGTTCCGAACCACAGGCACTCGCCTTGAGGTTAAGAGAAACCATACTTGCACCAAAAACCTGAGCTAGTTTTTATTTGGGGCAGATCCAGCATCTAATTGTATTTAAATATGTGGGAGCTTTCTCCAACCCTGCCGATAGCGTCAGCACCCACGCCGACGCTAACAAACATTATTTCTCTTAAATTGTACCGCTATAAAGAAAGTACAAGGTGTGTTTTTTTAGATAATATTAGTTCAAAATTATAAGATACTAGCGAGTTCCCGGCATGCGTTGCTATGCTACTTAATAAAAAAATTGTTTCTCCCTGCGTGTCCTTTCCCATTCGTCACGTTCTCCTTCCGCCTCCTCTTCCCCTCCCGCATTCCCTTCCCCTCTCTCGTTGCCACTCCGCCTTCTACGCCTTCTCTCTCCCCACTTTCCTCGCCCTCTTCCACCGTCCCGTGAACCCCCCTCTCGAGTTCCCCTCCTCCCTCCCGAGTTCCCCTTCCCCTACCGGATTCATCTCCCCCCTCCCGCATTCCATACATTCATTCCCGGTACATTCAGTTTACAAACAACTCGCGTGCCACCTATCACAATTTTTATATACAAATTGCATAATGCCAGAGCTCACCAGTATATATATAGAAACCATCGCTGCTAGGCACACATCACATCCCCAAAGTTTCATTGCAATCGGATGAACTGTTAGCAATGTATAATTTCATGATGCCAGAACTCACTATTGTATATAGTAAGAATCGTGGGCATGCGCACATCAAATCCCCAAAGTTTCATCGCAATCGGATGAATGCTTTCAACGCTAAGCATACATACATATATTATATACATAGACATCCCTTTGTATGGTGTTTAAAGTAAGTCCATCCCTTTATATTGACGTAAAACCGCAAATAACGTCTCAATTCATTTTTAAACGGTTGGTTTGTGTTGTATCTCCAAAAATGCAATAAAACTAATTTAGGAAAAATGTCTCAGGCAGTGATTTATTTACCTTGAGACACTGACCTTTTATAGAGGAATTCACTCAAATAAAATTACTTTAAAAAAATCCTGCTGCAGAGGGGGTCGATGGTCTGGTAAGTGGGATACTCGGCTGGCAATGGGATGGATCGAGTTTGATTCCCATTGCAGCTTCTGGTATTCTCCCTATTTGACAAGAATACTTGGTGTAGTTTGCGGAAAATATCCAATTGCACTTCTACGGCTGCAGTTTAAAAACAAAGTTCTTTGCACAACGGTACAGCACAGGTCGTTTTACTTGGAGTCTGTAAAGTTGGCCGTAGGAACTTCACACATTTTTAATTAGCGGCTCGCGGGATGCAACTTTGCGCACAGAACCATAATAAAAAAATAAAAAATTAATTAGCCGTACCAGTGCAAATTCAGATTAGTTAAACATAACGTAATTTTCGATATTCTTAGAAATATTAGAGAAAGATTTAAGAACGATCCCTTGAGATTTTCCCAAAAATAATATAATTAAATGAAATGTTCTTGAAAAAATCTTACCCTGCCGAAAAAACCTTTGTTTTGAAACATGTTGATAATTTTGATGAAATAGCGGTGTTTTAAAAAGTAATTTATTTTCATTTAATTAAAAATGACTCCACAGAGTGATTTTGCAAAGATTAAAGAAGTACTTAAATACTTCAATTCTTAAAATGTTTGTTTTGGTTTAAATAATTCTTACTCTTTCAAAATTAGCAAATATCTAAAAATTACCTCAAAAGTACCGATCTCATAAACTGCTTTTTACCATTGTAAGCCTACCTACAAAATTACATATTTTTTTACACTACGACGACTGGCGTGGTCTAGGGATGAGGCTCTTGACTCGCAATCTGAAGGTCTTAAGATCGAATTCCGGCGTGGGCTTTTCAATTTTATGTGATATTTCACAAATAATTATTTAAAAAAAATATATTGTATAATTGCGGCACGTTTAGAGTGGAAGATACTCTCAGTTTCGCTCTGGTGTAAGACCGCCTTACAGAATTGAAACTTGAAATGGCTTTAGAGATGTTTGGTGACCAGATCTGAAAAGCCAGGTACTTCCCCATCTTCCTCTTCCCCGTATTCTTTCCCTCCCCACTACCTTAAGCCTCACAACATTCCCCAATATGGGATGCCATAGTCTCTGTCACTGGCTCCACACAGGAGCAGCTGGGACTCTTGTGAGGTGTTCACAGTTAAAAAAAAAATTAATAAAATTTAATTTATTAAAAAATAAATTCGTGAAGAATTACCTATTTCATTTTATAATGAAACCATATTTACAAAGTTGCAGAGATGACAACATTTTTTTTACAATTTCATTAAAATGCGATGTCTATAACTTAGGACACTTACTGAAAAAAAATCTTTTTAATTTCGGACATCAAATAATCTCCGGTCTACGACAGTCTCAAGATATTAAAAACTACATAATTAAAAATAAAATTATACTAAAGCCATTCATTAGTAGCGACTTCAAATTGATACCACTTAAACTTGAAACGGGAAATCTTAAAATCGTATTAATACATCATCTATTTTTCTAGTTAGTGCCCATTTTTTGCCTGAATGTGTGGATGCGCGATCGTTGACTCGCACGATTTGTGTTCGCTTTACACGGAAAATCACAGAATCACACCGCGTGTATAACAATATTCTCCGATCTAGGACATTGTAAGCGATGGCGATGGTCGTCACTCGCTGCTAGTGATTTGGGGAGCTTTTCAACACTGGCCGTAAAGCGCCACGCAAGCCCCAAAGTGAAAAAGGCTCTGCCGCTAATAAAACAGGGCCCCGAGGGATGACAAGCAATTACTCGCTGGTTCTGTTTCTCTCAGCCAGGACGCTGGGTGTGGAACGGATTAAAACTATTTTCCCTTTTTTGTCGTGTCGGCCAAGGATAAGGGAATGTCCACAGGTCGTTATTATTATTTAATGATCCCTTTGTTTGTGCGGGTGATATGCTTTGGTTAGTCAAATATACACTTGTCTGTTCATTTGTTCGAGCCCTGATATACTACCGAGCTCCCACAGGAAATGCCCTGAAATTTTAACGAAGTTATATGTATATTTTTTAAACTTTATTTAGTTAAAGCGGGTTTCGTGTCGTTTCTGAGTTTTTAGTTTAAATGTTTTTTTAAAAGTGGAAGCTTTTAAAAGGTATACAGTAGAGCTTTTTTGACATGAAACTTCTACAGCCCCGTTAGTGATTTGAAATTCGAGTGAAAGGGAAGTGCGTCACTAAAACTTATTATTTGCTGGGTCCTCGGTGCTAATATAATGCGATAAACTCGCGCCTCGGCTCGATACTCCCGTAGCGCAACGGTTAAGGCGCCTGACAAATTCAAGCGGCCAGAGAAAAATATATCAAGCGAACGGAGTTCGAATCCTACGAAAGACAAAAAATAAACATTTAAATTTTTCTGAAATTAATTTCCAATCTTCAGACCATTTTAAAATAAACAGGCAAAAGAAAAGAAAGCGACTTTCTTGTTCCATTTCTACTGCGTGTGAATTGCACACTCTGATTTTTTTTATTCATTATAGAAATTTATAAAATAATACGATTTAATATGATATTATATAATTTTGAGGTTTTTATTATTTATAAATATTTAATTTCTAGCGTCTCCAATTGTTAGCTTCTCGAGAATCACAATAAAAATATGATACCCATGTACCTAAAATATGAAAACAATTTTTTGAATTTATATCAGCGTCGCTATTTTACTATACGACTATGCAATAGCATTATTCTTATTTTGTCATTTTATACCCACCACATATGAGATTTCTAGGAAGTAATATTGTTTGTGACCTAAAGGAATTTTTCGAAGAAGAAAATGTTTCTGAGAATGTTTAACTCTCCCGCAGCCAACTGGGGCTGAAGGTAAACCCAAAAATTACTATCATTCTTATATTATATTCTTACGTTTTCTAAATTTTAAAATGGGTATTCCAGCAAATATGTTAAACTACAACACAATTTTAAACGATATGAATATGCTTAAATTGTCAGACAGAAGAATTTTTACTGACTTGGTATTTTTATATAAAATTCTAAATGATTTAGTTGATAGTCCGGTATTACTTGAATTGATAAGCTTCCGAATTCCACTTCGTAATACTAGAAAAGATTTATTTCAGTGCAGAAATTCTGGGACTAACTACCATATGTATTCCTCTTTGCCCAGAATACTAATTGAGGGAAACAATTATACCAAGTCAGTGGACATCTTCAATTTATCTTTGAATAAATATAAAATATTGTTATTGAGGCAGTTCAGTTATGTACAATAAAATGTTTTTTCTATGCTATATATGTAAAAGCCCCTAAAAAGGGCGTTTATTTATAAATAAATAAGTTTACTTAAATACATCAAATAATTTTTTAGGATTTTAGGTATTCCTGCGCAAAGGATTAATGCGCCGTTTAAAAAAAAATGTGAAAAAATTGTTGATCGCAGGAAAAAAATATTTCGTCAAATGTAGGTAATTGGGTATTACCTGCCCAGTAAATGGACAAATAACAAAAAAAAAAGAAAAAGGGATTTTAATGGTTTAAATTCCCAAAGATAGAAAAATGCATGGGGTCGTCGGCTCTCCCGCATGGTTACGGACGTTATGTTTGACATCTTGGCTTGTCGAAAGTTAATAATATTTCGGGTAAATTTTAAATGTGCAATTCGATTGTTGAAAAACAATTCGAAAGCTGAAATGAGCTTTCTTTAATCAATGAATTTAGTTTTTTCCTGATAACGTGCACTCACTGTTTAATATGACCAAAAATTACCATAAATGAAAAATAAAAAAAGAACAATTATAATTTACATTTAAGCACATACATAATATTTAAATATATATATTTTTTAATTTTTATTATAACCCGAAGAAAAAATAAACTGTTTAACACACATGTTTATCGACGTAGGTTTCAACAAAATACACCCCACAAGTGGGTTACAAAAGTACTCGATTGATGTATTCGAGTTTTTAGCTAGTAAGAAACGAAACACTGCAATTCCTGGGTTAGGACCATTCCCTTTTTAACCAATCTTTATCGATTCATTTTTGTGAATATATTAATTCGTTTAGATACACAGCTTGAAGCGTAGGTAAATACTCGTATGTTAAAAAGGTACCCTTAGTATTATTGAGGCCTTCTTACGAATAAAGAGGGTAATTTGGATTTTTATTGATAATATAAAAAAAAATTGCATTTATCCAAAGTTTGTGTTGCCGTTTTGTAACCTAAACTATTAAAATATGTAGTTTACATATTCATTTTTTTCTTACTAGACAAATTAATTTAAGTTAGCCTTATCTTGACAAAAAATCGTCTTTAAAAAAAAAACTGTTTAAAAAAAATTTTTTTTTGATGAACATGATACTAACCGTAAATTAGCATATTTGTTGTGGAATCACACCACAGGGCGCCAACATCACAGAAAAAAAAAACATAGAATGCATAGTGCTTACCCTACAGCTCTCGAACGCTAAAAATCTCGAGTTTAATTTTCAAATGAGGGAGGTATAAAATCTATAGTGATATCTAATAGTGAGATATAAAATCTTGAGTATGACGTCGATTTAAAAAAAACACTTGTCTCTAAAAATATATTCTTGATTTTTAAAGTGGAATAACAAAAAACCCCTTGCAAATATGTTTTGATTCTCGATTTTTGCAAGCGATCTAAGTAACCAAACTTTCATTTGTTGTTAAACATAAACATTCGAATACTGTTAAACATAAGCACAAGTTTATTATAATATTTTGTAATCACGCTTGATGATTGTCTTGATTCTCGTTTTTTGAAGCAATTTTAACATTCCCCTTAATTATAACATTTTGTAATCACGCTTGAAGAATGTCTTGATTCTCGATTTTTGCAAGCGATATATAACTAAACCTATATCTATTGTCAAACATAAGCATTCGATACTAAATTTGTATTTTAAGATTTAATTTTTTCTCCTTGCTTTTCTTTTTCTTATAAGTACAACATTTTAAATTTAACTAAAGCTTCTATGAGGAATCCAATCACAACGCTTTTTTCCTTCTATAAATACATAATTAAACAATGTAATTTGATATGAACTAAAATTGTCAATTTGACATTCCTAGTTGGCTAGTCAAATTTTTCGCATGTGATTTATTGTATAAATTAATTTAAAATGTTTTTTTAAAATTTCTAGTTTATATTCAGTTAGTCTTGTTTCTAAATACCTAACTGTGAACATTAATAATTGGTCTGTTTTTTTATCATCCTCTTATGTTTATTGTATTACTAAGACTGTTAATGTTCCTTAAATAAATAAATAAATAATTTTATGTGAAATAAATTATAATTATAATTATTTTTATTTGCGCGTTTTATTACACTTTTCGATACAAAATATAAAAACTGAAAATTACGTGAAAAAAAAATTGCCTCTCAAGGTTTTTAAAACACAAATGTTTCGCTGCGAATAATTGTGAGACTACAAATACTCATTACAAAAATATCCTCTATTGAGTCATCGACCAGGACTCATTCTGACAAAAAATAAATTTACCTGATCGTGCCATATCTTCCCGAAGTTATGGACGGGAGGTCACACATGTCACACATCGTAATTTCCAGGAAGATGATGATGTGTGTCAGAAATTCCTTCCCTAAAATGATTTAAGATTCTGATGGCCAAAAGTAATGTTTTCATTGATTTTTGTGGTAATAAGCCATGTTGCACGTCTTCGTCATTCTTGAACCAACGTTTTGGACAGCCATTCAGTTTCCATCATCAAGTCAATCAACATAATATTCCTTTATTTTATAAATCTCTTTCAAGATCTAAAAACAAAAAAATCCTTACTCAGGATTACCCCACGGAGAATGAAATATTGAAATAAATAAAATATCGAATGTGTTAAAAACAGTTAAATAAAGAAGCATAATATTTACAGAAGCGTTTGTTAATACCATTCTTGGTAAAGAAGATGTATGGATGTATTTTAGATATACTCGTAATACAAATATTTAATTATTTATCTCTGCACTAGATAATTTCTCTTTACTTACCCATTAGCATAATTGTATTGAATAACTAGGCAAACAATAAAGGATCTCAACGGCCAGTTCCGCAAAATCTTCAAAGTGAAAATAAAATTCTATGTTTGAGCAATACGAATACAAAATAGATAGTACAGATTCAATTTAATAAAGGGAACTACTCGTATGTCTTGTAACACGCAGAGATGGCGATAAATCGAAATGTTTAAAATGAAGGATACACTTGGGACGTGGTCCTGAAAAGAAGACAATGCGAGAAAAAAGGAAGTACCCCTTTGCATTGTATTGTACGCGATTTTAGAGGAGTCACGGAAGAACCCGTGAAATATTTCTGAAAATCTGATACCATTACTTTTTGTTTGTTTGATATAAAGCTACCTTACGGCAACTAATATTTGAAACTTAAATAAAAACAAAATCAGAAACAAATATTTAATTTTATTAACTACTAGCTTTTCCCCGCGGCTTCGCTCGCATGGTATTACGTGAAATTACTGTAGCGCTTGCACTTATCAATTATCTCCCCCCCCCCCCCACCCCCATTCCCTCCCGCATTCCATATATTCATTCCCTTACTTTCAGTTTTCAAACATCTCGCCTACCACCTAAATTTCATAATGCTATAGCTCAAAGAAAAAAAGAATTACTTATCCAATTTTGTTCATTCGTTCGGAATTTATGCGTTTACAACATTTCGGATGTTTATTTTTATTTAAATATTTGGAAGTTCGTTTATAATAAAAAATTTTCTATTTATCTTTCAGCCTTTATAATCGTTACGAATTATATTTTTAATATAGGAACTCTCATCTGACATTTATTCCAAGCTTGTCCAAAAAAAAAACGAAATCTAATATTTGAATTTTCTGCAGTAGTAGCCGACCAGTAGACTGAGTACCTACCAGCATAGAGCCCAAAAATATATCAACATTGTTTCCATGGAAAAGATTTTTTTCTGACGTTAGCAAAAACTCGCTTTTGTTAGCGACAGAAAACGTATAACAGATATAATATATTAATATTTATAATTTCATAACGCCAGAGCTTACCATCATATACAACCTGTAGTCTGCGCATATAATTTAGCTTTCTATTGGTGAAAGAATTATTAAAGCATTTATATTGTATTACGCGTGAAAGCGTCATAAACAAACTCGAGCAGTTTCGCATTTATAATATTATATTAGTAATTAGTAATTAGTAATATTTGTAATTAGTAATTAGTATTAGTATATTAGTATTAGTATGGATGTCACAAAGGCTGTAATGAAGACAGTTTCATTTTTATAGGTTGTATCAACAAGTATTTGAAGAATTTTAACCATCGATTCCTGAGGGATGATATTTTTAACAAATAAAAACAAAAAAAATATATACTTCGCCACAACCACGCGATTTTCGTACTTTGTATCTATTCCAACCCGTTATACCGCACCGTATAAACGAGAAAGAGCGTTTAACGCGTGATCCGTCGCGAAGTATGGCAGTGTGATCAGTGGTGACGTGTGATCATTTTTGAACTGTGGCATAGTTTTTTTGTTGTTTTCAATTGAAAAAAAAAATACCTTGGACATCAAATTATCGTCTACATTTTTAACTCGAAATTTGCTCAGGAATCGCTGGATCAAATCTTTCTGGTACATGCTGATACCCTTTTTATTGGTGGATGAGCTATAACTTGTCAAAAGAAGTAAGACCAGCAGCCCATGGTATAAGACACGACAGTGGGAGAAGTTTGAAAGTAGCGGATAAAATTAGAAATTTTAAAATTACACATTTGATCAAGGGACACTTATATTGAAGGAAGACAGAAGGTTAAAGGTTGTCAGATACTGTTCATTAGTTGAAGTAGTCGCTTGGATATTGAAAGGTTTACACTCCTTCCCGGAAGGACAGTAAATAATCATTCAAATGAAATAAGTACTTAAATTGGGTCATGACAAGAGCTGAAATCGGGAAAGAGTGTGTCTGAAAAGAAACATGCTTGTGAATAAAGACGGCTATTGGTTGTTGTTTATTTGTATCATTTAAAATGATAACAGATGAAGCAATGTATTGATAGAAGAAATATAAAAGTAAGGTTTTCAATTAATTTACAAAATGTTTATCATGCGTTGAGTATTGGATCATTGAGTAGTAATTATTAAATTACATTACAAACTCAAGAAAAAAAGAAAAATAATACGCGGTAATAAGTTAAAAATCGAAGACAATAAATTTGGTACGATTGTAACACTCTAGCCAGGCACTTCTGTCCCAGTGCGACCGGTACGCTAGGGGGCACTGGTTTGTTAGGGCTTGAAATACGTGCTCTTAGAATTGGAACGTGGTTGAAGTTCAATCGACCGATATAAATACGACCAACCTAATAAGCCAATATTGGAATTATGGATGGGTTGTTTTTTCTTCTTCTTGTCCCTTTTGACTTTTTCTGGTTGGTCTCTTTTCTTGACCTGTTTGTCTCTTTTATTCTCTTATTTGCTCTTCTTGCAAATTTTCACCCCTTCTTGGTTTTTTTGGCTTTTCTTATCTCTCTTTTATTTTAGAGTAATTCTTGCATTTTTTCACCGCTATTTGATTTCTTTAGTGTCTTCTTGTCTTTTTGGCTCGAGTTGGCTCTTTTGTAGCCTCTTTTATATTCACCCCCTTATTGGCTCGCTTTGTCTCTTCTTGTCCCTTTTTGACTTTTCTTGAATCTGCCTACTTCTTATCGCCCACCCTGGGCTCTTTTGGACTCTTCTTGGATCTTAATTTAAATAAAAACCTAACCAAAAATTTAAAAATAAGAATATTATCTTCACTCCAATTCCGTGAACGAACAAAAGATACTCTTCTGAAAAATAATGAGTTTAAACCATCTAGAAAAAAACATAAGCAATTAAGAAAAATATTTAAAATATACCCACTTACTGGCATTTCTTATGTTGTTGTGCGATTGCTATTCAAATTCATTGTCCCGAATTATTAATAATAACAAAAATATTCTTCACCATCTATTGAAATATAAACAAAAGTGAGAACATGGGATCCTTACATTGTGAATATCTCGTTGATGTATAATTTCTTTGCCAAATCTTTAGTGTTCAATATAACTCACTTGCAATTTGCAGTTTGTAATAATAATTTTTACTACTATTGCAACAATGCAAAATCAAATTTCGTAAACAATTTATGAAGCTATGTCTAAAACACATTTTTTGATATTTTCAACGAGATTGGACCAAAGGGGTCCACGATATAAATATAAGCACATAGAGTGACAAAAACACGTCACGTCAGAATGAATTCTCCAAAATTAAGGATCACAATTAAAAAAAAGTTAAGCATACCATTTAAGATTTTATGAATTTTATAGGTGGTTGCATATATTGTCAATTTCATTGAACATACCATTTTTGTCATACAAATGACACATGCAAGGAAGAGGTTTGAAAAATTTTATATAGCTCTTAAATTTTCTTACTTAAAGGTTCTATTTTTTTACTTTATAAGTAAGTAGATTGTAATTTTTAATTAAATGAAATAATATTAGCAAAACTCAATCAAAAATCTGGAAACAGAAAAATCAGAAAAAGATATTGGCACCTCTGGGACTCGAACCCAGGAGACTGGGAGGTTGTGGAGGTTGTGGGAGTTGAGGTCTTTGGTTCGAGTCTCAGAGGTGCCAATATATTTTTCTGTTTCCAGATTTTCGATTGAGTTTTGCTTATATTGTCTTCATTTAATCAAAAAGTTCTTTATTTTGTTTGTGGTCTGGTTATTCAATTATATAGTTTATTACTTTTTAAATAAACGACAAGTCTATTATTTTAAGTCTGTTAGTTAAACTTTTATGATTGAAATACTTAAATAAAATAATTATAATATATAAAAATACATTGTGGTATGTAATAAAACAGATATTAACCTAATGGGGTTAGGTTTATCCAGGTCTTAGGGACTGCCTACCAGCTGTGGCGGGCCGGACTGTTGCCGGTTGGGGGAGACCCTTTGACCTCTCCAGTTGGGTTCTCTCGACCCCAACGCCTTGCGTCGTAGTGGAGGAGAAAGATTCATACGTTGCTCCTGAAAGAAATGTAGCTCATGACATAGGCTCTCTGGGAAAATATTTTCTTCAGGATCTTCTGGAATTAATCAAAAAACGATTGAAACTAATTGATGTTTGCTTGTTCACGAGTAGGCCCTTGTTATTTCAATGAAAGATGCTCCGAAAACTAGTGTCACTGATCCCCTCGGCACCGGTGCGTAGTCGGGAAACACGCCAAACGTGCGCCCAACATATGAGCACGGTTGATATTTGTCACATGAGCGCGGGTCGCTTTTTTAATTGCAGTTCTTGAGTTCAACAGCTCGGCTATGGAACGATTTGCCGGCCTCTGTATGTAAAAAGAATGTTCTTGCTATTGAATAACACGATTTAAAGTTCTAAAAAAACAATAATCTTCTTATTGAATTTTAAATACGCATCTGTTTTATTTCTTCCGACAGGACTGATACGGAAAACAAAGATTCCATCAGCGATATATTCTAAAAACGCTAATGTTCTTCAGCACAAATATTTTTTTCGTAACTTTTTTCGCGTTTCATAATCATAACTTGTTTATAACATGGAATTAGTAATTCCATTAATCGTGAATGATATTTATCACTTTTCAAAATGTTTTTTTCCCGTATGAATGAGAAAAAAAAACAGTGTACCTACAAACTCTATAATCATTGTCATTAATTATTAAGTTGAAACAAGAACATTACAATGCGAACTGAATGCGAAAATATGTTAAACAACAGCCATTAAATTTTCTTTTCTGTTGACATTCATATATACTGGTATTATATTGGTATTTCTTACCTTAATATTATTTTTATACAATTTACGTTTAAAAACTACAAAAAAAATTTTCTTTGCATTTTCTTTTCTCTACTTTCCTTTTTCTTTTTTAATCCATTATTTTGTTTATTTTTTTTTTTCTTACCCATTTTTTTTTTTGATTTTCGAGTTGATTAATTCATCAAAATCAATACTAAAATTTCTTGAATTGGTTGAAGAGCATAAGTGCTAATAAAAAATTAAAAAAACACTTTTTTTATTTTTCTTTTGGAATGTTCTTGTTATTTCTCTTCTATATATTTTATTTTCTATTGATAAATATATAATTTACACTTATAAGTAACTTCTTGTATCTACCATCAAAACCTTAATATTATTTATCAAATGTTATATTTAAGTTTAAGACAATATTATAGTCAACACACTATTTACATGTAAAATATCTGTTCATTTTGACTGTTCTAAAACGGGCAAATTGCCTAGTTGGACAGCCAAAGCTCATTATAACAATGTAATATGTAATGTTTCTCAAAATAAATAAATAAAATAAATAAACAAAGCCTACGTATTTATTGACACTTTTTTATGGATGGCTTTGTTTGCTTATTTGTGATAACCCTTTGTAAGAATGGCAGAGTTAAAATAGGACCAGCTAAGATGTAAGCCGAGGCATGCGTGGGAACATTCAACAAAAACAAAACTAAATAATAGCTTTGGAGCGTGGTTCGTTCAGGCGCGAAATACGAATCTTTCATTTATATATTTTTGACATTTTGAAGAATGTTAGGAAAACAAGGCTGTAAGCACGCAGTCGTAGAAGCCTTAGATAATAGTGGCATTTTCCTAAAACTCAGAACTAAGATAAGATGACGCCGGCAGAATTCTGGTTACGGAATGCTGCGTCTCTAAAAACCTTACTGAGTTTTTGTGGAATTTCTGAACCAAACTGATTTTTTTTGATACGCAAAACAAATTGTTATCCCTGCTCTATTTTACTAGTATTCTCTACTCTCCAATCTCTAATCTATTACGCAGTTGGTGTTTGGTTTATCATTGGTTGTTAGTATTTTCGTTATAAATGCCACCCATAAAGACCGAATCGTCCAGCATTCTTTTTTTTCCCTTTATTTTTCCCAAATTTTACATTTGATGAACACAATATATGAAATAATAAGAATAATGTGAACCCACTATCCTACCTCCAAATATTTGCAGCATTTTGATAAAGAAATCATTATCTCTTCAAAATTTGCAAATTCCCTTTGTAGCGTCATTATTAATTTAATGAAAACTATTTAAATAGTGGTGTACACAAAGTTATTTGTTTTCATTAAATCATTATCTTTTGGGAACTCTTTGATTAACAACATATGTACACGGTTAAGATTTGTCACACGATAACGGGTCGTTTCATGCTTGAAAAGGCTTTAGCCGCGTTTGGTGACCAGATCTGAATAGTCAGGTCCTTCCCACCTTCCTCTTCCCCATCTCTTTCCTCTCCCCACTACCTTCAGCCTCACAATGTACCCCAATTGGGAATGCAATAGTCTCACCGGCTCCGACGAGCAGTTGGGACTCTTGTGCGGTACACATATAAAAAAAATATTTAAGTTTTTTTTTAACTCTTTCATTTACGTAATTTAAATAGTCCAATTTATAAATATGAAAGTAGATATATTTCACATAAAATAATAAACTAATCTAGTTTCTAAAATGGCATTTGGATTTACGCCACCTTCAAAAGTAAAAAAATAAATTATAGTGCATGTAAAATGCCTTGGAAATATTCCGAAATTTTATGAGAAATTTCAAGAGTATACGACAGATAAACAACCCTATTTGGCTGTACAAGCAATGTTTACCTTTCCATGAACTATTATATTATGGCCGTTAAATGTTAGTTTATATTTAACGTTTCTATTAGCAATTTTTCCATAAACGGTTCTTTATCAATTGTATAAAATATTCACCACGTTTATTAGTAAAGCTGTTATTATTTCAATATGTTGTATTTATTATGCAGTTAAATTAATGCAATTATTTTTTAAGTACAATCAAAAATATTTCACTACATAATGCTTATAATATTATCATGTAGGCATGATGAGTGTGATCCATGTCTTACGCACAATCAGCGCAAAGTGTACGAAATGGAGAAAAAACCCGAATTAAGTGGTTTTTGCAAACTTTAATGTTTTTAATTAAAATATTTTTTTTAGTGTAGCACAATAGTTCCTCATTTTATGTGTTTATTCAAATTTCTCAAAAGCGCTTGACGGAAGTTTGGCAACGCCTCAAAGTGTGTCGTAAATTTGATGTTCGGCATCGCATTTTTCACTTCGCTCCTACGCGTGGGCAGAGACGGTTGTGTATTGAGTGACGTTTAGATATATATACAAAAGTTTGTTATGTATGACATTTTTCAAGGTATTCTTTATTTTATTTACGAAACTATATATCAATATCACATGTGTGTGAGATTTGAATTAACGTCTAATGTTTCACTATTTTTGTATTTTTTTGCTGTTAAAATGCTTATTTCAATTAGCATTTAGAAACAAAACATCGTTTGCTCTCATTTATGAGTATATACACATTGTAGACTAAAGTCTCATCTTTTATATCATATATAAATTGTGATCATCTTTTGTCCTCCCTTGAACAATTTTGTTATTTTCAGGAAGGCCTTATATGCATTCCCCGGAGAGAATTATTCGAGGCATTAAAAGAATGGGGTATATTAAATGCCAATTCTGTGAAATCAAATGAATTTTTAATTAATTACATAAAAAAAAAACATACCACATAGCAGGTACAAACATTTTGAGCCCTACATTTTACAAAACCGTAAAGAATTTTTCACTACAGTTCATGAAGAAATGGAGAAAAAGCCGCAGTTACATTGTGAGGTTTGAAGAACAACTTTTTGACAAACAACAAAAAAAATTTTTTTTACTTCAAAATAGTTATAATTCATTAATAAGATCAAAAAAATATAAAATTGCACTAATATTTAGTCAGCAAATAATTAATTCGTGTTTTTTCTTCATTTCGCACACTGTGAGGCGTGCGAGAGATATAGAAGGTGATAAGATGGTGAGGCATGAAATGTACAGTTTATGATTTATATAATTATTAGCTTTTACCCGCGGCTTCGCTCGCTTGGTATAAGGGGAAATTACTGTAGAGCTTGCACTTATCAATTATCCCCCCTCCCCCTCCCTCTCCCCACCACCTTCCCATCCCCCCTCTCCCTGCTCCCCGCTCCTTTCCCTCCTCCGGCATTCCATACATAAATTCCTGGTACATTCAGTTTCAAACAGCTCGCGTGCCACCTAAATTTCATAATGCCAGAGCTCACCAGTAGTAAAAAAAAATAAATTTATCCAATATGGTGCAGTCGTTAGGAAGCTGTGTGCGTACAAACATTTTGGAGAATCATTTTTATTTGTATAGATAGATAGATATTTACTGAAATCGTCTGACGTCGTTTCTACGGCAACGATTTGTTTTTTGATGTTAACAATAATTCGCTTTTGTTAGCGACGTTTAATAAATAGCGACGTATAGAAAACGCATAATTAATCTAATATACTAATATTATTATTTCATAACGCCAGAACTTACAATTATACACATCCTATATTACTCGCACATAATGTAACTTTCTGTTGCTGAAAGAATTTTTAAAATTGGTTTACTGGTTTATGTGTGAAAGCGTAAAAAACAAACACACGCAGTTTCGAACTTATAATATTAGTATAGTTAATATATCGTGAACACCTCACTAGAAAGATCTGCGCTGGGGTGTTCAATATTTTCGATATAGTAGGGAATAAGGTATCTATTCTGCCAAAGAATGTTTTTAAATATTAAAAAAAAACACGATTTTAAATACAATAAAGTTTTGAAATGATTCTTAACATTTTGTTTTTATCCAGACCGAAACATGTTTGATTAAATAATGAATTGATACATATGTTCTACGAAGGTATATAAATAAAGTAGACCTAAATTGCCGAGCGTAGAACTTAAAATGCCTTCATCCGTGGGTGTCATACTTTAATATTTAGGATGTTTGTTGAACTTCTGGTAATAATTGTCGATTAGGACTGTAAAGGCAAATGGATATTGGATTTCAAGAGAAGAAGAATTATTGCGATGTCACGTGAAATATTTCAATCGATTGCTTTTTAAAATTCTTTAGAAATTGCCCTTAATCCCGGATTCGATACAATATTTATGTAGATCTAGGATTCTGCGAATACAACACAATCTCTGTAACTGATTTTCCTATAAAAACTTAACACGAGCTCAAAATCAGGTACGACGCGCGTATAGTTGAACATTAACACAATTTGATATTCCAACCAAATAACACACAGGAATAAGTTTCAGTATAATGGATCAAAATTACCCTCACAAAGGACACAACCTATGATACATAGCGCTGACGGCAGGTGCGTGAGGATAATGGAAGATTCACTAAAACGTACATTACATTATATATAATATTTTACAATGTACCTACATATACACACCCACCTATTTAATTACAAACATGAATGCGAGCAAAGTGTGGAATTGGTACATACATTATTCATGCGTATTTTGGAAGCGTGATTCTCGCTGAATACCTGGAACAACAAATTTGCTTAGAGTTGAAGTGTTCTATATGTCAATTGTTCAACATCTACCGGAGAAAACCTTATTTTGGATTGGAGTTTTAATGCCCCAGAATTCTAAGTATTTTTTGTTTACGCCAGTCGAATAATAAACTTGACATTTTTTTCAAATTAAAATATTAAAAATATTCTTCCATCAAATGTCACAACTAAAGAGACAAGAGAGTAGCGTGTTTATATCCTAGCGCAAAGGTCGGCAGTTTGTCAAGTGAGAAGAGCCAATTTGTCAAAGAAACAGGAAAAGAAATATATCAGAGAGCCATATTCTAATGAGGGGTTAGGGGGGGGGGGGGGTGGTAATCGTACTGTAGTTAAAATAAGATGGAACGATAATTACAATTTGCTTTTTTGTTATCTACATTCTTACTGTAATATCACACTTTTGCCCGTTTAAATGTTTCTATTAACAGACTCGTGCAAATTAAATTAAAAACAGTTTTGTGTTCGGAACGCAAAAAAATAATCGTTCGTCGGCTCCATCTCATAAGGTCGGTTGAGTAGAGGTGAAATTGCAATTGATGTCTGAAGAGTCGAAAAGCCGCAGACGCATATGCAAAGAGCCGCATGCCTGGCGTAGCGGGTCACTTGCTACTTCGTTCTAGCAACACGAATCAACGCGCGTATCACTTAAATCCGTCGCGACGTATAGGGATGGGATCAGTAGCGACATGTGATTTAAAAATATTGTTTTTTTTTTAATAGAAAAAAAATAGCATCGGACATCAAAAAGACATCCACTTTTTTTACTCCAAATATGCTCAGGAATCGTTGGTTAAAATCCTTCGGGTACGTGCAGTTACGCCCGGTAATATCATTTTAATAATTCTAAAATCACTTCCATCATTTAAAAAAATTGCGATTTCTGCACAAAAAAATGCTGCAACTACCTCCACTAGGACTATGGCAACCAAAACTATTGAAATATATTGTGAGGCTGAAGAGATTGAGGAGAGGAAGGAGATATAGAAAAGGATGGGAAGTACCTGGCTATTTTGATTTCGTTACCAAAAATGGCTACAATATTACGATTCCAAACTGCGGCCTTTCATCGGAGCATTATTTGGAGTATGTAAGACTTGGCTAAAAGTCAAAAGGAACAAGTTTTAAACTCGCAGCATCCTAAATTACTCCTTTTTCAGAACATGTTTTGCTGAGTGAAAAGGGTTTAAGACAATTTTAGGGTTACAAGACTAATTACATGGGATCGTTGTGGTACAGCTTCAGAAGGAAAAAAAAATTTAAGGCCAAAAGAACGTTACCATTATGCCTACCTACCGAATGTTTCTTCGGATTTATAACCCTCGAGTAGCGAAAATGGGATATTGACCAAGGCACGATTAACAACCCTAAGCTCGACGGTAAGTAACGCGTCAACGAAGATTTGCTCGAGACTCGAGGAGAGCAACAAGCTATTTGACAACAGTCGATTTAATAGATGTCATCATCATTAACCTAGGCATTCCCATAATGTTAACGCAACACTTGTGTGTGGAACGTTTGCGCGGCCCTTTTCGGCCCTTTTCGGCCCGTTTCATACAAATCTTAAATTTGGATTTGAGATCGAAATACCCAACCAAACTGAAAAATTATTTGGAAATTTTTTTGGAAACCTACTTTTCAGAATTAAAATTTAAGTTCAAATAAAATCATTAAAAAAAGATCCGTGCCCTTGTTTTGTGACAAAAATATTTCAAAATTGCTTAGACATTATTGAAAAATTATAAATACTAATGATCAAACAACAATCACGTAAAGTACATAATTTTAATTTTTGTATCATCACGAGTTTGAGCATTTTTTAATGTGGGTAGAACAATTAATCTTTCTCATCGGAACCGCTCTGTACCATTGCAAGGGTACAATC
This sequence comes from Glyphotaelius pellucidus, assembly GCA_936435175.1. Taxonomy (NCBI): domain Eukaryota; kingdom Metazoa; phylum Arthropoda; class Insecta; order Trichoptera; family Limnephilidae; genus Glyphotaelius; species Glyphotaelius pellucidus. Next base: position 7,083,336 of record OW386551.1, on the reverse strand, counting down.
TCAAGATCATCGTTCGACGAAATTTAAATTCTCGGCCGCTGGTCAATGGCTCTTAACTCTTATGTGAAAGTATAGGTCTTACTTTTTTTTATAATTGACAATCTTCTCAAGTCGGTTCCTCATTGCTGAAGATCTTGACTACTACTCAAATCTCCAATTCCAACTGCCGGCATAGTAGATAGAAAAGAAAATAAGAAAATACAAAAATCAGATTTGTCTCTGGCCACCTCTATGCCTTGGTGTGAACCATACAAGAATCAAAAAGAGAAAAATTCGACGTTTGCAAGATCCATTTTCCTGGACGACCTAGGGACAAATCACAAAGGAACTCGACATCGATCGTGACCGTTGAACCGCGCAAGGTATGGTACTGTAACTGAAATGTGGCGGAAGGACTCCTGTTCTTTGTCCCATTTCCCGAAGAGATCGGAGAAAGTAGTGGCCAGTAGAATGGAAGAAAGGAAGTAGCGTGAAGTAGTGGAAACGATACCCCGCATATCTATAAGCACACGGTGTCAGGAAACTCTTAGTACAATTGGGAATCTGATAAATCTACATCACATAGACGACCTCCGTGCTTGAGGGGAAAGGCTCTTTATTTTTATTTGATTAATTTATGTCATTTTACAATTGATTCATTAAAAATAATAAATAGTATATTTATGGAGTGTAAGATATTCTCAGTATCGCCCTGGTGTAAGACCACTATTCAGAATTGAAACGTTTTTTTAATGATTTTAGCCGTGTTTGGTGACCAGATGTGAATAGCTAGGTACTTTCCCACCTTCTTTTTTCCCATCTCCTTCCCCTCCTCCACTATTTTCAACCTCACAACAAATAATAATTGAGGATGCCATAGTCTCGCTGGCTTGAGACGGGAGCAGTTGGTATTCTAAATAAAAATATTAATAAAATGCTTCTGAGCGTTTCGATTTTTTAAATTTTTTCGGCCGACAAAAAATATGTGGTGCCAGTTTTGCGCTTATTTTAAAGGGTTCCATGCTAGCTGAAAATAAAATCAACCCAACACCTCTTAGAAAAATCATTTAAAGCTTTGAAAAAAAATATTTTCAAATAGCCCCACGCTCACCCAACGTAACCAATTTAATCATTATTTTTTTAATCACTTTAATGACTTTTCTGAGATGGTTCTGAGTTGATTTCATTTTGAGTTGTCCAGTCACTATTTAAAATATATCAAAAGCCTATTTTAACCCCGTGAAGACCGATTATTTTCAAATTTTACCTAAAAATACCAACAAAACGAAAGCTCAAATCAAAAAATTTATTTCTATGAATCTCCAGATACCGTCTACATGGTAATTATGTTTAAGTAATATTTCCCTGCAGGTGAAGGTAGACCGTCAAACCACACGGTCTAGACATACACTCCTTGCTTCTATTACATTCATACAATGTCTCATACACAGAATGCATCTTTCTGCTATTCTGACTCAGAGATGTCTGATAGTATTCCAGACAAAATTCATCATCATCATCATCTACAATTTGGGAGGCGAGTATGGTTACCGCCGCCCCGGGAACCAGTAATTGAATAACAAACACCTCTGCCATAGGTCATCTCAAGTGATTTGCTACGTTTGGTGTCTTAGCAGGGGTGCCTGGGATCATGGGAAGAAATTTATCCATATCTTGGCGACGGATGTTTTGCCCACTTACTGCGGGACGGTTCGGAATCGATTCAGATCGAATTCAGATCGTTGAGGGAGACATTTTTACAGCACCACAGTGGGATGGATTCGTGCATTCGTTATTCCTGGACACGTTGAATCCCAGATTCCAATCTACCGCTCATACCTTATTCCTTCCCAGAACATCTCTTCTCTTTCCTTTCCTTAAAATAATCCTCGACACAGCATCCCCAAAGATGACAAAGGCCCTGTGGAGAATTTCGTTTTCCTCAGGGCCTCCTGTAGGGAGCTAATGTAAAAAAAATCATCTCCGGCACTCTGAAGATTATTTGTCTCGTGTCGACTTTACACACCACAGTTTAAAAATATTAATTACGCAGGTATTCCTCGAAATTCAACAGAATAAGGTGAATTTAAACTTGAAATTCAAAACCTTCAAACGAAATCCTCGCATAGTGCAAAGTAGAAGCAGGTAGAACATGGAAATGTGTTTTTAGTACACGTCGAGCCTTTCTGTTTAGCGGTTGTGAAAATTTCAATTTTTCTAGCAAGAAATGAGCTATTTGCCCTTTTTTAATATTTTTCCATCTCGCATAACAATTTTATAAAATAAGCGATAATAGGTGAATATGATATAATAAAGATATATATATATTTTTTTTACTTACGTCATATTTTAAAACTTAATTTTCAAACTTTAAAGCAATCTCGACATCATTGCTTTGTGGTGAATTTTTATGCTCCTGACCAAATCGACGCGACAGTCCCGAAAAACAATGTCAGATCTGCTGAAATTTGAAAATTATTTTGTTGATTTAAAAGTTTGTATTTTCGGATTTTTTTATAAAATGAAAGGAAATGCAACGAATCAAACACTACTTTTTTGAAGTAAAAAATGGTATAAATTCAGAAACGAAATTTTAAGCAGCTCTACTGCAAAACTACAAAATTGCACATCCGATATTGTTATATATGAATACCGCACTGGAGTTCCAACTGCTCCCGTCTGGCGCCAGTGAGACTATGACATCCCTAATTGGGGTATGTTGTGAGGCCGAAGGTAGTGGGGAGGAGAAGGAGATGGGGAAGAGTAAGGTTGGGAAGTATCTGGCTATTCAGATCTGGTCACCAAACAGAGCTAAAGTCATTTCAAGCAACGTTTCAATTCTGAATGGTGGTCTTATACCAAGGCGATACTGAGAGTATCTTCTTTTACTCTGGAGCGTGCCGCAATTATACTATATATTATTTAAAATGAATAAATTGTGAAAAAGCATAAATTAATCCAATAAAATCTATTTGCCACGCCGGGATTTGATCCCGCGACCTTCGGATTGCGACTCAAGAGCCTTGCCGCTAGACCTCGCCGGCCGTCTAGCGGCAATCTCTTCAAGACCAGTGTTCACTCTTCCTCTTCTCAAAACGGCCGTCCCCACAGCACCCCTAAAAATGACAGGCCCTGAAGAAGACAGTTTCCTCAGGGCCTCCGGTTCAGAGTTACATATTGCAGAGAGACTGAAAAAAAAAGTTGTACCGAAAACAGATTTTTTAGTAAAATATACCTAAGTAAAGTTTCTACAATATCTTAAAATGACTAACATTAAAAAAATCATGTAAGCATATTTATAGTTAACATAGCTCACCAACAAAAAAATAATATCGATCTACGAAAATAATACCACGGATTAAAGGCGAACGATGTAAAATAGATATAAAAATATTCGTAGATACAATCAAAACTTTTGTTCATAACCACGAAATTTATTTAATTGATAACGACCAACCGTCATCAGGTTACAAATTAAACTTAAAGGTTTCTTTCCTATCGTAAATTCGTGGTTGGAAACAAAGTTATTGTTTTTAACTTTAGTTGGTATTCAAAACAAAAACACACTTCCCTTATTTTGTCATTAACAATTTATTTTTTATTTACTTATTTATTAGTGATAATACATTACATAACATTTTTAATACATTACTCCCAATGAGTTTAATAAAACTCATTTCAGGAAAGACCACATTAGACAACAAAAAAAAAATTATGATATACAATATAAAGATATTGAAACTAAATGTATAATACTGATTAAATTCAGTTAAATATTCATTGTAAACCTTACGATGACGTCAATAAAGCAACTTGTAATCTCGATAAACCTCGATCTTTATTGAAGACTTCCCGAACATAATTGAAGTAATCTCAATCATTCGCATTCAAGGATATCACACAATTCAAGGATTTTAGGTTTACGGTTTATCTTGGCAATTTAGTCACAATGGATCACTTTATGGGAGAGCAACGCGCTTTCTGGGTAAATTATTGTTACAAAAACAATATATTTATTTCTTTTCTTTTCAACGATGATTCTAATCTGTTCAACAAAACGTTCCCATCACAAATTACATAGTTTTTATCAGTGGCCAAGAGTTAATTTAATTAAAACATGGTTTAAAAATTTCGAAGACACCGCCAAGAAAACAAACAGGGCGGCCATAGAGCAAAATAAATTGGTTAAAGGAATTTTCCCTAACAAACCGATTTCGCACAGAGAAGATATTCCATGGCCTCCCCGCAGCCCGGATCAAACCCCATCTGATTTTTTTATGGGATATACTTGTGTATTTAAATATTTTATCTTACAAGTCGAGTCTACGTAAATAAACCAGCTACTGTGTACTCCAATTAAATGAGAACATTCACAACGAAATGGTCAACATACCCCGAGATTTGCGTCGAAAAGTTTTCGAAAATCTAAGGGCCTGATTTGAGGAATGCCAGCGGTGAGATGGCGGCCATTATGACGAAATTATTTTGACGAAATGATTTTCCTTGTTTTGTTCTTATTAATAATCAGTTATGTAAATACAATCTGAATTTTTTTTTCATGATTATTTCAAAAGTGCAAATGTTTATGGCCCACCCCGTACTAGCAACTTTAACGTTTTGAATAAATTATGAAATAATTTTTCTGTACCATACTAATGGCTAGTGTATAAGGATGATCTCCTAGGGATAAACATAATATTTCTCATTATAGTATATAAATTACTAGCTATCTTCCTTCAAGGTTCCTTTGTACATTGGCAATATTACATTACGTTCATTCCTTGTCAAATTACTATCCACTCAATCACCTTGATATTTTCTTTGACAAGTTTAATACTCCCAGAGACCCGGGGATTATCCAATCACTTATGATAGTTATAGTTTTGTATATGTTTAAACATTTATATAATATTTAAAAGGTGATTTTATTTTAAATAAACAAACCACATTAATTACATTTCAAAGGCATAGAGTACGTTTAATTAAGGAGGAAATTCCATATTATTAATGACTTGGGGCTGACTTTAATTTTTCTTGATATCCGGTAATTGACGGCTTCTAACTAAATGCCGAAAACCATTTTAAATTATATTGTAATACCAGATCTTAGAGCATTTGAGCTGGTAAAACGCAACCATATCTTTATACGTAAGAATACACTTCATCTCAATCTTTGATTACACATTTGCCTTGACGATGGACACTGCAATTTGTCTGAAACGTTGGATAAAGAAGGAGGCATAATAACCCAAAAATAAATCACAATATTACTTTTGGCAGTGAAAATCTCAAATCATATCTGCAAATTATTAATCGGTGTCGTCAGTTGTTGTGCTGTGGGAAGGCTTAGGTTTATTGGATGAATTGTCAAGAATGAAACTGTGAAAAGATAATCTTTCACACTGGCACCTATCAAGATTTATAATATTAGATTAATTGAAAAAACAGTATCTTTGTGGGAAAGCGGTACGCTAAAAAAACAGATATTAGTATACATTGTAAATAGTAACAAAAAAAAAAAAAAAATCATATGCATCATAAATATAATAACGATTTGACAATAAAATTAGGTTATTAATAATTCATATTACTTGTAAGGTTTTCCCTGAACAATATTGAAGTGAGCTACAAACCCATGGTAATAAGCCTACTGGAATTACCAAAATATTTAGAAATTTGACAGTCTAAAACGACTTAGTAACAAATATAATTAATATAATTGATTAAAATCCTATAAACCACCCCGTTTCCCCTCCCTCATATGTTATGTATATAAACCGTAGACTAAGAATAATTTGTACCAGTCTGAAAATGGCTCTGGCGAGCTGAAACCGGTTATGGTCAATAAAATTAAAGTGGAAAAAGTTTTATATTTGTTTTATTATAATATTTGAGTATATAATAATAATTAGTTAGGTAGGAAGAACGTGCTATCTCTAAAATAAAAATTGTTATTTATGTTTATGATTTTATGAAGAGAAAAAAATGTAGGGTTGAACGATGGCTTATTGTAATGGAATCAAAAATACTAGCGTAATTTTCGTAATATATTAAAACTGTTTTTAAGATAGTGTGGGAAGATGGTAGATGGTGTGTAAACACTGAACAGAGAATCTCAAGAAGTGTAATATAAACATATATGAAAAAAAAACTGATATCGCTAGTGTACACATGACCTTTCGGCTCAAATGTAGGCATTTATATACGAAGGCATTTATGTATATATAAATGCCGTTCTTCGTCCTACTAACGTTCAAAACCTATCCTGTCTGTTTTGACGAAGTGGTCTCTTGATCCATTCAATATTGACTGCAAAAGAAGTTTATTTAAATGAACTAGTGCAATTTTTTTGTTATTAATTTTTGGGGAATTATGCCGTGTTGCGCTACCTTCTTCTTTAGCCAACGTTTCGGACAGCGTTACAGTGTCCATCATCAGGCCTACATGGCACTCATCTGCCCTAAGCCCCTGCACGTTGGCTAAAGAAGGAGGTAGCGCAACACGGAATAACAGCTCAAAAATAAATAACAAAAAAATTTTGGCCGTGAAAACCTAAAATCATAACCGAACTAGTGCAACGATCATTTCGTTATTGATCTCCCGTTTTTTTTTTAATATCGGTTTCCACGGAGACTTTTTTTTTTGTATTACAGACTGTGTGTCCATTTACAATACACATGTGATACAAACTACACATTTATAGATAAATAGTAGAAATAGAATAGTAGAAAGAAGATTTATACATATAGCGGGTAATCTGTCGCGCTTAAATACCTCTTAAATTCTTCGAGGCTACAGTTAAATATATCAATAGTTTTGGAAGCGTTGTTTAATAGCACCATACCTCGTGTGTCATGCTATGCCGAGACAGTACGTCCGTTCTGCTATGTGGTATACATAGAAGTTCATGGTACCGTCCCTGACTGTAGTTGTTTGGCACAAACAACTTGTAGCATTCCACGAGGCATGGGCTATCTATTAAATTATTTATTATTTTGTACGCCGTTACTGCAAGGGCCCCACTCCTCCTCGACTGGAGATTTTGGCAATGCGTTTCTGTGAGCAGATCTTCATGATGCATGAATTGCGGGTACTCTCCATGCATTCTCATATACAGGTATCTCAGAAACGTTTTTTGGATTTGGATTTTCAATGTATTTTTCTGGTATGGGGCCCATACAGCAGAGGCGTACTCAATTTTAGATCTTATAATGCAATTATACATAGCCATCATTGCTTCAGGATTTGTAAACTGTTTGCACCATCTTATGACAAACCCTAGAAGCTTGTAGCATGATGTTATTAATTGCAATATATGGTCTGAAAATGTTAGTTTGGGATCAAAGACTACCCCTAAGTCCTTAATGGATTTTACTGGTAACAATATATCTTTTTTAATGCTATATTCATATTTGATGGGGTTTCTCGAACGCGTATACGACATTGTGACACATTTTTTTGTATTAAAAAATAATTTATTTTCATCAGCCCATGATGAAATTGAATCTAAATCAATTTGTAATTTGACACAATCTTGCCCGTCACGAATCCTCTTAAGTAATTTCAGATCATCAGCAAAAAGCAGGCAAGTGGAATGTTTGATGCATTCTTGGATGTCGTCAATTAAAATTAAAAATAGTAAAGGTCCCAATTGTGCAATGTGGACTTGTGCAATGTGAACAAGCCAGGTGGTATATCGATAAAAAACATTAAAAAAAAACGGGCTCAGAAAGTTAAGGCGAGTCAGATTCCCTTCCAATGTCCACTGTTTACATCCCCATAGTTGTAAAAAACGCCATATTTTTTAATTAAATTCTTAATTATTGATTTTAGTCCCAAATGATTAGAAATACATTTTTTTACATAAGCTCCACACAGGAGGCCCTGAGGAAAATAATTTCTCTCAAGGCCCATGTCATCTCTGGGAATGCTGTATGGAGGGTCTTTTTAGGAAAGGAAGGATAGAAGTTTTGGGAAGGAAAATAATATTACGGGTGGGCAGGAATCTGGGTGTCAGTGTGTCCAGGAGTGACGGACGTATGATTCCATCCATCCCGCTGCGGAGCAAGGCGATGTTCCGAGAGAGTATAGCTGAAGAAGTCAAAAAGACTCCATTAACCATTTTTTCCCGATTCGGCATACCATACAGCTGGTAGACAGGCGCAACCGCCGCCAAGACTCGGACACACCTCACTCATGAATCCGGGCACCCCTGCTTTGCCACCAAACGTAGCAAACCACTTGGGGTGACCTATGGCAAAGGTGTTGGTTATCCAATAAATGGTTTCTGGAGTGGCGGTACCTATATCCACCTCTCAAATTGAAAAATACACTTTTGATAAAAAAAATTTTTTGATCGTTTTCAAAAGAAATACAGAAAAATTTAGTTACCTTTGGGCATACGAACACGTTCACAACGCGCATATTTAAGTTTATCTCTTCGGTGTATGTAAAATATATATCTGTTCTTTACACATGCGGGCGTTATTACGCACTACGTTCCCATATAGAGATAACAGGAGACTAATAAATGAAATAACTTCAGAAATGATTTTAACAGAGGTATTCCCGAAGATAGTGCTTTCATTTAGCAACCCTTTCCGGGTCCCTGCGGGCTAATATGACCCATTTAAAAAGCAAAAGGTCCGAACACCCAACTTTTGCTATCAGGACGGCGGAATCTTCTCCGAGCCAACGGAGGCATTTAAATTCGAATTTCGAAACGACGCCGACGCCCACATTGCTCTTATTCTGTGAAACCCTCGGAAGAAAGGTAGCGGGAGATTCTACTTTCCAACTTTTGATTATCGGAGTACTTTTGTTAATTATTCGCCAAACTCCGAAGTCATCGAACTTTTGAGATTTCTATTTTTGGTACGCTGTTATTTCGTCGAAGATTTCCACCATTATTACATTCATTGGGTTGATAAAAAGTTAGTTCGTCGCGTCTTTTATAAATTAACCTTTAAAAATACGCAGTCTTATAAGCATTTTCTTTAATCAACCTAAAAAAAAATGTTTCGGCAGATTTTCGTTTCTCTCCTAAAGAAATTAAATAAATGTAGGTATAATAATAATATTATCAGAAACTCAGTTTCAAACAGTATTAATAGCCTTCCATCTGTGCGGTTGAACTTCAGAATCCAACTTTGATTACATGTCTGACGCCACGCCTTACAAATAACATCTGTGTACGTGGAATTTCAATCGAAGCTACCTTTGTAATTCGGTTTTAAATTTAAAAAAAATCGTCACAAGATGTCGCCACTTCCGTCGGCAGGTTGGTGTAGACATGCCCCAGGCAAGTATAAGTACTACAATTTAGTGAATTAGCAGTATCACTCCGAATATGGGAAGATTGACGGTAATACTCAGTTGTATTAAGCGACTATATATTACTTGTGACGTCATTGCCTATATCGGTTACTTTGCCCCGGTCACTAAAGTAGCCTGCTCCACGGATCACTGTGATGACAGTGGATCCGTGGAGCAGGCTATTTTTGGAACCAGTTCCTATTGGATTTTTAAACTGGTATCAAACACTAACTGGGCGTAGCCAAACCAAAAGCCGCAGGGCCTTGCAGCAAAAACCTGCGGAGCGGGTTTTTAACTGCTAGTGATTTATTATTATTACAACTATTCCAAATATAAAAATTTAAACATGAGAATAAATTATTAACTTCTTTAAAACTAGATATGTGTTTAGATTTTCACGGCCAGAAGTATTACTGTTATTTATTTTTGGGGTGTTAAGCTACCTCCTTCTTCTTTCGCTTATGTTTAGGTAGCGCAACACGGCGTAACACCCGTGAAACCCCAAAAACTATCTTTTTATTACTTTCTTAAATAACAACTGAGTGTATTGAGAATGAGTGAAATTAACTTTTTTATATTTTCAATGCGAAATACTATTTCAGGCTTTTATTATTACTATTATATTTTAATCGTCGTATTTTGTTAACTATTTTTTTAGTATTTTGCTAACTTGCACTAAATTTTATTACGTACGAGTACATGCTTGTTACGAATTGGTTTTATATAAATACCACATCTTTATTATCATGTAATATTAAAATACTGCAATCAATTCTAAAAAAATCACCCGTTGTACCTACGTGTTATTTCCATCTAATAACCTTTTTATCATACATTATTAAATTATTTAGGTCATCTACGGATTTTCCACACTTTCGGCTTTATAGCAATTTAAATTGCTTACATCTGTCGTTCTTCTGATCCTTTTGTCTCACTGACACACATCGTGGATGATGTTAGAACTTCACTATGAACCTAACCTACGAATTTAGCCGAATTCTCCGCTTGAGAGCAATTTAAATTGCTCGAATTAAGGATTAGGAATTAAGCCGAACTCGAAACCCCCATTTACTTTTTTATTCAAGCCATCAAAACAATCATCAAAATTGATAATGTGGTACCTGATTCCGTTCCCAAATTCAACATTTAACCTATTTCCGACATATAAAATGTAGGGTCCTCCTTCCAGGGGATTCGTCTTCTTAGATTTCTGCATCGAGTCACTATTCTTTGACATAGGGACGATGAAGATTGAGAAAAGTGATCATAGTCATTAATATCATTCACAGTCTACTGATAATCGCCGAAACTTTCCATATTCCTTTCCAAATAACCAACTTGACTTTCTCCCAATCTTTTGTGCGAATGTGTTTAGTATTATAACATCCGCTATAATGGAAAGATTTCGGATATATAAGCCCTCAGAACTCGATTCTAGAATTTATTGTTTTCACCTGACTTCACTTGACTTAAACTCCACTATCTCTTGTTTTTGTTTTACATACTTATTGTATATTTTAACATTTTGCTGAATCCCTTTATTGGACGGTTTGGTTTTATTCTTTATTATTATTTTTTTTTAATGTTAACCCTCTGTCTGATGTACACCTTATAAATAAAAGAAAAATTAAGTAATCGTTTTCACCCTCAAATAAATAGTTTGAACGTATGAAAAAAATAAACATCAAAAAATATACACCAGTCCCAGCAAGAGATCTTACGCGGCATCATCGTTCTAGTATCGTCTGTCTTTTTCGTTTTCAAACAAGAAGCAAAGAGAAGGACAAACGTCGATAATGCCAATATAACAAAGAACATAAAATATACATATGCTAAAATTCATCATTTCATTAAGCCATAACAAAATCTATCAGAGGAGTCTTAAAAAAAATATGTGTCTACATAGCTTCTTGTCATGATTACTTAACTCTTAACACAGTTTTTTTTTTAAAGCTAAAAAGATGTAAACATTTCTTCGCTTATTTTTGGCACTACCCCTTGCTGTTTTCACCTCCGAGATAAGCGAGCCCCCTCCTCCTCCCCCGCCCTTATCCGAGCCCGGCGGACTTATCTTGTCACGCTTTGGGGGAATAAACAAAGGGAGAAGAAACCGGGTAATGGAAAGCGGTCACAGTGAATTTAATTTCGGATAAAATAATATCCTTTTATTGGCAGGTATTTGGGGACGTACTTTATTGGATGTTTTATTCGTATAATTTGAATTATTGTGCAATATTTGTTGTTTGTAGCAAACGAAGACAATCAATTGCGATTTTTGAACTTCAAACTCATCCAAACTTGCTTAATACTAGCGCAGACCCGGATTAAATCATAAGTCGATGCTAGAAAGGAAAAATGGCTAAAGCGCCTTACAGCTTTGACATTAAAGGTGAACCTACACAAGAAGCTGTATTGTTTGCTTGTGCTTGTGTTCATCAAATAAAGTTTTTAGAGTTTCCCAGAGCACGTGGGAGAGTATAAAAATCTTGATTTCGTGGACACAAACACAATTAAACAATATAGCTTATTTCGAAGGCTCATCTAATATCACAGATATATGGCGCTTTTGCATTTTTTTCCAGTTTCGTTATAATTGTAGACTTTGAAAAGCTGAAAGTTTATTTAAAAAAAATATTTGCTTTAGGATCATACATAAAACGACGCCTTTAAAACGAAGCAATTTATCTTTCGAATTCGAGCAAAAATTCTTCAACCTATATAATAACAGTATAAAAATACAAGAATATTTTTCATAAAAATCGAACAAAAGTGCACCACTTACGAAAAAGATAGCCATTCAAAGATTGCTTAATATGTGGATAAAATGGTTCCATGCCAACTGAGAATAAAGCCAACTCAACACCCCCTTGAAAAGTCAATAAAAGCTATGAAAAAAATTATTTTAAATTAGCCGATATCCCTAACCTAACATAATCCATACAACCAATTTTTTTAATGCATGTTTTTATCACTCTAAATGACTTATCTGAGTTGGTTTCATTCCGAGTTGTCCGGTCACCGTATGAAATAGCTATTTTAATGGCCAGATTAAGTACGTTCACTGTGCCCGGTTAAGTGAAACCTCGCGCGTTTGCTCAGTAACATGTGTATCTTCAGTATATTAATTCATCTAGGTGTCTGTCAAGTATTTGAACACAAGAAATATACGTTTTGAAGAAAGAATAATGATCTTACTAATATAAATATAATAATTTTGGTTCCAATCGAACTTAATCTAGCCCACTTTATCGTTCGTCTGAAATAATTTTTAATACTTTGAAAACTAAAAGTTCCTGAAATTTTAATAAATATTTGTAAATACGAAGGAATATGAAGGATTGTTAAATTTCACATCATCCATGCACCGACAAACGAAGTTATGTATTATGTTCCGTTACCTGCTGGGTAAATTTATTTTTAGAAAAGCGTATACAAGTACAGAAATTTTCGTTATTTGTTTTTGGGGGATGTTATGCCGTGTTGCACTACCCCCTTCTTTAGCCAACGTTTCGGACAGCGTTACAGTGTCCGAAACGTTTGCTAAAGAAGGAGGTAGCGCAACACGGCATAACAACCCAAAAACAAAAACGAAAATACTTTTGGCCGTAAAAATCTAAAAATGTACAAGTACAGGAATGATTAGATATTTATTTTTATTATTGAAGCGTTGTTTGAAATGGCTTTAGAAGTATTTTGTGACCAGATCTGAATAGCCAGTTACTTCCCAACCTTCCTCTTTCCCATCTCCTTCATCTTTTTTTACATAAGCTCCACACAAGATATGTCATCTCTGTCATCTTTGTCATCTTTGGGGATGCTGGAGGGTCTTTTTAGGAAAAGAAAGGAGAAGAAGTTCTGTGAAGGAAAACGGTGTGAGGAGTGGGTAGGAATCTAGGATCAATGTGTGAATCGGATGTGTGAATCCATCCCTCCAACTGCTATGCAAGGCGATGTGTGAAAAGAGACCGGCTGGAAAGATCTAGGTTAGATCTCCCTCAACCAATCTCTCTCGATCCGGCCCGCCATGCAGCAGGTGGGCAAACACATTGGCAACCAAGACCCAGACAAACCTCACCCCAAGAACCAGGGCACCCCTGCTAAGTCACCAAACAAAGTGAACCACTTGGGGTGACCTATGGCAGAGGTATTGGTTCCCGAGACGGCGCGCGGCGGTACCCATATCCGCCTCCCAAATTGAAAATCTCTCGTCACTACCTCAAGTCTCGTAACATTCTCCAGTTGGTGATGTCATAGTCTTTTTAGCTTCATGCGGTTGGAAGCAGTTGGGACTCTTGTGCGGTATTCACATAAAAAAGCAACGTTTCGATTCCGCTTTCAACAATTTATTTAGCATTTATATTAAAATAATTTTTTTATTGGTGTCAACGTGCCATAATCCACAAAACGCTTTGATTGTAATACATTGATTATTTTGCCTAAAAGTAAAATGTGTAAATGTTCGGTGAATTTTGCCTTTTGGCGTTTGATTTTGATGGATTCGTTTGAAGGGTATTTATGTGAAATTGTGTTTTGCATATTAGTCATTTTGCGATTGAACATTATTTAATTAAACATTTAACTTCATTTACGGTCAAAACATCACTTTAATTTTAACAATGTATTTTACAATTAATCATATGATGCAATCTGTTAAAATTTTATGTTATAGATGAGAAATTGTCAAAACGGAAATTTGTAAAAGTGTACTCGATATTGACCCAAGAAATATTTTTACGGACTATTTTATTTAATAATGATATTAACAATTAATATAACATGATGTCACCGTTTATTATTCTGAATTTATGTCCGGGTTAAATCTTCCCCACAGGAAAAACTAAACCCTTCCACAAATGATCATCTAGTCAATCGACGCTAAGCAAGTGTACTATATTTGTATAATAAATACAAAACAATACAAGAACAACTACCAGAGGCCGAATCGGAAAATAATACACCGGTTCCAGATATTTTCATATCAGAGGGTTCGGCTCGGTAGAACTCCTAACTAGACCGATAAATCCTACTGATCCCTCAATATAAATATCTAAAAAATCTTTCGTAATGTCACAGTTAAAAATATTTTTATTATTATCAAATCCAGCAAAGGTACTAATTACTATTACTAACACAATTATTAACCCAAGACTATTTTTTTTTATTTAACTTTTTTTTTTTATTTATTATGAATCATAAATAGATACATGTATTTTAAAATGATTCTTTATAATAATTAGTTACATAATATATATATTTGATGTACCCCCATAAATAAGCAGGGCTTAAGCAGGACTATTGATATTAACTTTTATTATTATAAAAATTAAAACACTTTTGCACTTTTTTCCACTAATTTATTTACACCAGGACCGGTTTCATCCTACTACGGACATTTTCAGACTGGTAGTTGAAATTCTTATGCTATGGCATTTATACAAACTTAAGCAGGGGTACACAACATTGTCTCTATATAATGAATGTTTCTATTTTGTAAATTTAAGGTATTGTAAGTTATTTTGTTAATTTAAGGTACATATAGGTAATTATAAAATTGATTATTAAAATTATGAATGATTTTACATAGTAAATAGATATTTTTAATTCACATGAATATATATGAATTTATACAATTGAAAAGGTTTGTATTTGTAAAAAGCATTAACTTTGTGGCTCGCCATAATTTGCAATAAAAACACATAAATTTGTTTTAGACCACTTTTATTTTATAGCACTCTACCGGTTTCGGAAGACCCTTCCTTCTTCAGGAGAATATTGTAACTTAAACTATAAAATAAAAGTGGTCTAAAACAAATTTATGTGTTTTTATTGAAAAGGTTTGTGATTACTGATATTTTATTTTGGTAATGTTGGGATATTCCCTCCTTGTTGCTTAGGGATTATTAACAAATATTGATGGTACTACGGTCATTATTATTATTATGGTTCTCCATATAATTGGGTTATTACATTTATAAATTACATACTTAATTACACCGCTGCTCTCTGAAGTAAAATTATTCTAAGGAATTATAATGGGTATATTAATGGTGATATTACATAATGAAGCAGTATCTAATAATCATCAAAGAACTAATAAGGTACTAATACAAAGTACTACATCAGGTTCTAATTTCGAGTTGAGTTTCTGTGAGTGATTGTAACTCTGGTTTAATTAACTCGGATTTGAAAAAAAAATTAGCAACATTTTAAAAATTGGAACTGATTGTGTCCAGAATTCCGACAAGCTAGAGAGTACCAACCTTTAATAATAGATGACCCAGGCCCTGAGGGAAATTATTTTCCTCAGGGCCTCCTGTGTGGAGCTAACATAAAAAAAAAAATTAAAAATTATGAGTTAAGTGTTTAAGATAAAGCTATTTCTGTAAAGGTTGAGATCTCATCAGCTTACTATACTATAATTTTTAAAACTATGTTTTTATATTTAAGTTGGAGATTGAACATAAACTAAAATGGTCGTTTGGACAATAAAGAAGTAAAGCGAAGATTTAGCAAAAAAAAATTATTTATTTTCATTTACTTCAGGTAGGTACTTTTTATATATGCATCAAAACTAGCAGATTTTACAGAGAATGTTTTGGCTCTCCACGACTCAAACTTAATATAATCCTCATACCAAGATGCCACGTGACAGGGCGTTTAGAAAAAGGAAGGCAATTTTTAATGATATAATTGCATCAAGTTCCAGAGTGGCAGATAGTCTTACAGCATATCTCAAATTGTGAATGCCATTGTGCAACTGGCTCCAAGCAGTTGGTTTAAATTATGAAATAAATATCAATCCTTGTCCATGCCCGTTCTATTTCCTCCCCCCGCTTTTCATTAATCCCTCGCCACGCACCTTCCACAACTCGGAGTAATTTATATTTTTCATTGGTGAAATCAATTTTTAGATATGGAATTCGAAGCTCGGGAAATACAAGTACGACTTGTATTAAGTTTGTTTGAAAACCTCTTTCAAAAACAAATTGAATCACCTAATATATAAAAAAAAGACACTACGTGCAACTCTAATATTGTGCTGAAGGCCTGCTCCCAATAAAATGTATATTCTGGTTCCTTACCATTAAAGATTACTGGGGAGATAGTAGATACTTATAAAAACCACTGGTACGTAGTCATAGCACAAGTCTTACTGAAAAAAGGTCTGAAAATACCTAAAATAGCAAATAAGTATGGAAACCGAACGCTGGAATAAATACTATGTACCAGTGAATTTAATGAGCTCAAAAATAAATTTCCTTTTGAGGACAATGTGAATGGAAAATATATATATCTGTAAAAAAAAGATTAAACAAAGAAGAAAAAGAAGATATAATAAATAAGTTTTACTTCAAATATATGGCAACTTCGTGTGACTACCTATTTTTTGACTAAATTATGTATTTTGTTAAGTGTTTTGCTTAAAAAAAAAATAATAAAATAAAATAAATTTTACTAACCCACTATTTAGTAATTGTCAATAAGTCATTTTATTTTTGCCTTGAGGAAGGAAAGGTCGTTCTGAAACCGGTCGGCGTTAATAAAATATATGTAAGTGATTCTACCAAAGAAATATTATTTCAATTATTTATATTGAATAACCACAAAGCTATCTACATTCAATTGCATTTATAAATATCTACTAACTCAGGAGAACAGAAACGGGTAGAGTAATGTTCATCGATCCAGCCGGTTTTATCTATATAACTAAGTACAAGGTCGTAGAATACCCTTTAAACTCATAAGTCCCGGCTTATTCTGCAGCTAGATACCAAGATACTCGTAAGTACCAGGGGGGCATACGACCGAATGGATTTAATGTTGATCCGCATAACGGGACTCCACCTCCCTGAGCCAGCGGGTGCATTATCTAGTCTTTTCACGGTTGGACACGTCCAGTCTTTAAACTGCCGGAATTGCCAGGGAAGCGCTTCCTTCTTAAAAGATCTTCTCTTCGATATTTTTTTTGACATTCTTTAACTCAACGTTCGACCGAAATCAGGCCACTAAAAAACAAATAAACTTTTTAGGGACACCTTTTGGGACGCGTCGGTGCATAAATATTATTAAATGACTTAAAGTCTACATAATGTAAGGCTGTTTGTGCAAAATTGTCGGAAGAAAAACGTTTTTATTTTTTTTATTTAAAGAACAATGTACTTCGAAGGCTTAACGTCAAACAACGTCATCTAAAAAAACATTCCAATAATTCGAGGACTTAAAGTCAAGTGACGTTATCTACAAAAAGACACACTTACCCAAAATGTATTAGTATAGACATTTCCGTGATTTATTTTTTTGGGTTATTATGCCATGTTGCACTAACTCCTTCTTTATTTAACATTCCAATAATTCGAGGACATAAAGGATAAGTGACGTTATCTCGAAAAGATACACTTACCAAAAATGTACAGTACCAAAAATGTATAGTATTGACAATATCGTGATTTATTTTTTTGGGTTATTACGCCGTGTTGTGCTACCTTCTTCTTTATTCAATATTCCAATCGAGGACATAAAGATAAGTGACGCTATCTACAAAAAGACACACCTACAAAAAGTGTATTGGTATTGACATTATCGTGATTTATTTTTTTGGGTTATTATGTCGTGTTGCGCTACCTCCTTCTTTATTCAACGTTTTGGATAGCATTACTGTATCCATCATCACGGCAGATATGAATTTATTGTTTTTTTTTGTAGATAATGTTATTTGACTTTGAGCCCTCGAACGTTATACCCATGTTTTTGAATTGCATGTTTTCTGTAGATTTTTTTAAATGTAAATTACGGTGTTTGACTTCAAACCCTCGACTTTTGATGAGGTATTAAATAACTTTGCCGTGATTAAACAGGCTTTTGTTGTAATCCGTTAACAAATACGGTATATTTCAAAGCTCCATAGCTTAGAATTTAATGAAGAATTTGAGATTAAAAAGCTGGAATTCTACCTTATAATAAGCACAGATTCATGGTTTTCGTTTTCATTGAAATGTTGAAAAATATTTCGCTTCGTTTTTTTTAACATTTTAACTAATTTATAAACTAACCATCATGCCATTTCTCTGCAGGAGTAGACAGAGATGATGGACAACCAAAAATTCGGTCTTGGCGCTCCTCGCTTTATTCACATTTATTCTGACTCTTGACAAGGCCCTACTCAAGTATTTGGTTCACTTGATTGTGCCATATTTTCCCGGACGTCCCCAACCTCATCTACCAATCTAACCTATTGCGATAAAGCTTATCAAATGTTTTCAAGCTCTTTATTTCACGATGATAAAAAAAATTTTGCAATAAAAAATTTAATGTGTTTATTTTGAATACTAAAATACGCTTTAGTTTTTAGTTTTCGGAACGATTTGGATTTTATTGTAAAGCGGGAATATTTTGACCTTCTGACAGACCTGAGGGATTAAATGAATTTTTCAAAAAAAGAGTTACCTATTTAATGACATTTTTAATCTGAATTTTTTGATGACATTTTTAAACTGTATTTAAAAAACAACAACAGAAAAATTCTGAGTAAAAATACTCACATCAAGTATTCTACCTACCAACAATTAAATGTTTTCATATGTAAGATTGAATTGAAGTTAAGGAAGAAAAACTATCAGTCATTTGCAAGTATTGTATATTTTCATCCGTTGCGGCGTTTAGAAACTCGTGAAAAATGACGAGGCAGAAAAAGTTTTAAAAAATTCAATATTTTTTTTAATTGACCCTCAATGCACCTTGACTAACAAAAATACCCATTGATTGTAAATCAAAGGGTTCGAAAAACCTTAGCGGGAAATAACCATCCAACCCTTTTAATAAATTACCTCGGCTCTGCGGCTATTTCAATACGACGAAAGAGAAATAATATTTCAAAGAAATTTCCTGTTTTAATAATAATTTCAATTCGGGTGGGTCAAAGGCTTAGAGAAAAAAACACTTAATTCTATAAAAATACAAAAAACGTGTTTCCTCCGCCCGCGAACATTAATTTTTCTGGGAAAATTTAACGCAAACCATTCTTCATAAACTGTGTGGGGAGAGGAGAAATGAAAATTTATCACTTGGCTCAGGAAATAAGCCGCAAGCGTCACCTTTCAAATAGGACTTTGTAGATCGTATTATTTTAACTCAATATTAAATTTCTGCATTTAGACACAATGCTCAGTACAGATTACAACTTTGCTGTCTTGAATGAAAGCGGGTAACATAATGAAATTGTCTGAGGTATTTACCTCAGTATTGTGAAGGTATTTGTTCTAGTTCAACCTCCTTAGGGCAATCAACTAGATGTGTGTGCGGGCTATCAAAGCTCATTTATCGATTAAAATATCGTTACCTACGTATTTTCATTGCCTACTTAGTTTTTCTTAAGACTTATATATAACCAACTATAAATTTAATACTAAATGGCTAAATGGTAGGAAAATTTTATATATTGTCTTATTTTTTAAGATTAGTTGATAAATTAGTGCTCTTTAGATCGCGAAATGAATTATTTTTTTAAAATTTTTAATTAATTTATTTTATTTTAGTAAATTGTACATTTAAGTGTTCAATTTGCTAATTAATTATATCATTTCATATCGCAAGCTATATTTTTTCTTGTTTTATGTAGCTCATACATCTTGAACTTTCTAATTGGTGCGGACTTTAAAGTTTCTGGTAGAGTGTTATAAAACTTCATCCCTTTGTACAGTAAACTGTTCTGTTTATTCGCTTTGTCCTTTTTTGTAGCCTGATTTTTTTGCACGTCCTTGCTTGATGTCTGTGAATGTGCTTTTTGTATATATTTTTGTTTGAGAACAGGTTATTCACTATTTTAAGGGTAAATGTCATCGGGTTCAAGGTCAACATCTGTTTCACCGTTAGCCAATTTAGTTCCTTTAACATTTTATTTACTTTTGAAAATCTATTTCGTCAAAGTAAAATTATCATTGTCCTGTTTTGGGGAATTTGAAATTTATTTTGTTCTCGTTCGTTACACAGGAAAAAAATAGTTAAGCAGTAGTTAAAGTGTGGAGCAATAATTGAATTATAAATAGTGATTGCAGTTTTTTTGGAATGTTTTTGCCTAATCCTTCCCAAAAAAGGTACCCTTTTCCAATTTTCTTTTGGGTATATTCAGCATGGTTGTTAAAGGTTAGTTTGGAATCTAATATAACCCCTAAGTATTTCATTTCAGTAACATTTTCAATAATTTCACCATCAAATTTAATCAACCGAGCTATAAAGAAGTTTTCAAACAAAAACACCTTCAAACACAGGATAATATTTGTTTCCAAATTTCATGGCGCTAGAAAGTTCTGGAAATTAAAAATTCTGCTTTGGTTCACAAAATACCTAAAATTTTTTCAAAGATTTTCTTAAAAAAACAATTTCTTTACACAAAAAGCTTTGATATTATGTCAATCTTGGTGTTTTGATGTATTCAAATCGCCCAATAGATAACATGTGATGAACGAGCGAAACGGTGTTATGCCTTATTTTTTTAAAGTATTTTTAAATTATCAAAACTATACACACGAATAAAAGCAATTTTTTTTTCATTTATGGATTTACGGGTGTTATTTTTTAGTTCTTACATTTTATTTGTCATAAACCTTCGTTTTCCATATAAGTGACAAAGGTCTAGAATTCTAGAAGAACGAATCGCTTTCCTGAAATCATTGGAGACCTCGATAGCTTGGCCACCTCATTTACTTGATCGCAAGTCATGAATGCGAATGCAGAATTACTGGGAGGAAGGAAAGGTCAAAACCGAGCGATAGGAGGTCACAGATAACTTTAAATTCAGATCCGACCCGTGAATAAGTCATGGTAATTTTATGATACAGAAGCTTTGGCCAGACGAGAGAAAAACGGCCATTCCACTATTCAAGGAAATAGATTGTCCGTAGATAATCCGCGCTCTTACCCGGGGTATTGATTGCATTATTGAACCGTTCGTATCGAGAAAAATCGCCGGAAAACTGTTGTAGGGTAAATTGATGCTGGAGGATATAAATGTAGGCACAGATTTATTTTGAAAAATATTAATGTAAGATGGAGTGAAATTTTATTTAAGTATTTTAGAAGACTTCACAATATTTGCTTAAGGGGGTATTCTAGTCTAGAAGCATGAATTGCAAGTGTTTTTTCAGGTGCAATAAAAAAAAAACAATAATATTTTTACAAACCGTTATTTTATCAAATAATGATTAAATATTAAAGAATACATGAAAAAATAAGAATTCGAAACGTTATAGGGTGTTGAAGTGGGGGGTTTAAAAAAATGGCGTCCCCGGTTGACAGCCCTTCTAGCAATCTAAAACAAAAAAAAACAAAAAAACAAATTAATTCTTGGATAAGTTTTTAGATTTTAACGGCCAAAAGTATTTTTGTTATTTGTTTTTGGGGTGTTATGCCGTGTTGCGCTACCTCCTTCTTTATTCAACGTTTCGGACAGCGTTACAATGTCCATCATCAGGGTGTAATTGTGTGTAAGGAGGTAGCGCAACACGGCATAACACCCCAAAAAGTAATGACGAAAATAAATTCTTAATCCAAACAAATGCGGCTATGGCCTGAACTAAGGAAAAGAATAAATTTTTTTTCGCAAAAGGCGTCAGTTTTTTTGATTTTCCAAATTTTTAAAAAATAATAAAAATTGAAAATTTATTAAAGTTTTAGTTCGTGTCAACCGTCTCGAAAAAAGTGGTTTTGAGAAACATGCGTTTAAAGATTTGCTCTATTTAGATTTTAGTTAGATTCCGTCTAAACCAGTCGAAGTAAAATGGATCTAACTTTAAAAATAATTAGAATTTTGAAAAAATCCTTTAATTTCGTTTCCTTTAATATTTTTGAAAACGATATTTTATTATAATGAAAATTGTGTTTTTGTAAAAAAAAATGCTTTTTTGTTTGGCAGTTTGTACATAATTGCTAACCTCTCAAGCAACACACGTATTTCTTAATTGAACGACAATTATTAAAATTAATGTCCATTTATCAATTGAAACTTGTAAAGTTGTGCTATAACTCAGAAACAAAATATTTCAAAACAATGTTACTTTGATATCAATATTTAGTTTTGGGTTGTTATGCCGTGTTGCGCTACCTCCTTCTTTTATCCTCTTTGTTGCATAGAATCACAGTGCCTTTTGACTCTTGTTCACCCCTGTCTTCGTTTCGTGCTGATTTGGCTCTTATGATTTGCCTTGTCTGCCTTGCTGGGTAGCCGTTACGCTCCGTGCATCGGTGAGTTTGGTCAGTTCTAATCCGAGTTTTATCATTCATATCATTTTAGTCATTTACTCATCTGCCCTGATGATGGACACTGTAACGCTGTCCGAAACGTTGGCTAAAGAAGGAGGTAGCGAAACACGGCATAACACCCCAAAAACAATAACAAAAATGAAACTCATTGTCTATTATTCTTTTGTCAACGACGAACAGATAGTTCTTTCTCTCCGTAAATGCTTCACGTAAAGTTAATTTGCTTACGGGTACTTAACTGCTCCCTCTTATTTCGCTCATTTACTTTTACAACTTGAGTTACGTGCTCCGGATTCTGGAAGACTACGTGATAAATACAACATAATATATACATACAATCCATATTAAAAACAGGAGACGCGCTTTGACTGCATTAAATATATATATATATTTTTTTTTTTGACGTCAAAACAACATCATGTAAATATAACGATTAGATCATACAAAATAAACATGGGGCGTGTGAATAACCCCAAAATTTGATGGGTGTTATACCCTTAGAATTATTGATTTATGAATTTACTTCGCGGACAAAAAAACACATCAAAAGTGGTAATCAGCACTGTTCTAAATGTATAACAACCACACCAACCCTGTAAAGTGATCTTTTTCTGCGTTGGCGGCTCTTCAAGTGGCCTCCACACGTTAAAATATCACCTCACACAATTGCATTATAATATTTCTTGACAGAAACAAAGCCGATTTGACAAGAGCAAAATTCACGATGATTTTGTAGATTGAGTTGTTGGCTGTTGTGATAATTACATTATTTGAAGAATTCAAATTATTGTTTAAACGAACACAGCCATGCCATCTGTAGTCCATTCACAGTTCAAGGAGAACAAAACATTTGAATGTCATTCATAATACACAGAGACCGTCAAACAACCATTTTTGGTGATATAAATAAAAATAACTTATTTTAAAATTATTTCGACACCAAAAAAAAAAAAAAAATGTATGATGCTTAACCAACGATCTTTCTATGAAAAAATTGTCAAAAACCTCTTAAAATCTGTATTTATGTAAACACGGGTTTTTGTTTTGAATATATTCTACATAATACATCCTCATCACTATCGAAAATAACAAATACTGAAAATAAATGCCGTGTATTGTAACTCACCAATTGAATACAACTCATCAATCATCCATAGAAAAATATGAATGGAATGTAAATTGTAAGTTTGATTATTGTATTGTGCACATTGTAATAAAGACAATACAGTTTTACAAATATAATATATTAGTATTTGTTTATAAGGAGTTCATTTTGTCTCGGTCCCAGATGCGTCTGCTCACCTGTGTGGTGGACCAGATCGAGAAAGACTGGTTGAGGAAGGCCTTTTGATCTTTTGATCTTCGGCCGAACTCTCTTAACCCGCCGCCTTGCAGCACAGTTGCAGAAATGGATTTATAAGTCTGTCACTCCTGAACACACTGATCCTAATATTCATACCTACCTGTCAGGAATACCTAAAATAATAAAAATTTATTTCATGTTTTTAAGTAGATATAAGAAGAAAAGTAATTTTGGGGTCTACCTTCAACCCCAGTTGGCCCAGAGGTAAAAAAAATCTCCTCGCTTTCTTGAAAATAATAAAAAAAAAAATAATAATGTAAAAATGTTTTTTGTCAATTTGGGAGGCGGAAATGGGTACCGCCATCCCGGGAACCTTTATTGGATAACCAACACTTCTGCCATAGGTCACCCCAAGTCGTTCGCTACGTTTTGTGATTTAGCAGGCATGGCCGGGTTCAAAGGGTGAGGTTTGTCAAGTCGGATGACCAGGACACACTGAACCCCAAATTCCTACCCACCCATTAAACCCTTTTCCTTCCTAGAACTCTCCTACCCTTCCTTTCCTTAAAAAAACCCTCCACACAGCATCCCCAAAGATGACGTAGGCCCTGAGGAAAATTGTTTTCCTCAGGGCCTCCTGTGTGGAGCTCATGTAAAAAAAAAAACTTATTAACTTTATTACGTATGTTAAACAGAAATTATTTTTCCCACTATGTCATTTACCGCAATTTCCGTATTCGGTTCTATTTGCTGAATAGTGTATCTGGGTAGTATGTTTACGAGAGATGGGAAGGCTGATAGAGATATCGAAAGAAGGGTAAATGTCGGTAACTCCGTTAATGGAGGACTGAATGCCGTTGGCGCTAATAAAAAACTGTCAAAAGGAGCGAAACTAGCAGTCCACAATGGAGTCCTGGTACCTACCCTGATGTATGGCAGTGAGGCATGGAACTGGCAGAGGAAGGATGAAAGTAAACTGAATGCTGTAGAAATGAGATCCCTGAGGCGTATGTGTGGTAAAACCATGTATGATCGTGTGAGAAATGTGGAGATCCGCAAAGAATGTAAGGCTGATGTAAGCATAATGAGTAAGATTAAGAAAGGGACCCTCAGATGGTTTGGGCATGTAGAGCGAATGAACGAAGAAAGTAGTGTAAGAAGAATATATGACGCAAATGTGAATGGTAGAAGAAGTCGGGGTCGCCCGAGGAAGACATGGCACGATCAAGTGAATCAGATACTTGAGTCGGGCCATGTCAAAAGCCAGAATAATAGAAGAGTATGTATGAGACGATGTATGAATGTGAGTGGAGCAAAGAGTGTGTGCCAGGACCGAGTTGTTTGGCGGTCCGTCCTCTCTGCCTACCCCTGCGGGGAAACGGCGTGATGGTTAGTTAGTTAGAAAATGTACATTATTCAACCAATAACTTAATATTTTGATGTTAAACGAAGAAGATCCAAACATCCCTGCGAGATTTATCTAATGAAGTCCACAAAAACGATACACCCGTTTAAAAAAAACTTTTTCCTGTGAGAAGATTTAATTTTGTTGTGCACACTATTTAGTAAAGTTCCGAGAACAAAGGGTGATTAACCATTCACGAGTTTTTGGGTTCATTCTCTTATGGAACCAAAGTGTGGTAGGTAGAACGTGCCTACATAGCTTTTTCTTGTATGCATGCAGGGAGTAAGCAACCATCTTAATAAATCACGTATTGATTATATCTCGCACTACTTTTCAAAAACCATCAATGAAAAAGCATCAATTTAAAATATTGTATTTTATTACATCGCATTTAAAATAATGTTCAGTTTATTTGCGGCACTTTTCAGACTGTAAGATACTCTCAGTATCGCGTTGATATAAGACCAACATTCAGAATTGACACGTCACTTGAAATGGCCTAAGCCATATTTGGTGACCAGATCTGAATAGCCAGGTACATACCCACCTTCCTCTACCCCATCTACTTCCCCTCCCCATTACCTTCAGCTCCACAACATACCCCGGTAACATATGACGGCCGGCGTAGTCTAGCGAAGGCTCTTGACTCGCAATCCGAGGGTCGCGGGATCGAATCCAAATAAGATTAAATAATTAATTTCATTTAAAAGATTAATTTGTGTTATTTCACAATTTGTTCATTAAAAAAAATTATAAATAGTATATTTGCGGCAAGTTCCAGAGTGGAAAATACTCTCAGTATCGCTCTGGTGTAAGACCACCATTCAGAATTGAAACGTTGCTTGAAATAGCTTTAGCTATGTTTGGTGACCAGATCTGAAAAACCAGGTACTTACCCACCTTTCTTTTCACCATCTCCTTTTCCTCCCCACTACCTTCAGCCTCACAACATACCCCAATTGGGGATGCCATAGTCTCACTGGCTCCAGACAGGAGCAGTTGGGACTCTTGTGCGGTATTCATATTTAAAAAAAAAACCAATTGGGGATGCCATTCTTCTCCTCCAGATGAAAGCAGCTGGGTTATTTATACAAAAAAAACTCATTTGGGGATGCCATGGTCTCAATGGTTCCAGTCGGGAGCAATTAGGACTCTTGTTCGGTATTCACATAAAATAAAGAAACTGTTGCTATAAACCTCGGGACAGTATATTTACAGCTCAACTGTCAATGTAACTCACTATTAAACATACCCCTCTCAAAAACAAATATTTTTCCTCGCGAAGCTCCGTTTTACTCCCCATAATCTATCTGTCAAAACAACTCCTTCGCTTTTGTTTGTTATCTACCTAAGATTTACACTGACAAAATGGTTCACAGTCGAATATGAACAAAAATATAAGATGAAATGTTGAAAAGATGTATGTATTGATAACATTACTCGTCTAGTAGTCATATTTAATTTAGGTTAACACGTTTCTTTATAGCTCTTGAGTATTTTCCGCACAATGACGCATCCAAGTTACAACTGCCCGGAGCCGGCGAGACTTTGGCATCTCGCTAGTATACTCTGAGGGTAAAGGGGTTGGGTGGGGTTGGAAACGAAAAAATAATATAATAAACACAATGATATAACTTTGTTTTATTCCACTTAATTATATTCTTCTCCAACCGTTTTCGGTTCGACCTTCATCAGGATGAAGGTTCAGGTCGAACCGAAACCGGTTGGAGAAGAATATAATAAAGTGGAATAAAACAAATTTATATCATTGTGTTTATTATAATTATGTATTCACACAAAGTGATTGCTACACGTGGAAAAAAAAATAATATTCAATTAAATGAAGGCAGTATTAGCGAAAATCAATCGAAAATCTGAAAGCAGAAAAATCATAAAAAAAACGGTCTCATTTGGGACTCTGGGACTTGAACCCTTCCCCCGGGCAATTTTCTGTTTTCAGATTTTCCATTGGGTTTCGCCAATATTGTCTTCATTTAATCAAATATAACAATTCGAGATTTAACTCTTGAAGTTGAAAATAAAAAGAATTATAATTTGGCAGTACCTATTCCAAAGATTTGGGTAACAAACGCGGTTAAAACCATTCCAAGCAACGTTTCGGTACACTTGAAAAGTGGTCTTGCACCAGGGCTATATTGAGAGCATATAAGTTGTGACAAATTTTCAAGTAAAGATGGAAGTTTTTTTTTTAAATCGATGTAAAAACCCAGAGATTTGTCTTCTCTCAAAATGCAGTCCATTGTTAACACTACCACTGAATGGAGCCTCCCTAGAATTAGAACTTCCCTAGAGCCATACTGATTTAAAGAAATCTGGTTTTCACAAAACAAAAGACAGATTTTTAAAATTGATGTTCCGTTCATCTAAGTATTTCGATTTCTGAAATCGTTCGACCAATTTCACCCAAAATAAAAAAATATCGACCTTACTTCAGGTATACAAAGACGCTCACAAAACACTTCAAAATATTTGTCTATTCGGTGGATATCCCAAAAGAGTTGCAAATAAAATAACGTACGATCTTTATAGCAACTCCCTAATGCTTTTACGTTGTATATTTTTTGGTAAACAAGCACACTTGAGACTCGGGTAATACGGGAAGTACGAAATAAATATTCTAATATCCTCATTCCATATTCAGGTAAGGACCCCTCGTCCCAGTAATATGAATCAGGATTCCATCAAACAGTCGAGATGTTGTTTTTCCTCTCAGGTCCAGTGCGAGGACTCAAATGTAATGGGCAATTTGACCTTCCAGATGAAATTTACTGACCCAATGGGGAGGAACAAGTATTTTGTTTTTGTACTTCCATATTTACAAGAGATTTATTATTTGAAAATAATATAATAATATAAAATTTCTTTAAAAACGGTGTTTTCGAATGTTTTACCTAGAATTCCAGTATTTACCATTTCATACAGACTCCTCCTACCAATTCCCCCCCCCCCCCCCTCAAAATCACAACTCCCACTACTCTCACCTAATAAACCTAATAATTTCTACACTTGCGTAACTTTTAAATTAGTTTTAAGAACACTAATAAATAACATTAAGTAACATTGTGAATAACACTCTTCGAAACAAAATACGGAATTTACTTTAGAACTTACAGATAAATGATTTGTAGCACCTTTGGTTGATTGTTTGAAAGTTTAAAACAATTGTTTTTATAAGAAATACTAGCTTAATTGCTTGCCATAATCGAAATATAAACTCATAAATTGATTAAACCCATAAAAAATAAATAAGTTAAAAATAGTAATTTTAAGCAATGTCTCTTAAAAATAAATAACAAAATAAAATAACATCTTATAAGCATACTTGTAAGCCTTTTAAAATAAGTTAAAATGTGTTTTATAATATGTAAGGTATATTACTGTAATATATATAAATAAAAAAATAAATAAAAAAATAAAAAAATATTAAAATACCATTTGAATACACCTTAAAAAAAGAATAAGTGTATTTCGCAACTATTCAAACTATTTTATTTACCTGGAAAATGATATACGAGTAATATCTATTTCGTGGAGTATATAAATACGCTCAACAAAGGCAGGCTTTATATCCTGAGTTATTAGTAGTTATAGTTATTATATGTAACAAATAATTAATTATGGGTTATAACATTAAGGGTTTTCACCTGAAAAATTATGGTCAAGAATTGCCTAAACTTATAATGAAATATGCACTCACCTGAAGAAAATGCCTTCATGCAGTAGCACAGATAATATAAATCCTCATCTGAAATATATATTGAGAACGGACAGGCAGATTAATTTTCCAGCGCGGCGCATTTAATGGATTAATTATATTGTGAAAGAAAAATTTTGTATCTGAAATATTTTTCTCAGAATACCAATTTTTCAATAACTTGAAAAAATAATAATTTACCTCCAATAAACAGGCAGAGAAAGTCTGATTTTAAATTATCTTTCATCCAAAATAGATTAAATGCCATTTGCCTTGCATTCGGGTAAGCTCGGGGCTAAACACAATCTTCGAGGTACTTATTTTAAACTCATTCGTAATTATAAACCAAAACAAAAATAAATTTATTTATTACGGTGCTTAACCATAACTTGTATGCGAAAACTGTTCGGTTATATCATAACACTACATATTAAATGTTACTGGGCATCTTAAGGTAGGCATAATTTTGTTGAACTGCACAGTTGGCCGCAGTCTGCAAGGTATTCTCATAGCCGGTGCATTCACTCACTTTACATAAACAGAACTCGCCGACTGAGAAGAATTAGGGATAGGGAAATTCAACAAAAACTGAAAAATTTCTAAAATTTAAACACATTATTTGGGTTATTTATTTCACAAAATAAATTTAAATTCAGATTTAAATATATTAACGGATAAAAAAATGTAATGGAGTTCTACAAATTAACCACATTAACAGTAAATAACTTTTACGTATATTCCTATCAAATTTATCAATTTTTATTCAAATATTTTCCTGAGTTTTTTCCAGACGATCATTTTAATTCGAATTTCAAAATGTGCGTCCATATGGCCTACTACCTAAAACGCAAAAACCTCAAAAAAAAATTTACCAAAAAATTTAAAAATATATTTTTTGCGCAATTATTTTAACATTATAAAAATAAAAGCATCTACCTCCAGTATCTACGATTTTTTTTTAAATTATTGTAGAGATTAGTAATTAATAAGTGTATGTGTTATGTCTCTAAAGAAAATGACATTTCTTATTTTTGTGACATATACATATATCCAAAGCTCGTTTGACATTTTATTGCCACTTGTTTTAACACTTTATTTTACGCAAAGAGAGATAACTCGTTCTTCACAACACTCCCACAAGCTCCCTCTTTTCCGGGTGTACCCTTTCCACACTCCATACAGGAGGATTCATACAGCGTACACTAGATAGGCCCTTAGCGCATAACCATTTGATGGAAAAGCACGAGGTGAAAAACGCAGATATTTAGATAATGGTTTTACAATTCAGCTCTTTCTGATATTTTTAAAAATATTTTGCCCTTTGCTTTCACCCTTGAAGGCTGTTCGAGACCATCGTTTCAAATTGTGGAAAGAGCGAAGGTTAATAAATAGATTAATTTTATTTAAATTGTCCAATTTTCATAATTACTTGAATGGAAGACTGGAGTCAAGTTCAGACTTAGTAATTTGTTTACAGCCAAAAAATGTATGATCTAAGGTTCCCACGTCAACCTCACACAAAGTACAATCTAGGGGGTCAAACCCGTGATGTTTAAAAAGGTAAAAAAGAACGAAACAAGGTCCAACTTTAAATAGAATAATTTTATTAAAAATAATATATTATCTATCAATTTATAGGCGGCGAGGCAATTTTACAATTTTGGGAGGCTAGCATGGATGGGCACCGCCTCGCCGGTAGCCGTTTATCGGATAACCTTTGTCATCGGTCACTTAACAGGGGTGTCCGGTCTCAGGGGGTGAGGTTTGTCCAGGTCCTGGCGGTAGGCGCGTCCGCCTGCATCGTATAGAGAGAAATTGGTTGAGGGAGACTATTTGGTCTCTCTATTAGGACTTTTGCGACCCATTGCTTTGCATTACAGTGGGAGTGATGGATTCATATATTCGTCACTCCTAGACACACTGCCCTTTATTTCTTCCCACCCCTCATACTTTTTTCCACCTCAGAACTTCTCCTTCTTCTTTTCCTTTAAAAGATCCTTAACATAGCATATCCAAAGGTAATATAGGCCTTGAGGTAAATTACTCTGTGGAGTTATTATAAAAAAATCGTAGATATGATATAATCGTATATATAATCGTTGTTCTTTTAAAACATTTCATCTCGGTGTTGGTGTACCTACTCTTGTAGTGTTGTCTATGTCATTGGTGGTCGGCAATAGAATCTTGGACGCTTGCCTAATATAGCCATAAAGACGATTCATGGATTTTTTTATCTGGCCGTACGACTCGCAATTACGGAGACAAAACACATACCGAATCAAATTGGATATCGCCGCGCATTTCTGCTGAATGTTCGCTGATATAGGAAGTCGGAAACTCCAATTGACCTCATATTTGCCAAAACACTGCGGGAATACAACGGGTGAATTATATACGACTATTACCCGAACAGAATACATAAAAAAAAACAAGAGGGCTTTTAACGGAATATATTGAAAATATTCATTTTTGTTTGATTTTGCATGCTAGTCGTTGACAATTTGTTGACAGGGGATTAATTAAAACCACGTTTTGCAGAATTATTTGATATTTATTTATTTATAAATAAACGCCCTTTTTCGGGGCTTTTACATATATAGCATAGAAAAAACATTTTATTGTACATAACTGAACTGCCTCAATAACAATATTTTATATTTATTCAAAGATAAATTGAAGATGTCCACTGACTTGGTATAATTGTTTCCCTCCGTTAGTATTCTGGGCAAAGAGGAATACATATGGTAGTTAGTCCCAGAATTTCTGCACTGAAATAAATCCTGACTTCTAGTATTACGAAGTAGAATTCGGAAGCTTATCAATTCAAGTAATACCGGACTATCAACTAAATCATTTAGAATTTTATATAAAAATACCAAGTCAGTGAAAATTCTTCTGTCTGACAATTTAAGCATATTCATATCGTTTAAAATTGTGTTGTAGTTTAACATATTTGCTGGAATACCCATTTTAAAATTTAGAAAACGTAAGAATATGTTTTGTATTCTTTCAACAGCTTGTACGTGCATATTATAATGAGGATTCCAGACAGGAGAATTGTACTCAAGTTGGCTTCTAACATAAGCAAAATATAACATTTTAATACACTTTATATTGTTAAAGTTTCTAGTTAGCCTAGTTATAAACCCCAACATTTTTAAGCCCTTATTACAGATTTCTGTAATATTATGATATCCCGAAAATTCTGATAAATGTTAATTTAACAGTATGAATCCGGGTATGTTTTTAGGTTTTCACGGCCAAAAGTATTTTTGTTATTTATTTTTGGGGTGTTATGCCGTGTTTCGCTACCTCCTTCTTTAGCCAACGTTTTGGACAGCGTTACGAAACGTTGGCTAAAGAAGGAGGTAGCGAAACACGGCATAACACCCCAAAAATAAATAACAAAAAAAAAGTATGAATCCGGATTTCTTACCGGAAATATGTTTTCCAGAAAATTCAGATTCTCAGAAAAAATCTCCCACAGGGCCTATGTCATCTTTGGGGATGATGTGTGGAGGTTTTTTTAAAAGTAAAAACAGGAGAGTAGAGTTCTGGGAAGGAAAAGAGTTTAAGGGGTGGGTAGGAATCGGGGGTTTCATTGTGTCCTGGTCATCCACCTCCAAGACCTAGACAAACCTCACCCCATGAACCCGGGCATCCCTGCTTAATCACCAAACGTAGCGAACCACTTAGGGTGACTTATGGCAGAGATGTTGGTTATCCAATAAAGGTTCCCGGAACGGCGGTATCCATTCCCACTTCTCAAATTGAAAGCACCAAATGGTGAGCAGCATCATCAGCTATCGGAAGGTTGAAGGAACCAAAGCGCACCCGAATACTAGGTTCAGTGAGCGTGCTTTCAGAATGTTAGGACCTAAAGCCTGGAATGGACTGCCCCATGATTTAAATAATGATCACAGACTCGGCGGAATTTAGAGCTTAACTCACTTTCTTTCACTATTGCCTTCACTGCCCGCGACATTGCAAATAACAAATTGTGTAAAAATAAAATCAAATTCTTATTTGTAAGCTTTTGTAAGGGTCATTTCATGGAAATTCTGCAGACCTAAAGAGTCCTAAATTTTCAAGCCTTTCAAAATAAATTTTAACCCAAGTTTGGGATTAATTTTTAATAAAGTTTAAAATATAATGTCCTCCACGTGCAAAGTCGTATCTTTTCCAAGCATAAACTTACTAAGAAAATGTGTTTATCGAAATTGACTTGCCAGTGTGTTTCTGTGTCTATTTGTAAATAATAAAGTTAGATAAAGCCTAAGAGTTTATAATAAATTGTACAGTGCCCTTGAGGCGATTTTTTACAAAAACGGCGATCTGCAAATTATCCAACTATTATTATTATCTTTGTGTACTATATTATGATCAAATCTAACCCACGTCCTGATTACATTTATGACTAAACGATAAATCAAATAATAATGGAACGAATTCCCTCTAATATTTCAAAGTGGTGGAAAATCACCACACAGTTACGAAAGTAATTTGTAATGTCTTTAGTCTTGTTTATTTACTAGATTTGGATAGCCAGGTACCTCCTGATCTCTTCCCCATAACCTTCACATATCCACTTCGTTCACACTCACAACATACCTATTCAAATTGGTTGAGCCATAATTCACAACATACCTACCCAAATTGGTTGAGCCATAATTCACAACATACCTACCCAAATTGGTTGAGCCATAATTCACAACATACCTACCCAAATTGGTTGAGCCATAATTCACAAAATACCTACCCAAATTGGTTGAGCCATAATTCCACTGGCACTGTGCAGTTGGGAGCATTTGTACTCATGCAGTATTCATACAAACAGGTGAAAAGTTTTCTATATCTCTTTTTATTATCTAAAGAGCGTATTTTTTAGCGTCTTTCTAACCTGATAGGTTTTCTCCAAATATGACAAAGACACTGAGGAAAATAATTTCTCTCACGGCCCATGTCATCTTTGGGAATGCTGTGTGAGGAGTGTTTTTAAGGAAATAAAGAAGAGTAAGTTCTGGGAAGAAAAAAGTTTGAGGGGTGGGTAGGATTCTGGGGTTCAGTGTGTTCAGGTCATCCGCCACAAAGACCTAGACAAACTTCACCCCGGGAACCCGAACTCGCTAAGTCACCAAACGCAGCTAATCAAAGTAGGCGCTCAAAAAGAAGAAGACGGGAAGATATGTAAATACAAATGTTAGAGGGAGCGCGCTAATATAAAACACGATAATTGAGCGAAAATAGTTAAAATGTTAAATATTTTTTTCTATCGAGGGAATTTCATAGAATTACCTATTCGGCATGGCAAATATAAAGATATTATCTTAAAAAATGACATTTTTTTTTAAGAAACTCAAAAACTCAAAGTGTTCATGAGAAATATATTATAAAACGGTTGAAATTCGGAATTCGATGGCTTAAGGTGTCGGAAAATGGAAATGGATAGTTTTTAGAAATCTAAGTCAAAGACCTTCCTCTTACCTAAGCTCAATTGTGCAAAATTTCATTAAGCTCGGAATAAAACTGAGGATTTAAATTTAAAAAAAAAAAAAAAAAAAAAACCTACAGATACTCCAGAAGATTTTCAAGGACCTGCTTAAGTCCTCTGTAAGCACCCATTCCAGTTACTTGTATATAAATCGTTTGAAAAAAAATCATACATTGTTGATTCTTAATACCTCAGAGCAGATTCTCAAAAATATGTTCGTTCGACGCTCAAAATGTACAACTCTGAGAGTAAAATTGTCAAATTTTTAAAAATCTACAGTTTTACATAACGACCCATCATATCCTTTGAAGCCAGCAGCAAATTGCATATGCCGTCGCGTCATATACAAATGGATAAGCTGCAGGAGTCGAATGGGCGTACTTCCTTTTGACAAATCGATTTCCTCCACACGTCGTATCGTCATAACTCCATACATTACACAATCCCGTGAAAGTCAAACAGATTTCCATTCCATTGAATGGAGCGACTGTATTTCTAATACCAAACGAAAAATATTTCTCTCTTCTGTGAATTTTTAGCGGCAGTGTCCGTCAAAAGTGTTGCACAGGATAGTGGAAATATATGATTAATTAATGACGTGATACGGAATTTTATTTACAATCGTTCGATGGATTTTGTGAAAGGGTTTTTGTTTTGTTATTTTAGTAATAAGAAATTAATAGATAATACATTGAGCATTTGGGTGTAGTTACAAAAATTGTATGCTTTACTAAAGCAATGGGATGCATAACTCTATACTAAATAACTCAATACAGATACTAGATACACACTAAAGTACATTTTTAAACCCCACGCAATATTTTAAATATAAAATTCTCTATCTTTATCTTCACCCCAAATCATTCCCTAGCCTATACTCTACATACGCGATAGAATTTAAATTAAATTCACTCACTTAAGGGGGTATTTTAGTCCAAAAGCCCGAATTTCGGGCGTTTTTTGTCGGTCGATGAAAAAAAAAAACCTTAATCTTTATTTTTTTTTTAATTTATATTTTAAGAACTCGTAAAATTTTTTCCAAAAAAAAAAACGATATATATTTCACGACGTTGCATGTTGTTGAAGTAGAGAGGGAAAAAAGAGCTTGTCCATCTTATCACGATTTCCAACCTTTTGGTCTTTTGAAAAATAAAAAAATGTAGATTCTTTTTCAGTACAAACGTCATCATGGTAAGAACCAAAAAAAATGAAAAAAGAATTCTCGCAAAATAGCGGCTATTCAAAAAATAATTTTGATGTTTTTCAGTTATTTTTTTTTACTTTTACGAATTTTAAAAAATAGCAGATTTAAAAAAAAAACATCAAAGCTCTTTTGTCTAGTATTTTTGACTCATATATTTTCGTACATTGACTGAAATGCGATGAGTTCTTTCAAGCTTTTGCATCTTCTTACGACAAAGCTCAACTCTGAAATTTATTTTAGAGTAAAGATAGATAGTTACTGAGTTTCTCATGGCTGTTGAAGGCACTGATCGAAAAGTTGCTTGTTTCGTTATAATATTGATTGAAATGCACAGTTCAGGTAAGTAGGATTATGCCATTTCATGCATCGCCATCGCCTCGAAACCATCCAACTTGGTCTATATTGGATCCGCTCAGGGCACTTAAGTCAATAAAGGTTACAGAGGTGTTCGGCATGTGGGAAAATTTGGAAACTTTCGTTATCCGCCTTACTGCAGCGTTGAAAACTGACTGAAGTTTGCGTCTGTGTACTTTGGGAAAACTTGCAAACATGCTATTGAATTAATCGAGTCGTGACACTTTATATTAGATTTTTTCAATTGATTTGATTTAGCACGCGTGGTAGAAACAATAAAAACCAATGGTGCGAAAAAGATATTTTATTACAACCAAATGCCGATTATAGGTTAACATGAAATGAGAGAATTTAAAAAAATATATTTAAGGCTATTTGAAATATATTATATAATACCTATATCTATGTGAAGGCCAATTTTGTTCACGTATCAACATGTACGTAATGATAATAGTTTATTCCATTATATATACAGAGGCAGTGCAATGCAACACATTTTATTTTCGAAATAATACAAAATAACAATAAACATAAAAAATAATGAGAACAGAAAATAAGTGAAATGCATAATAAACAAAAAATTTAGGCAAATTTCAATGGGAACATCCATGGCAGTGACAATGGTAATATTCGATTGGCTTAGTCTACCCTTTGAACTTTCTATAAGGGGTCATCCATTAATTACGTGAGCTGTTTTTTTTTCAATTTAGACTCCCTCACCTGTTGGTGAGTGAGTGAGATTAAGTGATATTTGGTGGAATCCCCCTACCCCTCACGTGAGACTTACACTACAATTATTAAATAACTGTATAAATACATAAAGAAAAAAGCCATAATATTTTTTAAGCCGGCAAAATGGGACACTTCAAAAGAAGTGAAACAATTTAATTTTTGATTGGTGAGATTTTACTGAATCCCGACCCCCCCAATTTTGAGCTCACGTAATTAATGGATGGCCGCCCCTAAGGTAGCTGAGAAGTGCTCTAAAAGAACGCACTCGTCTCTCCAGGAACAATTTCGTAGCGCTGCCGTATCTCGGTAGGCGGAATAGTTTAGCATCAAGTTTTAAACACCAACACTCTGTTGCTGTAAGTACCTTCAGAAGTTTTAAACTTTATTTTATGCTTATAATTCTGCTTTATACATACTAAATTTTAATAATTTTGCTTTATGATTTGTGCAATTTACAAATGCCTTAAAATTGACGTTTTGTTAAAAATAATAAAATTGACTTGATTGACCCCCTCAATTTGCAATTAAAGTGATAGATGCATTGATAAATAAAACAGTGTACGCCTCATATAAATTTACTGAACTATAAATAACTTCAAATCATATTCAAAATCATTTATAAAATAATTATTGTGTAAAGTTTGTTCAGTAATGTTAACGACTCTTGACACATGAATCCAATTATTCGCTAACCATTAAATTCCCAAAAGACATTTCACTCTGTGAAATATCGCTCTTTGCTATATTATGTCAAAGAGTTGAATTATTCTGCTCGAGAGTATTGGTCAGATACAGAGCAGTTATTAGATATCGGGACATCAAATTGGCGAGGCATGTCGCCGATCATACGGAAAGTTAATTGGTGTTTGTCGGGACACTGGACCTGAAATTACTTCGGTTATTAGATTAATCCTTGACGCTGTGGAAGTTATATAATACATATCTTGCGGTGGTTTAAAATAAGTATTAATGTGATTGGCAGGATTTCTGTTAATTTTTTTATTATTTCTAGGTAAACAGATCTTTAGCCAAGTACTTTCCACACCTTCCTTTCTCCCATCTTCTCACCCTCTCTACTTTCTGCAGCCTCACAATAAACCCCAATTGAAATTGCCAAAATCTCACTGGTTCCAGATGGTTGGGAATCTGTGCAGTATTAAGAATTGAAAAAAATATTTTTTCAATTAACAGGGATATTTTTATAAACTAATTTATGTCGTAAGTGATAAATGGTACAATTAATAAATAAATATTTTGTGAATTTGACCGAAGTACATGTGTGTTAAAAGTTATATAATTAAAAAAACGTGTACGTTAACATTTAAAAATACTATGAAAAATTTAACTCTTGGTTAGTTAATAGTGATTTTTATTAATTAGATGATGGACATCAAGAATTCTTTTGATTGTCTATTAAAAGATATCATTTACATAAAATCATTAACATATCGGAATAATAATGGATTCTTATCCACATCTAGCTTTTTTCCCCTAAATTATGGTTTATTCGAGAATTTCTAGTATAAAGAGCTTATTTACGATCTCTTTTTTTTTCAAATAATGAAAGAAACATTTTTTACGTCATAAATCCTTATTTTTTTGTCTCATTAATTCGTAGCCAATTAGAAATATTTTCCGTTATTTGGTCACCATAAAATTAATTTGAAAAAAAAATTGGAAAGAATTGAGTGAAAGTTTCTACGCTTTATTAATTTAAATTTAAATATCCCGTTAGAACAAATAAACTGCCTATACTTTATTATTAAATTAACTATCTTAATAGTACGTTTACAGAGCACAAGTGTCGGGTTGGAATGCTATCCTTCTTCTACCGGTATTTCAATGGAAAATGCTCCGAGGAACTAGCGCATTGATCCCCTCGGCACCGGTGCAAAGATAAGAATCTTGTCGAACCTGCGCCCTGTGAACACAGTTAACATTTGTCACATGAGAACGGTTCGCTTCTTCGACTCGTCATTGAGTTCAACAGCTCGATTGTGGAACGATTTGCCGGCCTCTGTGCTACCTACCGGTACTTCAATGGAAAATGCTCCGAGAAACGAGCGCATTGATCCCCTCGGCACCGGTGCGAAGTCGAGAAGCACGTCAAGCCTGCGCCCAACATATGAACACAGTTGACATTTGTCACATGAGAACGGCTCGCTTCTTCGGCTCGTTCTTGAGTTCAACAGCTCGGCTGTGGAACGATTTGCCGGCCTCTGTGCTACATACCGGTATTTTAATGGAAAATACTCCAAGGAACCAGCGCATTGATCCCCTCGGCACCGGTGCAAAGTCGAGAAGCACGTCAAACTTGCGCCCAACATACGAACACAGTTGACATTTGTCACATGAGAACGACTCGCTTCTTCGGCTCGTTCTTGAGTTCAACAGCTCGGCTGTGGAACGATTTGCCGGCCTCTGTGCTACCTAAGGGTATTTCGATGGAAAATGATCCGAGGAACTAGCGCATTGATCCCCTCGGCACCGGTGCGAAGTCGAGAAGCACGTCAAACCTGCGCCCAACATATGAACACAGTTGACATTTGTCATATGAGAACGGCACGCTTCTTCGGCTCGTTATTGAGTTCAATAGCTCGGCTGTGGAACGATTTGCCGGCTTCTGTGCTTCGTCTTTTCAACACGGGCCTCTTCAAGACCAATGTTCACTCTTTTCTCTTCTCAAAAAGACCCTACACACAGCATCTCAGATGACATAATTATTTTCCTCAGGGCCTCCTATGTGGAGTTTAAAAAGAGTGTAGTCAATTAAAAAATACATATTTGACTCACAGCGCATCACGAACTATTTCAATGTCACCGTTTACAAACAAATTTTATTGCGAACTCGCCAATTCCTCGTTTACGTAGTTTAGCAAACAAATATTCAAACAATATCGACTTTTTAATGAAACAATTTCCACATTTAAAACTCACTGGATTAATTTTTTTTGTTGACATATTTGTTGATAATTTCAGTTCATTATTGTTTTATTTTAATTTTTTTTTTAATTTATTTGGATAAATTAAGTCGTTTACAATTGGTTGTAAACGACTGTAATGTAAGAAATTATTTTTATTTGCCTATTGTTTATTACGTATCCTAAATAATGTAAAAAAAAGAGTAAATAAATATGGATCTGGTTTTTTGACTTTCCTTACCGGGAATTTTTTTCAAATAATCAAAACCATCCGCAGACAATTTTCACACTTAAAAGCACAATGTAACCCAATTCAACAGCTATTATGTGAGAATAATAATGTTTTGTGTTGGCTTCTATCAAAAAATGAAAACATAGAGTAAAAACAGAAATTTTGAAACTTTGAAGCAAAGTGTGATTTTTTTATAACTCTGAAAATATTCACCCAACAAGTTCCGTGTTTATATTGTCTATGACACTTACAATGGAAACTTTTCCACTCGTTTGACTTCTGCGTGTCCCTTTTGGCGGTAAACATGTATTGCCCCCCACAAAGGAAACATACACAAAAGGTTTCAGGAATAGGGGTCCTTTTTTAAAAGAACTGCCTGAACCCTGAAAAACACGAAACAAAACAAAATGTGTTAATGATGAAACTGCTGTTTCGAATGAGAAAGTGCCATTCAGAAGTTGAAGTGATGTTTTTATCATTCTGAAATTAACACACATGTTTTAGTTCGTATGTGCAAAAAGTTTTTAATGCTTTTGCAATGCTGAATGCAGTATGGTTTAAGTATTCGTCATCATCAAAAGCTTTATACAGACACTCCACAAAAATCACATCAGCCATTCCTAACTAGTAAATAAGTTAATTACTTTGAAATCGATTGGAAAGCCCTATAAAATTATTCTTATAACAATTTTAATTATTTCATGCCCTCTATTTTGCCTTTATGATGGCTTAATAATTCATTTAACGGTTGGGGACGGCTTGCGTGCATTTTGTGGAAATTCTGGACGAAGCTATAGAGCAAAAAACTTGGTTTTCTTCACGTGCAGTATATTAAAACTCATTATCATTATTTTGATGCGAGCTTGTTTGTTGAATTACTTCTGTCTTTCTTTGAGGGTAAGAAATCAAAACAATGTGTTGTTTTCTTTATAAAAACGGGCTATAGTTTTTTGGAATGACAAATACAGGCTAAAACTCGTAATAAGAAGATTTTCCAACCAAACAGTGAAAGACTTTAAAGGCTCGTCTATAAGTGACAAACGAGATTGCGAAGTAGAAGTGAAAAGAAAAATTTGCATGACGAAAATGCAAAAGGTATGGAGTGACAGAGGCGCAACGAAGACCACTAAGATGAGACACATCAGGACCTTGGTTTTCCTCATATTTCTGTACGCTGTGGAAATACGGATACTTAGAGCCAGCAAACGAAAGCGCCTTCGAAATGCGGAGCTGAAGAAAATGATCAGGATTCCATGGACCACAAGACGCACAAATGTGTCCATTCTGGAAGAGCTAGGCGTCCGCAATAGGTTTTCAATTATCTGTGTAAAACATATTTTAAGATTCTTTGAACACGTTGCTCGCTAAATAACTTAATACTCCAACTTGAAGAAACTCATAATCAGTGGCAAAATGAAAGGCAGAAGAAGCAGCAAATGGTCACCATTGCGCTGGAGTGACCAAATATCACTGGCGTCCGAAACATCGGTGTCCACAGCTCTCTACGCAGCGCAGAACCGTAACGAGTGGAGGAGCCTTGTCCACCGTGGAAATTGGAGTAGGGGTCACCATCAACCAAATTAAAAAGAAGATAGTCATGCAATTTTCCGTATTGCAAAAAAGGAAAACCAACGGGTGGATTAAAAATATGTCAAAGAATCTAAGGTTGTTCTACACTGGGCAGTCTGGGCACGCAGCACAACTGGTAGCATCTTACAACGCTTATGATTGCTACAAAAAATGATCAAACCAAAAATGAGATGGTCTAAAAGATATCTGAAGCTTCCCAGAATCGAAAAATTTGATGACGTCAAAAAACTTGCGAATGAGATGCAAAAACATTATGCATGTAGTTTTTTTAGTACCTTAGTAGTCTGGTTTGACAAGGGCGCGTAACATTTTTTTTTAAATCCTTTGCTAAGTCGTTCGTTTACGTTTTATCATGCCCACTATTTGTTTTCATCGCAACACGTGTACTGTTTTCCAAAGAGCCTGAAAATAAGCCAATTTATAAAAAGCACATCTTGGAGTAATGTGAAATATGTCATAACAACCGTAATAAAGATTAATAGCTTTTTAAAAGCGGTACAAAAGGGTTCCCACGTTCTTTACTAAATTGTTACAGAACAGGTGTTTTCCTCCAGATGGCGGGCAAATAGTTTCTTTAAAAGTAATAGAAAAGTTGTACTTTCTCGCTAAAACTATTCCATGCGCTAAAAGTTGGTATGTAGGATGACAAATGCGCTTATTTATTTATAAGCTGAAAATTTTTCTAGATAAATTTAATACAATTATAACCACGAAAATAATTTAGGGGATCAGTAAAAATGAATGATTATTTGAAGAATCGCAATATTTCTTAAAATTTTAAAATCTTTCTTTGAGCAGTTACCTACGTTTGTACATTTTTTAATCCAGGTAAAATGATATAATTGGTTGTAGCGAAATCATGTTCAATATTCTGCTGCTTAAATTTTTTGATTGTTGGCAGCTTTTTGCCGCTTGACAAGAATGTTTCCGGCGATTTTGGGCACTTGCATAAATTTGTTGGGGTTTTTGTGGTAGTAATTTTACTGCAAAAACGGAAGACAATGATTATTGGTTAAAAAAAAATATCTTTAACTTACAAATGTCTTTCTCTGACAGGTTGTTCCTCAGAAACATATGGTTTTTTTTTTAAGACGTGACTTATTTATTTTTTTTATATTATTCAAAGCTAGGAATAACAATGATTTTTTGAAGTTTTAATTCGAAGGTCAATAAATAACCTTCTAACTTTATTGTCAAGCAAAATATGTTTAAAGTTAAATCACTTCTTTAAACTTTTTAATGTTTTTTCTTCTAAACATTTTTAATAAAAAAAGTTTATGAATTTTTCGGAAATTTACGTATAGTTTTCAAGAGTTCCAAAAGCACTTCATTTAAAATTCTATAAAGACTTTTTTTTTGTATTTCCTGGTTCCCGATATTTTCTGTTCGGAACTTTTAATTATTTATTCCGTAAACTCATATAAGGAACTAGTGTCGTTTCTTTCTTGATGTTTGTAATACATTTGTGTTAAGTATAAATATAATAATTTAATATAAATAATAAATAAATTTAATATAAATAAATAATTTAATATAATTATAATATTGAATTTGCCACCCAAAATTTAAAAACAAATAATTATTTTGACTAAAATATAGATTTAAAACTTTCAAATTCACTGGAATTACAATAGATGACTTAAGATTTTTAGAAATTAGATAGAGTGTTAATCGTCAATATAATATAATAAGGAACTAAAAAATAATAATAATTTTCCATGATTTTTTCTAAGAAATTTATTGGTAACAAATATAATCATCATAGTTGATTACAGAGTAGTATGTATATTGAAAACTATAAAATATTATGAAACATTCATCTTCCTAACATTAAATTTATATTATATTTATTTATTGATATACTCCCATAAAATGCTATGCTTGTGTGTATGTATAAAGTGTTATTTTTTTAATTTTTGAAAATATTTTTTATTACTTTGTTGTTTTTATTACTAATTTTGAATTATTCATACAAATAAAAAAATTTTTAGTAAACGATTTCTGATTTTTTTAAAAATTTTGTTTGAAGGATCTTATTTTTCTTGGCAATTTATTAAATTTACCAAAAAATTGTTCTCTTGCTTGTAGTTCTATTGACCCAAAGTTTTATTAATATATCGGAATCGGTAATATGTATTTTTGCCAGATATTTGCTTCGTTTTGAATGGCAAGGCTTTGTTTAAAATATCTTCTTTATACAGTTGTCAAGTCGACTGATATCGAAACAGAGTATATAATTTTTTGGCCTTAAATACTTTAATGATAAGTTCAAAAGAATATAAAAGAAGAAAAGAATTCAGAAGAAT
Source organism: Glyphotaelius pellucidus (assembly GCA_936435175.1). Classification (NCBI taxonomy): domain Eukaryota; kingdom Metazoa; phylum Arthropoda; class Insecta; order Trichoptera; family Limnephilidae; genus Glyphotaelius; species Glyphotaelius pellucidus. The sequence continues at coordinate 7,039,535 of OW386551.1, read as the reverse complement.
ATGAAAATGATTTTTGAAACTTTTATTTTAATTGCTAGTTTTTGAACAACGCGGGGAGATTGTGCGTGAATTTTATAAGCGCCACCCCATCCTATTATACCATATTGGATTATTGATTGACAGAGAGTGAAGTAGGTCATTCTTAGTAGTTATTATAAAATAGTGAAGTAACATTTGAACAAAACAAAATACAGCAAACTGAATCATACAATTTTTTTACTGTTAAATAAAACATTTTAAAGGGAGGGGCAAAATAGGTAACGATTATCAACATTTTGACTTTGAATGGGTTTTGATTTGATCTTATACACTATATTACAAAACCAAATGATTTTTTTCAGTTAACTTAAAAATACAGCTATATGAACAGGGTTTGCCCAGTTGCTTATATAGATTGCAACAATAATATTTACCAGCAATTTTTTTTTTAAAAACTTCGATTTGCTTCAACAACACGGCTGTTTCTGCTGACATGGTGATTCATACTGATCGATTAAGATTTTAGTTAAGTTAAGATTTGAGAAAGAGTGAGAAAATGAAAATAAAAGTGAGAGTGGGCAATCACTAGTTGCGGGCAATCATAGTCTGATTTATCCTAAACTAGTCTCAACGAGAGCTCGTGCGGACGTCATCGACGTTTGTGCTTTTCCCTTTCATGCGTCTTGTTTGAAAACGAAAAAGATAGAAGATACAAAAACGATGACGTCACATATGATCTTTTGCTGGGACCAGTAAATTTGTCAATTTTTTTTTGTTTGTTTGAAGGTTGAAATTTAAATGTGGAACGTGATCGGAAATACAGACGACACCATATATATCACATTTTTGGAATATAAAACATAAGACATTGGTTTCGTTGCTCCCTACGGTTAGAGGAAAAAAACTGTTTTATCGGAATCATGAAATAGCGTGTCGAATAAAAGCGATCCACCAAATAAGGCATCAAACTCGTACATATCACGGGGAAAACTTTCATGTTCGAGAATGTAAGCTGAAAAACCGAACTTAACAGAAGCCAGATCCTTCCAAGCTCAGGACTGTAAAATCAATCGAATGGAAACGTATTTACGGGGTAATAAAGATACTATGCATCAGGGGAATTCAACCTTTTGACTTTCTTGGAGCTTATTCTGTGTTAAGTTTTGCATTTAGTTGGTAGTTGCTGCTTTGCTTCAGTCATCAATTAGATACGGTAAACGAACATTAATGTTAAAAATGTTTTTGATGAGTACATATCGAAGTATATCTGCTGACCCAGTATTTATTTATTTATTTAAGGACCATAAACAGTCTTAGTAATATAATAAACATAAAAGGATGATAAAAAAACAGACCAATTATTAATGTTCACAGATAGGTATTTAGAAACAAGACTAACTGAATGTAAACTAGAATATTTAAGAAAAATGAAGAAATCGTCTCTTCAAGACCCATGTTCACTCCTTCCTCACTTTCAAAATATCCTTTGAGGGAAATTATTTTCCTCAGAGCGTGCTGCGTGAGTTTGTTGAAAAAATCTATAAAAAAATATATTTAATCCTACCTACCAATTAGGTACCTACTAGGCCAATATTTGGTGATACCCATGTATATTTGTCCGGTTTTGATGTTTGCGTTTTGATGTTTAAATAAGTATACATTTAATAAATATACATTTATTTACTTATTTTAACGCCCATAGGGCTTTTACATATAGTGCAGTACATGTTTTTGACAAAATATAGGAAATAACAAAATATAAGAAACAAAATACAGGTTACATAATATATAAGAGTTGACACAAAGTAGATAACATAGAATATAAGTTAGTAAAAATAGAGATAAAGATAGTTTATGAAGTAAGAAGAAATAGTTGGAAAATACGTCGTTTGAAGTTTGAAAAATTCAAATTATTATCAAATAAATCCATATTGTTTAAATATTTGTTGCCAAGACTATGTAAACGCTGTATTAAAGAATGCAAACTATAGTAGTTCGAATGAGATGTATGTACATAAAATGTTAATATTTGTCTAGTTGTTCGCGTAGGTACATGAAGATTAATTAATTGCAGAAGTTCACAACAATTGAATCCACACAGCAACCCCAAAGATGACACAGGCCCTGAGGGAAATTATTTTCCTCAGGGCCTCCTGTGTGGAGCTCATGTACATAAAAAATTTAAAGATGTATTCTTTTAATTTCACTTTCGTTGTGAAAATTTAAGCATCACACTTTATAAAATTTGTTCAAGGTGATTTTTTTCATTGCTTCGTTGATATATGCATTCTATTGATAAATTTGAATGTAACAGATTATTGAAATCAACAGTACTTTAAGGTGTTGATTATTTTTTTCTAGAATTTGCGTTCGAGCTCTCTCGCTGGCATTAAAAATAACCCTTCTTTGGCCGCGTTCCTGACTGTTTTGGGCCGAAGCTTGGATACGCCTGATCTAAACCCTCGATGTCGTCGTATGTTCGGTAACACCCCAAGGTCGATCCCCAGAGAAAGGTTCCGGTAAATTGGCCCTTTGGTATTTTATAATCAAAGTCGTATTGATTGACGTCAACACTTCGATTCATTTTCATATAAAGTAGAAATAGAAAAGTTGTGATAACGCACTGGTTGAATAATCACCCTTTTTGATTTGATTATACCATTGTTAATATTTCGTTTTTTAACTAACTACAAAATTCAAATCTATAAAATATTATAACAATAATTATTTTCCGTAGAATACATTAATAATACCGACGGGTAATAAAAAGACCGGTCAGTGGTTGAGTGGGCATCGCGTTTGGGTACCACACGGGCGTCCCGTGTTCGATTCCTCGGCTGGCTAAGTCCTCCATCACAACACAAGCAACATTTTCGGCTTTATGTGGTGGTAGGATATTTTCAAAAATTGTTGGATTATTCGTAACCCGGGAATGTTTGTCTTTCTTTATTAAAAAAAAAAATAAATAACAAAATAAAATAAATAAAAAAAATACATAAAATTTAAAGTCTTAAAAATTATTCCACGTTAGAGTACATTATAATTTTGTTCTCTCATCGTATCACTACTTATTTCCGCGAATCGAATCAAGAATTATTACTGGAAAAGAATGAAAAAACTGCACTTTCGCGCCGTTTGCCGTTGCTTCATTTCTTTCCCATAATTCGTTACTTGGCTCGCGTTAATATTCGTGTTTGTTTACGCAGCATTACGATTGAACAGTTTTTTTTTTAAATATGTTTATTAGATTCTCCGTTTTCAGGCAAGGGAAGGAGCTTGTAAATATTTATTGTAAGCGGGTAAGGATTAGAAAGAGTGTACAAGAAAATGCTATTCAAATACGGCAACTTACATAGCAACAGACTTTTTATGCGTGTTTTGACAGAAATATGGCCTTTATTCATTGTTATTCTGTACGGTTTGTTTATTAAATTGTCTTATCTTAACAACAGGATGCAATGCAGTCCTTGTTATATCGGTATTTCAATAGAAGATGCTCCGAGAAACTATTGATCTCTTCGGCACTGGTTTAATCTGCGCAGGAAACCAGATAATTGACACCTAGAAAATAATTCGATACATAGAAACCACCTCTTTTAGAGGTCAATAGGTTGTTTGGTTGTGGAACTGTGGAATAATTTTCCGGCCTCTGTGTTTCCATCCTCCTACAACATGAGTCTCTTCAAGATCCAAGATTCTACCTTTTCTTTCCTCAAAAAGACTCTCAACACAGCTCCCAAAAGATGATAAATAATACTCCTGTGTAGAGTTTATGTCAAAAAGCACAAAAGTCCGTCCTGTAACAAGGCACAAATATGTCACAAAGATAAAAAAAATTATTTTACGTAAATCGTTACATGTAAAACAAAGCAAATTTATTTATTATCCACAAAGATTTGGAACGTATTAACAAAAGTTGCCAAACATTGAATGTGGAAACTTATAACATTTTAATGCGCATTCCAGTAATACCACAAACGTTGCTCTAAAAATGTTTAAATTCTTTTAACTAAATTTTACTGAGGGATAAATTTGTTGATCTCATGGTTGCAGTATAATAGGAGATAGCGCGGAACATAAAGAGAGTATACAAAAAGTTAACTGTTTCACTACTTGATGCGAAATAAAACGGGCGAGGAACAAGGAGGAAGAGGTAAACGGTAGATTGATGGTGTCACTGACTCCCGCCAAACAAAACAAACGGAACAAAGTTGAATGGAGAACAGAGAAGAACATTAGTGTGACGGAGGAAGACTGCCAAACGTTGCAAACTCTACCCAATATGTTCGCGATAAGTTCAACTTTGAATATTTTTTGTTTTATGGGTTAAATGCGGTGCAGTTGTATTTTGCTGGAAATCTTATGAAACGGAAAAAAGGGAATAACAGATGCCAAATTCTACTAGAGATTTTTTAAAATTATTTTTTTTTAACTGTCATATAAAAAATATGGGTTACATATATACATATATATTATACAAAAATTATATTTAAGGTCGTTTTTGGTCATGTATACCTTATCAGAAAAGAGGAGCTCTTGTGCCTGATAAGGGAGCAACGATTCTTGTTTAGATTGAAAGTTATAATTTATTTTGTATAAAATATTTACTTTTTACTGTAAGTTTTTTTTGAAAAATTTATTAATTTATTTGTTTGTTCTGGTTGATGATACAGCGCAATTCAGAAGGGAGGTTATTATAGTTTTTTATGGATTGGAAAATATAATGATTTTGTATTTGAGTTGTTTTAAAATTAGGTTAATAAATTGGTTTCCATTTATCATTAGTTCGTAAAATTCTTGATATTCTTTGTTATTTTTTTATTTACAAATCTTTAAGATGGAAGCTTTCTTGATTATGTCATCAACATTTGGTACTGAAAACAATTTAAGAAGTGATTCTGTTGAGAGGGTCGATTTTTTTTAAATATTACTTTAATGATGATTTTTTGCGAAACTTAGATGAAAAAACTATTTTCAAGTGATAGTTTCGGGTTTGAATGTGGTATTAAATAGATCACAAGCTTTATTTATATTTTCAAATTACTTTTTAGATTCATCTTTACGATAAATCGGTAAACAATATGAACATCAAAAAATATGCTTCGGATAAATTGAAACTTTTACTAGCTTTTCTATGTATTGGAATTACAATAAAATTGTTATTTAAGTAACAAAAAATATAAGCGTAAACCACAAAAAATATGTTTTTTCATGACTTAATTATGAAGTGATACAAGAAACATTTTTTTTAAATACCTCTTTATGGCCAAGACTATTTTTGAGGTTTGCATGTTCTAATTTTTTTCATTCTTATAAAATTATGCACAAAATGAATAAAAAAACACTTTTTAGCTTACTTGTTGCGTGCAAATAAGACGCGCGATTTTAAATTTTGTATGGCATGAGTATCGAAATATTTCTAGCTTTTATATTCCTCTTAATAATAATACATTGAAGTTCAACGATCACCATTAAGAGGGAGGGGCTGTGGTTAAACAAAAACATCGTTAGTTTCTACCAGGAAGCTACTAACAAAGGGTAGGAAAACAAGAAAATTCACCAAATTTTTTTTGCAAAGATTGATGTTTCCATCTCAAAGTTTTTTTTATGAGAGTTATATTGGATAAAGCTGCGTTAATTGCGTATTTTACGGACCATTTGCATTTAATTGACACAATTTTGTTGGACTTTTGTTGTCATACAAAATAAATGTTTTATTGAAAAAAAAAACATGTGATTGCGATTTTTCTCAATTCTTATTAATGAAGGCTGCTAAATTAAGGCTACAAATTTATAACCTGGTTAATGAGCTTCTGTAACTTATTTGAATACATAATATGTAGTAAGACCTCGTCTTCCAAATACTGCAATGTATGTAGAAAAACTATATTAATTAATATGTTTCCCTTGGCGCGCAAAAATTTGGAAAAATGCTTGCATTTGAAGAACAGCAACTTTACAACACAGCATTCATTTTGTTGTTATTTTACAGATCTTCAGTTTAATGTTATTTAATACAACTTTTTCAACGGGATTTTTTGGAATACGATTAAGATCTTTTGGAAAATTTTAATCTTTCGCGTGAAACTGTTTCACCCTCCGAAAGCAAATATGGTAAGTTTTTTTATGTATCGACAATTTTGTAAATCTAACGCCGTTCAACTTCTTAGGTGAGAGCGGCTAAAATAGTTTGTTTAATTGAATTAGTAACCCCCATATAAATATTTTTATACGCCTACTTTACGAAAAAAAAACGATTATTTTTCTCAGTGCTTTTAAAAGGTTTGCAATTTAATTACTTTGTTTCAATGCCCGGATATGGCACCCTCCTTGTTGATGTACTGTGTTTTATGACAAAAACCAGCCATAAAATAAAAAGCTCATTTCTGTATGCTAATCCCATACATTCTACCTAAAATACTCCCCGACAAAATAAACTTGATTTGATCCTCGCGAAAATACGTTAAATGGAATGATCACAATCTGAAAAAGTTTATTTCCTAAAATTGGAAGGAATAATATAATACCGTATGCTACATTCTTACGCAATAAAATGACAAATGTGGGACGCTTTTCCATACGAAAATATTTTCCACACCCCGAGATAAAATGGCCAGCGAGCCAGATAAGAATTTTCTGACATCATAAGCAACTTGCATCGTTTTTTTTTAACTCCCTTTTCATTTTATTAGACATTCTTTAATCCAAATAATATCACTCTATGTACTGGTAGATTAAGGCCTCGTTTATAGAGTTTATAAATCGGACTCAAGTAATTGGACGTTATTGATAGGTTTACGGCTGTACGATTGAAATTTAAGAATCCGACTTTGAATATATCTTTGACGCGCCTTGTGCATCTTTGTACTTGAAATTTGTTAAAAAGCTACATTTGTAATAGAACCGTATTCAAGAAGTAGCCAATTATGTCAAGAGATGACGCCATTTCCGTTAACAGATCGCATGAGGACCCTCCGCCAGCAGGTAGTATTGGATTTGCAACTTCGTGAATCTTCCGGGCATGGAGAGATTGATGATAATATGATTATTATTATAACTGGTAGTTGTGAATAATAATACCACGCGTCCATATATTATATATGACATCTAAACGCGGTTACTTTGTCCCGGTGACTAGATGTCAATGGATCCAAGGAACCGGCTATTTTTGGAACCGGTTACACTTAAACTAGGCGAAGCCGAACTAATGACACCCGCAGGGCCTAGCAACAAAAACCTGCGAAGCGGGTTTTTAACTGCTAGTTTTATTTATCTTCGTAAGAGACACAAAATCATCAAGACTATCAGAAATATTTATCCCAAAGCAATGTTGCCCAAAGCAAAATGCAACGAACTTATGCATAAACCCAATGCATCATTCTTTCACTGAATAAATAACACCACCCATGAGCAGCTTTTCATGGGTAACATCTTCAAATAATAGTTAAATAACCCCCTTAATTATATAACAATAAATATTATAAAAATGAAATGTTACTAATGCACAGGAATTATCAATTATGTTAAATTATTGTAAAAGTATATTTCTTGTAAAAAATATGTAAAAACTACTCTTCTCCAGGATTAACAGTTTTCATAGCACAATGTGCTATGAAATCATAAAATATTTTTATGATTTCAACGCTTGATTGTAATCTTATTCACGATTAAATGAAATAATTATGCACGACAACATGATGGCTAATAACATAGAATAAAGAAGAATACAAGATGCCGTGTGGGCAAAATTCGGGACAATCGAGTCTTAAATTTCTAACACAAAACAAAATAAGTTTGAAATTGAAATTGGTTGGCGATATTTTAGGTCAAGCAAGTGTAAGAGGGACAGAGCGCGAACTAAGTTGTCTTGAACCAAAAGGTACCAAGTCGGTGAAATTTGTTTATATTATTATTTATTACACCAAACAAATGCAAAACGATTATACTTGTTTAAACCAAGCATAAAAAAATAATTGCGCTGTATTATCAACCGATCAGAACAAATAAATAAAATTAAACATTTTTTCCAAGACAACTCTTACAATAAAAAATAATTAATTTATACGAAACATATTATAATGAAAAATAGTGGCTCCCCTATCAGGTACAACAGCTCCTTCTATCTGGTAAGGTATACATGACCAATGATGACCTTAAATATAATATTTTGTAAAATATATATTTATAAATGTCACCCATATTCCAAAATAAAATTTTTAATGAAGGCATTTCTAGTAGTGTTCTGCTGTATTCTATGGCTAATAACCTTAAAATATTTTTCAATTATTTCAAGAACAATTTAATGTTTACATTTCAACGTTTCCTATATTTCATGGATTTCAATATTTTGCGTATCTATATTTCAATAACGGTGCATGTTGCGGATTCTCTTTGTTTGCCGGAAAATGAGATGAAAATCGATTGGAGTAAATGTAAAAAGTCTAAACCGTTGTCTGGTCCATAGTTGGAGACTTTCAGCTTCCCAAATATCTGATATTGATAAGATCCAAAATTGAGTTCTAGAAAAACTACCCTCCAGCTGAGGGGAGTAGTTTTTATCACTAAGTTGGAACAAACGCAGCAAACATACGAGTATTATTTTACTAGGATTTTTTCTTAGGGTCTTTCTGATTTCCTATGAAGCCAATCGAAATTAAGATCATATCCCATCGTCATTTTTTCGTTTCAATGAATTATTAACAAAGCAATAAAATAACGTTTTCATTTGTTACTTTGTGTGATATTCATCATAATGTTTTTCTGCTTGTTCTGTTCGGATTCCCCAACCGGGTATCGGTAACCAACCAACGCTTAACCAAGTGCTGCTTATATAACCGAGCTTTTTACTCGATTCAATTTTAGCGAGTCTTGCCAATTTGACCTCTCAGGAGGTTCATTCGGTACCTCGCTCTTTATCCAGAATTTGTGAACGTATGTAAACAAAACCAAGACGGATTTGATGTAAAGGTGGAGAAGTTCACTGATTGAATTTAACGATTCACTAATTCACTGGTTCGCTGATTCACTGATTCACTGATTCACTTATTCACCAATCTACCGATTCACCGATTCACCAATTCACCGATTCACCGATTCACCGATTTACCGATTCACTGATTCACTGACTCACTGATTCATTGATTCACTGATTCACTGATACACTGGATGAATTCACTGATTCACTAAAAGCTTTGATTCATTCAAAGCTTGTTTTTTTTTCTTCTGAGCTGTATGTAAGGGCCATTTATTGGAAAATCAAAACCTCTGTCATAGATCACCCCAAGTGGTTGGCTAAAATTGATAATTTAGCAGGGGCGCCCGGATCCGTGAGATGAAATTTTTCCTGTTCTTGGCAGCTCCTCTGCCCACCGACTGCATGCCTAACCGGATAGGGTTAAGCTAGATGAGGGAGTTTTGTTTGCTGTATTATTACTTTTTAACTACCCAAAATATTGCAAACTAAACAAGTGAAAATAGTTTAACATAATTTCAAATTGTCACTAACAACTTTAAGAACATCTGATTTATGTTCATCAAGTTAAATTTGGAGATCCATTTTAATTTTTAGTTCAGTTTTAAAAATAATTTAAAAAAAGTAAATTAGAATATCGTACCATTTTGCATTTGGATTAAGTTAAACCGATTGAAACTAGTTTAAATTCAATAAAGTTCTCTGTTATTAACATAATTAATTGGCTATGTACATTGGCAGGCGGTGGCTATGCAAATCCATTATGATGAAAGCGCTATCGGAATAATTGAGCGCTGAATATTATTTGTAATCATTCATTCGTGCTGCGGTGGTTTCTTGCTGACGTTTTATTATGTTTAATGCGTCTCGATGCTTTGGTAATAGATGTTGATGTGACTTTTAAATTTAACGATTGCTTTTACTAAAAAATAATAAATAAAAAAAACTTGTAAGCTCTGATGATGCACAATAATTCCACGGATAAGAGATGTGATGATATCTACAGGTACTTTGTTAGATTTAACGTGATTTTTTTTACATTAGCTCCTAACAGGAGGTTCTTTGAGAGGTGGCAGTTCTTACAAATATAAAAGACGAATAATTTTGTTGAAACCTAAAAGATTTCAAGAAACAAGCAAATAATGTCTCTTAATTCATGACAGTCTGTCCCCTTATAGAAAAAGATCTGCAGAGTTCATGCTGACCGCACGAGAAATATCCCAATATTTCGGATAACAAAAACAATATTGTACTTGCAAGTGCTCTAACGTTGAAATAAAACATTTTTGTTAATGTTCTTGTATAAAATGAATAGTATGCTTATTGATATTGCACTTGAACAGTAAGAGCAACATGCATTTTTTTCACAATTTATGTTTTTAAGCTTAAGAAATTACTACTTTTGTAAACTTTTATATTGAAATAACACATCATTTTTGTATATTTATTCCAATTCTTGTGAAATGTTACTAATATATTTACGAAGTCAATTTCAGTAAAATATTAAATAAATTTCTAAAAATTAAGCAAAGAATCTGAAGGACCTTCTTAGTGAACGCATATCGGAAACGAATTGAGGACACATGGCAGGCCGTTTAGTCCTTGATAAGGTTTCTATGGTTCCCTTTACGACTAGGCAAATGCGACGAGAGTCCCAAAAGGTGAAAACCGGTCGTCCCACCCATTCTTATGCCGTAAATTATTATAATGACACGTCAATAATAAAAAGAAATGTATTATACGTATGTAAAGGTCAACTTGTGTATATTTTTTTCCACGGTCGAGGGGTAAGGCTGTAAACTCACAATCCGTAGGTCGCGGGTTCAAATCCCAGCGTGCGCAACTAAAAGCTACTTGATTAAGTTGTGTTATTTCACAATTTATTTATTTAAACATTAATACTTAGTAGATATATTTGTGCTACATTCCAGAGTAGAAGATACTCTTAGTATCGAACTGGAATCACAATTTAGAATGGAAACATTGCTTGAAATGGCTTTGCCGTGTTTAGTGACCAGGTTTAAGACCATGTGTAGGTACTTCCCTTCGTCTCACCAACATTTTCTTTTCCTCCCCACTACCTTCAGCCTCCCAACATACCTCGATTGGGGATGCCATAGTCACGCTGGCTCCAGATGGTTGGGCTCCAGATGCAAACTAGATGAAACAGGGCATTTGATATCACAATAAAAATGTCACCAAATTTACTGACGACCGTTGGCGTTTGCAATTATCCGTATTGGATTGTTACACGATGGAAACTATCCTTACAGTATTTGAGTGTAGGCACTTCGAATATGTTTAATGGTAGATAAATAATAAGTAAAATATATTTCAAGTTGAGAAGATCTGTACCTATTACAGGAAATAAACTTTACTTCCAAAGAAACAATAAAATTAAGAAAATCCGTGAACAACTTAAAAAGAATAGCTACTTTTGTAAAATGTTACCATTATTTGTAAGTTGGCACCAATGATGAAAAAAAAATGTAATCAAATTAATGAAAATTTTTTCCTGTTTACTGCGACATATTTTAAAGAAATATAATAATTAAGTCGAATGCGTGGCTTCTTTTTTAATTACTTAAATTAACCTGATACTTTATACGATATTTAATACAATTTAACATTCATTTCTACGCTCTGTTTATTCTCGTATCTCGGAATAATAACTTTTAATAGGCGAGTGGAGAACATTTGTTGCAAAGGTTAAATGACAACCAGGGACTCTATTCTCAAATAGCGATCAATAGTGTTTTGTAATGAGCCCTCTGCATTTATTCGCAGAGGGCTCATTACAAAACGTCGTCTCGAAAAACTTTGTCGAAGGTTTCATTTATACGTTTTATTGAGCGTCGAAGAGTTGAAGACATGAATATATGATGGTGAATATATATATGGTGGTTTTTGAAATTACGACCGCAATTTCCTAGAAATTGCTGATGGGTATATTATTCAAAACCATAACAGCTAGTAGCCGTAAGCCGAAAAGAAATTTAATGCTGCTAACCACTGCTAAACAACGTCGCAAGATATTAATTAGGAAGTTAATTTTCATGTAAAAACTATCTACCCTCCGACGATATGCTTTTGTTGGTCTGAAAGCTTCTGTTGCCGGAATGAGGTGGCAACAATGAACAAGGAAGATTTTTATGAGCAGATTGACTCACATGGCAGATGTGAGGAATAGGTTAATGTTTTTCAAAGAAAATAAGGTAAAATAAATACAAATATATATTAAAATAAAATGACATCCTCAATAACTAAGGCTCTTTGGCTTAGTTTAAGTACTTCATGTGGATACCGTGATAAGTTGAATTGAAGCACGATGAAATCTTCTTTTGTGAAACGAATCTCACATTGTGAGAAGGGCAGGACTCCAGAAAACAGAAGAGACGGATGATTATGGATGCCGATCATCCCTCCAGGATGATTTTTGGTCAGCTCCCAAGATGGCGAATATGACGACAAAGGTGCACAATCCCGATCGTAGCGATCTTCAAAAAGGATCCGTCGTGTTGCGGTCGAGAGGACCGCCCTAAAGCTCTCGGCTGTTCCACAAATAATGGCTGGCTTTCTTTTCAAATCTGCTGATTTGAATCTGTGCAAGATTAACAACTGTTGCATTCCAAAATATTGCAGAGCTCGCAATATAACCAATGCTCAAATGTCAATGGGCAAGCACTAGAGGTGCCAAACACCGAGACCATAAATAAAATGTGTATATGAGGGTGCACACATTGTTACAAATATTTTGATGTAACACTTTAGGTTGCTCTACATTATGTATTTCAGCCGAAATCGCCGGAAAATCAGCCATTACATGAAACCATAAAATAAGTTTGTAAAAATAAACGTCTCCTGTCCTTCGAAGAGTGCGTGAGAAACGATCTTTGGTTACTAGATTTTGACTGTTGAACTTTCGATGAGACTCGAAAATAACAAAGTCGACCAATATTTATACTTTCGATGGCGATCGTGAGCGGTTTCGATTGGAGAATTGTAATATTGAATAGGGGTATATAGTATATTGGAAACGTGATGTTGGATAGGGGTAAAGCGCGCAGGTTGATGATGATGATGATACACTTTCAAGCCGGAAATTATTCCAACGAGTTTGTTAAACTAACCGTTCAGCATTGGTACTTACCGGTCAATTTTGTCACAGCACGTTATCCATGTAATGTCTACTAATTTAAACTGTGTGTGTGTGTGTGTGTGTGTGTGTGTGTGTGTGTGTGTGTGTGAAAGCTTCCCAAACTATATCTACGCAAAAAACTTTTTTTTTGTGATCCCAAAGAGAGTCCCAATTGTTCCCGTCTAGAGCCAATTAGGTAACACTGTGAGAGATTGGGAATAATCGGTTATTGACGGCCGGCGTAGTTCAGCGCTCTTGACCTAGTTAAGGCCCTTGACTCGCATTTTGAAGGTTGCGGGATCGAATCCCGGCATGGCAAATAAATTTTATTTTATTAATTTGTGTTATTTCACAATTAATTAATTTAAAATAATATAAAGTATATTTGCGTCACGTTTCAGAGTGGAAGATACTCTCAGTATCGCCCTGGTGTAAGACCACCATTCAGAATTGAAACGTTGCTTGAAATGGCTTTAGCCGTTTTTTGTGACCAGATCTGAATAGCCAGGCACTTCCCACTTTCCCCTATCCCATCTCCTTCTTCTCCCCACTACTTTCAGCCTCACAACGTACCCCAATTGGGGATGCCATAGTCTCACTGGCTCCAGACGGGAACAGTTGGGACTCTTGTGCGGTATTTATAAAAAAAAAATTCAGATCTGGTAACCAAACACGGATAAAGCCATTTCAAGCAACTTTTCAATTCTTAATGGTAGTCGTAGGGCGATATTGAGAGGATTTCCCACTTTGAAACGTTCCGCAAATACGCTACGTATATTATTTTTAATGAATCAAATTGTGATTTAACACAAATTAATCAAATTAAATTGATTCGCGCACGCTGTGATTTCCCACGTCCTCCAGATTGCTAGTTGAGAGCCCTGCCCCTCGATCACGAAGGCCATCATTGTTGGTAGCTTGGCAATGTTTAAATTTGAATTTTCTTTCTAAATCTATAATATATATTTAAGGACCGTATATCTACCAAAATTTTCACTTGTGTCTACGTATAGATGTAAAATTTAATTAATTCAAGCTGCATTTATTCTTCAGTAGCCTTTTTAATAAATTTATTGAGGTCAACTTCATTTTAAAAGTAATCTAAAATCTTAAACTATATAATTTTACCAATAAAATTGTTTTCGCCAAAAAATGTACTATAAATTCAAGTGCAAGGTGTCAAAGCAAACATGAAAGTGTAAAAGCCTTTTACGGAACTAATAGAGCGGGTCCGAGGTACCGTAAGCCAACGAGCGCTATCTAAAGCAGTCCTGTATATTTAATATCTCTTAAAAGCTTTTTAAATGCGGTTCAAAGACATCGAATAAATTACCGAGCACTTCCGAATAATTCTGCTTGCAGATGATAGAATCCAGAACAAGGAATGTTCCATTAACACTTTGTTATAATAACAAGTAAAACATTATTCATTTTATATCCAATGATTGAATGCGTTTAACATGGAGTACGAATTTACCATAATCATGTTAGTAAATGGTCTTTCATTATGCGCTTCTTATCTTTAAATTTAAATAAAACAAAGTGTGTGTGAGATATCATCGAAATTTTTTATTCGGTTGAAAGGCCTATCGATGCCATTATGTACGGATTATAACATCTTTCAAATGTCCGCCGTGGCTTCTCTGGGTGGCGCGCATCCGAAATGTCCAATTTTCCATGACTGGCGCATAAATCAGGCTGAATTATTGATTATTTTACGTCATTTTTGACGATCTCACATTTCGGTTCCAAGTTGCATCCTTAACTTTTTTTAATTTTTCTGTGTCTTGTTCTGTTTCATTTTTTATTTAGTTTTATTAGTATTATTTTCTACTTTAAAATGTTATATTACATTTATTAATACAGAGTAAGCTTATTGTACGCACCACTTTTATTAAAATATAATCAACAATTAGTTTTAACCACTTATATTGTTCAAAAAACAAAAAAAAAACTTTTCTTCAAACTGAAGTTAAGTTTTCTTACTTTCTAAATTGCTTACAAAACATGTTGATTTTTTAAACAATAAAAGTAATGAAACCAAAGCGAAGATTATTTTTAAATATATTAAATTGATGGGTTTTAAATTTTATTTTTTAAAATTTTAATTTTTATTGTAGCGACTATATAAAAATCATACAAACAAAATATAATGGCGAATTTAAGTATAGATATTGCATTTCTTAGTCTTCCTCACTATGAGGTCCTGTGCCGAGGTGGACTAAAGTTATTTAAATGCAGTTTGTCTTCTGTCATTTTTAGTGTCTTCATTAGAATTTTTTCATTAGCCTCTTTCAGCCATATTTTTATTCTTGATTTGTACTCATTAGAATTTTTTATTAGTTTTATGTCTTGGGGGAAGATGTTATGGGATTGGTTGCAAAGTATGTGTATTTTCTTTGTCCGAATGTGGTTTTACAACTTGGAATATTTTTAACGTCATTTTTATTCGATCTAGTGGTATGCGTACACGATCTAGTAGACGATTCAGTATTTTTGAATGGCTTCAATAATATATTTTTGACACGTATTTGTTGTACATTTGGTACGTCAAAGCTATTTAAGATTTCAATTGGAGGCATTCTTATGGGTACTTTCAGTACGGTCTTTATGATTCCTTTTTGAATCATATTCAGGTTATGTATGTACTTATGTGTAGCAAATCCCCATCCTAAAAAAGATATTCCGATAAAATTTTATTCATTTATTAGCCCAGGCCCGTATAAACGTAACGGGTTAGTCATTTTTGGCTAATCTTTTTAGAAAATGACAATTTTTATTATGTAAATGTATTAGTAAAAGTACCTTTGCATTTTTTCCTGACAAATTAACCTTTAGTTTTGAAACATGATGATAATTTTTAGTAAAAATACTAGTAGAAAAGAAAGTTTAATAATATCATCAAAAATATTTTCCGTTAAAAAGTTATAATATTGTAGAAAAGAATTGTTTGTCTGAATTCTTCACACAATCATTACCAATTTTGAAAATGACATTCAAAATAAATTCAAATTCAAATGAACAGATTGAATTTCTTATAATTCCTGGAAATATGAATGTTATTATGTGCACTGTTCAAGGAATCCCTGGAAAGATCTCAGCTTAGACAAATTACCAAAAAATAGACGCAAAGAAAAAAAACCTTGTCGACTTAAAAATAATGATGTGTTTATTTTGGTTGTGCTGGATAAATTAAATTTCCTTGAAAATAAAAGTTTGTCGATCGATTAATGCTTTACGAAGCATACAATTTTTTAAAATCTTGACTGGATTTATTTGTCCGTAATAGGTATTTAAATGGCGATTTCTGGCGGAAGACAATGAAAGCTAAAATATAAGTTTTCACTGAAATTCGTGTTAAATATTTTACAATTAACTTGTTCCTATCTTCTTGGGAACATTTTGAATATTCAGAGTGTTTGACTTTTTTGGTGTTTAGTTGGAGTAAGTTTCTGCCGTTGAAATAATTTCGCAGAATTCGCATTATATTATTCAAAATTATTTAAATTGCGTTCCAGCAACTTTTGATCATCCGTGCTATATTATTACTTGAATTATAAATAATGTAATTGACTCTCTATTAAAAGCTTCATTTTAAAATAATAATTTAATTTTATTGGAGATAAAGGCCATGATTGAGAGCTTTCAAGCAAAAACTAGTAAGAGCTTTTCAATGTAACGAATAATTTTAAAAATAATCCAAAATTTTTATGACATAGCATTTAGAGAATCTAACATAGGCGTTCAAGGGTTAGAAAAAAATACTAGAAAACAGTTTTCAAAGAAAAAAACCTTGAAATTGTTAGCGTCGTCGGGCGTGCTGATGCTATCGGCAGGGTTGGAGAAAGCTCCCACATATTTAATACAATTAGCTGCTGTATCTGCCCCAAATAAAATCTAGCTCAGGATTCGGTGCAAGCAGGATCTCGTAACCTCAAGGCTAGTGCTTGTGGTCCGGAACTTCACGCTTCTCCATTCTCCCAGGGCCTCCCTCGTCAAGCAAAACACGGTAGGTTATCACATAAACAGTTTATTCAATTCTAGGAGACATAATAATATATAAAAGGAACGATCCTAGCTGAAAGTTAGTTTGAATGTCCGTCTCTCTTCTCTATCACGCGTGGTAAGGGCTAATACATTTAATTGCACACAAAGGGTAACATGATAATTGACTCACGTTTGGTTTATGGGCCAACAGCGGCTTCACGCGCTTGATTCTCTCAGTCTACGCACCGTCCATCGGGGAACGGAAGCGCACAAACGGCGAAACTGAACTGGTGTCGCCCATGTTCACGCGAACGTGGGCCCTGTAAGCTCGCTTGCTGAAGACTGCGGGCTTGCCGTGAGCGGCGCGTCTAGCGGCCGCTCGGTTTGTTGCTCGCGGGAAGGGGTAGTGCGCGCGCCTCTATATTGGCGGTCTATTTTGTAACGTAACACTTCCCCCCTCGCCGCAATAAAAGCGACGTGGTAATGGAGCTGTAGGACTAATAAATCCTCTTACCTTTTCAGCACTTGTGCCAAAAACATTTAAGAGAAACGAGGAGAGAGAGAGAGAGAGAGATTCCTAGCTGGAGAATAGTTATGAACAGAACACAAAAGAGATGATACATGGTGTAACAAGGAATTGTCAATAAATGTATATAAAGGCAGTGGCATACATTAATACAGTTGCAAAGAACAAGGATCTGTTGAAGAAAGGTACAAGGGTTATGCAGTGATAGAAAAAAAAACTCTAAAATTGTATCATTGGTCTGTGAGCTAATGTTTGCGAACGTGGTTTGCGTAGGATGTCTGGGGTGGTTGAACGTTTCACTGAAGTTACAAGGTTACTTTGTCACAGTAACCTGGCCCATTTGAGATTACACTCAAGGGACACTAGGGCCTTTAAGAAAATTACGAGGAAGAGAACACATGATGAGGCTTCTAGGTGGTGTGGAGAGTTCTACCTGTCACAGAGGTCGAAAGGGTAACTGCTTCCGGATCCTGTGGGTGAGCCAGTACGAAACCATTGAAGTACTGGAGAGTGGGAATCGCAATTGGTGGCTGGTACACTGGCTTTTGTATGTAGTGGGATTGTTTTGTGAACAATCGTTGGTATTGTCACTTGCGCAAGGGCACAGGAGCATCAGCACAATGGCAGTAGGGCATTTGCATTATGCAGCAGGAACATTTGCATAATGGCAGCAGAAACATTTGCACAAGGGCAACAGGAACATTTGCACAAGGGCAACAGGAACATTTGTATTATGCAGCAGGAATATTTGCATAATGGCAGCAGAGCATTTGCACAAGGGCAACAGGAACATTTGTATTATGCAGCAGGAACATTTGCACAAGGGCAACAGGAACAGGAACCAACCTAGAGCTGGCGTGCTCGGGTTTGTTTTGAGTGTCGGTTCTTTGTGGTGATACAATTCGCAACTACACGCACGACTCACACTAGGTTATGTTAGATGCGGTCGGGTGCTTTTGGTACGCAGGGATTGAAGGCAAGGGACCTCCGTGACGGTAGCGAGGGCAGCATGAAGAGGCGCAGATGTAGATAGGGTGCAGAGCTGCTGGTTTTTTTTTTTAAAATCCGGCAAAAATTATTATTAGAACAAAATTCTTGAAGTTTACCTGCCTAGTAGACCAATGATGAAAAAAGTTTGGAGAGAAACAAGTGTGCATGTTGAGAAAAAGTTGGATTTGTTTGGCGTGTAGAGAGAGAGACGGAGAGAGAGCTAACTAAATGTGGCTAATTCCTAATACATGTTACAAAGGTACGTATTCAAGGACAGGTTCTGTGTAACCCCTTTTGGTTTTTTTCTTTACCAAATACATTTCCAAGAATACGTGGTTGAGGGATTGTACGTATAACAAAATTCCCCATTCGAAAGAAGTTGGTCTTCCATGACCTATGCTCACGTCTATACGGTAGCATTTTTTCTACTTTCGAAAAACAAAACATTGCGTACAAGATTAGTTATAACAAAGTGGGAAAGGAGTAGGAAGTTGAAAGGATCCGCGTATGAAGATTGTCCCATTTGACAAACGAAACGCCAAGTGCGTAACGCATATATCCCCATTCACGGATAATTTCGAGGAAGGGGGAGGGTGATAGTTGGGAACATTTGAACGAAGAAAACTGCTGGGGACTCGGCTATTTCCGAAATTCGACCTCTGGGTGGAGGTGAAACAAGGTCTACAGCAGTCATCCTGGCACATTACAATAATATTTGGTAGTGTTGGACAAAAGAATACACTGACATAAAAGTCTAATCCTCTACGTGTATTGGGCAGAAGATTAGGGGTCGTTTTATTCTCCTACTAGTTTGCGAGAAATGACAGACCCTTGCTCAAATCTCACAAACCTGGGGATTTTCTTTGTTCGTCTCCCAGACAACGAGTTAGGTGTGTTTGTGTCCATCAACTTAACTCCCACGACACGATGCCCCATAATCATGAGTGAAGCGTATGATTAGTCCTTTTGAGATAGTAGATAGTTCCTGGGTTCTTGTGACAGGAAGTCCACGGGCATATTAATGATTACAAAAAAGGGGGTGTGGACTACATTGAGTAGTTCACACATAAAGGTTTGATATTATTTCGTTCGCACGATTCATGGTGAGTATTGTAACGTCTTCACGTATAGCGTACAAGATTGCAAAATCAAAAGATTTGCAAGTAAGTTTTATAACGTCTTCACGGATAACAATGAACGAATTACAACTGGGTTGCCCAGTATTGAAGGGAGGTGCAAAAGACTAGGTGTTTATGACATTTCTGACAAAAACCCACAGAGTAATTATAACGGGCTCCCCGTATCGCATTTAGTAGATATTCTGAGATTCCCATCTATGACGGCAGATTTTATAAGGTTCCCACCTATGATGGCAACAAAGGTTAACGTTCATATAAAGGTACCTATTCAATACAGACGGCGAGACATACTGATGTACTTAGTACAACAATACCGTAGCATAATAAATCCATATTAGCGTACGTTAAAGACTTGCACAAAGGCAAAAACATATTTGAAGATCTGGCCAAGATTTTATACTTCAATAATTAAGGGACGAAAAATTCTGGCGTGCTGATGGAATGTGAATTTCATCTAAGCTTACCGCAAAAGAGATCCTTTGTGGTACAACCCTTTTGGTTACGCACAGAGTATCGTATCGTGATGGTACAACTTTTGTTGTACTTACACGTACGATGGTAGCAACAATACAAGACATGCGCTTATCGTTGTTTGACAAGGCAAATTATTTACATTGGTCCGATTTGAGTGTTTAAGACCTTCTAGGTTTTACTTACTTAAACAGACTGCGATGGACACACCTTGGTGTTATGAAAATTATAATAATGGGATGGGTTGTTCACAGGGTGGTTCACTTGGAGACCTGGCTTCTTGTTGTGACCTCGTACTTTGCACGTGATAAGTCACAACAAGGCAACCCCAAAATTTCAGTTTGAGCAGTTGAGACCCAGGGTGACTCAATGTTGCTGAAATGTTGTAAAAAAAAAATTTATCGTTAATGAAGAGGCACGTTGAAAGTTGTCCCTTTTATAACGATACTTTCCAGACTCCACATCAAGTTCTGGGGAGAGCTAGAGCAATTTGGGTTATTTATTGAGCGCCATTCTATTTTCTTAAAAAACAGAAAAAAACTTAGAACGGGTAGCAAACATCTGATACCGCCGTGGGTTTACACAGGTTTGCTTACCTAATTTAATTACATATGACATAAGGGTTAGATGCACTTTGGCGAGGACCCGATATTTAATGTACAAAAAGATTTTCTAATATTTAGAAAGGGGTGACGAGGTATGACATGATGATGTGAAAATATGATGCTGCGAGTTGTGACGATGCACAAAACCTTGGGCACGTAGTCTCTGACTACTTGCAGTAAGCCACAGGGAATTCCTTTCTCCGAAGTGATCAATTTCAGGTAGAGGTGTGCATGCTTAGAAAAAACGATGTTTCCAAGGTTTGACACCTGGGGCAGCAATTAGAGGCGAATGACTGATGATGACGAGATATTTATACAAAAAAAAATAAAATAAAATGAAACGAAACCACAAGGGAGAATTATAATTTCTTCCATGACTTTGGCTACAGTTGACAACACTGTGCCAGAGCTAGAAAGGTTTTTAAAAAAAACATTTCCTTTCGTTGTGCTCCGGTTTTATGCCGGACGAAAGGCTTGGGCGAAAGTTTTCTTTGGGGAATCTTTCGTTTTTTACAAAACGGGGTGCCAATTTGGCAGAGAAGTACAGCGCACCTTGCGACAGAGTGTTGTTTCTTCTCCAGACGTTCTTCCTTGAACGTGACGTGCTTCCTGATGTACTTTTTGTTGTAGAAAGAAGCATATTGAATGAGGCATTTTTTGGATTTATTCCTGGGAGAAATCTTTCTACTTCTCAGGGCCTGTAGTAGTTCTTCCTTTTTTGACGTAGAAATGTGGGGGATTATACCCAGCGTGACTTGAGGGACTTCCATAGTGTATAGGGTCGTGTCAGGGTGACCTTACGTTGGGAGAAAAACGAGAACTCGACTCTTTATCCGTAATTGGAAAGAAATTTTTTGCCAGGGATTGACCACTGGGGACGTATATATATTTTTTTTTTTAAAATGCTTCTGCGAAAAAACGCGTATTTGTAAGTGTTTGGGTTATTTGAAAATTTGGGCAGAGGTTTGCCTCTGGCCACGTGCTTTTTAGGAAAAATCCAAGCGTTTTGGAAAAAAAAATTTCGAAAATTTAAAAAAAATCGAAAAAAGGAAAAATCGGAAAAATTTTCAGAGTCCGAGAACTGGAGAAAATTTGGGCAGCGATTTTCCTCTGGCACTGTGTTTTTTAGAAAAACTCCAAGCGTTTTGGAAAAAAAAATATTTCGAAAATTAAAAAAAAATCGAAAAAAGGAAAAAATCGGAAAAATTTTCAGAGTCCGAAAACTGGAGAAAATTTGCGCAGCGATTTTCCTCTGGCAATGCGTTTTTAAGAAAAACTCCAAGCGTTTTGGAAAAAAAATATTTCGAAAATTAAAAAAAATCGAAAAAAGGAAAAATCGAAAAAAATTTCAGAGTCCGAAAACTGGAGAAAATTTGCGCAGCGATTTTCCTCTGGCAATGCGTTTTTAAGAAAAACTCCAAGCGTTTTGGAAAAAAAATATTTCGAAAATTAAAAAATCGAAAAAAGGAAAAAATCGGAAAAATTTTCAGAGTCCGAAAACTGGAGAAAATTTGCGCAGCGATTTTCCTCTGGCAATGCGTTTTTAAGAAAAACTCCAAGCGTTTTGGAAAAAAATATTTCGAAAATTAAAAAAAAATCGAAAAAAGGAAAAAATCGAAAAAAATTTTCAGAGTCCGAAAACTGGAGAAAATTTGCGCAGCGATTTTCCTCTGGCAATGCGTTTTTAAGAAAAACTCCAAGCGTTTTGGAAAAAAAATATTTCGAAAATTAAAAAAAATCGAAAAAAATTTTTCACAAGTTTTCGTGGAAGTAATTTGTTTGAGAATTCAACAATATCTTGGGGGCATGGTTTCATTACGCGGCTTCCTATAGCCTGGCTTTAAACAGCACCAATTTTTTGGTATTTACCCGCGAATTCCCTTCGTCTTTTCGACAAGATATTACCTTCTTTGTCAATTGACAAGGTATTATAGTGTCAGATGTCAAGGAATCCACGTCAACGCGAATTTAGTATTTTTTGCATTATTCGAATGTGATTTGGCATGGCATGGCATGATCCGGTTTCATCAGACGACAGAGTCAAAAATACTTAATTGTCAAATGACAGAAAGAATTTAAATCCACTTGTTCCCTAGGTGTCAGCAAATGTCCGTTTAAAGAAACGTACCAGCGTGCTGCAAACTAGTATATTATTAAAAATATTTAGCACTTTCGAGACCAAGCGGATGATTTGTTTATCATGTACATGATTTTAATTGTTGAATACATTCTTCTTTAATTTGTGTTTATTTCCACTATTCACTTGTATTGAAAATAGCAATTTTAATCGGCCGACACTTTGTAATCACTGTATTATTCGCAGCGACAACTTCCTAGGTTGGGCACCTTGCGTTGGAATACCGGTAATATTTTGTCGAGTGACGAGTCACAAATGATAAAATCGCGTCCGTAATAATTTAAATTGTGATTCGAAATTATGTTCGCGCCGAGATTCCTGTTGGAAGTGCTAGACAATTGGGAATAAACAATACATCATAATAACATTTCAGAGTTTACAATTGTTGCTTGGGAACGAGGCCGTGGTGGAACAGAAAAAAATTTAAATGGCCCCACGTTTAGCGCCAGTGTTAGCGTCGTCGGGCGTGCTGATGCTATCGGCAGGGTTGGAGAAAGCTCCCACATATTTAATACAATTAGCTGCTGTATCTGCCCCAAATAAAATCTAGCTCAGGATTCGGTGCAAGCAGGATCTCGTAACCTCAAGGCTAGTGCTTGTGGTCCGGAACTTCACGCTTCTCCATTCTCCCAGGGCCTCCCTCGTCAAGCAAAACACGGTAGGTTATCACATAAACAGTTTATTCAATTCTAGGAGACATAATAATATATAAAAGGAACGATCCTAGCTGAAAGTTAGTTTGAATGTCCGTCTCTCTTCTCTATCACGCGTGGTAAGGGCTAATACATTTAATTGCACACAAAGGGTAACATGATAATTGACTCACGTTTGGTTTATGGGCCAACAGCGGCTTCACGCGCTTGATTCTCTCAGTCTACGCACCGTCCATCGGGGAACGGAAGCGCACAAACGGCGAAACTGAACTGGTGTCGCCCATGTTCACGCGAACGTGGGCCCTGTAAGCTCGCTTGCTGAAGACTGCGGGCTTGCCGTGAGCGGCGCGTCTAGCGGCCGCTCGGTTTGTTGCTCGCGGGAAGGGGTAGTGCGCGCGCCTCTATATTGGCGGTCTATTTTGTAACGTAACAAAATATACAAGTCAAATCTTAACATTATTTTTATTTGCCTATGAATATCGCAAGGTCGCACATTTGTTGGGTTGAGAAATGTAATCACAGCCTTAACTTCCCAACCAGCAACGTTCTCTACTTTCTTGAACATTATAAACACTCACATAAACAACACAGTCAGTACCAGCGAGATATAACGTTGCATACAGATAGCTGAAATACAACTGAACGTGTTAGTACTTGTCCGGCGGCTACTCTATCCGCCAGTTCTCCGCAGTTTTTGTAAAAAAAAATATTTCGCCATATATACTTGGTTGAGGTTACTTTCCTTCGCTGGAATCTTTCGTCAAACATTGGTCAAAATTTGAGGTAAAAATGAATGTAATCGGGCCAGGTTCTGTAGTTATCATTATCTATTTACTTGTCTCGAAAACTGAATACATCACAAAATTGTTAATAAGGAAACACATTTTTACATGGTTTTAATGATAATACCAATTATAGGTGACCACACTATTAATTTCAAAATTCTTTGTGCAACGATAAGTTTAAGGCCACTGTAAATTTTTTTTTCAATTATTTAAGATTGAATTTTCTTAAAGATACATTTGTTCAGAATGCTCTCATCAAATGTTTTAAAGAAATTCGTAATATTGATGGAGATACAGCGTTTGTGAAACCGTTTGAAACAGTTTGTATGTTGAATTTATCCTTCAAAGCTTAGCAAAACTTTGAACGCGTTTTTCTCTAAATTAAGTTTTCTAACCTTGTTGACAACATTTAAAAAAACAAACTATACTTCCATTTGCATGCACTCATGTACTTTAAACTGTTAAATAATCGAGTCTCTACGGCATCATGTTAGGAAATTTTTATATCTTAAAAAAGAAAAAAATGGCGGACCAGCGTATTTTATTTCCGATTTTTATGGAAAATTTTCATCGTTCATAAAAAAAAGAAATAAGGGGGAGAAGAATAATTCAACAAACAAACGGTTTCATTTAAAATGCTGTATCTCCGTCAATTTTACGTATTACTTTAAAACATTTGGTGAGAGCATTTTTAACAATAAATGCATGTTTAAAAAATTACGATTTTTTTATGGTTCCTTAAATTATAAGTTTTTAAAACCAGGAGGAATAAAATTTCTTTGAACATTTTTACTTCATCTCCTATTTTCTCAGCTTAAGAGTTCAGAGAAGGACCAACTGTTTTCACCTGATAAAGGAAATATCCTAAGCGAGAGTTCAGAATAATTCCTGGACCGTTATAAAACACCGCGCTCGCTTCTCAAAGGATAAACACACTTCTGCCCTGCGTCTTCAGGGATGGTACCCACTTGAAACGGTTTAAAGCTCCGAGTTAAAGGCGCTTTCTGGCAAGGCGGGTTTTTTCAATATTTATTCTAGAACAAAATAAGATCACCAGGATTCCACGAATCCATCTCGAGATCACACCGATTCTTGACAGAAGTAGGCAGACGTAATAAAGCCCCGAACACTTCTTTCCTGACACGAATTCGTTGCTTCTTTCAAATCTTAACCATAAGACTGACTATCGGCACAGCTTATTTAAAGTATTTGATTATCTCGATCTAACCTTGTTTTCCAAGACACCTTTGACAATTTGGTTCGTCAGCACCGATTTATTTTCAGTTATCTTACTGTCCTAATGTAAGCATCTCAACATTATCCACGCTAATTATGATACATGATAATAATGACCAGTTTAATCGTGAGAAAAAGTATTAACTTACCAATAAATAAATGTTGTTTTACGTTAATAACCTCGATGATCCATTTATACTAGAGCCACCTACGTCTCGTAGCTTGAACTATCACAGCCTTCTTTTACTTAAATAATTATCAGCAGCTTTGACCCTTTTATAAAATGTTACCAATACGTGCTGACAAATTGAAAAGTGGCTTAGAGTAGTTTAAATGTTATTCTTCTTCTTCTCGTGCCTTGTCCGTTCAACGGATGTTGGCTGTGCGAACTTTGTTTATAACTCTACAGTAGACTAGCCAAATCACTGTCTCAGGTTTTTCAGCCATGATGTTCTCCTTCTTCCAGGGTCCCGTCTTCCGGCAATCTTTCCCTGCATTATGAGATGCAAGACTTCTCTGGATGTCTCATTACAAGTCCTAGATATAGAAGTTTTCTGATTTTGAATGTAAATGCATATATTTTAAATGTTAGTAAAAAAATAGAATTTAGCACGCATAAAAAGTGGATTATCAAATAAAAGTGTCATTTTGAATCAATGTGAATTTATTTTCAATGCACGTATTATTTACCCAATTTTATGAATTTGCCTGCAAAGTATTCCACAAACCCATTATCTCTTATTCTCTCATTTCCGGCATACTACATAAGCCATTAATGGAGGTCACGTACTATTGGGACCATTCTGATAACCATTGGGCTTGCGATTGCCAAAATTGTAGCCAATAAACGGTTCTCGTATTGATTGGGTGCATTGAAATTTATCAGAATTGCATCAGATTGACAATGAACTACTCTTAATGCCACAGATATAAGGATTATTTATTTATCAATACAAACCTTAAAAGTAAACTCAATTTTATATGCTGCATCAGATTAGAAAGTCACAACATCAAAATGTGCAGTTTTTAAAGTCCTTGTTTAACAAGTTAATTTCAACTAGTCATATAATATGTTCGTGTAAAACGTCACCAAACAAAAATATGCTTCTGTATATTCAATTAAAATTGTAATATCATTTGATCTTCTAGATGTGAGTACCAGTGCTTTTATAACAAAATTATTATCAACAATTACACCTACCCAACCAAGGTTTTAAATTTTCTGTAGACTCTCCTTATAATTTAAACCGCACAAGAGTCCCAACTGCTTCCGTTTGAAGCCAGTGGAACTACGGCATCACCAATTGGGAAATGTTGTGAAGCTAAAGGTAGTTGGGACGAAAAGGAGATGGGAAGAGGGAAGCGAGAATACATATGGCTATTCAGATCTGGTCACCAATCGCGGCTTAGAACTTTACGCTTAATACGACCAACGTGTTAATTCTGAATCGTGGTCTTACACAGGACGTTACTGAGAGTATCTTCCTCTCTGAAAAATGCTGCAAATGTATTTCATGTAATTTTAAATGAATAAATTTTGAAATAACACAAATCTGTTAAATGAAATTTGAACTCTCCAGCCGGACTTTCCCGACCCATCGCCTTGCGCCGCAGTGGGAAGAATCGATTCTTACGTCCGTCACTCCTGGATTCCTACCCACCCCTCATTACTTTTTCCTTCCCAGGACTTCCTTTCCTTTATCTCTCTAAAAAGATCCTCCAGAAATTGATCCTCCTGTGTGAAGCTAATGTAAAAAAAAAACTTGTGCACGCCGAGATTTAAACCCGCGACTTCCGTACTGCTAGGCGAGAGCCTTATCCCCTGATCACGGAGGACGCCTTATTTTTTCAACTATGTTTATTTTATTGAGCTTATCATAACAAGGAATCTATCTACAAATTTACATTTTTTAAAAGGAGAAATACATTCATTTTTTATGTTATTATTAATTTACCAAACCAGAACAATGTGAGAGATTCCTGCCCTTTGATCTCAGCCTCTTTCCAATTATTTACCACTCAATTAATAACATAACATTCCTTAACTGGAGTTATGCATATGGTTATACAAAAGTTTAATTAATACTTTAGCAATAATTACAATATTATAAGGTCTAATACGTATAATTATAATTAATTCAGCGATTGGTATTTTCCCCGCAACTTCCAATAATATACCACTTCATGTAAGTAAGTTATTGGCCACAAGTTTAATCGGAAAAGCAACCGATAAATTATTATTAATGCTAACAAAATGAAGTTGGCAAAACAATTTGAATTTATCAATCGGCTGTGTTCTGGTATTTCAGTAATGATGGCATCTTCTCCATCAACAACGGCAATTAAGATAAGGGAAGGAGTTCGTTTGGCGTTGGGGAAGAGGGGTGGAGGAACCCATTCTAGGGTGTTGGGATGAGAAAGGGGTGAGGGGGGACTTCACTCATTATGACTTCGAGAAGATTTTCGGTACGTGGTAAAATAATACGGTTTAGAACGATGCAGCCACTATTCGATGTCGTTTTATAAATTTGAATACCCAAAACTTCATATTTGTGATCGTTAGAGGTACGATTTTGTTCTTAATTATGTTTAAAATGCTGAAGGTCCCTTTTTTAATCTTACTCATTATTTTTACATCAGCCTTACATTCTTTGCGAGACTCCACATTTCTCACGTGATTATACACGGTTTTTCCACACATGCGCCTCAGGGATATCATTTCAATAGCATTCAGTTTATTTTCATCCTTCTTCTGCAGTTCTATGCCTCACTGCAATACATCAGGGTAGGTATCAGGACTCCATTGTGGACTGCTAGCTTCGCTTCTTTTGACAGTTTTTTATTAGCGCCAACGACATTTAGGCCTCCATTAATGGACTTACTGGCATTTACCCTTCTTTCAATATCTCTATCAGCGTTCCCATATCTCTCGTAAACATACTAGCCAGATACACAAACTCATCCACCTGCTCCAAGTATTCGTCATTCACAACTATATCACACACTGTTTTCGTACTTTCTCTTCCAAACACCACGACTTTAGACTTACTTTCATACATCATTAACTGATTCTGCATACACATTTCGTTCATCCTAGACACTAGAGACTGTAGATCTTCCATAGTGTTAGAAATCAGCACCGCATCATCAGCATACGACAGACAACATACTTTCAGATTACTGAAAAAAAAAGCATGAAAACGTTAGGATTTTGATGTGAACCATTAAAAACTTTAATTCATTTCCTATCATGAAAATTTAACTTGTCTCATTAGTTCGTAGCCAATTAGAGTATAATTCCGTCATTTGGTCACTTCGCCATAAAATTCATACTGAAAATGTTGAAAGAATTAAGCGAATTTTTTTTTTATTTCTTCAAAATTCGAAAATTCACTTTGTGGCATCATTATTTAATTTAATGAAAACAAATAACTTTGTGTACACCACTATTTAATTAACAATATCAACATGTTTCGAAATTTTTTTTACTTGCTAAGTCAAATAGAATTCTCAAAACCAGTTAACCATTTTTTTTTTATCAAATATCTTAAAAATACAAACGACTACATTTTAGGGTCGGCTAAGAATAAGCAATCTTTCCTTCTTTTTTAAATTGTAAATTTAGATCACGACTGTTGTGAACAACAGTCTAGTCAAGTTAACAGTACCTACTCGACTCACGAGGCATAATAACCTATTTAAACGTAACCATTTACAAACAAATTATGTATCAAACTCACCGATTTCTCCCTTATGTAGTTTTGATATACCAATAATATTGACATTTTTTAATGTAACATGTTTAACCACTGGAGCGAATTCGGTCGAAAAATCGACCGTTTGTACCTACCCCTTGATTGATGTCGGTCGATTTTTCGACCGATTTTTCTATCACTCGTAAAACATTTATTGTAATTATTTAAAACATTTCCATGGCCAGCCGTTTGATTTCTCGAATAGTTAATATAATATTCTTTTAGTCTATGACCTTATCGGTTACCTTATGGTTGTCTTTGAAGTAATAACAGCAAGTTTTCGCGGCTTTTTAAGAGCGTCCTGTCAAAAATCAACATAAAACTTTTGAACATTCTGACGTATTTTGCTCTCGACTTAAAATGCCGTTAGAAATTGATTTTTTGAGTTTTTAACGCAAAAATATATATCAGTGTAATCGTGAATGAATTATCTATCTTTGAAATGTGTTTTCAATTCGTTTGTTCATGATATATTGTTTCTGTGGTAGTTTTTAGTAACAAGCGTCAACTGAAAACGTCCATCAGTTTTTGATTTACAATAATATCCATAATTACTGCACTTTCGCTTTTGAAATGCAGTTATTTAATCAGAGTGATTCATAACTAAGAGATAAATATAAGTTTTATTTGAATTGGTTCGTTATTAATCCAGATATCAGCTATCCAATTATGAATGTCCTATGTCAAAAATTCGACATTTTTTATGATGTAAATTCGTCTAAAGCTCCCGCCACACAACGATTTTAACAGTTATTTCGTTAAACACTTAATTAATTTATTTACTTTAACCAAATGTGTGCACAAACAGTAATTGTTCAGGGAAAAGGAGCACTCCACGATCCAGGATTAATTTTTTTTAAATTTTATAATATTAATGTGCAGTATTTAAAAAAGTTTTAACATTAAAGTACATGAAGTGTTTTCAATTTGAAATATGTAGAGTGGAAGTGAAATATGAAATGAGAGGTAGAGGTGGGGTATCAGCTGCAGAAGCAGTAATTTCTGGTGCCGGACTATGTGGACGTGGGCGTCAACGCAGAGCTGCTTTTGCAGCTCGGCCCGGAGTGTAAGTATTTTTTAATGTTTTTTTATGAAAGTACTTTGCTACGGCTGTGGAGATATTGAACTCATTATATATTTTTTATTTATTTTAACAGTGACCCTGGTGAGGGAGGATCGCGCCAAGGCCTTTAAAGCCGTTAGGTCTCTGCCTGCTTCCTTCCATTTTGCTCCCCACCGCACCTCCAAGAAAAAATAAACAAAAGTAAGTTATCGTATCTAGATGCATGATACAATATTATGTTTCACGCGTGAATGAGAAAGATTCATATAATTTATGTAAATGTTTTCAGAAATCCATCTCCGAAGAGAATAGCTTGTCACTTTTCACAAGGGACACCTTCAACATTACCACCACCTGTTTCACCACCGTTGCTGTCCACTCCCGTACAGACCCAAGCAACGGCTCCCTATGCACCGATTCCGCCTGCTGCACCTTTCCAGGCAGCATCTCGGGAACCGTTACCTGGGACATCGTGGGGTGGGGAACTCCAGTGTGGAGAACTCTTCTCTCCGGAGGCCGGCTACAACAGCGTGCTGTGGGTGGACGTGCCTTTCTACCAAGAATTGTCTGCGTTTGGGAACAGTGAGTTTATTTTTTGAAATGTTATACCAGGGGCTCTTCTAGCATAGTGAAATCCATAACTTTACAATATCGGATAGATAGGCGTAACTTCCAATGGTTGAATATTAATATACCTAGCACAGTTTCACTGTTGGTATATTGGCAGGGAATAAGCGTAGAACTTAAATTTTCCACGTAAAAAACATACATTATGTACTGTAATCTGAAACGATACAATGTACCTACATTCTATGCAAGCAAATATGTAGTTGCTAACGTAGAAAGTCTGAAATTTGACCTTGTTTTTGGCCAATTTTTGTGCGATAGTAAGATCAGGTGGATATTGTAGAATGAGACACGCCGAACTCTTTCGCTAAATAAGTTAAGTACCCTTTACACACAGAGTTCGGAGCGGGACGTGCCCCGCGCCACTTCAGGCCGCCGCACAAAAAAGTAAAGACCGAAAGTAAGATAACGGTTTACAGCGCAGTTCACTGTGAGACTTTTATGCATGGCGGCCTGAAGTGGCGCGGGGCACGCCCCGCTCCGAACTCTGTGTGTAAAGGGTACTATTCATTGGATTCACCGTCTTCTAAACGGTTTAATACAGCACTTTTTTCTTCAATTGAAAAAACACTTTCACTTCACGGAAATCATTGTGTCGAGCTTTCTAGTCACAAGCGAGGCGCGGGGCGGTGAGGTATTGGTGCGTGGGTTTTGTAAACAAAACACTGCATGTCATTCTAACCTGACGAATTGTCATTAAAATGGGTTGCTTAAAACGGAGTCATACTAAACGTATACGTTTTCCTACTAAAAGCTATGAAACCTAACTTGAGTTTACATTATCGTCGCTTAAAACGGTAGGCAGTTATATGCAAAGTCATTATATCCGAATTCTACTGTAAATTTGTGTTTTCTATTATTTCAGAGTCAGACATGGGCAGAACCAGCAACGTGGACGAGGCAGCTCTCTATCAAGAAGAGTCAGTACCGGGAAACGTGAGTTATTAAACTATCTAACTTACCTTCACGCCATTTCTCAGAGAGGACGAACCGCCAGACAACTTGGTCTTGGCACACACACTCTTTTCGTTCATAACCATTTCTTTTATTTTTTCCACGATTTCATCATCTTCAATCTTAAAATTTTAAAATTCCCGTTACTTTTTGAACAAACCTCGTATTTGATTAACTTGATCGTACCAAGAGTTAATTATTTTGAAACGTTTTACCAGAGGCAGTAGGTAATCGTAATACAGACACTTTAAAATTAATTTGGGTTTTCTGTTGTTTCAGAAATGGACAGAACGAGCGACGTGGACGACGAGGCAAGCGACGTCGACCACCAAGAGGGCGTTGAGGATGCCTTGTGCATGCCACCGATACCTTATAATAATATTAACAACGTTTCACCTATTCCACTAACGGCCATAGACTTTAGTAGACAAGACCAGTTAGATTGTGAGGCAATGTGTTCGATTCTGCCGCCTGATGGTTACTCTTTCGATTGGTCCAGCGAGGTCTCACGTTTTACTGGTATAAGGGAGACTTTCACAGGTACACAGATGCCAGGACCAACCTTCAATACCGACGAAATGGGCAAACCTGTGGATGCCTTTTTAAAAATCTTCAACGCAGATTTCGTTGAACTAATCGCGAGAGAGACCAACGGGTATGCAGATCAATGCATTGCAAAAAACAATTTCAGCGCCATGCGCGTACCAATAAACGGGCTCCCACGAATAAAGAGGAAGTGTACGTATTCTTGGCAATTTTAATGCATCAAGGTATTTGTCCCCTTCCCGTTGAAAAAGGCTACTTCTTTTCAAAAACAATCACCGCCATGCCTTATTTCAGCCAAGCCATGGATTATAATCGTTTTCTTCTAATGACATAACGGAAGACATGACAGAAGACATGACGGAAGACATGACGAAAGACATGACACGGGCCAACTTTTCGGGCGGTCACGATATCTGCCCAGTTGGGGCCACTGCAAAGATAGTATACGACCTGGCCAGCCCTCTGTTTAACAAGGGGTATACGCTAATAATGGACAATTTTTATAATAGTCCATTATTAGCGCGATGCCTCAAAAGAAATGGGATGGACTGCATGGGCACATTGCGGTTAAACCGAGAATTTGTGCCCTCTGCATTGAAGCCCAATGTCCGAAAATCACTGAGGGAAGGTGAGATGGGGTACTCGAACTGCGGGGACATCAATATTTTGGTTTGGGTGGACAAAAACGTGATAAGTATGTTGTCTACCTACCATTCGGCAGAAATCGGGTCAGCTCAAAAATTTGGTACCACTAAATACAAACACGAGCGTGTACTTGACTATAACAGATTAATGGGGGGAGTTGACCGAAAAGATCAGCTTTTGGCAGGCTTCCCCATTGAACGACAGCGAAACCTGGTCTGGTACAAGAAACTTTTCAGGAGACTACTAAATGTTTCGGTGCAGAATGCGTATATAATGTACAGCTCAAAGCTCCACAAGGAAAATAAACGCATTTTGCACCGAAACTTCAGGAGTGAGGTTGCGGAGGATCTCCTCCAGCTGTTCTGTCGTAGTCGAATTGATACGACTGTAAGGACCATTAGCCTAATAGCTGAAGGAAAGGCTCTGCGACCTATCCTGAAAGGCAACCACTTCGTGGTCCGTAGTGGGAAAAAAGTGAAATGTGCGTGGTGCAATTTAAATAACATTTTTAAAAGGACCCTCACAAAGTGTGATGTGTGTGATGTGGCTTTATGCTATGATTGCATGAAGCCATATCACACTACAGTATTGAATTGCTGAGGGTTTTTTTTAATTTCAATTTTTTTCTTTTCTTGTTTTTTAGTTGTGAAATTCTAATTAATAAATTTAATTAACTTTGTTTGAACATTAAGACCCTTCTTTCCGCATACTCACACCTCATGTTAAGTTGTCCTCAAAGGTTCGACTTTCGCTTCTATCTGATAAGGTTCGGTGGACATTTAATACGTATATTTCAATTCTGATCATTGAAATGTGCGTGTTAAAAAATGCACAGGTATTCTCATTTTTCCCTGTTTATTGTACCCATTAAATAATAACTTGTTTTATTTTTATGTCTTAATTATATTTTGCGAAATTGAGTGATCTGGAAGTATGTTGCCTGTTGTATGCTGATGATGCGGTGCTGATTTCTAACAGTATGGAAGATCTACAGTCGTTCGTGTCTAGGATGAACGAAGTATGTATGAAGAATGAGTTAATGATGAATGTAAGTAAGTCTAAAGTGATGGTATTTGAAAGAGAGAGTACGAAAACAATGTGCCACATAGTTGTGAATGACGAATACTTGGAGCAGGTGGATGAGTTTGTATATTTGGGAAGTATGTTTACGAGAGATGGAAAGACTGATAGAGATATCGAAAGACGGGTAAATACCGGTAACTCCATTAATGGAGGACTGAACGCCGTAGGCGCCAACAAAAATCTGTCAAAATAAGCGAAGCTAGCCGTCCATAATGGAGTGCTGGTACCTACCCTGATGTATGGCAGTGAGGCATGGAACTGGCAGAGAAAGGATGAAAGTAGACTGAATGCTGTAGAAATGAGATCCCTGAGACGTATGTGTGGTAAAACCATGTATGGTTTTACCACACATACGTCACACATAAATGTGGAGATCCGCAAAGAATGCAAGGCTGATGTAAGCGTTATGTGTAAGATTAAGAAAGGGACGCTCAGATGGTTTGGGCATGTAGAGCGAATGAATGAGGAAAGGAGTATAAGGAGAATATGTGACGCAAATGTGAATGGTAGACGAAGTCGGGGACGCCCGAGGAAGACATGGCACGACCAAGTGAATCAGATACTTGAATCGGGCGATGTCAAGAGTCAGAATAATAGAAGAGCATGTATGAGACGATGTATGAATGTGAACGAAGCAAGGAGTGTGCGCCAAGATCGAATTGTTTGGCGGTCTGTCCTCTCTGCCTACCCCTGCGGGGAAACGGCGTGATGGTTAGTTAGTTAGTTAATTATATTTTGTCAATTATTCTGTAAAGAGGCTTTTTCAGATCTAGTCACTAAACATAACTAAGTCATTTCAAGCAATGTTCAATTCTGAATGGTGGTCTCACCAGGGCGATACTGAGAGTATCACTCTAGAGCGAGGCACAATGATATTATGTATTGATTTACTTTAATTATGAGAAAAACCAATATAAATTGAATACATTTTTATTATGACGAAGGGTGTAAACAATGTTTCAATCAATATACTGTTTTTCCAATGTAACTATGCAACTCTAATATTAATTTAATTTGTAAAAGCCTATTAGGGCTTAAATAAATAAATAAATCATTAATTTGTTACATCAATTATTTTCCTCCCCATTTTTTTCGATATCCAGCTTTTAGAAATAAAATAATAATTATGGTTTTATTTTGCCAAAAGACACTCCTACAAAAGGTTTGATATATACGGTTTTATCATCATCATCATTTTACGTGGTCATGAGAGACCCTGTGTGCATTGACCATTATGTCGCTTGTCAGTGACATTTTTGTCGAAAATTGACAAATGGCGACACGATTTCATCAACTTTCAAACTATCACGCTGAAATATTGGCAATGTGTATATCTATGATATATGTTTTATTTTAAACCTTGTTTCTTGTTTTATCACGTAATATAAAAACAAGGATAAACATTTCTAGTTCTAAATCACAATCG
The DNA here is from genome assembly GCA_936435175.1 of Glyphotaelius pellucidus. Taxonomy (NCBI): domain Eukaryota; kingdom Metazoa; phylum Arthropoda; class Insecta; order Trichoptera; family Limnephilidae; genus Glyphotaelius; species Glyphotaelius pellucidus. Next base: position 7,003,819 of record OW386551.1, on the reverse strand, counting down.
TTCAAAAAGAAGCACCATGATTTTAATATTGTGAAAAAGGTAATCTGTATAATTCATCAAATGATTCAAATAAACCAAACACGGCAATTATTCTCATGGTCAATTGTAGGCAATTGATGTATCTTCCTAATGTAATGCCAGTTTTTTGTGTTAAATTTATTAAATAGTATAATTTAGTGAATTCAATTTTGACATCGTCACGCACTAAAATTCTAAAATAATTTTCGAAGTAAACTTTTAATCAGACATTAGCATGTAAAAAAATCGTTTTCTGAGTTTATTTTTGCATCTGTGGTTATCGAACAGGCCATAGAGAACATAGAAACGTAGAAAATATTCAAAATAGATATTTAAAACTGCCACTGGCGGCGATTTCAAATCACTACAACACAAATTTTGCGCATTTATAAAGTTAAAGATTTTTTTAATTATTTATCTATCAATTCTAAAAATATAAGAAAATTAGTAAAATATAGGTAAATTCATTGGCTATGTAGAACTGTAATCAGTTTTTATGTCTCCATATGAAAATTCGGAGGTATGATTTTTTTAATGTGGGCGGAAAATTTTCAAAATCGTCACAAAAAAACAGCGAGCAATCGGAGGGAAAAATGTTTTATCGCGCGATCGCTCCAGTGGTTAAATCATAATTAAATAATTATTTTATCTCAAGATACATTTCTGATGAATTAAGCTTATTATTTTATTTAATCCGATTGAGTTGAGTATTGTGAAAAGTTTTTTTAACAACATAATGTTTATCAGTAATCCTTGTGTAAAAAATAATAATCATTATGTTTCCAATTTAAAATCCCCTTGGGCGTATAAAAGCATAAATTAATAAATAAAATACCAAAAAGAGGAAAATGTATTCAAATTTAAGAAAGAATTGATGAAATATAAATGAAATGTAATTTTATAAAGCTTAATTTCTAATTTTGAAAAATGTACTTACTTAGCTTGAAACTGTTTTTACAAAAGATCAGATCTGTTAGATTTACTCACTCGCATAAATTTGAATGTAATTTACCCCTTATCTTTCAAAAAGCAAAAGTTTTTCGAAACTTTCACCGGTGCAACATCGCGCAAAATGATAAATTATTCACCACTTTACTTAATTAAATGCACGTAAATTTGTAAACACAACTTTGATTAATGATTTTCTGGAAACATTTTATTTCACTTTGTTTACTTCGTTAAACGTACTTAGTAAATAAATTAAATGTTAGACCAATATTGCGTGATTTCCAGTAGAAGTAGCGAAAACCATTGAAATAAATTTTTCTGTAATTGCATAAATATAATTTAAATAAGAAAATATTGAATTAAAAAAGAAACGTTTCTAAACCACGCTATTTATATAATAGGACCTGAATTTATCAATCTCAAAATTATACCTCTTAACGCTACTTGAATTTTATTACAATAATTAAAATGAAGTGTTTTGAAAACCGTCCAAAGTTCTGTTCAATTCTGTCAATCGTTTTGCATTTCATCTGTCTGTAAATTTGTTTATAGGTTCCCTTTTCCAGTTCAAGATGGTGGCCATAAAAATGATTCAGGTAAGATTCTTATTTCAAATGTCGTGTATATTTGGACTTTCTTATTAGCATTTTTTCAATATTATGGTAACTACCAGCCTGGAGAAGGTTTGAAAAAGGTCACTGAGATACGTTTCCTTGACAGATTGTAAGAAGGAACACCAGTGAAAAATATTATGTAATTAGATGAAGACAATATTAGCGAAACTCAATCGAAAATCAGAAAACAGAAAAATCAAAAACAGAAAATCTGAAAACAGAAAAATCGGTCTCTTTCTGATTTTTCTGTTTTTTTTATTGAGTTTCGCTAATATTGTCTTAATTTATTTAAATATTACAATTTGCTGTTTAACTCAAAAAATATATTACGGCTTAAAAATTGCTTTCATTTAGATCAAACGTTTATTTTGAATAAATAGGTTTAATTATTCATTGAATATAATTTTAAATCCGTCATTTAAAAGTGAATGAAATACACCGTCATTTAAGCATTACTGTATTGGCTTTTTATAGCGTCGAGCCGGAGTCTTTCGCGGGTTTTTTTAAATTTATCATTGAACTTTCGTTTTTTGTTTTCGAAAACCTGTATTAAATTTTTTTGGAAATGTAGAGTAAACTTTTAGATGCAAAGACAAATATCTTTCTAACATCATTTAAATAATAATTAATTACTTAATCTCGCTGAAATACAAAAGGAAAAACAGCACTTATCAATTTCCGACCTCCCGCGTCCGTCCCAATTGAGCGCTGATTATGGATATACTGAGTTGACTTTTGATAATAAAAGGAAGTTTCTGGTGTTTGGTAACGTCACATGGCTCCTTATGAGTCACGAGCGTTTTAGCGGGCATCGAAAAATTAAAACCTTGAAAATTATTTTAACTACTGAAACAAACTAAAAATATAAATATGCTCTTATTTGAGTTAAAATTTCATAAACGATTTGAAATTTTTTAAAGTTACATAAAATCAAAGGTTTATAATTAGGTATGTAGTACTTAGAAAACATAAAATTTCGGTTTAAATATATAAGCAAAAATTAGAAACACACTTTTTTTAGGTCTACGGTAACACAACTAATAGTACATAAATGCTTCCATTCGGGTTGGAAAAAGGCTTTGCAGAAGTTGGTGGGGAGTGTCGACCAGGGTGTGCGGTCCGATGGGATGGGAATCAACCTAATTGAGATCGGGAAGCCTTATAAAGGGAATTACTGCCACTGTTCACATAATGACTACCAGTTTCAATTCATGTGATCCTGGTATTATTTGGCAGCGTGTTGTTCTGAACGCGCCAGAATAACACTGAATTTTGCAAATCAAGAAAGCATTTTTTTAGCATCGAAAATTATTGTAACTAAGTAATAAATAGAGGCAGTTCATTTTTTGAGTAGATTGGTCAACTAGTCACTGTATTCGGAGTCAAATATTGATGAAAAAATAATAAATTGTGTTTGCATGAAAAAGATCTGCAGTAGAGTACAATACAACTTTTTTGTATTTTTGCTCCTTTTTTTTTGGCTTTTAAGGTAGACAAACATTCCCGAGTTACGGATAATCTGACATTATTTGAAAACCTCCTCTACCACCACAGTAAGCGGAAAATGTTGCTTGTGTTGAGATGGAGAACTTAACCAGCCGAGGAATTGAGCACGCGACGCCTGGGTGGGATCCAAACGCGATGCTAACTCAGCCACTGACCTATCAAATTTGTATTTATCAGTTTTAAAATTAATAGTGAATGACAGGTCGTGTCGAAACCGGTAGCAGATAAATAAAAAGTAACAAATGCATGTGTGAAATAAAACTCTTCAAAACAAAAGTCTGGAAATTGTTAGATAATTATTGCTCAAGAAATATTAAAAAAAATTAAAGTTAAAACTATTAAGGAATAAAACAAAAACAAATCCCGTAATGTTGATTCCACCACTTTATTAGAATTTAAGCTAAATTGTTTCTTCAGCGCAGATAAATTACTTTATATTTCAGTTTAAAGAAGACCCAGTTACGCCCAAAGCTAGTTGACTTAAAACTCAGATAATTAGTGTACACTGTACACGACACGTAAAATTGTAGATGCCTGCATAATTTATTTAAAAAACAATGTTTAGCGGCAAATTTCTTTCCTCGTATTTGACGATTGACATATTAGATGTTGTTAAAATCAATAGCCATCTACCAAATTAAATAAAAACGGAAAACTTTGGTGTGAACTTATCACTGTATGGTCAAACAGATTTCTCCCATGCAAAGCCTGGTATGACATTTGAAATGACAGCTGTATGTTTTGTTTTGAGAACCAAGCAGTCAACCCAAGAACTAGGAACTTGCAGGCCTCCAGCTAGGTCGAATTTAATAAATCGCAAAGTCATGTAAAACGGGATATGATAAAATAAAACAGAATACTTATTTTAACCGGAGTGTTTTTAATGATTGTGATCTTATAAATTAAACAGTTGTTACCTTTTCAGTTAGTCTAAATGTAAATATATTATTTATTTATTTAACGCTCAGCGGCTGTTATTTGTTTTTTCTATCGACCGATGTCAAAATTTAAGTTGTGAGCTGTCACTTATTTTAGTTTGGGTCGTTTTAAACACGAATTCCATGATTATTTTTTCATTTAACAGCTGTAGAAAATCACACAAATCTGACAGCACTTCTAGCGGGAGAACGATCTCTTATCACAAATTTTAGGGAATAGTCTTTCAGAGGGCTTTTACATGATTTGTAGCGTAAATTTAATTTGACAGATACTTTGAAACTTAGGAAATAATAAAAATAAAATTACATTTGATATATATAGATATTCAAAAGTCATATAACAAGTCATACAAACACAGAAACAATACAGCTACAGAAAAATACAACTATTTTATGGGTGTACAAGATGTGTTTAGTAATAGTGTTGAAATAAATGTTTTATATGATCCACAAAACTCGCCAAGTTGATATTGAATATGTCAACATCACCCAGGTACTTATTTCAAATGGTGTGTTATGTGGCAATGTAGTTACGCTTATGAGTGCTGCTGTAGAATATTTTTTATCGTGTTGTTACTGTGGGTGTTCGTAAGTTAATAAGTTGCAAGAATTCACAACAGTCGAATTTAGAGTTTAGTATTTTGAATTAAAAATGCTTAGTCGTTTATTTTACGTATGTCTTCTAATGTATATATTTTCAGAGTATTTAATACAAAATCGTATTTTTAGTCTTCTATTGGAATATTTAATTTAAAATTGATAAAATGCCATTTTTTTTGTATTAGCTCATGTTATTAATATTAATAGATAACATGTTTTTCTCAACCCTGCGCTCTGACCATAAACTCTATCGCTTTATCCGCCGTCATTCATTTTATCTCCGTCAAAACACGTAGGATCAAAGACCAACTCCTTTTGTTATTTTTTCCCCTTAGCAGACTATTTTGAGAGGTAAGTAAGTGTAATTTCTTTGTAATCTAGACGGTAATGAGTTAAACTTTCCCGGAATTACCATTCTTCCACAGAAACAGACCAGCAAAAGAGGAGAAAGTTTTTCAATCGCAGAAAAACGTGCCCGCCCGTCTTTCTTCTCTCGCCTTTCCCGGACTTCCTTTCTTCCCCGTATCTGTTTCTCTTGGCAAAGTTCTCACAAAGAATGGTACCTTCTACTCATTTCGATTGATAAACACGTATTTTGGCTTGTAGCTTTGGCGTTCTTTTTAGTTTTTACTTAAAGGGAAGCTTTCGCAGCGAATAGACAGTTTAATGAAAATAATAATAATAATAATTTTAAACACTACCGAGTTTCCAATTTCGCGGTGGGAATTTTCAATGGACTATGGTTGGGTTGCAGAATCTTTCGGACGCCAAATGATTTACTTTTTATCCTGTTTGCCGCATTTTGTGTTTATTTAAAAAAAAACTTTACGTTATTTTATTTTTATTTTTTTTTTACAGTTAATACCGCACAAGAGTCCCAACTGCTCCCGTCTGGAGCCAGTGAGACTATGGCATCCCCAATTGGGGTATGTTGTGAGGCTGAAGGTAGTGGAGAGGGGAAGGAGATAGGGAAGAGGAAGGTGGGGAAGTACCTGGCTATTCAGATCTGGTCACTAAACACGGCTAAAGCCATTTCAAGCAACGTTTCAATTCTGAATGGTGGTCTTACACCAGGGCGATACTGATAGTATCTTCCACTCTGGAACGTGCCGCAAATATACTATATATTATTTTAAATGAATAAATTGTGAAATAACACAAATTAATCAAATAAAATTTATTTGTGCACGCCGGGTTCGAACCCGCGACCTTCGGATTGTGAGTCGAGAGTCTTGCCTCGGGACCACGGAGGTAAGCTTCTCTGAGTAAAAACTTAAGACGACGGAAAAAAAGACGGTTGGGTAGTACTTGGTTATATTGTGATCCAAATAATAAAAACACACAATTTTACACAAAAGATCTATTGTCGAGTCTATTTAGTCCTTCTTTATCAAAATTAAAAAAACATAATTGCATCAACTGAAAATGGAGGAGTTCGCAATGATCATAATAATATAATCTATATATATAAAAATTTATGTTGCATTTGTTTGCATTCGCAAATCTCAGAAAGTATTAGAAGGATTGATTTTAGTAAAAGAGGGTTCCTATATATAATGGTAAGCTCTGGCAATACAATATTTGTATTAAAAAAAATAATTTAGGTTCCGTATGTTTTGGTCCGCAAATCTCGGAGAGTAATCGATGGATTGACTCAAAATTTTTACAGAACATTGCATTTTAGCAGAAGAGTGTTTCTTAGTGGAGATTTAGAAAATGTTAATGCAATGCAATGCAATGTTAAGCAATTAGAATCATTTGCCAAGTCTCCACTTTTGTATCCATTGTAATTTTCATAATTATTTCGAAATTAAAATATGTATTTAGTTAATATAATGACCATTCCTACTCCAATATAAATATGTATCCATTCATAAATCAATTTAAAAAATTCAATGCATCATAAATCGAATAACGATTTGACAATAAAATATGGTCATTAATAATTTATATTACTTGTAAGGTTTTTCCCTGAACAATATTGAAGTGAGCTACAAACCCAAGGTAATTAGCCTACTGAAATTACCAACATATTTAGATTTTCGACGGTCTAAAACGACTTAGCAACAAATGTAATTGATTAAAATCCTCAGACCATCCCGTTTCCCCTCCCTAATATGTTATGTATATAAACCGTAGACTAAGAACTAATAAACGTTGAAAGATTGAAATGCCACTAAGAAAAACATGGCTGGAACGGGTAAATATTCTATACCCACAATAAGTATTACGTGCTGACGTATTTAATGCTAGTTACTGTCACTACAGAACTTCACTGTATAACATTCTAGGTGTGAATAACACATGAATTAATTGTATCTAATATTTTTATATTGCGTGGCAACTTTCCCTTATCCCTCTCCTCCCCTTACCCTTCCCAACCCAAATCCCTATGTTGCAGTCTATTTCAGTTATAATCACACTTATTTTAATGTTGTGTATTAGTTTACCATTTGTTGAATTCACATTTGTACTCTTATTATTTTTTTAAATATTCTAGTTTATATTCAGTTAGTCTTGTTTCTAAATACCTATCTGTGAACATTAATAATTGTCTGTTTTTTTATCATCCTCTTATGTTTATTGTATTACTGTTAATGTTCCTTAAATAAATAAATAAATAAATAAATAAATAAATAAATAAATAAATAAATAAATAAATAAATAAATAAATAAATAAATAAATAAATAAATAAATAAATAAATAAATAAATAAATAAATAAATAAATAAATAAATAAATAAATAAATAAATAAATAAATAAATAAATAAATAAATAAATAAATAAATAAATAAATAAATAAATAAATAAATAAATAAACAAAAAAAAAAAAAAATTAATAAAATAAATAAGTTATTGAATTTTCCCGTTCAGGTTGTCTCCTGCAACAAAATTTCGAGCTTTTTTTACAGATGTATAGTGTAAATTGAAGCACGTTGAAGACGGACCATTTTAAATTTTTGGAAAATAACGAATAGTACCTACCGATGGAAAAAGCCATCAAAATGTTGGTATTTGCGGCCGGCCGAAAGACTTGTGACATCACGGAACATGCGTGGCGGTACTGCGGCAATGCCATTTGAATTATGAATTGTACTCAAGTGAGGTAAAATGAAACACCATCATCACAATATTATCACAACAATAAAATAATTAAAAAATGAGATAAATTAAATATAAACCTTACCAATCTTGCCTAGCAGAACACGAACAAATATTTCATTTTCAACTTGGTGAGCTTAGTTACCACGGTGCTGATGAATGTTATGTAGATATTGAAATGAACAGCTCGTTAAAATTTTTGGTTAAAAGTTTGATTTTCAACAAAACTGTCTGTAATTGGAAGATATTGAAAGGCATGTTAGAAAATTATATTTAATTTCTTAATATCGGTAAGAAGAACATAAATTTATTCAAAGTTTATCAGCTTTATTTCACTTTCAGTAAATTTTTAACATTTACTTCGCATTATTCAATGAATATTACATGATAAAGTTATACCGCAGAAATTTGTTAATATGAAACAGATAAAAATCTAGATTATTAATTTTGAATTTGAAGATAAACGTAACTTTTTTCAGTTTGCAATATATATTCAGCGATGATCGGTGGAGATATGAAATATATATATTCAACTGTAAAAAAATAAGGGAATATGTTCCAATACCATTTTATTTTTTCGTAGTGTTTTAATTATTTATTTATTTAATATAAAGGGTAAACATTTTTCATAAACACGGATGAGGTACATATTTACAAAATCATAGTTAAATAATAAATAATAAAAAAGATTACAATAGTTAATTGTGGTTTTTGATTAAGAAATGTCACCAGAGATACAATTATTTATAAAATTCTTTAGTGCAAATAAAATTAACACTGATGAAAATATTTGATAGTATAGCCTTCTTGTATCTAGCTTCCATGCAGTTAAATAGATCTGCCACATTTGCATATCTATTAGTAACTTGAGGTGTGTAGAAGCAAAGGCAGCAAATCTCCAAAATATCGGGAAAAAGTTGTAAATGCAGTTTCATAGTGATTCGAATTGAGAATCTAAATTCAATTTGCAAATCTGGTTAGTTACAAACTCAGATTTCTCCCATCAAAATCAGAGTTTGAAAATATGTATCAAAAGCAAAGATATCAATGTGTTTTTGGCCTTTTTTTCAAGAAAACAAAAGTAAAGATTGCTGCCTTTGCTTCTACACACCTCACTTCATGTAATTTATGTACAAGCGAGTATTTCGTATACTCAGTCCAGTTATTGTAGCATTTAAAAAGGATTTTAAAACTAGTGGCTCTCGTGGGTATATGAAATTCAATGAGCTTAGTTAAATCAGGACTGTCTATTCTGCCATTTAAATTTTGAACATAAATATTAAATCAGATATAATTATTTCTTTAAAATTCGCAAATTCACTTTGTGGCGTCATGTTGATATTGTTAATTAAATAGTGGTGTACACAAAGTTATTTGTTTTCATTTCATTAAATCAGATATAATTATTTGATCTGAGAGTCTTAATAAATTTAACTCTTTCATCAACTAATCATAGTTTATGCTTTCAATGGGAATACCGATTTTACAATTAATGTGTCTTAGAAATTTATGTTGAATTTTCTCGATTGAATCTGAATGTATTTTAAAATGGGTGGACCAGAAAAAAAAATCCGTAAAAAATGTAATAGCTCGAATGAAACCGGTTTGTAAACACAAAATATTTTGAATGCATCGTTTTTAATAATATGACAGAAATATATATAAATATGATCAAATCAACATCATTTGTAAAAGCCTTCATCTCTCACGGTGAGAACTTTGCTACAAGTAGGTACCTATATACTTCATTAACAAACCCTTCCGTGCAATTCCTGAGCAACCCCGGGTGGGGCTAGTTAGTCATGATGGGGGGGGGGGGAAGATCCTGGAAGATCCTCATATTACGATTTAGAGTTAGTAATGAGGGTAAAGTTTGAGCGGTTCCTCGCCCCGGGCCTCCGTTACACAAACTTGGAAATTTATGATAATCGTCACCGCCGTCCTTTCTTCCTAGAGCGCAGATTTTTATTTTGTAAGATTTAGACCCATTTGTTAGATGTAAAGAAGAATGAAACTATGTGATATGAAAAAATGCATATGAATCGAAAAGTTTTATATCACACTTCTACGTGTGATTTTACGGGAAACCTTTTTTATTGTAGTTAAGGATATGTACATTTTTCTGCCGTCTTACTCGTGCATAATTCAATGCTATTATTAAAGATGTCAAGGGAGTCAAGCAAAACTGAGAAAACGGCCATCAAAGCTGAGAAAACGGCCATCAAAGCTTTTTGGTGGCACAAAAGTTACATTTTTTGTTTAAAGATAGAAGGGTAAAACTTTGGACTTACATATTTTGTAATTTTTTTTTTTTTTTTTACATGAGCTCCACACAGGAGGCCCTGAGGAAAATAATTTCCCTCAGGGCCTATGTCATCTTTGAGGATGCTGTGTGGAGGGTTTTTTTAAGGAAAGGAAGGGGAGGAGAGTTCTGGGAAGGAAAAGGGTTTAAGGGGTGGGTAGGAATCTGGGGTTCAGTGGGTCCTGGTCATTCGCCTCCAAGACCTAGACAAACCTCATCCCGTGAACCCGGGCATCCCTGCTAAATCACCAAACGTAGCGAACCACTTGGGGTGACCTATGGCAGAGGTGTTGGTTATCCAATAAAGGTTCCCGAGGCGGCGGTACCCATTCCCGCCTCCCAAATTGAACATGTAATGTTATTTATGCGGCTTGTTGTCATTGATTGCTTTAATTTGTATTAAATTTTTGATCAAGATCTCTAGATCTCTGCGGATTTAAGTCATTGACTGTTTCCATCTATGTGTGTTAAGATCTATTGGCAATTTTTAAAATACTCATATTAAATGGAGTGTTTTATGGCTCAAATCCATAGACCACGTCAACTTTGAAAATTTTAAAACACTTCTGCACTTAAATCATTTTCGCAAAATTTGTGGCTTGGCTCCTTTGGCATCTACGGCGAATTTATCATAAATAAATACAATATTTTTTTTATCTTAAAATTTTGTAAGATACTTATTTTATATATTTTTTAAAAATAATCTACATTACAGTATTAGTGGCAAAAATTGGTTCATTTTTCTTAAGATTTATAGTGACACCTATCTATGAACATTAAAAATTGGTTTGTTTTTTCATCATCCTCATGTTTATTATATTACCATAGACTGTAAATGTTCCTTTAATAAATAAATAAAAATAAATAGTTTTTTTAAATTCTGTTTATTCGATTCTCCGTTTCTGGCTTTCGGGAAGAAGTTTGAATATGTGTTTATCTTCATGGCCTGTGGTTTTTTACCACTCTTTACTGCATTAATGTGTAATTATGTTGTCTTGTACAGGGTTTGTGTACTTGTGACGTTTTTGTGAATGTTGAATTCGTCAATTTATTTTAGCTATAACTAATTGAAGCTTAACGCTACCACTGTGATATCAAAGATCAATCAATACGAATTACAAAAACATACAGATCAAAGTATTTGTTTGACAGTTCACTAATGTTTCATTTAATTCCCTGTAAGAAGCATTCATCTTACTTCAAAAGCAAAACCGATTCAAACCGAATAAAATCGCAAACAAAAAAAATTGTGCCAGGGAAACTATTGTAGATAAGGTGGGTTTTTCTGGGTCACAAAAAATAAAGTATTTTTACTTCATTTCAACCAGCCAAAGCGTGTTTTAGCGAAGAAAGGCGAATTTTCATTTTAACATTCAAGCTCTCATTTTTTTTAAAGAAATTGTGATTTTCATAAAATTGCAACAAGTGAAAATAATTTCCATATTTTGATATTGAAAGAGTTCGCCAGATGGCAGTAGATGTAGTAGGTACCTACCTATGTAATATATAAAGGTAGATGACTGCAGCCCCTCGCTCCGAATCCGCTGATCCATCACCCCCACAAATTTCATCAAATATTACCATCTGCATTTTCCTCCCCCTCCCACCCCTGTTCAGTGTTCAGCACTCTTCAGCGAGGTTGTTCCTGGGCGACCTATATAATATTTTATTCAGTGTATTAGCCGACTCATAACTGAGAACGGAAATTTCTAGAAGTTTTCGTAGTGATTTGATTTGGAAAGTCTGAGTTATTTACCAACTTAAGACGGCCTCATCTCCATTAAGGTTGCATGCACATTATGCTTATAATGGTGTTTTAATTTTAATCTTTCTTTATTAATTCATCGGTTTTTCTGATTTTGGAGTAGTTTTCTGGAGTGAAGAACTTTTGGCAGATCGGTAAGAGCTTTAGCTCTGCCAAAAACTCAAAATAAAAGTTTATTAAGATTATCGGCATGAATTTACATCACTTACTTTTTGGGAATACCCTCCAGAATTTGGAATTTGGGAGGCGGATATGGGTACCGCCGCCCTGAGAATCATTTATTTGATAACCAACACCTCTGCCATAAATCACCCTAAATGGTTCGCTACGTTTGGTGACTTAGCAGGGGTGCCCGGGTTGATGGGGTAAGGTTAGTCCGATGGTAAGATGCATCTGCTCATTTTCTGTGTGGCTAGCCGGATCGACAGGGACTGGTTTGGGCGGTCTTTTGACTTCTCCAACTTGATTCTCTCGACCCATCTCTCTGCACTGTGGTCGGAGGGATGAATTCATACATCACTACTGGACTCTCTAACCCCCAGATTCCTATCTTTTCCTTATATCTTTTTCTTTCCAGAACTTCCTCTCCCCCGTTTCTTTAAGAAGAACCATCACACGGCATCTAGCGATGACCTAGACTCCAAGGGAAATTGTTTTTCTCAGGACCCCCTATGCGGAGCTAATGTAAGAAAAAAAAATCTCAGAATTGTTATAGTTTAAAAGCAGCAATCTGCACTTGAACGTTGTTGGAATCTTTATATGACGAGCTTATGTTATCCTGTAACAAAGGTACCAGCTTCAAAATTTTCTCATTCCTTTTCCTCTTACCTGCGCATTTTCTTCTAAGTAACAACATTTTCGAAATTGGGAACAATTGTCGCTGAGCAGTGCAATTCTTGTACTGTTGTGTCACAAAATAATAATTCCTACGTTTTAAAGAAATTTTATAGTTTTTCTTTTTTTTAATTTAGGCATATAAAATGTGTGTATTTTGTGTACATCTCGATACACGTGGTCGTCGCTAAATTGGCATTGCCTTTGTTACTATCGTAATGCAGTTCATAAAAATATTAATATCATTTTTAAACCTTCACGTATTATTAAGTGTGTTCCGACAGTTGATCCCCTAACAGTTACTCACAATTATTATAAAATTATAAATTAAAACATAATTTTTTTGTGTTTTATTTACCAACATCAAACCTGACGTCGATTTCAAAACGTTTAATAATATTGAGTTGGTATGGAAATTAAACGAATTTATTTACAGAATCGATTATACGCTGGTATAAACACAATATAGACAAGTAGTTTTGCTTTGACTCATTTGAATGAAAATATGTTTTATTCTGCACACCCCTTTTCCTCCACACACCTCTTCCTCGGGGACACTTTGTTATGTTTGGTGTAAGTAGGTATACCGTATTTTGTCTTAACCGTCCATATATTGTTTACAAGTAGGTATGCCGTGGCGCAAATTTCGAAGAATTAAACAATACCATTATAAACAATAAGCATCAAATATTGAATGTTGTGTAATCTTATTATTTTTTTATTATTTTAAATGAGCTCTACACAGGAGGCCATGAGAAAAATAATCTCCCTTAGGGCCTATATTATCATTGGGGATGCTGCGTGGAGGGGTTTTTTAAGGAAAGGAAATGAAGGAGAAATCTGGGAAGGAAAGGGGTTAAAGGGGTGGGTAGGAATCTTGGGTTCAGTGTGTCCTGGTCATTCGCCTCAAAAACCTAGAAAAACCTCACTCCATGAACCCGGGCACCCCTGCTAAGTCACTAAACGTAGCGAACCACTTGGGGTGACGTATGGCAGAGGTGTTGGTTATCAATAAAGGTTATACCCATTCCCTCCTCCCAAATTTTATTTTGAAATATTAAACTTTATTTTCTGCTTGTCATTTTATATTTAAATTCACCTTGATTAATTTTTGCCTATGGGCTCTTTTAGTTTCAATTTAACGTCTGTGTCGCCCTTTTTCTTAATATTCTACAACAAATTTGTTTTCCTATCATTTTGTCTATGGTATTACTAGAAGCCAAAATGTCAAGTAACGAAACATTTTGTCATCAATTCCTTACTAAAACTCGCACATTCCATTTTTAGCAGCCAACATCAACAATAATTTTTCGTTATTGCTGGTTTATCTGAACTTTTATATGCAATCAAAAAAATACCAATAAATTAATACAAGTGTTTCATTCCGAGTTCAAAAATCTTACTGTGCGTCATGCCCTTGTTATGGAAAAAAAGACTCCAGGTCTCCAGAGACGAGTAAGATCCCTCGCACCTAGTACTTACCAACCTAAAATACAATCCAAAGAAACCATTTCCACCAAAAAAAATATACATGTATTACATATTAAATATTGCGTTACATCATTCCTTCCTACCCTCTAAACTCTGCGAATTTTATTACACTTACACGCAATGTTTGTGTTGAGACCAAACCATGGGAGTACTAATTGCTCCCTATCGTTATTTTCGCAACATCACCGTCGCATGTTGGAACAAAACTCTTCACAAACACGCCACATCAACGCGGATGCAGCCGTACAAACGTGCGTGCGCTAGTTTCAGAGACCGGGTTTATTATTATTCTTAGTGAAAGCTTCAAAGTAGAACCTACTACTAATGAAAACACTTGATACGTAAAACCTTTTAAAATACCTACAACTCTGTTAACAAACTAAAAATATTAATTAAACTAATTATAAATTATATTTAGGAAAATGTGACTTTTTTATTATGTTTTTAATGTAAGTACAGCACAAGAGTAATTTTTTTTATCTTAGCTCCTCACATAAACATAATATCCCACAGGGTACATGTCATAGGACATGAGGGCCTTTTTACGGAAAGGTTATGAGAGGAAATTCTGGGAAGTAAAGAGGTGTGTGGAGTAGGTTGTAAAATGGGGATTAGGGTGTTCAGGAGTGACGGACGTGTGAATCCATCCCTCCCACTCAAGCTGGAGTCAAAGGGTCAGGACAAGACAGGACAAGGACAAACGCATCCGTTTCCAAGATCCGGAAAAACCTCACCCGTGAGCCCGGGCATCCATGGTGAGTCACCAATCGTAGCGAACAACTGGAGGACTTATTAATAAATGGTTCTCGGGGCGGCGATACCCATAACCGTGAGGGAACGGGCTCCGCGTGTCGACGGAGACGGAGGGAGAAATGAAAGGCATCCGTGTTGGTTGCGAGTCCAGTCGTTTATTGTATCATGAGCTACGTAGCTGAGGTCGGTCGGTGTAACATGAAGATGTCGAAGTGCCGTAGAGTGAGGCGTTGCGGGTGCTCGGTTATGATGGGTGTAGCAGGTCGGAGATGCTGTGGTGGAGCAGGTCATGGGCCTGCAGGTCACCAGAGTGTTGCTCGACGCTCGTTGCGGAGGGGACCTGATCGTCCAGGCCGTTGCTCGACGCACGTTGCGGAGGTGAACGGCGGTGACTCGGTGAGTGGAGCCACCGGCAGATGGTCCTGGTGATGTCCACGTAGGAAGCTGCCCTGGAGTGATGAACGGTGGTGACTCGGTGAGTGGAGCCACCAGCGTGATGCTCGACACCGTGGCGGTGGAGGATGACCTCGTCTTCCAGGCCGCTGCTCGACGCGCGTTGCGGAGATGAGCGGCGGTGACTCAGTGAGTGGAGCCTCCGGCAGATAGTCCTTGTGACGTCCACGAAGGAAGCTGCCCTGGAAGAGAGCTGATGCACCAGGTACTCGGAGTTACACGATGGTTCGCTGTATAGAGGCGAATTGATGGCTGACTAGAGACTGACTTGAACTGAACAAGTTTGTTGTTTAGTGCGCCGCTTTATATAAGAGCGAGCGGCCGAGTAACTTTCCACTCGCTGGCAATACGTGCGCTGGAAGGTGCTAGAACTAACTCGTCACTGTAGTCGTGAATGCACGCTTGAGTCTCGACCTTTCGCGAAGGTGGTGAAATTATTATTCACCCGAGAAGGTACCTCGTACTGATAGCAGCATACCGACGTAGGTAAATAAGTAGGTACTGCGCGCAGTGTGAATTGCAAGTACTGGCGGCTGTAGTTCTTTCTCGCGATTTATTTGAGTGGCGGAATAATAATGTATGAACGCCACAACCGCCTACATAATTGTCCTAACTGCTTACAACCGTGTCTGGAGCTAGATTATGAAATCCTCATTTGTTGAATGTTGTGTGGCTGAAGATAATGGGGAAGAGATAGAGATGGAGAAAAGGAGGGTAGGCAAGTTCCTGGCTATTCCGATCTGGTCACCAAACAAGGCTTAAGTGGTTTAAAGCAACTTTTCGGATTTGAATGGTGGTTTTTCACCAGAGCGTTACTGAAAGTATGTGCCGCAAATATGTTATGCATTATTTTGGTGAATAAATTATGAATAAACACAAACTAATCAATTAAAATTGAATTAAATGAAGACAATATGAGCTAAACTCAATCGAAAATCTGGAAACAGAAAAATCAGAAAAAGATATTTCCCCTCTGGGACTCGAACCCAGGACCTCTCTACTTTCCGGGTGAGTACTCTTGACCACTGAGCTAAGGTGTCGATATCCAATTCGGTCACTTTTAACTGTACCGTACTTCGACCAAGAACCACCCACAATGTCTTCATTTTCTTAACGCATATTTTTTATTGGCTGCCATCTTTTTGTATGATTGCAAGATTCAAACCCGAACTAAATGCAATCTAGATGGTGTTTGGATAAATGTTTATCCTTTTTATTTTATGTGCGACATCTATTGACTTTTCTGCGAGTCTAGGATGAATATTATTATTTTTTTTATTTTAATTTATATGAGTAAAATCTCAAATTGTAATATTTAATAAAATGAAGACACTACGAGCGAAACTCAAGTAATATTTAATTAAATGAAGACACTTGAGTTTCGCTCGTGGTGTCTTCATTTAATTAAATATTACAATTTGAGGCTTTACTCATAAAAGTTAAAATAAAATAAAAAAAGTAATTAAAATTTACTTGCTCACGCCAGAATTAAAAATCGCGACCTCTGGATTCGTAGCCAAGGATCCTAACCATTCAACCAGAAAGAATGCCCACTCAAAATACAAATTAATTTTCAGGTAAGATTTTTCGCCTTACTTGAAGAAAAATGACGCTGCAAATAAAGAACACTGAATAACGGTATATAATTATTTTTTTCAATTCCACGCATGATGCCCTAAGGAAATCATTTACCAAGGTTATTTCAGGTGAGGGGTGCTGCATAGAGGACTCTTTGAGAAAAGGAAGGAGTGAAGCTGAAGGAAAAGTGAATTGATGAAGGAGACTCATTTGGTGAGGAACACAGAGGCCGGAAAATCATTCCACAAACAAGCTTGTGGACACAAGAAGACGAACTAGTCAAAAAACGTCACTTTCCGCAACCCGTTTAGTACTGAATCAGTCCACTTGGCTACTAAGAATGTACCGATTAGTAGCCAATTGAAAAATTGCATAAGGCTACCGCGGGTTCTATCCTCTTATAGCCAGGACCTCCTTCATTGCACAAGGAATAGGAAAAATATTATCCTACAAACATTAAACGACAATTTTTTTTTCACATTAGTTCCATACAAGAGACTCTAAGACAATAATTACGCTCTGGGACTGTAATGTCTTAGGAGATTATGCGTGTATTTGCTTTTTAAGCAAAGGAAGGAGAAAACATTCTGTGAAGGAAAAAATGTATGAGGGGTGGATAGGTATCTGGAAGTCACTGTGTTTAAGAGTGACTTAAGAAATAAATCAAACCATTCCTCTAAACTGCAGGGCAAGGCGATGAGATGAGATAGTCGGGCTGGAGGAGTCAAAAGGCCTTCCATAACCAGTCTCTCTCGATCTGGCCCACCACGCAGTAGTTGGAAAGACGTTTCCGCACCAAAATCTAGACAGACTTTACCCCATAAACCCGAGCGCCACTGCTTAGTCACCAAACCTAGCGAACTTCTTGGGGTGACTTACGGCAGAGGTATTGGTTATGCAATGAATGACTATTTAAAAAAAAACTCTTTTTGGCTTATGTCGCGTTCATCACAGGGTACTAGAAACGACAGCTGGGCAACTCAGTATAGTGAAGGTGTCTGAACGTCAGGTATGTTTTTAGGTTTTCACGGCCAAAAAGTATTTTTGTTATTGTTTTTGGGGTGTTATGCCGTGTTTCGCTACCTCCTTCTTTAGTCAACGTTTCGGACAGCGTTACAGTGTCCATCATCATCCGGTCATCTGCCCTGATGATGGACACTGTAACGCTGTCCGAAACGTTGGCTAAAGAAGGAGGTAGCGAAACACGGCATAACACCCCAAAAACAATAACAAAAAAAAAAAAGTGTCTGAACGTGTTTACTGTAATCAAAATTATATTATAATATAGAGAGAGAAGAGAAAAACAATGGAATTCTAAGTGGCTAGATAATTAATAAATCATTTGAGGTTTCTCTGTACCTATGAATAATAAAAAAAAACATTAATTACGACAAATAATTTAGACATATGTAGGTCGTTTAACATTTTGTTTGAACTGTAAATAAAAAAAATACTACGGGTATTGATACGATCACATCAAATAACAAAAACGTACCCACCCGTGACGAGTATACCGCAATACCATCAAAAATATATTTCGGTCATTTATCCGACATTTGATTCATAAGCCCTTTTCTTGATAGGGTACAATAAATACGTCATCGGTATATTCCACCCCAGTGAACAAAAAACCCTTTCCGTCCCCTGAATTCCCCGGTCCCTCCCCAGTTCCACAGATCCCCAGTTCCCCAGTTTCCCAGTTCTACGGTACTTTACCTCCACCGCATAAACGCGGATTCCAGGAAATATTTCCGAATTAATCATATTAGTTCCGTTTTTGGACGTTCGTTACGATCCAATGATTCTGATCCAAGGATTCAGATAAGGCAAGATGACCCTTTAATATTATTATAAGTATATTTAATTGTAACATGTAAGTTGTGATTTGAAACTCGATGAAACTGTGGCAAAAGAGACAAACATACTCGTACATCTATAGGATTTAGCCTGCGAGAGAATACGATAACAATAAAATATTTTTAAATGAAAACAAATAACTTTGTGTACACCACTATTTAATTAACAATATCGACATGTTTCGATATTAACATTAACATAAACTTATTATCCTGACGAAGAAAACACAGTTTTCGAAACATGTCGATGTTGTTAATTAAATAGTGGTGTACACAAAGTTATTTGTTTTCATTTATTGATAATGACGCCACAAAGTGAATTTGCAAAGTTTGAAGAAAATAAAATATTTCTTTATTTCACGGGATAAATCCACATGGATAGTCAAATAATAATAAAAACGTAACATTTGTATAGCGCAGTTTTGGGTTATTTCAAGTCTCGTTTGGTCTACTGGTATAAAGCATCTGACGAACCTTAGCGGCCAGATATTCAGCGGTTTGAGGATCAATTCTTACGAAATCAAAAAAAAAAAATTTTGTGAAATCAATATTCAATATTCAAACCACTCCAAAATGGACAGGCAAAGAAAACACAAAAGAAAGCGACGTCTAGCGACTCTGAAGAAGAAAACACAAATACTAATATTTTACCAAATGTAAAGAAAAGATGCACAAGTTTCGGTCGCATGTAGGAATCTCTTAGACTCATTTCTTTTTGTTTCAAATTTTTATTTGAAAGTCGCAAATATTGTCTTCAATGATTTTTTTTTTCAGTGGTTTTGTTAGTTTATTACAGATGTTGTGAATTTTTCAACTACCGCGCTAGGCAGATGACCGCGGTGAAAAAATGAGCATATTTGGAGAAAAAAATAAAGATGTCACTTTGCTGTCCGACGAAAATTTTTTCTGGTAAGCTAAATAAGCTCTGTATGGCCAGGTACTTCCCTGCCTCCCTCTTTCCCACCTATCTCTTCCCCCTACTACATTCAGCCTCAAAATATACCCCAATTAGGGATGCCTTAGTCTCAGAGGCTCTAAAAGGTTTGGAGTAGTTGGGAGTCTTGCGCGATATGTTCTCACCTAAAAAAAGGATAAAAAAGTGGGGTTATCTATTTTGTATTACATAAAATGTCAACAAAGTTTTCAGAAGCGCGTAATAATAAGCACTTAAATATGAACAAAATCTCAGAAAATGAAGAAATCCATAAAAAGTGCACAATATTTGAATCTGTTAATAAATACCTTAGTTTTTATTATTAACTTGAGAGTATCCAGATGCGTTGGAATGCCACTCAGAGAAAGAAATTGTTTCCCCCTGCGTGTCTTTTCACCCCGTTCCCGCGAACCCTTCACCCTTTCCGCGGTTCCATTCCCCCCTTCACTGCTTTCGCAATCGAGTGAGTAGTATAGGAAATAATTTCATAACGCCAGGTTCACCAATATATATATAGACACCTTCGTGGCCATCAAACAACAACTCACAAAGGTCTCATCGTATTCGGATGAATGGTATAGGAAAAAATAAGGGATAAACCAAGAAACAATCATTTTTAAAACAAAGATATCATTACTATTATGATCTGGCAACAACGCGTGGTTTATGTAAAATGCAAAAACAGACGTCCCCACCAATTTTCCGTTTTATCTATCCCCCATGTATATACTATCCTTCTCCTCCCAGATTGCCATACTATTTTTCACAATAAACCTAGCCCCACCGAATCCATGCAAAATAAAGCGTGCACGCCGAACATTTTATTTGTTGGATCTTTTAAATAAACCAAATTTGTTCAGCACTCTCAGTTTGGTGGCGTTTTAACCCTTTTCACTAAGAGTCTTTTAGCCCGATGCAGTTTTAGTCATTCTGATTTTTTATGGAAATTGACAGGAGCGTGGCTCATTGATTTTCCGAACACTTTTATCACAAGGTTTCTCCTAAAAGCTTCCAAGTGTTTCCCAAACATTTTAGACCCCTACTACCTTGTTCCTGTGTATTTAATTTGGATTCCTGATAATAAACAACTGTAATAGTTCATTATCCAATACCACCACTGATCTAACAATATTTTTTCCAAAACCTTTTTAATCTGTGATGTTTTATTATAATTTAAAACCATCAACAAACCCAATCAAGTACCCAATAATAACAACACTAGATTCCTTACTACATTTAATATAGTTGCTTCTCGCACTAATTTTATGTTCAACTATTGTCTTCAAAGATAACATCGCATGGAGAATGAAACTTGCTCCGTGGACATATTTTTTATAATAAAAACATCGCTTCCTTTAAAAAGCGTGTATGTAGGTAGATATAATGCAACAATCCTTAAATGTTTCCAAATTCAACAAACACAACTCTTTAACTACTTTCATAGTACCTTCTTACTTATTTTATGTATGTTATTGTTGTGTACCTTTTATTTTTAAAATAATAATAACAAACTTACGTAAACTCAAAATAGCAGGAAGAAAACTATAAATTACAATTACAATTGCAGATAATTAACTATTTTTGTATTAATTGCTAAAAAATGTTTAACGCTACTGCCACCAGTATGTTTCTAGTAATTGAGCTGCACTGAAATAATGTTTTGAGTAGTATTGTGACAATAATTGCTGAATCGTATACTGTAAGCCTGAGCCCAAATACGAATCTGCATGTTCAACTCCTTTGTACAACCTACTTATTGAATACTTATACCTACTTATGTTGTGCCAGCTTATATCTTTCACGCTCAGTTTATTACTTATATATGTATTTTATACATGTTATGATGCTCCTGTACAACTTGCCAATGTTACATGTAAACGCCTTCAATGCGTAAATAAATAAATAAAATGTTTGCATTTTCACGAAAATATGGCGTTGTGTCTTTTTTTAAGTTTTTTTAAATATTTAAAGGAATTTTTGTAACTGATGATAGGAATAATTATTGGAGTCCTGTAACAGAAATCTGTAATAAGGGCTTAAAAATGTTGGGATTTATAACTAGGCTAACTAGAAATTTTAACAATATAAAGTGTATTAAACTGTTATATTTTGCGTACGTTAGAAGTCAACTTGAGTACAATTCTCTCGTCTGGAATCCACATTATAATATACATGTACAAGCTGTTGAAAGAATGCAAAACAAATTCTTACGTTATCTAAATTTGAAAATGGGGTTTCCAACAATTATGTTGAACTACAACACTCTGTTAAATAATATGAATATGCTCAAATTGTCAGACAGAAGAATTTTCACTGCCTTGGTATTTCTATATAAAATTCTACATGATTTAGTTGATAGTCCGGTATTGCTTGAATTGATAAGCTTCCGGATTCCACAATGTAATACAAGAAGTCAGGATTTAAGTCAATGCAGAAATTCTGGGACTAAATACCATATGCATTCCTCTTTACCCAAAATACTAATGAAAGGAAACAATTACACCAAGTCCGTGGACACCTTCAGTTTATCTTTAAACAAGTATAAAATATTGTTATTATTATTTATTATTTTAACTTTATGAGTAAAACCTCAAACTGTAATATTTAATTGAAATGAAGACATTATGAGCGAAACTCAATCGAAAATCTGGAAACAGAAAAATCAGAAAAAGATATTGGCACCTCTGGGACTCGAACCCAGGACCTCCCTACTTTCCGGGTTGGGTTTAGTTCGAGTTGAATCTTGCAATCATTCATAAAGATGGCAGCCAATAAAAATATGCGTTAAGAAAAATGAAGATAATATGGGTGGTTCTTAGTCGAAGTATGGTACAGTTAAAAGTGACCGAATTGGATATCGACACCTTAGCTCAGTGGATAAGAGCCCCAACCCGGAAAGTAGGGAGGTCCTGGGTTCGAGTCCCAGAGGTGCCAATATCTTTTTCTGATTTTTCTGTTTCCAGATTTTCGATTGAGTTTCGCTCATAATGTCTTCATTTCAATAAAATATTGTTACTGAGGCAGTTCAGTTATGTACAATAAGTATTGTATATATATCTATTCATATGTAAAAGCCCTGAAAAAGGGCGTTGATTAATAAATAAATATAACCTACATAGAAAATGCTACACATTTTTAAAGATACAAGAGTTCACGGATCGATCGTTTTCACTGTTTCATGTGAGAGCTTAAGATTTCTGCTTTTAGTTAAGAAGGTAATGGAAAGCTTTCTCAAAAACCAACCTTGCGTAATCTTTGTCGATGTTCTCTCCTTTTATTTGTTGAATTGGAATTCGACGAGTGTTTTTTTAAAGGATAGTAATAAAAGGTTGTATTTTTATAAGAATTGATTTAGCGAAGGTTTGTCCAATTGGTTTATTGCTATCGTTTGTCATTTCAATAAAACGTACTTACTTATTATTTTAACGAATATCTCATCTTACAAACTTTTAGAGAGAAAAGTTTTGTTGCGCAGAAACTCGTGAAATTATTTACAAATTAGACGAAGCTCTTAGAGAAATTGTGTTTCTATTTTATTTATCTTAGCGTTTTGTTTTACCAAAAACAAATATAACTTTGTTAATTACATACTGTGAGATTCAAAGTAGTACCAACTAATTTTGTTAAAGTATTTATTACTGTCAAACTTAGTTTACAATACTGAATTATAATCGGGTATCAGAGTTTGATAAAAAAATTATTTTATGAATTCTGTTTTAAGAATCACTTACAATGGCTTCTAAAACTAGAACTACGTATTGACGTAGTGACTGTTGGGGGGTAAGGCTCTTGACTAGCAATCCTGAGGACGCGGATTAAAATCACGTAAGTAAATTTTATTTGATTGATATGTGTTATTTCACAATTTAATCCTTAATAAAGTAATATAAAGACAACTTTTTGAGAACTGAAACGTTGCTTGAAATGGTTTTAGCCGTATTTGGTTTTAGCCGGTGCCATCTCCTTCCCCTCCCCACTACCTTCAGCCTCACAACATACCCCAATTGGGGTTGCCATAGTTCTTTACTCTTTCCCATTTATTTCCCCTACCCACCACCTACAGCCTCACAACATACCCCAATTCGGAACGCCTTAGTCTCACTGACTCCAAGCGGTTGGGAGCAGTTGGGACTCTTGTGCGGTATTTATTTAAAAAAAACCACAACTTGCAATCTTTGCAAACAAGTGTTTCACTTTATTTACTTACATACATATTTGATTATCACCTACACCTAGAGATTGGACGTCATTCATGAACGAAAATTGTATTTACAACTCACGCATTTTATTATTAGCTTCTTTCAAGAAAGTTTGTAAATTGTTTAGGAAGTAATTAAATAAGTGCTGATAGTAATAATAATATTAATATTATATTCGAAAATCAGTTTCTGAAAAAATTAGAAAATATACAGATTAAGGAAATGAGATTAAAAGAATTTGGCATTCTCAGACTATAAAAATATTACCATTTGTTATTTCGGCTACTGGCATTATACCTATCTCTCTCATTCAAAATTTAGGCTTATTAGGTTGTCAATGAATCTATATACATATAAAAATGCAAAAATCAGTCATATTAAATGTAGGATTACGTAAATTTTTTAAATATATTTATACTGAGGGATCAGTAGGATCCCTCAATATAAGAGTAGGATTGGAGGGATCGGTCCAGTTAGGAGTTCTATCGAGCCGAACCCTGTGATATGAAAATATCTGGAGTCGGTGAATTATTCTCCCATTTGGTCTCTGGTAGGTTGACATCATGTTGTTCTTGTATTGTTTTGTATTTATTATGCTTAAATAGTGCAATTGTATAGCGTGGATTGACTAGATGATCATTTGTGAAAAGTGTGTGGAAGGGTTAAGTTTTTCCTGTGGGGACCCGGACATAAAGTCAAAAGAACAATTTAAACATAAAACGTAAATATTTAAAAGATGTTTTTAAAATTACAGTAATTTTTCGTTTTGGGGTAAAATAATGCATTGGCGCGTATCTGATTTGGGCAGTTTATTAATTGTTTTGAGTTTGATTCGTACAACTTATTTAATTTAAAAGAAATTAATTTACGATAAATAAAATCATGTTATTGTTTAGTTCCGTAAGTGTTTTAGTTTTTATTGTTGTGACAGCTGTTTCAAGGCTTTTTCAAACTGTGGTTACACTACTTTGAGACGATATATTAATATGATTCTAAATTTCAATTTTGAAGTTGTCTAAATTGATTAATTACCAATAATACGGATTTACTGAGAAAATAACTATGATTTGTGTGAAAAGATTCTGCAAGTTCGTGAAGTTCATGACATTGTCCATAACATTATGTTTTCAAAGTTAATAATCTAAGTTAGTTTAAAAAATTGCTCGGCAAATGTTCCGGAATGAAGATTTACACACTAGTATTTGTAGGTGTTTATTAAACATATAACATAAAAATTAATATTGTCATTATGACATAGAGATATTATCTAACCGGACTTTTATAATATTATACTTTAATAAAATACGAATTACTATCTAAATAATAGATCTATTTTCTTACAATATTGTATCAACTGTAAAAATTCCAAAGTACCTTCATTATGAAACTAATATATTCCTGTTCAACTCTTTATCAACTATTCGCATTTTTCGAAAGCGTTCAGAAGCTTCCGAGTAAAAGTAATTTCATTCATCCAACGCGGTCATGACAAAGGTAAATAAATTAAATTCCAACTGTTACAACCCTCCCGCTAAGTGATACGGCTGGCCTAACGACCAACGGATAATAAAAGCCCCCTGACTACGAAAAAAGGCTCTCCGTTTCTATCACGTGATACAAGATACAGCCTCCAATAAAGTATCGGGAAGAGGCAGTTTCGGGTCCGCTTTCAATACTTCCTTTAACCCTAATGATTTGAACCCCGGCAGAACGGAACCTTTTACTTCCTCTCCTGATTGAGGATACACGCAACTTCCGACTTCCTTTCTATCTCAATTACCGGGCCGGAAATGAAGGCCTTTAACAGAAACTGCCAATTTTTTGTGAATTTATACAATATGAGCTTGGGCAGTGCTTTTAAGAGCTAACATCGTTTTATAAAACTTCGTGTGTATTTTTAGACGTGGGAACTATTTTGCTTCATGAAGGCATTTTAAAACTGTAAAAAATCCTTTTTTGATATTTATTTTTGGGGTGTAATGCCGTATTGCGCTACCTACTTCTTTAGCCAACGTTTCAGACAGCATTACAGTTTCGATCATCAGGGCAGATGTATGATGCATCTGCCCTGATGATGTGATCACACTTATGCCCCGATAATGGATAATGTAATTCTGTTGACGACGGATGCTGTCCGAAACGCTGTCTAAAGAAAAAGGTAGCACAACACGGCATAATACCCCAAAATTAATTAACGATTAATTTTTGGCCGCGAAAAACTAAAATCGTATACGCGAAAAAGCTGTTGAAAGATGACCTTTGGAATGATTCATTTTTTTTCTATTGGCGTCTTCTCCTATCGGAGGTTAATTATCATCGAGGAAAGCCATCACCTTACAAGATGCAGTTCAGAAGAACTTTGCGAAACTACACTCGTACCATTAATTTAGATTTCTAAGTCATTATGCGCGACGTCTTTCGTAGCTAGGTCATCCATCGTTCTTTCTCTGTTTGCGCAGATTAAAGTGCTAACTTCGTTAATTATTTTTCTTTAGTCCAGATTTATAGTTTTATGGTTGCCAACAATTGTGTTCCTTTTTCCTCTATGCTCTCTATCAATCTCGGTCAATTTCCTCAACCCACTTAGATCGCCGTCGCAGTAGCCAGACAGTCTGACAAGTCAAGCAGGTAATCTAATTCGCGTCATCTTCTAAAGTCGTTTCCTTATTGCCGAGGATCATAACCCCCACTCTAATTTCCATGGTGCACAAGGCTCCACTTCTCGCGGTTCCGCACTGCATGGAGGGCCAAGGACGCCGACGCCACCTACCGAACTTGATCACTCCAGCACATTGATTCTCCTGTCTTCCACTTAGCTACTGACTATGATTTTCTCTAAGTTAGAATCCTCAGATTAGTGAGCAACATCTCTAAACTATTTTTAATTATATGGTACCCAGATAGTCGAAAGCCTGTATTGGATGTCTAGCTCTTACATAGTGGAGACATTTATTTGTCCGTCTGGCTGATCATGGAATCCTAATCATATTTCTCGAGGTTTTTTTTAAACATTTATTGTGGTTTTTTCAGTCTTTAATTCATATAAATTACTCCATTAACCTTTGAAACGCAGTAAAACATAAACGTAGATTCCAATCGCAGATCGGTTGACCCGGATTGATCCTATCGCAATCTCACCTTTGAGTCGCTCTTACATTATTAATAATAATTGAACTTTCTACATTACAAAAGTGATATGCTTCTTTCATAAAATGCTAAATATAAACAAATATTAAAAAAAAAAATTAGGGTAATTAAAATTTGTTGCACGTGCATAATAATTATTTATTTATTATCGTCCTTTTTCGGAGTTTTTTCATATGAATAGTAAGAAATATACAATATTTATTTTACACAATTAAACTGCCTCAGTAACAATATTTTTTATTTGTTTAAAGTTAAATTGAAGATGTCCACCGACTTGGTGCAATTATTTTTCTCCATCAGTATTCTGGGAAAAGAAGAATGGTGACTGGACAACTCGGAATGAAACCAACTCAGAACCATCTCAGATAAGTCGTTTAGAATGATAAAAATATAAATAAAATTTTTGTTTAATAGGTTACGTTAGGTTAGGGTTATCGGCTAATTTAAAATTATTTTTTTCATGGTTTATAATGACTTTTCAAGGATGTGTTGAGTTGAATTTATTCTGAGTTGGCATGGAACCAAGAAGAATACGTACGGTAGTTAGTCCCATAATTTCTGCACTGAAATGATTCCTGATTTCTGGTATTACGTCGTGGTATCCGGAAGCCTATCAGTTCAAGCAATACCGGACTATCAACTAAAGTCAGTGAAAATTCTTCGGTCTGACAATTTGAGAATATTCATATTATTTAACAGAATATTGTAGTTCAACAAAATTGTTGGAATACCCATTTAGATAACGTAAGAATTTGTTCTGTATTCTTTCAACAGCTTGTACATGAGTATTGTAATTTAGATTACAGATGGAAGAATTGTACTCAAACTGACTTCTAACATAGACGAAATATAACAGTTTAATAAAATTGAAATTGTTAAAATTTTTGGTTAGCCTAGTTATTAATCCCAACATTTTTAAGCCATTATTAAAGATTTTTGTTATTTATTTATTTATTTTATTTAAGGTTTTATTCCAGCAGGACTGGGAGGGGTGTGCAATCCCAGTCTGCCATATTTCATAAAAATAATAATAATACAATAATACATAAAATACATAAGAGACTAAATTAAAAATACAAACTATAACATAAGAGAGTAAATTAAATGATAAAACACAATAAAATAAAATAATGCAATAAAAAATAAGCATAAAATTAAAATTACACTAAGCATAAATTAAATAGAATAAAAAATTAAATTTTTGTTGTCGTCCATCAGGGAAGTCGCCTCATTGTCTGCATCCATCGCTCATTTAGGGGGGAACTAAGCCACTCGGATGCAGCCACGACAATGATGTTGTTTGATTTCAGTATCCTGCCCCAGAAGCTGGCTAGGCGGTGGCGAAGTAGGGCTGGGAATGAATGCACCCTCCCCTCGGTGAACATCGTGGAAGCACTGCAGAACCTCGGTAGTTGCATAAGTTGCCTGAATGCATTATTGTAGCACACCCTCAGTTTATCCCATTGCGCTGCTGGATATTGCGTCCACAGTTCCGATGTGTACAGGGCAGTGCAGTACGTCTTGAAGAGTAATTTTCTGACATCGTCACTGCAGTGATAGAACCGCCTTGATAGCATTCTGGCCCGTATGTTAATTGCTCTTCTTTGTCGTTCCATATCTTCTATATCCTTAAAGTCTTCGGTTAGGATATGTCCGAGATATTTAACCGAGATGTTATGTGGTTAATAAATGAAAAGTGATGCTTAAGACTTTTATTTGTATTAATGCCTGAAGAGCATTGTTATCAATGGGTTATTAATGGGTTACATGACAACTCAGAATTGTACTATTTCAACACCCCTTTGAAAAATCATTTAAAAGTTATGATTTTGTTTTTAAAAAGCACATTAACTAGCCTAACATAACCTATCTAACCAATTTTACCATTGTTAACACTTTTATTGATTTTTCAAAGGAGATGCTGAAGTTGCAAGATTCTGAATTGTCCAGTCACCAAATAATGTTATTGTTAAAAACTTTTATTATTTGCCGAAATAACAACGCAAAAATTTATTTGAACAAATTTAAAGATTGGTTTGTACGCATGTATTGATTTAACATAAAGCACATAATCCAACCATTTAATTTCAACGGCCATCGAACAATCAATCGACTAAATTAGATAAAGCGCATTAACTTTTCTTATACAACAAGAAAATGAATCACGGTAAGATTTTAATCCGAGTAATCCCTAATCCTCGACAAATAAATCTTAAATCTCAGAATACAAAAGAAGCTCAGAATATTTTTATTTAGCCGGTATCATTTCGTAAATTCTACGCAACAAATGGCGATACAGGTTATTTAAAAGTGTAGATTGTTTTTAAAACTTGTTAGAAAACGACTTTAATGTTTTTCAATGTTTAAATTTAATAATTTGTTTTAAATTTAATAAGTGTAGATTGTTTTAAAAACTTGTTAGAAAACGACTTTAATGTTTTTCAATCTTTAAATTTAATAATTTGTTTATAACCTTGAACTGTTTTACTTATTGTAATTAGTAATATGAATGAATAATTGATTGTATGGCATTATAATTAATCAA
Organism: Glyphotaelius pellucidus; assembly: GCA_936435175.1. NCBI lineage: Eukaryota > Metazoa > Arthropoda > Insecta > Trichoptera > Limnephilidae > Glyphotaelius > Glyphotaelius pellucidus. The sequence goes on along the minus strand of OW386551.1, from coordinate 6,974,235 downwards.
ATGATTAGTTTTTTCCCGTATAATTAGTGCGATAACAATTGCATTTCGTTGGGTTAATGATATTTTGTTCACTGAGAAAGAATCATATTATATTCAAACGTGATATTGGTACGAATACATTTCGTCAAAAGGATTATAGAAAATATCATAAAATTTGCATTAATTTGAGAAATGGATTCCGCTGCCCGAAAACTATTTATTGAATAACCAAAAATCTTGCCATGGGTGATCCCAAGTGATTCGCTTCATTTGGTCATTTAGCAAGGATGCCCCGGATCTCGGAGTCTAGTCTTGGCGGTGTACAAGAATGGTTTAGGGAGAACTATTGACCTCTCCAATAGAACCCTCTCGACCCATAGAGGCATTTACACGGTAGTGTGAGGGATATATGTACACGTTTGTCACTCCTGGACACACTGACCCCCAGATTTCTAACCACCTTTCATACCCATTTCCTTGCTAGAACTTCCTCTCATTCCTCCTTAAAAGACTCCACGCACAGGATCCCCAATAATGACGGAGGCCTTGAGGGAAATTATTTTTCATCAGGGACATCAATGTGGATTCAATGTAAAAAAAGTTTTATTTTGTCAAAATTTTTATATTTTGAGTACAGCAATCAGAAAAAAAATAATTTCCAGAAGTGTGCAAGTGTAAACGATCACGCTTACAAATAAAAACGTATTGCAATAGTATTTAAAATTACATTCTTGAATGAGTAAGACCAGGTTCTTCCATATCTTCCCCTTCCCCGTGTCCTTACCCTCCCAACAAACCCCAATTGGGGATGCCATAGTCGCATTGGCTCCATGCGGTTAAGTGTAGCTGGGCAATAAAAAAAATTAAAAATTGAATGGTGCGATTTTCTTGTATTTTCATGAAATTTTGCTGCACAATTACACATGTTGAATACACTAACCATTTAGAAAAAAACAGTTTGATTACAGCGTACATACCTACCTAAATTACTTTAACTAGATAAATACTGTAGGCACTGTTAGTAAATAGAGGTGTACGAGATACCTTTATTTATTGCGAGTACAAAGCCTAAACGAACGCATGCAAAAATAAATTGTGAACTTTTCCAATATTTATATTTGAGCTATTTCGCATTTCACAAAAAATGGAAGGCTCACAAAAGTGTACATAAGCCTTTAGCGGATAATCGAGAGACAGTGTTATCATTCGGCCATCCCGAAAATGAACGGGAACAAACATTTTGACACAGAAAAATAATTAAACTGGTGCTCTGAAAATATTTTTTATATCCGATATGAGATTAACTAGATTGGCACTTGACTAGGTACATCGAATGCAATCATAATTTTACGTCAATTCTAAAAATATGTAAAAGTTACAACTTTTCAAAATCATGAAAAAAACGGTGTTTGTGATAATAAGTCGTTTGTATACACACCTACTTTCAGGGAAGTAGATATTCTTTGGTCTGGTTGTTTCACAGAATTTGAACAATAAAATACAACAATAGAATACAAAAATTCTGTGAACGTTCTATTCAAATTATGTTATTATCCACATACTGTAAAACAAATAGCCCATTAAAAAGTAATAACAAAACTTCAATAGAACTTGAATTTTATCTCTAAAATTCGAACAATTTATCAAATTTCGAACTTAAAATTCAAGTACTCTGATAGTTTCGTTAGTATTAATCACGGGCCTGTTGTTTAACGGGAGTTTGATTATAACAGTACTTGAATAGAATTTTCACAGAATTTAATATTGACTTTAAAATTTGATGAATTGCTCAATTTGGGAGGCGGGAATGGGTACCGCCGCCCTGGGAACCTTTATTGGATAACCAACACCTCTGCCATAGGTCACCCCAAATGGTTCGCTACGTTTGGTGATTAAGCAGGGGTGCCCGGGTTCATGGGATGAGGTTTGTCTAGGTCCTGGAAGCGAATGACCAGGACACACTGAACCCCAGATTCCTACCCACCCCTTAAACCCTTTTCATTCCCAGAACTCTTCCTTCTTTCCTTTCCTTAAAACGAAACCCTCCAAACAGCATCCCCAAAGATGACATAGACCTTGAGAGAAATTATTTTCCTCAGGGCGTGGAGCTCATGAAAAAATAAATCATTTAATATCAATAAAATTATTATTCACAATAAATACGTCGAGTTGTGAAAGAAAATCAATGACAAAAGGAGTTTTTTCTTTATGACAATTAATAACAAAAGTAGTATTTACTAACCGCATAATACGTAAATAAATAAAATAAATAAACACATAATTTGAGATGAGAAAATCATAATTTCCATTGAAAACTATTCCTTTCTACAAAAACTCAAATAAAACTGATTTTATACACCTGAAAATATTGAATGTTTCGTGAACATAATTAATTACACATGAGTTTCAGGGTAAAGTCTACGCCCTACAACTTGACGTGAGGAAGAAATGCCGCGGAATTAGATCAGAAGAGGCGTTATAAAATTATTTACAAATTCGTCTAGGATTCTAAGTAGCGAAATTCAAGAAACGACACGGGCGACGTTACGACAATGTACGAAACTAATATCGCCGAATTTGAAAATACTCGTAGGACTGCTACGCTCTTACGGTCATGCATCATGTTGTGTAGAATTTGAGATCAGGCCACTTACAATAACACTCCTTGTGCAAATGGCAATAAGGTTTAAATTCCCGTTTAACACCAACCTTCATTTTATTCACGTAAAAACATCGCTAAAAGGGTGTTTTATTTTATTTTGCGAAGCTCTGGCACAAATTTTTAAATGTTTCACAATCATTTTCAAAATAATTTAATTTTCTACTCTACGTCATAAAATGAAACCTTAACTGAAAAAGGGTTCGAAAGTATGATATTTTGAACTACAAAGACTAATGCAAAAAATGCCCAATTATTTGAGAGGCAAATATGTGTGTACACCATAGGTACTTAATTAAGCATCTAAAATATTTTTAAGCAATCTAATTTTCAAAAAAAAATTTCTTAACTTTGAATTTTAAGAGGAATATAAACGCTAGAAATATTTCGATTCTCATGCCTACAAAATTTAAAACCGCGCGTCGTATTTGCACGAGGCAAGTAAGCGAAAAAGTAGTTTTTATTTATTTTATGCATAATTTTATAAGAATGAAAAAAAAATTAAAACAAACAAAACCTCAAAAATAATATAAGCTATTAAGGGGAATTTCTTTAAAATGGTTTCTTATATTACTTCATATTTAAGTCGTGAAAAAACATTTTTTAGTGGTTTACGCTTATATTTTTTGTTATGTAAATAATAATTTTATTGTAATTCCAATGCATAGAAAACCTAGTAGAAGCTTCAATTTATCGGTAGCATATTTTTTGATGTTCATATTGTGAACCGATTTGTCGTAAAAATGAATCTAAATATTAACAGAATCTCACGTATAGCTTCATCTTAATGGTGCATCACTTTAAGATAAAAACGACGCTCATTTAAATGCCATTAAATTATTAAAATTAATATTATGAAAAGTATAACGTAAATACTATATCGTGCTATTTCGCTTCTACAAGACCAAAAAATATTGCTTTTTTTAATGTATCAAAGGAAATAAAAGATATTAAGCAGTTTTAATCTCTGACAGGCCAAACAATTTATGTTATCTCAATGGTTTTTGTTTCGTTCTGTTCATGTTTGGAACAGTGTTTCCAATTCAATTCAGCGCTTTAAAACGATTTTAACAATAGGAATAAATAATTATCTTTTCACTTTGCACAAAGCTGAGCTTAAATCGAGATGTTTTCACCAAAATTTGATATTGTCAAAAAAGTTCGTCCGCTATTTTAGGTCCACTAATACATTTTGAAATATAAAGAACTTGTAGGAATGATGTTGACAGGATTTTTGAAATCTTAATTAATTTATTGTGGTAGCGTATAATAGAGACTGTTTAGTTTTTCTGTCCAAATGCGAGACACGTACTTCAAAATCAAGCTCATTAACAATAAATAAAGTGTACTCGATTCTGACATTTTTTTAATGGACACGACGTCTTCCTCTTCTTTTATTCTAGTGACTTGCATGTGCATAGTGTTCTTAGTTTTAGCACTTGTGCGCGGCGCATGTTCGTAAATACCTGAACCGTTATCCTTTCGGGACATTTTGACAGCGTTCGGGAGCTCGGTAAATACCCAAAGTTGCTTTGTAAATACCAGACGTGTCGGATTCTAACATGTCAGTTATTTACAATGCTGCATAATGTACGTGATGGCAACTTGTTCGCGCTCTAGAATATAAACATACTTTATTTTTACCTAACCAAATCCAATCAAACTTAACCTAACTGAACTTAACCTAATCTAACCTAAATTAACCTACCTAACCTAATTTTACCTTACCTAACCTCACTTAACCCAACCTAACCTAACTTCATCTAGCCTCACCTAACCTCACTTCACCTTACCTAACCTCTTCACCTAACCTCACCTAACAAACACTATATTCTTCTCAAGTACTTATCTGAAACAAAAAATTTGCTCTTACGTATATTATGCAGTCCCGTAAATAACCAGCGTCCGACACGTCCTGTATTTACGAAGCTACTAATTGAAAACAATTTTTTTCGAAAATATTCAATTTTATTGGAATAATTATATTATAACTTTTGAAAGTTATACAAATCAATGTAACATATCATCACTTCATTTGGATGGGGTTCTAACTGACATTTTATTCAAAAAAGACCTTTGAATGTCAAATCATTTCTTATGCTCATTTCTATACAAAAAATAATTTTCTGAACCATCTGTGTTGTATTTTCATAGATATATGGGTGAAAAAGTTCTAACATCAAGCCTTGTCAATAATAATTTGTTTTTCAAGATCGCTCACATTCTCGATACGAGGCGCGTTGTGGTTCGTCACTTCATTTGGATAAAACTGACATTTTATTAAAAAAAGACCTTTGAATGCCAAATCACTTCTTTTGCTCATTTCTATACACAAAATAATTTTCTCAACCATCTGTATTGTATTTTCATAAATATATGGGTGACAACGTTCTAACATCAAACATTGTCAACAATAATTTGTTTTACAAGGTTTTAACATCACTTACACTCTCTATTTTGTTTGTATTTGACAGCTGATCTTAAGGCGCGTTATGGTTCGTCGCTTCATTCGGATAGGGTTCTAAGGACGCCTTTCCATTTTTTAAGGTTTCTCAGTTTCCAAAGACGAATTTTCGTAACATATTTAACAATTTCAGTTAAATTATTTAAATGGCACGTGGCCCTAGCCTGGAAATGCATTAGGGAAATGTAAATAGAACCTTGTGCAATGAATTGTTATGCCTGGTTATTATAGCTGGTTACAAAGGGTTCTATTTGCATGTTTAGATATGTTATAAAAGGGTAAGTTTAGATTCTTTTCAAATACTTTCCTTTAAAATGTGTTCAATTAAAAACTTTACACAAAATTCAACCTCAAATCGGAAATTGGTAAATATATAATGAGAAATCGTCTTTGGAAACTTTCACACCTCATATCTCAGAACAAAGTGAAGGTAGAACTCTATCCAAATGAAGTGACGATATCATTGAAGAAGAAGATAATACTAATTCATCTAAACCAAACATGAAACAGAACAAGACACATAAAATAAAAAAAATAAAAGTGACTGGGACTCAAACCCAGAAACGCGGAGTTGGATAATGCGCCGGTATTGTAAATGGACACACTGTCTTTTTTTTTTTTTTATATGAAATACCGCACAAGAGTCCCAACTGCTCCCCTCTGGAGCCAGTGAGACTATGGCATCCCCAATTGGGGTATGTTGTGTGGCTGAAGGTAGTGGGGAGGGGAAGGAGATAGGGAAGAGGAAGGTGGGGAAGTACCTGGCTATTCAGATCTGGTCACTAAACACGGCTAATGCCATTTCGAGCAACGTTTCAATTCTGAATGGTGGTCTTACACCAGGGCGATACTAATAGTATCTTCCACTCTGGAACGTGGCGCAAATATATTATATATTATTTTAAATGAATAAATTGTGAAATAACACAAATTAATCAAATAAAATTTATTTGCGCACGCCGGGTTCGAACCCGCGACCTTCGGATTGTGAGTCCAGAGTCTTACCTCGGGACCACGGAGGCCGTCGGAGGCATCTGCAATACACAATTTAAAAAAAAAACACAAGAGTTCCTGGGTTCGATTTTATTTTATTTTTCGGTCTTATTCTCTTTCAAACTTTTTTTAAATTTACGAGTATTATCTCCTTTCTCAATACAAAATTAAAATATATTCATTATCAAATAAGAAGTTTACTTGGAAACGGTGAAAAACTTTTATTAAACATTCCGCTGTCCACTGAGGCGGAATATACAAGTTTACTGCCTATAAGTATATTGCGTTAGGGCAGGAATGTTTCATTTTTTCACAAGTTTCAAACATCCCCCGAGACAGATAAATTCTTGTTTACATTCTGCTCACGCTATTAGGAGGGACAAGCTTTATTGTGCGAACCATGTTTAAGCCTTTCAAATTAATTGAAATTAATCACCTCACCTCGGTGCCGGTAATGTTTTTTGCCCTGGGCGACCTGCGCGCTTATTTAGAAAAAGACACTAATCTAGTGAAGAGTAATTTTTTTTGAAAATGGGTATATTAAGATTGAGTTTTGAAAACATTTTTCACTATATGAAGCTTTTAGAAGTGTTGTTATAATTTTTTTTAAATGAGCTCCACACAGGAGGCTATAAGGAAAATAATTTCCCAATGGGTGTACGTCATCTTTGGAGATGCTGTGTGGAAGATTTATAAAAGAAAAGAAAGGGGAGGAGAGTTCTGCGAAGGAACAGGGTTTAAGGGGTGGGAAGGAATCTGGGGTTCAGTGTGTTCTGGTCATCCGCCTCCAAGACCTAGACAAACCTCACCCCACGAACCCGGGAACGCCTGCTAAATCACCAAACGTAGCGAACCACTTGGGGTGACCTATGGGCAGAGGTGTTGGTTATCCAATAAAGGTTATTTTAACTAATAATAATAACAACGCTATAAAATATAATTTATATTTTAAATTGAAGTAAGTAAGTTTTTTATTTACTTTTTCATTACTTGTGAGGTTCTGCGAACATCCCGGCCTTCTTTAAAAAAACGTCTGTATAAAATATCTTTCATATAACATTATTTCACATATTTCAGATAAATTTTTGTTATTATATTATCGCAGATCTGTAAAAAAAAAGGGATATTACCAGTGGAGGATTTGTGAATCTCATCGCCTTTCGAAACGAATAAAGTAAATTTTCTTTATTTAATATAATTGTTTAATGTAGGTACAGCTGTTTTCAACCGCAAATGGTTCCAATGAGACTATGGCATCCTCAATTGGGGTACGTTGCGAGGCTGAAAGTAGTAGGGAGAGGAAAGATTTGGGAAAGAGGAACGTGGGGAAGTACCTGGCTATTCAGACCTGGTCACCAAACACAGCTTAAGCCATTTCAAGCAACATTTCAATTCTGAATGGTGGTCTTAGATGAAAGTGATATTGAAAGTATCTTCTACTCTGGAACGTGAACAAATATACGTCTGGAACAAATATACCTTATTAGTATATATTACTAGTGGAAAGCGTTACCCTTCGACCACGGAGGCCATCAAATAATAATTGTATGATTTTGTAAGATACATTAGAGAGGTCTTATGAATGTGACAACGTTAATAGCAACAGAGGTTAAAATAGTAACATAAATCATTCAGTGAACAGTGTTTTTTATTCCTCTGTATGTCATTTTTTCCGATCTCAAATTCAGTTTATGCCGGTAAGACAAGAGATCCTGTGTTCGATACTCAATCGCGACCGTCACCTTTTTTATTTTTTATGTGTCTTGTTCTATATCATGTTTCGTTTAAATCTTTTATCTTCTTCTTCTTCAATGATATATTACATTGACGCAAATAACTTTCAGAATTTTTTGCAAATTTATTCCAATTAGTTAAAAACAAAGATTTAATAAACAAAGTCGTCAGAAACGTTTTTAGATTTTCACGGCCAAAAGTATTTTGGTTATTTGATTTTGGGGTGTTATTCCGTGTTGCGCTACCTCCTTCTTTAGCCAACGTTTCGGGCAGCGTTACAGTGTCCGAAACGTTGGCTAAAGAAGGAGGTAGCGCTAGACGGCATAACACCCCAAAAACAAATAAAGAAAAAAAAACAACGAGGATAAAATGACTACACCCGATTTATTTTGCTACGGAATCCCAAATCTTGGATTTTTTCCTGTAATTCGTATTTATCACATTTTAAATAGAAAAAAAATAATTGTCTGGGTTTTTGCTCCAGCAGATCCTCAAAACGAAAAAAAACAATCATCGTTCACTTAGACCACTGGGTCGTAAGAATTCCCGATTCTCACGACGAACGCAAGAATAAATTTATTTATCTGTCAACAGACGAATAGAAAACCAAACGCGTTATCCTTTTCCCGGAATGTAATATAAAATCGTTTTCTTTCTAACCCTTGTCAGTTTTTTGTATAAGATTCCTGTCATATTCACTTTACTTTCGTTTCAAAGACTGACGTGCCAAAGGAGGTTCGTGTCTATGAAGTCCTTAGAATGAGTAGTGCTTCTTTATCAGGACTTCATTATTTGTGTTGTATCCTGAACAAACAATACTGTTCGTAATTTTTTTCAAAAGGGATTTAAAGAAGTAAGATAATGAATAATCGATATTATAGTCCTTGAGTGGTTGCTTGACTGGCAGTCGAATTGGTCTAAAACAAAATATTTTGTTTCAATCGTTTTCAATCACATGAACATAATATATCTGTAAATAATTGATATTTCTTAAAATTTTTCTGCTAAACGAATCCATGTAGACAAAATTACCTATCTACTTTATTTCGTATAGATCTTATTTTGTTTACGTTTCAATTATGTATTTTATCTTTAAAAAAATCAGTTAAAAGTAAATCAGATCAATATTGTGGATTATTGATGATGTTTAAGAAATATTAATTTTTAAGGTTCTGCAAAATTATATAAGTTCTCCGCGTTACCTGTTGACTTTGAACGATAATTAATGCTCAATAGCCAATGTAAACAATTTAGAAGGCGGGTATGGGTACCGCTGTCCCGGGAACCATTTATTGGATAACCAACAACTTTGTTATAGGTCACTCCAAATGGTTCGCTACGTTTGGTGACTTAGCCGGGTTCATCGAGTGAGGTGTGTCTGGCTCTTGGCGGCGGATGCGTCCGCCCCCCAGCTGCACGGCAGACCGGATCAGGAGAGAATGGTTGAGGGAATACCTTTGACTTCTCTAGCCGTACCCTCTCGGAACAGCGCCTTGCACCGCAGTGTTAGGGATGGATTCATACTTCCACCATAACTGGACTCACCGACTCCCATATTGCTACCCACCCATAACACCCTTTTCATTCCTAGAACCTCCTCTCCTAACTTTCCTTAAAAGACACTCCACACAGCATCCCCAAAGATGACATAGTCCCTGAGAAGAATTATTTTCCGCAGGGCCTCCTTTGTGGAGCTAATGTACTAGTAAAAATAAAAAAATAAGAGTGTGCGATTCACACGCAATAGAAGTCAAACTAGAAAGACGCTAGATGTCGCTTTCTTTTCTTTTGCCTGTTTATAAAGTTGTTTGAAGATTGGAAGTTAATTTCAGAAAAATGAATTTTTTTTTCGTTCACTGAATGTCTGTCTGTCTGGCCGCTTGGATTTGTTGGGTGCCATAGCCGCTGCGCCACGGGAGGTTTGAGCCGAGTAAATTTAGCGCATTATATAAGAACCGAGGACCCATCAAATAATAAATTTTAGTGACGCACTTCCGTTTCACCCGAATTTCAAATCATCAACGGGGCTATAGAAGTTTTACTACAGAAACAACTTACAAATTTAATATCTTTATTTGTAATATCAATCATTTAATTATTGAGAAAAAAAGAGCTTATGTAAACAACTCGACGATCGAAATCAAACCATTGTTTTTATAGTCATCAACACAACAAATTGGAAATGAATTTATTTCGATTTATCGATTCCGAACTCCTGCACACGACTTTGAAGAGATTATTTTGATTTGAATAATATCTCAACTATGACCATGGCTAATAATTTTAGCGATGATCACATTCAAGAACTAAACTTTATGATAATAATATCATGAAGTTAAGGTTTCCAGTCCAATGAAAATATTATGATTTACGAATTCAAAACAAATTCACCCCTATTTATTTGGCGGCCGGTTGATCATCCGATGCGGACGTCTCGTCGTTAACCCCTTGATTTGGGCAATATTTCAGAATGTGCAGATATCGCCCCTTCTCCTGTAAGGGCGCTAAATACTAATAATTTATCAAAATGGCACTCGAGGGTGCCGTCTCGTAGGCTCCAGGAAACGCCTTCTTGTATTAATGCCGACTAGGGTGAATTCACAAATTAAAAGCCCACTAGGTACCTAGTTATGTGCTCCTTGAATCTACGTACTAAAATTTAATTATATCCTAATGCCGAGGTCCAACCAAATTAAGACAGTAGATTCCTCAGTATCGCCCTGGTGAAATTTCACAATTCAGAAAACTATGTTTTACGAACCGCACAGGAGACCCCGAGTAAAATAATTCCCCTCAGGGCCTATGTCATCTTTGGGGATGCTGTGTGGAGGGCGGAAAGAGAATAATATGCTATTTAGAACTCTTCACTACACTCCATAAAATCACAATCCTTAAAATCACACAGGCGGTCTCTCGATAATTTACAAAAACTATAGATACCCATCTAATCCTTTTTCTTTGTCTTTTAAAAAACTTTTTAAAACATTTCAAAACTTTTATACTGTGCATATTTTTATAATTATACCTTAAACAAACCTATCCCCCGATCCTACCCCCCATTCAACCCCCCCCCCCCCATCCAACGCCACCCTCCCCCCACCCAGTTTAACGAATTAAACACAAAAACTACTAATAAATTAATAACATCGACGCACCTCGTCCCTCGATGTAAACTTATTGTTGTAATAATATCAACAATAGAAGAAGTCTAGTGATGACACCTATGTCATTTATTTATTTAAAAAGAACGGTGGGAGTTGATGAAAAATTCGTATGAGAAAAGAGTTACAGTGTTTCACGATGTGTCCGACGATGGCTTCCACCGATACGTGGAAGCCATCGTCGGACTGTACAACTTTACCATCTTTTAGAGCTTTAATTAACTCCCACGCATCATTGTCTTTGAAACACTGTAACTCTTTTCTCATACAAATTCTTCATCAACTCCCACCGTTCTTTTTAAATAAATAAATGACATAGGTGTCGTCACTAGACTTCTTCTATTGTTGATATTACAACAATAAGTTTACATCGAGGGACGAGGTGCGTCGATGTTATTAATTTATTAGTAGTTTTTGTGTTTAGTTCGTTAAACTGGGTGGGGGGAGGGTGGCGTTGGATGGAAGGGGGGGGGGGGGGGGGTTGAATGGGGGGTAGGATCGGGGGATAGGTTTGTTTAAGGTATAATTATAAAAATATGCACAATATAAAAGTTTTGAAATGTTTTAAAAAGTTTTTTAAAAGACAAAGAAAAAGGATTAGATGGGTATCTATAGTTTTTGTAAATTATCGAGAGACCGCCTGTGTGATTTTAAGGATTGTGATTTTATGGAGTGTAGTGAAGAGTTCTAAATAGCATATTATTCTCTTTCCGCCCTCCACACAGCATCCCCAAAGATGACATAGGCCCTGAGGCCCATAGGCCCGCCTCCACGCACGGAGGCGGTGCCCGAGCTAGCGGGCATGACGCCCTGAGGTGGAGACGCAGTAGGCGGAATGGAGCCAGGAGTTGACGCGCGTGGAGGATGAGATCACCACGCTGCGGGTGATCCTGGCAAGCAAGGTGCGCCTCAGTTCGGAGCTCAAGAGGAAGTTGGGCATCTCCGTGTGGAAGGAGATTACCGACGATATCAACCAGGGCATCAAGAATGTCAAGGAAAGTCAAGTTTATCATAATGTGGAAAATTGTGTTGGACAAATTCATCAGGCTGTAACCGATGCACCGGTGTACCAAAAGACCGAATTGGTTTTAAATCGACAGCTGAAAAAACTGCCTCAATCATAGAAGGATTAACCGGATGAATCTCCTCAAAACTAGGACAAATGAGAAATTGTGAATCTTTCCCTTCCATTGAAGAGAGAATGTGTAGAAAATTATATTTTGAATGTTAGGTATTTGCCTACAGCTGAAATGCCTGTTCGTTGATGTTCATTGTCGTGTTCCTGATTTGTTCACCAAAAGTTTGGGTTCCATAAAAATTATTAATTTTTGGATAAATTAGGTGTGCAAATTGTTAAATATTCAAATGTATTTATAGTGTTAGATATTTTTTATTTTATTTATTTATTTATTTTATTTCTATTCTTGAACATACATTTTACAAATTATTACCTTGGTTACATAATAATTTCACGATTCTACTACTCCATAAGTTGAGCTCTAGGAGCTCGTGTTTACGGGAGGAGTATTTACATGCAAAAAGAAAAATAATGTTTTAAGAAGTATGTATACAATGATCAAAGACTTATGAATTAAATATACAAACATTTTTTGACATAGGAGTACAATTGCAAAACAATAACAATAATACATTTTTTTATTAGATATTACAGATTGTAGGGGTTAATTAAGGGTACAATATATCATTATTCAATTTCAGGGACTTAATTTGGTTTTTAAATTGTTCATATTTTAATGTTTCTTTTACACTAATTTTGTTTTTGGATAATAATATATTGTACCGTATATTGTATTGTATATAGTGGGAGTGTTGCAATAATATCAACAATATAAGTCTAGTGCTGACATCTTTGTATTTTATGTGTAAGTAAAAAAATAATTAGTTAGTCTCTGCTCCGTCTCTTTCTGAACATAACGCCGTTTTATTATATCTTAAAAATTATGCAATTTAAGTATACTTCTGTGATATTGTAGTATTCAATTCTATTTACACAGATGTCAGATTTGACATTAGTGACTGCTAGCAATCTCGATGCGCGTCGGCGTCTAAAAATGCTACTATTCTCTAGTTTATCTGGCGTTGAGCGGAAAATTTAGCCCGCTTAAATTTAAGCAAGGAGTGTCCTACATAGTGAGAACACGGACTGGCTGACATACAAGAACTTAGTGATATATATAAAGAGGCTCCTACAGGTTAAAATACTCGAAGACCGTCTCGTTTATTCGAACTCCTTTTACTTAAATTTTGGATAGTGGAATTAGGAAATCGTTTATTATATGAGAATTTTCTTGGTAAACCTTGATTATCTATTTAGTTTTTCAAGGATTAAAGTAAAGTTTTATAAGAGAGATGTAAATGCGAAACCATAAAAGCCGGTGGAATAAGTTAATTGCCTATTTCGTTCAAGGTTTATTTGAAAGATGTACAAGCCACGTTTTATGTTTCATAGAAACCAAGACAAATGATAATGTACGTACCTCAAAGAAAATTAATTTTTATTTAATGTTACCGTCGTCAAAAGAAAATTATTATCACATTTTAAATAATTATTGTTCATACGCTTTATGGCATCTTTTTACTAAGGTAAATATAAAAGCAATTAAGCTTTTTTTCTGTTCTGGAATAACTTATTGAGTAAATACTTCATCATTTAATATTTGACGCAACTAGGAATGACCGCGATGCGACTTGTACTTTTTCCTGTTACTAATTTATCTGTTTCAAATTTTCGTTTGAGAGTCGCTAATATTGTCTTCAGTGATTAATTTATTTTTAAAACTTTTTGTTAAATTGAAACAGTTACAAGTATATATAAAAAGTTTATTTATAAACAAGTTCTGCTTTGAATTTTTTATGACGCGTGACAGCTGTTTCGGCCTCTGCAGGCGTTATCAAACTTCCGAAGACAAAACAGCTGTCACGCTTAGTAATAATTACACAGCAGAACTTGTTTTTGAATAAATTGTTTTTAATAGCAAGGGTCAATTCTGGGTCCAAAATTATATATTATATATGTAATTGCTATGTGTAAGATTTTCAAAAAAGCTCGTCGATTCATTTTTGCTGATGATACTGCTCTTGTCGTATCAAATGAAAATCCTGAAATTGCTATACAAGAATTACAAAGAGATTTTAACGAGCTTCTCAAATGGGCTCATGATGTAGGATTAATTATTAATGTTAAAAAAACCAAATGCATGGAACTAAAATCGCCAAGTTTGAAAATGTGGAATGTTCCTAAAATAACCGTTCATAGCTTTAACTGTATACATAGAGGAATTGTTTATGTTTGTGACTGTGAAAAAATAGATTTTACAAATGAATATACTTATCTGGGAATATTGTTGATAACAATTTTAAGTGGGATAAACAAGTGGCTAAAATTTGTAACCAGCTCAGATCCTTAGCTAGTAACTTTTACAAATTAAAATTTATTTTGCCTCATTGTACTCTTAAACTCATATATTTTTCTATGGTCGAATCCATCCTTAGATATGGTATTCGAACTTGGGGACATGCAAGCACTATGTTTGCGCCAATCAATGTTCTTTTTGTTTGATTTAGTACCTACTGGAAAACTGCTTTACCCAAGTACCTGCCCAGTTCCTCTATCCAAGTACCTACCCATCCCACGCCAAGACAAAACCCAATAAAACGTTCGATTGTTTCATTCACTTGTTTTTTATTTGACTTGTTGAAAAACGCACCCGCTTCGAGTTCGGAGAAATTTGTGCATTTTACTTAATTGAAAAGTAACGCCCTAAGTTTAATTTGCGAACTTATTGACCACACCGCCGCGGTTGCAGAAGTAACCGAGTTTACGTATATATGTGTACAAGTGAACTATTATAAAGACAAGGGAGAATTAAAAGGACCACAGAACCAGCGGCAAATGTCGAGTGAACTCGGTGAGTTTTGGCAATACCTATCCTTTCCGTTTCCTTTGAGTAGTTTTCCAGTGATTGTTGTTTTAGAATCACACCGCACCCGCCTGCGGACGAATTGATTTGCGCAACCACACTACTTACATTAAATATATTGAAAATTTACAAACCGCCATAATAAAAAAAATTGTCACAACTAAGATTTACAAACAGAGACATAACTTAAAACTACTGTATGGCTCAGAGAGCCTACTTACAATAAAAGGTCTCCACTGGTTCACTACTATTATGGATAATATGGGGGAAAGCCCTTACAAACACCTACTTGTACACAAACATACCACAAGATTAAGAGAAGGAAAGGGCCTTAAAACTCCTCGAATATTAAATAAATATGGAAGCCGTACTCTTGAATATCTAATACCAGTGATTTTCAATAAAATCAATAAAAACATAAAATTTGAAAAAAATGAGAGACTAAGTCCTAAAATGATAAAACTATGGTTAATGAACGAAAACTCCATGTATCTTTGAATATCTTAATATAGCTGCCTACATATCTTTTATTAGATAGGTATATTGAAATATCTTATATATTTATAGTTGTAAGTTAAATTATCTAATACTACTATGTGATCTATTCTAATGTTTCCTTAAAACTATATATGTATTAACAAATATTTTCTTAGATATTATATTAAGAATGTTTAAATTGTTAGAACCTGCAGACAAGCCGCCATATGACAGCTTTGTGGGTCTACTCTAATTCTTGTACAAAATGTTTTGTAATTTTAATAAAAAAAAATAAATAAATAAAAAAAAAAATAAAAATAAAAATAAAAAAAAAACCATAAAATAATAATATTATTGAACAGAAAAACAAATAAAAATTTAGTGAAGTTCTATAAATTAAATTTAATAACAAAAAATTAAAATTTATTACAAAATACACGGTAATAAAGTTTAAATTATAAAAAATATTCAAAAATTCAATGAAATTAAAAAATTCCCGTAGACAACGTGCTTAAGTCTCAATTTAAAAAAAATATCTAAAAATATTTGCTTTCTTTTTATTATTACAATTCATAAGCTTATTTTTATATTTAGTTTTAAAGTAATTTTCAAGAAACGGTTTGCATTACCATCTGAACAATCAAATGCTGTTTTTCCCCATTTTATCCCCTACCGCTACTATGTCTCCTACTATGAATATCGACAATGATAAAATAAATACAGTTATTTAAATTTCTTCAAGTTTACAACGAATGCAACAACAAGGAATTTGAAATCAAATAATCATAAAAACGGTTTTAATTGTCAGGGTCAAGCTTTCGAATAATGCTTTCTTATTCTGTAGCCCGAAAAACAAATATTTTTTTTTTATTTCTATTTATGGCGTTCAAGATTTTTATAAATTTAAATGTAAGAAGGGTAACAAGTTTTTTTTTTAGTTTTGAACGGGTATAAAACCTATGAAAAATCATTTATCGCTTGTCTAAATTCTTTAAAAAAACCGTTCCAATTTTGAAAATTACACTTAATTTCAAATCGAGAGTTCTAAATATCATTGAACCGGAGTTACAGACAGACTGATGGAATCACAACCAAAATTATTGTTTTTAATGTTTTTTGATTAGTTGCGCTGCCTCCTTCTATATTAAAGTTTTGGAGAGAGTTAGTGCGTCCGTATCAAGGCAGATGTGTAGATTTTATTAATGTGTGTGTTAATATACTAATAAAAATAACTGATATTGTGTTCCGCAAGTAATCTTAATAATTTGTTAAATTTGTGTTTTTTGGCGTTTAGTTTTGGTGTAGCTGTCAATTACCGGATATCAAGACCTAAGAGAGAGGAAGCGCAGCATGGCTTAATAACCCAAAAAATAATAACAAAAAGGCTTTAGATTGGCAGTAAGAGTGGATACCAGTAATAACTATTTCAATTGCGGTGATGTGCATTCTCTCATTCCCACTTTCACAGGTTGTTCCAAAAGCACTCACCCCATAATTCTTCTGCATTATTCATTAGGCGGGAGCTCGAAGGGCCACTGCCACTAGCCATATCCACTATCCGCCACCGGGTGGTTATACATCAAACTATCAGGCTATAATGTGTGCGGATTTATCATACAGCCCATTGGTCCATTTCCGCATTATTCAGCCTGCGATTTCCACCAGCTCCGGGCGTAAAAGGGCATTAGTTCAATAGATCATGGAATAGGCGTGCGATAAAGCACGCCGCAAAATTGGGATATCCTTTGTTAGGAAGATGTATTTGGAATACAAAGTGCACTTTGACAGGAATTTCTCTCATCCTTTGACCGTATTATGCAAATTGAAAGTGCGCTTTTGAGGGATTATTAACATTTGATTCAAATTATGTGTAAGATACTCTCAGTATCGCCCTGGTGTAATACCACCATTCAGAATTGAAACGTTGCTTGAAATGGCTTTAGCCGTGTTTGGTGACCAAATCTGAATAGCCAGATTCTTCCCACCTTTCTCTTCCCCATCTCTTTCCCTCCCCACTACCTTCAGCCTCACAACATATCCCAATTAGGGACACCATAGTCTCACTGGCTCCAGACGGGAGCAGTTTGGACTCTTGTGCGGTATTCATATAAAAAAAATTGTGAAGATGATTTTCAAAGGAAAAATATGTATGTGCAAGTACAACTGGATTAGTTCGAATAATGTAATATCTATTATGTTATTATGTTTGACTATTAATAGTTTACCTGGCCGCAGTTGGGAATTTGGAGCCCCAAGATTGGCACCGTGCTGCAGTTGGAAGGACGGAGCGCTAGGCGCCAAGGTAATGGGCGTAAGGCAAGATAGGAAAAGAGGACCCCCCATGGGCGGCCATGCCTTGTCCCTATGAACCCGGGTACCCCTGCTTAAGTCCCAAACGTAGGGAACCATTTGTGGTAACCTTAGGCAGAGGTGTTGGTTAATCAATAATTGGTTCCCAGGGTGGCGATTTCCATTCCCGCCCTCCTAGATGTGCCAGAAAATACAGGATAGGTTTTGAACAAACTGTGCATTATAATAATGCAAGCGTGGGGTCTGTAAACTCCCCAAGCTCTCTGGGATGATTTCTCAGAGCTATATTTCTGATTCATGAATCTAAAACTTGCGCGAAAACAAAATATCACAAACAATATCATCCGACACAGATCTCATTGAAAAAAATTGGTTTCACTAACCTTTATGTTGGTTTCTGCATTTATCGGAGGCCTCCGGAACAATTCCATCCACACTTGGTATAACTTCAGTAATTTTGTTAACTTGAAAATCGCACAAATCCGTTGTCAAAGCTTACACAACTAGATGTAAATTCAGAATGATTAGCAAAATTGAAAAACCACAAAATGATAAAAATCGATTCAACATAGCAACAATAACACATATTACCAAAAACAGTCCACTGCACTATCTATGCAAAAAACCGAAATCGAGAGACATCTGTGTATCCTGATGGTAGATATTGATTATTTGTGGTTACTTTATGTATACAAATAAAATTCTAATGTATACAAATCAAGAATAAAAATATGGCTGAAAGAGATCAATGAAAAAACCCTAATGGAAACACTAAAAACGACATAGAAGACAAATGAAATATATTTAAATAATTTTAGTCCGCCTCGGCACAGGACCCCCTAGTGAGGAGGACTAAGAATTGCAATATTTAACATTAAATTCATCATTTTATTTTGTATGTACAATTATTTTATATAGTTGCTAATAAAAAAAAATAAAAAAAACTTCAAATGTCGAATCAATTCACAGCTATTCTGTTGATAAAAACGAGTTTATAGAAACTACCCCTACTACTATAGAAATATGTATAAGTCGTTTTATCGTCTTTTTGTATTCTTTTTGTTGGTTTTTTTTAAAGTTTTTTTATTAATTTGTAAGACAGGTAGATTTTGTGCTGTTTAACCAGGAAACTGTTTCATGTATAGTAAAACTGCACGATCTTGTATTTCACCTTAAAAACATTATGTAAGGATTCCCTTTACGTGTGACCATAATAAGTTTTGTATAAAAATTATGCGAACACATGGCGGTTAAACACAACTTTGAGAAGATAATAAAAATATTAAATTACGTTATTTTATTATACAACACGAACCACACAAAAACGTCATCACTTTTGATTCGTTAAACCTGAGCAAGGCATGATCAAATTTAATGATAAAAATAATTTTTGATACAAAAAAATTACTGTTTACGTACTGTGTTTTACTACAAGAAAACATTTTAATGTATTTAAATAATTTTTTTAGCTCCACACAGGACATAATAAAATTAATACGCCTCAGGGTCTATGTCATATTTGGGGATGCTGTGTGGAAGATCTTATGAGGGAAGGAAGGAAAAATATACGAGGTGTATGTAGGAATCTGGGGGTAGATGTCTCCAGGAGTGACATCAATTCCTCCCACTGCGGTGCAGCTGCGGTTCCACTGCGGTTCCGAGAGAGCCCTGCTGAAAAGGTCAAAAGGCATCACACAAACAGTCTCTCCCGATTTGGCCTGCCAAGCAGCTGGTGGGCAGATGCATCCACGGCAAAGACCCGGACAAACCACATCCAATGAATTCGGACACCCTTGCTAAATCAGCAAACGTAACTAACCACTTGGGGTGATATATGGCCGAGGTAAAGGTTTTCCAATAAATGGTTTCCGGGATGGCGGTACCCATTCCCGCCTCCCAAATAGTACGTCAATATTCCATAATATACGATAGGATCTTTGCTTTAGATTTTTTTTCTACTCTATACGGTGTCCTTTTCCTATTGCAGGCTTGCGTTTAAAAGGGTACTATTTAATTTATAAATTTCATCCTGGAACAAAATCAGCGGAACTGCATTCGTACCAGCCAAGTAAGTTTTCAGGCCATCAAACGAGGCATTTCTCTACCACATTTTCCATTCATCTTCGTAAGAATATTATTTGGGTACAGATTTATTTTACGTTCGTCTCGTCAAAGAACATTTCGCAATTTTATTTCTAAACTGGCCTATTGATGACGGTACTCTACACATACATTCCATAATATTATATTAAGGACATTTTAAAAATTGTTTTTAGGTTTTCACGGCCAAAAAGTATTTTTGTTATTGTTTTTGGGGTGTTATGCCGTGTTTCGCTACCTCCTTCTTTAGCCAACGTTTCGGACAGCGTTACAGTGTCCATCATCAGGGCAGTCTCACGCTGGACACTGTAACGCTGTCCGAAACGTTGGCTAAAGCAGGAGGTAGCGAAACACGGCATAACACCCCAAAAACAATAACAAAAAAACAAAAATTTTAAAAATTTGCCACTTGATTAAAATTTTAAAACATCGCTGGGGCAACACGACCTACATTTATCTCATCCTACCACATTAAGATAAGTACCCACTGTTGGATGTTGTGTGTTGTGATTGTCCTATTTTATATTTAACTTCATTTAGCACTGAACACTTGTAATTATCATTTATTATAATCTCGATGTGTAGAGCCCTTTATCATAAACTTTCGCGTCTATGCCACCTCTTACTAAAATAAAGCAATAAAATGTCTATCTAAAATCTCTGTTGTCTGTGGCGTGTCAACTTTCTCATTTGTATCTATAAAAATGGCGTGTTTGTATTTTTGCTGGCCATTCTTTCACTCATTATTGATTCAATAATTATCAATCTCTCACCAATTCTCTCTTCATCGTCTTTCACTTCTGTGATTATAATTAGTCTAAGTTATTGTTGCAGTCAAGTGTCAGACTAGAATCAACCAGTGTAAAAGTAAAAACCGAATAAACATCCAGTATAAAACACAAGTGTTTTTACTCCACGGATAACCTCTATCACTCTCTGTACCGTCCACATGGTGTGGAACTGAAGGAAGCCAAGGAAAGCAGCTCAGCCTTACAACCTGACAGCAGACATCTGGAGAGCTCCACACCTGGACCTTCGCAACCACCTTTTCAAAGAGTTTCGTGAATTCCTTTTGCATTGACATGCAGTTTCAACAAATTTTTGCTACAGGCACCACGAATCAACTCTTATTAACATACAATATATTTTGAAAAACATGTAATGCTAATACCTACATGTAATACATAAAAAAACATAAACTGAGTGATACAGATCAAATATTCAATATGTTTGACGTACTAGATATACGCCAATTACACGTTGACTTAACACTTCTAAACTACTTTTAACAAAAAAACATTTCAACATCCGCAAACTATCACTTACAGTTAAACAAGCGTACAACGAAACAAAAAACTCCAACGGCCAACACAAGCTTTGGATAAAGACGTCATAAATACCAAGTACCAGACAATATAAAAGCATTCAACAACAGACTTTCAGGGGACAGTAGAAGACCCAGAGAAAATTATTGGACGTTGAGATGGCACAGTGAGGGATGGGCAGGTAAGAAAAAGATGGTCTAAAAAGAAAAAAAAACGCTAACCACATACTTATAAAGCAGAGTAAACTTTTGCTATTATTAAGAATTGACAATATAAAATGAATAAAAGTAGAAAAGAGGTAGCAAATTGATTTTTAAAATACTAAAGAACTGTTTTTTAACTTGCTTCACAAACAGGTATATCAAATAATTTAATATATTTTTAATCGAATTATTGATTCCGTGAGAGTTGAATTATCCACCGTAACGTAACGAAATTACGTATCGGCTTTCCAACTTTTTTAAAGCAATGTTTTTTTTCTTGGTTAATAAATTCAATTTACACACTCAAACGAAATATACAAGCTGTTCTATTGGAAAAAAATTTTGAGTTGAAAAAGTTTTTTTGAATTGTGCCATTGTTTTTCCCCAGGTGCGATATAAAGATTATAATAAATAGGTAAATTATATACCATCTCCACCCAATTACTACCCCATCGGTGCTTACAGATGAGGAAATCAACCAACCGGATGCGCCTGGCCCAAAGCCAACAGAACTTGCTCCGACATTATAATATAAGACATCAGAAGTAAGAGATGTTTAATAGATAGCAATAACTATTTGGCAATATACAGACATCAAAAATCGGCGCGATTCTTTATTTGAAGCACTCTTAGGATGGGTTGTTTCAAAAAATTTGATGGATTCATCAAATATTTGAAGTTGATTTTCACGTTATGTGTAGGTTCTATTCAAGTTCTGTTATTATATCGTTATAGGACAGCTGCTTCACAAAACTGAAATAATCACAGAACTTGAATAGAACTTACACAGAACGTGAAAATTAACATCAAATATTTGATGAATCCATCAAATTTTTTGAAACAACCCGTCCTTAATCGATATTTCTAAAAATGATAATCTACACATATTTGGATTAACTTTTTAATAATAATATTGAAAAGTTATCTCTGATCCAATATCCGACGAATGTTGTCTAAAGTTATAACAATTTCATTATCAGAAACCTTTGATGTGGATTTTTAGGGAAAAGATTGGCGTAATCTGGACTTAGCACATGACTAACATAAGAACGACAATATAATATTATGTTACGTCGTCTTTGAGGATACCAATGCCAATGACATCTTTTGAATCAAGTTTAAATGATATTTCAGTAGTGTCAAAACAGTTTTATCAAAAAATATAAGTACATTAGACTAAAAAATAGACACAAACAAGTTAACTTCTGAATTCAGCTAATAGTTTATGGTCGTTGATTATAAAAATAATATAATTTTACTTAGTAAAACACCACTTTATTAGGAGAACATTTTCGACTGGTTTCGGAACCACTGATTCTTTCTTCAAGATTAAGTAATATAAATCCCGAAACTTTCCATGATCCTTTCCAAAGAACCAACTTAACCTTCCCCAACGTCTTTTGCGAATGTATCGACTATCTATATATCCATTCACTTCACTGTGGTGGCAATATTCGGGACAAATTTAACGATAGCCTCCAAACTTTGCTTACTTTTGTTTTCACTTGACGTCTTAGAGAAGGTTTTTTTTATTTTTTTTTAATTTTTATTTTTATTTTATTTTATTTTATATATCAACAAACAAGTCCTGCCAAGCCCATTGCATTGGCTGGTCAACGGTTGCTTATAATTCAATTACATATATATTTTAAAAGTACTAAGACATCTACAGAGTTATAGTGTTAAGATCTTTAGAGAGGTAAATCTAAAAAGGTATAGGATATATGGATAAATCTAAAAAACCACAGCCCCGTGAACCATTTATTGGATAACCAACACCCCTACCATAGGACATCCTAGGTAGTTCGCTATGTTTGGTGACTTAGCAGGGGTGCCTGGGTTCATCGGGCGAGGTTTGTTTATGTCTTAACGGTGGATGACCTGGACACACTGAACCCCTGATTCCTAACCATCTCTTATACCATTTTCCTTCACAGACTTTTTCTCCTTCTTTTCCTTAAAAGACCCTCCACACAGCACCCCCAAATATAACATACGCCCTGAGAAAAATTTATTTCCTCAGGGCCTCCTAAATGGATCTAATGTTAAAAAAAGAAATAAAATATTATCTCTGTTAAAAATATTAAACTTTTTCTGAAAACAGTAGAAAATAATATTAATATTTTACCATGAAACAAAAAATCCATTTAAATCAATCTGTGGACTTTGAAGTCAATTATTTTTTGAAGTTTGAAGCTTGAATAATAAATACAATTGAGAAACCTTTTAAAATTTCGAAACATGTAAGAAAAACACCAAAATAAAATGAAAAAATTATGAGAGAGTAATAAAAAAATTGAAACGAGGAACTCAGGCATGCTGGAAAAAAAATTATAAACCGGTTGTAAAAATATTTTTACTAAATTGCCTTTGGAGTTCAATTTATTTATCTTCTTTAAGAGATAAAAATAAACTTTGTAAAACGTAAGTAGGTGCATTTCTTATAGATCAAAGGAAAACTAATTTTAAAGATCCTTTAAAAAAACTCTCAAAGAAAATAACAAAACCAATCGTTTTTAACATAAATAAGTGATTTTTCCAGCTAAATGCTCAAAAGACCATGGCTTAGAGCATCAAAGGAAATTTTTCCGAAATTCCTGAACCCGCTGTAATTTGCTCCGACTCTGGACATCTGAGAATTTGTGTTCACTTCGGGGTCTTCATAAGAAAATATTTGTTTACATTGACTTCATACGCCTTACATGGAAACGCAACAACCTAAAATAAATCTGAGTTTCTCAAACAAGCCCTCTTTCCAGTTCATTCAATAATTAAGAAGGTGCAGACAATGTACGTACAAGCGTAAAGTACACAACAAATGCAAAGAAAAAATAAATTACTTACTTTCGTTTAAATCTCTTTAAAAATTAGAGGAAATGAAACCCCCACACATTAATACGTGTGTTCGAAATAATTTTATCTAAATTTAAAAAAAAAAACAATGGCTGCGATGGCATCGCGTTTTGGTCCCAAACAGAGTCGTGATTTCGATTCCTTGGCTGGCTAAATCCTTCATCACAACACAAGCAACATTTTCGCTTACTCTGGTAGTAGTAGGAGATTTTAAAATATTGTCGGGTTATTCGCAACCCGGTAGGTAATGTTTACTTTCTTAAAACTTGTTTTTATTTTTCGATTTTATGTCCGCGTTAAATCTTCCCCACAGGAAAAACTAAGCCCTTCCACACACTTTTCCACAAATGATCATCCAGTCAATCCACGCTACGCTAGTGTATTATATGAGTAAAATAAATACAAAAAAATACAAAAACAACATGTCAACCTACCAGAGACCAAATGGGAAAATAATTCACCGACTCCAGATATTTTCATATCAGTGGGTTCGGCTCGGTATCTCGGATCCTAACTAGATCGATAAATCCTACTGGTCCCTCAAAATAAATATATAATAAATAAAATAAAAATTGTTTTTTAATATACAGTTTTTTTTTATTATTTGGATATTTAAATTATTGAAATTTAAAAATAAGAAAATTAAAACTTTGCAAATAAACTTTGTGGCGTCATTATTGATTTAAATAAACTTGACGACTATAAAGAAATACTTGCTGAATACAATTATAAAACGGAGAACGTAGACCTTTAACGGTAGAATGAAATTCGTGAGCCCAAATTTAAGTGCAACCCATCCCTCATGACCACAAGCGGAGAAACTTTCCAACCAGGCTTGCAGAGAAATGTACGATAATATGTTAAATCACTGGATCAAAACACAAAATGGCTTAGTGAATTTTCCTGAGCAGTACACTCAGCAAGGACAGGAGATTTTTGGCACCTTTTTCTATGTGACCTTAGATAAATATCAACTAAGCCGGATATTTCACATATTTCACATTCAGAAGAAAGGTAGTTAAATTGACGATAGATAACGTACAATGACAAACAATAACAACAACAAAAACACGCACACCAAGGACACGTTTGTAGCAGGTGCAGTTTGCGGCGAGAAGATGGCCGCGCCACATGTAATGAAGATCGAACGCGTTCGTTTTTTGTGGAGCAGTGGTTAGAAAAATGAAAGACAATTTTGAATTTTACGTGGAGTTTATTGCAGAGGTTGGTAAAAACCCTATATTTTATAACCATGGTCTCACTGATTTCAGCAATAGACGGATTACAGAAATCATCTGGACCAAACTCAGCGAAAAATTCAATGAAAACTTTTTTTCGTCGAACTGTAACTCTTGGTAAATTTTGAAATCACCGTAAATTGCAGAATCTTGATTAAACGGGTGAACCCAAAAAAGCCTTTTTTTTCATTAATTGCCACATCAAGAAATCCGTGTCGTCAGATGATGTCGACATTTTGTATAAGCCACAACTGTGCGTCCGGTGTGCGTGTACGCGACACATTTACTCCAAGCAAAAATGTAGCATGCATATTGTGGCGACGTAAATGTGGCGTGCATGTGGCTTGTGGCTCCGGTGTGCGGCTCTACTAACAACAACCAAAACAAAACGATAACAAAACGAAAACAAAACACTAAGAAAACGTAGTAAAGCCAAAAAATTGTATACATACATACATAGAAATAAGAATATTAAGGCACTTGAAGAATATAATTTATTTTTTTGAAATAGGCAATTGCAAAGTGCTTTGCGCCGTAAAAGTTTATTTTGTGTTAATTTATGTAAAGTTCTAATTTTGAGGATATTCTAAGAGAGAATAGAACAAATCAAATATTGAAAAGATACAGCTATGAACCCATTTTGTAATAGTTGTATTTAATTGACCTTGCTCAAACTGGAAAAAATAACAAAAGGGATATTATACCAAGGATGATTTACTAAAATTAAACTCATAATTATTATTGTTGGTTCGAAGTTTCTACAGTCTAATTTATTAACCGGAAAATTAGTCCGAACCGTCAATGAACCCACGCTAACCGCTTGTACAAAGTTCAATCATGCAATATGCGAGGTATTAAATTTTGTCTTTATGATATTTGTTTTGGCTTTTTTTTCACAACAAATCTTTTGAGAGGGTAGAAAAAACCATAATATTTAATAATAAAACAATAAATGTTGGTAATAAGATATTCAAATATTTTTCGTTGAGTTAAAGAATGTTTTCAGTGTTAGAATACAAAACAATAATATTCCTCCATTAAAAATTCGGATTTGCAGAAAAACTCTTTTCTGGTAATAAAATATCCTTTTTCTTGGAAAACCAGAACAAAAGTTACAGAATTCAACTGTTAAAAGGTCGGGTTCAAACAATATCAGCATCATTTGGAAAAATAAAGACAAAACAAAACACTGACAGGAAATTGAGCACTTTCGCGAGTGTCAAGAGTGAAAAGTAATTAGAAAATAAGTTTTTCTTTTTGGTAAATCTGCGGAAGTCCATCGAAATAAAAAAGCAATATTTTTTAAAAAAGTGGCTATTTATTGGAAACCTTAAAAAATCATTCAGATTTTTACCCTAATTATTAACTTTTTCGTAAAAATAATCACGTTGATAATCACTGATCTGCATTGTCCATTCAATTCAATTCAATTCAATTCAATTCAATTCAATTCAATCCAATCTAATCCAATTCATTCCATTTCAATTCAATTCAATTCATTTTAATCCAATTCAATTTAATTCCATTCAATTCTATTAAATCGAACTATTTTCAATTCAGTTCATTTCAATTCAATTCAATTCAATTAATTTAAATTTAATTCAATTCAATTAATTTTTTTTCGTTTTTAAAATGCATTTGTAACAGTATTGCATTGTACATAAGTGGTAAATACAAACTACACGAGCATTAATAGAGCTTGCCTTTTAAAGGCAGCTTCACTTACGCTAAATATGTCGATATCCGAATTAATTCTGTTTAACAGCAAGATTGTTCTCCCGACCGGCATCACCATTGGCAAGTTAGTCCTGCAGGCTGGGAGATAGAATAGTCTATTCGGTCAGTGGCGACGATAACCACCGGGAACTTAGAAATTAATGCTCTCCATGCTAGCCGAGTTTTCAAACCATCCGCGAATCAATCTAAAGAAATGCGTAGCAATGTGTACATCCCTTCTGAGGTTGATGCCGCCGTAGATGGTACATCCCGAGCATACCCAAAAGAAAGGCGGTAGGATAGAGCCACGGGTAATATCCATACCATGTATAGAACGGTCTTCTGAACTCTCTCCAACATGAGGGAATATTTTACTTGGTATGGACTCCAAATTACCCACCCACTTTCAAGTCTACTCCTTACTAATGAAATGCGTAGAATTATTAGAACCCAGGTCTCTAAAATTCCTAGTAGGACGCAGAATAAAGCCTTCAATGGAGTGCTACTAGCCATCCGAATATGAGTATGAAATGACAGTCTACTCTCAAACATGATTCCAAGATCCTTCATGGTAGAGACACTTTTTAGACTTCGGGCGTCCATCGTATACCGGTAATACCAGGTATGACACGCTCTAGTGAATGACAAAATTAAACATTTAACAAACTGGAATTTAAGCTGGAACAACGAAAAGTTACCGAAAGTTTTCCTATCAAACCTAACCGATCGACCGTGCTAGGGGACCTGATTGTAAGAACTTTTTACAAGTTGGTACTTATAGCTCTAGAAATTATATAACCATGTCGAACATAGTATTTGTCTTAATATATCAATATAAATGTTTCTTTGTTTCCTATACGCGTCCCTGTAACATTCATTATATTGCAATTAAACTTTGGTGAGTTGTTATGCGCACACCCGCGAAGGCTTATAAAAATTTTCGATGGCAGGGAGTAAATTTGCAAAACCCATGTTTTCCACACGGACAGCTGTGAGAAGTGCATATATTTCATATATTTTAGCGGGAAAAGAAGGGTGAGGGGAAGATAAAGGTGGAAGGGGAACGCGGGATAGCAAGGGAACGCGAGAAGGAAACGGGGACAGGCATGGGAAAGGACGCGCAGGGGAGGCGTGACGGAGGGTTCAAGGATGAGGAAGGGACAGAGAGAGGGATTGTAAAGGAGACATAGTAGCGGTAGAGTAGAACAGTTTGGAATATCTATGCTTCTCACACGGACAGCTGTACGTGGTCTACTCACGCGTCGGAAAGCTTTCTGATTTATTTGTGTACGCACTAGATGGAAAATAAAAAAAAATGTTTATCCAAAAGAACTTCAATTAACAGAATTAAAACACAACACCTTATTTCTGAAAGTGGCATTTTAAAACATACCAGGTACTCGCTAGTTTTTAAATAAAAGAAATGGACGAAATTTACCAACTTTGTCCTCAACAATATTTTTATTAAAAAATATCAACGTTTCTTCATAAACAAAGATGGTTATTTTCCTTTAAAATGTCGCAATGAAGCAACTTTTTCAATTAAGGTGGAAGTAATTATTTTTATGAATGTCAAAAGTCATGCAATCAATAATATCAGTACTATTCTATAGCAAAACGTAAATCCACAAAACCACATCAACAGATTTTTTTATGCAGAAAATCTTCTAAACAATGAATTTCATCGTCATCAAATTTATTAAACTTTTTCTTGAATTTCTAGAAAATGAAATAAATTAAGGTCATTATCATCATGAGAATGAGCTTTGAATTATAATTTTTCACCTCGAAAGAAGATAAGACACCTTACACGATTCCATATTTTTCAATCCCAATTTCAGGCGAAAGTGGTAGTCGGCTCTTATGTATAATTTGTTGTTAATATTTTATTTTAAAATCACTGTTGGACATCTCCGCAGTCAAACAAATTTCTTATTCCACAAGTAAATAATATTAATAAGTCTATTTCAACCGCAAGAGCCCATCTAGCACTGTATTTTGCTGCACCATTTGTTGTGTAGAACCTCTTGTACTGGACTGAGGGCAAAAACAAATATTATGATTCAATTAAACAGAAAATCCTTTGGGGATGTTACACAGTTTGCGTTTTGACTAACAATGAGACACATAGGGGCAGGTGTTGACAACAATTCCACATAAAATTGACACGGTATTGTTTTGCATCATCTGTTATTCCTTCAATTAAGTAAAGGTGCCTTACTACTTTTCTGTATCATCCAGGATAAATATTACTATGAGAAACATTTATCAGGTTGGAAATGATTTGAGACTTTCACGATCAAAAATATCATCGTGATTTATTTTTGGGGCGTTACCCCGTGTATGACTTTCTTTTTCTTAGACCAATGTTTTGGACAGCGTTACAGTTTCCATCATCAGGGCAGCTGTAAGAAGTGGACAGTGCTAAACGGCAAAATAGCCCAAATATAAATCACCCTAACTGTTTTTATATTATGTCTTTAAATATTTCGATGTATATCTATATATTTATATAATGGAGAATGGTGGGCACACCACAGGGCATAGAATTTAATTTTGAAAAACTCTGCGGAAGCCCGGGCGACCGACGCACGACCCCCGAGACGTTGTATGGTGACTGGGGCGGCGTGGCTTTGTTTTATATACAAATCTGAGATTGATGAAAGTTTTCGATTTCTACGTTCAAAACAGGGGACTGATTTCTTGGGATTTTGAAAAACATGCAAAAATTTTGTGGATCATCAAAATAATAAATTTTGGGAATCATCGTCTAAACTTTGATGAAAGGAAGGAGTAAATCTAGGTCTTAAGGAAATCCATTTTGTAAGATGAAAAAAATATTGGCTCATTAATCATTCTACTGCCGAGCTCTTGAGCGACTCGTTATTTTGTGGTAAATGGTAACCGTGAACAAATAATATTTATATTAATATTAACTTATTATCCTGACGCAGAAAACATAGTGTTCGAAACATGTTGATATTGTTAATTAAATAGTGGTGTACACAAAGTTATTTGTTTTCATTAAAATAATATTTCATTAAGAAAATACGAAAAATAAACATTTGGGTGGTTTTATCCAATTAACTCATAAAAACCTCATTATCCCTTAATCAACTGTTCATGTGACGTTTTATCTCTTAAGATATAATATTATGTACACATTTGTCTCTTTCTCTCTATTACTTTAAAAGATCTTAATTTCACCCCTTCTCAATGTTCCTTTACTTTATGTAATATTTTGTGTCTATTAGTGCCGATTAGTAAAATTTAGTTATTTATTTATTTTTATATAAGTTGTACATTTATTTATAACAATTACAGGCAATAAAGCCTAAGACGTTATAATTATACCATTTATGTAGTGTATATGCAATGCCAAAAATCTTACAAAAACGCTATAGGACACAAAAAATAAATATTTTTTTTTATCCACCGCATTCAAAAAGCACGTGG
Organism: Glyphotaelius pellucidus; assembly: GCA_936435175.1. NCBI lineage: Eukaryota > Metazoa > Arthropoda > Insecta > Trichoptera > Limnephilidae > Glyphotaelius > Glyphotaelius pellucidus. The sequence goes on along the minus strand of OW386551.1, from coordinate 6,943,626 downwards.
CTCTCCCCAGAAGTGAGTTCATAAATAAATTAGTGCGGCTTGCTCTACTATATATGAGGTTGTGATGACGTCCTCGAGAGTGAGACTCTGGTACAAAAAAATTAGTACTCCGATAACGCTTGGATTAAATTTAGCCGCATAAATTAAAATAATAAATATCATGGCTATAAAGAGAGTTATGGTTTTATTTCATTAAATATGTCAAACTACAAAGGGACTGCTTTACGCTAAAATAAAAATAATTGTTGTTTATATTTTTGGGATATCGTGGGACACATTGTTTAGTTATTAATTTATTCGTATCATTAACGTCTTACGGCTTTTACATAAAATCATTAGTAAACTATAGTAATATAATAATAAATATAATAAATTAGAATTTCGTTGGTAATATGCAATTCTAATTTCGATTTGTGTACCGCTGGCCCGGAAAGCATTTATTGGATAACCAACACCTCGGCCGTAGGTCACCCCGAGTGGTTCGCTACGTTTCGTGACTTAGCCAAGGTGCCCAGGTTCATGGGGCGGGTTTGTCCAGATCTTGGCGGCGGATGCGTCTGCCCACCTGCTGGGTGGCGGGTCGGATCGAGAGGAACAGGTTGAGGGAAGCCTTTTAACCTTTCCAGCCAGACTCTCGATCCATCGCCTTGCACTGCAGTTTGGAGGGATGGATGACACACCGCCCCCCAGATTCCTCCTCTCACTCACTCCTCACATCTTTTTCCTTCTCAGAACTTCATATCCTTTTCTTCCTTAAAAATACCCCCCCCACAGCATCCTCAAGATGACATAGACCCTGGGGGAAATTGTGTTCCTCGTGGCCTCTTGTGTGGAGCTAATGCACAAAAAAAACATGGGAAAGGAAATATAAGAGGTTTGGGGAGATCATAAGGTTTCCTTAATTCGTTGCACTCCAGCCCGGTTGCACTCCAGTTTGAGTTCAATACTCGCAGGGTGTATCGACAAACTTAAATGATCTTACCGATCCACGGAAATCATCAATCGAGCATCTATTTGAACGTTGGATTATTTTAAATTCAATCCTTTTTTCAGAAATTCAGCATTCTTTCAAAAATATTCAAATTCTTAAGAAATTTTTGGCTGCTTTTTGAAAAACGTCGTTAAAAGTATTGATTTTCCGACGAAAATAAGTTTAAAACTTCAACAAAGTGTTTAAGTGTCAAAGAATTCTCAAAATATGTCGAGGGAAGATACTAATTGGAAGCTTTGAAAGAAGTCTCATAAATTATTGAGGGAATGTTATTGTGAAACTTTGTGACAGGAGCTTTGAACTCTGTTTTCCAATTAAAATATTTCCACAGATTAGGTACTTAACTTACGTTTAGTCGAACAGAATGATATTCACTACATTATCTACGTTAATTAATGTGCACAAAATAATTAGTTCATGAATCTGCAACGCAGGCTATAATTATATGTACTTACACACTACGCGTACACAAGTATCAGCGATAAGAAGGAACCAACTATTTACATACCATTAAATGTCATGTTTTGAAGCAAAGCGCAAATGAAAATTACCACCAACTACGGAGTAGAGAACATCAAATTATGGATGTTCCTTTATATGTATGTTCCTTTATCCCCCAAAGGAGTAAATAACAGAAAATTGCGGCCAGGGTAAAGGGAATTCATGAAGGCTGTCGAGGGACGTTTCACCATGATTCGTGGAAACTGCATACTTCTTTAACCTAGATCTATAGTCCTCCACAGTGTCTGTATAAAAATAGTGCTGATAGAAATGTCGATATTCTGTTATATTATCATCACCCAACCAAACCAAAAAAATATGAAATATACAAAAATACTAGCTGGGTTACCCGGCTTCGCTCAGGACAACATTCGAGAGTGTTCTGGAATGTTCCACAATTCATTTTATTTATTTATAGCGGACCCGACAGACGTTCTCCTGTACACAACTGTCGGGACAAACTAAAATTAAAATAGAATAATATTGAATATTCGATACTGCGATGGCAGCACAGTCTGCCGGATCCAATGTAATACATTCCAAAATCAACAACTCCTTAGAAATAAAAAAAATAATTAAAAGAACATTTTCCAGTGGACCAAATTGTGAATCTAAACCATTCTCGAATCCCCTTGAACCTACACAAAAAATGTCATCAAAATCGGTCGAGCCGTTTAGGAGGAATTCAGTGACATACACACGGACAGAAGAAATATATATATTAAGATAAATAATGAAAAATAACTCAATAAAATCCCAACAAAACACAAGGAGCACTATTAAATGACAATACAGGAATTAAACTGAAAGTAGAAGATGTTAACACTGAAATTTTACCGATGAAAAAGGTTGCCGATATATAAACAGGAGATTGCAAATCACCCGAAACATGGGATTATAGCGGAACTGCTGCAAACTTTGTTAATTTCTGTGATCTGTGTGCATTCAACACCCAGAGGGGACAAGTTGTAGTGGTTATGTATCCAATCCCAGCTCGCATAGGAATCAATGATCCCATGTGAACTTTGCTCAACTCAAACACAAGGTAGTTGCAAAAGCTGGGTGACTTATATAAAACAGTTTTCCCGCTAGACGAAGGTACCGAAGTTCAATTTTTTGTCTCTGCAAAACCATTTTTTTCGTTTAAGATTTTGTCATTCGTAAAATTATTTTATCTCGTCAAAATTACACATATCTTCTCTCGTGTTATTACTTTATTTGTATGCTTTACACTGAAGGTGCATGAATAAACTAGTGTCTAACTTTTTTTTTTTTTACATTAACTCCACACAGGAGGCCCTGAGGACAATAATTTCCCTCAGGGCCTATGTCATCTTAGAAGATGCTGTGTGTGGGGGGGGGTGTTTTTGAGGAGAGGAAGGAGTGAACATGGGTCTTGAAGAGACCCATTTTGAAGGAGGGAGGAAACACAGAGGCCGGCAAATCGTTTCACAGCCGAGCTGTTGAACTCAAGACTGTTGAACGTAAGTCCTCAAATCAATAAAATTATATGAATTACGTTTTTGAAAATGAAACCCTACAATATACGTGCACCTTTTAAAAGATTAATAAACATTGAGTAACATCTTTCATACGAGAAAAAAAATCAAAAATATTTGTGATAATTTAAAAAGAAATTTATTGTAACACGTCCTAGTCCCTGAATTACAGTCCCCAGTCGTCACTTGTGAAAAGAAAATAATCAGACCTTGAAATTTCAAGTAAAATTTTCCTTTCGTTTGCAAAGAATTAAAATAATATTATTATTTTGATAGAGGCATGCCATTTTACTTTTTCTCGTGAAAAAATCCGTAAACATGTTAAACAGTTCTGCCATCAAATAATTTGAGGTCAAGATACGTGTTATTTTTACATGAAAATCTTCATATTACCGACAGAACTCGGAGAAGGTTTCATTAGAAAAACACTTTTCCTTTTGCACGAGGTAAAATGGTTATCAAACGTGTGCTAACAATTTTCATTAGAGCTTTCGTTTGAGTTGTTTTCGGCTGGCAAAAAGCTTCGCACAAAATCCCGGCCATTTTTGCACTTCCTTTGACCGAGAGAGGTTCCGAATTCACAAATTACGCCATTACTAAGCTTTTTGTTGCAAACAGAGCCGTTTCATGGTTTGCAAAAAAGACCGTTCAAAACCGGGCTCGAATTGAAGTCGAAATAACGCTTCACCTGGCGTCGTTACAAATAAATAAATTCAGATTAAAAGCGGCGATACGAAAGGCTTAAAGTTGGTGTTTAATTTGATTTTATCGCAAAGTCGTTGAGCTTTTTGCAACGCGCAATATCAACATTTCCACTCTGAAACTTGCTTTTACTTTAAAAGCACAACTAGTTTTATTTTATTTTTTTAAAGAGTTTAGAAGTAATTATCAGATTCATTATTTGGAAAGGTTTAAAGAAGAATAGCACTTAATGTGGTAAACTAGTCTTAGAAAATTACTGAAATTTTATAAAACCTAGGTACTGTTTTATTTTTTATCTGTTGAATGTAAGATAACGGATTATGATTGATACTCATTTCATTATCAAAACAACTCGCAAACACTGAATAGTACCAGCAAGAATTATACTACTTAAATATTTTAACAATCTACCATTAGTAAAAGTTTTATGTAAAATTCATAGGACAAAGTTGTTCTGAAATTTACAAACAGATTTCACACAGGAGGCTCTTCCTCAGGGCCTCCTGTGGGGAGCTCATGTAAAAAAAATCTTCAACGTCAGTAAATGTTGGTCATTAAAAGAAATGTTTTTAGAATAAATAAGGTACGTCAAAACATGTTGTAATTTATTACTTAAGTATGAACATAAATTTATTTTTCACCGTTCACATAAAATGTTATTTTATTGTATTTGCTTACGGTAGACTCTCTTCATTTTCCCTAACGAAAACTTTTTGATTGTTGGTTATGTCCTTTTCCATTTATGCGATTGTACCTTTGTATCTACGTCAAAAATTGAGTTATTTCCTTTTTTCAAAAATTGAATTGTTTCGGAGAAGCACGTTAAAAAAAATCATGTTGACTATTGTTATTCGTATTAACGCAAGGCAGAATGCATATTATTAACGTACAAAATAAAAGGTTGATTTGTTAACACTTCCTTACCGGACCGGGGGAACGCACCTACACTAACGAGAGTTTTACGCTGTATCTATGTTGTTTTTTAAACCACGTACTCAATAATTTGAGTAATCTTAGAAAAACTATTTGGTTATCGATTTGCATTAAAAAAATTAATATCGCATTGCTACTTTTCTTAAAATTAAATAGTTTATAACAAATTCCGGCGAATAATCTGCGCCGCCCGCCCCCCTTCCCCTCTGTTCGGGCGTACCCCGTCCCTATCTGCTGAATGTATCGGGATAATTCTAAGCGATAGCAAGTAATTTCTAAGTTGTTAGTGGAAAGGACTAGATCGCGTTCGTTTACACTGCGCATCTCGTTTGCTCTTTTTACAATGCTATAATGTTCGCTTGCCGGTCAAAGATCATTCGGTCTGAGTCGTTTCCGGTGAACGCCAATCGCCAGTCGAGATTCGGAAACAAGGTGTTATGTTGGCTATTGGCCCGCCTTCTCTGTTTTCTATGGAAAAATACACGTTAAGGTCTAAATTCATTAGAATATTAATTATGACTTTATTTATGAAACGATTTTGAAAAAGACTACTGAAATACGATGATTATACTTCCCTCTAATTATTATCATAACAAATTACAAAAAAATATCTCATTAACACCCTTTAATATGCAAAGTCCCCGAGTGACCCCCATTCGGGTCATGTGTGATTTTTTTCGTTCCGCGACGAAAAGATTAAAAATGAATTACTTTATTAAACAAAATGTTTAACACGCGTAAATTTATCAAAAGGTTTGAAACACGAAGTTTGGTAAGTATGTAAGAACTTTTAGCGACTAATAGCGACCTCGTAGAATGATTTGATGATTTGAGATTTCATCGGCTCTGTGATCCCGTGCGCAACCAATTTTGCGCCTGTATTGCCGTTCATTCAATATTGCTAGCTTAAAAAAATCGTTCCAAAAATGTTTTTAATATATCGTTGAAGAAGAAGACCTAAATCTAAACGAAAATGTGGAAGAGGACAGTGATGATGAGTATAAGAAGAGAGTTATTCTAATAAAAATTCATTTAGATTTTAACAAATAAGTCAATAGGTTTACCATATAAATAAAATATGTCCAAAGCATGTTCTAGTTTACAAACCAGTTCTTCAAACACTTGTTTCCAATGAAAAATGTAGTTGGCAACCATACGGAAAAATAGAGTTAATTCTGAAATTTGTAATACGAGATTCACAAAAATGATGAAGTCTCAGTAGCCAAATTGGTAAGGCGTTTGTCACGGTAAGTCGAGAGGTACTGGGTTCGAGTCGCAGTTGCGACCTTTTTCTTTTATTTTTTTCTGTGTCTTGTTCTTTTTCATATTTTAATTGATTATTAGTGTTATCTTCTTCTTCAACGATAAATAACATTGATAGGAATAACTTTCAAAAGTTTTAAAAAAGAGAGATGTTCTAACAAAAATTAAATATCTTATATTATGTAGGTATGTGTACAAATGCTATAAGTGTTTTAATTTAATAATTAAGCTATTTTTAATATTTAACTAGATGAAAAGTAAGAATAGCCAAGGAAAAATAATATAACAGGAAGTGGAATATTGATCTAAGCGCAAAACACGGGTTAATTAAGGATTCTACCACAGTTAAATTTATGACAATTAATACAGCGGCAGTTTTCAGCTTAATTAAAATGAACCCCAAACCGCATATTGATTCAACAATCTTAATTAATTAATAATGACGCTACTAAAATTAATTGGAGAAAACCACACTCAGTAATAACAGGTAATTATTATTAAATTGACTCTGGTTAGGTTCTAAAAGGACAAGAAAATAGCCAAAGGAAGGTATTATGAAGACGTTCATTTGGAATGTTGACAATTTATTGTAGCAGGCTTAACATTTGAATTAACAAGGTGAAGAATTTTTTTTTAAACGAGCTTTGAATTCAATCATCAATTCATCTTTTTCTTCTTCTATGTTTTGTATCTTGACCTAGATTGAATATCTATGAATATATATGAAATACCGCACAAGAGTCCCAACTGCTCCAGTCTGAAGCCTGTAAGACTATGGCATCCCCAATTGGGGTATGTTGTGAGGCTGAAGGTAGTGGGGAGGGGAAGGAGATAGGGAAGAGGAAGGTGGGGAAGTACCTGGCTATTCAGATCTGGTCACTAAACACGGCTAAAGCCATTTCAAGCAACGTTTCAATTCTGAATGGTGGTCTTACACCAGGGCGATACTGATAGTATCTTCCACTCTGGAACGTGCGGCAAATATACTATATATTATTTTTAAATGAATAAATTGTGAAATAACACAAATTAATCAAATAAAATTTATTTGCGCACGCCGGGTTCGAACCCACGACCTTCGGATTGTGAGTCGAGAGTCTTGCCTCGGGACCACGGAGGCCATCCCAGCCTTCCCCCAACCCCCTTTCCCGTTTCCTACCATCCCGCGAACGCCACCACCCCTCCCACATTCCCCTCCAGCCTCCCTAATACCTCTTCCACTTTACCTGCCTTCCCCCTCCTTCCTGCGAACTCCCACTTCCACATTCCCTTCCCATTTTCTCCTTCCTCCGCTGCCACTAAATTAAATGAAATACACTTAATTTTCAAACTCGCGCGCTACCTGTTGCAAAATTTTCATAACGCTAGAGCTCACCGGTATATAAAGAAACCTTCGCGGGCACGCGCAAAACGACTCGCCAAAGTTTCATCGCGGGCATGCGCACATCGAATCACCAAAGTCTCGACACAATCCGTTGAATGATTTAGAAAAGCATAAGGTTCAAACAAAGAATCATTGATTTTTAAGAGGATTACAATTTGGCAATATTTGGCCATTTGACGACGAACCTCAATTTTTTCTGGGTATTTCGAGTATACATGAATCTATGCACATTTCAAAAGCATCTTTCCCGTTAGTAATAATGATTCGATTATTTCTTTATCGCCATATTTTGTAAGAAAACAAGACAGAAAGGATTAAGAATGCGTTGTGTGACTGGCTGAATATAAACTCAATTTGCGATGGATTCATTTTTGTACTGGATGGCGGTGGTTTTGCTTATGGCTCTAGTTGTAGCTGGCTGCTGGCTAGCTGGATGACAGATTGGCTGATTAGCTTCAGGAGATGGGAGAGTTGGGACTTTGGGAGAGTTGGGAGATTCTCAGGGTTTGGATCATGGAGGGCTCACGAAGGAAAAAATTACTCACATAATCTCAGCTGGAATGGAGGCATCATTTTTAACTTTTGGTCAGATTTTAAGTGCCCAGTATCTCAATTTTTTTTTAATTAACACCCACCAAAAAATATCATAGTTAAATCAAAGTAGTAAATCGAATAAAAGAAATGATTTCACAACGGTTGTCACTTGTTTGAAGTTTTTCACTGCACTGCATTTGTGACTTATAATTTTTATGCTCTATGTGTGGGTAAAAACAGGAAGGATAAATCAATTTCTTTATTTATTTATAATTCCTGTGTGTTACCAGAAATCTGTATAATGTCTGATTAGATTACAACTCGTTGCTTAGCTTTATCGTTTGAAAAACGTGGAAAAGTTTATAAACTCTGTGCTAAAAAGGGCTAGCCAGCCAGTCAAAATTATAATTTCAAATTCGATAATAATTTATTCAAATACTATAAATAATATCCTGAACCAAAAATATATTTGTTTACAAATATACCAATGCAACCTCCCTAGCAGGTAACGTTTTTCATGAAAAGTCATTGAAATGAAAAAAAAAGGTATTTGTTAGCTATTCATACATTGAAATGCAAAATTTGTATTCGAAGCAATTATCCGATTCAATGGTTATTCGTTGAATACATTTTATCATTTTGAAAAACATTTGATGCGTAATTTTTTATACAAGCAAATGGTATTTAAATTGATGGAATACTTCACGTAAGGCTTTTGTGCTTATGCGATATTATAACTTCAATTTATTTTTTAAAACAGATCAATCATAAAGTTTAAACGAGCCTATTTGGTTACGAAATATACTTTTTTTATACAACCAACATATTTAATATTCAATATAAAAAATAAATTATAGCTGAAAAAAAATTCAGATATTATTTCAGGGAAGCTTTAAGATTGTTTAAAGGAGGCCATCAGCCAAAAATGAAGGAATTTTAATATACATATATCAACATAATTATTTCTTTCCTGACAAGATTCACGCAAATGCAAATTCACTGCACTTCCATATAAATTTAATTGCGCAATCTTATACGAGTATAGTGTCTGAGCAGTTTCTCAGTAAGTCTAGAACTGCGGCTTAGGATAACGTAGCGAGTTTATTTTCTCAGATGAGTCCGTAACTTGCTTAATTTACACTCACATGTATAATAAAGCATTGGTTTGGCACTCGGGCGCTGGGAGAATTTGAGAATTTCCATGATAATCAGCTAAAGTCAACAGAATGATCCAATTTTGGTACACAAACCTCGCCTTGGGCCAAACCATAGATGGAGATATTTGCTTCCATTAGAAATGCAAATGCAAGAGATTTAAACTATGCCCATGGAGCGGAACGTTTTTCCGCAAATGGAAAACGCAAAACCTTTCATTCTCTTATTTGTTTCAATCTCCAATTCTTCCAAGATACGAGATTCCTAAAGCCGATGGATTTTGGAAATTGAGAGTAATTTTAAGAAAACTGCTTATAAATGAGCATTTATTCGAAGTTTTTCAATTTACTTTCGTGTGATTAGTGCACAAGAGTCTCATCTGCCTAGAGTCAGTTGGAATGTGGCATCCATAATTGAAAGGTTTTGTAAATAATAAGGTTTAGTACCGCAAAATTTAGATATTTTAAATTTCGTAAGGATTTTCAAACATTTATAAATGCCCTCACGAAGTTTTGAATCCGCAAAAGGGGGGCTTTCTAGGGTGAAATACCGATTTTTAAAGCTCTGCAACAAAGGTGTACACAATATTAGATTGTTAATTTATTGAAGTTTTACTACCTTTTGAAGGGTGCTATTCTCATTTTAAAACATTACTCACGTTGAAATTGAAAGAAACTTGAATTAAAAAAATTGAGAATTATCAGTCACTTATTTATGGTCAGAATAAAGTCAGTGAAAAGCTCTGATGATGTGAAGTTTGCACAGCTAACGCAACAATAATTACGTCACAAGCATATTATATTAATAAAACGGCCAAAAATTAAGACAAGACATCACAATGTTTTTTCGTTTTCGCTGTGGTTTTTTAAGTATTGTTGAGTGAAATGGATTAAGTTAACTATATATTTGTAAACGAATTACGTTAAAAAAAAATGTTAGTATAAAAAACACACCAACAACAAAGCAAAATAATTTGGGAAGCGGGTATGGGTACCGCCGCTCCGGGAACCATTTATTGGATAACCAACAAGTCTGCCATAGGTCTCCTCAAGTGGTTCGCTACGTTTGTGACTTAGCAAAGGTGCCCGGGTTCATGGGGTGAGGTTTGTCCTGGTGTTTGCGGCGAATGCGTCTGCCCACCTGCTGGGTGGCGGATCAGTTCGAGAAAAACTGATTGAGGGAGGTCTTTTGAACTTTCCAGTCGTATCCTCTCAATCCATTGCCTTGCACAGCAGTGGAGGGATGGATTCATACGTCCGTCACTCCTGGGTACACTGACCTCCAGATTCCTACCCATCCCTCATACCTTTTTCCTTCCCAGAACTTCCTATCCTTCCCTTCCTTAAAAAGATCCTCCACACAGCATCCCTTAAGATGACAAAAAAACCTACATTTTAAATTTAAAACTAAACCTGGAAAAATGAAGTTAATAAATTCTCTCGGTTCCGAAAAAAATCACTTTATTCACGTAAACATATCATTACTTTAAAATCGCTCCCTTTCTCTTTTAAAGTATAGCTACAAAAGAAAATATAAAACAGGGATTAAATTTCAATAACAAAAATGCCCTTTGCCTCCTAAAACAACAGTTGAGCTCGAATTTGAAAATATATTGCACCATTTAAGGATGCCACAGAATATAGTATTAAACAAACGATCTCTGAAGGCTTTACATTTCTCTTTCGACAGGACAAAAGCATTCATAAATCTCATTTAATTATTATTGTAGCATATTAAAAAGCAAGAAGTTCAGATTTTCAAACAAGGCCTTTAATTTGTTTTTTTTTTATATTTTTAAATAATTTCCCCATTATATTTTCTCAGTGTCATATAAATTCAGATATGGATTTTCCAGTTGCATTACTACTCCTACGTAAGAATACACCCTGAGAATTTTTTGTGGTGTTGCAAAAATTATTTTTGCTGTGTACGTATATGCACTTTGCTTGTTTCCCATTATGTGTAGGTATATCAATGTTTTATTCAACTTGAAAATTATCACCAAACTGGGCTTGAATTGACGAGTTCCATAGGTCTATTTACTAGTTTTCCGTCGGCAAACTAAGGATTTCTTTTTTTTTTTTTTTATTTAGTAAAATATTTACACATTTATGTACATTATTTGTGAAATGCTTTGTTGACTGTCCAACTAGGATGATTCCCGTTTTAGGACAGTCAAATAAGGATAAGTGTGATTATATATGGACCATGATTTATAAAGGGAACTGGTGTTTGCATTTCATAAAATATTACTACTAATGAGAACTATAAAGAGAACAGAAACAATAAAATAAAATAAACAATTAATGAATGATTATTACTGTTGTTTGCTTGCATAGTTATCCAAATAATAATAAAATAAGTTTACTTATGAATAGCGTTTGCATTACAAAATAATAAGCTTACATATATATTTTGTATAAATATGAAATAAAAAAGAGAAGTGATAAAATAAAAGAAAATATCCAATTAAAACATAAGATTATCTGCTGCCTGGTAGAATTCTAATTTAAAAGTAATAGGTAAGTACATACATACACATAATTTTAACGATTACCAGTACTATTTTTGTTTTTGTACCTTTTTGGTTTGCTATTATTTTTTAAAAAATTATTTTGCTCTTGTAAATTAAAATATTACTAATGGAACCAAAGATATTCGAATACAAGATATATGCTATGAATTCCGCCGGACTATCAGCGGGATTGCTTCCGAATATGAGTAGTTTGAATACGGAAAGTAGTTGATTTTTTGAAGGTGCGCAGTAGTATTGGTTAACAATTTAGTTTGAATACGGAAAGAATTGATTGACTTTTTGAAGGTGTACAGTGGAATGGGTTAACAATATCGGCGACACCAGGAAGCACAGTCCCACCCAGTAAAAACTGCGGATAGCACATCTCTTATTTTTCAAAATCTTTGAATGGAATGGATATTGTAAAAGTACATTTTTCTATGGCATAGGTTCTCAGCGTGAGCGATAACGCCCCCTTGTGGGCGTTTGAGACTTTCAGAGGGGTGGTAGAAGACCCAGAGAAAACTAGTGGGCGTTGAGGAAAACTAGACGGTGTTGAGAAGGTATAGTAAAGGCGTGGGCAGGTAAAAAAATATGGTCTAAAAAAGACAAAAAAACACCCTCATCACGTACTTATAATCTTACGTAAATTATTATATGGTAAATGTAATCGTGACAATAGCTGTTTCAAATTCGCGACAGATGGTAAGTAAAAACAATTGGGGGCGCTAGAAAAAAAAATATTCTCAAAGTGGGCGGTGGGCAAAATTAGGTAGAGAACCTATGGTCTATAGTATATATCCGAAGAAAACAATATTTTTAATCAAATACTTGAAAATATTATTAAAACATTTTCTTCTAATAGCTATTAAGTTAGTTTATCAAATATTAAAGACAATTTTCTAGTTTATTATGGTTTGTGGTTTTAAATGGTTTTTTCCTCTTCTTGTCGCGTCATCTCATAAATTTGTATATTTAAAAGAACTGACTTTATAGATGTATCTTTATTGGTTCCATGCCAATTGAGAATAAAGACAACTCAACACCTCTTTATAAAGTCATTAAAAGCTATGAAAAAAATATTTTAAAAAGCCCACCCTAACCTAACCTAACCTATTTAACCTTTTTTTTCATCAGTCTTAATGATTTTCTGAAGTGGTTCATTCTTCACTACATTTACTCCGTACAGGAGGCCTTGAGGCCCTTTGTCTCCGGGCCTATCTCATCTTTGGGGATGCTCCAAAAATTCAAATTTCGTCGAAAGATGGTCTTATGGTCGTACTCTTGCAACTGTATTGGACGATTCCAGTGAGATATTCTCCGTACCAGCATTCTTAACCAACAACTCAATATCGATTTTATTTCATTCAAAATTTACTTTAATATATGTCTACATTCAAGTTAACTATTTTTTTTTATCTTTTTATTAAACTGAAGTATCTACGTCACAAAACACGTACATTTAGCAGGGGTATTCGGGTTCATTGAGATTTGTCCGGGTCCCTGTGGCAGATCCGGACGCCAACTGCGTAGCAGGCCGGATCGGCAGAGACTGGTTGAGGTAGACCTTTTGATCTCTACAGAAAGGTTCTCTCGAAACATAGCCTTACGCCACTGTGCAGTGGATGGATTCGTACGTCCGTCACTCCTGGACACATTGAACCCCAGATTCTTACCCACTCCTTATACCGTATTCCTTCCCAGAACTTATTTTCTTTCCTTTCTAAAAAACCCTCTACAAAGCATCCCCAAAGATGACATAGGCCCTTAGGGGAATAACGTTAAATAAACATATTTAAAAAAATTTAAACATGTCTTTTCCAGAAAAAATAACAATCATTCGAAATCAATTTATATTTTTGTAGAAAAGAATTCATAGATGCTTCTAGAATTTGATTTATAAGTGGCATTTTTCCGGTTGTGGTCCAGTTTTCCGATTATATTCTCACCCACTCGAGCGACCATAAAATAAATAAATTTTCCTCGATTGCTCGAGTTTTTCTAAAGATAATTTTGTAAATTTTTCGCCAACATTAAAAAAATCATACCTTCGAATTTTAACAAAGAGACATATAAACTTACTATAGTGCTACATAGCCAATAAATTAACTTGTATTTTACCGCTTATCTCATACTAGCTTTTCCCCGCGGCTTCGCTCGCATGGTATTACGGGAAATTACTGTAGCGGTTGAACTTATCAATTATCCCCCTTCCTCCCCACCCCACCCCCTCCCGTATTCCATACATTCATTCCCTTACATTCAGTTTTCAAACATCTAGCCTGCCACCTAAATTTCACAAAGAAAAAAAGAATTATCCAATTTCGTTCATTCGTTCGGAATTTATGCGCTTACAAACATTTCGGATGTTTATTTTTAATTAAATATTTGGAAGTTTGTTAATATAATACAAAATTACACTATTTATTTTCAGTCTTTATAATCGTTACGAATTATATTTTTAATGTAGGAACTCTTATCTGACATTTATTCCAGCTTGTCCAATAAAAACAAAACATATTCTAATATTTGAATTTTCTGGGGCAGTAGCTGACCAGAGGGCTGAGTACCTACCAGCTTAGAGCCCACAAATATATCAACATCGTTTCCATGGGAATGATTTTTTTCTGACATTTGCAATTAACTCGCTTTTGTTAGCGACAGAAAACGTATAACAAATATAATATATTAATATTTATAATTTCATAACGCCAGAGCTTACCATCATATACAACATATAGTCTGCGCACATAATTTAGCTTTCTATTGGTGAATGAATTTGTAAAGTCTTTTTATTGGTTAATGCCTGAAAAGGTCATAAACAAACTCGAGCAGTTTCGCATTTATAATATTATAGTATAGTATAGTATACAGTATAGTATATAGTATAGTATAGTATAGTATAGTATAGTATAGTATAGTATAGTATAGTATAGTATAGTATAGTATAGTATAGTATAGTATAGTATAGTATAGTATAGTATAGTATAGTATAGTATAGTATAGTATAGTATAGTATAGTATAGTATAGTATAGTATAGTATAGTATAGTATAGTATAGTATAGTATAGTATAGTATAGTATAGTATAGTATAGTATAGTATAGTATAGTATAGTATAGTATAGTATAGTATAGTATAGTATAGTATAGTATAGTATAGTATAGTATAGTATAGTATAGTATAGTATAGTATAGTATAGTATAGTATAGTATAGTATAGTATAGTATAGTATAGTATAGTATAGTATAGTATAGTATAGTATAGTATAGTATAGTATAGTATAGTATAGTATAGTATAGTATAGTATAGTATAGTATAGTATAGTATAGTATAGTATAGTATAGTATAGTATAGTATAGTATAGTATAGTATAGTATAGTATAGTATAGTATAGTATAGTATAGTATAGTATAGTATAGTATAGTATAGTATAGTATAGTATAGTATAGTATAGTATAGTATAGTATAGTATAGTATAGTATAGTATAGTATAGTATAGTATAGTATAGTATAGTGTAGTATAGTATAGTATAGTATAGTATAGTATAGTATAGTATAGTATAGTATAGTATAGTATAGTATAGTATAGTATAGTATAGTATAGTATAGTATATAGTATAGTATATAGTATAGTATGGATTTGTAAATTCATTAAAAAATATAGAAAAAATGTAAAGCTTATAACCGCGCGAATTCTGCGTGTTTATTACTTTGAAACTCCGTGAGATGTACTTATTCGAGTCAACATAGAATATTTTCTGTTTCTGTATGTGTCTGGTATACTGATAATAAAAGGTGCATATCTATGGAAAAAGGACTTAATTTTAACCGTTAAACAGTTGATCAGAAATTCTGCGTGAAAAAAATATTTTAAAAATTTATTTTTAACATCGTTCTAAAACTGTCTACAAAGTTCGGATTTGCAACATCTATGGTCATAATAGATAAAGAATTTCAATAGTTTTGTTTTTAATAAATGGCTGGCCATAAAAATGTTTAAAAAAATTGTAATAAGTGTTTTACGAATGTTAGAAAATGCGGTCGAATTTTGGACCGCTATCAATCGCAGAAAAATAAAAGTGGTCCATTTTTCGACCATAATCGCTCCACTGCTTAATTTAGATACATTTAAAAATAATACGAAATTCCTGCCTGAAACAGTGATTAATGTAAAAAATTTCATGAAAAACAAATACCTTTGTATTACACCACTATTTTATTAACAATATCAACATGTTTCGAAAACTATGTTTTCTTCGTCAGGATAATAAGTCAATAATAAATAAGAAAAGACAAACAAGTATAGACTAATTAGAACATAGACAAAATATTAGAAAGGAGAGGTGATTAATTACCTAAAATATATCATAAAAAACAATTATATAAAATAAAATATAAAAATTATTTTAGAATGGGTAAAAAATTACATAATAAAATAATTAAATAAAATATAAAAATTACATTCTAAAATAATTTTTATATTTTATTTTATATAATTGTTTTTTTTATGATATATTTTAGGTAATTAATCACCTCTCCTTTCTAATATTTTGTCTATGTTCTAATTAGTCTATACTTGTTTGTCTTTTGTTATTTATTATTGACTTATTATCCTGACGAAGAAAACATAGTTTTCGAAACATGTTGATATTGTTAATAAAATAGTGGTGTAATACAAAGGTATTTGTTTTTCATAAAATTAATGATGACACCCCAAAGTAAATATGCCTATTTTGAAGAAATAAAAAATTTCAGATCAGATATTGTATAGTTATGTGTTAGACATACGTAGTCTGTATTTAACATTATTACAAAATGTCATTCTATTATGAAAAAATTGGGGTTTTACTTATTCCATTATCATAATGTTTCAATTAGGCCCATCACTAACCCTAATGGGTCGCAAAAGTTTTCCGGAGTTGAAAATGTTCGTGTTTTTTTTTGCCAAGCGTTAGTTCCTAATGCAAGGATAATAAGGATTCACATACGGGGAAGTCCAACGGAATTCTCCGATGGCCGAACTTTTCTCGTGCACACTTTTTGGAAAGCGGAACATTTTTATTCTTTTTTTGCAAAAGGCAGTCACACTATGATAATAATTGCATAACTATTGTAGAATTTTAAACATTGTTATACAAATATTATCAGACAATGATAATAATTGTATAACTATTTTATAACTATTATAGGATTTTAAAATTTTTAAAAGGCATCAGTTTTACTTATATTTTTTGATTACAAATTAAAGAGATCTAATAAATTTAATAATATCAATAGCAAAGCAATATAAAATAGTAATTATGAATCATGCAATATGCAATGTTTTCAATATAGTGCGTTATTATTTTCTGCGTGCGTGTCTTGGCTATTTTCTTCAAAATTAACTTTATATTAAAATAATGTTTATCTGAATTGACCTGCCTAGGTAAATCTGTCAAAAGTTTCACAAATCAAATTCAAATTTCAAATAATGTTTCATTAGTCGCTTAATTTCTAAATCCGCTATATCAACTTTCACTCTAGCGTAAATAAATAATTGCATTTTAATTTTTAAAGAAATGAATTGGAGTAATATAAATATGAAAGCGGTTCATTTTTCAATGTATGTTTAGCAAAATTTAAGTAATTTCAATAAATAAAATGGAAATAGCAAATTTTGGTACTCACTTTGTGATTTACTCACGATATAGAGGCCTTTGAAACTCAACCGCGAGTTTCTACTCTGGCGCGCGAGTTTCTAAACAAAAGAACTGCTCGTGGTTGGTTGAATTCCGATAAAGCGATTTTTGATATTAACTTCTTGAGTGATATAACAGGTTTTGTTTCTCACTTGCAGTTTTAACATGTTTTTTAGTTTTAATAAGGGAGGTTTTGAAAGTCAATTTTAGGTTCATCTTGTTCCTTTCAAAAATGTGAATGTGAAAGATGTCATACTCAGATCAATTTGGCGAAAAATCGGATATAGCGGGTATTGAAATCATAGGACTCATTTATTGGAATGATTTTGGTAGCTTATACCTTATGCATTGCATTATTATGCCCTCGTTGCTTGCATATAGTCATGTTTAAGCATATTTTTAAGTGGTAAGTAGTGGTAGTGGTAAGTACCAGTTCAACTAAAATATTTTGCAAGGGTTTCAACCTCAAAATCAGGAATTGGTTAAAAGATAATGAGAAATCGTCCTACAAACTTTGACACCTCATATATCAGAACAAGGTAAAGCGAAGTTAGTGCCTTGTCCAACTAAAGAGACGAAGTATTGATGGATAGATAATGCTAGTAAATTTGGTAGACAATCGAGTTTGCAAGTGAGAGTACTTTTCGGGAAAGTATTCAAGTTTTGAAAATTGGTGTGAATTGTGTTTTGAGATAGGGTTAAATTTTATGAGGCAATTTTTTAAGTTCAAAAATAATCTTTTACAATTACAAATAGTTTAAAAGGTTTCTTTCATAACCCTTCAATGTAATTTTACCTGCAAAAAAAGAGGGGATTCTTTCAATTTAATCTGGTCCCATCTAAATTGTATAATAGAAATATGAGAAACACTCCCATCACGCGTTTAAACGAGTTAAATAAAAAATATAGAGTAAAATTATGAGAACACTTTTTAACTAAAGCCCAGGTACCAACATGAAAACAGTGAGTATACTAAGAAACGAACTAAAAATCATAAAATTGTACAAATAATGAGAGAAAAACATAATAATTTACAAAATCCAAAAATTTATTTATATTATAAGTATTACATTAATAACATTTTTAAAAACGTAACTAGTACATGAACCTTACACTAGATAACTTAATAAATTATGGACCAATTCATTAAAAGCTGAAAGTGAAAAAAAGCAAAGGCCATGACGGTTTACACATATGCTTAATATACGAGTACATCTCCTTCCCGATAGCCTAAAAATAGAATAAACATATTTAAGAAAAAAGGGTGCAAAATCAAACCTGCTTAAGCATCAAACAATATATATTTTTTTTAAATTGTGAACCCACTTAAGTCAAGAAAGTGAAATATTGTGTTACTTTTTTGTGACATATAAAATAAATGAATAAATAAAGACCGGTCAGTGACTTAGTGGGCATCGCGTTTGGGTCCCACTCGGGCGGCGCGTGTTCAATTCCTCGGCTGGCCAAGTCCTCCATTACGAGCAACATTTTCCGCTTGGTGTGGTGGTAGTAGGAGATTTTCAAAGAATGTGGGGTTATTCGTTACCTGGGAATGTTTGTCTATCTTAAAAAATAATGAAATAAATAAAAATGAACAATATAACAAAAACAAACGTATTTTGATGAAACTAATACTTCACACTTTCCAGAATCCTCTCTGCGATCCGCTCTCCCTGGCTCGCGGCGAGCATCTTTGGGTGGACTTGTGGACTAAGCTATTCAATAAAATTCAATCACACAATCAATAAATTCATTTTTTTGCTGCCTTTAGATCGCCGTTGTAGAGAGATATATTGCTTCGGTGATGTGACTTCAAAAGGCGTCGAGTAAAAACAGTTTGTTTAATATTTTGTAGTTGTATCGAACGTGTTATAGAAATACCAATCATCGTACCACCTAATATTGTGCATTATTATCAAAGCAAAAATATTCTGCATTTAAAAGGGCGCTGTTATGAGAGATGATTCAAAGCTCCCGAAAAAGATATTATTTCAATATTGTACCGGAGGTGAGTCACACGCTGAACAGAAATTACACCATAATTAATTTCAAAGGACCTGCGAGTATTTCATAATAATTTTTGAATTGTTGTAATTTCGTGCAGTAAACCAAGCTACCAGTAAAAAAAGATTGTCAAAAGTACGGCGTTTTTTCAGTCTGTTACCGGCAGCTATCAGAGTGACACCTCTACAAATCTGAACTGAATAGTCTTGGACGATTCAAGACGCCAGTCTCGCCGTCACCGGTTGGAACTCCAAACCCTCAAGCACCCGATCATCACCTACAAAACGCTGACGCCTGAGTCCTAGCCATCTTGCTTCGGGCTGAAGGCCCGGGGCCCTCTGGCACCGAGCCTGATCTGATGCTGACACCTGAGTCCTGGCCGTCTTGCTCCCGGCTGAAGGCCCGGGGCCCCCTTGCACCGAGCCTCGCACCTCTTTGATCTGGCGCTGACGCCTGAGAGCCTGAGAGCATACAGCCTGAGAGCATACAACTTGAAAACGACAACTTGAAAACGACACCTTGAGAAAAACAACTTGAAAACGTAAGTTTGAAAACGACAGCAAGACATTGCATTAGCCGGGCGTCTCTGTGTGCCGGCGCTTATTATTTACAGTTATTTGTGCAGGCCTAGAGGTACCGTAAAGCAGTTCTGCAATTCGTCGGTAAAAAATTCTATTCGCACATTTTTATTTTGCCAAAATACGTAAAAGCCCTTTCTGAGGTTAATATTAAATAGTGTATAATGTCAATAAATAATGTCTGTTGTTCTCTAAATGGTGTTTTGTTTATATGCGTCGTTTAATGCAACAACTTTCTTAATAAATACAAAACGTCTGAGAGACAAATATTAGTGCTGCATTAAGTATTCTAGTTTGAGGGAAACTTTAGAGATTCATCTTAATGATGCCACGCTTATGTCATTTCTGTAGGATGTTGCTACGTCTGGAGAAGTCTCTTGCTCTTAAGGTTCTTACATTAAAATAATGAAATAATAATAATATTATATGAGCTTTGCTGTCTCAAACACTTACATAATATAAATTTACATAAGGATTGGAGAAATAAAACTTAAATAATTTATTATTTAAAGTATACAATCTGGTACATACTAAAGATGAATATAAAATGAAGAATCTTAAAATTAACACATTACGCGTGACTCCACTCCACACGCTAGAGACTGGCCAAGTATAAATACTCAAAGGGAATTTTGAAATGATTCTTACAATTACGTGTTTCTATTATGATTGAAAAAATCTTACTAAAACGGACATATTTTTTAGAGTTTATAATTAAAATCTTATTTTATAAATAAGTTAAATACTTAATTTAAAAAAAAAAATCATGTAATATGTAAGTTCTATTCAAGTTCTGTTTTTATATCATTATAGGCCAGTTGCTGAAATAATCACAGTATTTGATTAGAACTTTCAAAACTCATCTCATCCCACCTTAACGAACGGATTGCAATTTTTAGAGCACAGGCGTCTGGTGGCAATGCTATCCCTGTTCTACCGGTATTTCAATGGAAGATGCTCTGAGGAACCAGCGTCATTGATCCCTTCGGCACCGGTGCATAGTCGGCAGACACGCCAAACGCGGGCCTAACATATGTACATGGTTGACATTTGTCACATGAGAACCGGTCGTTTTTTCGACTCGTTCTTGAATTCAACAGCTCGGCTATGGAGCGATTTGCCGGTCTCTGTGTTTCCTCCCTCCTACAACACGGGTCTCTTCAAGACCAATATTCATTCCATCCTGTCCTCAAAAAGACCCTCCGCACAGCATCCCAGATAACATAGGCCCCGAGGGAAATTATTTTCCTCAGGGCCTCCTGTGTAGAGTTAATGTAAAAAAAAATCTTTAGTTTGATAAATTCAATGGTTTGGATAAAAACAAGTACATTTTTGTAATAAGTCTCGTTGTATTTCTACTGTTATTAAATATTCAGCTACAAACTGCTTAATTGCAGACCAACAGTATGTGGGTAGGTAGAGACAATGAAAGACGTTGATGATATACACCACTATATGAATGATGAATATATTACGATGAAATGCATAGCATGTAGGTCACATCACGATATTACTCGACGCGCGGAGGGCGGACACTTGAAGTTGTGGTCAACTGTTGGTGAAGGTCTTCCTGGTCCTTTATTGAAATACTCGACACCTGGTTGGTGGAGATGATGTGGCGAGTCCTCCTGGCCGATGCTTGACACCGTGGTGGTGGAGATAAATGGTGGTAAATCCTTCAGGCCGATGCTCAACACCGTGGATAGTGGAGACAAACGGTGGTGGAATGTGGTCGTATTGATGGGTTGCTGGAGACATAAATCGGTCTCGGACAACAGACGCGGCAAAAGGCCGGAGACGCGAGTTGGTCTCGGACGGAAAGCGCGCACCCATCGCGACCGGTAACTATTTATTAGGATGCGGCTAATGGCTTCCGACAATACAGTGGTGACCGCAGCGTTCCAGCACCAAACCCTACTCCTGAGTGAGCGCTGGGCAAGAGCTCACCCCAGACCACGCCCTACATAGAATTGATTATTTTTATTTATTTTTTTTTTTTTTTTTTTCTATTCTATGTACCTATTTAGTTCTTTATTTAAAAAATATGTTGTATTAAAATATTAATAATAATTTGGGACGTGTGGATTACACTATCTTCCCCACATTCTTGAATAAAAACATTATTATTATTTGAGTTGTAGAGTAGCGGTGTGTAGTAGGGAAAAGGTGGAGTTTATATAGGAGAGCGGTGCCTTTTAGAGCCGCCACGATTCTAGAGGCTGCAGGTTAGTGTGGGCCGCAACTCTATGGCGAAAAAAAAGTCTTATTTCCTTGAGCGCTAGTGATAAAAAGTTGTCTTTGCATCTACAACATCAAAATAATTTAGTTTAAAAAAAAATCAAAAAATATCCAAAAGCTCCGCGGGTCCTTTGAAGTTTGAGAAAATATCGAAATATATCCATTTTTTCAGCCTTTGCTCTAAATATTATTTTTATTTATTATTAAAATATTAATAGATTTTATACACCAGAACCTTAAATTTTATTAAACAAGACCTCATAAATGAATTTCTTTAAATTATTTCAGAATATTTTGTGCAAAGGCTGAAAAAATGGAAATATTTCGATATTTTCTCAAACTTCAAAGGACCCGTGGAGCTTTAGGATACTTTTTTAAACTAAATTATTTTGGTGTTGTAGATGCGAAGACAACTTTTTTATTACTAGCGCTAAAAGAAATTCGGAAGAAAACAAAATCAGCCCACGCTACTGCAGGTAGACCAATGCGCTTTCGTCGCAGGTCTCAAAACTTCTAGGTTGTAATGCGCGCGGCGAATACTAGAAATCTCGAAGGTTCTAGGTTGCTCTACGAATAGTTTGTATTATTATAGTAGCGCGTCGTTGCAAGCATATTTTTTTTAGATCAATAAAAAAAATTACATTAAAATTTATTATCTCAGCACTTGGAAATCTTTTAAATTTTTTGTTTATTTATGTATCTTGAATAGTACCTACCTATTTTGAATAAAGAAGGTAAAAAATAAAATTTTACTGTGCTTATTTTCAGAAGTGATATTTTCTTGCTCGATTATTACGTCATCTTATACCAACCTACTTTCGCAAATGGACATATTATTTTGATTATTGGCCATTTTGTTTAGCCGTGAAAATGGCAGTTGAATATCTGAATGGCCATCTCAATTTTTTGTTATTTTCTTGAATTCCGTTTCTTTATCCGATGGCCATCTGCCAGCCGCAATGGCCGCTGCTGTCAACAGGACTACCCTTCCACATTACCGCCCCCTTTTACTATCTCGGTTTTGGGCTGGACCGTTTTATTTTATGTTCCTACGTAGCCATTTAATCGCTTTCTCGACCACCCCCACGACTTGACCGCCATTCCTTCAACCCTCACCACTCCCACTCCCTACTCCCCACTCTCTTCTCGTATCTCCTATCTACCGCACGGAGCCGCCCGAATGTCTTAACTTTTTAACCCTCCGGGCTTAGAGTGCCTTCCGCCAGCGTCCATATGAATTAATTGCAATAATACCTAGTCTTTTAATTGTTTCTGCAACCTTGGTGCTTTCGAGAGAGATGCTTTGTCCTTACTTTCCAATTATTAAAAGTATTATTTTTAATACTTATAACAATATAAACTAAACACTAGCTCATATGAACATTTGAACCATATTCAAAGAACAGTATTGAAGCGACGGGTGTATGTATGAATAATACCTACTTTCAAACTTTCAATTTAGTTATCATTTTTTTTTTTTACATTAACTCCACACAGGAGGCCCCGACGAAAATAATATCCCTCAGGGCCTATGTCATCCTTGAAGATGCTTTGTGGAGGGTGTTTTTGAGGAGAGGAAGGAGTAAACACGAGTCTTGAAGAGACCCATGTTGTACGAGATAGGAAACACAGAGGCCGGCAAATCGTTCCACAGCCGAGCTGTTGAACTCAAGAACGAGTCGTAGAAATGAATGTTCTTACTTTACTAATGTCAACCGTGTACAAATGTTGGGCACGTGTTTGGCGTGTTTCCTGACTATGCACCGGTGCCGAGGGGATCAATGACGCTAGTTCTTCGGAGAATCTTCCATTGTAATACCGGTAGAACAAGGACAGCATTCCCACCTGACGCCTGTGCTCTAAAGATTGCAATCCGTTTGTTAAGTTAGGAGAATCTATCAAACGGACCGCCCGTTTCTGCGAGTCGACACTACAGAGTCGAGGGTTTTTTTAGGTATTTTGGGGCTTCAGAACAAAGGTGGCTGCCAAATTCAACCGTGGGGCGCACTTGCGATTTGTACAGTGTTAGCAGTTATGGCAAGCAACGTTGAATGTTTTTTTTTTGTTGAATTTGTTTATTCACCACTAAACAAATTGAATAAACTTCAAGAGTTTCTAAAATGTATGTTTCTAGCAATTGCAGATTTGGATATAAAACTAACTGTACCAAACCCAATCAAATATTGATATAAAAATTACTAAGTTTCCTAGCTCTTCATCCACAATTTTTTTGAAATAAAATTCAATAATGACAGTTTAATGTCGAAACTAAAGTTGGCGCGTGAAACGAAAAATTAAACAGCGAAAAAAATGAAATACCTACATACAGAAAGTTTTTGAGTTTTCAAAATACTTAATGACAAAAAATTTCATCTTATCTTTTGGGATAACAATTCATCACTAATTTCGGTTCTTACCTACAATTACCGATCCATTTGTAATTAAAAGTTTAAAAATTTTACAACATAACGTGCAATTTTCGGTAATGATTCGAGGAAAACTGTTTTAAAATATGAGAAGTAAGTCAATTTTCCAGGGTACAACTTTATAAAGTTTGTTGAAAGATATCCAATTATCTAACTTGATCAGTCGAGAGATTTAAAATTTTAATTTTCTTTCGATAACGTCGGGCTTTCAAGAAGTTAAGTCACACGACTTTCTCCGTAGAAAGTAACACGATATCAACCCTTTGGGAAGGCCGGCTGGAAGGTATCGGCAGACGAAACTACCCCAAAACTCGCCCAATAAAACTATCACATATTTTCCGCCACTTGAACAAAAAGCAACATCTGGGAAGAAAGATTTCTTTTGATCACTTGCGAAAGACACGAGAGTAGGTAAAAAAATATTTTAACCAACCCTTTAAAGATTTTTTATTTCTATCGTATCATGTTTCTAAGCCTTTGAGTTAAGTTATCTTTTACTTTGAAAGTTTCTCGGTATGGGGGAAAGGATTTAATTTCTCAAAGACTTCAGTTTAAAAAAAATCCTTTATTCTTAAACAGATACGTGCCTACCATAGAATATCAAGGTCTTATTTTTTCTAATCTATTTATATTAAATAATGTGAAGCGATTATTTGACGAGCTTAATGGTAGGGTGGAAAGACATTTGGCTCTATTCCAAGAATGGGTAGGTCTAAAACCTGACGTTTTGCACATAAAATGTTATTAATCACTGTGTTTTTTTTTTCATAAAATTTGTAGTCAGGTGCCTCCTGACAAGTTCCCTCTATCGTTTTATCTTCCTATTTTTACTTTCTTCTTCAAATATATTACAATAATTAGGGGTACCAAACATAGTATTTCGAAATTAGCATTGAATATAACGTGAAAAATATGAAAGTGTAAATTGTATTCACCTCTCTTTTTTATTCTCTTTTTTATTCATATTTATCTATACTAATATTATAAAGAGGAAGGATTTGATTGTTTGTTTGTTTGTTTGTTTGTTTGTTTGTTTGTTTGTTTGTTTGCATCGAATAGGCTCCGAAACTACTGAACCGATTTGAAAAATTCTTTCACTGTTGGGAAGTTACACTATTCCCGGGTAACATAGGCTATATTCTATTTTAAAAAAAATTAGGGATCTTTACTAAAACTACAATAATGTAACCCAAGGTGTAAAAAAATTACCGAAAAAATTCTTTAAATCACGTGCGCTGCAAAAACTATTGATGATAGAATAAAATAATGTACTACAACTTTGTAGAACACATCATTATCTACAAAAAATGTCGCGACAGCATATGTCTAACTATTATAGTTATGCCACAATAAGTGTTCTTTTATTTAAAAAATTTAATTGAAATGCCGCCGCTAGAAAAGACTCTTTATTTGTATCTTGATATTAATTCTTATCAATATAAATTATTTTATATTCGAGACTGCTTCAATGCCTTTATATAACTTTTTGAATTATTCAATTCGGACATCCCATTCAAAAGATATCACGAGTTTAAGTATTATACAATGTTAGCGTCACTGGGGTACGGGCTGTACGGAAGGACACCAACAAACAATCAAATCTTTCCTATCTTATATATAAAAATCAAAAATTGTTTGTTCGTATTTTATACGCTGCCATACCGTTCATCCGATTGCGATGAAACTTTGGTGATTTGTTGTGCGCACGCCCGCAAAGGATATAGGCTATTTATAATGGTAAGTTCTGGCGGTATTGAATTTGTATTAATGAAAATGTGCATATTTCATATATTTTAGTGGCAAGGAGGAAAGGCAGGGGGGAGGAGAACGGGGGAGGTGGGGTACGTGGGTGGGAAGACGAGGGATGGGAAGGCGGGGAAGGTAGAAGGGAAACGCGAAAGGGGAAGGGGACTCGGGAGGTGAACGGGGACGCACGGGAAAGGACATTCAAGGAGAATCAATTGATTTCTTTGCATTGCAACGCAAGCCGTGCTTTGTGCTTTGAGTTTTAGCTTTAAGCTTTGAAATTTAAGCTTTGATCTTTGATTCTTGAGCTTTAAGCTTTGAACTTTATGCATTCAACGTTAAGCTTTACGTGTTGAGCTTTAAGCCTTGAACTTTAAGATTTGATATTGAATTTTGAGTATTGAGCTTTGTGCTTTGAGATTTGTGTTTTGAGCTTTAACTTTGAGCTTTGAGCTTTAAGCTTTGTGCTTTGAGATTTGTGTTTTGAGCTTTAACTTTGAGCTTTATTTTTAAGCTTTGTGCTTTGAGTTTTAAGCTTTAAGCTTTGAACTCAAGTTTAGAGCTTTGATATTAAGCTTAAACTTTGGCCTTTAAACTTTGAATTTTTACTTTAAGCTTGAGCTTTAAGATTGAGCTTTAAGCTTTGAGTTTAATATTTGAGCTTTATGCATTCGGCTTTAAGCTTTGAGCTTTGCGCAAAGCATAAAGCTTAGCGCTAAAAGTTTGAAAGCTTGAAATTCAATGCTTTAAGCTCAAGGCTTTAATCCCAAAGCTTAAGGCTCAAAACTTAAAGCTCAAAACTTGAAGCTCAAGGATTTAATCTAAAAAATTAAAGCTATAAACTTAAATTCAAAGCTTAAAGCTGAAAGCTTGAAGCTCAAAGCTTTAAGCTCAAGGCTTTAATCACAAAACTTAAAGCTCAAAGCTTTAAACTCAAAGCTTAAAGCTCAAAACTTAAAGCTTAAAGCTCAAGACTTTAATCTCAAAGCTTAAAGCTCTAAACTTACATTCAAAGCTTAAAGCTGAAAGCTTGAAGCTCAAAGCCTAAAGCTCAAGGCTTAAATCTCAAAGCTTAAAGCTCAAAACTTCAAGCTTAAAGCTCAAAGCTTGAATATTAAAGCTTAAAGCTCAAAGCTTAAGGTTAAAGCTCAAAGCTTAACCCTTCAAAAATTTTAAAGCTCAAAGCTTGAAGCTCAAAGCTTAAAGCTCAAAGCTTAACCCTTCAAAAATTTGGCGTATTTTGTCAAAAGGTAAAAATGTTTCGATATATATCGATTTCGCAATAAAAATTCAAATAAATGGAATATTTGTAAACGTATCGAAAAACTAAATAGGTACTGGTTTTGAAAGGTGAAATACGCTTAAATAAATGGTATTATTAGAAATTACAAAAACATTTTTTAAATACAAATTTTTTTAATGTAAACTTTAAAAAAATTTAAAAATACTCAACTGACATTTTTGATATTAAAATTACTGATCTATAGAAAATGTGTTTGTTTCTGTCTATGTTTGTGAGATGTTTTGCGTTGCTAAACCGTTCATCCGATTGCAATGAAACTTTGGGGATTCGATGTGCGCATTCCCGCGATGGTTTATATACGTGTAAAGTGAGTTCTGGCATCATCTGGGACGAATGGGAAAGGGTAAGTAGAGCGATTTTTTTTCTTTATTGAGTGGCATAGCATATGCCGGGAACTCGCTATTGTATTTAAATGCCTTTGTCAGAATTTGGTAAATTGAATTATGTAATAGAAAGTACCTACCCTAAAATTCTAAATCTATACTAATATTATGAATGCGAAACTGCGTGTGTTTGTTTGTTACGCTTTCACGCATAAACTAATAAACCGATCTTAGAATTTTTTTCACCAATAGAAAGCTACATTATATGCGAGTAATATAGGCTTTATATAATGGTAAGTTCTGGCGTTACGAAATTATAAATATTAAAATATAATATTTATTTTACGTTTTCTGTCGAAAAAGGCGGGTTATTTTTTTTTTTTTTTACAGTTATTTTTTTTTTTTTTTTACAATACCGCACAAGAGTCCCAACTGCTCCCGTGTGGAGCCAGTGAGACTATGGCATCCCCAATCGGGGTATGTTGTGAGGCTGAAGGTAGTGGGGAGGGGAAGGAGATAGGGAAGAGGAAGGTGGGGAAGTACCTGGCTATTCAGATCTGGTCACTAAACACGGCTAAAGCCATTTCAAGCAACGTTTCAATTCTGAATGGTGGTCTTACACCAGGGCGATACTGATAGTATCTTCCACTCTGGAACGTGCCGCAAATATACTATTTATTTTAAATGAATAAATTGTGAAATAACACAAATGAATCAAATAAAATTTATTTGCGCACGCCGGGTTCGAACCCGCGACCTTCGGATTGTGAGTCGAGAGTCTTGCCTCGGGACCACGGAGGCCGGCAGTTATTGCTAACGTCAGAAGAAAAGCAAAACAAATCGTTGCCGTGAAAACCATGTTGATATATATTTTTTAAATCCGTCATCGTAGTTAATATTTATCTCTAAAAAATGAATCGCCGAAATGTATTTACGCGCAAGACTTCCGAACAACGGCACCAAATTGGATTTTACTACTGGTGAGCTCTGGCATTATGAAATATGCAAAAGGTGGCATGCGAGCTGTTTGAAAACTGAATGTACCGGGAAAGAATGTATGAAATGCGGGAGGGGGACTCGGGTAGGGGGTTCGCAGGAGGGGGAGGAGGGAAACCCGGGAGGGGGAGGGGAATCTGGAAGGGGGGAGGGGAGCTTGGGAGGGGGGTTCGCGGGATGGGGAAAGGGGTAGTGGAGTGGGGGGAGGAAAGGTGGAGGAGGCGGAGTAAGAACGCGAGACGGGATGAGGACGCGGGAGAGGAAGGGGAGGCGGAAGCGGAACGGGACGAATGGGAAAGGACACGCAGGAGAAAATAATTTATTTATTAAATGGCATGGCAACGCATGCCGGGTACCAGCTAGTACAAAATATATATGTAAGCTAATAGTATGTAATGTAATGCAAACACCATTTATAAGTAAACACACCTATTATTTTATTATTATTTTGATATCTTTGCAAGCAAAAAACAGTAATAATCATGACATTTACAATTTGGGAGGCGGGAATGGGTACCGCCGCCCCGGGAACCTTTATTGGATAACCAACACCTCTGCCATAGGTCGCCCCAAGTGGTTCGCTACGTTTGGTGATTTAGCAGGGGTGCCCGGGTTCATAGGGTGAGGTTTGTCTAGGTCTTGGAGGCGGATGACCAGGACACACTGAACCCCAGATTCCTACCCACTCCTTAAACCCTTTTCCTTCCCAGAACTCTCCTCTCCTTCCTATCCTTAAAAAAAACCCTCCACACAGCATCCCCAAAGATGACATAGGCCCTGAGGGAAGTTATTTTCTTCAGGGCCTCCTGTGTGGAGTTCATGTAAAATGTATTAATTGTTTATTTTATTTTATTTTATTTGTTTTCTTTTTAGTTCTCATTAGTAGGACTATAATATGAAATGTTAACACCGGTTACCTTTATGTTGTAATCATTTGCGTGTATTTTATTATTTTATTTTCCTTTTATTTATTATTATTATCATTTCAATAACCATGCTTAACAAACCACGGCTATTGTATGTTTTAATTGGTTATTTATATTGATTTTATTTCTTTTTCTTCTCTTTTTTTCTATTTTTCTACTATAGTATGCAATGCTTACACAAGTTACCTATTTTAATCCTCTGTTTTAAGAACCTATATGTATATTAACTTTTTTTTTTTTTTTTATTGTTTTTAAATTAATAATTTTCTAATAACTAGGCTAAACAAATAACATTTACTATGTTCAAAATTTTCTGACTTTTTTTTTATAATTTTTCTTTTTTTATTTCCTCGATTTTCCCTCTTTTTTGTACAAATCATTTTCCATATGTTCACACTAAATACTAATTTGACTTTTCTAAAACGGGAATCATCCTAGTTGGACAGTCAAAACATTTTTGACAGTCAACAACATTACAACAATAACTTTGTACAGTCGCCAATTTCGCAGGCTCCAGTTTTTTGAAGAAACATTATATGAAATAGTGTCTAAATCGAAAAAAAATTGTTACTGAAGTGCAGTGTTTTGCTCAGGCTATCACCCGGTGTATTTTTCTCCCGGTATTCTACCGGGATATGCTCATAAAGTGACTTTTGTTTTTCTAAAAAATTGACACAATTTATCTAGGATTATTTCTCTTAGTGATTTGACATTTCGTTCTAAAAGTGTTTAACAAACTTTGAATCAAACAATAAAAACAGTGTCTTGAGTTAAAAACAACTAAAATACACTAGTACATTTCGTTGAAAGTTGTTTAACTTTGAATTAGCATAAAACTCGTCAGTGAATTGGCATAAAACAATCTTAATCCAACAAATAAAAACATAAAATTAAAAATCAGTTTAATATTAATTAAGCATGGCAACTAGAGGCAAAAGTGCACTGGAACTAGAAGACAAAAACATGGAAAAAATAATTCAGCACTTGGACAAAAAAATGGATAACATGAAAAAAGAAATTTTAACTAAAATGGAATTATACAAGGAGGAAACACAAAAAAGTATTGATTTCGTCAGTAAACAATACGACGACCTAATTAAAAAAATCGACCAAACCATAATCCAAAATCAAAAAATTGAAACCGAAATTGAAACATTCAAAAAGGAACAACAAGACCTCAAAAAAACAGTGGAGTACCTGGAGAACAAAATTGACAATCAGGAGTACGAGGCTCAATCAAACAACCTTGAACTGCGAAACTTCCCAGAAAATCCTAATGAAAATCTAGCGGCAATGTTCCACAATCTTTCCACAAACATCATAAAATCAGTTGTACAACCCGAAGACGTGACCTCTATTGTACGGGTGGGAGGTAGGAGCCGCTCAGATGATACCCGCTCTAAACCAAGAGATATAATAGTCACCCTCGGCTCAAAACTAATGCGTGATCTGTTCTTGGCCAAACTAAAAGAACATATTAGAATCAAAGGCCGAATAACAACTTCTTCACTAGGACTACAACACGCTCAGATGGCTCATGGTTCTCCTATTTATGTTTCCGACCACCTGACACCAAGAAAAAAATTTCTCCTGGCCCAAACCAAACAACAGGCGAAAATAAAAAAAATACAAATACACGTGGTCGAAAGAAGGTCAGGTTTATGTACGCCAGTCTGAGGACTCTAAAATCCTTAGAATCTCATATGAATCGGACATCAAAAAAATGTGACTTGAGGTCAACAAAAAAATTCCATCACTAAATCTACTTACCTATATTAATTTACTAATTTTCATTTATACCGCTCTCCGCTTATACTGCTTTTCATTTATGCTTACCTATATTAATTTACTAATTTTCATTTTTATTTTTTCTACAGACACTTTTGCTCACATTATAAATCAACTTATTATTATTATTATTAACTATATCAACCTACCTCAAATATTTATCTTAACCTACTTCATAATTCCCATTTATCTAATTATTTTAAATTATCCAAATGCTCCATCATACATAACTGTTACCATTTATTCATATATTTCCACAATTTTAATATATCAAATTATCTTAATTAACTCAATTGACTTAATTATATTTAATTGCTTAACTATCTTTACTAATTTGATATGTGTTATACATTCGATTGTTTCAAAGTATGTAAGCATCTCAACAAAACTTACAAGTCATCAAATAAAATTATTAATTTTAAATCAATTACCTCACTTATCATCTCTAAATAATGATATTCAAAAATTAAATCCATATATTTTATCACATTTCTTAATATCTAACCACTTGATTCCCTCTATCTCATTGATTGTAGATATTGTATTTGGTTGTTTTGTTTTGATTGTTATTTTTCTTGCACTTTTTTTACTAATCTTAATAAGTTTAATTTTGTTAAATCTCCTAAACATGGTAATTTTATTAATTCTCTTACGTCGCTCAGTAATTATTATACACTTAATTTTAATCCCTTTACTTCTCCATACAATTAAATTCTTCTCTAATTCACTTTACTATCTTAATCGCCTGAACTATTATTATAACAATGGTTTGAACCATTTCCAATACTTTAACAACTTAAATCATACAATCTGTTGTAATTATTTTGATTATCCCAATATCTTTTATTTTTCAATGATTTTAAATTATTCCATGTTTACTCCAATTCTTTCTATGGTACTAATTTATTTTATTTTCAATGTCTTTTATTTTTCGATGATTTTAAATTATTTAATTTTCATTTTTACTAACATCCCTCCTATTGTTGTAATTTCTTTTATTTTCAAAGTCTTTTATTTTTCGATAATTTTAATTTATTCTATTTTCATTCATACTCACATTCTTCATATTGGTCTAACGTCGTTTATTTTCAGTGTCTTTAATTTTTCAATGATTTTAAATTATTTTACTTTTATTTTTGCTCACATTCTTCCCTTTGTTCTAATGACTTTTATTTTCAATGTCTTTAATTTTTCAATTATTTTAAATTATTTTACTTTTATTTTTGCTCACATTCTTCCCTTTGTTCTAATGACCTTTATTTTCAATGTCTTTAATTTTTCAATGATTTTAAATTATTTTACTTTTATTTTTGCTCACATTCTTCGCTTTGTTCTAATGACTTTTATTTTCAATGTCTTTAATTTTTCAATTATTTTAAATTATTTTACTTTTATTTTTGCTCACATTCTTCCCTTTGTTCTAATGACCTTTATTTTCAATGTCTTTAATTTTTCAATGATTTTAAATTATTTTACTTTTATTTTTGCTCACATTCTTCCCTTTGTTCTAATGACTTTTATTTTCAATGTCTTTAATTTTTCAATGATTTTAAATTATTTTACTTTTATTTTTACTCACATTCTTCCCTTTGTTCTAATGACTTTTATTTTCAATGTCTTTTATTTTTTGATGACTTTAAATTATTATATTTTTATTTCTACTCACATTCTCCCCATTGTCCTAATGTCTTTTATTCTCAATGTTTTTTATTATTCAATGATTTTAAATTATTCTATTTTTATTTTTACTTATATTCTTCCTATTCTTCCTATTCTTCCAATGTCTTTTATTCTCAATGTCTTTTATTTTTCAACGATTTTAAATTATTTTATTTCTATTTTTACTCACATTCTTCCAATTGTCCTCATGTCTTTTATTTTCAAAGTTTTTTATATTTCGGTGATTTTAAATTACTCAATGTTTATCCTTAATCACATTCTTCCTATTGTTCTTCCTATTATTCATTCCATCCTTACAAAACTCCTTAATCTCATACTTTCAATACATTTAATTAACCCAATGATCGTAGTTCCTTTAAGTGTACGTACTCGCTTTATATCTGTGACTCTCCTAAGCTCTAGAGTAACTAAACATCTGCAAAAAAATTCATTAAATATTAATTGCTACTACTTATACATCCACACAACTAATAAAATCTCTGCTAAATTCGAACCCCCACCAAACACAGACGCTCATAATGGATCCAACTAACTCTATCGATAATTTTCTTAACATCACTGTTCAAACGACAAATGATACAAATGCGTATAAAAAAATGATCTCCAAACCTAAAGCACTAAAAATGTTTGCCATGAACATCCGTAGCCTCAATAAAAACTTCGACAATTTACTTGTACTCCTAACTGACTTAGGAAATGAATTTGATATAATTGTTCTGTCAGAGTGCTGGATTAATGCAAATTATATCCCGAAAATAATTAACAACTACTCTGTGTATAATACAACTCGGCACTGGTCCCAATCCGACGGGGTCATAGTTTATGTAAAATCTCACTTAAATCATATAGTGTCTGAAACTTCAGTTGACCATGCAAATTGCCTCAAAGTCTCTATTGACAACTTAAATATCTTCGCCATATATCGCTCCCCTAAGTCCAATAACGTCTCCCCTTTTCTCTACTCGCTCGAAAAAAAAATCGATGACACCACTAAGGATCTCATCATAATCGGTGACATCAACATAGACATCCTAAACGAAGCCAGCCCTCATACTACAAAATACCTAAACCTCATGGGTCTGCATGGCCTTATACCATACATCAACATACCTACCCGAGTTACACTCACTACTAAGACATGCATAGATCACATCATGGTCAGAACTAAGCGAACCGCTAAATCAATTGTATTTGAATCTACCGTAACAGACCACTACTCAACCATCCTAGAATTACACAACTCAAAATCTACTCCCCCTAAGTCCAGCAATCCCTCTCATAACATTGTAAACATGGATTATCTGATAAAGTCTGTAGAACAAGAAAAATGGGAGTCTACCCTGCTTTCTGAAAATGTCAACACAGCTCTTGAAATTTTTTCTGCATCACTAACTGCCCACATTAACCAAGCGTCTTTCCCCACCAAAACAGCCTCCAATAAAAAAAAGAAACTGAAACCTTGGATTACGAATGGCCTTATCTTCTGCATACGTAAAAGAGACAGACTACATAAACAAGCACTTAATAATCCAGACCCCCAAGTCTTACGTTTTTATAAAAAGTATCGTAACATCTGCAATAACCTGATAATAATAACCAAACAAAAATACTATAAAAAAAAAATTGAAGATTCAGGATATGACAGTAAAGTAATCTGGAACGTAGTCAACGACATCTCAGAAAATAAAAAAACCTCACTCAACATTCAATCACTACTCATTAATGGTAAAAATATCCAAGTCCACGAAGACCCAAAAACCTTAGCCGATCACGCCAACCATTACTTCAGTAACATCGGCATGAACTTAGCCAAAAAAATTCTTAAAACCACAAATAAAACCGAAAATCTTCTAACTTCACGGGTAAAACAGCAGAACTCTCTTTATCCCACCCTTATCCTAGCCCCCACATCCACTAAAGAAATTGTTGACACAATACTCTCCATAAAAACAAATAGTGCTGCAGGTATTGATAAAATCTCACCTTACATACTAAAACACATAGCTCACTTTATTTCCACACCGTTAAAACATATTGTAAATCTAAGTTTCAAAAGCGGTTCCTTCCCTAATCAACTAAAACATGCAACGGTGATTCCAATCTATAAGAGTGGCGACAAAACAAATATCGAAAACTACAGACCCATTTCTTTGCTAAGTGTCTTATCAAAAATCATTGAAAAAGTTGTTAAAAGTAGACTTATCTCACATTTGGAAACCCAGAAGATTCTCTCGCCCAATCAGTTTGGCTTCCAAAAAAAAATGAATAAAGAATCTGCAATCTTAGACTTGACTGAGAACATCACCAACGGCCTGAATGAAGGCGATTCCTGCCTAGCCATATTCCTAGACTTAGCCAAAGCATTCGACACGGTTTCCCACCCCATTCTTCTGGAAAGACTATCTCAAATAGGCATCCGGGATTCAACTCTTAACTGGTTCTCCTCATACCTAACTGGAAGATCACAAACCGTGAAAATTAACAACATAGCTTTAAGCAACCCTTTACCAATCCAATTCGGAGTTCCACAAGGAAGTGTTCTAGGCCCTATTTTGTTCCTCATATACATCAATAAACTCTGTAACCTACCCATAACCGGAAAAATAATATCCTTTGCAGATGACACTGTGCTTATAGCTCGACATAAAAATTGGAAAGGAGCATTCGACATAGCTCAATATGACATAGGTCTGGTAAAGAATTGGTTAGATGATAATCTCCTCACCCTCAATGCTGGTAAAACTAAATTCTTAACCTTCAGTCTATCTGCTGCAACCCAACCTTCTATCAATCAGAAAATAACAATTCACTCCTGTCCAAGTCCCTACTCTTCCTGTACTTGCCCAAATTTGGAAAAAGTATCTCATATAAAATACCTGGGGGTCCTAATTGATCACCATCTTCGTTGGGATCAGCACTTAGCCAGTCTAACTCCCCGAATTCGCAAGCTCTCTTATGTTTTTCGAACTCTAAGAAATATACTTACTCCTATAACACTAAAAACGGTTTACTATGCTCTCTGCCAATCCCAGTTAGCATATGGCATCATAATTTGGGGCGGCTGTGCTCTTAATTTTATTGATCCTCTGCAAAAAGCCCAAAAAACGATTTTACGTGCTATCAACAAGCGACCAACAAGATATTCCTCCAATAGACTCTTCACAGAATATAATGTCTTAAACATACGGCAACTTCATCTAAAATTTACACTAACACATTTCATGTTCAAATACAAGAAAAAAACTCTTTTACATCACAGTTACACCACCAGAACAATAACCAAACGACACTACAATGTTCCTACACTACGCACCACATCAGCTCAAAGAAATTTCATGCACCTAGCTCCTAAAATGTTTAACCTTCTCCCCGAGAACCTAAAATCCGAAACCCAACCCCATATCTTTAAAAAAAAATTATCAAAATGGATCCTTACATTCAGTAACGATGATGAGTAAAAATTTGCTATTTTAATTTAATTGTAATATAATTGATACAACTCGTAACATAAATTAATTTAATGTGTTAATTAAATTACTAACTTAATTTGTTACTAAATATGTTACTTAAACTACTTAAATGAATTGCATAAGTTAATAGCTGTACACTGTACCTACACAATTTGTAAACTTCATCCGCCATAACACAGGGACATCCCTAGCATGGCGGATGAATTAACACAATTTTTTGTTCATTGTATAAACTTCTTTTAATAAATAAATAAAATAAATAAAAATTTCACAAATAATGTGTTTAAATGTATTATTTTATACTGAATAAAAAATATACTAAATAAATAAAATTAATATTGAAATTTGAAGCTCATTACGCTACACAACAGAAATTTCTTAACACGCTATTTTACAAAATATTATTTTAATTAGTAAATATATTTGGATGTGTTTTAACAAGAATCATTTTAGAAATGGAACTAACCAATCAGCCGCTTTAGTTTTTCTATGTATCACAAGTTTAGTATCTGACTTTCTAACAAAAACCTAAAATGAAACTAGCTTCGAAGTTTAGTTGTTCTTTCTTCATCGGGAAATAAATAACATGTGTGAGGTTATTCGGTTCCACTTGGCCAACAACTACTTAAGTAACAATTAGCTAAAACCCTTGTAAGTTTTCCAAAGTTAACTGCGGAAGAAACTCATTCCTTCCGGTTCAATTGTAAGGTTTTTCCTTCATTCATTTGTTAATTTCTCTCCTTTTAACTGGTTTCCTGAAAAGCCTTTTTCTTTCAGCTTTGTTTTTAATCAAAGAGCTGCTGAATAAGTTCGTTCTTAATTATTTTGAACAATTGTTATAGTCGACCATTATATCTTTTATAAGTATCTTCCTACTTATTTACAAACAATTACTAATTTACTCTAAGGAAATTCAATGAAAAACCGAATAAATCACGGCTTGTGTGAATTTGTGCATGGAGTGAGAATTAAAAACTTATCATTTTACCGTTATCCTGTGGGAAATGGTAGTGTTAAGACGACATAATACCCTAAAATATATTCAGAATCTTAACGACGTAAGTAAGGAAGCCGTGTTTACAAATTGCGACTCACGACCCGTGTATGGACAGACCTTCTGTCGAATTAGCCTTGTCAAAGAAAAGAAGAAGAAGAAAAATAATGTACGAATCTTAACGACGTAAGTGAAGAAAGCGTTTAAACAAATGTATGCGCGGGGCTCGGCATACTGAACTGACGTACGGTCGAATTCGCCCTAGCAGGCCTGGAGATTCGATCTTTATTTAAGATGTTTCTAAATGAATCCCTCCCGAAGTTATTAATTTATCGTCTAGAAAAATAAAATCTGGTGCTCACTGCTCAATTTATAGTTATGCATGGGAAATGAAAATTCTAAACAGTTCTACGTTCAATATATTAATTGTGAGGTATTGTGTTTATTAATCTTAAAAATAAATAACTTATTTACCCGGGTCGCGGTTTCAAAAAAAAAATTGTATTTACGAATTCGTCGGAATTGATTAAAATGTGAGTCTTGAGCAAACCCCCAATATTTGGGTATTATACCGCCTTAAGTGAATAGAAAGCTTTATCTTTGTCTTTCCACTTTTTGCTTTATTCGCATTCATACATCTTATCTTACTTGTCTAGCCCTCTGTACTCGAATCTAGGACTTCCTAAGACTTCTTCGTCAATTTACTTGGATGTTTTATATTGTTTCTCCGTACATTTACTTTAATCTTATTCATTGTTTTCAAATCATCTTCTTCGTATTACTTTGGTTATTGATTTGAGATCTCTTTCGCACCACATTCAGTGGAGTAGGAAGAATCATATAAAACATTATTTAAGGTATTTGTCATACTAAAGGGATCATATTTCATATACAAATATGAACGAGATCAGCATTTTAGGCAATATTAAGCACTGATAAATCAACGTTCTTCAAAACACAGTTATAATAACTGTGTTATGGCCATTACTGGATAACAATAAATTTTCAATATCAATAAACTGTCTTTCTCTGCTCGATTTGGATTATCCAATATTCCACATGAAAATCAAAAACTACTTTTTGTAGATTTTACTCCATCTAAGCTACTAAAATTTCCAGAATCAAGATTAATTCGAGGCGAATTCTGGAAACAACTGCCAGACTTCCAGAATCCAGAATCCAGAATCCTGATAGCTAAGATTCTGTTTCCAGTTCTCAGTCATCGGTGTTTTATTTTTAGAGTTTCGTCGACAGGTTGATGGGGTGAAATTGAATTTACGGTTCTCATATTTTGTTCGGGTATTCCAAGACAATAAACCGCAAACCCAACTCGCCCAACCTAAGTTCGTCCTTCGGGACATGAGATAACTTCGTTTTGTTTGTCGGAGACCTATATTCAAGAATAGTGAAGAATATTTTTATATGAAATTGAGAAAAATCCCGAAATTTTAAGGGGTTTTCGTTGGGTGCTTATGTATGTAAAATGGTTCAAGAATTTTACGTATATTTATGTGAAATAATTTGTCATTCTTTTCACGATTCGCAAAGAAAGGAAAACGGTTAAAGGAAAAATTGGTCCGTACAAATAATAGCCCAGCCTTTATAGTAGATAATCAATACATTCATAAGTACCTATCTACTTGTAAAAAATAAGGATTAAAATTAATGGAAGGTTTAAGTCTTTGATTGAAATATTAAAGTCTTGAAAGCATTGACGTGATTGTTTTGGTATCCTCGAAATGCCACTCGAAGGGATATAATTTTAATTTAAAAAATCCTTGCTGAAAAGTGGGTATTATTAAATAATTGATCTGAAGTAGTAAGGTACCTACCTACATCTCGTATAGCAGCTAAAATCTCAATAATCTAGGCAATTCACCCTGGAGAGAGTGCTTTGTGCTCAATAATCTATTAGTCTTATACTGTTTATCTCTCGGTTTATTAAGGTTTTCAATATTATTTTACCTAGATCGGCAGTGTTGAAAGATAAAAATTAATACACTTAAGAGCCATTAACCAGTGACCGAGAATTTACATTTCGTAGAACGATGATCTTGCAATTGAACCCTTGCAAAGGTACAGAGCGGTTCCGATGAGAAAGATTAATTATTCTCTTTATCAGCATTTTAACAAAATGATTGAATATCGATTTTATTTCATTCCAAATTTGCTTTGATAAATAACCAACTTCAAAAACGCTCAAACGCGTGATGATAAAACAATTTTTTATTTATTTATTTATTAAAAGAAGTTTATACAATGAACAAAAAAAAATTGTGTTAATTCATCCGCCATGCTAGGGATGTCCCTGTGTTATGGCGGATGAAGTTTACAGATTGGGTAGGTACAGTGTACAGTCATTAACTTATGCAATTCATTTAAGTAGTTTAAGTTACAAGATGTATTAATTATATTACAATTCAATTAAAATAGCAAGTTTTACACATCATCGTTACTGAATGTAAGGATCCATTTTGATAATTTTTTTTTAAAGATATGGGGTTGGGTTTCGGATTTTAGGTTCTCGGGGAGAAGGTTAAACATTTTAGGAGCTAGGTACATGAAATGTCTTTGAGCTGATGTGGTGCGTAGTGTATGAACATTGTAGTGTCGTTTGGTTATTGTTCTGGTGGTGTAACTGTGATGTAAGAGAGTTTTTTTATTGTATTTGAACATGAAATGTGTTAGTGTAAATTTTAGATGAAGTTGCCGTATGTTTAAGACATTATATTCTGTGAACAGTCTATTGGAGGAATATCTTGTTGGTCGCTTGTTGATAGCACGTAAAATCGTTTTTTGGGCTTTTTGCAGAGGATCAATAAAATTAAGAGCACAGCCGCCCCAAATTATGATGCCATATGCTAACTGGGATTGGCAGAGAGCATAGTAAACCGTTTTTAGTGCTATAGGAGTAAGTATATTTCTTAGAGTTCGAAAAACATAAGAGAGCTTGCGAATTCGGGGAGTTAGACTGGCTAAGTGCTGATCCCAACGAAGATGGTGATCAATTAAAATTATATATTTTATGAAATTATTGTTTGATCATACTTATTTATAATTTTTCAATAATTTCTAAGCAAAATAAATATATTTTTTTTAAGTAGTAGACCGTAAATAAATAGACAAAGTGAAGTATTTTCGCTACAAAACAAGGGCGCGGATTTTTTTTTAATGTTTTTATTTGAACTTAAATTAAAATTCTGTAAAGTAGATTTCCCAAATAATTTATTGATTTATTTTATTGCATGATTATATGATTTGAAATGTATGTTGTATAATATAAAATTTTGTTTGAAAATTTAACAAATCTGCCAACGACCTACGGTAAAACCTTATTGCACTAAAAATAAACATATTTTCTCAAAATTTAAAAATTGTTTCACAAGATAAAAGAACAGTTTTTCAAAATCAATTTATAATTTTTGTGTTAGTTCAGCCGATCTTCGGAAAGCAATAAATGGAATTTAACATTATTCAAAAACAGATTTATGTATTTTCACTCTAATCTTAAGTACGTTGTTGATAATAGCAGAGATTTCAGCACAGAAAGCTGGACGCAGTATTTACATTGCCAGGGCTGCAGAGGTTACGGGGGATGTCTCTGTCTACGGGATAAGTAAAGGGATGTCTTCACTATCAGGAAATGCACTTTGTAACTTGGCAGGGGAGGTTTTACGTTGTACAGCCTTGGATTTCTACATTCCACGAGCACTGCTTCTTACACACACTTAAAAATATTAAGCTTGAGGCTAGAATATTATTTAATTAATTAAAGCTTTTCTCAAGGGAGCTATTAAACCATCTTAAGGTCTCGTAGAAGTGTGCAATCTACATTAATAAGCCCTCCTAAAGTCTTGCAGGGTCTGATGACGCAGGCATCTTTAAAACAGCTGTAAATATATTTTTAAAAAAATTGCGTGCTAATATCATGTGTTTTATTAGCTTTCACTAATAAACCACAATGATTTTCATTAGTATTATATTAAAATTATATTATATTGTATTGTATTTCATCATAAACTACATGATGAAATTTTAGTTCTATCTACGCTGCCATACACGTCGTCAAAGTCTGCGCTGGTCTCACATATCCTACTAGGCATACGTAGTTGTTGTTTTGAAAGTAGCAAACACTTTTTTAAATGGTTTTCTTTAACAATGTTTTTTGTTTTCTTTAGGTTTTGTTTTTTTTTTAACACAGGCAATTCCAATAATGGAGGCCGTTGGCGCTAATAAAAACCGTTGTGATTTAAAACTCGATGAAACGAAAAATAGCGAAATTAAAAAGAGACAAACAATACATCTATAGGATTTAGCCTGCAAGAAAGAGATGGTATAATCGGTTTCCTCTTTGTGCGGTACTTCATGGACTTGCCACTCTTATTTACTGTAGCTACTTTCTAAAGGTTTTACTTTTACTACGTGTGAATTGCAAACTTTGATTTTTTACACGTTGTCTTAATAATTTTCAACCATTTTCCTAATATACACGCAGGGGTACAACATACCTAGCCTAATCTAACCTAACCTTACCTTACCTAACATAAAATATCGCAAGAAAAAGTATGTATCTTGCAGTACTCGTACTTGATAAGAGCACTCAATTTTCTCCTACCAAAAACGTTGCGTTTTCGAAGCAAAAATTTTTACGAAAATTATAAACAAATATTATTTAAAAGTTTTTTTTACTATAACACCACACAACGCGTTTTTTTCTTTATGACTTTATTATAATTCAAGTTATAATTTTTAAGGAAGGGTTTTTTTTTGGCTCATCGTGACTGAAGGAGTTATATTTTGTATTTATTTATAAGAAAATGATGAAAACTCTACAATGAAATTGAAAATGAATCTTTAAAGCAACATTCAATATCACACAATATACTTTATAAGTACCTACGTTCATTAAATGTCTTGAACAGGACTGGAATCGAAACCTTAATCTCATGATTCAAAGTTAATTATTTGGACCACTCTACTTCACATAACTCTGAAAGACTAAAGTTTTGATGTTATCACGGAGAATTAAAAAGGCATATTTCTAAAAAGGATGCTTTTTTCCGAATTGTTAAATATTTTTAAAAATGTTTTGCTTCTTGGAGCATACAGTTTAAATGATATCTCTTATGGGAATTTGCTTTTAGTTTTCTATTAAAGTGGTTTAATTAAACATGCTTTTAGAAGTTAAGCATAATTAATTCGGGTCGTTGGGTCCCCAATGATAGCGAGTGAAGAGATTCCAAAAAGAATACGAGTTTAACATAGTTGGCATTCGTAATTATATTACTAATGAGGAGCTTTTTGTACTTTTCTATGCAGGCAAGGATCGTATGAAAATAATTAAGGTTCAAAGTTACATTGCTGGAACATGCCTTTTTGCACACATTGCAGCTGCTTGTGATAAAATGTCACATGAAATTTCGCGATAATTACAAGGATTTCAACGGAATGCTGCAAGTTAGCCATTAGTGATATACTTCTGCATATGGGTTCAATTTCTGAGATTTTTAAAATGAGTATTAAATTTGAAAAAAAAAAAAAATATGTGGATACCGCAC
Source organism: Glyphotaelius pellucidus (assembly GCA_936435175.1). Taxonomy (NCBI): domain Eukaryota; kingdom Metazoa; phylum Arthropoda; class Insecta; order Trichoptera; family Limnephilidae; genus Glyphotaelius; species Glyphotaelius pellucidus. The sequence goes on along the minus strand of OW386551.1, from coordinate 6,900,439 downwards.
AGGAGTCGCAATTGCTCCCGTCTGGAGCCATTGAGACAATGGTATCCCCAATTGGTGCATGTAGTGGTGGGGCTTGGTGGTGTGTAGTAGGGCTTTCGCTCACGAAAAAACTGAAAAAAAACTGTTTTCGATGCAATCGCAATCAACCTCCGGAACAAATCGATATTTTTCTGATCTGACATGATAAAACTTGACAGGACGGAACCACTACCATCGCCGCGGCAGTCGCATTTTAGTTGCCTTGTTGACAGATTGCCATGGTAGTGGCTCACGACCTGTCAAGTTTTGTTATGTTTTGACATGTCAGATCAGAAAAATATCGATTTTGTTCAGGAGGTTGATTGCGATTGCATCGAAAACTGGTTTTCTTTTCAGCTTCTCCTTGATCAAAGGCTCTTTAGTCCGGTCAACTTAGGGAATCACTTCGTAATGAAACGGAATAAGCTCAAAATTTGAAAAAAACGTGTGATATTCAAGGTCAAGGTCGCAAAAATCAGTTTTCTGAAATATCTCGCTTCTTTTGCGTCAAATCGTACTTGCATTAATCATAAAAGATGAAGAGTATAAAATTTTCCAATTTTAATTTAAATATTTTTTATACGCTAAACCGTTTTTAAGATAGAGTGTGAAGAATGGCGCTCTAAAGATAGAAAAAAACGTTTAAAAAAAAAACGGTTAAGCGTTCGCAAAATTGTTAAAGATAAGATTAGGAGAGAATTTTCTTTTCTACAACTTTTATAATATATGCAATTACTATTTGACGCAAAGTAAGTGAGATATTTCCAAAAAACTGATTTTCGTAACCTTGACCTTGAATAGCTTTTTTTAATTTTTTTTATATGAATACCGCACAAGAAATCCAACTGCTCCCGTCTGGAGCCAGTGAGACAATGGTATCCCCAATTGGTGCATGTAGTGGTGGGGAGGGGAAGGTAGTGGGGAGGAGAAGGTAGTGGGGAGGGGAAGGAGATGAGGAAGAGGAAGATGGGATGTACCTGGCTCTTCAGATTTGGTCGTCAAACACGGCTAAAGCCATTTCTGGTCTTACACCAGGGCGATACTGTGAGTACCTTCCACTCTTGGACGTGCCGCAAATATAATATATATTATTTTAAATTAATAAATTGTGAAATAACACAAATTAATCAAATAAAATTTATTTGGATGCCGGGGTCCGATCCCGCGACCTTCTGAATGCGAGTCAAGAGCCTTACCGCTGGACTACGCCGGCCGTCAGATATATCTAAGGACGCTCACACGTGACCTTAAAAGACATTTGAGACAACATTTAAAATGCCAAAATAATGGTTTTAAATATTTAAATTTTCAGTTTATTCCGTTTCATTCCGAGATTGATCTTTTTTTTAGCTTAAGTGACTGGAATATTTAGGCACCCCCAATTGGGGAATGTCGTGAGGCTGAGGTTAGCGGAAAGGGAAAGAGGAGGGGAAGAGGAAGGCTTAAATCGACGTTTCAATTCTGGTTGGTGGTGGCGTGACCTTCGGATTGTGACTCAAAAGCCTTACACCTTGACCATGGAGGGTGTCTAAATCTAAAATGTCTTTCATTTTTACATAATCTCTTGCTATCTAATTTAATGAAAACAAATCACTTCATAAGATACCACTTATGTAATCAAAATTATCTGCATGTTTCAAAACCAAAAGATATTAATTGGCGAAGATTGAAGAAGTATCATTGTACTTTTTATAATGTATTTATTATCCTTAAATAAATGTTTGGTTTTTGTCCTTAAATAAACGCACATAACATTGTGAAAATCTCAATTTATTTTCAAGCCACCATCCCTTGGAATTAAAAGTGTTATAACAGCCATGTGTCAGTAATACGCTTATCCCTAATTCAATAGTTTCCAACAAAAGAAAATGGCTTCGACAAGTTTTCCAACGAGTTTTCGTCCAACGAACGCAGCGTAAAAGTGTCACCTTTCCGGAATTATTTCTCTCAGAGTAGCGGTTTACTTTTTTGGTAATAACGGTTTATTTTCTCATAACCCCAGAGGATTTATCCCCGATTACAAAACTTTCCCGGTTCACAGAAGAAAGGGCATTATAACTACCTCCAAAAAATCTATAACTACGTTTTTTTGCTCTCTGGTCAGAAACACCCGAATTAATTGCCTTTCTACAGAAAGTTAAAATGACCATTAGTCAGGGCCTAAATGGGACACATTTAAAAAATGTTACCGATCTCTAACTCTGAGCGATAAAGCATTTTTCATTTGTTATTTGTCTTTTGTGGTCACATTTTGTAAATCAAATGTGCGTGATAAATAGTTAAAAATGATAAAGACTTCCAATAAAAAGGAAGTCGTGAATAAAATCTTTTTTTATAAAAAAAATGTGTTTGATTCGTAGAACTCCATTTAATTTAAAAAAATATATATATTTCCATTAAATTTTTAAATATTTTTATTAAGTTCTGTAAGTAATATTACAAAAAAAAGTTCTCCAAGTATCAATTTAAATGAATACTTGCAGAACTTAACAAAAACATTATTAAATTAAATTTAAATTAAAAAATAAAATCCTTGCGATTCTTTCCGCGAATAAAAAAACATTAATATTTCCATATCAATTTCATCATAAATTACATACATACTATTTGGGAAGTGGGCATTTATTGGATAGTCAACACGTCTGTCGTAGGTTACTCCAAGTGGTTCGCTACGTTTGGTGACTTAACAGAAGTGCTCGGGTTCATGGGGTGAGGTTTGTCCGGGTCTTGGTGTTGATGCACCACCCACCAACTTCGTGGCAAGCCAAATCAGTGACTGATTGAGCTAGACCTTTAGATCTCTCCAGCAGGATTCTACCGGATCATCGCCTTTCACCGCAGTGGGAGGGACGGATTCCTATCCAGGTTGCTACCCACCTCTCATATCTTTTTCTTTTCCAGAACTTCCTCTTCTTTCTTTATAGTAAAGCATCCCCAAAGATGATATAGGCCCTGAGGAGAATTATTACCTCTGAAGCAAAGTTATCGTTTTTGTCATCGTCCAGATTTTACAAAAATTTATAAAATATACATGACTAGCGGACCTGGCTACGCGTTGCTGTGGCCAACGAAACAAAACGCCTTTTGTAAATTTGCATGCAAATCAAATCCACACCGCCCGCTTGCCAGCCCGCTCACAACCATTCTTATATATTTCAACCAAATTACACAAAACTTTGACAAATTATACACTTCAACCATCCACGTGAATCACTCTTTCTATTGGTGAAAACCGCGTGAAAATCCGTTCAGTAGTTTTTGAGTTTATCGTGAACAGACAGACTGACAGACGCGCCGGAGAACTTTAATTTATAATAAGTAGAGATTGACTGAGTTATTACTTAATTCATTTTGAGTTCCATGGATGATACGGTATAAGTGGACTATGGAACTCTATCGGGGAGTTTGGCAATGAAAACCAAAACAATTATTAAATAAAACTGTACACATAAAACATGATAATAAATAATTTTACCGACTTGATGATTATGATTGTTCTATTTTATTCCGAGAGTTTACGGTGAAGGTACTTTTTATGTTACATAACTCGCCTTGAGTTATATAGACTCACCGAGCATGTCTTAGTGAAATGGTGGGTCCATGATTCTTTTGTGTAATATTAAGAGGTAGTAAAAGGTACATTTTTGAAAAATCGATGAAAAATGGCAAAAAAGCTGAGCGCGTGGAATGAATAATTCATCAAGTAACTTTTAAAACATTGTTAGGTAGATCTAAAATCATTGTTGTAAATCTGTAAAAGTACATAGTAATTCTACTTTACCACGAATATATCCAATCCAACGCGGTTCGGCAACCGTTGTTTGTTCTTTTTTCTCTTTACGGTGTGAAACAATCAAAATCTGGCGACCGCAGCGTCCGGTGACAGTCACGGCTTTGTTCTCTTTGCCCGACAGGTCGTTACACGTCAGGGGAGGCAATGAAAAAATCAATTACTCTCATTGGTCGGCCCTAGTCACGTAACCAACGTGAAAAAGAGGCTCTGCGCGCGATATAGGCTGTGTTATGTGTGGCAGAAGCGGAAAGGGTTCGCTTATTGGATCGGCGGTGGCCGGTGGCCGCTCATTTAGGATTTTATTTGTTTATGGGAGAATATACATTGTGTTTTATTGGAGTGTGATGGTGGTCTTTACTTTGCTGGGTCCACTGGGTAAATAAATTTATTAACTTGCAATTCATTATAAAGGTTAGTACCTTTGTAATTACGTCATTTGACCATTTGTGTAACGAGGTTATGAAATTTCAAATAGCTTCTGGTATATAAATACCGCATAATGTCTGTTTTTTTTTACTGGAAGAAGAGAATGAAATTTCATTAAGTAAATAAAGCATTTAATATTTTTTAAATTCTAAAAGTTCTTTGTCTTTGTACAGTGAGAAGCAAAAGTTGGCGATGTGCTAAAATAAGGAAGAATAAAAATAAACAAATAAATATCTAACACGCATGAATATTAATAAAAAAACTCGCCTTAATCATTACTTCTACAATTTTGAAATATTTTTTTTGAAGAACAACCCTGGTAAAAAAACTATTTGTTCCGAAAAACATTTTTTTATTTTATTAAAATAGTAACTTACATGAAGTTACTTATTTTCTTTTAACCTTTAAATACTGACGTCATTTCTTTCACCTGTACCCTGACGTGGGGCCTGGGCGGCCTGTTACTTTAAATGCTTATATATTAGAAATCGTGAAAATTTTGGGTTCCAAATTAATATTTATTGGACATTTTAAATATATTTAATAATATGTGACATCTTCTTTATGGCTTTAAGTCTTCCTTTTCTACTCTAGAAGTGCTGGATGATCAGATTTCGGCTTTTCAGGTCCTAGAAAAAGTCACGTAAGTTCTGACGATGGGTCAGAGAAGCCAACAAAAAAAAACTTACAGAAATTAAGCGTGCCAACACTCACACCACCTCACAAATTCAAAGCTACTGGAAGCGGTGTATGCGTCGAGCGCGGAGGAGGGGAGTATTTCAATATTATTAGTGTTGCTAGGACGGAGCGGCCCCCACGTCAGCAGTTAAAGGTTAATAAAAATAACGCAATTCATTTTCTTCTGGTTTCGTCTCTTATCGGAGGTTGACTATGAACAGGGAATTCCCCCCCTTACAGGCTGCACCTCGAAACAACACTATCATTCAGTGCGGAGTTTTCCTTGACTATGTCTTCCATAAGTCTTCCCTCGAATTATCAAAATCATGTTTGTTAAAACATCATTTTGTAGATATTCGATAAAATTTGAAAAAAAAAATCGTAAAATAATTTCAATATTAAGCAAACACCAGTAAACGAGGAAGATTATGGTTGGTAAAACTGTACCCTAGGACGCATTTTGAGTATATAATTTCTATGATTTTTTTTCAACGACTGAACTAAAATTAATATTATTAATTCGTGGTCTAAATATTCTTGAAAAATTAAACCTTATATCTGTAAATATGTGCATTGTAACTATAGGTAAAATACTTTTTCCAGTTTCCGTAGGTAATATAGCTTTCTTTCAGACAATGTTAGGTCGATAAGAGCGATTGATTGGGGAAAATTATTAACAGAGAACAAAAATAATAAACCCCTAACTCATATCATAGTGTCATTATAAAAGAACCTTTCAGATATTCGAGCGACGCTCTCTTCATGGAATTTAATGTACTAGATGCTCTACAGTGTTACATCAAAAAAATAATTTATGCTCATCTGTGAATGGAATTTGTGAATCTCACTTAATACTACATATATTAATCATCATGTACCTAATATATCCGATACCTGTCAATTTGACTGTCCTAGAACGGGAGTCCTTCCTAGTTGGACAGTCAAAAGTTTCCTTGGACTGTTAACGTATTTTTATAACAAAATAAATAAAAATAAATAGAAAAAAGTAACTAGAAAATGTAACCGTTTTAATTATCATAGAATGAAACAATGGATTACACTAAATAAACACAAGACTAATTTTTAAAACGTAGAGAATAATGTTCATGAAATGTTTTTCTTACAAAATTCTCGGAATAAAAAAGTGAAATAATAAACTTCAAAGCTTCTATTTATTTAAAAATAATATTCTTGTTGGTTATTCTAATTTCAAAATAATTTTTTGATGAATGTGTACAAAAAACTTGCTTAAAAGCGTTGAATGGAATTGAAAGAGGAACGACAAAAGTTTAAAGTAAATGTAAGGTGACTGAGGTGAATGCATAGTAAAATTGTATTTAGTGGATTTACAAAAAAAACAGATCTGGAAATAATTCATTGCCTAAATAAAATATGATAACGCGCTGAGCCAGATTATGAAAGGACGTTCATATTTAAATTGTCGACAAGCACCTTCATACGACGATGATATTATCATAAGAACTTCCTATTTGCTAAATAAAATATTTAAAAAAAAATCGTTTCAGAATTATAAAAATCAATAGCCTTGGTGATATAAAATTTTCGCTTGCGGCTCTTTGCTTTTAGGGTGACCAATCGGCGAATCAATTATTGATTCGGCGACAAATGCCGCCCAGATAGTTAGCCCGCCGACAATTGATCCCCCCGACAGACCCCTAAACAGTTGATCTGGTGGACAGTTGATTCCTCGGACAGTTGATCCCCTAAAAGATTATTTCTTCGAGTAACTATGCAAAGAGGATATACGGCCGTACAACCTAAGTCAAAAGTGCTGCAGGCATCTTGAGAGAGAATACGCTGTAAAAATATTTTTAATATCAACAATTTCGACTCTCCGAACGAGCAATATGAGCATGCGGTGACGCTGTACCGCCGAATAATAGAATACGACATACTTATGTCTGCAGTCGGCTTAGCAAAAAAACGCTTTAAGTTCCTACTTGCAAACATGTCTTTTTTTATTAGAAGAGTCCCAACTGCTTCCCACCGTCTGGAACCAGTGAGACCACGGCATCCCTCAATTTTATTGTTTCATTGGAAATAAGGTTTGTTCCCTAATTTATAATATTAAACTTATTATTTACCTACCATTAAACATTTTCAACGTACTTCTTAAGATAAGTTATTTGCAAATATATCATATTTAAATATATTTTTTCATTGTTGCAATATTGTAATATTTAAATATACAAGCTCACTGGAGCTGTCTTTTTCATGTTGTTGCTATATATTATCCATGTTATTATGTAAAAGCCGAATGGCGTTAATATTATAAATAAATAAATGATATTATTTTTTACTTCAGTTATTTGTAAAAATGGGCTATGTTATGAAATGTGAGAAACTCACCATGGTAAATTTTTAATTGTTTCCATATTAAAAAAAATAATAATATGCATAATATGTGGTTTATTCCCTTCTGTTTTTACACAGTTCTTAAACAATCACGTCAGAATCAACCCCTAAAATGCCAACTCTGTGTTTTGATAAGGAAAACATCCGTGAAATAATTACGACCTTCGCTGTCTTTAACAGAAGCTCATATCACTGAGTTTCCTGAAAATTCAGATTTGTTTGATCGTTGTAGATTAATTCACGAAACTGGTGTAGCAGACAAGAAACGAGAACAGGGAGCTGCGGAAATGACAATCAAAGTAAGCACGAGTTTCTAATTCATGACAACTTCTCGCAAGAGTGAAGAGAAGGTTTTCTCAAATATTCATGAACTAATTACGAAATTGGCCAAATTAGACCTAATGATAGACTTATATACGAGCGTTTCTTTTTCTCCAATTAATATCAACCCCTTCATACAATATTGTGTAGTTTGGGAACAGCACTTTCAAAAAGTCCAAACAACCATTTTTTGTTTCTACGAACTCGGGAAACGTTAGGCATAAAATCCCTGGTAGTGAATCCAAGATGGCTTGAACAATAGAAATGTGCGCAGGTTTCCAGAAAAAAATAATAACGATCAAAATCCTGACCAAAAATGGAATACGTTTGTCCCGAAAACAGAATTGAGTGGTGTTGGCCTTAGTCACTGAAACACATGGTGACTTGCAAGGACTTAGGAATTATGTATGACGCTCGCTTAACATTTCACGCTCGCATTGAAAAGATCTGTAAATCAGCGACAAAGATGCTGGGTTTTGTCATACACAATTCAAAGGAATTGACCAACCTTACAGTAATAAGGCTGCTTTACTTTAGCTTAGTGCGTAGCATTCTCGAGAGTGGATCTCAGATATGGGGACCTGAGGACATCGTCTATGTACTAATGGTTGAGAAAATACAAAAAAAAAAATTTACGATACCTCTATATGAGTTCGGTTTTTACCCATGGCTGTTTCCAACAGCATTTATCTCGGGAATGCTGGGTATCTGCAGCCTTAGTTCCAGAATAGATGTCGCATTACTGCTGATGGCTTGTAAGTTTCTAAACGGTTTTATATCGGTACCAGATATTCTGGATAAAATAGGATTCTATGTCCCGGATAATTTCACGCGAGGTCTCCATCACAGGCTTTTGATTCTACCCAAGTGCAGAACTAACTTACCAATGGTGATGCCCCTGAAAAGACTTACTAGGTTAATTAACTGCCTTGCAGGAAATGTGGATATTTTCCACATTTCCTGCAATGATTTTAAGCGTGAAATAGCACTTATTAAATAAATGTTTTAACTTTACTGTAAACGTAATAATTATGTTTCTTGTATAACCGTTTTTGCAATATATTGGTGTAATGCTGTTTTTGTTAATAAATAAATTAAAAAAATAGTCCTTTTTTTCCTTGGTGTAATTTAAAAATTATTGAAACGTTACTTGACATTGTTTTAGTCGTGTTAAGTAACTGTATCTGAATGGCCATGTGCCGGATGTGGCTGTTTCTAAGCCATTCTCGTATACGTCTCCCTCAACATTCCTTAAAATAAATAAAAATAATTGGTGTTCCCATCGGCACCGCGAACTGATGTAAAGTATTTTATTCGGTAATCACCCACATAAACAAAAAAAAAACACAACTTAAGGTCTGCTACCTCCTGTCGATACACGTTTTATTGTATATGAATGAGATAATAAGAACTTATAATACGGATTTTTTAAAATTAGTTTTAGCATAAATATATATAAAACAGAGTGAACGAAATATTAAAATTCCAGTAAAAAAAATATGCGCCTGGCGGATGTAAAATATCGAAATTTATTTTTATTTGTAAACAAGTCTACAATTTAGGTACGTTTTTAGGTTTTCACGGCCAAAAGTATTTTTGGGGTGTTATGCCGTGTTTCGCTACCTCCTTCTTTAGCCAACGTTTCGGACAACGTTACAGTGTCCATCTTCAGTGTTCATCTGCCCTGATGATGGACACTGTAACGCTGTCCGAAACGTTGGCTAAAGAAAGAAGTAGCGAAACATGGCATAACACCCCAAAAATAAATAACAAAAAAGTCTAGAATTTGATGATAAAATAATTACTTTATTATGCACGGAAAACAAATTCCAAACCAAAATTTATAACCACTTAGAAAATGATCAATCGTCAATTTTACTGATAATATAAGCGAATATACCGCCCAGAGTTTCGGCGGCCGGGTGGAAAAAGCCGACAAGTTACGAAGCTGGCCGAATGAAGCGTCGTCCCGTCTTGCCAAGCTAGAGTCGGTTTTACTCCCATAGGCGCACCAAAAGATGTTTCACATAAAACAAATATGAAACACGATTTTACAATTACTGAGTGTTAGTTAGAGAAGCGTCCATTCTTATGAATCCATTCTAGAAATGAAGTATCTAGTATAGGATAAACTATCTGCTCATATATTAAGAACAACGCTATTTGACATGACTGAAGAAGTCAAATTTTATGTCGTAAGTTATCTGTATTCGTCAAAAATGTATATTTTCTAATAAAATTTCTGCTAATTTGACAATATACCTAAACAACACATACATTATTGAGCGTGCGAATGAGCACACGATTTCTCTACATGGCTTTTATTGGACTTCACTCAGTATGTTCACCTTGAGTGACACCTTTTAAAGGAGAAAACTTCTTCCGTTTGTCCTCAATTCGTTATCAAATCGCGAAATAACCCCAGAACTCCTTGCGCAGACGATATATTTCAAAAATAGCGATCTGACAAAATCTCAAAGGAAAAAACAGAAACACTAAACTTGATTGTCTGCAACGTGGGAGGCCTCCTAGTAATTTCAATTTACTTAATTTAAGCTCAGTACATTTTTTTGTAATTTTAAAATATGCACAAGTCAGTTGTCAACTTTATACAACTAAAATATAAATCACAAAGAAATGCAAGACATTAAAGCACAAGATGGTAAGACAGTTATTACAATAGTCACAATAACACTTTGAAATTAAAACATTCCAAACTTCATTATTTCTTCTAAGGGACAAGTGAGCGCCATCTCTTGATTGATATGGTCGAGCATGACAATTTAGCATTTGAACAATACATTTCAGTGCCTCTTTTGTAATCCAAAGAAACCGCTAAAATTACCACTATTGCAATAAAGATATTTAAATTACTTTTTCGAATAAACAAAAACAAAAAAAGATACTACAATGCCAAACCAATAATAAATAAAATCTCCTTCTCAAATATTGAACTTCCTTATTTCCAATTCTAATCTCGGCTAAATAATAATCATCAAATATTAGTAGTTGATGGTCTGTTATAAAATTCACTTGATGCTCTTGTTAAATCCGACTATATCGCCAACCAAACACTTATCGAACATTTCCACAAAAGGGTAGCACTTGCACAGCAGCTTTGTGACGGTAAAAAATAAATAAATAAAAGCTAAGCACTTCGCAGTTCTTCACCTCTTGAAACTGCGGAAAGGGAAGTTCACTTTGAAATGTGGAGACCTCGTTATTCGTTATAGTTCGTTCATTTTGCTTTGCTCGAGCGCTCGTAGAGTCTGTTCCCGAGAGGTAACAAGCTTTGCCACTCCTCCCTCAATTAAGTACCGATCTTTCTATCCCGGCAAATTAAAAAAAAAACCTTTTGCAGACATAACAAAGCGAAGAGAAAAATGCTAAGCGGCGACGAAAGGCTGAGGAAAAATGTAAATTTTTATTGAAAAATGTAAAACGTGTGGCGTAAAAGGAAAAAAAATATTGGTAAAGGTTCGTAGGACTTGAAGATATCAAGAGAATAGATTCGAAGAGTTGTCTGAATTTTAGTTGTCTAATATTTATATATTTGGAAGCTCATTGTGAAATGTTTTCAAATCTTTTTTTGTGTGATTCCGCACAAAGGTCAATTTCTAAATTGAGAAATGTTATGTGGAGAGTTGTAATAGAAAATAGGTGGGATAAAGTGGCAGATATTTTCAGTATGTAAGACCACTTTTTTTACATGAGCTCCACACAGGAGGGAAATTATTTTCCTCAGGGCCTATGTCATCTTGCTGTGTGGAGGGTTTTATAAGGAAAAGAAGGGAAGGAGGTTCTGGGAAGGAAAAGGATTTAAGGGGTGGGTAGGAATCTGGGGTTCAGTGTGTCCTGGTCATCCGCCTCCAAGACCAAGACAAACCTCACCCCATGAACCCAGGCACCCCTGCTAAATCACCAAACGTAGTGAACCCCTTGGGGTGACCTATGGCAGAGGTGTTGGTTATCCAGTAAAGGTTCCCGGGGCTGCGGTACCCATTCCCGCAACCCAAATTGAACCACTACTTGGAATCAAAACGTTGCTTGGAATGGCTTTACCTTTTAAAATGTATAATTTATTTTTTAAATACGCTTCGGAACAGACTTTGCCTAGTGAGGTGGGTAAAAGAAATCAATGCAAACTATTGAAAATAAAATAAACACCAGAGTTGCCGGCACTGAAACTGAAACTGAAACGAATAACGCCTCGAAAACTTTTACACATATTCAATATTACGAGTATAAGTAAATTGTTCAGTAGTATAAGTGAATACTTATTACATAACACAATAAACAGAATTTGAAAGATATAAGTAAGTAATTTGGGAGGAGAGTATGGGTACCATTTATTGGATAACCAACACCTCTACCGTAGAACTCCCCCAGTGGTTCGCTACGTTTGGTGACTTAGCAGGGGTATGCGGGTTCATGGGGCGCACATGGTACCGCGGTTAGGGGGATGAATTCACGCATCCTTCACTCCAGACTGACCTTCAGATTCCTACCCACCCCTCACACCTTTTTCTTACTCAGAACTTCCTATCCTTCCCTTCCTTAAAAAAGGCCTTCCACACATCATCCCAAGATGACAAAGGCCCTGAGGCAAATTGTTTTCTTCAGTGGAGCTAATGTAAAAAAAAAGTCAATTAAGTAAAGTTGAACAAAGGAGTTCAATATTTGTAAATATATTATGAGTAAAAAATAAGTACTTAAGGTACTATAAAAGTTATTATTTATTATTTTTAACTTTATGAGTAAAACCTCAAGCTGTAATATTTAATTAAATGAAGACATTATGAGCGAATCTCAATCGAAAATCTGGAAACAGAAAAATCAGAAAAAGATATTGGCACCTCTGGGACTCGAACCCAGGACCTCCCTACTTTCCGGGTTGGGGCTCTTATCCACTGAGCTAAGGTGTCGATATCCAATTCGGTCACTTAACTGTACCATACTTCGACTAAGAACCACCCATATTATCTTCATTTTTCTTAACGCATATTTTTATTGGCTGCCATCTTTATGAATGATTGCAAGATTCAACTCGAACTAAATGCAATCTAGATGGTGTCTGGATAAATTATTATCCATTTTATTTAATGTGCGACATCTATTGACTCTTCTGCAAGTCTGGGATGAATATTATTATTTATTATTTTTAACTTTATGAGTAAAACCTCAAGCTGTAATATTTAATTAAATGAAGACATTATGAGCGAAACTCAATCGAAAATCTGGAAACAGAAAAATCAGAAAAAGATATTGGCACCTCTGGGACTCGAACCCAAGACCTCCCTACTTTCCGGGTTGGGGCTCTTATCCACTGAGCTAAGGTGTCGATATCCAATTCGGTCACTTAACTTTACCATACTTCGACTAAGAACCACCCATATTATCTTCATTTTAAGTGGAAAGTAGGAAAGATAAAAGTATTTTTATGCCACTGATTATAATAACATTTGTTCGTAGAAAATAATTGCTCATTTCCTTTGATTAAGGAAAAAATTGTGATTTTAGTGATGAAATGAATGAAATTAATGTGTACCAAAATAAGATATTCACACAAGTTCACCCGAAGTACTGTTTATTGTTTTTGAAACACTATTAGATATTAACTTTAGTTTAAATTTTTCAAAAAAACACTTGCCTCTCTTCAGAAATAACATAATTCAAAGCTTTCATACCTTACAACGGTATTTTTTTATAAGAAAGATTTGTTACTCATTAACAAAATCGAATCACAAATAGACATGTGTTCATCTAATCATGATTTCTCATACTTCTGCAAGAATTCTCCGCATAATAAAGGTTTCATTTAAAAATTGCTGTCCTGACTCCAAATAACGGTGGACATTTATTCTGATACAAATTTAAACATTGAGACAATTTTTACTGTCGGAAATATAATTCAAGTCAAAGCGACTCGTAAGAGACAAAAGGAAAGTGGAGAAGTACTAGAGATGTGTTTCCGTGGAGATTACCATCAAAAAGAGATTTTTGTCCTCGTGCGATATGTTGTTTATCCACTCGAATGCTTTTTGCCATATTATGGCACTATGTCCAAAGCCTCAGAATGCTTTCCTGCCAAATATGGCAAATATTCCTTAGATTTTTTTTAAGAAAAATTAATATGTTCAAATTTTCGGTCTGCAGTCGACGTTATTTGAAAACTGAATAGCCTACTTTTACTACTGATCAATAGGTGTCACTGTTCTTCGTTTTTAACAGGCATCTGGAGTGTTTTCAAAACTCACAAAACCAAATTGTCGATTTTTCTAACACATTTATACCAATGTAATAATGATTGATTTATCAATGTATTCAACATATTTAAATATCCTAGAATTAAAAAAAATACAATGAATATTTTCAATTCAAAGCTTTTGTTCGTCACATTCTTAATTTACGACATAATAGTTTTGTCGAATTGATTAAGTTTGGGAATGGATTATTTTCCATTAATAATCGAGTAATTAGTATTGGTATAACGGATTAAAGATAATAAATTCATAAATTGAAATAGCACAATAATTTTATTTATAACCACGATTTATTGAATTTTTCCAATACCGACCGGTTTCGCTTCACATAAGCATCATCAGGGCATTAAACTGAAATTAAATAAATCGTGGTTATAAACAAAATTATTGTTTTATTTCAATTTATAATGTCAAACCACAAGGTTACTGCTTTCTACAAAAAAATAAATAAATAAATTCTTATGTCTGAAATGTTGCAGTTATTTTTGGTGAGTATGTTAAAATTTCCATTTTAATACAATACAATTTCGGCATTTCTCGATCAAAATTTGTGTCTGTCAAAATTTATGTTTTTTCAAATAAAATATTTAAACACTTGATAACATATCAAAATTGTGTTTTCTTATATATATTTGTATATGCGATCATCAATTAGACCATTTAAAAGAAACTTCAAAGAAAATATTTAATGTGGACGCAAAATTAAACTTCCCACTACAGTTTAAAACTAGAAACCCCAGAGAATATTTTCGTTTAAAATGTTTAAGTTTTTTAAATATTTTTTTAATAAATCCTAAAAATATGGGATGATTTTTTTCGTATTGATGAATTTATTAGCTATATAGCACATTATTAGGGATATATGTCTCCGTATCAAAATTTGGAGGTATGCTTTTTTTAATGCGGGGGGGAAAATTTTCAAAATGTTCACCAAAAAATCTTGAGCAATTTGAGCAACAAAAAAGTTTTAATTGTCCTGTCGCTCCAGTGGGTATGGGATCGGAATACAAAAAGGTAGATTTTATTTTAATCATTTACCTAGCTAATAATTTGGAAAATCAAAATGTTCGTGAAATAGGTTAATATTTATTTCAAATTATATTCCTGTTGAAACTTGATAAAATAAATATGATAATAACTAGGGAAAAACTTTGTTTTTTTTTTTTAAATTCTATAAATAAATAGCTTTAGAATTTATTGGAGCTATGCCAAATTATAACTAACTCTAACTTATAAGTAAATTCTGTCTTCAACGTTCATTATTTAGTTTTGAATATTAACTACCAAACTCGTTTAAAATAGCTTTTACCAATTATTATTTTTTTTTTAAATTTGTTATTTCTTTCTTTTGCGAGTTGAACGATTTACTAAAGCTAGACACTTAAAATTATTTTAGGATCCCGATTTTTTAGATATTATTTACTTTGAAGTTATCTTTTCAAGCTCGGACCTGTAAAAACTCGCGCGATATTATATTTACTGTAGGATTTATTTTTGATTGAAAGTATTTACAAAATAATACTTTACTCGGGATCCACGCCCTCCAAAAATAACTTTTGGTGATAAATTATATACGATCAGAAATTTACCTCCTTTCGAATTCGATCATATAGAATATCTAGTTAGTTTCCTAGTCAATAACGCTTTTTTAAAAATGGAAAAGACTGAAATTGAAATCTGATTTCATTTGCCAAAATTTACCATAAGACATTAAAACAAAAAATACACTTTTCGAATGGGTATTTAGTGGGGTTCAGCAGCTTCAAATGTAAATAATTACAACATAAAAGCTATACTAAAGTTCCACCTTAGGAACAACAATAGCAATTTTTAAACGTTCCAAGTATAAAAAAAATCTATGCCAAAAATATTCTGGTTTGTCATCATAAAACAGACACAGAGGTAAACACTGCACACACTTATAAACCAGAGCCAAGAATATAGACATATCAAATATACCTAAATGTAATTCTTCATTTGGACAAAGAAGCTTTGAATTTCTAACAGAAAAGTTATACTACAAGCTCCCACACAGTATCAAACAAATTTAAAGAAAATTAACTACATTAAGGATAACAAATATTGGCTTAAGGAACTATCGGAAAAAGAAAAAATATGAAGAGGACTGCGAAAATAATATACATCTATTTTATTTTTAACATGTATCTTCTATATATGTTAAAACAAAAATATCAAAGTAACTAAATAAATAAAAGAATTCTTTAGAACAGGCAATCTGCCTAGCTAGGAACTAATTTCGACCTACAAGACATAATAACACTTGTACACATTTTTAATATTTACAGTTATCTTGAAATAATATTATTATGTTATTTTTGCTATTTAATTGTATCTAATGTAATACAATAAATAAATAAATTAAATAAAAAAAAAAATAAAAAAATATGTCGAATGGAAAATTGATAATAAGTTTCTTGGAAAAACTATTATAAGTATCAACTTGTTTGAATTTTTCACACAATCAGTTCACATTTTTATAACGACACTTAAATTCAGGCAACCGAAATTAGTATGTTTGATTATTCGAGCAAAGGTTTTAGATATATAAAATATGTCTAATTGATTGTTAGTGGGTCGAGCGTCGAGTTCCCGCCAGACTAGCTTGGAATTGTTTGAATTTCTAAAAAAAGTTTCCCCTCCCTTTCTTACATCCAGCAGTAGGACGGTATGAGGAGAGAGGGATGATATCTTATTATGTTTAGACATTTTATCTGATAAGCTCGTTCCCATTTTTTCTCCCTGTTATCTCTAAGTCTTTTTATAACCCACTCTTCCCCGGCTTAAAAAGATGCCCGGATTATGTAACTGTACAAGATGAAGGGCAACGATGACATTACCGTGATTAGGCCATGAATAGCATGGTTCTTCAAACCGTCCTCTATTCTTTATGCTTCGCCTGTTTCTTTCTCCCCGTAACATATTGTGAGTGGCTACGGGAAATGGGAATTCTGAAGTCTTCACATAAACTCACACAAAAATTTGTGGGTAAATTGTATGCGCACAATCTGACATTGTAATGCATGAATTAACCATTCCGTTGCCAACGGGGGTAGTCCAAATCTCTAAAATTACTGTACTCCATGTATAATTTTAAATAGAGACCTTATAGTGTTCGTATTTTTTATAACTAACTAACTAACTAACTAACCATCACGCCGTTTCCCCGCAGGGGTAGGCAGAGAGGACGGACCGCCAAACAACTCGATCTTGGCACACACTCCTTGCTTCGTTCACATTCATACATCGTCTCATACATGCTCTTCTGTTATTCTGACTCTTGACATCGCCCGACTCAAGTATCTGATTCACTTGGTCGAGCCATGTCTTCCTCGGGCGTCCCCGACTTCGTCTACCATTCACATTTGCGTCATATATTCTCCTTACACTCCTTTCCTCATTCATTCGCTCTACATGCCCAAACCATCTGAGCGTCCCTTTCTTAATCTTATTCATTACGCTTACATCAGCCTTGCATTCTTTGCGGATCTCCACATTTCTCACACGATCATACATGGTTTTACCACACATACGTCTCAGGGATCTCATTTCTACAGCATTCAGTCTACTTTCATCCTTTCTCTGCCAGTTCCATGCCTCACTGCCATACATCAGGGTAGGTACCAGCACTCCATTATGGACGGCTAGCTTCGCTTCTTTTGACAATTTTTTGTTGCTGCCAACGGCGTTCAGACCTCCATTAATGGAGTTACCGGCATTTACCCTTCTTTCGATATCTCTATCAGTCTTCCCATCTCTCGTAAACATACTTCCCAAATACACAAACTCATCCACCTGCTCCAAGTATTCGTCGTTCACAACTATGTTGCACATTGTTTTCGTACTCTCTCTTTCAAATACCATTACTTTAGACTTACTTACATTCATCATTAACTCATTCTTCATACATACTTCGTTCATCCTAGACACGAGCGACTGTAGATCTTCCATACTGTTAGAAATCAGCACTGCATCATCAGCATACAACAGGCAACATACTTCTAGATCACTCAATTTCGCGCCCAATCCCATCTCTTTCAACTCTTGCATACAATTATCCATGTATAGATTGAATAACCACGGTGACATTACGCATCCTTGCTTAACACCTTTTGTGATGTCAAACCACCCCGTAAAATCACCGTTCACCCTAATACATGCAACGCTTCCCTCATACAGAGACGCAATTGCTTGTATGAGATTCTTATTCCCTCCGTACTTGGACAACACCTTCCACAGCTTTTTCCTGTCAACTCGGTCGTATGCTTTTTGTAAATCTACAAAGGCACAGAAGAGTTTCTGGTTTTTTGCAAGAAACTTCTCAGTGAGCATACGCAACGAGAAAATCTGGTCCATGCACCCCCTTCCACTCATAAAAGCGCCTTGCATATCCCAAACTTTTTCCTTTGTTTCCATTCTTACCCTTTCTATCAATATTCTACCATATAGCTTGCCGACTGAACTAAGCAGGCTAATAGCCCTGTGATTCCCACATTCCATACGTGACCCTTTACCTTTGTATAATGGCATGATTACAGCCCTTCTCCAATCTAATGGCGTGTAACCCTCCTCTAAACACTGGTTAAAAAGTTTGCACAACCACGTAAGAATAATAGGACTATCCCCTTTAAAGTATTCGGCAGCAATATTGTCGAAACCCACAGCCTTACCATTCTTCATACATTTCATTGATCTTTTTATTTCATCCATGCTGATTTTGGTAACATTCACTCCGTCATCGTTCATACCCGATTCGACGCTGGACTCACTATCACCCGGGTTGCTTTCAATTATTTCGTATACAATCGTATTTTTTATTATCCTCTAATACCTGTTAATATAATATATAAGGTACGATTAAGAATTTTTTTAAATTATACAGAAAACACATTGGGCGTTGGAACCATACCCACAACTGAAACCATAAACCTACCAAGAATGTTGCGAGCCATCTCACTATTTGGATACATGCATGAGGGCGTAAGGTACGAAAGTCAGTACAACCCCACGCGCACGCAGTGACTTTTCAAAAGATTTTTTTACAGAATTACAAATCATATGTAGTAAATTTTAAACATATTAAAACTATCGCGTAAGCAATAAGATCAATTTGCAATAAAATTTCTGCATTAATGACAAAAAACAGCATTAATTATGATAAAACGTGAGGGGTGACTGAGTAGCCCCTCATGCCAAGATAAGTTTAGTTGGGTTTTTTTACTTTAGTGTGGTAAGGATATACACACACATAACATTATATCCTAATAAGTCGCTTTTTATCATATGGATGCGTTTCATAATCTTGATACTTATATTATATGACGTCACATAGTTTTTTTGTAACTCCTGAGAAAGGAATGAAATGTGTGCACCAATAATTCGGAAGGAAATGAAGAACAACTTGAATTCGTCATACAAATAATCATTACATCATTTTCTATAGTTGGGTTGCATCACATAATACAATATTTTACAGGATGTGCATCAGAAGGCGTATAAACCTTAATGAAACTTGGGGTATCAGGAAATGTGAGTATGACACCACATCATTTTTTCACACTCTGCAAGAAAATCATGTGATGATTAGTTAATAAATTATTTTATAATCAACATAAAAAAAGTCTTCCAGTTGGGTTTTCTTCTATCTGAGCGACTGGACTAGACTATAAAACCTTAAATCCTGATAAATAAACTGTTATCAATCCTCAATTCTTATATTTTATTTATTGGGAGATGGTGGAAGGCTTTGTCGAAAAGGCGGGATAGTATTGTGACAATTTAGGACTGATGATCGACAAAGTAAACATTTTAGTTATTTTTATTTTGTAACAGAGGACCTTGCCTTCGTGGCGAGAAAATCTAGAAATGTGGGTCAAGGCGCATCCTTTGAATTTGGGAGGAGGATATTGATACCGCCGCGTCGCCCGGGTACCATTTATTGCAAACGCCCGGGTACCATAACCAACACCTCTGCCATAGGTCGCCGCGACAGGCTCGCTACGTTAATTAAGCAACGCCAAGGATCGTGGAGTGATAGTCTTGCTGATCTCAGTCTTGTCAGATTGAGAGAAAATGGTCGAGGTAGACTTAACCTAGACCTCTCAAGCCGGACTCTTTCGACTCATCGCCTTACACTGCAGTGGGGGTGATGGATTCATGCATTCGTCACTTCAAGACTAGAACACCTTTTTCTTTCCCAGAACTTTCTCTCCTTCATTCTTAAAATACCCTCCACACAGCGTCCTTAAAGACGACAAAGGCCCGGAAGGAAAATATTTTCTTCAGAACCTCCTATGTGGAATTAATGTAAAAAAAACCTCAAATAATGCGAACACAGTGAAACCTTTATTTTTAATTTATAGATTCATTTACTGAGCACCAGAAACTTGAAAATAATTGGCGGGTAAATATTTCCAATTTTGGAATCTTTTTATTTTGGTATCCTATCTCGTCAAAAGTCGATTATCATCAGGACAATCTGTATCAAACTGCGATTTGCAGAAGTTCTCTTCTGATTACACTAAAATTGTGATAACACTCGTACCAGGCATGTAAGTTTATAAACTTTCTTTTTCAAATCATACATCATTATTCACTTGTCCTTTTCAAGATGTGACCAGTTTTATTATAGAATTTCTCTTTTCGCGCATTGTAAAATTTTTATATTAATGTTCATTTGATAAAGAATCTATCTTTAAGTCCATTTGACCAGCATGTTTTGAGGATTTTTTTTACGTTAGCTCCACGCAGAAGGACTTGAAGAAAATAATTTCCATCAGATCTGATTTACTTCTTTGAAAATGCTATGTGGAGGTTATTTTCAAGTAAAAGGAGAGAAAATGTTTTGGGAAGGAAAAGGGTGTGAGGAGTGGGTAGGAATCTAGGATTCAGTTTGTTCAGGAGTGATGGAAGTATTAATCCATTCCCTCTACAGGGATTCAAGGCGACGGGTATTAATAGCCCTGATGGAGAGGCCAAAATATTTTCATCAAGCAGTTTTTCAGGTGGTCAAAGGCACCCGCCGCAAAGATAAACCTCTAGACTCTAGACAAACCTCTCACCATGAATTTCCTCCGTTAATTCAACAAACATAGCGAACCACTTTGGGTGACTTAAGGGATAGGTATTTTTTATCCAATAAATGACCATTGAATGTGACCATACAGATATTTATGCCAACAATCTCACGTATTTCAAAAAAAAATTATCAAACTCTTACCATGACACTTCGTGGAGAACAGTTATGTAGCTGCTTTATTGTCATACCCTTTCTTTCTTACTTAATTTTTTGCTCTTTCTCTGCAGGTTACGTATTATATTTGACACTACTATGTTTTATATTTCATTTTGATTATTATTATTTCTGTTATCACTACAATCATTTCCGTCTAGTAACAACTAAACATCGATTACTCATGCTGTGAACATTTCTAATTGGAGTGTTAATATCTATGTACATCCCAACGGCAATTGTGTTATTGTTATAATTGTTAACACTCTCTAAATGTTTCAAACAATAAATAAATAAATAAAATGATTCACGGGCAGGCGGTGGTACCCATTCCCTCCTTCCAAAATGAACGAATATACCTAGACCCACATTTCCAAATTTCACTGCCTATCAGAAAAAAAAAGATTATGTAATAAGTTTACACATTTATTAAATTTCATGTTTTATTATTAATACTGTTTGCAAAATGATAATACTGAAAATGAAAGTTGCTCTCAATCTCCATTTAAAATTATTTTTCTTGTAAACAAACTGCGTTGTAGATTAATTTCGTATAGTCGGTATATAATAATTATTAGACAGAATTAATGTTGTGATGGTTCTTTCATCAGTTAAAATATGTCGCAGATCTCCTGGCCAAGAATGAAACAAAAACAAACACAAACGCAGATGAAATTTATAATACGAGTGTATTCGTCTCCTCATCTTGAATCCGGCGAGCCTAGCAAATTACCCTTTAAACTGTTCTCGCGACATAAAAAAGGAGTTTATTTGTCTTGCGATGGTTATGGACTGACGATAAAAGTGATTGGTTACTTTATGGACCGTCTGAGATATGCTTTAATTAAACTTCTTCGCTGTACTGATATTTTTTTTTCTCTTAAAAGGAATAACAAACATTCCCAGGTTACGATTTTTTTTTATTTATTTATTATAAATACAAAGTAATACAATATGACAACAAAAATAAAATATTATACAGAAAAAAGAAAAGTCCAAATAAACTACTTTTAAGCAGTTTGTCGATGGGTAATTTTACTTTGAAGAAATAAATAAACTTATTTTACTTTGTTATGCAGTTAGAATTTTTGTGTTAGTCTAACACAAATTATTTCTTTCGGCGAGCCAATTCTTCAACATAATATCTGTTTTACCATTTGTGCATTTTTTTATTTCGGCAGGAAACATATTTAAGCAATTAGGTATCATGTAGTCCAGCGTTCTTTGTCCATATTTGTTTAAATGCCTAGGTACAATCAGTCCTCCATTCGTAAAACGAGTATTGTAAGTGTGGTCCAGTTTATTTATGTATATAGGGCTATTCATATGCTGAAATATAATTTTATACCACAGAATTGCTCTTACTGGGAGAATTTTGAGATTCCCAACAATAACCCAACAACGTTTGAAATCACCTACTACCACTACAGTAAGTGAAAAATGTTGTTTGTGTCTCGTGATAGAGGACTTAGCCAGCCGAGGAATCGAACACACGATGCTCGGGTGGGAACCAAACGCGATGCCCACTGAGTAACTGACGGCCTTTATTTTGTTGGTTTAGCCTGCCGCTAACAGATAGCAGTAACAGTATATTGTTGTATCAAGGATAGGTCCAGGTATTTTTTGAACAGAGACACAACAATTTATCCCCCGATAGTTGGCCCCCAAAATTACAATTTTTTGTATATTATTTACAAATTTGAAACCTAAAACAACTTCAAAAAGATAATTTGGGAGGTGGGTACGGGTACCGCCGCCCAGAGAACCATTTATTGGATAACCAACACCTCTGCCATTGGTCACCCTAAGTGGTTTGCTATGTTTAGTGACTCAGTAAGGTGAGAATTGTCTAGGTCTTAGCGGCGGATGCGTCTGCCCACCTACTGTGTGGCGGGCCGGATTTGGAGAGATTAGTTGAGGGAGACCTCTTTATCTCTCCAGCAGGACTCTCTCGACCCCATCACCCAGTAGAGGGGATGGGTTCATATATCCGTTACTGCTGGAATACGTTACCCCTAGATTTCTACCCATTCTTCATACTTTTTCCTTCCCAGATCTTACTCTCCTTTCTTTCCTAAAAAAAATCCTCCACGCAGCATCCCCAAATATGACATAGGCCCTGAGGCAAATTATTTTTATCGGGCCCTCTGCGTGAAGCGAATGTAATTTTTTTTAAATTTTAAATATGCTTGTAAGTGCAACTTAATAAGTATTCTTATTTGATACAGTATATCACCTTTAACACCCATAAAATGGTGACCCGAAGTGATTCCTTTTAGAAATAAAAACATGTTATTTTTGAGAAATAAACGGTTTCAATTTTCTCACATCAACTCCTGTGCGGTCTTGAGTAAAATTATTGACTTCAGGGCATATATTATATCCGGGGATGCTGTGTGGAGTGAAATTATTCAGTATAAATATCTTCGCTGTATTTTTGTTAGGAAGAAAATATTATTCATAGAACTTCTTAGAGAACGAATCCCGCCAATTGATTTGGATTATTTTATGCATGGAAATTAATGTTACCCGCGATGAAATAAATCATCTAAATATCATTCGAAAGCTAATTGAGGGAGATTTTATAAAAATAAATTAAATCATTAACTAAAAAATAACATACTTAATAATAAGGATAGACACTTTAAATAAAACATCAGGAGTCTATAAATTAAATTGCAAAGATTGTGGATTTAAAAACTTCGAGGTACTTTGAAATTAGGATAAAGAGCTTTTTTTTGTTTTACGTTAATAATTCACGAGGTCTTCAAATAAAACAAAAATTACCTGCCCCCGTCTGGAACCAGTGAGACCATGGAATCCGCAATTGGGGTATGTTGTGAGGCTGAAAGTAGCATGGAGGGGAAGGAGGAAGAGGAAGGTGAGGAAGTACCTGGATATTCAGATTTGGTCACCAAACTCGGCTAAAGGCATTTCAAGCAACGTTTCAATTCTGAATGGTGGCCTTCCACCAGGGCGGTACTGAGTGTATCTTGCATACTATACATAAATTTAAATAAATTTATTGTGAAATAACACAAATTAATATTTACAAAAAAAATTATTTGCACACTACGGGATTTGATCCCGCGACCTTCGGATTGCGAGTCAAGCGCCTTACCCCTTGACCACGGAGGCCGTCATGTGTGGTGTTTCAAAAGTAATTGTTTCTCGGAGTTTGCTAATCGTTTATTGGAGACGAACCATTCTTTTTATTGTAATGATGAAATAGATTTGCAACACTGCATTGTTAATGGTTTCTGTTTAGACAAGCTTGCAATCTTTGAAATGAGAAAGAGTATATAGATGCGTTCAAATATTATACATATCCAAAAAATATTTTTGAATGACCCGTTACTAATTTATTCCCTTTGTAAATTACGCTCTATGAAATAGATTTGCAACACTGCATTATTAATGGTTTCCGTATAGACAAGCTTGAAATTTTTGAAATGGGAAAGAGTATAAAGATGAGTTCAAATATTATACATATCCAAAAAATATTTTTAAATGACCCGTTACTAATTTATTCCCTTTGTAAATAACGTTCTATGAAATAGATTTGCAACACTGCATTGTTAATGGTTTCAGTTTAGACAAGCTTGAAATCTTTGAAATGGGAAAGAGTATAAAGATGAGTTCAAATATTATACATATCCAAAAAATATTTTTAACTGACTCGTAATTAAATATATTCCCTTTGTAAATTATGCTCTATTACCCCCCTCCCCTCCCCAACCCATTCCCGTCCATCCATTGTCATGTTGTTGTAATTAGTTTTAAGTAAACCCTCTAAGCATTGCTCTCAAAACATGTTGGTGTTTTAAAAAATAAAAGTCGTTAAACCTTACAAAGATTAGTCAATGTCAACACTGATTTTAAAGGTTTACAGGTATCGTTTAAAAACTGCTTTAACCTCGTACTCTGAGATCAGAGACACTAGTTTTTTTTAATGTCATCTTGTAAAAAGTAAGTATTTTTACAATCATTTTAACGTAGTATATTATAAGAAATAGTGCTCCAAACAATTGTCACGTATTACTTTTGTCCATTTTTGCGAATGGTCAGATGCAACATTTTCTCCATACTTGTGTTTGAAGTAGAAGTTCGTACTTTGGAAAAGCAACAGAGAAGAAACGAGAAGCTTTGAACCCTGGTTATATCCTCGAATGTTGGCAGAGAATTCCCATGACACGCCGAGTGTCCAATGAGGGGTCACGACGGGAATTTCCGAGGACCGGGAAATTGTCCACACTATCAAAAAGCGCAACTACGGTGCTTTCGACATAAAATGGGATATAAAAATACCTAACTTTTCAGTATACAATGCAGGAAAGATAATATATGTGGCTAAACAAGTTAATGTTTGCAGAGGGCAAACAACATGGTTCAGAATTCGAGAGTGGCTTGACTACGGAACAACGTCTCTATGTCGGAATGCAATGTCAAGGGCTTAGATATCGATTTTAATTTACAAAATGATTGTATATGATTGAGTAATCTAAAAAATTGTAATTGAAGTCGAATTAAACGATTTGAAAAACGTTCCTTATTTCATTTTTTTATGATCCACTCACTAACGTCAAAATAAAATTTGGCAAATAAAAAGGTTTGCGTAACGTTAAATTTCATTAATTTAATGCCTGATTTAACCATCTCGACGGCTTTCGCGGCCGAGGGGCAAGGCTCTTGACTATCAATCCGGAAGTCGCGGGTTTAATCTTATTAATTAATTTGTGTTATTTCACGATTCATTCATTAAAAATAATATAGAATATTTGCGGCACGTTCCAGAATTGAAGACACTTTCAGTATCACCCTGGTGTAAGACCACCATCTGAAATATTGCTTGAAATGACCCTGAATAGTTTTCATATAAAAAGCACATTTGATTATTTGGTCTATTACAGTACACAGTTTGAAATTTTTCTGTCCCGCGACATTTTAATAGATAACTAAATTTGTAAAAAAAATAATAATTTATAATTTATTCAGGTTCACTTACTTCAGGTAATGGATTGTTCGCATCAGGCAAGTAATTTAGTTGAGTGGCGAGTAACTAGCTACTTGACTGACCAAAAAGCATTTGCATTACGGTCGAGTAGGATACATTAGCGAGCGGCGCGTTGCAAGATAAACGGGCTGCAACGCAACAAAGTAAATACAGATACAAATAAATTAAGCTGGTTTAAATGCTTATTTTAGAAAAGGTCAAAGAAGATATTAGTGAGATGAAAGTAAATACTCTTTGAATACAAAAATAGATTAGTAGCAGCAAAAATAAAAATTTTTAATGGGACAACATTTCTGAGGCTACAAATGAACTCTACTAAAACGAGGAGTTCGCACTTGTTTAGTGTTTGAGCCGTGAGCAGGGACACATGGCGGGGACGCTACTTGCCCGAAAAAATACAACTAAATGGATTGACTCTACTAAAGCGCTGACTAAAGTACTCTACTAAAATTGCGGTATTCCGAGTTATGACAAGTTTAGTTACTAAATTGCTCGCTACTCGACTTAACTACTTACCTAGTCCGAACGGGTTTTAAGAATTTTTCTGCATTTGTTAGTGCACACTAATATAAAGCCTATCTTACAGTACGTAAGTAAAATTTGTAAAACGCCCTTGAGGAGAATTATTTAATTATTATTAATATTAATATTAATGATTGTGCTTAAAAAAACATACTTTCAGGATTATCAAGAAAAAAGAGTTTTCTAAGTTCATAAAACATTTAACAGGAAGTTTACCAGCTGAATACCGCTTACTAAAAGCATTAATTTTCTGATACTTGTAGACACGTGAAAACCTGATTTGAATAATATAGAAACGGTTTGACAGAACCATTCTCTGACCGTTTTCTTCAGTGAAAGACCTTTCTTCACCCGCCACTCACACAAGATTTTGAAACTCATCCATGCATGTAAATTTTGTTTGTCAACTCACAAGCACTCGCTTGCCCAGGATCACAATACTGCCCCATCCAAATAAGTGGACTTGCGATCGCGCGTGAAATCCGTCTCGAGTTACTCTTCTATTTATTTTTTAGCATTTTATCTATTACAGCCTTGAATATAAATCTTCTTGTCACGTGTAGCCACTAAATGGAACTTTTTGTTACAAAAGCTTTAATTGTAATAACTTTTGATATTTGTGAGTATGTCAGTATCAAAGTTTACTTACATTTCCAGGTTATTTTTTGTGGGTCTCACCAATTTGTAATTACAAAAATGATTATATTTCTATTCATTTTACGTTAATATTAAATGTTCATTTATTAATTATTCTTTTTTGCTTCTCTTAGGATGGGTTGTTTCAAAAAATTTTATGGATTCATCAAATATTTGAAGTTGATTTTCACGTTCTATGTAGATTCTGTTCAAGTTCTGTTATTATATCGTTATAGGAGAGCTGCTTTACAAAACTGAAATAATCACAGAACTTGAATAGAACTTACACAGAACGTGAAAATTAACATCAAATATTTGATGAATCCATCAAATTTTTTGAAACAACCCGTCCTTAGTATTCAAATATTTTATTTTTTTGTTTAAAATAAAAGAATATCTTTATTTCAACGCAGTCAGTTGTATGTTTACATAAAAACATCAGAATTGATTCACTTTTGAGATCACACTCGCGTAAATAATAATTTAGACAAAAAAATTTACGGTGACAGATGAAATAAAGCACGCTCTACGCCCAACCACGACATAGAGTATTTCGTAATATTACAAAGAGTGTATTTTTTACTTTTAATTCATTTTAAATACAGTCTTTGTTTTAAATTTTGTTGCAAGATAAATTGTTGATACTTCATGTTTTGTTTATTTAACCTTTGGATGTACAATTTAATTACATTATCTTTTTAAGTATTTGTTTTTGTAAAAATATCATTTTTTACATTTCCGCAAATGTTTTATGACATATTATTATCAAATAACCCGCCAAATTGAAGGGGTTAGGGTAAAAGAATGACATTTTTTCTTTATTTAAAACATGGAATACACGGCACAATCGAATGAATCAAGTTGAGGTGGTTCATAAGATGTGGTCTTTCCGCGGATGCGAATAAGACAAAAAGCATGTGCCAAAATAGAGTGTTGTAGTGGTTAAACGTCTTTACTTACCCATTCGGGGAAACGGCTCGATAGTTAGTTAGAAATTATAACCCCTCTTTGACCACTGCTTTTTTAAATTGGTAATTCAAGGCCCAATAGAACATGATTTTATTCTTACAATTTTTTCTTCTAAGTATTGAACTATTTTCATTACTTGAAACCAAACAACAATCCAATAATATAATAGATGGTACGATGATCCGTAAAACCGTAGAAATACCCTTAAACAGTTTCGTTATTTTCCCACCTTACATTTTTTGTGGAATAGTTTCATACAGAAGTGGTCATTTTGCGGTCAGAGAAATATTCCTCCCTTTATCTATCGTTTCATATCCGTTTTATTTGAAAGGGTCGCGGTTGTTTCAGACAGAATAAAGAAAAACTATCACAAATGCTATGAAGACAATAAGCCGTTTATATTTAGCTAATATTTTTTTTAATAATCGATACATTTATTGAAGTGGAAGTGGACTTACAAAGACATTATTTGCGATAGTTGGTAATATTAACAAGAAATGCGCACTTTTTATTTATTTAGATCGTCAGCGAAAAATTTCATTGTTCTTCAAAAATTGCTTTATAAGAAATAATTTAATGTATTTTGCTCTAGATCACAGCACGGATCACGCGCAGAATTAATCTGTCAATTTCACTTTTAATTTTTTTATGTGAATACCGAACGAGGGTCCCAACCGCCTAGAGCCAGTGAGTCTATGGCAAAATCCAATTGCGTTATTTTGTGAGGCTGAAGATAGTGGGGAGAGGAAGGATATGGAAAGGAAGAAGGTGGGGAAGTACCAGGCTATTCAGATCCATTCACCAAACATGGCTTATGCTATATCAAGCAACTTTTCAACTCTAAATTATGGTGTAAATTTTTTAAATATTTTTTTTATGAAAACCGCACAAGAGTTCCAACTGCTTCCGTCTGGAGCCAGTGAGACTATGGCATCCCTAATTGGGGTATATTGTGAGGCTAAATGTAGTGGGGAGGGGAAGGAGATAGAAAAGAGGAAGGTTGGGAAATACTTGGTTATTCAGATCTGGTCACCAAACACGGCTAAAGCCATTTCAAGCAACGCTGAAATTCTGAGTGGTGGTCTTACACCAGGGCGATACTGATAGTATCTTCTTTTCTGAAACGTTCCGCAAATATACCTTATATTATTTTAAATGAATAAACTGTAAAATAACACAAATAAATCAAATAAAATTTATTTGCCTCGCCGGGATTCGGTCCCACGACCTTCGGATTGCGAGTCAAGAGCCTTACCGCTGGACTACGCCGGTCGTCAATTGTGCCAGGGTGAAACAAAGCATCTTCTATTCTGGAACCTGCCGCAAATATACCTTATATTATTTTAAATAACTAAATTGTAAAAACACAAATCAATCAAATAAAATTTACTTGAACGATGCCGGAATTTGAACCCTAGACCTTCGGATCGCTAGTTGAGAGCATTACCCCTCCACCACTAACAAGCTTTAACAGAAATATTACATATTTAACCATTGCGCTTTTTCACCCTAACTAGCGACGTCAGATAATTATATGCTTAATTGTTTCTTGAAAGACTTGCGCTTTATGATCCAACTCCTGGCAACTGAAATATTCAGCAACCCTTTAATATCCCTTGTCCATATTCCTCCCTCTGGAAGATTTCAACCCTTCACCCTTTCAATGACAAAACTTGTGTGTTGTTCGTCTAATCAACGTCCCTGGATGTGCGGAGAGTATGTGTGTTAATAGTTTTGGGACGTTGACAAACCTATTCCGTTCTACGACATAATTTTCGGCACATTTAATCTGAGTAGATGACTCCGTATCATCGCATAAATTCTGCTTTTCCCAAAACTTATACCCACTTAAATAACTACTCAGGCAGTGCGGACAGTGTGTTTCTTTCTAATATTCTTAGTATTATCAAAGTTAGTAAGGTTTTTATCCGATAATGTATATTTTTTAAGTAAAAAAACTCTGATGATACTTTTTTTAGATAAATTAAATTTTTATAGTACCCGAGTATAATTTTTTTTTGCTAAAATATCTCCGATGTTTAAAAATTCCAACTCGTAGATAATTTGCTAGTTACTTCCATCGAGAGGTGTTGCACGAAACAACATCAGTGTTCAAAAGTTTAAATTCCGAGCGAAAATTATCCCTGTATTAATTAAATAGTTTTTTGGGACTTCTGTTTTACTATAACTAATTATTTAAGCACATCACATTAGTGCAAATAATGTTAGTAACGTAATATTTACATATCTTTTTTATATGAATACCGCACAAGAGTCCCAAATGCTCTCGTCTGGAGCCAGTGATTCTATGGCATCCCCAATTGGGGTATGTTGTGAGGCTGAAGGTAGTCGGGAGGGGAAAGAGATGAGGAAGAGAAAGAGGAAGGTGGGAAGTGCCTGGCTATTCAGATCTGGTCACCAAACACGGCTTAAGTTATTTTAAGCATCGTTTGAATTGTGAATGGTGGTCTTGCACCAGGGCGGTAATGAATAAATTGTGAGTTAACACAAATTAATCAAATAAAATTTATTTTCCACGCCGGGATTTGATCCCGGAATGCGAGTCAAGAATCTTCCGCTGATCTACGCAGCTCTGGAAAACATTTTGATTTTAAGCTTTATGCATACAAAACAATAACAAAAATTCTTTAGGCCAAACAATACGTAAGCCCAAAAGCATTTTCAGTTAAAATTAAAATGCTCCCTGCTCCATCAAAAGCTTAATGGGAGTCCGTGTTCAGTCGTTGCAACCTTCCAAATTGATTCATACTGCCGAAAATCAAAACCTTTTATATTTGATTGCAGATATTCACGGACAAAGGATTATTTGATTACCAGCTTTTTCCCGCGGCTTCGCTCGCATGGTATTACGGGAAATTACTATAGCGGTTGAACTTATCAATTATCCCACCTTCTCCCCACCCCCACCCCCTCCCGCATTCCATACATTCAATCCCTTACATTCAGTTTTCAAACATCTCGCCTGCCACCTAAATTTCATAAAGCTATAGCTCAAAGAAAAAAAAATTATCCAATTTTGTTCATTCGTTCGGAATTTATGCGCTAACAAACATTTCGGATGTTTATTTTTAATTAAATATTTGGAAGTTTGTTAATATAATAAAAAAAAATACACTATTTATTATTCAGTCTTTATAATCGTTACGAATTATATTTTTAATGTAGGAACTTGCTTGTCCAAAAAAAACAAAACATATTCTAATATTTGAATTTTCCGGAGCAGTAGCTGACCAGGGGGCTGAGTACCTACCAGCTTAGAGCCCACAAATATATCAACATCGTTTCCATTGAAACGATTTTTTCTGACGTTAGAAAGAACTCGCTTTCGTTAGCGACAGAAAACGTATAACAAATATAATATATTAATATTTATAATTTCATAACGCCAGAGCTTGCCATCATATACAGACTGTAGTCTTCGCATATAATTTAGCTTTCTTTTGGTGAATGAATTTTCAAAGATTTTGAAAGTCTTTTTATTGGTTAATGCGTGAAAGCGTCATAAACGAACTCTAGCAGTTTCGCATTTATAATATTAGTATGGATTTTGGCCTCAAATTCGAAATTAAGTTTGTATGAAGAAAGCCGTGCAGCTGTTCCACAGAGAAACGGTGAAGCCACGCCCACGTTAAATCAGTGACCGCACAACGATCTCAAATTAGCTCTTGAAGTCTATAATATTTTTTCAAAAATAAAAGGCAGCTCAATTTTAGTTATGACAGTTTATGAAATGAAAGTTAACGTAACAAGATGATCAGATAATAATTTAACCGCCTGATATCTCGTACACTCTAACTTTGTGACGGTTCCTTTGAATTATTCTGCATCTAAAGGTAAAGGCCGGACAGTGATAAAACTTTATTTCATTTAACCGAGAAAGTTCAGAGAGCACGTCGCATTGCAGACATTGAAAATAACTGCAGCAGACAATTACAAACTAATAGCCCTGACAACATTCAATGTTTGCCAATTGCAATCTTCCCAACACGCCTTGATTTGATATGCTTTGAGTCCAGTTAGCCTCTCAGAAGCTGGGAGTACTGTAGAGGGCCCACAGATACTGCAGATAGATGGTGGCCCTGAAAATCGCAAATGCGCCTCATTATTGAATTTGGCAGTCTGGAGCATCCAAATACCTGAAAAACAACCCGTGATTCTGTGCAAAATCGGAAAGTCCGTTTGATAGGTTCCCCTATTTTATCAAACGGATTGTAATCTTTAGAGCACGAAGGTGGTATGCTGTACTTGTTTTACCGGTATCACAATGGAAGATGCACCAATTAACTAGCGTCATTGATTCCTTCAGCACTGGTGCATAGTCGGTAACACGTCAAACGCGCGCCCAACATATATATGTACATGGTTGACATTTGTTACATGAGAACGGGTCGCTCATTCTTGAGTTCAACAGATCGGCTGTGGAACTATTTGCCATCCTCTGTGTTTCCTCCCTCCTTAATTCACTCCTTCATCTCCTCAAAAAGACCCTCCACACAGCATCCTCAAGTACGACGCAGACTCTGAGGGAAATAATTTTCCTCAGAGCCTCTTGTGTGGAGTTGAAGACGCCATAAATTCCACGCTATTTAAGCATACAACAGTCTTTCACATAAAACAAAAATTGAGGAAAACAAAAATAAATTCAGATACAGAATGGAATAAAATGGATTAAAGAACCAAAAAGACAATATTACCAAAAATTTATAGCATAACAAATACACACAAAACCAATATAATAAATATCGGTCAGTTGCTCAATGAATATCGCGTTTGGGTCCCACCCGGGCGACGCGTGTTCGATTCCTCGGCCGGCTTAGTCCTCCATCATGACTCAAGCAACAATATCGGCTTACTGTGGTAGTACGGTGGTAGTAGAAGATTTTCAAACATTGTTGGGTTATTCGTAACCCGGGAATGTTTGTCATTCTAAAAAAAATAAAAATATATATATATATTTATTTATTTTTTTATTTATATAATAAAACACACATCACTCACAAACACACAACTCATAATATGCCGATTTATATTTTATTTAATTTTCTTAATTTTACTTTAAT
Source organism: Glyphotaelius pellucidus (assembly GCA_936435175.1). Lineage (NCBI taxonomy): Eukaryota > Metazoa > Arthropoda > Insecta > Trichoptera > Limnephilidae > Glyphotaelius > Glyphotaelius pellucidus. Next base: position 6,867,093 of record OW386551.1, on the reverse strand, counting down.
TTTTAATATTTATTTCAATTAATTAGGTTTTAATTTTCGTCACCAACATAAAATTATTTGTTTTGCAAAATGTATTATGTATAAATTCTTGTTTTATAAAATGGGGGCCTCAGCGCGGGTAAGTCACCCAGTGAGTCTAACATAACTGGATTATACTAATAAATGTAAAATAATGTATCAAAATAAAATAATAAAAAAAGTAATAATAATTATAAATCGCATTCATGAAGCCCAAGTGGTTGAATGAAGATATTCGAAATGCTCCAGGAAGTCAAGGCATTGCCAAATACGAAGCACTTGTGGTGGGCATTAACAAAATAGTATTATTTCAACAATATGCAGACTGAAAAGACCTACATACGGTTTATTTTTTTTATCAATCTCGTCAGAAGCAATAAAATATAGACCACATCTAGAAAATTGTGAATATATGTCCACGGAAAGACAATTTATGCCAGAAATTATGATATTGTACGTGAGTTCCAGGTCAATTTCTGATCAATTGATTGCAAGTATCCAGTACTAGCGCAGACACGTGAAAATCACTGAGTAATATAATATTTATTGGATAACCAACATTTCTTTTTTTATATGAATACCGCACAAGAGTCCCAACTGCTCCCGTCTAAAGCCAGTGGGACTATGGCATCTCCAATCGGGGTATGTTGTGAGGCTGAAGGTAGTGGGGAAAGGAAGGAAATGGGGAAGAGTAAGGTGGGAAAGCACCTGGCTTTCTGCCATAGGTCACCCCGAATGGTTCGCTACGTTTTTTTTTTTTTTACAGTTAATACCGCACAAGAGTCCCAACTGCTCCCGTCTGGAGCCAGTGAGACTATGGCATCCCCAATTGGGGTATGTTGTGAGGCTGAAGGTAGTGGGGAGGGGAAGGAGATAGGGAAGAGAAAGGTGGGGAAGTACCTGGCTATTCAGATCTGGTCACTAAACACGGCTAAAGCCATTTCAAGCAACGTTTCAATTCTGAATGGTGGTCTTACACCAGGGCGATACTGATAGTATCTTCCACTCTGGAACGTGCCGCAAATATACTATATATTATTTTAAATGAATAAATTGTGAAATAACACAAATTAATCAAATAAAATTTATTTGCGCACGCCGGGTTCGAACCCGCGACCTTCGGATTGTGAGTCAAGAGTCTTGCCTAGGGACCACGGAGGCCGTCCGACGTTTGGTGACTTAGAGGAGGAGCCCGTGTTCAAGAGGTTAGATTTGTCTGGGTCTTAGTGGTGGATGCATCTGCCCACTAGTTGTCAAGCAGGCCGGACCGAGAGACTAGTTGAGAGAGATCATTCGACCTCTCGAGCAGAACTCTCTCGGAACGCCGCCAGTGGGAGGAATGGATCTCCTGGAGACACTTACATCCAGATTCCTTCTCACCCCTCGTAACGTTTTCCTTCCCAGAACTTCATCTCCTTTCTTTCCTCAAAATACCCTCCAAACAGCATCCCTTAAACTGGCTTAAGCCCGGATAATTATTATTTTCCTCGGGGCTTTTTATGTGGAGCTTGTAGAAAAAAAAGAGAGTATGTTTTTAAGCTGAAAATATTTTCTTCCTGCAAAAAGTGCCAATTTCCTTTAAAATTATTAAACATTATTATTAGGTTCAACCTAATAATAATAATGTTGAAAATAATTTTATCGTACGGACAAAGAAAGGGTTCCTATTTCGTAAAATTCTTCAAGCGTCGAGTGGTTGGTACATTTTTTTCCTGAAACGGGCGGAATGTCGCCAGTAAAAGCTCTAACATTTTCGTCGCCATGTTCCACTAACCGACATGGTTTTGCGTCAATTCTGCTAAATATATTGAAAGTTTACGTTAATCGATTTTTGGCTGTCTTCTCAAAACTCCTTTGAAGCGTTAATGTAAATAGCTTATAGAATATGTACCTAACATATTAAACAGAGGAACATTAAAATTTAATTTCAAACGGTGACCGGACATCTCAACAACACAAAACTTGAGTGTTGAGAAAAAAAAAATGGTTGAACAGCTTTCATCAGGCTAGGCTATGGGCTATTGAAAATATCATATCTTACGAGTTTTCGGAGGAGTGTTGAAATGCCTCTTTGTTGAGTATCATTTCAAACAATCTTGAGACGACCGAACGATCAGTTTAAAACATCAGGACACAATGCTATAAAAAAAAATATAAGTGTAGGTTTCTAGTTGGTATAAAAAGCTAACATTGTAATAGTTTAGCCCAGCTTAAAATTAACTGCGCTCAGGCTTTCAAATATTTTTTTCTATAAGTGTAAACGACGCGACATTGAAATTTCGCGTAGAATTTCGGAATGCTTCTAGAGTATTTTATATGTGCTATATACTTCTTAGTTTTGAAGTTGTAGTAAAAATAAATACAGTAACTAGATAGATCTTTCAGGTATCTGTATTTAAAATAAACACTGATATTTCTAAATAATTTTGTTTTAATAGCAAATCTAAAAATGTAAAAAAAAGCTTATTGAAACATTTCGACTTGAATCGTTCATATTTTAAAAAAAATCGATATTAAGAAAACACGTCAACGAGCCAACGACAATACCCGGGCTAGTGATAAAATGACAATAATGATTTATGTCAGTCTATTATTATTTGCTGTGCTGTGACCTTGCTCCCTCAGTTCTTAATTATATCGACCATTAAAGGAAGCTTGTGCGGGAATTCTCTTGTTTACTCAAGTGTTTGTGCAGTGATAGCCGCTAGTGGTATCCCTCAGAACCGCGAGATCAACCAAGACGAAGGATTTATCATCCCAGAGAGTAACGTTTGGTGAGTCAGGGCCTGCTCAATCCCATATTACTATTACGTGTATTATTGTGTCAGCATCAAAGTCCACGAAACAAATTTAAATACAGTTCACTTTTTGAATCGCAGTAAATCTAGACTACATTATTTATTTGCGATAGCACTGGTTTTATAATTTAGGTTTGAACGCCCCGGTCCGATCTGAACTTAGCTACACTACTAAACTAAAACATTCCCTTTTCATAAATTTACTATCCAAAGTTTGCGATAGAGCAATACATCTTAGAGAATGACGCCCCACCTCTTGTCTTCGAAAAGTGATTGATTGTAACACATTTTCTCTGATTATATGTTCCTGGATGCAGTCTGCAAGGTTAAGGTGGAACTGATGACAGCCGACTTCTGTCGGAAGAAGATATCATGAACATTTATTTGTAATTGATTAAAAAAAAAGTATATGGTTCTTGGTCAAGCTATTTTTGTTTTCAACAATATTACATAATAAATATATTAACTTACTACCAACCTTATTCAAGCCAAGCGGATAAAAATAAACTATTATACTTTGAACGTATACTTAAGACTTAAAACGTAGAATTAACGAAGTGTTTTTTTTGGATACTTAATTGAAAAATAAAAAGAGTGAAGTTATTTCTGGAGAACTTTGTTTTATTATTTACTATGATAAAATGGGGATGATTAATATAATTACTTTAGTGATACGATTTATTGTTAAATATGTCTGCGAACTAAGCTGTGAGAAAGCGATATGAACTACCACATTGAATTTTGTAATGGATCAGTCTACTTATCTCTCTCTCTATACTTCATCTTATAAAAATCGTTAACTAAATCCAAACTTTATGTCTCTTTGTTTTGAATCTATGACCAACAGAATTCACAGCGTAAATTTTTGTAATGCACACATAATGTTAAGCAATTCATCACCGTCCCAAGAAGTTATAATTAAAACATGGTAGATGCAATAAGAGATCCGATTTCTGAGATGATTTGAAAAAGCTTTGTGTAAAATAGCTAACTAAAAAGACAACTACAAATCATCTTAGAACCTCAAATCAGCGTACAAAACTACCCATGTCAAAACTGTTTGGCAACCTCTTCCTCTTATTTACAAGTAACAAAAAAATGCACAAGAGACGTTTACTTATTACATTCTTCAAATTAATGCGGAGTACAGTTGAAGCAAGATCGGTCGCGGTTGAAACACGATCGCCGAGGCCGACATGTCGTCTTCGTTTCTCGGTGACAGCGGCAGTGGACGAGCGTCCTTAGTTGTATTCATAGTTTGGTACTAACACACAATAAAACCATCAATTTAATACGATATTAAAACACAAAATCATTGTCATTTGGTGTATTTGGACATTTTTATGACAATCCCGTAGGTTCAGGAAAAAGGAAACCTGATATTCCATTCTAATGACGGCTTGCTTGTATTTCGCCATAAGTGACTTAATCCATCACCGCGATGAACCGCGCGTCACAATTACAGGGCGTAATGTGTATTTAAATAAACAAACAGGCCGCTGCACCCTACAGAGTGGTACAGTGGCGGTAGGTGGCGGCTTCCAGCGGCTGATGCGGCTTATATTCATGATATTAATGCAATGTGCGCAGCCTCCATCCGCCAACCTCCCAGCCGCACTGTGCCAGTCAGAGACAGGGCCGGTTCCAGGTCATCTAGGTGCTCGGTAAATACCGATTGCTACTTACACTAAATAATACATCACCTCTCACAGGCATGGCCCTCCCCAAAATAAAACAACATAAAAATGTGGAATTTATTCAAAGAAGAAGTATAGCATTATTTGCGTGCGTAATGCTAGCAGTGGATTTTAATTATTTTAACTAGTAGGTATTGGCTCCAGCTCCGTACGTCATTTCATTTGTTATTTTATTTTATTTGAGGTACCGCTTAGTTGTATTTAAGACACATTAATTTGACCATTTACATAATTCCACATAGGTATTATATAAATATAAGTGAAGTGCAAGAAACAAATTGCTTAAATGGGAAAAGGTAGAGTAAAATAGATATATTATTTTAAAAATAAAAAAAATATGCTTAGCAAAAAAAGAAACTGATACAATGCTGTAAGTATTGACGAGTATTTATAGTTGTTGTAAAGATCGAGATATCGCCTATGTGACTGGAGTAAGTATAGTGCAAAGGCTAAATTTTTAAATTTTGTATAGTGTGTATTGAAAATGTGTGATGCACGATAAATGAAGGAGTTTTGCTTACATTTGGTGTTGCAATTGGTGTTGGAAGTTATTATATTCTTCATGAGTAATCTTTTTCTCACAATTTCACAATAATTATAGACCGCACCTTGTAACAGGAAAATTATAGACTTAAGAAAATTACAATAAAGTACTGTGCCTTGTGAGGATCAAAGAAGAAGAAAGAGAGAAAAAAATTAATCTGTTGGGATTTTAGTTTACGTTCAAAATTGTGTATCCTAATTAAATTCGATATTATAATTTTTTTAACTCGCTCTCCCCCCCCCCCTTCCCCCCAATTGAGGTGAGGTGTGACAATATTTTCGCTTACGGGGGAGAAGAGTGGGAGATTTTGCGTGAAGGGTCTTTTTACGGAACTGAAGGAGAGGAAGATCTGGGTAGAGAAAGGGTATGAGGGGTAAGTAGGAATCTGGGGTTCAGTGTGCCCAGCAACCGCTCAACCGCTCTCTCCAGATCCGGCCTGCCAAGCAGCTGGTAGACAGATGCATCTGCCGCCAAGAGCCGGACAAACCTCACCCCATGAACGATCGCAAGTATGTATTTCTGTTGTATGGTAGTGTTGAGTCCCTGACAGTTGAGCTCTTGTGCGGAATAATTAAAAAGGACATACCCACCATTTTGATGGTGAAAAAAATTCTAACCATCAAATTTTTATTTTGTTCATTTTTCGGCTAATTGCAGACATGATTGCAGATCCGGCACTGGCTAGTACCGACCACTGTACCTCTGTATCACTAGCGGGGCTGTTAGCACTCTAGCCGTGCTGCGCTTCTGTAAATGTTAGAACTTCTACATTCATAATCAATTTAAATATTGGATAGCAGTCAAATGAACGCCGCTGTTATAGAATCCATCCATTTAAAATTATCTCAACATATGACGTCACATATTCCGTACTAGAAATTATGCAAATTTGGATGTTTACTAATATTAAAAATGATTCTAAAATAATTTAGAAACGTGTTAACACATGTAGAACTCTAATCATGTAATAATAATGGTACACCTTTTAATTCAATTTTTGTTTTTATTTTAGCGATCGTATTAAACATTGTACGCACAAAATATTATTATGAATTTAAGTAAAGTAATAGCCTTTTTTATTCCCCCATTAGAAAGTCCTATGCTAAGGCGGAGTAAAATAATTTAAATCTGTTCTTTTGTCTTTTTCATCGTTTTTAGTGTTGTTTTGGTATTTTCGTTGTCGTCTTTCAGCCAGATTTTTATTCTTGACTCGTACTAGTGAATTTTTTTTTTAGTTTTATGTCTGGGGGGCGGATGTTGTGAAGTTTTGTTGCAAAATAAGTGTAGTTTATTTGTCCGATTGTGTTTTAACTTTGAATATTTTTCGATCAAAGGGTGGATGGTGTAGTAAAAGATTCAGTATTTTTTTAAAGTTTTAACAATGTATTTTTGGCAAATATTCATTTTAAATTTGGTACGTCAAAGCTATTGAAAATTTCAATCGAAGACATTCTAATGGGTAATTTCAGTGATTATAGACTCTTTTATTCGTTAATCATAGACCATAAAATTCAGTGTTCATTATTATGGACACTTATAATCTTTAATCATAGACCACAACATTCAATGTTCACCTATTATAATGTTTTATGTGGTTTGTGTTCTCTTTTATTCATTTATAATAGACCACAAAATTCAATTTTTTTTATTTTTTTACATTGTTTTACAAAATAATGTGTCCTTACTGGGGTACCCCGTTCTAAGGTCACATTGTACATGCTTTTGTGTTTGAATTTTAGGACTAATGAATTATAAGACTATCTGAATGATAAGATTAATAAAGACCCTTTAATTCATTAATGTATACCACAAAATTCAATATTCACTTATTATAATGTCTTTATTTGGAATGTAGTCTCTTTTATTCATTAATCATAAACCACAAAATTGTATGTTCAATTAATTTGTACTCTTTTATTCATTAATCTTAGACCACAAAATTCAGGGTTCAATTATGAAAGACTTTTTTTATTTATTTACGATAAACCACAGTCTTCAATGTACAATTATGATAACCATAAAACCTCTGACTAGCAATATTCTTAAATAGTCAATTTGACATTAACTACACACATATTCCTAACACATGTTTTGAATTTATCAACAAGCTTCTAGCTAGTGTAACATTATTAAATACTAATATATTGTGTCAGGAAATCTGCGTGTATAATAAGTCAAACCTTAAGCCAACTGAAACACAACATGAAAAAGTGACTCTAAACTCTGGTTATATTTTATCTTGTGGGCTCATGACAAACACACGGCCTACGTTACGTTGTTCCAAACACCATGACGCAGGTTAACCCAGGCTTTGCAGGACTGTAATTAAATCAGAATGTTACGTAGCTATGTCAAAATAGATAATATATAATATACACTGCGTTACACAATATGATACAGAGAGTACTAGATAGGGCACACTTAACTATTACATTTTAGAAATAAATGAAAAATAACAAACGCCTTTTCACGATGTTTTGATCAAATTTTCTATATTTTTTTTTTAATTTGGAGGTGGATATGGCAAACACTTCGATCCCTTGCCATAGGTCACCGCAAGTCATTTGGTAGTTAGGTGACTTAGAGGGAGACTTTTTGACCTCGCTTTGAATCGCACTGGGAGGGATGGATTTATACGTTCGTCACTCCTGAAAACATTAACCCATAGATTCCTGCTCACCCCTCATACATTTTTCTTTCCCAGATCTTTTGTTCTTTCCTTTCTATAAAACGACAAAGACCCTCCACACAGCATTCCAAAAACGACCCTGAGGGATTTTTTTCCCCAGGACCTCCTGTATAGAGAAAATTAATAAAAATATCAGAGTGTGCAGTTCACACGCGGTATAAGAGAAACCTTCAGAAAATTAATGTAGACAAAAGTGGGGAGGCTACGAAACAACGCATAAAGAGGAGACCGATTATCTATCTCATTCTCTTATTCTTAGTTACCGACCGATTAGTCGGAGTCTGCAATTAACACGCGGTAAAAGTGAAACCTTCAGAAAAATAGAGTAAATAAGAGTGGAAAGGCTACGAAGCACCGCACAAAGAGGAGACAGATTATACAATCTCATTCTCTCGCAGGCTAAATCATATGGATGTATGTGTTTGTCTCTTTTTAATGTTGCCATTTTTTGTTTTATCGAGTTTCAAATCACAACAGTGCTAAAGAAGTTTTCACTTCAAACCTTTCTTAATTTCTGGCGATGTGAAGCCGTACCTAACTCAAGTAGTTAAGCATTAAATAAGGTCCATAAAAATAATGTGAAACAATTTATTTATTTTATTTATTGTTTCTTTACATTGCAGGTAAAATGTTTACAATACAATTTGCAGCCTCACTAGGACAAGCCTGTGTTGAGGTTAACAATTCTACAAATTAACAAAATAACACAAAATTTTACAGCTATTGAAAGAAAAATATTGTTGTATTTCTTACAAATTGATTGATTTGACTTGATTCTTCAATAGTTTTTTCGTAGGTCCATATTTGATTTAAGATATTTTCATTATATTGGGTCGCAGTGCACGTATATCCATAATAACAAGATGTGTATTTACACTATTTCAGTAAGTATAAGAGCAGATTGCATCTCCAACAGAAAACGTTCACACTGGGAACGCCTCAAATATTCACTAACGGCTAACCACCGAAGAGCAAACGTAAACTACGATACCTGGGAAACTGCACAAGATAGGCGGAACCAAAGGGCAATTATACTTAATAGTGCTCTACACTTGAAAGCAAAGTAGTCTTGACTGAAGTGTTGAATAATGCTGTGTATTTTATGGCCCCACCTTTGTAAGACCACAATCCGGCTTTGAAAACTTGAGTTGATTTATGGTTTTAGGTACCAATGCTTAGGGTTTAGAGATCGGAATTGAAGAGTCAGTTTCACCGAAGATCATTTTTCAGGTCTCCTTTCTTTTGTTTTTATTTTCACAGCACAATAATAATACGTTCCAATAGCTTAGTCAATGAAAACAACCAATAACGACAATGATTGCATAAAATATACTTTCAGGGGAAATAAAGTATAAAAAATAAATAAGAAGTTCAAAAAATTTAGGAGATATTTTTAGATCTATAAAAATATTAAAAAGATCGTGTGCTTTTTAGCAGTATTAAGACTCTTAAGACGATACAATACCCTAAAATATATTCAGAATCTTAATGACGTAAGTGAAGAAGCCGTGTATACAAATTGCGACTCGCGACCTGTGTATTGGACGGACCTACTGTCGAATTTGCCCTATCAAGGAAAAGAAGAAGAAGAAAAATAATGTGAAATTCTTAACAACGTAAGTAAAGAAAGCGTGTAAACAAATGTTCGCCCGCGGCACGGCGTACTGGACGGACTTGCGGTCGAATTTGACCTAGCAGGCCTGGAGACTCGACCTTTCCGCCGGGCTCATTTTAATTAATTCTGAAGAACGTGTTAGTAATATTTAAGATGTTTCTAAATGAATCCCTCCCGAAGTTATTAATTTATCGTCTAGAAAAATAAAATCTGGAGCACACCGCAAAATTTATAGTTATATGCTGGAATTTTCAAACAGTTCTACGTAAAATATATTTTTATTATTTTTTATTTTCACTTTTTATGAGTAAAACCTCAAACTGTAATATTTAATTAAATGAAGACATTATGAGCGAAACTCAATCGAAAATCTGGAAACAGAAAAATCAGAAAAAGATATTTACACCTCTGGGACTCGAACCCAGGACCTCCCTACTTTCCGGGTTGGGTGCTCTTATCCACTGAGCTAAGGTGTCGATATCCAATTCGGTCACTTTAAACTGTACTTTCATTTTTTAACTGTACATTCATAAAGATGGCAGCCAATAAAAATGTGCGTTAAGAAAAATGAAGATAATGGGCGGTTCTTAGTTGAAGTATGGTACAGTTAAAAGTGACCGAATTGGATATCGACACCTTAGCTCAGTGGATAAGAGCAGCCAACCCGGAAAGTAGGGAGGTCCTGGGTTCGAGTCCCCGAGGTGTAAATATCTTTTTCTGATTTTTCTGTTTCCAAATTTTCGATTGAGTTTCGATCATAATGTCTTCATTTAATTAAGTAAAATATATTAATGGCGTGGTATTGTTTTTTATTAATCTTAAATATAAATAACTTACATCCCCGGCTCGCGATTTGAATAAAGAGTTATTATATTTACGAATTCGTCGGAATTTATTAAAATGTGAGCCTTGAGCAAACTCCCAATATTAGAGTATTATACCACCTTAAACAATTAATTTCGTGACATATATTGTGATAAATTTATAATTTTTCCGTGTAGGTTTTAACAGTTTCAAAGTCATGTTCATTTTTTTTTTCATTTCCAATGCAATACAGAATTCTTTTCATGTCCATCTGCACTCATATTATAAGATACAATGTGCCGCCGGGTATAGAAACGACATTCCCCGTCCTAGAGATATTGGAAAAATATTATCAACTCTTGGATCGTTTATGAATCGACTCTTGGACCCTACAATATGAGTTACATTGTTAAGAGCTATCGTTGTAAGTTTTACCACCTTTGGGTTCTATCTCAATGGAAATACATTATTAGTATGTCACTCACCCGCTGCGATAACAACCAATAATGACGTTAACTACTAACAGTAAACAATGGAGGAGGTACCAGACCAACTAATGGATACATTAATTGATTCATCGCGGAATAGACATTGTTCATTAGAAAACTTAATTATAAAATACAATAAATATTTGTCTTGTCACAAAAAACATGTATTGAATCGAACGAAGATTATAGTCATGTATCATAATAGTCTATGATTTAGTTTCTACATTACTTTGTTCATGGGCTCTTCGGGTTACGTGGTCTCGTTGCCAAGGTGCGCCGAAGGTGACCGACCGACCGAATCTCCAGATTTCTCATACTGTCATATATGGTTTCACACACGTACGCCCCAGGAATCTCATTCCTACAGCATTCAGTCCACTTCCACCTTTCCCTGTCAGATCCAAACCTCACTGCTTATACATCAGGTTAGGTATCAGCACTTCATTTTCTACTGCCAGTTTCGCCTCTTTTCATAATATTTTCTTAGCAGCAGTTTTTTGGTTAGCGCAAACTGCGTTCAGTCTTTCATTAATGGAATTACCTGTATTTACCACTCGTACAATATCTCTATAAGTAAGTTTCGTATGTTTTATGATAATAATACCTATATGTTTTATAATATCGCCCTGGTGATCAGAGATTGTCGCTTGAAATGACATTGTTTGTATTTAGTTACCAGATATAAATTAATATCCTAATAGGTATCTACTTCGCAAACTTCCTTTTCTCTTTCTTTCTAACCTCCTCTCTCCCTTCAGTTGCATGGATTTCAAAGTGAGATTTCTACCTTTATATTTCAAAATTCATTCACTGACTCACTTCGAAAAGTTTGCATTGTTGGAAATAGCTAAAATAGCATAAATTTTCTACTTTAGTTTTTAATTGTATTACTGAACTTGTCGTAACCAAAAATATATTTTTAAGGTCTTTACACTCCTTTTGAAGACTATTTGCAACGGTGAATATTAGGGTATTCTGGGTTTTAGCTACAGTAGAATAAATATTATATGTTTTTAAACCAAACCCCTTTTTGCGTGGAAAGTTCAACAAACTGGTAAAAATTTTTTAAAAAGCATGCAGCCATTTAAACAGCGAGATAAATTAAATTCGCGAATTCTACAAAAACCCATTCTTAATCTGATTATTTTTGCGTAGAAATGTTCAAACAAGGTAAATTAATATAATTTCGCTGCAAAAGCGTTTGTTTTTCAAAAGATATTACATTTTTTTATGAAAAACGTGAACATTTTCAAAATTATTTAAAAACATCCACATTTTGGTCTGTGTTGTCCTTAATGGCGTAGATTTTTTTGTGTAATGTCCTTGCTCCGTGAATGATTGGCCGTTTACAAAGGCTGGTAAACGGGCAAGTTCTTAAACGACAATTTCTTCCGAAAAAGAATTGCCGTCAAGAAAGCAATAGTTTCGGGCAATATTATCGTGTATTGCCTATTCTCGTTGACGTGTTGCCAGCGAAGAGTACAGCAGCCATTAATGGGTATAATGTTAATAAATAAATAAGTGATTTCGCTTGAAATTTTATTTATTCATTATGGAAATCTTAACGATACATGGCAATATTGACGCCCAACACCTTGCCTAGCAAGACTTTTGATGGAAAAAAAAACAATTATTGTTTGGCAATATGCAATAATTTTTCTATGTGATTACCGTACAACAGTCCCAACTGCTCCCAACAGCCTGCAAGCAATGAGACTAAAGCAACCCCAGTGCAATACGTTGTGAGTTTGAAGGCAGCAGGAAGGGAAAGGATGTGGGAATAGGAAGGTAGAAAAGATCCTGAAAACTAGAGATTTGTTCATCAAACACGGCTAAAACCATATCAAGCAAAGTTTTAATTCTGAATGGTGTTTTTACTCCAGAGCGATACAGAAAGTATCTTCCACTCTGGAAAGTGCCGAAAATATATTTTATATTATTGTAAATTATGAAATAACACAAGCTAATCATATAAAATTTATTTCCCCACGATTTAAACCTCCGAATTGCATTTTCCCCCGACCACAGAGGCGTAAGGTTTTCCTGTGATATTGCGATGTCGGAATTATAGTGACTAGGCTGTTAATAACACAGTAGGTACTATTATCTCGAATGACAGGTGACAAATAAGAAATACTGGACAATCTCACACGCCCCTTAATAATATGAAATCTACTTTGTTATCTCTTTTTTTATACTATTTGTTAATAGCACGTCCGTTATATTGAGTTGCGGAAGTAACTGAGAGAAGAAAGGGAAAAAGAAGAGTGAGGTTTATTGAAATACTTAGGTGGAAGAGGTACTAAATCTGTAATCATAGCAAAAATCTCGTTTCTTCTTGTTCATTAGTCTTCTGGCGTCTGGCACTGGACTTAGGCCTCCCTAAATTTCTTGTTAAATTTGCAAATTAGATAAGCCTTGTAGGCTCATCCATCCGAAGGAAGCGTGTAGTACTCTTCAAAATCGTCAATCCAACTCACGCCATTCTATAACTTCGTGGTTCGAACTGTTATATGATAATCCACCGACTTCCTTATTTCATGTTTACATCTACTGCTTGAATTTTATGTTTTACGCCCTATACCTACATATATATATTTTTTACATCATCTCTATGTATCTGTATCTTATTCTAATGGATGCATTTTGTTTCTAATTATTTTATTTTTGTGTGACTTATCTTTTCGCTTATTTTATTTCTTTTCACATTGTTTATTTTAGATTTCACTAAGCTATGCTAGGCGATGTATTATCAAGATACCTGTTTATTATTTTTGTGTTTTATTATTTGTGTTCCGGTTTCCTGTTCCAAGGAAAACTGTTGTGATCCAACCAACATTTTAAACTCTGTATTTATTTTTTTACGTTTGTTATGGTTTCTGTGTTCTCTTTTTTTCTGCTACGCTCAGAAGGCTGAACCGAACTGCACCTATCAATTTTGTTATGTTTCTTTTTCCCCATCTGAGGGTGCGCTAGACCTTGTCTCTGCATCGACAGGAGTCGTTCGACGACGGTACGGTGCCCTCTAAAATCATTTGCGCCACCCCCAGCAACATGTGCACTCTTGAGGTTTGGTTGAGCTACCTCGGCTCTCCTTCGCCTTGCCTCCGGCTACTCGAAGCTGAATTCCCTAGGGTCGTCGGGCATTTTCCCCCAATATCCCATTTACTTTTCTTTGAGGCATCACCGAGGAACCGGCTAAGGGGCGCGGAAGCTGAGTGTGGTTTACGGCTAGACCGAACGTCTTGTGCATTCTTGCTGGAACTGCCAATCGATTGGAGAGGACTCCTACTCCTTTTGCTATGCTCTTATTATTTGTGTATTGTGTCTTTCTCCCATACAGGTACTTGTAGGATATGCTGGATGCAATCTCCCAGCGCTTGCCGCCTCGTGGACTGTCACCAACCTATCCCATTGTCTTGTCTATATCTTATCATACTAACACATATTGTATCTTGTCCCGCTAAGCACTTTCATACTGCTTACTAACAACGTATGCAGGGACACTGGAGTTCTAGATTCATTCTAAATTAAATGTAACTTCGTTTTTTTTTTTAAATTAGAGTCCTTGCGAGAGCCCTGAAGAAGTAGCCATCTGTTACTTATACCAGGGCGGATATGTGGTGGATAACCTCCAATGTTATATATAAATCTTGCCACACGCCCAGTATACTTCAAACTGCTCATGACACAAGATCCAAAGGGAATAATCTCCTATCATTTTCACAAAAACAACAATTTGGCCAAAGAAATTATATTTGATCCAAAGGGCATAATCTCCCATCCCTTTCGCTAAAGCAACATTTTGCCAAAGAAATTATACTAGATTCATAGGGCAAAATTTCCTATCCATTTTGCTAAAACAACTCTGACCTAAGAAGTTTAAGGACGGGTTGTTTCAAAAAATTTGATGGATTCATCAAATATTTGAAGTTGATTTTCACGTTCTGTGTAGGTTCTATTCAAGTTCTGTTATTATTTCGTTTTAGGACAGCTGCTTCACAAAACTGAAATAATCACAGAACTTGAATAGGACTTGCACAGAACGTGAAAATTAACATCAAATATTTGATGAATCCATCAAATTTTTTGAAACAACCCGTCCTTAGATACTTTCCGACTAAGCTAAACAATGCCCTTCCACTGGCCATTAGATAGAATAGAATTTAATTTAAAATTAATATCTAAGCTTTTATGGTAACAACTAATCATGCAGTTTTAACACATCTTTGAAAAGTCATTAAAAGTTATGAAGTTTTTTATTTGAAAAATAGCCCGTTATCTAATCAATTGGTCGACAAACTAATTAGCCAAAGAGCCTATATTTTTAATATGCTAGCCTGAGCCTGAGATGTAAATAACCCCAGAACTCTCTTTGAGCGTAATACTAAAATATTATGATTGTGACTCTACCTTGCGCGAACCAAAAATAGTGATCTGACAAATCTCAAAGGAAAAAGCAGATTCACTTTCCTTGATTGTCGAACTCTGCGACGTGTGGGAGGCCTCCCAAATAAATTCCATTCACTTAAATTAATCTCAGTATAATTTTCGTAATTTTGACATACGCACAAGTCTGTTGTCAACTTTACACAACTACATTAGAAATCACAGTGAACAGCAAAAATATTAAAATCACAAAAAAAAATGATATGAATTATTCACATTTTCACCTTATTTCAAAACATTTCAAAACTGCATTATCTCTTCAAATGGACAAGCGGGCTCATTCGGTCAAGCATGATTATATAACAGTTTCCTCAAACAATACATTTTAGTGTCTCTGAAAATACATACAGATCGTCATAATCAATCACTTTTGTTATAAGAATTTATTAATTATTTTTTCGAACAACAAAACAAAAAAATATATTTCAATGCCTAACCAGAGCCAAATATGTACATTACAACAATTTAAAAAAAATGAGAGCCAAACCTGTTTATTGATTTTAGCACTTCATAAAATTACGGGTACGCTGGATAAAACTTGATTTCATACTCAAAAAAGATTTTTCATTGATAAAAAATAATATATTTTTAAGGAATCTATACATTTAAAACATGACAATGACTGACTAACACTTAATGCGAACAATGTCATTGTTCGAAAGTTTGTCAATGTAAGTCAGGTTTGTATGTTGTTATTCTTAATTTTAAGCACGTTTCTAGGTTCTTATCAATAAGACAACTTCTCAGTTTACTCTTGATAAAATTTTTGCTTGAAAAAGATTGGTCTCGTGAATATGTAGAACCGAAAAGGGAAAGAACAAAAAAACGCGAGTTTTTTCAGCTGATCAAAAGAGTCAGGAATACCATTCCAGGTGTTGAAGATGATCATGTCTTCCTTCTCCAGGTCTTTCAAAGCAGACTCCTCGTATATGAACTAAGTTCACATTTGTCACTCAAATTTCATGAAAAAAGCTGTAGTTAGTTACAATCAATTTAATTATTTTACGATTTCTCAACCAACCAAAAGAAACCATATTGGGCCACTTGCATCACATTTTTAAATTTTTTTTTCCGGTTTAGGAAAATGTTTTAAGACATTCGTTTTTTTTATCGTGTTTTTGAAACCCTGGCGATTTTTTGAAACTTTCAATCCGAAAAATCGGACGATTTTTTATAAACCGGAAAGACGGGACATAATTTTAATGGTGCGAAAAAAAATAATTACGTAGCCGAAAATCGTTTAAAAAAAAACGTCGTATTCCACATCAATGGCACAGAAGAATAACGAGGCATACTAAAAATATTACATCTCATGAATATTTGTCCCCTTGGTCCATCTTATTGATCATTAATCATTATAATATTCAACGTCTACATATGACTAAATCCAATTTAATAAACTTGTACCTGTAAATTACAATTATAATAATAAATAATAAAATTTGATTTTGTTAAAATCAGCACTATTACCATTATGCTGCCAAGTCAAAGCATCTGTACGATGTTCACTTTATACCATCTGTCAAAACGTCAAACCAAACATAAGTTTGCAAGGTAACAAACAATAAATCCATGAGGTGTTCACGAAACATACAACAATACCTATCCACAGTTTCACTTTCACAAACCTAATACCCAACATAATAAAATTGCAAAATATATTTTGTAAAAATGTTTTCAAAATTGACCTATGATGTAAAAATGTTAATTAAGGTAAATACTGTAATACATAGAAATAAATAAGTGAATTTTAAGTGTCAAATTGAAAAAATCGCCGGAAATCAAAGTGTTGCCATATATAAAAAAAAATTAGTGTGGAATTTTACAAAATTAATTGAATATTTCGGAGACGGAACATATTCATCTAGTGACGTCACGAGCCCAAAAAACGGATTTATTTATTTAAAGAAAAAAAAAACTTTAATTTTATAAAAAAAATAAGTAACATTTTCGTAATCTTAGTAGAAAAATTTATCCAAACGATTTTTTCCAAGTCATTATGAAATCCATGCAAATGGCCTTTTACCAACTCAAGATATCTTGTCTTAATGGTGTAGTTCTGATAATAGCCAGCACTTCGGCGACATTATTTAACAATGAGATTAATTATAAGGAAAACGTTATTGATCGTATTATTGTTTTTATTTTATTTATTGTAAAGTTTAGTTGTAAATTTGTGTTGAAAGATTTTTAATTCGATGGTAATATTGTGTTGTAAACTGTGATGTTATCGTGTAATACTACGACAAATTAATACGGTAAACTACACTTCCTCTCAATACAATTTATAGGCGCCGTAAATCACCCATGAGATGTATATGAGATGTATCACCCAGTATAGCCGTTTATGTATTTAAAATAAAATAAAAATAAAATAAAATAAATGGATGAATAAATAAAATTTTAAAATTCTGGAGTTCCACCTGAGGTTGCAGATTGTGACAATTTTGTCGACCACCTTAGAATGCCTCAAAAAAGTCGTTTACGAAGCAGTAACTGTTTTGGGGTGGTCTCCGGTGTAATGTTTGGCGTTGAAACTGCTTGAAACTGATTTTGAAACTTGGGCGAGGACGGATAATGAAACTAGGTTCTGAAATAAAACATAAGTCACGGTCATAATTTTTACGTTTATTAGTGGTATAGTTTAAAAAAAATATACATCTATTAAAATACTATTATAGTTGTTAGTAAATATTTATCTAGATAGATAAATAACGCTTTATCAAGCGGCATTACAAACAAAAGACAAACGTGCTATTTTTTTTTTAAAGATTAATGACCTAACAATGAATAAAAATAAAAATTAATAATGGTAATACATTTTGTATAGACTTTTTTATGGAAGAGCAAAGATTTTTAATACTTCAAAATTTTGTTACGATAATTTTTATATTTATACATAAATCATTGCTATAATGACTCATTAGTAATAAAACGTAACATTATTTAAAAAAAAAAAACTTATCGTGAAATGGAATGAAACCGCTTAAAGATATTATGTTATCATTATAAAAATATATGATATATAAACAACTAAAATTAATTAATATAAATTGTTATGATAACAATAATTGAACAATATTCCAAACTTCTTGACCAAAGATTAAAGAACTGTAGTGGTACAGAACCGTGTTAAGGAAACACATGATAAAATCCTCGTTAGTTTATGCACTCAAATTTCATTCAAATTATCTTGCAAAAACTTTAAACACAATGAACACTTTAATTTTTTTTATGACTGCCTAAGTAACCATAAAAACCAACGAAAAGAAAAGATATCAAAGCAAGATAAACTTGTCTTCAACAATGTAGTCACAAAACTTTATGAATTCTTAGGTGCCTCTCCATAAATGAACAACGGGGATAAAGTGCACAAACTTCGGGAGTTGATTGTTTCATGATGGTACAAGTAAAAAAGATATTTAATTTTTCATGAAAATTCCAACCTTTTTTCTCCCATAGGTACCTACTTATTTTTCCAAAGAAGAGTTTTATTTTTTCCATACAAACAATTCAACTTCTTTTACCCGAAAGCTACCTTTAAACTAGAATTTCGAAAAAAGTTATTTTTCTTTTTTACTTGTACTATCATGTAGAATCACCTCTCGAAGTTTGTGCATTTTACTCCCGGACACCTTGTAAGATGCAAATAATAAAATAAAAGAGTTTTAGCAATCCAAAATTCGTCCTCTTTCTTATTTTACTTTATCCATTTTATTCGTTTTTTAAGCAAACCAAATCAGTATGGAAAGCATATCAAATCTAAAAAATTCTTCTTTGAACATCGTCCTTTACAGTTCTTTTATCATAGTATGAATTTGGAATAGGGGTGAGATATTTAGGTAATCGATATTTCAACGGGGATTTGTTTTATTCGTCTAAGCAGCAAGTTCTTAGGAAGCGGTCCACCACTGCGTAGGGGTCGCAATTGGACGAGGGCCTTCTGTCCTCCAGGTATCCCTTCTTATCCTGGGCAACGTTTCGGGGGATCCTGATACTGCAACCACGGTTGGCCACCCCTGAAAAAAAAAAAATTAAATAAATGGTATTAGCTTTTCTTGTAGCAAAGCAGGTAATCTGAGGATTTGATTTTCCAATCTCACTAAAAACATGAAAATTTAACCCTAGCGCTCTTATGATATTCAAAAATTGTTGTAATTATGTTGGGTCCGGCGTTTTAGACTTGTTCAGAAGAAGCAAATTCGCACATGAATTGTTTCGCGCGTAAACACGCGTACGTTGCGACCAGAAGGAGCGTGAAATGCGCGAGCATTTGAGGACATAAACAAATACGTATCAAAATTTTGCCGCTGCATTTCCCTTGATGTGCACTCTCACTTATGCAGTTCGCGCGTAAACTGGACACAACCACTGAGTCTGTACAATCGCGAATTGCTCGAATGATGCTTGTGGATGCAGTACCTCGCCAACGCGTGTAGATATGTATTCGTGTGAAAATTTGCCCCTTCTGAACAAGGTCTTAACTGGTGATCTATAACTAGCAAAATCTCAAACCAATAGCAGTTTTACCAAAATACCGATTTGTACCATTCGGGGTATTAAAGGGCGAACTTGATTTACTTTAACCAGTGATTCCTGACATTATTTGGAGTAAGAAATGTGAAAGAAATTTAGATATTTTTTTCAATTTAAAACAAAAAAAAAACTATCATATCGGCACTGGTCACTCAGCCAATTAAACGCCCAACCCCTCACCCCGCCCCCTACCTGTCCGTTTGTGATTTTTTATTGTGTTTGTGGTTGAAAAAAACATTAAAAATGTCACCGTTTACTAAATTTCATTTACTCCAAATAATATCAGGAATTACTGGTTAAAATTGTTCAAGTACCTTCGTCCTTCGACAACCAGAATATAATTTAGTTTTTAAAAAGAGTATATATTTTTTTAATGCAAGTTATTTTAAAAGTATTAGTTATTCGTTCTCATTGGTTTGGAATGCAGAATCAATTCAGAAGGGAGATTATTATAGTTTTTATGGTTTGATAGACATAATAATTTTTTCGTTTGGGTTGTTTTAAAATTGGGTGTTATAATTGGTTGTCATTTCTCATAAGTTTGTTGGAGTCCTGATTTCCTTTTTATATTATTTTCTTAACGCCTTTAAAAATAGAAACTTGCTTGTCTTCGAAATTTGGTAGGTACTGGTAAGTGTTTAAAAAGTGATTTTGAATTTGATTTTATACCTTTCCCTTCACTGCTTAACACTCATGTGGCTGGATATCCGTTCTATTTTTCATTCATTCGCCTTCATATCACAATTTGTGTCTATCACGATTACATTGGCTTTGTTTTCTTTCCAGACCATCACGTTAGTACGAATATGTCATTGAAAATGTGTGAAATTCTACTAATTACGTGTTAACAGGGCACAATCCATGTGGTAAAATAACGCACAGGTACTAAGTTTAACATGAATGTGTACAATAGTGCAAACACTAGGCACGTACAACAACAGGCATCTGTCAAAGGCCCTGCTGAGCTATGTTCAGGAACAGATTCCTGTGGAAAATATTCACCGTACGTTCGTATCATACTCGGCATGCGGTGATTTGATTCCGTCAGAAATGTGGCATTTGAGATTTGACGATGAGTCGCATCTTGACATTTACTGTTTTTAGGTTAGCTGTATTAATCGAGAGCAAATTATTGAGGACGTTTATTTTTATTTATGAAAGAGTGTATGCTTTTACGGATACTAAAATAAAACAACAACAAAAAAATTTTTTTTTGAAAAACTGGCGTTTTTTTTAAGATTTTTCTTATTTAAAAAACCTTTCAAAAAGACAGGCCACTTAATATTTCAACCTTATTTGGTAAATTCTTCAAACAAATATTAAAAAAAGTGTATTAAAATACCAGGTTAACTGAACCATGCAATAAGCCTTTATAAAATTTTCTCAATTTGGGAGGCGGTTATGGGTACCACTGTCTCGAAAACCATCCATTAGATAACTAACACCTCTGCTATAGGTCACCCCAAGTAGTTCGCTACTTTTGGTGACTGAGGTGCCCGAGTTCATGGGGTGAGATTTGTCTAGGTCTTGACGGTGGACGCGTCTGCCCACCTGTTGTGTGGCGGGCCAGATTCAAAATTTTCTTCCCTTCCTTCAAATGACCCTCCATACAGCATCCCCTAAGATGACATAGACCCAAAGGAAAATTATTTTTTCACGGCCTCCTGTGTGGCGTTCACGAAAAAAAAAAACTGGATTGTTAGTAAAAAATAAAATACGAAAATGGATTTTCAATAACATTATTTAAATAAGTTTGAAAATATCATATTGATCAATGCATTACAAAAACTTTCTTTCAGTATTATTTATTAGGTATAGATGGCTCTTTTCAGGGGTTTGTTTGCCATTTCTCATTAATTGCTTTGACGTTTGGCAATATGACAACAAGTTATAAATATTTAGTGTTAAGTAATATGTGATTTATATAATTCGGTAAAGAATATGTTATATTATAATCTTTGTACTCGTTCATGATACACGTGTCGAACTGAATGCCAAATATGATATTATATAATCAAATTCTAAAATGAAGGAGAACGCGACGACCTGACGTACGGGGAACATTATCTATATCGACTGCCGTCAATCTTCAGCAAGATGAGCTGAGATCAACCATAACGTTAATCTGTTTTTTGTTAATACTTAACTGATATATATGGGTCAAACCGACGATCGATAGAAATTCCATAGTTTTTCGATGTTCACACACTCCGTGTTCAGTATTTATTCTCCAGTTGTTTTAATTTAATGTCACAGAAAACTGTGATGTAGGTACATGCGTGTCCAGTATCAACTCTTATTTTCAGAATTATGACCTTTTTCTGGTCAGATTTGACCCTGTGGTATCGATGTTTGCCTCAAGTGTCACTTTTTCTCCCAAAAACTGACAATAAAACAAAAATTATCTGAAGAAAATGTGAAATTTTATGTTACGTGCATTGCAGTATACTTGTCGCACGCAAAAATTATTTGTAACTTCCTATTATTTTTTAAGTATTAGGCTCATATTAAAAAAATGTTTTAATCATATCCGATTAAAAAAACCACGAAATAGTATGATTTTTATTTTTTCTCTAGAAAAATTAAGTGATTTTATGTTTTGAAATGTCCTAATTTTAGTTTTGTGCTCAGATTTTTGATTCAGTTTCGTTAGAATTGTCTTCCTTTAATTAAATAGAAAAATAATATATTAATAAATCCGTTAAAAAATGTCTTTTTGAAAACATGTTTTTTTTCGCTTGAGTAACCGCCTTATAATGGAATAATTTAATATAATTTAGTGTAAATATAATATTGCAGTAAATTTAAACACAAGTAGGAAAAATACCCAAGGGCCTTCGCTCATAATTATTTTATATTATTAAATTTACTTAATGTTTTCTTCAAATATTACGAATTATTAACCTAATTCTACTCCCTTATTCAAATACGAAAACATTTTTTATATTGTGATGGATAGTTTGATCAAAAAGTATCGTTTGGTAACTAGCTTCAAGAATTGTCTCTATTTTTGTATCTGTTTTACGCTTTGTTTTCTGTTTTTAAAAGTCAATTTGTATCACCTCTCACTTATATTTCTGTAAACTTCCCCGTCTCAAAGTGAGTTTTATAACTGACCGGGGTTGCTGTCTAGCATGATACAATGTACTAAAGTAATATAAAAAAAGGATTGCTAATGTTAAGGGTTGTGCATGAATTTTTTCTACTTTAAAATTAATTTTTAAACACTGTATTATGAGTAGGTACTAACCTGAGCTGAAATCGTTGATGCTGGAGGTCTCATACTTTCCAGTAAGGCGTTGGGCATTGTCTTCTCCACCATGAGGATCGTACACTTTGATGTGTTTCATATGGCACTTTGAGAGCTTGACGATAGCCTTCTCAATCTCACTGAGGAGGAAAAGAAACAGCAAGTTAATTATCAAATAATAATAAAAAATCAATAGAAATGACAATATGGACCTATTTTATATAACAAACAAATTGCATTTAACGGTACCGCATTTTTCCAAACCAACACTAGCATCGCCAAAATAGGGACGAAATAAAAAAAGTTACCCTAAATCACTTAACAAACAATTGGTAGAAGTGTGACCAATTTGAAAGAAAACCGTTTTCGTCCATTTACGTAGGATCTTGAGGTAAGAAATAATTTTGGTGTTTGAAAATATTTAAAGAAGTTAGTGAACATTGAACTTACTTATGGCAAACTGTCAAGCTTACAATTCACTTCTGGTTTATCTCTAAAATAAACAACACACGACAAGTACGTACTGAAGGTATTCAATTATGATAATGATGCAAACTTAAATAAATTATTGATAGTTTAAATACTGCAAGACTCGGTTAGAGAGATGGCGTATTGAAATCATGACAATGATAAAACAGTATTAAGTGAAAAAATAAAATAAAAAATAGATGAAGAGTTGAAAATATCCTACGCATTCAATTACGACTTAATTAAAACAACGAAAGCCTTAGGAATGCCATAGAAACTAGGTTAAGGAAAATGGGACTGAGCAAGCAATGTATTCAATGAGAAAGAACAAAAATGTTGGCAAAATGAGAAAACGAATATTATTTCTGTCGTGTCCTATTTATTTCTTCTGTCCTATTTATTTATTTGTCCTATTTTACTAAAGATAAATGGCGACAACAGTTAGGTCTATAGATATTTTATTTATAAATCGTTCATCGTAAATCAATTAGCACAATCTTTGTTGTGTCTACTAAACTAATGTATATGTTTTGTAATTGTCTTCTTTCCAATTGATTTCAGGAATGCGTATGGCTGCCAATCAATTTTCGCTGACAGCTGCTGCTAAAGACAGAACAACTAACTACAAGGGAAATTCGATATAATAAATGAACCGTAGATGTCCAAACAATTCTTTAGCAAGCTAATTTCACACTATCAGCCTTTAGCGATTAGCTAGCATTGACATACTTTCAGCTCCCGCCAAATCGCTTTGTGTCCGCTTTTAATTTTAAATTCTGTTTAATATTTTAAATGCATTTTCAGCGATGAATATGCGGTGCATCAGTCAATTAAATTATTTAGCACTGGGTTGTGTTGTATTGATCGATGTTCGACCCAGGGGTTGACCGCGGACATATCACGCTAAATACAAAAAAAGAGCAGGCACATTTATAATTTAGCTATTATTTCGACCACGTATCTGCGAGATACGTAAATATATACATTTTTGGCTTAATCAAATTAATAATACCTACTTATTCAACCAGTAAATAATATACCAGTTGGGAAATGTGAAATTAACCAATGTTGCGTCGTTTTGCGAAATTTGCATAGACTATTTAGTGTAACTATTTTAAAAACAGAGCGTTTAAAAGTTTCTTATGTGAGAAATAATTTAATTTTCTGAAATACTCACACAATACCATTTTCTTCCCTCATCTTTTTGGTAGAGAAATTAGTATGGGCTCCGGATCCATTCCAATTCGGCACAGGCTTCGGGTGCAGACTGACGATGATACCAAATTCCTCAGCTAGTCTGTGTAGGATGAATCTGGCTACCCAGAGATCATCGGCAGCGGAGGTTCCAACACTGGGACCAATCTGGAACTCCCACTGGGAAGGCATGACCTCTGCATTGGTTCCGCTGATCATGACCCCGGCATAAAGACAACATCTGTAGTGGGCCTCGATTAGATCCCTGGCGAACACCTTATTTGCTCCAACCCCGCAGTAGTTCGCAGCGGGAACTGGTAGACAGTCAGCATTAGGCCAGCCAAATGGACGCTTGTTGAAATCAAGAAGAAAGTACTCTTGCTCTATCCCAAACCAAGGGACTTCACTTTTACAGCGTTGGTACGCTTCATCGCAGCTCTTTCTGTGGTTCGTTTCTGCAAATAAGACCGTTTTAACAAACACGGAAGCAGATTGGATTCGGGTCAACACCTTTTAGAACATTTGCTCTCCTGAACACATTGATAAGGGAATTATGTTTGCTTTCGGAATACTACTTACATTCTGTATCTAACCGGACCTGAACATATTTCCTACTTGAACTATTTTAATCATAACCAACCAGAATTAAAAAGAAATGCACTGCAAGCTATACCTGTTTGTGGACAAATTTGATTTATTATTAATTTTACGATGATCATTTTGTATTTAGGAAAGCTACAATGCATTATAAACCAAAAAGAAATCGGCGAACTCCTCGTAGAGTGGCGAGATGATTTATACCGAGCATTTTGTAAAAAATATGACTTTTGCACTTGATTGTGGTATATAAAATTCTTCTAGATAAGCGTCGCTTTGGTGAGATTAAAACATTGTTTAACTGTGCTAAATAAGTTGGGTGTGGTTTTTACAGTTTGATCTAGTCAAATAATTCTTAATTGGACACATTTGAATACACCGATAGTATCAAAAGTTTAAAAGAAACACCAGTTTCGATAGTTCCCTTTGACCCCAAAAATGCCCGAAAATACCAGTGTAGCTTTGTTTATTCATGACATTAAAATTAAGACTTTGGTTTTAATTCGACGATGATTTTTTGTTTCATTTTTCGGCTTGTCAATATTTTTTTTAATAATATTTTTTCCATCCAGTGCACCACGAAACTAGCGAGGATCTCTGTAAAATGATTGGCCTGTTCCTTTATCTCTCCCTTTTTCTTTCCCTACGCATTGCAACATTTCTCAGCTGGGAGTGCTGTGTTTTACACGTTTACCATTCGAAAACAATCTTCTACGAGTCTTCACCTTTTTATATTACAATGTATGATATAGAGGTATTTTACCTGTGGGCTCGTAATTGTGTTTGTATGTGTCACACATTACGAGAAGATTGTTTCCTCTGCGGAACGGGTCCTTGTAGATGGCCTGCGGGAAGAGGAAGATATCGGAGTTTTCTCCGGTGGCCTGGCCGGTGGAGCTGCCATCGTAGTTCCATTCGGGGAGATCTGAGAACAAACATTTAATGAAATTTTGAGGATTTCACAAAAGAAGTGGTACTGTTTATTACTTTATTTTATGTCATAAAACCGTGATATAAAAAAAGAAAAGGAAGGAAAATAATATATTTGTAAAAGTGCATTTCAGGAAAATTTCTACAACAGATAACATAATGTGAGTTTGAAGACGTTCTGGAAATGAAAATTAAAAACAACGAGCTCTATGGGAATGGCGGAATACTTTAGTTAATTTTTTTGTCTTTTGTTTGAAGTTTGAAGGGAATGGTTAAATAATCTCCTAACGATCTCTCTTACTTTATTAGTTCAATTATAGAGAGGTTCGATTACTATTACCATATAATTACTACAATTTTTTTCATTTTAAGTTTTTTTTTAAGTTTATTTATGAAACGTATAGATATTTGTGTATGTATAAATTCATTTAACATAAATTCATTTGAGTATAATGTAACCCAAGTAAAGTTAATTTATAATAATTTTTTTATGGTAACAGATTAGGAAGCAAGTAGATATTTAAAGTTATAATTTTACGTAGTTTACGTAAAGAAATAATAAGTAAAACATTAAAAAAACGATTATCACTTTAACGTTTATTCGATTTTAAAAATTTTAGGGTGGGGCGGATAACATCAATATCTTCTAGGGCATTTTAAGATTTGAAGACACTATTTCAATTTAAAATGTTGTATATAAATAAAGATATTCGATTTGGTATATTATATATTTATATTATAACTAAGAGGCGGAATGAGGAGGCAAAAACGTTGGGAATGTATGGCGAGCAATATACTGAAATAGGCCAAAACCAAATGATCTTTTACTTTTTATAGCTAAGTCTGTTGGCCCCGTAAAACAAATTAGACCGGTCAAATAACGATAGTTTAATTGTTTTGCCTTTAATAGTTGGTGGCTCTGGAAGTTTCGTTTTATAACGAACTTAGAAAATAACATACGCTTTTTATAAAAAAAGTGTGGAGCGATTTTGCTTCTGACAAAATAATTGTGTTTTGTTTAATTAGACAGCAATTTTACAGAATATGCAGGGAAAATTTATGAAAATGGAAGAAGTACATGAAAATTTGTTGATTCTTCCCAACGCCAACGAGTGTTTAACATGGTTTCAAAGTACGCGGGTGCGTGATGGTAAGACACACCATTTTTACTCACACACCAATCATAACGTTCTATTTCTATGTTCACCGAATTTAGAAATTGCCATATTACGAAGGAGTACAGTTATTGTCTGAAGTTCACAATATACATAAGAAGGATAAGGGTGATATTCGAGGATCTAAGGGCTGGTATTACAACAAAGGTACAATTTAAAGCAATATACAACAATCGAGTCGGTCGGATAGTTCCTACCTGTAGAAAATAAATATCCTAGTGCCTCATTGCTGAAATAGTGATATTTTTATGCCCTTGAAATCTAAATTTACAGGTTTAATTGCTGTATACTTGAAATAACTTTAGATTTAGTTCGCAAAATCAATTACAGTTTCAAAGATTTGAATTAAATTCATGAAATTAAAAACAACAAATTATTCATTTTTCTAGGAATATCTTTCCAGCAAGATTTTTCAATGGATAGAAAAATCATATGTCGCGTGAACATTATTTTATTAATAAATCAAACAAGACTATCATTATGAGAATTGTTCGAGTGATAGGCATGAGATCGGACAGGTACACCTCCCTTAGATTATTCTTTTTTCTGGGATATTGATGTAAGCGGTAGTTTAACGGTGAGTTTATAATAATTAACAGACTTTAATAACAAATAACGTGTTAGTAACTTTTATGATTTTATCATTTAAGCGAATCAATTATTTAACCCGCCATTGGTGACGTATATGTCTGTGAGACTAAGTAATTCGAAAAAGTGTAATTTTTTTTACCATTCATCGAATCACACTGCGATTTCGAGTATCTGCCTTATTTCACGCCCCTACCGCCAGTCTACCCCGCGACAGCGACGCTGGCCCGGTGCGTGAGACCGGCGTCACCAACTAAGTAAGTCAAATGGTTATTGTGTAATTTTTTATTTGACTTATTTTGATAAGGCTGATGTTTCTTTATATGCGATGATTATATAATTTTAAGATTAGTAAGTTTTTTGCTCGATTCGACCGCTATTTACGAAATATTTACGCGTTTGTCGGTCAAATTATGAATTTTGTTTCAGCATGTCTTATGAAAGTAATCAGCGACGTCTCGAGGCGCTTTTGCAAGAAACATTATCTGATGAGGACACTACATTACAAACGTCATCAAAAAGCGAATCTCGAACCAGGTTCTCTTGCCATACATGTAAAAACTATGTACGCCTTGAGTACGTAGTACCTAATTGCTCGAGTTGTTTGGCTGTTGAAAATGAGTGATTTTAGTACCTATTTATTTTTATTTTTTGGTAGAAATACTACCATTTTTTTTATTTTTAATTATGTTTCAAATGTCATAGGACTGACAAAGAATGATTTTGTCATTAAATATTAAAGATTGTTGGGAAATCTTTTAGTTTAAATTAATATTGTTAAAATATCTGATAATTTTAATGCATCTAAAGATATTACATTATGTTAATAAAAGAGAATCGATTTATGGAATATCTATGTTTTATTGACAGAAAAGATCTTATTTTATAAACTTTCCAATGAAAAATAGCATGAACAGTAAATTATTGAAAAACTGGTAATCGAAAACCCCGGTGCGTGAGACGGGGGTCACCAAAGATGTAAGTCAAATTCACGTCACCAATGGCGGGTTAACGCAGTAACTATTCTTCAGCCTGTATTAATTTACTACTTACATATTATATAAATATATATAATATCGCGTTTCATACACAAACATTCATTTACATTAACTCCAAACAGGAGGCAATGAGGAAAATAATTTCCCTCTGGGCCTATGTCATCTTCGAGGATACGTGTGGAGGATCATTTTAGCAAAAGAAGGAGAGGACTTTCTGGAAATGAAAAATGTATAAGGGATGAGTAGGAATCTGGTGGTCTGTATGTTTAGAAATGACGAACGTATGAATTTATCCCTCCCATGGTTCAAAAGAGAGGTCAAAAGGTCTCCCTCAAGTTGGGAGCCTCAACCAGTCTCTCCCGATTCGGCCTGCCACGCAGTTGGTGAGCATGAGATGAATCTACCGCTAAGATCCTAACAAACCTCACCCCCATGACCCCTGCTAAGTCACCAAACGTAGCAAACCACTTGGGGCGACCTACGGCAGAGGTATTGGTTATCCAATAAATGGAACCCAGGGTGGCGGTATGCACACCAACCTCCCAAATTGTGATGAAATAAAATTCATGTTAAACATGCTTAAAACTACTCAAGCTTAGCGGATTCTTTATATAAATTAAAATACAAAATCTCGAGTTAGTTTCACACAATAGTTAACCATAAGAAAGTGTCGGAACACTAAACATGTCACGCGGAAATGACTATCATTTGCAAATGTTGCTTTCGGCTGTGAATTGGCGATGATCAAAACATTGCAAGATCTTTGAAGCCCGTTGTCTTGAAATACCAATAAAACAAACGCAATATAACCACGCCATACGTCAAACGAATTTTAGGAAAATAATTCGATGACTGAGTATTGGCACAGTTGCCATAAATATAACCATAAAGACGTGAACATTTAAGACAAAGACATTGTTTGTCAATACAATTAAATATAAACTATTACATGTAACAGGGTGTGGGTAAACAAATAATAAAAATAAATCAAATTATTGCGTACACAACAAGAATAACCTAAATGAAATAATAATTGTTTCCACAAGGAAATACATTGGCACCTCAATGTTAATGGTCGTCTGCAACGATTCAAAAGAAAGTCCGAGAAGAAATTAAAATAGTTATTCGAAGTAAGGAAAAGTTCCTGTTGTCAACAGGTCAAAAATACAACTTGTGTTCGTGCTTAAAATGACAGAAATACTCATATTCGTATTCTTGTGTACCAACCTATATAAACACGTCATTTGTATTTATTAAAAAAAAATAACGTCTTCTCAGTTGGACAAGATTCTAACTGACATTTTTTTTCAAAAATGACCTTTGAATGCAAAACCATTTCTTTTGCTCATTATAGAACTAAAATAATGTTCAAATTTTGTGTTTTATTTTCGTGGATACTTGCGTGATTAATTAAGTTCTAACATCAAGTTTTTGAAGTCTCTATTTATTTTACAAGGCTCTTACTTCACTTTGAACTTTTGGCAATCGCCATTTGTATCTGACAGTTGATCGTTTTTACGAGGCATAATATTATATATACAGATCGTCACTTTAGTTGGATAATGTTCTAAATTCTCTTTAACGTGTTCTGAGGTGTCAAGGTTGGTAAAGACAAATTCTCGTAATCTGTTCAATAATTTGAGATTTTGAGTTTAAATCTTTTGTATTTAAGATTTACATATTTTGAAGAAAAATATTTAACTCGGACGTAGCCCTATCTTGGGATGGCATAAGGGAAATGTATTTAAAACCTTATACAATACATTATATTAGATTGCATGTGGTTCAGTCAGTATGTTTAGGCACATTCTAAAATGGTAATTATTCTTGGTATTTATATATTTTCCTTTAAAATACATTAAACTATACAAGATTTTACAGAAGATTTATTGATTAAAAGTAAAAAGCCCTCAAAATGGCGTTAGTAAATAAATAAATTGTTTTTGTGTTTAATTCGTAAAACTCCATTTTTTATATTTAATTAAAGTTAAATTTGACAGTTTTATTATATTTATTTTAAAAATTTAAAAAAAAAAACATCAAGATTTATATTCAAATTCAGAAATTGGTAGATCATGAAAAAATCATCTTTTCAAACTTTGACACCTCATATCTCAGAACAAGGTAAAGTTTAAACTCTAAACAACCAAAATGAAGGTATGTTTTTAGGTTTTCACGGCCAAAAAGTATTTTTGTTTTTGTTTTTGGGGTGTTATGCCGTGTTTCGCTACCTCCTTCTTTAGCCAACGTTTCGGACAGCGTTACAGTGTCCATCATCAGGTCATCTGCCCTGGTTATGGACACTGTAACGCTGTCCGAAACGTTGGCTAAAGAAGGAGGTAGCGAAACACGGCATAACACCCCAAAAACAATAACAAAAAAAAAAAAAAAACCAAAATGAAGATATAAGTTTGTCATAAAACAAGTTTGTCATTTGTCGGCAACCATATCTGGACATTATAAAGTCAATATTAAGCTCACATGAAGTGGATTTGATTTTCAGTAGTAAGAATAACAAGCACTTTGACTAAGTACCTACCCAGTGCCCATTATAACGTTGGTATTATAATGAGACGATGTATGAGTGTGAATGAGGCAAAGAGTGTGTGCCAAGACCGAGTTCTTTTGTCGGTCCGTCTTGTCTGCCTACCCCTTGTAGGCAGACAAGAGTTTGCCATAGAACAAAATTTTGTATTTATTGCAAAATTGGCATACCTATTTATTTCGATGTTCTAGTTTCTCTGAAAACAAAAAGCTGGCAGTAATTCAAAGAATTTCGACCACACACCGTAAAAAAATATTGCTTAATACGATAAATCAGACACTGAAATAAAATAGGATACTAAGAAAGCTCAATTCATAGAAGCGAAATAGACATTTTTATCTGCTGATATTGCCTGTGAATAATCAAAAACAAGATCTTTTCAAAGTCAAACAGGTGAACGACGAGAATATATACATTTTATTCCAAAATTATTATCTATTTCTATTCTGAAATTCATGCTGGTGAAAGACCACAATTCTGAAACCGCTAAACCCCTCAGGCCTAGGGCCAATTTTGTCGAAAGGTCAAAATATTTCCGCTTTGCAACAAAATACAAATAAATGGAATATTTCTGAACGCATCCATAAACTAAAAAAGGTGATAAAAACGCTCTAATTTTTATAATACGAAATAGACATTATTTCTGAAATGCAGAAATTTTGAATGCAAACATAAAAAATGTTTTAAAATTACTAATAACGAAAAAAAACTCCTACATTATAATTTAAAATAAAACAATAACTTTGTAAACACCACTTTTTATTTTTTATGTATTTAATGCCGACCGGGTTTCGCTACCACCGTAGCTTCTTCAGGGCAGTACAGAACTCTACTAAAATTAAGTAACATGTGTTATAGATAATATACATATGGTTTAAAACAAAATCGGCCGGACTAATCAAATGGAGGACGAAGTAGGGATAAGTGTAGATGAATAGAATAGGAGCATTGGGTAAGGAAATGGAATGTTTTTTGTCAAAAGGGAACAACTTCAGTATTGGACTATTATTTAAATTTATTTGATTGTTAATTACCTTACTATTAATATTTTTGGCTTTTCTTAATTCTAGGGCTTCTAAATTATCCAATCTAATACCTATCGTGTTTTTATGAATAAGGGTGACGCCTGAGTTTTTATCGAAATTATGGTCGGTTTCTATCACGTGGTTTGCAAATTCAGAGAAACCATTGCTGTGTAAACACCTAAGATGCTCTTTGACACAGGTGTTTATGTGTTCTTACATTATAGTTTATTAGGCAAATGAATTTAAATGTTAAAATAATTAATACAAATTTCCAAGGTTTGAAAAGTTTTCCTCAAATTGTTGTCGGAAACTTTGGTGTCATGAAGGTGTACATTTTAATTATTTTATGGTTAAAATTTTGATTTTAATGTAAAACAAGGTAATTTTTTTTGTATTTCTTGGGCATTAACTATGTAACAATTTCTAGACATTTTGTTTTGAAGAGTTTTAATTATCAATGTATATTTGTTACTTTAATTTTAAAAAATCTGAGACCGGTTTCGACACAACCGTGTCATTTACTAGCAGACTTAAAACTTACTTTAAAATTCTATGCAAGTACCAAAATGAGTAAGATTTAATTAGGTGGGGGTAGTGGGAGGGATGATTTTTGGGGAGGGGAAGAACGGTGGGGGGGTCAACATTACACGGAAACATAGTTAGTAAGGTTAATTTACAAGGTGATATTATATTATTAACTAAATTAATTTTCGATTTATTTTTTTGTTTATTTCTAGGGTTTCTAAAGCGCACAAATTAAAATATGAATTTACATTGCAATGTTTAAGCTTTGTTTTTTCTTTTAGAAAATTTAAAATTAAAGTAACAAATAAACGTTGATAATTAAAACTCTTCAAAACAAAATTAAACGTAGTGTTTAATTGTTTTTACACCGTTTAGGTCATATTTCTAACCATGGTGGTAAGGGAGATACAACGATTTCTTTGAGACCTATAAGAGTTGTTCCGAAAAGTGAACAGATATATTTTGTAACTAGATTTGAATATATCCCAAACTTTTTCATCTCCATCTTTTTCCTTTCCGTGCTGTTATTCGAGATGCTATAGTCCCACTGGCTCCAGACAGTTAGGAGCAGTTGGGACGTAATGTAAATTTGAAATAAATTCAATAGTAAGGTAATAAACATTAAGAAAAGTTTAAAAAAATTCGAGTGCAGTTTACACGTGATAGAAGTGAAACTTTACCTAAACAATCTTAACCAATACTTGAAAAGTGAGGTCATAATCAAAGCGACTAATGAGCGCAGACCTCGCGTAATTTCTTTTTCATATCCCAACCAACAGGAGCCCTTAAAAGTGACATCATTATCAAAGCGGCCGATGAGCGCAGTTGATGCGTCGCAGGTGCACTAATCGTCATTTCCGTCTCATCCGAAATCTATCGCTATAGAAGTTTCTCTTCAAAAACAATCTATCTAGCGAAAAATCTAGCAATGTACGGATAACATTGAAAATCGAGCAAACGCCATGCTGAGTAGTTAAACAATGAAAAGGTAAACAACCGAAATGACACTGTGACAGTTCAACACGTAGCTGAAGGAAATTCATACAAATCATACAAACAAATTGCTAAATTATGCGTGTACCGTTGAACAATGTCGGTGTCATCGAATGTTTGCATTTAAGTAAAATTATTACCCCGTGCAGCTGTCGCATTTTGATTCTCGAAAGCATCAGCAAAGTACGTATTTTTACCCTTAAATTTAATGTCACTGTTTTTATTTATTTATTTTTATTTAAGTACATAAAAGGCATGTTGCCCAAAAAATTATATTCATGGATGTAGCTCAAATGTAATTTACGAAACACTAGACGTCATGACAATAAGACAACTGTATGCCAAATCTGTTCTACTTTACTTCTTCCAACATAAACTCCACGTTCCAATGCAAACCCAATTATCAATTAAAACCAGGGCCTCTACAAATAAAACACTAAATATACCGATAACTCATACCTCACACGGGCAAAGAAACTTTAAGTACTACGCAACCAAACTATATAACTGCATGCCCATCACACTGAAGCAACTACTAACTACAAATTCATCTACCATAGTTCTCAAAAAACACATAAAAGACTGGATCAAACAACAAGGTATTCAATTTACTCAAAAAATTATAATACCTAACCAAACATAACCCATCCCAAATATAAAAAAATATAATTAAATAAACTTTGTTTCGAGACGAAAATATTTCCACAATATCCGTGATTATACCATTGGCGCGTGGTCCATAGAAAAATATATCTACCGTTTATCAAGACAATTATTTATCTTACTCATAATCTAGATTCTAAGAACAACTGTATATGTTATGGATTCTATGAATAAAAAACACTTTAACACTTTTTGTTATATTTATTTGTAAGTCTTTACAATTACATTGAATACATTCTTATATACTAGAGTTTTAACAGAATTAAATGTCTCTAAGTGAATGTTTCCAAACTGAAATCTAAAATGAATCTGAATCTGAAACTGAGCGTAATGTATTTTATAGCAATCTTATATTTAAATAGTGTGATAAATAAAGTTAATTAATAATAAACATGGAAATGAACAATAGACAAGAGATATGGCGACAATCATAAAGCTAACTTTGATACATATTGGTGCGACGGACAAATAATAGATAGTGAACGAAGCATAATAGGTTCAAAGGTTGTAGCAATATTAGAAAGGTACATAACACCTTCCTCGTTAAGATGAGATAATATGGCGTCCATCATTATCTCACATCAGTTCGAAGTCTTGTACTTCGTCTGAGCGTTAGGGATTCATCAGTGGACCCGGTAACGTTTTCTTCCATTTCTACGTTTGTTTCTCTTTTGTCTTTTGTTTTACAAATGTTCAAGTAATTTATTAATCTTAAACGAGAATCACCTTTAAAATGATTTTTTTTAGATATGTAACACTTATATAGTTTATATAAAATGTAAATGATTATTAAACTTAAAAATACATAGGAAAAATAGTTATTTTTTATAATTCTAATTACAATATGGTCTTCGGGGATATTTTCTAAGTCATCGTACATTTTATTTAGCTTATGGCTTGCTAAAATTAAATCATCCTTATTTAGAGTAAATATTTTTGGTATTATTAATGGAATATTAATTTTGACATTTTGTGTTTGGTTTATATTGCAACAATTATCATCAGTTATATTGAACAAAGGAATTATTGATTTTGAAGCTGTTTGGTTAGATATATTATAATATCGGTCTTCTACATTGACAATCACTGTTGAACTAGTGTAAAGTTTGCAGTTTGGCTTTATAATTAATATTCCTGTATTCTGTAATTTAACATCGGTTGGTTCAGAATTCTTACATTTAATTGTAACCAATGTTGGTCTAGGGAGCACAAAAATCCATTTTGTTCCTTTATTTGTAGTATGCCAAATTCCGTTAATCGTATTCATAATTCTGGTTTCACAATTCGGAGGCATATGAGAAGGTTCAATTAGTAATTCTATTTCACAAATAGTTCTTTCATGTAGATTATAATAAATGTTTGTGGTTTTACAAATCGCTTTATCTAAAACGGTCTGTTTACACGAATCTATATTATCAAGAGTAACATAATTTGTTTTACTCTCGGCGATAGCTAAATATTTAACATTAGGCATAATAAAAACATATAAATCGTCTTGTCTTTTCATAGGCAAGGGTATTAACTTGTATAAATTATAGCTTACATAACTACACAAGGGGTTTGATATAACAAAAATGATTCTTCTATTTACATATGCAATATCAATTTTTACCATTGACATTAAAATATTAACATTTTTTATATTTGGTGGGACAGGATAAGATACGGAATTCGGTAAATAAGGCAAGGATTTACTTATTTCTTCAATATATTGCTGAGGTGTGATAATAAATGGGTGTATTATATTATTTTTGGAAAGCAATAATGCGTTTATGATAAGTGTATATTCGTTTTGTAATTCTGTTGTGATTAAATTCAATAGGGTAAGATGTTTTTCTATTTCTTGCTTCAATTCTAAATTAAATATAACATCGCTAATGTTTGTAGTAAACGATTTTAATTTTTCGAAATTTTGATTAAATATTTCTTCATTTCTTTCAAGATTAGTTATTGTATTATTAAAATTTGTTATTGTTGTTTTCACTATTTGAGTTTGCTGTTTTAACATATTATATAAGTCTTTATCGCCTGTGTTTAGAGAATCAATTGCTTCATCATAATAAAGCGCGTCATCATTATCTAAGGTTCCAAATACAGTTTTAAATACTGTACCTACCATATCTATCCAACCACGTTTTACTCTTATTTTTGGTTGTCCTATAAATTGTTTTAGCATCTTATCCTTTTGCTTTAATACTATTATTAGTTGATGTAAAATATTTAAATGCGGTTCGCAAGGAGAAAAACTTTTATGCATGATTTTATCGTCATTACATAATAGTTGTATATTGCTATATGTTTTATCAATTAATATTAACTTATTATCAAAATATATGTCTAAATCAATATATGTCACTACATTCCAATAACTCTCTATAAAATTAATCATATTAACGTGTTCATAGTATATCCCTGCCGATGAAGATATTTGCGTCCAGTTGAATCCATTGCCGTAAGGCAACCATGTCATCAATCTGAAACAATGGCCTTTTTTAAACGATTGAAGTGTACTTTAACATATTTTTTCTTAACTTGTATAGTACAGTTTACTTTTGAATTAATTTTAACAATTCTATAGGGGCCTTGATAATTAGGTGACAATTTTTTGGAATGATTACTTTTTGTAGTTTCGTTTCTTAAATAGACTAAATCGTTAACGTTATAAAGTTCATTACTAGAAATGTTCTTATCAAAGTTCTCTTTTGCTTTTATCTTTTGGACTTGAACATGTTCGCGTGCAATTTCTTGTGATTTGTTTAGTTTCAACTTTAAATTGTCAACATAATTATCATATGTATATTTGAATTGAGGTTTTTGTGTTAATGACGTTGGAAGTTCTGGTTTTAAACCGAAAATTAATTCGTATGGCGTATACCTAGTACTGGTATGAGGCGTTGTATTATACGAAAACATTGCTAAATTTATCCATTCGTCCCAATCTGTTTGCTTTTCTGAAATGTAATGTTTTAAGTAATCTGCTAAGGTCGCATGAGACCTTTCCAATGCACCGTTGGACTGAGGGTGATAAGCTGTTGTTTGGATTTGTTTAATTTTAAATAGTTTCGCGACTTCTTTTAAAATATTTGACGTGAAATCTTTTCCTTGATCTGTAAGTATTTGATTTGGTATTCCGAATTTACAAATGAAGTTATTGACTAACTCCTTTGCAATAGTAATTGCTTCATGATTTGGAATTGGAAATGCTTGCGAAAATTTTGTTAGATCGTCTTGTAACGTGAGAATATATTTATTTCCATTTTCGGATAAGGGTAATGGACCTACAATATCTAAAGCTATCCTTTCGAAAGGTTTCTCGGAAGTTGTAGTTATTTCCATTGGATGAATAAATCTTTTACGAGAAATTTTATTTTTTTGACATGATTCACATTTTTTTATGTAATTTCTTATGTCTTTTTTCATATTTTTCCAAGTATATCTCTCTTTAATTCTATTATACGTTCGGTGAAACCCTGAGTGTCCTGATTGTGGAGAATCGTGATTCTCCTCTATTAATTTAGTTATATCCTTGGGATCTGGATGACTTATTTTATTTTTACAAATAGTTACCATGATTCCGGAGTTTGCAAAGACGTAATAAACAAGAGTTTTTATTTTATTCCAATTTAAATTATTATCACGAGCTAGTTCGGGAATTGAAAGCGATTTCTTTTCTTGTGAAATTAATACATCTTTTAATTTAAGAAAACAATAGAAAATATCTTCGTATGTTGGTTTATCCCAAAAATGTTCCATTGTTATAAGATGGTAAACGTTAAATATGTTATTTAGTTCTGAATATAATATATCTCTTACATTCGTTTTACTTTTCTTTATGTCATCGTGATTATTGATTAAATTCCTTATCTCCATAGACAAACCTTCGGACATTTCCTTATCGTTGGAAATAAAGTTACATAAATTATCTTTCCGTGTTAGAAGACTTTCGTCTATTTCAACAATATTTTTGCAGTCAATAATGGTTTTATCTTTATAATGATACTTTATAAATTCTTCGTAAGAATTTGGTTCTGGGTTTATTCTAAAGTGTAATATTTGAGAATGATCAATTCTAGATAACGCATCGGCATTAGAATTTAGTTTTCCGGGTTTGTATATTATATTATATTGATATTCTTCCAATTTTAAACGCCAACGAAGTAAGCGAGAGCCAGGGTCTTTTGTATTAAACAACCAAACTAAAGGTCTA
Source organism: Glyphotaelius pellucidus (assembly GCA_936435175.1). Taxonomy (NCBI): domain Eukaryota; kingdom Metazoa; phylum Arthropoda; class Insecta; order Trichoptera; family Limnephilidae; genus Glyphotaelius; species Glyphotaelius pellucidus. The sequence continues at coordinate 6,828,297 of OW386551.1, read as the reverse complement.
TGATCCGTTATTATATTGAACTTTACACCATACAAATAAGGTCTAAAATGTTTAACTGCGTAAATTATAGCTAAAAGTTCACGTTCTGTTGTTGAATAATTTGATTCGGCTTTATTTAGAGTTCTGGAAGCAAAGGATATTGGTAAATCCTTAGAAATCTCGCCTTGAGATAATACTGCACCGATAGCGAAATTACTTGCATCTGTGGTGACATTAAATGTTTTACTGAAATCGGGGAACTGTAGTATTGGTTCACGAATTAAATGATCTCGAAGTATATCAAACGATTCTTGTTGTTTTTCCTTCCAAATGAATGGAACATCCTTCTTTAATAATTGGGAGAGAGGTTGAGCATTTTTGCTAAAATCTTTAATAAAACGTCTGTAATATCCAGCCAGTCCTAAAAATGACTTAATATCTTTAGGATTTTTTTGGAATAGGGTAATTTTTTATGATTTGAATTTTATCTGGGTTTGGTTTAACTCCATTTTCTGATATAACGTGACCTAAATACATGACCTCATTACGCATAAATTCACATTTATCCGGCTGTAGTTTTAAATTGTGTAATCTTAATTTTTGGAATACTTCTTTTAACCTAATCTCGTGAGTCTCTATTGTATCGGCATAAATAACTATATCATCTAGATATGCAAAACATCTTAATCCTTGAATACCAGCTAAAACGTTATTCATAACCCTTTGAAAGGTTGCTGGACCGTTTTTTAATCCAAATGGCATCCTTAAAAACTCGTAATGTCCTAGAGGGGTGGAAAATGCTGTTTTTTGTGAATCTTCCGGTTTCATTGGGATTTGGTGAAATCCTGATGCAAGATCTAAAGTTGTGAAGTACTTTGAGTGTCCTAATTGATCTAATATCTCTGTGATGTTGGGTAAGTTGTAAGCATCGCCTATAGTGACCTCATTTAATTTACGGTAATCAATCACCACTCTATATTTGACTTGACCTTTTGCATCTTTCTTCTTGGGCACTACCCACAAAGGAGATGACCATGCTGAATTTGAATCTTTAATTATTCCTTGGTCTAACATTTTTTTTATTTGATCATTTACTTCCCTTTTGTGTACCTCGGGGTATCTATATGTTTTTGCGTGTATTGGAGTCTGTGTTGTAGTATTTATTTCATGCCTAATTGAATTGGTTTGACTCAATATATCTCCTTCTAAGTGAAAAATATCATTATACTCTCGACAAATTGAAAAAAGTGATCGTTCTTCTTCTTTATTTAAATGTTCAGTCCGTAATGATGCTTTTAAAAGTTCGTACCTATTATCAATATTTTCTGTTATTTTGTTGAATTGAAATGCGTTTTTATTTTTGCATTTAACTTTCCTTTTTATTGTTCTATCATCGCAATCATCTTCTAACATTTTGCTATCTTTTTCATTAAATTTTTCTAATATCAATTCCATTTTCTTAACTTTTACTGCTTTTTCTGTCGTATTCAAAATAGACGTAATTGCTTTTGACTTTGAATTAACCTTTGTTATACTTCTGCAAAGATAAACTCCTTCCATAATTTCTATTTCGGGGACGAGTCCCTCTCCTATTTCAGGATTCAAAACATTGAATTCAACTAAGGTCTCTGTGCGAGCCTGTACAATAATTACCGAATTATTGTTTTTAACATCCGAACCTTTGGTTTTAAAATGGATTGGCATAGCACTATTACCTATACATAATGTATTATTACTGTAATTAATTTTGGCATTTACTTTTCTTAGGAAATCATTTCCGATAAGTCCATCGAGTGGAACATTTGTTGCTCGAGGCAATAAATGCATCTTATTAGAAATTGGGATACCGTTGAATAATAAGTTCAATTTGACAGATCCTAACGTTAGAGTCGATTTTTCAGCGTTAATTCCTCTAATTTTAACTATTTCTTTATCGTTATATTCTGTTTCGCCATCTAAAACCATGGGGTTGATTAGTGATATATCTGCGCCACTGTCTAATAATAGTTTGACATATTTGTTTTTACATTCTTTAATAGGAATTTTGATGTACGCTGTAATATTTTCGAGGTTATTTAATATTCTACCTGTAACGTATTGACCTTCTTCGTTTCGGTAGGGAACGAAGGGTCTTGGAAGTTTTCCGAAGCTTTCTTTTCTAAGAGATTTTTATATTTCCAACAATCTTTTTTGTAGTGTCCACGTTTTTGACAAAAGAAACACGTTATTGTGATGTTTCGATGTGCGTTTGCACTGTTATTAATTTTACACTGAGAATTTTTTGAAGCGAAGTTACTAAATGATTTTACTTGGTTGACCCGTTTATCTTTATTGTGGAAGCAATTAATAGATAAATGTCCTGATTTTTTACAAATAGAGCAGAATTTTTGGTTTGAATTACTCTGTTCTTTAAAATTGAGCATTTTTTCTTCGTTTATTGCAAATGTTGAAGCTTCTTCAAAGGTTTTTGGGTTTCTAGCCCTCAAAATAATGCTATACTGCGGTAATGCGCCCATTAAAAATGCTTGAAGAGCCATTTGTTTAATCATAGAATTTTTTCCTATTAATTCAGTGACATCTACAGTTTCTGCTTTGGTAGCTCTCAATAAATTTGAATAACACCTTTCAATTCTTTGGGTAAAATTGAGAACACTCTCATTTCTATTTTGTTTACATGTCTGCAATTCTAATAATAGTTGTGGAAAACTTTTCGAATCAGCAAAATTTTCTTCAAGAAAACTTTTATACTCTTCCCAATTACGCAAATTTCTACATGATGTTATTAAATCAGCTTTTCCAGTAACTTTGGTTTGAATAAATTTAAAAATAATATCTTTTTGAGCTTTAGATGCTAGTTTATAAGCATAATCACAATTTTTAATGAATGTGTGAAGATTATTTGTATTACCATCAAATGTACTAATGAATTGGGTTAAAAATTGAAGAGATACATCTTGTTCAGTCATTTTTAACAAAGTGATAAATTTAAATTAATAATAAAAAGATTTGAATGCTACAAATTTACAACTTTTTAAAAATATTATATGAGATTCTTTAGAATTCATGAAACAAAAATCAGACTTACAACAATATGAAATACCACTCCATCTTCAGCAAGGCAGGTCCGCGTCGTGAAGGTGAAGTTTCTTCCTGATATTCGGCTACTTGCACAGCAAAGGGCAACAACGTACTTTATCAAAAATGCTCAGCAAGGCAGGTCCGCGACGTGAAGCTGAAGGTGAATTATCTTCTGATATTCGGCTATTTGCACAGCAAAGGGCAACAACGTACTTTATCAAAAATACTCAGCAAGGCAGGTCCGCGACGTGAAGCTGAAGGTGAATTATCTTCTGATATTCGGCTATTTGCACAGCAAAGGGCAACAACGTCACCAGTCGCAAATAATTATAAGTTACTCATAGAATCCAGAGTTCTTTAGTTACAGTCAAGAATACCACAATATTATCGAAATAATGTTTCCATGTAGTATTTACTTAGACCATATCGCACTTCTGACACCAATTTTTTGTTATGGATTCTATGAATAAAAAACACTTTAACACTTTTTGTTATATTTATTTGTAAGTCTTTACAATTACATTGAATACATTCTTATATACTAGAGTTTTAACAGAATTAAATGTCTCTAAGTGAATGTTTCCAAACTGAAATCTAAAATGAATCTGAATCTGAAACTGAGCGTAATGTATTTTATAGCAATCTTATATTTAAATAGTGTGATAAATAAAGTTAATTAATAATAAACATGGAAATGAACAATAGACAAGAGATATGGCGACAATCATAAAGCTAACTTTGATACATATTGGTGCGACGGACAAATAATAGATAGTGAACGAAGCATAATAGGTTCAAAGGTTGTAGCAATATTAGAAAGGTACATAACATATATATAGATCCCCACCGATCTTTTAATTTATGTGTAGGATACTGCCGCCATGGGTCGACCCACAGTGCCCTTCTTGACAATATCAAGGAGGATACAGTGTTTCTACTTAGGTCGACAGAATAGCACTTAATCCCAAACATGGGAACACCTCAGCACAGGTTCGCCTAGTGAGGTGTTCACAAAACACTACGACTAACCTATTTACATACAGTTACGGATCTTTAACATGTTTTTTTTCTTATTACTAACCTATTATCTATGTAAACTTTGTAATTATTTGTAAAGTGTATGCACAAGAATAGAAATAAATAAATAAATGGATGATTCAAATACATGTTTAACAGAAATTAAAGCAAAAATAGTAAAAAAAATAATTAGCTATATGCAAAAGTGAACGACAGACAAGAATGAGTTAAAGGTGGAAGGAATACAAAAGTATCACCAACAATTAATTTTTGGCATCTGTGCTGATGTGGTGAGATTTAGTAGATAAATATTGTCTGTCTTTGAAAAAAGGGTTTCATCACTTATCAGCTTTATATGTTAGATGGTAAAATATATTTTTTGAAGTGTTTAAATGGGTCATTAAAAATTTCAATTTCATTATTAGAGCAGTGTGTCGTGTTATAATGTCTTAATAAACATGGTATAGGCGAGAAATATCCTGTATTTGTGTGTAGAAAATATCTTGCATCCTTCTTGTTGAATTTTTTGATGGTGTGTAATTAATTTGGGATAAAATGTTTGGCGTATCAACTGATGCATGTATAATTTTGTGTAGAAGCAGTAAATCGGAATGTTACCGTCTGGCTGTCAAAGAGTGTAGTTTATAGTGTAGAATTCGGTCGTTATACGTTCCAAATTGATCAGATGAACCTTCGCGCAAGCAATTACACGGGTTAATTTTTTTTTGTATGGATTCGATTCTGTAATTGTGAATCTCGTAATTAGGAGACCAAATAGTGGATCCATATTCAAGAATACTACGCACAATTGATTTATATACTGTTAAAGTTAATTCTGCACTTTTAAAGCAATTTGTGATTCTTAGCGTTAATACTAATATTTGTGACGCACTTTTGGAAATTGTATCTACATGTTTATAGAAGCTAAGTGACGAGTCAAATTTTACGCCCAAGTCTTTAATTGAAGTTATCTATACTAATATTATAAAGAGGAAGGATTTGATTGTTTGTTTGTTTGTTTGTTTGTTTGTTTGTTTGCATCGAATAGGCTCCGAAACTACTGAACCGATTTGAAAAATTCTTTCACTGTTGAGAAGCTACACTATTCCCGGGTAACATAGGCTATATTATATTTTTTTAAAAATTAGGGATCCTTACTAAAACTCCAATAATGTAACCCAAGGTGTAAAAAAATGACCTAAAATATTCTTTACATCGCGTGCGCTGCAAAAACTATTGATTATAGAATAAAATAATGTACTACGACTTTGCAGAACACATCATTATCTACAAAAAATGTCGCGACAGCATATATCTAACTATTATAGTTATGCCACAATAAGTGTTCTTTTATTTTAAAAATTTAATTGGAATGCAGCCGCTAGAAAAGACTCTGTATTTGTATCTTGGTATTAATTCTTATCAAAATAAATTGTTTATATTCGAGACTGCTTCAATGTCTTTATATAACTTTTTGAATTATTCAATTCGGACATCGCATTTGAAAGATATCACGAGTTTAAAAATGTAAGTATTGATGTAAGCGTCATTGGGGTACGGGCCGTACGGGAGGACACCAACAAACAATCAAATCATTCCTATCTTATATAAAAATCAAAATTTGTTTGTTCGTATTTTATGCGCTGCCATACCGTTCATCCGATTGCGATGAAACTTTGGTGATTTGTTGTGCGCACACCCGCAAAGGATAAAGGCTATTTATAATGGTAAGTTCTGGCGTTATTAAATTTGAATTAATGAAAATGTGCGTATTTCATATATTTTAGCGGCAAGGAGGAAAGGCAGGGAGGGGGAGGGGAACGGGGGAGGTGGGGTACGTGGGTGGGAAGACGAGGGATGGGAAGGCGGGGAAGGTAGAAGGGAAACGCGAAAGGGGAAGGTGACTCGGGAGGTGAACGGGGACGCACGGGAAAGGATATTCAAGGAGAATCAATTGATTTCTTTGCATTGCAACGCAAGCCGTGCTTTGTGCTTTGAGTTTTAGCTTTAAGCTTTGAGCTTTGATTTTTGAGCTTTAAGCCTTGAACTTTATGCATTCAACGTTAAGCTTTACGTGTTGAGCTTTAAGCTTTGAACTTTGAGATTTGATATTGAATTTTGAGTATTGAGCTTTGTGATGTGAGATTTGAGTTTTGAGCTTTAACTTTGAGCTTTGAGCTTTGTGCTTTGAGATTTGTGTTTTGAGCTTTAACTTTGAGCTTTGAACTTTATTTTTAAGCTTTTTGCTTTGAATTTAAGCTTTAAGCTTTGAAAGTAAGTTTAGAGCTTTGATATTAAGCTTAAACTTTGGCCTTTAAGCTTTGAACCTTGCTTAAAGCTTGATCTTTAAGATAGAGCTTTAAGCTTTAAGTTTAATGTTTGAGCGTTACGCTTTCGGCTTTTAGCTTTGAGCTTTGCGCAAAGCATTGGGCTTAATGCTAAAAGCTTAAAGCTTAAAACTCAAAGCTTAAAGCTCAAAGCTCAAAGCTTGAAACTCAAGGCTTTAAACTCAAAGCTTAAAGCTCAAAGCTTTACTAATAGCTAAAAGCTCAAAGCTTTAAGCTCAAAGCTTGAAGCTCGGAGCTGAAGCTCAAGGCTTTAAGCTCAAAGCTTGAAATTCAAGGCTTTAATCTCAAAGCTTAAAGCTCAAAGCTTAACGCTAAAAGCTCAAAGCTTAAAGCTCAAAGCTTGAAACTCGGAGCTTACAGCTCAAAACTTAAAGCTCAAATCTCAAAGTTTTAAGCTCAAAGCTTTAAACTCAAAGCTTTAAGCTCAAAACATGAAGCTCGGAGCACAAATTTCAAAGCTTAAAGCTCAAAGCTCAAAGCTTGAAGCTCAAAGCTTTAAGTTCAAAACTTTAAGCTCAAAACTTAAAGCTTAAAGCTTAAAGCTCAAAGCTTGAAGCTCAAAGCTTTAAACTCAAAACTTTAAGCTCAAAACTTAAAGCTAAAAGCTTAAATCTCAAAGTTTTAAGCTCAAAGCTTTAAGCTCAAGGCATTGATAACAAAAATTAAAGCTTAAAGCTCAAAGCTTAAAGCTAAAAGCTCAATGCTTAAAGCTCAAAGCTCAAAGCTTGAAGCCCAAAGCTTAATAAAGCTCAAAACTTAAAGCTCAAAGCTTAAATCTCAAAACTCAAAGCTTTAGGCTCAAGGCTTTAATCTCAAAGCTTAAAGCTCTAAACTTAAAGCTCAAGCATAAAGCTCAAAGCTTATGGCTCAAAGCTTAAAGCTCAAAGTTTTAACCTCAAAATTTGAAGCTAAAGGCTTTGATCTCAAAGCTTAAAGCTCAAAACTTAAATTCAAAGCTTAAAGCTCAAAGCTTAAGGTTAAAGCTCAAAGCTTAACCCTTCAAAAATTTTTAAGCTCAAAGCTTGAATCTCAAAGCTTGAATCTCAAAGCTTAAAGCTCAAAGCTTAACCCCTCAAAAATTTGGCGTATTTTGTCAAAAGGTAAAAATGTTTCGATATATAACGACTTCGCAATAAAAATTCAAATAAATGGAATATTTGTAAACGTATCCAAAAACTAAATACTGGTTTTGAAAGGTGATGAAATACGCTTAAATAAATGGTATTATTAGAAATTACAAAAACATTTTTTAAATACAAAATTTTTTAATGTTTTTTTTTTTTTTTTTTAAGTTTTCTTTATTCATTGAATTGTTGGTTACATAAATTTTAGAATTTTTCGACCACCATGCTAGGCACATGCCCGTGTTGTTAACTTTAAAAAAAATTAAAAATGCTCAACTGACATTTTTGATATTAAAATTACTGATCTATAGAAAATGTGTTTGTTTCTGTCTATGTGTGTGAGATGTTTTGCGTTGCTAAACCGTTCATCCGATTGCGATGAAACTTTGGGGAATTGATGTGCGCATGCCCGCGATGGTTTCTATATTCGATAGTGAGTTTTGGTATCGCTATCATACATTGCTAACCGTTCATCCGATTGCGATAAAACTTTGGGGATTTGATGTGTGCAAGCCCGCGATGGTTTCTATACGTGTATAGTGAGTTCTGGAATCATCTGGGACGAATGGGAAAGGGTTAGTAGAGCGAATTTTTTTCTTTATTAAGTGGCATAGCATATGCCGGGAACTCGCTATTGTATTTAAATGCCTGTGTCAGAATTTGGTAAATTGAATTATGTAATAGAAAGTACCTACCCTAAAATTCTAAATCTATACTATAATATTATGAATGCAAAACTGCGTGTGTTTGTTTGTTACGCTTTCACGCATAAACTAATAAACCGATCTTAGAAATTTTTTCACCAATAGAAAGCTACATTATATGCGAGTAATATAGGCTATATATAATGGTAAGTTATGGCGTTGCGAAATTATAATTATTAATATATTATATTTATTTTACGTTTTCTGTCGAAAATGGCGAGTTATTGCTAACGTAGAAGAAAAGCAAAACAAATCGTTGCCGTGAAAACCATGTTGATATTTATTTTTTAATTCAGGCATCGTAGTTAATATTTATCTCTAAAAAATGAATCGCCGAAATGTATTTACGCGCATGACTTCCGAACGACTGCACCAAAGCTCTGGCATTATGAAATACGCAAAAGGTGGCATGCGAGCTGTTTGAAAACTGAATGTACCGGGAAAGAATGTATGAAATGCGGGAGGGGGACGCGGGTAGGGGGTTCGCGGGAGGGGGAGGAATGAAACCCGGGAGGGGGAGGGGAATCTGGGAGGAGGAACCTGGGAGGGGGGAGGAGAGCTTGGGAGGGGGGTTCGTGGGACGGGGAAAGGGGTAGGAGAGGGAAGGTGGAAGAGGCGGAGTGGGAACGCGAGAGGGGAAGAGGACGCGGGAGAGGAAGGGGAGGCGGAAGGGGAACGGGACGAATGGGAAAGAACACGCAGGAGAAAACAATTTATTTATTAAATGGCATGGCAACGCATGCGGGGTACCAGCTAGTATTTAATAAAGCGATATTGTTAATGTAATATGGGTTTGAAAATTTATTTCTTTTCTTTGTGAAGGATTACCTTTTCTGATTACTGATTTCTCGCATGGTAAAAATCCGGTGGATACTATTTCTCATGATAATATTATAGAGTGTTTTATCAAATATTTGAAGTTAATTTTCACGTTTTGTGTAAGTTCTATTCAAGTTCTGTGATTATTTCAGTTTTGTGAAGCAGCTGGCCTATGATGATAAAAAAACAGAACTCGAAAAGAACTTACACAGAACCTGAAAATTAACTTCAAATATTTGATGAACTCATCAAATTTTTTGAAACAACCCGTCCTTAGACAAGCTGTGTTGTATAGAAATGGTTTTCAAAGTGGGGATCGCGAGACATTCATTAATTTAATTAGACAAAAATATTTTTTTACTTTATTATGACAAGCGATTCAATTTCGGAGGCGAGTATGGGTACCGCCGCCTCGGGAACCATTTATCGGATAACCAACGCATCTACCATAGGTCACTCCAAGTGGTTCGCTACGTTTGGTGACTAGGCAGGGGTGCCCGGGTTCATGGATTGAGGTTTGTCCGGGTCTTGGCGGCGGATGCGTCTGAAAATTTTTAAATTTTATTTTTCTGATGAACGTATGGCTCGTTGTCAACCACCAAGCAGCAATTTCGTCGGAGTGTCCTGTCGAAAGCGGTGTACACTGCAAACCATACTTTAGATTCGTGTACAAAAACATGTACACAGTCCCGTATATGTATATATTGATCATGAGTTTTAAAATAAAAAAATCCATTCATCGTTTGCTTGAAAATAATTACGAAAAATTCACCCTTTGACCGCCCACGTACCGTGGGCTGCCCAGGTTGGTCGCTTATCATTAACACAGTGATGAGCAACCAGCAGCCCGCAAGCCCTTTTACTGCTTTCCGGACTTTTGACTACAAAAAATATCAAAAAAATTGCGCTAAAAAATATTCAAAGGCTTCTGTTCTGTTTTGCAAAATGTCTTAGCCGAAAACTATAATCTTTCTTAAAAGTTTTGAATCAGCTGCTCAATCATTAAGTTTTTTTGCGTATAGGTAATAATTAAAAAATGACAGAAATTCGTAGTTAATTAAAGCCCGTTAGTAAGCGCTCAAAAAGAAGAGGAAGGTGAGATATGTAAATACGAATGTTAGAGGGAGCGCAAAAACGATAATATTTAAGCGAAAATTGTGAAAATGTTTAATAAAACATGATTCGTTTAAACTATTTTAAAATAGAACCAAAATCTCGCGGGAAATGTCATAGCTTTAAAGAAAAAAATGAATTATGATTTTTTTCATATATATAACTTGTGATGTAACAAAAATAAAGTGCTTATAATAATTTTCGAAATATACGATAATACGATTTTCTTCTATCGGAAGAATTTCATTCAATTACCGTTTCGGCGTGGCAAATGTATAGATATTATCGTCAAAAACAACATATATTTTTTTAGAAACTTAAAAACTTAAAGTGTTTTAGAGAAATATGTTGTAAAACGGTAGAAATTCGGAATGCTATGGCTTAAGATAGGTTGACTTTCGACCTTAATTGAAGAATAGTGCAGCGGTTTTTTGTTAAGATCTGCGTTTAATGTATTTTAAAGGTTTCCGTTTTATACAAACCGGGTCGCGTTTTTAAAAAGTTTAAAAACCACTGCCATATCGTGATGCTAGCCCTTCGTCTATGTGTTAGTATCGGTGTGTGGTGACGTCACAAGCATTTGGGTGATTAAGTGACGTCAGAAACTTTGCTTGCCAAAAAAATAATACGTCAATATTATTACATTTATTAAAACGCTGTCTTAAAGCTATCGGTAAGGCATAATTTTTTTTATGTATTCAGGTAGCTGGTTACATTATCGAAAATAAAGTCGGCGGACTGTACCTTGTACAATATTCGGAAGTAGGATATTTTTGTGTTTGAAAAAATTTATTCCATCAGGACGGCTGGGACAGCAATTAGTTTCAGTGTGGACCGATAAAAGGTAAAACACAAACCACTACGCGATCCAAATAGTACGAAACAATGCTCGCACTTTTTCATAAATGGGCCTTGAGCCAGTTTTATTTGGTTTCTGGCGTCATTTTTAATTTCACAGGGCATGTCTTGATATACTTGGTCGAAGATCAGGCCTATGAAAACTGCTTTAAGTTAAAAATCTCCTACTTACGAACCTTTTTTCGGTTACAGTTTTATTGTTGTTTGTGGATATAATTTTTTTTAGAAAATGATCGTAAAACATTTAAATATTTCTTATTTTATTGTTTTTGTGTTTAATTCGTAGAACTCCTTTAATTTTTTAAAAATTTAATTAAAATTAAATTTGATAATTTTATTATCAAGTTCTGCAAGTATTTTAGTAGAATTTTTGTTACAGCTGTTTCCGTTTATAAGACCATTTTCAAACTGAGGTTAATCCACTATTAGACGACTGATTTATACGATTTTAAGTGTCAATTTTTGAAGGTGTCCATATTGATTTATTTCCAGTTAAACCAATTTGCTGATACACTAACTGAGAGTGTATTATGTGGGGTTGAGAATCTGTGTCCCCCACTAAGTGTCAAGGTTTTCTTATTTTTTTTATAATGACGTTATTGCTGTGACTCATTTAAGTGCCTTATATTTTTTTAAGTTTTATGAACATATAAGTAGTGGGGAATAAATAATTTTCCTTACTTTATTAATTAGCGTTACATTGGAGTCATTCGTTCATTTTTTGATTTCTAATTGTTCATTGTTCTAATTGTTAATTGTTGTCTTGGATTAAATTTGCTTGAACAATTAGAAATCAATATAGACACCTTAAAAAATTGACATTTAAAATCGTGGAAATAAGTCGTTTAACAATGGATTAACCACATTTTGAAAATGGTCTTGTAAACCGAAACAGCTGTGAAAGCTCTATTTCAATAATAGAACTCCGATTGTTCTTTCATAGAATTTGAAGATAAGCTTTGAAATTGGACGAATGTTTAAATTGTGTGCAACGATTAGCCCTAGGTACCACCACTCAGGATCATTTGAGATTTTATTTCAGATCTTAACCAGCCAGGTCCATTCAGCCTCACAACATGGCTACATCGAACGGGGATGCCGAAGTCCCACTGACTCTAGACAGCAAACAAGGCTGCAAAGTGTTGGAATTTAAGTTGGTAAGAACCCCCTTGATATGGGATAAAATAATATGTTTGTCAGACACAGTTCATTATTTTGTAAAATATTAATGATAGGAATATGCAGTCAAATAATTATAAAATTTAAATAATTACAAAGAAATCATTTCAAACGTAACACGCGTGCCCTAAATAAATTAACAATGGACGACTGCACAATACATCTGTATGATTGTACCTTATGTCCCAATGTCCTAATCCAAAGTAATGATGCAATAACATCTGGAAAAAATTAGTGTAAATATTTCCTATAATGCCAGCAGAATTTTTTTTATGTGAATATCTCAGTGTCCCAAATGCTTCCCTTTGGAGCTAGTGAGACTAATGAATCCCCAATTGGGGTATTTTTTTTTCTTTACATGAACTCCACAAAGAAGGCCCTGAGGAAAATAATTTCCCTCAAGGCCTATGTCATCTTTGGGGATGCTGTGAGGAGGAAAGGAGGGGGATGAGAGTTCTGGGAAGGAAAGGGGTTTAAGGGGTGGGTTGGAATCTGGGGTTCAGTGTGTCCTGTCATCCGCCTTCAAGACCTAGACAAACCTCACCCCATGAATCCGGGCACCCCTGCTAAATCACCGCTGCTAAATCACCGAACCACTTGAGGTGACTTATGGAAAAGGTGTTGGTTATCCAATAAAGGTTCCGGGGGCTGCGGTACCCATTCCCGCCTCGCAAATTGAATTTGGGTATGTTTTGAAGCTGAAGCTAAGGGGAAAGAGATGAGGAAGGGGCAGGTACAGAAGTTCCTGGCTATTCAGATCTGGTCACCAAATACGGCTAAAGCCATTTCAAGCAAAATTTCAATTATGAATGGTGGTCATATACCAGGGCGATACTGAGAGTATCTACCACTCTGGAACGTGCCGCATGCATTTAAATGCTTAAATTGACGAAACCTAAAATGAGGAAATTGGGCCCGTGACCTCCGGATCGCTAGTCGAGAGCCTTGCCCCTCGACCACGAAGTCATATATTATATAAAATGTTTGGCAGACACACCGTTTGTTTGTTATTTTGTAAAATATTTATAATAGGAATACGCAGTCAAATTATAATAAAAATAAAATATTTTCAAAGATATTTTTGCATGTTTATTAAGCGTGCTCTAAATTAGTAAACAAAGAATGACTGTACAATATATGTGTACAATTGTACTTTATGCCAATGTCCCAATGCAAAGTAATGCTTCGATAAGTTAAAAGAATAAATAATCATATTATGTATAAAGCCAGCGGAAAACATCACAAATATATTTTTCTATAAATAAAAATCAAAATATGCTTGCTTATAAATAAATATATGTATAAGCAAGTTGTTTATGTTTTGCTTTATTAAGCACAGGAAATTTTTGAAACTTTCAAAATACCTTCTTTCCACCCCCGCGAAGGTTTCTGGATTATTACAATCACATGGCAATACATCTGAAAAGCTTTTAATCATTATAAAAACTCTTGCGAAACTGTCAAAAATGTCACAATTTGAGAATGACATTTGCAAACCATCGATTGTTTAGTCAAAATTTAATTTTTGAATTAACTCTTTAATGAATTTACTTGAGGTACTAAGTAAGTTAGAATTATAGGCATTTAAGATAGGTACCTTTTTTAGGGACCAAATTTGATCGATTGTTCAAATAATATACAAAAATGAATATTTGTAATGTACGAAAAATGAAAATTGAATAAAAAAAATTGTAACAGGTGGCAAGAGAGCTGTTTGAAAACTGAATGTTACTCTGTTAATGGGAGAGAACATATAAAATGCGGGAGGGTGGTTGGTGGGACAGGGAAGCGGGAGAGGAGAGAGGGAAGGCGGCAAAGGTGAAAAGAAAACGCTTGAGGGGAAGGGGACATGGGTGGGGAAGGGGCGGCGGAAGGGTAACGGGACAAATGGGAAAGGACACGCAGGGGGAAACCATTTCTTTATTAAGTGGCTTTGCAACGCACGCCGGGAAATCGCTAATTTTAGCTACAAAACAAGTGTTGGGCTTCACGTTTGTCTTTTGATGATTCAAAATATGCAAAGTTTAAATTATTAAAAAAATATATATTGACGTCAACAGCTTATATGAATAACAATGAAATAATAATGTCTATGTCTGTTTGTTTATTTGATCACATTCTTTTTCCCAGTATTAAATCACGATGAAATTCTTGCTTCATAACAGCTGTTGCATGTTTTTTATGATTATTGGGGGAAAAAACATGTTTACGTTTTTAATCTTGTCATTCAATTATTTAAGTACCCACGCATTTATCTAATTACTTCTGATAAACGGGAGATAAAAATATAAATTAATTTCCGCTGTCAAACACCGGATGGATCATGACATTTTTTAATCAATACGAAAACAATAATAATTACTGATATATGAAAACACTCCATTGCAACATCTTTCTTACAATTAAATATTAAAATATAATAATCATTTTTTGAAGTACTGTCGGGCCTAGAACAATAATGATTCTTGTAACAACATAACGACGATCGTCAAAAGAAGCATCATGGTATTGTAACCTTTAAAAATGAAATTTAAACTATTCTCACAACAAATTTCTGCCAAAAAGCAGGAGTTCTAACTCGCACCTCTCATTTTTAACATTTTCCTAAAAGAAACCACATATTAAATTTCAAAAAACTAAAATGATTATATAAAAATTTCAATACATAGTCACCACATAAAAAAGGACAATGTTATGCGTGGCAAGTTACGTGCTATCTTAGTCGCTAATTATCATAAAATCTTAACATGTTTTTCTCGATTCTTATACCCTATAAAGTTAACATTTTCTTAAAATTCTTTCTTTTTTATTCTTATTTATAAAATATTTATTTAGAAAATTTAGTTAGTATTTAGAAAATTTTGTTAGAATAAAAGTAAGATATGAATGCTAACATTTCTACGTGCGTCTGATGTATTTTTGAAGTACTTTTTTTTTATTTTTATAAAGTTATGTATTTACCATGATATTTTGTATATTTTTTAACATTTGAAATTTTTTTTACAATTTCTTATAATTATTTATATATTTTATACAAATTTTAACTTTTAAGGAGATATTTAAAATACGTTTTTTTCTCTTTTTTTACTCTTGATTGAAAAAAAAAATGTTTGGTTTGTGTAAATTAAATGAACTATTTTTTTTCATATTTTATTTATTTGTATTATTACTCATCTCAGAACAGATATCGTCTAGTGAGGCGGGTAACTTAATAGCGTTATCAGAATATTTTATCTCTATAAAAGCCCTGGTTAAAGGCAAACGAATAGGTATATTTTGATACGATTGTATTGATTGATTCACATTCACACAATAATTACACGTTTGAACCAATCAATATAAATAATCATTTCAAATGCCGACCTAAACCTAATACATATTCAATTGCAACACCAAAGTGTTAAAATACAGAAAAGTGGGACACGGTTAATAGGCAGATTTTATTTTTAAAACACTTTGCATCTGTTAGACCAGCGCCATTGAGGAAATTTTTCATCAAAACGGTGCTATATAAATCTTCCAAACATCTTTCTTATTAGATAACTTATTATTATCTTATTAATATTATCTTTTCCTGTGTAACGAACGAGAACAAAATAAGTTTCAAATTCTCCAAAACAGGGCAATGAGAATAATACTTCAGCGAAATAGATTCTCAAAAGTAAATAAACTGTTAAAGGAACTAAATTGGCTAACCGTGAAACAGATGTTGACCCTGCACACGATGATATTTATCCATAAAATAGTGAACAACATGTTACCAAAATACTTTTCAAACAAAATTATATACCTACAACAAGGACATTTACAGACACAACACAAGGACTTGCAAGGAAATCAGACTACAAAAAAAGGACAAAACGAATACGCAGAACAGTTTACTATACAAAGGGATGAAGTTATACAACACTCTACCAGAAACTTTTAAGGCCGCACCAATTGGAAAGTTCAAAATGTATTGTAGGAGATACATAAAACAAGAAAAAATATAGTTTGAAATATGATACGATATAATTAATTAGGAAATTGTAAATTTAATGTACAATTTACTAAAATAAAATTAATAAATAAATAAAAATAAAAATAAATAACGTTGAGAAAGAACTCTTAATTTCAATAACCAAAAATGGGAGTAATGCTTTTTATGGGTTATTTCATCCAAAAACCGGATAATTTTAGGTCTTCACTGGAGATGCCGCGAATAGTGATTTTGTCGAATACCGAATATTCGGCTAGGCTCTCGGCCGAAGCGACAAATATTCGGCGGCCGAATATTCGGTGACACTTAGTACATTTCGCGAGTGAGCAGTTCCGACCTGCATCATTGAAGCGCGTGCGGTAACCGCGTAAACCACGCCGGGGGCGTATTTGTTTCGTATTTATTTGAGTAGGTCATGTCGTGTATGGTGTGTGGTTTGGTTTATTTATGGTCGTGCTAAAACACTGACTGCTACTTCAAATTGTGTTACTTATATTGTCTACCAATATCTTAAAAAAATACATTGAAACTTGTAATATATATATCTTTAAAAAATATATAAAAAACTGTTCGCCTAGATTGGATCCTAGAGACCTAGAAATGGTTGTCAGCAACCGCAAAGCAGTATCCAAGCCTAACAGAATTTGTTAAGATTTATTTATCATCTCCCGGTAGCAGTGTATAAAATGAGCGGCTTTTTTCGGAAGCAGGTGTATTTTATGAGGAAAAACGCAATCGTTTGCTATCAACAAATGCTGAAAAAAAAAAGTTTTCATTCATCATAATTCATAACTTAATCTAACAATGGTAGATTAAGTATTATATATGCTGATTTTTCGTTAAAAAAAAAAATTTGCGAGTAAAATTGGGCGTTTTTGTATTCGGTATTCGGCCGAATGGTTCACAGTATTCAGCCGAATACCGAATATTTAAAAAAGTAGCCGAATAGACCGAATACCGAATAGAACCTTCACACAATGTTTGACACAATAATAAATATTATTAAAAAAATTTATGCAACTTTTTAATATATATTTTTTTAATTAAATCCAATATAAGAACCTAACAACACATCTTTTATTAGACATTAGACCTAAATAGGTTGATTTAATGTTCATATTGTAGATTAAATTAAAAAAACATTCACTTTAATAAGAATTGTTTTTAATAATTGAACTTTAATAATTTTATGTAATAATAACTTTTAAAATGCATTATTTTCCATTTCCGGAGACTGAAATAGTTTTTTCTCATTTTTATCTAACTGACAAAACGGCTTCCCTCCTTTCCGTGTATTTATCAAATAAAAAGGAAAAATAGTATTTATTTCAATAATGAACATTAACTTTTCGACGAAACAAACAATTTACTGACTAAATTATTTGTCGTTATTGTCACAATTCAAAGCAAAATTATAGTTACTTGTTAAAAACAATAGTAAATAACATCGTAATGTGTCTCAAATACTGTTTAAAAATAATTCTTACACTCTAACCTTCTTTCAAATAAACGTTTATTAAATTTTACGCAACTGATAAAAGACCGTTTATTAATGGTAAACGATTGTCTATCAGTTGTGTATAAGTTTAAAAGAGTTTAATAGTAATTTCCAACTCGTCACTCAATAAAGATTTTATCATATTCTCAATTCAATTTTATTAAATTTATCAACTTGCACACTTCTCTCGTATTAAAAGTTGTACCTACCCATTCCCATCACTACTACAACATGTAAACAAACTTATAAATAAAAAAATAAAAATAAAGTCTTACCTTTCGGGGTCTTCGGGTAAAAGTCCAGAGTTCTATCCTTGCACCTCACGTTCTCTCCCGTTCCATCGATCCATATGTAGGTCACTTGAATCTTCCCATCGGGAATCGGAAGATCCACATACTTGGTCAGAATGGTTTTATTCACCGATATATTCGGAGAAGCAGAAAGAAAGTTCCCGCCCGACATGGCAGATCTGAAAGGTGAACTGATAAAGATACTTTTAACACAATTTGAGTAAGTTCTGAAACACCTTTCGGTATCTTAGACACAACACTGATTTGACAGGTCGGAGGATCGGTTGTTCGCTCACTGACAGCTTGATTGTATCTGTATTGTTTTTGTCCGGTTTCCAACTTGTGTCTGTGTTGAGCGCAGATATAAACTGCACGGGAGGAGACACAGCAATAAAAATAATGATAAAAGAAAATAAAAAAAAACCAGACCCGAAAACAAAAAGGATCGAGCATTGTTATAAAGTATACAGAGTCTCTGTAACACGTTGCACATGGTTAACGCTCATATTACAGAACTTCAGAGCCATCATTCTACATTTTCTGTGAACAAAATCTTTGGATAGTTTTGCAAGTAGAACAACAATTTTGAAAATAAAGTTGCGAACCTAACCTAACCTAACCTAACCTAACCTAACCTAACCTAACCCAACCTAGCGTAACATATTTAGCCAATTTATTTTCATCATTCTTAATGACTTTTCGAAGGAGGTGTTGGTTACATGATTTTGAGTTGTGCAGTCATGAACTGTAAATCAGTTAATATTTCAATGAATCGAAAAAAATAAATTCTATTTTATTATACAAATTATTTGTAAGCCATTATTTGAACCCTGATTAATACTTATCATATATTTCTTTATTTTTTTAACAATGTTTTAGGAAAAAAATGTGTCCGCATTGAGGTACCCGTTCTAAGGTCACGTTAAACATGCTTTTGTGTTTGAATTATATGTAAATAACTATTTGAAAATATTACAAGAGGACGATCACAAAGTGATATCTAAAAGAAAGCACATCTTAATCATTAAGATGTGCATTAATCTTTATAAGGTTGCAAAATTGTATCTATGTTCTTTCTTCCCATGTCCATAATCCATATCGTAAATCTTTTTATTAGAATTTGACTGAATCAGTGTGAAACCATATAAAATAATGACTCACTAAATATTTTAAAAATACAAGTGTGCGACCACACGACTGAAGTAAAACTTCTATGAGAGGAAAAGAGAAAAAAAATGTGCGCGCACATTGCTCTCTCTTGCTCCTACAGTGTGATACAGAAAAAAAAGGCCTGCACTGTGTCTTAGATATACGAAACGTTACTAGCTATGAGAGAAAGAGAGAAATAAAATGTGTGCTCGCACCTCTCTCTCTTGCCCCTACAGTAATATACGAAACGTAATTCTTTTTCTTTCTATCTTCACTAGCTTATATCTCCCTCTCAACTTCCGTTCGCCTCGCTCGATCATTTTCGTAACGCTCTCGTCAGCTCACCAGCTTACTCCCCAAGTCAAGCGTGCGTAAAGAAATTTTACTTCAAAAAATTGCTGTGAAGGCAATTCTCATAGAATCATACCAAAAAAGTTGGTAACAGCCATAACCTTTACAGAATTTTGGCTCACTATTATTAATAAGGAATTCCCTATACCATTTTATGTCATTGGAGAAATGACCCACTTGACAAAAAACCATCGTAAGCGAACGAATAATAAATTTGGCTAAGTAAAGTGCATTGCAAGTAATGGGAAAATGCACCTTCAGAATGCATTCTGCACACGACATAAATCGATAGTAGTATGCATTCAACCTTTATCACTTATACTATACTGAAAAATAATGTTTTCCAGGATTACTGTACTTGCATAAATTGCAAACACTAAGGAAAATAATTTGTTCATTGTTTTTGAATTGAATAGATAATAATAAAATAGATGATAATAGAATTGAATAGATAATGTTACGGAATAATATTATTATTAATAACACATTTTTGTGGAGAAACTGAAAAAAAAATCAGAGTATGCAATTCACACGCGGTAGAAATGAAACCTTCAGAAAACTAAAGCAGAGAAGAGTGGGGAAGTTAAGAAGCACCGCACAAAGAGGAGACCCATTATACTATTTTATTCTCTCGCAGGCTAAATCCTATAGATGTATGTATGTGTTTGTCTCTTTTTAATGCCGCTATTTTTCGTTTCACCGACTTTCAAATCACAACGGTGCTAGAGTCGAAAACAATTCGGCGTCTTAGTTCTAAAGCTAACATTGGAAGTGACATAAATAAATGGAAAAATGAACATTTCAATAAAGATGAAATAATATAAATGCAGCGTACGTAAGGAGCATTTCTTTAGTTCGTTTGCTATTATTTTTGCCTGAGTTGACAATGTGTTTAGTTTAAGATAATATTTTCAATTTTGGATTTTCAACAATTGGCACTTTTTGAAGCGGTTATGACTCAGGGGTACCATGGTTCAAGGTGAGAGGTATTCAGGTTTTGGCGGCGAATGCGACTGCATGGAGGATCAGATCGGGAGAGGCCGATTTGAAGGGAGATCCACTGACCCACTCCTTCGACCCATTATCTTGCACAGTAGTGGCAGGGAAGGATTCATATGTCCGCCACTCCTTGGACACACTGACTCTTAGATCCAACTCACCTCTCACACGTTTTGCCTTCCCAGAACTTAATCTGTTTCATTTCCATAAAAATATTCTCCACACAGCATCCCCAAAGATGACATTAGGCTCTGAGAAAAAATATTTTCCCTCAGTGCCTCCTAAAAATGTTTCTTGTGGTACATTTTCCTATCAGAGGTTGACCATCACCAGGGCAATCAATAGGCATCTAGTGAATTCAACTGTCGTTAAATTTACATAAATGTTTTAAAATGTTAGCTTTACCCTATTTTTAATGTAATGACCAATCTAGCGTTTTTTTTTCATGTGCACTGAGTAACATTATTATTACTAGTTGGGCCGACTTGGATTCTTTCTTATCGGATGTCGGCTATCGTAATAGACAATTATTAATACTTTCACTGATTGTCAAAATTACACAAAATATTCCACAAGGAAATTTGCATAAGTCTAACGACTCGTATAGTCTGTTCAGTATCCGAGGAACATTATAGCGCTTTCTATTTGTACTACAGGCATCGGGTTATATTGGTGTAGCCAGTTGGGCCGATGCTTTGAATGTTTGCTAAAAATAATATCGCCCAGATAAAAATCTGTTGACAGAGCGGACACGCGCCAGAGATAGAGAAACCGAATTATACGTTCGGGTTATCGCCACAAAATTATTCAATACACACGGATTTGCGATAAGATAAGCAGAAATTGTAATAATTATGTGTAATATCACGCACTGATTCAAGATAAAAATTATAATTTGTAGATAAAAAAGACTGCATTTTTCGGGGAAGCGTAAACATTGCAGAAAAATAAACATTATAGAAACGGGTTTATTCCAAGGTCACGAAATGCGTTGAGGGATGAGAATAAATAATTTCATCCGATCGCCAATCTTTAAATCACCTACTAAAGTAGATATACTTAAGAGCCATTAACCAGCGGCCGAGAATTTAAATTTCATCGAACGATGATCTTGCGATCATACCCTTGCAACGGTACAGGGCGGTTCCGATGAGAAAGATTATTATTTTCCATAAAAGCATTTTAATACAATAACTCAGTATCCGTTTTATTTCATTCGAATTTTGCTTTGATAACTCGCGATGATATAACAATTAAAATTATGTACTTTTTGTAATTATTTTTGATCATAAGTATTTATAATTTTTCAATAATATCAAAGCAAAATAAGACAGTACAATTTTTATATAAATATATTATTTTGTAAGACCGTAAATAAATAGACAAACTGAAGTATTTTCGTCACAAAACAAAGGCACGGATATTTTTGTTACGATTTTATTTGAACTGAAATAAAAATTCTGAGAAGTAACTTTCCAAAGTAATTTATTAGTTTATTTTAGTATGATTATATGATTTGAAATTTATGCTATACAAAATTTCGTTTGAAAATTTAATAAATCTGCCAACTACGGTAAAACCTTATTGTACTAAAAATAAACATATTTTCTCCAAATTTAAAAAATAGCTTTACTAGATAAAGGAACAGTCTTTCGAAATCAATTTATAGTTTTTTTGTGGAAAAGAGTCAATGCGTCTAAAATTTTATTTAAAAATGACATTTTTTGGTTTGGTCTAGTTATTCTTTTAACTCCGCTTGATTGCATAATTTTTTTACTGCATAAAATAATTCGTGGCATGTTAATGTAATTGTTACCGTAAGTATCTATTGACTATAAATTTGAAAGGATGTTAACATACGTAGGTACTTGACTTACGTCAACCGCTGATTCCTGATATTATCAGGAGTAAAAAATGTACACGAAATTTTGGTTCCCGTTTTTTATGTAATTTTTTTCCAAGAACTTCTTTTTAAATCAAAGAAAAAACAATGATTCTACATTTAAACACTGGTGATTCAGCCAAGCAGCTGCTTAATCCTTTACACCATCCCTCATAGTCCAATATCTACTGATTTTTTTAAATGTTTTTGGTTGGAAAAAAATATATCGAAAATATCACCGGAGACCGATATTTCATTCTCATTTTTTAATCCAAATGATGTCAGGAATCACTGGTCAAGTATGTCTCTTATCATTTTGTGTATACCTACAAAACAGTAATATAAAATATAACGATATATTACTAAGTTACATAGCTATAAGGCATACTCTGTTACCACAAGAGTAATGAAATGTTAGTATCCTTGGACAGTAGTATGGCTTTACTGCGACCTATATCGTAGATATTATCCTAAACACCAAGTGGAACTTTGATCATCTGAAACAACTAA
Organism: Glyphotaelius pellucidus; assembly: GCA_936435175.1. Taxonomy (NCBI): domain Eukaryota; kingdom Metazoa; phylum Arthropoda; class Insecta; order Trichoptera; family Limnephilidae; genus Glyphotaelius; species Glyphotaelius pellucidus. The sequence goes on along the minus strand of OW386551.1, from coordinate 6,805,420 downwards.
AAGTCGTTTCATAAAATTTGAACAATACATCAAATTTTGAAAGTTAATTGTCACGTTCTGTGTAAGTTCTATTCAAGTTCTTTGTAGCGAGTCGCTTTGCAGCCAATATTATTGTAGCGAGTTGTTTCGTAAAACTTAAATAATCACAGAACTTATATAGAACTTATACAGAACGTGAAAATTTACTTAAAAAATTTGATGTCATGTTAAAATTTTTGAAACAACCCATCCTAACAGTGCGGTCTGATATCACAAAATTAACGTTTGAGTTTCTAGTTCAAAGCCAAAAACGTCATTTTTTAAACCATGAACTTATTTATCTCTGAAACCAAAGTTTAAAAATTAAGTTAATATTCAAATTATTTGTTCGATTCATAAAAAATGCAAATTAATAATGTCTACAAACCTCACGCGAATTTGCGTAAAATCTACAGCAGTCTGAAATTGTTAACTTGCTTTATAATTTGCAAATCATTTTAAAATTTTATCAAAATGACTTATTCCATCACTATGTGAACAAGAATAGAATTCATTTTGCATGAGATGCTATTTAAGTGAATATCCGTGAAATGACAATATTATTAATTTCTTCAATACGAAGAATAAATTCACATATTAACACATTTATAGTAAGTAATGTAGGTATCGTAGTTTTTATGGTTTGTTAACATACTTGTTAACATTTAATTTAATATTTTAGATATAATAAGCTCATTATAATCTATTTTAGAGCTCGATTGGGTTTAATTTAAATTAATGCTAATTAAAAAAAAAATATATATTCAACAACACCTTTAAATAATTTGAAATTAATAAATCAATGAGCAAAATGATATCAAAACGAGAAAAAGCCAAAAAAACTTTTTGTTATTTTCTTTCAGGTTCATAAAATCACGCAGTAAATGAGTAATTTAGTTCCTTTTCGTGATATGGGTGAAATTCTGAGAAACAATTCTTATTTCAAACAAAACTTTGAAAAATTTGAAAATTATTTATTTTGTGTGATTAACATACGTGGTCCAACTTCAAAGTACAATAAATATATTTTTTTTTAAAATATAAATTTAAAAAGTCATAATTGAATAAAAAAATGTTTCCCAATATTTCACCAAAGTGGACCTCGTATTTTGGAACTACACCACTCAAGTAACAAAAAATATTACAGCATTGCACAAGAGTAGGTATTTTAAAGCCTGTTTTAACTTCTATCCATTATCCTCACTTTTTTGTAATGGGCTGTGTTTGTGAAAGCTACGTGAAAACATAATTATAAATTATTTTTTTCATATTCTGAACAGTGTTTTCCGAAATAACTATTTTTTAGCATAAAATTTCATACACAGTTAAACGTCTTCTAGCAAACACGAAAAAATATTGTTATTATTGCAAGTAAAAAAGTATGACGTACGCAGACGAATGTAGGTAATTTTTGTGAGCAATGTTATTGAAAAATATCAAATCGTAATTTTTTTATCGACTCTTGTCTTGTTTGTGCTTGTCTCGTTTAAAAAAATAACATGTTGGCGTGTTTGAAGATTCTTTTCATAGATTTCATTTGCGTAAACAAAAAAAAACTTTGTATCAACAAAACTAAAAATACGTATAAAACAAATTTCTTTAATAAATTTCCATAAAATATATCGAGAAATACATAATAGATCATTTGATAATAGCTTCAAAGACAGTTACAAAAATATATTGAAAATTAAACTAAAAAAAATTAAAAAATAAAACAAAATTTTTTTTTTTAACTTTTATAAAAAAATTATAAATACAAAATAAAAATATCTCAATAACTTTATAAATAACACCTTCCTTTCACAAGAAAAGCTTTTTATGGGAAGTAATTAAAATAAAATTAAAATGTATATAGACACAAAATTATTAAAATGAAATGTTTCATATAATATTATACTGGTAATTATTACTCTGATATCAATTATGGTTATATTTTGTACAAATAAAATTTCAAAAAAAAAATATTTTTTTGTGATTCACCATTATACTGACTTATTTTGGTTGTGCTATAGTTATTCCAGCGAGAAATTATTCCTGAGTGAAATGTGGTTCGATTAACTCAAAATCTGTTTTAACTTTAAATATCACTGTCAAAAATGGATCTAATTTTTGTTTTTCGTTTTTGAGGTGTTATGCCGTGTAGCGCTACCCCATTCTTTAGTCAACGTTTCGGACAGCGTTATAATCTCCATCATCAGGGCATCCCGTAAAATTGATGAATTTTCAGGAGTAGTTTTATTTTTTTTAAGTGTCATGTAATGCAATGCTGTGATGACACTGTAATGCTGTCCGAAACGTTGGCTAAAGAAGTAGGTAGCGCAACACGGCATTACACCCCAAAAAAAAATAACGAAAATACTCTTGGCCGTGAAAATCTAAAATCGTATGGAACTAATTGTTTGAAAAATTCTGACAAGCAATGTAGTACGTACCTACCTATAATATTATATTTTAACAGAAAATTCATTTAAATGTCTCGTTCATAATTTTAATTGATTTGTCGATAATTAAGACTGTTACGCTTCTCCCCTAGTTATTTAATAATAATATAGGAATCACCGAAAAATAATCTCTTCATAAATATGTAGTACAAAAAATCATAGTTACACCTACCTAAAAATGCAAAAATCTATTATTGAAAGACCACTCACCGTGTTTATTTACAAATCTCCTTAGGTCGGCAACCTCTCACACAACCAAATAGTATCAACGAGAGAAGCTCAGAAAATATCACTGGTCTATATTTACTGGTACGTTATGCAGTCTAGTCTGTACTGTGTAATACCACACAGGTTCATACGCAAGAGTTGGGTACTAATAATATCTAGTGTTGTGTGTATTATGTAGAACTGGGGATCAACGCGTTGTTTCTGTAGGCGGAGCAACAATACAATGATCGAATGATCGCTAGCTTTATTCCGTACTCCTGGACTAAACCGGAGATATAATTTTTTAACACTCTCACTACCGGAGCCGGTTCATTATATTTTTAATGGCTTGTTGGTTAAACTTAATCACGCAATTGGGCGGATAAACTTTTTATGATTTTTGAAATAAATAACCGAAAAAATATCAAAAATATCTAAACAAAAACATATACTCCAAATAACCACTGGAGGGACAGCGCAATTTAAAACTTTTTTCTCTACTCGACATTTTTTGATAATCATTTTGAATATTTTCCGCCCAAATTAAAAAAAGATCATTGCTCCAAATTTTAATATGAAGACATACAAACTGATTATAGTTCTATAAAGCCAATGATTTCACCTATCTTTTGTCGATTGTCACATATTTGTAGAATTTAAAAAAATATATACTATAAAATCGTAAACTTCTACTTAATTTCTTACAAATAAAGGAAAATTTGCCAAAACTGGCAGCAAAGCAATCCGAGGTATTTTAAAAAGTGCCATATTGTGGCAAAAAGCGCTCCAGTGGTCATAGTCAGCAATCAATGGTTTAAGTAAGTCAAGCACGTCCCTTCACTGTTTATATTATTATAATTGTTACGGAGTAATATTTCATGTATATTCATACCAATTCAAATATAAGTTTCAACGCAACTGTTTCCAGTTCCCAACCAGTAGCTTTGAAGTATTCATTATTTGACAGATTAAAAAAAATCGAGTGCAGTTCACACGAGTTTGGAGCGAAACTTCACCAAAACAATCTCAACCAATATGAGCCTTGAAAAGTGAGATCATAATCAAAGCTGCCAATTAGCGCAGTTTGACGCTTTGTGGGTACTGTAATGCATATTTTTTGTTTTATATCTCAACCAATAGGAGCCTTGAAAAGTGAGATCTAAATCAAAGCGGCCAATGAGCGCAGTTTGATGCTTCGTAGGTATTTTAATGCGTCATTTCCGTTTCATCCGAGTTTCAAATCAGAACGGGGCTAAAGAAATTTCACTTCAGAAGTAATACACCGTGCTCATTATTTTTTCCTTGTTCGACATTTTGCAAAGTAAGAAACAAAAAGATTTCTAAAAACAAAACCATTATTGATACTAAGGCTAAGCGGGTAGTTTATATACACACAATGTCCGGAAACTCGTAGTAGAAGCGGAAAACTGGTGAATCTACAAGACAGAGAATACAAATAAAAAATTATTCGAGATGAGCATTTTGATTATTTTTAACCTTTTAAAATTTTTTCGGCAACCAAAGGGTTAAAAGATTTTTCGGAACCGGGTTTACGCTTCGATACCAAAGCTGATATTAACCGCCTAGCGACCGATTTTTTTTTCGAATTTGACCGAAACATTACAACTTAGGATTTGAAAGCTAAAATCAAAAAAAGTTGGACATCAAAATCAACTCGAAAAGTGGTGTAGAATCACCAATTTACTGCTTGTACTCCGAGTTTCCGGACACCGTGTATATTATTATCACTGATTGTTCGGCTCATATTAACCCCTCCTCATTTAAAAAAAATAAATTTATAGTTTTATTTTATTAATGCTAGCTATTAACCTTCCTATGATCATTTATATATATATATTTTTTTAAATCTTTATGAGTAAAACCTCAAATTGAAATATTTAATCAAATAGAGACACTATTTGCGAGACTCAATCGAAATTCTGGAAACAGAAAAATCAGAAAAAGACTTTGCGCCCCTGGGACTCAAACCCAGGACCTTTCGCTTTCCGGACAAATGCGCTAACCACTGCCCCAAGATGTCGATATCCGATTTGGCCATTTTTAACTGTATCATACTTTGACATCGCTTGACTTTTCTGCAAGTCAAGGATGCATTTTTTTTTTACTTTATGAGTGAAACTCAAATTGTAATATTTAATTAAATGAAGACAATATTAGCGAAACTCAACCGATAATCTGGAAACAGAAAAATCAGAAAAAGATTGTTGCACCTCTGGGACTCGAACCCAGGACCAGAGATTTTCGATTGAGTTTCTCTAATATTGTCTTCATTTAATTAAATATAATATATATATTTAGCTTCAGGTGAACTGGATAAATTCGGCTCAATGATAGTTCATACCTCGAAAATCGTTAAGGCATTATAATAATATTATGGTAATAATTCTATGAGTAAGTAATTTCCGAAATTGTACCGAGCATGTTCCAACCTGTGTACCTGGTTGTGAATATTCCTAAATTATTAATGTTCTTCGTGGAAGGGAAAAACTTACACAGAGGCTTACACGCTCCTGCTAGAGTTTATCGCATTATGTATCTTCAAAGGCGCTTTATTTTCATACTTAACCATTACATGCAAAAATTCAAAGTTAAATTTACGTGACTTTTTCACAATATAATGAATGCAAAAATTATTTACAACATAAGAATAGGTATCTTTTGCCTAAACTAGTGAATCGAAATGTAATTTCAGCCAATGTTCCACCATTCTTAAGCTCATTATGTCGATCGTCCAGTTGAGTAATCAGGTATCTCCGAAAAATCGAAATTTGACTTGAGTGTGCAGTTATATGTAAAAATGTATCTTTATCTGTACAATACTAAGATTACTCATAACACTACTAAATCAATTATAATGCAGAATATCTTGCTGTAAATTAAAGAAAATTTTAATTACTGAAAAAAATACTAGCGACACTCAATCGAAAATCTAAAACAGAAAAATTCAAAAATGATACGGTCACATCAGGAATCAACTTTAGCTCCGCAACGGCATGGCTAAGGTCATGGGTTTGATTTCTAGATGCGACCGTATTTTTTTTGATTTTTTGTTTCAAATTTTCGATTGACTGTCGCTAATATTGTATTAGTTACTTAAATATTGCAATTTGATTAGTTTTGATATAATAATATTACAAAGGTTTACCAACGAATCATTTTTTTTTTGTTTTTAAGAAAGACAAATATTCACGGGTCACGAATAACCCAACAATGTTTGAAATTCTCCTACTACCACCACACTTAGCGGAAAATGTTGCTTATGTCGTGATGGAGGACTTAGCCAGCAGAGGATTCGAACACGCGACGCCCGGGTGACATCCAAACGCGATGCCCACTCAGCCAATGATTGGTTAGCAACCGGTTGCAAATGCTTTCAAATTTGCTTGACACCACGTGTATTGCAATAAATCCAAATCTCCCAGTTCAAATTGGACTTCAAGCTCCGTCACGTTTCTCTAGCCGATTTTCTAGCCAATTTTCTAGCCAACCGCTATACAACTTCGCTTGGTGTAACTCTAAGTGACCAGCTTAGGCTCGGGAGCTCTATCAGGTTAGCCACTCGGAAGCTGAGAGTAATGTACAGGGCCCGCGAATACTGCAGTAATTTAATAACAACGGCTGACTCTGTACAAATCGCAAGTGCGCCTCACTGTTGTATTTGGTCTACCTTCGGCAACAGTGTACAGTCGGGAAACACGCCGAACGCGCGCCCGACGTATGTGCACGGTTGACATTTAAAAACGGGTTGATTCTACGACTCGGTTGTGGAACAATTTGTCGGCCTCTCTGTTTCTTCCCTTCTATTACACGAGTCTCTTCTAGACCCATGTTCACTCCGTCTTCTTCTCAAAAAGACCTGCTACACAACATCTTACAAAATGATATAGGCCTTCAGGGAAACTATTTTCTTCAGAGCCTCCTGTGTTGAGTCAATGTAAAAAAATAAAATAAAATAAATATGGTTAATTAAAGCGATTCAGCGTGTCTCTGGCTCTGGTATAACATTATGAACTATGTGATTCCCGGAGGAAAATTAAATTTAAGTTCATATACTAACTAGATACATAGTATTAACCACAATACCTCTTAACTTAAAAGCGAAACAATCGTAGGTGAAGAACGTTCTCCAAAGAACATTCTTAAATAATATTATCCTACTAATAATTCTTTCTCTTTTGTGTATTTAAGGAGCTGTGTACCGCCCGACATGCTCGTCTTAACAAGTATCCAAAAGAAAAACAATTTGGTTTGAACAAAACTTTGCATCAAAAAAATTTACACTCCGAAAAACAATTTGGTTTGAAACAAAACTTTGCATCAAAAAAATGTACACTCCCGACTGCAACGATAAGTACGTCGATCCGTATTTTTAAATCTGAGAAAAAAAATATTTTCATTACCTTGATCGTGGAAACCATTCTATTGCAAACGATCGTGGTTTGAATCCATCAGGACATTGTTTCTTTGCAGCAATATTACCCATATCGATAAATTTGTGGGATCTTAAATATTATATAAATTTCGAGCCATTACATTGGAGAACCCTGCTTTAGGTAAGTAATTATAATATAAAACATATTTTTTTTACAGAAATGACAGCACGCGCAAATGTCAGAAAACTAACAAACGTTTCTATGGAAACTTCATTTTGTTACGTAAGGAATCTAAAGATTATTTTCCTAAGCATGAACCAAGTGTGTCTCTTCAATATTAACACACGGTACCTACCTGACAAAATTTCATAGTATATACCTATTTGTATCTGAAACAAAATCATTACACATAAAATTGATTATATTTTAGATTTGTGTTCGTTGCCACAGCCTACATCTACGTAAAAGTAAATTATCTGGGTAGGTATATAGTGTCAAAGACCCATTATTATCTTATTTTTTGTATCTTAGTAGGCCCCAATTATTTAAAAAAAAACTTTTTTTCTGATTCTCTATCAATTTTTTTGCCTAGGTATTACTTATGCAATTTTGATATGTAACTTCATATCAACGGTAAGTTATATATTATGACGTAATATGAAAGTTGAAAATATTACAGATTTTTGTTTTTGTAATCAATTATCTATGCGTGGGCATTTTGCTTAATGAAAACTTTTTTTCAAAAATGTTGATATTTCTCTTTCGCAAAAATTCACAGTTTCAACTTATTTTTAAATAATGATGGCTTTTCACAAATGAACTGAATTTTTTATTATAAATCATGTCTAACAGTTGAATTTGCATTTTGTATTATCTTAAAATATTGACCCCTGATTAATCAATTAAAACTGTCTCTTTAAAAAAAAAAAATGTAGATTTTTTTTTTGTTTCTAGCACGTTCCTGTCACCTAAATAAAATAAGCGACATCGATCTTACTTTGAGCATACTCATATCGGTTTTTCCGTGGTCTATCCACTGGACCGCTTTTTGCCACAATATGGCACTATTTAAAATACCTCGGATTGCTTGCTGCCCATTTTGGCAAATGTTCCCTTATTTGTAAGTAATTAAGTAGAAGTTTACGATTTTATAATATTTTTTTCTATAAATCCTGTGAATATGTGATAATTGACAAAAAATCGATTTATTGGCTATGTAGGACTATAATCAGTTTGTTTGTCTCCATATTAAAATTAAGGTATGATTTTTTTTTAATTTGGGCGTAAAATATTCAAAATGATCACCAAAAAATGTCGAGCAATCCGAGAAAAAAGTTTTAAATTGCGCGAACTCTCCAGTGGATTCGTTACCGTCAGTATGTTACGAAATATCCATATTAAATTAAATTACAGGTGATTAAAAAAGAAACTTAAATAAGTCGGGATATAAAGGGTTAAAATTTAGCTACCAACATTTCCAAATAATGTTCCAACAGCATTATAGTCACCATTATTCGGGTCGGTGCAAATAATAATCACTATTAATGACCGTTGCTATATTTCCAAACAGCTAAATTATTTTATAATCAAATCCGTTTCAATTTAGCGCTTTAATTAAGCAATTTCGGTTAATAATTTAACCAGATTATCCGATTTAATTTGTATTTTTCGCTAGTTAAATAAAAAATCATTATACGCTCCTCTTAAAATTTTAATAATAATTTTTATTCATCACCTGCGCAACGAAAAAACGTTTATACAATTTAATTTTTACTGAAAATCTTTGTACGTTAACAATGTGCTCTGACTTTTTGAAATTTGCACATTTTTTGCCTGGTTCTTAAAGATCAAAGCAACAATTTCAGTTAATTCAAATTTTTTCACAATATTGAACAATGAACCCTGTTGTTCTGAAATCGGTACGGATTTTTCTGCCTGGATTTTAAAGGTCAACTTTGCATTATTCAGTTACAAGCTGGTCCCCGGCATGCGTTGTAATTCCATTCAAAGAAAAAATTGATTCTCCCTGCATGTCCTTTCCCGTGTGTTCCCCGTTCCCTTTCACCTTTCCCAACTTTGTATCTTACCTCTCCGCGAACCTCACCTCCCCCGTTACCCTTCCCCCTGCCTTTCCTCCCTTCCGCTAAAATATATGAAATACACACATTTTCATTCATTCAAATTTCATAACGTCAGAGCTTACGATTAAATATAGCCTTTATGTTATTTTAATGACTAAGCTTTATTACTGTAAAAATTCATTAAAATCCTTTCAGTAGTTTTTGCGTGAAAGAGTAACAACTACATCCATACAAACTTTCGCGTCTATAATATTAGTAAGATAAGACATATTTATTTTCAGACAGTCAATTTGTGACTAAGCTCGGCATCTAGAAAGACTAATAGATAACCGTCAAATATTCAAAATTATCGTTCGGGGTCCTGAGTTTGTAAAAAGAAACTATGTTAACAAATAAGAGATGATAACTAGAAAGCTATCAAGATTCGTCAAAACTAGAGACAATAATTTGAGGGATACATGTTATGTCCATAACTGGACTCTGAGGGGCTATAATGAAAATAATACTTTTACAACATTTTAGTAGACGCCTAAATTCATTCATGTTTAAAGTCGCAATGATTGTTCTACAGTTAGCATATTATCGGTCTATTCCATTGAAAACTCGTGAATTGAAAATATAAAATATTTACACAAACGTTTTGCTGCGAATATTAAGACTCTACAAAATATTCACTACACAGCACTCTTTTTAGCCTATTAAAAAAAAAAAATCGTTATGTCAGTACTACAAACTCTTCTACTTATATATTTAAATCATAATTTTTTTGATTGTTCCTTTGTTCGTACGTTATGCGCTTCCATACAGTTAATCCGATTGCGATGAAACTTTGGTGATTTGTTGTACGCACGCCCGCAAAGGTTATAGGTTGTATTTGACGGTGAGATCTGGGGTTACGATTTTTTTTAAAATGAAAGTGAGAGTATTATTTCATATATTTTAGCGGCAGGGAGGGAAGGCAGGAGGGGAAGGGTAATTAAAGAGATGGGGTTAGCGGGAGGGATGACGAGGGAGGGGGAAGGCGTGGAAGGCGTGGAAGGGAAGGCGGGGTGAAGGGGGAATTTATTTGCTTGTATTGCAACGCATGCCGGGTACCAGCTAGTCAAATATTATTATTGCGTAGAACATTAGTACTGCGTGCGAAACGCGGGTAGATAAAGAAAAGACATTATCAAAAGTACTAATGCAGGTAGTGGATCTGTGAAATAAACATCAGTTTCAAAATTTACTAATAGTACCCACCAATATATAAAACTACTAGCTTTTCCCCGCGGCTTCGCTCGCATGGTATTACGGGAAATTACTGTAGCGGTTGAACTTATCAACTATACCCCCTCCTCCCCACCCCCACCCCCTCCCGAATTCCATACATTCATTCCCTTACATTCAGTTTTCAAACATCTCGCCTGCCACCTAAATTTCATAAAGCTATAGCTCAAAGAAAAAAAGAATTATCCAATTTTGTTCATTCGTTCGGAATTTATGCGCTTACAAACATTTCGGATGTTTATTTTTAATTAAATATTTGAAAGTTTGTGAATATAATAAAAAATTACACTATTTATTCAGTTCATTTATTCAGTCTTTATAATCGTTACGAATTATATTTTTAATGTAGGAACTGACATTTATTCCAAAACAGAAGCTTGTCCAAAAAAATAAAACATATTCTAATATTTGAATTTTCTGAAGCAGTAGCAATCGTTTCCATGGAAACGATTTTTTTCGATTTTTTTCTGACGTTAGCAAAAATTTGCTTTAGTTAGCCACAGAAAACGTATAACAAATATGATATATTAATATTTATAATTTCATTACGCCAGAGCTTACCATCATATACAAAATATAGTCTGCGCATATAATTTAGCTTTCTATTGCTGAATGAATTTTTAAAGTCTTTATTTATATTGTGTTATGCGTGAAAAGGTCATAAACAAACTCGAGCAGTTTCGCATTTATAATATTATGGATTTTTAGAGATAATTTGCCATTTTCAAATATTTTATCATTTACCATTTTCAAATTTAATCCCTGATTTTTCAGGCATAAATTTATTTCAATTAAATTAAACGATATTGAATATTTTTAAAAGTGATAACCCTTTTCTCTGTTGCAATTTTGTGTAGGATCGCCCTTTGTAACAGGAATTGCCTCACAAAATACAAAATAATCTTTGTTTGCAGATGAATGTTAAAACTCATTTCAGTAATTTCAAAATAATAATAGCTATCACCGTGTTGCCTTCTCAGACCTACATTTCGAACATAATATTACGTAGGGCGTTTCTTCGATTAATCGATTTCGTGAAATGCTTAAAAAATGCAAATAAAAACTGGTTGATGTTTTGTTGGGATAACTTTTTAACAGCCTGTTTAAAAAATCTACGACGAATCTTTTTCAACAACTACTTACTTAAAACATACTTATTTATTATTACAGTTGGATAACTTACCTTTATCTGCTTCCGGATCGCCCTCTCAACATTATCAAATCCTTCCTGCATCAATTCCCAGCCATACCTCAACTTTCGTATACTCGTGCCTACGGTGTCACAGACCGTAGATATAAGTTAGTGATAAGACGAGATTTCATCTCGTCTGTATTATTTTAATTGTATCCTTTTTAAGCATTATTGGTGTATGTATATTATTATGTAGAAGAAGTATAATTGAATAAACAAAAAAAATTCAAAGTTTTATTTTATTTGGTGGAAACAGACTTTTAACTCAGCTTCTTGAAAATAACATAATTTTTTGTATTTTAAATTTAATAACAAAAATAAACTTTTTAGTGTGTTAAATAAAAGAAAAACTCTGATTTATTTATATTTAAATGTATAAAAATCAAAATATGTTTGCTTATCAATATATAAGTTTCTAAGTGAGTTGTCTTTAAATTGCTGTATTAAGCACAGGAGATTTTTGAAACTTTCAAAATACCTTCTTCCGATCCTCGCGAACGTTTCTGGATTATTACAACCACATGACATAATATCTGAAAAGTATTTTATTCATTGCAAAACTCTCAAACTGTCAAATCTCAAATGTCTTTAATCATCGCAAAAACTAGACACTGTAAAAAATGTCGCAATTTAAAAATGACATTTTGCAAACCATTGCTTGTGTAATCAAAATTCAATTTTCGAATAAAGTTTTTAAAATCATGAATTTACTTGAATGTAAGTCAGAATTATAGGCATTTTAAATAGGTGCCTGTGTTAGGTACTATATATAGGGTGTTTTTTTTACAGGTATACAAATTCAAAATGAAAAAAAAACGCATTAAAATAATGTAAATGTCTATGAAATTGGCTTTATTTAATAGATCATTTTATGCCATTATTGTTTAAATACGATTTTGGGCATATGAGCGCCCATGGCTGGCTCGAATGAAGCGCAATCGTGAAGTCCAATTTTCGCCAACTTTATCGAGGAACGAGTCTATATAATGGCAAGAACACGGCGAATGTTGACTACCAAATTGTCCAATGTCTTTTTTTTCAGCATAAACTAGTGACTTCACATACCCCAAAGAAAGTAATCTAATGGTGTGAGATCACACGATCGTGAAGGCCAGTTCACAGGTTAACGTTACACAGGCCCGCAATGACTGCGTCTATCATTTGGTGAGCGCATAATTTCACGTAATAGACCTGTCAACAGGCCTTCACGATCGTCTGATCTCACACCATTAGTACTTTCTTTGGGGGTTTGTGAAGTCACTAGTCTATGCTGATAAATCAGAGACGTTGGACCATTTGGAAGTCAACATTTGCCGCGTTGTTGCCGTTATATGGACCCAGTTCCTCGATAAAGTTGGCGAAAATTGGACTTTACGATTGCGCGTCATTCGAGCCTGCCGTGGGCGCTCATATGCCCAAAATCGTATTTAAACAATAATGGCATAAAATTATCTATTTAATAAAGCCAATATCATAGACATTAACATTATTTTAATACGTCTTTTTTCATTTTGAATTTATATACCTCTAAAAAAAACACCCTTTACATATACTGTGTTTGATTGATTGTTCTTACAATAAACAAAAATGAATATTTGTAACGTAAGAAAAATCAAAACTTTAGTAAAAAAATTGTTATAGGTGGCAAGCGAGCTGTTTGAAAACTGAATGTACCGGGACTGAATATATGGAACGCAGGAGGGGGGTTGGCGAGATGGGGAGAGAGAGGGTAGAGGGAAGGCGGGAAGGTGGAGGGGGAAGGCGTGAGGGGAAGGGGAAATGGGAAGGTAGGGACGGTGGAAGGGGAACGGGATAAATGGGAAAGGACACGCAGGGAGAAACAACGTCTTAATCAAATGGCATTGCAACGCATGTCGGGAAAATCGCGAGTATCTAAAAAATGAAAGTATCAAGAATAATAAAATATTATACAAATGAATCATTATTGGGATTTTTGGGTATTAACCCTTAATTTACCCGGCAGGTCCATGGGACTCCATTGAAAAGTTTCAGCGCTCATAAAACCGTTTTTGGAATTACAAATTCTGCCTTCCAGTTCCTTCACGCAGTGACGCGCCAAACGCATGGGAGAGTGAATGTCGATGTGCGAGGCCCCGATTGGTAAGTAGTCACGCTAGTCAGCCAGGTGGAGTCCCACGGACTCCACCTGGCTATTAATGTTATAGTTTTAGACTATTGACAGTATCGAACAAAAAAAGCAATAAAAAATTCTTGTTCCTTTTTTTGGTTTTTGTAAAAATTGATTTGTTTTTGTTATATTTCTTTAGACAAATTGTTTTGTTTTTGAAATGTTAGACTAGAAGTTAGGTCTCGTAATTTTATTACGAAAAGTGCCATATTCTAGAAGTTTCTTAATAAAAGGCTGTGATTCTATAATTTTAAATAAAAACTTATGCCATTGTGAAACCAAATATAAAATAAATAAATATAAGTAGCATTTCATTTAAAAAAGTGTGTATTTCATGTTAAATTTACGATTTTATTTCCGCGAGTCCTGAGGACTCCACCAGTCCATTACCACTAAATTGTGGATGTATGAAGTCATCGGTTAAATCAAGGGTTAATCGCTAATTACCTAAAGGACCTTTAATTTTCACATGACTACTCAGCACCAATACGCGAGCCATACTTAACAATGCCTAACAAATCAAGAAGCTACTAAAAACCTAAAAAGCTACTAAGGGCTAATGTGTGGTGATATGTTGAAATGTTGGTTAGAGAAGGAAGTGTAACACGGCGTATTACCCCGAGAATAAATCACTCTAATAATTTTGGCAGTGAAAAACTAAAATCATACATTACTTTCAAAGGTTAATGCACTCTTAGACTACCCTATACTCTTTTGTGAGATGTTATACTTACATTGCACCAATTATTTTCAAGGTCAGAAATAAGTGATTCCCAAATACAAGCTTGCCCTACAATTATCAAAAAAATAAAATCATCGGTTTTGATGAATTATGCAATCCAAAGCCATCTTTCTGTATAGACAACATCTTTATAGCTTTATCTACCTACCTGATAAACCGGTCGAACCATCCAACCATTATTTTACCCATATATTAAAAGTCACGCCACTGAAACGGTGTATTATTATTTTTTGTTATATCTGCATCATCATTTTTTGTTACATCTGCATCATCGTGTGTAAAGTCACATGTTTTGTTGCTTAATTAACGGTAATTTTTATCTTGTAATTTGGTAGTATTCTGCGTTTTCTGCACCGCTTTGCCGACTAAAACGGTGACCGGATAACTCGGAATGAAAGCAACCCAGAACCATATCAGACGGTCAGAAGTCATTTCGAACGATAAAAAAATATAAATAAAAAAAAATTTGGTTGTCTGTAAAGTCGGTTTACGGACGATAATTTTAAGCGATAACGTCACGAGCCGAACGCTTAAACCGAACGCTTAGGCCGATCGTGCTTCTCTACCGCTTGTGCCGATGCTCTCGCTTAGGCCGAATGCTTGTTACGCGCCCTCGCTTGTACGCCCGGCTCAGGCAGAACGTGACAACGTTACAACAATGTTACAACGTGACAGAATGAGTCATGCTTTTTCGTGAATGCGGCTGGCGTTCATCGATTTATAAGACGTTATCACGTCAAAAATTGGCTAAATAGATGACGTGAGGTAAGGGTTGTCGGCTAATTTAAAATTATTTTTTTCTTGGCTTTTGATGACTTTTTAAGGTGTTGAGTTGACTTGATTCTCAGTTAGCGTGAAACCGACTAAAACAACAATGAAATTTTAAATCAAATTTAATTTCATTTAAAACGTTTTATTTTTAAGTACTTTTCGTTAATAATAAATTGCGGTCAAAATAATAGAAGAGTATGTATGAGACGATGTATGTGATGATGTGAATGAGGCAAAGAGTGTGTGCCAAGACCGAGTTATTTGGCGGCCTGTCTTCTCTGCCTAACCCTGCGGGAAACGGCGTGATGGTTAGTTAGTTAGTTAAAAAAATAAATATCAGAGTTTCAAAGTAGTTAACTTGTGAGGATAAGATCATCGATTTGCTAGCATTACAAAAGTGCCCGAAGAACATTTTTTATGTCAAATGTCTCTCTGTGATCATAGTATCATTCACCTACATTTGCACTAGTTCTTTAATATGTGTATATGTATGTGTATGTGTGTATGTACATATATGCATATATATGCGAACAGTGTGCACACGTATGTATATTGTATATGTATACGTAAACGTGTATGAATGTTTATCTAATATTTGATTTTTATTCTCCTTGTTTTATGTACGAGACTTTCAATACAAAAATGATGTTGAGATGATTGGTGTGTTGACCTATAATTAGAATCATTATTATGACCATGTATAAATGTAAATTACTGTAATAATTACGTGATATATACAAAAAATAAATAAAAACCTGGATATTACGTGTTATTGTCGATTGTCGATTAGTATCGCCGTTGTCGATATATTTTTCGTCAGCGAGGAGAGATTTAAAAGTGAAATTTAATTTAATGAAAAACAAATACCTTTGTATAACACCACTATTTTATTAACAATATCTAAATTTAATTGATTATAGAGAGGATTTCTCCTTATTGTCACGATCTTTATAAATGCCTAATATTTTTTTTTTATATGTAAATTTATTTTAACGTTATTTCATAAATTTCAAAAATTAAAATATGCAAAGTCCATAAATTATAAGTTATTTTTATGGTGTATAAAAAATTTATTTAGAAAAATGTTGTTATCGTTACAATAATTGATGTATTTTTAATTTTTTTATTATTAACTACGCTGGAAAATAATGCATCTTGATGATCGTGAAGAGTGGTTGCATTTTCAATAGAGCTTGCCTGAAAAATTGGCATTTGCATTTACATACTTACCAACTCTTCCCCATCTCTTTCATCACTCCCTTCAGCCTTACAAACTGTAATGGGAACTCAATGCACTGGCACACTGGATTTAAATAGTTCAGACACCAACTTGCGTGGTATTCACATAAAAATTAAAAAACATCCACAGGACATCGGTTGAAATTAAACGCGATAGAGTAACAACGAATAATAATATAATTTATTGTGCTTATGAAGAATGGTACATTTACAGTGCAACAACGTATTAAATATGTACATTATTTATACAAATCAGAAAATGCATTACAATGTTTTTTTTATTGAGATTAAATAAACATATTTTGAGTTTTACGTTTTAAATACAATAAAACAAATTTATATATATTAATACAGGTAGTAAATTAATTCTATACATTGAGATTCATACCAAACACTCCAAACTTCCTTTTCTAATATCACAGGCACCTGCTTGATACTATTATTATATTTAAAAAATATAATTTTTAACATCTTCTATAAATGCATCCTTTCCAACTCTCTTTCTGTCGTGAACGAAAAATTCGATTGAAACAAAATGTTTTTTTTCCCATTTTATCATTTTGATGTAGGAATCCAATTTTGGTACAGAAATGAAGTTCTTTTATTAGTTTTGCATAAATCTCTCACTAATTCTTATTTTTTTAATAATCAGTTAATGCATCCGTGCTATTTTTTAAAGAAAGCCAAATTTTCCCAGAATAAGAAAAACCAGACAATATTTGAAAATTTCCTACTATCACTAGAGTGAGAAGACAATGTTGCTTGTGTCGTGATGTTGGACTTAGCTGCCGAGGAATTGAATTCGCGACGCTTCGGTTTGCTACGTGTTTGAAACAAGTGCCTACATCAGTAATTTTTCTAATTCGTAACTTTTTTGTGGAATTGCATAAGAAAGGATGATTTTGCAGTGATATTTTCTTCTGATGTGAGAATGCATCTCGCCAACTGAATTGTATTTAACAAAACAAATATACTTACAATAGGATAGCGGTGCAGACTTTTAGACTTTTCGCGATTTATAGTTTAAATCTAAACACGAACTGATTGCTAGTGTAGAGGGATGTTTTTAAGTTTTACATACAGACAAAAGACATATTATTTTATGATTTTGCGTTTGTCTATGTCTAAGACTACACCAGAAGGAAACAAACGCAGCAAAAAGGAAGTCTTGCATTTATTACAACATAAAAAGTTTGACTGATCGATTTGATTAAGTTTTATCACATTCTAATGCAAACTGTACATTGTAATCATAAAAAAAATATTTCTTGTCCTGCAAACAATATTAAAATGTGTTTAGCGATGTAATTATTACACATAATCATCACTAAAATAAATAAATCAATAAATTTCATGTGTTTGAAAATGGTGAGAAACAATGTTATTTGAAAAAGTAATACAAAAAACTAAACAAATTATTTTTACTTTTTACACGTTCTTAGACTTCGGAGTACAGTGTTAATTTACTTTATATTAATAATGAACAAAAGCAAAATAAAATATTAAATAAGGTATAAAATGAATCGACGATTTTGAAGATATTGATGATCCACCTGAAACAAAGAAAATACCATGAGTATTATGTTTCTTTTTTTGTTTAATCAGACAATTTACCCTAAAAAGATTGCTTTATGGAACACGTTTGTTTGTCTCTAAAGACTTCCTTTCAAATTTATTTATTTATTTATTTATTTATTAGCAAAAATAGCATTACACCAATATATTGCAAAAACGGTTGTACAAGATACATAATCATTACGTTTACAGTTAAAACATTTATTTAATAAGTGCTATTTCACGCTTAAAATCATTGCAGGAAATGTGGAAAATATCCACATTTCCTGCAAGGCAGTTAATTAACCTAGTAAGTCTTCCCAGGGGCATCACCATTGGTAAGTTAGTTCTGCACCTGGGAAGAATCAAAAGCCTGTGATGGCGACCTCGCGTGAAATTATCCGGGACATAGAATCCTATTTCAGCCAGAATATCTGGTACCGATATAAAACCATTTAGAAGCTTATATGCCATCAGCAGTAATGCGACATCTCTTCTGGAACTAAGGCTGCAGATACCCAGCATTCCCGAGATAAATGCTGTTGGAAATAACCTTGGGTAAAAACCGAACTCTCTCATATAGAGGTATCGTAAAATATTTTCTCAACCATTAGTACATACACGATGTCCTCAGGTCCCCATATCTGAGATCCACTCTCGAGAATGCTACGCACTAAGCTGAAGTAAAGCAGCCTTATTACTGTAAGGTTGGTCAAATCCTTAGAATTGTGTATGACAAAACCCAGCATCTTTGTCGCTGATTTACAGATCTTTTCAATGTGAGCGTGAAATGTTAAGCGAGCGTCATACACAATTCCTAAGTCCTTGCAAGTCACCATGTGTTTCAATGACGTGTCTTTCATTTTATAATTAAAATATATGGTCTTTTGTGACCTCGTAAAGCACATAACTGAACATTTTTGGAAGTTGAAGTCGAGTTTATTATCGATACTCCAGTCGATAATTGCATTTATATCTTCCTGGAGTTTTCTACAGTCTTCTAAGGATCTTATTCTCAATCGAATACTCTAATTAAAAACACAAATAAGCATATAAATGAGCCTATGAGAAAGACTACATTTCGTCGCCTCAGTTCTTACTTGTCCAACAGACCATTATAGTTTTTATTCAATCTCCACTTTAAAATTTAAAAAAAAATATAGTTTATCACTTAACTAATAATTATTTAAACTAATGAGACCTTTACCTTTACAGTGTTACGTTACAAGAATAAGGAATCGAGTCTTAAGTACCGTCATGTTTCGACAGTCAGCGAATCGAGCCCTAAAATACTGTTGCACCGCGGGACGGTAATGCGCAGGCGCATCACCCCTCCCGCGACCCACGGATCAGGAGACGCGCCGCACACCGCCATTCAAACCAGTCTTCAGCAAGCGAGCTTCCCGGGCCCACGTCCCGCGCGAACATGTGCGACACAAGTTCAGTTTCGCCGGTTGTGCACTTCCGGTGTCCGCATGGACGCTGCTGAGACCGGGAGAACAAGCGCGTAAAGCCGCTGTTGGCCCATAAACCAAACGTGAGTCAATTACCATGTTACCCTTTGTGTGCAATTAAATGTTTTGAAGCCCTAACCACGCGTGTAGAGAGCAGAGACTGACGTTCAAACTAACTTTCAGCTAGGATCGTTCCTCTTATGTATTATTGTGTCTCCTAGAATTGAATAAACTATTTATGTGATAACCTACCGTGTTTTGCTTGTCGAGAGAGGCCCTGGGGGGATGGAGAAGCGTGAAGTTCCGAACCACAAGCACTAGCCTTGAGGTTAAGAGAAAACCCTGCTTGCACCGAACCTGAGCTAGTTTTTATTTGGGGCAGATACAGCAACTAATTTGTATTAAATATGTGGGAGCTTTCTCCAACCCTGCCGATAGCATCAGCACGCACGCTGACGCTAACACTGGCGCTAAACGTGGGGCCATTTAAATTTTTTTCTGTTCCACCACGGCCTCGTTCCCAAGCAACAATTGTAAACTCTGAAATGTTATTATGATGTATTGTTTATTCCCAATTGTCTAGCACTTCCAACAGGAATCTCGGCGCGAACGTAATTTCGAATCACAATTTAAATTATTACGGGCGCGATTTTATCATTTGTGAGTCGTCACTCGACAAAATATTACCGGTATTCCAACGCAAGGTGCCCAACCTAGGAAGTTGTCGCTGCGAATAATACAGTGATTACAAAGTGTCGGCCGATTAAAATTGCTATTTTCAATACAAGTGAATAGTGGAAATAAACACAAATTAAAGAAGAATTTATTCAACAATTAAAATCATGTACATGATAAACAAATCATCCGCTTGGTCTCGAAAGTGCTAAATATTTTTAATAATATACTATATTGCAGCACGCTGGTACGTCTCTTAAACGGACACTTGCTGACACCTAGGGAACAAGTGGATTTAAATTCTTTCTGTCATTTGACAATTAAGTATTTTTGACTCTGTCGTCTGCTGAAACCGGGTCATGCCGAATCACATTCGAATAATGCAAAAAATACTAAATTCGCGTTGACGTGGATTCCTTGACATCTGACACTATAATACCTTGTCAATTGACAAAGAAGGTAATATCTTGTCGAAAAGACGAAGGGAATTCGCGTGTAAATACCAAAAATTGGTGCTGTATAAAATCAGGCTATAGGAAGCCGCGTAATGAAACCATGCCCCCAAGATATTGTTGAATTCTCAAACAAATTACTTCCACGAAAACTTGTGAAAATTTTTTCGACTTTTCCTTTTTTCGATTTTTTTTAATTTTCGAAATTTTTTTCCAAAACGCTTGGAGTTTTTCTTAAAAACGCATGGCCAGAGGAAAATCGCTGCTCAAATTTTCTCCAGTTTCGGACTCTGAAAATTTTTCCGATTTTTTTCCTTTTTTCGATTTTTTTAATTTTCGAAATATTTTTTTCCAAAACGCTTGGATTTTTTCTTAAAAACGCATGGCCAGAGGAAAATCGCTGCCCAAATTTTCTCCAGTTTCGGACTCTGAAAATTTTTTTTCGATTTTTCCTTTTTTCGATTTTTTTAATTTTCGAAATTTTTTTTTTCCAAAACGCTTGGATTTTTTCTTAAAAACGCATGGCCAGAGGAAAATCGCTGCTCAAATTTTCTCCAGTTTCGGACTCTGAAAATTTTTTCGATTTTTTCCTTTTTTCGATTTTTTTTAATTTTCGAAATTTTTTTTTTTTCCAAAACGCTTGGATTTTTTCTTAAAAACGCATGGCCAGAGGAAAATCGCTGCCCAAATTTTCTCCAGTTTCGGACTCTGAAAATTTTTTTTCGATTTTTCCTTTTTTCGATTTTTTAATTTTCGAAATTTTTTTTTTCCAAAACGCTTGGATTTTTTCTTAAAAACGCATGGCCAGAGGAAAATCGCTGCCCAAATTTTCTCCAGTTTCGGACTATTATTGATAACCACAGTGCCGTAGACTCCATACACCCTGGAACTTTCAAAACATTCAAAAAAATATCTTTAAGATATTATTGGCCGGGTCTATTCAAACAAGTACGTTTATACATCTCCAAGTGCGACATCTGTAAGGCATACAAGCACAGTACGGCACCACCGTCTGGTCTAATGGGCAACCCCAAGCGTGCCGATAGACCACTTCAATCCTTTTCTATGGACCTCATTGGACCCTTCCCTAGAAGCTACGCCGGTTACATGCATATACTCAGCGTAGTGGACATCTTTTCCAAATACTGCTGGTTGTTTCCTCTGAAAAGGGCAACTGCAGCAGCAATAACCAATCTATTGGAAAAACATATTTTCATACCCTACGGTACCCCTCGTACTATAATATGCGACAATGGTAAACAATTTATAGCTCTGGAATTTAAAGAGTTTTTGTCTAAATATGGTATAAAGGATGTATTCTACAACACCCTTTACACCCCACAGAACAACACCGTTGAACGATACAACCAAACCATAAACACGGCCCTGGCAATTTTGGTTGGCAAAGACCAACGCACATGGTGCAAAAAATTAGACAGAATACAAGCAGCCATGAACAACACGGTGAACCTCGCTACAGGCTATACACCATTTTTTCTCAAACACGGCATGGAACAAGTAGTTCACGGTTCACTACACCCTGACAATTGCCTTCCACCCGTCCCTTCCTCCACAGCAGACCCCGCAGCAAATTACGCCCACCGCTTGGAGGAACTCTCCGCTATCTATAGTGAAGTAACAGACGCTCTACTATTGGCCCACCAAAAGAGCGCCGACAGGTATAACCTTCGCAGGAGGCACGTCACATTCAAGGAAGAAGACATCGTCTGGAGGAGAAACAACACTCTGTCACAAGGTGCGCTGTACTTCTCTGCCAAATTGGCACCCCGTTTTGTAAAGACGAAAGTCCTAAAGAAAATCTCAGACCTGGTTTACCGATTGTCCGACATCTCTGGTAAACACATAGGTAACTACCACATAAAGGACATTGTAAAAAGTGGGAACATGGAAACAAACTCCATTGCCACGCCCGTATAACCCCAACGGTTATTCCGTGACTCCTAGCAACCATTCGTCTACACCGTGACATGGATCACTATGGAAGTCAACCCTTTTGTTTCGTCACTAATGAGCGGCCTCTCGTAAACGATTGTCACTCATTGGGACACTCAAACGAAACCTTTCTAGCTCTGGCACAGTGGTGTCAACTGTAGCCAAAGTCATGGAAGAAATTATAATTCTCCCTTGTGGTTTCGTTTCATTTTATTTTATTTTATTTTTGTTTGTATAAATATCTCGTCATCATCAGTCATTCGCCTCTAATTGCTGCCCCAGGTGTCAAACCTTGGAAACATCGTTTTTTCTAAGCATGCACACCTCTACCTGAAATTGATCACTTCGGAGAAAGGAATTCCCTGTGGCTTACTGCAAGTAGTCAGAGACTACGTGCCCAAGGTTTTGTGCATCGTCACAACTCGCAGCATCATATTTTCACATCATCATGTCATACCTCGTCACCCCTTTCTAAATGTTAGAAAAATCTTTTTTGTACATTAAATATCGGGTCCTCGCCAAAGTGCATCTAACCCTTATGTCATATGTAGTTAAATTAGGTAAGCAAACCTGTGTAAACCCACGGCGGTATCAGATGTTTGCTACCCGTTCTAAGTTTTTTTCTGTTTTTTAAGAAAATAGAATGGCGCTCAATAAATAACCCAAATTGCTCTAGCTCTCCCCAGAACTGGATGTGGAGTCTGGAAAGTATCGTTATAAAAGGGACAACTTTCAACGTGCCTCTTCATTAACGATAAATTTTTTTACAACATTTCAGCAACATTGAGTCACCCTGGGTCTCAACTGCTCAAACTGAAATTTTGGGGTTGCCTTGTTGTGACTTATCACGTGCAAAGTACGAGGTCACAACAAGAAGCCAGGTCTCCAAGTGAACCACCCTGTGAACAACCCATCCCATTATTATAATTTTCATAACACCAAGGTGTGTCCATCGCAGTCTGTTTAAGTAAGTAAAACCTAGAAGGTCTTAAACACTCAAATCGGACCAATGTAAATAATTTTCCTTGTCAAACAACGATAAGCGCATGTCTTGTATTGTTGCTACCATCGTACGTGTAAGTACAACAAAAGTTGTACCATCACGATACGATACTCTGTGCGTAACCAAAAGGGTTGTACCACAAAGGATCTCTTTTGCGGTAAGCTTAGATGAAATTCACATTCCATCAGCACGCCAAATTTTTTTGTCCCTTAATTGTTGAAGTATAAAATCTTGGCCAGATCTTCAAATATGTTTTTGCCTTTGTGCAAGTCTTTAACGTACGCTAATATGGATTTATTATGCTACGGTATTGTTGTACTAAGTACATCAGTATGTCTCGCCGTCTGTATTGAATAGGTACCTTTATATGAACGTTAACCTTTGTTGCCATCATAGGTGGGAACCTTATAAAATCTGCCGTCATAGATGGGAATCTCAGAATATCTACTAAATGCGATACGGGGAGCCCGTTATAATTACTCTGTGGGTTTTTGTCAGAAATGTCATAAATACCTAGTCTTTTGCACCTCCCTTCAATACTGGGCAACCCAGTTGTAATTCGTTCATTGTTATCCGTGAAGACGTTATAAAACTTACTTGCAAATCTTTTGATCTCGCAATCTTGTACGCTATACGTGAAGACGTTATAATACTCACCATGAATCGTGCGAACGAAATAATATCAAACCTTTATGTGTGAACTACTCAATGTAGTCCACACCCCTTTTTTGTAATCATTAATATGCCCGTGGACTTCCTGTCACAAGAACCCAGGAACTATCTACTATCTCAAAAGGACTAATCATACGCTTCACTCATGATTATGGGGCATCGTGTCGTGGGAGTTAAGTTGATGGACACAAAAACACCTAACTCGTTGTCTGGGAGACGAACAAAGAAAATCCCCAGGTTTGTGAGATTTGAGCAAGGGTCTGTCATTTCTCGCAAACAAGTAGGAGAATAAAACGACCCCTAATCTTCTGCCCAATACACGTAGAGGATTAGACTTTTATGTCAGTGTATTCTTTTGTCCAACACTACCAAACATTATTGTAATGTGCCAGGATGACTGCTGTAGACCTTGTTTCACCTCCACCCAGAGGTCGAATTTCGGAAATAGCCGAGTCCCCAGCAGTTTTCTTCGTTCAAATGTTCCCAACTATCACCCCTCCCCTTCCTCGAAATTATCCGTGAATGGGGATATATGCGTTACGCACTTGGCGTTTCGTTTGTCAAATGGGACAATCTTCATACGCGGATCCTTTCAACTTCCTACTCCTTTCCCAGTTGTCATTATTGTAATGTGCCAGGATGACTGCTGTAGACCTTGTTTCACCTCCACCCAGAGGTCGAATTTCGGAAATAGCCGAGTCCCCAGCAGTTTTCTTCGTTCAAATGTTCCCAATTATCACCCTCCCCCTTCCTCGAAATTATCCGTGAATGGGGATATATGCGTTACGCACTTGGCGTTTCGTTTGTCAAATGGGACAATCTTCATACGCGGATCCTTTCAACTTCCTACTCCTTTCCCACTTTGTTATAACTAATCTTGTACGCAATGTTTTGTTTTTCGAAAGTAGAAAAAATGCTACCGTATAGACGTGAGCATAGGTCATGGAAGACCAACTTCTTTCGAATGGGGAATTTTGTTATACGTACAATCCCTCAACCACGTATTCTTGGAAATGTATTTGGTAAAGAAAAAAACCAAAAGGGGTTACACAGAACCTGTCCTTGAATACGTACCTTTGTAACATGTATTAGGCATTAGCCACATTTAGTTAGCTCTCTCTCCGTCTCTCTCTCTACACGCCAAACAAATCCAACTTTTTCTCAACATGCACACTTGTTTCTCTCCAAACTTTTTTCATCATTGGTCTACTAGGCAGGTAAACTTCAAGAATTTTGTTCTAATAATAATTTTTGCCGGATTAAAAAAAAAAAAAAACCAGCAGCTCTGCACCCTATCTACATCTGCGCCTCTTCATGCTGCCCTCGCTACCGTCACGGAGGTCCCTTGCCTTCAATCCCTGCGTACCAAAAGCACCCGACCGCATCTAACATAACCTAGTGTGAGTCGTGCGTGTAGTTGCGAATTGTATCACCACAAAGAACCGACACTCAAAACAAACCCGAGCACGCCAGCTCTAGGTTGGTTCATGTTCCTGTTGCCCTTGTGCAAATGTTCCTGCTGCCATTATGCAAATGTTCCTGCTGCATAATGCAAATGCTCTGCTGCCATTATGCAAATATTCCTGCTGCATAATACAAATGTTCCTGTTGCCCTTGTGCAAATGTTCCTGCTGCCATTATGCAAATGTTCCTGCTGCATAATGCAAATGCTCTGCTGCCATTATGCAAATATTCCTGCTGCATAATACAAATGTTCCTGTTGCCCTTGTGCAAATGTTTCTGCTGCCATTATGCAAATGTTCCTGCTGCATAATGCAAATGCCCTACTGCCATTGTGCTGATGCTCCTGTGCCCTTGCGCAAATAACAATACCAACGATTGTTCACAAAACAATCCCACTACATACAAAAACCAGTGTACCAACCACCAATTACGATTCCACTCTCCAATACTTCAATGGTTTCGTACTGGCTCACCCACAGGATCCGGAAGCAGTTACCCTTTCGACCTCTGTGACAGGTAGAACTCTCCACACCACCTAGAAGCCTCATCATGTGTTCTCTTCCTCGTATTTTCTTAAAGGCCCTAGTGTCCCTTGAGTGTAATCTCAAATGGGCCAGGTTACTGTGACAAAGTAACCTTGTAACTTCAGTGAAACGTTCAACCACCCCAGACATCCTACGCAAACCACGTTCGCAAACATTAGCTCACAGACCAATGATACAATTTTAGAGTTTTTTTTCTATCACTGCATAACCCTTGTACCTTTCTTCAACAGATCCTTGTTCTTTGCAACTGTATTTATGTATGCCACTGCCTTTATATACATTTATTGACAATTCCTTGTTACACCATGTATCATCTCTTTTGTGTTCTGTTCATAACTATTCTCCAGCTAGGAATTTCTCTCTCTCTCTCTCCTCGTTTCTCTTAAATGTTTTTGGCACAAGTGCTGAAAGGGTAAGAGGATTTATTAGCCCTACAGCTCCATTGCCACGTCGCTTTTATTGCGGCGAGGGGGGAAGTGTTACGTTACAAGAATGAGGAATCGAGTCTTAAGTACCGTCATGTTTCGACAGTCAGCGAATCGAGCCCTAAAATACTGTTGCACCGCGGGACGGTAATGCGCAGGCGCATCACCCCTCCCGCGACCCACGGATCAGGAGACGCGCCGCACACCGCCATTCAAACCAGTCTTCAGCAAGCGAGCTTCCCGGGCCCACGTCCCGCGCGAACATGTGCGACACAAGTTCAGTTTCGCCGGTTGTGCACTTCCGGTGTCCGCATGGACGCTGCTGAGACCGGGAGAACAAGCGCGTAAAGCCGCTGTTGGCCCATAAACCAAACGTGAGTCAATTACCATGTTACCCTTTGTGTGCAATTAAATGTTTTGAAGCCCTAACCACGCGTGTAGAGAGCAGAGACTGACGTTCAAACTAACTTTCAGCTAGGATCGTTCCTCTTATGTATTATTGTGTCTCCTAGAATTGAATAAACTATTTATGTGATAACCTACCGTGTTTTGCTTGTCGAGAGAGGCCCTGGGGGGATGGAGAAGCGTGAAGTTCCGAACCACAAGCACTAGCCTTGAGGTTAAGAGAAAACCCTGCTTGCACCGAACCTGAGCTAGTTTTTATTTGGGGCAGATACAGCAACTAATTTGTATTAAATATGTGGGAGCTTTCTCCAACCCTGCCGATAGCATCAGCACGCACGCTGACGCTAACAACAGATATAACTCTCTCTTACACCTATCATAATATTTCATTGAAATAGTGAAAGAAAACCTTGTCTCCTGTAGAATTTTCTAATGGTCTGTTGGACAAAAACGAACTAAGGCGACGATTTATAATTTGGGAGGCGAGTTTGGGTTCGGCCGCCCCGAGAACCATTCTTGGATAACCGACAACTCTGCCATAGGTCACCCCAAGTGGTCAGCTATGTTTGGTGACTTAGTAGGGGTGTCCGGGTTTATTAGGTGACGGTGTCCATATGCATGTCTGCTCACCAGCTGCATGGCGGACCAGATCAGAGACCATTTGAGTCTTTCCCAACCCATCGTCTTGCACCGCTGTGAGAGGGATGGATTCATACGTCCGTCACTCCTGGACATACTGACCCCTTGATTCCTACCCATCCCTCTTACCTTTTTAATTCCTAGAACATTCTCTCCTTCCTTACCTAAAGACCCTCATACAGTAAATTCAAAATAACATAGGTCTTGAGGGAAATTATTTTCTTCGGGGCCTCTTGTGTGGAGTTGGTGTTAAAAATAATTAGTAATGTTAAAAATCGCCACTCTACAATCTAAAGCGCCCTTGAGGTGATTTTTCACAAAAACGGCGCTCTAAAAATTGTCCAATTATTATTATTATCATTATTATAGAAGTTTGTTCAAAATTTAATAATCCAAATCTCAGGCAAAGCCGGGACTGATTTTTGTATTTCTTGAGTATTTCTAGACATTTTGTTTTACAGATTTTTTTTATTTTCAATGTACATTTGTTAATTTCGATTTTTCGGTTTTCTGCTACCGGTTTCGATACATCCGTCATTCACTAGCAAACTTGGTAGCAGAAAAATCAAAATCTAAAGTAGCAAATTTAAGTTGAAAATTAAAACTCTTCAAATAAAATGAGTACATACTCCATTGTTTTTCGCTGTCGAAAAATGTTATTTAAAAAAAGTTGCTTAAATTTTTAAAAACCGTAAAATGATTTGTTCCTTTTGACTTTCACACTTGGCTTGTTAAGTTCAAAGTGATTAATAATTTCAAACCAAAATGCAGGTCAATTGTGAAAAGAAAAACTTAATTAAAAATAATTCGACTTTAAGCTGGGCCAGAAAGCAAATAAAAATAAAGTTTATTTCGAATAGTGGTTAAACCTTTAATAAAATTTTACATTAAGTTAGCTCTTTTCTGAAAATTAATTTCGAGATAAGTATAGACATTTTACAGTGGCGAATTTCGACCATAAAAATATCATATAATATTATAAACTGAAGAGCAGGTTTTTTTATAATATGATAATGTACTGAAGGTTTTCATGTTAAGTACTATCCATCTACCCATAAAAGATTTTATCTATCCGAGCTTCGAGATTAAATTTTTTGTTCATTGTGAAATTCTTTATTGTGTTCTTTATTAATATTTGGCATAGGATAGAAGTGGTATAGTGACCTTTGTTTTAAAGATATGCCCAGAAAATGAAAGTAGAAATTATGGTACATCATTAGAAGGTCAAAGGGTGTTACATTGATAAGTGCTAAATGTGGGTTGTGTGGGGTTTGGAGCTCATTTATCCGTAAGGCACTTATTGTTTTCTTTAACTGTCTTTTAAAAACGATTTGAAATATTTTTGCTATTTATTTTTGGGGTGTTATGCCGTGTTGCGCTACCTCCTTCTTTAGCCAACGTTTAGGACAGCGTTACAATCAATTTCAAGTAAATTGAAATTTAAATAGAGACAAGAAACGATTCCATGACAGTTGATCCTCCGACAGTTGGCCCCCCGGTTTACATAAATACAATATGCAGTCGGATTAGGGAAAGCACGGTATATCAACTTACATAAAATATAACTAAATGTCTCCGAAGGGGTGTGTAGAGAGGACATACCACCGTATAACAAAAGAAAAACCTGTTTTTTATAAAAATTCATCAAGGATAAAACTACTTGTCTATATTCTGTACATAATAATAATAGCCTTTATTCAGACAGTAAATTACATAACATTATTTATAATAAACTTTTCACTTATCATGCATCGACTCCCTGTCTGTATGTCACTAGTTGACAAAGGCCTCCTCCAACTGTCGCCATTTCTCTCTATCATTAGCTATTCTTGTCCATGTACCACCTGCCACGGCTTTGATGTCGTCAACCCACCGTCTAAATGGTCTACCTCGTTTTCTCTTCTTGTCACTTGTGAACCAATTCATGACTAATTTTGACCATTTTTCACTTCCTTTAATTGTGTGGCCTGACCACTTCCACTTTAACTTTTTTATTGTTTTTATGGCATCTTTTGTTCTTGTTTGCTTCTTAATGGTTGCAATTTTTATTCTATCGGACAGTCTTTTCCCTATCATACTTCTTTCCATGGAGTTTTGACATGTTTCGAGTTTCTTATTGTGAGTTTTTGTGAATGCCCAAGTTTGGCAACCATAAGTAAGTACAGGAATGCAGGTGTCAAAAAGTTTCCGTTTGATAGCTATCCTGATTTCACTGTTTTTCATAATTTCTTTCAAACCCCAATATTGTTTCCAAGCATTTCCAATACGTCTGTCTATTTCTTTTGTGGTTAAATCAAAAGGAGAAATGATTTGACCTAGGTATACATACTCATCCACATAATCGATCAGATTGTTATTGATCCTGATAGGTTCTTGCTTCCCGTTTGTCATTGCTTTGGTCTTTTCTGTGTTCATGACTAGTCCCACCTTTCGGCTTTCTCTATCTAGTTCATTCAACATCATCTGCAGGCCTGCACTCGTCAGCGAGAGGATTATCAAATCATCCGCGAATCTTAAATGTGATATGTTTTCACCGTTAATGGACAGCCCACATTGTTCCCAATCTAATTGACGAAAGATCTCCTCCAGGACTGCCGTAAAAAGTGATTTCGACACCTTGATTCTTAAGTGCCTGCCAGATCTTTTCTTGTTCTATTGTGTCGAAAGCTTTACTGTAGTACCAGCTTTTCTATACATACCAGAGTATAATTACAAAAAAATTACGCTGTAAATAAATTCGTTCGATATCAACCAACTTATCATTAAATGTATTTTTGAGGTCGAGTTTATTTTTTAAATTGGTAAAAAATGCACGAAAAATTATAATTATAATTTTGGGGGATTAACTGTAGAGGGATCAACTGTTGGGTTACCATTAGAAACAGAAGTCACCAACATATTTGCAATGACTAACGATTTGTTTATAAATAATTGCTGGCTTCTAAAAGTGCAAGCCGCTAAGACATGGAAAAACTAGAGAAATTGTATTAATGTGTTAAAGTCCAAGGCTCTTGAATGTTTTGAAAACAGGAGACAGTTCTTGTTTTGTATAACTTTTGCCCAATCCACTTATTTTGCCTCTTGGGTAGAAGGTTTTCCAATTTGGGAGGCGGGAATGGGTACCACCGCCCCGGAAACCTTTATTTGATAACCAACACCTCTGCCATAGGTCATCCCAAGTGGTTCGCTACGTTTGGTGATTTAGCAGGGACGCCCGGGTTCATGGGGTGAGGTTTGTCTAGGTAATGGAGGCGTTTGACCAGGACTCACTGAACCCCAGATTCCTACCCACACCTTAAACCCCCTTCCTTCCTAAAACTCTCCTCTCCTTTTCCTAAAAAAAAACCCTCCACACAGCATCCTCAAAGATGACATTGGCCCTGAGGGAAATTATTTTCCTCAAGGCCTCCCGTGTGCAGCTCATGTAAAAAAAAAGTTACATCGAAATATTGCTTTACATAGCTTAAGCCGTGGCAAGGCTTATACCTGAATTATTTGATACTCTCCAACCTTTCCCTCCCCACTTCTTTTAGCCTCACGACACTCGCAAATTGGGAATACCAAAATTTTACTGGCTCCATGCATTTGCGGTAATGAATCAAAAAGTGATCATGAATGAAAACTTTCAGTGGTACTTACTTCCAAGCCACGCAAGTTTATCCAAGAAAGCGGGGGCTTGCAAGGACGTCGTCTTCGTGGTCTGTCTCTTGTGGGGTCCTCCGACCACCCTACTCGGGAGAGTTGTAGAGCATCGTAGTCTTAAGCTCCCAGACTGGAATAAGGGCCTTTCCACCACCAACCGGAGGCCCTGCGTCCTTCTTACGAGGCCCAGTTTGTCTGGGGCGCTCGACCAGAAGCCGTCGAGGCTTAGAAATGAAGCCTAAACAAAAACAATAAATCAACAAAATATTTTTATCATCATCAGTAGTTATTCTGAGGTATATCAACAGTAATTATTCTAAGTGAAGATGCAAGCAGCATTTCCATTAGGCAAGTAACTTGCATGCAAGTGTTACGTCAAAACTGCAGGACGCTTGCACGTTGGCAGATATTAGAAACTGCAAGTAGGTAAATCTTGGCAGCGCGCTTTGCAAGTTAAAATTCGCTTGCATGATACCTGCACGTGCAACGCAGGTTTTTGTTTATATTATGCAAGCTGCTAGTTATTGGAGTCAATAGGAGTTTGTTTGTGTACATAATTACAATGTGATGATGAGCGGATCGTTTGACATTTCAATAAATAGTTTACAGCAGTTTGAAGTGGCTTTATTAATAAGTATTTGAAATTATATTATTTCAATATCACATTTTCACTGAAATATTTCAGTCATATTTCACCATACCTATTGGCATTTTGCTTTTGTTTCTCTTACGATTTAAAAAATGACTTTTAGGTTTCCTTACCTCCATTTCATTGACGTACCACGTGATGTCAGCTGCAGGAAGGGATGAATCTGATGTGCAGTTCACCCTTATTTCGTCCCCAATGTTATATCGGGGCAGAAGACCTTCTATCTTCGGATCTTTTTTGGGTGGAGCTGGGTAAAACAGAAAAAGACTATATTAAAATTTACGAATTTGAATTAGTTTATTTCGTAGGCTAGATTTACACTCGTAATTAAAAATTACGGATAACGTAAGATTTTGACAGGTTACTCCTAGGAGCGTTTACATATGCATCTGACTTGTGGTAATTAATGATCACGGAAATTTTTCGGAAGTTCGACCTATGTAACTGCTCATGCGACCGTCTACATCTGTAAATTTATTTGCGGTAAGATGGCTTCCTTTCAACAACGACCCGCTACTGTCAAATTTACGCGATTTTGTCAATAAAGACGAAAAAGACCAAATAAAGTGCTGAAATAGATTTTGGCTTTAATTAAACAACTCTCCACGCACTTTGTGCAGTCAAAGGCGAAAATTAATGGATTTCTTTCATTTTATTCGAATGACAGCTACCTGATAGCTGCCGACAGCAACCGATTTGGTATTCAAATACGTAATTTTAAAAACAGAAACATTGAGATTATAAAGGTTTTGACTGATAATTGAATAGAAGGATGCTCATTTTCAGAAAACTCAAATAAGTGGAAATAAATACTAGTTTTATAGGAAAAAATCCAATAAAAACAAATGTCTTTTGATTTTTGACATTTCGCAACGGCGAATTTCGGTATTATTTCTTACAAAAAGTTCCTCAGCTTATCAAACTGATTTTATAAGGACGGGTTGTTTCAAAACATTTGATGAGTTCATCAAATATTTGAAGTTAATTTTCAGGTTCTGTGTAAGTTCTTTTCGAGTTCTGTTTTTTTATCATCATAGGCCAGCTGCTTCACAAAACTGAAATCATCACAGAACTTGATTAGAACTTACACAGAACGTGAAAATTAACGTCAAATATTTGACGAATTCGTCAAATTTTTTGAAACAACCCATCCTAAGCTGTAAGAAGGTTGGAATTTCGCGCGGACGCGATTAGACCTGTCAAAAAACTTCCGAAAGAAGAAGTTCTGTAACATGCTTTAAATTACGTTAAGTGACTTTTGGTGTCGTTTACATTGGTAATTTGGCCATAAATCGCTTACACGAGCGAATTACGGGAAAAAAACTTACGAGTGTAAACCTAGCCATACAATGCACCTTTGATATATAAGGAGCTCCATATGCACAAAAATTTTATGCAAAACTTTAAAACAAGTATTAATCTAATTTGTACTTGTTTATGTATGTTGGCATGAGATGTACACTAGTTGGCAGCAGGACCGTATGTAAGCACATGCTATCAAGGCTGCAGTCCATGAACCCGCACCAAAAATTCTCTATTAGTTTATAGAGTTTAAAGAATCGTTCTGTAACCAACCCGGATGTATGGCAGCGATGCATTATACTGGGAGAGAGAGAACGAAAGTAGACTGAATGCATCAGACACTACTGGAGGCACAAATATATTGTAAAATCAAAGTTTCTGACTTTCGAATTTGGTGAATTTTTTATTCATTATTTTTTTATATGAAACGACTAAAAATGAATTAAACAGAAGCGTTTATAAAACAACTAGCTTTTACTCGCGGCTTCTCTCGCATGGTATAAGGGGGAAATTATTGTAGCGCTTGCACTAATCAATTATTCCTCCCTTCCCCCTCACCCACCCCACCACCACTCCCCACCCTCCCCCATTTCACAATGACAGAGATCACCAGAATTAAAAAAAAAAATATATTCAGTTTTGTGCAGTCGTTCGGAAATTGTGGCGTATAAAAATTTCGGAGATTCTTTTTATTTATACAGATGAATAGATATAAACTACGATTTCTCGCAAATATATCAACATCGTTTCCATGGCAACGATTTGTTTTCTGGCATTATACTCGCTTTACTTAGCGATAGAAAACGTAATATAAATATAATATAATAATATTTTTAATTTCATAACGCTAGAGCTTACCATTATATACATCTTATATTACTCGCATATAATGTAGCTTTCTAGTGGTGGAAGAATTTTTAAAATCGGTTTATTGGTTTATGCGTGACATAAACATAACAAACAAACACATGCAGTTTCGCATCTATAATATTAGTATAGATTGTCTAATAATATTTGTGAATACGAGTTTATTTTTTTTTTCATTGTTAGAATTTTTTGTCAACCATTTTTAAAACATTTTAATGTTTGCATTAAAAAATGTTGTATTTTAAAAAATAAATGTTTTTTCTAATAATATAATTTGAAAGGGTATTTTTTCACCTTTCAAAAAGCAGTGTTGTTGACTTTTCAGATATGTTCAAATATATTCCATTTGTTTGATTGATTTAAATTTATTATCATGAGGGCTTAATTTATTAAGCCCTCATGATAATAAATTTAAAATGGACTTTATTGGTGATAAAATGTTAACTGTTTCGACGAAAGTTGAAACAACTAGATTAGGGCTTAGATTAGATATTTGAACACGTGGAAATCATCGACAAAGGAAATGGAAAAAAAAAAAAGAAGAACAGTGTGATATAGATAGATACAAGTAAATAATGCGAAAGTGGATAAAATTAGATGTCGAAAGTGTCCCATCAAGATATGTCACACGAAAGAAATTATTTCAAAAATCAAAATTTCAGAATGTTATGTAAAAGTGTGAGCCACGGCAGATATATTTGGCGTTTTTTTTTTTTTATTTTTGGGTACCCCTGCCAAGTGAGCGACTAAGTCTGGGTTGTACTGAAAGATAAAACATTCAAGGAAAACCATTTGCCAAATACAATTAGATTTACCATCGACAAAAACTCAAGAAATGATTCAAGATCAAACAAGAGATGAACAATATCGGAAGTTTCTGGATTTCTTTTCGTAATTATTTCCGTCAACTTACTTGACGAAATAATAAGAGTATTGTTAGTTATCTGTGGGAATACATCTTACTTTTTCTTTAACTAAGTAGGTATCACTCAATATGTTTGCCTTGGAAACTTGAGAAAGAAGTCAGACAAACAAGAAATGACAAGCAATAACACGATAACAAGTATCATGATTTTTAAGATATCTCCGTTTTGCGTATTTTTGTCGTAAATATCTTCTCGACCTTTGTTTTCGTCGTGTTTTTCTTGCGTCTGCAAACATGCGAGAGCGACTATTAGCATTGTTGACAAAACTTGACAAACTACGCCCACTACCATGGAAGCCGAGGGTAAATATCTGAAAAGAACTCGCAAATCACTCAACTTTTCAACTGTCGTATTGAGCGGAATGTTCTTATAAAGGGTTATAGCCATTAGGAGTTGCACTATTATTTAAAAACTGTACGGACGAGTGATGTTTTACAAATGAGTCCTATAATTTCAATACCCGTTGTATCCGAGTATGACATCTTGTTCACATTTTTTCGAGAAAAAAGATGAACCTAAAATTGAGTTTTAAAACCTCCCTTATCACGACTAAAAACCATGTTAAAACTGCGAGCGAGAAACGAAACCCGCTATATCATTCAAGAAGTTACTATCATAACCCGCTTTATCGGAATTCAACCAATCACGAACAGTTATTTTACCAAGATGGCGGGTTTAGAAGCTCACGCGCCAGGTCGGTTGAGTTTCAAAAGCCTCTATATCGTGAGTTAATCAGGAAGTGAGTATCAAAATCCACTATATGCATTTTATTTATCGAAATTACTTAAATATTGCAAGACATTCATTGAAAAATGAACACTTTTCGAATTTATATTATTCCAATTCATCATCAATATATTAATACGTGAAGCCAAAACTTTGTACCCCTTTTTACGAAAATTGCGCGGACGGAGGAGTATGAAATTTCGCACACTTACAGTTTATATAGAGGAGGAGTGCAGAATGCTAATATTTTTTAAAAATTATGCATAAAAATAGATTAAATCAATAACAAAAACATTACACACACTACCATGTATTTGACACACACACTCGCGTCTTTACTCTATTGACGTCTATTGTTTATTGTTAAAGTCTATGGTCAAATTGAGAATAGATTAATATTGTTTGTCTTTAATATTATTTGTCTATGGTCTTACTGAATGTCAAACATAAAAAAAAACATTACAATTATGGTCGAATTTCGACCATTGGGCGACCACTAGTTATATTAAATGACAATAAAAAATTTAAATGCAACTATTTATTTACGCTAAAGATATGACAGTTTTTTGCGGTTTACTCCAAGTTAGTGAAAGTTGATATAGCGGATATAGAAATTGAAAGACTCAAATATTATTTGTATTTATTGCACTGCGAAAATACTTTTCAATTTGGGAGGCGGGTATTGTGCATATTGGGAGGCGGACATGATACCCTGCCATAATAGGTCACCCGTAGTGGTTCTCTATGTTTGATGACTTAGCTGGGTTGCCCGGGTTCATGGGGTCTTCTCCTCTCCTTTCCCTATAAAGACTCTCCACACAGCATCCCCAAAGATGACATAGGCCTTGATGGATTTTTTTCTGGTGTGGAGATAATGTAAAAAAAAATATTCCGTTAAGGTAAAAAAATAATTTTCCTGCTATAAATTAAGCAGTTTGCCAACAGAATATTCAATAACAACGTAAATACAAGCATATATCCGACAATATCATATATATTAACTTAATTTTTTTTTATATATTTAATATTAAAATTAAATTTGATAGTTTTATTTTCAAGTTCTGCAAGTATTTTAGTAAGTATTTTAGTTACAGCTGTATCGGTTTTCAAGACCATTTTCAAATTGTGGGTAGATCCACTGATAGGCGACTTATTTATAGGATTTTAAATGTTAATTTTCGAAGATGTCTACATTGATTTATTACAGGTTAACCCAATTTGCTAATACACACTAATGGAGAGTGTATTATGTAGGGTTCAGAATTTCGGAATCGGTTTCCCCAACTAAGTGATAAGATTTTCTTAATTGTTGTATAATGAAGTTATTGCTATGACTCATTCAAGTGCATTATATTTTTTGGGTTTTGTAAATATACTAAGGAGTGGGGAGTAAATAATTTTCCTTACTTTATAAATTAGCGTTACATTACATATTAACACAATGACTAAATGAATTTTGATAATTCAAATAAGGGCTTTTATCATTAGCACGACGATTCACGATTGCGGTGTCGTGACGGCATAAAAAAGCATAAAATGTACGTTCTTTATCCTAATAATGACTACCGGGATGGTGGTACCCGCCTCCCGAATGTAATTCCCTTTTAATGTAATCGAAAGAATATCAACGATCAATGGTTTACCGGTAACACTAATACCAACCGCATAAAATCAATTTGAAATGCGTTGCAAATAGCTAACCTCCAATCACTATTGGGTTTGCTTTACAAAATCAGTAACGGCAGGCAGAGGTAGATAAATTACACTGGTACTTTACTTAAATATGCAATACGGTTGGTCGTCAGAGTAATTTTTTGAATATTGATTTTGTAATATTTTGGAGGAACGAACTTGTAAATAATAACGCATCTTCAGGAAACTTTAAAGGACTCGTAAATTTATTAGCTCTATTCCCAATTACGTTGTGAATATACAGGAGATCCAAACTACCCAAGACAGACCAAGGAGTTTATGTTTTACTTGCTAAGAAGGTATGGTGAAGAGAAGAGACGTATAAAAACCTAAAACAGAGGTTTTTATAACGTTACCTACTTGGCTGAAAGGAAATTTTCACCTGACTTCTATGGATAATTTTTCCAACTAATTATATCAATTCTACCTAAACCTTTAAATCATTTTATATATCATTTGGAGAGGTGTGAGTCCTAGCTAAGCCTATGTTCGAATTTAGACAGATATATATATATATATATATAATTTGATATACGTGAAAAATACAAATTGATCCCGTACCTACTACTTTTGGTCGTCTACCAGAATTTTTAACCCGTTTAATCACAGGAGATCAGCTCATATAGGTCTTATATAAATCATTGTATCTCTCTAACTATCATGGTAAACGGTTTTAGAAAGAGAAAACTCCACGCTTTTTATTTCAATCTAGAATTAAACCATCGAAAATTTTTATTGTGCACCTGTATGCAGCCAAAATTTCCGATAGCATTTTGAGATTTTTTTTTTATTATTTATTTCTTTACGAATCGACAGAAACGTGAGGTGATGATAAGGTTTGTAATGCATTTGTCTAATAAAATATGTTTGTGTTTTTCTTTTTTCGTTATCAGTAATTTCAGATTAAATAACGTAACGCTTTTAGTTTGTATAAAAAAAATATATATATATTTCAAAAATTATGTTTTTATTTCTATAATAATAACATTTGTAAGCGGATTTAAATCGCCTTTCAACAACGATTTTTAGTTTTCGGACATTTTTCGAAATATTCAATTTATTTCGATTTTATTGCAAAGTGGAAATATTTTGACCTTCTAAAAAATACGCACGACTTCTGATGGGTTAATATCAACAATTTTTATTAATTAACTACCCTGAAACTACTTACATTACAGGTATCATTAAATCGTGTGTGTTTATCATATAGATAAAATCCAAGACTCTCTACAACAGCAAAAAATGTTCTTTGAATTTTTTATTAGGTACAATTACATAGTTTAGTGACTTTTGATTTCAGACGGTACAGCGGACTTGCTAGTCGTGTGACCGTGTTAGTATTTATGACATGGTCACAGCAAGGAAAGGAGCCCAGCGCAGGACTCGGCGCGACCACGAAACCGCTCTGCTGAGGGGGCCTAGCGGAAACCAGCTCTCCGAGCTCGGTTCCCAATACAAAAATGTATTTAAATGTCTCACCCGTCTGGCGCAGCTGGCAAGTGGAGATTTTGAATAGAATAGAGGAAAAAATGTGGAAAACTCAAGTCATCAGCTGCTGAAAATTATGATAAAAAGTTTTTTAGTTAAAAAAAAACTTACTTAAAATGAGATATCCAAATTGTTTCAAGAATCCACGTGGTAAATAAAAATCATTCTCCGCACAGCATTTCCAAAGACGACGGAAATTGCCTGAAAGAAGTTATTTTCCATAGGGCCTCCCGTATGGAGTAAGTAAATGAAGAAAAATGTAAATAATGTATTATTGGTGGACTGGCTGTCACCTCAGCAATCTTAGTGAATAGGTATAAGACTATAAGAGAGTTTATGCAAACAGTAAAATTCTTCGAAGCGTGGGCTCTGAGACCATGAAATTTGCAGTGTTTTTTTTAGTGTCTGGAATTACATGCATTTTATCTTTTAGCGGTGTTTATTGAAAACATTTTGAAAATATTCATAAAGGAAAAAGAATTGTTAATTATGAAGCGCAGGGTCAAATCAATAAATACTTTATGAAAAGAGAACATAATAAAAAAAAAACCTAAAAAAAAATGTTTTTATTCTAAAATATCTACATCTGATTTAATTTTTCGACCTGGTTGATAATAATATTATTTGGATGACTTGTATAGCGCCGTTTTTGTAAAAAATCACCTCAAAGTGCGCTGAACAAACTTAAAATATATTTCTACAATCTTAAACAGCTACAAACTAGACAAACCATTATAAAAAGTTATGGCTGATGAAAGTGATCGAGGCAAGTAGTGTGTGCCGAGACCGAGTTTTGTTGTTTCCATGTAACGTCACTCGATTTAATAACAAACTCTCTAAAGCGTCGAAATCACTCGGCTTTGGTTGATTTAGCTTGTCTTCCATACAATGATACACTCCATTTAGCATTACACCCACTCTCAATAACGACAAGAATTAAATAATAAAAAGTTCTTTTTTAGTTGCCAAAATTAGTCAAATCTGCGCAGATGTGTACGTTCTTTTGTCGCTTCATTATCCTAGCCCGCAATAAACTGTCGGTACTGCCCGTAATAAACTGACCGTCATAAACTGTCGGCATCATACATACCGAACTTTTTAAGAAATCCGTTCTTTTGTTTACAAATTGGGATTGCTTTACCTGTAGACCGTTGTTTTCTAAGAAATCCGTTCTTTTGTTTGCAAATTGGGATTGCTTGCACGTGTAGACTGTTGTTATTAGGTGTCATGGATTATCTATACGTTATCATATTCTTAGTTGCCCACAAACTTTCAAACTGTATAAACATGGCAAGTAAAAGAAAATCACTGTGTATTGACGAAAAAGTTTTACTGATACGCGCAATAGAGGCGGGAGAGAAGATAAGTGATGTTGGCAGACGCTTTGGATTTAGTCGCTCTACCATGTCCACAATGTGGAAAAATAAAGAAAAAATTCTACTAGCAAAGAAGGATGGAAAATCTTCCAAAAAATTAAAGAAACCTAAATACGAAGATTTGGATCAAGCTGTGCTATCATGGTTTCACCGACAGCGCCAGAATAATATGCCTATCTCGGGGGCCGATCGTGAAAGCTAAGGCGTAGAAGTTTGCCGAAGAACTTGGTTTACTTTCTTTCAAAGCATCAGAGGGATGGCTCGGAAAATTCAAGCAACGTCACCATATCAACTATGGTAAAATTAGTGGAGAAGCACGAAGTGTTGATACAAATGTTACTTACGACTGGATTAACAGAGTGTGGTCAAAATTGACAGAAAAATATGCCTCAAGTGAAATTTTTAATGCTGATAAAGCAGGAATTTTCTTTAAGTTGACCCCAGATGAAACTCTGAAATTTAAAAGGGAAAAGTGTATTGGAGGAAAGCTCTCCAAGGAGCGTATTACAGTACTTGTGGCTGCTAATATGGATGGCACAGAAAAAAAAGCTGATGGTAATAGGCAAATCGAAAAATCCGCGGTGTTTTAAGAACATTAAAAAATTGCCAGTGACGTATAAAGCTAATAAATCAGCTTGGATGATCAGTCAACTTTTTGAAGAAGAAGTGCGAAAGTGGGATGCAGAATTAAAGGGACGAAATTTTTTACTTATTGTTGACAACTGCCCTGCCCACCCTCTTATATCAAACCTTCAAAACATAGAGTTGGCATTTCTTCCTCCAAATACGACTAGTGTGTTGCAGTCTATGGATCAAACCCTCAAGGGTCACTACAGAAATAAATTATTGATGGAGCTAGTCGAATCTGAGGGTAAAACTTCTATTAATATGCTGCATGCAGTATTTTTTTTTATCTAAAGCCTGGGAAGAAGTGACACCCACAACTATACAGCGCTCTTTTCGACATGCTGGACTTTTTACAAATTCTAAGAGTGATGAGGTGGACACGGAACCGGAGTTTGATAACGATGACGACCTTCCATTAACTGAGTGGATTCAACAGTTCAACATGGCAGGAAAATTTACAGAAAATCTTCAAACCTACATCGAAGTAGACGACTGTTTGCTTACAACGGCTTCGCTCACAGACAAAGAAATTTTAGATTCGGTGAGAAAAACTGAGGATCAAGAACAAGGAGATGAAGAAGATGAGACGGATGAGCCTGAGCCTCCGCCGAGCATTAAAGAAGCTCTGGAAGCAGCAAAATTATTGGAAAACTACTTTCTTTATCACCAAGATGCCTCAATATCGCACGATATGAATAAAATAAGTAAAAAAATACAACAAAATTACTGGTGCAGCAAAAAACGTCAGACGAAAATAACAGACTATACGCAATAGCGTTCAAATAAAAATTGTTTTTTTATGTATGTAATTACTAACACTAGTCTGAAATAAACTTTTTCTTTTTCTAATACAGATTTTTCTTCTCTCCATTTAAAGACAACTCTCTATAACGTCAAAATACACATAGCCCCTTGAGTGCCGTTATATAGAGTTTACACTGTAGATAAAATACAAGACTCTCTACAACAGCAAAAAATGTTCTTTGAATTTTTTATTAGGTACAATTACATAGTTTAGTGACTTTTGATTTCAGACGGTACAGCGGACTTGCTAGTCGTGTGACCGTGTTAGTATTTATGACATGGTCACAGCAAGGAAAGGAGCCCAGCGCAGGACTCGGCGCGACCACGAAACCGCTCTGCTGAGGGGGCCTAGCGGAAACCAGCTCTCCGAGCTCGGTTCCCAATACAAAAATGTATTTAAATGTCTCACCCGTCTGGCGCAGCTGGCAAGTGGAGATTTTGAATAGAATAGAGGAAAAAATGTGGAAAACTCAAGTCATCAGCTGCTGAAAATTATGATAAAAAGTTTTTTAGTTTAAAAAAAACTTACTTAAAATGAGATATCCAAATTGTTTCAAGAATCCACGTGGTAAATAAAAATCATTCTCCGCACAGCATTTCCAAAGACGACGGAAATTGCCTGAAAGAAGTTATTTTCCATAGGGCCTCCCGTATGGAGTAAGTAAATGAAGAAAAATGTAAATAATGTATTATTGGTGGACTGGCTGTCACCTCAGCAATCTTGAGTTCAAAATGACAACATGTCTATTTGGTGAAGAGTTGCGGTCAATACTCGTTTATTTAGAGCATGTTTTACTGGAGAGGTAGCGCATTATCACGTAATCGCTTCGTACAATTTGAAAGACAGGTATGGGAATCAATTATTCGATAACCAACACCTCTGCCATAGGTCACCTCAAGTGGTTCGCTACGTTTGGTGGCTTAGTAGAAGTTCCCGGGCAGATGCGTCTGCCCACCAGCTGCATGGAAGGCCGGATAGGGAGAGAACGGTTGAGAGAGTCCTTTTGACATCTCCAGTCATACTCTCTCGAAACATTGCAGTGGGAGGAATGGATTTATATGTCCATCACTCCTGGACACACTGATCAATAGATTCCTCCCCACCCCTCACACCCTTTTCCTTCCCAGAACTTCCTCTCTTTCATTTCCTAAAAAAACCCTCCACCCAATATACCCAAAGACGGCAGAGGCCCCGAGAGGATTTATTTTCCTCAAGACCTTCTGTGTGGAGTTAATTTTAAAAAAATACTTATAACGATTGCCCCTTTTGAGACGACGAAATAATATTAATAAAATCCTCGTTACACTGACGGCCTACCCTAAAGCGCCATTACCCAATAGTAGTGATGTAATATGCAGTCCTTGCATTACTTGATATGTGCATTTCATCGGAGTTTGATCGGCGATCATCCAAAGCCTTTATTCTCCAATGTTGCATGAAAACCACTCGACGGTGGACGGCGCATCGGATTTGCATATTGTTATACCCACCGTGGATTAAATGTTTCGAATCGGAATAAAAGTGCTTTGCAAACGAATGCATCACTCTAAAATGTTTGATTTTTTCAAAGGGTGTCTCGCCTCTACGGAACTTGTAAATTATTTGATTTTATAAAATTATAACGTTTAATAATATCTCTAAATTGTTAATGGTATTATAGACAGTCTGATTTATTAAGCCTAATTATTACATTCCATATACCTACAAGAACAACTCGATCCAAAATTCTTTTTAATTGCAACAACAATATCAGGATTGAGTCATTTAGATACTCGCTTATACCTAGATTGCATGCAGTTGGCAAATGTTTTCCCAGAAGTAGTAAATGTATTCAACTTCACGGAACATAGTTATAAGAAGGCTGTTAAATATCTCAATAACAATAATCAATGTTGGGCATGATAATATTCGTCTACATGGCTTCTAAATCATATTTTACAACATATCACAAACAACTAATTTAATTTATCTTAACTATCAGACAGAATAGTGATCCATACTAATATTATAAATGCGAAACTGCTCGAGTTTGTTTATGACGCTTTCACGCGTAAAACTATAAAACGATTTGAAAAATTCTTTCACCAATAGAAAGCTAAATTATACGCGAAGACTAAAGGCTGTAAATGATGGTAAGCTCTGGCGTTATGAAATTATAAATACGAATATATTATATTTGTTATACGTTTTCTGTCGCTAACAAAAGCGGGTTTTTGCTAACGTCAGAAAAAAATCGTTTCCATGGAAATTGATGTTGATATATTTGTGGGCTCTAAACTGGTAGGTACTCGGCCCCCTGGTCAGCTACTGCTCCAGAAAATTCAAATATTAGAATATGTTTTTTTTTTTTTTTTATCGACAGTAGGGTAGTAGGGAGAAAACACAGAGGCCGGCAAATCATCCCACAGCCGAGCTGTTGGGCCGTGAAGCCCCCCGTTCTCATATTACAAATGTCATCAGTGCA
Organism: Glyphotaelius pellucidus; assembly: GCA_936435175.1. Classification (NCBI taxonomy): domain Eukaryota; kingdom Metazoa; phylum Arthropoda; class Insecta; order Trichoptera; family Limnephilidae; genus Glyphotaelius; species Glyphotaelius pellucidus. Next base: position 6,761,112 of record OW386551.1, on the reverse strand, counting down.
CATGTGTTGGGTTCTTCGTTTGGCATATTTCCCGATTGGTGTACTGGTGCAGAAGAGATCAAGGCATTGGTTCCTCGGAGCATCTTTCATTGTAAAACTGGTGGAGCAAGGACAACATAAAAGCCTAACGCCCGTGTTTTAAAGATTGAAATCCGTTTGTTGATGATGATTTGTTGATAGGGGAATCTATCAAACGGACCGTCCATTTCTGCACAGATTTAAGGGTTTTTTCGGATCCAGCTCAGAGGTGGCTGCCAAATTCAACAGTGCGTCGCTTGAGTTCTTAATTGTCGTTGAGTTGAAAATTTTACAGGAGGAGGAGGTTTTCTTTCATTATTTCAATTAAACACTATGATAGGTGTTTAAGGTAGAGCTATTTTCGTCAGGATAAGGTCTCATTAGTTTAAATAATTCTTAGTTAAGTAATCAACTATCAATTTTTATACTTTATTTTTAATTTTAATGTGTAGATTGAATAAAAACTAAAATGGTCGTTTGGACAACTGAGGCGACGAGTGAGGTGTACTTGCGATTTGTACAAGGTCAGCAATTGTGTACTATTAAATTATCTGCTGGCCATGCACAGTACGCCCATCCATTTAAAATCATTAACTTATCTTATTTTGAATATAATATATCTTCTCTTTTATATTTTAAAACATTTGATATCATGTACCAGTCACCCTGTGTAGTGATTGATCCTTTCGTTCGTCATTGGTGCACAGTCAGGAAACAAGACTGACTCGTGACCAGAATCCGTAAATGGTTTACGCTCATCCAATCAGCTCTGACCAAGCGATCAACTTTACATCTCCTACCTACCAAATAACGTTTCATTTTTAGATCATTTTTTTAACATTTCACAATATTTATTCTGAAAAAATAAATCGTGCAAAAAAAAATTTACACAATCGGCAAATAATAATATTACAATAAAAAAGCACGCGCGCCAATCCAGTTTTTAATAAAAAGGGATTATTTTCATGATGGACAGTGGAAATTGGAATTATTTCAATACCAATTGGCACAAATAAAAGAAATAACGGCCAGTGGAATTTATTTTAACGGAAAGCATATTTTAATAGCGTAAACCGCGCGCTGTGAACCAAACTAATTAATTAAGCTATTACGAGAATCGTAGAATCGCAACCAAAATACTGTTTGATTGTTTAAAATAGATATTATAATATCATAATTTTACTGATATGGTTTACTACCTTCCGCGAAGAACATTATGATGTTTGTATCTATAATAATATTATAAATGCGAAACCGCTTGTGTTTGTTTGTTACGCTTTCACGCGTAAACCACTAAACCGATTATAAAAATTCTTTCACTAATATGCGAGTAACATAATGGTGAGCTCTGACATTATGAAATTTGTTTAAAAAAATTGCAATAGGTGGCACGCGAGCTGTTTAAAAATTGAATGTACCGGGAATGAATGTATGAATGTGGAAGGTGGGAGGGGAAGAGGGGGGAGTGGAGGGTGGAGAGGGAAGGTGGAGGTGGAGTGGGAACGCAAGAGAGGAAGGGAACGCGGGAGAGGAAGGGGAAGCGGAAGGGGAATGAGACGAATGGGAAAGGACACGCAGGGTGAAAGAATTTCTTTATCAAATGGCAAAGCAACGCATGCCGGGTACCAGCTAGTATTTTTATAAATGAGAATTAAAGTCTTTGTAACGTTATCAGAAAGAGCACCGATGTCCAATTTTGATGTTTAACCCCTCAGGCCCAGACCATATTTTGTCAGAGGGTCAAAATACACCGGCAAAAATCTCATACCATGAACCTGGGCACCCCTGCTAAGTCACCAAACGTAGCGAACCACTTGGAATGACCTATGGTAGAGGTGTTGGTTATTAAATAAATGGTTCCCGGGGCGGCGTATAAAATCTATATAAATGGAATGTAACTAAAGGTATCCGAAAATTAAAAACTGTTTTTGAAAGTAGATAAGCTATGCTTTCAAATTAAATAAAAAATCTTAATAAACATATAGTTTTTTGTTTAAAAAAATTTCGTGCAAAAAAATGTTTAAAAAAAAAATTAACACACAAGTATTTTATAAGACAAATGATAAACGTTATTGTCACCTCACTTTTATGTCGTTCCATGTAAAAATAATTCATTAATAATTTTTTTTTTTTTTTCAAATTGTCTTCCGAAATTTCGGTTTCATAAGGGTGAAGACTTCTTTTGTGGTTAACTCTTAGATTATAAAGTGTGGTAAGTGCGAAAATTCGGTTGTATTTTGATATTATCAAAATGTCTATTGGTGGTACAGAAATGAACAAAGTAAAGTGATGTCAATAACAATCTGGAAATTTATTTACAAAAAAAAGTGAATATGTGAAACAGTAACATTTTGTCAACTTCATGTAAACCTTAAGGATGGGTTGTTTCAAAAAATTTGATGGATTCATCAAATATTTGAAGTTGATTTTCACGTTCTGTGTAAGTTCTTTTCAAGTTCTGTTATTATATAGTTATAGGACAGTTGCTTCACAATACTGCAATAATCACACAACTTGAGTAGAACTTACACAAAACGTGAAAATTAACTTCAAATATTTGATGAATCCATCAAATTTTTTTAAACAACCCATCCTAAACCAGGGCATTCACCTGTACCGGGTAGGTTTACAAAATATGTATTTGAATTTGGAACGGAATTAAAAATGAGAAACGCAATCAGAGCACAGAATCTGAGACTGCGGACGGTTAAGTCCCCGGAGCTCAAGGCATCTGGGATGTCGCCAACATGATGAAAATATTTATTTATCAAGTGTGTTTATGTTCGAATGATGTCTCGTTATTTATTAATTGACAAAATAGGGGCGTTTTACGTGACAAAATAATAATAAACTTTATAATATTATATAGGTAGTTCACAGTTTTGTTTTAAAAATTGAAGTAACGGAAAGATGGATATTTTTCCAACATCATAATCACTTTGCATTTTGCTGGAGTGATTCATTGAAATTCGTTTAAAAAATATTTTGGACAACGAGCAAAACGTGAAATTTTAAAGTATTTTAACAGCTTAGTGTGTGTGTTTTTTTATTCTTAGATAACGTACATATTTCTATTGACACGTGTTCCGCTTAATATGGAACGCTTATGTGAAAGTGTAATAATAAAATCTCAAATATAATTATCGAGTGGAAGATAATCCAAGTATGGCCCTGGTGTAAGACCACCATTCATAATTAAAAAGTTGCTTGAAATGGCTTTAGCCGTGTTTGGTGACCCGATCTGAATAGCCAAGTACTTCCTCACCTTCCTTTACCCCAACTCCTTCCTCTCCTTACTACCTTCAGCCTCACAGTATACCCTAATTGGGGATGCCACAGTCTCACTGGCTCCAGACGGGAGTAGCTGGGGCTCCTTCATTCATATAAAAAAAAAAAAATGAGATGTAAAAAATGTTTTTTTTTTTTACATTAGCCATAGGAGGCTATCTTTGGGGATGCTGTGTGGAGGGTCGTTCTAGAAAAGGATGGAGAGGAAGTTCTGAGAAGGTCAAAGGTATGCGGGGTAGGTAGGAAATTGGGGGTTATGAAAAATTGTGTCCAGGAGTGACGGACCTATAAATCTTTCAGTCCAACTGTGGGAAGGGTATGAAGGGTACAAAAATGTATTTATTTGAATGGCATATCAACGCATGCCGAGCACCAGCGAGTATTGTATGAAAACCAATTTTATATGAACCTAAAATTTTGTTAATTATAAAAAGTGTATATTCATATTTTGTGAGGACACTAGGTTAGTAACAAAATAAAATCGAATATAATTATATTTTTCGGAAACATTTTAATGTAGGTATCTAATTATTATAATATATTTTAAGTCTTTATACGATAATTTTGAAGAAAAAACTCACTAGCCATAAGCATTTTTCTAAACCTTAAACGATCTTTATGTCAACAGGCTGCAAGTTTAAAATGTTGTCATTACTTCTCTAAGTTATTTTAGAGTAAATAATGAAACATTCTCACATTTACTTATAATATGTGAATAATCCACCGTTCACGTGATATTATAAGGACGTAATAAGATTATTATAAATTGGTGTAACAAAAATACACATGTTTATGAATAAAGCTGTCCATAATATTTTGTGTTCCCTTTAAAAGTCAATGGTCCGCAAGACAATCGGGCTGGCTTTTTCATTTAAAAACAAATAAAGGTCTAAGGGAGGGACATTAAATACTAGATTGATGAAACAGTGCTACCTAAAAACAGTACCTACCTAGCTCCGGTTAGGGGTACTTAGCTACACAGATTCAGAATTAATAAGAAAGCTTGCAATGGGGACTTAATAAAGACTGGAATTAGATTTTTAATGAAAATATACTGGCTCAGTGATAAAGCATTGGATTAGGGCAAATGAAAATAATTTAGCAAGTTCAAACGGGTTTTAATCATGATGTGATAAGCTTTTTAGACCAAAAAAGGTATTTTTAAAATGTTACCATTGAAGACAATATAAAGACTTTCAAACGAAAATATGAAACAGAAATCAGAAAAGAGATTCGGTCGCTTTTAGGAATTGAGTTATTATTGTCTTAAATTAATAAAATTTAATATTTTACAATCTGAGGTTGTACTCATTACGTTATTTCAAAAATAAATTTTGGTTTTTGAAGTGCAAATTTCTTATGCGCCGTTGAGAGTGATTCGAATTGGAATGAAACGGAAACCACGTGACGAAAATTTTTATATTATTGGTCGTCAGTTCTTAATCCGCTAAATTCGCACTCGAGCTCGCCCCTCCCCCCCGTAGCGCAGTGGCCGAGATGCCGGACGAATCCAAGAGGCCAGGGGCCTGAGCGAACTGAGTTCAAACCCTGCGAAATCAAGAAAATATTAACTTTATTTTTTATTTTTTTTATTTAAATAAAATTAATTAGATTTTTTTTTTATTATCAAGTTCTGCAAGTATTTTACTATGTTTTTTTTGTATGTATTTTAGTTTGTATTTTTACCATGTATTTTTAGTATGTAGGTTATTTTATTTTTTCTAAATAAATATCCAATCTTCAAATCACTCCAAACGGATTAGGCAAAGAAAACGAAAAGCGACATCTAGCGACTCCGGAGAACAAAACACAAATACATTAATATTACGATGACCAAATCCTATAACAAAAGGTGCACTGGAATTCGAAGCAGGTGCACTGGAATTTAACGCAGGGGTAGGCAGAAAGGACGGACAGCCAAACAACAAAACTCGGTCTCGGCACACACTCCTTGCCTCGATCACTTTCATTCTTCGAGGATATCTATATTAGATGTATTATATACGAATTGTATCTCGGTTCCATCCAATTAGGATTTAGCAGTGTTCACTTATTTTAGTCAGTCTCTGGGGAAGAATGTTCAATCCGCAGTCAAAACTTTGAAAAAGCCTACTAGCCGGCCCGAGAGCGCAGTGATAATCTCAATTGACCTCCGAGGTAAGTATGGTCCCGTATATTTTTTTCATTTTTCGAAACATCGCGTTCATTAGTCAAATCATTATACATGTAGTTTTGTATCGGTGATCGATAAATCGGTGGATGCAGTTTTCAGCCATAACTTTTTATAATGGTTTGTCTAGTTTGTAGCTGTTTAAGATTGTAGAAATATATTTTAAGTTTGTTCAGCGCACTTTGAGGTGATTTTTTACAAAAACGGCGCTATACAAGTCATCCAAATAATATTATTATCAACCAGGTCGAAAAATTAAATCAGATGTAGGTATTTTAGAAAAAAAACATTTTTTTTTTTTAGGTTTTTTTTTTTATTATGTTCTCTTTTCATAAAGTATTTATTGATTTGACCCTGCGCTTCATAATTAACAACCATTTTTCCTTTATGAATATTTTCAAAATGTTTTCAATAAACACCGCTAAAAGATAAAATGCATGTAATTCCAGACACTAAAAAAAACACTGCAAATTTCATGGTCTCAGAGCCCACGCTTCGAAGAATTTTACTGTTTGCAGAAACTCTCTTATAGTCTATACTCTATACCTATTCACTAAAATTTTTGAAGCTTTGAATGAAGCTTACTGAATGCCGTAGAACTAACATTGTTGGTAGTGTGTTGTAAAATCATGAATGACGGTCTTAAAAATGTAGATATCCTCGAAGAATGCACGGCTTGTGGAGGCGTAATGTATAAGATTAGGAAAGGGACGCTATGATGTTTTGTAGAGCTGATAAATGAATGAAGAAGTGTAAGGAGAATATATGGTAGGTCTTAACCTACATAGTGTAGGAAGTTGAGGATGCCCGAGGAAGATATGGCACGCAAGTGAACCAAAAACTTTAGTCAGGTCAAGGTCAGAATAACAAAATCTTATGTGTTTAAAACGATATATGAATGTGATTGCAGCAAGGGGTGTGTGCCAAAACTTGAGTTCTTTGGTGGTCCGTCTTCTCTGCTACCCCAGCGGGGAACGGCTTTATGGTTAATCCTTTAGTTAGGTACATACGTAAGAAATAAATTACCTTAAATTCTAGTAAAATTTCACAATACAAAAGAGCCCCACATTTTGTAATTGCGGACATTCGAAAAGATAACAACAACAGTGGCTGAGAGTGACACAGTGGTATTATTACTATTCTCGTGTTCATTTTTATGTCAGTGTTTACGAGGAGAGCACCGAACACAAACATGTGACTGCCAATGAAAATAAATCAATATAATGTAACATCGTTAAGTGTTGAAGGAAATGAAATAACCAGGGATAAAATACTGGCAAAGCCGGGAACATGTTCAGAAAATTAATATCTTCTAATGGAATCTAAATCTTTTCCATGGTATGAAAAGGCAAAGTTGTAGTTGTATATCCTGACCGAATATTTTGGAAATCATAATGTTATGGCAGGTCCGGTGTTGGCATGGATGGCGATCATTTTAATGATTTTTATCTTACTTAGGTAATACGGTTTAAAAGATGCGTTTGAATTTATACAAATTTATTAAATGATTGATAGGTATGTATGGTGGTAGTGCCAAGGAGTTATTTAAAAAAGAATGAGAAATAGAAATTCAAAAGTATGAAAAAGGGAAAAAGTATGAAGGGAAAATGGATGACTAAATTCGTTTTAAACCACGACCTATTTCTGAATATATCCGAAAACTAAAAACTGTTTTGGAAAGTTTATGAAATACGCTTTCAAATTTTATAAATGGAAATATACACATAATTTTTGAAATAAAAAAAATTTGCATGCGAACATACTGTAATCGAAAAAAAAAAACAAATACATATTTTATTGGAAAAATGGTATTACAAACAACGTAATCACCTCACTTTGTTGTCGTTCCATGTAAAAATAATTAATAAAAAAATCCCGAGGTTTCATAATTTTTTTTCAAATTGCGATCCGCAACTTTGGTTTCATAACGGAGTGCATTTTACTTTATTGGTGGAAATTTTTTAGATTTGAATATAAAGCGTAGTGTTTTTTCTTTCTAATTACATAATATTTCTCACTATGATAGTAAGGTAGACACAACGATTTAAATGAGTTGTTCCGAAAAGCGGACAAATTAGTCCAAAGGGTTAATAAAACGTCATATTTAATATTTTATGACAAAATAGAACTTTTATAACATAATTTAAGGAATATAAATGTTCTTATTTTACGGGAACAATGAATTCAACCCATAAACATTGAGTTATTGAGCTGCATAGTTAAATTGGAATTCCGAGCGGTTTAATTTACCATAAAAAATGTGTAATTTATGTAACGAATAAGGAAAGCCTTTTTTTATATTGTCTAGGTTGTGGTTTGTGAAAACGAAATATAAACTCACTACGGCAGTCGAAAAACCAATGAATACCAAAGTTTGCAATTCTAACTTGGCGGTGGCCAGAAATACGAACTTGCTTACCTTACTTAAGATAAATACGATCGGTTATAGAAATTACGTCATCAAAAATACTAATTTCGGTTTCTAAACTTTGCTTCAATGAACCAAAATTCGCTTTGAATTTAAACATAATTTACAGAATTGGAACTGATTTTGTGAAGAATTCAGATAAGCGATAAAGTACCTACCTACAATATTATGTAAAATGGAAATTTGTTTTTACTGTAATATTTTCAAATTGGATCGGTGTTGCAAAGAATTCAGACTCTCCGTGGCTTGAACTTTTTGAGCCCAAATCATTTAATTTTATAATATACAAGCAGCCAAATAAAATGATTGCTGAGTTTTGGTCCATGCATAGTGGGTGTTTTTTTTAGAGGTATACAAATTCAAAATGAAAAAAAAACACATTAAAATATTGTTAATGTCTATGATATTGGCATTATTTAATAGATAATTTTATGCCATTATTGTTTAAATATAATTTCGGGCATATGAGCGCCATGGCTAGCTCAAATGAAACGCAATCGTGACGTCCAATTTTCGACAACTTTATCGAGCAACTGGAGCCATACATCGGCAAAACCACGGCGAATGTTGACTTCCAAATGGTCCAACGTCTCTGGTTTATCAGCATTGTCCAGTGACTTCACATACCCTTAAAGAAAGTAATCTAATGGTGTGAGATCACACGATCGTGGAGGCCTAGACCCAGATCTTTCCGAAGAATCTTCCACAAAGTGGATGGGCACAGCTGCAATTGCTGTGCACGATGGCGAATTGACTCATTCGGATTCTCCTCAACACTACTCTCCACAGGAGCAATAACTTCTTCTTTGTCGTCTTTATGGATGCGCACTATCCACTAGAGTGTACGTGGTACGTAAACGACCCATGATCTTCCAAATAACTTGCTCGGATGGATGATTATGTCGACAGTAAAATGGACGTAGTGCACGATAAGTTAGGCGAACCGAACCATGATTTTCAAAATAAATTTGCACAATTTGCAAGCGCACGTTCTGACGTCAGTCTGTTCACAGTGAAATGGCAAAACGTACTGAGTACAAATCAACTGTCAACTATCAAATTGATAGCCTGTAGAAACAATGTTGCCAGTTTAAAAACCAAACCTCTAAAAAAAACACCCCTTAGTTAACTGAATACATTCGGTTTGTCTGCTCTAAATTATCAACATAAAGTCATGTGGTTTTGGTTGGTTTACATTTGTTCAGTAGAGGGTTTAAGTATAGAGAAATAGGTTGTACGTGAGTAAATTCAATATTCGTAGGTCGTAGATAATGATGGCTAACTTCTCATGCGGGTTGAACCCACGGGAGTTAGACTATATTATCAGTCGCTTGCATGAACACACGTTCACATCCAATTTCACAACCGCCGACCTGTATTATTTGCACACTCCAATACCTATGCATTTTTATTGTTATTATTATTAGTTTATATTTTGAGTTACCTCTTAATGATTTAAGGGGGTTTTCTTGTCTAGAAGCATGAATTGTTGGTATTTTTTCAGGTGTAACATAAAAAAACAATAAAATTTTTATAAGCTAGTACATAAAAAAACGAAAAAAATCAAAATTCAAAAAGTTGCAGGGTATTGAGGTGAGGGTCTCAAAAAAATGGCGCGCCCTAGTTGGCACGATTGCAATCCTCCTAGTAATCTATAAAAAAAATATTAATTCTTAATCCAAACAAATGCGGCTATGGCCCGAACTAAGGAACAGTAAAAATAAAAAAAAAACGCAAAATGGCGGTTGACTGAAATAAAAATACATTTTTTTCAAAATTTCAATATTTTTATAGTTTTAGTTAGCGCGATATAACAATGTATAGAGAAGGCTCGAACAAAGTAAATTGGTTCAATAGAACTTGAGATATCGTGTCAATCGTTTCGAAAAAGTGGTTTCGAGAAACATGGGTTTAAAGTTAAAGTTTAAATCTATTTAGATTCTAGTTAGATTCCATCTAAATCTGTCGAACTAAAATGGCTATAACTTTTTTAATAATTCCAATTTTGAAAAATTCTTTTAAGGAAATAAAAAAAATATATTCTTGAATATCGAAATATGAAGAAATTTTTTGTGAATTTTTTTTCTAGACAGGAATAATAAAATCCTTTTTTTTTCCTTAAGGAAAATTTAATATCTTAACTCCTGCTTAAAGTACCTACTTCTCTTTAAAAATATATCTTAAGTGTGAAAGAACTGATAGACGTACTAACTATCTCATTAAGGATCTTTCTAGATAAAACAATATTTTAGATCATCTTTCTACCATAAGTGGAAATCTTGCGTGGGATTACGAAGGACTTGACGCTAACCGGTCAGAATTAGGTGAACACTAACAATACATTATTATTTACACAAAATACGGAGAAAATATTTTTGTAATATCTCTGCGTAAAGCTCGGGCAACGCCGGAGACTTCAGTCAGTCTACTATAAATACAAAATAACTTTTAAATCATTTAAGGCAAATATTTCCATTAACCTACACACATTACAAGAGGCGTTAAATGATTAAACATATTCCATGAACAATACAGCCAAATAAACAATAGTTGGTACCCACATAATTATTGGAAAATGTCTAATTGAATATTACAAACAAAAACAGATTATTAGGTATATCGGTTAAGATTATTAATAACACAAATTTGGGAAACCTTGTTCAGAATACAATACATTTTCATATTGTAATGTACAATCCACCATGTTCCTCTAAAGTTCCAAAGCCTCCATAAATTAGATCTCCAGATAGGCAGAAGAATTCCTTTATATGTGACAGGATGAATCTACATACAACGTACGTATATTGTATCGCATACCTGCGACGTTAAACCTAGACGTAAACGTACCACGTTCCGGAATGTTGGTTTACGTTATGTGGATATGTTTTATGTATTCGGCTAAGTATTGTGTTTGTTACAGTATGAGTAATTTATTGTGGTACTTCATTATAGATTCATTATCCAAACCCACAAACCAGCTACTCAGAAACAAAACGTATTATATTCAGAGTGTAATTACTATTATACCGACCGGGTGGCGCAAGACGTGTTTATGTTAATTTATTAATGAAGTGGCTGTCTAAATGTTTATGCTTGATTTTGTATCACTAATTAACTAACACCCATGTTGATGTTCCATGGGCGTTAAATGACAGAACGCCGCACAACTTTTTATACTTGCTTCCTTCCTCGAAATGATCCAATTCCTCTATCCTGATCGTGGCAAGTCTTCCTTGGGTGCCCCCGACTTCTTACATATTTGCGTGCCAAATATTCTTCTAAAACTCCATTTTGTGTCCATTTACAGAGGTATCTCGATAATATACCTATGTGAGATTTTAACTTAAGCGAAATACCAATTTGATTTTGACTCCGATGTCAGTGAAATGAATAGCGGAGTATTTAATCCGTGCAGATAGTCGGGATTTACTGAAGGTAACGCTGAGCCTCGTACCTACTACATGGGGCTCGATTCTCCAATAGCGATCAAGAATTATTCGTTTGCGTCATCTGCGAACGAATAATTACCCGTCGTCTCAATGAACTTTGTCGAATGTTTCATTTACATGTATTCTTGAATGTCGAAGGCAAAGGGTAGAAAAGGTGATTATATTGACAACTCTTTGAAAAATTGTCTATGTTTCTAATGTTTTTGACGTTTACATAATGTGAATTTGAAATTACGGGCGCACTTCTTCAAAATAGCTGGCAAATAGGTATATTAGTCAAAACCAGATTACATGGTTACACGATAAATAAATTTAATGATGCTGATTTTCTGCTAAGCAACATTGCAACGCATTAATTAGGAAGTTCATTTTCATGTGAAAACTATCTACCCTCCGGTTAAACGTTCTTGTCAAAGCATCTGGTTTAGCCACTGGAGCGCTTTTTGCCACAATATGGCGCTTTTTGCCACAATTTTCTTTTCCGATAAGAAACTTATCTTTCTCATGAACTAAAATTGGACACTTTCACTTTTTAAGTACTTGAAAACTTGATTCTTACTTTATGCAAATACCTCGCTTAATCAATTTTCAATACAGAAAAATAACTGAAAATACAATGAAATGTATATGAAACTTATTTCCACTCAATTAATTTTTGACAGTAATCGGTTTCAACCTGTTAAAGCCATCTGCAGACTGGTACACATATCGTTGCCTTAGTTCTTATTTGTCCAACAGACCATTTTAGTTTTTGTTCAATCTCCACTTTAAAATAAAAAATAGGGTGTAAAAAAGTAAAGTTATTCACTTATCTAGGAATTAATTAAACTAATGAACCTTTACGGAAAAAGCTTTATCTTAAACACCTATCAAAATGTTTCAATGAAATAATGAAAGATAACCTTCTTCTCTTTTAAAATTTTCTAATGTTCTGTTGGAAAAATACGAACTAAGGCGACGATATTTCTTAGTCTACAGTTAAAATACATAACATATGGAGGAGAGAGTGGGGTAATCCTAAAGGATTTTATTTGATTTATATGGTTTTTCCACATTTGTTGCCAAGTCCTCTTCACAATTGGATTTCTAGTTATTTGGCAATTAGCAGTAGACTCTGCTGCTGGGGCTCTAGCATGGTGAAATCGATTACTTTACAATATCGGATCGTTAGGAGTAACTTTCGATGATTTTATATCGAAATCTCTAGCAAAGTTTCACTGTTGATAGCCGAACCGATATTGGAGGGGAATTAATTAGAAATTGATATACGCTGGCAACACTGGCGGATCTGTCCATAAATTCACATTCAGAAACGTCAAACGCCAGTCAAATAAATTGTGAAAGGGGGTTAAGAGGGGGGTGGGAGGGTAGGCCTTTTTTTACAAAAATAATAAACAGTGGAGGCGGATATGGGTACCGCCGCCCCGGGAACCATTTATTATGCTATAACGCCCCGGGAACCATTTATTATGCTATAACTAACACCTCGGTCATAGGTCACTTGTGGCATAGCAAGGGTGCCTAGATTCATGGGGTGTGGTTTGTCCAGGTCTTGGTGGCGGATGCGTTTGTTTGTGACACAGAACATTTTTTATTATAGATCAAGGTTCAAGCATTTTTTAAGTGTACCTGGACCCCTAGCGCAGTCGATCGAAAAGGATTGTATTCTTATTTTTCATATTTCCCTACCATGACTGCAGATCGCCAACGAATAAATAATTTTATTGTAGAAAGCAATCACTTTGTGGTTTGACGCGTTCAATAAAAATAAAACAATTATTTTGTGCAAAACCACGAGTTTTAATTCATTTATTTACCGACCGGTTTCGCTTTGCTCAAGCATATAAATACATGGTGTGCTTAAAACGCTTGTTTAGTATTAATTTGTACCCTGATGATGCTTAAGCAAAGCGAAACCGGTCGGTAAATAAATTATGTAAGCTCGTGGCTTAACACAAAATAAGTGTTTTTTTTATAAACAATAGTTCACAATGACTAAGTGTTCTTACTACATTCGACGCCAACTGTTGTTTGTACGTTAGCGATCTGCAGTTGTCCTAGGCATTGATGAGAAGTTACCGAAAGTTATCGATTGCCCATACTAGGGGTTCTGCTGGGTCAACACGGCCTAGCAACTGACCTCTTTATTATTTTTTTTTTAAATATGCAACACTGAAACTTAGCAAATTCTGTTCAAAAATGTGATGGGAGAACCAACAATTTGTTTCCATACTTAACTTATAAACCACTGTAAACAAACACTGAATATGTACTTCTTTAGTTATAAATCATGCAAATTTCATTCAATAAAGATATACATTATTATAGATCTCAAAACATTATCTTAAAACTGCGTTAATGTGTTATTTTCCGTTTCGTAATCATTGTGATACCATCTAAATAATGCTTTGAAATACACTCAGTTTCGTTTAATTTGTGGCTCTGTTAAATGATATGGTTGATTGACACCCTCATAATCTTTCATCAATAATTGGATTGACGAATTTATCGTAGAGGTGGGTACGAACAAGTAATTAATTGGTACACCAGATATTATTGATCTATTCTTAGAGCCATTAAGCCTTTATACATGTATTTGTCTAAAGGACGGCTGTGTTTACAGAGAGAATCTAACATTAATTTTGAAATGCTTTCTCATTAATTTAGATTGCCATGTAACAAGATGAACGACAATATAATACATAAATACTAATAAATATAATTCAGAAAAATAAAAATAAAATTTGAAACAATTTTATTGAGCCTTGACGCTAATTTATTCGCTTTTTGGAACAGCTCTCACAGGTCTCAAAGAAATGTTTGTATCTCCCTTATTGTTATGATCAAAACATGATCTAAACGGTGTTAGAAAGAGAAAACACCACGCTTTATACTTCAATCTAAAAATTAACGACTTATGAATGAATAAATTAATTTAGTAAGAATTAAAACGTACACACATGTGTATCCAAAATATCCGAATGCAATTTGAGAAAAATTTAAGAAACTTTTAGATTTTTTAAAATTATTTATTTTTAGATGAACCTTCAAAAATTTTACATATTGATGACGTTTAAAATACATTCGTCTAATAAAATAAGTAAGTTTTCATTATTAGTCTTTAAATTAGAAAAAACGTTAGGTGAGCCATTTTTAAAACTTTTTTATGTTTGCAATTGAAAATTTAAATATTTTATGTTTTGTTCTATTGATGAAAATTGAAAGCTTATATCATCACCCTACAAAAACGGTTTTCAATTTTTAGATAGGTTAATAAATATTCCGTTTATTATTGCAAAATGGAAATACTGTGACCTTCTGGCAAAATATGCTCGAGGCCAGAGGGTTTAATTACATTACGTTGGTTATGTACTGTATCTACCTCACTATGAAATCCTGCATTGAGAGCAGACGCGGTATATGACAAACACTTCACAACAAAAATATCAACACAATATTAGGAACATTTAAAATGAATGACAGTCAGCATCGCATCATTTTAAACAGATTTTAATCAAATTGTTGATTTTTTTTTCAAAGAAAGACAAATATTCTCAAGTTACAAATAAACTGATAATATTTGAAAATCTCCTACTTCCACCACAGTAAGCGGAAAATAATTCTCATGTCATGATTGGTCGGACGAGGAATCGAATACGCGACATCTGGGTGAGACCCGAACGCGATGCCAACTCAGCCACTGACCGGTACAATAATTCTAAAACTCTTTTGACTGATGATCCAAGACTTGGCATTTAATTTATACTTCGAATAATTTCAGTTAATTAAAATGATGCCACAAAATAAGTTTGTGTTTGAACAAAATAACCTTACCTGCAATAGTCATATTGGAGCTCTTGTGAACTATCCTAAATGTGGGTGCCTCCGTGGAGACCTCGCAGCGATAGAGCCCCGCAGAGTGGGGCGCCAGGTTGGACAATTCCAAGTCACAGGTCACCGGGGAACAACGGGGAGGTCGCGCCAGGCGCACCCCGGATACGGGGAAGGGTAGACCTGGCGGCTGCAACAAACAGATAGATGCTGACAGTCAAGCTAATAAGGTTTTTTTTTTCAAGAGACTCAACGCTTACAAGTGTGATAATCAGTACCTAATAGGGAGATATCAGTAAAAGGTCATTTTAATCATGAGTCATAGTTACATAGATTTTTTAGTACATTTCCATTTAACAAGCTACGTTATTACGAGATACTACTTCAACAAAAATTGTTGATTCTTATCTTTAAAAAACCTTAGAGGTAACTAAGGAACAACTGAGTAGTAGGTGACTTCTTTGATAATTTGGTACTTTATTTAATTAAATGAAGACACTATGAGCAAAACTCAATCGAAAATCTGGAAACAGAAAAATCAGAAAAAGATATTTGCACCTCTGGGACTCGAACCCAGGACATTAAATAAAATGGATAAGAATTTATCCAGACACCATCTAGATTGCATTAAATTCGAGTTGAATCTTGCAATCATACATAAAGATGGCGGCCAATAAAAATATGCGTTAAGCAAAATGAAGATAATATGGGTGGTTCTTAGTCGAAGTATGGTACAGTTAAAGGTGACGGAATTGGATATCGACACCTTAGCTCAGTGGTCAAGAGCACCCGTCCGGAAAGTAGGGAGGTCTCTGATTTTTCTGTTTCCAGATTTTCGATTGAGTTTCGCTCATAGTGTCTTCATTTAATTAAATATTACAATTTGAGGTTTTACTCATAAAAGTTAAAATAAAAAATAATAATGGTACTTTTTTATCTAAACTAATACAGTACGAAACTGCGTGTGTTTGTTTGTTACGCTTTCACGCATAAACCAATAAACCGATTTTAAAAATTCTTTCACCTATAGAAAGCTACATTATATGCGAGTGATATAGGCTGTATATAATGGTAAATCATAAATACTAATATATTTTATTTATTTTACGTTTTCTGTCGTTAACAAGAGCGAGTTTTTGCTAACGTCAGAGACAAATCGTTGTCATGGTAACAATGTTGATATGTTTGCGGAAAATCGTAGTTAATCTTTCTATATAAATAAAAATGAATCTCCGAAATGTTTGTACGCGCGTAACTTCCGAACGACTGGACCAAATTGGTTAATTATTTTTTTTACTACTGGTGAGCTATGGTATTATGACATTTAGGTGGCACGCGAGCTGTTTGAAAACCGAATGTACCGGGAATGAATGTATGGAATGCGGGAGAGGGTTAGGGGTGTGAGGGGGGGGATAATTGATAAGTGCAAGCGCCACAGTAATTTTCCCCTAATACCATGCGAGCGAAGCCGCGGGCAGAAGCTAGAATTATAATATTGTTAATTCTGAAAGAGGTCGACAAAAATTACGTAAAAAACATGTCGCAATGATAATGACAATGAGAGGTTAGAGGCGTTATCCGGGTAAGACAGAGATCCTGTGTTCGATTCCTAGTTGCGAATGTTATCTTTTTATTTTCAGTATGTTGTTCTGTTTCGTGTATTGATAGCTTAATTAAATTTATCTTCTGTGATGATTTTTTTTATATGAACACCGCACACGGGTCCCAACTGCTCTCGTCTGGAGGCAGTGAGACTACGGCATCCCCAATTGGGGAATGTTGTGAGGCTTAAGGCAGTAGGGAGGGGAAAGAGATGGGGAAAAGGAAGGCGGAAAAATACCTGGCTATTCAGAGCTGGTCACTGCTTAAACCATTCCAAGTAACGTTTCAATTCTGAACGGTGGTCTTACACCAGGGCGATACTGAGAGTATCTTCTACCTGGAACGTGCCACAAATAGTATAATACATATTATTTTAAATGAATTAATTTTGAAATAACACAAATTTTTCAAGTTGTGAGGTTTGTCCGGGTTTTGGCTGCTGATGCGTCTGTCCATCAGCTGCATGACAAGCCGGATCGGGAGAGAATGGTTGAGGGAGTCCCTTTAACTTCTTCAGCCGTACCCTTTTGAAACATCGCCTCGCACCGCGGTGGAAGGGATGGATTCATACGTCCGTCACTCCTGGACATGCTGACTCACAGATTCCTACCGACTCTTTATACCCTTTTCCTTCCAAGAACTTCCTCTCTTTCCTTTCCCAAAAATACTCTCCACACAGCATCCTCAAAGATGAAATAGGCCCTGGAATTATTTTTCTCAGGGCCTCGTATGTGGAGCTCTTGTAAAAAAAAATCAAATAAAATTTTATTTGCCACGCTGGGATTCGATCCTGTGATCTTTGGATTGTGAATCACGAACCACGCCGGCCGTTGAAAAAGAAACCATTCATGACGAAACATCTTAGTGCTAATAAATGACACGTAATCATAATAAAAATGGGTTTAAAAA
Source organism: Glyphotaelius pellucidus (assembly GCA_936435175.1). Lineage (NCBI taxonomy): Eukaryota > Metazoa > Arthropoda > Insecta > Trichoptera > Limnephilidae > Glyphotaelius > Glyphotaelius pellucidus. The sequence goes on along the minus strand of OW386551.1, from coordinate 6,743,417 downwards.
CTAATTTAAAATGATCATACCTTTTCCCCCGGCATATATCTGAATATCTCTCTATCATCCTTGAACCACTTGGCGGAGTAGAGGCGATCGCTTCCCATATTGTAACGGCAGCTGAGGGTGGCGTTCTCTCTCGGGTCTGCCAGAAGCGGCACAACGAGGTCCACTATCTCGTGACCGCCGCTCGGACCTGCAACACATATTTACATATTACGCCAGGAGGCTAAGTGGATCACTTGACTTTATAAATGCTTTGCTGATTTACACATCGGAGTTTTGGATAGGCTCCTAGCGCATTTTATGGTAAATGAAAATGTTGGCCATTAACAAATCAATTCACATTTAAATTTCACGCCGTCTACATATTTTTTTTATTTAAAATCAACACTTTATTAGACGCAAGATGTTAACGTCTTCAAAACAATGTTTTTTCATCAGGATCAGTCGAATACTTTTTTATGTAAATACCTCGCAAGTGTCCCAACCGCTCCCGTCGGGAGCCAGTGAGACTATGGCATCCCCAATAAGGCACGTTGTGAAGCTGAAGTTAAGTGGGAAGGGGAAAGAAAAGTGGGGATTTTTTGTTGAGAACACCGAAGAGCTCATTTCTACAGGTTTTTTTTATTTATATGAATACCGTACAAGAGTCCCAACTGCTCCCGTTTGGAGCCAGTGAGACTACGGCATCCTCAATTGGGGTATGTTGTGAGGCTGAAGTTAGTGAGGAGGGGAAGGAGATGGGTAAGAGGAAGGTGGGAAGTACCTGGCTATTCAGATCTGGTTACCAAACACGGCTTAAGCCATTTCAAGCAACGTTTTAATTCTGAACGGTAGTCTTACACCAGGGCGATACTGAGAGTAACTTCCACTCTGGAACGTGCCGCAAATAGACTATATATTATTTTAAAGGAATTAATTGTGAAATAACACCAATTAATACAAAAAAAATTATTTGCCACGCCGGGATTCGATCCCGCGACTTTCGGAATGCGAGTCAAGAGCCTTACCGCTGGACTACGCCGGCCGTCAGGTACGCCCGGAGGAACCACCGTAGAGGTACGCCCAATACCGATTTGATGAAAAATGATCAGCAAACAAAATAGTGCACCAAGGCGTTTTTCAGAATGGGTCCAACTTGACAGACATACGAACAAACAAACCAATTTTCTTTTTGTATTCACAAAATCTGCCATGTCGTTGCCACCGATTTCAATGTACCAAATGTCAAAAGAACGTCAGACAATACATACATCAACATTACCTACGGTCGGCTTTGGAACGGGAATCCCTAGTGAGGAGGACTGTGAATAAATACTTAACTTTGTATTTGAATAGTCTGTTAATGGTCATCGTAGTGAGACACCATCAAAATAGTGTATCTATTTTTTTTCCAACCTCCTTCGATTTTCATTTCCATCTCAAAGTCCGTTTCACAAAATTATTAAGAAAATTTGCAAAATATGTCGGCAATATGCTTTCCGTTTCCGCACAAAGTATTAAGGGAAATTGAAAGCATTTAAATTTAAAAATAGAACTTATCTCATTTCGTATACCGAGCCATTTGTATTAAAATGAAAATAATACCTTCAAGATGGAAACACAATATTTAAAGCAGATTTATTAGCATTTTATTAAAAAAACGAACCCAATTTCGCGATCAAACTATGCGAATACTGCGGAACCAATAATTATTTAGATTAATTCTGAAAATTTCAACTAATTTCTCAAATGTAGCTGATCATTTTTATGATTTCTGTAATTGGATTTATTGTGAATCAAATTGGCGAATGAATGAATGCATAAAAAGAAAAATAAATATTTTAAAGGATTATATTGGAGAGAATTAAGAATAATTTCAAAAATTAGGTGAAACCTTTGTAAATACACAAATTAGTAAAAATAAAAGTATCCTTCTCTATCGTTAATTTATAGTTATAATAAAAATGTAATGTTAACAAAAGTGGAATAACGTTGTTATAAATCATGATAGATTTTCTGTTTTCACCTACCGATATTTGTTTATACTTTATATAAAAAAACTACAAAAAAACTTTTTTTAAAAAATTTATTCTTTATAATATTGTTATCAGTATTTTTTTCAAAAAAATTGTACAGAAAAGAGATACGTACAAAAAACCAAACCAATTCGTGGAATTTTACCCTGTTAAAGCTATTTTAGCTGAAATTTTCATTGGGAACGAGAAATTTGAGAAAAACTAGATTTTGGCGCGATTTCGGCTGGTTTTTTCAAAATGGCGGCGAAAACTCAAGTGCTTCAAGGTCGAAAACTCAGATTTTAGACCAGAAGATGAGTGTATAAAATATTTTAAAAAATTGGTACTACCGAAATTCCGATCGCGACCCCCTTTTTGCGCTAGAACTGCCCTATCAGTGTAATTTAAAAACTTGATAAGTTTAATTTAAAAAGTTCAATACTGTAATTGAAAAAGGTCATTAGTGTGACTTCAAAGACGTTATTTAAAATTTCATATATTAAATATAAGAAGTTCATTAGTGCAATAAAAGGGCTTTACTGTAATTTAAAAAAAATCATTATTTTAATTTTAAGAGCGTAATTTAAAAGATCATTAAGTTAACTTATAAAAACCATCAATGCACCTAATTTAAAAAGTTCATTGGTGTAATTTAAAAAATACGCTAAAGAAGAAGTTCTCTATGGCTGCTCCCCCTTATTTTACATAAAATGGCTATAATATATTTATGTAAGAACCAAGTACGGCAACCATATTATGACCAGACGATTGGATGATTTTGAGGAGTGTTAAGAAAGGGACTAAATACAGGGATTTGGTATGGTTCTTGAAGAGGGCCGGATTAAATGAAGTGACAGATACGTGGCAACTAAACAATGCATGTCGTATTAAGTAGTTTAAAATATCACCTGTCTTAAGTTTATCGTTGTCATGCATTCAACAGAACGATTGATACTCTCAATAAAAGGAAGATCAGTTAGACCAGTTAGACCGGTCAGTGGCTGAGATGGCATCGCGTTTGGGTCCCACTCCACATTTTACGCTTACTGTGGTTGTAGAAGAAGATTTTCAAATATCGTCGGAAAAAAATACGAGTGCAATTCACACACGGTAGAAGCAAAACTTTACCTAATCAATCTCAACCTTGAAAAGTGTTGTCATAATCAAAGCAGCCAATGAGCGCAGACCTAGGACCTAGCGTCATTTCCGTTTTATATCTCAACCAATTTAAAAGTGACATCATAATCAAATCGGCCGATGAGCGCAGTGTGATGGTTTGCAGGTGCTAATGCGTAATTTCCGTTTCACCCAAATTCCGAATCACTAACGCCGCTAAAGAAGTATCACTTCAAAAGGTGGCCAATCGAAACGTTGCTTGGAAAGGATTTGGCCGTGTTTGTTGATCAGTTTTGAAAATCCAGATACATCATAACCCTTCTCTTTCCCAAATGTTTATCTTCAGCCTCACAAATTATCCCAATTGGGGATGCCATTTTAACATTCGCTCCACACAGGAGACCTTGACTTCTCCTAGGACCTATGTCTTTTTAGAGAAAGGAAGGAGATAAGTTCTGGGAAGGAAGAAAGAGGGAGGGGGTGGGTTGGAATGTGGAGGTCAGTGTATCCAGAAGTGACGAAGACGGATGAATCCATTACTTCCACTGCGAGTGTCCTGCTGGGGAGGTCAAAGTTCTCCGTCAATCTCTCCCAATGCGACTTGCCACTCATTAGACAAATAAACGCATCCGCCACCAAGATCTAGACAAACCTCACCACATGAATCCAGACTGAGACCCCTGCTTAGTCACCAAAACTATCGAACCACTTGGAGTGACGTATGGCAAGGGTGTTGGTTATCCAAAATCATATCAAATTATAATTAATAATGCTCCCATAATCTCACTTCTCTCTTGTGTGGTGTTCACATATAACAAAACTGAGAATACCTTTACACTTTTGTGAGAACCTTCAACAAAATGGCAAACATGCTGTTCAAATTTAAGAAACACATATTACTTATTATAATAAATAAACAACGTAGAGTAACGTCAGGCATAATTACCTTAAGAGCTTATACAAACACTTTCTCATTAATCAGAATCATTATCATTACACACAGATAGCTTGTTAGGAAGTCAGATTAAGAAAAGGATGTATGTCTTCTGGAAGATGTGAGCAGGTGCGTTACACGAGACGAGTTAGATGGAATTTATAATCTCGTCACAAAGCAAATAATATAAGTACCACTACTCAACGTCTCAAATTTGCATAGTCAGTTCAGTGGAAATTTCTCGCAAAGTGCAGAAAGGAAAGTTTAAAATTGGTCGGATGGCTTCAAACACTGACATGGCCCACACAAGATTGGTGTTTTTCGTAGAATAAAGTTCACAAGAAATTTCTATAAAAATAAGTCGAATTTTAAGAAAGCCATGGTGGTTCAATATTATGTGGCATCAATACGGGGTTAAACTTTAATAATTGTTTCCGTTTGCCATTTTATTATTCATTGATTCACACCAATATAATTTAGTAGCGCAGACTCATACAAATTTACGGAATATTTAATTGTAAGTTTTTTTTTTACATGAGCTCCTCACAGGAGGCCCTGAGGAAAATAATTTCCCTACACATAATTTCAGGGTCTATGTCATCTTTGGGGATGGTGTATGGATGATTTTTTTTTAACGAAAAGGAGGACACGAGAGTTCTGGAAAGGAAAAGGGTTTAAGGAGTGGGTAGGAATCTGGGGTTCAGTGTGTCCTGGTCATCCGCCTCCAAGACCTTGACAAACCTTACCCCATGAACCCGGGCACCCCTGCTAAATCACCAAACGTAGCGAACCACTAAGGGTGACCTATGGCAGAGGTGTTGGTTATCCAATATACGGGGCAGCGGAACGCACTCCCGCCTCACTAATTGAAAGCCCATTTGAAGCTGTAAATACATTAAAAATTTTGTTTGCCTCAGGACGATGAATGACGTTATATATAATATGGTGACCGGACAACTCAGAATCAACCCAACTCAACACCACCTTTGAAAAGTTATTGAACGTAATGAAAAAAATTGGTTAAAAAGGTTACGTTAGGTTAGGTTATGGGCTATTTTCTTTTTCTTTTCATATCTTTTAATGACTTTTCAAGGTGTTGAGTTGAGATGATCCTGAGTTGTCACGAAACCATATAATAATATAGACTCGCCATTATCACAAACTAAGGAGAGAATTTGGCAATTAAGAAATACTCTTGTATTTTTAGTAAATTCTTAATTCGAAAGTTATTTATTTTATGATAAAGATAGACATTAAAAAAATGTGTGTGTTTGAACGACGTAGATATGGGCGAGGTTTGGACATTGTGCGGAATACTACATCCTACGTCACGCGTTTGACTGAGATTCCAAGATATGCTAACTCACTTACACTACTATGAAAACAGAATGCTGTTTGTCACGAGCTACTGTCATAGGTTGTCCTTACTCTCACTTTCTCTAATGGCGCAAAAAATCTTCGAAAAACAATAAAAAACTGTTTTTTTTTAATAAAAATAAATAATTTGCGTATATTTACAAATAAAATGTTAATCTTTGGCGTTTACTAGTGTTTGCCGTGTGATAGAAACATTTTCTCATCATACACGTGGGGCTTTTAATTACTAGTAGGACACTACCTTACGACGCCTAGCAGTTGAGTACTAAAAATACGAAATCGAAGACAGATATAAGTGCCTTGTCTTTGGCTTACCACTTTTGAGATTTCTATCACGGGTCTGTATATACTCGGATTCTATAGATACTCATTGCCTCAAGATCATTGCCTTTCCAAAACAAACATTGTAAATTTCCACCATCAGAAATTTACTTTTCGAGTAAACATGAAAAATTATGACAACCGTCATAAATTTTAAAAGAAATGTGGAGATATTAATAAAAAATATCAAAAAATTAAAAATTTCAAACATAGAAATACTAATAAGATAGATTATACCCGTGGCTACGCTCGCTTGGTATTAGAGAGAAATTACTGAAAAGAATTTTTCCACGCGAACGAAATGTTTTTCCGAGAAAAAAGTAGCCTATGTCACTTTCTAGTTCTTTAACTACACTTACGTAAAAAAATGCTATGTGAAAGAAGTACAAATAATCACACTTTCGCGCTTATAACATAAGTCAGGATTAATAAACAAAATTGGTACCTAATTACTTTATCGCTTGTCTGAATTGTTCCCACACTTAGTTCCAGTGTTGAAAATGATGCTTAAATTAAAAGCAAATCCATGTTACATGGTTCATTAAACAGTGTCACAAGCGAAATTTGTATAGTATTGGTAAAATTAGGTAGATATAATACAATATGATAAGATCGAACTGAATAATTCTTTTTTTAATCAAAAGGCCAATATGGATGTATTCTTCTTTATTTAATAATATTTTGAATTTTAAAATAAAGGTCGTTCAAGATATCTAATCATTTAATAGGCAAAATCGACTCTTCTTTGTGATTTATTGGTAATTATTAAAAAAAATAATCTTGCCCAGCTTACCACGTAAATATATTTAAAAAAAAAATATAGCATCTTAAAAAAATAATAATCTCTTGTATGTCTTCCAACGTAAATTGGTCGTTCGTCATCTGAATGTAAGCCTAGCAAATGATTTATATTAAATTCACACCGTAGGTAGGGCAAAAGTTTCAAGTTTTGAAAAATTTTCATTAACTCACCAATAATTGTCAAAGTTGACTCCAAAATCGTGAGGAATCGATTTCTTTAAAGACCCATATTTTATGATTTGAAATGCAGAAGTCTCCTTAATCAATTTAAATTTCTCCTAAATATTACTGTTTTTAATTCATAGAATTCTATTTATTTTGTATTTTTTAAATTAAGCTAATTAATATAAATGAAATTATAAAAATATTAAATATTATTTTTGATTTACTTTAAATATAACAAAATGTAAACGTGAAACTATTTTCAAAATTATTATTAAAGCAGATATTCAGAGATTCTTCCCCATGTTTGAAAAAATCACTGAATGGTTCCTACACTTTTCTTTATCATGAAAGTTTATTGAATAATATGCATGTAAACATGTTTTGTTTTGTCAAAACGTTATACTCCTATTTTTTATACTTTTTATTAAACCTACCAAGCGTAATTAAAGTTAATCAACCATATTTTTTTCTATTTATTTTTAAAAATACACAAAATATACCTAATGCTAATGTATAATCTATGGGGTAGGGCCAAAGATATTTGTATTTCAGTATATTTGAGTAGTGCATTAACCAATCCAACATCAATAAATATGTTTGAAAATAAACAAAATAACAAAGATAATATTTTTAACTTTTAAACTGAAGGTAATAGCGAGAATCAGTATTGGTTATAAGTTATAACCAATATTGTTCCTCGCTTTTACGTTCATCATTTACTTTCAAAGTTGGTTATATGTAAGTAGGTCATAGATGGAATCTAAAGAAAAAGGAAGGAAATTAACTTTATGATTTAAATCTGTCAGTAAGTGTCATATCTAGAGTGTTTTTTGACAATGGTTCTTGTCAAATCCGCCTGGTTTTCCGGGGAAATTATATTATTTATGCTAAGTTTTGATGGAAGACTTTGAACGCCCGGGATTTATCTCATTTGTAAGGGGAAGCGAGGAGCTGAGACATCTTTCTCTTCTCATTTTTCAAGAATTTCGGTTTAAATGGTGCTTTTATAGCAGTCATAAAAAGCAGCGGTGACTGTCGAACTACGTAATTTTAAGAATTCTTTGACACTTTCAAGTTTTTTGTAGGCGCTTAACATGCCAGTTGAGGTTTCGGTACATAAAGTACGTTTAATATAATATTTCAAATTATCTCACCTGAAGTGATAGAAAAATTGTCGTTGATAATAGGTGATGTGGTGTTAATATTTATTTATTACAAAATTTAGATAGATTACTCAATCGAGGAATAGTTAAAAAAATATTGTTTACTTTATGATAAAAACAAATTTAATTATCGGGTTCCTTATCGAGAAATAATATCAGCTAAGGTCGTGAATATTAATAAATTAACTGAAGTCTCAGGCTTTTTGTGGAGCTTTTCAATATCTCACGGCGTTCCCAACTTCTTATACCATCCAGAGCACTATCTAAACATTTCTGACACTAATAAAAACAAACTTTGAAATTTTCAGAGAAATCGGTAGAGCAGTTTTCGAACCTATGAGACATACACATGAAAAGGAGCGAATTGCATTTTATTTATATAGACAGATAGATAGATTGATATTATACATTTACCAACATAATTATTTAAAGGATGTTTCAATAGCAAAGTGATTTTAAGTGAGTTCAATTTTTCGAGGAGGGAATTCGTTCCTTTTTTTCTCTTGAGATTTTCGATTATTAATTCTACAAAACCGGTATATTGTTCCAATATTCAACTATTTTTAGTATTACTTAATAATAATTTTTAAGATAATCCTCCTTCGAGAGAATTAGGGAACTTAGATCCTAGACACTTAATGTCAAGAGTCCCATTAATCTTCTCCTGTGAGGATAAGGATTGTCTTTGGGATTAATAATATCCTTTGAACTGACGGACACTAAGCGCATAAGCTCTTTATTCTTGTAAAAACCTTCCTTTCATGTCGACGCTATGCCTTGGGGATACTTTAAGGGTGGAACTAATCGCAGGTAATTTAGTGCATCATTATCTTTAAAAAGTGACAAATTTAAAGTAGAATTTGACGTTTTTATGAATTATTTCATAAAAAACTCGCCATTTTGGGATTAACCATGTTGAGTTTATAGTGTACGCTGCAGTCTCTCCTAAACATAATCACTTTTCTATCAAATTATTTCCGTCTTCTTCTCTTCATCAAAATTCATCATTTTCCTTTCCAAAAGTTCTAAATTTCTTCACAACTGAGATTATCTAACTTTATACGCTCAGCAAGTTCTACAAGTACTAATATATTCTTCACAACAAATATAGTTCTCCAAGTACGATTATCATACAAATGAAACATTTGCGGTCCCATGCGTACACATTTACAGTAATAGGAATCTACTAACAGTAAAATAATGAAATGGGAAAGGCTGCCCGTTCCTTTTTCTACAAAACTTAAATTTGAGAAATATTTTTTTTACCAGAGGGTAGAGCAAATATTCACTGCAAATGTAGGTAACTTTATTTATCTAAGTGAACAGTTATTTATTTAAGAGTAATAGTTTTATTTTATCTATCTTCATCAGCATTAATTTTTATTTTATGCAAAAAATGGTAGTTGAATGATTACTAAGCATATCTTTTGTTTAGTAAAAAAGTATTTCTCACAGAACAATGGTGGTTTGTGTGTCGCGTTTGAGTGAAAGGGAATATTTTTTTGCATGAATCGAGATAAAATATTTGAAAATTCTGTGATTTAATTAATAACCCTTGTTTTTGAATGATTAGTATGATAAAGCGTTTTTAAGAGAAAATAAAATTAACTACTAGTGTTTTAGGCTAAATTTAACGTTTTCAGAAACGTTATTATGTTTGAGTAGATTAATTTAGCTTGTTTAAATTAATAAACTATTCTCTTTTCTCGTAATATGCTTCGTTTTTATTCTTCATTTTTAAAAGGTTTGTATTTATTTAAGTTTTATTTCTGTAGAAATGAAATATTTCTATTTCTGATACTGACAATGCGCGGTGGAATTCCATTTAAAAATCTAAATGTTGAAATAATTTGAAATTTTTTTTCACTTAATTTATTTGTGACTGTAACAGGTTTCAGCCGATTAAGGCCATCTTCCTACTGGTACAATTGCTTCTTAAATTAATGCAGTAGTATGAATATGGCCTTAATATTTTGAAACCGGTTACGATCACAATTAAATTGTATAAAAAAAATTTAAAACTGTTTCAGAAAAAGGATTATTTTAACATTTTTGTAATTTACAACTATATTTTGATCGTAGAGAAGTGGAGCTGGCAACACGGTATCGCTTCTACATAGATAAGCACACACTTCACCAATATTAATATCTGCCCTGATGATGGACACTGTAACGCTGTCCGAAACGTTGGCTAAAGAAGGAGGTAGCGCAACACGGCATAACACCCCAAAAATAAATAAACGTGAAAACCTAAATTCATACCCGAACATTTTGACCATTCAACAGAAAAAATGGGTATTCAATCTTTATACAAATGTGTTTTTTTAATTTAATGTAGAATCTCTTGTAATATCTAAAATTAAAACAAGAGGGGATTTTTAAGGAAAGTGGGAAAGGAAGTTCTGGGAAATTTATGTGTAAAATGTATGAGGGATTGTTAGGAGTCAGGATGTCGGTGTTCAGAAGTCACTATGTCCAGGAGTGACATCCGCCACCAAAACCTAGGCAAACATTACTGCATGAACCCGGGCACAAATGCTAACTCACAAAACGAAGCGAACCATTTGGAATGAGTTATGGCAGAGGAGTTGGTTATCTAATAAATCGTTTCCGGAGCGGCAGAAAGTTGGGTCAATCAAAATCGTTTTTTTTATTCTCGGAGTTTACAACGAGTGTGACAAACGTGGCATATCTGAAAATAAACGCTGAATATATACTAACGATTGTTATTCAAATAAATTTTCACCCTAAATCGACGTTAACCATTGGACATGAGTTAGTAGAATAAGCAATTTTGTACAACCAACTCCCGCAATGCATATAATAAAAGTCCACTAGCGCAATTTGAGAGGCGGGTACGGGTACCACCATCTCGTGATCCATTTATTGGATAACCAACACCTAAACCATAGGTCACCCCAAATGGTTTGCAACGTTTGGTGACTTAGCAGGAGTGTCTGGATTCATATGATGAGGTTTGTCTAGGTCTTCGCGGCGGATGCCATTGCTCAGAGACTATTTGGTCTCTCCAGCAAGACTCTCTCGACCCATCGCCTTATACCACAGTGGAAGGAATGTATTCATACGTCCCTTACTCCTGGACCCACTGACCTCCATATTTCTATCAACCCCTCATACCTTATCCTTTCCAAAACTTCCCCTCCTTCCTTACATTTTTTTTTAAATTTCTTTTTTTTACAAAAAAATCTTTGTAAAAAAGAAAAAAAAATCCCAAACACTTTTGTAAAAGCTCGTTTTCAGTGCTAATGTTTATAAGTGCGATGCTTTTATTATTTCAAAATTTTAGAAAAAAACCGACCTAACGTCTATCTACCTGTATCAAGTTACAAAAAGTAATGAAAACATCGAAATAAAAAAAATAAAAAAAAACATATTTACACAAATGCTGTTATAAGCGTTTAAAATATTATGTAATCCGTGTTTCAGTTTTCGTTCAAAACCTGCGTAGCGCTTCATCACAATATTAAATCACTTGAGCCGCGAAATACATTAGTCAATAAATTATCCCGGGGATTATTACTGTGAGTTACGGGTACCTATACCTATCTCCCGCGTACAATTTAAACCCTTACGTGGTATTAGATAAAAATACGTTTTCTGTAAAGCGTGTTTTATAAAAGGGTCTGAAACAGTATTTAAAACACAATTTCTGTTCGGTTAAAACATATTTCTTCCCAGTTGCGTGCTATTTATAACCTTTCCTTCAAAATTCATTATTTGTAGGTGCCTGCCCTATTATAAAATCAATGCTTTTTCAGTATTCCTCGTTTTTTTTGTCTTAGAAAAATGTTGCAAATAATGTAAATAAATAATACGTACAATTAATATTTTCAAAACACAATACTTCAAAAGGGTTATTTGAATTGTTCTTTATTCACATGGTCTCGTTTACGAGATGTGCCGAAGGTTTCCGAAGGCAGGTGTTCAGAGTCATAATAACTCCAGAGCTACGCAGACAAAACCTAGCTACCAGTTGGTAAGGTCGTTAGTCCTCTTAATCACTGCAGCGCCTTTTGCCACAAAATGGTACTATTTAAAATACCTCGGATTGCTTTGCTGCCAATTTCGGAAAATTTTCCCTTATTTGTTAGTAATTCAGTAGAGGTTTACGATTTGATAATATATATTTTTTAAATCCTACGAATATGTAATAATCGACAAAAGATAGGTAAATTCATTGGCTAAAAAGATTTTTAATCAGTTTGTTTGTCTCCGTATGAAAATTTGGAGGTGAGATTTTTTTTAATTTGAGCGGAAAATACTCAAAATGATCACCAAAAAATGTTGAGCAAATGGAGAAAAACGTTTTTAATTAGGCTGTCGCTCCAGTGGACTAAATAAATTACCATACGTCAATTAATAGTCACTGTGATCTCAAGATCTTAAGTCTTTCAATAAGCATATTTTAGTACTGGAAAATTCCGGTCACAGTACCGATAAATAACGAATGTCTCTGTAGAGAACATAAGAGATAAAACGCTTTATAACTAAATCCAGTGTATATAATAAATATTCAACATCAATATTTTAAGAACATAAATTAAGAATTCTTTTGGCATAACAATAATAATACAGCTCAGTGTTAAGAAGGTAATGCCTTTAAATCAATTGCAAAATTTGGTTAACAACTCGGACCCAAAGCTTGTTTTCAAGCTACCTACAACATTACACAACTACGAGACATATGAAATGTCGTACGAGGCGTACCTGACATATTAAATAGTTTCTTATTGAAACTGTTTCAAAGCGGAAAAACTTCTTACCTTAAAAGTGCCAACTTATCAATATGTTTGGATGTTTTGACACACAAAACAGAAATCAAAAAATATAAACGCATCAATATACACACGCAGTATGTAGATATGTAAAATAAATCTTTGCTTCTGAAAATGTGTAAAAAGCTTTCATTACGATGGTTCATGATATTACACAATAAATGTTAGTCGTCGGTACGTTAAAAATACTTCTTACAGCTTTAGACGTATGCTTTTCAAAGCTTTGAGAGAGCGGGGAATTATTTTATGAAGAGCTTGGTGTAAAGTTGTCAAGAAATTACAGCCTGAAATTTAAGTGTAGAATTTTTCTGAAAAAAAGCATTTATTGCCTCGCAATCTGCTTTGTGAAACGTAACCTTTGTTTGCTACAATTTTATTAAAATGAAAACGCTCGTCATTGTGCCCCGGAAAGGTTTCAGCGGAATCCGGGAGATTTAACGCGATTTTTCCTACTGAAAAGAAATACCAGAAATACAGCAATATCGTTTATGTTGCTGGTTCACTGAGGAAATTGCTAACAATTAGTTCCAACTGCGTACTACTGTTTCTTGAATAGTTTTATTTTTTACATTTTGCAAAAATACACGTTTTTAAATGTAATGTTGTAAAACGACATTTTAATTAGTAATACCTGTAGATATTCTTCGAGAAAAATAAACGACCAGATACGGGTTCGTGTGTTGGAGCTTTTGCGGTCGTGGTTTTCTGTGTAGAAAAGAGCTATAGTAACTAAATTTTAATTTTTTGAATAACAAATGTATTTTGCTTACAACAAATATTTTATTTAAAAATATATACCTGTGTGTGTAAGAAGTATTTCGTCGCCTTAGTTCTTAACTGTCCAAACGACCATTAGAAAATTTCACAGGAGGAGAAGGTTTTCTTTCATTATTTCGATGAAACATTATAAAAGCTGTTTAAGATAAAGCCATTTCCGAAAAGGTAAAGGTCTCATTAGTTTAAATAATTCTCAGTTAAGTGATTCACTATCAATTTCTACACTTTATTTTTAATTTTAACCTTTTCGTCCCGGAAAGAAAAAAATCACACTTCATCCGAAGGGGGGTCACTCGGGGACCCCAATTTGTTTTACCTATTAAAGGGTGTTAATGACACAATTTTTGGAAATTTGTTTTGATAATAATTAGAAAAAAGCATATTCATCTTATTTCAATAGTCATTATCTAAATCGTTTCATAAATAAAGTCATAATTAATATTCTAACGAATTTAGACCATAACGCGTATTTCTCCATAGAAAACAGAGAAAGCGGGCCGATAGCCACCATAACGCTTTGTTTCCGAATATTGACTGGCGATTGGCGCGTAGCGGAAACGATCCAGACCGAATGATCTTTGACCGGCAAGCGAACATTATAGCATTGTAAAAAGAGCAAACTAGATGCGCAGTGTAAACAAACGGGATCTAGTCCTTTCCACTAACAACTCAGAAATTACTTGCTATCGCTTAGAATCGTCCCGATACTTCCAGCGGATGGATACGGGGTAACGCCCGAACGGAGGGGTAGGGGGGCGGGCTGTACAGATTCTCGACCGGAATTTGATATAAATGAATTAATATTAAGAAAAGTAGTAAAGCGATATTAATTTTTTTAATGCAGATCGATAACCAAATAGTTTTTCTAGGATTACCCAAATTATTGAGTATGTGGTTTAAAAAACAACTTAGATACAGCGTAAAACTCTCGTTAGTGTAAGTGCGTTACCCTGGTCCGGTACGGAAGTGTTAAAGTGGAGTTGAAACAAAAACTAAATTGGTCGTTTGGACAATTAAAAACTAAGGTGACGATTTGAAAAATATGTTTTTAAATATTAGACTCCAATTGTGGTGGTGTGCATTATGGTGTTTACACATTTTGATAATGTCGTAGTAGTAAGTAGTTATCTGCAAATATTTAGTAGTATTGAAATAATTGTTTACATGTACTTAAATATATAAATATCCACAAAAAAATAATAAATTTAAATAAGTCAGTAAAAAAATAAATAAATAAATAAATAATAAAAAAAAAAATTTTGGAATACCATCTTGTGATTCGAAGGTTATAGAATAGGTTGCCAAACCTCATACGACGTATGCGGCAAGTTAAAATTGACTCTTGCTTAATAATTTATTCCAGAATTGCCAAAGTAAATGTTTGAAATTTTGTGTAGGAACAATGAATTTGAATATCTTCTTGATAAATTCAAAGCATAAATTGAGAGATGTAACATTTCCTTTCATCGTATCAACATGTTTTTTGTATCGTTAATTTTTAATAAGTATGTAAGAATACACTGCTCCAGCCGGTAGCTTAGTAGCGCCTGGAGCAGCTGGAATTCGGGGGCTTAAAAATAATTTTGGGAAAAAGTTTGGTTGCGGAAAAAAATTTAGGTGTTTGGTTTCATTGATAAAGCCTTTTTGTGTCTTTATTAAAAATGTCCTTTAACTACCCGAACGAATAGCTGATTTGTCCACAAATAATATCATTTCATCGTCACATCAAAATTATTTAAACATAACTCCTGTGTGTACAATACTAAAAACGTTTCATGATATCGTAATATCAAAATTATTATCGAAAAGTATTAATACGGTAACGTCTGTGTGGTTGAATTTCAGAACCCAGTTTCGAGTGCATGTTGACGCAACGCCGTACGCGTCGCGCCACAAATAACATCTGTGTACGTGGAATTCCAAACAAAGTTACTGTTGTAATTCGGTTATGAATTCAAAAATTCGTCCCAGGATGGCGCCACTTTCGTCAGCAATTAGGACGGGAACGTGTCCCCCCTAGGTATAACTGCCACGAACTTGTTAAAAAGTAGTATCTCTCCGGATATGGAAAGGTTGACAGTATACGTAGTTGTATCGTGCGGCTATATATTACTATATGCCTCTCTCGGTTACTTTTTACCGGTGACTATCACTCGATGACAGTGGATCCGAGGAATAGGCTATTTTTTAAACCAGTTCCTATTGGAATAAAATGGTCAAACACAACACAACACAACACTAAATAAAAGCCTCCCGCAGGGCCTAGCAGCAAAAACCTGCGGAGCGGGTTCTTAGTGCTAGTTATGTTTATTACTGTAACAATGTTATAATTTAAAAATAAATAACTAAAAATTACAAATTCAATACTTTACATCTTGAAATATTTACTTGCTTTTTTCATGTACCTCGAATACCAACATCGGGGCATCATCTACAGTTTTATTGTGACAATTCCATCACCAAATCACAATTGTATACTTACGGTCACCATAATCAGAATTAGGGTAATGATTATAAGGATGTTGTTGACATATTTAATACATCAGTCATTAAATATAAGCAGGTCTTGGTAAAAATTTTATCGGAAAGCAGAACAACAAAACTAGTTATTAAACAAACTGACTAACCCTGTTTCGACTTATTTCATTTTTGTTTATTTTACTATTCCTAATTTACAATTTTTCCACCTTTCTTGGTTAAGTATTTGGTTTTTGTGATGTTATGCTAATTTAGATGTTCTTTGTGTTAAAAAAAATATATGCGTCTAAAAGCCCAGCTGAGAAAATCAACATAAATAAATATTAGTATCCTTTACATCGTAAACGTTACAATGTGTTTGTGTTGATTTCGGAATGCCGAATTTAATAATATTTTATAACAATAAATATACTAGTTTATTTTATTTGGTAAACCATATTAGCGTGGTCATCTACTGCAACGTAATTTCAAGCTCCATTAATAAGAGCACGCTCAGGATAGAACTTTGAGAATCTTTTTTTAAAACCGAATAGTACCTACCAAAGAGTGACCGGACAACTCGGAATGAAACCAATTCAGAACTATCTCAGATAAGTCATTTCGAGTAATAAAAAAATATTTATTAAAAATTGGTTAAATGAGTTATGTTAGGTTAGGGTTATCGGCTAATTTAAAATTATTTTTTTCATAGCTTTTAATGACTTTTCAAGGAGGTGTTGAGTTGAGTTGACTCAGTTGGCATGGAACCCTACCAAAGATATAGCCGGTGAAAATTGTGTGTCGTCACGGGACATGTGCGGCAGTTATAATTGTAATAATAAATGTTTTTTACGGTATGTGGGGAGGATAGTGCAGTCCCACACATTCCAAATATAATACATACACAAAATATTTGAAAGAAAAACAGGTGGATATGATTGTAAATGAAAAGAAAATATAACAAGGTAATAGTAGTAGCAACAAAAAGAAAATAATAATAATAAGCTTTTAGGATTCTGTGACCACATTAGGAGACAGTATTTTCTCCGGTGTGCATCAACGCTGAGGCGGGCTTCCATGACCAGGAAATTTTCAGAACTGCTTATCCTTTCCCCTCATTTATTTATTATAAATTAACGCCATTTAACGGCTTTTACATAGAAAATACA
Organism: Glyphotaelius pellucidus; assembly: GCA_936435175.1. Classification (NCBI taxonomy): domain Eukaryota; kingdom Metazoa; phylum Arthropoda; class Insecta; order Trichoptera; family Limnephilidae; genus Glyphotaelius; species Glyphotaelius pellucidus. The sequence goes on along the minus strand of OW386551.1, from coordinate 6,726,350 downwards.
ATAATTTGAAATGGATACAGAATATGCATAGTTAAGAAAAAATATTCATATGCCAAAAAATTAAAAAGGACAAATTGAAGTGACAGCATAAAGTAAAAAAAGAAAACCTCATATACATGTTTACCCACAAGATATTTTGAACTAAAAAAATAACTTAGTAAAGTACGGTATGTTTTTAGGTTTCACGGCCAAAAAGTATTTTCGTTATTATTTTGCAAAAAAAACCATGCTGAATTTTTTCCAGCTCGTAGAAAAATGGAGCTGGCAGCACGGTATCGCTTCGACACACATAAGTAAACACTCTCACCGATATCATTTGCTCATCTGCCCTGATGATGAACACTGTAACGCTGTCCGAAACGTTGGCTAAAGAAAGAGGTAGCGAAACACGACATAACACCCCAAAAATAATAACAAAAATAGTAAAGTACGTAACAAAAATAAATTTAGAAAACCAAATCTAAAACAATAATAAATTTAAAAAAGAAGTTAACATTGATGAAGAATATAAACATTCAAAGTATATTTGATTATAATCAAACTGAGAAGCGTTGCAGTATCTGGGGAGACCAAACATTATGCGGAAGGCGTTATTGTACTGAACCCGAAGTCTTTCAATACTACTCTTTTTGTAGTTAGCCCAGAGTTCGCACAGCATATACAGCGTTGTCGTGTATAGCGTTGTAGTATAATATATGGCGTTGTCGTATACATCGTTGCGCAGAAAGAAAGGAAGAGCGTTTTTTTAACTGCGGTACTGCAAAGGTGGAATCTTCTACTGAGCATGTTTGATTTTACGCTCAGAGCTCTTTTTTTGCCTATCGATGTCGTCATCGTCCATCGGATTACTGGTGATTACGTGTCCAAGGTTATGCAGCAGCACAGCCATTCGAATAATTTAATAAACGAATAATTTTTCTAAATTGATAGTCCGGTATTGCTTGAACTGATAAGCTTCCGGATACCACAACGTAATACCAGAAGTCAGGATTTATTTCAGTGCAGAAATTCTGGAACTAACTACCGTATGTATTCCACTTTGCCCAGAATACCAATGGAAGGAAATAACTATACCAAGTCAGTGGACATCTTCAATGTATCTGTAAACAAATATAAAACATCGTTACTGAGGCTATTCAATTATGTACAATAAATACTGTATATATCTTACTATTCATAAAATATGTGAAAGCCCCCCAAAAGGGCGTTAATAAATAAATAAATAAATAATCATACCTTTTTTCTTACCAGAACTTCCTCTACCTTTTTATCCTCCATACAGCTTACCCAAGGATGAAATAGACCACGGTGGAATTTTTGAAATGAAACTTCTATAGCACGGCTGTGATTTGGATTTCGGATGAAACGGAAATGACGATTACTGCACCTGCCACGCATCAACTGCGCTCATCGGCCGCTTTGATAATGATGTCACTTTCAAAGGCTCCTATTGGTTGAGATGTGTAACGAAATTACGCGAGGTCTGCGCTCATCGGTCGCTTTGATTGTGACCTCACTTTTCAAGTTTTGGTTGAGATGTTTTGGTAAAGTTTCACCTTTACCGCGTGCAAACTGCACTCGAATTTTTTTCCTTTTTCCAAAACTTTCATTCAAAAAGAGCACAAATAACATGATCTATTAGTCACTAGATGATTGGACAGTTTTAACGTGGAGAATTTTTCTATTCATTTTTTTAAATTTTTTTATTTCCGTATGTGTACATAAATATATACATAAAAACCACACGTCACGAAGTATTTGAAAGAGTGTTACCAATCGCATGGAATCCGAACCAGCTAATGAACCCATAAGTTCAACGTCTTTACTAAAACCACCTACTGAAAAAGGGTACTCGAGAAATCAGGGTTAACATCCAGCGACTAACCTATCGTAACTTATCCATTTACCCCTATCGCACCTAAATCATCCCCATATCGACCCGTTTGAACCCTACTCAGGCAAAGCAACAACCGTAAGAGGGGTGGAGGCTTTTTAGACAAGAATACAAAGCTTATCACGCTGAAATTAATGTAGGCATGAGATCATCCACACTTCATCTACAAAAGCATTAATTTTCTACTGTATGACGTCATATTCTTCTCTTGAATTTTAACCCCTCAAGCTAATTTGTTCCCTTTTGTGAATAGCTCATAAAGATCTTTAAAAAAATCCAATGCCAAAAAAGCCAATGTTTAATTTTTGTATTCATCTGTTACCAGAGACGGTCGAAAAATGTTTTAATATCCATAATGAATACTTATCAATTGCTTCATTAGACTTATTTACTTTATTTATTTCACAGTGAAATCACAATTATTCCAAAGTGTTTTCACGGTAAGTGTTAGTTAGCTGCGATATATATGGGAGCTCAACCGGTTATAAATGGGAATCCGTTAAAGACATTTTACTTTATCGATAGAGATTCATTTGCTTTGTATTTTGTTTTGTAGAGAGAATGTTTTTAACCCCTGGGGATGGTTGATTATCATAATTAGGGTTATATTTACTGGCGCAGCCTCGACGTATAAGATGGGATGATTGAGGTTTACCGAACAGCTAATATTCTGATCACTTTTTTTGGAACAATAAAATTGGTTGGTGTTTATGTCCGTGCAATTGGGAGTCGGTATGGGTACCACCACTCTGGTAATCATTTATTGGATGACCAACACCCCGGTCGTCCGAAGTGATATGGTACGTTTGGTGACTTAGCAGGTGTACCCGGGTTCGTGGGGTGAAGTTTAGCTAGGACTTGGCGGCAGCTGAGCTTGGCCAACTATTGCATGGCGGGTCGGATTGGGAGAGTTTGGTTGAGGGAGATATTTTGATCTCTCCAGACGGACTCTCTCGACCCACGGCTCTGCACCGCAATGGGAGGGATAAATTTAAACGTTCATCAATCCTGGACATATTGATTCCCAGATTCCTATCCACCCTTCATACTTTTTTTTCCTCCCTTCTTTCATTCCTTTCCATACAAAATAATTAGAGTAAATTCTCCTCCATCTCTTCTCCAAAGATTTTTTTTTCCGCAAGGGTTTCAGTGTGTAAACAGAAAAATATATAATATTTGAATTGTTTTTACAAAGCCGAGTAAAACTTTTTTTCATTAAAATTTTCGGTGCGTGAATTGAAATAAAAACAATTAATGGCAGACCAGAGTTGACGAAGCAATGAGAAGCCAGACTGTCTTGGTTCTTGTAACTAGATGGGTATTTCCCACGTTGGCCGATTGCCACTCAAGTTTTCACCTATCTTCTGGGAGCCTCTCTCCTTTCACCCGGAAGGGTTGATGTAATGTACAAACTTGCCAGTGTGTAGTGTCTTGCTTTTATTGTGGCGTGACGGGTAGTACTCAGAAATTAATATACGTAATTATGTACTGGTATTTATTCGGGAGCTGCTTGTAGCAAAAGAGGCACACTACTTGCATTAATCACCTTTTATGGAGTCTCGCAAGAATACTATCTCGCTTGCTCTCATACACATTTGCACAAATACCACAGCTGATAATAAATTTATCACAAAAGATATAAATAGGTACAACACAAGTACCTTTGTACATGTATGATTATCACAGAAAGTTGTACAAAGGAGTTCAATAAATGTGCATGCGTAAAAAAGATGTAAGTAGGTAACATGAAAGAAGTTACAAAGTAATTTGCAGTATGTGGGTTATTGATTTTTAAAAATTAAACATAAATAGTTTGTAAATGTAAATAAAAAAATAAACAAATTTTATTTTTTACGCAGCATCGCGTTCATTAGTCAAGTGCATTACACACATATTTTGTATCAGTGATCGATGAACCGATGGATGTAATTTTTAGTCGTCAGTTGTTATTTACGGTGTGTCTAGTCTGTAGTTAGAAGTAAGTTTTTTTATTTTTTTTTATTTATTAACTATGTTTTGGTACAATTGGTAAAATTTTGTTACACAAACTTTTTATATAAACAGTTTTAAAAAAGTAGAGAATAATATAAATAGATTAGCAGATTAACCAAAAAAATCCCACATAGACATCGCCAGTTCGTGGGTATACTTGAGTGTTTTTAAGACAGAAAATTACTCATAAACATACAATATCTTGTAGAAGTTTAAAAAAGTAAAAAAAAAAAAAATTAAATTAAATACATAAAAATAGATTCAGTGTTTACTGAAATACATATTCAAAAGACATGTTCATAAAGATTAATAAAAATTTTGTTAAAGTTACAGCAGGTCAGATGTTACAGCAAGTAAATGTTTGTGTCGATGGTATTTATCCAAGACTTTAATACATTTTTATACTTGCTGTAGGTGGATATATTTTTACAATCAATTTCTGTAGCCTTATAGAAAGCATTATATATTTTTGGTGTAATAAAATATGCATGTATTTGCGCAAGCCTAGTGTTACACCGTGGAACTTCAAATACATTATTTAACCTATTACTAAAACGCTTTTCATTTTTTGTAAAAATAATATTTGGTGTAAATATATATTTTAAACATTGTTTACAGTAAATTTTTCTTATATCTAACAATTCAGCCTCACGGAACAATTGCACGGAGGGGTAGTTCATATCTTTATGCAACATTATTTTTAGAATTAATTTTTGAGTTATTTCTAGTGGCTTAATGTGTGTATTATACACACCCCCCCATCCAATTATTCCATAAAATACTGATGATTGCACCGATGCATGATACACCAATTTTATTCTTTTAATGTCAACTATGTATTTTAAACGTTTAAAAATATAAGTTACAGTTAAGGAAATACAGTTAAATACTTAGGAATTATAATAGACAGCCAACTCAAATGGACAGATCACATACAAAAGCTTGTTAATAAACTTAGAAGTAAAATTATAGAAATATATAATATTTTTATTTATTTTTAACTTAATGAGTAATGTCCGAATTTTCGATTGAGTTTCGCTAATATTGTCTTCATTAATTAAATATTACAATCTTAGGTTTTAAACATCAAGTTAAAAATAAAAATAAAATATTCATCCTAGAATTGCAGAAAAATCAATAGATCTCGCATATTAAATATAAATGGTTAAATGTATCCAAAACACTATCTAGATAGCATTTAGTTCTGGGTGAATCTTGCAGTCATAATACATAAAGGTAGCAGGCAATAAAAATATGCTTTAAAAAAGTTAAGATAATGTTGGTAGTTCTTGGTCGAAGAAAGATACAGTTAAATATGACCGAATCGGATAGGGACACGAGCTCAGTTGATAGATCACTGACCTGGCAAGCCATAGGTCATGGATTCGAGTCCTACATGTGACCGTGTCTTTGTCTGATTTTTCTTTTTCAGATTTTCGATTGAGTTTTGCTTATATTGTCTTAATTAATTAAATATATTACAACTTTTTTCAGCGCCCTTGCGGTGATTTTTCACAAAAATGACGCTTTACAAATCATCCAAATATTATTATTATCATTAATTAACAAACCTTTATAACGCCCGATTAAATGTTTGACAAAACAGAGCCAAACTAATACAACGATAAAAATGATTGGTCTTACACCGTCGTTTCAGTATCTATTTCATTTTATGTTACTGTTGCAGGTTTTTCAATATGCAATTTTAATCTATACTAATATTATAAAGAGGAAGGATTTGTTTGTTTGTTTGTTTGCATCGAATAGGCTCCGAAACTACTGAACCGATTTGAAAAATTCTTTCACTGTTGGGAAGCTACACTATTTTCGGGTAACATAGGCTATATTATAATTTAAAAAAAAATTAGCGATCCTTACTAAAACTCCAATAATGTAACCCAAGGTGTAAAAAAATTACCTAAAATATTCTTTACATCGCGTGCGCTGCGAAAACCATTGATGATAGAATAAAATAATGTACTACGACTTTGCAGAACACATCATTATCTACAAAAAATGTCGCAACAGCATATGTCTAACTATTATAGTTATAACACAATAAGTGTTCTTTTATTTTAAAAATTTAATTGAAATGCCGCCGCTAGAAAAGACTCTTTATTTGTATCTTCGTATTAATTTTTATCAAAATAAGTTATTTTATATTCGAGACTGCTTCAATCTCTTTATATTACTTTTTGAATTATTCAATTCGGACATCCCATCTGAAAGATATCACGAGTTTAAAATTGTAAGTATTATACGATGTAGGCGTCACTGGGGTACGGACCGTACGAGAGGACACCAACAAACAATCAAATCTTTCCTATCTTATATATAAAAATTAAAATTTGTTTGTTTGTATTTTATGCGCTGCCATACCGTTCATCCGATTGCGATGAAACTTTGGTGATTTGTTGTGCGCACGCCCGCAAAGGATAAAGGCAAGTTCTTGCGTTATTAAATTTGAATTAATGAAAATGTGCTTATTACATATATTTTAGCGGCAAGGAGGAAAGGCAGGGGGGAGGGGGAGGTGGGATACGTGGGTGAGAAAACGAGGGATGGGAAGGCGGGAAAGGTAGAAGGGAAACGTGAAAGGGGAAGGGGACTCGGGAGATGAACGGGGACGCACGGGAGAGGACATTCAAGGAGAATCAATTGATTTCTTTGCATCGCAACACAAGCCGTGCTTCGTGCTTTGAGTTTTAGCTTTAAGCTTTGAACTTTAAGCTTTGAGCTTTGATTTTTGAGCTTTAAGCTTTGAACTTTATGCATTCAACGTTAAGCTTTACGTGTTGTTTAAGCTTTGAACTTTAAGATTTGATATTGAATTTTAAGTATTGAGCTGTGTGCTTTGAGATTTGTGTTTTGAGCTTTAACTTTAAGCTTTGAGCTTTAAGCTTTAAGCTTTGTGCTTTGAGATTTGTGTACTGAGCTTTAACTTTGAGCTTTGAGCTTTATTTTTAAGCTTTGTGCTTTGAGTTTTAAGCAGTTTAGAGCTTTGATATAAAGCTTAAACTTTGGCCTTTTAACTTTGAACCTTGCTCAAAGCTTGAGCTTAAAGATTGAGCTTTCAGCTTTAAGTTTAATGTTTGAGCGTTATGTTTTCGGCTTTAAGTTTTGAGCTTTGCGCAAAGCACGAGGCTTAATGCTAAAAGCTTAAAGCTTAAAACTCAAAGCTTTAAGCTGAAAGATCGAAGCTTGAAACTCAAGGCTTTAATCTTAAAGTCAAAGCTAAAAGCTCAAAGCTTAAAGCTCAAAGCTTGAAGCTCAAAACTTAAAGCTCAAAGCTTAAATCTCTGAGCTTTAAGTTTTGTGATTAAAGCCTTGAGCTTAAAACTTTGATCTTAAAGCCTTGAGCTTAAAGTTTTGAGCTTTAAGGTTTGAGCTTTAAGCTTTGAGCTTCAAGCTTTGAGCTTTAAGCTTTGAATTTAAGTTTTGAGCTTTAAGCATTTAGATTAAAGCCTTAAGCTCAAAGCTTTAAGCTCAAGGCTTTAATCACAAAACTTAAAGCTTAAAGCTCAAAACTTAAAGCTAAAAGCTCAGCTTAAAGCTCAAAGCTCAAAGCTTGAAGCTCAAAGCTTAAAGCTCTAAACTTAAAGCTCAAGCATAGTGCTCAAAGTTTATGGCTCAAAGCTTAAAGCTCAAAGTTTCAAGCTCAAAGCTTGAAGCTCAAGGCTTTAATCTAAATGCTTAAAGCTCAAAACTTAAATTCAAAGCTTAAAGCTCAAAGCTGGAAGCTCAAAGGTAAAAGCTCAAACCTTAAAGCTCAAAACTTTAAGCTCAAGGCTTTAAGCTCAAAGTTTTAAGCTCAAGGCTTTAATCACAAAACTTAAAGCTCAAAGCTTTAAGCTGAAGGCTTTGATCTCTAAGCTTAAAGCTCTAAATTTAAAGCTCAGGCATAGTGCTCAAAGCTTAAAGCTCAAAGTTTTAAGCTCAAAGCTTGAAGTTCAAAGCTTTTATCTCAATGCTTAAAGCTCAAAACTTAATTTCAAAGCTTAAAGCTCAAAGCTCGAAGCTCAAAGCTTAAAGCTCAATGCTTAAATCACAAAGCTTAAAGCTCAAAACTTGAAGTTCAAAGCTTAAATATCAAAGTTTGATGCTCAAAGCTTAAAGCTCAAAGCTTAAGGTTAAAGCTCAAAGCTTAACCCTTTAAGCTTTGAGATTCAAGCTTTGCGCTTTAAAATTTTTAAAGCTCAAAGCTGAACCCTTCAAAAATTTTAAAGCGCAAAGCTCGAATCTCAAAGCTTAAAGCTCAAAGCTTAACCCCTAAAAAATTTGGCGTATTTTGTCAAAAGGTATAAATGTTTCGATATATATCGACTTTGCAATAAAAATTCAAATAAATGGAATATTTGTAAACGTATCCAAAAACTAAATACTGGTTTTGAAAGGTGGTGAAATACGCTTAAATATATGGTTTTATTAGAAATTACAAAAAAAAAATTTAAATTCAAATTTTTTTAATGTTTACTTTAAAAAAATTTAAAAATGCTCAACTGACATTTTTGATATTAAAATTACTGATCTATAGAAAATGTGTTTGTTTCTGTCTATGTGTGTGAGATGTTTTGCGTTGCTAAACCGTTCATCCGATTGCGATAAAACTTTGGGGATTTGATGTGTGCAAGCCCGCGATGGTTTCTATACGTGTATAGTGAGTTCTGGCATCATCTGGGACGAATGGGAAAGGGTTAGTAGAGCGAATTTTTTTCTTTATTGGGTGGCATAGCATATGCCGGGAACTCGCTATTGTATTTAAATGCCTGTGTCAGAATTTGGTAAAATTGAATTATGTAATAGAAAGTACCTACCCTAAAATTCTAAATCTATACTAATATTATGAATGCGAAACTGCGTGTGTTTGTTTGTTACGCTTTCACGCATAAACTAATAAACCGATCTTAGAATTTTTTTCACCAATAGAAAGCTACATTATATGCGAGTAATATAGGCTATAAATAATGGTAAGTTCTGGCGTTACGAAATTATAAATATTAATATGTTATATTGATTTTACGTTTTCTTTCGAAAATGGCGAGTTATTGCTAACGTCAGAAGAAAAGCAAAACAAATCGTTGCCGTGAAAACCATGTTGATATATATATTTTTTAATTCGGGCATCGTAGTTACTATTTATCTCTAAAAAATGAATCGCCGAAATGTATTTACGCGCATGACTTACGAACGACTGCACCTAATTGGATTTTACTACTGGTGAGCTCTGGCATTATGAAATATGCAAAAGGTGGCATTCGAGCTGTTTGAAAACTGAATGTACCGGGAAAGAATGCATGAAATGCGGGAGGGGGACTCGGGTAGGGGGTTCGCGGGAGGGGGAGGAGGGAAACCCGGGAGGGGGAGGGGAATCTGGGAGGGGGAACCTAGGAGGGGGGAGGGGAGCTTCGGAGGGGGGTTCGCGGGACGGGGAAAGGGGTAGTGGAGTGGGGGGAGGGAAGGTGGAAGAGGCGGAGTGGGAACGCGAGAGGGGAAGAGGACGCGGGAGAGGAAGGGGAACGGGACGAATGGGAAAGAACACGCAGGAGAAAACAATTTATTTATTAAATGGCATGGCAACGCATGCCGGGTACCAGCTAGTATATTATAATGCACTTTGCACAAATGTGACCTAGCCATAGGTTAATCTGAATTAATATGCTCTTGCAACATTTCAATTTAATTAGCGTGCTGGAGAGATCCCTGGAATTACTTAGAAAGCGAATTATCTTACTAAACTGTATTAGGTGACCGTATCTTGACATTAACTACATACATTAGGTTAACTTAATTGAATCTTATCTAAGCTTACTTAGCATAAGCCTACCTAGAAATTAAAACATATTTAATTTAGCTACGTATTGGCAACTTATCAACACTAACCCAACCATTGTTTATTGGTAATACATTTAACCTTTTGTCAGGCGTAACTAATCTGTGAGATGAAGTGATCTGTTATTTTTGGGCCAAAAGGTAAATATCGCCGATCTAGGGGCGTGGCCTCCTGATTTTCCCTTCCCCACCACTCACAGAGGGACAGTTTCCGTTCGTCTCGTGCGCATTGTGGGTCGCTGCTAGGTATGCAATAATCTGTCAGATAAATTGTGCCCGATTGTGTAAGAAAATGTTCAATACTGCATTCCACTGTAAAATATCTGTTTATTGCTTTTTTTGTTTTTAACCAGTCACAATGTTATTTAATGGTATTATGGTATGTTACCTACCTATTTTTTAAAACAAGTGTTACCACACAAAGTCATGAAACTTTTTATCAGGACATTGGCTGATTTTATTTACGTTATATGATTTTTAGAAAGGTAACTTTATTCTTTGTTATATGCTATTATATTTCTTTTACATGACTTTTGGAACGTAAATACAATTTAATTGAGCGAAAAATCTGTTTTGTTCTGTTTTTCAGTGATTTAATCTCACAGACGAATTGCGCCCGATCGTATAAGGATTTGCATTGCACCTGACGGAAGGTTAATCTAAGATATATGTAATAATTTTATAAAGATAGTTCAAATCTTCGAACTTGACATAACCTAACCTATTTTTATATGTGCGCCTCACTAGAGTCCCAACTGCTCCCTTCTGGAGCCGGTTATCCTCAATTAGGGTGTGTTGTGAGGCATTGGGGAAGGAAAAGAAGAAGGTATTGTAAAAGGGAATGAGATGGAGAAGAAATGGGGATTCTGGCTATTCAGATCTGGTTCCCAACACGGCTAAAGCTATTTCAAGCAACGTTTCAATTCCGGATGGTGGTCTTAAACCAGGGCGATACTGAAAGTATCTTCCACTTTGGAATGTGTCGCAAATATACTATTCATTTTAATATGATTATTATACAATTATATGAAACTAACAAATTGTGAAATAAAACAAATAAATCAATACAATTTAAATGGGCGTGCCGGATTTTGAACCCACGAACTTCGGATTCCTAGTCGAAAGCCTTTCCCTTCGACCACAGGGAACGTCAAATAAAAAGCTAAAGCAATTAAAAAAAATACGAAATCAAAACAATAATAAATTAACAAACATAAGAATTTAAGCTAAGCATTGATATGAATTTAATCATGTTTCAAGACCAGATTTGAATAATTTTTTCAGCCTTTCTCTTCCCACTTCATTCACTTCTTCAGTACTTTTAGGGCGTTCTGTACAGAGCCCGCAGAAACTTGAATAGTACACAACAACTGCTGACCCTTTACAAATTGCAAGTGCACCCACTTTTGAATTTGGCAGCCACCTGAATCCCCAAAATAAAATGTCTGAAGCCTCAAAATTAATGAAAAAATCTTTATCTTTGTGCAGAAAGAGGCGGTCCGTTTGATGAATTCCTCTATCTTAATAAGCAGACAATCTTTAGAAGCGCAGGCGTTAGGTTAGTACGCTGTTCTTGTTCTAACTGTATTACAATTGAAGATGCTCCGAGGAACTAGCGTCATTGATGCCTTCGGCACCGGTGCAAACAAAACATGCCAAACGCGGGCTCAACAAATATACACGCTTGAATTTTGTCAAGCGGTTGCTTCTACGACTTGAGTTTAACAGCTTGGCATTAAAATAATATGCCAGCCTCTGTGTTATCTCTCTTCAAAACCCACATTCAATTCTTTCTCTCCCCAAAAAGACATTCCACCCAGCATCTTTTAAAGATGGCGACGGCCGGCGTAGTCCATGCGTGACTCGCATTCCGAAGGTCGCGGGATGGAATCCCGGCGTGGCAAATAAATTTTATTTGATTAATCGGTGTTATTTCACAATTTATTCATTTAAAATAATAAAAAGTATATTTGCGACACATTCCAGAGTGAAAGATACTCTAAATATTGCTCTGGTGTAAGTTAAGCGAAGGTGGTTTGGTGACCAGATCTGAATAGCCAGGTACTTCCCACCTTCTTCTTCCCCATCTCCTTCCCCTCCTTACTACCTTAAGCCTCACAACATACCCCAATTGGGGACGCCATAGTCTCACTTGCTCCAGACGGAGCAGTTGGGACTCTTGTGCGGTATTCATATAAAAAAAAGACCCTGAAGGAAATTATTTTCCTCAGGGCTTCCTTTGCAGAGTTAATGTAAAAAATAGCTTCACAACTCGGGAATGCTACATTGTCTCTGTAGCAGTTGGTATCATATTCAGGTATTTTTTTTTACACAATATAATATCAAAAAACTTATAGAAACATACCAGTTCTAATTGAACATCTAAATTCAGCGACAGCTCGATTTAAAACTTTTTCCTCCGATTAATCGTTATTTTTTTAACGATTATTTTGAATATTCTCTGCCCACATAAAAAAAAATCATACCTCCAAATTTTAATATAAAAACATACAAACTGATTATAGTTTTACATAGCCAATTAACCTACCTGTTAGTTAACCAATTTTCCTGCATTTTGTCAATTATGACATATTCGTAGGATTTATAGAAAAAATATTATAAAATCGTAAACCTTAAGATCATAAAAAAACTGTGGTCCAATTTTGGGCCGCTGCCAATCGCAGAATTAATAAAAGTGGTCCATATTTTGACCTTAGTCGCTCTAATGTTTATTAGAGCGACTAAGCTTCTTATTTGATCGTATCACAAAAAAATATATATTTAGGAAAAGGGAAAAATTTTCGCCACAGTTTGCCCAACCAAACTTCACATCTATACTAATACTTCACATTATAAATGCGAAACTGCATGTGTTTGTTTGCTACGCTTTCACGCATAAATCAATAAACCGATTTTTAAAATTCTTCCGCCAAAAGGAAGCTAAATTATATGCGATACTACAGGCTGTTTATAATGGTAAGCCCTGGCGTTATGAACTTATAAATATTTATTTATTACATTTATTAAACGTTTTCTGTCCTTAGAAAAAGCTAGTTTTGCTAAGGAAAACAAATCGTTGCCGTGGAAAACAAATCGTTGTCGTGGAAACGATGTTGTAATATTTTCAGGATCTTTTATAGGGTGAAACAATTTCTTTATTAAATAATATAGCTAAGCATGCCGGGTACCAGCTAGTTATATAATAAAATTGATTAATTTAAGCAAAGATAAAGTCGCATTCAAATTTAATAATTTCATTAGCTTTTGGGATTATGTTATTTACGTATGCAGCGAACTTTCGAAAATTCAAGGAGTTTTAAAAAATTCTGAGAAAATGCTTTAGCTTTCTCCTTTGGAATATTCTCCTGAGTGGACCAATTTGTTGTTGTTCTTTGGCAAGTTTGGTTACTTTTATCCACTCGCAAAACACCACGAGATAATCCATAATTCACTGTGGATTCCTCTTGTAAATATTTAATCTCTTTTATTAAGTAATGCCAGGCGAGGGAGAACTGAAAATATAACTCCACTCTACCATGCGAGAATTTTCTTGCAAATAAATTAGAGATTCCTTTATCTTTATAAAACCTCTGTATGCGCATTATTGTGCAAGCGAACTTGCTAGGTATCAATCGAAAACTTTATAAGTTTAGTGCAGGTCGTTAAAGCTCTTGACTGCAGAAGCGGCAATTTCGTTTGAGAGATTACCCTTTATTATTGGACGGATTGCAGACTTCAGAACATACATAGATGACGACAGGTGGAAATTCAGTGTTCTTCCTTACTGCATTATAGAAGATGTTTTGAGAAACTTTATATATTTCTTGTCAATCAAATTCTATTAAAAAATTATATCTCACCAATGAACTGTCTCTCGAATCTATCGTAATTATTTAGCCAAAAATATGAGGAACTTCTAGATATCTTTGAATTATTATTGTTGATATGAGTTATAAAATTGCCACACGTTATTAAAACAAATATTTGATATTAATTGACATTTTCTCATCGGTTCTATTTGAAAATAACAGAGGGCGCCACCTCCGTTTAAAACAATCCAAGCTGTACAGCCATTAAAATATAATAATTATCAGATCCTCGAGATCATGAGTCCAATATGTTTACCACTCCAAGATATCAAACAAACGGTCAAAAAAAAAATATAAACACAAAAAAAAAATATTATTAACGCCCTTCATCTTACCCAAGGTAGCCCAAACATCGGCTAAAAAAAATAATCCATCAGGTGACATTACTACAGTTTGCAGGACAAATGGGTTAATTTTTCCCTATAACTTGCCAAAAACCAATATATATTATTAAATCATGAGTCCAAAGCTGAATATATTTTCACAATATCGGACACAGAGACTGAGAAGGACATTTATTTAAAATGTATTCACACTTGGGAGTACACGCGGTGTGATTGGACTATTTTCGGAGAATCTTAAGAGATTACGAGGGGTATTAAGGAATGTGGAAGTCTATAGAGGCGGGGATGCGTCGGTGCAAGGAACGCGGTACGTGACATGTATAATATAGCAGGGAAGCCTTATCGCTGGGAACAGTGGATGACTCGAAGCCTGGCGAATATCCTTGTCACGTACACGTAGTTTTACGTAAATATATAATACAGTGGTTCAAACACTGTCTTTGCTCAAAGAAAGTAGTAAAAAAGTTTATTTTTATTTTATGTAACGCCTCGCAAGAGCTCCTTTGTTTGTTCTGCATAAAAACGGAGAAACTTATCGCTATCCAGTTGGGCGACGTTGAGAGGAGTGATATGGAAAAGCTTGTACATCGGAAGGGATTTGATAAGGGAGAACAATTTCGGCAGATTTTGGCGTCTGCGAACAGTTTATTTTTGACACCTCATGCGAGTCTTTTTTATTCACACTAAAACTGCAAAACTAATGAAAGTAAATCGCCACACAATAATTGTACCGCGTTGTGAGGTGTGTTAAAGAAAGGGATGTAAGAAGGGTTTTATGAATGCTTTAAGAAACCAAATAAAATAACGGTTATTCTTTTAATATAATTTATAATAGTTCTTTTTATATAATTTTACATGTACTTGATTTTAGGATAAACAAATCGTTCTCATGCTGACGAAAATACTATATAATAGCTGTGTTACACACGTGATGGTAAGCACTCAATTTTCTTTTTTTCATTGTAACTTACGACTGTTTACTTTTTGATAAAGCAATTCACTTTCTTTACAGTGAAAACTTACAAGAGAACCTACTAACCACACAAGGGTTAGTAAATATTTTATTTCACGAAACCAACATGATTTTGAAAGCGAGCGAATGATGATGGACACTGTAACGCTGTCCGAAACGTTGGCTAAAGAAGGAGGTAGCGAAACACGGCATAACACCCCAAAAATAAATAACAAAAATACTTTTGGCCGTGAAAACCTAAAAACATACCCATGATCATTTTGTTCGTAAAACAAAATTTTAAGAACATTATTGCGCGGAGCTCTAATAGTGTTCCCCCAGGGTTTGAGATTGAGAAGCACGAGAAAAACAAAACATGTAAAAATAAGGGGGCGCGTTTAGTGTAGGTTTTTTCACATGTGCAAAGTATGTATATGGTTACGCACATACACACACCTATACATACCTACATAGCACACATACTTACTGTCACTGCTTGGGATTTGGTAGTAATATTGTTGCCAATTCCTTTTTCCTACCTATCCATTGCCTACCCGTCAATCCTTATTTCAGTAGTCTGTAATAAAACGCCCGCCGCATCATATAGCCATTTTGTGCTCCGCTCCGCTTTTAAACTAATTCCGCTGTGTTTTATAAAATAAAATAATTCGCGCCTATCACTGTGTGTGCATATTGGATGGAGAGAAAGCAGACGAGGGCCAGCCTGCAAATTCCTTTTCGGTGAGTCTTTTCCTTTCCATGACATTATTTTTACCATTTTTTCAGGCAGTGATAGTAAACACAATCAAGGTCCTTCGCCAGTGAATTTTTAATACACAGACATAACAATTCCACTCTGCACAACCGCATATCTCACCCATTACATTACTACATTACATTCGAATCATAACAGATTATTTCCGAACTGAAGTAAAATATTTTTACAAAATAAAATAAACTTCCCTTGAACACTTAAGCTAATGCTTTTAAAAATTGTTTTTCTTAAAGATAACTCTTTTCCGACGCCGTCTTAAAAAGTAAATGCATGAAATTCCATGATTGGAAAAATTGCTAAATACGCACCGAAAATTGTAAAAAAAATCCGGTTCAATTATTTAACGGTACGTAATAATCATTTAAATTAGTTCCATTAGCCCACCACATTATACGTACAACCCTGATTGACGACGGTTAACATTAAAATGTTTTTAAAAAACTGTGTTACGTACCTTTAAAGTACCGCTAAAGTAAGCTCCATTTTTTCAGAACCGATATACCTACAGCATCTTAAATTCAAAAATTGCCTGAAAAAAAACATTTTTAATTTTGGGTATGTTTTTTTTTTTTTTTTTTTTTTTTTTTTTTTTTTTTTTTTTTTTTTTTTTTTTTTTTTTTCTGGTCATCTGCCCTGATGATGGACACTGTAACGCTGTCCGAAACGTTGGCTTAAGAAGGAGGTAGCGAAACACGGCATAACACCCCAAAAACAATAACAAAAATACTTTTAATTTTCTATAAACTTTATGTAATTTTTTAAGATAAAATCTTTACATTTGCCACGTCAAAATGGTAATTATATGAAATTTTTTCGAAGAAAAAATATCACCAGGTATGCTTAAAAAATGATTACAAACGTTTTTTCTGTTCGTAAAAGATCCCAGTGTCTCTTTAAATGCTATTTAAGACATTTACCACGTCCTTTTAGAGTCCCTGTATAGTCTCTTTAGCCCACCACATTGCACGTACAACTCCGATTGGCGATGCTATAGTCCGTTTAGCCCACCACATTGTACGTACAACCCCGATTGGCGATACTACAGTCCCTCTAGCCCACCACATTGTACGTACAACCCCGATTGGCGATACTACAGTCCCTCTAGCCCACCACATTGTACGTACAACCCTGATTGGCGATACTACAGTCCCTCTAGCCCACCACATTGTACGTACAACCCCGATTGGCGATACTACAGTCCCTCTAGCCCACCATATTGTACGTACAACCCTGATTGGCGATACTACAGTCCCTCTAGCCCACCACATTGTACGTACAACCCCGATTAGCGATACTACAGTCCCTCTAGCCCACCACATTGTACGTACAACCCCGATTGGCGATACTACAGTCCCTCTAGCCCACCACATTGTACGTACAACCCTGATTGACGATTCTATAGTCCCTTTAGCCCACCATATTTTACGTGCAACCCTAATTGATGATACTATAGTCCCGTTGGTACCGAGCTATCCGAGGACTATGATATGGCATTTGGGAAAAAACTTTATTTCAACCATAAGAATATAAAAAGAATCAAAATGATAAAAATCAGTAAATAAGATCTTAATTATTAATGGTATTTTAAAACCATTATTGATTTTCAACCTCTAAAGTAATCACGCTTTGTTGGGTTCTGGTAACTTGAAATAATATTACAAAACCAAGTTGTAAAATATTATCTACAAGGCGGAATGCCCGCGTAGTAAGCGAATCGTAAGAAGAATTTATGAATACGTATTTTTCCCAGGTTTCCCAGTACTAAATAATACCACTCGGAAGGCATCTGTGGGAAATTGGGAAAATTTATTTTTAGGGAAAAAGCTTTGTTTTTTATTTGCCCATATGGGAGGGTAAATTATGTCCTTGTTTATGTTTTATAGTTTACAGACTTGGGGTTATATTGTCGGGGAGTCGCTTATATCAAATCGTCAAGGAGATTCGCAACAGAAATTTAGGTTGTTCACCCTGTGGGATATATTTTTTTTGAAAATGTAAAATTCCTTTTTTTAAAATGAGTAATGGGATAATGACAGACACTTCAAAATTTTATTTTTATTAATTGATTTAAAGATTTTTGAGTAGAGCTTCTTTTGTATGTAACAAAACTTTTGAATATTCACGGTTCGAGAAAATCTATTGGTCAAAAATATATTATCACACTCTGTTGAGGTGACATCTGATCTCTGTGGTCCAGGGGTAAGGCTCTTGACTCGCAATCAAAAGTTCGTGGGATTCCAACTTACGCAATTACATTTTATTTGATTGATTTGTGTTATTTCACAATTAATTCCTTTAAAATAATGAATAGCATAATTGCGGCACGTTCTAGAGTGGAAGATACTCTCAGTACCACCCTGGTGTAAGACCACCATTCTTAATTGAAACGTTATTTCAATTGGCTTTAGCCAAATTTGGTGACCAGATCTAATAGCCAGACACTTTTTTACCGCTTCGCTATCCCCTTACCCTCCCAACACCTTCAACCTCACAGAATTTCTAATTGAGGATGCCAAAATTGCTCTGGCTCCAGATCAATGGGAGCAGTGCATATTAACATAAAAAACATTATTTTTTTCTACGTAGAATTTTGCACAAAAATAGTGAAGTCTATAAAAAACGATTAGTATCACATTCGCACCCGGGGGAAAACAATGGCACAACTCAAAAAACTGCTTGTTTCGGAAGAGCAGTTTGAATATTTCGTTTGAGTGTATTGAATCAGTTTTTTAACCAATAAAAATACATTATTTCACAAAAGTTCAAAAGCAGTTTATTAATATTTATCAGATTTAACTTAAGTAAAGTGTTACAATGATCATTGTGTCACTATTATTGCTTGAGTTCGAGTAAAACATACATAAAAAAGGCATATTCAATTTTAAGGCCACAATAATATTTTTTTTAAATTGTGTCTTTTTATCGCAGATAGAATAGATATCCAGAAACATATCTGCATACTTAACTTAAAAATGCATTTGTTTTACTTGTGCCACTGTTATTCCTCAGACGCGAATGATCACACATATTTCATCTAATTTTTACTTGAACAAAAGACTTTATGAATGATCGGTAGCATAAGGCAACGTAAGAAACAGTCAAATTCCAAGTTCCGTCTTTATCAAAACTATGACTTACAAATCAAAGTTAAAAGTGTAAACCACTAAGTTAAGCAGGTCATTTTTTGTGTTGACTTCTCTACTTCCCGTTAACAAACAACGAATAAATACTGCTTTCAATGTAAAATATTCATAAATATTTTTTTCTGATTGTTATCGAAATTCTACTTCAGAAAGCGATTAATTGTTATTATTTGTTATTCTTAATCACGGTTCTAAACAAATTAAGAAGGCTTAAAGTTATTTTAGGGTCGATTCCTTCATTGTTGATTCCAAGTTGTTTTAAATCTGAAACCTTTGTTTTCAACTTTTAAAGGGTTTGGTTCATTATTAAATAAGAGAGACTTGGTTTTAATCCAATTAAAGGACTGCGAATTTGCTATTTACGTTTTTATGATAACGGTAAAACACGTGTTCTTTGAAGTCTTTGTTGTTTTACCAAAAATTATACAATAATTACGTTTGATATCATGACTGTTTTAGGACTTATTTTCATTTAAACCAATGTTTCAACAACAAATATCTAAATAGGTGCATGTTGATATAAAAAATATGTATATCAAGTTTCAGGGATAGGTTGATATTTTAAACAAATCAGGGATCAAATACTTTACATCGTAATTTGTTTATTTTAGAAATTTTATTACTGTAAAAGAGTAAAGAGTCACTTACCAGCGGCCGAGAATTTAAATTTCGTCGAACGATGATCTTGCAATCGTACCCTTGCATCTGTACAGGGCAATTTCGATGTAAAAAATTAATTATACTCCATCCCATCATTTTAACATAGTAACTCAATATCGATTTAATTTCATTCCAAATTTGCTTTGATAAATACCTACATTCGTGATCATAAAACTATTAAAATTATGTACTTTTTGTAATTATTTTTTGATCAAAAAGATTTATAATTTTTCAATAGTGTCTCAGCAAAACAAGAATGTAATTTTTTTTTAAATATATTAGTTTGTAAGACCGTACATAAATAGACAAACTGAAGAATTTTCGTCAGAAAGCAAGGGTGTTGAATTTTATATTGATTTTATTTGAACTAAAATTAAAATTCAAAACAGTTGTTTTCCTAAATAATTTATTGATTTATTCTACTGCATGATAATATGATTTGAAATGTATATTGTACAACTCAAAATTTTGTTTTAAAATTTAAAAAATCTGCCAGCAACCTACGGTAAAACCTTATTGCACTAAAAACAAACACGTTTTCTCAAGATTAAAAAAAGCGTTACTCAATAAAATAACTGATTGTCGAAATCAATTTACAAGTTTTTGTGGAAAAGAGTCAATACTAACTCAAGAGTCAACAGTCATACTTGATTTAAAAATGACATTTTTCCGGTTTTGTCTGGTTATTCCCTCTTGAGGTGTTTGAATAAAAGTAATTATGGCGAATTTACCAACAACATTCCGGAAAAAATCAATTTTTTCAAAAAATTAATATATTTCATCTTGATTAGTTGTCGTTAATTTTTCATGTTTTCTTAGTTACAAATCCGAGATACCATAATAAATTATACCATTAAATATTAACGTGAAAATTGACTTGGAAATCCCCGGAAAACCATTTATTTTGGTGTCCGTGGTACTTCGAGGATATTGAGGAATTTTCTCGAATTGTAAAAATTGAAAACCTATACTTTCTCTTTTTTTTATACTCTCATTCAAAGCAGAAAAAAAACCTTAAGTAGTCATTAAACGTAAAAAGAAATTTGAACACCCTTTGATCGCATTTTTTTTCTTTGAGTGTATTTCTCGGAAAAAATTTTTCGTTTTTTTTTTACAAAATCGTTTACAAAATTGTTTACAAAATCGGTAAATAAAAAACCGCATAAAAGCAAACATTTTAAATTGTTGATGTAATATTTTTCTGAGTTTCGATTCCTTAAACTTCCGCATGATTATCATCTCGTTCGTTTCATATAGAATAACAAACTGTTTTATAGCAAAAGCCATATTTATGATTGAAGTTTTTCACGGAAGGTTTGGCGGCGGTTGGCGATGCGTTATGAGGGATTGAGGGTTATTGGAAAATATGAGAATTCGAAGGGGTGAGAAGTGAAACGACAGATAACTTATTGAAGACCCTCAAATTGAGGGGAATATAAATAAAATTTGTGAATCAATTTACCTAAACGGTAGCGTGCGATTGCTTTATCAAACCTAATGTTGTAGCGGTTTGAAACATCGAATCCCGGTTTCCCGTTACAAAATCGATCCCACTAAATACATCGATATTGTTGGTGCCAGCACGACAGTACTACAGTGACGGCTGGGAGAGGTAGCCATGGGCAGTTTCAGACCACCATTTGCGTCTCATCAGGAATCAGATCAACATGGCGGACTAACTAAGATGTAACGTATTATAATTTTATATTTAGGGTTTGTCCAATATTGGTTTACATATTAAATCAATTTATGAAAAATTTTTGTGAATACTTCTCAAGAGGCCGAATTGCTTCCTTCTGGAGCCAGTGATACTATAGTATCCCCAATCGGGGTAAGTAATGAGGCTGAAGGTGGTGTGGAGGGAAAGAAGATGACAAAGAGAAAAATGGGAATTAATCTGGCTATTCAGATCTGGTCACCGAACACGTCTAAAGCCATTTCAAGCAACGTTTCAATTCTAAATGGGGTGGTCTTACACCAGTCTCACTGAGAGAATCTTTTATTCTGGAACGTGCTGCAAATGCGCAACATATTATTTCAAATTAATAAAATTGTGAAATAACACAAACTAGTCAAATAAAATTTATTTGCGTACGACGGATTGAAACCCGCATCCTACGGATTGCTAGTCGAGAGTTAGAATTCAAGTGTCTTACCCCTCGACCAGGGAAGTTATGTATAATAACCGTGGCTTACTATAACTTTAATCATTACTTATTGCTTAATTGCGATCCGAGTTATAGTCTTGGTAAAATACAGTTGGAAAAGTTTATTGCTTTGTAGGAATTTGGGGATCAACAAACTCACCCAAACAAATTGATAAAGGTGACTTAACTGTAAAATATACTATTATTTTATCACAAAATCAAAAAAATGTGGTTACCTACATACTATAAGGTACCTAACGCTAAAAAATTTGAACCAAAAAAAGCAAAGCGTACAGCAGCATTTTCTACAACTCTTAATTATTTACATTTTTTCTTGTTCAAAAAACTTTCTCAGGAAAAACAATTGACTTAGAAATATTAGTTTGACTGCCTCCAACTTGTTTGATTGATTTTTACTATTTCATAAGTTTTAAAAATAACTAAAGGTGTTTTGCGGCAATTTTCAGAGTGGAAGATACTGAGTGGATTTAAAATCACCATTCAGAATTGAAACGTTGCTTGAAATGGTTTTAGCCTGTAACGTGCATTTCTCGGCAGAGCATCAGAATCTCCCTCAAGCTTGTGGGAAGGGAAATACAGTTTTTTATCTTCGGGTATTTTGTGATAAATAAAAGAAATAATTTAGCAAATTACAATATCACCTATATTTTGAAGGTATGGTATGGTGAATACATGGGTGCCCTCCAAGGGGTCAAGAATTCCACATTTCCTTTAATAAAATAACATAACACATAAGCAAGAGAGCATACCTGCGGACCGTAATTTAACTAAATTATCCTGACTCTAACGCTGACGCGAATCACTGATAATAGGTGACCAGGAGCACGCGGGGTCTCCATGGACAGGAACCGAGGAAGGCCCCAGGGCCAGGGGACTCCTCAACAAGGGCCAGGGGACTCCTCACCAGGGCCAGGGGACTTCTCACCAGGGAACAGGAACCAGGAAAGACTCAAAGCCTCGGTGGTACATACCGGCGAAAACTCGGCAAACGCCGCTTACCGCGCCCTTCATAGATCAGCGCCGGGCCTCCATCCGCCTCAAATATCAAGTTCCGCGAGGATAACCCCTCTCAAAGCCTTGGCCACGTTTATAACATGAACGCCAAACAAAGGATTACACCGATTATCCACACTCAAGTACGAGAGTGAAGGTGAGCACAATGGCAATATGGCGATTCCACCATTTAAACTTTTAAAATCACGTTTCACTCACGGAAACAACACGGCTCGCGGTTATAGAATAAACCATGATCCTTCTTCAAATGGGTCAAACCCGTAAAGGTGATACTATCACATATTTAACACGAAAACTAAAAAAATTCGGTGACTAGTCGAATCGACTCCGGCTCCCCAGGCGAAGCAAATTCAAAAAAGTGCCGCCGGAAATAGATGGCGCTAGACGCTAGCGGTTTAATCTTTACGGCGATCATAATTAAACGACAGCGGCCAGGTGAGTTTAAGATTAAATAAGTCAAGACAATATTTATTTAATCGAAATAAATATTATCGTGACAATTCCCCCCTTCCCGCGAAAATGTTTGCCCTCAAACAAGAAAACCACGCCCGTAAAACTGAACAAACTAACTAACTAAAGATAGGTCCAACAGGTATTTAAAAAAAAAAATTAAATTAATATTTAGTTACCAAGAAACATAAACTTAAAACTAAGTCACTTAAGTTTACAGACATGAACAATGCAATAACAACAAAAAAATAGCACGAGAATAGGTGGTCCACAAGCACCTACAGCATTGATGACACTGAGTGCTGCTGGAACTGGCTGTCGCCCGAACCCTTCCATTCTCGTGTCATCTTTAACAAGAGAAATACCTTAAAAGAGAAGAAAATTAGCATAAATAGAGAACAGCATAAAAACAAATAGGTATGCACGAGGCATCACTTTTCCTTCAGCAGGAAATTTTGCCATTAAAAAAACTTCACTTTAGGGTGGTCAACCATCCCTCACTTCACTGAAATTAGGCTATTTATTAATAGCGAAAAGGTAACTATTCTATATACCTAGGTCCAACAGGTCGCATCGAAAAATGTATATATAATACTTATGTATTATTGACTTAGTTAGAACGAGTTATAAAAACTGTCTACTAAAAGTATAAGTGGTTAGAATAGGGATTACACATCAATTACCTATCTATCAAAGTTACTTTTCAGATTAGGATTTACAATTACGAAAGAAAAAAACCTATCTATCAAAGTGGTTAAAGTAGGGTTTACATATACAAAAAACCTATTTTCCAAAAAAATTTAGATCAGGATATTCAAAAATAGAAAAATAAACCTGTCTACAAAGGTGGTGATAAAGGATATCGTTAGGAACACAAAGAAAAGCAAAACAGAGTCTAGAATGTTAGGCTTAAAGCTTAGGAATTACAAAATTATCAAAATACCTAGCTATAACATAGTGAACCAACAAATGTAAACTTGAACCAATGCAAAAAGAATAATAAAAAAATTATTTACAATTTACACTGCTCGGGGAAATATTGTTGTACATAAACAAGCAATACTTATCATGTTCTTTGGTGATCGATCTTATCTTAAAGATAGACGACACTATTAAGGGGAAGTACAATCAAAATCATTTGATTGACCCTAGGAATACACTTGCAAAGTAAAACACTGGTATTAGCAGTAAGTCACAATTTCAAGGAATATACTTAAAACTAAAATGTATACATATTATAAGCTCTCTCATGATTGGGTAGAGTTCAAATTTTCATTTTGAAAATTCTTAATAAGAAGTATGCCGAAGCATTACTTTCTTTTGAATTTATACATAAAAAAAAATAGTCTTATATTATCTTAAAACTAAACTTAAAATTAGCAAGTACAAACAACAATATTAACAAGAACAAATTTCGTGCATTGGAAAGTTTCTCAAACTTTCCCATACGCCAAAATTTGAGAATAGTCTTCTTCAAATTCTTTGGAAAGGTAAGGGAGCTTGGGAGCTTTAAAACAAAAGAAAAAAAACAAAAGTGATACAATTCCAAAGTACTTGAGGAAGGTCACTGGCTTAACTCTAAGGCAAATGACAATAACAATATTCATAATACTATCGAGATGTGACGAATCGTGTGTTATAATATAATATAATAGTTGTAAAAAACAAAGACGAAAGTCTGCAGTATAGAATACTCTCTTAATTTTAAAAGAAATGTAGCTAACTATAAAGTTTTCTAAAAGTTAAGGTCAATAGACACAATACAAATTAAACATAAAATTTTGGGCGCCACTGATCAGAGGATCAGATTCTAGCTAAACGAGGGTAAATAATGTATTTATCGTCAAAAAACTAGAACGTAGTGCTCATTCTGAGCACATGCCTCAAAGGTACCAAACTTCAAGACACGTGAGCAGAATAATCACACAAAGAAACAAATGAAATGACGTGAAGGGTCGGTAATCCTGCACATCACCACATTGGTTTCCTGTTTTAAAATAAAATTAAAAAATTATAATATCAATTAGTCCAAGCGAACAATATCTTTGACATGAAAATTTCCCACAACTTTCCCTTGCATATCCGCCAAGGTGTAGACTAAATCTGAGATTTTACCTTTAATGATATTGCGAACAAATCTAGGCGCCAGTTTATGAGAAAAATAATCTGGACCACTAGATTGGACGAAATTTTTCCTCCAGACGACATCACCAACTTCATATATCACCGACTTACGGCGCAAGTTATAGTGATGAGCATTCTTTTTAAAAGCTTGCAACAGCGCATTCGAAACTTGATCGTAAATAAAAGCTAATTCTTCCAATTTCTTAGCAAATTCGCCTCTAGATTTTTCTAAGGTAGAGTCCGCGACACTAGAAGAAACATTAATGTTGTGAAATTTACCGTCAATGATTTGTTCTCTTCCATGCATAAGGAAGAAAGGCGTGAAACCTGTAGCAAAATTAACCGTATTATTTAGAGCTGATTGAATCTGTGGCAGAAATCTAGACCAATTACCTTGGTCAGATTCGGTCAAAATAGATAACGCAGTTCCAATAGTTTGGTTATAACGTTCAACGACATTGTTTTGCGGGGTGTAATAAGCGTTGTAATAAGGCATAGGAACATTATAATTAATTAATAATTGTTTGAATTCTTTAGAAACAAATTGTTTACCATTGTCACACACAAAGGTTTGTGAAACGCCGTGTACAAGAAAAATAAATTGTTCAACGTTTTTAACGATGCTTTTGGTGGTTGCATTTCTAAGGGGAAAAATCCAAATATATTTGGAAAAAACGTCAACAACCGATAGAATGTACATAAATCCAGCGTAACTGCGTGGAAGAGGTCCTACAAGGTCAATAGACAACATTTGCATCGGTCTGTTGCCTAATTTTGGATTGGTAGAAATTCCAGCCGGCGCCGATGTATTTAGTTTATGTGCTTTGCACGTCTTACATTTACTAACAAATTTCTTTACATCGCTATACATACCAGGCCAAAAATAATGGAGTTGAATTTTTTTGTATGTTCTAAAAACCCCTGGATGACAAGAAACATTCGACTCGTGTTCCTTAGACAAGATAGCGTTCCGGTCCTCAAAAGGAACAACCAACTTCCAAGCCGTATCCTCCTGCAGAGCGAAACGAGACTTAGAATGACGTAATAAATAGTTATCTTTAATAAGAAAATTATTAAAACGCTGAGGATTGGTTTTACAATCTGAAAATAATTTATTGTACCACACATCAGAGCTAGGGGGAACAGTATCCAGGGCGGAAACGGCTAAATCGTTTTTACGCGAAAGGGCATCAGGTACAGTATTTAACTTACCTTTTCTGTGAACTACATCAAACGAATATTGGGAGAGACGGATGGACCAACGTGCAAGTCTACCTGAGGGATTCGATAACGATACTAGCCATTGTAGGCTGGAATGGTCTGTTATCACTGTGAAGTGAACTCCTTCTATGTAGGGCCTAAAGTGATTGACCGAATCTAAAACCGCAAGGAGTTCGCGCTCCGTTACGCCATAGTTACGCTCGTGTTTATTTAGACACCTAGAAAAATATGAAACAGGGTGTTCCTCTCCATCGAAATTTTGTGTCAAAACCCCTCCTATTCCAACGTTACTTGCGTCACAGTGGATAGTAAATGGTAACGAAAAATCAGGACAGTTTATTACTGGAGCCGAAGTTAGGGCCTTTTTTAATTTTTTAAAGGAGTCTTCCGCCTCCGGAGACCAGGTAAAGTTACTCACCCCATTCCGTGACCCAGTTAGTTTTGTCAGAGGTGCCGCTATAGTCGAAAAATTTTTAATGAACCGTCTATAATACCCACAAAGACCAATAAAAGCTTTCAATTGTTTAGAATTTATAAGAGTAGGATAGGTTCTAATTGATTCTAGTTTTACCGGATCCGTGCGGAGACCCTTTGCATCTACTATATAACCAAGATACTTTGGTTCGTCTTTGCAAAACTCACATTTTTTAAGATTAACTGTCAGACCGGCCTCTTTTAATCGATTAAAGACCTTAGTCAATAATTCTAAGTGTGACTCAAAATCCTCCGATATTATAATCAGGTCGTCCAAGTAACAAAAAACGTTTTCGTTAAATTCGGGGCCAAAAAGAACATCTGCAAGACGCTGTAATTCACTCGGAGCGTTCTTCAATCCAAATGGCATCCTAACAAACTCATAAAGGCCACGCCCTGGTACAACGAAAGCCGTTTTAGTGCAAGAGTCTTTGTGTAAAGGAATTTGCCAAAAGGATTTCGAGAGGTCTATAGAGGATATGAATCGTGCACCCCGAAGATTATCTAATATACGTGAAATATAGGGCAATGGGTACGAATCTGTCCTGGTGACACTGTTGAGTTTCCTTGAGTCCAAGCAAAACCTGGGAGAACCGTCTTTTTTTGGTACTAACAAAACTGGGTTTGACCAAGCCGAACGAGAGCGGCGGACTACACCTAAGTCTAACATTTCTTTAAGTTGGGCTTCTAATTGATCCTGACGAGTTTTTGACAAAGGATAATAACGCTGCTTAATAGGATCCCCTGTTGTATTAATTTTGTGCTGTACTAGGTGCGTGCGACCTAGACCACATTTTTCGAACGAAATAGATTTAAATTTGTCTATAACAGTGTTTAATTTACGATTATCTTGGGGAGACAGTAGGGAAGCTGACGTGATTTTACAAATCTTACCCACAATATTTTTAAAGACATGACTATCGTTTACTTTTGGAAACAATTGAGGAGCTACGTCGAATTGCTTCCAAAAGTCAACACCTAAAACAATGACAGAAGAAAGAGATGGAATTATGAAAAACTTAATATACTTCTTAATATTATTATATGAAACAAGTATTTGCATAGTACCTATAACATCCTGACGTTTGCCATCCGCGGTGGTAACGTAGGAGTCTAATCTTTCTAACTTAAATCCTAAACTAATAAAAAATTTGAAGAGTGAGCCCCCAAAACAACTGACAGAGGCTCCACTGTCCAAAAGACCTGAAAAAACTAAATTTTTAATTTGAATATTAGCATGAGGTCTAACATCTTGTCCGGAACCAGTCACCGGCACGCTTGCGTCCAAGTCATGCCTAATGAAGTGGTTACCCGGGCCAGAAACTGAGAGCGGTCTCCCGGCATCCTTGCATGCAGAATGCAGAGGACCACACTCTAGTTTTTTGAATTTGGACGAGTGGTGCCAGTTTGACGTTTGTCAGAATCCCGGTTAGATTCCGACTTCCACTTCCTACAATAAGGCTTAATGTGCCCTTGCATATTGCAAAATGTGCACCGAAGTTTACTTTTATTAAAAGTAGTTGATTGTGTAGAAGAAGCAGACGAAGAAGAAGTAGAACAATGTTTTGAAGAAGACGTGGCTGGATGAGAAGTTTTAAAGGTAGGCATTTTTTTAAAATAAACCTCCTTGATATCCGATGAGTCCGACAAAGGTAAATTTCTCTCAAAACGATTACAAACTTTAATTAAAGATTCTATGTTTCCGTCGTCAAAATAAGCTATTACAATAGCATACTTAGGAAGTAAGCTATTACACACCAAATCTACTATCTGCTCTTCCGGAAGAGGTACGTTGAGTTTCATGTTGGCTAATTGCACGTCCTCAACGTAGTCTACCATTCTCTGATTGTACCTCTGCTTCATCATGAGGAGGGCTTTGAGAGCCTCTGTTTGACTGATATTTTTGTCGAAACGCAACAAAAGTAAATTCTTTAATTCCGGCCACGTTAACGATTCTTTATAAATAGTACGGAACCACGATAGAGCCCTTCCCTCTAAAAGGTCAGAAAAAGACGTAACGACTGCAGGAAACTCCATATGACGGCTTCTCGTTAATTCTTCAACACGAAGTAAAAAATCTTTAATATCCGATGACCCATTAAATTTAACCCCCCAATTATGAATGGAATGGCTTTGGCTAACATTTGAATAATAATTATTCACAATATTCGTCGTACTTGTAGTGGGTTTGTTTGTACCCTCAACTTCAGATTCAGCTGTCGGGTCAGAACATTCTCTAAATTTTTTATTATACTCTCGCGCTTGTTCTCTCATAGCGGCTACAGTTGACTCCGGGACGATATGTACGTTTTCCAAAAGTAATGTCAACTCATCTTTAGTTGATCCATTAATGTTAGGAATCGCCATCTTGTATTTTTTTTAAAAAAAAGAAGAAAAAAAAATTCAAGAAAAAATTTAATAAAGAAAATATATTAATTTAAAGTAAATTAATATTACTATTGCAATTACCAAACACCCTGTAATTTATTGAAAACCAAATTCAATTATTTAATTTCAAACTAATTAAATTTTAAGTTGCTTGCCGAAGACAATGACAGAATTGTAATATGTAAACAAACCGTCTGTATTGTGACAAATATGAAACAGGTTTCCAATAATAATAATCGGACCCATGTCCCTGTATACTGCAGGATAGATTTATATTTTGACAATAAGTCGGAATAATAATTATTAAAACAATAATTTAATACAGACTGCAATGGGATTACGGTTAACTGTACGCAAGATACGAACTTACTAAAGTATTCTATTTGCTTCAATTAGCATTTACTTGATAAATATAGCCGAACGGATCATTAGTTGATAGATAACAAACAAAAAGATTTGACATTTGACAGTCCGTAAGTACTACTTGAGTCAAAACAACTGCTAATATCACGGAGTGAAAATTAGGTACACTGACGAAGTCAAAAATAAATTAATTGCCACCAAAACCGGAAATACCTATTTAAAATATACGTACACTGCCAAAGTCAAATAAGAAATAATTAATTCGGCCGTCAATAATGGCTGCAACCGGAAATTAGTCAAATTCAGTCAATTATTAACACGATGCGTCACAACTCTATAATATTGATATTATCAAAAATAATCTGAAAATACCAGAAAAAAAAAAACTGTATTTCATAGGAGCACCTTTAAAAGGTTGGAGCGCCAAATGTAACGTGCATTTCTCGGCAGAGCATCAGAATCTCCCTCAAGCTTGTGGGAAGGGAAATACAGTTTTTTATCTTCGGGTATTTTGTGATAAATAAAAGAAATAATTTAGCAAATTACAATATCACCTATATTTTGAAGGTATGGTATGGTGAATACATGGGTGCCCTCCAAGGGGTCAAGAATTCCACATTTCCTTTAATAAAATAACATAACACATAAGCAAGAGAGCATACCTGCGGACCGTAATTTAACTAAATTATCCTGACTCTAACGCTGACGCGAATCACTGATAATAGGTGACCAGGAGCACGCGGGGTCTCCATGGACAGGAACCGAGGAAGGCCCCAGGGCCAGGGGACTCCTCAACAAGGGCCAGGGGACTCCTCACCAGGGCCAGGGGACTTCTCACCAGGGAACAGGAACCAGGAAAGACTCAAAGCCTCGGTGGTACATACCGGCGAAAACTCGGCAAACGCCGCTTACCGCGCCCTTCATAGATCAGCGCCGGGCCTCCATCCGCCTCAAATATCAAGTTCCGCGAGGATAACCCCTCTCAAAGCCTTGGCCACGTTTATAACATGAACGCCAAACAAAGGATTACACCGATTATCCACACTCAAGTACGAGAGTGAAGGTGAGCACAATGGCAATATGGCGATTCCACCATTTAAACTTTTAAAATCACGTTTCACTCACGGAAACAACACGGCTCGCGGTTATAGAATAAACCATGATCCTTCTTCAAATGGGTCAAACCCGTAAAGGTGATACTATCACATATTTAACACGAAAACTAAAAAAATTCGGTGACTAGTCGAATCGACTCCGGCTCCCCAGGCGAAGCAAATTCAAAAAAGTGCCGCCGGAAATAGATGGCGCTAGACGCTAGCGGTTTAATCTTTACGGCGATCATAATTAAACGACAGCGGCCAGGTGAGTTTAAGATTAAATAGGTCAAGACAATATTTATTTAATCGAAATAAATATTATCGTGACAAGCCTTGTTTGGTGACTGGATTTGAATAGCCATGTACTTATCCACCTTTCTTTTCCTTTTCCCCATTTTCTTCCCCTCTGCACTACCTTGGCCTCACAACATACCCAATCGGGGGTGCCAAAGTAATACTGGCTCCAGGCGATTGGGAATAGTTGGGAATCTTCTGTATTCACATTAAAAAGTAACCTAAATAAAAATGTTGAAAACCTTTGACATCACACAAGCGTGAAGGTTCTTCTTCACCCTTACCAATAAACCTGTAAATTGGGGTAAATTAGGAACTAGCATTTTCCACGTTCAGTAGCCAGTGGTGGACAAGCCAGGTTTATTAAGAGGAATGTTCGCGCGGCCCGTTTCATACAAATCTTTATTTTGGTTTTTAGATCAAAGTACCAAACGAAACTGAAAAATTATTTTTTTATCAAAAGGTATATCAAATATTAAGTACGGATGTGAGCTACTTTATTTATTTTTGCTTTGAATTATAAGAAAAAGCGTTTAATGCTTTTCATCTTTGGTGTTTTAATGGCAACTTAAGAATTTTTTTGTGAAAAAATGAAAAACGTTAAAAAATTTATTTTTCATACATTTATTTTTTAAAATATGTTGAAAAAAAAAACGTTTGAAATTCTAATAATTTTTTGGCTAGTAATTCTTCTGTATAAACAAATTTTTTGATAACAAAAACAATTTTTCAGTTTGGTAGGGTATTTTGGTCTCAAATCATATGAAACGGGCCGCTCAAACCTTCCTCGTCTAATTTACCTTTTAATTAATCTGCTTTGTATTATTTGAGGATCTCCTAATAAATGCGATAACGTATGGTTATTGTATATATCAGACATACATACTTCTTATAATTCGTATCCAAAATGTAGCAAACGTTTATTATTTGAAAGGCCTGGAGAAGGAAGACATGATCATCTTCAACGCCTGGATTAGTAATCCTGACACTTATGATCAGCTGAAAAAACTCGCGTTTGCTGTTCTTTCTATTTTCGTTTCTTTATATTCATGCGATCCATCTTTTTGAAGCACGAACTTTATCAAGAGTCAACTGAGAAGTAGTCTTATTGATGAGAACCTGGTATCGTGTCTACAATTAAGAATAACAACATACAAACCTGACTTAATTTAACTATCCAAGGAGTTGCAAGTTTTTCATGATTTGAATTTATGGATTCCTTAATTACATATTATTTTCATCAATTAATGAAAATTTTATTAATATTCAGATGTAGTACCAAACACGACTAAAGTATGAAATCAAGTTTTATTCAGCAAATTCATAATTTAATGAAGTGCTAAAATTATACTAAATGTTTGCTAAATCAATAAGCAGATTCGGCTTTCAATTTTTTTTTTGAATCGTTGTAATGTACATATTTGGCTCCTTGGCTAATAAGTTTGCCGACCACTGTTCTAGTGCTAGTGTAATGGGTTAAAGAAACAAAAAATATATTACGTTAAATAATGAGATTGCTAAAACAAACCAAAAAATATTTTTACACATTTCTAGTCACCACTTACGTCGTTTCTAATCACCACTCATCGCGTTTCTAATCAACCCATTTTGATTGAAATTCGCCGGTTCAATGGTAACATTCAAATTTATAAGTTAATAAAGATATGCAGCTTCCTTATCACTTTTAATCAGTTTTATATTAAAACGTTTGGGAAATGTAAGAAGCACGGGCTGAAATTAATAACTGGAACTAATAGTAGTTTACTATGTTTTGCGAACCATAATCGGGCACGAAAAACTGTCTTGACAAAAATGCTTAATAATTTGGCACTTCTGTCTTTCCAAAAGCAGTTTCAGGTTACCAGGACATATTAATATATTTTTCTAAACTACGGTAAAAATTTAAAACATAATAATAACGATTGATAGAAATTGGAGACATGTAAAGTTATATCTCTAATATATTTCTATTCACCAAGTTTCTAATCACCCCATTCTACGGTAAAGTTATTTCAGTAATTTGTAATGAATTCTAGAATCCTACCATATCTACACATCATTAAGAAGTTTCACCCCGTGAAAGTGTTCTCGCAGTTTATTTTATTTCGTGAAAGAGAGTAACACAATTTTACTTTCTCTAAACTCACCAAAATAAGTTTTTCCCAAAAGAGTGCGGTAGCGTAAAATTTTAAACCAAAAATGGCTAACAAAACTTTTTGTCGCACAAAATATAACAGTCTTTCACGAGAGAAAAAATGGAGAGTGAAGGCTAAACGCTTTTACCCCCCCTCCCCCGAAAGTTATAAAAAACGCCGGTCTCCAGAGATCAAGGGAGAGAAGTTAAGGGTGGGATAAAAAATAGACTTTGAAAATATAAACAACGAAGCCACTGCACGACTAAAGGCTATAGAATACATACTGCGGCTTCGCTGTTAATTATTGATGATCAATATAGGGGTTGGCTTTACTTAATACACTTTTCACAGGTGATTGTTTTTTTAGCGTAAAGTACTTAAAATAGTTTTATCTGAAAGCGGCCTCTGTGCATTTTTGTGCATTTGTGCAGTTTTGTAGAATATGATAATAAAGATGTTAATTTTTTTTTATTTCATATAATGTGATAAAATGAAAGAACTTATATAACATAGCATTTTAAATGTCTTATCTTACAAAATTTATTGAAGTCGTAAACAGAGATAAAGGATGGCCATTTGAAATTAAGAAATGAGGTAAATAATTACTAAACAATGTAGGCGTTCCAGAAATTAGTACCAAGTACTATTCCAATAGCAACACGAGATCTTCGTCTACACAATGTTTGTACATTAAGAGTCATTAACCAGCGGCCGAGAATTTAAATTTCGTCGAACGATGATCTTGCGATCATACCATTGCAACGGTACAGAGCGGTTCCGATGAGAAAGATTAATCATTCTCCATACCAGCATTTTAACATAATAACTCAGTATCGATTTTATTTCATTCCAAATTTGCTTTGATAAACACCGACATTCAAAAATGCTCAAATATAAAACAATTGAAATGATGTACTTTTTACTATTATTTTTTTTTATCATAAGAATTTATAATTTTTCAATAATGTCCAAGGAAAATAAGAATGTAATTTATTTTTTAAATATATTAGTTAGTAAGACCGTAAATAAATAGACAAACTGAACTATTTTCGACACAAAACAAGGGCGCGGAATAGACAAACTGAAGTATTTTCGTCACAAAACAAGGGCGCGGATCTTTTTTTTAATGATTTTATTTGAACTTAAATTAGATTCTGAAAAGTAGTTTTCCCAAATAATTTATTGATTTATTTTCCCTCATGATTTGAAATGTATGTTGTATGATACAAAATTTTGTTTAAAATTTTACAAATCTGCCAACGACCTACGGTAAAACCTTATTTTACAAAAAATTAACATTAGTTTGCAAAATTTAAAAAACTGTTTTACTAGATAAAAGAACAGTCTTTCGAAGTCACTTTATAATTTTTTTTGTCCAAAGAGTCAATAAGACAAAAAATTGATTTAAAAATGGAACATTTCCGGTTTTGTCTGGTTATTCCCTCTTAAATGCGTCGTAGTCTCACTAGTTTCGGTGAGTGGAACCACTATGCATGTATATTTAAAAATGAATGTATATTTGCATATTTGCTTGCTTGCTTGCATGCATGTATTTAAGTTTGTTCCTTATGCGTTGCTAAACCATTCGTCAGATTGCGATTAAACTTTGGGGACTTGATGTGCGCATGCCCACGATGGTTTCTATACATAATAGTGAGCTCTGGCTTCATTAAATTATTTTCTACATCATTCATCCGATTGCGATGAATCTTTGGTGAGTTGTTGTGCGCACGCCCGCAATGGTTCCTATGCATAGTGATGAGCTCTGGCATTATGAAATTATTTCATAAACTATCCATCCGATTGCGATAAATCTTTGGTGAATTGTTGTTAGCACGCCCGCAAAGGTTTTTATGTGTACTTGTGAGCTATGGCATTATGAAATTTGTATTAAAAAATTGCAGTAAGTGGCACGCGAGCTGTTTGAAAACTGATTGTGCCGTGACTGAATAAATGGAACGCGTGAGGGGGGAGGGGAACGTGGGAAGGGGGAAGAGGGAAAGGGAAGAGGGGAGAGGGAAACTGGAGAAGGTGGGTTGGGAACACGTGAGGCGTAGGGAAGCTAAAGAGAAAGGGGAGGCGGAAGGGAACAGTATGAATGGGAAAGGACACGCAGGAAGACACAATTTATTTATTAAGTGGCTTTGCAACGCATACCAGGAATTTGCTAGATTAAAATAAAAAACATATAATTTTATTAAGTGCGCGCGTCGATTTGACGTCGTGAATTTTCATATGTTCATATTGTTCCAAAATCCGGTAATTACCTACCGATTTTTAAGGAGTCTTTTTCATCCTAACCGCGTTTTGATAAACAAAATCATAATCTACGTCGTTGTCACAAACTTTATTCCAAGTTTCCGTGGAAAAATAAATCACATCTAAATCAATCAAATCAATAATATAAACATTGAATTCATCAAATTATCGCTGGGGTCGACAGCAAATAATAAAAAGGATTAAAAATATTCAATAACATCTTCAACACACCACACACATATTCTGTAAAATATTATGAGAATCGACTGAACACATACAATCTTTTAAAATTACGCTCTTACATCAGGTTGGCGGAAGAGATTTTACATCTATTGTTATTTAAAATCATATTAACTCTAAATCATTTCAAAACAAGTCACGTATTTCGGTGATATAATTAAAATTTTTTTAGGAGAATCATTTTTTTCCGTTGTAAGCAGCACAAAAAGAAATCCCGCTTTTGCCTTGTCACTTGCCTTTGATTTTTTCATGGAGAAAAGTAAAAATAATCAATAATTATTTATTTTTCCTAGCAAGAAAATATAGCGTTTATTTTATTCCTGTGGTTTTTCTACAAAAGGGGTTATTTACGAAACTTGTTCTTAAAGTATAAAAGTATACAAAAAAAAAGTTTTCAAGGCAGTCAGATAATTAGATTAGCCAGTAAGCCACAATCACCTGAAATTCTAAGAAAAATGGGGTTTTTCACTCAACGAAACCAAAAATAAATACAAGAATATGAATTTTAGAATTTTTCACGATTTTACCGTTTTCATTTAAAGTATAATTTTTGAAAGCGTTTGTTTGGTTTAAATTTTTATTTAATTAATTGTTCTCTAGCTAAAAGTTGTTAGGCAAAAATTAAAAAAAATAAAACATGATTTTGACTTTCATGTTGCATTTGCAAAAATTATCGGTTCACACCCCTTTAAGCTTTAATTATGGTTAACATGTTTTAAAATTTAAATTTATTCTAGAGAAAATCAATGCCTTTACTGAAATAAATAACACATTAATATCATTATCAAAAGACATGTTTTTAGATTTTGTTAAAAATATCTTTAAAA
Organism: Glyphotaelius pellucidus; assembly: GCA_936435175.1. Taxonomy (NCBI): domain Eukaryota; kingdom Metazoa; phylum Arthropoda; class Insecta; order Trichoptera; family Limnephilidae; genus Glyphotaelius; species Glyphotaelius pellucidus. The sequence goes on along the minus strand of OW386551.1, from coordinate 6,689,838 downwards.
TAAAAAAATGAAATCTTTAATACAAATGGTAGGTACTTTGACACAAATTTGTGCAGTTCCAAATTTGAAAATTAAAAAAAAAAAAAAAATTCAAAGTAAAACCGATATCAAAGTTTATTGAACCAGAGTTACGCATGACAGACACACAATCGAAATTAAACAATGAAATGCAAATAAAATATTTTTGCCAAAGTCAATAGACAAAATAGGAAAATACCCTTGACTTGTTAGTGTCGATAGTAAATAAATTATAAAATTATTTAGCAAATATTTCAAAAGATTTTTTTTTAAACATATTTTTATAATTCTTACCTAATCCGAAAACCATCGTCAACGCCATCAAAATCCAAAAAGTGGCTGATGAAATCATATTTTTTTCTTGTCTCTTCACGAGAAGTTCAAAACTGCATCTTAACTGACATCAAATAGTTATCTAACTGTATCCTACGATAAGTTCACGACTAAAAATAATCGTATTCACCGCCAAAAGAACATTTATAATTGAAACCATTATCAAAGAATCATTTACACAATCAGATTACGCAGTTCAAAAAGTGCACTACACAAAATACAATTAAGTTCAAGTCATACAATTTTTGTCTTCAATCTGCAAGCTTTCACCCCGTTGAAAGTTCATTTGAATAATAATAATACTTTTTTTTTAAATTTTGGTTGAGTTTTTTTCAATGCAGTGTTTACAGAAACAAAGAAACGTAGAATTTACGTGTGTACGGTTGGGGGCGTGCCTCACGGTGGCTTCGCGCGCGACTGCCTTAGAGGTGGGGTGTGGAAAGACTGCCTCTTGGTGGAAGCTGTAACGAAAACAGTGGTTGACAGCCCAGTATGCGCTTGCGCCTCATCTCTGCTGCTTTCTGTGGAAACTAAAAGGGGGTGTCAGATTCTCCATAGTCATATTCTGCATCGCATATTCATACATCCGAGTTTAACATTACACAAATTTATTGAAACTCCGAATTTCTGATAAAGCAGCATTCAAATCTATAAATTATAAACAACGAACGAAAAATTAGAAAAAATTAAACCGCTCAGTGGCTGTATCCCGTGGTCAGTAGTGCAAAGTAGATGAATAGTTTCTGCCCTTGCGTCACGTTGTGGGTTCGATTCGCTTGCTAGCTAAGGCCTTTATTTATTTATTTATAATATTAACGCCTTTCGGTTTTTGCATAATACAACATAGTATAAGGTATAGCAACAACATGAAAAAAAACAGTTCTAGTAAGCTTGTAAAACAGTAAGAAATAGTTGAGAAAGACATTTGTAGTTGTGCAGATAACAAATCAAAAATAAATACTACGATTTTTAAATATTACAATATTGCAGCAATGAAAAAATATATTAAATAATATTTTCAAATAATTTAACTTAAGAGGCACGTTGAAAATATTTAAAGGTATGTAAATAGTAAGAAAAATATATTACATGTAGAAAAACAAACCGTATTTCCAATGAAACAATAAAATCAAGAAAATCAGTGATCAAAATTATAAAATAGCCACTTTTGTAAAATAATACCATTATTATTTGTAAGTTGATAATAATGATGAAAAGGAAAAAAAAGTTTTGTTTTAAATAATTAAATAGTTTTACAGGTTGTGATGGTTTATAAAATTACTACAAATCATAGATTTAATTAATTAAGGTGCATGCGACGCGATAGGTAGAGATATGTTTTTAACATATTTCGTAAATTTATTTCACATATTTACGAAATAACTTCTTTAGAGAGTACATGAATTATGGATAAATGATTTCATTATTTCATGAAAATTTTATAAACCCTAATAATTCAGGGCTTGTTAAATGCAAGATTTTAAATAAAAATGCTAAATCGAAAACAATTCTTCTGTCTCTCAAATTTAATGATTAGATAATTGCAATAGATAATTCCAATAGACAATTTGGGAGGCGGAAATGGGTACCGCCGCCCCGGGCACCTTTATTGGATAACCAACACCTCTGCCATAGGTCACTCCAAGTGGTTCGCTACGTTTGGTGTTTTAGCAGGGGTGCCCGGGTTCATGGGGTGAGGTTTGTCTAGGTCTTGAAGGTGGATGACCAGGACACACTGAACCCCAGATTCCTACCCACCCCTTAAACCCTTTTCCTTCCCAGAACTCTTCTTCTTTTCCTAAAAAAAAACCTCCACACAGCATCCCCAAAGATGACATAGGCCCTGAGAGAAATTATTTTCCTCAGGACTTCCTGTGTGGGAGTTTATGTAAGAAAAAAAAAACAGATAATATAATTTGGGAGGCGGCAATGGGTACCGTCGCCCCGGGAACTTTTATTGGATAACGAACATCTCTGCCATAGGTCACCCTTAGTGGTTCGCTATGTTTGGTGATTTGTGATAACTAGTATTAATACATGAACCCCTGTACCCCTTTTTACGAAAATTACGCGGACGGAGGAGTATGAAATTTTGCACACTTACCTATAGTTTATATAGAGAAGGAGTGCAGAATGCTAATATTTTTTTTTAAATTATGCATAAAAAACATTAAATCAATAAAAAAAAAACATTAAAATTATGATCGAATTTCGACCATGGGCGACCACTAGTAGTTATAATTCCGTCTTTCATGAACTAGTCCACATTTCAAATGACCAGTGGAACTCAATAAGTTTCAGTTTTTCCCAATCAGTTTTCGATCTAAAAAACCAGACCAAAGACGGTTTCTATTATGCCACGGATATCGAACTAACATTTTCTGATGTCGAGAGACAAGACAAAGCATTTAACTATTTGAGAGTTATTAAAAATCATTTGCGAGAAGTGATTATAAATTAAAATCTTATGATAATGAAACTGGCACAATAATGTTGGCTGCTTGCACAAAGCCCCGTTACAGAGTCCGGCCGTAAAATAATTTCCATCCGAATTCACAAACTTTTCATGAAAGTCGACTCTAAATAAATAAATTCGGGATGTTCATTCTGCACTCCGCCATGCAAATGGTTCATTGAAGTGAATTATTTGCTTTTGTGTTATTTAATTACGTATCATCAATTAAAACTTTACGGAAAATAGAGATTTAAAATTTGATTGAATTTGCATTTTAACGCAATTGAATGAAAACTTATTATATCAAAATAATTATTATATTTTACTGGTTCAAGCGTTGTGCTTATCGAAATACATACACACACGAATAAGCAGGGAATAATTATAATTCTGATTTAATTTAAAACTTTCTTGTTTCCGTAAATATTTGTTTTTATTTCTTTACTTTTATCAGTTTCGGTTTCACCCTACAAAAATCTTTTCAGAAAAAATGAAATTTGAAAAATCGTGTTTTGCGATAAATGTTTCAAACTACGCGTATCAACGAACACGAAATTGAAAAAAAATAACCAGGAAGCTTTTTGGCACCGTGAAAGGACCCATACTGAACGTTTTGACCTGGGGGATCGAAGTGGCTCAGTAGTTGGTGTACAAAATAGAGCGGCTAACTCTCTGGACCCTTTTTTAGGGGCACACTCTTTGCTTCATCCACAAACAAACATCGTTTTTATATCTTCGAATATTTAAATTTAAAAAAATGTAAGCACACGCCCCTTGTTTCATCCACACTCAAACCTCAAAACGCTTTGTACTTTTAACGATTAGCTACCCGCAATGGACAAAAGCCAGTATTTTAGTAATAGTTTAGTTGATATTTCATTCTGAAAATTTTGCTGTGAATTTACGACCTTTTTGAGTTGAACATATGTTACAAATTTTCGATATGATAATACTAATTTATTCATGAAAGTATTGAGAGGCAGTGTAAAGAAATACATTCCATAAACAAAAATAAGTAAATGAAATGACAAAAAAAAAACTGCATCGAAAATTCGATCAATGTGGCCGAGAATGATAATGAATTGTATTCTTAGATTGATATGGCTAATGTGCAAATAAAAAAATGTTATTTATTTAGCCGTGTTTAATTACCAGATTTGAAGCGCCTTCCCAATCATCATCTCCTTCCCCTCCCACTTCTTCAGCCTCACAATATCCAATTGGGGCTACCATAGTCCCAATAGATCTGAACCGTTGCACAGTGGTCCCAAATCCCATTCTAGCTAGACAAAAATATTTTTCCACGGAATGTGATGCAAAAGGGTCACAATATGATAAAAAAAAATTATTAAAAAAATTTACATTTATTTCAACCACTGTAACAGATTTTTCAAAGTAAAATAAAATATAAATAAATTGTGTGTAGTACAATGATTCAAATAAGTCAGAACAATCTGTTTATATTAAGTTATTAGTTAAAAATATTATTTGTAACATAATATAAGAACAGAACCGAATGACATTTGTTTATGGTCGAGTCACTAAAATCACTTTTGTTAAATGATAATAATCCTATGTGACACTGTCTGCACACCTCTGCAGTTTCTTCGTTGGTACTTCCGAAATCGACAATAATTTGAAGTCATCACTAGATAAGACATTGGGATGTTTTCGATATTTTGGTTATTTCGGATATTACAGCTTCCCGTTTTCAATCTGACTTCAAACTGACTTAAGCAGCATGAAAGAGTTCTTTTAGACTTCGAGAATTCAGAGAACATTTAATTTTTCTTATTTTACTTTTTGACCAGCAAAAATCAAATTATTTGTCCCGCTCACCACGTAGTCCGTCATCACACGTAACTACCGGAAGAAAAAAAACTGTCTCAAGCGATTTCTGTTTTTTTTTTTTACATGAATTTTAGAGTATATCTTCGACCATTTCCTATAAAATATTAAAAGAAATGAAGCGATTTTCTTCTTTTCCATTTTATATGACATATTAATAAAAATGAAGCTATTTTTCTTTAGTAATTTTTTTTTCGAAACCTATAAAATTAGTTTTCTCAACAATTTTTTTTTCCGTGTTGCAGCATAACTCGACTTTGATGCGCCTTTTTCTTCTAACATCTCCAAAATATTAATAATATAGATCAAGGGTAGAGGCGGCGTTTGACGGCCTCCGTGGTCCCGAGGCAAGACTCTCGACTCACAATCCGAAGGTCGCGGGTTCGACCCGGCGTGCGCAAATAAATATTATTTGATTAATTTGTGTTATTTCACAATTTATTCATTTAAAATAATATATGATATATTTGCGGCACGTTCCAGAGTGGAAGATACTAATAGTGTCGCCCTGGTGTAAGACCACCATTCAGAATTGAAACGTTGCTTGAAAATGGCTTTAGCCGTGTTTAGTGACCAGATCTGAATAGCCAGGTACTTCCCCACCTACCTCTTCCCTATCTCCTTCCCCCCCCCCACTACCTTCAGCCTCACAACATACCCCAATTGGGGATGCCATAGTCTCACTGGCTCCAGACGGGAGCAGTTGGGACTCTTGTGCGGTATTTCATGTAAAAAAAAAAAAAAAAAAAAGGCTCTGTAAAAGTCAAAAGAGCACGTAAGAGCAGACAAATTCTTTAAGAAAATAAAGATAAAGAATTGTTTATTTTGGAGGTAAAAATTGGTACACGATTTTGAAAGATTAATCAAACTTTGCAAATAATTCGTCGTCTCAGTTCTGGTATGTTCAATACACAATTAGAAAATTTTACAGGAAGAGAAGGTTTTCTTTCATTATTTCAATGAAACATTATGAAAGGTGTTTAAAGTAAAACTATTTTCGTAAAGGTAAAGCTAGATTGTTCTAAGGGAACCGTCGTGCGTTGGGCGGTATTCACTTGTAAAAACGTCACTTTATTTTTATATATATATATATATAGGTCTCTTTAATTTAAATAATTCTTAGTTAACCATACTTTTTTCTACTCTATTTTTAATTTTAAAGTGGAGATTGAACAAAAACTAAAATGGTCTGTTGAACATACAAGAACTGAGGCGACGAATTGTAAGTATTGATAATGGTTTCACGATTTTTTAATGACTAATAAAAGTTATATGGAAGAAGCAAATTTATTTATTTATTTATTTCTATGCATTACAGTATTTACCTATAGATCAATTTTGAAAAACATTTTTACGTAATATATATTGTAATTTTATTATGTTGGGTGTAAGGTAGGTTTGTGAAGGTGAAATTGTAGATAGGTATTGTTGTATGTTTCGTGAACACCTCACTAGGAGAACCTGTGCTGAGGTGTTTACGTGCTTATTTATGTTTATGTATGATAAGTATTTATGTGTTGTAATAGAAAGTTTTATATGTATTTTATTTCTTTTTCAAATTTTAATAGTTATTGTACATTGGTTATTTCAAAATTATTAAATACTTTAATAAATTTGAAAAAACATGCTATGAACTTCTGGTTTTTTCTTGACATAATTTTTCTCCGATTTCAAATAACACCACTAACGACCAAACAGCGCGTAAATCCGAAAGAGATGGCCGCAGAGAGGCCGTCTGGCGCATTCAAAGTGTCGTGTTTACATCGTTGCCACGTGCAGCGCGTATTGTTTTCATTTTTTTATCGATGCGAACATAATGCTATGGACTGTTTTCTATGCTGTAAGTATATTTTTGTACATAAATAAAAACATCGTTGAAATTTTTTTGTCTAGTTAGATTGTTCTAAGGGAACCGCCGTGCGTTACGCGGTTTTCACTTGTAAAAACACTTTATTTTTATATATTATATAATCTACATGATTGGTGAACAATGTTCATATCACCAAGAGTAAATGTACACTAAGGTTAAAAATTAAATAAAGCTTACGTTTGGATACCAACGGTAGAGGTAGGGGGAGGGGTAGGAAGGGGGAAAATTTATTAGAATTAGGGATTATTTTTTAATTTGTAATGATGTGAAAATTGTTCACGAAACTAATTGTAGATTTAAAACTATAAATATATATAAAAATGCATATAAAATAAAGTGTTGTTGACTAAGTGATTTGTCTTTTTGACAAAATAAAAAAAATAATACCATTACAACTATTTAGTAGAACTTTTCTTCGAAAATAGAAATGAAAATATTTATGTAAATAATTTAATACAAGTAAAACATTTAAAAAAGCACACAAAAATATCTGTTTTCAACGAAACATTACATTTTTATTTAAAATCGACAAATATAACAACATGCAATCTACATAAAGTATGAAAAAGTGTCGTAGATAAACGGACATTGTTTTTGTACCAACTGTGAAACTGTTACCTCTACCAACCCTTTTCATAAAACTTCCGCATATTGATGGAGGCATTAAGCCGATATGTGTCCGATATTAAGTTTTGAGACTGTTTTGCATAATGTATTCGCCAGTCTTCCCGATAAGTGTTTTTGGTCAGCTTGGCTCACTTGTGTTTAGATTGGGGGACACTGGGGGGTGCGGGATCTGTGAAGGGTAGGTCACGTGTCGACTGTAAAGTCGCCTAAGGATTTTCCGGTAGACAGAAAAGGCTTCGTATTTAAATTGGACGTCGTTCTCGGAGACAGCATTTTGAATTGATAATAAACTGATATTTGTATTATTCTAAAGGGGAAAGGTTAAGTTCGATCGAATAACAAATACCACTTTTAAAAAATACTACTTTTTTATACTCATACTCATATTAATAATTTAAAATAATTTGACGGCCTCCGTGGTCGAGAGATAGCTCGACTAGCAATCCGGAGATCGCCGGTTATAATCCCGGTGTGCTCAAGTAAATTTTGTGTGATTGATTTGTCTTTTTCACAACTTAATCATTTTAAAATAATATAAGGTATATTTGAGGAACGTTCCTAAGTGAGAGATAATATCAATATCGCTCTAGTGTTACATCACTATTCAGAATTGAAACTTCTTCCACCTTCCTCTTTCCTCTCTCCTTCCCTTTCCCACTACCTTCAGTCTTACAACATACCCCAATTAAGATTGCCATAATCTCACTGGCTCTAGGCGGTTGGGAGCTGTTTGAAAAGTTGGCTAAGTTAGAAGGAAGCGAAACAAGGTATAATAACCCATAAAATAATAATTATTATACTTTTGGCCAAACAAATCTCAAATCACATTCATTACGCACTAGTTTTTACACAGCCTTAATTACCCAAAATACCGACCAAGTTCAATAAATGGCAGTAAATATTACGTAAGTAATTATTACACATTTTTACCTAAACAAAACAAAATTTAAAAAAAAATTATTTTGGCTCTCTAAATTCTTAACTACATACCTGTCACAATATCTTCAATATCTTTTGCAATATCCCATAGCTGAAAATGTTTTTTTTTCGCTCTGCAGCACTTAACCGCCATACAATACAATGGAGTCACAGTTTCGCGAGACTATTTTTGGTTCTTTCGAGCCGGATTACCCTTTATACTTCTCAACATCCTTCATCAATTCCTCTGCCGATTTCCTCTCCCCTCTCTTCCTCTAACCCGTCACCTAATCTATATTTAATCTTATTATACGACTCATCCTGAAGAAGATAACATTTTTCTCGAAACATGTTGACCGGTCAGTGGCTGAGTTGGTGTCGTGTCTGGTTCTACCAAGGATAAGCACCATTGTTCGCATTCTGTGGTGACAGTAGGAGATTTTTAAATACTGTCAGGTGATTTGTAACCTAGGAATGTTAGTCTTTCTTGAAAAACAAAATCGGATTTTGTTTCTAATAAAATGGTGTAAACTTAGTTATTTGACTTTTATTCATTTTGATAAAATTTCTAATTCAATATTAATTTTCTAGTAGGGTATCCTCGCCTACTATTTGGTCCATTTCTGAATTATTGCCGGTTGAATATTGCAAATTTCCAATAACTTTTTCGTGTGACTACACACAAGTGTCCATTTGCACGCAGTGGGATCTTGTCACACATATTTAAAGAATAATAGGCATGTAAATAATCGTAGAAGGGGAAAAGAAATGTTGGGAATGAGTTATTTACGTGTAAAATAAGGATAAAGTTACTTCTTGTCACGTTCCACTTTTGTTAGATGAAATCTTACGAAGAGGTTAGTAAGGGTAAAGTTAAAACGCCTTTTTAATCGTTTTTATGCCTCGCACGTAAGTCTCAATTGTTCTCAAATGTATCATAATTAGTCTATGACATAGACCTATGAATATTTGTAGGCCTGTCCTAAGCGATAAAAGCGTATTATTTCCCCCTCTTCATACTGGTTCCACTTGGAACCGGCTGGGCTCGTGAATGGCCTCGAGCGAATATAGAAAAGGTGACGTCATAATTCTTTTGCAAACCGAGCTCTCATCGATACATTTTACCAAATAACACGACAAAAATGGTGGCTTGTGCTATGAAAACGTGTAGAAATAGAAGTGAAAAAGAGAAAAAACAATTGTTGTATTACATTCCATAGGTAGGCATTATTTTACTTTATTTTAAGCTTATTCAGATCATATAATATGAGTTTTGGTAACATATACATATGTAGGCGTTTCTTATGTATGCTCGTCGCTGTTTACCGGGGTAAGTAAATTATGAAACATTTGTAAAAGTATTTTTGTTATTGTTTTTGGGGTGTTATGCCGTGTTTCGCTACCTCCTTCTTTAGCAAACGTTTCGGACAGCGTTACAGTGTCCATCATCAGGGCAGATGATCAAAAATACTTTTTGGCCGTGAAAACCTAAAAACATATTATTTGTAAAAGTATCTTAACTAAATACAGCAACAAAATATATGATTCTGAAAACAGACGAACTTTACTTTGCCGTATTTGGACTTCGCAATTTTTTTCATAACGCGGCGAGAAATTCCCGCTCCTATGTAAAAAGAACTAAATGGTAATATTATAATGCGAGATGCCTATATACTGTCAGATTGATTTACTGACGAATCATATATCATCACAGTCATCTTGCCCCTCTGCGTCTCGCTACAGTTGGTTTGTACCCCTCTCCTATCTTTTCTCGTCTACTAATATTCAAATGTTAATGGTCCATGATTAGTTCTCATATTGTTTTAGTTGTTTATGGGCTCTTCGGGTCAAGTGACCTCGTTTCCGAGATGTGCCGAAGGTAACCGAAGATAGACGATATACTTGGTCGAAGACGTGCAGGCAAAGAACGCTGTCAGTTAGAAGGGACGTTAGTCCTTTGAACTATAATTATATATTACGATACGCCAGAAAACAGTCACAGTGATTCAAAAAACCTAAGGACTAAGGATTATTTAAAAAAATTTGAAAAATTCATAAAAAAAATTGAACAATTCATAAGGACTTTTTTCATGTTCTGTGTTAGCTCTATTCAAGTTCCGTTGTAATATCATCATAGGCTAGTTCATAAAATTGAAATAATCACAGAACTTCACAGAATAGTTCCAGAACTTTTCACACTTTTTACACAAAGTAAAAATTAATTAAAAAAATTAAGTGTCCACATTTTTTTAAACAACTTTTTGCACTATATAAAATGAATATCTCTGAAGAGAGAGAGACATACAAATAATGAAGGGTTGGCGGAAAGGAGTGCGATGGAAAAGGAGATGAGCAAGATGAAGGGAGGTGAAATTCAAAGCCCTTCAGATCAGTCACCAAAAACGGCTAATGTCATTTGAAAAAAAAGTTTCCTTTGTGATAACTCTCGAATTTTCAAAAGTAACTTTTATATTTGATTATTATCAAACCCTTGAACTCTGGGCGCTGAGACAAGGGCCATTTTTATTTTTATGTGATACCGCACAAGAGTCCCGCTTGAAGCGTGGGTTGTAAGGAAGAGGGAAGAAGGTGTGGAGAGGGATAGTTAAAAAGGGAGACGGGGTGAAAAAGGTGGGGTAGTATCTAGCTATTCAGATTTAGTTACCAAACATTTTAACCCAGCGAGCGTTAGGTTGGGTAAAATTTACCGGAGGCAATTTATGTTGCTCGATAATATTTTTTTGTCGCGCTCAATTGTTCCGTGCCCCTCAGTAGGTGCGTGGGGGGTAAGGTAAGGAAGCGACAAAAAACAAGGATTTAGTAAGCCTCCACTCATCGAGGTAATTAGATATCATCAAAGTTGTCGGCGGGTGAGTTTTACCCACGCAGCGCTCGTTGGCACTATTTTTCACAAGTACTAAGATTAGTTCTGAATATATACATTTTATTTAATAATATTTAAGACAGAGTTTCAAAAAAATTATTAATAAGTCAATTGAAAAAAGTGTCATTAAAACACACTGTCAATTTAGTATTATAGAGATTTAGACATAAAATAGTTGTTTTTATTGAAACATTATTAAGGCCTAAATAATTCAGTCTCAAACGTAGAGGTATTTCTTTTATTTAAAATGTTCAAAACTTTAAACTAATCGTAATGCTACTTCCACACCGATCGTGTAGTGGCGGCGACCAACCCTCCAATTCTGAATTCCATAATGGCGGACGTCGAACAGCTGATTCGGCGTTGTATCCAGTTGCCTACAAAATTGATGCTTCGGTATCTATAATATTGATTTCAATTCGTAAAGGTAAAAAAAAAAAATAAAGCAATTTTTATACCAAGCTCCCATAATAACATTGAAAAATATAATAAATAAATATAATATAATAAAAAAATAATTTCACCTAACAATGTTTTACTTATTGAATAGTTTCATAGCTTTTTCCATACAAAATGACAACACCTGTTGAAAATTAAAGAAAACTTTTGAAGAGCGATGACGTCACACGATTCAAACTGGATACGGTGGTTTTCGGGATCTTGAAAAATTAAAACGTTTACAATTATTCTGACTACTAAAACTCACTTTAAAAATAAATTTGCAGGTATTTAAGTTAGAAGGTCATCATTCATTAAAAAAATTTAAAAAATGGTCTGGATTTCCTTATTTTAACACTTTTTCTTAGTTTCTAATAAGAAGTATTTAGAAAACAGGTAAAATAAGTACACTGTTGAATTAAAAATACCAATAAGTTGAGAATAAAAAAATCGATCTAAGTAAGAATTTCGGGTGAAAATTACCCAACCTTACGCTCGATGTTACAAATTTGAACTTAACGCTTGCCGGGTTAAGTAACGTTTCAATTTTGAATGATGGTCTTACATCAGGGAGATACTGAGAGTATCCACCACTCTGGAAAGTATCTCAAATAAACCTACTTTCTACTTACCACTGTCTCGGGATATCTTTATGATAATTAGGGGTTATCCAATAATACGAGTATAACACAGTTTTGATTAAATTACAAAACTACTCCATAAGTAAACGCATAATCTCATTTGAAACTTTATTTCTTCACATTTTTACGTAGCTATAACGGACAGCTTTACACAAACGAATCCTTGAATGTAAATGAAAAAGTTTCCTGGGAGCTTAACGCCACGAAGGTTCCGCGGCGGAAAGAAAAATAGAAAAAAGCAAAAGAGAGAGGCAGTCAGATTTGATGGCAAAATTAATCAACCGAAGAACGCGCCAAAAGAGTAATTAAAAGTTGACGGAGGTAGTTGAACTGCGAGTAATGATGAAAAGCTCAACTTTTTGACTGCAATTATTAAACTGAGAAATGGGAAGCGGGATTAGCACTGAGATGTTCAAACAGACCCTATTTCTGCAAAACAGATGATGCTGTTTGAAGATTTTGAAGACATTTACATTTTTTCAGACATCCTTTAATTATTAATGTTATGATTAAAATACTCAGGCCTATAGGTAATCTAGTGTATTTTGAAATAAAATGGCCATTTTAAATAATATCTTTTTTTTAGCCCTTATTTCAACATGAAAATAATTTCCGTCCCTAAGACCGACTTTATCTTTGGGGATGCTTTGTGAAAGGTCTTTGTAATGAACTGGAGGAGAGGAAGTTCTGGGAAGGAAAAAAGGGCATGAGGGGTGGGTAGGCATTTGGGGATCAGTATGTCCAGGAATGACGGACGTATGAATCCATCCTTCCAAGAGGTCAAAAGGTTTCCTTCTATCAGTCTCTCCCGATCTGGCTCGCTATGTAATAAGAGGGCAGCTGATCCGAAGCAAATATTTATCAATTTACAAGCAGTATAAAAAGCAATAATGATAAATGGCTACACACGATCTGCAAGATCTGAATAGCCAGGTACTTCCCCACCTTCCTCTTCCCTATCTCCTTCCCCTCCCCACTACCTTCAGCCTCACAACATACCCCTATTGGGGATGCCATAGTCTCACTGGCTCCAGACGGGAGCAGTTGGGACTCTTGTGCGGTATTTCATATAAAAAAAAATTAAAAAAAAAAAACACAAAGTGTATGCATATAAACCCGAGTTTATTAGGGCATTGAAAAAATATTGAAGCTAGTTTTATTTAATTTTTACCTTTATAACAAAGATATGCAAATAAATATTTTATTTTTACTATAAACTGTGTTTTTTTTCTCTGAAAAATTTACGACTTTGGTTATTTTTGAACGTATGGTAACAAATACGTTGATAGGACTTATTATTAGAATCCCAAAATGCATAAACAAAAAATAACATTCCTCTATAAAATAAAGAAAATTTTATAAAAAAAATTTCTGACCAATTTTTGAAAAGGTTAAAGTATTTCAATCTACGAGCATATAATACACTAGCTGGTACCCGGCATGCGTTGCCATGCCATTTAATAAATAAATTGTTTTCTACTGCGTGTTCTTTCCCATTCGTCCCGTTCCCCTTCCTCTCCCGCGTCCTCTTCCCCTCTCGCGTTCCCACTCCGCCTCTTCCACCTTCCCTCCCCCCACTCCACTACCCCTTTCCCCGTCCCGCGAACTCCCCTCCGAAGCTCCCCTCCCCCCTCCTAGGTTCCCCCTCCCAGATTCCCCTCCCCCTCCCGGGTTTCCCTCCTCCCCCTCCCGCGAACCCCCTACCCGAGTCCCCCTCCCGCATTTCATGCATTCTTTCCCGGTACATTCAGTTTTCAAACAGCTCGAATGCCACCTTTTGCATATTTCATAATGCCAGAGCTCACCAGTAGTAAAATCCAATTAGGTGCAGTCGTTCGTAAGTCATGCGCGTAAATACATTTCGGCGATTCATTTTTTAGAGATAAATAGTAACTACGATGCCCGAATTAAAAAATATATATATCAACATGGTTTTCACGGCAACGATTTGTTCTGCTTTTCTTCTGACGTTAGCAATAACTCGCCATTTTCGAAAGAAAACGTAAAATAAATATAATATATTAATATTTATAATTTCGTAACGCCAGAACTTACCATTATTTATAGCCTATATTACTCGCATATAATGTAGCTTTCTATTGGTGAAAAAAATTCTAAGATCGGTTTATTAGTTTATGCGTGAAAGCGTAACAAACAAACAGACGCAGTTTCGCATTCATAATATTAGTATAGATTTAGAATTTTAGGGTAGGTACTTTCTATTACATAATTCAATTTTACCAATTTCTGACACAGGCATTTAAATACAATAGCGAGTTCCCGGCATATGCTATGCCACCCAATAAAGAAAAAAATTCGCTCTACTAACCCTTTCCCATTCGTCCCAGATGATGCCAGAACTCACTATACACGTATAGAAACCATCGCGGGCTTGCACACATCAAATCCCCAAAGTTTTATCGCAATCGGATGAACGGTTTAGCAACGCAAAACATCTCACACACATAGACAGAAACAAACACATTTTCTCAGTTGAGCATTTTTAAATTTTTTTAAAGAAAACATTAAAAAAATTTGAATTTAAATTTTTTTTTTGTAATTTCTAATAATACCATATATTTAAGCGTATTTCACCACCTTTCAAAACCAGTATTTAGTTTTTGGATACGTTTACAAATATTCAATTTATTTGAATTTTTATTGCAAAGTCGATATATATCGAAACATTTATACCTTTTGACAAAATACGCCAAATTTTTTAGTGGTTCAGCTTTGAGCTTTAAAAATTTTAAAGCGCAAAGCTTGAATCTCAAAGCTTAAAGGGTTAAGCTTTGAGCTTTAACCTTAAGCTTTGAGCTTTAAGCTTTGAGCTTCAAGTTTTGAGCTTTAAGCTTTGTGATTTAAGCCTTGAGCTTTAAGCTTTGAGCTTCGAGCTTTGAGCTTTAAGCTTTGAAATTAAGTTTTGAGCTTTAAGCATTGAGATAAAAGCCTTGAGCTTCAAGCTTTGAGCTTAAAACTTTGAGCTTTAAGCTTTGAGCCATAAGCTTTGAGCACTATGCTTGAGCTTTAAGTTTAGAGCTTTAAGCTTTGAGCTTCAAGCTTTGAGCTTTGAGCTTTAAGCTGAGCTTTTAGCTTTAAGTTTTGAGCTTTAAGCTTTAAGTTTTGTGATTAAAGCCTTGAGCTTAAAGCTTTGAGCTTAAGGCTTTAATCTGAATGCTTAAAGCTCAAAACTTTAATTCCAAGCTTAAAGCTCAAAGCTTGAAGCTCAAAGCTTAAAGCTCAAACCTTAAAGCTCAAAACTTTAAGCTCAAGGCTTTAAGCTCAAAGTTTTAAGCTCAAGGCTTTAATCACAAAACTTAAAGCTCAGAGATTTAAGCTTTGAGCTTTAAGTTTTGAGCTTCAAGCTTTGAGCTTTAAGCTTTGAGCTTTTCAAGGTTCAAAGTTTAAAGGCCAAAGTTTAAGCTTAATATCAAAGCTCTAAACTGCTTAAAACTCAAAGCACAAAGCTTAAAAATAAAGCTCAAAGCTCAAAGTTAAAGCTCAGTACACAAATTTCAAAGCACAAAGCTTAAAACTCAAAGCTCAAAGCTTAAAATTAAAGCTCAAAACACAAATCTCAAAGCACACAGCTCAATACTTAAAATTCAATATCAAATCTTAAAGTTCAAAGCTTAAACAACACGTAAAGCTTAACGTTGAATGCATAAAGTTCAAAGCTTAAAGCTCGAAAATCAAAGCTCAAAGCTTAAAGTTCAAAGCTTAAAGCTAAAACTCAAAGCACAAAGCACGGCTTGCGTTGCAATGCAAAGAAATCAATTGATTCTCCTTGAATGTCCTCTCCCGTGCGTCCCCGTTCATCTCCCGAGTCCCCTTCCCCTTTCACGTTTCCCTTCTACCTTTCCCGCCTTCCCATCCCTCGTTTTCCCACCCACGTATCCCACCTCCCCCTCCCCCCTGCCTTTCCTCCTTGCCGCTAAAATATATGTAATAAGCACATTTTCATTAATTCAAATTTAATAACGCAAGAACTTGCCTTTATCCTTTGCGGGCGTGCGCACAACAAATCACCAAAGTTTCATCGCAATCGGATGAACGGTATGGCAGCGCATAAAATACGAACAAACAAATTTTAATTTTTATATATAAGATAGGAAAGATTTGATTGTTTGTTGGTGTCCTCTCGTACGGTCCGTACCCCAGTGACGCTTACATCGTATAATACTTACAATTTTAAACTCGTGATATCTTTCAGATGGGATGTCCGAATTGAATAATTCAAAAAGTAATATAAAGGCATTAAAGCAGTCTCGAATATAAAATAATTTATTTTGATAAAAATTAATACGAAGATACAAATAAAGAGTCTTTTCTAGCGGCGGCATTTCAATTAAATTTTTAAAATAAAAGAACACTTATTGTGGCATAACTATAATAGTTAGACATATGCTGTTGCGACATTTTTTGTAGATAATGATGTGTTCTGCAAAGTCGTAGTACATTATTTTATTCTTTCATCAATGGTTTTCGCAGCGCACGCGATGTAAAGAATATTTTAGGTAATTTTTTTACACCTTGGGTTACATTATTGGAGTTTTAGTAAGGATCGCTAATTTTTTTTAAAATTATAATATAGCCTATGTTTCCTGGGAATAGTGTAGCTTCCCAACAGTGAAAGAATTTTTCAAATCGGTTCAGTAGTTTCGGAGCCTATTCGATGCAAACAAACAAACAAACAAACAAACAAACAAACAATCAAATCCTTCCTCTTTATAATATTAGTATAGATAATAAACACCATTCGATTTGCAGACCAGCTTGTAGGGCAGCATATTGAACAGCCAATCGAATTATTGTTATTCCGACGACCCGACAAAGGGAATAATAATAATTCTGCTGGCGGTTTTGTCCACTCACTATCTACAAATTGTTCTGCATATCGGATGTCACGATCAATTTCACAGTAGCACCATGCGCCAAAATTATTTTGATTACCTCTAAGTGTCTTATTTCATAACGATATTTGATGATATTTCAGTAAAAGCATGCATAAGATCTCATTTTCATTCGAGAATAATATTATGTCGTGCTTTTGGGTAATGTCTAGACTTCTAGACAATATTGAAAGTAGAATAAATCTCGAAATGTCTTTCAGACACCTTTCAAAACTAAAGATTTGAATATTGTGACTATACTCACGCAATATTTATGCGTAACTCCAATCACAGAGTGTATAAAACTTTGCTGATATAATAGATAAAGCCTCGGACAACAGGACTGAAATAAATTAAATAATGAAGGTACAAACAGACGAGTTTATTATATTACGTCCGCACTATCAAATTATTTATATGTCCCCCATTAATACGATTTCATCACGCTTCAGGCCCAAATTGGTGAGGACAAGAGAAGGCAAGGTTACAACTGTTCTTTGTCTGGTTAGGCTTTGTCCTAAAATCATTAAAATTATTATTTTGGGATTGTACTTGATAAAATTATTGTCATTCTATCCTGGTTGAACTGTCATCATTAACGCACAACACAGGCGTATTGAAAATTTTGAATAAAACAAATATTACTTAATTGAATTCAGTCAAATTTGTTTTTTACTAGAAGATTAGAGAAAATTATGCCACATTTTGTCCATTCAAACATATTCCACAATTTTCTCTCTAAATTTTGACATTGATGAAAATATTTTTTATAATGAAACTAGCACTCGTAGATATCGACCGCTAGCGTATCGGTATGTTTTTTTTTTTTTTTTGATAAATTACTTCTTATAAGAGTTAGTACCTTCCGAAAATCGTAAAATTGTCTGTTTGAACGCCTTCAATAGACGTTTAGTATAAGTACGTTGCCTCAGTTCTTGTCTGTCCAAACAACCATTTTAGTTTTTGTTCAATGTTCACTTTAAAATTAAAAATAAAGTGTAAAAAATAATAGTTGATCACTTAATTAAGAATTATTTAAACTAATGAGACCTTTTCCTTTACGGAAAAAGCTTTATCTTAAACATCGAAATTTTTCATTGAAATAATGAAAGAAGACCTTCTCTTCCTGTAAAATTTTCTAATAGTCTATTGGACAAATACGAACCAAGGCGACGAATAGACAACGTATTTCTAAAAATAGCAATACACACCGACGTAGAGTATTTTCTTCTATTATAGCTGTTTAAGAAACATAAAAATCGGTCCAGTTGAGGTGAAGAACGGGGAACACAAAACCTCGATTTTCTCGACATAGGTACTAGCGGGTACCCGACATGCGTTGCAATGTCATTAAAATAAATAAATTGATTCTCCCTGCATGTCCTTTCCCGTTCCCCATTCCCCTCCACCTTTCCCGCCTTCCCTCTCCCTCGTCTCTTCCCTCTCCGCGAACCCCACCTTCCCCTTGTCTTCTCTCCCTGCCACTAAAATATATGAAATACACACATTTTCATTTATACAAATTTCATGACGCCAGAGCGTACCATTATATACAGCCTATGTTACTTGCTGATTATGTGTAGCTTTCTATTGGTGAAAGAATTTAAAAAAATAGGTTTAGTGATTTATGCGTGAAAGCGTTACAAAAAACACCTATTTTCGCATTTATAATATGAGTATAGATTATCAGTCAGAGGAGCAGTTGTCCCTTTCGCTAAGTATTCGGGTGGGGGGTAAAAATGACAGCGAACAGCAACAGTTAGATAAAATACCTTTTATTCAAATTTCTCTGTGACAGGGTTTCCTTCTAAGTTTTCGTGCTGGAGTTTTTTTTTATTTTTTTTTTTTTTTTTTTTTTTTTTTTTTTTATTTTTTTTTAACAATAATAATTACATTTATAATATAATTACCTAGGTATACATAAGAATTAATTTTATGGTTCTACTACTCCATAAATTGAGCTCTAGGAGCTCGTGTTTATGGGAGGAGTATTTAAACGCATAAAAAAAAACATATTGTTCTGAAAAGTGTGAATACAATGATCAAAGACTTAAATGTCTTGAATGAAATAAATATACAAATACTTTTTGACATAGATATAAAAATAAAATAAAAAACAATAACAATAATACATTTTTTTAATTAGATGTTAATTAGTTAAGGGTACAATATATCATTATCCAATTTCAGGGACTTAATTTGATTTTTAAATTGTTCATATTTCATTGTTTCTGTTACATTTATTTTGTTTTTGGATAATAATATATTGTACCATCTCACACCTAAATATAAATAGTGGTGTTGAGCCGTGGTCGTTCTAAGCATAGGAATGGCTATTAAGCCATTAGTTTTGAATCTATTGCTTATGCTATCTGAGGGATGAATTTTTTGGATGAAATATTCTTTGTAGATTTGATATAATGCGTTTCTCTTATACAATTCTGTGATAGTTGGCACATTAAATTCTCGAAATATCTCTAAAGTAGGGAAGTCATATGGTTTCCTAAGGATGATTTTAATAATTATTCTTTGTATTATAATTATGGGCTGTAAGGAAATCTTAAAGGCCCCTCCCCAACCAATAATGCCGTACTGTAATAAGGACTGAATTAGCGCATAATAGACAATTTTGATAGTTTTCTTGTTTAAAATGTTTCGTATGTTGTAGAATACATAGATAAGTTTTCTTATTCTTTCCACAGTGAGATCTATATGATCTTTCCATTTAACATTTTTATCTATTAAGATTCCAAGATATTTTACATTAGATTTATGATTTAGCTTAGCGCAGTCCGTATTACATGTACCGTCATTTGCACAATTTTTGGAATGGATTATTATGTTAATTAAATTAATTGGCACATCTTCTTGAAGAGAAAATGGAATATAGTATGTTTTTTCTGTGTTGAGTGATAATAAATTGTTATCGAACCATTTTTTTATAACCTTCATGTCCTGATTGGCTGCATTTGTAATATCGTTCCACGTCTTTTTTTCGATAATTATTGCAGTGTCGTCAGCAAAAGATATAAGTTTACCATTAAGTGTTAATTTAAACATTTGGTTAACGTAAATTATAAATAAAATCGGTCCAATAACAGTCCCCTGGGGAATTCCAAATGCTAAAGTTTCATCTGCACTTAGTGAGTTATTTAATTTTACTTTTTGACTTCTTTGAGTTAGGTAGCTTTGTAGCCAATACCTAACCTTACCAATAATACCGATATCATTTAATTTATTAATTAGTTTTGTATGGGAGATACTATCAAAAGCCTTGCGTAAATCAATGAAAATGCCCAGGCATTTATTTTTTTTATCCAATGCATTGTATATAGTTGAGGTTAGTTCAGCAATGGCATCATGAGTGCCTAGTTTCTCTCTAAATCCAAATTGACTAGGACTAAGTATTTTATTATTTTCAATATAGTACATGAGTTGCTTTTTTACGATCTTTTCAAAAATTTTTGCAATGTTTGAGACGAGAGATATAGGTCGATAATTTGATATTTCTTCAGAGCTGCCCGCTTTAAAAACGGGTGTTACGATGGATTTTTTATAAATGGAAGGGAATATTCCACTATTCAAACTAATATTTATAATGTGTGTAATAGGAAAGCTTAATAAGTTGTTGTATTTTTTCAATATTTCCACTGTGACTCCATCAAATCCTGGTGCAGATCCACCTTTTAATTCGTTTATAATATTTTTTATGTCATTTGTTGTTACCGGTTGGAAAACTGATAGATTATTTTGTGTAAGACAGTCCTTTTCGAAATTATCTACTTTATAATTTTCATCAATCCGTGTAGCTAGATTTTGACCGACATTAGCGAAATATTTATTAAAGGCATTAGCACATTTTGTCGGTTCTCTTATGGCATCAACAGAGTTTTTTTCGATATAAATTTTTTTAATTAGAGTTTTTTTGTTTTTTCTACTATTAATTTCATTTATTGTTTTCCAAATGTGCTTAACATTTTGTTTAGCCAGGTCAATTTCATTTTTGTAATAGTTTTCTTTAGTAATTTTTATTAAAGAGGTTAATTTGTTCCTATATTTTTTGTAAAATGTAAATATTTTTTTATCTAAGGGAAATTTCTTTGTCAGGCGATAAAACTCTTCTTTTTTTCTAATAGACACGACTAAGCCATGTGAGATCCATGGTTTTATTTTTTTGAATTTTGCTTTAATATGTATAGTTTTAATATCAGTCGATGCTGTAATATAATTGCAGAGAATATTATCAAATATATTGGCGCATGTTTCAGCACATGTTGATTCTAATACGGGTCGCCACGTTTCCGTACTTATTTTTATACTTAATTTATTATGGTTTAGTGTCTTTTTTATAAAAGCATTGTTTTCTGAGATTTTGTGATTATTAATATTAAGTTATATGATTCACGAATTTGAGACCACGATTTGAAATCTCAACGACAGTTTTCAATTTTCTTTTATTATTGTTGTGTTTTTTTCCACGCATATTTCTTTATGGATTGATTTTTGGATCTTGCATTGATAACATTGGATGAAAAAAAAGTCAAAATAAATAAAACCTGAATATTCACCAAAAACTGAAAAGCGAACAGCCACAAAGATTGCTGATTTATAATAAAACTAGCTTTTACCCGCGGCTCTGCTCGCATGGGATTAGTGGGAAATTACTGTAGCGCTTGCACTTTTCAGTTATTCCCCCTCCCCCCACCCCTTCCACCTACCCCCTTTCGCATTCCATAAATTCATTCCCGGTTCATTCAGTTTTCTAACAGCTTGTGTTCCACCTAAATTTCATAATGCCATAGCTCACCATTAGTAAAAATAAAGAATTATCAAATTTGGTGCAGCCGTTTGGAAGTTATGCAAGCACAAATATTTCGGAGATTCATTTTTATTTATATAGAAAGACTAGCTGACCCGGCAAACGTTGTTTTGCCACATACCTACATTATTTCTGGGAAATATTTTTTTAGTTCAATAAAAAAAAAACTAACATTATAAGTGTGTGGGGATGTAATTATAATTGAAAGAAGAATGAAGCGTTGTAGACAATTAAAGTATATTTTATTTAAGTTATATGACGTGATTAAAAAAAAATCAATCTGAAAAAATTATATTTTCTGGAGTTATCGTATTAACATTCCAATGCGGGCATCAAAAAATCCACATGATAATAGGTTTTTTAGGTTTTCACGGCTAAAAGTATTTATTGTTATTTATTTTTGGGGTGTTACGCCGTGTTGCGCTACCTCTTCCTTAAGCCGATGTTTCGGACAACGTTACAATGTCCATCATCAGGGCACATGATAATATATTTAAATCACATTTTTTATATAAAAAAATTGTTAGTTAAATAAATATTTTAATTTTGTCTTTTTCTATTTTTCTGTCTCTTGTTTTCTTTCATATTTTCATTTAGATTATAAGTGTTATCTTCTTCTACAATGAAATATTTTAAGTTCTATTAAGGCGCTTTGTGAATGAAAAATGCGATTTTTTTGCCTGTTAGAAATCATAATGCGACGACATTGAGATTTTTAATTTTTAGGCCCCAGTAGAGCAAACCTATGCGGGCATGCAATATTGTATTCGTTTGCTTATTATTTGACTTACCTTTCACAATAATAAAACACGTATATTTATTAAACACGTAGTATACGTTTCTGTTTTAGTTTATAACTATTTTCACAAAATGTTGAGCATGATATATACCGGTAAAGTAATGGCCGTTGTTGGCGGGAGCTCACAACATCGTGTTGGTTTATATCAGATTTCTTAATCAATTAAAAGTGAAAATTGTATGTATTAATTATTAATAAAATGTAAATAAATAATAAAAGCACTGAAAAATAATGGTAAATTCACCATGAGAATAAAATTAACACGAGAGTTGCACTGAAAAATTAAAATGGTACGTACAACAGTCACTGCACGATCGACAATATACTATTGTTAATGGAAACCGCCCAACATCTTGCCTTACAACAAAATTGTGTTAAAATTATGATTTATAATAGCAAAAGTCATGTTTTTGTTTTTTATGCCTGAATTGATAGTCGAATTTACCCTCGTGAACGTCCAAAAACCACCCCTTAAGGCAACGCCTGATACAGAATGACTTGATTACTTTCAATAAACAACAATGTACCATTGTTAGGGTGTAATTGCGCCTCGTCCCCAGAGCTAGTTTAAGTTTTATTTTACGCCGCCTGCCTTTTTCAGCCGAGGGAATTTCCTGCAGGATCTGCGAGGTTTCAGGGGTGGAAAGTCACAGCGGAGATAATGGGAATGCAGGTAAATATCGGAGACCGATATTTTAAAATAAGCAGGATAATAAAATTTTATCAAACATATTTTAATTTTTTTATGTGATACCAAATTACCCTCAACTAATCTCGACAAACCAAAACCAGTGGAAACGTGTTCTCCCTAGCTTAGGCAATATTGTGTCATATTTGGATATATATGACGGCTTTCACGGATGATGAGTATTTACAATCATTGACCACAAGTCAGTAGATCGCAGTTTCAAATCCCTGCGTGCGCAAGTAAATTTGACTTGATCAATTTGTGGTATTTCAAAATTTATTAATTAAAAATAATATTATAGTGTACTTGCGGCTCCATCCAAAGTAGTGGATACTTATAGTATTGCCCTGGATAAAGTTAACCAATTCAGAATCGAAACGTTGCTTGAAATGGTTTTAGCAGTGATTAATGACCAGATCTAAACAGTCAAGTTTTTTTCCATCTTCTAGTTCCCCATTTTCTTCCTCTCCTCACAATTTTCAGCCTCACAACAAACTCTGATTGGGAATACCTTAGTCTCACTGGCTCTACACGATTGGGCGCAGTTGAGACTCCAGTGCGGTACTCGGGTAATTATTTGGTGCTCAATAAAAGAACGGAATCTTTAAGATAGCTTTTTACTTATTCTAGAATCCTCAATGGTATTTTATTTAATACACATTACGCCTATTAATATTTTATCAAATTTTGTCGACCATAACAGAGGGAAAGATGTCCGTAAGACGAAAAATACAGTCATCAAGTATCAACTATCCTCAATGGAAAGTTGGCATCTCAAGAACTGAGGTCTATTGTACAGCTGAACAAAGTTGAGAGAGAAAAAACTAATTAGAAAATTTATAATTATGAAGTACCTATCATTTTGATGTTGTTATTTAAAAAAACTATTATCATTTTAAGCCATGTACTATATTGAATTATGGATTTTTCCACCCAAAAACTAAAAAGTTGCAAATTTGTTAAAATTTCCACATTTTTCTTTGTATTGCTCGCTGTGGAAATCGATGCCACTTACTAATTTGAATATGAACACTTAATTCAAAGACCACACTATATTGCCAAATAGGTCATCAATAGCTCTTTTGATTTATATATGTACATTTTATATTGAATTATGGCGTTTTCAATACATAAACCACATAGATGCAACCCTGTTAAAATTTCCACAATTTTTTGTATTGCTCGTTGTGGAAATCGATGCCACTAACTAATTTGAATATTTACCCTAAACTCAAAGAGCATACCATTTTGCCAAAGAGGTCATCAACGATTCTGTTGATTTAAGTTTATTTTCCGCATAATATTTGATAGCGTCCTCCGTGGGTTTTATCTCCAATCGTCACACTTTCCACGTTTAGCCGGTCCTGCGAGAGGAGTGAGCGGAATAGACCGCACCGGATCGTGTTTACCAATCGCTCCGGCTGAATATTAAAACGCCATGAATATTCAGCTTGCCCGCGCTGGCGGACGAATTTATTCATGCCGGATGTTATGGCCGTCGCCGTTCTGCAAAATACTAAAACAGAATATGGACTTTCACTTTAAATCATACATTACGCTACCCCCAACGCTGTCGCTAGCCTGCAGAGGGGTTGTACTATGAAATCCACCCTCACTATATATTATAGTTTGCGCAAGCAATGTATTAAGGATTTGAACACTAAAATATTACGGCAGACTATCTACGATATGTAGATTTTTAATATAATAAATTGACTGTGTGATTGCAGTGGTGGATGCAGTGATGGCTTGTGATCATTTTCGTTTGTAAATGCTTAAGCTGAATTTTTTTGAAGGAAAACTTCTTTAAGCACGCTTGACTAGGGGAGTAAGCTGGTGAACGCGTGAAGAGAGCGTTAAAAAAGTGTGATCGGGCGAGGCGAACGAAGCATGAAGAAGTTTTACTTCAGTCGTGTGATCTAAGGCACACTCGTTTTTTTTTCTTCATTATGCAATTATTTAGCTAGGAAATAATAATTCATGCTTGCTTAGGAAATTAATCATCATTGTTTTTTTTAAGTGTTCTTGCACAAGTGGTTACTTAAGAAGAACGCCTGTACGGCCTTTTTCATTCAAAAGTTAAATTTGAATTTAAGGCCAAAATACTTTTTTTTACATTAGTTCCACCTAATTGAAGAAAGTAATTCCCCTCGAGGCCTAGTTCATTTTTGGGAATGCTGAATGGAGGGTGTTTTTAGAAAAGGATAGAGAGGAAGTTCTGAGAAGGAAAAGGGTATGAGGGTAACTGACATATGAATGCAACCCTCCCACTACGGTTCAAGGCGATATTCCGAGAGAATCCTGCTGGAGAAATCAAAAGGTCTCCCGATCCGGCCTGCCACGCAGTTGGTGGGTAGACGCATCCGCCACCAAGACCCGGACAAACCACCAAGATCACCAAAACCTCGTGAACCCCTCTGCTAAGTCACCAAACGTAGTGAATCACTTTGGGTGACCTGTGGCAAAAGTGTTGGTTATCCAATCCAATACAAATGGTTCCCAGGGCAGCGGTACCCATAACCGCCCCCCAACTTGAATTAAACAAAAAAAAAAATTCCATCTACATTTAAAGCGATAAAGGCAATCAAATAATAAAAAAATCTTTATTTTAGAGACAACTGTGGCAATTATTTGTGGGTTAATTATTTAAAAAAATATTTTTATTCCATTTATTATAAAACAATAAAGACTAATTAAAAAGCTTTTTGATGGGCGTATATTGTAGTTACAAATGACCGATTCATTTTGAAATACAAATACGTGGAATATAATAACAATTTATTCCCAACAGCACGCATTTTTATGTTTTATTTTATTTTTCATTATAATAAAATACTAGATAAGACGTGATCATTTTTTTAATAATTGAAATTAACTCTTGAAAAAATGCCAAAATTGCCTAATAAAATCATGCAAAATTGAATTCTATAATAGACTACATTTTTTAAATTTGAAATATAAATAAATAAAGTAGCACAAATACGTACAAAATATTTGCTATATCTTTTGATTCAAAAAAGGTTTGGTTAAGTTTGTTGATCCCAAATCTACATTTAAGCCGATTTTATTTAAATTTTATCGTCCTTTAATTTTGTTATTCATTTTACTTAGCACTGAGTTGCCAAACATTGGAAGAAATCTCACATTGCTGTCAACCGGCTTTAATACTCCTGTAAAACCAGATATATTATAATTTATTGATTGAAACATTTACAGAAATGCCGTTGGGATGTACATAGATATTAACACTACAATTAGAAATGTTCACAGCATGAAATCAATGTTTTGGTTTTTACTAAACGGAAATGCTTGTACTGATAACAGAAATAATGATAATCAAAATGAAATATGAAACATAGTGGTGTCAATCATAATAAACAACCTGCAGAGAAAGAGAAAAAAGAAAGAAAGGCTATGACAATAAAGCAGCTATATAACTGTTATTAACTGTTTATTTTTATCAATTACTAATTATTTTACATTTATCATGTATCTTACATTATTAAATATACGTATAGTAAAAGAGAAGTTCTTTATATTTACAGCCCTCCTCAATTGGAATACCTGTCCCATTGTGGACTGCGTGTTGCTGTGTTGGTGGTGGTGACCAGACAACTCGGAATGAAACCAACTCAGAACCATCTCAGATAAATCATTTAGAGTGATAAAAAAACTTATATAAAAAATTGATTAAATAGGTTACGTTAGGTTAGGGTTATCGGCTAATTAAAAATATTAATGACTATTTCAGGGAAGTGTTGAGTTGACTTTATTCTCAGTTGGCATCGAACCGTTGGTGGTATACAGCTTCATAATTTTATTAAAAACAAGGTAAGATTAACAATCATATTTGTTTCGTACACGAGTATATACCTACAGTTTTTTTAAGACAATTGAATACTTAAAATTAGTTTACATGTCTCTGTGAAACCTATTCATTTATTTCAATATTCTATTGTTTAATTATTGAACGCACTCGCGCTTTTTACCGTTCTTTTCATACCCTCTTTCATCCATTTTACATTGTTGTTCAAAACCAATTTTTGTTTGTAGAAACTGTATCCTCCCTTATGATGAGGTGGCTTGGACATGTGCTCACTGCTCAGGATGCTTGCAAAACGACCACCATACAGAATTCTATCGGCAATTCCGGTTAGTTACCCCAGACAATGCTGACCAGGCTAGGGAATACGATTCGGAACTATTTTTACGTACTTTTAAAATTGTCTCCCAACCTGAATCCTGTGGGACCATAGAACTTCCAACAGAGGAAAGTTGTGAGGCAGTATGAAGTAAGAAAGAGAGATGAAAAAAGAGGACAGAAAAAAAAGTTGAAAAATAACTGTTTCAATCAGATCTCATAATATACCTCAGGTACCTTTAGCAACTTTTTGATTCTGAATTAAATTCAATATGCGGGTTCATGGGGTGATGTTTGTCTAGGTCTTGGAGGCAGATGACTAGGACACACCAAACCCTTACCCACCCCTAGACCCTTTTCCTTCCCAGAACTCTCTTCTCCTTCCTTTCCTTGAAAAAACCCTCCACAGAGCATCCCCAAAGATGACATAGGCCCTAAGGAAAATTATTTTCCTCAGGGCCTCCTGTGTGGAGCTCATGTAAAAAAAAAGAAAAAATCATAAGGATGGGGCCAATATTAGAGAAGGTAATCTTTATTTATAAAAATGAATGTTTTTTTGTTTGCTTGCGTGCTTGCATGTATGTTTGTTGTTTATGTATTGCTTTAGCATAGGAAATGTTTGAAACTTTCAAAATATCTTTTTTCCACCCTCGCGAAGGTTTCTGTATTATTACAAACGCATGACAATACATTTGAAAAGCTTTTTAATCATTACAATAACTCTTAAGAAGCTGTCAAAAATTTCACATTTTGAGAATGACATTTCGCAAGCCATCGATTGTTCAATCGAAGTTAAAGTTTCGAATAAATTCTTTAAACTAATAAATTTAATTAAAGTATTAAATGAGTATAGTAATTAAAGATTTATTTATGGTCTATATTGTTACAAATCATACTTAAATTACCCATCTGGTCACTAATATGATATTTTTATTTCTTACTTTATTATAATATTTTAGTGTTTTAAATGTAGTGTATTTTAGTATTTTGCGTGTGTAAAATCACTCAAATTTATAAAAGTTAACCTCAACACAGGTCTAGTCCTAGTGAGGTTAATTTTTTTTTTGTATGTAAAAATAAAAAAATAAGAATGTATGGTGAGAAGTTAAATAAATAAATAAATTCACCCGTGGTACTAACCAAAATTGAATACTTTGAATCTAATCAAGAATTATAGGTATTTTAAATAGGAACCTACTTTAGGTACCAAATTTGATTGATTGTTCATATAATATACAAAAATGAACATTATTTGAAATATCTGAAAAATGAAAAATCGTTTAAAAAAATTGCAATAGGTGCCATGCGAGCTGTTTAAAAACTGAATGTACCGGAACTTAATGAATGGTACGCGGGAGAGGAGAGGGGAACGCGGGAGGGGCCTTCGCGGGACGGGGGAGCGGGAGAAGACGGAGTGCAAACGCGTGAGGGGAAAGAGGCGCGGGAGGGGAACGAGAGGCGTAATAAAAATGGAACGAATGGGAAAGGACACGCAGGGAGAAACATTTTTGTCATTGCAACGCATAGCCCAGCGGTAAGACTCTTGGCTCGCCTTCCGAAGGTCGCGGAATCGAATCCCGGCGTGGCAAATAAATTTTATTTGATTAATTTGTGTTATTTCACAATTTACTCATTTAAAATAATATGTAGTATATTTGCGGCACGTTCCAGAGTGGAAGATACTCTCAGTATCGCCCTTGTGTAAGACCACCATTCAGAATTGAAACGTTGCTTGAAATGGCTTTAGCCGTGTTTGGTGACAAGATCTGAATAGCCAGGTACTTCCCACCTTCCTCTCCCATCTCCTTCCCCTCCCTACTACCTTAAGCCTCACAAAATACCCCAATTAGGGGATGCCATAGTCTCACTGGCTCCAGACGGGAGCAGTTGGGACTCTTGTGCGGTATTCATGTAAAAAAAAAAAACGCATGCCGGGAACTCGCTAGTACATAACATATGAAAAACTTCTTTTAACCCTTCGAATAATGAGAAAATAATATCTTTGAATTTTTGCCAGTCAAGATTTGCGTGCAAAAATCCCGATTCTTGCCATGCATTTTAAATGTTCTTTTTTATTAGTTATTTTGTAACTTTTTTGCAAAAACAAAAATTGTTCTAAAATTAAGATAAAATAATCTTTCCGATGTGTTTATTAGAAATCAATTTTTTTGTTTTTAAACATTAAAATTTTTATATTGAAAATGTAAATTGGCTTAAAAATACGTACCTGGGGATTCCTCAAAAAAATACGTTAAATTAAATAAACTTAAAATTTTAAATACAGATTCATTTTTATAGGAAAATTTGTAATGAAACTGTCACCTCACTTTTTACAACTTTCATACAATTTTATTTTTAAATTTAGTGTTTGTTACGTCACAAATTGGCGCAAAATAAAATCGTCACTTATGATCGAGTTTGTAAAATATCTAATCAATACAGCTTGTATATTTCTAAAACAATAAGAAGCATCATTTCTTTCGCTCTCTAACATAAAAGAAATCACAAATTTTTATATGACAGGAAGAGAGATATCTAACTTTTAATAATGCACGGTCGCTCTAGGACAATCTGAATCTCCTGTTATTATAACGGCATATGATGTTTTGGGACAACTTGGGTCTCCTGTGATTAGACGGGTTAAAATGAATGTATTATTTGCATTGCGCCGGGCTTTGTGATAGTGTCCATTTCCCACAAAAACAATCAGGTCAAAACTCTTTCACGAATAAATTGATGTAAATGTACAATTATAAAAAATGTATAAAAAAAAAAAATAATTAAATAACTAATTTTCTACAACAACACATAAATACTTGTCACACTTAATCATAAGCACGTCAACACCTCAGCACAGGTTCTCCTAGTGAGGTGTTCACGAGACATACAATATTACCCACACACAGTTTTACCTTCTCAAACCTACCTTACACCCAACATAATACTTAAAAAAAAAATGAAAATTAACGTTTTTTTGTACTCCTATGTAAACCTCTGTAATCAATTGTAAAATTGTGTATTCAAGAATAGACATAAATTAATAAAAAATAAAAATAATATAGGTTAAAGAAAACCTACACATTCTAACCCAATCCTATGAGATATAACCACTCCAATACTGAGGAAATTCCGCTATCTGAATGCATTTCAGAATATTACATGCTTACGAGCATTGCATTTTAGCATGCAGTCGATATACTCGTATCGTATTCCAGAATGCTAGTCTTTGTGTTTCTTACATTCCCTTGCATACTTTCTTACATTCCCTTTCTTCATTTCTTATTCCATTTATCCTTTTTCTACAGCACCTTGGAGTATGAAAGCGCTCAGATTCCTGTTTTATTCACAATGTGCAGAAGGAATCTAATATCATACTGCATCTACCACCGCAAACGATCGATCTATTGGGGTCCGCTGGGAACTCTTAAGGACCGAGAGCTCAGAAACGTGTACAGTTGTGCTGTCTTTCGCTTTCTCCTTCTTTAGCCAACATTTCGGACAGATTTACAGTGTCTATCATCAGGGCAGACGTGACATGCTTCTGCCATAATCTCATAAAATTTAAAACCATATTCATTTATTAAGAATTAACGGTACAATTTCATTTAAGATACGAGTAGAGATTGACAGTCATAATACACGATATGATATAAAATAATGAAAAAAATTGAGATTGATTATACTCGACAGTACATACTTTGACAGCCGGCGCAGTCCAGCGGTAAGGCTCTTGACTCGCATTCCGAAGGTCGCGGGATCGAATCCCGGCGTGGCAAATAATTTTTGTTTTGATTTATTTGTGTTTTTTCACAATTTATTCATTTAAAATAATATAAAGTATTTTTGTTATTTATTTTTGGGGTGTTATGCCGTGTTGCGCTACCTCCTAGCTCATCTGCCCCGATGATGGACACTGCAACGCTGTCCGAAACGTTGGATAAAAAAGGAGATAGCGCAACACTGCATAACAACCCAAAAATAAATAAAAAAATACTTTTGGCCGTGAAAACCTAAAATCTAAATACCTAATATAAAGAAAATTTGCGGTACGTTCCAGAGTGGAAGATACTCTCAGTATTGCCCTAGTGTAAGACTACCATTCAGAATTGAAACGTTGCTTGAAATGACTTTAGCCGTGTTTGGTGACCAGATCTGAATAGCCAGGTACTTCCCCCTTCCTCTTCCCCATCTCCTTCCCCTCTCCACTACATTAAGCCTCACAACATACCCCAATTGGGGATGCCATAGTCTCACCGGCTCCAGACGGGAGCAGTTGGGATTCTTGTGCGATATTCATATAAAAAACTCTTATTAGTAAACCAAACAAAAGAGAAAAAAATAAACTGATACAAAGCAAATGTAATCAATTAAGAAAGAAAAGCAAACAACCAGTAATGCAGTAGTCTTGTTAATTTATGACAAAGTTGTATGTGGTGCAAGGTATTGTATTTAAATTATTAGAAAAGGAATATTTTGAAAACGACCGGATACAGAGTGTAGAAATGTGAATCAGGTCTCTTTAGGTATGGTCCAAGACGCAGATACAAGGGTGTCATCTACTGAAGTAAAGAAAAATAATTAAATAATCTCGGATATTGAAGTAATCAAAGTGATAGCACCTAAAGCTTAATGTGTGTTTTCAACAAATGAACTTATATTAAATGTAATAGATACTATGCAAATTTTTTATTTTTTCTTTAGACTTTATTTCCGGGTTAAATCTTCCCCACAGGAGAAACTTAACCCTTCCACAAACTTTTCCACAAATGATCATCTAGTCAATCCACGCTATGCAATTGCACTGTATAAGTATAATAAATACAAAACAATTCAAGAACAACACGTCAAACTACCAGAGACCAAATGGGAAAATAATTCACCGACTCCAGATATTTTCATATCAGCTCGATAGAACTCCTAACTGGACCGATAAATCCTACTGATCCCTCAATATAAATATTTAAATATTTTATTTTGTGATTATTATTAGTAGATTTTGTATTACAACGGATCTATAATATCCAGAAAATAATAACAACTTCAGGTGCAGACTTCTACATACCTACCCACCGGAGCGCTTTTTGCCACAATATGTCACTACTTAAAATACCTCAGATTGCCTTGCTGCCAATTTTGGCAAATTTTTCCTTATTTGTAAGGAGTTTAGTAGAATTTTACGATTTTATAATATTTTCATTACAAATCCTATGAATATTGTGATTAGCGACAAAAGATAGGTGAATTAATCGGCTATATAGAACTATAATCAGTTTGTATTTCTCCTCTTAAAATTCGGAGATATGATTTTTTAATGTGGGCGGAAAATATTCAAAATGATCATTCAAAAAATCTCGAGCAATGGAAGAAAAAAGTTTAAAATTGCTCCAGTGGCTATATGGGCCTAATTGCAATAAAGTGCAATATGGGCCTAATTTCACAAGTTGGATGCGGCGGTGAAAAAACCCTCACAATTTTGATGCTGTTTTATTTAATTTTGGAACAAAGGAGAGATTGATTATTGAGAAAAAAACGAGAAAAATTGTGCATCAGCCAACAGCATGCAAAAATATGTGAAAGTTTCTCTGGAAGGGACTAAAAGATGAAAGTAAAAAATAATGTTTTCTTCCAATGTTTGTTCGACCCATAAATTTGGGTCACATAAAGTGTTTGTTTAGGGTCTATTGGGGTTAAAGTTTTTATCATCTCCTGCCATTTTATCACCCCGTATGAAGTTATAAATTTGTATTGATCGGTGGAGGGAGAAATTCATAATAATATCCTCGGTCATAATTCACGGTTTGTAAAATACTATTGGGATTCTCTTTCGAAGTTTATTTGGTGAAATAACTAATAATAAATTTGTTCCAACGTACTTCGTGAATACTCCATACTTTGCGGCTGACTCGGCCATTGTTTGCCCAATTAAGTGGGTTATCAGAAAATTAACATTTCAATTTTCTCACTGACTGGTTTTACACTAACTAGTTTTCGGAAACTGAAATATCATGGTTAACGCCAATAAAATACGCGTTAAGAAAATAAGGATAACGTGGGTGGTTCTTAGTCAAATTATGATACTGTTAAAAATGACCAAATTGGATGTAGACACTTTGGCCCAGTGGTTAGCGCATTTGCCCGGAAAGCAAAAGGTCCTGGGCTCGAGACCCAGAGGTGCAAATATCTTTTTCTGATTTTTCTGTTTCCAGATTTTCGATTGAGTTTCGCTAAAATTGTCTTCTTTAAATTAAATACATTTTGTGTAAGTGTGTATCGTTTTCACTGGCACTTACATAGAAAATCGATATAACAGCACACACGTTTTGAAATGCACGATGACTATTTGTACTCTACACATATAATAAAGAATAACATTCATAATAACGAGAAGTGCCTTGTGCGCGTATTTCGTGATCCAAATATGAGCCCAAATTATTCCTTTATTTCCATACAAAACTGTGTTTTCAAAATTTAAATTGGATGTAGGAAAACACGGGCTAAGTGGAATACTTGTTTCCATTCAAATTTGTATGGAAGGCACTTCGAGTGTTTTATTATTTACTAGCAAGTTTCCGACATGCGTTGCAATGCCACCAAAAAAGAAATTGTTTCTCCCTGCATGTGTTTTCCAATTCGACCCGTTCCCCTTCGGCCTCCCCTTCGCTCCCACATCCCCTTCCCCTTACGCGTTCCCTCTCCTCCTTCCCCGCCTTCCCTCTCCCCTCTCCCGCGAACCCCTCTCCTCCCCTCTACGGCGTTAAATATATTCAGTCCCGGTACATTCAGATTTTAGAACAGCTCGCGTGCCATGTTTTGCAATTTTTTTTTACAAATTTTCATTTTTCATATATAACAAACATAAATTTTTGTAGATTATAATAACAATCTATCAAATTCGGTACCGAACGTAGGTACCTATTTAAAATAAATATGATTTTTTGTTAGATTCAAAGTATGCCATTTTGGTTAGTACCATAGGCGAGTATTTCGATTAAATATATATAAAAATCAATATAATATGTTTCCATGTATGAGTTGTCTATGCTTTGCTATATAATGAATAAATAATGATTTAAAGAGCTTATTCGAAAATTGAATTTTGGTTAAACAATCGATTGTTTGCAAAATTTCATTCTCAAATTGTGACATTTTTGACAGTTTTGTAAGAGTTTTTATAATGATTAAAAAAACTTTTAAGATATATTGTCATGTGGTTGTAATAATCGAGAAACTTTCACGAGGGTGGAAAAAAGGTATTATGAAAGTTTCAAACATTTCCTTTGCTTAATATAGCAATGCATAGACAACTCATATACATGGAAACATATATTGATTTTTATATATTATACAGATTATATGTAAATATAAATTCTAATACTGTACACTATAATAATAAATTTCTGCATCTTATTCTGGTCTTACAATGAATTGGATGACTAATTAAACTTACGACGCACTTCGCTTGCTGAGGATTGGTTTGTACCTTGTCCACAAAAACTCGTATTGAAAAATAAAAGTTTTTGAGTTTCAAAAGATTATATTTCTGTTTCCTTTATTTCAAACTAATTGCTATAAATATTTTTAAAAAAAAGGTTTAATCTACCTATAAGTAAAAGAACAACGTATTTGGTTGAATTTTGAACAACTATCATATAATTGACAGCTTAAAAAAACTTAAATATACAGGAGTACAAACCAATCCTCAGCAAGCGACTTGGTACTGAGCATTTGAATTATTAAACCGTTTTGGAGAATTTGTGACTCGAAATGTGTTATTATTCAACATGATTGCGTAACGACAACTATCGACTATCTGAACTCCGCTCAGCAGAACGTTTGACATTGAATACTGTGCAATGGTGTCTATAAATAGAAAATATATCATGAGGACAATAAATTTAAGCTGTGATTCTAAATTAATAATATAACACCAAGATGTGCGAAGGTATGGCTTTGTCTAAAACATAATCAAAAACTATTACACTACTTGTATTTCCTCGCCAAGTGCTCATGACAGAGAGAATACTTCGCAGTACACCTGTTCAGGATCACATTTGAATTATTTTGTACTCTTATATAATATCACATTTTGATAAGACGTAAAACAGGTATTTCAATAATCAATCTGATGGATCATTTTGTTTCTTTGTCGCCCTTAATTTTTGACGTGATAACGTCTTATAAATCGATGAACGCCGGCAGCACTCACGAAAAATTATGACTCCTTGTCACGTTGTCACGTTCCGCCTGAGCCGAGCTTGCAAGCGAGATTGCGGAACAAGCGATAGAGAGGCACGGTCGGCCTAAGCGTTTGGCTTGTGACTGTAAAATTCTATGTAAAAGTTTTCTTATGACGTTGCCACGTAAAATTATCGTCCGTAAACCGACTTTACAGACAACCAAATTTTTCTTCCCTCTACTTGCCCGTCATTTATTAATTCACCTTACAACGAGGAATGAATTCGTCATACTTAAAGGTTTTTTTCCTTGTATAATCACGATAATTAGATCAGATAGGATAAGAATAACCCAACGATAAATGATACTTGTAAAGGAGCGAGCAACATATGGCTTTGTTCATCCAATCGATAAGCGGCTTATGTTTAAAATTAAACAAACGGGTCGTTAAAATATTATTAGCTTTGTTCTCGTTCCCATGTTGGATATAGTTATCGGAAATTACTACTGTCTGTATACATTTCCGTATCCCTTTTATTGCATTAATTCTGGAGTTGAGAGAACTAAGCATTGTTTATGTTTTGTTTACTTGCAAAATCTGTATTTCCCAAAAGTTAGATTGCAGATTTATGCAAGCGTTAATTTACTGAGGTAATTTTTTTGGTGAACAAAAATGATTGTTAACTACCAAACCCAATTCTATCTGTGAGTAATTTAACGAACTAACAAATTAGTTGTT
This sequence comes from Glyphotaelius pellucidus, assembly GCA_936435175.1. Taxonomy (NCBI): domain Eukaryota; kingdom Metazoa; phylum Arthropoda; class Insecta; order Trichoptera; family Limnephilidae; genus Glyphotaelius; species Glyphotaelius pellucidus. Next base: position 6,653,553 of record OW386551.1, on the reverse strand, counting down.
TAAATTAGGTTAGTTAATCCGGACGGACCGCCACACAACTCGATCTTAGCACATATTCCTTGCTTCATTAACGCTCTTGACATGGCTCTTTGACTGGCTCGACTGAAGTATCGAATTCATTTGATCTTGCCATCGGGCATCGGGCGTCCCCGACTTCTTCTACCATTAACATTTGCGTCAAATATTCTCTCTATACTCCTTCCTAATTATTAGGGTATTAAATTGATTTTTTTATGTCTGGGTAGTTTTCCTTGATGACAACTTATTGAAAACTATTGTTAACTCTCCTCTGCAAAGACTTCATATACTCGGTAATAAATATACCCCTATAGACGTTTATCGTCATCAATCGATGACAAAATTTAAACTCAGTGTATTAGAACAATTAAAATAAATTTATTGATATCATGCACTATATAGCACCTTAATTGAAATATTATGGTAGGTTTGTTTCGATAAACACGTAATAAATATTTTTTAAAAGATTGCTAATTACAAACATAAATATTGACAATCCTATCGTATTTCCCTCTATAATTAAAATAACAATCTTACATTAATTTACTTACCATATATTTTATGTTACCTGCTTTGTGTCAACTATTATATTTGGTGTTATCTATATTTTGTTTCTTATATCTTATGTTATCTTTATTTTGTTTCTTATATTTATATTATGTTATTTCTTATATTTTTCCAAAAACATGTACTGCACTATATGTAAAAGCCCTATGGGCGTTTAAATAAATAAATAAATAAATAAAACAGGTTCAGAAGCTGGATGACGAGATACTGAATATGGACGATGTATTGGACTGATTAGAGACAAGATATGTATCACCGGAGATGTTTTTTTGAAACAATGCGTACTTTGTTTACTACCTGTATTGAAATGTTTGTTTAGATCCATTTATAAGTTTTAAACTGGGATATATTACATGTTTTATGGTACCAAAATGTCGGTTCATTAAATTTATCAAATGACATTCAAACTATCTTCTCCATCCGAAATAAATTTTAATGCCTCTACCTCTTTATGTTCTTTTTTGTAGTACGGCGCAGATTTTTGACAACTGATAAATTGTTGGAGGCTCTGTTTCTTTTAATTGATTAATTAATATCTTGTAAGCTGCTTCATTTTTGGTTCTATCGTAATAATCTTTGCTTTTTACCTTCCAAATTCAAAGTTTGCTGACTGACACAGACACGTAGCTTAAACTGCGTAGTTCCGACTGCACAGTTTTTTCTAATCAATCTCAGTTTGAGTGTACAGTTATAAAACCGCACTATTTTTACCTTACACACAATCTGATTTGACTAAGTAGTAGACTTTATAATTAAAACTGAGCGTGTGTAACGTGACTTAAATGTAAAGATTTCGCTTTTCAATAAATTAAGGGCGACGGTCACTTTTTTGATTCAGATAGTGCAATAATGATAGCACAGGTTATAATAATTCATACTTAACATTTTTGGCAGGAAGAGTATTTTGACCTCCAAAAATGTTATCCTGTTAAACTGCAACTTAGCAGTTTGTCAACAAATGAGAGGAACAAAGAATAACAGTCATACTCATTTTATTGAATAACAACTACCAAGCTGTCTTGATCATACTCGATTGTTTATTTCATACATTTGGACGTAAGTTTACTTCAAAAAAAAAAACTACGCGGAGAGATACTGAACCTGCAATAAACTGAAGCGGAGTAAGTTAGGGAAGACAGTAGAGTTAGATTTGACAGATTCTATTATTTTAATTTATTTTATATGAGTAAGTCTATGTGTAATTTATTTTGCAGATGTTTGCAATAGTGTGGCGTCCATTGCTTACAATCAATTTCTTTATATCATGTTTGAATTTTTTCAAGGATTCAGACGATGATTTTGTATAATAATTATCAAGTTTATTTGTTTATTAAAGCATACAAAGTACATTGATACACGTTATAAGGTACATTTAATTAAATTATTACATGGTTAAGTCCACGGTAATTTTGCCTGAGATATTGATAGCCTTGTACTCCCAGTGCGCTGAAAACCCTGCTTTGAAGTAACTTACACTCTCAAAACGTTAGATTTACTAATAATTTAATAAAACACATATAAAACTTATTTCCACTTAATTTATTTTTTTACCGTAACTGGTTTCAGCTTGTTCAAGCCGTCTTCAGCAGGATACGAATAGATAACACGAGGGAGAGAGGAATGTTATCTATTAGGTATGTTATATCTATATTTCTGTATAAGAAGGTTATCTATATATCACATGGGGGAGAGGAATATTTGTTAATCTATATAATCATCCACATAAACTCTAGATTAAACATAATTAATACCAGTCACAGTTAACAAAAAAATAAGTGGAAATAAGTTTTATACGTGTTTAATTATATTATTTCAATGGAATTGCACCTTAAATTGTTAGTATCAAAAATAATATGATTAATTAAACTTTCTAGTGTTTTAATTTGTAATGCTCTCTAAATAGGTTATTATTAGATGCCTACAATGCTCGTATTGTTATTTAAAAAAAAAAACGTTTTTCACATTGATATGATCCTCGTCTTTCCCAATTTCGTGAATTTGTAGCTTAGTAGGAATTGACGCCTATGATTTAACGTAGCAGTAGATTATTCCGTGGACTTAAAAGATACTTTCGAAAATTGTATAGTAGTAGCTAGGTACCTAACATTTAATAAACAAAGGCAAAAACTCGAAGTTAAAAACAAATATGCTTAAGCCGCCGCTACCCAAATTTTTACCTTTTTCTTACATATCTCCCTTGAACATTTGAAGTTTTTAAGCTCTTTAAAAGAATATGTGTTATTTTTTACGATAATATCAAGACGCGTTCTACGCCAAAACATCAATTATATGAAATTATCTCGATAAAAAAAATTGCAAAGTATGCTCCAAAATTTATTAAAAACACGTCTGTTTCTATTATTTTACAAGTTATAGTTGTGAAAAAGCTCACAATGTGTTCTTTAAATGATAATTAAGACCCCTTTCACGAGATTTTGCTCTATTTTAAACGAGTCGTATTTTATTAAACATTTTTACAATTTTCGCTTCGATTTTATTATTTAAAATTTTAGCGCGCTCTGTCCAACATTCATAATTACATATCTCTCCATCTTCTTCTCTTTGAGCGGGGATGCGCCGCCTTAATACATTGTGGTTTCAACTGTGAAGTTAAGATGTAAAATGGACCCCCATCCTTGCTTTTATAGCTACTTTATAAACGTGTGGGCTCTACTGGGTCAACTGCACGAAGAGCAGCGTGAAACGAGTGCAAAACGACAACCCCTACCAAACGATGTTTAGGTCCCCGGACGTAGTACCTAGCACTTCTACCAACTTCACGGAGGGGCGGGTACTCGCGTAGACAACTTTACGGCACTATAAGAAGGAGGGTGGCAGAAATTAGGGGCAGAATTTACACATCGGAGGACGCCCCCATAAGGGATTTTCGTCTTCCTGATTCCAACGTTAAATAACACTGAACAAGATTAAGACAGGCAGGTGTATCAGTATGTTTTTATCAGTGTATTATTCTGCTGGCATCTATTCTTCATCATTGGCACAAGCAATCAATTCCGTTTATTATTATGGTAGTTAAAAAGTTTATCATTTATAAAAAACAATTTTTAAAAATCATCACAAGATATCTGTAAAACACAAAAGTAAAAAAAAAATGTCGCAACAATGATTTGAACTCAGGATCTCCTGCAGTCCTGGCACCTGTTCGAACTGCTGCACATCGTAAATTTATGTATAATACTAGCGCAGATCCTTAAAAATCCCTTGGTAGTCTGAAATCTTGACAAATCAGAACCTATTTGATCACTTGTCTGAACTCTTCACACCATCAGCTTGTATTTCGGAAATAAAAATTTAATTAAAAAAAATTGAATTCATTGAAGCAGATTACACGCTAGACTAACGCACGGTACAGTCAACTGTAATAAGTATGTTTGATTTTCTGTTAGAGACATCCACCATTATTTTCACACAAATTAATTGGTGTCACTAAATCGTAGTGCTAATAATGTTGCGATAAAACCAATAATGAAAAAAAATTGTAATTAAACTGGTTATATCCAAACTGCAGATTTAAGATGAAGCTATACGTGAAATCCTATTTAGATACTTTTTAGATTCATTTTTACGATGAATCGGTTAACTATATGAACATCAAAAAATATGCTACGGATAAATTGAAGCTTTTACTAGCTTTTCTTTGTATTGGGGTTACAATAAAATTATTATTTACGTAACAAAAAATATAAGCGTAAACCACTAATAAAAAATGTTTTTTCATGACTTAACTATGAAGTAATATAAGAAACAATTTTTTAAAAATACCCCTTTATGGCTAAGACTATTTTTTAGGTTTTATACATATGTTCTAACATTTTTTCATTCTTATTAAATTATGCACAAAATAAATAAAAAAAAAGTTTCGCTTACTGCCTCGTGCAAATACGACGCGCGATTTTAAATTTTGTACGGCATGAGAATCGAAATGTTTCTAGCGTTTATATTCCTCTTAAGATTTTATTTTAGATCTAGATTTTACACAAAAGTCTGTAATAAAACAAGCTTACATTAGCGAGTAAGAAACTTCGTAAGGCTCTTAATTGCACAAACTCCGCTGCGACTATGACAATGCAATCCTTTTATGAAGATAAGATTTCAGTAGTTGTACTGCGAGTCCTGCAGCCGAAACGGAAGCTGCGCGATAAGAAGATGTTTATGGGTGAATCAAAAGTTGTATTGTTGTGAATGCATGGGGAACAGCCAGACAAAGGCGAGTTAATGGTGGCGCAATTAGCTGGTAATATTCAACTCAGGATAAGAGACAAAGCTTGAAATTTCATGATTCTTGATTAGTAAATTACTGTTCTTGATGAATTATGCCGTTGTAATGATATTTTTCTGGTTAAATTATGATAATTCGTTTCAAGTAGTCTATAATTAAACACTGAGAATACAAGCCAAAATAAATCGTTTAACCAATTCGGTTTTGAACCTGTTTTGTCGGAAGGTTAAAATATTTCTGCTTTGCAATAAAATCCAAATATATGGAATATTTCTGAACGCATTCAAAAAATGAAAACTGTTTTTTAAAATATGATAAAATACGTTTTTAGATTTCACGGTCAAAAGTATTTTCGTTATTTGAACGCTGTCCGAAACGTTGGCTGAAGGAGGAGGTAGCGCAACACGGCATAACACCCCAAAAACACATAACGAAAATGTTAAAATACGTTTTCAAATTTTATAGTATAAAATAAACATATTATTTTTGAAATATAAAAATTTTCAAAGCAAACATAAAAAGTTTTAAAAATGGTTCACTTTACGGATTTTCTAACTAAAATTACTGATAAAAAAAAATAAAAACGCACACATATTCTTTAAGGCAAAATTATTATAAACGTTATCTTCAAAGCTCACCGGTAAGGGATACACAATGATTCCTACGAGACCTATTTGAGGTGTTCCGGTTGAAATTAGTCTGAGAGGTTAATGTGGTTTTGAATCTTTGCAATCTGTTGGTATAAACCAAGTATTATTGATCATTGTACCTTTACCTAATTTAATTCCTACCTACAAATACTTTCGTCTATCTACCTACCTTGTGCCAAATAAGAGGAATCTAATGTCGTAGTATTCAAGTGGAAAGTACAAGTTATCCTGTCAATACCTATAGCGTGTGTAATTTACGGAGTCCCCTCGTTTGACCACTTTGAAACTGAAAAAAGCCATCATAAACTCGCGATTTCGTAGTGGTTAAAGTGATGAACCAGCAAAATTGTGTTAAGCGAAAGAAGAAATAAGGTAAGTCGGCATCATTGACTTTTCCCATTCTTTCCGCTTTGCGACGGTGCCTCGTGTACGTCCCCAACACAATCTTTGTGCTGATAAAAATATTATTTGTTATTATTTTAGATTGCATGCGATAGAATTTAGTCCTATCAACTTTTATTAATAAATAGTGATTTTTGATTCATTCCGCACATAGAATAAATAAGAAAAATAAAAGTGCCTTACATACAAATTTTAATGGAAACAAATGATCCATTTAGTCTAATGTCTAAGCTCTGTCTCACTTATACTCCCTTATGTTGTAGATCGCCATCCCATTTGAATTTCGGTAACACAGTTTTGTATTGGAAATTTAAGCCTATTCTTGTATTTTCTTTATTTTATGATTCTATATATATATATCAAACTGTGCATCATAATTTGTGGTACCCAATTTGCTTAGATGCAGTGAAAGGACCTTGAAAAAATCTGATTCATTATCTGCGTACGTAAAATGCGGGTACGTCTTGAAACATGAAGACACAAAAATGCCATATAACGGAATTTTAAAAACTTCTTGGAAATACTATTGAAAAAAAAATTACATAAAACCATCGTATAGATTAATGTTAATGTTTAAATGAAGACTTTAACCCTAGAAAGATAATTTACGTCCTTGTGACGTAAGCGAGATGCAAGAATTTCCGTTTTTTTTTTTATTTCGCAACGTGACGCGCTGTCTATCTCAGTTAGCTCAGTTGTTGAGCGTGGCTTGCGCAGGGCGGCGCCGGCGGGAGAAATACATACACAATACGTCCGAAAGACGTATGATTATCTTTTGTGTAACTTTCGGACTTGTTCGTACAAATGTGATTTAGTGAACAAAAACATAAATAATGTATTGTTTTTAAGTATAACGTATGAATAGCGTTAAAACTTTCATAGAATAAAAAATACAATTTAGACAAAAAGTTAAACATAATTTTTCATTAAAAAAAGTCTTGTAGTTGATTTTTAAGAAGTTTAAAGCATTTTGTTTTTTTTTTTTAATTACAAAAAAATTCTTATTATTATTTTGGTTTAATTTAAAGAACAAAACCCTAAACAAATTATTCAACTACTTTGAAACGGTGTTAGTATGATAATATGTCAAATATACACTTTTAAACTTCGTACGTCTTTAAGACGTATTAACGTGGGTAAAAATAAGATGATCTTGAAATTTTCTCCGTGGAGCCTGTAATAATTTCATCCTCGAATTTCAAAATAAAATTGTCATAGTTTCATTTTAACGAAGATACATTTTGATTAGCTATTTTGGTTCTAACAATGTCATTTGCTTTCCTTTGTCATGAATACTTCTGTCAATATTCCGAGTGTCTCGTCCCCTCAATTAAATATTTATTTTGATTATTTTGAAGTTCGCCTCTCTCCACCGCACTCAATATGAATGCCAGCTTTAAAGTATCGGTTTATTATTTCAGCCACGGACCCTTAATCATAGTACCTACGTGAATTAATCAATTTTCTTTGGGCACATAGAAGGGATTTGGGTAAATTGAAACACAAAACATAATTAAATTCATTTTGTATTCAAAGCATCGGTCGTTTTGCCCATAATACTAGGCCCCTAATAGCGAGGGCCCATTATTGTTTATAATATTACCTTAAACCCAACCGAAATGTTCTTATTTCGTAGCTTTATCCCGGTTAATATGTTTGGTTAACTGAGAGCTTTTATGCGGTGAACTGACAGAAAAGTCTACGACAAAATAACCTCGTTGTAAAATCTGAAATAAGATTATCTTAGTCAAAACAGCATTTTATTAACCTTTCGTACCCACTAAGGCAAACTGACATAAAACCAGTCTTCAATTTTACCTTTAAACAAATAATAATTTTCACATTTTTATAATCTCAGGAAAAACTAAGGGAAGGAAGTACAAGTACAATTTATTCAGATGATTTCAGATAAAATAATCGGGTATCTTTTTTTAATTTTAAGAGAAGTGTTTTCTCTCAGTATCACCCTGGTGAAATTAAAACATTTAAGATCAAATCGTTGTGATACGTGGCCTGATCTGTTAGTTCCCCCGAACCAAAAATTCTTTCAAATCTTCCTCTTAAAACAGTAAATATATCACTTAAAAGGGGGGTTATTTGTATCAAATGGGGTATATCTGAATTTTTCGATTTATGTTATATGGTTATATTGAAAAATAGTAGTCCTAGTTATAAATGTAAAATTGTGTATTTTAATCAGTATCCATAAAATACATATTTTCACAGATGTAGCGGGTTTGGTTAAAATTAATCAAATAATTTCAAGTATTTACATTTTTTTTAGAACGTAAAAAAAGTAATAATGTAAAAAAAAAATGACATAAAAATTAAGCTCGATTGCACTATGACCGTCCAGGAGTGTTATTATTTAGTATACTTAAAAATATATTCAGAAAATATATTAGTCTCTCGGGGTCAAAATTGGAAAAAATTGAAAAAATGCAAAAATTTTGAGTTTTTTGGATTTTTGTCATTTTCAACATATCAAAAAATCAGAAGTACCTCATTTGATGCAAGCATAGATGTTTAAATTTACCGGACTATCTTCGATATCTATTTCTCCTCCTGTATTCTTCAGCCTCACAGCATCTTTCAATTTAAGACGCCATACTATGGTACCATTGCGTCTGGATATTTTTAAGCATTTTGAAATCCTGTGTGGTAATAGTACTAGCTGAACTCTGTCGTTGCCCGAAATCATATGCAGTAATTTTCCTCGTATTTTGAACCGTGAGTGTGCAAAATTTCAACAAGGAGTATCAAAATTCTACTAAAAGGTGTGGAAAAGAGGGGTGGAGGTGGTTTATCGAAATCTCATGTAAAGAGTGGCCTTCCTTCTATTTTGAAGGTCAAGTACGTAAAATTTCATTAATCTGGCGAATCACCTTAAAAATCGAAAAAAGTTTTTCATCTTTGTAAACGGAACGTCAACAGAAACAAATATATTAATAGAAGTTATAGAACAATGCTAACAAATGCAATTTAAAAAAAAAAAAAAAAAATTATTTATTATGAATCTTAAATAGATACATGTATTTTATTTTATTTATTTTATTTATTTTATTTATTTTATTTATTTTATTTATTTTATTTATTTTATTTATTTTATTTATTTTATTTATTTTATTTATTTTATTTATTTTATTTATTTTATTTATTTTATTTATTTTATTTATTTTATTTATTTTATTTATTTTATTTATTTTATTTATTTTATTTATTTTATTTATTTTATTTATTTTATTTATTTTATTTATTTTATTTATTTTATTTATTTTATTTATTTTATTTATTTTATTTATTTTATTTATTTTATTTATTTTATTTATTTTATTTATTTTATTTATTTTATTTATTTTATTTATTTTATTTATTTTATTTATTTTATTTATTTTATTTATTTTATTTATTTTATTTATTTATTTTATTTTAAATGTACATTTACAGTTCAAAACCAATTACAAACATACATTTTATTATAAAGTAATAATGGCGTTTTGAAATTTCTTAATATTTAGTTGAAAAATATCGATTTCAGGGGACAGGGAATTAAGTAATAGAATCATTTTTCCAAGCGGCATTACTAATGGTAAGTTAGTTCTGCATCTCGGAACAACAATGTATTTTAAAATGATTCTATATAATAATTAGTTACATAATATATATATTTGATGTACCCCCATAAATAAGCAGGGCTTGTGTGTATGGGGGGGGGGGGGGTGTTATCATAATAGTTTTATTTGGTATAACTCATTTCATATTTTCATATTTTCACTATAATTTTTAAGGTGTGTTTTAAATTCTTTTATGTTAGTGTTCATGTTTCTAATTTTTTCTGGTAGGGAATTAAAAAATTTGACACCGAGATATTTATGATTTGAAATAATCGACAATATATTTTATTGAAATTATTTGATACGTTTTCAGGGTTGTTTCATCGTCAATAGATGTATGTGTAAAGGTAATTGACCACGTATCTAGTAATTGACCATGGGGAATATCCTTTGATGCTGACCTGTGTTTTCCTAGGCCATTCTAATTTACTAAAATACGATTACCAAACCAAACACTACGTCAGTCTTGTTAGAAGTGCACCGGTTTGTGTAAATGTTGAAACTTCTGCATTAGTAATTGAGGTATGAATTAAATTGCAGTCAAATGAACGATGTTCTTCGCAAATAATTCCTTCAAGACTCTCTAAAATAAGACAACAATTTCCGGAGGCACTAACTGATTTTTAGAATGACTATTCTGATTTTTGGAATTAATATATAGTCGACTACCATAGTGATCGATTGCCATAATACGGGCATGTGCCTAGTGTGGTAGTTGAAAAACCTGTTAAAAACTGTAAACAAAAAAAAATTTTATGAAGAAAAAAACTGATATCTGCAAACATTTCAATTAATATTTTAATAATTTCAGTTTTATACATTACCCCTGTAATTTTTCTTTCCTGCTTTTTTACCAATTCGGTCGATTGTGTTGAAACAAAGGGGGTAAATTTAATAATAAATATCTATTGCTTTTATAAATTTTAATTATATTAAGTCAATTCAATGCATAATCTAAATCAACCTTTGATCTAATTATATCAAAGGTTGATTTAGACTATTTCAATTCGGGAGGCGGGAACGGGTACCGCCACCCCGGGAACCTTAATTGGATAACCAACACCTCAGCCATAGGTCACCCCAAGTGGTTCGCTACGTTTGGTGATTAAGCAGGGGCACCCGGGTTCATGGGGTGAGGTTTGTCGATTGAGGGTTGTTTGTGGGGCGAATGACCAGGACACACTGAACCACAGATTCCTACCCGCCCCTTAAACCCCTTTCCTTCCCAGACCCTCCTCTCCTCCTGTTCCTTAAAAAACCCTCCACACAGCATCCCCAAAGATGACATAGGCCCTGAGTGAAATAATTTTCTTCAGGGTCTCCTGTGTGGAGCTCATGTAAAAAAAAATCTAATCTTTATTAATTGTCATATGGTTCGGGGGAACTAACGTTGGGATGTGGTGGTATATTCTTAGCGTTCTGCGGAAGGTTCTCCATTCACTTCGGTCAGGATGCAGCAACGAGGCTGTGACGGTAGGCAGCGGGCGGCAGGCATGGGCGGGTGGCACACGGTGTTGGTCGTATTGCACTCTCTAAATGTTCGCAAAGAACATCAGCACTTTGCAATACACTCGTCTGAAATATCCTCTTAGCAAAGTTCCCTTCATGTTTTAACTGGCGATGTCGATTGTTATAATTCGCTTTCATCAACTTTCAGGGAACCTCTTCCAATATAGCTCCTCTCTCTCCTATCTCGGTCTTTACTGTCTTGCCCTATCAACTCGTAAGACCCGTGACTCTAACGCGCACTTCTCTTTTCTTTCCATCTTGTCTTTGCGACCCATTTCTGTCAACGCTTTCTTGTCTTTGAATGCAAAATGCGAGAGATGCTCTTTCATAACCTTAAAGTATTTATTCGAAATCTGATTTGTCACAACACCCTGATTAGAAATGAGTTTTTTTCAGCATATTATTTTGATGCACCTATAGGTAGGTATTTGAATGACATTAAAAATCACTTATTTTCTTTTCACTCAACTTGGAAAGTATTTGGTGCATTCAATATTATATTTCTTACTGGTAATAATATTCTTCCAGCAGTCATAAAAATTTACAATAACAATTTTAAAAATGTCTAGTGTAACACAAACATTCTTAATAAAAAATCACCTCTCAACCGCTAAACGGTTATTTTACACATTGTTTAAATACTGTACAATTTTAGTTTCGATTTTTTTTTAATTCCGAGGAATTCGGGAGGCGGGAATGGGTACCGCCGCCCCGGGAACCTTTATTGGATAACCAACACCTCTGCCATAGGTCACCCCAAGTGGTTCACTACGTTTGGTGATTTAGCAGGGGTGCCCGGGTTCATGGGGTGAGGTATTTCTAGGTCTTGGAGGCGGATGACCAGGACACACTGAACCCCAGATTCCTACCCACCCCTTAAACCCTTTTCCTTCCCAGAACACTCCTTCCCTTCCTTTCCTAATAAAACCCTCCACACAGCATCCTCAAAGATGACATAGGTGACTCCTGTGTAGAGCTCATGTAAAAAAAAAAAAAATTCCGGCTGCATTGCATTTTGCGTCTAGCAACCGTACTATGCATTAGTGATATTTTTATTTTTTAGGTGATAGATATTTCTTGTAATATTTACATAAATCGTTTTCTAGAACATAAAATGGTCAATTAACTAATATTCTTAAAATTCGATATATTATATACAAATTTTTGGATTAAAATTTCGTCAAATTTAGGCAAATAATTATATAATAATAGCATGTCGTACACTGTACATTATTTTTATGTCAAAATTTGAGGTTAAATTGATCGTGGTATTTGGAAATCGAATTTCACGGTCTAAATATTATAAACGTTTCATGTAAATGATGTTTTTGTATAATAAATGCCTAATGCACGTGTTGGTTTTTCGATGTCTTTTTTCGGGGGCTAAAGAGGAACTTCAACTCAATTACTTATTTTCAACTTTTTCCGTGTTTGAAATTTAAATATTGCAATTTCTAACTTATAAAGTATATTTCAAAAACAAAAATCTAAAATATAATTTTATCTTGTTTCAAAAGTGGTTGTTTCAAAAATGCTTTTACGATACCTTTAAAAATAAGAGATATATAGGACATTTAAAACACCTTGGAAAGTTTCCGGAATTCGATGAGAAATTATAATCCGAGCAAATAACAGTGTATTTAACAGATAGACAGCCCTGTTTGGTTAGATAATCAATGAAAACATCTCTCTATAATCTTTTTTTGGCAGTTTCTACATTAGTAAGGTTTTTACACATACGTTTGTTTATCATATGTATAATATATAAACGATGTTTTTTAGTAAGGCTGATAGTCGATTCCTCTTCAAATAATGATTTTCAAATATGAATGAATTTGTTTACCGGAATGAACTGCATTTCTACTTTGATGTTGAACTAATTTTTTTCAAATAGTTCGTTCAAAATAATTTATTTTTTATTTCTTTTGATCTTGATAATGATTTAATTGGATCCCATGATTTTTTGTATTTTTTCGTTTCGCAATTTTTTTTGCAGCTACTTTATGTTTTGTCCAAGCCAATTTTGTACGGTCACTAATGATTGCCATCAACAAACTTACAAAAAGCTTTTGGACGCATGGTTTTGGTTTTTTGAAGCCTACATTGCGTAAGCAAGCATAAATATTAATATTTTTATCATGCCATTTTTACGCTGAGTTCCTCACGCGCTGAAAGCCGTATAAATTTCAATTAAATTGCGCTTCAACAGAAATTTTAACAGTTCCAAAAGTACTGCCATATTTTTGAAAAGGCTTTATGTTTTTATAATTGAATATTCAGTTAATAATAAAAGCACCATTTTTTTAAAGTGCAGCAGAATTTATTATTATTCGAGAATCACTGCCTTTCACCCCCTCCCTTATGGGAGGCCTTTTGCCCGAAACGTCAAATTTTATTTTATTACTTTCTCTGTGACAGAATAACACCCTGCCAAAATAAAATGAACTTCAAAGTCTATAAAAGTAAGTAGGAATGCTTTGTTATGAGACTTTATTAATACACCCAGCATACTGCCAGTAGGAATTTAAGTTAGCGCAAACCATAATTGGGGTGCATTTAACTGTCGTATAAAAGTAATTGCATAAATTCTTCCACGACAGTAAAATCCGTTATATTCTGCTACCTCTTTACCGCAAAGCAGAACGGAAGCAGTTGCATTTCTCAAATAACTAATATCAAAATAAGTTGAATTAAATGAAAACACTATGAGCGAAACTCAATCGAAAATCTGGAAACAGAAAAATCAGAAAAAGATATTTGCACCTCTGGGACTCGAACCCAGGACCTCCCTACTTTCCGGGTGGGTGCTCTTTTTCACACTAAGGTGTCGATATCAAATACGGTCACCTTTAACTGTACCATACTTCGACTAAGAACCACCCATATTATCTTCACATTACAAAATTCAACTCGAACTAAATGCAATCTAGATGGTGTCTGGATAAATTTTTATCCATTTTATTTAAAGTGCGACATCTATTGACTTTTCTGCAAGTCTAGTTAAACCTCAAATTGTAATATTTAATTAAATGAAAACACTATGAGTGAAACTCAATCAAAAATCTGGTAACAGAAAAATCAGAAAAAGATTTTGCACCTCTAAAGATGGCAGCCAATAAAAATATGCGTTAAGAAAAATAAAGATAATATGGCTGGTTCTTAGTCAAAGTATGGTACAGTTTAAGGTGACCGAATTTGATATCGACACCTTAGCTCAGTGGATAAGAGCACCCACCCGGAAAGTAGGGAGGTCCTGGGTTCGAGTCCCAATGAAGTGCAAATATCTTTTTCTGATTTTTCTGTTTCAAGATTTTCGATTGAGTTTCGCTCATAGTGTCTTCATTTAATTAAATATTACAATTTGAGGTTTTACTCATAAAAGTTAAAATAAAAAATAATAATCAAAATAAGTATTTAAATTTGAGAATCAGAATAGCTGAAATAACAAGTTTCATAAAATAGTTTCATATTTAGGTAAATAAAGACAACATCTGGATCTCTCGGAGAGGCATAAATAAATCTTTAAGTACTCGGGTCTGGAAGATATAGTAAATCTGTCGAAAAAACATCTCTCAGATTGTACATATATTTTTTTTGTTCATTTTTTTCGCTTTCGTCAACACCCGAACAAACCACACCCCAAGTGAGCCCGGGAACCCCTGTCACCAAAAGTATCGAACCACTTGGGGTGACCTATGACAATATTGATTATTTGTATTTCCCAAATGACATTCAATTTCGAATTGAATCGCTGTTTTTGAACGATTTCCTATAATTAATTACTGTTTTTAAAAGAGATGAAAGACTTTCAGATTTTAATAATTATTAAAAATATTAAAATTTTGGGCGCAAACGTAGCTAAAGTTTTTAAAATTATTTACCGATGTTTTTTTGTTAAACATTATAAACTACCTTATACAAAACTTAAAAAATATATTTAGTTAGACATTGGTTATTAAAAAAAAAATTACTTAAGTGTATAGGTATCACAATAAAATTAATTTGCGGAAACTCACAAAGGTTATCGTGACTTAATTTTTTTCGTTTTGCTTAAAAATTATTATAAAATGGCTACCCTTGACCGGGTGAACTCTTGGCGGTTTTCTGTTTTATGGAATTATTTCAAATTATTTGGTAGCGTCTGTGGTAAAACTGGAAATGCAAAGAGAAAACTTGGTGTTTTGTCTTTATTAATCTGTTTATACGTCTATAAATTTCTGGCATTAGTAGAAAAGGAGATAAAACGAGTTTTATGAGAACATGTTATTTTGCTATAGAAATAGCACAAAGTGGCTCTACCCTTTTTGTAAAGTTTCGTCACAAAAAAAATCACTACGTAGCGAGTAACACGTATATAATAATAATTGGATGCGACGGAGTTCTTCCAGACTTTTTGAAACATGCTGGGCCACGGACAAAACTATGGATCGCAAAACTGTATACTGAAATTTTTAAAACTGGAGAAATTCCAAATATCTAGAAAAAAACTAAAGTTATTGCGATTCTCAAACCCAATAAGCCACCAGAGGATCCAAAGAGCTACCGGCCCATCTCGCTTTTAAGTACCATGTACAAACTCCTAGAGCGAGTGGTGCTCCGCAGACTTACCCCAATTCTGGAGAAAGTGGTTCCACAAGAGCGAGCTGGCTTCAGACCAGGCCGCAACTGCTGCGATCAGGTGCTAGCTCTGACAACACATCGAATCTGGTTTCCAGGAACGGCTTAAGACTGCGGCAGCGTTCATCGATCTCTCTGCGGCTTACGACACGGTGTGGCACAAAGGCCTCCTTGTCAAGCTCTACGACACCATAGAGGATGGCAACACAGTACGACTTATTGAGCAACTGCTAACCGGCCGTACTTTCAGGGTTTTTCTAGGCGGACGAAAAAGCAAAAAAATACCCCTCAATAATAGCCTTGCCCAAGGCTCAGTGCTGGCCCCATCGCTCTTTAACATCTATATTCGAGATCTTTCTCACACTAAAGGCAAGAAAATTTGCTTATGCAGATGACATCGCCGTCACAGCCCAAGCCAAAACCCTCAATGCAGCAGAAGAGATCCTTAATTCTGACCTCAAGGCTATCGAAGAATTTTTCCTCAATTGGCGACTAAAGCCAAACGGGTCGAAAACAGTCGTGAGAGCTTTCCTTCTCAGTAACTCACAGGCAAATTCAAAACTCTGTGTTCAGTTTGATGGAAAAATATTTACCATGACCCCCACCCCCGCTATCTTGGAGTAACTTTGGACAGGAGCCTGAACTACCGGCAACACATGGAAACAGTGGGCAAAAAAACCAGGACAAGACTAAACTTAGTCAGTAAGCTAGCTGGAACTAGCTGGGGATGCGACGCCAACACGCTTAGAACGGCATCCATAGCTCTGGTTTTCTCAGCAGTTGAATACTGTGCTCCAGTATGGGCTAGAAGCGCCCACACTTCCATGGTCGACGTTTAGTTTAATGCCACAATGAGAACCATAAGCGGAACGTTAAAATCTACGCCTTGGCTCCCCGTACTTGCAAATATAACCCCGCCAAATATCAGGCGAGAGATTGCAACACTAAGGGAGTACAAGAAGGCGCTCCAAAAAAGCGCAATACCTTTGCACGATGATGTCGTCTCTCACCCGGTATGCCGCTTAAAGTCCCGAAAACCTGAAATATGATAATATTTAGATACGTCGGTGATAAATCTTGTCGTAGCGTTGAAAACGGATTGTAATTTGTTGATTTGATATTTTGGGAGACTTGCACATCGTTGCAATAATCTAGACGCGAAACAACATACGAATCAACATAGTAATTAAGTTGCCTTGGTTGGCAGGTTTCTCCACACTGGTTTAATTTGCCTTAATTGAAAGAACCCCATGTTTTCGGTATTGTTCACTTGAGTTTTATGGGAAAAATCAGCGTCCAGATTAACATCCAGTAGTTTTAGTTTTTTGGTGTTTGGGGATATGCCCAAACGATAATCCAAGAGAAGATTTCCGAAATAATATTGTATAGAATACAATCTCGATAAAGGCTTCTAAACATCTTTCCTGGCTACAATACACCGTTCTTATGAAAGCGAACCTTTGGTAGCGGAAAGCGACAGAAGAAATGTGATATTCTTACAAAATTATAATATTATATATTTTATATTATCAAATCTTTCATATTATCCCAACTGTCACGGCCGATGCCACGACACGAGAATGTGTGAACTGTAAATCCTTTTGTTGATGAATAAAGACCATGGATTGTGTTTTGAAATTTGATCGTAGGAAAATAGGCTATGAGAGGAAGTCTCTTACCTTTGACGGCTTATTATGGCGCTTCAGGATCGATCCTGGGTTCCCAATATATCGGCACAACACCAAGATTTAAGCAACGACACTTTGATTTCATAAAAAATGAAATTTTGCTATTATTTGCGATATTTCGAACGAGCGAGTTGTGACCAATGTCACTATCAAATTCCAACTACTCAAGTGGGTAATGTAAACTTGGGTGGCAATATTGTTCAATTTTTCACATGTAGGTAGGAACATCTTCTTCTTTTCCTGGTAGAGACTTTGAGGAAAGGAGGAAGAGAAAGGAATACATGATTGAAGGACTTGGGGAATATGGAATAAGTTTTTTTTTTTAAAAACTGTTTCAGAACCAAACACCAACATTTAAATTAATTTGATTATCCCTTATTTTTGTTAAAGTCATTTGTATGGTAGGGTTGGCTTTGGGGTATATTGTTATGACAATGAAAATAAGGATTGAGGTTGAAGGGTTATTAAAGGGTTTGTATAATCTGGGTCTTGACATGGTAAGATATTTACATAGCATTACAAAAGATCCAGGAAACAGACAGATTTTATCTTTATAAGCTTAGATAGCTTTGAGTGATTTTTATCTTTTCGCGGAACTTGAATAATGAATTCACCAGAGTGGAAAGAATGAGTGGCAATCGAAATAAATTTGTATGTTTTTCCTTTTAAGTAATAATTTTATCGTAAATATATAATGGCACGAATAATATGATTTTTTTCAAAAGTAAAACGTTCTACAAAAAAATAGTAAATACTTGCTAAAACCATTTGAATGAACTGTAAAATGAAAATATTAGCTATTATTGGTGGGCCGGATCTGCCGCTAACATCCGCCACCAACATCCGGACAAACCTGACCCCATG
This sequence comes from Glyphotaelius pellucidus, assembly GCA_936435175.1. NCBI lineage: Eukaryota > Metazoa > Arthropoda > Insecta > Trichoptera > Limnephilidae > Glyphotaelius > Glyphotaelius pellucidus. The sequence goes on along the minus strand of OW386551.1, from coordinate 6,635,384 downwards.
AACCCGGGCACCCCTGCTAAGTCACCAGACGTAGCGCGAACCACTTGGGGTGACCTATAGCAGAGGTGTTGGTTATCCAATAAATTGTTCCCGGGCGGCGGTACCCATACCCGCTTTCCAAATTTAGTTGGGGCTCTTCTGCGGTATTCACGTAAAATTCTTCTTAGATATTACGATAGCAATGCTATACGGTCATATAGTATGACTTTTGAACATATTTATTGATAAGTAGTGTACAACGATCCTATAAAAATATTGGTTCAATATGAAAAATAAAATTTTATGAAAAGTATGACTTTGTCAAAATTTAAAGCGTTCAGTTTATTTGCCGAAAAAAATAGAATTTGACGAACACTGTTGGCCGTTTTGATTAGCTTCCTTCTGCAGCGAGACTATCAATAATTTATCTCGAAGATAACTTTTACTCTTACTTAAAACTGAGTGCCCAATAAAGATAAAGGAAAATGATCCAGAAATCTCAAAAGCAAACAAAAATTTGTAAGAGCAGTAATTCAGATTTTTACTTAAAAGTTATGTTTTCATAAACAAGATTCTTTCATTTTAGTACAATTGGAAAGCAAGTCGATTTCCACGAACTAAGGAGATAAAACAGATTGTATTATTTACTTTGATATCAAAATTTTATGTGAAGAGTATTTGCTTTCCGAGAGTGAATTCATAATTTGTTAGGGGAAAGAATTTTAGTGTTTATTTCGGTACTCACGTTCTTAATGCATATGATAATAAAATAATTTGCCCCAATCTTTTTTCTGGTTAAATTAATATCAGATGTCCTGCAAACTTACTCTTTGAAATATATGATAACTAGCAGTTAAAAACCCGCTCCGCAACTTTTTGGTGCTATGCCCTGCAGCCCTGGTGCTATGCCTGGCAGCTTTCGGTTCGGCTTCGCCCGGTTTAAGTGTTGGTGACCATTTAAAAATTCCGATAGGAACTCGTTCCAAAAATAGCCGGTTCCTCGAAAAAATAATCTCAGGCGATCCAGTGGCAGCTAGTCACCGGGACAAAGTAACCGCGACAGGCAATGACGTCAAATGTAACATGCATTTAGCTGTAATAATACAGCTGCGTGGTATTATTATTCATAACTACCAGTTACAATAATAATAATATAATCACCCATCTCTACATACCCGGAGAGATTCATGAAAATATAAATCCTATAAAACTTACGCCTGCCAGCCGACGTCACTCATGCAAGTGTCAATGTAAGTGGTGCTATCTTTTGGCATTATCGACTACTTGCTTGAATTCGGTTCGATTACGAACAGCAGCTAAACAAACTTCAAGTACGAAGATGGTTTTGCATTAGACGTGGCGTCAGAGATGTATTCGAAGTCGGGTTCTTAAATTTCAACCGTATAGTCACTAGCGCAATAATGGCGTCAGATAATGGTATTATAAATATTTATTTGTCGATAGATTTTTACAAATTTGTACTGGTTTTATTTTTTTTAATTAGCTTCACACAGGAGGCCTTAAGGTTTTTTTTCCTACATGGCCTTTGTCATCTTTGAGGATGCTATGCGGATGTTCTTTTTAGGGAGAAAAGGCTAGATGAAGTTCTAGGAGGGAAAAAGGTAGGTGGGTAGGAATCTGGGGGTCAATGTGTCAAGGAGTGACGGACCTATAAATCCATCCCACATTGTGATGAGTCAAAGATCAAAAGGTCTCCCTAGACCAATCTCCTCCGATCTGGCCCACCACACAGTATTTCAACTTTATTATAAAAATATTAAAAAACAATTGAAAGAGTGTTGTAAAATGTGAGGAATTTATGTCTTTAGCAGCAAAATTTTGTGAAGCACTCGAATTCATGAACTTTTAAAAACAGAAAGTAGTTTTTTTTTTTTAATTTATTGACACTTTTGTGTTTGTGCCACGTCGATGGAAGTTTGTTTGAACAAGAAAATGACAAATAAAAAGTTATTATTTCATTGGGCAATTCAGTTAACTTTGCAAGATCCTTAATATATTATTTACTGTCGTCGGAAATGAATACTAAACGTAAAATTGGGTTATTAAATTAAATTGATTACGTACATTATTATGATATATTTAATCGTAGTGCTATAAAATTTCATTTGAAGAGTACATGAATTAATTCAAACAATGATTTTTAGCATACAAAAAAGATGTGAAAATTTAAGAGAAAAATATATCACTAATCCATTACTTTGATAATTATCTGACAGACATGCTGACAAATAGAGTAATTGTAGTTAGAGTATTGATTGTGTTTGTGTATGTCTATACCCACAAGAAATGCTCGAAACAAATGGAGCTATGGCTTATTCAATTTTGCAGAATGTTATGGGGCTGATCGAGGTGTGGAGGGTAATAAGTAATAAGGAAGTGGAAGTAGTAATATTGGTCACCAAATGACACCTCCTCATAAAACGCGCAACAAACATGTGTGTTTACTATTGACAGATTTAGAAAAGAGCACTACGCTTTCACTTTGCATTTAAAAAGATTATAATGGACACTTACGTGTGATTTAATAAGAAATAGAATAAAACGCTCTAGAGTACACCCTGTGAAGAAATGCCATTTTTTTAAATAATAATTTTTAATCAATAAAGACAATATTAGCAAGACTCAATCGAAAATCTGAAACTGAAAAATCAGAAAAAGATAGGTCACCCCATGTGGTTCGCTACGTTTGGTGACTTAGCAAGGGTGCCCGGGATAATGGGGTGCAGTTTGTCTAGGTCTTGGCGGCGTATGCGTTTGCTCGCCTACTACGTAAACCACCTACTGGATCGGGATACCGGTTGAGGGATACCTAACCTAGACCTCTCCAGTTGGACTCTTTCGATCCATTAAACTGCACCGCAGTAGGAGGGATGGATTCATACGTCCGTCACTTCTAGAAACATTGACGTCCATATTCTTACCTAACCCTCATATTTTTTTCCTTTTCAGAACTTCCCTTCCTTCCTTTCAAAAATACCTGTAGAGTTAAAGTAAAAATAATATATTAATTTTTTTTTTAAATAGCTACTTAGTTGAAATTCTGCTTTGTCTTAACCAAAAATTAAAAAAAAAAAAACAGACTGCTCCTAGTACAGGCTATTTGCGTGGTCCCTGGCAGTGAGTTTATATAAATTAATTATTCAAATCACTTTTTTCCTTCATAATTGTGTACCCACATTGTAGTTTAAACCATGATTCCAGGGTTTTCCAGGAAAGATAAAGAAGAAATTAATAAAAACTCATAATCTAAAAAATGTTCACTGCATAAAGAGACCTTTCAGAATTCTCGGCCGATGTTATGTTAATTTATTTTGTTTTGTCAAAATAACCATAATGCATTATTCATACTCACTTACTAACTGTAACATCGCAGGTAGAGATGTAGAATCTTCCCGTTACTCTACGACAATGGTTCCTTGGTTCATTCATATTTACAGAAATTATCAAAAAAAAGTTTCTGACATCTGTGGTTTGTACTTTTTTATTCGCAGTTCAAACGGGCACAATACATTTTAGTATCCCTGAAAGCACATAGAGACCGCCAAACACCCATTTTGTGATATACATTTTTAAAATCTTTTATCTTTTATTTTGGGAGGCGGGAATGGGTACTGCCGCCCCGGGAACCTTTATTGGATAACCAACACCTCTGCCATAGGTCACCCCAAGTGGTTCGCTACGTTTGGTGATTTAGCAGTGGTGCCCGGGTTCATGAGGTGAGGTTTGTCTAATTCTTGGAGGCGGATGACCAGGACACACCGAACCCCAGATTCCTACCCACCCCTTAAAACCTTTTTCTTCCCAGAACTCTCCTCTCCTCCTTTTCCTTAAGAAAACCCTCCACACAGCATCCCCAAAGATGACATTGGCCCTAAGGGAAATTATTTTCTTCAGGGCCTCCTGTGTGGAGCTCATGTAAAAAAAAAAAAAAATCTTAAAAACGAAGCGTCGAAAATAAATCCATATCCAAAACAGGAGTCCCTGTGGAAAATAATTACCCTTAGGGGATGCTGTGTGGAGGGTATTTTTAGAAAATAAGAGAGAGGAAGTTCATGGAAAAGGTACGAGAGTTGAGAAAGAATCTGAAGGTCAGTGTGTCCAGGAGTAACGGACATATATGAATCCAACTCTCCCACTGCGATGTAAGGTGTTGTTCTGATGTAGAGATCAAAAAGTCTCATTCAACCAGTCTCTCCCGATTCGGCCTGTCAGGCAGTTAGGGAGCAGTCGCATCCGCCGTCGAGAACCGGACAAAACTGACTCCATGAACCCGGGCAGCCCTGGTAAGTCACCAACTTGGGACAACTTGGGGTAACCTGTGTCAGAGGTTATCCGTTACATATGTTAGTTATCCAGTAAATGGTTACCGGGGAGGCGGAACCCATAGCCGCCTCACCCAAGCTTACCCCCCTAGTCTTGGATTCACTGCGTATTCAGTCTTACCTACCCTTTTCTTGGAAATAATAATGTGTGATGTAAATATTGTAACGGGTAAAATATCTTACTTTGAGAGTTCGCAAAGCACCGGTTCGTAACATATCATTACCAAAAGAAGAGCTTCAATGCTTCTATTACAATAACAATTATTAAACGAAATAAGGTGTAATTAACATAAGCCAGTGAGCCTCTGAGTTAAGCAAGAATAATTTATTCATAGAAGTTTCTGGCGAGACAAGAATTACACAGTGCTAGGGTTCAGAGACAATGGAAGAGATTTTAGTGCCTCGTATTTTATAACCCTACATTTACAACTTAAGTGGCTATACTTAAAGAGACTTTCCAAAGGAAGTTATAAATCCTTGATCTGTCTTTGGTTTATTCAGGAACATAAACACGCAATTCTGGCATTTTCTTCAAACTAATCTTGATTTATCTTGTGCGCTCAGTCCACAATTATTTTAATCAATTGTTAAATAAAATTAATTCCATCGGTGAATTGAAAAAAAATAAATCACGATGGTATTGAGACAACTGTGCACTTATGCGAATATATTTAACCTATCATAGGCCGGTGAAAAATTGCGGGATTGTATTTAAAGTTTATTTTAAAAAAAGGCAAGAAAAATGTCTTTTAAAATATAAAGGTAACAGGTACCCCTTGATACTTTGTTCTTTATGCAAGCAGTTTCAATTTTGAAAATGGGAAATTCGCATTTCAAGCACGTGCAACAACCGAAATTATTATTATTACTGAAACTGCCTCGAAACTACTGGAGGTCGCGAGTTCAAAACGAATAAAAAAGATTTATATTATAAAGATGTAATGTGTGCATAGAAGGGGATGAGTGCAAGAGAGAGAGAATGCTTGCAGAAAATATATGTAGGTATAAACGCGTGTCCCGTCCTCCCTGACCTCTGGTACGTTCCCGAATAAACAAGTATGGAAATCTACGTACAAGCTCTTTATTTCAATATATTACAATTTGGCAAAACATGATAGAGAACTAAAAAAATTACGCAAAATAGACGACAATTTTGACGATATTGGAAATTGAAGAATAAAGACTGGCCGGCCACACGTAGTATGGAGTGGATATGCGTAATTCAAGCAAATATACGCATGTGTGGCGGGGCAATCAATATCGTCAGGCAATATTGTTGCACGTTGCGGTTGGGAAGAAAATTGCATCAATTATGGGTTCTGAAGCTCCAAGATAAGCAGAACTGATGAATCAAGCAACAAAGGAGCTAGCCGAAAACTGGAGAAAGACCCTGAAAAGCTATTCCCTAAAATTTGTGATCTATTCTAAAGAGATCGTTCTCCCGCGAGAAGTGCTGTCAAATTTGTGTGATTTTCTACAGCTGTTAAATGAATAAATAATTATGCATACTTGCAGGAATTCGTGTTTAAAATGACCCTAACTAAAATACGTGACAGTTCACAGCTGAAATTTTGACTTCGGCCGATAGAAAAAGCAAATAACAACCGTAGAAAATCACACAAATCTGACAGCACTTATCGCGGGAGAACGATCTCTTATCACAAATTTTAGGAAATAGCCTTTCTGCTCTCCGTTGCTGCAGCTAGAAAAAAAAGTTTGGATCAGAAAGGGCTAAGGATAGCTACAGGGAGACTGAGACATGGGTTCAGCAGCCGGACGAAGTTAGCAAGAGATGAGACTCTGTCGTTATTTCTTGAGAATTTGAAGTAGCATTGAAGGACGTCTGATATTATCCCAGAAGCGCTGAAATAAGTTTTATTTTAATAAGTTAAGAGAAGGGAATTTGTAAAAATTTGGAGTTCTGTCATAAGACGGAGAAATTTTTTTTGTTAAAGAGAGATTGAACCAAACCCTCGTTTTATTTGATGATAAATTGTCACCACGAAATAAAAGATCGTTCTTGCTAAAGAACATGGTAAAAGTTAGAGTAAACCACAATTGTTATTTAAATTTGAAGTAAATCAAATTTTATATTTTAAAGTTTAATTAAGCTTGCAAATATATTTTAGACTTTTTGATGGAGAGGTCAATTCAGACTGTAGCCTATGGTTTCACTTCATCCTCACACTCGATAAATGCTGGCGTCCCACGGGTATCGGTTCTATCTCCGACTTTGTTTTTGTTGCACATCAACAACCTTTTGTCATGTGCACCAATTCATTGTTAAACGGACAGTACAGTCCATGAAAGCGTTTTGCTTGATAAACGCCCAAAAACTCACAAACTCCAACGGCTGTGGAAACTTTAAAGCAAATAATTTTACCTCGAGAGTGTTTTCTCTTGGGGTAAAAATAATCTCGGTGAATTCAATGTTTCAAAGACCCAATCATGTCGGATTACGTCTAAAAGGGATCGAAATAAAAATTTAGTCTCCTTCAACGGAACTCCTTCCGAACAGGCCCCCTTGATATGCTTGGTGTAACTCTAAGTGACCAGCTCAGACATGGGGGCTCCATCGAAGCCCGAGTAAAGTTAGCCTCTTAAAAGCTGGGAATAGGTAGTTCAGGGCCCGCAGATACTTAATAGCACACAAATGCTAACCCTGTACAAATCACAAGTGCATCCCACGGTTGAATTTGGCAGCCACCTCTAGTCTGGAGTTCCAAAATACCTGAAAAAACCCTCGACTCTGTGCAGAAACGGGCGGTCCGTTTCATTCTCCCATCTTAACAGACGGATAGCAATCATTAGAGCACAGGCGTCGGATGGGAATGCTATCCTTGTTCTACCGGTATTTCAATGGAAAATGCTCCGAGGAACTAGCGTCATTGATTCCTTCGGCACCGGTGTATGGTCGGGAAACACGCCAAACGCGTACCCAACATATGTACACGGTTGACATTTGTCACGAGAGAGATGGGTTTCTCCTTCGACTCGTTCTTGTGTTCAACTGCTCGGCTGTGGAACGATTTGCGTCCTCTGTGTTTCCTCCTTCCTACAACATGGGTCTCTTCAAGACCAATGATCATTCCTTCCTCTCCTTAAAAAGACCCTTCACACAGAATCTTAGATGTCAGAGGCCCTGAGGAAAATTTGCCTCCTGTGTAGAGTTAATGTAAAAAAAAATAAACAAAAATTAATATTAATATATTATTGCGACAAGGTCATTATCAAACTGTGGTTGTGCCATATTGAGACTACTTATTTACATGATTTTTCCCCCCTAGTCCCCTAACACCTTGCATAGTTGGGCGGCCTTAAAAAAATTACACCCTCTATTCATTTCTAGGACGTTTTATGCGATTCATCAATACTTATGTTAAACCGATTTATTAGAAAATCAACTTTAGTAAATATTTCTTTGCCCCCTTCATGATTTAGAATGCTGAACGAGCTGTCGTTATAATAAAAAAAATACTAAAATACTTGCAGAATCTAATATTTCTACTTTAAAAGTAAGTAAATTAAAAAAAAATTAAATTGTGTTCTATTTGAACACGATAACAAAAAAAGGAACAGTATTTTTCTTATATAAAATATTATTATAAAAGAAATATGTTCATTCTATTGAGGTCTGCTTTTCATTTATACGTTTTTAATATGATATACGTGCATCTTCACCGGTGGTTACTTATTTTTCGTATATACATTATTAATTATTATACTTCATGAAATGTGTAAATTTCAAAGGGGTAGATACCTATTTTTCGTATATACATTATTATACTACATGGAATATGTACATTCTAAAGCGGTAGATACCTATTTTTCGTATATAAATTATTATATTTCATGAAATACGTACATTCTAAAGCGGCAGATACCAGTTTATCGTTCATAATTGCAATTTGGGAGGCGGGAATGGGTACCGCCGCCCCGGGAACTTTTATTGGATAGCCAACACCTCTGCCATACGTAACCCCAAATGCTTCGCTACGTTTGGTGATTTAACAGGGGTACCCGGGTTCATGGGGTGAGGTTTGTCTAGGTCTTGGAGGCGGATGACCAGGACACACTGAACCCCGGATTCCTACACACCCCTTAAACCATTTTCCTTCACAGAACTCTCCTCCATTTCCTTTCCTTAAAAAAAACCCTCCACACAGCATCTCCAAAGATGACATAGGCCCTGAGGGAGATTATTTTCCTCAGGGTCTCCTGTGTGGAGCTCATGCAAAAAAAAAAAAAACAATATATATATATATATCACATGAAATATGTACATTCTAAAGCGGTAGATACCAAGTATCATCCCGGTAAAAAAACATAATTCAGAAGCAAAATATTAGCGCTGCTTAAAAAAAAAATACCTACATATAAATAAACGTATCTTGTCAAAACTTTCGCAAAGCCGGGTTGAAATAATTTTTACAGGACTAAAAGGTATTTTTTTATTTTCCAATAACTGTCTATCGGTGATAATACCAATAACCCAAATATGTAAAATTGTTTCAAAGGAATCAATTTTCAAGTAAAATATTTGACTAAAAACAAACTTTTTTTCGATGAGGTTATATGAGCAACTAAAAATGTACCCATTTAATGAGCAGAACTTTTCAAAGCGAACTAATAAATTTTTTACCAACAACAATATTTCAACCGCCAAATTAGTGGCATAAATGGACGTAAAAAATCTCTGAAAGAATTTTTCAATGAACATTCTGCTTTCAGAAATTTTAATTGAAAAACTTACACCAATACTTCTGTACTCTATTGAACAATTTTTCATTTGAATTTCTGCGAACCTAAACAAATTTCTGTCAAAATAAATTGTTGTAAAACTTAGGGATCTGTTATAATTGAAAATATTAAAACCATAATATTACATTTAAACATTCAAAAAAATATCACAATTATTCCAAAACCTGATTTTTGTTAAGATAATATAAGATTTTTTTTAATATAATGGTAGCAAAATGAAAATTTTGAAAAAAAGGGAGGCGGGAATGGGTACCGCCGAACGATGGAACCTTTATTGGATAACCAACACCTCTGCCATAGGTCACCCCAAGTGGTTCGCTACGTTTGGTGATTTAGCAGGGGTGCCCGGGTTCATGGAGTGAGGTTTGTCTAGGTCTTGGAGGCGGATGACCAGAACACACTGAACCCCAGATTCCTACCCACCCATTAAACCCTTTTTCTTCCCAGAACTCTCCGTTTCCTAAAAAAAACCCTCCACACAGCATCCTCAAAGATGACATATGCCCTGAGGGAAATTATTTTTTTCAGGGCCTCCTGTGTGGAGATCATGTAAAAAAAAAAGTGTTTTGTACGTTGTCAACCTATCCTAGACCTCCCTTAGACCTATCCTAGACCTCTCCAGCCGGTCTCTCTCGACCCATCGCCATGCAAAGCAGCAAAGCAGCAAAGCAGTTGGAGGGATGGATTCATACGTCCGTCACTCCTTTGACATTGACCCACAGATTCCTACCCACACTTCCCTCTGTTTCCTTCAGAACTTCTTATCTCTCCATTCCATAAAAATACTCTCCACATAGCATCCCCAAGGATGACGTCAACCCTGAGGGAATTTTTTAACTCATTTTTAATTTTTTTTATATGAATACCACACAAGAGTCCCAGATGCTCCCGTCTGGAGTCAGTGAGACTTGGAATCCCCAATTGGGGTGTGTGGTGAGGTTGAAGGTAGGGGGGGGGAAGGAGATGGGTAATAATAAGGTGGGAAGTACCTGGCTACTCAGATCTGGTCACCAAACACGGCTAAAGCCATTTCAAGCAACATTTCAATTCTGAACGGTGGTCTTACACCAGGGATTTACACCTGAGAGTATCTTTCACTCTGGAACGTGCCGCAAATATGTTATATATTATTTTAAATAAATAAATTGTAAAATAACACAAATCAATCAAATAAATTTATTCGCCACGCCGGGATTCAATCCCGCAATCTTCTGAATGTGAGTCAAGAGCCTTACCGCTGGACTACGCCGGCCGTCAACTCATGACTTTTTGTGTGAATACTTTTCTATTGAAAAAAAGTGATTTTATTCATCTTCATTCGCATCTCATGAGGTCTCTCACATCGGAGGTTGGCTGTCACCGGGGAAAACTTCACCCCGCATTAACCTCTAGGCAGAATACCTATTTGCCTAGCTGTCTACCGCAAAGCTGTATAAATTGTCGATTACATAACAAAAATTCGCAGGCTTCCATAAATGCCCAATAATCACATAATTTACTGCTCCCTCTCACAGAATTACGAACATGTATAACGTAGTTACATAGGATATACATAGATGTTTTAACATACTAAAATCATAGGCATTTACATAATCAGCCGATCATACGCCGTAAGCTTCGTCTTTACGCCAATTTTCCGAACGAATGAACCAGTATTGGGATTTAGGATATCTAATTTGGGAAAATCGGTGGCGCTTATTCAGAATTAATTGCTTTAAGTTTTACATGTCGAGACTTTTGCTGGAAATTGGGGAAAGGAAGCCATTTAATTTATTAATGAAATATATTTTTGACACACGAAAAATATTTTACAGTAGGAATTGAGGGAAACTGTTTTATTGGTTTGCTTTACCCAGCAGATTTTCTTCATGTATTTAGTTTTTATTTGGATATAACGATGGGTTTATAAAGACAAACACAGCAAGCTGACGAAAAGCGGAAAGGCGCAGGACGTTAATTGCAGTGACTGCACGCGAGTTTTTTTAAATTTTTTTATTATGGAAAATCAACAGATATTTTACACTTATAATAATAACATTAATAATATACATAAAGAAAGAAATCTGTAATAAGGGCTTAAAAATGTTGGGGTTTATAACTAGGCTAACTAGAAACTTTAACAATATAAAGTGTATTAAAATGTTATATTTTGCTTATGTTAGAAGCCAACTCTAGTACAATTCTCCTGTCTGGAATCCTCATTATAATATGCACGTACAAGCTGTTGAAAGAATACAAAACAAATTCTTACGTTTTCTAAATTTTAAAATGGGTATTCCAGCAAATATGTTAAACAACAACACAATTTTAAACGATATGAATATGTTTAAATTGTCAGACAGAAGAATTTTCACTGACTTGGTATTTTTATATAAAATTCTAAATGATTTAGTTGATAGTCCGGTATTACTTGAATTGATAAGCTTCCGAATTCCACTTCGTAATACTAGAAGTCAGGATTTATTTCAGTGCAGAAATTCTGGGACTAACTACCATATGTATTCCTCTTTGCCCAGAATACTAATGGAGGGAAACAATTATACCAAGTCAGTGGACATCTTCAATTTATCTTTGAATAAATTTAAAATATTGTTATTGAGGCAGTTCAGTTATGTACAATAAAATGTTTTTTCTATGCTATATATGTAAAAGCCCCGAAAAAGGGCGTTTATTTATAAATAAATAAAATATTCAATGACAGATTTTCACATAATTAAAATTATAATTAAAAAGTAAAACAAAAAAGTAAGGGTCCTGTACCCGTAAGAACTTAACAAAAATATAAAAATACATAATATCCAATGACAGATTTTCACATTATTAAAATTATAATTAAAAAGTAAAACAAAAAAGTAAGGGTCCTGTACCCGTAAGAACTTAACAAAAATATAAAAATACATAATATCCAATGACAGATTTTCACATAATTAAAATTATAATTAAAAATTAAAACAAAAAAGTAAGGGTCCTGTACCCGTAAGAACTTAACAAAAATATAAAAATACATAATATCCAATGACAGATTTTCACATAATTAAAATTATAATTAAAAAGTAAAACAAAAAAGTAAGGGTCCTGTACCCGTAAGAACTTAACAAAAATATAAAAATACATAATATCCAATGACAGATTTTCACATTATTAAAATTATAATTAAAAAGTAAAACAAAAAAGTAAGGGTCCTGTACCCGTAAGAACTTAACAAAAATATAAAAATACATAATATCCAATGACAGATTTTCACATTATTAAAATTATAATTAAAAAGTAAAACAAAAAAGTAAGGGTCCTGTACCCGTAAGAACTTAACAAAAATATAAAAATACATAATATCCAATGACAGATTTTCACATTATTAAAATTATAATTAAAAAGTAAAACAAAAAAAGTAAGGGTCCTGTACCCGTAAGAACTTAACAAAAATATAAAAATACATAATATCCAATGACAGATTTTCACATAATTAAAATTATAATTAAAAAGTAAAACAAAAAAGTAAGGGTCCTGTACCCGTAAGAACTTAACAAAAATATAAAAATTATGAAAATTATTCAAAAAAAAGATATAAAAACACAATATAAACTATAATAACCTGCTTACTAAATTTCCAACATGAAGTATTCAGAGTCAGAAATCTTTTCTCACTCCACAACAGCAATAATAATAATATGTACATTGTACATACCTACAACTTAAGAGTGAATACAATAGTAAGTCGAATGACAAGTATGCAACTAGAAAGGATTCACAGTAATAACATGGTAACTTGCAACACGGTCAAAAAATTATTTAATGTTGGCTATGACATACTTTTTTAAGGTACTTAAATTACACGAGAATATGTCTATATAATATTGAAATTCTTATCAAATACATTGCATGCTCTGAATATAAAAGCATGTTTTCTAAGATTAGTAGAACATTTTTGAAGATGAAAAAGTGATTTTTCTCTGGTTCTAATACCTGGGACTCTAAAATTAATCTCAGCCAAAAGGGGCGAACAATCAATAAAACCATTGATAATTTATGATAGTTGATGATATCATTCGTGGTGACCCCAGATAACTACAGATGTCGCATTCTCTCCCCCAGTAAAGTCAGTGGGATGGTGATTATTCGACAACTGATTATTCAACAAAAGTTTGTGCAAGGTGGGTACCAAGAAAGTTAACCGGCCAGAATAACAAACAAGAAAAACAATAGACTCACAACACTTACAGCGCGTGATTTATAGTAAATTTGTTACCGGAGACGAAAAATGGGTTCATTTTTTTTTAATCCGAATCAAAAAAGCAGTCAATGGAATGACATCACACAAACTCACCAAGGATAAAAAAATCCAAAACTGTGTGATCGGCGGGAGAAAATATAGCGATGGTGTTCTGGATGTGATCGTGCTTTTTACAACACTGTGATACACACCCTTGTTAAAAGATGAACCAAAGCTGTAGAAATGGACGAATATTATATTGAAAAGTAACAAATTACTCGTCAATAGTGTGGTTTGCAACCCATGTAATTGCATTGTTTTTTTTTCTTGACAATTAAAGCGAAAAAAATAGGAGGCATTACTTTTTTACTGAACCAAGTATGATTTGAGATTTTACTTACTAAGCTATTCCAGTGCATATTTATATTTATACTTATATTAATGCGAAACTGTGTTTGTTTGACACGCTTTCACGCATAAACCAATATAACGATTTTAAAAATTCTTTTACTTATTGAAAGTTACATTGTATGCGAGTAATAAAGGCTGTATATAATGGTCAGCTCTGGCTTTATGAAATTAAAAATATTAATATATTATATTTATTTCTGGCTGCACCAAATTTGATAATTATTTTTTTCTTTGAGCTCTGGCATTATGAAATTTAGATGGTACGCGAGCTGTTTGAAAACTGAAAGATCCGGGAAGGGATGTATTGAATGTGGGAGGGGGGAGAGGGGAGGAGGGATAATTGATAAGTGCAAGCGCAGTAATTTCCCCCTTATACCATGCGAGCGACGCCGCGGGTAAAAGCTAGTGTTTTTATAAATATGTATTAGTTCAATCAAAGCAAGCTTATTACAGAAGGAAACTGGATAACGTCAATGGAAATACCAAAGAGCAGTGGAAAATTATAAAGGAGGCTGTAAATATACAAAAGGAGCAAGTGTCCATAAAAAAATTAAAAATCAATGACAATATTATCTCAATGGAGGAGAATCCAAATATAATCACTAATCACGTAAATAACTTCTTCAGTGATATTGGTCCTAGATTTGCCAAAAATTTGTGCAGTGCAAACAAAACTAGCGAAACGTGTCTTGTAAATAATTTCATACCTAATACTCAAGATACAGGAGATACCTTTAAATTTAAAACTACTAACATTTATGAAGTTACAAAAGTGATAAACGAACTAAAAATGTCTTATTCTTGTGGTATTGATGGCTTAAGTATAATGGTTTATAAACAGCATGTTTCTGTGTTGGCTGGTCCAATATCACATATTGTTAACATTAGTTTTAAGTATGGCATATTTCCTTCACATTGTAAGAATGCTAAGATCATACCTCTTTTCAAAGGTGGAGATCACCTAGATGTTAACCATTAACCACCAATATCTTTGCTCAATACTCTCTCAAAAGTAATAGAGAGATTGGCAAAGTTAAGATTAGTTTCATTCTTAGAAAAATACAAAATACTTTCCGATAATCAATTCGGTTTCAGAGAGAATAAAAGTACGAGTGATGCTGTATTGAAGGTACTGACCAGAATTATAAACGCGCTGGACAATGGCAACAAAGCTATAGCTATGTTTTTGGACTTATCAAAAGCATTTGATACTGTCTCCCACGAATTGCTCCTTAAAAAATTATTATCTTTAGGCATTAATAATACAGCAATTGATTGGTTCAGATCTTATCTTAGTGATAGAACACAGCAAGTTGAGATAAATAAAATGTTAAGCAATGGTCAATCAATCTCCTTTGGGGTCCCGCAAGGTAGTGTGCTTGGGCCAATATTGTTTTTAATTTATATAAATGATTTATGCCGTTTGAATATTCCTGGTAACATTGTTAGTTTTGCAGATGACACTACCTTAATATTTGAGGGTAAAACTTGGGATGAAACTTTTGACAAATGTAATACAGGTTTAAGAGTGGTAAATAATTGGTTAAATGATAATATTTTAACTTTGAACAAACAAAAAACAAAATATATCACTTTTAGCATTTCATGCAAAAGTCAGCCTCCTGCCACTCATAATTTGATCATACACAGTTGCTCGCAAACCTGTAACTGCAATCCTTTAGAAAATGTAGTTAACATTAAATACCTTGGTGTAATAATAGATAAATTTTTGAGATGGAACGATCATATCAATATGTTGGTAAATACCACAAGGAGACTTACCTATATCTTCAAAGAACTCAGAGATATACTAGACAAAGAAAAATTGAAAACGGTTTATTTTGCAATAATCCAGTCTATGCTTTCTTATAATATAGTGTGCTGGGGATCCTGCCAAAAGACCTACTTAGAACCACTTAATATTGCCCAAAAATTGATTCTTAAAGTTATGTTCAAGAAAAAATTTAGATATCAAACTCATTTACTTTACAAGGAATGCAATGTCATGAATGTAAAACAGTTATATATTACACAAACGCTTTGTAGATTTTTTAATAATATTAATATGGCAGAAAGAACACAGCAAATTCGTACTACTAGAATTGGCTCTGGTCTGAACTTTGTTGCAATTCAAACTGAAACTTCTTTTGGCCAAAGAAATTATTTTTATCAGGCTCCGCTCATTTTTAACAGCCTTCCAGAAAATATCAAGTCATCTAATTCCTTGAGCACTTCATCTAATGCCTTGATTGTCAAATTATTTATGTTAGCCGAGGATTGCCAATTGATTTTTTCAACTTTGTCCTTTCTAAATTATTAGCTAAATGATTATGTTTATAGTAATAATAAGCCAAATTAGTATTAGCATTCTTCTGCCAAATTTAAAGCATATTATATTATATACATATATTTATTATTTACAACTTAATCGTAAAACAAAAAAAAAAAAACTTTTATTTTTTACTTTAAATCAGTCCTCAAAACAATGGTCACCCTACAAAAGTCTACATGTTTACATGAATGTACTACCTAGCGCCAGCAGTTTAGTAATAATCTCAACCTGTAAGAAATGCAACAATATTGTTCTTTCAATATCTGTATAATTTTGTGTTATTTTGTTAATTGTAGAATTGTTAACCTCAACACAGGCTTGTCCTAGTGAGGTTGCAAATTGTTTTGTAAACATTTTTACCTGCAATGTAAAGATACAATAAATAAATAAATTTAAAAAAATAAATATCGGTACCTATGCTCTATTTGTAAGAATTTTATTCATTACAAAAGTTTATTAACAGAAAAGTATTTCTCACAAGTCAATAAATTTGTTTAATTGAGGAAAAAAAATATATTTACCTCCTTACGTAGAATTTTTCTTTTCCAAGAAAACACTTTGAGATTTCGTGTTTTGAATGTAGCTTTGTGAAACAGCACCGGAGAAAGCTTTACTGCAATCAAAGGTCACGTCCTGAAGTTATAACGTTGTATTTGGTAAACGTGCAACGTACACGACTAACGTACCATGCAGTCCTTATAACTTCCTGTCACGTTAACGCTAAGAATGAATAAGGTCATCCCAGATTCCTAGACTAGGGACGAAGAAGGATTAAGAGATACCGCTTTTACAAAACCTCACCATTAAAACAACCTTAGTGACAAAGCACCAAGCTCTTTTGCTTTGTACTTAATTGGTCACCGGCTTAAAACCTGGTTTGGAAACACATAAAAAAATTCAAAAATTTATTTAAAAGACATATAAACGCTAGAAATATTTCGATTCTCATGCCATAAAAAAATTAAAATCGCGCGTCGTATTTGCACGAGGCAAGTAAACGAAAAAGTGGTTTTTGTGCATAATTTTAAAAGATTGAAAAAAAGTTAGAACACACAAAACCTCAAAAATAGTCTTGGCTATTGAGGGGTATTTTTAAAAAATTGTTTCTTATATTACTTCATAGTTAAGGAACGAAAAATCATTATTTTAGTAGTTTTTTGTTTTTTGTAATGTAAATAATAATTTTATTGCAATTCCAATACAAAGAAAAGCTAGTTAAAGCTTTAATTTATACGTAGCATATTTTTTGATGTTCATACTGTTAACCGATTCTTCGTAAAGATGAATCTAAATAGTATCTAAATAGGATTTCACGTATAGCTTCATCTTAACTACCGGAGTAAGATTTACTTAGTGTATGAGCATATCGTTGCTTACATTATTATACCGCGTATCTCAAAATATAAAAAAAAGTTCGAATTTCTTTTAAGCCTACGCTATCACCATGGTTAAATTTTATATAAAATTTGGTAACAAAGTTATCGGAACTTATCGATGATCAGCCGTAGATGTTGAAATTTAAGTTCTATTTGGTAATAAGAATAAAAAAATATAATTTTAATGCTTTTATAATTATTTTTGTTTTATTATTTGAAAAAAGTTGAATAAAATATTTTATATTTCTCGCATAAGAACAACACATATCTTATTATTTATCAGCCTTTTTTGGTATATTACCTACACCGCAAAAGTCATTTAAAATACCTAACAATATGTTTTTAATAAAAAAAATCTTTTTCAAATAGCTGATCCCTAAATATTAATTGAACCTTTTTTTCAAAGATGTGCAATTTTAATTTAATATGCTGAATGGTTTTGTGTTCCTCCTGAAAACCTGTGTAAAATGAGATACGCGGTGTTATAATATAAGCAACGTTATCAATCAAGAATGCATACATTTTTCAAAATACTAGAAATATTCCTGAAAGCTTAACAGTTCTTGATAAAAAAAATTATTTTTAATAATTTATTAATTTTAAGTCATCATTAATTTTTTAATTTTTTTATGTATTTAACGCCCAGAGGGCTTTTATATGATTGGTAGTGTAACTTTAATTTGACAGATACTTTGAAACTTAGGAAATAATATAAATAAAACTACATTGGATAAAAATCATACAACAAGTCATATAAACACATAAACAAAAACAGCAAAATACAGCTATTTGATAGGTTTACAAGATGTGTTTAGTAATAGTGTTGAAATAAATGTTTTAGACGATCCACAAAACTCGCAAAATTAATATTGAAAATGTCAACATCACCTAAGTACTTATTTCCCATGGTTTGTAGTCGTTGTATCAGAGAGTGGGCAATGTAGTTACGCTTATGAGTGCTGCTGTAGAATATTGTATTTTGTCGTGTTGTTACTGTGGGTGTTCGTAAGTTACGAGTTGCAAGAGTTCACAACAGTCGAATCTAGAGTTAAGTATTTTGAATAAATATGTTAATTCGTTTATTTTACGTCTGTCTTCTAATGTATTTTTAGAGTATTTAATAAGTAATTGTATTTTAAGTCTTCTACTGGGATATTTAATTTAAAATTGATAAAACGCAGGAATTTTTTTTGAATCCCTCAATGTTATTTATGTGAATTTTGTAAGTTGGGGACCAAACTACTGAGTTATATTCTATTAGGCTTCTAACTAGAGATACATTTATTAGTTTAAAGACTTGTAAGGAAATAAAGTTCTTAGTTGTTCGTAATACGAAGCCTAGTGTTTTCATACCTTCGTTCACAATTTTATGGATATTTTTTTATTTTATTTTATATTATGAATCATAAATAGATACATGTATTTTTAATTGATTCTATACAATAATTAGTTACATAATATATATTTTTTATGTACCCCCATAAATAAGCAGGGCTTGTGTGTATGGGGGGGGGGGGGGTGTTATCGTAAGAGTTTTATTTGGTATAACTCATTTCATATTTTCACTATAATTTTTAAGGTGTGTTTTAAATTTTTTATGTTAGTGTTCATGTTTCTAATTTTTTCTGGTAGGGAATTAAAAAATTTGACACCGAGATATTTACGATTTTGCTGTCCTATTGTTTTTTTTACATTTAAGAGTTGGAAGTATTGACGTTTTTCTGAGATTTCTGTTATTTTTAAAGGGTGCTACTTTATTTTGAATATCATCTTTATAAATTTGTAATGTTGCATGGTAGAATGAGCATTTAATTTTCTGACCTTAAATTGTCTGAATAAAAGTTCTGACGAATATGAATAGGGTTTTTTTAAAATTGTTTTTATTATTAGTTTTTGTGATACGTTAATTGTTTGTGTTTGATTTTTATATGTACCGCCCCTTCCTATAATGTATAATTGATTGACAGAAAGCAAAATATGTGGTTCTAAGTAATTTTTCTTTTAAAATATCTCTTAAACATCTAAATGTGTAAGTAAGTTTCCTTACTCTGCTGTTCAGAATATTTAAATGTGGGGACCATTTTAAACGTTGGTCTATTGTAGGTATCCCAGGTACTTAATATCGGTTTTGCTATCTATGTTTGAACATGCTATATTGCATTTGTGGTTTTCTGTATTTGTCACTGAGTGGATTGTTATATTTATTTCTTTAGGGGTTTCTTGTTTTTAATGAAAAAAGGTAAATAATAAGTTTTTTTAGAATTTAAAGTCAACAGATTTTTATCAAACCATAATTTCAATTCATTAATGTCTGTATTTGCCATGTTATGGATATGATTGGCGAAATTTAGTTTTTCATCCAAAATAATTCCCAGATCTCTCATTTCTGTAACTTTTTCTAAAGCTGTGTTATTGACGGAATATTCGAATAAAATCAAATAATGAAAACAAATAACTATTTAAATAGTGGTGAACACAAAGTTATTTGTTTTCATTATATTAATTTTAAATTTAATCAACGCCCTGATGAGCTTTTTGCAAATACATAATGCAGAGAACAAAAGAAGTTTTCATGTTTGGGAAAAACAAAAATTAAAAAAAAAGAAAACACATTTTTAAGTAGGTATATAAGTGTATAGTACTTACATGATACAATAAAATAAAGAAAAGAGAAAATATGGAACCTTTTTTTTTAATTTCAGATAGCATAAAATAAAAGATAAAATATTTTTCTAACGTACATATAATAGGCTTAGGTTAATCAGTTATTACCTAATCTTCTATTCTCTTTTTCTTCCCTAGGTATTTCAGCCTATCAACAATTCTCGGACGGGGATGTCATAGTTCCTCTTAGTATGAGGTGTTAAGACTCTAACGCGATATCACAAAACTTGATTTATTATCTCAAAAAAATAATCCCTTTCGTGGTGCAGTCAGAGCCACTAGGCGATTGTACTTCATATTCTGCGAGTGAACTGATTATTATTATGTGGATACGTTTGAAGCAATTAGTTCAAGATGGCTGAAAATTTTAAATTCCCTATGCAGTTACTACTAACTCCGCTAACACACATAGAATAATACTTTTCAAACCGATCTCCTACAAACGTCGACCTCCATGGAAGTCAGTATTCCGGACTCCAAGCCACCAAGTCACATATAAACTAACGTGATAGTTATGTCAAAGTGTTTGTGAGCGGAGTAACTTGGATCCTGTTTAGCCTTTAAGGCAAGAGACTTCTCACAGATCTGGATTCTATGGTTGATTGGATCATATGTAGCTATGCCATCTTGCTAGTGTTTGAATTAACGAGATGCATTCAACTAACTTAGATTCGATTGTTATTTATCTTACCAACAGAAGTGATATTTTTTATTTAAAACCTTTATTATGTAATAGAAAAAAATCTACTTAAAGTCATTCATAAAAAACTTTTTGAAACTATATACCTAATTTATAAAACGTATCCAAATTATGAAAAAAACTCATCATCAAAGCAAAGGATTTCCAACCAAATCTTGCCAATTTCTTGCCTTTTTCGGTTATTTTTCAAATTTCATGCTTTTTTTTAGTTAGCTGCGGATATGAGGAAGATGGAGCTCGATGAAGGTGGAGTAGTACCAAGCTATTATATATGGTTACCAAACATGGCTAAAGCCATTTCAAGCAACGTTTCAATACTGAAGGTTGGTCTATACCAGTGATTCCCAAAATGGTCCAGGTGGATCCATAGAGGTCCACGGGAGACCCGACGGGAGTCCACGTAGGCGCGATAAAGAAATGGGGGTTCACAAGTTGTAAGTGGGGGTCCACGAACTGATTTCGATTGAAACCCATCCCGTACCCCATATCCATATCCCATCCCACCCCCCGTATCATATCCCATTACGCCCCATCCTCCCTCCACAAGAGAGCGACTGGCGTACAGCGCACGTTGTTGTACCGGTTATGCATGATGAGATGAGATCTTAAAACGCCCATCTAGGTAAGGGGAGAGGGAGGGGGAGCGTAATATGGGTGATGGGTGTACTGTACTGGGGTGGGAACATACCCATACACCCCTTCCCCGTCCCATGTCCCATACCCCATTACGCCCCCTCCGTCGTGGCAAATATAACCTCGAATACTGGTCCATTTTGCTTCCTTTTGAAAAAGTCGTAGATCCAGTACTGCTCCGTTGTGACAGACCACACCTCGCTATTCAATATTCAGTTTATGTATAAGCGCACGCCAGGGTTTGAACCCGCGATCTATGGATTGTGAGTCGATAGTCTTACCTTTTGACCACGGCGATAGAATAAAATAAAATAAAACATAAAAGTGATCGCTTGAATATGGTTCGTTAAATCCCATCCAGGGGCTTGATTTTCTATGCTTCTGATTTTCCTATTTTTTAAACTCTGTCCTAAATAATAATGTGTGGTTCGTATGCTTACGATCGTGAATGTTTAATAGGATACCATCAATCAAGGTAAGCCTCATAAATTAGTTTGTAGATATGTTGGAAAAATCACAGAAATAATTCACTTCTCACAATTACATGGGGGCTAGATAAGTGGAAGGAAGACCAGCATTAAATTTAAGATGATCGCTTAGTCTAAATTACGTGCATGTCAATTTTGTACCATGATAACATGGTTTAGCTATGATATAGCCCAATTTATTACGTTGAACGTTTTTATTTTTGTAAGTAAGTACCTTACAGTAATAAAGAAGAACTTACTGGTAATAACAAAAAATCCGATTACTCTTTTTAAATTATTTTATGATAAACTGTAATGTAGCTTAACTTTCCCGTTAAAAAAATTCATTCCCTAAACCCGGACACCCCTGCTTAGTCACCAAACATAGCGAACCACTTGGGTGATCTATGGCAGAAGTGTTGGTTATTTAAAAAAATGGTTCCCGATTCGGCGGTACCCGTAACCCCATCCCAAATTGAAATGTCTGTCTGATTTCTTTTTGAATTATTTTTAAATTTGCATGGGCTACCCCCACCTACAATCTGGAATAAATTATTATTATTTTCCATTTTAGAATTCTTGGTTGGTTTAACTGAAGCAAGCGTCTCTGCTTACAAATACTGACACAGCGCTCGAACGATGCAATTTTATGCTATGAAAATCAGGGATTTTGCGAATCGAACAGTATTACCAATCATCAGGACAATCGCCGTTTTTCTAGAATTACTTCAAACATTGTACATATTTGAGAGGCCGGTATGGGTACTGACGACTTTGTCGTCGGTCACTCCGTGTGGTTCGCTACGGTTTGGTGACTTAGTGGGGGTGTCCAGGTTCATGGGGTGAGATTTTTCCGGGTTTGGAGGCTGATGCATCTGCCCAACTGCACTGGAGGCCGGATCTGGATGGACTGGTTGAGGGAGATCTTTGATCTCTCCAGCAGGACTCACACAGAATATTGCCCCTTTCATCGCAGATGGAGGGATGGAATCATACATTAATTTCTTCTGGACCCACTCACCCGCAGATTCCTACACATGCCTCAAAAATTGTTCCTTCCCAAAACTTTCTCCCTTTTATTTACCAAAAAGACCCTCCAAACGGCATCCCCAAAGATGGATCAATCCTTAGAGGACGTGCGCCGTGAGTAATAATGTAAAAAAAAATAGTTTAATTTCTCGTACCTTCAGCAAGATAGAATTAGAATCCGGCAAATTTATCCGGATAATATGCTTAATACTATGCTAGAATTTGTCTGCCTACAGATGTACGTTTATTATTTTACACTGACTTAGAATGCTCAAGATTGGGATTTCTGTTACCCATCTAGTTGAATGTAGTTAACTCATCCGGATAGCCTTCCGGGTATTCGGTAAACAACTAGGATAGGACATTGTGCCCTTGGTACAACAAGGTTATATAATTTCGTGGATCACCTGGATACTAAAGTTTTTCGTTCGAAAAAAAAAATATGTATATTTTTTTTATTGTAATATAAAAAATATTGGTTTCATGTATACAAATATATTTTACAAAATATTTTATAAAAGGTCGTTTTTGGTCATGTATACCCAATCAGAAAAGAGGAGCTCTTATGCCTGATGTGGGAATAATTAATTAATATATTTATTTTAATTAAACAAATAAATATAAAGAAATAGAAAAAAATTCAAATATATAAATGAAGAAATTTATTTGTGAATAAAAATAAATAAATTATTTAAAAAATACATTCAAAATAATAATTAAACAAAAAACCAATTTAATTATTTTAAATTTTCAGGGCCAAAAGAATTATGGAGATTTATGTTTGGATTTATATTTGCCCTGCTTCGATCTCCCTCTTCTTTTGGAAAGCGTTAAAGTGTTTATTATTTTGACCAGATTTTTGATTACTACAAGACACAGTTTAGAAAGATAAACGAAAGAATTATTACACACAAAATTAAGTATGTTCATATGAAAATATAAAAAAAAATAATTGGACACAATTATTCACACCATTGTGAAGCGAGCTACCGATCTAGTGCCAGCTTTATCACTGACTGGGATTACCTTGAAACCCAGTTAGTTTTTATTGGGAACGTTCAGTATTCCGCCCTGTCTGCATATAGGGCTTGTTGTAAGCTATCAATCAACTAGCACAATCACTAGCTTATGTTCTTGAATTTCTGGCTATACGTGTGCTTACTGAATGGGTGTCGTGTACACGTACAACGCTCCAACGGGGATCAGGGGTTTGCATGTGACGCAGACTGAAAGGTAAATTGAAGTTATAAAAAAAAAATGTTTGTTTACATCGAACGCGGAGTGATGTTTTGATGACGAGTTTATTTTCTACAATTTGGAGGCGGTATCACCGCCCTGGTAACCATTTATTGGATGACTTACACCTTTGCCGTAGTAACCCTAAGTAGTTCGCTACGTTTGGTGACTTAGCAGTGGTTCCCGGGTTCTTTTGCTGGGTCTTAGCGGCGGTGACGTCTGCCACCTTCTACGTGGCTGGCCGGATCGAGAGATTGGTTGAGGGGGGCTTTTTGATCTCTCCAGCCGGACTCTCTCTCTCTGTACTGAAGATGAAGGTTTGGATTCATACATCTGTAACTCATGGACTCGCTGACCCCCTGATTTCTACCCATCTTTTTCATTCCCAGATCTTATTTTCCTTAAAAAGACCCAAGGGTAACTATTTTTAATTAAATGAAGACACTATGAGTGAAACTCATTCGAAAATCTGGAAACACAAAAATCAGAAAAAGATATTGGCACCTCTGGGACTCGAACTGTTTGAAACTTGCAATCATACATTAAGATGGCAGTCAACAATATGTACGTTAAGAAAATGAAGATAATTTGGGTGGTTTTTAGTCGAAGTATGATACAGTTAAAAGTGACCGAATTGGATATTGACACCTTGACGTAGTGGACAGCGCGCTCACCCGGAAAAAGAAAGGTCCTGGGTTCGAGTCCTAGAGGTGCCAATATCTTTTTCTGATTTTTCTGTTTCCAGATTTTTGAATGAGTTTCGCTCATAGTCTCTTCATTTAATTAAATATTACAATTTGAGGTTTTACTCATAAAAGTTAAAATAAAAAAAATAATAATGTAAACAAGAT
Organism: Glyphotaelius pellucidus; assembly: GCA_936435175.1. Taxonomy (NCBI): domain Eukaryota; kingdom Metazoa; phylum Arthropoda; class Insecta; order Trichoptera; family Limnephilidae; genus Glyphotaelius; species Glyphotaelius pellucidus. The sequence goes on along the minus strand of OW386551.1, from coordinate 6,610,392 downwards.
TGAATGAAAGTATTTTTTTATTGATTATTTTTTTATTGTTTCATAAATTTTATAGAGAGGTATGTCTGTCTAAACCAGGGTTTCCTAAACACTAGTGGATCGTGGTATATACCTACATAATATCTTGCTAAAGCTATCGAGAAATTTAGCAATGTCCAATTCTCGAAAACGTGGTTTTGACGGGACAGCCCTTCATATCGAGGTATAGTAGGCTCCTTTTTATTGGCTAGCAATGTGCCAATACTCTGCTCAAACCCAAACATTGCGGGATCTATCTTTGAGGATGGAAAAAGATGTCAGATAGGGGAATGTGGTTATGAGGATAACAAGGTTGGATGCTACTTGTTTTGCCAAGGAATCCGAAAAATTGTTACTGATAATCGAAAATTAAATTTGTTAATATAAGACACTTTTATTTTTTATTACTAAATGCCTTTTTCAGGGCAGTTTAATACTTTACTCATTTCTACCGCATGTGCAACTTACACGCGGTACAAATGAAACCTTCAGAAAACTAAAGTAGACAAGAGTGCGAGTGGTCCCTGGTCAAGGAAGTCTGAAAAGACAAAACCCGGTACCCACCCCATCCCGTCTCGCTCCAGTCCCGTATCCCATTCCGCCCCCTCCGTTGCGGTAAATGTTATTGTGACAACATTCAGTTCTTCACTATTGTACCTTGTGATCCCCGTAAAAAAAATAAATGCGGTATTGGTCCCGGGTCAGATAAAAGGTTGAGAACCACTGGTCTAATATACAGTAAGGTGGGTCATTTAACAAAAAACGATATTTTTAAATTCTAAGAGCGATAAAAGGGGGCCAAATGGGTTCAAAACGACGTGTTTAAAATTTTTCCAATTTCTGATATGATCTTCTTCCTCCGGATTCACTTCAAAGTTTTGAAAATTTTAATACTTTTTTTAAATTTAAAAATTTTTTTTTTTTTTTTACCAAACCATATTTTTTGTAACGTTCCATAGCAAATGTAGCATATTTTGACGAAATCATTTACAAAAGGTCCCAAAATTGAGTCTCGCAAAATAATGCCGAAATTTGAGAATAAGAAGGATTATCCTGGTATTTGAATAAACTGCCTTGAGATAATTTGAATTATATTCAAATATATTTTTTAATAAATAAATCAAAGTATTCTCTCTATTTTGTGTTTTATTGAAAAAAGTTAATTTTTAATTGTTTATCTAACATTTTTTTAAGATTTACCAAGTGTGGGTTTTTCTCTATTATGTGAAATTTCAAAGTCAATCCGGAGGAAGAAGATGATATCCTAATATTTTTTTTTTAAATTACGTGATTTTATATCTCCATTTAACACTCTTTTATCACTCTTAGACAAATCAAAACAAAAAAAATTTCCCCTTCAGTCGTGACCCACCCTAATATACAGTGGGTAGTTTCAAACATTGCCTTAGCTTTTTTTGAAGCTGTCATATGGCATCGAAAAGATAATTTTAATTATAACATAAGGAAACTGAAATACATTATTTTTTGCTTTGAAACCTTAATTATATTTTCTTTAATGCATTTTAAATGTACTTCTAAAACACAAAGAACAGAATTTCTCATAAAAAGTGTTTTAAGATATTCCAGGTTGAAATTCAGTTGGTATTTAATCTACATAAAATAAATTACCAACGTTCATATAATACTGCTTCAACCTTCTAAAGTTTTCAAAATCAAAAAGATGCTTATTATATGGTATCGATAAAAATAAAATCGTTTTTAGGCCATGTGAACAATCGTAAAACTCAGTTTCATTTTTACCATCTTTTTACGGGAATAGATCCGGGAATTTCCGGAGAATTCGATAGAAAACGGATCAAAAGCAGGGAAATAACATTTCCTCCAGTGCAAATAAAACATCGCAATGAAGTTTCTTCTTATCATCATCACATTGCCACCTAATTTTCCACACCGCGCTAAGAAACCAAGGCGAGAGGAGAAAAACGAAATAAATACATCATGTACGTTTCACGGAAGATATTTTCAATTTCGGAAATCGATTTTCTTACTTCAGTCTCAGACAGGGAGAAAAAATATTCTTGCACTTTAAAAGAAAATTGTCATATTTCCAGAATGATAGAACGTTGTTTGGGAAAGGGAAATAGGTTTGAATATTTTCCAATTTTCAGGAAAAATAATTTTGTTCTTATCGACCTGTCTGTGGCAGGGGATTCATTTTAATATTTTTTCAACGAAAATAACAAATAAAAGGAAAAATAATCATTTACTGTTTTTGGAGCGTTCTCGAAAAGTCTTTATTTAAATTACAAGGTCTTTGGTTGGGTGTGATTTGAGATTTTCACGGCCAAAAGAACAATCGTGATTTATTTTAGGCTTATTATGCCATGTTGTACAACCATTCATTACTTTGGATTTGTTCCTGAAGTCCTGGAAAGACCCAATTCGCATAGAACACGCCTATTTACAAAGGCATTTGAAATTCACAAAAATTCAATTCCAAAAAACCATTACATTTTTTTTTTATTTATATGGAATACCTCGCAAGAGTCCCGACTGCTCCCGTCTGAAGCCAGTGAGACTGGCATTCCCAATTGGGGTATGTTGTGAGGTTTAAGGTAATGGGGAGGGGAAGGAGAAGGGAAAGAGGAAGGTGGGAAATACCTGGCTATTCAAATCTGGTCACCAAACACGGCTGAAGCCATTTCAAGCAACATAGTATATTTACGGCACGTTCCAGAGTGGAAGACTGGTGTAAGACCACCATTCAGAATTATTACTAAGCCTCACAACATACCTCATTTGGGATGCCATAGTCTCACTGGCTCCAGACGGGTATAGTTCGGACTCTTGTGCGGTGTTCATACAAATAAAAAAAATTAAAAAGATTGCTATTTGAGAGATTTACCTCTCGACTACGGAGGTCAAACATGGCGGCGCACAGTGGTCCCAAATCCCAATCCAGCTAGACAAAAATATTTTTCCAGAGAAGTGATGCAATAGAGTCACAATACGACAATTTTTTTTTTTAAATACACATTTATTTCAACCACTCTTACTGAATTTTAAAAATTTCAAAACAACAATTTTAAGGCATCATTAGGAAAGACATTGGAATGTTTTCTGATATTGTGATTATTTCGGATATTATAGCTTTCCGCTTTCCATGTGACCTCAAGCTGACTTGAACAACATGATAGAGTTCTTGTGTACTTTGAGAATTTAGAAGACATAACATTTTTCTTGTTTTACTTTTTGACGAGCAAGAACCAAATTATTTTTCTGTCTCACCACATCACCCTCATAACACGTCACTACCGGAAGAACAAAAACTGTATTGAGTACTTTTTCGGCCATTTTCTATGAAATATTAAAAGAAATGAAGCGATATACTTCTTTTCAATTTTCTATGTAATATTAATAAAAATGAAGCGATATTTTTCTTAGTAAATTTTCCTTGAGACCTATGATATTGTTTTTCCTAAATTGTTTATTTTGAAGGTACAAATCGGTGCACGATTGCAACTAATTGTAAATATTGATTATAGTTTTACCATGTTTTAATGAATAACCAAAGATTTATGTAATTAGTAAATTTAATAAATTTGAAAGAACACACCATAAACTTCAGTTTTCCTCTCGGCGTAATTTCTCTCCGATTTCAAATAACACCAGTAGCGACCAAACAGCGTGTACACTCGAAAGATATGGGCCGCAGAGCGACCGACTGGCAAATCCAATGTTTCGTATTTACAGCGTTGCCACGTATCGCGCGTATTGTTTTAATTTTTTTTATCTATAAATCAAAAAACTATGGATTGTTTTCAATGTTGTGAGTATATTTTTGTAAATAAATACAAACATATTTTAAATCTTTTTGCCTAGCTGGTTTCCTCTAAGGGACCTACCGTGCGGCGGTTTCGAAACATGTTGAAATTTTGATTAAATGAATGGTGTACACAAATCTAAATTGTTTTCATTTAATTTAAAATGACTCCTCAAAGTGAAATTGCCATTATTAAAAACATTCTTCTTTCTGAATTATTTCGGTTAAAAATATCCCCGAGTAAAACGTGAAATTAAAACTGCTGATGCCGATAAGAATATAACGAGCAAAATATTATCTTGTCGATCGTTTGATATAACGATGTAATTTTAAAAGGGCCACCCTTGGAATCATTTTGTCATGCCCAAATAATAAAGTCGGACAATTATTCCGTCAAAAGCAATCAAGGCGAGAGAGTTCGCCCAATAAAATTATCCGATTAAATAATCTACCGAAATGCCGACCTTCCCATTGAGAACCGGGCTGCGTAATTACGAGACCAATGGAATAAATTTAATTGAAAACCCTTCAATCCTTCAATATCAATATGGCATAGAAATTTTATCTTTCAGCCCGTGCCTCCATTCAGAGGTGGGAGAAGAGAGAACAAACGGAGCTCCTATAAGGCTGTCTCTACAGGGTCGTCACTTCATCACTAAACCGTATTCGAATTTATTTTTATTTATATAAAAATGTAATTTGTGAGGCGGGAATGGGTACCTCCACCCCGGAAACCACTTATTGGATAACCAACACCCTTGCCAAAGGTCATCTCAAACAGCTAGTTTCGTTTGGTGACTTAGCAGGGGTACTCTTGTTCATGAGGTTTGTCTAGGTCCTGGTGGCGGATGCTTTTGCCCAACCATTCTTTTGAATTATTTATCAGTATTTTTCAATATTTTTTTCTAATATTCTCACAATAGTATGAAGGAACGAACATTGACAATTTTTCACTTAAGAAATGGCTTATGACACATTTTATTCTTAACTACAGAAGATTATCACGCATACTATCATGCTTACTAGAACCTTAACTATTCAGCTAAAAAAATGCCGGTCTGTAAAAAAAATGGCCTAAGTGATATTTTTAAAACAGTTCTGGCACAAATAACATTTCTTCCAAAAAATACCTATGTTGTGTTGAGTTTTTCATACAAAACTTCTTACAGATTACAGCTTTAGATACACTGGAAAATGGACTGTCGACACTTTAAACGAAATTGGATGATATATTGTGTAGGAAAAAATACGGTATGCAAGGAAAAAGGAATGACCAATCACTTATCACTGTATCTAAGAGAAGGAACACACGACACAATCACAAACTAGTATATATGTATAATGCGATAACTCGAGATAAATTTCGCCACAGCAAAACGAATACGATATTGTGTTCTTCCGAGATGGTTAAATTTCTTCCTTTGAGAAACAAGATTGAGTTCACAAAAAATACCAACAACTCGCTTCCAAGGTAAGTTACAAATCTTCTTTTTTAAAAAAAAATACATTCGTATTTGCACTAGTTTTCTTGCCATTGTTCCAAATTTCAAATACTATTCCAACATGATTAGGAAGAGGTAGGAATTGGACAAACGCATCCTACCTAATATACCTACGTTAAATATTTAGTTACTTGTATAGTTATAAAATAAATTACAATGAAAAAAAAAATAATATTAACACGATGTTTCGTGATAACTGATAACCCTCGCAACCAAATTGGGTTCCAGATTTTAGGTACTATTTAGTATAGACGGTGACCCGGGTAAGGGATCCCGTTTTAATCGGGTAGTCAGAGTACCTCACATGTTAATTTCAAATTGAAAATACGTGTCTTTGAGGAAATCCGAATAAATAATTCAAGTAATGTCTGGATCTATCGGCCTATTTTCAGAGTCTAGGTCTAGACGCTTGGAATATTGAGACAGTTACTGAGGACAATCTTAGATTCTCTTTGCTTTACCGCGGTGAACCATTAATGTTAAATGATAAACACTTACATAAAATAATTTATTTTCGATGCTGACGCGTGTCAAATCAAAATATTGGTTGAATTTATTCGTCAGACACATTCAGAAAGACAATTATTTGCTCATCTGAGTCTTATCTCACTATTTTATTAACCCTAGAAGCCCAATCATATTTTGCTATGTAAAAAGCCCAATCATAGGTCAAATTTACCTACATAAATAAATACACTTGTAACAAAGTATATTCTGAAAAATTTTATTTTTATTTTTTATCATTATTTATTCTTATTAACTATTTAGGAAATGTTAAACGCAAAAATAGAATATTATTTATTTATTAGGCTTTGAAAAAACAACTATTACTTATTAATAAAAAAAAATTGTTACAAAATGAGATCCTTACGGTTTGTTCCTTTCATATAAAAAAATATTTAAAAAAAAACCTAAGCTAAATGTTCTTTTTTCTACTAACCAAAAAAAAAATGTATATAATTTATAACTTTTCACACACATTTAAAAATTACAAAAAGCCTAAACATAGGTCGAATTGACCTACAACACAATGATAACTCCAATACAAATGGACTTACCAAGGCAACAACGCCGTCTTCTGTGAGCTCTTGGCGGGTACTAAGTTGGTTTGATCAATCAGGGCGATCAAGAGAAAGCAGATATTTGTTTGCGTAAAGTTGAAAATGACCTAGATTGGGCTTCTAAGGCTAATAAGAACTGACATTATCCCATCCTTAAAGAAAATAAATCATAATACATGCCGTATTGTTTTGAATGGTCAAAACTGATTTCCATTAAAAACTACACGCGTATGATTTTGTTAGTTCACTAATGAATGTTTTTGAACATTCAATTTTTTTACACTAGCTCACACAACTCCCTGCGAATTATCGAAGTCTTTTGATTTGTTTTATTAAAATTCCTTTCAATCGTAAAATGCGGAGCATACCGTCGTTCAGAGAACAATGCAAAAAGTGCAGAGAAATTTCATTTTACTTTATAAAGAGAAGCGAGAAAGAAAATAGCCAAGCTCTCAACCATATCAAGCAAAAAAAAACGTGAAAATCATTGGAAAAGTTTTTGTAAGCAAACCAGAGGACGCCGTAAAAAGCAGAAAGCCGAAGGAAACTTCGACACCAATTTTTTATGTTTTTAAAGTACAACAGGTGGCGCCCGCGTCACTTGAGCATTAACTCAACGAAAAAAACTTCGTCCCTTTAACAGAAGTCGCCCTTTGTAAAGGAGATTTATTAGGACTTTTTTCACGAGACATTAACTACTCGTAGGTATATTGAAGTGCAAACATTGTTTGTATATAAACATAAGCTTTTCCTTAACACCTTTTTTCTTAGGTGTTATTAAATACGTATGTGCGTTACTTTTGACTTTAGAGAAAAAATGTCATTTACGAACATCTTACAACATCTTGCCTTATTATTCGGTTTCGCTGGACTTTCCAAACATTTATTCAATATTGAATCGATAAATATATTTTTTTAATATCACATTCTGATAAGTGCTCTTTCAACCCTAATGTTTTGAGTACTAATTTAAATAAAAAAGAATTCTTTATATTTCTTAATGCTTGGGCTCATACCTTTTCGGCTTTTAAAGCTTAATTTAAAACAGAAATAATTTCATATAATGTCGTTTTTATTTTATTTAAGTTTATTCAAACAATTATTTTTATTATCTCATCAATTAGGTTCTGTTTATAATATTTTTTCTTGATTAAAACGCAAGTAGATATCTAAAGTTTTACGTTGATAAATTACGAGGGTTGTCCAAGGATTAAGAACCTTGCCTTATTTTCGGCGACGCGGCCATTATTTCTGAAAATATGGTGGCACTAGCATGTATCTCAGACTTTCTCTTAAAAAACGAGCGTTGATTCGGCTTGGTAACTGCTTCAGTGCGATCTTTGCATCCGTTTCAGATTGACGCTCCGCAGTCGAATCCCGCCGCCTGTGATGTGTGCTCAATAACTCGCTTTCTCAACTAAGGAATCCGCCCTGTTTTGATCCCAGGTGTCAGTAAGTCTACCACACAAAAGATTTAGAGGGAAAAATGGCTCTCTAGTTGAACTCTCTTATTGCCTTATTTATACAATGGGAGGGATGGATACATTCATCCGTGACTCTTGGAAACACTGACCACAGATTTTCTACTCACCCGTTACACGCTTTTCTTTCCCAGAACTTCTTCTCCTTTCTTTCCCTAAAAAAACTCTCCACACAGTATCCCTAAAGGATAATAGGACATAGGCCCCCAGGGAAATATATTTCGTCTGGGCCCCCCGTGTGGAGCTAATACAAAAAATGTCATGAAGACAATGATTTTTCCTAATTTTCGTAAAGTATTTGTGTATTTTAGTTTGCGTTTAAATTAATTTATTTCCCTGTTTTTAATAAAAAAATCTAAAGATGTTTAAGATAACGATGTCTAAGGACTTATTTTAAGGTGAACATTTGCCAGGAACCATAAATTAATACGTTTGCTCAATTTTCTGTAAGCCGGAACTTGATAACACACAAAAACTACTTTTCAAATGAAGATAACAGAAGTTTATGGTCTTACAGACTACGGGAAGAGAATAATGTGTTTTAAGACGTTAAGATCCGGACGAAGGAAAATTAAAGTATATTATATTTCAACTGACTTTTTTAATCATTTATGTTATTATCGCACTTGGGGCCTAACCGGACTTACAGTCCAAAGCTAGTGGCGCTAAGGCATCCCAATTAGGGTAATTCGTAAGGCTGCAACTTCCCAAAGGGAAGGAAAGGAGATAAGATAAATGAGGTTGTAAAGTACCTGGCTATTCAAATATCATCACCAAACATAACTGAAACCATTTCCATCGTTTGTTAAATGTTTTACAATGGTTAGAACCTACCTTAAATATTCAATAAATTATTTTAGAGTAATTAGATTTATTGTAAATAATACATAATACAATCAATACAAACAATACAATCAATTTTGATTACGTACGCCGTGATTTAAAACAATCACATTTTAATTTTGACGTCGATGATCTTAACAACTCAACTATGGTGGTCGTCATGTGGAGGTGGTTGAATATTACTAACATAAAGAATTTGTAATCATGTATACCTACTGTTGTGTTATTATAATTTTGAGATACTCCAACACTTACTTTGGGGAGATGAATTCAATGAATAAAAGTTCTTGTTATCAATCTTGGTTTATTTATTTACAGTATTTACAAAGCGGTGGCTACCAAGTAGAGGACCTAACCGAGAGGTAGCTAGAATAGATATAAGTGCTCGTTGTCGATGACAGACCGAGCTCGTGGGGGCGACGATCGTAGGGCCTCAGCCGGTCATGCAGAGAAATAATTCCCTGCTTATATATATATATATATATATATGACATCTTGCGGGGAAATCTGGAAACTTTTATATATTTACTATACTTACGTTTTTACAAAATTCATCATTTTTACATTTCCAATATATATAATAATAATAACTTGATATTATAACAGCGCAGTTTTATCTTGTATCACTGTTTCAAGTGTTTTTTTAAAGCTCCATACAAGAGGCTCTGAGGGAAAAAATCCCTCAGAGCTTTGTGGAGGATCGTAGGAATCTGGCGGTCAGTGTGACCAGAAGACCACGCATCCATTCTTCCCATTGCGATACAAGGTGATGGGTCGAGAGAGTCCTAGTCTAGGTCTAGGAGAGGTCTAGATAATGTCTGCTTTAGCACGCAGAAAGTGAGCAAAGGAATTTGGCACCAAGACCTAGACAAACCTTACGAAAAGAACGCAAACCAAACGATGCGAAGCGAGCCACTTGGGGTGACCTATGACAGGGGTGCTGGTTATCCAATAAATGATTCCCGGGGTGGATGTACCCACCCATATGTACCCTTATGTACCCATATGTACCATTAAAGTGTACTTAAAATGAGTTTATTTCACAGTCCCTGCAAGAGTTGGTGGCATTATGGTCAGTTCTCTACTAAGCAATTGATCGGGGTTTTTTGTTTGTAACTTTAATTGAGGTGTGTAGAAGCAAAAGCAGCTATCTTTAAAATATCGGAAAAAGGTTGTAAATGCAGTTTCATAGTGATTCAAATTGATAACCTAAATTCAAAATCAGAGTTTGAAAATATGTATCGAAGGCAAAGATATCTATGTTTTTTTGCCTTTTTTCAAAAAAAACGGAAATTGCTGCCTTTGCTTCTACACGCCTCAATTTTAACTATTATTAATAAATAATTTTTTTAATGAATCTCATGAAAATATATCATGTAAAAGTTCTATAATGTAACCACCTACACGAAAAAAATCTTTGTAAATATAGTAAAGTTGTTTTGGTTACATTTTGTTAAGTATGCGGATACCCTTGTTAATTGCTGTGCCGCAAAGCTATCATCTTACCTCCGCATAATCCAAGTACCGGATAAACTTTTCTAATAAAGCAAACCAACCGCAAAAGTTACAAAATAATATCCTTTCATTTATCCTCGGGGCGTAAGCGTCGGGATATCTCGTGGATGATTTTTCTACCCTCATATATCTCGGATTTTCACCCTTAATTGCCAATACATACATCAGTTGAGTTGGCAAAGTGGTCCGTGAAGCGCAAAGGAAAGATCTCGGAACAAAGGGAAGAAGAGAATTACGCGAATTTCGAGATAAACATCTTACATAATAATACAGCCTCTTAATGAACCGTGTTTATAATGTTTTACGAAAGGGTGCTTTTTTTCTTCATGGATAAGAAATGTTAATCATAATTTCTGTTTTGTCACGATAAGTAGCATTATTGTGTTTCGCTACGTTTGGTGACTTAGCAGGGATGCCCGGGTTCGTGGGGTGAGGTTTGTCCGGGTCTTTGCGGATGGGTCTGCTCACCAGCGGCATGGAAGACCGGATAAGGAGAGATTACTTACGCCGCAGTGGCAGGGATGGATTCATACATCCGTCAATCCTGGACATCCTGACCCCCAGATTCGTACCCACCCCTAATACGCTTTTCCTTTCCAGAATTCCTCTCCTTCCTTTTCTAAAAAGACCCTCCACACAGCATCCCCAAAGATGACATTTCCAAGGGAAATTATTTTCCTCAGGGCCTCCTGTGTGGAGGCAATGTAAAAAAATATATAAAATAAAAGAACACAATTCAATAATGATGATTTTTGTGACATTTATTTCACTTCATCTTTTGAAGCGCTAATTGGTAAAAGGCAAGGTATATTTATCTTTACTAGTATTAAAAATGCGAAACTACGTGTGTTTGTTTGTCACGCTTTACCGCATAAACCAATAAACCAATTTTAAAAATTCTTTCACCAATAGAAAGCAACATTTTATGCAATTAATTTAGGTTTTATATAATGGGTAGCTCTCGCGTTATGAAATTAAAAATGTTAATTTATTATATTTTTCTGTCGCTAACAAAAGCGAGTTATTGCTAACGTCAGAAAACAAATCGTTTCCGCGGAAACGATGTTGATATATTTGCGGAAAATTTTGTTTCAGCCGTCGTAGAAAATATCTATCTTTATAAATGAAAATGAATCGCCGAAATGGTATGTTTTTAGGTTTTCACGGCCAAAAAGTATTTTTGTTATTGTTTTTGGGGTGTTATGCCGTGTTAGCGAAACACGGCATAACACCCCAAAAACAATAAAAAAAAAAAAAAAAGAATCTCCGAAATGTTTGTACGCGCATAACTTCCGAATGACTGCACCAAATTGGATAATTCTTTTTTTCTTCTGGTGAACTCTTGCATTATGAAATTTAGGTGGCATGCGAGCTGTTTGAAAACTGAATGTACCGGGAATGAATTTACGGAATGCGGGAGGGCATGGGGAGGGCGGAGAGGGAATGGGGAATAATTGATAAGTGCAAGCGCTACGTTAATGTTCCTCTAATACCGTGCGAGCGAAGCCGCCGGTAAAAGCTTGTAGTTTTTCTATGTTGTAGAAGGTAAGGAAGACAATGGTTTGATGTTAAATGCAATCCGTATAAATATTTTGTGAAAAAATTCTCGCGAATAACTCAGTACCAACGAGTGCTGAGCATGACCTTTGTGATCTGCGTAGTTTTCAGGTAGTTGGTACACACCAAAAACCGATCAAAAGGCAGGATTAAAAAAGTCGTTTTGAAGAATACTTACTCATTTAACATAAAATATTTTAATATTTTATTAATTCAATTTTAATGTTTTTATTAACGTTAGGTGTATTTCAAACATCTGACTCTTTAAAATCAACCCAATAAGAAAAGGAACAGTTTTATTTTACATAGTATTTTAACAATACAAATGAGAAACGTCTGAAGCAAATCATTTCATGCATGTAAAGGTAATAGGTATGTTATCATGATTAAATTACCCATGAACCCCACAATAACTTTACATATTCGACCCACCTGCTCGTTTGGCCGTCATTTTGTAGTTTATAATATGGTTGTGGTCAGCAACACGCATATAAAATCAGTTATATGGAACAAAGCAATTAATTCCCTTCCGTACCACAAATTTTCCTTTTGATTGCAATATTTGCCGCTGAATCTGAACTACGATGAATAAACTATAGAGGATTGAAAAGTAACGCTTGGCTAATTTTATTATCTTTGAATATAGTTTGCCAATTCAAACTAGATACTTTATCTTACTTTTTTCACTTCTGTCAAACATTGAAGGTTAGAAGACCCCACAAAACTACGGTCCCTTCTATACAAAACAAAACATACGTGCTGTTTGTAAAGAGTTCCCACTTAGAAAAATACTTTTTATAACTGACATAGGCTCTTTCCAGAGCTAGCCACAGATGTGTTCGAACAAATAATGCATTAAAAATTCGCTACGGTCTTTAGTCTTGCTTTACTGTTGTTTGGCCATTTTTGTAGCATAAACTGTTACGCTATAATAAATTAACCACTGCACAGAATATATTTACGAATTGCTAAAGTGTAAGTAAATTGAAACATTTTCATCACAGAGGGGTTTTTTTCTCGGGTTTTATAATCCAAGGCCCAAACCCTTCAGCCTCAATAATAATATATGTTTGATAAAGCCGCAATATTTCACGAGCTTGTTGGGTTTTCCTATTGAAAAGAGAGTGAATATTATTGTACAAATGCGTTATAATACCCGCTGCACACGAATCAACTGCACCCCACGAGCTTAACAACTTTCAATGAAGGTTATATGAATTCAGCGAAAGGTCTGTGGAAATAATATAGCACTATTTTGAACGTAAGTATTTCGTAAACTATATTCGAATTAACTAACTATATGGGAGATCAATGACTCACCCCTGTTCCTTTATTTATTATAATTTGTAAATATCTACCCTGAGGAAGTGAGAATAAAAAAAATAAATTCGTTGTTAAAACTAAGTATCTATTCTTTTAATTTTGAATTGGTAAAAAGTCAGGTTGTATACAATTCAAGCATTTGGTGTCCTCATTTCAACTCACATTGTTTACAAATTGAAAACATTCAAAATAACTTTTTGCGTTTTATTGATTTCAAAATTGGTAGTTTTCAAATTTCAAAATTCAATGAATTCATTGTTCATAGAATTCATTGTTGTAGAATCAATGCTGTGAATTTTGTGTTAGAAAGAATACGTAGGTTGGGCAATGAACTAACTGATATGACACTTTTGAAGCCAAATTAGTCCACCACTTTACAGATGTAAATAATGAATGACAAATCATTTTATTTTACTTCGTTTGTTTTTTTGTTTTTCTTATTTTAGACGCAAATAACGAGTAATAAAATAAAATTTATTATTATTTTAATTTTTTTACATGTTTTGGTTGCTTGTAAGAATGTCAATTGTACCTACAAGTTCTCTATAGACACCCAAGTGGATTTAGCATTAAATATATTCTTACTTATTATATTTATGTTATGCTTATGTTAGTTTATGCTTTATTTATTTATTTTATAATCTTTTTAACTTATGTTATACTGTTGTTATAGTAAATGAAATTTGTATTTGATATGTAAAAGCCCAATAAGGGTCAATAAATAAATAAAAATAAAAAAAATGGTGCCACAAAATAGTTTGCTGTGTTTGAAGAAGTGTAATTATCTATTCCATCTAAAAACGATGTCGACTGGGAATTATTTAATAAAACTTTAAGAACGTGTATTTTATAAAGGATTTTAATGATGACCTTCCTCGAAGACTGGTAGTAAATTAATAACGGATAACGAACATAATACTGCGATAGTTTTGTTTGTGCCTCGGGTAACAAACATAAACCACAAAACTCAGACAGGGTTTGTGAGAACAAGCTTTAAAAGTACGTTTCATTTTATTTTTAGGAAGCACACATTTTATGGGAGAAGAAAAATTATTTTAGAAAGAGTAAAATTGTGGTGTACGTTTTTAAATTAATCTCAAAAACTTTTTACGCGTCATGCCTGTAGTGGTAGATATTCTCGCTCTGGCGATAGAGCACCATCTAGAATCGAAACGTTGCGTTGCTCGAAATGGCTTTTTCGTGTTTAGTGACCAGATCTGAATAGCCAGATGCCTCCCAACCATCATTTTTAACATCTCCAGGCAGCTTGAAAACAAAAATTTCACCACAAAACATATTAAAAATATCTTTTTGAAGAAAAGTCATATGAAGTTTTTTTTTACGTGAGCTCCATACAGGAGGCCGTGAGGAAAATGATTTCCTTCAGGGCCTGTGTCATCCTAGGGGATGCTGTGTGGAGGTTTTTTTTTAAAGAAAAGGGGAAAGGAGAGTTCTGGGAAGGAAAAGGGTGTAAGGGGTGGGTAGGAATCTGGGGTTCAGTGTGTCCTAGTCATCCGCCTCCAAGACTTAGACAAACCTCACCCCATGAACCCGGGAACCCCTGCTAAATCACCAAACGCAGCGAACCACTTGGGGTGACCTATGGCAGAGGTGTTGGTTATCCAATGTAGGTTCCCGGGGCGGCGGTACCCATTCCCGCCTCCCAAATTGAAAGCCTTCTTTGTTAATTTTTTTTTTTACATTAGCTCTACACATGAGGTCCTGATGAAAACCTCCTTAGGGTGTGTTATTTTTGAGGATGCTGTGTGGAATTTAGGTAAAAGAAAGAGACGATGTTCTGGGATAGATCAAAGTGTGAGGGGTGGTAGCAATCTGGGAGTCAATGTGTCTAGGAGTGACGGACGTATGAATCCATCACTGTCTTTGCGGCTCAAGGCAATGGGTCCAGAAAGTATTAGCTGGAGAGTTCTAGGCTTAAAGTCTCCCCCAATCAATCTTCCGATCTGGCCCGCTACACAGTAGTAGCATTGGCCGCTAAGACCAGATAAACCTCACCCCATTAACCCGGGCACCCCTGCTAAGTCACCAAAAATAGCGAACGCGGCAAGGGTTATACATTAAACGGTTACCGGGGCGACGGTACCCAAGCTTACCTCCCAATAGATTGTTTTCTTAAGTACCTCTTTGTAAACAAATTTATTAATTATTATTCAGTATCGAAATAAATGATGCCTCCTTTAAAGGATTTCGCGGAAAAAATATAACATACCGTTGTCGTTGAACAGATTTGTCGTTTGTAAGGTGTTTTCTGAGAATTTTTTCGCTCTTTTCCACATTTAAATAGTAAAATTGTTCGTATACTTATAACAAGACAATGGCCGTTTATCAAGTTCGAAATATTGTGTTATTGTCTTGTGAAATTCTCGCAAACAAAGTTATTTACAAATTGAGGTTCTACGGTAGTTTATTAGTGTTAATAATTATTAGTTAAGGTGAAGGTAAAACCAACCTTCGTTCACCGGAATCATCTCGACGTTTTGTCATATTGTCAAGAAGGCTTAGGCAGGAACCTTGTTAGAACGGTATTGTTCCTGATTGTATTATATACAGTACACTAAAGGTGAATGCTGGAGATCGTTCTGAATGACATGCAAGGAAATTAATTTGGACTTTACTAATAAACGTGTTTTTCGTATCATTGATAAATAACTATTTACCGTACATTGTTGTTTACCAGTTGTATAAAATTTAAAAACATTTATTGATATTGCACAAGATAATTTAAATAGTTTGGGTTGGTCGGTGGAAATCTCTACTGGACATTCCCCCTACAACAAACATTATGTTTCTGATATAGAATTAAGAATAACACAAAAAGTGTCTCTAAGGTGAGTCTCGTGATCCAATTATAGGTCCAATTTCGGCCTATATTTCTAAACAATATTGTGTTTTAACATGATTACGAAATTCAAATGGGATGGCGAAATACAATTTCAAAGAGAGAAAGACCGTATATGAAATTGTCTAGAATCAAAATGTACTAAATCAGTGGAACATTTTTTTCAATTCAAATTTGTTTGGAATGCACTTCTAGTGTTAAATTCTTGGTTCTTTGGTTCCTGTATGAAGTTATTTATTATGAAGAGTTAATAAAAATTAACACTAATACAGAGTGATTTATTTTCATAAAATTAAAAGGACCCCTCAAAGTGAATTTGCGATTATTGAAGAAATAAATAAACAGTTTATTTATCGTATTCCGTATAGTTTTGGTAGCTTTGTTAAAAATTAAAACAATATTTTGATTGTTTTCATTATATTTGCAATATAATTTTACTGATTTCAATTTACGTTATTGATCCAATATTTTAACTCCGTCACTCCTGAAGACACTGATCCCTAGATTCCTACCAACCCCTGATACCTTTTTCGTTCCCAGAACTTCCTCTCTTTTTTTTCCTTATTATGACTCTCCAAATAGCATCCCCAAAGATGACCCCGAGAGAAATTATTTTATTCCTTATAAAAACTTTTTTTTCCTTATAAAGACCTTCCACACAGCATCCCCAAAGATGACCCTGAGGGAAATTATTTTCCTCAGGGCCTTCTGTGTGGGTAATGTAAAAAAAAATAAGGTGGTTTGTCGTAAGCTTATAGGTTACAATTATAAAAAAATTCTAATTTCGGTGATGTGTCTCTTACTCCAACCACGGTTCAACGAACTCTAGAACTGGGATTTGCTTAGATTTTCAAAATTGGAACTGATTGTGTCAACAATATTCAGAAAAACGATGAAGTAGTTACCAAAATAATTAAATTATTGATTAATAATTCTTTAATATTATTATATGCGTTTTTCATTTGATAAAATTGTTAAAAAATGTATTATTTCTAGTTTACTAACGGTATTCATTCATCTGATCATTTTTAATTTTTCTCGTTTGAATAGTCTCTAAATCTATCAATTACGTTTTTGAAAATCAATTCTTACGAGGCCATATTTTTATAAATACTTTCAGATTCACAAATCGTACAAATTAAAATATACCGTGATTTTTCAAGGATCTTTTTTTTTTTTATATGAAATACCGCACAAGAGTCCCAACTGCTCCCGTCTGGAGCCAGTGAGACTATGGCATCCCCAATTGGGGTATGTTGTGAGGCTGAAGGTAGTGGGGAGGGGAAGGAGATAGGGAAGAGGAAGGTGGGGAAGTACCTGGCTATTCAGATCTGGTAACTAAACACGGCTAAAGCCATTTCAAGCAACGTTTCAATTCTGAATGGTGGTCAAACCAGGGCGATACTGATAGTATCTTCCACTCTGGAACGTGCTGCAAATATACTATATATTATTTTAAATGAATAAATTGTGAAATAGCACAAATTAATCAAATAAAATTTATTTGCGCACGCCGGGTTCGAACCCGCGACCTTCGGATTGTGAGTCGAGAGTCTTGCCTCGGGACCACGGAGGCCGTCCCTGCCCTAGTAACACAATAACTGAAGAATGCTACCTACACTGCCAGAGGAGCTATCTATACCCATCTCATCAATAATTAATATTTATTACGTGAGGAAACGCGCCCTAATTTAGTTAATGACACATTATCGTGCTTGAATTACTGTTAATAATTATTATTTATTATAATAATAATGACTACCGACAATAATACTAACAATTAATTACTAATTATTCCTTTAGTCTGAAAAATCATTGCGCTACGTGAATGTTTAATCAAATTCAATTGTTTCGTGATAACTTGAAATTATTATTATATTTTTTCCTTTGTGTTTTCAATTTATGAAAACACTTTATTTATCAACAATTTTTGCTGTGGAATTATTAGTACGCAAGACAGCTTAATTTTACACCCATTAATATTTTTCGATATTTTACTCGGAAATCAGCAAGGGCATAGGAAATAAAAATTTATGAGATTGGTTTTGTTCATTATAAGTACCTACATGGAAATAATGCACTTTACTTTGTTACCAATTCTACTAATAATTATTTTGAAAACTCTCCAATACAAAGACTTCATATACTCGGAAATAAATATACTTCAATTGACGTTTATCGACGTCAATCGATTTCTAAATTTAAACTCAGTATATCAGAACATTTAAAATAAAGCTATAAATATCATGCATTATATAGCACCTTTATCGATATATTATTGTAGCTATGTTTCGATAAACACGTACCAAATATGTATAACAAAGATTGCTAATTATAAACATAAATAATGACAATCTTGTCTTATTTCTCTTTATAATTAAAATAACTATCTCACATTAATTTACGTGACCATATATTCTATTTTACCTGCTTTGTGTCATATCTAGTGTTATCTATGTTTTGTTTCTTATATCTTATCTTATCTTTTTTTTTTCTTACAGTTATATTATGTTTATATTATATTTTGTTATTTCCTATACTTTACCAAAAACATGTACTGCACTTTATGTAAAAGCCCTATGGGCGTTTAAATAAATATATAAATAAATATAAATATATCATCTTTAAGTGGGCTAAGAACAGTTTGTTAATGCCTTCAGAAGGCAAAACAGCCGTCATGCATATTGATAATTAAACAGCAGAACTTGTTTTTAAATAAACTGGTTTTTATAAATGGCATAAAAATAAGATATCATTAAATATTATAAAAAAGGGAAAAAATCGTGATGGAGTTCTAGAAGTTAAACTGGAATTTTTTTATTTTATTTTTACTTAACCCAAAAAAGATAATTAACGTCTATGCGACGTAAACGGGACACATTACTGTATTGCATTATTACACAACGTAGCGCTCTGTCTATCTCAGTTAGCTCAGTTGCCGAGAGCAGGGCTTGCGCGGTGCGGCTCTGTCACTGCGGTATATTTTTTTTAAATTATTTTTTGTTTAACGGCTGATTTAAAAAAAAAATACGAAAAAGAAACATTATTTTTCACAAAAAAAAAGATTTGTAGCAGCATTTTGTTATTTTGTTTTAATTATAATTTGTGTTTCATAATTATTTTGTTTTTATTTATATTACAAAACACTAAACTAATTATGTCAGATTTACACTTTTAAACTTCAGTGCAGCTTTAAGACGGTATCATTATCTTTAATGTGGGTCAAAATAAGATTATCTTTCTAGGGTTAATGTTGTCAAACTTTAAATATTTAACCACTGAAGACAATATTAGCAAAAATTTGGGGCCGAAATATCAGAAAAAGATATGGTTGCATGTAGGAATTGAGCCCAGGACTTTAGCCTTGCCTGGGCGCTGCTCTACTACTGAGTTAATGTGACCCCAGCCCCTTCAGTCATATTTAACTGTAGCACATTTTGACTAAGAGTTAACGGCATTACCTTTGTTTCCTTCACGCATATTTGTATTGTCTGCTATGTTTAAGTATGACCGTAACTTTTTCTACGCTAATATTGTCTTCAGTGATTCAATATTACCATTTGAGGCTTTACTCATTATGTTAAAAAAATATACATATTCGTTTCAGACTTGCAGAAAAGTTAATAGATGTCGCATATTAAATTTAAAAAAAATGATAAATTTATCTAAGACACTATCTAGATAGCATTTAATTCAAGAAGAATCTTACCAAACATAAAGAAAGCAGCCAATTGAATATTGCGACAAGAAAATTAAAATTATGCTCGTAGTTCTTAGTCGAAGTATGATTCAGTTGAGTGTGACCCAAGGAAGTAGGGTCCCGTTAGCTCAGTGGTTGTGCAGCGCCCCGGCAAGGTAAGATCTTGGGTTCAATTCTTAGAAGTTTACAGCATCTTTTTCTAATTTTTCGGTTTCAATTTTTCGATTTAGAGTCGCTTATATTGTCTTCATGATTAAATAAATGAACAAACTCTTTTTCATTTGTATTCTAACTCTAGTTCTAGACAAAGCAATTGGCCGATATGTTTTATCAACAGAATTTTATTTTTATCTGTATTTTGTGCAAATGTCCTATTAGGGATGCAAGTAGTGAACTTGAACTGAAAGAATTAATAGATCCAAATCATAAGAGGGTGGAAAACCAGAGGTCAATTTAATCACTCCATTGAACCCAAGAACCATTCTTATAAACGTGACTCCCGGCCTAAAATTTTTAAATTGCTTTCATATTTTCAGTTTTCAAATGATTTTATAAAATTATTTTTATTTTTCTGCAGAATAAATTTAACCTCAATGAATATCCTAATTTAATTAATTTTTTTCATCTTTGAAAGTGTACCACTCTTACATTATTTCATATTTTAGATTTTTAAATTAAAAAATATTTTAAATTTGCCTTTCATTGTTATGTTATTCTTTCATTGTACTGAATAAAATTGCTCTTGAAAAGTATCCTTCACATCACAAATGATCTCATTGTGAAGTACAAAAGGTAAACAATTTAAGTAAATAAATAAAAAAAATTAACCGGTAATTATTCTCTTGTGGGTGTGGGTGTGATTAAAAGGAACGCGTGAGAAAGTGTTCATCACCAATTAACAAAATTAAATTACATTTTATTCTGAAATTATTTACATGCCAAGAAAGCTATTGTTCTGTTCAAAGAATACCTTAATTATCCGGGAGACACAGCGGGGCGGTAAACTCCTCGGGAATTATCAGCGGCGTGTGAAACAGATACGGGGTTACGCAATTCACACGTGTTGTAATCAAGGGGAGGTATTGTGCGGGTTGTTTGGAGGCTTTATTTATTGTTGCCAGAAGGGGTGGGAGGCTCGGTGGGTTGTTTCGGCTGCTTTGGGGAGAAAGGATTCTGATTTATCGCTTTGTATGATGTGAATGAGAAGATGGGAGTGAAATAGGATGCACGAGATTGGTAATTCTGTTGGAAAAAAAAACACTTCCGATTAAATATTTTATTATATTATATGATGAAATAAATAAAATAAATTAAGACTAACGAAACAAAACAAAATGGCTCTAAATAAAACAGTTGAAACTAAACGTAAACAAAATAAAATGGAAATGGTCAATAAACACTTACTAACACAGGATTAAATTTGACAATTAATGGTTAAAAATTTGAAAATCAAATTTCTAGATGTAATACTGGATTCAAAACTAACTTTCACAGCAAATTTTGAATGTGTGCAAATGATGGTATCGAAAAAAAAAAGTTTTCTTGAAAAGACTAAGAAACAAAGTAAAAAGAAACACCACTAGAACTAGAACTCATTTTAATAACGTAATTGTTGCACATTTACTAAATTGTATTTATGATATTATTTTAAACACAATAGAAATTATTCAAAATAGAGCCAAAAGATGGTTAAAAAAAGGCAAATATGCAAAAATTGGATTCCAATAAAAGAGACTGATAAGTTAAGTGTTCATTTTTATTCATAAA
This sequence comes from Glyphotaelius pellucidus, assembly GCA_936435175.1. NCBI lineage: Eukaryota > Metazoa > Arthropoda > Insecta > Trichoptera > Limnephilidae > Glyphotaelius > Glyphotaelius pellucidus. The sequence continues at coordinate 6,588,981 of OW386551.1, read as the reverse complement.
ATTATGAATTAGCACTGCCAATATAAAAATATTCATAATTATAACACCGAAATGTAAATTGAATAAGGTTGCCGCATATGCGTAGAAACAGAATCCCAGAACTGGTCAACGTACAAAGAAATAAAAATGGATAATAAAATACTTGAAAGACTGAAGAATGAAGGAAAAAATATTTTAAAAGATTGTTATGTGTACCGTAAAAAAAGTATTTTATAAATAATAGAATGTAGCCTCGTATTTAACAATTAATAAAGCAAAATGTTTTATAAACTCGCTCAATAACTTACGATAAAAATATAAAAAAATATATACAATTAAATTCAATGACCAATAGCACATTCACGATCCTCCTCAATAAGTTGTCATGTTACAAACTATCTAAGTTGTTAAGATTAATTTTTCGTAATTTTTATGATATTTCCATCATCAAATTGATTCATTGGTGTTTTCTGTCTTCGGTGTTTATTGATTTCATGGTATGATTGTTTGTTTTCATGGTTTTTGTATCGGTTACTTCATAAGTTTACAAAATTTTAGTCGATACATATAGATTTCGTCAAAAAACGATTCAAAATTATTATACTGTTTGTGTGGAATTAGTCGAATAAAGGGAAAAACTAATGATATAATAATTTTTCCTTTTATGATAAAAAAATTTTAAATGATTTAAAATTTTTTTATCTTTAGTTATTATAATAAGCCTTAAGGAAGCTTGAGCTAAGCGAAACCCTGTATATTGATAAATATTTATAATAAAAAAGTGGTGTTTTACAAAGTGTATTTCTTCATTTAATAATGATATAATCAAACCATTGTTTGATGTCTTATTAAAAAAACACCGAATGGATAAACTGATGAAGTGTGTTATGTAAGTGGCTTTTGCGAATTTGTGAAATTTGAAACTTTTTAAAATTTGAAAATCATTATTCATCAGCTGTCTTTCAAATCGATACAATGTCACACTCGTTTTTGAAGGAATTTTTATGTTTCGGAAAAGATTTTTCGCTTTTACTTTCTGTGAAATAAAGCAATGCGCAATATTTATTTATTTATTTATTTACGTAATATTGTATATATAGAAAGGTGTTCATTTTTAATGACAGATTTATATAATGTTCGAAGTGCTCATCCTGCGTTTTTCATATCAATGGAAAGAGGTTACCTAAATGAAAAGTTCCCGTAAATAAAATGAAAGGAAATGTGCTTCGTTTTTGTCCGCTCCCTTTATTAATTTATCAAGGCACGACAATGCCGAGAATCGACAAAGAAACATCGTCATTATTTTTATTATCTGCATTAATTTTATTCTTATCACATAAAATTTCTTTTCTTCGAAAACCTTATTAAAGTCACTGTCGGAATTTAGAAGTTTTCAGTGATTTTTTCGCTTTATAAACATTTTTTCCTCGAAAAGTGACGTTATAATGTAAACATATAGAGGATGATAAGATTGTCTATGGTTTACTGCAGTATAAATAAACATGAAAATTGTATGCAAGACTTTAATTTGGGAGGCGGGTATGGGGACCGCCGCCCCGGGAACCATTTATTGGATAACCAACATCTCTGCCATAAGTCACCCCAAGTGGTTTGCTACGTTCGGTGACTAAGCATGGGTGCCCGGGTTCATGGGGTGATGCTTGTCAAGATCTTGGCGGCCAATGTGTCTGCCCACCAGCTGTGTGGCGTGCCGGATCGAGAAAGACTGGTTGAGGAGGTCTTTTGACCTCTCCAGCCAGAATCCCTCGACCGATCGACTTGCCCCGTAGTTGAAGGGATGGATTCATACGTCCGTCGCTTCTGAACACACTGACTCCCAGATTCCTACCCACCCCTCACACCTATTTCCTTCCCAGAACATCATCTTCTTTATTCTCTTAAAAAACCCTCCACACAGCATCCTCAAAGATTATATAAATTATTTTCCTCAGGGCCTCCTGTGTGGAGCTTATGTAAAAAAAACATTAATTCCTGATTTATTGTTGTCAAGTTTAATTTGTTGAACTCCATTTAATTTTCTGTCTATATTTAATATTATATTCCATAATAATTCAATTTATAAAAGACAATTTATGACGCTGTCTAATTTTTATCATGCATGATAGCTATTTCGCCTTCGGAAGGCATTATCAAAAACCGAACTTATTTATAAATAAACCGAGCTTGTTTATAAATTGAATAATATTATTCAATACTTAAAAGAAAACCTTTTTTAAAGATATTCCCTTGCTTATTTGCAATAAAACAATGGTATTTTTATCTCCGGTAACATTCTGTTTTGTTTTAGAAAAAAAAATAAAAAATCACATGTCACCACCGACAAAAACCTTATGCCAGCACACGTTCTAATGTCTGTCAACTATTGTTGTTAATACATTGCTGGTGAAGTCATTGCATGCTTAAATTGACGAAACACGTATGACAAAATACACAGACGACCTTTTTTAATAAGTGATGCGCGACGTCTAGTTGTCACCGCGGAATTTCAAGATGTTTTTTTCACATTCCTATGTGATACCTGTCATACGAAAATAGAGTATATGAAGGATAGGTATTTGGTTGTCCCTATGCCTCCCTAAGGTCTCTAGACCCACCCCTTTTAGACCTCCCAGACCTCCCTCTCTTGACCGTTTGGTGAGGAAATGGACCCCTCTTCCAGTTCTGACAGCAAATCTATTGTTTTGATGAATTAAATTAGAAATTGCTTTATTACTAAAAAATGCAATTAGCATTCCCAAGTTTTAAATATCTTGATATAATATTCACCCACTATATACCATTATATACTTTTAATCTGAAAGGCGGGAATGGGTACCGCAACCCCGGGAACCATTTATTCGATAACCAATACCACTGCCACAAGTCATTCCAAGTTTTTCACTATGTTTAGAAACTCTTAGTAGGGGTGAATATGATGGGGTGATGACATGAGGTTTTCTTAGGTCTTGTTTATTCAAATACTGCAAGGCGGGCCAGATCAGGAGAGTCTGAATAAGAGAGCGGGATTCTCTTGATCCATCGCCTTGCACCGCAGTGGAAAAAACGAATTCGCACGTCCGTCACTCCTTGATGCACTGACCCTTAGATTCATACCCACTCCTCATATCTTTTTCCTTCGCAAAACTTTTTCTCCTTCCTTTACTTAAAAATAGCCTTCACACAGAATTCCCAAAGATGACATGGGCCGTAAGGGAAATTATTTTACTCGGGGCCTCTTATGTTGAGGTAACTTAAAAAAAAAAAATGATGAAAAACTGAATTTCAGATATTTCTTGGTGACAAAACAGTTTTCGTACGGAATTTTTCTTAGATACGTTTTTTAGATTTTCACGGCCAAAAGAATTTTCGATATTTGATTTTGGGGTGTTATGTCGTGTTGCGCTACCTCTTTCTTTAGCAAACGTTTCGGACAGCGTCACAGTGTCCATCTTCAGGGCAGATGTGTTATTGTAACGTAACGCTGTCCAAAACGTTGGCTACAGAAGGATGTAACACAACACGGCATAACACCCCAAAAACAACTAACAAAAAAGCAATTTTTCTTGCCTTCTCAGTTGTCTGTATTTCTGCTTTTCTTACCTTCTTCTGTCCCATATCCCTCTTCCCTTCACTACCATCAACCTCACACGCCCTTTTTATTGGGACTTGTGTGCAGAGTTCACGTGAAAAATAAATCTCCTTTCAAAATTACAAACCTCTATGCCTTTATCCCTCAGAGTCATGAGGGCTTAAGGTTTCGAATACATTATATCATTCATATTACCCAAAATATATTGTTCACCTTCATTGTCTTATCTTTTAACTCAAAAAAAGTAAAAACAATTTTTAAATGCTGAAAGTCAAACGCAAAGCCTTCTCAATAGTAAACAAGTGACTTCTGTACCCTTATTTTAACACATTCATGTCACTTCGATATGCTGTTTGCCAGAGAAGTGTCCGTAGATTCCTGACAGTTATTGCATTAGTCTCCTGACACTAGCAGCTGATCCGACAGGTGATATGTGCGACATCTATAAATCATTTCACAAACTGACAATGATAATACATACTCCCTCCGAATAATGCCTACATACCCGACTTACGAAGGCAAACAGTGAGAATTTAATCTGAAAATATATTTTTCGGGCTTTTCATTGTAAACAATATCATTGAAAAAAATTGGGACCGTTTAATTTTATTTTTTTATCGTGCCTTTTGAAAACATGATTCTTTTTAACTGTGCTGAAAATTGCACCGATAGGATTCAATAATAATTGGAGGTATTTTATGCCTCTTTATTTAGCAGCTTATTTTCATTCCGATGCCACTATTGTCATTTGGATGCATTTTCTACTAAATCAAGGATAGTAATAACAACGAATGACTCGTGTAAAAGTAAACACCAATGAATCGTTATTTTTTTAATAAAAACTTATAAATCTATGATTTTTTTGGCAGCGCATCCAGATTGATGGTAACATTATTACCATGTCACAAAAACCCAGTCTACAGATACCTACATATAGTTTTAAGGGACGTATTTGACTTACTTTAACTAGTGATTCCTGACACTATTTAGACTAAAAAATGTTAGAGAAATACTGTTCTCCCGTGAAATTTTTATGTTTTTTTTTTTCAACTTAAAATATTTAAAAAAAAATCTGTAGGAATTGGACAGTTAAGGTCGGGATGAGGGGTTAAACGGTCACTTGGTTGAGTAATGATGACGTGTAGAAGAAATTACCGTTTGTTTAGTTTTGAAAAAAAAAAACTTCCAAAAAAGTCATCGGAGACCAAAATTTCAATTACATTTCTTCCCATAATATTGTCAGGAATTACTAGTTAAAATAAGTCTACATAATACATCATTTTACACCCTGTATAGCAAAGCGTTACTTTCTCTCTTGAAAATATTGAAGATAGTCAAAATTTAAATAACTATACACAAAAGTCATCTGAATAAATGTGTTAAATGTGCTTATAACTCATTGTTAACTGACCCCCGCTGGTTGCGCAAATAAATTCACTTTCATTCGCAGGCGGGTGCGGTGCGAATCTAAAACAACAATTTCACTGAAAACTGCCCAAAAGAAAGGAAGGATTATGGAGCCAGGACTTAACGAATTCACTTTCGAATGGCCATTTGCCGCTGGTTCTGTGGTCCTTTTAACAATTCAATAGTTTCTTTTACTCTTATAGTAGTTCAATAGTTCACTTATAACAAAGTCTTTATAACAGTTCAATTACACTCGCGGTCAAATGCCGTTGGTCACACATTGAACGACAATTGCACTTCGTAGCAAGATAGATTCACATGCGACGGCGTGACGAGTGGTTTTAGAAAACAATACAAAAAACACGGCTACATCTGCAGCCGCGGCGGGTAAATAATAAGGTTACAAATCGAACAAATTGCGTTATTCCAAATCAAGTAAAATGCACAAATTTTACCAACACTCAAATCGGTTTGCGTTTTCGACAAATGAAGAAAACTAAAGACATGCGGCAATAGAACGGAGCGATTTTGTTTTGTCTTGGCGTAGGATGGATAAAAGGTGGGTACTTGATGGTAGGAACTGGGTAAAAGAATAAGCAGTTTTCCAGTACTAAATCTTAAACAACAAAAAAAAAACACTGATTGCGGCGCAAACACCTAATATTTAATATCATCTTATATTTAATAGAAGGTAGTTCCGCGTACAGGTACTTGACACCTCGCAACAGTCTTAACATCATCTCCGGCGGAATAAAAATATATTATCAAATATGGCTACCATCGCAATAGGATTAATCGGACGCTTAGTAATAAAAAAAAAATATATGTATTTAAATAAAAAAAAAATTAAATGATGGTCACACGAAATGCAAAGTGGTTGAGTCAAAACTACGTTACATATATAAATTACGTCTATTTTATCAATATTATGTACAAAAAGAGTATTAAATGACAAGATTGTTAAATATTGCATTTTATATCTACAAATTGTTGTTTTTAAATAATTGTAAAATCGTATTGTGGCATCATTTTCAAGTAATTATTTTAAAATTTACTACGTAAAGAGCATTTGAAACAAAATAATATAAAACTATGCTTTACAAAAGTTGTATTATTACGAATTCGTGCCAAAAATTCATGATCAAAAGAAATTTGTGTATCGTAAAAAAACAATCAAATAAGTAATCATATTTGCTTATAAAATGGAAATGATTTGAATGAAAACAGACAATTTATATTATTACAATTCAAAAGATTAACATGACTGAAAACCTTTGTCATCGTAAAATCTGTAAAATGCTAAAAGAAAATATTACTTCAAATGCATGTATGAAGTAAAAATAAAACATACACAATAATTTTGAAAAATTTATTTCGGGTAAAAGAGGGTCCCAAGTTTCAAACGCAAACAATCTTCATTCTGTGAGATAAAAAAAGTTTTTTACAAAAGAAACAACTCAGCTACCCAGCATAAGAAAGGGTATAAAATATACCAGGAGCACATGACATGTGTGTAGGGGAGATATACGACGTACCGAGCTAGAGGCAAGTTCCACAAAGACGATGATGATTCTCACGTAGAATCATGTGTCCCGGGAGCACTGTTGGTATTCTGGGAATATAAAGGTACGCATACAAGTTAGAGGACCTCGCATGAACATTTTGAGCTTTCAGCAAACCGTCGGTGTTTTGCAAAATTATTCAAGGAAACTTGGAATGTGTACAAGGCTCTTCCAATAAAAATAATTTAAAACTTTTGAACAAACATTTTATAATTTGGGAGATGGATATGGCTGCCGCTGCCCAGGAAAAACATTTTTTTTTAATTCCCGGGTTACGAATAACCTAAAAATATTTGAAAATCTCCAACTACCACCACAGTAAGCCGAAAATGTTGCTTGAGTCGTGATGGAGGACTTATCCAGACGAGAAATCGAACACGCGACGCCCGGGTGGGACCCAAACGCGATGCACAATCAGCTGCTGACCGGTCATTTATTGGATAACCAACACCTCTACCATAGGTCACCCCAAGTGGTGAGTTACGTTTGATGAATTAACAGGGGTGCCCGGTTTCATGGGGTGAGGGTTGTCTAGGTCTTGGTTGCGAATGCGTTTGTCCTTCTACTGGGTGACGGGTCGGATCATGAGAGACTTGCCGGTGGAGACCTCTCCTATTGGACTCTCTCGACTCATCGCCTGTGCGAGGGATAGTCACTCCTGGACACATTGACCTCCAGATTCCTATCCATCCCTCATACCTTTTTCCGTTCCCTCCTCTTCTTCATTTCCCTAAAAGGACCCTACACACAGAATCTCCAAGGATGATACAGGCTCCGAGGGATTTTTTTTCTCTGGGCCTCCTGTGCGCAGTTATTGCAAAAAAAAACACTTAATGTGGATAATATATTGTTTTAGAATAATCACAATAAAAAATCTTTATTTACACAACTTTATTTGACACACCTTGAAATTAATTTAGAAAAAATAATGATATTTCTGTCTTCTTTTTTATTTTGACAAACATCATCGTAATGTTATAAAAGTTCCAGTGGAATAATAATCTCGAATATCCCAAGGATGAGATTTTACTTAATGCCTTCAGCCAACTTACTTCAGGACATATTTGTCATGAAAAATTTTAATTTACTACAATCTTTCTCAACAAAAACCATCCAGGTGATTTAATATTTTCATTGATGGCTATTCAAAACATTATAATCGATTTATATTAATAAATATATAAATAATTTTACCTACTACGTATTTTTTTGCGTCATAAAAAATACCTTTTCATCCGATTTTATTTAATAATACACGAAATCATAAAACCTTACGAGTGAAAGGTGTATTTTTTTAATGATAATACATTCTTCTAATTGTGCGGTTCCTTCTTATACACACCGACAAGAAAGCGTTATTATTTCAACCATAATATTGTTTTAAAATATGCAACAGAAGCGTTGACGACACTCTGTTTATACACTAACAAGTCGATTTAAATAAATATTTGTAGGTAATAGGGAGGTGAAATCATATTATTCATTTTACCTCAGCTTTTCTAACCACATTATATTATTCTCGAGAACTATTGCGGTAGTGAAGGTAAAATATTCTAATGGTGCAAATTACACTATATTTATTTTATTGTGGATTCCGCACAAAAGCAGGCTCCCAACTATCCGAAGTCTGTGAAATACCGAAAAATTGGGATATTTTGTGAGGCTGAAGGGAGTGAAGAAAGAATGAGAGTGAGAAGATGAAGGTTGAGCAACTGGTGACGGACGTGCTGATCGTTGGACCATGTCAGCATGTATGACATGATCGAGCCAAAGGCATGCCTTAATGCATCGTATTTTTTGTAATTGTCGAAATAGATAAAAGTTGGAGTGAGGGAAAGTGCGAGCCAGCACACAGAGAGATTAAAACGGAGAAAGCGGTTCTTAAGGCGGCGCTATTCGGCTGAAAAAGAAGAAGATGGAGAGATGTGTAATTACAAATGTTGGATAGAGCGCGCTTATATTTTAAGTGATCAAATCACAGCGAAAATGGCGAAAAAGCTTAATAAAACACGGCTCGTTTAAAATAGAGCAAATATCTCGTATCTTAAGTATCATTTAAAGAAACATTGTGAAATTTTTCACAAATATAACTTGTAAAATAATAGAAATAGACTTCGGAGCATACTTTGCGATTTTTTTCTAGCGAGGGAATTTCATATAATTTGCGTTTCGGCGTGGAACGTATCTAGATATTATCTTCAAAAATAACATATATTGTTTAAGAGCTTAAAAACTTCAAATGTTTAAGGGAGATATGTAAGAAATCGGTCGAAATTCGAATAGTGGACCCTTAAAAAGAGGCTTTCACTTTCACAAATTGTATCGTTGTCAAACCTCCTTTAAATTCGGGCCACCGGCCGTTTTTCAAGTCAGTTCACCAGCAACACTTGTTTTGACTACATCTCTCTCTGCTCGCCCGCCCTACCTCGCTCCGACCCTGTATCTACTCGCCTCGCTTCTCTACCGACGATTGCCTCACTCTGAACCACTAATTACCCTACCTCTCTCTGTACCAGATCCTGCTACGTCATACGAAAGGAGCCATAAGAGCATCTTGGACCAGCTTTAAAGCGGGCAAACTACGTTTTCACTTCGGTGAAATAAGCCTCATGGTGCACCTCCGTGGTTTGGAACCTCCAGCCTATCATACAGTACTTGGGTGTCACACCCTGTCTGGCATACCAGACTTTTCAGATGCAGCCACAAAACATGGCTAATGTTATTTCAATAAACGCGCAACGTCTTAATTTCGATGAAACATTGGACTTGTGACGCTGCATAGCAATATAATAAAACATTACTTTTGTGTTAATGAAAGTCAAAGCAAGTCTGTCTTATAAACTGAATATGAGATATTATCTTTTTGTAATTTAAAAAGCAACGTTCTATTAAAGGTTGTCAGTAAGTTAAGTGCCCCATCCAAGAATCGCTGTAACTTACCTTATAAAGGGTTACCTAGAAGGTTCTACATGGCAGACTTAAAACTTTATTCATTATTTACAACAAATATTTTATTAAGACTGTGAAATCTTCTTCGCTGCCTTGAAGGTTCCAAGAAAATCTGCTTTGAAACTTTATTCATTACAAAGATATTTAGGTATCAAAAATATATTGCCACAGTCAAATCGTCTCCGAACCAAACTTTTGAATGAATCTTTTGTTTAATATAATATCATGACCCAGACAAGTTCAGGGTGCAATACTCATTTTCAATATCGTCCTCGTGTGGAATCTCCTATCTTATTTCGAGACTATTGATATTCAACATAACCTTACGTAACTTCCAGTGCACTGAAAGGGAAACTTTCAATGCAACTACAAAATCTATATTTTTTCCACTGCAGCGATTATGGTCGAAAAATGGACCACTTTTATTTTTCTGCGATTAATAGCGGTCCAAAATTGGACCAAATTTTTCTACCATTCGCAAAAGATTTATTGTAATTATTTAAAACATTTCCATGGCCAGCCATTTTTTTACAACCTATTAAAATGTTTAAATCTTTTATGACCATAGATGTCGCAAATCCGAGCTTAGTAGATTATTTTAGAAATATGTTAAAAATAAATTATTAAAATATTTTTTTCAACGCAGAATTTCTGATCAGCTGTTTACGGTTAAAATTAAGTTTTTTTTTTCATAGATATGCACCTTCCATTATCACATTTACCACAGACAACACACGTAAATCGAAAATATTCTATGTTGACACGAATTAGTGCCTCTCACAAGTACTTGTAACTAACAAGCAGGATTCGCGCAGTTATAAACTTCACGATTTGTTTAAATGTATTTTTTTAAATCCTACAAATATGAGATAAACATTTAAATACAGGTCATTTTATCTGCTATATATCACTGTAATAAGTTTTTATGTTTCCGTGTTAAAATTCGAAGGTGCGAATTTTTTAATTTTGGCGAAAAATTTAAAAAATGATCTGGAAAATCTCAAGCAATGGAGGCAAATTTATTTATTTCGCGTGGTCGCTACAGTGGTTTTAAACTAACTCCTTTGTGTTAACGAGAATAATTCTAGTTAATTATAGTTTCTTCCACCTCTACGATGATTCCCTACTAATTACGTTACATTTGAGATAATGGCACATTTTTCAGAATTTTTTTTGTAAAATAATTAAAGAGCGTTTTCACAAAGGGTTGTGGGATGGTTTTAAGTGAATATTTGGAACCCTTAAATATTCACTTTAAACTTTTTGGCTGCTCTAAAAATTTTTGATTGCCAAATTCTACCTGAATTCAATTGAAATCCAGAGATATTGTCTTGTGTCACAAAGATTTCAGCCAGTATAAATATGTTTCAAGAAAATGACGAATTAGTATTTGAACATATTTTTTGAAATAACGAAAAATTATTTGTGGTATTATCGTCCAATTCGAATGAGTCAATAATAACATATTCCATTCAACATTTATTTCTGCGCCAAACCACTAAACGTTCTCAAAACATCGATATTACGAAACTATTCTCATAAAATCGTAAACAGTAACATAACACGCCAAAACGAAATAATTCGGATTTTATTTCGCACTCCAACAGGCTTGAATTGAGCCGTTGCTTTATTGCTGGATAATAATACAGCATAGTATAATATATACTCTTGGCTAATAAACGTTTTCCATGCACGGAATCCTTCAGAAAACATGTTGTGTTCATTTTGTATGATGGCATGCTACCGTATAATTGCTTGTCATTCCCTGAGGGAGGATTTTATTGAATTAACTTTCTTTTCTGTTATCCCCTTATATTTCTGTTTTCCTTTCACCCTTGCCGCTTGCTTTCTTTATATATTTTCCACCAAATAAACGAAACCCATCGGGAATAAAAAAAACTCGACATGGCATTCCAGATGAGAAATGGAATTGTGTTATTTATTTTATCTTTATACAATGATGTTGATACGCCTGGAATATTGTAATAAAATATTATCGAAAAACACAAAAACCAACAACAAAATATTTATAATATTAATTGCCAAAAAAAACTTTTTTCTTCTATTTTTGTTATAATTTTATGTAAGTACAGTCGCGTTGTCGAGAAATACGCAACATTGGCGAAAAATCAATCATAATAATCACATTGCTGAAAACAAAAATGTTGTTGTAATTATTTTCAAACGGAACGTAACTTGGAAACATTCTAAAAGTAAAAAACATAAAACATTTACTGAAGTGAATTGGAAAATAATTGAGAGAAAGAAAAATATTTAAGAAGGCATTATTTGGGAAAAACCACTTGATCTGATTCACCCAATCAAGGAATTGTGGATTCTCTTCTGTTTATTTTTTTTTCTTACTTTATGGGTACCAGTATACCATATCACTGATAATGGAGAATTTTTGTTAATGGAGAATTTTCGATACGTTTTTTTGGTTTCATGAGAACTCAAGATGGGGAAAATTTCACACACTTTTGAAAAGTGCAATTAAGTCATTAAAAGTAATGAAAAAACTGGCCTAAAACCTAGTGTAACGTAATCCATTAAATCTAGCGACTTGTATATCTATCAGCTTATAACCTAACCTTACTTTACCTAACGTAACCCATTAAACCTGCCTTTGTTACACTATCACCTTTTAAAAGTGTGTCCTTGTTTGCCACTATTTTGAGTTATCCGATTAGCGTTTTTTTTATATTCATAAATGCATGGACCTGTTTTATGTATTAAGTATTTCCACCATACTAGAGAAGAAGATTGTAGTGTCTGTTAATCCCAATGATTAATATCACTTAAAATGTGCCCTTAATATACCAGATGCTTTTGGGTATCATCGGACCTATTTGTACATTAGACACGAACGACGATAAATATAATACTTAACTGACATCTGTAAGGATCCCAAAAACTTCATATACCGTATAACTAACAATGTCTTTTGAAGGATGTTGAAACTACATGACTAACCTATACACTACAAATATCAATATTCATAATATCGAGCGATTGTAGGCAAACTGTATAAACTTAAATATTATGTGCCTATCAAAACCATGAAATTAATCTATTTGTCCTTGGCTGAATCTAACGTTAGATATGGTATAACTTCCTGGGGGCACTCATGTAAGACAAACATCCAACATGTACAGTCAATTCAAAACGCCATGGTAAAATTACTCGTCAGCAAAGCAGTTTACGACCAGCGGCAAAATATCTCATTAATGTATAAATCCATAAATGTTTTACCTATAAGAGCTCTTTTTTGGCATAAAATCTGTATGCAACATATACTAGATAGCCCATACAAAACAAAGGTGGATCACATGTACAATACTAGGCTCACACAAAATGAAGGGATGATTGTACCTAAATTTTCTAATAAACATGGCCAGCGAACTCTTGAATACATTGTACCGCTTATATTTAATATGCTGCCATACGATTTGAAAAAATATTGCTCTACACCTAAATTTGCCCTATTGTTAAAAAAATGGCTATTGGAATCAGATTTTCTTTATTGACTGACTCCTAGTGCACTTTAAAAAAAAAAAAAATTTTTTTTTTTTTTTTTTAGACATTCTTATTATTATTATTATTTTTATACTTATTTTTGTTTTTATTATGTATTTTATTAAATTGAAATATTTTTTTCCTGTATTGTATTATACTTAACTGTACTATGTTTCTGTCCACACTGTTCCTGCCGACAAGCTACTTGCAGTAGCTTTGCAGGTATAATGTAAACATGAAAAAAAATCTTTTTTCTGTAATAAAAAAAAAAAAAAATGAAGATATGCAAGTTTCAAACTCAATAACACGTATTGAATGAAATTAAACTGTAAATTCTTTCTCTCGGCACAGCTCGAGCAAGGTAGGTATGTTCGAGACGTAATCACATTTTCCCGTGCAATGTCACCGGTTCGCAAGAAGATGAAAAATAAGACAGAGTGAAAGAAATCGTTTCTTTTCTGTTCGTGGAAATACATGTATAGTGTTCTCAGTTAATCCTGAGAGTGAATCGGGAGCGAGCCCCAACAAAATGATCCAATCAAGGTAATTGGGCTAAAAAAAAGAGATTTCATTTATTGTTTAAAAAAATGTGAATGTATTTTGACGTAGAGTGAAAGACCATACCAAAGCATGCTTTAAAGAAAATCAATAAAAATGTAAAAGACATATTCAAAGCACTCACATTGTGGCTTCCTATTCTTCTTCTTTCACATGGTGGGGGATCAGAGGGGACATCTAGGTCTATGAACCTGTCTAGAACACATCAGGTGTCACCCTGTTGACCTCATTAGTCTCGCCGGGGGATGAATGGACAAGGTATTTGTTGACCACATGTCTGCACCGCACCGCATTCTAACATCGCTGACTCATCAATGCATCCATCTACGCATCATGTGGGCACAGTGGTTATGGAAGCACCTTTTCCTATTGATGGCGGACCAGAGTTTACGAGGCAATGAGAACCCAGACGGTCTCTCAGTAAGGACGTGTATGATGCATGAGTTTAGCATTTCTCACCTATCTTCTGGGATGAGAGGTAATTGGAGCAGCCTCTCTCCTCTCATCCAGAAGGGTTTTCGGGGGGACTTCAGGAGGCATTCTTCCCCTTGTAATAATAAACTCATAACAATAATACCACTTTTTGTTCTTAAAATATAAAAATATCGGTTTTGAAAATATCCTTCCTTTGTCGGGATGAAAAAATGAGTACAATGAGATAAGAAATGTGTCAAAAATTTTTTTAAATAAAATAAGAATTAGTTATGTTAAATGCCAGTATAAGTATGATACAAAATGTGTGTTTTAACATCAACAAATAATCCTTCATCATTGGGAAGATATTCAGTAAGTAAGAAGTAGGAATGTGTAGTTTTTGCCGATTGGAATGATGTTGTGCTTGTTAAGTCTATAAAAGAATGTCAAAAAAAAATTATAATAAAACAAAATTTTCGGCATATTTTCCACAATATACAAGGAGCACCAGAACTTGAATAGGTAAAATTATTTTTTTACGCCTAAAAATTTCAATTATGCAATCTTCACAACTCAAAAGCTATGTAAATTGCAGAATCATAATAAACGGGCGTTAACATACGCCCATCAAAAATATATATAATACATACGAGTATATTGTATACAGTAAAATGGATGTGTAGGTACCTACTGTAACACAGTGTTTCGTAAACACCTAACTATTCACATAACCACTTGGACCCATAAGCTTGTTTCACGATAATGTATGTAACATTACTAGGCGTATGTATGACGTATGAGGCGTACCTGAGTTATTAAGCGATGGGTACCCATAATTGAATAGGTAGTCTTTTATGAATTATAATTTCAACGACTTTATTGTTTTTTATAGAACCTTTGATTAGTATGCAGCTCCCATGATTCCATATTAATATTTTGAGGTATTAATTAATTCAATTCAATCGAATGGTAAAATCGAAAAACGTACACCCGTCGCTCAAGTGGCTAGAAGATCTGTGTTGAGGGTTCACGTTTCAGAATATTTAAAAAAATTATACGAAAGACAAAAAAAAGATTGATCATGAGCAAGGATGGTGAAAACTGTAAGTACTGTAAATGATTTACACTTTGCGAACATTTTAACAGAAGAATTTGTGCTGAGGTATTCACGTGTTTTCACACTATTTATCAAAATTTACAATCTCTAAATAATGTTTAAGTAATGATAAATAGAACATTTGATGTAGAAAAAATTCCTATTTTTGAAACTGACCATTGTCAGGTAGAATTCATGGTAGAATTCCATTATAATATATTATAATAAAAACAAATATAAAACTTTTTACCACTTTAAGTTTATTGACCGCAACCGGTTTCAGCTCGCTAGAGCCATCTTCAGACTGGTACAAATTATTCTTAGTCTACGGTTTATATACACAACATATGAGGGAGGGTAAGCGGGGTGGTCTAAAGGATTTTAATCAATTATATTAATTACATTTGTTACTAAGTCGTTTTAGACTGTCAAATTTCTAAATATTTTGGTAATTCCAGTAGGCTTATTACCATGGGTTTGTAGCTCACTTCAACATTGTTCATGGAAAAACCTTACAAGTAATATGAAATATTAATGACCTAATTTTCTTGTCAAATTGTTATTATATTTATGATATATGGGATTTTTTTAATTGCTTTTTGAAGGAATACATGTTTACATTCGAGTAGGAATGGTCATTATATTAACTAAATACATATGTATCCCTTCAAAAAGCAATTAAAAAATTCCATGTATCATAAATATAATAACAATATGACAAGAAAATTAGGTCATTAATATTTCATATAACTTATAAGGTTTTTCCATGAACGATGTTGAAGTGAGCTGCAAACCCAAGGTAATTAGCCCACTGTAATTACCAAAATATTTAGAAATTCGACAGTCTAAAACGACCTTGTAACAAATGTAATTAATATAATTGATTAAAATCCTTTAGACCACCCCGCTTCCCCTCCCTCATATGTTGTGCATATAAACCGTAGACTAAGAATAATTTGTACCAGTGTGAAGATGACTCTAGCGAGCTGAAACCGGTTACGGTCAATAAACTTAAAGTGGAAAAAAGTTTTATATTTGTTTTTATTATAATATATTAGAAAAAATTGAAATAAAAATAAATTTCAAGTTGAGTCATGCGCTAATGCGGTACACCCCACTAGCAAGTACGTGGAACCTGGATCCCAAAAGAAGATTTTCTCTCCTTCCATTGCTCATATTGTATGAACCGGGAAAATTGCTTACGGGAACTGATGACATCCATATAAAAATGCAAGGCTTCCTTATTTGAACGCCTACAAAAGGATGACAAATATATGCTTCCCAAAATTGATTCGTGAGGGGAAACGCATACCAGGAACGACGACTTTCGTTGCAGAGAGTAAACTTTGAACCTCAAAGATCACGGGTTCAATCCAAGTGACTATCATAGTTGTAGACAAACTAGATTGTCTGTAAGTGGCTTAACCACAATTTGATAATGCAATCGAAAAGCAAAACTGTTGTCACGCGTAATAATAATTTAAACATATCTTATTCGTTTTATTTTTCGTTTTTAGTACAAAAATTTGAATTTTCATTTTTTTTTTTAATGTCAATGATTGAATGACGACAATGCATTCTGTCAATTTATGGCAGCAGTCACGCAGATACACGCGGACATATACGCATTTCTCTAAAATTCGATGAAATTGTAGCAATAAATGCCAGCCTTATCAACTCAGGATTGGGCTCAGTTAGTAGTATTGTTGATTACAGAACCTAGGTAGGAAGGTTCAATCCTCAGTCAAACCAAAAAAAAATTACAAAACATTTAATGAAAGATAGTATGTAGTCTATAATTTATAGATGATAGATTTGAAGGGTGACAGGACAACTTAGAATGAAATCAACTCAGAACCTCCTTTGAAATGTGAAAAAAAAATTTGATAAAATAGGTTACGTTATGGTTATGGGCTATTCTAAAATTGTTTTTTTCATGGCTTTTTATGACTTTTCAAAAAGTTTTTTGGAGTCGACTTGATTCTGAGTTGGCATGGAACCGAAAATGTACACATGTACAGGTACCGAAAATAGAATTAAAAAAATAACACAATGGGCGTGTTTTGTGATTCAATTTGGGAGGAGGGAATGGGTACCGCCGCCCCTGGAACCTTTATTGGATAACCAACACCTCTGCCATGGGTCACCCCAAGTGGTTTGTTACGTTTGGTGATTTAGCAGGGGTGCCCGGGTTCATAAGGTGAGTTTTGTATAGATATCGGAGGCGGATGACCAGAACACACTGAACCCCAAATTCCTAACCACCCCCCAAACCCCTTTTCCTTCCCAGAACTCCCCTCTCCTTCCTATCCTAAAAAAAACCTCCACACAGCATCTCCAAAGATGACATAGGCCCTGAGGGAAATTATTTTCCTCAGGGCCTCCTGTGTGGAGCTCATGTAAAAAAAAAAATTGTGGCACTTATTTCGGCCTGTACCTCCATACAAAAGTATGTTTCACCACGATTACGAAATTTATTGGGATGAAGATACAGGCGAGTGTCGAAATCTGTTAAAAGGTCCAGAACCAAAAGATGCTAAGTCAGGGGTGCATTTGTTGCCATTAAAATTTGTGCGGATGGCACTTCTAGTGTTATATTATTTATAAAATAGCACCAACTTAACAAGATGGTATGGCAAGAGATTAGAAGATAGTCCAATTTTGGACATGTTCCCCTTCTGCTTCTCCACACTCTTCACCTCGTTTGATTTATTTAAGTTTTGTTAAGTGTTTGTTTTAGGACCGAATTTTGATACAATTCATTTGCTCTTTCTACCGTTCGGGAAAAAGGATATGGTGCTTATTTAGTTAAAACATTTAAGTAAAATTATTTGAAAAGGGATCATTTTTGACATCTCTACATGCATTTGAAAAGTGTTTATGCAACTTTATTTGATTTATTTTATTTTAGTTTATTTTACTCTGATTAATCTTAGAAAGTGAATCATATTTTTTTAAATAAAAAAAACAAGGATTAACAAAATTGCTTATATCCGCAATAAATATCAATAATCAGAATTTTACTACGCTTGTTTCGGCGTGATAACGCGGAAAGAATCTTTGTAGAAATATAAAATTTTAGAGACCATTCCGTTCTCGCTACGAAATCGAGCAAGCTGTTTCGAAAAGTGCCTTTGGTTTATTCTGACGGGGTAGTCTTGCGGGGGTAGGTGCCATTCCAACCCTTGATGTGCCGAAAAACTTAACAACCTACAAAAAGAAACATACACTCAACCCGAAGAATGCCGTTACTTTGCCGTCTCATTTACTTTGTCCCCTTTACGACAGTGGAAGGGTTGGGAAACCTTTGAGGTTGCTCAAATTAAATTTTATTGCTGTGATATTACGGAACTTACCCGAAATATCTACTGAGTAGGCAGACCTATGACTAATCCAAACAATATGGAGGAATAACTACTGTATAAGACTTACAAAGTGTAATGATCGTTATATTTTTATCCTTTATTTATTTTATTTTTAAATAGCTGAGATGAAGCGGTGACTAAATGAAATTTCTAATAAAAGGACTTAAATAAAAGGACTTAAATAAAAGGACTAAATACGTACCAACCTGCAAAGGCGAAATCCTTATAACAATAATGCTGCTGCTCTTACTTAAACGTAACATAATGAACGTGTGTCTCATCTTTTGTCTCACCATTCTTCAATGTATAAGAAAGAATTGCAGCGTTAGTGTGATAAGGAACGTATGTTTATTACCTTTTTGTATCGTCGCCGTTAGGTGAATTTGGGATATTTAAAGCGCCTGTTCTGTAAGTTGTCTTTCTACCTCGTTCTCGCTCACTCACTCAATATATATTTTTTTCTTTCATATTGTTTTTAATATATTTGTATTTTACATTTATCTATTCATTCTATCCTATTAAGATTAGTTAAATAAATACCTAGATATCCACAGAATACAAGAAGATATAAACTTTATTTTTCATAAATTATCACATTATTTTATTACCGCGCCTGTCTACTGGCTACTTATTGCAACCGCAAGTATTTTTTTAACATTAACTCTACAAAGGGGGCCCTGAGGAAAATAATTTCCCTGAGATTATACGTCATCTTTGGGGATGCTGTGTGGCGGGTCGTGTGTTGTAGGAGGGAGGAACATAGAGGCCGACAAATCGTTACACAGCCGAGCTGTTGAACTCAATAACGAGTTGTGAAAACGATCCGTTCGCATTCGGCCAGGGAATGTTACCTATATTTGCCAAAGTATTTTTTCCTGCAATCAACGATTTTTTCACATTTTAATATTTATCATTTGTGCAGGAATACCTAAAATACTAAAAATATATTTCATGTATTTTGAGTAGATAAAAGAAGAAAAGCAATTTTGGGGTCTGCCTTCGGCCCCAGTTGGCTGCGGGAGAGTTAAAAAAATAAATTTAAACGCAGTTCTCATTTTCTTTGTAAGGTGCAACTTTTGAGACCCCGGGCGTTTCTGAATTCAAAACTTAAAATAATTGACCCACCCTAATATGCACACCATATGTGCACTACTACTGTCAAAATAATCTTACCAGACGCCTACCTTCATACATGTAGCTACATGTGGAATATTTCACTGTAAAAATTAAACAGGCGTTGAAATATGTTTAATTTAAAGTATATCAATGCCTCATCTAAACTTTATGTTGATGGGTAATTATACGCACAGACATAAACGCGTACTCTTATACCCGCACACTTACCATATCACAACAAATATAAACACCATTTTATTCGTTGCACCGATAACACAGGTGAAACAGATAAGAAACAATGAAAAAGGGTTATTTATAAGCGGGTGAAGCATGCACGAATTTGTTGCGAGCATCGTCGCGTACACTTACCCAATGCGTACACTTACGCATCGCGTATTCTTATCCTCATCATAATTTTTTTTTTGTATGAATATCACACACGAGTCCCAACTGCTCCCGTCTGGAGCCAGTAAGATTATGGCAAACCCCAATTGGGGTATGTTGTGAGGCTGAAGGTAGTGGGGAGGGGAAATAGATGGGAAAGAGGAAGGTGGGAAGTACCTGGCTATTCAGATCTGGTCACCAAACACGGCTAAAGCTATTTCCAGTAACGTTTCAATTCTGCGATACCGATACTGATTCTGGGCGATACTGATAGTATCTTCTACTCTGGAACGTGCCGCAAATATACTATATATTATTTTAAATTAATAAATTGTGAAATACACAAATCAATCAAATAAAATTTATTTTCCACGCCGGGATTCGATCCAAGAGCCTTACCGCTGAACTACGTCGGCTGTCATACACCAAGTAAGTCTATTCACCTTTTGGATTTAATATTATAAGTGTAAGTATGTATCCAAAATACTTGTAACAAATAATCATTTATGTATCCAGGTAGGTTTCGGACCCCTTGTTCCTCTCTATCGATCATCTTGGCTTTGCTCTATCCACTTCTACATACACTTTCACCAAGTTTCATTACGCCTGGAAGAAACACGCTGCTTACGTTTATCCTGGGACACAAAGTTCTACATTTTTCATACATATTTCATATTTTATACTGAGTGGGGGACACAAGTGTTATCTTTCTCACATTTCCATAAAAAATATAATAACATTCCACTCATAACTTGTTTTTAGAATAGATTTTCACGTACCTAGTAGCGTGCAGTGACTGATGGACGTTGAATATTGAACATTGAACAATGGAAAATGAACATTGGACAACGAAGAATGAATAGTTATTATTGAATATTGAACATTGTGAACATTGAACTTTGAAAATAAAATATTGCACATTTAAGTTGAACTTTTAATGCTAGCCTCAATGAAATTTTTTACAAAATAACAAGTTTAAACGCGTTTCATTATAGCGATATTACATGGTTCAACCAAATTGCCTTACTTTGGTTGAATGGTGCGATTGAACAATGACATTGAATCATTTACTTTAATAACGACATGATTCAATTTGGTTGCTTCATCCAAATTCAATTATAGAAGTGAACCGTGTAACGTCCCTATAAGCATCTTCTCAAATAGGTTTGTAATTTCACAGATTTTTCCAATTTTTGAATTGAAAAATGTGTATTTAATATTATACCTCCTGTAAAATCACGAAAAATCCGTTTACAATGATGACACAATACATTATGGAATAATTGGATGGGGAGGTGCATATGAAAAAATTCCAAGTCTTGTGAAGGTGGCACAAAGACTAATAATTAAAGTAATTTAAAAAAAAAAAAATCAACATTCCCTTCAGCAACACTGTTAAAAATTTTCGAAGTACCAAAAATTGAAGACCTCTATTAAAAAAATTCAATATTACAAATATTCAAAGAAAATGCAATAATTTTATTTAAACTAACTCGTCATTACGGCAAAAATTTAACATCCAAATTCCTCTCTTTTACTTATATACTTAAATGTACAATTTACTAAAATAAAACTAATAAATAAATAAAATATTTTCAACACAACAATTGCATAGTAATAATATTTACAAAGGCATTCAATATTTCAATAGTCTTCTCGAAGAAGTAAAAAAAAATAACAGATTTCGTATCATTTTAGAAAAAATTCAAATTATTCTTTAAAAAAAATTAATAAACATAACATCACCAATCAAAATGCTATAACTTTATTTCATGCCAAATTAAAATTTTAACGTCACAACATCCTAGTACTTAAAATTATTTTAATTTAATGAAAACAAATAACTTTGTGTACACCACTTTTAAATAGTGGTGTACACAAAGTTATTTGTTTTCGTTAAATTAATAATGACGCCACAAAGTGAATTTGCGAATTTTGAAGAAATACTTAAAATTATATTTATTGTACACTCTAGTATAAAAGTATGAAATAACTCCTACACCAAGCTCAAGAGCTAGCTCTCTTAATTGGCGTAGAAATATTTAATGGACTGCTACTAATCTTAAAATTGTGAGCACAGTGCCCTTCTTGACAAATATCAAGGAGGTTTATGTGTTTTTACTTATATCGACTGAACAGAACTTAATTCTAAACATGCGAACACCTCAGTACAAGTTCTCCAAGTGTGGTGTTCACAAAATGCTACATCAAAGCTTTTTACATACAGTTACTGATAACATAAACCACTGTAATTATTCATAAAATGTATGTTCAAGAATAGATATAAATAAATAAATTAATTAATATACATGGGAATATTCGTACAATACACATAAAAAAAATCAATTTGGAGCTAAATTAAGTCGGTATAACAGTATTATTTAAGCAAATAAATGCCATAATTATCTGAATGTATTCCATAAAATAATATAACAATGCAATACAATGTTTCGTGTATCATATTATCTTATAACTCTTGTATTATTACACGTACGTAACTGAATTAAAGGACTAACAAGTTAAATTGTATTATGAACCGAGAACACAAGCAATTTCCTTTCCTGTCAACGAATGTCCTTCCGCTGTGATACATTTCCTTGTGTTTACAACATCAAACTTTTAAAATATTGTGTGGGGTGCCAAGAACTACAATTGTATTACTATTGCCATTTAAAAAAAAAATAAAAGAAGAAACAATTTAGTTTTTCTGGCTATTTTGAGCTTTTCCTTCCAATTTTTTTCTAAAAGTGGCTGGTATTGAAATCAGTTTTTTTTTCAAATATTGTTTATACATTTTATTCATTAGCTTCAAAGAAAAAATAATTTTTTTCGGGACCTTTGCCATCTTTGAAGAAATTTTGTGGAGGGTTTTATTAAGGAAAAGAAGGAGAGGAAGATCTGGGAAGGAAACTGGGTGGTAAGAATCTGGTGGTCAGTGTGTCCAGGAGTGACGGACGTTTGAATTCATCTCTTCCCTTACGATGCAAGTCGATGGTTCGAGAAAGTCCTGATGGAGAGGTAAAAAGGTTTCTCGCAACCAGTCTCTCCAAATCCGGCCTGCCACACAATAGGTGGTCAGAAGCATCCAAAAATCCTCACTCCGTGAACTCGGGCACCTCTGCTAACCAATTGGGTTGACATACGTTGACCTATACAGTAATCCAATAAATGGTAAGCGGGTGGCGATTCCCACACCCGCTTCCCAAAAATACCTTTTGAAAATAATGATAGTTCATAATGGTAATTTATTTAAGGCCTGAATCTTCTTAGCTTAAGAAATAAAGATGGGTGCCTCTCATTGAAAACAAGTCGATTTTTTTATGATTTTTTAGAAATAACTATCTCCTAAGAAAATAAACGATGGATGGATGATTTGGTGGCAAAAGTCTGACATATGAATGTTTACAAATACGATTCTCGCTCGCACCAAAATTGAATTGCTTGGTTTAAAATAAAACAATAACCTATTCAAGACCACTTTTGTTTTTTATATACTTAATACTGACCGGGTTTCGCTACAACCGTGGCCTCTTCAGGGCAGTATTATATTCTTAGAGTATTATAGTGTAGAAGTGTAGAGCATTAAACTTCCCTAAAGAAGATACGGTTAAAGCGAAACCCGGTCGGAATTAAGTGTATAAAGAAATAAATTGGTGTTTACTAGGTTATTGTTTTATTTAAATAATATCAATCAAAATTCACATCACATTAAGTGTTCAAATTTTTTTTGAAAGTCAGATTTTTAATCAGGTAAAATCAATTTATTAATAGGTATTATTTATCCATAAAATGCACGCCTTAGTTGGTAGCCCGTTATAACCCTTGTATTATTTACAATGAAAAGTTTTATATATAAGAAATTATTTAATCCAGGTATAAAGCAGGCAAAAAAGATGAAAAGAAATAAATCCTGGAAAGTGTTTCCCTGCCTACCTGAAGAATGAAAAAAGACAATAATATTGTGAGATTTGCAAAGAGCCAATTTGAAAAGAACATGCCGAGCCCATGACAATATTTCAACAATACTCATTGTGAAAACAACTTCGTTATTATTTTTGTACAGAAATTGTATCCATAAAAAATTATACCCACGTTTTCAAGATTATATTACTAAGGAGCAATTTCTGTAAATAGCAAAATAGAAAGTAGCTTTTCTATCCCCGGCTAAGACTTATATTACATTTATTCACATTTCGTTAGAGCTTTCTTGAACGTTAAAGTATTTTAAAAATAATTAACGACAGCCCAAACAGTATTTTTTTAAATCAACTCTACACAAGAGGCTCTGAGGCAAATAATTCCCCTCAGAAACTACGTCATCTTGGTGATGCTGTGTGGAAGGCCTTTTTAGGAAAAGAAGGAGAAGAAGTTCTGGAATGGAAAAAAGTTTGAAAGGTGGTGAATTATATATTTTTATCCTGATTTGGATTTGCAGTTTATTGCCTTTCCGAGCACTGTAAACTGAGATGCGTGTGTAGGGGAAATTTGCCAATAAGAACTCTTGATTATGCGGGTCAAATATATTTACAAGTAACGCTATATTTTATAATAAACTTGATACAAAATTAAAATCGTAAAACAGCCGAACTGAGTGGACGTGGGAACCGGAATGAAAACGCAATATTGTGCACTGGACCAAACACTGCTAAAGCCATTTCAAGCAACGTTTCAATTCAGAATGGTGGTCTTACACCAAGGCGAAACTGAGAGTACCTTCCACTCTCGAACGTGCCGCAAATATACTACTCGTATTTATTATTTTTAATGAAATAATTGTGAAATAAAACAAATTAATCAAATAAAATGCATATTACAGTAGAGGAAAGCCGAGAAATTCAAAGATTCAATTCAGGCAGCGGGCTGGCAAGCGGACGGTATGGATTTGATATGTATGCAAATTAACAGATGGCATTGGTTATAAGGTTTGGCAATGGCGTTGTGTTAGCCACAGCAACGTGTTGCTGGGTCTGCTAGTCTCTAATAATCCACGAAAAAGAATTCATGCTTAGATTTATTCTAAAAAATACTGCAAATTGATCAATTTGCAGAAACTATAATTGTATCTAGCATATTGATGTTTATTAACATCTACTAATTGAGCCACTTGCGTTGGTCCGTATTTTTAATTCGTTTTAAAAAAAATTGTTTGTCTTTAAAGTCGGTTGATGAATTTGGCCGATCGTGCCTCTCTGTCGCTTGTTCCGCTCTCTCGCTTGCTCGCTAGGCTCAGGCGGAACGTGACAATGAGTTATGTTTTTTCGTGCATGCAGCCGGTGTTCATCGATTTATAAGACGTTATCACGTCAAAAACTTAAATACTTGCAGAATTTAATAATAACGTTTTTAAATTTGTTATCCAGTTATTATTAAACGAATTAAAAATTAAAACCATTAATAATCCATTAAAGGTGACACAAACTATCCAGTTCTAAGTAATTATGGATAAAAGCTGTTAGTCAGACGCTGATTGAACTGCCTGATGTGAATATTCAGAATGTGCAGAGTGTATAGACAATGTGCAAGAGAGATGTGGAGAAACGACGCTCGTGTTTGATTTATTACGCCATCCAATCTGCATACCTAATAATAGCACGTGCACATCCCGGCAAGTATGATGGGATATTATAAGTAAGTGTCATTTTTACTGCGTTTGACGTTAAAAGGATTTTTAACATGTTCAGCTCATAATTATATTTTTCTACGTTTATGATAAGGGTGAGTAAGTAAAAAAAAAAAATATTTGTTTTTCAAACATAGAAAACCATTTTTATTCAAAATTAATAGTTTATTTAGTTTTAACCACTTTTATCTTAGATATAAAAATCAATATTTGTTTGTTTGTTTGTTAGTATTTTATGCGCTGTCATACCGTTCATCTAATTGCGATGAAACTTCGGTGATTTGTTGTGCGCACACCCGCGAAGGTTATAGGATATATAAAATGGTAAGCCCTGGCGTTATGATATTTGTATATATAAAAATGTGAATATTTCACATAGTAGGGAGGAGAGGCAAGAGTGGAAGGGGAATGGGGGAAGTGGGGTTCGTGGGAGGGGTGACGAGGGAGGAGACCACCATCCGGGATAGAAAAGTTGCATGCAATGACTATAGACGTGACTATAGTGTTTAGGGATCAGATTTTAATTGCAAATTTATTCCCATTTTATTCCATCCCCATTTTCATTAGCCTCATGACTGACGATATTCCCCAACCAGGGATGCCATAGACCTGATGGCTACGAAATTTTGTGCGTTATAAACATAAAAAACTAAATATAGCCGGATATAATTTTATAAATTTAAAATATAATTTAAAATAAATAACCTTTTTCATTGGAAGGATGTTTTTGTCACCAAATAATAAATTTAAAATTGGCAGTTCCGGAGAGAGCCGAAAATCATGTAAAAGCGAGGGAAAAACATTAATTACAAAATCGTCCCAAAATTTTCTCGTACCTCGAGCAAATTCTATTTCGGTTATTTTGTTCCGAAAAACATGTAACCAATAGACTTCTTATCAATGTTCTATATATTATTATCCTTGTCTTTAAGTCACCTCATATCGCAAGCGTCATCCGTAATAATTCGAACTGCCAAGGAATTACGCAATACAGGGCAGGCCATTAAAACGTCACTTTATAATGACATTACCGTTTCATATAACATGCAGGAAATTGCACCCGACGCTGTTATTACGGCGGTTTGTAATCTGGGAGACGTCTGAAACAGGGATGACAGCGAATTGTGACGGGGCCTCTCTAACTGTGGGAATACATTTATTTATCAAAATTTTTTGTTTATTTTCAGATTGGCTGTAAATATAAAAGTTCTTTCGTGAGGAAGGTTTAAGTTTGTAATTCTTTTAATTTTTGATTTCCCTTCTGGTAAGGAACACAAAATTTTCCGACGCATGAGCAGGCCACGAACAGCTGACCGTGCGAGAAGCATGGATTTTCCAAATATACCCCTGTTATCGACTACCGCTACGTCTTTTCTGCAATGCCTCCATCTGCCTTCCTTTGTATTTTTTTAAAATTTTTTTTTTTATCAAGTTCTCCATAAAATAGTTATAAACCAGAATATTATGGGGAAGATTACAAAATTTAAAGAAAAAAAAAGTGTATAGGGGCAGTTTCACTATCTTGTGACGTATGTCAGAAAATAATTACTGAATTCTCTGTAGGTGACATTGAAGATGTCGATGTTCAATACAGATTCATTTAGCAGTTGAATTGCTCTGTTTAATGGCGCATTTTGATAGGAAGAAATTCTCGCTTTCGGAGCATAAAAAAGTGCGTGGGATCTCCCACGAGTGTACGCGTTGGGTACATATAAGTTAATCTCCTTCAACATGGGCGGATTCAGTATAATGCCGGAGATTAGCTTAAAAAAGTGCTTACCCAATAATATTTTTCGGCGGGCTTCTAATATGTAAAGATCGAGCATTCCTGATAAAAACAACGATGGATAGAGGAATGGGTAGTATGTATATTCCCTTATATACAGGTAACGCATAAACCTTTTTTGAACTCTTTTTATTTCTAGGATATGGTTTTGTTCAGAGGGAGCCCAAATAACGGAGCTATATTCCAAAATGCTGCGAACAAGTGCTTCATATGTTCCCGACCCTATATCCCCAACCCTCAGTCACCTCTGCATGTCGTTTCCCATGCGCTCTTTTCTCTTATTCGTTTGCCTCTCCCTCCGGATTTTCCTCTCCATCCCCTGCAGCTAAACTTTTTGATGGACATAAATTTTTCAAACAACTCGCACACACTTATTGTAATGTTTTATACAAATTTCATAACGTCAGAGCTTACCAATGTTTCATCGCAATCAGATGAATGGTACATAAAAAGGGACAAACAAAAAACATTAATTTGTTTATATATAAGATATACAGATAAGTCATTTTCAAATCAATATTATATTATTCTAACAAAATGTTATGTGTGTGTGGTTGTCGCCATCAAATTGAAAAAAGGATTTTCTTAATATATTGATTTGAAAACGGTAAGCAGTGAACATAGTGTTAGATTTCAGAAAGACTTACCTGATGTACTTAGTTTCAATTACCTTTTTCGTTGGGGTTCCTTTCAACACAGGTCCTGCAATAAAAAATTTAAAGGAATCGTAACTCGGGATAATATTTTTTTTTTACGAAAATCATGCAAACGATTGCAGCAGAACATTATGGAACAAACGCGTTAAAAAAATAAGAACAAACTTTGAGGATATCAGAATCGATTTACTTATTTTCTTTAGTCCGTTTTTTGCAACAAGGGTCGCAGCTATAAATATAGATCCTTGATCGCACCCTTTCAAGAAATCCTATTTATTTTTCTATTTGAAAACCTCTGCTTCTCTCCATCGGGCATGAGCAATATGAGCATGAATCGTGCCCAGGTCACCGCGGGAGGCGAAGTGAACATAATGGGTAGACCATCAGAATCTACTGAAAATAAACCACATCGAGAACAGGCCACATGATTGATCGGTGATCTGACGATTGGCTGATGTAAGTTTGTCCACTCTAGTCCTGCGGGATGTTCCAGCACTTTAGGTCACGTTGTGAATTTTTAATTGGAAATCTCTATCAATTCATCTGAATTTTTCAAACTCAAATTACTCCATTGGTGCACGTTTAAGCAGATTCAGGCTATCATATTTTGTGCCTGGTTACTAAAGAATAAATAATTGAATTTAATGACTAATTTGCCAGTTTTTTTACGAACATTTGAATATTTTTATGATTTTATATCCGGGGTAAATGTTCCCCACAGGAAAAAGCTAAACCCTTCCACACACTTCTCCACAAATGATCATCTAGTCAATCCACACTATGCAATTGCACTATATAAGTATTATAAATACAAAACAGTACAAGAACAATATGTCAACCTGCCAGCGACCAAATGGGTAAATAATTCACCTACTCCAGATATTTTCATATCAGAGAGTTCGGCTCGGTAGAACTCCTAACTGGACCGATAAATCCTACTGATCCCTCAATATTAATATTTTAAAAAAACTTCGTAAACCTACCCATGTATTTAAAATGACTGATTTTTGCATTTTTATATAAAGATTCTTTGAAAAATCTAATGAGCCTAAATTTTGAATGAGAGAACTAAGTATAACGCCAGTAGCCGAAATAAAAAATGGTAATATTTTTATAGTCTGAATGCAAAATTCTTTTAATCTCATTTCCTAAATCTGTATATTTTCCTATTTTTTCAGAAACAGATTTTTGAATATTTAATTGTTCTCTAGACTTTATGTCCGGGTTAAATCTTCCCCACAGGAAAAATTTAACCCTTCCACACACTTTTCCACAAATGATCATCTAGTCAATCCACGCGATGTAATTGCATTGTAAAGTATAATAAATTCAAAACTATTCAAGAACAACACGTCAACCTACAAGAGACCATATGGGAAAATACTTCACCGACTCCAGATATTTTCATATCAGAGGGTTCGGCTCAATAGAACTCCTAACTGGACCGATAAATCCTATTGATCCCTCAATAAAAATATTTAAAAAATCTTTCGTAATCCTACGTGTGTTTAATATGACTGATTTTTGCATTTTTATATAAAGATTCTTTGATAAATCTAATAAGCCTAAATTTTTAATTAGAGAGCTAGGTATAATGCCAGTAGCCGAAATAACAAATGGTAATATTTGTTTAGTCCGAAAATGCCAAAATGTTTTAATCTCATTTCCTAAATCTGTATATTTTCTAATTTTTTCAAAAACAGATTTTTGAATATTACAGGAATTTGGAATAGCGACATCAATGATATGAGTTATTTTTATTGAATTTCGTCATGTAAAACTATATCGGGTCTATTATGACGAATCGTTTTGTCTGTTAGTATAGTTTTATCATAATATATTTTATAAAATTCATTTTCTAAAAACGAATTTGGTTCGTATTCATAATATGGTACTACATTACGGCAGTCAATCAATTTACGTTGATTTGAATTATTATTAATGGATGTTCTTTTATTAGCCGTGTTTTCAGTAATATAGAAACCATAATTTATATTCGAGCAATCACAAATATTACATTTACGTATCTCTTACACCGACATTAACATTTAGAACTTTTGGTTTGTGACAAAATCAATGAATGTACGAGGGTTGTCCAAGAATTAAAGACCTTTACTCATTTTCGGCGACGTGGACATTATATCTCAAAATAAGGTAGCACCATTAAAACTCAAACTATCTCCTAATAAACGAGCGATGATACGGCTTGGTAGCTGCTTCAGTGCGATTTCCACAGTCTGCGAGGTGCGCTCAATTATTCGTTTTCTCAACTCAGAGGGAGTCCGCCCTGTTGAAGTTCGTAAGCAATTTTGTTGTAAGTCTACCACACAAACAATTTTGAGGGAAAAATGGCGTATGCAAAGTGCATGCTCGTTGAGTTCCCAAAATGCTGAAGAGCAATCGTGTGGAACCAAGACGAGGCTTTTTTTGGGTTGAAACATGGGCTCACCACCTAACCTTGGAATCAAAAAGGCAATCAGTGACATTATTTGTATCTTTTTCTTCACCTGAAGCAACATTTAGCCGGAAAACCTTTTGAGACCGACTAGGACTCGAAGGAAAAGTTCTATGACAAAGATATCAAGGACCTAGTGCCACGGCTCACCAAGTGCATCGATCGTAATTGGGACTTTTTCGATAAATAGTAGGGATATGAATCTTAAACAATTTTTTTGTAAAAAAAAAACGAGTGTGCTTTAGACCACACGACTGAAGTAAAACTGCGCGCGCACTGCTCTCTCTTGCTCCTACAGTGTGACAATACAGACAATAGGCAATAGGCTTGCATTGTGTCTTAGATATACGAAACGTAACTGGCTATGAGAGAAAGAGAGAAAGAAAATGTGTGCTCGCACCTCTCTCTCTTGCCCCTACAGTAATATACGAAACGTAACTCTCTCTCTCTTTCTATCTTCACTAACTTTAATCTCCCTCTCAACTTCCGTTCGCATCGCCCGACACTTTTCGTAATACACTCGTTACGTAATCACCAGCTTACTCCCCAAGTCGAGCTTGCGTAAAGAAGTTTAACTTAAAAATTTTTTGCTCATTTTTTAAATTAAAAAAATCTTTATTCCTCGGACAACCCTTCTACAAATATAATGATTTTACGTTTATTCAACTTGAACTCCGGCTTAAAATTAAACATTTCATAAATATTATTCTGAGTAAATAATATTTAAAGTAACATTATTATTTTAGAGAGCAAAAACAAAAATACACGGATGTAGTGTGAAATGTGTATTATCAACAATAATTTTTATTTTTCTTTTTAAGTACATTCATCATGGAAAAACTATTTTATAGTCATAACCTGCAAAACATACAACATACATCAAATTATTAAAGGATTTGGCAGTAGTTCAAAGAAGTTGCCAAAATATAACGACTTTGGATACAAAATCTTAAAAGATTTCACAGAACGAACAGAATAAATTTCTGAGAATGGTGGGAAACATTGCTGTGAATTCATATTACTAGAATATTTCGCGTAACAATTCTACTCAGTTTGAATATTATTGACTTGGTATACATACTTAAGTAGTAATAAATATATTTGAATATAACTTGCCAGCAACCTAAATTTATATTCGATGCCGATGTCCCCCTTGATGAGAAGAACGCTCAAAATCCTGGGAACCACGCTGTTAAATCAAAAGACATGTTCAATGACACAAAGACAACCCCGGTGAACATCATTAAAGGCTTGCTCAAAGGAACAAGGCACATTATGGGAGATAGCACAACAGATTTGTGAACTGAGAGCCACGCAGTCCAATAATAATAATATGCCTGAGCAAGTATATCAAACACGTCAGTCGTGGAGCGAAATTGCAAACGATATCACCCGTCTTCATAGAAAAATTCAAAACAGAGTAACAAAGCATGTATAATAAAACCGATGAAAATGTGATGAGTGAGTCTATCGGAAGCAAGCCCCATGTATCCTCCCACTTCTGATAAAATGTCTGATGAAAACATTTTATCAAATGGCGAAATTCTTTCTTGAACAAATAATCAAGTTCATTGGTCTTGTCTGAAGATCAGAGTCAAAATGTCTATCACGCTTGGGTATGAGTATTTTGTGGGCGTTTCTGTGCACCTGAAGTATGATCAAAATGGTTGTACTTCTGGTGAAATTGATCAAATATTCCAAATTTCGGCATTCAACTTTTTGGCGACTAAATATTTACATAAATTTGGAAGGCGGGAATGGGTCCACCGCCACGGGAACCTTTATTGGATAACCAACACCTCTGCCATAGGTCACTCCTAGTTATTCGCTACGATTGGTGATTTAGCAGGGGTGCCCGGGTTCACAGGAAGACGTTTATCTAGATCTTGGAGGCGGATAAACAGGACACACTGAACCCCAGACTCCTACCCACCCCTTAAACCCTTTTCCTTCACAGAACTCTCCTCTCCTCCTTTTCCTTAAAAAAACCCTCCACACAGCATCCCCAAGGATGACATAGGCCCTGAGGGAAAATATTTCCCTGTGTAGAGTTCATGTAAAAAAAAAAATACAATACTCACAAATAATAAAGCCAAAGTTGCCTCTAAAATAATCTTCCAAAATTGATTTTAATAGCCTATGTTTTTTTAAAATATAATCTATCCATAATAGATATTTGCTTTGCTTTTTGACATGTTTTTAGATTATTTAGTATGATAGGGTATTTTGGCCTCAAATTCAAAATTAAGTTGTGTATAAAAAATCCCATCCACTTAATCTGACAGGGGCCTAGCCAAATGTAAATAAGCGTAATTTGTTTTCTGAATCTCAAATTTCTTGGAATTATGTATCTGTTCAGCAAGTAATAACAGCAACATGCCCTTGCAAGTATAATATCAAACGCGAAGTTGCAAAACAAAATCACATATTTTCATAGTAAAGCATCCAAACCGAGTTACGAAGATTATTGTAGGATTGTAGAGTATAATGTACCTACTGGGGAGAATTTAATATCTCCTTGTCTACGAAATTTCCTCAGCGAAAAGCGAAAAAATAACTTTCGTTTTGCATATATTTCCGTTTGGTATGCGAGATACTATTCTGGATTCTAGATGCCCCAGTATGCGAACACCCGAGGAAGAGAAGATGTATGGGCTTTGTAAATGGTAGAGATTTTCTTATTTCTGTAAAATATAGGATTCTCGCTAGATATTTTAAATTCTCGCAGATTGTGCCTCAGAACTAGGGTCGAATCTATCACTACCGCTGTGGTACATAGACATAGCGAATACAGCAGCGGAATAACATGCTTTTCATATAATAATACCTCTCTCAGAAGAAGAGGCTTTGAGTTTTTCTTACTATATTGAAGATGTTATTTATTCAAAGCAATAAAGGCTTTTTTTCGTCAAAATTGATGTCATATTAAATATCATTCGTTTTATACGTGAACAAACATGTTATATTAATTCCTGCGGCTACTTCCTGGCTTTAACCGAGAAAATCATTTCATTTTGAAAATATGTTGTCTGGTGAAGACGTTTATAAAAATGTACAGCTAAATCACTTTAGAGACTCGGGAAGTTCGGGTTGTTTCTCAGAATTTAAACAATTTGAAAATTTACAAAGGTAGTTCAAGTTCTGTTATTATTTCAGATCGGTGAAGCAACTAATCGATAATGATTCACCTAATAAAAGAGTTAATTAACTTTAAAATTTGACGAACTGTTAAAATTCTGTGAAACAGCTTACCTTTTCTCGTGTATTGGTGTGCTGGATGGACCAAAAAAAATAATTTCGTTCATTAAATGTTTTTGTAAGGAAGCCAATAAATGAATCAAAAAAATATATAAAAAGAACATCGTCGAATTAAATCGCGACTCTAAATTGATGGTTTTGTTAAACGTCGCTGTGCACCCAGTATCTTTGAGCATTTGCGAGGTAAGAGGGAACTACTGGCAGGTGATCTAAACCCTTTCGAAAAACTATTTTGAACCTTTCGATATCCATCTTAAAACGATTTGCCCTTACAACCCAACAAATAATTTCAAATTCGTTTCTGGTTCTTTCGACATGTAATTATTAATTTTTAAATTATAAAAAATTACAAAATACCGCAGCCTAAAACAGAAATAAGATTACGTATGGAAACACAGTTACGTTTATCCATGAATTGCATAAAAAAAGTCTAATGAATGTTGGCTAATAAAACCAGAACATACCAATTGAAAGTAAAAGATGGATAGAACACGAAGGAATTTGACTAGCATTAGCAAGATTGTTGATTTAGATGCTCTTTGTAATATATCGTTTTTCGAATTCGTTAATTAGGATTACCTCGAAGTTTTATAATGATTATTTTATGCGGTCCTTCACAAAGATCGCACTATCGTAAATGATAAGTGATCCTTTTCCTTTCCAAACCTTATTATCCTACATATTCTACAATCACCCAATGCCATCAAGCACCACTTTGTCTAAAGTAGTTACACTCCATTTTCAAATTCACCAGTTTCTAATGTAACATTTTTATCTTCTCAACTCCATCATCTTTACCATAGCACTAACAATTATTGTTCAAATTACTCACACCAGCGCAATTTCATCGAACTGCCATTACAAACACAGACTTATTCGATATATTTAAAACCTCTGCATCCTACGTAGTAGCGAAAATAATTGGTTATGAATTACCGATAAAAAATAACCGATTGTAATTCTGAATTATGTTTTAAATGATATATAATTTATTTATTTATTTTGAGAAACATTACATATTACATTGTTATAATGAGCTTTGGCTGTCCAACTAGGCAATTTGCCCGTTTTAGAAATTATACTGATTGGTATAATATGTACTAAAGTTATATATTTCTACATTATATTTGGACTTGTATAATATCTACATGTATTGTGTTTTTAAAAGTTGACGTGCGTTTAATAAATACCTTTATCCAAAATGGAAAGTTTTTCCAGCTGTGGATGGACGCAGTGTATTCGAGAATGAAGTAAAGATTTTTTTTTTCGTTATTTATGCCGTGTTACGCTATCTCCATTGTTAGCCAACGTTTCGGACAGCGTAGTGTCCATAATGTCCAACACGGCATAACACCCCAAAAAAAAAAAACGAAATTACTTTTGGCCATGAAAATCTAAAATCATATATAGAAGCAAAAATTACTCAGATTTATTAAAAAAATATAATTTTAATCAAATTTTGATAATTTATCCGATGAGGAAAACAGTAAATATTTTATCTGAAAGAGGAAGAGAAAGATATTTACCTACAATTTGATTCGTTTTTTTATGCTCTGAGAACCACGGGAATAAGAGACACAACATAGATACAATAAAATGAGGGTAAATGACCTTTCCAACCGGACCCAAGGAATAGAATATATAATCATATATTATATAGAAATTTATTCAACACACGTTTGACCCCTGTCTTGGTGCCATCGCCATATTCGGTTTATATTTAAGGGTGGGTCTCTACCGCATCTAAATGGGATGCCTTGTTGTTTTTGCTGTTGAGAGCCCGATTTCTGGGATTGCATTACACATATTTTGCACAAACAAAGATATGTGAAACATTGTCAGAATTTTTTGGTAACCGAAATGATTTTAGGAAAAATAATTCTTTCTTGTTTAAGATTGCATTTTAGATATTGGGTTACGTTTTCTGGATTTGGAAAATAATAATTTATCTGATCAGTAAATGTGCTTGTTTATTAATTTACTAGAGAGTTCTTGGTATGCGTTGCTATGCCACTTAATATAGAATTGGTTTCTTCCTGCGTGTTCTTTCCCATTCGTCCCGTTCGCCTTCCGCCTCCCCTTCCTATCCCGCGTCCCCTTCCCCTCTCGCGTTCCCAATCGGCCTTCCCTCTCCCCACTCCCCTCGTCAGATTCTCCCGCCCCGCGAACCCCCTCCCGAGTTCCCCTCCCCCTTCCCAAGTTCCATTCATTCATTCCCGCTACATTCAGTTAACAAACAGCTCGCTTGCCACCTATTGCAATTTTTTTATACTACCACAGTTTTTTAAAATTTATTTTACCAAATTTTATAATACCAGAGCTCACCGGTATGCGTATTTCCAAACCCTATACCGGTTCAGTCGCAGTAGCGATAATTTACATTTTCAAAATGAAAATTTTAATATAACAAAATTAAAATTTTAATTTCTAATATACACATTCATAAGATTATTTTGTCTTGAATCTAGAACAATTTTTTTTTTAAATGATAAATAACCAATATGGAGGTGTATTTACAATATATGGGAATAATATCAGAATTTAAATATTTAGAAATAAAATTATTAATTACTTATCAGAGAATGGAAAAATTATTTTATCTACATTTTAGAACAATTTTTTTTTTGCAAAGTGATAAAAAAATAACCAAAATAGAGGTGTATTTAAAATGTAAAATGTCTCTACCGCGATTGAACCGATATAGGGTTTGGAAATACGCCACCGGTATATATAAAAACCATCGCTGGAAGGCACGTCACGTCAAATCCCCAAAGTTTCATCGCAAACGGATAAACGAACCA
Organism: Glyphotaelius pellucidus; assembly: GCA_936435175.1. Lineage (NCBI taxonomy): Eukaryota > Metazoa > Arthropoda > Insecta > Trichoptera > Limnephilidae > Glyphotaelius > Glyphotaelius pellucidus. Next base: position 6,552,470 of record OW386551.1, on the reverse strand, counting down.
GATCAGACATAATTCTTAGCCTTCTTCGATGCAACAATAATTCTAAGCTGAACTTCTTATCGTGCAACACACACTTTCAATACACAATTTGACACTTTTAACACACACAGGCGGTCTCTCGATAATTTACCATAACTATAGATACCCATCTAATCATTTTTCTTTGTCTCTTAAAAAAATTTTTTGCTGTGCATATTTTTATATTATACCTTAAATAAACCGATCCCCCCATCTTACCCCCAGTCCAACCCCCCCCCCCCCCTTTCTCTCTCCTCCCCCCTCCCCTTGTAATGTAATTTTTCATTATCATCTCTTAAATCACTTCACTTACATATACCCTTGTGGAAACCTGTAAATAGTACAATTGTATACATTATAAATTATTATAACTGTTGGTTTTCCAAATAAAACAAAATAAAATAAAACTGTTAGCAATGCATAGTTTCATGCTGCCAGAACTCACTATTGTATAAAGTAAGAATTGCGGGCTTGCGCACAAATCCCCAAAGTTTTATCGCAATCGAATGAATGGTTTAGAAACGCTTAGCATTCACACGTGTATAAATAGACAGAAGCGAACATATTTTCATTTTTATAAATGTACATTTATTTTTATACGTCCAAAATTTTTTTTATTTTTGTATTTCGGGAAATACAAAAATATAATATTTCAACAATTATTTGAAATTATTTATTTTTGTTAGATACACCCACTAGGTATTTTCTGAGGTCTACATAATATAACAATAACTGTTTTCATTATTCTATGGTAGTTTGATTTTCTAATATAAAAGTAAACAAAGAGTAAATATATGTGTTGCTTCTGTTAACTATGTTGTGTTTATGGTTCGTGTATATGTTATTATTTGTTTCCATATTGTTCTTTCATGAATTCTCTCGACTTGATCTTGTTTTTTTTATTTACTTTGAAAGTTGGTTATTTATTTTGTGTTTAAATTACGACTGTTTATAATTGTTTCATAAGAAAAGTATAAATGTGTTAATAATAATGAAATAAAATTTATATTAATTTCGGATGAATTTTTTCAGGCGGGAATGGGCACCGCCACCCCGGAAACCATTTATTGGATAAGCAACACCTCTGCCTGTCGCCTCAAGTGGTTCGCTACGTTTGGCAACGTAGCAGGAGTGCTCGGGTTCATGTGGTGAGGTTTGGCGGGTCTCGGCGGCGGAAGTGTCTAACCACCAGCTGCATGGCATGCCGGATCGAGAGAGAACGATTGAGGGGGTCCTTTTGACTTCTTCAGCCGTACTCTCAGAATACCGCCTCGCACCGCGGTGGGAAGGATGGATTCATACTTCCGTCACTCCTGGACATACTGATCCCCAGATTCCTACCCACCTTTTAATCCACTTTTCCTTCCCTCTCCTTTCTTTTCTAAAAAGACCCTCCACACAGCATCCCCAAAAATGTCATAGGTCTTGAGATAAATTATTATCCTCAGGGCCTCCTGTGTAGAGCTAATGTAAAAAAAAGAAATTATATACCTAGGAGAACCGATTTTGTATCATTAAACTTTTATTAATATTTATTATTTTCAAGTTGAAATGAAGAACTCTATTTCAATAAAAAGTTTTTATTTTATTTTTAATAATGTTATCATCAATTTTTTGAGTAGCAGAGGAGAGGGGGACAAGGAAGGGGCAAAGGTAGAGATTGCAACGGAGACTTAATAGCCCTAAATTTGAAAAATCCATACCTCTCTCGGACAGCTGTGAAAAGTGTGTGTATTTCATGTAGTTTAGCCGCAGGGAGGGAAGAAATAAGGGATAAAGGAATCCGGAAGGAGGAGGGAAATTAAGAAGAAGATGTTTACGTGAGGGGGTCAAGAAAGGGAGGAAGGTGGGGAGGGTTGAAGACGTACGGGGGAGAGGAAGGGGTTGCGCAAAGGGAAAAATAAACACGCCAAATCATTTAAGTGGCCATCATTTTGAATCTGAAGTGGAACGCACTATCAAATTTACAGACAGACAAATTCAAATTGGTTGAGTTAAAACAAGACTTCTCTCAGTAACTATTTGCCCGGATCACACCATGCAAACCATAAAAATAAGCAAAATATTATATTTAATTTCACGATGGTTATCAACCTCCTGTCTGTTCTGAAGGCTCTGAAAGTTAACCCTCTTTTTGCCCCCCGGGGTTAAGGGAATATAATGGGTCGGAGCAGGTTACAAAAATGTGAAAGCGCGGGCAAAGCAGCTACTTAGGTTTGCACTTAATTAGGCGCGAGAGGGACAGGTCGTATGAACGACTCTTACTTTTGTTATCGCTTGTTAATTGGATTGTAAGTAGAGTGTGCAATTAACATGTGATTCTACGAAGAACGTTTAAATAAATATGAGTGCATGCGAAGTATGGCGCTTTGTTGTAAAACTACTGGAAAAATATTAAACTGTTTAAGCGAATACTTCAGATTCACGAAAGGTTTACCTTTGTTTGAGCGGATTGTAGCTGAGTGGTTTAAAATGTAAAGTTTACACCCAAGCACCACTGTTTTAATCCTGTGCAAGCTCAGTCCAGCATCATTGCTTAAATTACGATAGTATTATAATATTTATGTTGGCAGTAAGGAGAATTGAAATTTTTTTTTTTAATTTTTCGAAGAAAACTTCTTCATTAAGGGTTTTACTTTGTGATGGCATTATTTTATTTTTTTTAAAACACGGATATCTTTGTAATTGAAATCTTGAAATTTTAGTTTTTCTTCAACTACAAAATAAAAACCTTCTTAACTTTCTCATTAGAAACATTTCTCGTGTCCCCTTCCCTTCTCGCGTTACCACTCAGCCTTCTCCCTCTCCCCACTTCCCGCGCCCTCTTACCCCGTCCCGCGAACCCCCTTCCAAGTTCCCCTCCCTCCTCCCGGATTCACCTTTCCCCTCCCGCGAGTCCCCCTACCGAGTTCCTCTCCCCTCTGCCGAGTTCTCCTCCCCCCTCCAGGGTTCCCCTCCCCTCTCCCGCATTCTATACATTCTTTCCCGGTACATTCAGTTTTCAAACAGCTCGCGTGCAAAAATTTCGGGTTTCCTACGGTGGTAGATACTCTAGGAATGAACTTCAGGCTAGAGAGTGGAAGGTACTTTCTTCTAAGATGACCAAATGTGACCACTTAAGCTGTATTTGGAGACCAGATCTGAATGGCCAGGTGATTCCCCACTTTCCTCTTCCTCCATATCCTTTTCATCCCTGTTAAATTCGGCTTCACAATATTTACCAATTGGAGATGGCATAGTATCACTTGCTCTAGATGGGAGCAATTGTGACTAAAAAAATACCCCAATAACCAAGATGCCGTAATCTCACTTTCCTCGTACAGCATAGAGTAGTTGGAATTCTTGTGAAGTGTTGGCTTAAAAAAGATTATTTGGAATTTTGGTTATTATATATAATTATTGTAATTAAAATGCTAACCTAATCTTTTTCTCGTAAATATAGAGAGTTACGCGAATGTCAGTGTACGAGACCTCTAGGCCTGCAAAAAGACTGTAAATAGTAAGCGCCGGCACACAGAGACGCCCGACTATTGCAATGTCTTGAAAGAGATGTTTTCTCGCCTTGACAGCTGTTGAAAGTTCTCAGGTTGAATCTCTCAGGTTGAATCTCTCAGGTTGAATCTCTCAGGTTGAATCTCTCAGGTTGAATCTCTCAGGTTGTATCTCTCAGGTTGTATCTCTCAGGTTGCATCTCTCAGGTTGCATCTCTCAGGTTGTATCTCTCAGGTTGTATCTCTCAGGTTGTATCTCTCAAGTTGTATCTCTCAGGTTGTATCTCTCAGCTTGTATCTCTCAGGTTGTATCTCTCAGGTTGTATCTCTCAGGTTGTATCTCTCAGGTTGTATCTCTCAGGTTGTATCTCTCAGGTTGTATCTCTCAGGTTGTATCTCTCAGGTTGTATCTCTCAGGTTGTATCTCTCAGGTTGTATCTCTCAGGTTGTATCTCTCAGGTTGTATCTCTCAGGTTGTATCTCTCAGGTTGTATCTCTTAGGTTCGGTGCAAGGGGGCCCCGGGCCTTCAGCCCGGAGCAGGATGGCCAGGGCTCGGGTATCAGCATCAGATCAGGCTCGGTGCAAAAGGGCCCCGGGCCTTCAGCCCGGAGCAGCATGGCCAGGGCTCGGGTATCAGCATCAAATCAGGCTCGGTGCAAGGGGGCCCCGGGCCTTCAGCCCAGAGCAGGATGGCCAGGGCTCGGTGCAAGGGGGCCCCGGGCCTTCAGCTCGGAGCAGGATGGCCAGGGCTCAGCGTTTTGTATGTGTTGTTCCATCGGGTGTTTGAAGTTTCGGAGCTCCGACTGGTGACGGCGAGACTGGCGTCTCGAATCGTCCGTGATTGTTCAGGTAAGCGAATTTGCAGAGATGTTTCTCCAACTTGCTGATAGTAATGACTGAGTATCGTTGTCTTCTTTGCAATCTTTTTATAGTGGCAGCCGAGTTCATTGCACAACATTTCCATTCAAATTGTGAAATAATCGCGAGTCTTTTAAAAGCGATCATTCACCCTATTCCAAAGAAGGGTGACCGCTCCAACCCGGCCAACTACCGCCCCATAGCGATCACATCTGTTCTGTCAAAAGTGATGGAACGTGTGATCAACGACAAACTGCTCACATACCTCGAGAAGAACAAAATTATTAACGACCTTCAATACGGATTCCGGCGGAACCGCTCGTGCGGTGATCTTCTCGCGTATGTGACGCATGTTTGGGGGCGGTGCCTGGAACGTTTTGGTGAAACCCAAACGGTTTCACTGGATATTTCCAAGGCCTTTGACCGGGTCTGGCACCGAGGGCTTGTCAACAAACTGCCTTCTTACGGACTTCCCGCATCCTTGTGTATGTGGATTGCCGACTTTTTGAGGGGGAGGTCGATTCAGGCGGTTGCTGATGGTTTCACCTCTTCCTCGCATTCGATAAATGCTGGCGTCCCACAGGGATCGGTTCTGTCTCCGACTTTGTTTTTGTTGCACATCAATGACCTCTTGACGTGTGCACCGATTCATTGCTACGCGGACGACAGTACAGTCCATGATAGCTTTTTGTTTGACAAACCTCCAAAGGGCTCACAAACCCCAATGGCTCGGAGGGCTTTGAAACAAAGAATGGACGGTTACCTCGAGAGTGTTTCCTCTTGGGGTAAGAATAACCTCGTCGAATTTAATGTTTCTAAGACCCAATCATGTCTGATCACGTCTAAAAGGGATCGAAATGATAATCTAGTCTCCTTCAACGGAAGCATTCTCCCGAACAGGCCTTCCATTGATATGCTTGGTGTAACTCTAAGTGACCAGCTCAGGTACGGGGGCTCCATCGAGGCCAGAGTTAAGTTAGCCTCTCAGAAACTGGGCATACTGTACAGGGCACGCAGATACTTTAATAGTACACAACTGCTAGCCCTGTACAAATCGCAAGTGCGCCCCACGGTTGAATTTGGCAGCCACCTCTGGTCTGGAGCCCCAAAATACCTGAAAAAAACCCTTGACTCTGTGCAGAAACGGGCGGTCCGTTTGATAGATTCTCCTAATTTAACTAACGGATTGCAATCTTTAGAGCACAGGCGCCAGGTGGAAATGCTGTCCTTGTTCTACCGGTATTACAATGGAAGATGCTCCGAGGAACTAGCGTCATTGATCCCCTCGGCACCGGTGCATAGTCGGGAAACACGCCAAACGCGCGCTCAACATTTGTACACGGTTGACATTAGTCACATGAGAACGGGTCGTTTCTACGACTCGTTCTTGAGTTCAACAGCTCGGCTGTGGAACGATTTGCCGGCCTCTGTGTTTCCTCCCTCCTACAATATGGGTCTCTTCAAGACCCATGTTCACTCCTTCCTCTCCTCAAAAACACCCTCCACACAGCATCCTCAAAGATGACATAGGCCCTGAGGGAAATTATTTTTTCCTCAGGGCCTCCTGTGTGGAGTTAATGTAAAAAAAAAAAAAAAATCATTTCGGTGACTCATCTCCGTTAGCAATGTTTCAATGGTGAAATTCAAATATTTCTATTTTCAGAGCATGAGTCATATGACACTGAGAGCGCTCGATTCGATTTTTCGCTCGATTCGATTCGTAAAACCAGAATATTTGTCATCAATTATAATTCACGATATAAAGAGTGGTATTTTCATAACACGTTCGATACAGTCAGTTTCATTTGTGTTTATCAAAATTCTGCTGTAAGATTTATTAAAAATGAGGTTAAACCTGGCAATTAATGCAGATCTGTATCTAAAAGTTAAACCAAATATCAGTTAAACCAAATATTTCTCTTTCATATTCCCTATTTTGTGTTGTTCTGAAATACCACCATTTTCAGAATATATTGCCAAAAAGTCTTGCTTTGGATAGTTAGTCAGACACTCATAACGTAATAACATGAATATCTGAATCCTCATGTTTGTTTTACAGCCAAAAGCACACAAGCAATCCACGGGAGTTCAAAATAACAATTTACATGCCGAAGTTTGGCGAAAGCTCAATAGGCTAAACAGGTTCTAACTCGTTAGTATTACAAACATGTTGGGCATTCGAAAGCTGCTCTCTTGTGTGCTTGTACTTATTGCGATGTATAAAACTTGGAACACGACGTTAATGTGTATATCCCCTTTATCGAGTTGCCTTAGGGAAATTGTCCTATGTGATACCCCAGAGGTTAAATGGACGGAGATACACCGAGTCGAAACCTTACTGAATTGCTTCCTTTACAACTAGATTCTGTTATACCTGCTAAGTTCCAAAAATGTTCACAATTTTTTTTTTCAAATAATTTTCTTTGGTATTGTTGTGTCTATCGATCTCAATGAAAAATACATTTTTAAATGTATTGATAAACTTCAAATTAAGTTTGAGGTTCGTTAAAAGTTGATTTATTAAATCGTATATTTCTATAGCTGCCGACCGCCAGACTGGTCGTCGTGTTAGTTCGTTTTTGTCCAACATACCATTAGCAAATTTTACAGGCGGAGATACTATCAGATGCCGTCAACCATCGCAACCGTTCGTATCTTAGACACGAACGACGATAGATGGTACTCTTTTGATATCGTACGTAACTGACATCTGTTGGGATATAACAAAACTTCGTGTAACTAACTATACTAACGATATCTTTTGAAGGATGCTGAAACTACATAAATTAAACACTGGGTATTTAACCCTTCAAGCTAATTTGTTCATGTTTCAGAACAACTCATAAAGGGATCATAGAAATCCATGTATCTCCCTTACTATCATGGTTAATAGTGGTAGAAAGAAAAAATACCACGATTTGTATTAAAGGCCCATTTTTGAAATTAGGTCTCAACAAGCATTCTTCGCTTCAAACCTTAAAGCGTTCAACAAAAGAAATTTTTTATAATGTTAGTAGCCAACTGGGCGAATACATCGAATTCCCACCCAGGTTTCACGGGTTCAACTCTCTACGTCCGGAAGTCCTTTATCACGGACCAACCAACAATTTCCACACATAATGATGGAAATAGGAGTCATTCGCACAATTTTGTTCAAAATGAATTATTTCGATATGAGTAATTCGCACAATTTTTTTTAAAAAATGAATTCAAAATGTATTGCACAAACATAATAAGTAGGTTGATATTCATTTATTTACGCATTGGTACATGTATCACATTCATGTCCACCTCATTTATTTACATTGAAGTAGAAGATAGTTTTAATAAATCCGAACGAAAAATGACACAAAAAACACAAAAAAATGAAAAAACGTAACTGTTGCACTGGGAATCGAACCCAGGATCTCTTGACTTACCACGACAGAGTATTAATCAACTCGGCAATAAGAACCTATCTATTTTACGTCATTTTGTCGGTTTCTTATTTCAAATTCAGAATTAACAATATTATCTTCAACTGATTGTTTCCGTACGGCTGCTATATTTTTAAACGATTACAGCTTTGTATAACTCTATCGATTTTATTTGTAACCTAGCTAGTATATCGTACTTTTCTAAGTGAATATTCAGTTTTATTGGAATAACTTTTGAAGGTACCCATCTAATAAATATATCATTGAAAAGGACGACCAAATGAATGAGACCAAAGATTCTGGGTTTGATTTCCTGTTCCAAGCATTCCCTTTATTATTTTTTTTCTTTGTCTTGTTCTGTTTCATTAATATTGTGGTGAGCGAAGAATGCAGTGACAATTTACAACAATTGGCAGCTCAAACACTAGTAGTAAATACGCGCTTTCTATCATCAGCGGTGCGACACGCTGAGCTAAAAAGCGAATCATTCTGTTTCCGATTGCCGCAGACTCAACTGCTCGCGAATTTCTCTAGTGTTTGCTGCCTTCCTTCTTTATAAAAAAACCTTTTGTATAGGTACACATAAATTATTTGGTTGAATATCAACCTTTAAGTACTAAGCGTATTTATTTAATTTACCACTGCGATTATTCAGTCCCCCATAATATTATCTTCTTCTTCAACGATATATTACATGGATGGGTGTAATCTTCAAAAGTTATAAAAAAGTTATCCCGTTAAAATTATTTTTTTTTTATTTAATGAGTACTTAAACCATTAATACTCAGTTACTCAAACCCATCCACTTGTTTTTCTAGCATAGTTAATAGTTACGCCTGAGTTAATCATATTTGTTCCCAGCACAACTCGTTTAAAATTTCCTCGTGTGACATATTAATAACATTATGACCTTGTACCCAAAGCTCAACGCTAGGAGTATATTCTATTTCTTCTCAGCCGAGCGAGCTTTTCGTATATTTTATATGAGACAAGACGTGATTGAACTTAAAATTTATGATCCTGAAACGGTGACAACATTAAAATAAAATTATAAATACTTAGTCATAATATATTCTACTTGAAACTAGTCAACTACTATAAAGCGACTACTATTAATTGTTAGTTTGATTGATAATACGTAATCTCATGATGTACCTACCCACTTCTTATTTGGGTCAAAAATCTTAATGTTATCACGTTATTCCGGTTTTATTACACATTTTCATCAACGGCCTCCGCAGTCGAGGGACTAGCAATCCGAAATTCAATTCGGGATCAAAACCCAGCGTGCACAAATATATTTTATTTGATTGATTTGGTTTATTACACAATTCAATCATTCGAAATAATATAAGGTATATTTGCAGTACGTTCCAGAGTACAAGATACTCTCAAAACTGTCCTGATGTAAGACCACTATTTAGAAATGAAACGTTGCTCGAACGGATCGAATGGTGACCAGATCTGACTAGCCAGATACTTTTAGACCTTCTTCTTTCCCATTTCCTTCCCCTTCCCATGACTTTCAGCCTCACAACATACCCTAATTAGAAATTCCGTAGTCTCCTGGTTCAAGACAGGAGCAGTTGGGACTTGTACGGTTTTCACATCACTTACTGTTTCTACAATATCTGGAATTGCTTTTTTCAGGCAACACCAAGCTATACAAAAAATACTTTGGTGAATAACTCCCAAAATTAATGCTTCTATTAAATATTAAAAAGTTAAAAGATTGGTGCACAAAATTTAAATGTAGAAATGTTTTAAAAACCTTTACTCTCTTCCTAAAAAAAATTCTGTTTTTGACATTCATTAAGCTTTTGGAAGAGTAACGGAAATAAGTGATTTTTGTAATATTTTGGACGAATAACTCAATTTCGTCCACAAAATTGCGCTTTGTTAAAATTCTAAAATTATGAGCTAATCGCAAAAATGCAAAACTTTTCTGGAATAAAATCATCAGAACAATAACCGTTATCCCTCTTACATCCAATTACAATTTTTAAAAAGATTTAAATTAAGCAGGAGTAGCAATTATTTATTACATGATTATAAACTTCCAAGTCCATAAAGTAAATTTTCAGATTTTTAATATAATCTAAGAATTTATCTTATACTAACAATTTTTTTTATAAATTAATGATCAAAATAAAATCCTTCATCAAATCATAAATAAAATTGGTATTTGAAATCAACATACAAGAACTAGAATAAACCGATTCGTAAGAAACCTTTTGTTATCACTTTAAAATTATGTTCCTTCCATCTGAATATTTCCGCTGCGACTCAAAACAATATCATTTAAAGAAATATTCAAACATTTCTACTGCACAGTAACTTTTACGGAGAACTTGGGGAGGAATTACGACTTTCAATATACCAGTCCGGAAACATTGTTCACTTTTGGCTGTGTTTGCATTCATTTATGGACTGCGCTGTTGTGATGCCAGCAAACTTTTGTTTGAAAAGTTTCGACAAATTATGTTGGTACTACTGCTGCAGGTCGCGTCTTGTAAATTAAGATTTAATGGATGTAAAAGGATAGACGTTGTTCTTGACTCGTGAAAATATATTTTCAAAGACGGTAGATGTTCCAATTATAACTTTTTTATGTTAAGCCTCGTCGTTACTTGGTTGCGTAAAAGCCTTCTTCCTGTCCTTCCGGTGCACTTAGTTTTGGGAAAGAGGCCTACTTTTTCAGCATCCATTTCTTTTAAAATCATTGCTCCATCTTTCAGAGGTTCTTCCTGGTAGCATTTTATTTTCTGGTTTCCAGATAACATGTCTTTACGTATATTCAACACAAAAGGACCATTTTCTCAGTCCAAGTCTCCATCACAATTTTAATAAATATCTAATTAAATTTTAAAAACATGTTTTTTCTTTTTTAAACGGTAGAAACAAATTTATAAATTCCAATTTTACGAGCAGAAAAAATCTATCTGGAGATTATTCATTCAGGAAAGATATTCAGTATTTTCAATACAAAAAAGAAATGGACATTAAACCTTTCGGATTCAAAATCCATTTAAAATCTCGAAAACGGGAAATAGTAACAACCTTCTTATTTGTGGTGTATGTATGAAAGAGCATGAGTGCAAGCGAGATGGCATGCTTGCACGAAGGCTATATAAGGCGATGCGTATTAGGTATCGTCCTCTTTAGCAATAAGCTCCCCAACAAATACTATTACAATACTAAGTGTATTATATTAAGTGTGTACAACCCGACACTAAGCTACCGACATCAACAATTCCAATTGGCGCAGCCGGTAGGATACGCTCCAGAACCGACGATCTCGCACGTCGCTCCAAAGTCTCTCAACTCAGCGTCCGGATCTCCGTAACCAGCTGCGACTGCTGATTCCCGTGTCCGTCTCCCTGCAGCTACAGAGTCCAGCCCTCTTGTCCGGTTCTGCTTGCGGTCGCTGCAGCGACAGAATCCAAGCCCTTGCCCCGGATTCCGGCTTCTACCGTTGATGGTCTGCCTCTACTCACCGATCTGAAAAATAAAATTATTAACTGGTGGGTACAATAAATATGCAAAAATTAAACAGCATTTAAGGCCACGGTAATCAAATTTTATATATATATATTTTTTAAATGAGCTCCACACAGGAGGCCCTGGGGAAAATAATTTCCCTCAGGGTTCTAGGAAGGAAAAGGGTATAAGGGGTGGGTAGGAATCTGGGGTTCAATGTGTCCTGGTCATCCACCTTCGAGACCTACATAGACAAACCTCACCCCATGAACCCGGGCACCCCTGCTAAATCACCAAACGTAGCGAATTGCTTGGGGTGACCTATAGCAGAGGTGTTGGTTATCCAATAAAGGTTCCCGGGGCGGCGGTACCTATTCCCGCCTTCCAAATTAATAATACAAGGATAATAATAATTTATAACATAAGGATAATAAAGCATTAACTAGGTTGTTGCTGCCAAGCCCTGCGGGCGGCTTTTGTTTCGGCTTAGCCGAATTTAAGTGTTGGTGAACATTTTATAAATCCGATAGGAACTGGTTCCAAATATAGCCGGTTTCTCGGATCAAAAGTCAGACTCGTGACAGCTAGTCACCGGTACTAAGTAACCGAGACAGACAATGACGTCATATATAATATAAAGACGCCTGGTAGAAATCACAACTGCCAGTTATAATAATAATTATACCATCCATCTCTCCAAACTGGTTCCAAAAATAGCCCGTTCCCGGATCCAGTGACAGCTAGTCACCGGGACAAAGTAACTGCGACAGGCAATGATGTCATAAATAATAAATTGATGCGTAGTATAATTATTCAAAACTGCCGGTTACATTAACAATCATATGATCGTCAATCTCTCCATATCCGGAAAGATTCACGAATTTGAAAAACCAACAGCACTTAAGCCTGCCAGGCGACGCTCATCACGCCAGCAGTTAAAGTTAGTGGCGCCATCTTTTGGAATCGCTTTCATTCGGCTATATTACAAAAGTAGATTTGTACTCAAACTGACGTACGAAAATGGTTTTGCGTAAGGCGCGGCGTCATAGTTGTATTCTTAGCCGGATTCTAAAATTTCAACCGTACAGTCTCTAGGCTATTAATACTGTTTGATGATTGATTTAATATTTCGAGAAAAGCCTTAAAATCACCTTTTATCATAATCACATAAGAAATAATTCTCCTAACTAACTTTAAGGGATTTTAGGTTGAAAAAATATGGAACAAACCAAAGACGACCAGAGTATTAAGGACCTGGGCGAACGAACACCTCATTTCAAAGTCAGTGCTGTCGCAAACTAAATTTCACTGTTGAAAATAGTTTACTGTCTACTGTAATAATAGAATGTGGTAGAAAACTTGAAGTACCTTTCATACAAACTTGAACTGAAACAAATGTTCCATTAAGCATGCTCTCTGTCACACTTACACTCACCTGGCATCGTAGATCTTTTATCCCATTTGAATTTCGTAATCATAATGAAACACAGTTTTGTATTGGAAATTTAAGGCCGGATGGGCATTGGATCACGAAACAACCTACAAGGCATTTCTTGTATTCTTTTGTATTCTTTGACCTTTATCCATATGTTTAAACATAAGGTCTATACTGTACTCAGCCTTGGGAATAAACAATATGACCTACTAGTTTTGATATTTCTATTTTTGATACTGACAATTCATGGTGGAATTTCATTACAATAATATAATTAAAAACATATAAAACTTATTTCCACTTAATTTTTTTTTTACCGTAACCGGTTTCAGCTTTTTAAAGTCATTTTCACACTGGTGTCCATCTGGTGTTAAAGCTATCATCAATCGAAGCCAACATCACCAACTGGTGTTAAGCCATCTTCAACCTAATCTGAAACCGATTGCGTTCAAAAACTTAATTAAGTGAAAATAAATTTTATGTGTTTTATCATATTATTACTAGTTTTGCATTTTTTTAATAATTAAATGATCCGTTGTTCAAGATTTAATGAGACAACCATCTGAATCTAGTTGTGCAAAATTTCATGAGGCCAGAGCTTGCAATCAAGGTTTTAATTGCTTAATATAATTAGATTTTTACTTGAAATTTATATACGTTAATACTTTTCTAATCTCGTACTGAAATCTCGTAATCCCCATTGAAAGACAGCCTGGTTTCTCATTCCTTAGCAAACTCTGGTCCGCCATCAATAGGATAAGGTGTTCCCATAGTCGTTGTGTTCATATGATGTATAGATAGGGCCTTAAAGAGTTGGAAATGTGTGAATGCGGTGCGGTGCAGACCACCGAACATGTGGTCAACGAATGCCCGATCCATTCATTTCCCGATTCATTCATTCTCCTGCGGGATTGATGGGGTCCACAGAGCAACGCTTGAGGCTCTAGACTGGCTCGCAGACCTATATGTACCCCTTTGACCCCCCGCCATACGAAAGAAGAAGAAGAATACTTTTCTGCATTCAATAAATTAGGCAGCGTATTATATAAAAAATAAATACTCACAAAATCATTATTTCTCTAATGTACAAATTTTGCCTCCCACATTTCCGTGATATGAGAAAAGGTTGTTTTCTCAGACGGCAGAAGTAGTACTGAAAAAAATGTGAAAAAATGTTAAAGAGCGTTGAGCCCCAACGCCAACACAAGACTCGGGGGTTAAAAGAAAAGCAAAAAGAACATCCCCTAGAATCCTCGGATAAACGGTTTAGCGCCGTATGTCTTAAGGCAAGGCTTTTCCTCTCCTGGTTCACTGGAGCCTCTTTAGCGATTACAAGCCCGATTACAACACCCCGAACCTTCGCCTATTTCTTTACTCCCCGCTTCCCCACTCCTACCCGTGACTGCGAAAACAATTTTTGTTTTCATGAGGATGGGGCGGCATAAGCGAACCTTATTACTCGGAGAAAAAATATCGCAGAGCATGCGTGGTTTATGAAATCAATTTATATGAGATAACTATTCTAAGGAATAATTCAGTTGGATCTTGGTTTTCATTTATTTTAATATAATATTTATTCTGATACGGCAAACGAAAATCAGACTTTAAAATATAATAATTTAAATATATTAAACATCTTGAAGACAAATAATAATAATCGTCTTTTATCGTGACAAATAATTATTCATTTTAAGTAATAAATGTCTGCTAAAATTATATTTAATTTATAACAACAACTGCTTTAGGATAGAATTAAAATTTTATCGCATCGCGGCATCGGTACAAAAAACTCAATTTCAACAAATAAAGTAATTTTACCCGCTCTTTGCTTTAAAAATATTTCAATGTGATAATGGATACATTTTGTAATTTGTTTATTTACTGCCAATATAAACACCGGCGAATAGTTCAACGAAGTCAACACAAATATTTTTTTTTTTATCTTATACTAACCCTCTACCTAAGACTAATCTTAGTTGCTTCGACTAACACATGGTGTATTTAATGATGTATCTAACTAATTGGTGCCTATTTCATTTAATTTGAAACAATAACTGCTTTAGGAAATAATTCATATTCTACTGCAGCGTTACAAAATTGTCCATAAGCGAGATAATTTTAAGAGAATCGACTTTTTGAGTAAACACAGGACGAGAAATTAATATCTTCGTTAATTTTCATAATATTCATGTCGCTGCTAATTTTGATCTCAAAAAAATTGAGTCTTCGGGGAGTCCAGCCGATGCAAAAAATATTGCCTTTTTTGTTGCCTAAAAATCTTCCTTATACATGTGGGATAGTGAGCAAGCTTGCAAGCTTTTATCCCCCTCCCCCACCCCTCCCCTTCCCAGCCCCTCCTTTCCCCCTCCCCCCTCCCGCATTCCATACATTCACTCCCGGTACATTCAATTTTCAAACAGCTCGTGTGCCACCTACATTTTATAATGCCAGAGCTCACCAGTAGTAAAAAAAAGAATTATCCAATTTGGTGCAATCGTTCGGAAGTTATGTGCGTACAAACATTTCGGAGATTCATTTCTATTTATACAGATAGTTATTAACTATGACGAAAATAAAATGAAGTAAAATTTCCCGCAAATATATCAACATAACTTGCTTTTGTTGGCGACAGAAAACGTATAATAAATATAATATTTATGATTTCATAACGCCAGATCTCACCATTATAAACAGCCTTTATTATACGCATATAAGGTAGCTTTCTATTGGTGAAAGAATTTTAAAATCGGTTTATTGGTTAATGCGTGAAAGCGTAACAAACAAACACACGCAGTTTTGCATTTATAATATTAGTTTAAATTACCATATTAATATCTATGTATGATTTAAGAAAACTTCTTTATCTCAACGCAAGACGTTAATAAAATTAATTCCTAGAACCAATTTCGTACAAGTCATATTTCATTATTAAATCGAAATATTAATTGTATCATCATGCATATTACAGAACGCGCAATATTATTACGATAACGACACCTTATTACAGTAAACGAGAACGGTTGACGTAATTGAATCGTAGAACCGTGTTGTATTATTGTCTCCCTTGAAATACCCCAAAGATATAAGATTAAAGGATCGTATAATAATCCAGAACTGATGATATAGTAGAATCGATGAACACTAACCGGCCTAAGCGAGTAGTAACCAAAGTTCTCTACTTTCCTCGCAGCACCCCCTAGAAGGCCCAATGACTCCCCGGGTAGCGATTAATGCCTACTTCTACTGATTTATCGAATCACGGAGTAGTAGTTAAAGGTCTTAACTACATAACTATTCATCTTAAAAGTGTTTTACAGCCCTGGTAAGAAAGGATTCTTGTCGGAAAGCAATTTCGATTAAATCGTTTGTTCAGATTAGGTCTTACAATATTTCAGATCCAATCGAACTGAAAAAGTTTCATAAAGGATCTTTGGTACGGAATTGATTTAGCAAGTTAAGTGGGTTTTACTTTTTGTCGCAAGACTTACTGGCGTGAACCAGAAATCTATTACACTCTGAATTTTTGGGAAGTGGAGGAATAGGAAAAGAATGGAACGTAGTTGTTGGAAAAGAAACTGCAGAAAATGAAAAGTTAAAGAAACTAAACCTTAATATGAAGCTATACGTGAAATCCTATTTAGATACTATTTAGATTAATCTTTACGAATCGATTTAGATTATGAACATCAAAATGTTATGGATAAATTACAGCTTTCAATAGCTTTTCTATGAATTGGAATTATAATCAAATTATTTTTTACATTATAAAAAATATAAGCGGTTTACCACTAAAAAAATGTTTTTGCGCGGCTAAACTATGAAGTAATACAGGAAACAATTTAAAAAAATACCCTTTCATGGCAAAGACTATTTTTGAGGTTTTTATGTTCTAACTTTTTTCTTATAAAATTATGCACAAAATAAATAAAAACTACTTTTTCACTTACTTGCTTCATGCAAATAAGACGCTCGATTTCAAATTTTGAAGGCATGATAATCGAAATATTTCCAGCTTTTATATTCTTCTTAACAAATCTAATTATTATTTATTATCATTTCTTCTTCAACAATCGAAAATTCACTTTGCGGGGTTCACTCATTCACTTTACTCATTTTAATTTAATAAAAATAAATAACTGAATTAATTAATTAGTTATTTTTTTTTAGAAAATTTTGGTTTTTAAACATGTCTCTTATTTTAGAACATGTACATCTTCAAAATTTGAAAAAGTATTTAGCAAATATTATTAAATCACGTTATTTCTGTTTTTCAAGTTTATTTCAATTTCATTTTTGTCAAGTTTATCATACCATTAGTGCACAACATTTCAAAAAATATTATTTAATTAATGATGACAATATAGATGACATTCAATCGAAAATCAGAAACAGAAACATCAGAATGAGTTACGGTCACATCTAGAAAGCAAACCCAGGACCTCTGACTTGCTGGGGCGGAGTCCTACTACTGAGTTAATGTGACCTTATCCGATGCGATCATATTTAACTGTATCATGCATCGACCACGAACTACAATATTTATCGTCATTTTTTTATTGGCTGCTATCTTTATGTATGATCGCAAGATTCATCCTAGATGATTTCTTGGATAAATTTATCAATTTTTATTTAATTTGCAATATCTTTGGTCTTTACTGCAAGTCTAGGATGAATATTTATTTAGATTTTTACTTAATTAGTAAAATATAAAATTGTAAAATGTAATTACTGAAGACAATATAAGCGATGCTCAATCGAAAGTTTGAAACCGAATCGGAAAAGGTCACAATATTTCAGTGGTAGAGCTCCGCCCCGTCAAGGCAAAGGTCCTGTATTCGATTCCAAATTTTTTCTGTTTCTGATTTTTCTGATTTTTTGATTTTATGTTTCATTTTAAGTTTCGATTGAGTGTCGCTTATATCATCTTCTGTAATTAAATATTACAATATCGGGTTTTACTCATTATGTTATAAATAAAAATATTATTAATTTTTATTTTGAATACTTCGCTTCATAACCCGCAAAACCTTTAATTTCTATAGATATATGCATAATATTTGAATATATTATTCATTACTTTATTTACAAGACCTCACATTCACATCTACACGCAGCCGTCTTTTATACCTGTTGATGTGATTGATCGTAATGTATTTTCCATTAAACTCTTTACCTAAAATAATCTAGTAATGCTTCCCTTCGCAATCATCCTTTGTTCTTGTCCAACCACCAAAGCATCGCATTCCTTATTTTAACTTCGTATTCTTCGGTGTTTCATTCTACTCAATATTTTTCATTTGCATTAAGCTTAATTGGTTTTTGCTTTCCCGACGAAAAACCTACATAGGTTCTTGTTTTTTTAATTACATTTAATCGTGGATCATCAGAACTTATTTGTGAACTACTAATACGTACGTGGGTCGTTCTTCTTATTAACCTACATAAAGTTGTCTCCACTAGTTAGTGGAGAAAAATTGTTAAATATTGTTATTTTATAATTACTTTAAAATCTACTGCACTAAAGACGTAACGACTGTGTGCTTTAAAAAAAATAGGTGTTTATATTTTTGTATTAAAAATTACGTTACAGAGTTGTAACTCCTTGTGAAAGAAGTGTATTTCATACAAATCACTGTTGTCTTCTGCCACCTTGACTTGTGTATATTCTATAATGTTACAAAAAAATGTTATGACGACATAAAATATAATACTATTTTTTAACTTCAAAAGGTATAATATATCAAGTAACAGCGATTTTTATTTTAATGATGTTTAAAAAAATATTTTTAATAAAATATATTCACGTGCGTTGTCATTCTAAATAGGTAATAATACACGCAGCTCGTGTTTGTCACCCTAATAGGCATTTTAGGCCTCTTTTCTCCCTTGCTAAGATTTCCCTTCTGAAATCCAGAGAGAATTCATTTATAGTAAAAACAAAATGTGAAGGAGTGGTGGAAATGTGACAGAGTGGTAAAAGTGGTAGGTTAAAAAGAAGTGCGTTCTCTGATGCAACTATTTGTAAGTACCTACTTTACTGCGACAAAAATACACATGATATGATAAAATAACCCAGTGAGGGACAACATGTTAAGCCCCAAGAGTAAATACTGAAAGTTCAGGAATTACAGCTTTTATTCGGCAATGAGTGGAAACAGGACAAAGAAATATAAAGCACAATGACGATTAATTTGCGAAACTACATAAAAAAGATTTAACCCAACTGAACATGCCAACTGACTCCAAAAATATAAATTTTTCCTCTACGGGTCTCCGTTCCAGAGCTTCCACAAAAATGATTGCTTTTTCTTTCACAAGCGGAACTCATCTGATCATTTAGTATTTTATGAGTATGCTTACTTTTAGTATTATTTGATTGTATAGTGTACGTATTAATATAGTACGTATGTTATATTAAACACTATTCATAAATGGACCTTCGTGAAAGCGCCTAATGTCAATCACTCGCGAGGTTATGCTCAAAGGCATACATAAAAATCATTCCGCAGAAAACCAAACCTTTACAGAATTCATTTGAAATAAACCCGTCAAAAGATTTAATTTATTTTCTCAGAAAGAAGGCTTTTATTCTGGACGTTTTCATAAGGGTCCCATCAATTATTAATGGTTTTCATATGAAGAAAATCTTATTCAGTAAATTAATGTTTGCTGAAACTTTTTGTACTTTTTCATCTAATTGAATGAAGCGAATTCGTTCGAAAGTAATAAATTTTATTACAATCATGAATTGATAAAATAATATTTATACGAAATAAAATTATTTTACTGTCGTAGGTTTTACTTGAATTCCATAATTCGTTTTACAGAATATCCGAAATTAGGATTTTATTTTCATAGATCCAAAAATATATGGGTACATGCAGTCGAAATTTCGCTGCTATGGATATTGTGGCAACAAAAAATATTTCTAGTTAAATCGCTGAATTTCGGTTTCCTGAGACCATAGACACGTTTCTAAATCAACGCACCTTTACACTAACGAAAAAAATATTTAAAAAAATTTAGAATTCTAACGTGCAGTGGAAAAAATCGATAACGCAGTCCTGCTACTCCAGCAGAGTGAATTTTTAAATTTGAAAACACATTCCTTTTAATTGGAGAATCTGCAAGAAAATTTAACATATTTTTTTTAAAATTTACATAATAAAAAATAATAATAATTCCTGGAAAAAAATAGCATTTTGGATTAAATTATTTACAAACAGATTTTTTTATGCGTAATAAAATATGTTAATAAAAATTAAACTTTATTGAATTCTTGTTAAATTCACACGGTAAAGGTAAAAAAATAATAAGACAAAAATAACCGAACATTTCCAAGACGGTAATCTGATGTTTCAGTCTGCCAAAACGCGAAGTCTCCAGCTCTTTCGCAGCCAGAGACATTTTTTAAAAGTAAGAATTCAAAACGGAAACAGTATCTTTGTTGGATGTGCAACTAAAACGATTTGCATGGCTGATAATATATATGCTATGTAGGGTTTTTTTGTATTTATAAGAATTTATTCTCAAGCGCGGAAGGCCGGTAAGTGGCTAGAATTCTCAATGCAATGGGAAAGATGTTTTGATTATTCGTTTTTCAAGCTTACTAGTATTTACAAACAGTTGTTTACATGAACTCATAAATACTGCATTAAAGAAAACCGGTAGCAAAACACGTTGCGCTGATGTTGCAAATTTATTTCTATTCTGTGAAACTGTTTACAGAAAATCTTTCCCCTTGCATAATATCAAATATAATCATGGAATTCTACAAATATGAATACTAGGTACACATTAATAAACTTCTTAATTATAATAATTTTAATACTGTTTTTATCCCGTTCTCAAAAACTGCTTTCAATTTAAGACATATTTATAAATAAATCAGTACGTTTGCTAAACAAATAAACGAATATTGTCATTAACTTTAGTCTTTAAAAAAATACAATAACTTAGTGTTTACCACTTTTATTTTTTATATACTTAAGACCGACCAGGTTTTGTTAAAACCGAGGCTCTTTTAGGGCATTATAATACTTTACTAAAATCTATAAGTATTGTATGGAAAATGGGCTGAACTCCAGTGGAATAGATAGGAATAAGGGCAGGGGTTGGATAGAGTGAATAAGGTATACTTAACACTTCCGTACCGGACCAGGGGAACGCACTTACACTAACGAGAGTTTTACGGTGTATCTACGTTGTTTTTTAAACCACATACTCAATAATTTAGGTAATCCTAGAAAAAATATTTGGTTATCGATCTGCATTAAAAAAATTAATATCGCATTACTACTTTTCTTAATACAAAATAATTTCTATCAAATTCTGGTCGAGAATCTATCCCGCCCGCCCCCCTTCCCCTCTGTTCGGGCGTTACCCCGTACCCATCTGCTGGAAGTATCGGGACGATTCTAAGCGATAGCAAATAATTTCTAAGTTGTTAGTGGAAAGGACTAGATCCCGTTTGTTTATATTGCGCATCTCGTTTGCTCTTTTTACAATGCTATAATGTTCACTTGCCGGTCAAAGTCATTCGGTCTGGATCGTTTCGGCTACGCGCCAATCGCCAGTCAACATTCGGAAACATGGAGTTATGTTGGCTATCGGCCCGCCTTCTCTGTTTTCTATGGAAAAATAAACGTTATGGTCTAAATTCATTAGAATATTAATTATGACTTTATTTATGAAAATGACTACTGAAATACAATGAATATACTTCCCTCTACTTATTATCAAAACAAATTTCAAAAAATTATGTCGTTAACACCCTTTAATAAGCAAAACAAATTGGGGTCCCCGAGTGACCCCCCTTCGGATCATGTGTGATTTTTTTCTTTCCGGGACGAAAAGGTCAATAAGTATTAGAATTTTATTATGGTTTATTAGTTGTTGATTTTTTAATTTTTTTTTTACATGAGCTCTACACAGGAGGCTTTGAGGAAAATAATACTTTGTTTTTCATATTTTTGGCTATCCTTATCACTAGTGCATCTAAGTTATCCAATATGACACCTTTTCCGTTGTTACGCAATAAGGTGACGCCTGTATTTTTATTAAACTTATGATTATTTTCAATGAAGTGGTTAGAAAATTCGGAGAAACCATTATTATTTGATCTTTAACTGCTGACGTAATTTTTTATGTATACTCTGACGTGGGGGCCTGGGCGGCCTGTTACTTTGAATGTTTATATATTAGAGATCCATTTAAATTTGGTGGTTCAAATTATTATTTATTGGACAATTTTAATAATATAAACTGATTTTTTATTGTTAAGTAACTTATATTTGACAATTTGGATATTGTGTAATAATTTTTGGCAAAAATCACTTGAGATCGGAAATCCGTCCGTATTATCTGTTAAATAAAAACAATGAACTCACTTTTATTATAATATTTCAATAGCGTCTCAACTCTATGTATATATATAAAACTTTGGTAAGGCTGGTTATGTTTATTTTTATATAGTAAAAATGAATTTTAAAAAAGTCACGTAGGTACTGACGACAGGTCAGAGAGGCCCGCAAAAAAAATTGAAATGAATTTACTTACAGAAATTTAACTTCAAAAATATAAAATTTAAATTTTACGGCTCTGGCGTCACTAAATTTGAAGCTACTGGAAGCGGCGTATTTGTCACGCGCTGGAGAGGTGAGTATTTCATTATTATTCCTAGGACGGAGCGGCCCCCACATCAGCAGTAAAAGTTTAAACATCTTAGAAAAAATAATACGTCATTTAAAATACATTTCTATACGTGAAGATGTTAGAGGAGCCCACTATTCTGTTCGAAAAAACTACGGCTGTAGCGAAACTTGTTTTATTTTAAACTATAATATCAAATCTATTTTGTATAATTTCTACTTTTTATTATATTTTCTACTTTTTATCATAATTTCTACTTTTTATTCTAATTTCTACTTTTTATTACAATTTCTACTTTTTTAAATAATTTCTACTTCTTACTATAATCTTTCCAAATTCTAGCGTCATTTAAACTAAATCCATATGTTCACACTAGATTTCATATTTCACACAACTTAACTTTTCTCCATTGATCACCATGAGACAGGCAGCCGCCTAGTATGGTATTTAATATTTCTTATTTATATAAGTTGAGTGTCATAAATATGTAACATGTGTTGAATAAATAAATAAATAAATAAAATCACAAAGTATCTGCTTCATATGAACAAACAGTATATTTTTTATATCGTTGGTGGTTAAAATGCATAATTTTTGTAAATCTATTTTGAGAACATTTTCATGTTAAGTATTTATTTTATATTACGTGAATCGGATTGCCTGTCATTTAATCTTAAAACTGGTTTGCCCAAGTATATTTTAGTAAAGCTCCCATGGGCTTTGCATCGTCCAGGCGCTGTCATTTATGAGCTTAAAGCCAATGCGATGCTTTGTCTGAGGCAAATGGAATTCACTCAGTATCGACTAGCAACTAGGTATCTAGATGTCTTGAACTATCAACTCCTCAAAACTAAAAGCATCAGGGTCGACTTGCATAGACATGATGTGTATTACGGGTAGGGGAGAGACAAAGCCATTAAGACAGTGTACTTAACCAAGTCATCTGATGGCAAGCTTTTGGGCAGACCTAGACACAGTCAGCGCTACTTGACAACCTGCGGTCTGTGTAGTTTGATTTTACTAGTAGTTCTGCGAACGGTAGACATAAAAAGTGTGTGTAAAATTCTATGTAATATTTTTTTATATTTCAAATAAAGAAATATACAATGTTCTAAAAAATGTCCCCATTCCAATGATAATACTGTTTTGTCAGTCAGTAACGCAAAGGAAAGGTATTATTTCTTTTCTCCAAGATCGGTCATCTTTTTTATGGTCGGTACCGTCAGCTGGGTTTAAGCGGTATCACTTCTCGAGTTTTTTTAATGCCACAAGCTTAGTTTATAACAAAGTATTATGAAAAATCTACATGATTTAATCCTTTAATACATTGATCTAAAAATTTTTTTTTTTTCAAAATATCTTTTTTTTTCAGAGTTAAAAACAATATTTGAAAATAGCTTTTTTCGTCCCACACTTAAGTTTAGGAGACCACGGAGCTTACATAGCTTTATTTTTATACACATTCATTTAAAAAACCACTGCACCTTATTAAAAAAAAAAAACAGAATAGGTTAGCATTGTTTTTCTTTTGAAAAATACGTAAAAACATAATGTTTAATATTTTTTTTAAAGATTTTTATTAAAATAACCATATATTATAATAGAAAAAAATCGAATTAAAAATCTGATGTTTTACCCTAAACTTAATTGAAATATTAATATTTATTTAAAATATTTATAGAATGAAACAAGTTCTTTGTTTAAAACCACTTTATTTAAATTTATATTCGTCGACCGGTTTCGGTCGAACTCAACCTTCTTCAGGACAATAAACATATAAACTAAAAAGTTTATTGTCCTGAAGAAGGTCGAGTTCGACCGAAACCGGTCGACGAATATAAATTTAAATAAAGTGGTTTTAAACAAAGAACTTGTTTCATTCTGTAAAATGTCAAGCCACAAAGTGTTTGCTTTCTTCGATAATAAAATATTTATAATAATACAGCTGATCACTGCATGGACAAGCCTGTAATACTTCTAACACGCGTATGGAAAGAAGTAGTGGATATAACTTTGGTTGACGAAACTATAGCGTTCGCAAGACAATGAAAGCTCGGTGGTCCGCTTCACCAAACGTGGTTCTCTTCACCCGGAACGTAACAAACAAATTGACATACGGATGAAATGCCAAACGACGACCGAAATAGTTCTCAAATGTGATTTGAATTTAAGTATATAAAGGAAGAAGGTTGAGCAAAGAGCTAACAACCCTACCCTTTAACGACCGAAAAAAAGTTATTTTATTATTTAAAAAGGTGCGGTCAGGATTCTACAAGTGATGCAGTTTCGACGATATTCATAGGGGTAATAAAATGAAAGATTTCAGTGTTTAACTTATCGTTGGACCATTATTCTGATAAACCCTTTTTTAACATTCCTTACTTAAGAAAAGCTTGCATAAAACATGTGCTTGTAGTATTTATAACATCCCTACATTCTACATGTAATATATATTCTCGCAGAAACATGGAGTTCGCTAAATGATTTACTGAAAATTCCATCCCCTGCGATGCCTCCGGTCTGATTCTGAACCAAGCCTTGCAGATTAAGAAGGCTGGTTTTTAAGATGATACCTTATTTTACTGCAAAAAAGAATTACTCTACTTATCCATTTGTATGTCAGTTTTTATAATTGTATGATAAAGCCTCTCTCAATCTCATTATCAAAATTAACTAAACACATTTAAACACGGACCTACGAAAATCTGGAGCTCTGAGCGATTCGTTCTTTGTAAAAACTCCTCTCAACAGCTAATTAGATATATTTACTACTCTAAGTACTTCCCTATTTTTTGAAACAAGAAAATAGAAGCTATGATCTGTTTATCTTTTGTTTAATTTGAAGAATTCAAACGTCGCGTTATTCGTAACCTGGGAATGTTTCTGTCATTTTTGTGAAAAAGTTTAGAACTTATTTAGCATTCGGGAGGCGGGTATGGGTACCGCCGCCCCCGAGAACCATTAGATATTGGATAACAAACAACTCTGCCGTAGGTCACCGTAAGTGGTTCGCTTTGGTGACTTAGCAGGGATACCCAGGTTTATGGGGTGAGGTTTGTCTAGGTCTTGGTGGCGAATGCGCTTGTCAACCTACTGCATGTCGTTGACTATTTGAGGGAGACCTAACCTGGACCGCTCCAACTGGACTCTCTCAACCCATCTCCTTATGGATTTATACGTCCGTCACTCCTGAACACTTTGATCCCCAGATTCCTACCCACCCATCAAACTTTTTTTCTTTCCAGAACTTTCTCTTACTCCTTTCACTTAAAATATACTTCACATAGCATCCTTAAAGGTGACGTAGGCTCTAAAGGTTTTTCCGCAGGGCCGACTTTATGGAGCTCATAAAAAAAATATTAAAAAATGTATTGAAAAATAATGCACGAATCTAATATATTTGAGAATGAGAATCAATAAGAAGTGTGTGGTGACACATATTAAGTTAATTTTCTCTTTAATTTGGAAGACGAGTGCAGGTACGTGTACCGCCAGCAAGAGAACCATTAATTGAATAACCGAAACCTCTGCAATAGATCGCCCAAAGTGATTCGCAACTTTTGGTGACTTAGCAGGAATGCCCGGATCGGGAGAGGCTCGATTAGAGAGAACATTTTACCCCTCTAATCGGAATCTGTCTTGTACCTCAGTGGGAGGAATGGATTCACATGTCTGTCATTCCTACACACGCCGTTCCCGCACACACTGACCCCCAGATTCACACAGACCCCTCATACCTTTTACCTTCCTAGAACTTCAACACAACGATGGCATAGGCCCTTAGGGAAATTAGTTTCCTCGGGGCCTCCTGTGTGGAATTTTTGTAAAAAACAAAAAAAATCCCCGTTCATCTGCGGAGAAAAAGCGTGATTGCGAAATATTAATGTTGAATTACCGGCACTTGAAAAAATTACTTAACAAATAAAGCTTTTATATATTATAATAAAAACAAGTATAAAACTTTTTTTCCACTTTTCAGCTCGCTAGAGCCATCTTCAGACTGGTACAAATTATTTTTAGTGTACGGTTTATATACACAAATGTGTACTAGATAGAAATTTCCCGCTTAACTAAAAAAATAGACCATAAATTTGTAATGAATAAGCAATTAGAATCAATTGCTAAGTCTCCACTTTTGTATCCATTGTAATTTTCATAATAATTTCGAAATTAAAATATGTATTTAGTTAATATAATGACCATTCATACTCTAATGTAAAAATTCCTTAAAAATCCCCTCAAAAAGCCTTAAAAGAATCCCATGCATCATAAAATATAATAACAATTTGACAATAAAATTAGGTCATTAATAATTCATATTACTTGTAAGGTTTTTCCCTGAACAGTATTGAATTGAGCTACAAACCCAAGGTAATTAGCCCACTGGATTTACCAAAATATTTAGAAATTCGACAGTCTAAAACGACTTCGTAACAAATGTAATTAATATAAATGATTAAAATCCTTTAGACCACCCCACTCCCCCCCCCCCCCTTATATGTTATGTATATAAACCGTAGACTAAGAATAATTTGTACAAGTCTGAAGATGGCTCTAGCGAGCTGAAACCGGTTACGGCCAATAAAATTAAAGTGGAAAAAAGTTTTATATTTGTTTTTATATGGAATTCCACCAATTATCAGTTTCAAAAATATTAAAATATTAAATATAGAATTATCAGTTTCAAAAATAGAAATATTAAAAGCTTAAATGTTAACAATTTTTGGTCTTTATACAGAGAAAATAAAGAAAGACACAATATGCAAACTTTAACTCACCTACTAGCTTCAACAGAAATGTAATGTTCAGAATAATGATTTTGGGCAGGGGTTGAAAATATGCCCCGTCATCTCCATGGGGATCCGATATGGTGTAATACACCTGCGTTATGTTTCGGGACCCCTATGGATAGATCCAATTATTTGAGGGTTCATAAAATATGACATGGCATGGAGAAGTGCGCCACTGCTGTTGAAAGTGATTAAAGATAATGTTTTTGCCAGAGGCGGCGGGTGGGAAGGAAACGAAGATTGGCTTGGTCAAATTTCTTGCACAGTATCATCATGTTGATTAAATATATCTACTTATAGAAATAAGTCTGTGGCGGGTGGGTAAGCAGGTGGGTGGCGTGGCTTAGATTTGTGTACAAATCGACAATTTAATTCCGAGATTGATGAAATTATTTTTAACAACTCCTGCAATTACTACATTCAACGCAGTACCGTATTATTATATCTAACACTAGCGGACAGCGTGGTTGGGCGGTAAGGCTCTCGACTCGCAATCCGAAGGTGGTGGGATCGAATCATTGGCATGGCGATTAATTTTTATTATTTATTTGTGTTATGTTATAATTTATTAATTACATTTGTAATTACATTTGTAATATTATTTAATAAATAGTATATTTGCTGCACGTTCCAGAGTGGGAGATAATCTCAGTATCACGCTGGTGTAAGACCACCATTCAGAATTGAAACGTTGCTTGAAATGGCTTTAGCCGTGTTTGGTGATCAAATCCGAAGAGCAAGATACTTATTAATTATTAATTGTTTTTGTGTTTAATTCGTAGAATTCCAGTTAAAAAATTCAGAACCCTACATAAGACACTCTCAATCGGTAATAAATCAATGGAGACACCTTCAAAAATTAACATTTAAAATCTTATAAATAAGTCGCCTATCAGTGGATCTATCCACAGTTTGAAAATGGTCTTTAAAACCGAAACAGCTGTAACTAAAATACATTTATTTATTTAAACGCCCATAGGGCTTTTACATATATTGCAGTACATGTTTTTGGTAAAATATAAGAAATAACATAATATAATTTAAACATAATATAAATATTAGAAACAAAATAAAGATAACATAAGATATAAGAAACAAGATATAGATAACACCAAATATAACAGTAGACACAAAGCAGGTAACATAGAATATATGGTAAGTAAATAAATGTGAATTTTTATTTAAATTATAGAGGGAAATACGATAAGATTGTCAATATTTATGTTTGTAATTAGCAATCTTTTTTAAAATATTTATTTCATGTTTATCGAAACATAGCTACCATAATATTTCGATAAAAGTGCTATATAGTGCATGATATCAATAGATTTATTTTAATTGTTCTAATATACTGAGTTTAAATTTTGACATCGATTGATGACGATAAACGTGTATAGAAGTATATTTATTACCGAGTTTATGAAGTCTTTGCAAAGGAGAGTTAACAAAATAATTACTAGCAGAATAAGCAAAGTAAATCGCAATAGAGCGAGTAACGCGCGTGGGTATTCTCAATTTAATTTTACTGGTTAAATCAAGGGCGTCCAGTCTGCCATTCGATATATTAAAAAGACAAACTAAATCGCTCACTACGCGCCTTGACGCTAAATCGCTTATATATTAAGTAATACCATTAAATATACATAATTTAGATCTTCGACAGGTATACCGAGTTTATAATTAATAAATCTTAAGAACTTATGCTGTACTCTTTCAATTCTTTGTTGGTGTGTCTTATATAATGGAGCCCAAATGGTTGAATTGTATTCTAAATTTGATCTCACCAGCCCAGTGTACAGCAATTTAAACGAATTTAGTGATTTAAATTCTTTAACCGTCCTCAGGATGAACCCCAGACTTTTCATGGCCTTGTTAGTTATTACATTAATGTGAGGAACAAAAGTTAATTAACTATCAAATATAATACCGAGGTCCTTGATTTGATTTACTCTTTTTAGGAAAATGTTGTTGATGCTATATTGAAAATTATTGGGATTTTTGATTCGCCCAAAAGTAATTGTTTGGCATTTTTCAATATTGAGGAACAGTTCATTAAGGGCGCACCACTCTTGTAACCTCACTAGATTTGATTGTAATATACAACAGTCGTTAAGATTCGTAATTGTTTTATATATTTTAAGGTCATCCGCAAATAAGAGTATCATAACTCCTTTAAAGACGGTAGTTATGTCATTTATAAATAAGGAAAATAACACTGGGCCCAGATGTGACCCCTGTGTAACTCCGATGAATATTTCAAACTGATTTGAAAAGTGTGAATTGAGTTTGACTGATATTTTTCTTTTGTGTAGATAACTTTCAAACCATTTCAAAATATTCCCCGTTATTCCTAAGGATCTTAATTTATGTATGAGAAGAATATACTAAAATACTTGCAGAACTTGATAATAAAACTATCAAATTTAATTTTTAATTAAATATTAAAAAAAAACCAGATACTTTCCCATCTTCCTCTTCCCCATCTCCTTCCCCTCACTTTTCATATAAAATAAAATTATGAAAATCAAGCCTTTGCCTCATTGTTTCCCTCGTATTAAATGTTGTCACGTATTCTGGCTATTTTTCTAATCTAAAATTGTCTATGGTACATTTTGCAAAGAGCAGCTACTTTCTCCGTAAACGAGATACATAATAATATATTGCGTTCGTGCATATAAAACAACCAGCACATCAACAAGGGTTGAATTCTTAATTAAATTTAAGAGACACAACCCTTTGTTATTAAGCTCACCCCTTTCTTGTTTCACTTAATGAAGAATATGATATGGTTATCCATGCAGAAATGCCAACAGTGGTAATTGTTATTAGACACGCGGAATAGTACAAAGTTTACCTACAAGTAATAAACAGAAAAAGCATTTCATAACTTTGTACATTTAACTTCTAATAGACATCTTTGAACGTGGTAAGTCAACTTTGGACGTCCAACGACATTAACGTGCACTATGCACAAAAGCAAAGTTGGATGATTATATAGATGCCATCCATTCCTTACGTGTTTGCTTTTAAGGTAACACTGCGGGACACTCTACAGAAAACAAGGCCAATGGCTGCTTTTATGATTACCGCTGAAACGGCACGGTGGCGGCAACTCTTCTTTAATACGAGTGAGGAAGATGCAAGAAAATGTTTACTTTTTTCTTTGGAGGAAGCTGACAAACGTGCATCTTATGTCACATACTTTGTCTTACTATTATTTAAAGTGTTAGAAAGAACTGCTGCATTATTGTGCTAAGTAACGTACGTTTATTACCTCTTTTGTGCCGTTCGTGCCATAACCGTGGAAATTGTAAAAACAGATAACGGCAACGCCACTGATTTCATTAATGACAGAATAGTAACATGAGGAGGATTGGATAACCAACACCTCTGCCGTAGGACACCCCAAGTGGTTCGCTACGTTTGGTGATTTAGCAGGGGTGCCCGGGTTCATGGGGTGAGGTTTGTCTAGATCTTGGAAGCGGATGACCAAGACACACTGAACCCCAGATTCCTACCCACCCTTTAAACCCTTTTCCTTCCCAGAACTCTCCTCTCCTCATTTCCTTAAAACCAACTCTCCACACAGCATCCTCAAAGATGACATAGGCCCTGAGGGAAATTATTTTCCTCAGGGCCTCCTTTGTGGAGGTCACGTAAAAAAAATGATATGTATGATAAAGATTGCATTTCTCCTTTGGAGGAAGCAGACACCCGTACATCGCTTGTCTCGCTATTATTTTGTGTGTAAGAAAGAGATGCAGCAATATTGTGATAAAGAACGTTACTTTACGCTTTTTTGTGCCGTTGCCGTGCCGTAACCGTGGGTTACAAGGCGCCTGTTAGTGGTATAATTTGCACAAGATATTCAATTTAAAAGGAGAGAAGGATCTCTGCGCGGAAGAAACGGGACTTAAATATTGATTAAAGAATTTATAAATAAGTGATATAGATTTTTGTACATCCACTATCAAATTTCAATATTATTTAACCCCTCTTCCGTAATTCAAACCAAATACTGCATAGTTTTACATAACGTAAAGCATTTAATTTTCTTGGTAATTTGTCCGCTAAATTTAACAAACAGAATCACTGTTATGCCCAGCTCTTTAATTTTAAGAATTTCAAAAAAATATATATAAACATAATGAAATCCTTCTACGTTAAATGCGTAAATAATTCCTTTATGAAAGGCTTTTTGAAAATTCTTGAGGAATAACTAAACGAGATGTAAATAATGCTTTTTCCTCTTTATTTTATTTTGAAGTGGGCGATTTAAGATGCTTTGTTCAAAATCTTGGTATTTTGGATACGAACACTATATAGAAAAACACTACCCTTCTTTAAAAAAAATTATGAAGAATTTTTCTACAAAACACGACTTTTTAGAAGAAAAAGGTGAAGTGGTTTTGCGGCCATTATTATTTAAAGAAGCTTAGGTATATAATATAATACATTGAGTAACCGGCAATTTAGAATAAATAAATCAAACGTTCTTGATTTTATTTGAAAATGTAGCTACAAGCATAATATATCGCCGGTCTACTGGCAAAGTCCATTAATTCACGTTTTTTCATGAAATGACTTAAGTACGAGGTTTTATGTAAAAAATCGTCCTCTTTCGACTGGCATACTCCATTAAGTCTTATATTCAATCGTTTTTGTTTAAAATCAGTCATAAATCCGATATTATTGTCAAGCAAAACACAGTAAATCAAACACAAATGTCAATAATACATCAATTTTGACGTTAAAACACAAGCAAAATCCACTTAGTCAGCTTTAAATCCACCAATCCTTCAAAATCCACTAAGTCAGCCATTTTGCGGCATTACAGTCAACCATTTAACAGTAATCTTAACAAGCAAAGCACACTAAGTCATTATTGACTGGTAAAACCCACTAAGTCAGGCTCAATTTTTGTAAATCTTTGATAAAAGGTTGCTGTTATTGCTATCAACTAATATTGTGTATTGATAAGGTACTTAAGGGTTCATTCTAAATTATAAAATATTAAAAAAAAAACATTTTGGAGGTATTCATCCACTTATTGCCTTTCCGAAATTGTTAAATATTAAAATGTGATTATCTCAGGATTGTATTTTAGTGACTTGGTGTGTTAGCGCCAGTTATTATTGGCTGCGCTCGGTGGACGATTTTGTGTTTATTTTGGGAATGAACATTTTATTCCATGGCAATTATTTATTGGCCCTTCCGCTCCTCTCCCCCGCTCCCCGGTCAGTTGCAATAACCCAAACCAGTGGATACACGCCGCAGTGCATTCTCGCAAATTCGGGATAAGCTCTTCGTTAATTATAACAATCGCATCAATAAAACTTGTCGCAAATTGAGTTATAAACAATACGTAGTGAAAGCAATCAAGTGAAACGCTGTGAGAAAACACACCTTCAATTGAGGAAAACACCTTCCCAAAATTTATCTTGTGAGTAATTTCCAAACAATAAAATAATTGCCATTATAAGGGAATAGGAATAATTTTACCGAAATTATCAACTTCTAGCTGAAACATAGTGGACTTTGCCAGTAGATCGACGATACGCACCTACCTAAATATTTTCTTATGAAATGACAAATTACGTCATTTCACCGTTTTTCATCATTCGCCCGCTAATGCAATGTCTTACTGCCGTATTTTGCATCAGAATTGGCATCGAACTCTTTTATAAACTACCAGCCTTGATTTATTTGATAATCATTTTCCAGTCTAACATATGTATTGTATTTGAGTCCTTCAGTGATTGTTCTGCATTTACCACTACTTTTTTATTCTTTTGATGCACCATTCTTATTGATCTTCCTCTTGTCTAAACTTGCTGCGAGTTATCAATCATACTTATTTCGGTTGTTTACGCCCTGCAAAGTTCAAATGAAATTAAGTGTAGTTTTGTAAATCGGCATTGATTCAGTTAAGAAATCAGATAAGCAATAAAGTGCACGTAAAAATAAGGTACTATTTTTCCACAAAATAATTTTAAAAAAAAATAAAAATTCATAAAACTGATTTGTCAAGAATTTCGTTTTTCCCGTGATATTTCACGAAAAAATATAAGTTCATTTGTGATGTGATTACTATAAAAATATAAATTCATTTGTGTGATGATTCATTATATATACCAAGCCATAAAAAAACTACAATAACCTCCCTTCTGAATTGCGCAATTAGAACAAATAAATAAAATTAAACAATTTTTCAAAAAAACTTACAGTAAAAAGTAAATATTTTATACAAAACATATTATAACTTACAACCTAATTAAGAATTGTGGCTCCCTTATCAGGCACAAGAGCTCCTCTTTTCTGATAAGGTACCTACCTATTCATGACCGAAAACGACCTTTATTATAATACTAGCTTTTCCCCGCGGCTTCGCTCGCATGGAAATTGTTGAACGTGAAATTACTGTAGCGGTTGAACTTATCAATTATGCCCCCTCCTCCCCACCCCCACTCCCTCCAGAATTCCATACATTCATTCCCTTACATTCAGTTTTCAAACATCTCGCCTACCACCTAAATTTCATTAAGCTATAGCTCAAAGAAAAAAAAAAGTTATCCAATTTTGTTCATTCGTTCGGAATTTATGCGCTTACAAACATTTCGGATGTTTGTTTTTAATTAAATATTTGGAAGTTTGTGAATATAATAAAAAATTACACTATTTATTATTCAGTCTTTATACCTAATCGTTACGAATTATATTTTTGATGTAGGAACTCTATCTGACATTTGTTCCAAAACAGAAGCTTGTCCAAAAAAAAACAAAACATATTCTAATATTTGAATTTCCTGGAGCAGTAGCTGACCAGGGGGCTCAGTACCTACCAGCTTAGAGCCCACAAATATATCGTTTCCAAGGAAACGATTTTTTTCTGACGTTAGCAAAAACTCGCTTTTGTTAGCGACAGAAAACGTATAACAAATAAAATATATTAATATTTATAATTTCATAACGCCAGAGCTTACCATCATATACAACATATAGTCAGCGCATATAATTTAGCTTTCTATTGGTGAATGAATTTTTAAAGTCTTTTTATTGGTTAATGCCTGAAAAGGTCATAAACAAACTCGAGCAGTTTCGCATTTATAATATTAGTATGGATTTTGTAAAATGTTTATGTATATTATGTAACCCATATTTTATATATTACAATAAAAAAAAAGAAATGTGATTACTATGATTAATTTAAGCCGGCGTTGTTAAAGTTGATCGAAATTCTGCCTTGGCAATTTTTTATTGATTTTTAACATTTTTTTTTTAAATACTTCTTTAATTTTTAAAAATACTTTTTGTGATTTTTTACGGTTCTGCGCTATTAATAAATAATTACTTGGTTACATAACCTAATTTTTTTAATGTTTTTTAAAAAAACAGTTTTTTGTTCCAAATTAATCAAACTCGTGCTGGAAAATGTTAAGTTTTATTGCAAAAAACAGCATTATCCAGAATTGTTCTTGGAATTAAAACACTACTACAGACCTCCTGCAACGGCGGTGATAATTGAGAATTTGTTGAACCGACTGCTTCCTTTAATCCGTGGATCTGTGATATCTGTCTGGGAATCCAAGAAATTCTACCAGTTGACCCGCAACTAATACCAACTCTCGGTAGAGTGAATCGGTCAGGGAATTAATTGCCGGCTTTTTGACTTCTCCTTCTCTTCCCCCTTGCTTGGATCAGATTACGACAAAATGTCAATAAACCTCACATACCAACCTTCCGATAGCTTTCTGCGTTGACAACATAGCATGGACAATGAAACCATCAGCGTAACATTTTTATTGTTTGCACCACAATTGAATAAAAATGCCACCATTCTTTTTAAAATTAGATCCATACAGCAGGCAGTGAGGAAAAAATCCTCTCGGGGCCAGTGTCATTTTTGAGTATGCTGTGTGGAGGGTCTTTTTGGGAAGGCAGAAATGGAAGTTCCGGGAAGGAAAAAGGAGTAAAGGATGGGTAGAAATCTGGGGGTCAGTGTATCCAGGAGTGACGGACGTAGAATCTGTCACTCCCACTGCGGTGAAAAGCGATGTTCTGAGAGTCTTGCTGAAGAAGTCTAAAAGTTTCCCTCAACTCTCCCGATCCGGCTTGCCACGCAGTTGATTGACAGACGCATCCGCCGCCAAGATCTGGATAAGCCTCGCCCTATGAACGCGGGCAATCTTGGTAAGTCACCAAGCGTAGCGAACCACTTGGAAGTGACCTATGGCAGAAATGTTTGTTATCCAGTAAATGGTTCCCGGGGCCGTAGTACCTATACCCGCCTCCCAAATTTTACAAAATTTGTGAGGCGTATATGGGTTTAACCCGCGAGTACTCGCGCCTTTAAATCTCACACGAGCACTTGCGTATAGAGCATTTTGCTCACGTTTTATAAATAGCTCAAAAGTACATAAACCATAGCAAATTTATTTTTATTATCACCAATTTATTATAAAACAATCATGTAAAAACAAATCAAATATTTATTTTTATACATAAAATTTGTTAATATTTTAATAACATTTTAATAACAATTTTATGCAGGAACTAGGTGGCATTTCTTAACTGCTCTTTTGGAATAAGCTAAAAAGTAAAGAACTTTAATTAAAAAAAATTAAGTAATGAATAAAATATTATTAATCTTCATCATTTTATGCACGAGCTTGACATACGTCACACAAAGTAAAAGCATGTTATGTACATAACTAGAACTAAAACGTTCTGGAATTAACTAAAAAATAATACTTTACGTCACTCGCGCGATGAGCAAAATGCCGCGCGACAAGACCCGGCCGAATAAACCACCTCTACTGAACGACTGGCACACCCTAAGACAAAAAAAGCCGTTTTACATGGGGCGGGGGGGGGGGGTATAAAACTCAGCTATTGGGCGAACGAGGTATGTATGCACATTGACGCATAAATGGCGTAAATGAAATTCACCGTGAGGGAAATGCTCATAGCGCGAGTGCTCGCTGGTTAAAACATGTTTCAAAACCAGCGGTATCTTCATCAGGATACAAAGTGTAGGAAGAAAATAGTGATAATATTGGTATTTTTTTTAAAACGTGGTAATTATTTATTTGACAGTTTTTTTACAAAATATAACAATTTATTTATATCCACGATTTAAAAATTATTTTTTCTTTAGTATCGGCTATTTTCGCTTAACATAAGCATCATCATAAAATTAAGCCGTTCAGTTTCATTTTATACCGCGTTTATGCTTGTTTCAAGCGAAACCAGTTGACATACAAAAATAAATAAATAAATCGTGGTTATAACATTTTTACATTACTTGCGTTCAGTTTCATTTTATACCCCGATTATGCTTGTTTCAAGCGAAACCGGTCGGTATAAAAAAAAATGAATAAATAAATCGTGGTTATAACATTTTTATATTAATTTCTACCAAATTGTTAGATTACGATCGCCTTAAAATTCTTTGACTAAATACACTTCGATCTTCATTCGCCGCAACTTCCGCAAGTATCCGTAAAGTAGTATGATTAATCCGAGATATAATTTGATTATTTTACTCGTGTATTTTGTATTTAAAATGTAAAAAATTTTCATACTGCAATAATTCTTATTCGGGCACAAATCACAGAAACACATCGGGTGTCAATTACACGAAACATCATATTACATCTCCACTCTTAATAAATTGTTGAGCGCAAAAACGAACAAAAGATATTAAGAAACATCATTATTATGACCGACATAATATTATGTTTGTTCATCTCGCGCCCAAAAAATCTATAGAATAGCAGCCTTCCGGAACGTGCCGTCGAGTTTGCTATTAGCACGAAACCAACTACATTCTGCCGCACGGCACAAAACGTAAAGTTGCACATATCATACTTTTAGTACATGTACTGTAAGTGAAAAGTGTGCAAGGAGAAAATAAAGAAAGTCCCGAGATGGGAATGGAAACTCCGCTCAGCGAACGTGTTCGTCCCCAGGTGGTGTATAAAAACATATTCTCCGGAATTATAGCGCTTTAAATGGCCGCCCGGCCCGCCCACAATGTATTCCAGTACATTAAATATAACTTAATGCAAATTGACAACATTAACTTGAAGAAATCGCGCAGGACGTTTTTATACGCGACGCTTTTAGTATCGCCGCGTTTGGAGATGAGCGAAGCCTTCTTAGCATGCGACCAAAAAACGGTTTTACGGATGTGATAAAAGTAGAGTAAGTAAAAAAATGAAATATAAAAATGTCTTCAGAAATTCTTTGCAGGGCGTGCATGTGGCTTGCTGTGAATTTTTTTTGTAGAAAATCGCAAATTTCGCGAAGATGTTTTGCTTGGTGTTTTTATGGGCGATTAATAATTTTTCGTGCTTCCCTTAGTTTCAGCATTATTTTTCCTCATTGTAGAAAATAATTATTAATTTTGAATCTTGCCATTTATTTCTTGCAAAAACGTGTCTTTTCAAGCACTCATGTTCATGAAGCAAGTGGCTTAGAATATTGAAATACGTTGCGTTATTATAAGACTTATCGTTAGGGAGATTTTGTTGTTACATCTTCCTAATTTTTCAACAGTTTAGATTATAAAAAATTCAAATGACAAATAAAATATCAAATTTCATAAAATAATTAAAATTATTGCTGAATGATTCAGATGTTGAAACGCTTTTTTATAAACAATCATTTTTCACTTTTTACTAACAATACTAACATTTTATTTTTACTTGTTTATAATTTTACATTTAAACTTACCTGATGTTTTATTTCAGAAAATTTATATCATTTGAAAAGAATATTTTAAAATAATAAATATTTTATTGTTATATTACCCACACAAAGATAGTGCTTTTAGTGGGTTCCCATTACTTTAATTTATTTTATAATTTATACCTATGTTATTGTCTTTTAAATGCACTTATCTTGTAAAATTTTGGGAAACAATAAAGAAATAAAAATATGTGTACATCATTATAAGGAAAAAAATCACTCACATCTAGAAAGATGGTTCCGAAAGCTTATCAGGTCGTTTTTTTTACACGAGCTCAACACATGAGACTCTGAGGAAAATAATTTACCTCAGGGCCTATGTCGATACAGGAATGCTGTGTGGAGAGTTTTTTTTAAGGAAAGGTAGGAGAGGAGAGTTCTGGGAAGGAAAAAGGTTTGAAGGATGAGTAGGAATTCGGCGTTCAGTGTGTCCTGGTTATCCGCCGCCAAGTCCTAGACCCTAGACAAACCCCACCCCATGAAACCGGGCATTCCTGCTAAATCACCATTACGTTTCAGTCTTGGGAAAACTATCAGGTAGTTTTTTTAACCGTAGCGAATTATAAATGATTAAGCAAGTAACAAGAGTAAATTAAAAATAAAATAAAAGTCTTTCACAAAACAATTTTTTTTATTATAATTTTTTTTATTTTAACTTTTATGATTAAAACCTCAAATTGTAATATATTATTAAATGAAGACATGATGAGTGAAACTCAATCGAAAATCTGGAAACAGAAAAATCAGAAAAAGATATTTACACCTCTGGAACGCAGGACCTCCCTACTTTTCCGCACATTAAATAAAATGGATACAAATTTATCCAGACACCATCTAGATTGCATTTAAATCGAGTTGAATCTTACAATCATACATAAAGATGGCAGCCAATAAAAATATGCCTTAAGAAAAATGAAGATAATATGGGTGGTTCTTAGTCGAAGTACGGTACAGTTAAAGGTAACCGAATTTGATATCGATACCTTAGCTCAGTGGATAAGAGCACCCACCCGGAAAGTAGGGAGGTCCTGGGTTCGAGTCCCAGAGGTGTAAATATCTTTTTCTGATTTTTTTGTTTCCAGATTTTCGATTGAGTTTCGCTCATAATGTCTTCATTTAATTAAATTTTTAATAGTTCTTTTAAATCGACTATCCCCTAAAAACTGACATTTCACCTCTTCTTGGACGCGGTTTTTTAATTTTATAAATTGGTGCTAATAACCAAAAGAGCACGCCGTACGTCAGTTGCAAAAAGTTTTGTAACTGATGTGTGTAGCCTCGGAGTTGGGAAATTCGTTGCATAAATTACAAAAATATTGCGGCTGCTTGAAACATTTTTTGCTGGAATTAAATTTTAAGCATTGAAAAAATATTGCAGTTTTTGGATTTGGATTTTACCAATGGGATTTTTATTTTTGTGGAAGTTTGATTTTGATGCATTGATTAAAAAATACCTTCGCTTGGTTTTAAAAATGAATTTCAGTACACGGAAATTTCGGTGATGCATAATATTTGAAATTGCCTGTCGCAACTAAGGGTAGATGGTTTCATCCCTTTACATATTATTTTTTCATAGCTGTTTATTTACATATTACCTGCTGTTTTAATTCAGATAAAATTCATTGGTACTCAAATCAAAACTGTATTTATTGAAATCTATTAATACCTTCCTATTTGTTTTGGATTTAAATATGTTCCACTTTTTAATTTCCTGTCAAATATAAAATTTACATTCCCACAAATTTCAAATGCCAGTATTTGGATTTCTCGTGACCGTATTTTTTTTGCGTTCTTTAGACATCATCCCACTGTATTTTTTTTTAATTTAAAGATTAATATATTTAAAACATGTATCTATAATATATTTGCTTACCAACATAAAATAACTACCTGCCTCTTCTCCGTATGTGGCGATCGAGTATTATTTGCATTTTTTGCAGAAATTGCATTTCTTACCATTTTCTCTTCATTACAGAGAAAAAGCATACTTGAACAGTTATAGTAAACAGTGGGGTGATATATTTATTGTATAGTACCGGCCATGTAACGTTATTTACTTTTGTTTTTTAATCTATCCGAAAATTATAACTATTGCATTTTTTAAATTGTATAGTCGGCATTTTTGAGAAGATTATATTTGAGTCTTGGTACAACACTTGGATCTTTAAAAATACTTTTATTATTTCTTCAAAAATTAAAACCGTTCGATTTTTTGTGTATTTTTTTTTTGCCGGTGTTCATGTATTTTATCTTATTTTGTCGATTGTGCAGAACATTAGCACTATTGTTGGAACAACTGTTTGCTTTGCTTGGTGTAAAATTAATATTTTAAACTACAAATTGTGAAAAAACCTCCATGTAAGCTTAGTAAGATTCTTGCATATAACGTACGTTTAATAACTAACGAAGGTAGAATTATTGTAACGTCAATTTTATCACATATTCATTACAATTAAACAATTGTTATTTTAATTGAACCTCATTTTAGAGGTAACGCCAAAGAGGTACATAAAAGGTCATATGAGTCCTATAATTTCAATACCCGCTATATCTGATTTTTTTGCCAAATTGATCTGAATATGACATCTTGTTCACATTTTTGCGATGAACAAGATGAACCTAAAATTGAGTTTCGAAACCTCTTTATCACGACCAAAAACCATGTCAAAACTGCGAGTGAGAAACAAAACCCGCTATATCATTAAAAAAATTACTTTCGAAACCCGCTATATCTGAATTCAACCAATCACAAGCAGTTATTTTGCCAAGATAGCGGGTTTAGAAACTCGTGTGTCAGGTGAGTTGAATTTCAAAAGCCTCTACATCGTGAGCAAATCACGAAATGAGTATCAAAATCCGCGTTTTAAAATTTAATTATCGAAATCACTTAAATATTGATAGACATACATTTCAAAATAAACACCTTTCGAATTTAAATTACTATAATTCGTTGTATTAAAAAATTAAAATGCAATTATTTATTTATGCTAGAGATGTGACGGCCTCCGTGGTCCCGAGGCAAGACTCTCGACTCACAATCCGAAGGTCGCGGGTTCGAACCCGGCGTGCGCAAATAAATTTTATTTGATTAATTTGTGTTATTTCACAATTTATTCATTTAAAATAATATATAGTATATTTGCGGCACGTTCCAGAGTGGAAGATACTATCAGTATCGCCCTGGTGTAAGACCACCATTCAGAATTGAAACGTTGCTTGAAATGGCTTTAGCCGTGTTTAGTGACCAGATCTGAATAGCCAGGTACTTCCCCACCTTCCTCTTCCCTATCTCCTTCCCCTCCCCACTACCTTCAGCCTCACAACATACCCCAATTGGGGATGCCATAGTCTCACTGGCTCCAGACGGGAGCAGTTGGGACTCTTGTGCGGTATTAACTGTAAAAAAAAAAAAAAAAATGTGACAGTTTTTGCGGTTTTCTCCGATTCAATGAAAATTGATATAGCGGAAATAAAAATTAAACGACTCATCACATCTGCTCTTTTAGTCTTAAAACACAAGACAATTTAGTAATGCAATTTACCGAGCTAATAACTTTTAGTTTAATTGCTTTTTATGAGAAACCTAAAGCAAATAATCTTTTTTTTCAGCCATACCAAATTCAGTTAGTACAACATTTAAATTCCCAATAAAACAACCCATTTTTCATGACCAATCATATCTGAATAAATAAATTGAGTATACAATTAAAAGATTATTCAAGAACTCCACAAGAGTAATCTAGCATTTGAAATGTTCTTCTGATTTAACGGAATCATTAATAATCTTGAACAGTCGCTTTTGTCTTAGGTGTTTACTAGACATAACGACGCGAAGAAACAATAATCAATTATTATGGCAGTGTCGTGGAGAAACTGGTGGAGATTATATTTAACTGGGGTATTTTGAAAACAAAGTGGAACGATCCGTATTCGTAACTGAAGAAATATTACCGGAAAATCTTGAGTTGCTTTTCTCAAAAGTACTTAAGCATAAAATTCCTGTTGTTGATGCTATAGTTGGATTAATTCATAACGGCGAGTTTTCTTTACTGGGCGTATAATTAAGATTTAATTCTTGCATTGCAAGGAAAATATAGTTTTACAGAAAATGTCAAATACAAACCAATCTATATTTTTTTCTTCATTAGCTCCACACAGAAGGTCCTGTAAAAAAAAATTCCTCAAGGTCTCTGTCATCTTTGATGATACTGTGTGGAGGGTCTTTTGAGGAAAGGAAGAATATGAAGTTCTGGGAAGGAAAAGGTATGAGAGATGGGTGTAGAACTGGGAGTCAATGTGTCTAAGAGTGACGGACGTATGAATCCATCCCTCCCACTGAAGTGGAAGACGATAGGTGGAGAAAGTCCGGCTAGAGAGGTCTAG
This sequence comes from Glyphotaelius pellucidus, assembly GCA_936435175.1. NCBI lineage: Eukaryota > Metazoa > Arthropoda > Insecta > Trichoptera > Limnephilidae > Glyphotaelius > Glyphotaelius pellucidus. Next base: position 6,510,195 of record OW386551.1, on the reverse strand, counting down.
GTTAGGTCTTTCTCAACCAATCTTAGTGAGCTAACGCATTTGCTGCTAAGACCTAAACAAACCTCGCCTCATGACACCCGGGCAACCTTGCTTAGTCGCAAAACGTTATGAACCACTTGTGATGACCTATGGCAGTGGTATTGGTTATCCAAAGTATGGTTCCCGGAGCGGCGGTACCCATACCAGCCTCAATACAGTAATATAATAGTAAGCGAATACACTATACAGAAATTCTCATTACTTCCAACATTGAAAACTTTTCGCTTGTGCAATGACTTTTATGGTCATAGTATTTGACCCGCTATGCCTAGGTAAGATTCCACCCTAATTGGAAATCTCATTCCACCATAACTGGACACCGGTTAGATCTTTTAAGCAAAACTTCTTAGTAACGCTTGCAATCCATCTTTTTTTGTCCATCAATTTGTACATTAAAGTTTAAAAAAAAATCTAACTAATTATAACATAACATATTGCGTACTATATTTTTTCTACTTTGATGTAGCTCCTACAATACATCATGAACCTTACGATTGATGCGGACTTTAAAGTTTCTGGTAGCGTGTCATAAAACTTCATTGCTTACAGTAAACTATTCTGCCCTTTCGCTTTGTCCTTTTATTGTAACCCGTTTTCATTGCATTTCCATGTGTTATGTCTGTGATTGTCCTTGTTATATAAAATTTTATTTGAGAAGTATTTTGAAAACGGGTTGTTTATTATTTTATGGATTAATATCATCGTGTTCAAGGCCAGCATCTGTTTCACGCTTAGCCAATTTAGTTCCTTTAATTATTTATTATTATCAAGTTTAATTTGAAGAACTCCATTTTAATTTTTCATTTCTTTTATATATTCAATAATATTATTATTCAATTTATAAAAACAGTTTATTTATAAACAAGATCTGCTTTGTAATTATTATTATGCGTGACAGCTGTTTGCATTATCAAATTGTCAATCTGTTTGCATTATCAAATTATCAATCTTGCCACTTACAGACGAGGTATTTATACCTAACTCTCTCATTAAAAATTTAAGCTTATTAGATTTGTCAAAGAATCTTTATATAAAAATGCAAAAGTCAGTCATATTAAATACATGTAGGATAACGAAAGATTTTTAAATATTTATACTGAGGGATCAGTAAGATTTATCGGTCCAGTTAGGAGTTCTTTCGAGCCAAATCCTCTGATATGAAAATATATTGAGTCGGTGAATTATTTTCCCATTTGGTCTCTGGTAGGTTGACAAGTTGTTCTTGTATTGTTTTGTATTTATTATACTTATAATATACACTTGCATAGCGTGGATTGACTAGATGATAATTTATGAAAAAGTGTGTAGAAGGGTCTAGTTTTTCCCGTAGGGAAGATTTAACCCGGAAATAAAGTCAAAAGAACAATTTGAAATATAAAAGAAAAAAATAGTTCCTTTAATATTCTATTTCCTTATTCTCATTTTTTTGGATAATTTGAAACGTATTTTGTCCTCGTTTGTTACACAGGAAAAAAATTGTTGAGCAGTATTTTTTTATAAATGTATAAAATACTATGCATCAACTAGAAAAACAACTCTTTTCATTCTAACTGTTAAATATTTTGCAGGTAGACAGTTTATCACTGCTGCAGCGGGCAATTTAACTGCCTGAGGCATTTAAGCGCGAAGCTTTGCCGTGCTTTTGACAGTACTTCCATTATGCTTTTTGACTATAAATCCTTTTTCGTTTTGTGAAAACTAAATAAAAAAGCAATTGTGTTTTTTTCCATCTTACGTTATATCTCAAAATGACAAAACTGAAGCAATCCATCAAAATACCGCTAAATATCGATTAAGATATGTGTAATTTTAAACAACTTTTCCGAATCAGACATATATCTTGAAAAACTTTGCGGAGTCTTCATTACTAACATGAGATCGAAAAGAGTGGAAGTTAAGATACCTCAAAAAAATCTATTTGAACACTTTCAAATCTATTTTTGTGTATTGCGTAGCCTGGGTTCACACTTGACATGCGTATTCAAGGATACTACGTACATATGAGAAAAACAATATTTTGAAAGTAATATTTTGTGTATAATACAGTTGTTCTCCTCTTTATGTGGTGTTTCGTAGCCTACCGGTCTCCTTTTCGTGCGGTGCTTCGTAGCCTCCTCACTTTTTTTTCAAATTTTAATTGTTTTAACAAAAAAATGTAGAGATATCACGAAATATCAGATCGGTACAGTTAAAAAAAAAAAAGTTTCGACAATCCGAAATCGCAAAAGTTACAATTGTACCTATTCCGCAGTAGAAATGTTAGCAAGCACAACGTAAATTGTATTTAGATAATTAGGTATTCCCGAGCTACCCGGGTCCCTGTAGTTGGTTGCACTGGTCTATGCTACGCCTTTGCCAACAGGTACACTACTCGCTACTAGATACTCGCTACTCGCTACCTGCCAGAATGACGCTATTCGCTTCACAGTGTTTTGCACACTCATGCATAATGCAGCTCAAACATTCACCCCGCCCGCCATGATTCACTTCCGCCAGCAGTTTATTGTTCCCATTCTTAATGGATGTTTTACAATGTATTTCCACGGAGAATATTGCTGCCTGACGTTCTGTATTCACCGCGACGGTCTACCTACTACCTGTTACTGTGTACCTGATAAATTATTCGCCGGGATATTTCGAGATGGAAATATTTACTTTCCTAAGAAATAAATTACGAACGAGAAAATAATGATGGTAAATGCAGCGGGAACTCTTTATGGGTCATTCTGATTCTTCGAACGAAATAAATGAATTTAAATTGTGTTATTTTAACGCAAATATATTCATCTCTATTCATCTACTTTCCATTTACCTATTCTATCTGATAGTGTGTGGCCAAATTATCTACATGTGACATTTGGAAGAATACATAAATCATAAATACATCATTTTTTTTTAGGTTTTCACGGCCAAAAAGTATTTCTAACACCAGCTCGTAGAGAAATGGAGCTGGCAGCACGGTATCGCTTCGACACACATAAGTAAAACACGACATATATAAGTAAACACTCTCACCTATATCATTTACTCATCTGCCCTGATGATGGACACTGTAACGCTGTCCGAAACGTTGGCTAAAGAAGGAGGTAGCGAAACACGGCATTACACCCCAAAAACAATAACAAATACATAAATTAAAATTTTATGTTCCAATTTGCACACTTCGAAAAATTTATTTATCATTAACTGTTTCTATTATAAGATATGGAATTACAGCTTGGGGATTTTCCTGTAAAACAAATGTAAATCGTGTTCAATCAGTTCGAAATTCATTAGTTTGTAACGCGATTTTAACATGGAGTGCCATAATGTAATGATAATATATATTAGTATTTAAAATGTAGTGTAACATATTATGGTGTGTGAAGCAATCTTATTTAAAACCCAGAGCATGAGACAGGAACCTTTTTGCAATGAAAGTCAAATTATACAAACACATAATTTATTTTACTTGAAAGAACAATCATGAATTGACTTATAAATAATTGCAATCTCTAAAGGCGTGCATTAGACTCGAAGAAGCAAAATGATTTTAAATAAAATGTGATTAGTCACAATCTGTGAATAAGATAAAATCTATGAGGTCCAATGTAAAATACCCGAGCGCCATTTTGTTTAGATGAAACAAGAAAACATTTAACTTGAACATATCGTAAAATAATCTAAGTTGAAATTTAACATTACGTGGAGATTTTGAATCACTGCGTCGTAGTATAGATTCTGTCGTCCCGGCATTCCAATCCGTTTCTTCCCGCTCGGCAGGTGTGTTGCACTTCCAGGTTCCGCTTCCAAACTCAAACTTGCTTCGCGAGCCCGCGTTGCAGGAGCTCACTCTGTGGTCACATGGTCTACCGTAGTGATGTATAAACGGTAGGAGATAGGGATGTTAAATCCAAACCGCTATAAGTTAACATATTAGCTCATAAAAGTTTATATGAAAAAAGGCAGGTTTATATGAAAGAACGCTGGACTATATGATACCTAATTGTTTAAATATGTTACCTGCCGAAATTAAAAATTTACAAATGGTAAAACATATTTTGTTGAAAAATTGGCTTGCCAAAAGAAATAATTTGTATTAGACTAACACAACAATTCTAACTGCATTTAATCGTGTAAAATAAGTTTATTTTTATCTCCAAAGTAAAAGTAACCGACAAACTGCTAAAAGTAGTTTATTGGGACTATTCTTTTTTCTGTATAATATTTTATTTTTTTGCTGTCATATTTTATTTCTTTGTATTTATAATAAATAAATTAAACCTTAAAAAAAGGATAATACAAAAAAAAAAAAAATTGGTGAAATGAAATTGAATTGGAATGCGGATCGCTTTGCGAGGATTGGTTTGTACTTTGTCCACAAAAACTAGCATTGAAAAATAAAAGTTTTGAAGATTAAAAAAATTATAGTTTTATTTCCTATGATTCAAATTAATTGTTATAAATATTTTTTTAAAATACAAGGGATAATCTATCTACAAGTAAAATAACAACATATTTGTTTGAATTTTGAACTAACTAACAGATACTTAAATTCACAGCCTTAACACTTCCGTACCGGACCAGGGTAACGCACTTACACTAACGAGAGTTTTACGCTGTATCTAAGTTGTTTTTTAAACCACATACTCAATAATTTGGGTAATCCTAGAAAAACTATTTGGTTATCGATCTGCATTAAAAAAATTAATATCGCATTACTACTTTTCTTAATATTAATTCATTTATATCAAATTCCGGTCGAGAATCTGTCCAGCCTGCCCCCCTACCCCTCCGTTCGGGCGTTACCCCGTATCCATCCGCTGGAAGTATCGGGACGATTCTAAGCGATAGCAAGTAATTTCTGAGTTGTTAGTGGAAAGGACTAGATCCCGTTTGTTTACACTGCGCATCTAGTTTGCTCTTTTTACAATGCTATAATGTTCGCTTGCCGGTCAAAGATCATTCGGTCTGGATCGTTTCCGCTACGCGCCAATCGCCAGTCAATATTCGGAAACAAAGCGTTATGGTGGCTATCGGCCCGCCTTCTCTGTTTTCTATAGAGAAATACGCGTTATGGTCTAAATTCGTTAGAATATTAATTATGACTTTATTTATGAAACGATTTAGATAATGACTATTGAAATAAGATGAATATGCTTCTTTCTAATTATTACCAAAACAAATTTCCAAAAATTGTGTCATTAACACCCTTTAATAGGCAAAACAAATTGGGGTCCCCGAGTGACCCCCCTTCGGATGAAGTGTGATTTTTTTCTTTCCGGGACGAAAAGGTTAAAAAATCCTAAAAATACAGGAGTAAAAACCAATCCTCAGCAAGCGTTATGTTCTTGTGTCGTGATTACTGCCATCTGTGTCCGTCAAGATCGTAATATCAATTCTTTATAATATCGTATCATCCCTATTCAAAAGTCATCCCTTTGTATATATCCACAAGTTGTCAACCTTAAAAGTTTATTTAAAAATCGTTGATCCAAGAAAATAATTCACGTTTAATGTTATCGATAAATGGGATGTCATTGGGATAATTTGAGATTAAAATATTATATTTTCGAAGAAATAAATTACAACTAAGGGTGGGAGTAGAATGGAGAGTTATTGGGCCAATTGTACTTCTTCCTTCAAACGAATTAAAGGCCTCTAATTTGTGTCATCGTGATCGATAAATGAGCATGATAAATAATTATTTATTGGGATATTTTGAGGTGGTAATAGTTGCTTTCGTACGAAATAATTTATATAATTAAATTATTGAATAATAGAAGAGCATGTATGAGACGATGTATGAATGTGAACGAGGCAAGGAGTGTGTGCCAAGATCGAGTTGTTTGGCGGTTCGTCCTCTCTGCCTACCCCTGCGGGAAACGACGTGATGGTGAGTTAGTTAGTTAAATTATTGAAATAAAATACAAATTAGATAATGTTCATGGGAATGCAATGGAAAGCTCTGCGTGTTTTCCTTCTTTTTTCATGCATTTCCTTCTTTTTTTATAAACGTCATCTTCAGGGATGTTGTGTGGAGGGTCTTTTTAGGAAAAGACAGAGAAGGAAGTTCTGGGAAATGGTTTATTCACAAAACGGGTGTTAGGCTACTTCTTACATAATTCATTTATAAATCAACATAACGCCAATTGCTAAATAGAACTCATTTTGATTAATTATAACGATAAATCGATTAACGATAAATCACTAAAATGCCTTGGAATTTTCATAGATCTCAAAAAAGCGTTTGACAGCATATCACATAACAAACTTTTAAGTAAATTAAGAAACATTGGATTAGATGGAGCAGCTCTAGAATGGATAAAAAGCTACCTTTTCGAACGTCCTCAAGTCGTTAAAATCAACGATGTGCTTAGCCAACAAGATACGAGTAACTTTGGCATACCTCAAGGTACAGTCCTGGGACCGTTACTGTTTATCATCTATGTAAATGACATATTCACACAAAGAATAAACGGAAAAATAATATCTTATGCTGACGACACTGTCATAGTAATTGAAGGTGCTGATTGGAATACTGTGAATAATCTAGCGAATATTGATATTAATACGCTGAAAAACTGGTTCGATAAAAATCTCCTCTCATTAAATACTGAAAAAACAAAATTTATCCCTTTCTCTATCAATAAATGTAAATCAAATCCAGAAATAAAAATTGTAATACATCAGAGTAAATGTGGTGGAACTAATTGTAATCAAACATGCTCTACACTTAATTCAACTTCAAATATTAAATATCTTGGTGTATATATAGATCAACATTTTAAATGGAAAACACATATTTGTGAACTTGTCAAAAGAATTAGGAAATGTATATATATATTTATCAGAATAAGAAATATTCTTAGACTAGAAAACCTCAAAAAAGTGTACTACGCAATTGTTCAATCTATATTACAGTACGGTATTATAGGGTGGGGAGGAACTTATGATGTTATTTTAAATCCTCTGAAAATAGTTCAAAGATTGATAATTAAGGTTATCTTGAAAAAACCATCTACATTCTCTACTGAAAGAATCTTTTCAATATTCAAAGTATCTACAATAGACAATATATATAAAAAATATGCAATTCTACAGACTTTTAAAGAAATACAGCTAAAAAAATTACAATTCAATATATCAGCAAGATTTCAAAACAATATCAAAATCCCTAAATTTAATACCAAGCACATCCAAAATACCTATCTGTATCTAGGTATAAATTATTTCAACAACCTCCCTTTAGAACTAAAAATTATCGAAAATATACATAAATTCCAAATTAATTTGAAAAATCACCTGAAACAACTGTAAGAGTCCATTTCTAACGCTAATATTTCATTTAAATCTTGAAATTTATTTATTGTTATATCCCGAGTTTTCTTACATATCTTTTGTTATTAGATGCAATATTATTATTTTCTACTAAATTTTACATATACTTGAGCTTGAATTCCCTCACCAAACACAAGAGCCTTGTCTCTTTATGATGAGGAAATGCTATTGTTATGTTCATTTTACAACTTTGTTTAACATGTAAAAAAAAAAATGTATACTTATTGTAAAAACATACAAATATTAAATAAAAAAAATAAAAAAAAAAAAAAAATTTTGAACCGTAAAAAATGAAACATTGCGATGTTTTTTTAATTTATTTAATTGCGTGCATATATATCTGAGAAACCAGGTTCTTCACAATCACAATTGTTGAGAAGTTGGTGGCGTTATCCCGGTAAAACATAGATCTTGGATTCGATTTCAAGTTGCAACCTTTACTTTTTCATTAAGAGTTTTGATATATTTCGTTTGGAGTTTAGGAATATTTTTATTATCTTCTTCAGTGATAACATATCATGTATACCGAATGGATGTCCTTCGTTTTCTCATTTTTTAATGTGAATATTTTCACAAGAGTCTCAACTGCTCCCGTCTACAGCTAGTGAGACTATGGCATTCCCAATTGGAGTATGTTGTGAGGTTGATGGTGAGGTGAGGTGAGGGGAAAAAGAAGGGAAGAGGAAGGTGGGGAAGTACCTGGCTGTTCAGATCTAGTCACCAAACATGGCTAAAGCTACTTCAAGCAACGTTTCAGTTCTAAATGATGGTTTTACACCAAGATGATACTGAGAGTATCTTTCGTTTGGGAACGTACCGCAAATGTGCTGTATTTTACTTTAAATTGATAATTTTGTGAAATAAAACAAATTAATCAAATAAAATTTATTTGTGCACGCCGGGGTTTGAACCCGCATCCTCCGGATTGTTAGTCAAAAGTCTGGCCCCTCGACCGCGGAGGCCGTTGATGAAAACGAGGAATAAAACCGGGCCAAGGTGAGAACCTTTATGTTTTTCGCCCAGCGAAAGTAGTCGGTATTTAGTTATTCGCTTAAAATTTTTCCAGAAAAATTATTATTGTAGTTAGTTGAAGGTTTAGTATTTTAATTAAATAAATACAGGTAGGTACTCGACATACGATGACTGACGAATCTTATATATAAAAATCAATATTTGTTTGTTTGTTTGTTCGTATTTTATGTGCTGCCATACCATTCATCCGATTGCGATGAAACTTTGGTGATTTGTTGTGCACACGCCCACAAAGGTTAAAGGTTATAATGTTAACTCTGGCGTTATGAAATTTGTTTAAAAGAAATGTGAATATTTCATATATTTTAGCGGCAGGGAGGAAAGGCAGAAGGGGGGGGGGGGGGAACGGGGGAGGTGAGGTTCGCGGGGAACGCACGCACGGGAAAGGACATGCAGGGAGAAACAATTTATTTCTTTGATGGCATTGCAACGCATGCCGGGTACCAGCTAGTTAAGAATAAAACATTTATTTGGTGTAATATTTCTATAGGATTCTCTGAATGATTAACACATTATTTTCGATTACATTATTTGAAAAAAATTATGGTATGAATTTGAAAATATTGATTTATGATTTTGATACGGAGAAGGCAACAATAAATGAAGCCTGATATCCGTGCTTTTACAACATACAATATGCTACCAACTTTGTTAAAAAGTTTTCACGATGCATTGAAATATGATATTATTTTATTGCAAATATCCCTGCTTTGAAAACTGCTAGTTCGCTGTGAGTTTGATCAAAGGGAATGGAGTTGTCATACAGATTTATTCAACCAAAATAAACGAATCGTTTTGAATCGAAAAAATTGCTTACCCGGTGATACTATTTTCTTTGCAGCAAAGACATGATAAAATAAATTGTTAAGTTATAAACGAATACATGCAGGAAGTTGATGAAACACGGATAACTAGATGCATTCTGCCATAAGAGGAACTTACAGACGAACAATACACCTGATTACCTAGATAATTTATGTATTTATTTTTGTGCATACAGTTTATGGTAGGGGAGCCCTGGTGGCTAAATGGGTAGTTACTCGAGCGTTGTGGGGACCTATTGGATTGCAAAGATTAGATGCTAAAGTTTATATGATGTATGCCCTTTCACTGGTGGGGGGGCGATTATAAATTTTCAAAAATATAAAAAAAATTAGTCACATTGACATACTAGAGCGCGGCAGATTTTAATAGCGTATACGTCCTACGTGTTTCTGGTTATCTGACGACTTGCTTGGTGGGGTGGCCGTACGAAGCGGTAGAAAATTGAAAAAAAAAATATTCGAGCTCGTCAGATATTCAGTAGGAATGTTAAGTGAACCTTAAAATATGTCCTATTCAAAAGACTGACAATTTGGACGTAACCTAAACTCATGGCTGATTTTTAAGAATGTAAAAAAAAATCGTGACCTTGAAATACTCGAGCGCGTCAGATTTTTATACAGACGGTTCAGCTTGATGTCCTTGTCGTGCTGACCTGTAATCTGACGATTATGTAGAGGGATTTTCTTAATCTGACAGTTTAAAAAAAAAAAAATATTACTGATTAGAATTACAATGAACAAAATATAATAAGTAATGATAAAAAAGTTAATATAAACGTAAAATTTTATAAAGTATTTGTAAGAAAATCGCCTAGAGAAAAAAAAAGGTTAAGAATGAGTTTTTAACCGTCGTCATCATCAGTAGAATCGTCTTCGTATTGCAAGTTCGAGTCGATTTGGTCTGCACGCACCACACTTTAGTGATGATTTTAACTTCTTCGGCTTGTAGAAATCGTCATATTATATTATTTTCGTGATCCTTACATGATTTCCTTAAAATGAAAAAATAAATGAACCGCGCTCGAGTAAATCCACGTGGCGTTTTTTTGGCAACTTTGTGCCTCACCATTTTTTTTATGTCACTTTCAAATTGTCATATTATTAAAATGTAAACTTTTCTGCTTGTAATCAACTAACCTAAGCTTAATCTGACACGCTCGAGTATTTTTGGGGATCCATTTTTTTTACTAATCTGATCGGTTGTCCTAGACGCACCCACCAATATTAAGAATTCATATATAGTTCATGGTATGGTTCATGGTAGTTCATAACTGGGTGCAAGGTATCTCCCCTTAGTTTTTCTGACGCGCTCGAGTAAATCCCAAAATCCCTGCTGGGCCTCCCCTACTATTACGTATTAAGTACCAGTTACACAAAAAAATGCTATTAATCAGTAACTTTAAAGGTTGATAAAAATAAAATAAAAATATGTACGGTTGCATTTGACTGATGCAACAAATATAAACGAGTAAACAGAGACTGAACACATATTTTTTATTTTTTTAAATTTCATTTTATTTTTATTTTTATTTATTGTTTGAAACATTTACAGAGTGTTAACAATTTTATAAAATTGCCATTGAAATGTACATAGATATTAACACTCCAATTATAAATGTTCACAGCATGCGTAATCAATGTTTAATTGTAACAAAATGAAATATAAAACATAGAAGTGTAAATATATAACGTATCCTGCAGAAACAGAGAAGAAAGATAATAAAAATAAAATGATAATATAGCAATCACATAATTGTTCTCCATGACATTCCATGGTAGAAGATTGTTAACCTTTAAGTACCGAGGTGCCGTTTTAGTTACATACGTACCGAAGTAAGGTCTGCCAGACCACCATAGTCTTAATTTAAAAAAAATGTATTTTCTTATATTTTTCTAAAAACATTGCTTCTAAATATTGTTTTTATATCTTCAATTGCTTGAGTAAAATAAAATATAAAGATTTACGCATTTATTAATAATTACAAGCATTTAAATCACAGACGTCGAATTTTTGGAATACAAAATTGACTTTTACCTCAATCTCAATAAATATTAATTAAACTGTTTTTTTTTTGTCAAAAATAAATTATTCTTAAAATTAAATAACTAGGTTAACAATGAAAACATAAATTATTAGCAGATTTATGAAAAACCACAAGGCATCAAGTTATAGGAACTTGCGAATATTACAAACAGTCTTTGCACACAGGCTCGCTGCATTGAAGGCACACGTGTTTCGTACAAGTGTCACATTTGTAAGCATTCTTGCATTTTAGCTTTGAGGGACAAATATGATAGAGTTTTCTAGGTTGGTAACCCTCCATTTCATTTTCTTCCCTTACGTTTTCCGGCGCATCTGACCCAAGAACTCTTTTTATCGACCTTGGAATGAGGCCGTATTTCATATTTCTTTCTGGTGACAGGAACACTGTTATTTTCAATTGAGGTATCTCGTTTCATGCCCAAAGATCCTGACTGATTCATTATAACATTTGATTAAAAATAAAAGAGGAAATCCATATGATCTGAAGAAAGTCGCAGTCAAAAAAAGTTACATAAGTACCGACGTGTGGTCTGACAGACCACTCACGATCTTATAACAGCCATAACTTACCGAAATCGTACGCTCCGACACTGCCATTCTCCACGAACGCTATTGGGCAACTGCCCGGGGGGTAACGAGAAGTAAAGGATAATACTACTACGCTAACATAGGTAACTAGACTTTTAGAAAGCTCGAGGTGTCTGTCAGACCACACGTCGGTACTTAAGGGTTAACTTGATTTTTGAAATATGTGAGACTGTTTGCATAAATATCTATCTACATGGTCACATTCAATGGTTTTATATAGACGACACATACGAGACAGTGGATTCAAGTATGCAATATTGTTATTAAATAATTCAAGATGGATTGTATTATGACTCCTTAAATTGCGTCTATTAGGAACTTTTATATATTTTTATTGTTTTTAATCTAGTTAGAAATTCTAGTTTGGAGGACCATAAAATTCACATTTTTTTAAATATTATTTATATCTTACACTAATAATTTTCTTAATTTTAAAAATTTATAAAGAAATAAAGTAATAAATAAATAAACGTAAACTAACAAAAATCAGTAAAATCTTTTCTTTGGAATGTTTTCACTTGTAATTCAATATTTTGAGTTGAATTTAATGTTTCAAAGACCCAATCATGTTTGATTACCTCTAAAAGGGATCGAAATGAAAATCTAGTCTCCTTCAACGCCCCACGACTGAATTTGGCCAGTCACCTCTAGTCTGGAACCCCAAAATACCTGAAAAAACCCTCAACTCTGTGTAAAAACGGGCGGGTGGTCCGTTTGATAGATTCTCCTTACTTAACAAACGGATTGTAATCTTTAGAACACAGGCGTAGGGTCGGAATGCTATCCTTGTTCTACCGGTATTTCAATGGAAGATGTTCCAAGGAACTAGTTCCCTGATTTTGATTCCCTTGATTTTGATCCCTGAAAACACGCCAAACGCGTGCCCAACATATGAACACGGTTGACATTTGTCACATGAGAACGAATCGCTTCTTCGATTCGTTCTTGTGTTCAACAGCTCGGCTGTGGAACAATTTGCCGGCGTTTGTGTTTGGTCCTTCCTACATACAACACGGGTCTCTCCAAGACCAGTGTTCATTCCTTCTTCTCCTCAAAAGACCCTCCACACAACATCTCAGGTGACATAGGCTCTGAAAGAAATTATTTTACTAAGGGTGAATATAAAAATAAGAATCTTTTGTTTTCATTAATACAATTAAAATATTTCGAATTTCATCAATCAAAATTAACGGTATATTGGGAAATTTTTAAGAATAACAATTTAGCATATTTTTTCAAATTTACAAAAAAAAAATCCATAGAACTAGAAATTTCACATAACCTATTAAAACTTTGAACGTAAGAAAAACATAATTTTTTTTTAAATATTTCACATACAGAATAAAATTATTATAATTTTTTTTCTATTTTTATTTTTTTTTTATTTTTTTTATTTTTTTTTATTTATTATTTTTATTTTTTTTTATTTTTTTTTTATTTTTTTTTTTATTTTTTTTTATTTTTTTATTTTTTTTTTATTAACAAATTTTTTGGTACAGTTGGTAAAATTTTGTAGTACAAACTTTTTGTATTAACAGTTTAAAAAAAGTAGAGAATAACATAAATAGATTAGCAGATTAACCAAAAAAATCCCACATAGGCATCGCCAGTTCGTGGGTATACTTGAGTGTTTTTAAGACAGATAATTATTACTCATAAACATAAACTTTTTGTAAGCAGGAACCTTTTTTTGTCGTTTTCAAAATCAGACAATTCAGTGATTTTACGGGCCTGCGCTAGTGTCAAACTATTGATAATGATAATACTGTTAGTCTAAAAAAATTTAAAAAATGTGTTTCCAAAAAAGAAGCTTGTTGCTGCGGGAGGTACATAATATTTACATTTGCGTATTCTGCTTTTATTACTTTTAAAATATATTGTTACAAAAAATTAACCCACCATTTTTTTCTAATAAAATAATTAACTAAAATATTCTCACGGATCTGGAACCACTTTAAAGCTCGTCATATAAGCTGTCAGCGGAAAAACCACACAATTTACAAATCGCATTTTGGCCTTTCAATTGTGGTTTAAATTTAATCTCCGGAACCGATTTGTAATGAATTGATATTACGGATTATTCTGGTTGCAGCATTGGTTGGAGAGATCATGAGTAAATTAAATTATTAGTAATAATCCACTCAATTTATTTTGTGTCATAAATATTTTAAAATGTTGCACATAAATATATTTTCCATGCAATCCAGATGTAGAATTTATGCTACCTTAGTCCTTGTAAACAAACTTGAAATTTTCAAGGTTTTTTTTTAATGTAAAGATTACATATTTAAACAGTTTAAACAATTTCCTCTGTTTCAAGAATCGATGGACTCAAACTCTGCTATATCTTATTGTATTTTATAAGTTTTAACTCTCAAAATTTGATAAATATTTGATTTTACAAGTTTTAACGGATCACAATACAAACACGTTTTACAAAATGTTCGTTATTTGTTTTTGGGATGTTATGCCGTGTTGCGCTACCTCCTTCTTTAGCCAACGTTTCGGACAGCGTTACAGTGTCCATCATCAGGGCAGATGTGTAATTTTAATTACACATGTAATTGTGTAATTGTAATGTAATGAAACGATGGCTAAAGAAGGAGGTAACGCAACACGGCATAACACCCCAAAAACAAATAACGAAAGTACTTTTGGCCGTGAAAATCTAAAAACTTATCTGACGTATTACAAAAGTTTAAAAAAAAAAACATTGCGTTCAAGTCTTTCTGATATCAGCTAAAAGAGTACAAGATGATGTTCGTTGTCGAAGGGTGAGGCTCTCAACTAGCGATCTGGAAGTCGCGGTGTTTGTTCCTAGAATGCGATTTAATACATTTAGTCTGTAAAATAATATCATTTGTAATATTCATTATTTTAGTCATTTAAGTTACGCGTAGTTTCTCCTTTTAAAATGTGCAAACAAAATATTATCTCACGGTTTCATGAATAAGGTCCAAACCTTGAATAATATGGCTGGTATCATATAAATGCATTCCCTTGCAAATTTGGGACAAATTCTTTTATTATTTGTAAAGTCGGTACTTTGAATAAGTACCCTAAAATAACACCTACTTATGTTTATGACACTCCCTAGGAGAAGTGTCTGCTGGCGGCATTTTATAACACCCTCAAGGATAAATGCACCGTCGGCTTTAGCCCTAAGTGAAAAAAGTTATAAAATTTTGCAATATTTGTTAATCCCTGTAATATTAAGATGTATTTTTATTGGTAGGCCTCTAGGGCCGACTTTAAGGTAACTGTTTTATTATTGTCTGTAAGTTAGATCTTAAAATTAGTGTGGGAACTGCTAAAATTTATTTTCTCACCATTTTTTTATGTACCATGTTTACTTTAAATAATAGCGATGTTGATATGGAGAGTTAGTATTGTTTTGACGGTGAAACGGGAAGGTACATGTTGTACCTTCGGCGTTATTTAATTAAACTCGAGCGTGGGGGGTACTTGGGTGCCTATCTCCAGTAGAGTGTTGTAATCAATCTTGATCTGAGGGGTACATGGGTGCCTGTCTTCAGTAGAGTATTGAGAGTATTGTTTTGACGGTGAAACCGAGAAGGTACAAGTTGTACCTTCGGAGTTATTTAATCAAACTCGAGCGTGGGGGGTACATATAGGTGCCTATTTCCAGTAGAGTGTTGAGATATCGAGGGAAATAAAGCCTTCGATATTTGTCGGTGTGGTGGGGTCTTGGAGATCACTATTGTCACCAGTATTGTATTTTTATTTAATAAATTGTGTTGAAGAATAACAAGAAGTGTTTTTCTGCAAATTCCATCGAGTTGTGATTTCGTACCACGATAGTAAGAAACACGCGGGTTCGATTCCGTGTTCGACTAAATTTTATTTGATTGCTTTGTGTTTTCACAATTTGAACATTAAAAATATTATAAGGTATATATGCAGCACGAATGGAAGATACTCTCAGTACCGCTCTGGTATAAGACCACCATTCAGAATTGAAACGTTTGCTTGAAATGGCTCTAGCCGTGTGTGGTGACTAGATCTTAATAGCCAGGAACTTCTTTTGTCACCGAGAACCATTAAAGTAAAAAATTATATTTTAAAAAAACCGATATTCTTTGACAAATTTCCAAAAACACACCTTTAATATTCTACGGTTTAGAAATACAAAATTGGTGAAATGTTTCTCGTGCAAGTTGGTAATTTAAGACTCTCATCCGTTTGCTTTAGGGGCTCTGTAACTCTGTACCTATAAGCCTCCAAAGAGGTTGTGTATTTTGTGTTCAGAGTCAAAGTATACCTACCGAGCCCTGACGATAGCATGGTTGTACCAGAAACTATGTGCTTGTGAGATTCACGTATTATGTAATCCACTTTAATTAGAATGTGTGCACTTTACATCAAAGGTTCTAACTAACATAACAAAAGATTTGTTATAAAAATATTTTCGATAATTTTTGGTTTTTTGAATTGGTTTATTTCTTTTTTAAGTATTGAATTAAGTTCCATTATCATGAAACGACTTTTAATGTCGGGGTATATAAACATAAACTAATTAAGACAATATTAGCGACACTCAATCAAAAATCTTAAACAGAAAAATTCAAAAAAGATACCGTCAAAAATTCAAAAAAGATGCTAGGAATCATTCTTAGATGTGAAAGTATCTTTTACTGATGCCGGATTGGGAGCGACTGGTTGAGAAAGACCTCTTGATCTCTCCAGCCGGACTCTCTCGACCCATCACCTTGCACCGCAGTGGGAGGAATGAATTCGTACTTCCGTCACTTCTGAACACACTAACCCGAAGGATGGGTTGTTCCGAAAAATTTGAATGATTCATAAATTTAAGAAGTTAATTTTCACGTTCTCTGTAAGCTCCATTCAAGTTCTGTGATTATTACAGGTTTTTGAAGCAACTAGCATATAATGATAAGTAGATAAGAACTTGAATAGAACTTTTACAGAACGTGAAAATCAATTTCGAAAATTTGGTGAATGGCTTATATTTAATATATCCACCCCTCATACTTTTTCCTTTCCTAAGCGTCTTCTCGTTCGTTTTCCTAAACACGACATCCCCAAAGATGACATAGGCCACGAGGGAAATTGTTTTCCCCAGGGCCTCCTGTGTGAAGCTATTGAAAAAAAATTACTACGAGTTTTATGCTTTATATATTTTCTTGAGCCATGGTTGCCAAATTAAAGTGACAATTATAAAATTTGCACCATTAAAATTTTATTGGTGCTCTCCACTAAATACTGAAGTTTCGGTTTTAAATAAATAAACAATTATTATGTAATGCACACGCAAATTTTCAATTATCATTATTATAACATCTCCATATAAAAAGACCCAGAAAAAATCCTAAGTCCTTCCGGTTGGAGTTAGTTAATAAATTAATAAAATTTGTATTATAGTGCTCGTTGTGTGAATTCCTATGAGTGTTTCGGAATTCATATTGTTTTTCGTGCAGATAATTATTCTCTGGTTATTATTTAACCAATTCCACAACGGAAGCTCTATGTTTTTATGATTTAAAATCCAACCAACAAACTATGTGTTCGGAGCTAACGAATCGTCTGTTATTTGAGTAAAATAAATTATGATCGGCTTTCAAAGGTACATCATTATTATTGGCATTTTTAAAACGAATAAATGTACAATTAATCATTTGCAGAAAAGAACATCATTTATTACCACCTCCCAGAATTAAGTAATTGCGAAATTGCACAGTTATTTAACACTTCCTTACCGGACCGGGGGAACGCACTTACACTAACGAGAGTTTTACGTTGTATCTAAGTTGTTTTTTAAACCACATACTCAATAATTTGGGTAATCTTAGAAAAACTATTTGGTTATCGATTTGCATTAAAAAAAATAATATCGCATTACTACTTTTCTTAAAATTAAATTGTTTATAACAAATTCCGGCGAATAATCCGTGCCACCCGCCCCCCTTCCCCTCTGTTCGGGCGTACCCCGTCCCTATCTGCTGAATATATCGGGATAATTCTAAGCGATAGCAAGTAATTTCTAAGTTGTTAGTGGAAAGGACTAGATCGCGTTCGTATTCGGAAATTATATTCCACTGCGCATCTCGTTTGCTCTTTTTACAATGCTGTAATGTTCGCTTGCCGGTCAAAGATCATTCGGTCTGAGTCGTTTCCGGTGAACGCCAATCGTCAGTCGAGATTCGAAAACAAGGTGTTGTGTTGGCTATCGGCCCGCCTTCTCTGTTTTCTATGGAAAAATACACGTTATGGTCTTAATTCATTAGAATATTAATTTTGAAATTATTTATCAAACGATTTTGAAAATGACTACTGAAATACGATGAATATACTTCCCTCTAATTATAATCATAACAAATTACAAAAAAATATGTCGTTAACACCCTTTAATAAGCAAAACAAATTGGGGTCCCCGAGTGACCCCCCTTCGGGTCATGTGTGATTTTTTTCGTTCCGGGACGAAAAGGTTAAGCTTGATAAATTGCATTGAGTGGTCTTACTAAGTTACTTGAGTTACTTCTACGAAGTCTCGAGAAGTCACATTGACTGGCTCTTTTGTCATCAATTAATAATAGAGTCCCAAGTAAGAACACTGGTGACAAGATATTGTTTCATGTCGAAAATGCTTCAACTAGACGCCGGCGAAATTCTTTCTTAGAACTTGCAATCATTGTAAAAAACAACGTTTTCTTCTGTCTTGTCGTGTAATTTAAGATCTTTTAAACAAATTGGTATTTTTTAATTATTATTTTTGTTTATAATATACATTATGTAGTTACTAGAGAAGACCCGTAAAAGTAAAGGGTCTTTATAATTTTTAGAAGAAAAAAATTCTGTTAAAATTTTATCCAACTTTGTCGCTTGTCTGAATTATTCTATCCATAAATATGTGATTTAATCCAAATCAAAAATGAGTTCACTGAAAGTGACTTATTTCATGCGGGAATAATACACCCCACAGACAACCGAATCAGTATGTTTGACTGTAAAACAGATTTAGTTTTTCTGAAGAAAATTTTCTCCTACCCTACCCCAAGAATCACACATATTGAGTTAGTTAGAACAGTATAGCTCTTGAGGTGATTTCAGGGCCCTAGAGGTGATTTTTCATGAAAATGGTGCTTTATAAAGAAGCCTTATATTATTATTATTATTTATCAATTTCGTAAATGGGTATTTTTTCAAGAGCAAAATAAAATAATACTCATTGTAGAAATTGGAGTCACTATTAGTTTTTTTAACAAATATTTAATGAAAGCATATGTACGCGCATTGATAAATTTTATATGGCTTCTACGTGAGTTCCCATATACATAATAAGTACTCTGATTCTCAAAAAAATAAATTGCTAAAAGAAACACGCAAACCTGTGTGCTTTTATTAGGCATATTAATGTTATTTGACAAATTTTCAATTCTAACAATTTTATTTAGCTTGTTTATTTTAATCAATTCATTTCGATTTGAAACTGAATTCTTTAGTGAAAATGTGACGTTCAATCATGTAGCTCGACAAGAAATTTTTATTTTACCTAATCTAACAATGGGCAAAATTATTAATTTAAGAATCTTCAAAGGCAAAGAGCTTTGTAGAGCGAAGGTATTGTAAAAATATTAAATGATTACATTCGTATAAATTTATTTTAGATAAAATCTTTTACCGAATGTATTTCAAATAATTTACCTACCCACAAACCTTGATACCTAAACTAAAATATGTAGGTAAGTTCGTATACTAGTCCAAGGCAGAAATCGTATTCGCCGATCATCGACGATCGTCCTAAAAGTCGCTCTTAACAATCTTCCTTCTCACACGTCTTGTATGGAATAGACGGAAGACACTAGAATGTCGAATAAATTTATTCCTTCAGGCTTTTTGCAAACGTGTATTTGAACTATTATGGCATAACAATTATTTATAAAAACAAGCAAAACCGAATTATATTCTTAATTTTATGAAACGCACAATATGATATTAAAATAGGCATGTGTTGAGGTGACAATTAACATTAATTACTTATTTATTGTTTAATAATTTTATTGTAAAAATAATAAATTATCATTATAAAGTACAAGAGTTTCAATTGGGACGACTTATTTTTAAATTTAAATGAATTTGAATTTAATTGTCTCTTCATGAAATCGTTAAGTAACCACCCAATTTTGATTATTGGAATTTATAGAACACTGAAAAAAAGGCATATCTCTTGTTTTCTTTATGTGAAAATGTAATTTTACGTTTATAATTTGTAAAATGTTTTATTTTATTTTGTAGCTTGTTTTATTTTACATTGATACAATTTTATATTTGTATACATTCATGATTATTTCTTCAGACAAACGTTTTAGAAAGAATACATAAATATTATGAGCTTATAAATATATTTAATTCTTTTACTAACTCGCTTTCGATTCCATTTTTTTTAATGCTAGCTTGTATTTAAAGTATTATACATTTGAATCATCGATGTAGATACTTATTGATACCAGGTTATTTTTAATAATTTTATATATATATTTAGTGGATGAAATTTGTAAGATTCATATCTAAAAAAATACATGTAACAATGATTTATTAGTTACATAAGTACAAAAGTTAACGACAGAAAACAATATACATATGAATAGTAGATACTTGAAGAATTGAAATTTATAATTATAAATTTAATTTTCTCGTAACCTGCCTCACTAGGCTAGCTTGCAGGAATTTTAAGATGTCATACTAGAATATACCTGTGCCGAGACAGACGTAGTGGTACATAAATGTATAAAAACATAGTTACATATATGAGGTAAAATACTTTTTTACTATTTATTTTTGGGGTGTTATGCCGTGAAAACCTAAAATCATACCAGAGGTTAATTTTTTTTTTTTTTTACAGTTAATACCGCACAAGAGTCCCAACTGCTCCCGTCTGGAGCCAGTGAGAATATGGCATCCCCATTCGGGGTATGTTGTGAGGCTAAAGGTAGTGGGGAGGGGAAGGAGATGGGGAAAAGGAAGGTGGGGGAAGTACCTGGCTATTCAGATCTGGTCACTAAACACGGCTAAAGCCATTTCAAGCAACGTTTCAATTCTGAATGGTGGTCTTACACCAGGGCGATACTGATAGTATCTTCCACTCTGGAACGTGCCGCAAATATACTATATATTATTTTAAATGAATAAATTGTGAAATAACACAAATTAATCAAATAAAATTTATTTGCGCACGCCGGGTTCGAACCCGCGACCTTCGGATTGTGAGTCGAGAGTCTTGCCTCGGGACCACGGAGGCCGTCGAATACATTTAAATTTCAATATAATCAAGAAGAAAAACAATTGGAAGTGTGAGAAAATCCCTCAAAGATATTTTGTTTTGTAAAGGTCCCGTCAATTAAGGAAGATTGGTAATTATCACCCATTAATATTAGAACAGGCAAGTTAGGACGTACGTTCCTTTTGAATGCTCCACGATGACGTAGATACCATCTCTGCCTGGTTTAGTTGGATAATTAGCGAAAAATAATATTACCTGGAATTAAGAAAAAATGCGCACTGTCACGAAACGGAAAGGGAAATTGGAAAACTAGGCCCTGGAGATCTGGTAACGAGGCGGAGAGAGTGCTGCATCATCATTATCCATTCCACCTCCAGAAATATAACAAAGGTTAAGTAAAACTGCTGTAGTTAGGGATATTTGACCAAAATGGGTGAACCTTAAAATAGTTGTAATTACGCTACTGAAATGTAAAAGCTTTATATAAAAATTAAAAATAAAATTGTTTTTCCAGAATGTGTTCTGGAGTAGTGTGATGTGATAAGCATATTTTGAATAATAAAACGAACAAAATAAGTAAAATAAAAATATGTTTAATTTTTTTTTTTTTCGATTTGGGAGGCGAAAGGATGGGGACCACCACTCCAGTAACCATTTCTTTGAACACATCTGCCAAAGGTCACACCATGTGGCTCGCTACGTTTGGTGTCTCAACAGGGGTGCTCGGGTAAATTGGGAGAGGTGTGTCCGGATCTTGGCGGCGGATGCGTTTGTCTACCAACTGCGTGGCAGGCTGGATTGGGAGAGACTGGTTGAGGGAGGCTTTTTGACCTTTCCAATAGGACTCTCTTGGAACATCGCCTTACATTGCATTGGGAGGGGTAAATTCATACGGCCGTCACTCCTATACACACTGACCCGCAGATTCTTACCCATCCCTCACGACGGCTGGCGCAGTCCAGCGGTAAGGCTCTTGACTCGCATTCCGAAGGTCGCAGGATCGAATCTCGGCATGGCAAATGAATTTTATTTGATCAATTTGTGATATTTCGCAATAAATTTATTTAAATTAATAAATAGTATATTTGCGGCACGTTCCAGAGTGGAAGGTACTCACAGTATCGCCCTGGTGTAAGACCACCATTCAGAATTGAAACGTTGCTTAAAATGGCTTAAGTCGTGTTTGGTGGCCAGATCTGAATAGCCAGGTACTTCCCACCTTCCTCTTCCCTATCTCCCTCTCCTTACACTACATTCAACCTCACAACACACCCCATAGTCGTCTGCCATAGTCGTTTGGCACAGACGGGAGCAGTTGGGACTCTTGTGCGGTATTCGTATTTAAAAAAATCCTTTTTGCTTCCAAAAACTCTACTGATTCCCTTCCAAAAAAGACTCTCCACAATTGCCATTTATAAAAACAATCATTTTTATGATTGTAATGTATCTTAAATATTAATCTAACAGCAAGTCCTGGATGACCAGCCAAAACAGATCCAACTTCAAACATATTACCAAATTCAAAGTATTTTTTCAATGGTACGATGATGATTGTCTTGTTACTTTAAATGTAATATGGTGTTATTGTTTGTATTTCAGTACTATGTGTCATTACTTTTATTATAAACTGTTCATGTAGTAAGGCGCCTGACTTCAACGCAAGTTTTCCTAGTGAGACAGGTCTAGGAAATCACAAATTGTAAAAATAGAACAAATAAAGAAGAATTTATTAATAAACAAAACATCCTTAAATGTGACAAAAGCCCCAAGATAATTTTTTTTTCTCAGGGCCTCCTATGTGGAGCTAATGTGAAAAAATGAAAAGAAAGGAGTAAAAAAATATTTAATTTAAATAATGCAAATAGTCGTTTCACGTCTCTAGATGGCCATAAGAGGGGACTCCATCCAGGCAACCATAGTGACGATGTATTCTTGAATAATTATTGGCCTAGTCTGCGCCATAAGCTTCTCATGCGGTGGCGGAAAAGTGCTCTGAAAGAGTGCAAACGTCCCTCCAGGAATATTATCATGGCGCTTTAGTATCTCGGGTGGCAAAATAGTTGGCGATTAGCATTATCGTAGGTGTCTGACCTACAAAAACGGCGTGCAGAATGCGTTAAACAATATTCTTTAGATATTGGTGCTGCAAAAGTGAAACACACCTGCTCTTACTGATATCGCGCATATTTGTCCATTCACATCTGATAACGATGAAAATTATGCACGTATAAAGTATTTCTATCTATATATAAATTTATACTGAAAATAAAGCATTTGAAAGAGTAGAAAAAAAAACATTTCTAGTATCATTGAAGACAATATTAGCTACTCCCAATCAAAAATTTGGAACAGAAAAATCAGAAAATGATACGGTCGCATCTAGGAATCAAACCCATGACCTTTAGGACTCTTAATTTAAGTTAAAGGGTCCTGGGATCAATTCATAGATGCGACCGTATTTTTTGATAATTTTTCTATTACAATTTTTCGCTTGAGAGTCGCTAATATAGTCTTCAGTGATAAAATATAACAATTTTAGGTTTAACTCATTAAGTTATAATAAAAATAAATATATTTCTATTTCCTTCGCTAATCAATATTTCAAATCTATAACCAATGACGGTTATAGATTTGAAATATGGTTCAGTGGTTGAGTGGGTAATCGCGTTTGGGCCCCACCCGGGCGTCCCGTGTTCGATTCCTCGGCTGGCCAAGTCCTCCATCACAACACAAGCAAAAATTTTCGGCTTTCTGTGGTGGTAGTAGGAGATTTTCAAACATTGTTGGGTTATTCGTAACCCGGGAATGTTTGTCTTTCTTTTTAAAAAAAAAAAAAAATGAACTAGTTAATGCGTTTAAACCAATTGACATATTTCATTTCGTCCGAATCCAATATTTATTCAATGAACGAAGGTTAGGTGTGCTTCACACGAACAACATAATATGCATACCGATATAAAAAATACAGATCCATAAAAAACTTTCAGAGCATTAGTGTAACTAATTATAAACGATTTATTGTAATAAAATCAATTGGATTTCTTTTCAATTAAAATCGGAAACCGCCAGGTTCCTCCCGTCTTACACGCGCAGCGTTTCTAGAATAAATTAATAATAACAAACGAAGGAATAATACCTTATATCCAACTCAACACTCGACCCGATCAAAGGACCTTAAATCTTTAATGCATGAGGTTACTACCTCCAGTAATACGTCATTAGAATCCTCCGGTGTCAATCCTTTGTCGCCACTATCATTATGCGGCTCGTCACAGCGAGCCAGACGTAGGGGAACTATTATTTAATTTATTTGTGCACCGTTAAGCGCCTCAGTGAAATTCATTACCAATGCCTGGCTCAAAGGGATGCACGGGGGAGGACTAAAAGCTTTATACGGTGGCGGAACCTATTTATTGAGTTCATTTGAATGAGAATTTTCCGTTATCCCAAAGCAGCGGTGCTAAACCACATGGGAATCATCGAGTTTTTGCCAGCAACGATTTTTTTTTAGTCAAAACACAATGATAAACTGTCAATGTGCAGAATGTATGCTCAAAAACTATGAATATCGAGAACTTTTTTGAAGCACTGAATTTTCAGCATAAAATACTTGACGAAGGTGTTTTTTAAAATTGGTTATAATTAAGCCTTTTTTACGGTCTCCCAAACATTTTATTTTTGTTTATTAAGTAAAAAAAAAAACACGTATTTCATTTTCATAATGCAAGAATTTGCAATCTTAAACTATCTGATAATTATTGTTTACCATCTAAGTAACATACTATTCTCTTAAAAGTACTTTTTTTGATTTTGATCACTAATTCTAATGATAAATAGTTTTTTTTCTGACGTGAATATTATATATTCTGTTTTCAAGCTACATTTTTGGAAGGAGATTATATATGTGTGTACCCTCATGGCCTATGCGTATCTTACCACGTTTAGTAATTACTGAATTTTTATACCAACAATTTACTATTTTGTGTTGTGTAGTGTTCATGTTTTCCTGTGATATTTTTATAAATATTGTGTTCGTGTACATAAATCGGTTTTTAGATTTTTAAATATAACATTAATAAATAACATATAACATTTGCCTACTCATCTATATGAGTAGGCAAATGTTATATTTTTTTTATTTTTATTTTTTTATTATTTCTAACAAAATCATACTTAACAAATACAGATAGAATTGGCAATTTAAATAGGTAATCCCGCGAAGCTGCCACATGGCTGCTTATCTGCAGGTTCTACCTCAATATACATCCATTACCATTTGAAATAAATAAAAAACATATTTATAAAATTTAAAATTGTAAAGAAGAAAGCAAATAGAGACAATCAAATCCTAATGAACTGGTTGGTGCAACCTACTTTACAGTTAATGAAAATAAATAAAGTAAAAAAAAAAAAACAACAACATTTTATTTTTACAAAGGCATACAATATTTAACAGATTTTGTATCTATCATTCAAGAAAAAGGTAATATATTCTTAATAATTAGAAACCATGACATCATCAATCTTTCTTTTTCATCTTTGAACATTTTTTTTACAGATATACTGATTTTTCACTCATAAACCACATCTTCACAATTTTTATATTTATTCTCTCATTTTCTTCAATAACAAATCTATTCATACAGCTTTCTGATTTTTAGAAACTTCTTTCTTGGTATCGTAAACCGTTTCTATGCATGGTATATTTTTTTAGTGGGAGTATCTGGGTTATAGTTTTAAAAGTTGTTTCAGAACTTTATTCTTTATTTTTGTGAGTCGTTTAAATATGTGATGTATTTACCCATATTTAATTCAATAATTTATTGGACTGTCTTATTTTAAGTTCAATCCCTTCTTTAATTGTGGTGGTAGGAAGTGAAATTTTACCAAATACACCATTTAGTGGAATAATTTTTTCTTTTAGTTTTTGTACGTGCTGATTAACTGACAAATGTTAAACGATAGTATTTTTTAAGTAATGTTCATTTTCTAGAACCTGTATGTTTTTCCCTTCTATAACATAACAATCAATAATACAACATTTGGACAACCTGTAAATTTAAACAAAAAATAATAATATTAATAATCAATATTATACTTTCTTCATGTGGTAGACATCGAGTCTGCATTTTTTCTGGTTGAAACTCAAATGAGTGTGCATAAATTTATACCACCTAGGTTTTATTTATTCCTTTCAAAAGTTTGGAATACTACACAGAAACGCAGGCAGATAAAGTAAAAATATTTACATTACCGCGTTGCTTCTGTGAAAACAGCAAATGTACGTATTAATTTTAGTTCGGAAACATTCTGTGGATTTAATAATAATTTGTCAGAGAAATGGATTCAAAACTCAGTTCAAACATTCGTTGAAACATGTTTGCAGTAGAAACAATGTTTCGTTTTATTGTGTCCGTACTAGTGTACCGAATGACAATAACCATGTGCCATCCTCCCTAGAAATATGCAATCATTTGGTAAACATTTTCCTCATGAATTTGTGAGTTAAAACAACTCTTTAGCTAGTTAGAGTTAGTTTTTTTAACTGTTTTTAAAAAAAGGTTTTGACCCCCTGCCGATTCCTTGGCAATAATGAGATGCAACTTAAGAAACTCTCAAACCTTTTAGGAGGGACCTTAATTTACATTTTTCTTTAACTTAACCTTTGACCTTCAAAGACCGCAAAGCTTTCGACATGGGGCTCTTGGCTCTTTTAAACAAGATTATTCGTGATGAAAATCAATACTCCGAGTTACAACAGACCTTTGTAGCTTTCTGGAAAAAATTAATTAACGTTGAAAAAAGCTTTTAACTACAGGACTATTATCTAAGGAAACTCCTGCATTGTGGTCTCAGAACACCTTTTTTGCAAAACAGATTCAATGTAGGAACCCAAGGTTCGTATAAAAACGGGCTTTTTTCGAAAAAAAAACTCGTCGGGCCTCTTTCGAAATTTTGAACGCGTGACGTAGCTTGAAGTAAAATACTGCCACTTGTAATGCAGTTAATACAAATCTCCCATAGGAACATGGACTTCAAACAAAGTCACGATTTTTTAACCAATCATAGCGCTACCCCCTTCATGAACTACCTTATTAAGCTCATTTTCTATGAACCTTGGAAGGTACTTGCTTATTTAAAAAAAAATATATATATATATAATTTTTAAATGGGTAAGTAAGTACCATATTTAAAATATTCCTGCAAAATGCGAAACATCATTCAAGTTCAATGAAATTTTATTTTCAAAATTGCAACTATTTCTTGCTTATTTGTACCACTTATGATTTAAGATAAGCGATATGGTTGGTACAAAAAATTATTCTATTTATTAACCCGCGAGCACTCGCGCTAAGAGCATTTCCCTCACGGTGAATTTAAAATTTGCGCCATTTATGCAACAATGTGCATTCGTACCTCGTTCGCCCAATAGCTAAGTTCTGTTTTTCCCCCGTTCTGTGCATAACGGTTTTTTCGTCTTAATTACAAGTCGATCAGTAGAGGTGGTTTGTTTGACCGGGTTTCGTCGCGCGGCATTTTGCTCATCGCGCGAGTGATAACGTAAGTATTATTTTTTAGTTAATTCCAGAAAGATTTAGTACTAGTTATGTACAGAACATGCTTTTACTTTGTGTAAAGCTCGTGCACAAGATTAATATTTTGATTCGTGATGAAGATTAATATTTTGTTAATCATTCCTTTATTTTTTTTTTAGTTTTTCCAAAAGGACACGCAGTGAGAAACAATTTCTTCATTAAGTCGCACAACAACGCATATTATCAGACTCACCATAAAATTACATTTTGGGCTTGGCCTGTTTCAGTATGTCACTCGCCGTACATTCCCAATGGGAATTACAATAAAAAACCAGGACAGGATATTTATGTTTTTATTGTCTGTATCTACTGAATATTATCCTACTACCCAGAACATTATTTTAGATAGGGTTGAAAAACAAAAGACTGTCAAAAAAAGCGAAGCTATCCGTCCATAATGGAGTGCTGGTACCTACCCTGATGTATGGCAGTGAGGCATGGAACTGGCAGAGAAAGAATTAAAGTAGACTGAATGCTGTAGAAATGAGATCCCTGAGACGTATCTGTGGTAAAACCATGTATGATCGTATGACAAATGTGGAGATCTGCAAAGAATGCAAGGCTGATGAAAGTGTAATGAATAAGATTAAGAAAAAGACGCTGAGATGGTTTGGGTATGAAGAGCGAATGAATGAGGAAAGGAGTGTAAGAAGAATATATGACGCAAATTTGAATGGTAGACGAATGGGGACGTCCGAGGTAGACATGGCACGACCAAGTGAATCAGATACTTGAGTCGGGCGATGTCGAGATTCAGAATAATAGAAAAGCATGTATGAGACGGTGTATGAATGTGAACGAGGCAAGGAGTGTGTGCCAAGTTGTTTGGCGGTCCGTCCTCTCTGCCTACCCCTGCGGAGAAACGGCGTGATGGTTAGTTAGTTAGTTTGAAATAATTTGAAGTATCTGTCGACAAGGATTCGATAAGGGTTAACAGACATACACGAGGGCTAATTATCAATATGTAATGAAGATACATCTAACTTGTGAAATTTCTATTTGATGTATAGTGGTTTTACATAGGTATATTATAATATTCTTGCACGTGTTGCAACTATTAGAAAATTAACCATCGTTGAATGGATAATGTAAGGAAGCTATTGGAACTGTTGCCTGAAATTTGAGGGTGTTCTGATGCGGCAAGAAATGGGCCGGAAATCTGATTACTAAACACAGCTTAAGTCAATTCAAGTTTCTGATTGGTTAACTAAAGTTTCGATGCTGAATGGCTGTCTGTAGTTTCCATTCCGAACAGTTGGCCAGTGGGAAGGTTACACAACTAATTGAAACATTTAAAGCATCATTATTGATTTACGTCAACTAGAATTGTTTTGGCATGAAGTTACAGCTAGTTAATAATACAAAGTAATTTGATGACTATTAATTAACTTTGCTATTAAGTTTTTCAATTCCTTCCAAGAGTATTCAGTTGCATTTTTGGCCCTCGTCAAAAATTTTATTCGGATTAGCTTTGAATTTGGATGTAATTTTCATAATTGGAAAATTCAGAAAAGCTATGAATTACCTATCTACCTGCAATACAATATTTTTAAGAGAAAATTATTTTAATTGCAATTTTTTAAATTTGAACGGATTTGTCAAACTTTAGAATGACCTTTAATGTTTCGTGAGTCTGCCCTAGTATTTTATAATATTAATAGTTGTTTTATTTTCATCCTCCAAAATATGACTACGGTAAATTTGTGTTGTTTGTAGTACCCATGTACCCAAAATACGTGTTTCTTTTTATTTTATAAAGTTATTCAGCAATTATTTCAATAACTTAAAATGCATATCTTAACAAAATGTGAACATTATGCTTACATAATTTATTTTTCCAACCATTTCAATATTTCAATTCTAAATATCTTGAAATGCTTTGTCACGTGAACACTGGATAATTCAACGCGTAATTCGTGTTAATCCTTGCAAATAATAATAGTCCTAAAAGTGTTCATCAAGTACTAAGCTGAAGACATCGAATAAGTTTTTTTTTCAGGTTCATTTTTGCAAGTTTATTTGGAATACGGAGATCGCCCTGTTTGATTAATTAAAGCTTCCATAATTTTTTTTTTGTTTTTACATGAGCTCCACAAATTATTTCCCTCAGGGCCTATGTCATCTTTTGGGGTGCTGTGTGGAGGGTTTTTTTGAAGGAAAGGAAGGGGAGGAGAGTTCTGGGAAGGAAAAGGGTTTGGGGGTGGGTAGGGATCTGGGGTTCAGTATGTCTTGGTCATCCGCCTCCAAGACCTAGACAAACCTCATCCCATGAACCCGGGCACCCCTGTTAAATCACCAAACGTAGCAAGCCACTTGGGGTGACCTATGGCAGAGGTGCTGGTTATCCAATAAAGGTTCCCGGGGCGGCGGGATTGTAATAATTAAGTTTGTTTCTCGTCAATTTCACCGGGGATCAAAAAGAGCGGGCATTCATTGACCACATGTGCGGTGGTCTGCACAGCACAGTATTCACACATCGCCAACTCTGGCACCAGACCACTGATTATTTTTTTTTGTTATTTTTTTAATTACATTTTCTGAAAGTTGCATTTGACGAAAATACTCTCGCCTAATGTTTTAAAGAAATTCATCAGATTGACATAGAAACAGCATATTATGTGAAACCGTTTGAAACAGTTTGTTTGTTGAATAATCCTTCAGCAAAACTTTGAACGCGTTTTTTTCGAAACTACGTTTTGCAACTTCAACAGCATAAAAAATCTAAACATCTGATTTACATGCTCCAAGTTTTTTTTGTGCAAAAATTCTGTTACTATGGCACCACCTAGGTATTTTTTTATAAGGGCCTTCTTCTTTTTTTTTATTAACAATAAAAATTTTCCAAAATTCGCTGGTTCGCCATTTTTCTTTCTTTCTAGATATCAAAATTCCCCAAAACAGCGCCGTTAACCTATGTCTAGTTTCTAAATATACTTTAATTTTATTTTACTGATGAACCGTATGGCTTAATCGCTGGCAAACACCGAAAAGCAAGTCGCTTGCTGAGGATTGGTTTGTACTCCTGTATTTTTAGGTTTTTTTTAAGCTGTGAATTGAAGTATATGTTAGTTTGTTCAAAATTTAACCAAATACGTTGTTCTTTTACTTACGGGTAGATTAAATCTTACAGCAATTAGTTTGAAATAAAAGAAACAAAAATATAATTTTTTGAAACTCAAAAACTTTTATTTTTCAATACGAGTTTTTGCGGACATAGAACAAACCAACCCTCAGCAAGCAAAGTGTCCTGTTGATTTATAGATTCATGTACTAAAATTTGTATACAGTCTTCTTTATGAATTAATTGACCATGAGTTTTTATTAAAAAAATCCATTCTTCGTTTGCTTGAAAATAATTACAAAAAATACACCCTTTTACCACTCACGCACAGTGTTCTTCCCCCTTAACACCCCATCATCATGTGGGCACAACGACTTTAAAACCATCTTTTTTCTACTGATGGCAGACCAGAGTTTACAAGGCAATGAGAATCCAGATTCTATGTCGGTGGGGTGTTGTACGAGATGGGCATTTTCCACGTTGGCCAATTGCCACTCAAGTTTCCACCTTGATTCCGATTACGTTTCCGGGGTGAAACGTAATCGGAAAAGCCTCTCCCCCCATCAATATCAATAAATCAAAACTAGAAAATGGCTTTCTATTACACAACATTGAAAATCATTTGTGCTCTTGCTGTAATTTTTTCATTGTAATTTATTTCATCCTTTTTCTCAAATAAGTCCACACGTTTTTTCTTCCACTGCAATACATTCCTCATTAGTTGGTATCTCGGTTGCAGTATTTTCAGCAAACGGGTGGCGTGTAAAACAACACATTGAACAAAGAGGAGAATCTAAATGCATCACGTTTCAAAACGTCAACAAAACAACCAACAAACACATTTCAAACAAATTTGGTGCTTTCAGAAAAAGCTGCAGGATTACAGCATCGCGAAATTCTAAACTATTTATTTGTATTGCAGCTTGCATTTGCTCGCTAATTATTTCAACCTATATATTTATGACTGTAGTACGACGGTGTGTTTATGATATTTCGCCAGATTATGAGCAGATTATTATGTTGGTTCAATAAGCGTGACAGAACTGTTCTAATAACCACACTCGTAATAATGAAATAATATCATTAGGCTGTTAATAATGCTGTAAATATTAAATCGGAGTTTGGTTCAGATGAAATGAAATATCGACGAAAGCTGGACTATTTGCTGATTTAATGATTCCGTTGTGTTTTAGGACCAGACCATTAATTACATTTAAATCATTAACAATCACAATATACATCACCTCTGTACTTGTAAAGAAGTGTACTTGTTAATTCTGGGTTCAGAAGCAGATTCAAAAGCAGGTGTTGGAAATTTATTTTATTTCCTCTTTTTGATACTGGGCATAAAAAGAAATAATTTATATACAACCGACGAATATCCTGCAAACCTGCGTACTTAAAAAGAAATGAAGTGTATAATTATTGAATACAATAAAAGCGACACCCAATCAAAAATCTGAAACAAAAAAAAATGAAAAAGATACGGTGTCATCCCGAGGAATCGAGCATAGGACCTTAGCCTTGGATGAGACCGCATTTTTTTCTGATTTTTCAGGTTCAAATTTTGGATTCATTATATTTATTTTTTGATTCATTTGTCTTCATTAATTAAATAGTGCGATTTGAGGCTTTACTCATTAATTTAAAAATAAAATAAAATATTCACCCAAGACACTATCTAGATAGCTTTTAGTTCGAGATGAATCTTGCAATCATACATAAAGATAGCAGCCAATAAAAATATGCGTTAGAAAATCAAAATAATGTTGTTAGTTAGTTGATAGTTCTAAGTCAAAGCGTTTTATAGCCAGATATGACGGAAAGGATCGCAACACCTCGTTAACAAGGAGTTCACACCATTGATAAGGATGAGCCACCAAAATATATTTTAAATATACAAGACTTGACATTTGTCATGGACAATTAAAATACCCTAATTTT
The DNA here is from genome assembly GCA_936435175.1 of Glyphotaelius pellucidus. Taxonomy (NCBI): domain Eukaryota; kingdom Metazoa; phylum Arthropoda; class Insecta; order Trichoptera; family Limnephilidae; genus Glyphotaelius; species Glyphotaelius pellucidus. The sequence goes on along the minus strand of OW386551.1, from coordinate 6,477,488 downwards.
CGCTAACTGCTTTAGCAAGGTTAAGGTTCTGGGTGCGATTCCTATTGCGTTTGGTACACAATATTATTTATTTTTCCGTATGGTGAGTTCACGAATAAAACAGAAGGCTGCTGGTGGCCTGTCTACAAATAACCCAACAATGTTTGAAAATCTCCAACTACCACCACAGAAAGCCGAAAATGTTGCTTGTGTTGTGATGGAGGACTTAGCCAGCCGAGAAATTGAACACGAGACGCCCGGGTGGGACCCAAACGCGATGCCCACTCAACCACTGACCGGTCAAAAGTAGATACTTTCGTAAAAGACATTATACCAATTTTTAAGATAAGATCTCAGTTTTTATAAAAGTATGAATCCGGAAAAACACATAATCGAGAACCAACTTGTAATTCTACAGAGTAAGTTTAAATTTATAAATAATGGTATTACAATTTCCTGCGCATAAGGCAACATGATGGAACCCAAAAAAATATTTGTTCAAATGAGATAAAAATGTACCCAGAAGCTCCGGTCGGAAATAATCAGGAAAAGCTGGCTCTAACGAATTTTGGCAACGACCATCATTGTAAAAAACTCGACAAAATACTGCCTCGCGTTATTTGCAGTGTACGCTGTGCAGTGCAGCTACGCGGATGCTCTAAATTTTCAAACAATATCCAGAATACTGTACAAAATGTTTTTGAAACCTTATTAAGGCTGAAGAAATTTTTTAATGCTATCTACTAGTTATTAACGGAAGCCTTACACCATAACAAATAATCTACTTTCAAGAATATTCTGTAAAAACTTACTTTAATAGTAAATTGATATTTTTAGAACCCTTTTGTGTGACACAAATATCTTCAATTGTTTATTTTGAAAAAAAGAAAATCATCCAAAATCATAATACCATGAAAAAATTTTCACAAATAATAGATAAACTCTTACATTTCTATGCGTACGTAATACCAAGGGCTGTTAATGCCTTTTAATTTGCGATATAAATAAATTGTCAATGATGAACCAATCACACGTCACATGAAATCAAAATTTGATGCGAAATAAATATATATTTTGCTGAAGTTCAGTACTATGGGCTAGTTCTGAAAATTGTTGATATTTTTGGATTATTATTCATTTTGTAGAACTTTTTTTTTCTTCTTTTTTTTTAAATGAGCTCCACACAGGAGGCCCTGAGGAAAATAATTTCTCTCAGGGCCTATGTCATCTTTGGGGATGCTGTGTGGAGGGTGAGGGTTTGTTAAAGGAAAGGAAGGACAGGAGAGTTCTGGGAAGGAAAAGGGTATAAAGGGTGGGTAGGAATCTGGGATTCAGTGTGTCCTGGTCATCAACCTTCAAGACCTAGACAAAACCTCACCCCATGAACCCGGGCACCCCTGCTAAATCACCAGACGTAGCGAACCACTTGGGGTGACCTATGGCAGAAGTGTTGATTATCCAATAAAAGTTCCCGGGGCGGCGGTACCCATTCCAGCCTCCCAAATTGATAATCTACTGACATAAACCTTATATAATCATTTTCTGAAGATTATGCGATGCACAGTTTGATTATGCGATGCACACGCGTTACTTCTATTCGGTATTTCTGAAGGGTGTTGTTGAAAATGTCTAATTTTGTAAAATTTTGTTTTTTTATTGCGAACATATACGGGGAATTGGGAATGTTATTTTAATGTTAGTTCTACGCGTGGACAAAGAAATAAATTGGATTGTCTTATTGATCTTGTCAGAAAATGATTTGTTATAAAATATACTTAAAGAGATTTTTTATCGTTATGAATAATTAGTCATATTTCACCAAACCATTCCCAAGAACGCGATCGCGATGAGCTGTCATTACATTAACATCTAGCCCAGATTTTGATCAAGAGCGCAAGTGATTAGAAAACAAATTAATTATTGAGATGTACTCAGCGTCGTACAATCGTCTGAAAGCGAGGGCAGTACACGTGTACATGCTGAAAGGTTGTATGAAACAGGCGGCAGGTAGCGAGTACCAGGCAGCAGCAGGAAGCGGGGTAGAGGCACCGGTGGCAGAACGGTACTTCCGTGTATTGCGGAAACACCATTTAAAGTACAATGACTTCACAGCGACTCATTCACTAGCGGATCTTCCGCAGACTTACTCTCAATAATACAATTCGAACTACAGGGTGACTTTTTGGAATGAGTAAAATGGAATTCAATGATTTAATGATGTAGGGATTGTTACGTTACAAATACACCGCCAATATAGATGCGCGCGCACCATCCCCTCCCGCGCGCATCAAACCCCCTCCCGCGAGCGACAAACCGAGCCGCCGCTAGACCGAACTCTCGCGGCAGCCGCGTTCTCCAGCAAGCCAGCTTACAGGGCCCACGTTCGCGCGAACATGGGCGACACCAGTTCAGTTTCGCCGGTTGGCACTTCCGGTCCACGCATGGACGCTGCGTAGTCGGAAAGAACAAGTGTGTGAAGCCGCTGTTGGCCCATAATCAACCGTGAGTCAATTACCATGTTATCCTTTGTGTGCAATTAAATGTATTAACCCTAACCACGCGTGATAGAGAAGAGAGACGGACATTCAAACTAACTTTCAGCTAGGATCGTTCCTTTTTTATGTATTATTGTGTCTCCTAGAATTGAATAAACTGTTTATGTGATAACCTACCGTGTTTTGCTTGACGAGGGAGGCCCTGGGAGAATGGAGAAGCGGGAAGTTCCGGACCACGAGCACTAGCCTTGAGGTTACGAGATCTTGCTTGCACCGAATCCAGAGCTAGTCATTTTTGGGGCAGATACAGCAGCTAATTGTATTAAATATGTGAGAGCTTTCTCCAACCCTGCCGATAGCGTCAGCACGCACGCTGGACGCCAACACTGGCGCTAAACGTGGGGCCATTTAAATTTTTTCTGTTCCACCACGGCCTCGTTCCCAAGCAACAATTGTAAACTCTGAAATGTTATTATGATGTATTGTTTATTCCCAATTGTCTAGCACTTCCAACAGGAATCTCGGCGCGAACATAATTTCGAATCACAATTTAAATTATTACGGACGCGATTTTATCATTTGTGACTCGTCACTCGACAAAATATTACCGGTATTCCAACGCAAGGTGCCCAACCTAGGAAGTTGTCGCTGCGAATAATACAGTGATTACAAAGTGTCGGCCGATTAAAATTGCTATTTTCAATACAAGCGAATAGTGGAAATAAACACAAATTAAAGAAGAATTTATTCAACAATTAAAATCATGTACATGATAAACAAATCATCCGCTTGGTCTCGAAAGTGCTAAATATTTTTAATAATATACTAGTTTGCAGCTCGCTGGTACGTTTCTTTAAACGGACACTCGCTGACACCTAGGGAACAAGTGGATTTAAATTCTTTCTGTCATTTGACAATTAAGTATTTTTGACTCTGTCGTCTGATGAAACCGGATCATGCCATGCCATGCCAAAATCACATTCGAATATTGCAAAAAATACTAAATTCGCGTTGACGTGGATTCCTTGACATCTGACACTATAATACCTTGTCAATTGACAATGAAGGTAATATCTTGTCGAAAAGACGAAGGGAATTCGCGGGTAAATACCAAAAATTGGTGCTGTTTAAAGCCAGGCTATAGGAAGCCGCGTAATGAAACCATGCCCCCAAGATATTGTTGAATTCTCAAACAAATTACTTCCACGAAAACTTGTGAAAATTTTTTTCGATTTTTTTAATTTTCGAAATATTTTTTTTCCAAACGCTTGGAGTTTTTCTTAAAAACGCATTGCCAGAGGAAAATCGCTGCGCAAATTTTCTCCAGTTTTCAGACTCTGAAAATTTTTCCGATTTTTTCCTTTTTTCGATTTTTTTAATTTTCGAAATATTTTTTTTCCAAACGCTTGGAGTTTTTCTTAAAAACGCATTGCCAGAGGAAAATCGCTGCGCAAATTTTCTCCAGTTTTCGGACTCTGAAAATTTTTCCGATTTTTTCCTTTTTTCGATTTTTTTAATTTTCGAAATATTTTTTTTCCAAACGCTTGGAGTTTTTCTTAAAAACGCATTGCCAGAGGAAAATCGCTGCGCAAATTTTCTCCAGTTTTCGGACTCTGAAAATTTTTCCGATTTTTTCCTTTTTTCGATTTTTTTTAATTTTCGAAATATTTTTTTTTCCAAAAACGCTTGGAGTTTTTCTTAAAAACGCATTGCCAGAGGAAAATCGCTGCGCAAATTTTCTCCAGTTTTCGGACTCTGAAAATTTTTCCGATTTTTCCTTTTTTCGATTTTTTTTAATTTTCGAAATATTTTTTTCCAAAAACGCTTGGAGTTTTTCTTAAAAACGCATTGCCAGAGGAAAATCGCTGCGCAAATTTTCTCCAGTTTTCGGACTCTGAAAATTTTTCCGATTTTTTCCTTTTTTCGATTTTTTTAATTTTCGAAATATTTTTTTTCCAAACGCTTGGAGTTTTTCTTAAAAACGCATTGCCAGAGGAAAATCGCTGCGCAAATTTTCTCCAGTTTTCAGACTCTGAAAATTTTTCCGATTTTTTCCTTTTTTCGATTTTTTTAATTTTCGAAATATTTTTTTTCCAAACGCTTGGAGTTTTTCTTAAAAACGCATTGCCAGAGGAAAATCGCTGCGCAAATTTTCTCCAGTTTTCGGACTCTGAAAATTTTTCCGATTTTTTCCTTTTTTCGATTTTTTTAATTTTCGAAATATTTTTTTTTCCAAACGCTTGGAGTTTTTCTTAAAAACGCATTGCCAGAGGAAAATCGCTGCGCAAATTTTCTCCAGTTTTCGGACTCTGAAAATTTTTCCGATTTTTTCCTTTTTTCGATTTTTTTAATTTTCGAAATATTTTTTTTTCCAAACGCTTGGAGTTTTTCTTAAAAACGCATTGCCAGAGGAAAATCGCTGCGCAAATTTTCTCCAGTTTTCAGACTCTGAAAATTTTTCCGATTTTTTCCTTTTTTCGATTTTTTTAATTTTCGAAATATTTTTTTTTCCAAACGCTTGGAGTTTTTCTTAAAAACGCATTGCCAGAGGAAAATCGCTGCGCAAATTTTCTCCAGTTTTCGGACTCTGAAAATTTTTCCGATTTTTTCCTTTTTTCGATTTTTTTAATTTTCGAAATATTTTTTTTCCAAACGCTTGGAGTTTTTCTTAAAAACGCATTGCCAGAGGAAAATCGCTGCGCAAATTTTCTCCAGTTTTCGGACTCTGAAAATTTTTCCGATTTTTTCCTTTTTTCGATTTTTTTTAATTTTCGAAATATTTTTTTCCAAAAACGCTTGGAGTTTTTCTTAAAAACGCATTGCCAGAGGAAAATCGCTGCGCAAATTTTCTCCAGTTTTCGGACTCTGAAAATTTTTCCGATTTTTCCTTTTTTCGATTTTTTTTAATTTTCGAAATATTTTTTTTTTCTTCCAAAAACGCTTGGAGTTTTTCTTAAAAACGCATTGCCAGAGGAAAATCGCTGCGCAAATTTTCTCCAGTTTTCGGACTCTGAAAATTTTTCCGATTTTTTTCCTTTTTTCGATTTTTTTTAATTTTCGAAATATTTTTTTCCAAAAACGCTTGGAGTTTTTCTTAAAAACGCATTGCCAGAGGAAAATCGCTGCGCAAATTTTCTCCAGTTTTCGGACTCTGAAAATTTTTCCGATTTTTCCTTCTTTTCGATTTTTTTAAATTTTCGAAATTTTTTTCCAAAGCGCTTGGATTTTTCCTAAAAAGCACGCGGCCAGAGGCAAACCTCTGCCCAAATTTTCAAATAACCCAAACACTTACAAATACGCGTTTTTTCGTAGAAGCATTTTTTAAAAAAAAATATATATACGTCCCCAGTGGTCAATCCCTGGCAAAAAAATTTCTTTCCAATTACGGATAAAGAGTCGAGTTCTCGTTTTTCTCCCAACGTAAGGTCACCCTGACACGACCCTATACACTATGGAAGTCCCTCAAGTCACGCTGGGTATAATCCCCCACATTTCTACGTCAAAAAAGGAAGAACTACTACAGGCCCTGAGAAGTAGAAAGATTTCTCACAGGAATAAATCCAAAAAATGCCTTATTCAATATGCTTCTTTCTACAACAAAAAGTACATCAGGAAGCACGTCACGTTCAAGGAAGAACGTCTGGAGAAGAAACAACACTCTGTCGCAAGGTGCGCTGTACTTCTCTGCCAAATTGGCACCCCGTTTTGTAAAAACGAAAGATTCCCCAAAGAAAACTTTCGCCCAAGCCTTTCGTCCGGCATAAAACCGGAGCACAACGAAAGGAAATGTTTTTTTTAGAAACCTTTCTAGCTCTGGCACAGTGTTGTCAACTGTAGCCAAAGTCATGGAAGAAATATAATTCTCCCTTGTGGTTTCGTTTCATTTTATTTTATTTTTGTTTGTATAAATATCTCGTCATCATCAGTCATTCGCCTCTAATTGCTGCCCCAGGTGTCAAACCTTGGAAACATCGTTTTTTCTAAGCATGCACACCTCTACCTGAAATTGATCACTTCGGAGAAAGGAATTCCCTGTGGCTTACTGCAAGTAGTCAGAGACTACGTGCCCAAGGTTTTGTGCATCGTCACAACTCGCAGCATCACATTTTCACATCATCATGTCATACCTCGTCACCCCTTTCTAAATATTAGAAAATCTTTTTGTACATTAAATATCGGGTCCTCGCCAAAGTGCATCTAACCCTTATGTCATATGTAATTAAATTAGGTAAGCAAACCTGTGTAAACCCACGGCGGTATCAGATGTTTGCTACCAGTTCTAAGTTTTTTTCTGTTTTTTAAGAAAATAGAATGGCGCTCAATAAATAACCCTAATTGCTCTAGCTCTCCCCAGAACTGAATGTGGAGTCTGGAAAGTATCGTTATAAAAGGGACAACTTTTAACGTGCCTCTTCATTAACGATAAATTTTTTTTTACAACATTTCAGCAACATTGAGTCACCCTGGGTCTCAACTGTTCAAACTGAAATTTTGGGGTTGCCTTGTTGTGACTTATCACGTGCAAAGTACGAGGTCACAACAAGAAGCCAGGTCTCCAAGTGAACACCCTGCGAACAACCCATCCCATTATTATAATTTTCATAACACCAAGGTGTGTCCATCGCAGTCTGTTTAAGTAAGTAAAACCTAGAAGGTCTTAAACACTCAAATCGGACCTTTGTAAATAATTTGCCTTGTCAAACAACGATAAGCGCATGTCTTGTATTGTTGCTACCATCGTACGTGTAAGTACAACAAAAGTTGTACCATCACGATACGATACTCTGTGCGTAACCAAAAGGGTTGTACCACAAAGGATCTCTTTTGCGGTAAGCTTAGATGAAATTCACATTCCATCAGCACGCCAGAATTTTTCGTCCCTTAATTGTTGAAGTATAAAATCTTGGCCAGATCTTCAAATATGTTTTTGCCTTTGTGCAAGTCTTTAACGTACGCTAATATGGATTTATTATGCTACGGTATTGTTGTACTAAGTACATCAGTATGTCTCGCCGTCTGTATTGAATAGGTACTTTTATATGAACGTTAACCTTTTGTTGCCATCATAGGTGGGAACCTTATAAAATCTGCCGTCATAGATGGGAATCTCAGAATATCTACTAAATGCGATACGGGGAGCCCGTTATAATTACTCTGTGGGTTTTTGTCAGAAATGTCATAAACACCTAGTCTTTTGCACCTCCCTTCAATACTGGGCAACCCAGTTGTAATTCGTTCATTGTTATCCGTGAAGACGTTATAAAACTTACTTGCAAATCTTTTGATTTTGCAATCTTGTACGCTATACGTGAAGACGTTACAATACTCACCATGAATCGTGCGAACGAAATAATATCAAACCTTTATGTGTGAACTACTCAATGTAGTCCACACCCCTTTTTTGTAATCATTAATATGCCCGTGGACTTCCTGTCACAAGAACCCAGGAACTATCTACTATCTCAAAAGGACTAATCATACGCTTCACTCATGATTATGGGGCATCGTGTCGTGGGAGTTAAGTTGATGGACACAAACACACCTAACTCGTTGTCTGGGAGACGAACAAAGAAAATCCCCAGGTTTGTGAGATTTGAGCAAGGGTCTGTCATTTCTCGCAAACTAGTAGGAGAATAAAACGACCCCTAATCTTCTGCCCAATACACGTAGAGGATTAGACTTTTATGTCAGTGTATTCTTTTGTCCAACACTACCAAATATTATTGTAATGTGCCAGGATGACTGCTGTAGACCTTGTTTCACCTCCACCCAGAGGTCGAATTTCGGAAATAGCCGAGTCCCCAGCAGTTTTCTTCGTTCAAATGTTCCCAATTATCACCCTCCCCCTTCCTCGAAATTATCCGTGAATGGGGATATATGCGTTACGCACTTGGCGTTTCGTTTGTCAAATGGGACAATCTTCATACGCGGATCCTTTCAACTTCCTACTCCTTTCCCACTTTGTTATAACTAATCTTGTACGCAATGTTTTGTTTTTCGAAAGTAGAAAAAATGCTACCGTATAGACGTGAGCATAGGTCATGGAAGACCAACTTCTTTCGAATGGGAATTTTGTTATACGTACAATCCCTCAACCACGTATTCTTGGAAATGTATTTGGTAAAGAAAAAAACCAAAAGGGGTTACACAGAACCTGTCCTTGAATACGTACCTTTGTAACATGTATTAGGAATTAGCCACATTTAGTTAGCTCTCTCTCCGTCTCTCTCTACACGCCAAACAAATCCAACTTTTTCTCAACATGCACACTTGTTTCTCTCCAAACTTTTTTCATCATTGGTCTACTAGGCAGGTAAACTTCAAGAATTTTGTTCTAATAATAATTTTTGCCGGATTTAAAAAAAAAGAAAACCAGCAGCTCTGCACCCTATCTACATCTGCGCCTCTTCATGCTGCCCTCGCTACCGTCACGGAGGTCCCTTGCCTTCAATCCCTGCGTACCAAAAGCACCCGACCGCATCTAACATAACCTAGTGTGAGTCGTGCGTGTAGTTGCGAATCGTATCACCACAAAGAACCGACACTCAAAACAAACCCGAGCACGCCAGCTCTAGGTTGGTTCCTGTTCCTGTTGCCCTTGTGCAAATGCTCTGCTGCCATTATGCAAATGTTCCTGCTGCATAATACAAATGTTCCTGTTGCCCTTGTGCAAATATTCCTGCTGCATAATACAAATGTTCCTGTTGCCCTTGTGCAAATGCTCTGCTGCCATTATGCAAATATTCCTGCTGCATAATACAAATGTTCCTGTTGCCCTTGTGCAAATGTTTCTGCTGCCATTATGCAAATGTTCCTGCTGCATAATGCAAATGCCCTACTGCCATTGTGCGGATGCTCCTGTGCCCTTGCGCAAATAACAATACCAACGATTGTTCACAAAACAATCCCACTACATACAAAAACCAGTGTACCAACCACCAATTGCGATTCCACTCTCCAGTACTTCAATGGTTTCGTACTGGCTCACCCACAGGATCCGGAAGCAGTTACCCTTTCGACCTCTGTGACAGGTAGAACTCTCCACACCACCTAGAAGCCTCATCATGTGTTCTCTTCCTCGTATTTTCTTAAAGGCCCTAGTGTCCCTTGAGTGTAATCTCAAATGGGCCAGGTTACTGTGACAAAGTAACCTTGTAACTTCAGTGAAACGTTCAACCACCCCAGACATCCTACGCAAACCACGTTCGCAAACATTAGCTCACAGACCAATGATACAATTTTAGAGTTTTTTTTCTCTATCACTGCATAACCCTTGTACCTTTCTTCAACAGATCCTTGTTCTTTGCAACTGTATTTATGTATGCCACTGCCTTTATATACTTTTATTGACAATTCCTTGTTACACCATGTATCTTCTCTTTTGTGTTCTGTTCATAACTATTCTCCAGCTAGGAATCTCTCTCTCTCTCTCTCTCCTCGTTTCTCTTAAATATTTTTGGCACAAGTGCTGAAAAGGTAAGAGGATTTGTTAGTCCTACAGCTCCATTACCACGTCGCTTTTATTGCGGCGAGGGGGGAAGTGTTACGTTACAAATACACCGCCAATATAGATGCGCGCGCACCATCCCCTCCCGCGCGCATCAAACCCCCTCCCGCGAGCGACAAACCGAGCCGCCGCTAGACCGAACTCTCGCGGCAGCCGCGTTCTCCAGCAAGCCAGCTTACAGGGCCCACGTTCGCGCGAACATGGGCGACACCAGTTCAGTTTCGCCGGTTGGCACTTCCGGTCCACGCATGGACGCTGCGTAGTCGGAAAGAACAAGTGTGTGAAGCCGCTGTTGGCCCATAATCAACCGTGAGTCAATTACCATGTTATCCTTTGTGTGCAATTAAATGTATTAACCCTAACCACGCGTGATAGAGAAGAGAGACGGACATTCAAACTAACTTTCAGCTAGGATCGTTCCTTTTTTATGTATTATTGTGTCTCCTAGAATTGAATAAACTGTTTATGTGATAACCTACCGTGTTTTGCTTGACGAGGGAGGCCCTGGGAGAATGGAGAAGCGGGAAGTTCCGGACCACGAGCACTAGCCTTGAGGTTACGAGATCTTGCTTGCACCGAATCCAGAGCTAGTCATTTTTGGGGCAGATACAGCAGCTAATTGTATTAAATATGTGAGAGCTTTCTCCAACCCTGCCGATAGCGTCAGCACGCACGCTGGACGCCAACAGGATTTTGGTTTGACGTTACTCACTACTTAACTCACTGCTTAATCAGATCGTTTCTCTGCAAGGGAAGGTAAGGAAGAAATAAGATTCCTCTTGGATAACGCAAATAGTTTCAATAATGTTAAGGTTAAACGCAACGTACGTTATAATCTACGTATTCACAGATGGCGCCAATAAAATTATTTTAGGTTTTGGACACTTTTGCAAGTTATGCTTTAAGATATTAATAATAATTAATTGTTCGCGCCCGTACATGCGCAAAATGAATATGAATAAATAGTTTTGTCAATAAAAAAACTCAAATCTTTCAAGAGAGGCTGACAAATACAAAATTACATCGGTGATTCACTCTTTTGTTTTCCAGCATATCGTAAAAGATCTATTCTAAAAATTTGAACTGTTGAAACTGTACGTTGGTTAAAATGAGAAACAATTTATAGGATATTATACATTTCAAAATGGGTACCTACCTGCGACATATTTCTTCGTAATTTCTTATTTGTATTAGATTAAATAATTGCCTGGTGACTCGTGTAGTGTATAAATGTGAATGTTTGTAGGTGTAAGACGTAGTAAACTATAGAAATGAAAGACGACCATAAAATGAAGTCGTAAAGTATATAAGTATAAACATGTGTTTGCACATTGAGCTGTTAATATCATTGACACGATGATGCTCTTTTTAAATTTGCAATGTGCAATTATCAATCAATGATAGAATTAAGGCAATTAATATTATTGTATGTATAAGATAAGTGCTTGTGGTTGAGTGGGCATCGCGTTTGGGTCCACCCGGGCGTCCCGTGTTCGATTCCTCGGCTGGCTAAGTCCTCCATCACAACACAAGCAACATTTTCAGCTTTCTGTGGTGGTAGTTGGAGATTTTCAAGGGTTTTCATTGTCGGGTTATTCGTATCCCGAGAATGTTTGTCTTTCTTAAAAAAAAAAAAAAAATTAATGTTGAATTTCCTGCTGCGTTATTTTTTTTGGAACTGACCAGAACTGACCGTAAGGAATGGTGCCTTTTTCATTGTTCACCTCAATTGCGTGTTCAATACATCTTGGTGTCTTCACACCTATATATGTATGTATAAAATAGATCTTAACACCTAACATTATTTTCTGTTATCATTTCTCGTGAACGTATTTCTATTTATTCCATTCCGAATCGATTTCTTTTTACGGATATATTGTAGGATGTCCACGTTCATCCTACAAAAGGATGAAAGGACTGACAGAGTAGAAAGCATGCAAAAAAGTATGTATCTTTTTAGAAAAAGGTAGGAGAGTAAGTTCACGGAAGAAAAAGGAGTGAAGGGTGGGTAGAAATCTGTGGGTTGAAATCTGGGGGTCTGTGTGTCCAGGAGTGACGGACGTATGAATCCATCTCTCCCACTGCAGTGCAAGCCCACATTCCGAGAGTTCGGTTGGGGAGGTCAAAACAACTCCCTCAACGAGACTCTTCCGATCCGGCCCGCCACGCAGTAGGTGGTTGGCTCCACCGCCAAGTCTCGGACAAACCTCACCCCGTAAACCCGGGCACACCTGCTTAGTCACCAAACAAAGCAAGCCATTCGGGGTTACCTACGGCAGGGATAATGGTTATCCAATAAATGGTTCCCAGGGCGTCGGTACCCTTACACGCCTTCAAAATTGCTATGACGTAATAACTTAAATAATCAAGTTAATATATTTATCAAAATCTAAAATATTATTTTCGGACGACGGAAATATTTCTGCAAGAAGTAATTCATCCATGTTCAATAATTTGTTAAAAAATCCGAAAAGTTCCAAATTGGAACGGATTTTGTCAATTAAGGTTAGCGATGAAGATGGTTCCTACTTAGGTAGCACAAAATTATTTTTTTTTTTTTAACTTATGTATTGGGCTTTAACTATGGCTTTTCATTTCTTTTTATTAAATTGCATTTTCAGTTTCTTAAAATTAGTCACATTCTTTTAAAGATACAATCACCAAATTATAAAATAAGAACCTTTAAACGGCGTTCTTCGCCATTTAAAATAACAGGTTTTTTTCAAAATTAGTTAAATTTATTTAAACAAAACTGTGGATTTATGGTACTTTATATTTGTTATTGAAAATATTTTTTCTGTCTTTTAAATTTCTATTTCTTTTGTTTAAAGTTTGGGCAGATTTTGTGACTTTTCTAGTCTCTAAAAATATAATAATAAATTGGATAACTTTTAGAGCACCGCTTTTGTGAAAAGTCATTTCAAGGGCGTTGTACATAATTACTTACAGATACAAAAAACTTACCTACCTGGCAAATCTCTTGAGAAAAACATATTATTATTTAAGGTGGCACAATACCTTGTTAACGGGGGTTTGCTTAAAATCCACATTTTAATTAATTCCGACGAATTCGTAACTATAAAAAAAAATTCAAATCGGTACGTGGACATGTAAGTTCTTTATATTTAAGATTAATAAAAACAATGACTTACTATAAATATATTTTACTACAACGATTTGAAAATTTTACAACCCGTTTTTCAACTATAAATTTAGCGGTAAGCACCAGATTTTATTTTTTTAGACGGTGAATTAAAAACTTTTGGAGGGATTCGCTTAGAAACATCTGAAATATTAGTAATACGTTCGTCAGAATTAATTACAATAAACCCGACGGAAAGATCGAATTACCATGCCATTAGGTTAGCCGAATTCGACCGTAATGCCGCCAAATACGCCGGGCGTGGGCGTATATTTGTGAACACGCTTTTTTTACTTGCGTCGCGTCGTTAAGATTCCCACATTATTTTAGAGTGTTTGCTAGGATAAATTCGACAGTAGGTTCGTCTAATACACCAGGGTTGCGCGTCGCATATTTGTAAACTCGCGTTCTTTACTTACGTCTTTAAGATTCTGATCATACTTTGGGGTACTGTGTCTTCTTAAAAGTTTAAGCTTGGAGAAGATACGACCTTGAATGCAAAAGGACACTATATTAAAAAAGACTGTGCATCGCATGATTAACAGTTGCTATTTTATTCTTCTTTTACTGTCGAAATTACATTATTTATTAGATCTCTGTTATGTCTATGTATTATCTCTGTAAATTTTTGTGGTGGGCAGGCGGCGTGGATTTGATTTTTATATGACTAACAAAGTTTTACACACATCAGTCTACATTTGATTTTGAGAATATCATTGACTAATAAACCTTAACAAACATCAGTTAACATCTGATTTTGAGAATATCATAGACTAATAAAGCTTTACACACATGTTAACATCTGATTTTGAGAATATCATTGACTAATAAAGCTTTACACACATCAGTTAACATTTGATTTTGAGAATATCATTGACTAATAAAGCTTTACACACATCTGATTTTGAGAATATCATTGACTAATAAAGCTTTACACACATCAGTTAACATCTGATTTTGAGAATATCATTGACTAATAAAGCTTTACACACATCAGTTTACATCTGATTTTGAGAATATCATTGACTAATAAAACTTTACACACATCAGTTAACATCTGATTTTGAGAAAATCATTGTTGAAGCCAAACGCAACCGGGGACTGCAGTAAGTTATACCAGAAAGAATATTGACAATTTTTACTTTTGTAGAACTCCGTCTTAATTTTACCCTTACCGAGGCGAAACAGCTATCACCCGTAATAATTATTATTTGGTAGAACTTGTTTATAAATAAATTGTTTTTATAAATTGGATATCAATAATATTGAACATATAAAAGAAAAAAAATTACAATTTTTAAAATTACAATTTTTATGTTACTTAGGCAAATATATTATGTACATATAAATACTTTCAGTTTCACAAATCCGACAATTAAAATACCCCGTAATTTTAACGGGTACCCGCTGGTATAATATAATAATCGTCATAGATGACATGGCAACAAATATGGAAAACCATATAAATTGTATAGAATCCTTGTCGACTACCCCCCTCCTCCCCATGCGTTTTATTTATAAACTGTACGTTATGAATTATTTGTACCAGTCTGAAGATAGCATTATCTGGCTGAAACCGGTTACGGTAAAAAATGAATTAAGTGGAAATAAGTTTTATTATGTTAATCTAAAAACAAAATATTCTGGCTTATAAATAGAAAATAATATAAGTGAGTTTTCTATGTATTGCTGTATTAAGCATATGAAAAGTTTGAAACTTTCAAAATACCTTCTTTAAACTTTCTGGATTATTACAACTACATGACAATACATCTGAAAAGTTTTTTTATCGTTACAAAAATTAAATTAACTAAACATTAATTGCGAAACTGTAAAAAATGACTTTTTGCAAACCATCGATTGCATAATCAAAATTCAAAATTCTTTAACTTGATGATGATTTTACTTTAAGTACCTATTAAATAAGTATGCATTATACTAATTTTAAACAGTTATCTGTGTTCGGTACAAAATTTGAATGATTGTTCTTATAATATAGAAAAATAAATATTTGTAATTTATACTAATATTATAAATGCGAAACTGCGTGTGTTTGTTTGTTACGCTTTCACACATAAACCACAAAACCGATTTCATAAATTCTTTCACCAATAGAAAGCTACATTATATGCGAGTAATAAAGGCTGTATATGACGGTAAGCTCTGGTGTTATCTCACACTAATAGAAAGCTACATTATTTTCGAGTAATAAAGGATGTATATAATGGTAAGCTCTGGCATTATGAAATTATAAATATAAATATATTAAATTTATTATGCGTTTTCTGTCCCTAACAAAATAAAGTTATTGCAAACGTCAGAAGAAAAGCAAAACCAATCGTTGCCGTGGAAACGATATTGATATATTTCCGGGAAATTTTATTTCAGGTCTTAGTTAATATCTATCCCTAAAAATGAATCGCCGAAATGTACGCGCATAACTTCCGGACGACTGCACCAAATTGGATAATTTTGTTTTAACTACTGGTGAGCTCTGGCATTGTGAAATTTGTATAAAAAATTGCAATAGGTGGCACGCGAGCTGTTTGAAAACTGAATGTATCGGGAATGAATGTATGGAATGGGGAGGGAGGGGGGAGTGGGAGCAGGAGAAGGGAGAGGGAAGGCGGGGAAGATGGAGGGGAACGCGTGAAGGGAAAGGGACATGGGAGGGGAAGGGGCAGCGGAAAGGGAACGGGACGAATGTCGTAATAAATGAAGGCGGTTCTGCTATACCTGAAACTAATTCGCTTTAGCATCAAATAGATTCGTGTGTGCAAGAATGCACTTACAAAAGATGTGTTATTATGCTGTTCAAATGGAATTTATATTTTCTTTTTTAGGATAGGTACTCTACTCGTAGAAAGCGAGAAATCTGATGAACGATCTCATTTTGCAACCATGCTGTGAAGACTATTCAAGTAGAGTGGAGTATCTCGTATTGCAGCGCTGTCGAAGCTTACATGTTTAGCGGCAGGTAGCGCTGAAAGGACGACTCTAGACGGTAGAATAATTCACTGCGGTGCCGAAGCCTCTGAAAAGTAGAACCGGAACCAAATGATATAATGGAGTACACGGGAGATTTACGGCCAGAATTAAATTGTTGGGCGTTGCACATGAAAACAGAATTCGGTTTGATGGGTGGAAAATTGGAAACACGGAAAACAGGACAACCTATCAGTATACTGTGGTCGCTAATTTTTTTCTGGAATTAAAACTTCAATCAAATGTCTGTGATGCGCGTTAGTCTTGCGTGAAATCTGGCTCGATGAACTCAACTTTTCTTTGAATTTAAGTGTCATTTAAAAAAATTGAAGCTGATTTTGTTGTGAAGAATATAAAAATATCAACACATCTTCAAAAATGGAACTGATTTGTCAAGATCTCCGACTACCCCATGATTTTTCACATATCTGTGCTAGTAGAAATTGATAGTAAAACTTATTCTGCAAATAATGTAAATTACTCTACCGATTTAAAATCAAATAAACTTAACCAGGTAAGCTGTTTAATTATTTCTTTTATACTTAAATGTAAGTTAAAGTACATTATTTAAAATTTAGAATAATTCTTATTTTCATGTGAGTATGTTGGTTGTCTCTCTCGCATATCCCTCTTTCTCTCTCTATCTCTCTCTCTCTCTTTCTCTCAAGCAATATATTTTTTGTTTATCGCAAGTACCTATCTCGAAATGATCTAAATGTATCGTCTGTAAGTGGTATAACCATAGTTTGATAATTCCTTCAGAGGGCGAAACGGCTGTCAAAACTTATTCTGCAAATACTGTAAATTACTCTACCAATTTAAAATCAAATGAACTCAATTAGGTAAGCTTTTTAATTATTTCTCTTATGTCTTTTATATATTTAATAATATTATTATTCAATTTATAAAAACAGTTTATTTATAAACAAGTTCTGCTAGGTAATTATTTTTACACGTGACAGCTGTTTCGCCTTCTGAAGGCATTATCAAACTGTGGTCTTGCCACATACAGACGAGGTATTTATGTTATTTCTAGATAGGATTTTGATGACTAATTTTAATTATGAGTAAACTGACTAAAATTATTAATGGTTATTACCCTTTTAAAAGATACCCAATTACTTATATTGTTTAAATTCGACTGAAGGTCGTTAAGTGCACTAATCGTTATTTCTAATATGAATCATTTCCAAATGATGACTCATGGTTTTATTTTCTGTATAATTAAGTTTAAGGTCGTTAATACTCTAAACTTATTCCTAATGTGAATTATTCCCAAATGATGACTCGTGGTTTTATTTTCTAGTAAAATTATTATTATTATTGTTTTAACATTGGTTTGAACATATCTAACAACGGTGAGTGAATTATATTGGTCTGTTCATTTATTAAAATAGCTTTAGGATTATTAAAGTGCTTGTTAATTTCTAGTTGTTCTAAAAGATTTAGTTTGTGTCCTTTATTTTGTATATGTAAGGGAGTTGGCTTATTATCGCCGCTAAGTGAGTGATTATCATCTAGGAGATGTTTGGCAAATTGTGATTGCATTTTATTATTATTTTTAAATGATCGCATATGTTCTTTGAACCTAGTATTAAAGGACCGGCCAGTTTGTCCAATATAAACAGCGTTGCATTCGTCACACTGGAGTTTATAAATGCCGCTATTTTTTAGTTTGGGTATTTTATTTTTTTAATTTTTGAGAGATGATCCCAAATTATTATTAGTGCGGAAGGCAATATCTAATCCACAATTTTTGAGAACTTTAGCAATTTTATTGGATGTCGGTCCGACAAATTCTAAACATCCAAATTTATTTTCCGTTTTATTATTAATTGCTGGGTAAATTAAGTTAAGGTTATTTTTATGTTTTTTATGACTAATTATTTTATCAATGTCTCTACTCTTGAAGCCGTTATTTTTTGCAATGGATAAAATTGTACTTTTTTCTTTCTCGAATGCTTTATTGTCAAGTGGAATATTAGTAAGTCTGTGTATCATTGAGTGATAAGCAGACAATTTATGTGACCATGGGTGCAAAGATTTAGAATTGATGGTCGTGTCTGTAAACGTAGGTTTACGATAAATTTCAAATGCGTGTTTATTATTTTCTCTACTGATTGTTAAGTCTAAAAAATTAATTTTATTATTACATTCTCTTTCAACCGTAAAGCAGATTTTACGGTTAATGGAGTTAGCAAATGTAACAAAAAGGTCTAGTTGTCTGTTGGTACCTTTCCAACAGATCAAAATATCGTCCACATAACGTACATAGTAGATTATGTGTTTACTAAAGACTGAGTTTAACATTTGATTTTCAATGTAGTCCATGAATATTTCAGCAAGAAGGGGACTCAGAGGCGACCCCATCGGTAAACCATCGTTTTGTTGATAGAATTTATCATTAAATAAAAAGTAGTTGGTTTCCACGCATATTTTAAAAAGGTCAAATAATTCTTTTTTAATAATTGGATTTATGTTAGATTTATCTAATTTATCTTCAATGATTTTAAGGCACTCTTGGATAGGAATATTGCTAAAAAGGCTTACGACGTCTAAAGATAAAAATTGGCAGTTGTGCGGGAGATCTAAATTTTGAATTTTAGTTATGACTTCCAGAGAATTTTTAACACTGTGTTTTGGAGAAAATTTAGTATATTGTTTAAAAAGAAAATTAAGTTTTTTGGCGAGTAATGTCGTTGGGGCATTTATAAAAGAAACGACCGGTCGGATAGGAATATTTTCTTTATGGATTTTGGGTTGCCCGTATAGTGCCGGAGCCCTTGGGTTCATTACCATTGCACTTCTTCTGGCGTATTTATTTAAGAAAATTGATTTGCAATTATTTATTAAGTTTCGCACATTCATTGAAATTTTGTCCGTTGGATCCTTTTTTAAAATTTTAAATTCTTCTGGCTTTAAAAATGCTTCTACTTTATTTACGTAATCGACTTTGTTTAAGATAACTACCGAATTCCCCTTGTCCGCCTTAGTAATTGTGAGGTTACAATCTTTAACTTTAGTTTTAATATCTTTTAAGATTTTCGTTTCTTTATTACTGTATTTATTTTTATTGGTCGATTTCAAAGTTTTTTTCAAAATATCCGTGGTTATTTGCTTCGGTAAGCCGTTATTTTTTACTTTAGATAGAGCAATTTCTGTATCAATTGCCAAACTTTCAATTTGTTTTTTAGTAATGTCTGAATTTATTTTATATTTGAAGCCTTTATCTAATAAATTTATTTCTTCTTTTTCAAAAATTGTGTCCGATAGGTTAATAGTTTTTTTGTAAAATTCCATATTTTTATTACTTTGATCTTCATTAATTTTGACATTTTTATTTTTAGTTTCGACAAGTTTTTTAATTTTCTTTTCTTGAGTTTTGAATTTATCAAATATAATTCCGCTGATGTGTTCACGGGTATCGTAATCCAGGGTATCGAATTCCCATGGATGCAGTTTAAAAGTTAATTCAGAATGCAAAACCTTGATGTAGTGAAGAATTGTGTCCCTTTTCCGACAGCATTCCTTAGTCTCCTCCTTCAGCCATATCCTCTGTGCTCGTTGCACAGTTTTTATAGCTGACGAGGATTTGCTTTTGGTAGAAATATGTACGTACTTGGGGATCACGTTCAACTTCAAACACTCTTGGTTAAACCACAGGTTTTGCACTATTTTCCGATGCTTTAATTTTAATCGTCTGTATAAAATCACTTGGGTAGCTATATCAGCTACCTTCAATTTATTTATTGTTATCAAGTTTAATTTGTAGAACTCCATTTTAATTTTTTTATTTCTTTTATATATTTAATAATATTATTATTCAATTTATAAAAACAGTTTATTTATAAACAAGTTCTGCTAGGTAATTATTTTTACACGTGACAGCTGTTTCGCCTTCTGAAGGCATTATCAAACTGTGGTCTTGCCACATACAGACGAGGTATTTATGTTATTTCTAGATAGGATTTTGATGACTAATTTTAATTATGAGTAAACTGACTAAAATTATTAATGGTTATTACCCTTTTAAAAGATACCCAATTACTTATATTGTTTAAATTCGACTGAAGGTCGTTAAGTGCACTAATCGTTATTTCTAATATGAATCATTTCCAAATGATGACTCATGGTTTTATTTTCTGTATAATTAAGTTTAAGGTCGTTAATACTCTAAACTTATTCCTAATGTGAATTATTCCCAAATGATGACTCGTGGTTTTATTTTCTAGTAAAATTATTATTATTATTGTTTTAACATTGGTTTGAACATATCTAACAACGGTGAGTGAATTATATTGGTCTGTTCATTTATTAAAATAGCTTTAGGATTATTAAAGTGCTTGTTAATTTCTAGTTGTTCTAAAAGATTTAGTTTGTGTCCTTTATTTTGTATATGTAAGGGAGTTGGCTTATTATCGCCGCTAAGTGAGTGATTATCATCTAGGAGATGTTTGGCAAATTGTGATTGCATTTTATTATTATTTTTAAATGATCGCATATGTTCTTTGAACCTAGTATTAAAGGACCGGCCAGTTTGTCCAATATAAACAGCGTTGCATTCGTCACACTGGAGTTTATAAATGCCGCTATTTTTTAGTTTGGGTATTTTATTTTTTTAATTTTTGAGAGATGATCCCAAATTATTATTAGTGCGGAAGGCAATATCTAATCCACAATTTTTGAGAACTTTAGCAATTTTATTGGATGTCGGTCCGACAAATTCTAAACATCCAAATTTATTTTCCGTTTTATTATTAATTGCTGGGTAAATTAAGTTAAGGTTATTTTTATGTTTTTTATGACTAATTATTTTATCAATGTCTCTACTCTTGAAGCCGTTATTTTTTGCAATGGATAAAATTGTACTTTTTTCTTTCTCGAATGCTTTATTGTCAAGTGGAATATTAGTAAGTCTGTGTATCATTGAGTGATAAGCAGACAATTTATGTGACCATGGGTGCAAAGATTTAGAATTGATGGTCGTGTCTGTAAACGTAGGTTTACGATAAATTTCAAATGCGTGTTTATTATTTTCTCTACTGATTGTTAAGTCTAAAAAATTAATTTTATTATTACATTCTCTTTCAACCGTAAAGCAGATTTTACGGTTAATGGAGTTAGCAAATGTAACAAAAAGGTCTAGTTGTCTGTTGGTACCTTTCCAACAGATCAAAATATCGTCCACATAACGTACATAGTAGATTATGTGTTTACTAAAGACTGAGTTTAACATTTGATTTTCAATGTAGTCCATGAATATTTCAGCAAGAAGGGGACTCAGAGGCGACCCCATCGGTAAACCATCGTTTTGTTGATAGAATTTATCATTAAATAAAAAGTAGTTGGTTTCCACGCATATTTTAAAAAGGTCAAATAATTCTTTTTTAATAATTGGATTTATGTTAGATTTATCTAATTTATCTTCAATGATTTTAAGGCACTCTTGGATAGGAATATTGCTAAAAAGGCTTACGACGTCTAAAGATAAAAATTGGCAGTTGTGCGGGAGATCTAAATTTTGAATTTTAGTTATGACTTCCAGAGAATTTTTAACACTGTGTTTTGGAGAAAATTTAGTATATTGTTTAAAAAGAAAATTAAGTTTTTTGGCGAGTAACGTCGTTGGGGCATTTATAAAAGAAACGACCGGTCGGATAGGAATATTTTCTTTATGGATTTTGGGTTGCCCGTATAGTGCCGGAGCCCTTGGGTTCATTACCATTGCACTTCTTCTGGCGTATTTATTTAAGAAAATTGATTTGCAATTATTTATTAAGTTTCGCACATTCATTGAAATTTTGTCCGTTGGATCCTTTTTTAAAATTTTAAATTCTTCTGGCTTTAAAAATGCTTCTACTTTATTTACGTAATCGACTTTGTTTAAGATAACTACCGAATTCCCCTTGTCCGCCTTAGTAATTGTGAGGTTACAATCTTTAACTTTAGTTTTAATATCTTTTAAGATTTTCGTTTCTTTATTACTGTATTTATTTTTATTGGTCGATTTCAAAGTTTTTTTCAAAATATCCGTGGTTATTTGCTTCGGTAAGCCGTTATTTTTTACTTTAGATAGAGCAATTTCTGTATCAATTGCCAAACTTTCAATTTGTTTTTTAGTAATGTCTGAATTTATTTTATATTTGAAGCCTTTATCTAATAAATTTATTTCTTCTTTTTCAAAAATTGTGTCCGATAGGTTAATAGTTTTTTTGTAAAATTCCATATTTTTATTACTTTGATCTTCATTAATTTTGACATTTTTATTTTTAGTTTCGACAAGTTTTTTAATTTTCTTTTCTTGAGTTTTGAATTTATCAAATATAATTCCGCTGATGTGTTCACGGGTATCGTAATCCAGGGTATCGAATTCCCATGGATGCAGTTTAAAAGTTAATTCAGAATGCAAAACCTTGATGTAGTGAAGAATTGTGTCCCTTTTCCGACAGCATTCCTTAGTCTCCTCCTTCAGCCATATCCTCTGTGCTCGTTGCACAGTTTTTATAGCTGACGAGGATTTGCTTTTGGTAGAAATATGTACGTACTTGGGGATCACGTTCAACTTCAAACACTCTTGGTTAAACCACAGGTTTTGCACTATTTTCCGATGCTTTAATTTTAATCGTCTGTATAAAATCACTTGGGTAGCTATATCAGCTACCTTCAATTTATTTATTGTTATCAAGTTTAATTTGTAGAACTCCATTTTAATTTTTTTATTTCTTTTATATATTTAATAATATTATTATTCAATTTATAAAAACAGTTTATTTATAAACAAGTTCTGCTAGGTAATTATTTTTACACGTGACAGCTGTTTCGCCTTCTGAAGGCATTATCAAACTGTGGTCTTGCCACATACAGACGAGGTATTTATGTTATTTCTAGATAGGATTTTGATGACTAATTTTAATTATGAGTAAACTGACTAAAATTAT
Source organism: Glyphotaelius pellucidus (assembly GCA_936435175.1). NCBI lineage: Eukaryota > Metazoa > Arthropoda > Insecta > Trichoptera > Limnephilidae > Glyphotaelius > Glyphotaelius pellucidus. Next base: position 6,454,442 of record OW386551.1, on the reverse strand, counting down.
TAATGGTTATTACCCTTTTAAAAGATACCCAATTACTTATATTGTTTAAATTCGACTGAAGGTCGTTAAGTGCACTAATCGTTATTTCTAATATGAATCATTTCCAAATGATGACTCATGGTTTTATTTTCTGTATAATTAAGTTTAAGGTCGTTAATACTCTAAACTTATTCCTAATGTGAATTATTCCCAAATGATGACTCGTGGTTTTATTTTCTAGTAAAATTATTATTATTATTGTTTTAACATTGGTTTGAACATATCTAACAACGGTGAGTGAATTATATTGGTCTGTTCATTTATTAAAATAGCTTTAGGATTATTAAAGTGCTTGTTAATTTCTAGTTGTTCTAAAAGATTTAGTTTGTGTCCTTTATTTTGTATATGTAAGGGAGTTGGCTTATTATCGCCGCTAAGTGAGTGATTATCATCTAGGAGATGTTTGGCAAATTGTGATTGCATTTTATTATTATTTTTAAATGATCGCATATGTTCTTTGAACCTAGTATTAAAGGACCGGCCAGTTTGTCCAATATAAACAGCGTTGCATTCGTCACACTGGAGTTTATAAATGCCGCTATTTTTTAGTTTGGGTATTTTATTTTTTGAATTTTTGAGAGATGATCCCAAATTATTATTAGTGCGGAAGGCAATATCTAATCCACAATTTTTGAGAACTTTAGCAATTTTATTGGATGTCGGTCCGACAAATTCTAAACATCCAAATTTATTTTCCGTTTTATTATTAATTGCTGGGTAAATTAAGTTAAGGTTATTTTTATGTTTTTTATGACTAATTATTTTATCAATGTCTCTACTCTTGAAGCCGTTATTTTTTGCAATGGATAAAATTGTACTTTTTTCTTTCTCGAATGCTTTATTGTCAAGTGGAATATTAGTAAGTCTGTGTATCATTGAGTGATAAGCAGACAATTTATGTGACCATGGGTGCAAAGATTTAGAATTGATGGTCGTGTCTGTAAACGTAGGTTTACGATAAATTTCAAATGCGTGTTTATTATTTTCTCTACTGATTGTTAAGTCTAAAAAATTAATTTTATTATTACATTCTCTTTCAACCGTAAAGCAGATTTTACGGTTAATGGAGTTAGCAAATGTAACAAAAAGGTCTAGTTGTCTGTTGGTACCTTTCCAACAGATCAAAATATCGTCCACATAACGTACATAGTAGATTATGTGTTTACTAAAGACTGAGTTTAACATTTGATTTTCAATGTAGTCCATGAATATTTCAGCAAGAAGGGGACTCAGAGGCGACCCCATCGGTAAACCATCGTTTTGTTGATAGAATTTATCATTAAATAAAAAGTAGTTGGTTTCCACGCATATTTTAAAAAGGTCAAATAATTCTTTTTTAATAATTGGATTTATGTTAGATTTATCTAATTTATCTTCAATGATTTTAAGGCACTCTTGGATAGGAATATTGCTAAAAAGGCTTACGACGTCTAAAGATAAAAATTGGCAGTTGTGCGGGAGATCTAAATTTTGAATTTTAGTTATGACTTCCAGAGAATTTTTAACACTGTGTTTTGGAGAAAATTTAGTATATTGTTTAAAAAGAAAATTAAGTTTTTTGGCGAGTAATGTCGTTGGGGCATTTATAAAAGAAACGACCGGTCGGATAGGAATATTTTCTTTATGGATTTTGGGTTGCCCGTATAGTGCCGGAGCCCTTGGGTTCATTACCATTGCACTTCTTCTGGCGTATTTATTTAAGAAAATTGATTTGCAATTATTTATTAAGTTTCGCACATTCATTGAAATTTTGTCCGTTGGATCCTTTTTTAAAATTTTAAATTCTTCTGGCTTTAAAAATGGCTTCTGGCTTTAAAACGGAAAATAAATTTGGATGTTTAGAATTTGTCGGACCGACATCCAATAAAATTGCTAAAGTTCTCAAAAATTGTGGATTAGATATTGCCTTCCGCACTAATAATAATTTGGGATCATCTCTCAAAAATTAAAAAAATAAAATACCCAAACTAAAAAATAGCGGCATTTATAAACTCCAGTGTGACGAATGCAACGCTGTTTATATTGGACAAACTGGCCGGTCCTTTAATACTAGGTTCAAAGAACATATGCGATCATTTAAAAATAATAATAAAATGCAATCACAATTTGCCAAACATCTCCTAGATGATAATCACTCACTTAGCGGCGATAATAAGCCAACTCCCTTACATATACAAAATAAAGGACACAAACTAAATCTTTTAGAACAACTAGAAATTAACAAGCACTTTAATAATCCTAAAGCTATTTTAATAAATGAACAGACCAATATAATTCACTCACCGTTGTTAGATATGTTCAAACCAATGTTAAAACAATAATAATAATAATTTTACTAGAAAATAAAACCACGAGTCATCATTTGGGAATAATTCACATTAGGAATAAGTTTAGAGTATTAACGACCTTAAACTTAATTATACAGAAAATAAAACCATGAGTCATCATTTGGAAATGATTCATATTAGAAATAACGATTAGTGCACTTAACGACCTTCAGTCGAATTTAAACAATATAAGTAATTGGGTATCTTTTAAAAGGGTAATAACCATTAATAATTTTAGTCAGTTTACTCATAATTAAAATTAGTCATCAAAATCCTATCTAGAAATAACATAAATACCTCGTCTGTATGTGGCAAGACCACAGTTTGATAATGCCTTCAGAAGGCGAAACAGCTGTCACGTGTAAAAATAATTACCTAGCAGAACTTGTTTATAAATAAACTGTTTTTATAAATTGAATAATAATATTATTAAATATATAAAAGAAATAAAAAAATTAAAATGGAGTTCTACAAATTAAACTTGATAACAATAAATAAAATTTCTCTTATGGTTAAATAGACATTTAATACATTATTTAAAATTTAGAAAAATTCCTAGTTTCATGTTAGTATGTTGGTTATCTCGCTCGCATATAAATTAATTACTAGTAAAAAGTATTTGTTTATAAATAAACTATTTTTATAAATTGAATAAAAATATTATTGAACATTAAAAAGAATTAAAAATGTATATATTTAAGGTACTTCATTTCAAACAATATTCGTACGTATCTAATACAAGCTAATACAAATTAATTCTTTCAATAAGCCAAGTCTTCAGTAAGTTCACCAATTGTTTGTTTTGGGCACAGTTTTTGATTTCTGCAGGTAACACATTTAAACAACCGGGAATCATGTAATTTAACATTCTTTGTCCATATTTATTTGTATGCTTAGGTACAATTAGTCCTTCATTAAAGTTAAAGCGAGTATTATGGTTTTGTTCCAGCCTGTTTATGTATAAAGGGTTATTTATGTGCTGAAATATAATTTTGTACCACAGAATTGCTCTCACTAAAAGAATTTTGAGACTCTGGTAAAAGTATGGAATATTATGCCTTTCTTTGTATAAATTTTTTTCAGCTAATAATTTAACCTATGAATGTTACACTGATAGAACATGGACAATATTTGTTATGCAGGAAAATCCCCAAGCTGTTACTCCGTACCTTATACTTCATACCTTATACCTTATAACAGATTCAGCTAGAGATAAATTAATTATTCGAAGCGAAAATTATTTATTTAAAACTTAATTAAATGATTTACGCTTTCCTGTGGATGTTTTCCTAATTTGACGTACTAACTCATTTTCAAAGCCGTCACAATTTTTGAAATACATACCTGGATGACACATTCGCCCATGAAAATACTTTTGACTCTTGAAAATTTATACTTATTTTGAATAAGTGGACAAAAATGCTAGAAACTTTAATTATTTCTCTTTGGTACTTACCTTTTATTCTGATTTCTCGTTTATTTAAACACCATTTTCCGTAATACGGTAACAAAATCTTCTTCATCTGCAAAACAGGGCCATTGTATCTACCCATAATAAAAACCATGATAAATTCTGTGAAAACAAAAATTTACAATTTATTTCATTTGCTATCTTTACAATAAAAAAGAATATATATTATGATAAATATTTTTTCAAAGCTTTTCTTGGGTTGGCATTGTTCAATGTTTTAAAAAAAAATCTTCTGCGAAGAGTGAAGGTAGTGTCGTCATCTTCACGGGAAAATTCTCGGTTAGTGAAAAGTCCATTATTCTCTGGAAGTTGTTTAAGCTTCATTGAGTTTTATGTCCTCTGCTTCCTTCTTGAGATGACTTTTACAGTGGCGATTTCAATAGAACATTAATGGAAAAACTTTTCCAATCATTATTTTTTTCAAATACCACCTGATCATTGACAATGACCGTAAAATTAGGTTAAAGTATTTAAACTTAAGGATACCGAATAAAAATGAGGTTAAGTATAGTTACGTTACTGAAATTTTTAAATTTAAATTAAACTTTTTTAATTAATGAAAGATTTTGTATGTTCATTAGAACTTTAATAATAATGTTGTTTGAACCATTTATAAATGTTTTGCAGTTAATTTTTCAGTAATATAATTTCTTCTGCGCAACAATTCCACTGCTCGGATCCAGTAGGACTGTGTTAAGCATGTCGGCTGGCGTGGTCTAGCGATACGGCTCTTAACTCGCAATCTGAAGATCGTAGGATCGAATCCCGGCGTGGCAAATAAATTAAATTTTTTTAATTTTTATATTTCACAATTAAATCATTTCAAATAATATATAGTTTAATAGTTTAATTAAATCATTTCAAATAATATTTGCGGCACGTTCCAGAGCGGAAGATACTATCAGTTTCGCCCTGGTGTAAGACCACCATTCAAAATTGAAACGTTGCTTGGAATGGCTTTAGCCGTGTTTGGTGACCAGATCTGAATAGGCAAGTACTTCTTTACCTTCCTCTTTTCCATCTCCTTCCCTTCCCCACTACCTTCACAAGTTATTAAAAAATAGAGCAGTGATTATATTTGTTATTCATTCTATGAGAACAGTTTATTATTGTAAAAGTGAATAAATCCATTTTACGTATTTAATTAATTTTAGACGTACTTCGGAAAAGCCAGTAAAATGTTTTATATTATTTGTGAATGAAATTTTCGTAGGTAATAATTTATTAATATCGGCAAAAATCTGTAGATATCGAAACCGAATTTAGCCCTATTTGTATATTGCTAACTTATATATTGTCATTACTTGAAGAAATGCGCAAAGGGACTTCATTCACAAATTATTTTCCTTAGTTCTAAGCAAAATTCGTCGGTAAGTATTTGATTAAATAAATTGCGTTACCTTATATTTTCAAATAAGTCAGTAAAAATAGTTTAGAAGAGTTTTAAAACTTGAGAAAATCTTATAAAATTAATGTTGAAAACTGAAAATTGTGATATTTTTTATTATCTCTGAATACCCGTCAAAGAGTGCTTTTTAAACATAATATTTTGCTTCTCTTTAGAAATTTAACGCTACGGACAATTCTCCGAAAGATTTTCACAACTGTTTTTGTTATAGTTTAGCCGTCTTTCCTAAGTAGGTCTTCCTGTATTTATCATTGTGTTCCAAGCTTTCCAACTGAAAACTTCTTAAACCATTGTTCATCCCTTTTTTCAGCATGACTATTCCAATTCCAGCTTTGCCGCGTTTTCAGCACCGTCTCAAACCTTTGATCTTTGTTTCAATCATTCGGTTTAAAACGTACTTCCTCTTGAATATGTTTTATGCTTGTAATAATTTTTTCACCATAAATATATGAATTTAAATAAAAATTATGGCTTTGTAAAAGCCCCACTTTACTGCTTTCGAACCGAGCATGGGTGTTAATTAAAACGCAAAACAAAAAACTGTGATTTTAAATGTATTTCCTATTTTCATTGATATTTAATATTTTCATTAATGATCAAATATTGGGTACTGCGAATTTCAATAAGTTGTCCCTTATTAAATTCGATAAATTGTCTTCGTTAATATTATGTTTTCTACGCATTTACAATTCGCCGCCCAGAGAACAATTTATTGGATATCCAACACCCCTGCCACAGGTCACCCCAAGTGGTCGGCTACGACTTCACAAGAGAGCCCAGGTTCGTATGCGTGGATTTGTTTGGGTCTTGGTGACAATTTCGTTTGCCCACCTTCTGCGTGGCGGGTCGGATCCGGAGAGACTGGCTAAGGAAGACCATACGTAGATCTCTCCAGCGGGATTCTCCCGACCCATCACATTGCACCGTAGTGGGAGGCATGGATTCATCTGTCCTTCGTTCCTGGATATATTAAATCCTGATTCCTACCCACCCCTTCTCCTTTTTTAGCATCACCAAACATGGCATGAGTAAATGAGCTAGTTAAAAATAAAAATATAAATACTGCTGCAAAATGAAATAAAATCACACATTTTATGAATATTTTATTGCGATATTTTATGAATATTTTATTGCGAGTGAATTATCTGAAAAGATACATTTAAAAATTAATTTTTTAATGTTAATAATTATAAATTAGTGTTGTTTTTCACAAAAAAATCGCATGCGGCAGGTCATTCAAGTCATCCATTTTAAAAGTTGAAAGGTTCCCGTTAAACATCGATTCTAAGTCATCATATGACCGTTTAGCGCCATTTTAAAAATTGAAAGATTCCCGTTAAACGGCGATTCTAAGTCATTCAAGTCATCAGACCGTTCAGCGCCATTTTTAAAGTTGAAAGGTTTCTGTTAAACACCGATTCTAAGTCATTCAAGTCATCATATGACCGTTCAGCGCCATTTTGAAAGTTGAAAGGTTCCCGTTAAACGCCGATTCTAAGTCCGTTTCAGCTTTTAAATAAATTGTGATCATTAGGAGAGGGACTTTCATGTCTAAAGCTTGTCAGTTTATTACATTTTGAAACTGAAACCCACCTAGAATCAGCGTGTAACGAGAACCTTCCAAATAACAAAAAAAAATTGCGCTGAATGGTCATTTGACAACAATGTTACAATTGAATTTCTACAAAACAATCGGGCTTTATCACACACGAGCTAAGAAAAAAATTTATTAAAGTAAAAGGCAAATGAGTTAAACTATAAACAAACGTTAACATTATCGAGACTAATTTTTGGGGTTTTATTCCGTGTTGCGCTACCTCCTCATTTAGCCAACGTTTCGGACAGCCTTGCAGTGTCCATCATCCGGACAGATGATGTGTACACCTCGCATGCTGTCCAAAACGTAAGCTAAAGAAGGAGGTTACGCAAAATGGCATAATATCCCAAAAATAAATCACAAATATGCCCAAAGTCCTTCTAAAATTTCTCAACGTTAGAAAAATTTATATTCGGCAAGCGTATAGAAACATGCATAATTCATGTTAATCATTCAAACATTTTGATGTTTAAATTTGCATACTTGTTTCTTATTTGTTAAATGGGCATGAAAATAATGATATTCAAATGAGAATCTAACTAAGCCAAAGTCTTCACAAAGCTTACATAAATCCCCGGGCAACAGAGAGGGTGAAGAGTCTACACAGCAAACAGTACATAGTGTGTTATATATATATATGACTTATGAATATTGTTACTCATTCCGATATGGAGATGGACGTTTTCCTCGCTGCGGGCTTACACTGGATCCACCACATAACCCAAACTAAACTGGTACCAATTTCACCAAGGGAGGATTTTAGTCCAGTGTGCACGCTATGAAACTAGTTGTTTGCGAAACACAATACATAAAAAACCCCTTTGCCAAAACCTCATAAAAAATATTCATAATTCGAAGTCTTTCACCCTTTAAGCACAGCACTTTTATTTTCAGGTCATGAGCATATTTTATGCTTTATAACTTACTAGCTTTTCTCCGCGGCTTCGCTCGCGTAGTATTAGGGGAAATTACTGTGGCGCTTGGGCTTATCAATTATCCCCCTTCCCCCCCTCACCCCACCCACTCCCGCATTCCATAAATTTATTCCCGGTACATTAAGTTTTCAAACAGCTCGCGTTCCACCTAAATTTCATAATGCTAGAGCTCAAAGAAAAAAAAGAATTATCCAATTTGGTGCAGTCGTTTGGAATTTATGCGCTCACAAACGTTTCGGAGATTTATTTTTATTTAAATATGTGGAAGTTTTTAATATAATAAAAAAAAAAACACTATTTATTATGCAGTCCTTATAATCGTTACGAATTATATTTTTAATGTAGGAACTTTCATCTGACATTTATTCCAAAATATAAGCTTGTCCAAAAAAAACAAAACATATTCTAATATTTGAATTTTAGCAGGTAGGGGGCTGAGTATCTACCAGTATAGAGTCCACAAGTATATCAACATCGTTTCCATGGCAACAATTTGTTTTCTGACATTAAAAATAACTCGCTTTTATTAGCGACAGAAAACGTATAACAAAATATAATTTATTAATTTTTATAATTTCATAACGCCAAAGCTTACTATTATATACAGCCTATAGTCCTCGCATATAATAAAGCTTTCTATTGGTGAAAGAATTTTTAAAATCAAACTCGAGCAGTTTCGCATTTATAATATTAGTATGGAAGTATGGATATCACCTTGGGCCATATAACTTAGACAATTTGAAACATTTCAGTAAAAAAAAATATTATTTATTGCTAGGCTTCGATTTCAAAATAATTTAATTTGTATTATTTAAAGGCACCTGGGAGTGATTTTTCATTAACAAGGAAGAAAAAAAATCTAACATTAATTTAATAAGATGACATTGGATTGTAACGTTAATAAATGTAACAATAATAAACATAAAAACAATAATGGGTCCCTGTCCAAGCAAAATCACCGCAACGGGAACTGTTATTATTTAAGTGGAATAAGGTTTGCAACCAGAAAAGTAGCTCCCTTAAGGAGTATCCTTTACAAGCGATATGCAAAACACAAACTACATGTTTCTGAGCAAGAATACTGGTATTGAAAGGAAGCCATGTTCAACCAACAATCACAATATTTAAAAAAAATGACCAATACGTTAATAAAAATAATTGGAATTGCTTCTGCTAGCCTTTAACCTTCCTCGGTTTCTCAAATACTATGTACACTTTGACCTTGGGGTCATGTTGACCCAATTTCAAAAATGTGAAGTAATAGTTTTAAATTAAATACAAAATCTAATAATTTTTAGTACTTATGTATTAAATAAAAATATGTCCAGTCCAGTCTGTATTAGTGTCACAATATAATACATAAGCATTGAAACATGAAATATCAATCATATTATGAAATATGGCTATAGGCCACCTGTTTGTAACTATAGGCCGTAACCATTTTGTTTGTTAGTTTCATCTTCTCTGAATCATGTTTTTCGATTCTGTTGTGGTTTGTGCTCAACAAAATGATGTTTTTGAAGTAAAACTTCTTTACGCACGCTTGACTTGAGGAGTAAGCTGGTGAATGCATGACGAGAGCCTTACGAAAAGTGTGCTCGTGTGAGGCAAACAAAACGCACGCTTGACTCGGGGAGTAAGATCACACTTTTTGTAACGCTCTTGTCACGCATGACGAGAGCGTTACAAAAAGTGTGATCGGGCAAGGCCAACGAAGCATAAAGAAGTTTTACGTCAGTCGTGTGGTCTAAAGACACTCGTTTTTTTTTTGGAATGTATGAGAGAGGAACCATCTTTGAATTGAACTGACCTTTTTCAAACTCGGGTATTATTGACCCGAGGAACCTAATATGGAAAAAACTTAATTTTTGTATCCATAATTTTACAATACTGATAATAAATGAAAATTATATTTTAAATTACGATTTTAACCATTTAAATTTCAGTTTTGGGTCGTAATGACCCGAAGAACCGAGGAAGGTTAATAAAACTTTTTAAAAGATTAACGTGTAACCAGTCTTCTTTTCCATTCGACTGAAAAAAATTTTTGAAGCTTTTCACGCAGTATGTATGGTATTGGTAGATATGCATTTGCAGAGACTTGGTGGGTAGCAAATGTCAATAAAATCTTGCAATTATTTCACCTCCCTAATCTTTCCATCCCTAAATGTCACCATGAACAATATAATTGTGGCAAATAAAATACCTTACTTTAAGAAGTGACATTGTGTTCATTGGAGTAGTTGTCAGTATAAAATTATACCTGAGACAGGGCGGACCATCTGTAACATAATATCGACTGTGAAAGAACATTGCGGTTTCGTATTACAATTAATAATATTGTGAAGCACTAGAACCTGGAAATTGTGGAAACCTGTGTGGCCCCAACTGCGATGGTGAGTCCTATTCTGCAATCTTATCTTATCTTCTGCCCAGATTTGAACCATCAATTGATACTTTCCATCAGGTTTTGCGAGTGCATGCATATTTAATCGTCCCCTGTAAACTTAGCGATTAACGTAGTTTCGGGACTGGTCCTTCGGGTGTGTTGCATAGGGCTTTGCTTGGCTCCGCAGCATTTTAACACCAAACAATGGTAGTAGAGCCGCAGTAGAGCCGCACTTTCGCGTCACCCGAAGCCTTATATAAAATGGAGTTAGATTGAAGGCCATTGTTATTCAAAAAGTAAATATAAAAAAATTAAATACAATTAACACGCGGTGAAGCGAAACTTACCAAAATAATCTCAAACTATGAAGAACCAAGGAGCCTTGAAAAGTGAGGTCATAATCAAAGCGCAGTGAGCAAGCCAACGAGCGCAGACCTCGCGTCTTTTCTGTTTTATATCTCAACTAATAGGAGCCTTGATAGGAGTATAGTGTTTCGCAGGTGCTTTATACGCAGGTGCTTTGTACGCGTCATTTCCGTTTCATCCGAATTCCGAATAAAAAAAATTAATTTTAATAAAACTGAGACGGATATGAAATGCAAGAAATCTACCATTATCCAAAGATGACAACTCATGAGAAAGGCCTTATTTACTTGAATATTGTTGAAGGGGAGGTATAAATTTTGGTTGATAAACCATGTGAAGGTGAATAATTTTCTGCAGTAACAATTTTGATTAATTTTGAATCTTTAGCCCCTCCCTTTTGCACGGTTTTTATACTTCGTAAGAACTGCACAACAATGCAGCTTATAAAAAAATATTTATCATTAATCCTCTGGGAAGCAATCGGTTCGATCCTGAAAAAGAGAACATCAAACTCATATCCAGTAATATTACATGGTTCATATTTCAAAAAGATCTTTGAAAGGAGACTATAAATTATTTACATCGTACATTCATTCCACGTTACCCTATTCTGATAGGGTTATTTGATTCGCAATAAATGCTCCTAGGAAACATACAGCTGCAAAATGGAATTTCTAAATATTCAATGGTCGGAATGATTCTGGGTATTCTGAAAGTATTCTATCCATTTTTTATAAAGATTCTGAAATTGTTTTCCCATATTTGTAATAATTAGAAAACTAAATTGCCTAGTTATTCGCTTAATTTAGACAGGCCACGCAGTTAATGAAATATTTGATGTTAAGTTTATCATACCAAGAACCACAACCACAAATCACCATGTTTACGGGTTTGTAACAAAGTAAGAAACCTGAATTATTTAAATTTTTCGAAAGTGTCTAAAATGATAAATTACCAGTTTAACCAATTTTCTGATAAAGTAATTGAAACAATCGATACTCTGAAGGTAAATATTATGAAGGATACTTTCATATAAATAAGTGTGATAGAATCTTTCAAAAAAGTCGTCGCAAAGTGGTTTAACTACAGTTTGAAAATCACTGTCACAAGAATTAAAAACCAAAATACTTGCAGAACTTAATTATTACATTATTAAATTCAATTAAAATAAATTAAAAAAAGACTATTTCCTATTATCCTAAAAACCTGTCTCAACTTATTTGTAATACATTTCAGATATCTACATTTACTAGTGGTCGCCCAATGGTTGAAATTCGACCAAAATTGCGATATTTTTTTTTATTTAACGCATAATTTACAAAAAAATTTTAGTATTCTGCACTTCTTCTCTATATAAACTATAAGTGTGCGAAATTTCATACGCCTCCGTCCGCGCAATTTTCGTAAAAAGGGGTACAAAGTTTTTGGTTCACGTATTAATATACTGATGATGATGATGATTTAGTGTGAAAGATAAAATAAGTAGATGTCTGTGTTTATAGTACGAACTTTTTAATAAACATCTTACGAGGACAGTACAAAATCGTGTTCTTACCACCAATTAGAAAGACAAAATAACCAAAATTAAGTAATGCCCTATTTTGATAATATTTCAAATAACACCCAACCTAAATATAAGGAAAATCTTTTTTCATAATCATGGATCTTTCTAATACAATACAATACTTTCAAAATCAATTAATATTCCCAGATTCATCAGAAACTCCACAGAAACTGGTCGGAGATTAAATACCCAATTTCAATTAAACTTGTAAGCAAATTATATCTTCTGGAAATTTGAACATCGCTGATCATTTAAATCACTAATTCGAATATGTTGGCCTAGTTTACACCTAAGATCCTCGCATCTCCAAATTTCCACAGAAATCCAATCTACACGCGTGTATCGCGTGCGCTGTGTTTGCTATTATATGCCCGGGATGAGTGTAATACAACTCAACTCTACCAGTTCTGTGCTCAAGGTGTTCTGTTTTCAAAGGGCTTTGACAGGTTTGTGCAATGCCAGAACCTCTCTGGATAAACTGCTGCCTGAATTTAGGTAAATTGTATTTAAATCCAAGAACCGTTTTCAGGGAGAATCCGCTGTAAATGTGCAATTTGCAACGTTTTAGTGTGATTGTTTCTTCTAAAACCGTTTGAATCTTATTACAAAAAAAGAACAAGAGTTTCACGCAAGTATTTTGTTTTATTTGTAATTTTTTTAATGAATTATTTTAGGGATTCATTAAATTTAAAAAAAATATCTAGTTTAAGATTACAAGAGTGCAAATATGATATTCCTCAGTTGAGTCATGTGACTGTTGGGAGAGCGAAAAGAAAGTTTTTGATTTGTTCAAAAATTATATCTCTTGTTTTTGTCGACCTATAGTTATGTTTTTATTGAACAGATCTAAATGTATCCTGTAATTATTGAATAGATCTTTCTTGTTAATTTCTTTAAAAAAGGCAACAATTTATTTTTTTTATTTTTCAGAATAATTTAATGTTTCAAAGACCCAATCATGTCTGATCACGTCTAAAAGGGATCGAAATGATAATCTAGTCTCCTTCAACGGAAGCATTCTCCCGAACAGGCCTTCCATTGATATGCTTGGTGTAACTCTAAGTGACCAGCTCAGGTACGGGGGCTCCATCGAGGCCAGAGTTAAGTTAGCCTCTCAGAAACTGGGCATACTGTACAGGGCACGCAGATACTTTAATAGTACACAACTGCTAGCCCTGTACAAATCGCAAGTGCGCCCCACGGTTGAATTTGGCAGCCACCTCTGGTCTGGAGCCCCAAAATACCTGAAAAAAACCCTTGACTCTGTGCAGAAACGGGCGGTCCGTTTGATAGATTCTCCTAATTTAACTAACGGATTGCAATCTTTAGAGCACAGGCGCCAGGTGGGAATGCTGTCCTTGTTCTACCGGTATTACAATGGAAGATGCTCCGAGGAACTAGCGTCATTGATCCCCTCGGCACCGGTGCATAGTCGGGAAACACGCCAAACGCGCGCTCAACATTTGTACACGGTTGAAATTAGTCACATGAGAACGGGTCGTTTCTACGACTCGTTCTTGAGTTCAACAGCTCGGCTGTGGAACGATTTGCCGGCCTCTGTGTTTCCTCCCTCCTACAATATGGGTCTCTTCAAGACCCATGTTCACTCCTTCCTCTCCTCAAAAACACCCTCCACACAGCATCCTCAAAGATGACATAGGCCCTGAGGGAAATTATTTTTTCCTCAGGGCCTCCTGTGTGGAGTTAATGTAAAAAAAAAAAAAAAAAAGAAAAAAATTCTCAAATAAAATATTTCTACGACGCTTTTTGGAAAAGAAAAAAAAACGAAGAAATATTACATAAATAATTCAAATTTGGGTTTATTGTCCTTTACAGCATTTCAAATTTCTTTCGTAGATATGTTTCAACAGTCGTTTAATTTTGTGCAGCATTTGCACATATAAAATAGTTTGGATTGCTATGTCAAGGCATAAGAGTTTTAGCATATTTTAAAAGATTTTGCTTTGACAGATAAGCTGTATTTTCTCACGTTTTTTTTAAATCTAACTACGAAGCAAAATGTTTTTTATGTAGATTTTCGGTCGAGTACGGGTCGCTTCTTCGACCCGTTCTTGTGTTCAACAACTCAGCTGTGGAACGATTTGCGAGCCTTTACAACATAGGTATCTTCAAGACCAATATGCATTCCTTCCTCTCCTTAAAAAGACCCTCCACACAGCATCTCAGATGACTTAGGCCCTGAGGGAAATTATTTTCCTCGTGGCCTCCTGTGTGGAGTTAATATTAAAAAAGTCAACGCCACTATTCGTGGCATTGAGATTCATTCTAAAAGAGAGCTTTTTATACATTAGCTCCTCACAGGAGGCTCTGAGGAAAATAATTTCCCTCAGGGCCTATGCAATCTGAGGGGATGCTGTGTGGCGGGTCTTTTTGAGGAAGGGAAGGAAAGGAAGTTATAGGAAGGAAAAATATATGAAGGGTGGGTAGAAATCTGGGGTCAGTGAGTCCAGGAGTGACGGACGTATGAATTCATCCCTCCAACTAGTCTGGCTGGAATGGTCAAAAGACCTCCCTCAACCAGTCTCTCTCGATCCGGCCCACAACGCGGAAGGTAAGCAGACGCATCCGCTACCAAGACCTGGACAACTCGTGAACCGGGCACCCCTGCTTAGTCACCAAACGTAGCAAACCTCTTGAAGTGGCTTATGGCAGAGGTGTTGGTTATCCAATAAATGGTTCCCGGGGAAGCGGTAGCCATATCCGCCTCCAAAAGCTAATTAGATGTATTTAAATCTTTTTTAATACGTCAATAAATAAGATGAGGCCACATATTATTTTTCGATTGTTCAGCAAGATCACATTATTATAAAATATGAATACATTGTAATGATTCTAATAAACAATTAGCAGAGAATTTAATTTTATTTCATTCCCTTGTTATAAATTAATATTTTTGGAGCAAACGTACATTAAAAGTAAATTTTTATTTATGTTTTACTGATGTGTAGTAATAATGTATTTAGTGGTTGTGTTAATTTTAATTGGCGTTGAAAATTCACATTGCTCTGTTGCGTCTATAATTGGTTTTTACAAAAGGCAGTTCGTTAAATAATGCCAATTATTAGCTCCTTTCATAAAGTTTAATAATAACAAGGGCATCGGAAGTAATTAAAATTTGTATTTTTTTTTAGTTCGTGTGTTGTTTAATTTTATTATATATGTCCAATCACGGTGAATGCTTTCTACCAAAAAATCGTTTATTTTTTTTTGTAATAGCAAATTTACTTTGAGCGTGATTTTACCACTTATTAAATCAAAATTATCAATAGGTTAAAAAAAAATGGTTTCATTTTATTGAATTTTCATATTATCCGAAGAAACAAACCATTGATTTCGTAATAATTTTGATAAAATAAGTGGTGTAAAAGTGTTTTGTTTTCATTAATTAAATTACTTTAAATAAAAATGAAGGTTCAAAAAAGAGACACGTGACTGAAAAATGTGAAGTCTCGTTTTTCGCTACAGTCTGCAAGGTGATAAAATGCCCTTTCGATAGCGAATCTCCGAAATACTATATAGCACCAAGAGAAAAAGAAGATGAGATATAACAAAGCAAGGAATCATCATCATCTGTTTATATCATCATCTTCATCAGTATATTAATACGTGAAGCAAAAACTTTGTACCCCTTTTAACGAAAATTGCGCGGACGGAGGAGTATGAAATTTTTCACACTTATAGTTTATATAAAGAAGGAGTGCAGAATGCTAATATTTTTTTTAAATTATACATTAAAAATACATAAAAACAACATTACAGTTATGGTCGAATTTCGACCATTGGGCGACCACTAGATATATTTAATTGTTCTCTCTCTCTTATTGTACTATAGTTATGTCTGCACCAGATCTGAAGTAAGTAAAGATGTTTAAAATTTGAACTTTAACCTTCACAAAAATTTTAAGTATTTCTGAATTCCGCCATCTGTGAATGAACTTAGACATTACTGTAAAAGAATTCCAATGAAATGCCAATGTAGTATTTTTTTTCACTCGCGACAACTCAAAAAAAATTAAATGTTAATTTGGGAAAGGTGGTATTATTAAATATTATAATCGTATTCTGCAATCATCAGCCTAAAATAAATTGTTGTTAAGTACTACGGAAAAGAACAAAGACTTGCTCTATTGTACAATATTTAACTTGGTAATTGAATTAATTCCTAGAAATCGGCTACTAATTAATGTTTAACTAAGAACCTGAGAGGATTTTATTCTTTCATTGCTACAAAGAAAGAAAGATTATTTAGCTGAAAGGGACTGGCTGTAATATATAATTCTTCATAATTTACATAGATGTAACTGTTCTATTGACTCTTAGTAGACTTTTTTTTGTGCGATTTTAATAATGGATTATTTTTTAATTATAATGATATGTACACGGTGTAACGGCACTTACCAGAAGGATTTTAACAGGCGAATCCAGAGTATATTTTTATTTAAAAAATAATTTTCTAACGTAACTGAAAACACGTTGCAACTGAGTAGTCGGGTCAAATGATAAGCACTCCATCTTGTTCTAGAAGCAGGGCAACACACGAAACAGCGCGCGTATCAAATAATCCCGTCGTCGCGTGTAGGAGTGTGATCAGGAGTGACGTGTGATTGATTTTTTATTTTTATTGTGGTCGGTTTTTGTTTTTATTACAAAAAAATTTCATCCGACAGCAAAATGACATCTACATTTTGTGCTCCAAATATGCTCAGGAATTGCCGCCAGTTAAAATCCATCGGATACGTGCTGTTGTTATAATAATTGAGAATTAATTTATCATTATTATGGCGCCACAAATATATAAACATTACACGAAATGAAATAAGTTTTTTTGTTTAAAACCATTTTAGTATAATTAATATTCGTCGGCCGGTTTTAGTTGATCTCAACCTTCTTCAAGGCAATAAACATATAAACTAAATTACAGTACAGACGAAGATTATGAAGTAAGCATAATAGAAGGTGAGAGCACAAAAAAGAGGGGGAAAAAATCAGAGACTGGTTTGGGAAAGGGTACGGGTCCGTAAAAGAAGGATGGGGATTACGTAGGGAGAAAGGAAACAACTTTTAAACCAGACAAACTTTCTGGAAAATGTCACATCATACCAAAAATATCGAACATAGCCTCAAAAGATCGAAAAATTTGAATTTAGAAAAAAAATCATTTTATTACATCTTTTAACATCTCCCCCGACGAAAAAAAAAATTGTTTCTTGTGGTAATTAAAATGAAATGAAGTGTTGTTTAAATTTGAAAGTAAGTGGAGTACAGAAAATTTAACAGTCGTTCCCCTTATAATATATTACTTTCTAATTACTTAAAGAATTTTATTAAATAAACTTTGCGGTAGTCTGATTTGTTAAAAATAACATAGGTTTAATTTTATTTCCTGAGGTGAGGTTTGTTTAAGTCTTGGAGGTGGATGACCAGGACACACTGAACCCCAGATTCCTACTGACCCCTTAAACTCATTTCCTTTCCAGAACTCTCTTCCCTTCCTTTCCTTAAAAAAACCCCCCACACAACATCCCCAAAGATGAAATAATTTTTCCAAGGCCTCTTGTGTGGAGCTCATGTAAAAAAAATTAAAAAAGTTATTTTCGGGTATAGGTAAATTAACCGAATTGCAATTTTTCAAAATCAACTTTTCGAATTCAATTGTTCAAAACGCAATTTTTCGGAGTTCAATTTTTCGAAAACATATTTTTCGAACGACAATTGACCGAAACACTAATTTTTCGAATTGATATAAGTATGTATACAATATTTATACAGTAAGTACAACCCAGCCTAACCTAACCTTATCTATAACTGGTACATCTGACAATATCTTGTTAGTCGTAAGCAAGTGAAATATATATTTTAAAAGTTGATTAACAAATTCGAAAAATATGTCTTTCGGCCAATTGCTGTTTGAAAAATTAGAATTCGAAAAATTAGCCTTTCGACAAACTGAAATTCGAACAATTGATTTCGAAAAATTTGAATTCGAAAAACATGTCTGTTCCCATTATTTTTGCTATATAAATCTATCGAATGTAATGTTATAAATAAATATAATATAAATTATGGTCCTTCCATAGTTTTACGCAAGCGACAA
This sequence comes from Glyphotaelius pellucidus, assembly GCA_936435175.1. Lineage (NCBI taxonomy): Eukaryota > Metazoa > Arthropoda > Insecta > Trichoptera > Limnephilidae > Glyphotaelius > Glyphotaelius pellucidus. Next base: position 6,436,231 of record OW386551.1, on the reverse strand, counting down.
GGAATGTTATGTGCAAAATTAACTTTGATGATAAAAATGTTAATTATAAATTGATTATATTATAGCCAGTTTTAAAGGGTTACTTGCAGAACTGAAGACTTTACAGTATTAACAAAAATCAGTAAGTTAAAAAATCTCGATTAACGTAACAAGTTCTTTTGTGACTTTTCCGTCATCCTGAAAGCTCGAAGTAACCAGTAACCATCAAGTCCCGGCACGGTTCATTCAATCAGCTGAGAGAGAGCGATGAACGTGGCGAGTATCGCTCAATTGGGAATGCTTTATCAGATTAGCTTTCAATTTGCGAAAGTAGACAATTTTTACAGAACGTTGCCACATGACCTTTATTCATTAATATTGCTGCAATATTAAAATGTTGTTATGAAGAGATTCTAGCAATTGATTTAGTATTTTGAATCTGATTATTTGCTCAAGTTTTATTTAAATACAGAATAACAGGTCAGGGCTCTTAAAAAACAATATAGCTTAAAAATATTAACAGTATAATATTACGTATGATAAAAACGATTTTGTGTAAATTTTGCAGATTCTACTTTTTTTGTAAGAAATTATAATTCACAAAAAAAATATCCACAAAAAGTTGTATGTGCCTACTTACTTAGATTTATTTTGGGGAATGATAAATAATTCATAATTTGAAAAAAAATACCAACTTGAATTCCCAAACGAGGAAGGTCTCGGTTGATCTCAACCTTCATCTCAACCTTCATCGGGATAATAAACATATAAACTTAATTAGAGTAAATAGGTAGATTATAAAATTAACAGATTTGTGCGGTGGTAGTAGATTTTAAAACATTGTTGGGTTATTCGTAACCCGGGAATGTCTGTTCTTCTTTTTAAAAAAGAGAAAAGTAAGCATTCAAGAGAGGGAGAAAACATCAGAGACTGGTTGGTGGAGAGGGTAGACCAAAGGGTAGGGGATGAGTGGGGGTTACATCGGTAGAAGGGTATCCACTTTAAAATCGGACTGTAGGTTAATTCGAACTGTTTGTTGAAAATTTGGCATATAATTTTTTATTTGATTTCGATATTTCTAATGCTTCTAAATTAAAACCGCGTATTCCTTAGCTATTTTTATGTATTTCTCATTCTCATGTATTTCTGTTAAACGTATGTTAATTCTGAGAAATCCAGTGTTTGTTAAACAATTTACCTTACTCGCTAAAAAAAAACTATTTTACTTTCTAGCCTCAAATAATTACAAATAATGATATTAAATGATTTTTCCTTCCATTATTGGTGTTCTGCAACATCTATGTGGAGGCTCCACTTATTTTGGTTTATAAAACGGAAAACTACCGGAAAACGCAGTAAAGCTTTGTGTTTTCGCACACAGATGCTGCTACCCTCGGCAGTGGTAGTGGTATTTCCTATTGCTTGTATTGAGTCCTGGATAACTTTCAGTGTAGCTTTCAAGCTTTCCTCGTTGATACACATTTTCCTCCTATTTTCACAGATGGCGGTAAGAGTCAAAATTGAAATTCTTTTAACAACTAAATAACCTATTTGCATTTGTGCAAGCATTCAAGACATTTTTTCACCTTTTTAAAAATGATATCACTTAGCATGATCGATCGATAAGGGTTGTACGATGACACTAAGACAACTGCAGATCGCTAACGTACCAACAATAGTTGAAATCAAATTTATTAATAATCCAATATAATATAATCGAGTTTATTCATTGTAAACTTTTACTTATTCGTTGGCGATCTGCATTCGTGCTGCGGAACGATGAGAAGTTACCGAAAGTTATCTTATTAATACTTATCAAACGACTGTGCTAGGGGCCACACATGTTTATTAAGATAAATTAAAATTAAGTTTCGAATTGGAAAACACATTAAATTAAAACGTTTAACATTATAACTTTGGCAAAAAACGCGGGTATTTTATTCCTCCGTGGGGTAAATTAATAATATAATATTTTCATTAATTTGATAGATTTTTCAGTCAAGTTTTCATTATCGACCGATTTATATGAAAATAATTTAATTTTAAGCTATAACGAAAGCTACTATCATTAGCAAATGGTTTCAATATATGTGCTCTAGCCGTAAAATAAAAATGAGACTTTGTTAATATATTATTTAGTTCCGCGATTAAAATTCAATAGCCCTTAGACAAATATGCCAATTTATCTAATCTGTTGATATTTAAAATAAAATAGAGGTCACTCGTAAATAAGTTTGAATAATGACCTGAAAAATCTTCCCACTTGAGAACGGACAGAAATGAGAACTTTCAAGTATCGGATAAACTTTGAACTTAATATGGGGCCTACGTTCGAAGGCAGCCAGAAGACTGAATCAAATAAGTAACGTACTTATAAACATGTATGTATATTTATTTGTGAGCAAAATTATATCCCCTTGGGCCAATGTCATATTTGGGGATGCTTTGTGGAGAGTCTTTCTGAGGAGAGGAAGGAGAAGAAGTTTTGGGAAAGTAAACGGTAGGAAGGGTGAGTATGAGAGGGTGTGTGGGTATGGGGGAGTTGAGTGCCTACTATCAGGAGTGGCGGACGTATAAATCCATCCCTTTCTTGTGGTGCAAAACAATGGGACCAACTGGAAAAGTTAAGGCGCGGCTTCCCGCATTTCTACCGATTTATTACATATTGTCCTTAACCCGGCGTCAGCACAGTCAAAATATGTAACAACGATAGTAGGGTTGGGTCTAGGAGACCCGAATAAAAAACTCGCAATGATTTCAATATTTAAAAGAAATTTAGTAAAATATCGCAATAATTTGATAAAACAATTATATTGTAAGCGAGATTTTGGGTAAAATAAAACAACTTCATATAAAACTATATTTAAATGACATTTTTATAAAAGAATAATAAAATTTTAACAAAATAGACAACCTCTGCCTTTAAGTTATAAAATTTAAATAAAACATAAACTTTTTTCTCAAAATGTGAACTAATATCATACACATGAATGAGATCTACGGTAGGACTAAGAATGTTACATCAGTCCCGTGAGTTAATCTTACATGTTATCATTTGCATGATAATATGTAAGACTAACTCAAATCCCGAAATTACGACACGAAGTGTATGGTTGGGTCACATTTACCTTTTTCGTATTTAGCCACGTCTATCCACCGTTGCGGCCACTATATCACTGCAGTGATAGCAAGCAGGGAAGGGAGATTGTTAACTCCAGCTACTGAGAAGTATGGAAAAGTCACACAAAAATTTTAAGAAATAAGCTAATTTAAAAATGTTGCGGGTCAAATTGACCCAACTGTGCGAACGCCAGGTAAAATACTCCAAGTCTTAAAGTTTTCAAAAAAATATGTGTTTTTCTTGAAGATCATATCTTTACATTCCCCATGCCGAAACGGCATTTATATGAAATTTCCTCTACAGATAAAAAAAACGCAAAGTATTTTTCAGTTTTTTTACAAGTTATGCCTTTGAAAAAATTCACAGTGTTTCTTTCTATTGCTATTTTAGACAATCCTTACAAGATTATTGCTCTATTTTAAACGAGTCGTGTTTTATTAAAACATTATCAAATTTTACGCTTAAATATTATCGTTTTTAATATAAGTGCGCTCGCTCTTACATTCGTATTTACATATATCTCCATCTTCTTAGTCAGCCACGTCAAACGTAGCGAATCTCAGCGATAAATTATTTATTGTTTTCAAGTTTTATTTGGTAAACACCATTTTAAAGAAAAGTGTTATTTTGTTAAATTATAATTATTTATTCTTAAAGTATAATTTTAATTTATCTATGAAAAAGTTTTGCTAGATAAATTAATCTTACAAGAAGCAGCTGTTTCGCCCTTATATTATCAAACTGTTTGATAATGCCTTCAGAAACCAAAATAGCTGTCACGCAAATTAATAATTATGGCCTACCAGAACTATTTTTTTCCATTGCATCTACATATATTCCAATAATTTTTACATTACTTCTAATTACAGTAAGATGCAAACATAAGATTCCAAAAATGTAAAAATTAGCAAAAAATTAATATATGTAAAAGCCCAAGAAAGGCGACGGGAACCCACTAAAGCACTGCCTGTAGTAAGTTAATATAAACAAAAATGCTAAATTACATCAATAAGTTAATAATTTTTTGTTTAATATATTATATTGGTACGTATCTCTTGTTTGAGACAAAATTATAAAAAAATATATTTTATTAATTTAATATTAATTCTGCTACTTGTAACAACTTCAATCGTTGTGCATTTATCAATTCTCTAGGTGTAATATTGAATAAAAATTTTCAAATTTAAAAGAATTGATGACAAAAAAGAGAAATAGTAAATTGAAAGTCACGTACATTAGACCAACCCGCTGATTCAGATATTATTATAAAGCGAAGTAAACCATATCGAAAAAATGTATTTTTTTATTGGCAGTAAAATATGATTTTTCGTTCAAAATTTACGATCCGAATTTCAGAACAAAAGTTAGATGACCATTGGGAAATGATAAAACCATTAAACCTTAAAAAGTTTCCTGAAAATTCGTCTGTGAAAGTATTTCAAAATAATTGCCGCTAATAAAAATTAATAGAGTACCGAAACACGACGGGTATTTTCGAAACATCATTTTTTGTTGGAATGTATTCCTGAATAGCACACAAAATTTCACAATATCTACATTCGAAACCTGACATTTCATGAATTTTTTTAATCTTTTTGTTGAATAAATTATTTTTGCTGACCAATCAAGTATCATTTATTGTGTAACAGTGACCACTCGAGGCATTTTAACTTTGTACATTGTACACTCACACCCCTTGTAATGTTGATTGAGGGATTTTACTGCGAATGTTTTTAAAACCTTTTATGCCTACACTTACAAAGAGAACTTTCTGTTTGAATCCCTCCTTTGAAGTTAGAGTTAATATTTACTGGAACAGTTACTGCCGCTAGCGCACGGTTAAAGTTACTACTTTACAATAACATTTATCTTAGAAAGCACCCATTGGGAAAAAAAAAGAGAGATCTACCTACGGGTAATCTTGACGATCAGATCAACATCTTAACATGGTAGAACATGAAATACTTAGTTAAAATGTAGAACGTTACAAAACATTTAACTTGCTTGTGGACTTAAATAAAATAGGAGGTAACATGACTACAATCAAAAGTTATTGTTTTAAAGCAAAAGTTTCTTTTTTTTTAATGAAGCAAATACTTAGGGGTGTGACATTAAATGTTTAATTAAAAAAAAACACTTTGTGGTACAATACTTTTTTATTTGAATTAACAGATGACAGCCAATACCTTCCCATCCTGTAATAATTTGTCTCCCTTTTTTCTATTTGTATCTGTCATCAATAAGGTTTCTTATTTTAAATGTTTTGTCTCTTTCACTCTGTTTTTTTTCTAATTTATCAAATTTTGTATTTTTTTCATTAAATTTTATAAAATTATCCACTCTCGTACTTTGTTGATTGCGACGGTACACCAGTTTTTGTTTGTTTTTGTTGATCCATGTGTGTATCTGTATGTAATTTTCTAAAGTTAATATAATAATCCCCGACGAAGCTTGAGATAAGCCCTGGTTGGCTATCAAATGACAACCATTTATTAACAAATTGTAATTCAAATATAAAGTAAATTTATTAAAAAGCGTGATTTTTTCATTTAATATGTGTTTCTTAGAAACTTACTTCGATTCTCTGTTCTAGAACATTTCTCTTTTTTGTATTTTCTAATTTCGTTCACACCTATATAGGTTTTTTTTAAAAAAATTTTTTATTTAATATGGATATATAAGTTTACAGTGGGTTAATATAAATTACATATCGGTTCAGAAATTCTTTAAAATTGCAGTCTCACCAAAGAAGAAGCTAGTTCTTGTGCTTGATGAGCGAGTTACACTAATTATGACAGAAATAGAATAACATTATGCAATAGGTTATATAACATTATATAATGGGAACAATTGAAACTTCTGGATCATCTATATGTGAAGATGTGCATACAATGGGATATGGTTACATACTAAAATATTGTGCACTTTAGAGAAATTCGAAAAATCTAAATTATATAGAAATAAATATAGATTGACAATAATTAGAAAGAAAGAGAAAAACAGGTAATTATTTAATTAATTATTCCTGATGAAGTGTTGCTTCAGTTTGAGTTTCAGTTTATTGATGTCTTTGATTTTTTTTATTTCAATCGGAAGATTGTTGAAATACTTTATTCCTAAATAAATGTAATTGTTTTGCATTAGTTTGGTATTAAATTTTGGTATTTTGATGTTGTCTTGATATCTTTTTGATTGGTGGGTTTCAAATTTTTTGACGATATTATCTTTGTAAATTTGGATAATTGCATTTTTCTTGAAGATATTCTCTACTCGAGGCACCGTGAAATCTGCGAAAAGTGTTTCTGTTGGATATGTGGAGGGTTTCTTTAGGATTACTTTAATGATTAGCTTCTGGATCACTTTGATCGGGGTAAGAATATTGTTGTATGAACCCCCCCATCCAATAATTCCATATTGAATTAATGACTGGATTAGTGCATAGTATACTCTTTTTAGATTGTTGGGTTTTAAAATATTTCTTAATCTTATGAATATATATATACACTTTCTGATACGCTTAACCAATACGAATAAAAAAAGTTTGGGGTAGATATTTCTCTAAGTGAAATCGCTCTTCAACTATTCTTTCAGCTTGTCGAATGATATGGATTAGAGATTCGTATGAAAATGCTTTAACTTCTGTTACCAACAAAATGCTTGATGATATAACAACAGTAAAATAAATCTCCAATTTCTATCGTGTTCTCCCATCTTATCAGTTCTTTATGCGACCTACATAAAGATAGTATAATTTATAAATTCAGATATGGTGAGACACAGCATCCCAGAATCGATCTTCTCTTTTCTGATGCGCAAACATTTCTCATTGAATGAATATTTCCTTTGCGACTGTGAAATTTTGTATTCCGGATCAAGACCGCGTCTGGTAACATGAGACGAGTAATTCAAGAGCATGAATCAATCATTTTGAGTGTGCAAAGAAAGTGTTTTTTTAAGACAGGCACAACAAACAGGCGTGTTTTCAGCCACCCACCATCACGAGGGAAGATCGAGAGTTTGAATCTTGTTTTATGAAAATTTTATGTACATAAGTTTTAAATAACACATTTTTTTATTTTTATATTTGCAAGAGTCCCAGCTGCTCCCGTCTGGAGCCAGTGAGACTATGGCATCCCCAATTGCCTAAGGGATGATATCAAAATCACGACATAGTTTTATTTTTATTTTTTTTTATCTTTATTTATTCTCATTTCTTTGTACATATAATGTATAAAAGCACATTGTATACATATAATAACATAATATATAATAACAAATAGTATGAACAAGAAATGAAAACCCACTAAGGCACTGCCTGAGTGTGGGTAAAATAAAAACAATATACTATATTTCCAAGTACCCAAAGTATAAAATAGACTTAAAAACATATAAAATATAAAGTTAGTATAAAAAGTTAGTATTACATTGGTAGAATAAGTGAAAAAGATTTTTTTTCAGCTATTATAAAAATAAAATAAAAATATGCAAAAAACTGATTTTTATTTTTTTTTATTTTTATTTTTTTTTTAGTTATTTTTAAAAAAAATAAACAGAAAACACATTGTACTAAAGTTAAGAAAGTTACAGAAAGTAGAAACAATTGGAATTAAACATGTTTTTTTCGTGGAAGAACATCTATTTTGAAAAGTAATGAAAACATGTTCTAAAAAAGTTTTGAATTTATTGAATAACCTATTTTTTCCCCAGCTTTTAATGACTTTTCAAAAGGTGTTGAGTTGAGGATTCTGAGTTGTCATAGAATCGTGACATAATCGAAAACGAACATAATTTTGTATTATTTAGAATAACGAATAGCATAATTAAATTATTATTATCCAAGCAAGAAATTACTGCATGATAAAATTTAAAAAAATGCTAACGCAAGCAATCTCGACGGCTGGCGTAATCCAGCGGTATGGCTCTTGACTCGCGTTCCGAAGGTCGCGGGATCGAATCCCGGCTTGGCAGATACATTTTTTTTAATTAATTTGTGTTATTACACAATTATTTCATTTAAAATAATATAAAGTATATTTGCGGCACGTCCCAGAGTGGAAGACACTCTCAGTATCGCCCTGGTGTAAAACCACCATTAAGAATTGGAACGTTGCTTGAAATGGCTTTAGCCGTGTTTAGTGACCAGATCTGAATAGCAAGGTACTTCCTACCTTCCTCTTCCCCATCTCCTTCCCCTCTCCACTACCATCAACCTCCCAACATATCCCAACTGGGGATGCCATAATCTCACTGGCTCCAGACAGGAGCAGTTGGGACTCTTGTGCGGTATTGATATTAAAAAAAAAATTACAGACCCATAGAATCGAGTGGGTGAAATGTAAACAATTGTTTTACTATTATTTATTATTTTAACTTTATGAGTAAAACCTCAAACTGTAATATTTAATTAAATGAAGACATTATGAGCGAGACTCAATCGAAAATCTGGAAACAGAAAAATCAGAAAAAGATATTGGCACCTCTGGGACTCGAACCCAGGACCTCCCTACTTTCCGGGTTGGGACCCCAGAGGTGCCAATATCTTTTTCTGATTTTTCTGTTTCCAGATTTTCGATTGAGTCTCGCTCATAATGTCTTCATTTAATTAAAAATTGTTTTACTACCAACCATTCCCAGCTTGCCTTGACTTATATTTATTTATTTATTACACAACTTAACGCTTTAACATTCTATTTTGTAAGTTGCGTATCACAGTAATTCAAAATTAAAATAAATAAAATATAATTCAATGAAAAAATGCAACAACAAAAGCGTTAAATAAAATAAAATACAAATAAATAAGTATTTAATTTTAACAAAAAATCAAAAAATATATGTCTATTGTGTCCAGATTTACATGAGAATTGGAATAAATAAAATATATACTGATTATTTTGAAGGTGAAATATATCTCCTAGATCAGAACATTTATTTCCTAGACTGTGATATTTCTATAAATTTATTTTGTTATTTCTTCAGCCGCAACTAATTATAATTTACTTCCAACTGGAAAAGCTTCTGCTTGCAATCGTAAAATTCAGTAATCCTGTAAAATTGTCTCGGGTAAAACGTTGGCGTAGCGATCGTAACGGTCAGAACCGAAAGGTGAAGGTTTTTCCTTGAAAGGATCTCTCTACCTTTCGTAAATCCACTTCACGTGGGACCCACGAAGCCTCCATTGTTACTGAATGAAGCGGATATAATGTAGAATAAGTTTACCGAAGCGTAGTAAAGAAGATCAATAACTGGTTGGTTTGTTTTCTGAAACGGGTGTTGATTATTTCTCCTTTAATATTTCAAACGTTTAAAATTAGTGTCACATAATTGAATTAAACAAAAAATTGGATTTAATCAAAAATGATGAACTTTAATAAAAAAAGCAAAAAAATAATTCATTAAAAATAATACACAGTATACTAGCTGACCGGCCACGTGTTGCTCTAACGTGAAATCGAAACACAACGCCATCTACTGGATGGTTACCCAACTTAAGCAACCAGGTGAAAGTAACCAACGATAAATTAACTCACACCGCTATCTATTACAAACTTATGAAACTTTCAAATAATTACAAAGCATTGTCTTATAACAAAAATTTAATTAATATTAAATTCTCAATTATGTATATTGAGGTGAATAACCGACATAAAAACTATCTTATCTCTTAAGTTGGAACAAATTACACATAATAAGCCAAATATAATCAAAATCGGTTTAGTTGTTTTGGAGTTTACCTCGAACAAACATCATTTCGCGAGATTTTTATATATATATATAAAAATTTGCTGCGCATACTAGGGGGAAGATACTCTCAGTGTGGCTTTGATTTAAGACCATTTTTCAGAACTCAAACGTGGCTGTAAACGGCTTTAGGCGTGTTTGGTGATCAGTTCTGAATAGCCAGTACTTCCTCACCTTCGCCTTTTTCATCTCCTTCCTCTCTCTACTATATTCAGCCCCACAACGAACCCTAATTTTGGATGATGTTTTAGTTTTTAATTTTTATTTAATGAAGCCCAAAACAATAAACCACAGACCATACAAAATATGGGGAAGAGGACGATGTTAAAATGCAACATTTTAACCAGTGTTTAATTTATATTACGAACTTAAATTTGATGACAACTAAACAATATAATATACTGAGTAACCAATCAGCCGTGCGTCGCGTGTTCGATTCCTAGGCTGGCGAAGTCCTCCATCAAGACACAGACAACATTTTTCACTTACTTCGGTGGTAGTAGGAGATTATCAAATACTGCCAGATTATTCTAACTTGGGAATGTTTGTCTTTCTTTTAAAAAAATAAAATATGTTTTGTAACCAGGACAACCCAGGCACTGCAGTGCCTTCTCAATGTTCACAGAAGGGCGAGTTCCTGGATTTGCAGCTCAATTCAGAACAATAATTGCAGGACTGAGGGAAAGGATTAACAACTCTAGAAATATCCTCATCATTGAATCCCGTCTAACTTCAGGATCGAGCATAAAAATCATTGGAGATAGACAGACAGACAGACAGACAGACAGACAGACAAACAGGAAAAAATGATTTTATTTCATTTTATTTAAAAAGCATTATGTATATTACGCTGCTACATACTACTAATGATACTACTCTCTTCACATATTTTTTTCTTTATTTTATTTAACTGAAAACATCTTTAGCACCATTGTGATTTGAAACTCGGTGAAACGGAAGCGAGCGATACTAAAAAGCGACAAACATATACATATATAGGATTTAGACTGCAAGAGAATGAGAGAGCAATAGAATATTTATTTATTTTTAAATTTAAGTATCGCACAAGTGTGTTCCAACTTTCTCGACAAATGAGATCATGACATCCTCATTTGTTGTATTTTGTGACGCTGAGAAGGATATTAAAGCTACGTTCAAAATAAGATTATTTGTTTATTTATATGAATACCGCGAAAAATCGGTCTCCTTTTTGTGCGGTGCTTCGTAGCCTCCCCACTCTTGCCTACTTTAGTTTTTTGAAAGTTTCACTTCTACCGCGTGTGAACTGTACACATATTTTTTTCTTTCGTCTGCTCCTTTGTTTCCGTTTGTATATATATATTTTTTAAATTTTGACTTCATTCTATCTTTACTCTTATTTATAAATACCTATGTTTTTACTGTATGTGCTTACACTCTCTACGAGATGTGTGAGATTGCACTTACCTTCCCACATTCTGAAATAAAGAAAATTATTAATATTATGTTTTTTTTATTTTAACTTTTTTATGAGTAAAATCTCAAACTGTAATATTTAATACATTATGAGCGAAACTCAATTGAAAATCTGGAAACAGAAAAATCAGAAAAAGATATTTACTGTAACGTATGGTACAGTTAAAAGTGACCGAATTGGATATCGACACCTTAGCTCTGTGGATAAGAGCGCCCAACCCGGAAAGTAGGGAGGTCCTGGGTTCGAGTCCCAGAGGTGTAAATATCTTTTTCTGATTTTTCTGTTTCCAGATTTTCGATTGAGTTTCGCTCATGTCTTCATTTAATTTTTTATTCCTTTTATTTATTATTATTATCATTTTAATAACTGTTGTATGCCATGCATACACAAGTGAACTATATGTTTAAGCCCTTTTTTTTTCAAGAACCTATACATATAAACCTTTTTTTTAAAAGTAATATGTTAATACGCTTTTAACTTTCCAATTTTATGTTTTATTCTTTCTCTTCTTTTCATTTCCTCAATTTTCCCTCTTTTTGTATAAATCATGGTCCATATATATTCACACTTATCCTAATTTGACTGTCCTAAAACGGGAATCATCCTAGTTGGACAGTCAAAACATTTTATAAATAATGTACATAAATGTGTAAATATTTTACTAAATAAAAATGAAATAAATAAAAAAATTTATAAAATATTAAAATTATTAATATTACAAAGGCAAAAACTTTAAAATTATTTATTACACACCATATTTATTTCTTAGAAGGACGTGCACAAACACCTATTTTCAGATGCCGATATTTTCCATTTGTTCTCAGACCTATTATTTACCAAACGCCTAACAGAAAAAATTAAAACAATATGTTAATTACGAACCCTCCCCCCTGCTGTGTGTTATTTTCTCAATATCATGTTGTTCGTCCTTCTTTTTATAATAATATTATTTGGATGATTTATATAGCGCCGTTTTTTTGTGATAAATCACCTCAAGGGTGCCGGAAAATGGCTAATCATGTTTATCCTTATTTTTATTAAGAAAAAAAGAAAGTTATCTTGAACGATGTGAAAATTTATTATTTTTAAAGTTCAAAGTTTAATTTCATTTTATCTATCCTATATGCTTTAAAAATCTATGTTTTTTTTCTTTTCTTTCAAATGTATGTTTTCTTCCCTTTCTCCCACTTTTTTTATGTTTTAATCTATGTTTTAAAATACATTTTAATAAGGATTCAATATCGAAGAAGTTTATACTTTTGTGCGGTATCCGTGTAAAAAAAGTTATTTTATTAAAAAAAAAAATTGAATGATTTAATAAGTATAAAAATTTGCATGCTGAATGTTTGAACCATCTATCTATTCCCACAAAATAATAATGAAATTATTTTCACTCATCGAATCCTGCTTTAATACAAACTGAAGAATAAAGTTTTAAAATAAGAAAAAGTTCTCATCAAATTATCCAATAACTTAATCCCTTTTATTTCATTGTGTCTAAAGCCTTACGAACAATTCTTCCCAGTATTCCAGTACTCAGAACGCTTCTGTGGGCGTGTTAGTTGAAGCGATGTTAATACCACGTGAAAAACGGACAAATTTCCAGCTCGTGCTTGGATTTATTGAATAGACGCTTGAGAAAAAGAGGCATTTAAATAATTCCACAGAAAATTTATCGCCTCAAAGCACACAATCTCGTGTAATAGGAACAGCCTAAAATTTGCGGTAAATCTATCGATATGTTAACCCAAGGAACGTATGGAAATAATCAATTAAACTGATAACCATGTGAATTTAAATTTGAGTTGAAATAATCGAGTTAAATGATTTACAGAATGTGATAGACATATTGGTTATGAATATAATATACATAAATCAGACAATTTTCTTGGAAAGTAGGGTAACTGAGACAGGATTCTGGATACGTAATGATTTATTTTTATTTTTACATTAGCTCCAAAATAGGCAGCCACCTCTGGTCCGGAGCTCCAAAATACTTGAAAAATACCCTCGACTCTGTGCAGAAACGGGCGGTCCATTTGATAGATTCTCCCACCTTAACGAACGGATTGCATTCTTTAGAGCAGAGGCGTCGGGTGGGAATGATATCCATGTTCTACTGGTATTTCAATGGAAGATGCTCTGAGGAACTAGCGTCATTGACCCCTTCGGCACCGGTGCATAGTCGGGAGACACGCCAAACGTGCGCCCAACATATGTACACGGTTGACATTTGTCACATGAGAACGGGTCGGTTTTTCGACTCGTTCTTGAGTTCGAAAAGCAGTTCGGCTTTAGAACGATTTGCCGGCTTCTGTGCTTTCTCCCTCCTACAACATGGGCCTCTTCAAGACCAACGACCAGTTCATTCCTTCCTCTCCTCAAAAAGACTCTCCACACAGCATCCCAGATAACATAGGCCCTAATGGAAATTATTTTCCTCAGGGCCTCCTCTATGGAGTTAATGTAAAAAAAAAAGCTCCATACTGAGGAAAACAATTTCCCTCAGGACCTATCTCATCTAAGGGTATGCTGTGTACGGTTTTTTTAAAGAAAAAATAGGAAGTTCTGGGATAGAAATAGGTATAAGAGATGGGTAGGAATCTGGGAGTCAGCGGGTCCAGGAGTGTTGGACGTATGAATCCATCAGTTCAATTACGATGCAAGGGATTTTGGCTGGAGAAGTCAAACAACCTCCTCGAACAGTCCCTCTCGATCCGGCCTGCCACGCAGTAGGTTGGCAGACACATCGGCCACCGAGACTTTGACAAATCTTACCTGTATATATATATATATAAACCCGGGCACCCCTGCTGAGTTATCAAACGTAGCTAACCACTTGAGGTAACTATGGCAGAGATGTTGAATGTCCAATAAATCATAGGTTATCGACGAGGGCGATAACGCCCTCCTGGGGGCGTTTTGGATCTTCAGGGGGGCGGTAGAAGGTCAAGAGAAAATTGGGGGGCGTTTCAGGCTTCCAGGGGGGCGGTAGGAAAACCAGAGGAACCCGTCTTGCCCCCCATCCTACATCCCTTGCAACGGAGGGGGCATAATGGGATAGGATGGGGCAGTTGGGGGGCGCTAAAAGAGAAAATATTCTCAAAGTGGACGGTTGGCAAAGAAGGTTGAGAATCTATGCAATAAATGGTTCCCGGGGCGGCGGTATCCATACCCGCCTCCCAAAATATAAATTTTAATTTGTTATTAACGATTTGGTACGTGGTCAGAGTGTATAAATCCTTCATTGTGAATTTGGTTGCAATTTGATAAATCTCTTCCTATGGCCCTTTCCTATGTCCTCCTCAAAATATCTCCCACCAGGGTGGCAATAACGTCAGTCGGGTGACTGTCACAGAAATCCTCGCATTTGATCGAGTTATTCCATATCGAACCGGGATTCAATTTTCTTTTTCACTAAGGATTATAAAATATATTTTTTGTAATAAAAATGCTACCAGTATAAATTTGAGATTTTCTTCGATAACACTTCTGGGTCACCTCTGTTTCTTCGCCACAAGTACTAGAAACGGGTATCATAAAAGATTCGGTAAAGAAATATCTTTAGCAAACGTATTTTTTAAATTTACTTTCAAGCATATCGTAAAAAAAATAATTACTTGAAGTCATCTTTTAACCGAAGGTTTAATAATATTTTTAGTGCTTAAAAATGCATTCAATCTAAAATGGGTATTTCTTTTAAAAAAATATACAACTAAGCTGTCGCAACAATCTATTAATTTTAAGGAAGTCATCTCCTAAAAACAAAGATTGGAATAAAATTTTTATCCAATCTCAGATATGAAAGCAAACTTTTTGAAGTTCTTTCAGTGAGAAATAAATTTGGGTTCACTAATACTTTCTGCATTCTCAAATGCATACAAAAAAGGATACTTATTGACATAAAACTATTTATTACATTCTTTACATAAAATTCGTTGTGAATTTGAGACAGAGATATTTAATATTCTGATAATAGGTGTATAATTATTTCGCATTACCATATCGCACTTTGACGAGTACCTGAAGCTCAATAATAAATAAAATGATTTCAATTTTTTATAAGAATAACTTTTATTTATTTATTAGATTATTCTCATTAATATACCATTATCTTTACTTTTTACTTACCATTACCCTTATCTAACCGTAATGACGATTATCCTTTTCTATTTTTCTGTGTCTCCTTCTCTTTCATATTTTTGTTTAGATGAATATTGTAATCTTCTTCTTCAATTTATATTACATTGATGTAAAAAACCTTCAAAAGTCATAAGAAGAGAGTTGTTCTCATAAAAAATTGAATATTCATTTTGACTTTCATAAAAAGTCAGTAGTTCCATTTAAATAAAATCGGATATTTTCATCCGACACGCTGTCTAGGTTACGAAATAGTTCTTAGAACGATTGTTTTCAATGAAAAGAGGTATGGAAAAAAAATTGTCTAAGTAATATTGCCAATTCTAAAATTTTAATATATGAGATGGAAAATTAAGACGATTTGGTGGAAGATGGCAATGGATGAATTGGTAAAAGCGCACGATCCGGTTAGATTAGAGGTTCTGGGTTCGAATCCCAGTTGCGTCCATTATCTTTTTGTATTTTGATCTCTTTCATATTTTCTTTTAGATTATTAATGTTATCATCTCCTTCAAAAATAAATTAATTAGAGTGAAGATTCCTAATTACTAATAGTTTAGTGCAGATTTATGATCAGAACTCTCAGCTCAGTGATAAGTTCTTAGATTTTCACGGCCAAAAGTTTTCGTTATTTGTTTTTGGGGTGTTATGCCGTGTTGCGCTACCTCCTTCTTTAACCAACGTTTCGGAGTCCAGTGTTACAGTGTCCATCGTCAGGGCAGATTTGTAACTGTTAGTGGTGAAATGTGTGCTTATGTACATGGAAGCAAAACCGTGTTGCCAGCTCCACTCCCCTACGAGATGGTATTACAGTAAACTTCAAAATAGTTGTAGATTTCACGTGTTTCTGTAATCAAGCGTTCAGCTCATATTTTATTTTAAAGACAAACGTTCACGGGTTATGAATAACCAGACAGAATTTCACAAAATAACTCCAACTCACATCATTATAAGCGAAAAATTTTATTTGTGCGATATTGGAGGCACTAGCTTAGGATTAATAAGTATGGAGGCAAAATAAAAGGTTCAAGGAATCGAATTAACACCTGCAAAATAGTGAAAATACAGGTGTACTTAAATTTAGATCAAACCAGTACAAATCCTGCCTGATATTTTTTTTTTTTTTTTTATTAGCAACTATATAGAATAATTGTACACACAAAATAAAATGATGAATTTAACGTTAAATATTGCAATTCTTAGTCCTCCTCACTAGGGGGTCCTGTGCGGAGGCGGACTAAAATTATTTAAATATATTTCATTTGTCTTCTATGTCGTTTTTAGTGTTTCCATTAGGGTTTTTTCATTGATCTCTTTCAGCCATATTTTTATTCTTGATTTATATACATTAGAATTTTTTATTAGTTTTATGTCTTGGGGAAGGATGTTATGAAGTTTAGTTGCAAAGTATGTGTAGTTTCTTTGTCCGAATGTGGTTTTGTAACTTGGAATGTTTTTTACATCATTTTTATTCGACCTAGTGTTATGCATGCATGGTCTAGTGGAAGATTCAGTATTTTTGAAAAGCTTTAATAATATATTTTTGGCATATATTTGTTGCACATTTGGTACATCAAAGCTATTGAAAATTTCAATTGAAGGCGTTCTAATGGGTACTTTCAATATGGTCTTTATGATTCCTTTTTGAATCGTATTAAGGTTATGTATGTACTTATGTGTAGCAGATCCCCATCCTATAATTCCATATTCAATTCGAGAATGACACAAAGCGTAGTAGACCTTTCTCATATCCTTTTTATTTACGACGTTTCTTAGATTTTTGAAGAAATATATGAGGCTTGTTAGTTTTTCGGTAATTCCTTTGATGTGTAGGTCCCATCTAAGATTTTCATCAATTATCACTCCGAGATATTTTATATTTTGTGTTTTTTCGATGATGGGGCAGTAACATTGTATATTATTTCCATGGCATTCGTGTAATTTTAGTTTTAGTGATTTTATTGGTTGGCTTCTTGAGTTCATTGAGAATGTTATATATTTAGTTTTGCTTATATTAAGGGTAAGCGAGTTGATTTTAAGCCAATTTTGAAGTGCGCTAAGCCCTTGTTCAGCCACATTAAATGCATCCGTCCAATTTTCTTCATGAAATAATAAAACAGTATCATCAGCAAAACTGATTATGTTTCCTTTAATGGTAAGGTTAGTTAAATCGTTGATATAGATAATGAATAGAATCGGACCCAGTACACTTCCTTGAGGGACTCCATAGTTTAAAGATAGTAGTTTGCTCTTTTGTTTGCCAATTTGTACTTGTTGTTCTCGCCCTGTTATATATGACTCCAATAAGTTCATTGTTGTTTCGGCCATTCCTATTTTTTTTAGCTTTGATATTAATATTTTATGGTCAATCGTGTCAAAAGCTTTTTGAAGATCTATGAATAAAGCCAAACATTTTTTCCCATCATCTATGTTTTTTATGGCTTTGCTTATTAGATTTTCTATGGCATCATTGGTGCTTAGATTTTCCCTAAAGCCATATTGGGATGGTGATAGTAATTTGTTTTGTTCAAGAAATTGAACAATCTGCTTTTTCATTACAGTTTCCAAGATTTTTGAAAAGGAGCTTAAAAGACTTATGGGTCGGTAGTTAAAAATATCCTTTTTACTACCACTTTTATGTATAGGTATAACTGTAGCTTTTTTAAGGCATGAAGGGAAGACACTTGTAGATATTGACAGATTGACCAGGTATGTCAAAGGGAAGGTCAGTTCATTTTGTAATTGTTTTATAGTTTTGTTTGAAATTATGTCATTTCCCGATGTTTTATTAGCATCAAGGGTTGCAAATGCGTTTTTTATTTCAGTATTGGTTACAACAGTTAACTTTAACTTATCTATCTGGTTCGTATTTTCCTTTTCTTCTGGTAAAATGCTAGTTATTTGTTGTCTGATTTTCTTTGCTAATTGTGACCCTATATTAATAAAACATTCGTTTACATATTCGAGAATATTGGAACTCTGCCAAGTCTACGTAATTACTCAAGCCTCTCCCTTTGTCCTTCTCCCCTTGTGACGAACACACGAGTATTTTTTGCCAGAAAAAGCCTCCCGTACTCTTCTTCCGATGCGACATTGGTTTGACATCAGCCGCCTTAATCAAAAGTGTCATGATATTGGATTTAGCATTGAATTCGTTTTCCATAAAGTGTGGATACAGCAAGCTTCAACTTTATATGTAAAAATTTTTTGGTGTTATTTGATCCATCTCTATGAAAACATTGTTTTTTGTCATCTTCTGTGAAAAAGAAAGTCCTTTGAAAGAGCTTTTAGTTGTAAAAACTGTCCATATTCTAATACCAATAGAGTTATGGAAATATTTTCTTACATTTTTGGCTGCAATCATTTTCGAATGATTATAAAATTCTTACAAATTTGTATGAAACCTAGTTAGTGGCTTGGATTAACACATCAAATAAACAATCTGATTTGTATTAATGTGGGAGACCTTAATTTGGAATTTAAATTTTTTCTGTTAATTTGGAAGAAATATTCAATTTTATTGGAATATTTTTTTTAAAAACTTTCGAAGGTTGTGCCTATCTACGTAATATTTAAAAGTGAAAAAAAACATAAGTCTAACAAATTTAAGTGAAATATTAATATATTATGTAACACGGTTAAGAACCCGTAATTGTAACACCGTTCTTACTGAACTCGTGGAGGCAAAAAATGGTAATTTGTTCTAAGTAAATTGAACAACACACAGAAAATAAAAAGCTAATAACGGTCGCAACTGGTAATCGAATCAATTATAAAAATATGAGATGAAAAAAAAAAATAGGTCCCAATGGTAGAGTGGATTGAAGCGCGGCGCGTCGTCCCTGAAATACAAAGATCCTGTGTTTGATTCCCAGTTGTGATCCTTACCTTTTATTTTCTGTGTCTTGTTTTAATTAACATTTCCTACAGATTTAAATAAAAAAATTATACAATTTGGTGCAGTTATTCGGAAGTTATGCGCGTACAAACATTTCGGAGATTAATTTTTATTTATATAGATAGATAGATATTAACTACGATTTCCCGAAAAATATATCAACATCTTTTCCACGCCAACGATTTGTTTTATGACGTAAGCAATTACTCGCTTTTGTTAGCGACAGAAAACGTATAATAAATATAATATATTAATATTTTCAATTTCATAACGCCAGAATTTACGATTTTATACAGCCTACATTACTTGCATATAATGTAGCTTTCTATTGGTGAAAGAATTTTTAAAATTGGTTTATTGGTTTTTCGTGAAAGCGTAACAAACAAACACACGCAGTTTTGCATTTATAATATTAGTATACATAGATGTATACCAGAGCATAAATTCAAAAAAATAGACAATGTGTATAAATTCGTTTGATGAATTTCAAATTAATACCAACTTACTATTAAGGGTATTTTTTTAAGTCAATTTTACGTTTGAAATTGGTAAATACTGAACAAAAAATTATAATCTTATAGTAAATATTTCGGGGGGGCAATTATCGGCAGATCAACTGTCAGATCATCGTTTCCCACGATATCTAATTTACTTATATATAACAGTCGGGTACAGTCTTCAAAAGTAAAGATAAGAGTTATTCCAATAAAATTAAAAATTATTTGTAATGTTGAAGCATTGCCATTTGGCTCAGTTTTTTCTAAAAGTCTAACGGAAATAAAATAGGAATCTGTTCTTCCTGAAATAGAAATCTATTACGAAATCTCGTTATTCTGCGTCAACCCAATTACTATCTCGTTTTGGTAAATTTGATATTATTCTGTTTTTGTCAGCGCCTACAGTATCCTGTGCCCGTTCACAATACCCATATCATGCGGATTATAAGCGACTGGAAATAGCTTGGGTTTTACTTTGGGCTCCTAATTTAAGCGTTCATTCTGCGCTGTCAATTCTGTTATGTAAATTATTACACGGAATTACGTAGCGAAAAATGCTTCGCAAAAATGTTGATGCTTTTTGTATCCGGGATGGCTCAGATAAAAAATATTCAATTTTTTTAATATTAGCTTTATGTTTCTACCTACCTTAAATGATTAATGTACAGTGCTTTTGAGTTATACAACTTATCCACACATTATTAATTTTTGTTCTTAGCAAATAAAAAAAATTGAATATTTTTGTTTTTTTTTTTTATATGAACTCCACACAGGAGGCCCTGATGAAAATAATTTTCCTCAGGGCCTATGTCGTCTTTAATTTTTTTGTGTTATCAAAAAGTGCCTGCAAAAATTTTGAGATTCTTTTGTTACTTTTTAATTGTTTTTGTGTTCAATTCCTAGAATTCCATTTTTTTTTTTAATTTAACGAAAATGAAATTTAATAGTTTGTCTTTATGTTTTGCAAGTATTTTTTTTTTTATTACTGAGACAGCTGTTTCGGCTTACAAGATTATTTCAAGCTGTAACTAGGCCACTTTGAGACAATTTCTTTATATGATTCTATTTACCCTGCTCAACTTCTTTTGTTACTGAAATACAAAAAACTTTGTAGGTTTTGAAGGATTTCGTACTGTAATTGGTAAAGTTTTGTAAGGTTTGGTTTTGGGTAAAGTGAGGTTTGTTTTTAATTTCGATTTATGTGGCTTATATTTTATTAAGGTATGAACATAATCAACCCTTACAAAGATATATTTTTTTATATATAATGCTTCTATTTTCAAAATCTTTTAAATCTTGTTTTTGTTTGGAGACGGAAGATTTAACATTCCTATCTACCTAGTGGTCGGAATCAATCCCGTTACCATCCGGGCTAAATAAAGAAATGGTAAGATCTAAGTATAATATTTTCGTATTTTAAGTGCTTCGATTTCTTAGAATTTCAGAAAAATGCGTGTATGTCCGGGCGCGCCGGTGTGGGATTGCCACCAAATTAAAGAATGCATTGTCATCGACAATGAGTTTATCTGCTGTATTTCAGCTCGATCGAA
The DNA here is from genome assembly GCA_936435175.1 of Glyphotaelius pellucidus. Taxonomy (NCBI): domain Eukaryota; kingdom Metazoa; phylum Arthropoda; class Insecta; order Trichoptera; family Limnephilidae; genus Glyphotaelius; species Glyphotaelius pellucidus. Next base: position 6,414,852 of record OW386551.1, on the reverse strand, counting down.
TGACGAGAAGTGGGCTAGTTTCCACTTCCAAGATTCCGTTTCATTCATCAAGATAACGAAAGCGATTTTTTTTAACTTTTTTTGCCCCAAGTATCAAGAGACAGAGTTTGTAAATTATGTTTTTAAGTATAATATTGGAAAAATATAAACAAATTTAAGTTTTAACAAAAACCTACCTTAATTACAAAATTATATATAAAATTCGCTTAACACTCAAAAAAACAAAACTTCAATTTTTAGTTATTAGTTAAAATTATATTAAAATTACTGAAACCTCACGATTGCGAAGCAATAGGTAATAACAAAGTTAATATAATACTGTATACAAAAATAAACAAAACACACTAAATAATAATATAACATGTAACTACGCACGCTAATGCAATGAGAAAAAATAAATATGATTCCGTTAATGTTAAGGAAACTAGATAAGAATTTATATATTTACGTTTGGCTACAAACGACAACAGGTAAAATAGGTGAGCAATATACCCATGCCGATCAGGTCGGATGTGAAATGTATAATGTAACATAAATAAATAATAATAATAGTAAATACTGAAAAACATATGTAACACAACTGAAAAACATATGATTGAGGTGCTCTTTATCAAGGCAATTCCAAATGTGTTTTTTCGTCAGCAGTAATTTCCTATCCGTACGCGGAAAATAGAGAATTTTGAGAATTTGTTCTAAAGGAGTCCGGAACACTACTGTTTTGAAGGAATCCTGGATTGTATTATGAAAAATACTAGCAGTATGAAGAGCAAAAAGAATCATCGTTGTGAGCTATCGTTGGGACATAAGAACTAATTGACAAATTGAATTTCAAACAACTGAAAGAATAACTTCGATCCTTTTTATAACTCCTGGCTATGTAACATGATATGTAGGTAAAAAATTTATCTGAGTTTTTCTTGGCAACATTGGACAAAGCTTTTGGCCACGGCCGCTGTCTTGAATTCAACAGAAAGACGGTTGCGGCCAACCGACTTGACTTCGTTCTAGGCAGAATAATTTTTTTTTAATATAAAGTGTCCAAAGTCTACACAATATTTTTCCCATCATTGGTAATTTTAGTTACATAAGTATTAAAGGCTGGTCTGTCAGATTGTTGTATAAATGTGACGTTTTCCGGAAAGGCGTAGTGGATGGTAATGAAATGAGTACGGTGAATGGGCTAGCTGAACTATTTGAGTGAATTGAAGTCGAAAGACAGAGACTTTGATAAATCCTGCCGTTCAGGTAAAGGAGAAGTTTGTTTTTTAGGTTTTTTAGATACATTTTCAAACTGATCTAAGTCCTGCTAAGTTTTAAAAAAATCTTACCTTAATTGTTTCGAAGATCACACAACGCAAATATTTATAATGAAAATAAATTTACAAGCTAAAACCATATTAGATTAAGTTTGCAAGCTATTATTTATTAAGAATAATTAATTTAGCAAAGAGTAGTGAAATGACACTGGCACAGTTAGATGATAGCTTTATAAAGTGAAATTCATTAATAATAATTATTTTTTTTTTTTTTAACTTTTATGAGTAAAAACTCAAATTGTAATATTTAATTAAATGAAGACACTATTTGCACCGGGTGCGAGTCCCAGAGGTGCAAATATCTTTTTCTGATTTTTCTGTTTCCAGATTTTCGATTGAGTTTCGCTCATAGTGTCTCATATAATTAAATATTACAATTTGAGTTTTTACTCAAAAGTTAAAATATAAAAATTATATTCATCCTAGTCTTGCAGAAAAGTCAATAGATGTCGCACATTAAATAAAATGGATAAAAATGTATCCAGACACCATCTAGATTGCATTTAGTTCGGGTTTGAATCTTGTAATCATACATAAAGATGGCAGCCAATAAAAATATGCGTTAAGAAAATGAAGAACTGACACCTTAGCTCAGTAGTCAAGAGCACTCGCCCGGAAAGTAGAGAGGTCCTGGGTTCGAGTCCCAGAGGTGCAAATATCTTTTTCTGATTTTTCTGCTTCCAGATTTTCGATTGAGTTTCGCTCATAGTGTCTTCATTTAATTAAAATTCTTTTAGTTATATTATGAAATAATTATCTTTTTACTTTTTTTCAAAGCTTTATTTTTATTAATGCAATGCACGAATCGTTTTAAAACAAGAGTTGAAGAAGCATCACTTCTCGCCATTAGTTAGTTTTGTAACACCTGATCGATCTTTCTTATTATATCCGCTCCACCGGATATGCTGCCTTTGCCAACAAGGTTGTGATGCCGTCACATCCTGTTTGCGTCGAAGATAAAATCTCATTAGAAATCTGTTTCTGCCGAGCAAATAAACACAAATACCCGACTTTTCCACCTGTTACTTTTTCCATTTGAGGTCACCTTACTTATAGATGTTATCTCTTTGCGATACAAAGTTCGTGGAAAAAATATTTTGTTGCTATTAAATAAAAGTTTTACGTTTTTTAGTTTTTTACGTTTTTTAGGAAAAGAATTAAAATTCATTATGTTGATTCGCAAGAGTTGTAGACCTTACGAAAAAATATTCTTACAGTGCTGCAGAGATGTAATATTATTAAAAAAAAGGTGTAGGAAAAACCGTGATCTTATCCCGATAAGTTTGTTACGGCAGATATTTACATATTTTAATGGTTCGCTGCGTTTTTGATTTAGCAGGGGTGCCCGGCTTCACGGGGTAGGTAGGTAGCTAGGTCCCGGCGGTGGATGCTTCTGCCCACTTTAATGCGTGGCGGGTCGGTTCGGGAGAGACTGATTTAGGAAGATCATTTGGCCTCTCCAGTTGGTCTCTTCCGACCAATCGCCTTGCACCGCAGTCGGAGAGGTGTATTCATACGTACGTTACTCCTGAGCACACTGATCCCCAGATATCTAAATACCCCTCACGCCTCTACCTTTCCAGGATGCCTTCGATTCTTCACCTGCTTTTCCTATAAAATACTCTCCACACAGCATCCCCAAAGATGACATAGGCCCTGAGGTAAATAATTTCTTCTAGTTGAGCTATTGTAAGAAAAATTGTTAAGTCAATCCTGATAAGGACAAGTCTGCGTCATTTTGGCTACCTATATAATTTTTTTTTTGTTAAAATATGTTTATGCTTTGCGTGAATCAAATCTACACATAATTCAAGGTATGACCCTACCCATGCTGAATATCAAGGCCACGAAATTATTATTTCTCATGTTACAAATATTTTAATGCTGGTTCTCGGCCTAATTGTTATATGTGTCTTTCTGAATAAACTTTTGAACCTCAATAACCTTAAATTGTTTAAGGACTCTTTCTGAATCTTGTTGAGCCTGCTGTTGCTATTCCATAAGCTTTTGAAATTCAATAATTGTTTTAGATCTCTTCATGAATCTCGTCGAGCCTTCGGTTGCTGTTCGAAAAGCTTTTGAACCTCAATAATTGTTTAAAGTCACTTTCTGAATCTCGTTAAGTCTACGGTTGCTATTCGATAAGCCTTTGAACCTCAATAATTGTTTAATGTCTCCTACTGATAATACTCGTTGAGCCTACGGTTGCTTTTCGATAAGTTTTTGAGCCTCAATAATTGTTTAAGGTCTCTATCTGAAACTCGTTGAGCCAACGGGTGCTATTCGATAAGCCTTTGAACCTCTTGAATTATTGTTTAATGTCTCCTACCGATAGTACTCGTTGAGCCTACGGTTGCTGTTCGATAACCTTTTGCACTTCAAAAATGTTTCCTTCTGAATCTTGTTGAGCGTACGGTTGCCGATTGATAAGCTTTTGAACTTCAATAATTTTAGCTTCTTGTTGTATCTGACAACTCAATCCATCTTCAAAATAACCAATCAGTTACATCTTTATTGTTTAATTCTAAATCTCATGTTAGTACAGCGGTTTCTCGGTCCGCCGACCATATGGATATGTTGGACAGGGTTCTTCATCTGATTTATCTGATTCTGAATTTGAGGTGTCAAAGTGTGCAAAGACGATTTCTCATAACTTATTTATGAATTTCTGATTTTGAATTTTGTGTGCAATATTTAAGTTTAACCAATTTTAAAGTACACTTACCAACTTGGAAGATACAAAAATCAAGTTCACTATTATTCATTGCGTAAGGTTCTAACCACATTTTCCTAATGCCATTTCAAGCTAGGGCCAGTTCAAATTACAACCCCTGGTTTGCCGATTGCGCGCCCAGGACGCGCCATAAAAAAAAAAAAATTTGAGATTTTAAACCTTATGTATAAAGAAAATGTAAAAAGGACAAGTTCAGAATCGCTTGGGGCATTCTTGTTCTTGACGTATATGTATCTGTATTCCTTATATCTGTTAATTATATACTTGACGTATATAATTTACAGATATAACGAATCCACCTAGCCTCTCAAATAATCATCTTTGCACATATCTATGACTTTCGAAATGACATTTCTGCCGCGATTTGAGCTGTCAAACTTTGAGCGTCGCATGTCATGAAAAGATCGATAAAACTATCAATTTGTCAAATAAACGCAAGTACGATTATTTTTAAGCATAGTTTCTTGTTCAAGGAACGTGTTTCGGTAAATATTATATACTAGCTGGTACCCGGCATGCGTTGCCATGCCATTTAATAAATAAATTGTTTTCTCTTGCGTGTTCTTTCCCATTCGTCCCGTTCCCCTTCCGCCTCCCCTTCCTCTCCCGCGTCCTCTTCCCCTCTCGCGTTCCCACTCCGCCTCTTCCACCTTCCCTCCCCCCACTCCACTACCCCTTTCCCCGTCCCGCGAACCCCCCTCCGAAGCTCCCCTCCCCCCTCCTAGGTTCCCCCTCCCAGATTCCCCTCCCCCTCCCGGGTTTCCCTCCTCCCCCTCCCGCGAACCCCCTACCCGAGTCCCCCTCCCGCATTTCATGCATTCTTTCCCGGTACATTCAGTTTTCAAACAGCTCGAATGCCACCTTTTGCATATTTCATAATGCCAGAGCTCACCAGTAGTAAAATCCAATTAGGTGCAGTCGTTCGTAAGTCATGCGCGTAAATACATTTCGGCGATTAATTTTTTAGAGATAAATAGTAACTACGATGCCCGAATTAAAAAAAATATATATCAGCATGGTTTTCACGGCAACGATTTGTTTTTCTTTTCTTCTGACGTTAGCAATAACTCGCCATTTTCGAAAGAAAACGTAAAATAAATATAATATATTAATATTTATAATTTCGTAACGCCAGAACTTACCATTATTTATAGCCTATATTACTCGCATATAATGTAGCTTTCTATTGGTGAAAAAAATTCTAAGATCGGTTTATTAGTTTATGCGTGAAAGCGTAACAAACAAACACACGCAGTTTCGCATTCATAATATTAGTATAGATTTAGAATTTTAGGGTAGGTACTTTCTATTACATAATTCAATTTTACCAAATTCTGACACAGGCATTTAAATACAATAGCGAGTTCCCGGCATATGCTATGCCACCCAATAAAGAAAAAAATTCGCTCTACTAACCCTTTCCCATTCGTCCCAGATGATGCCAGAACTCACTATACACATAAAGAAACCATCGCGGGCTTGCACACATCAAATCCCCAAAGTTTTATCGCAATCGGATGAACGGTTTAGCAACGCAAAACATCTCACACACATAGACAGAAACAAACACATTTTCTATAGATCAGTAATTTTAATATCAAAAATGTCAGTTGAGCATTTTTAAATTTTTTTGAAGAAAACATTGAAAAAATTTGAATTTTAATTTTTTTTTGTGTAATTTCTAATAATACCATATATTTAAGCGTATTTCACCACCTTTCAAAACCAGTATTTAGTTTTTGGATACGTTTACAAATATTCCATTTATTTGAATTTTTATTGCAAAGTCGATATATATCGAAATATTTATACCTTTTGACAAAATACGCCAAATTTTTTAGGGGTTAAGCTTTGAGCTTTAAGCTTTGAGATTCAAGCTTTGCGCTTTAAAATTTTTGAAGGGTTCAGCTTTGAGCTTTAAAAATTTTAACGGGCGGCGGTATCCATACCCGCCTCCCAAAATATAAATTTTAATTTGTTATTAACGATTTGGTACGTGGTCAGAGTGTATAAATCCTTCATTGTGAATTTGGTTGCAATTTGATAAATCTCTTCCTATGGCCCTTTCCTATGTCCTCCTCAAAATATCTCCCACCAGGGTGGCAATAACGTCAGTCGGGTGACTGTCACAGAAATCCTCGCATTTGATCGAGTTATTCCATATCGAACCGGGATTCAATTTTCTTTTTCACTAAGGATTATAAAATATATTTTTTGTAATAAAAATGCTACCAGTATAAATTTGAGATTTTCTTCGATAACACTTCTGGGTCACCTCTGTTTCTTCGCCACAAGTACTAGAAACGGGTATCATAAAAGATTCGGTAAAGAAATATCTTTAGCAAACGTATTTTTTAAATTTACTTTCAAGCATATCGTAAAAAAAATAATTACTTGAAGTCATCTTTTAACCGAAGGTTTAATAATATTTTTAGTGCTTAAAAATGCATTCAATCTAAAATGGGTATTTCTTTTAAAAAAATATACAACTAAGCTGTCGCAACAATCTATTAATTTTAAGGAAGTCATCTCCTAAAAACAAAGATTGGAATAAAATTTTTATCCAATCTCAGATATGAAAGCAAACTTTTTGAAGTTCTTTCAGTGAGAAATAAATTTGGGTTCACTAATACTTTCTGCATTCTCAAATGCATACAAAAAAGGATACTTATTGACATAAAACTATTTATTACATTCTTTACATAAAATTCGTTGTGAATTTGAGACAGAGATATTTAATATTCTGATAATAGGTGTATAATTATTTCGCATTACCATATCGCACTTTGACGAGTACCTGAAGCTCAATAATAAATAAAATGATTTCAATTTTTTATAAGAATAACTTTTATTTATTTATTAGATTATTCTCATTAATATACCATTATCTTTACTTTTTACTTACCATTACCCTTATCTAACCGTAATGACGATTATCCTTTTCTATTTTTCTGTGTCTCCTTCTCTTTCATATTTTTGTTTAGATGAATATTGTAATCTTCTTCTTCAATTTATATTACATTGATGTAAAAAACCTTCAAAAGTCATAAGAAGAGAGTTGTTCTCATAAAAAATTGAATATTCATTTTGACTTTCATAAAAAGTCAGTAGTTCCATTTAAATAAAATCGGATATTTTCATCCGACACGCTGTCTAGGTTACGAAATAGTTCTTAGAACGATTGTTTTCAATGAAAAGAGGTATGGAAAAAAAATTGTCTAAGTAATATTGCCAATTCTAAAATTTTAATATATGAGATGGAAAATTAAGACGATTTGGTGGAAGATGGCAATGGATGAATTGGTAAAAGCGCACGATCCGGTTAGATTAGAGGTTCTGGGTTCGAATCCCAGTTGCGTCCATTATCTTTTTGTATTTTGATCTCTTTCATATTTTCTTTTAGATTATTAATGTTATCATCTCCTTCAAAAATAAATTAATTAGAGTGAAGATTCCTAATTACTAATAGTTTAGTGCAGATTTATGATCAGAACTCTCAGCTCAGTGATAAGTTCTTAGATTTTCACGGCCAAAAGTTTTCGTTATTTGTTTTTGGGGTGTTATGCCGTGTTGCGCTACCTCCTTCTTTAACCAACGTTTCGGAGTCCAGTGTTACAGTGTCCATCGTCAGGGCAGATTTGTAACTGTTAGTGGTGAAATGTGTGCTTATGTACATGGAAGCAAAACCGTGTTGCCAGCTCCACTCCCCTACGAGATGGTATTACAGTAAACTTCAAAATAGTTGTAGATTTCACGTGTTTCTGTAATCAAGCGTTCAGCTCATATTTTATTTTAAAGACAAACGTTCACGGGTTATGAATAACCAGACAGAATTTCACAAAATAACTCCAACTCACATCATTATAAGCGAAAAATTTTATTTGTGCGATATTGGAGGCACTAGCTTAGGATTAATAAGTATGGAGGCAAAATAAAAGGTTCAAGGAATCGAATTAACACCTGCAAAATAGTGAAAATACAGGTGTACTTAAATTTAGATCAAACCAGTACAAATCCTGCCTGATATTTTTTTTTTTTTTTTTATTAGCAACTATATAGAATAATTGTACACACAAAATAAAATGATGAATTTAACGTTAAATATTGCAATTCTTAGTCCTCCTCACTAGGGGGTCCTGTGCGGAGGCGGACTAAAATTATTTAAATATATTTCATTTGTCTTCTATGTCGTTTTTAGTGTTTCCATTAGGGTTTTTTCATTGATCTCTTTCAGCCATATTTTTATTCTTGATTTATATACATTAGAATTTTTTATTAGTTTTATGTCTTGGGGAAGGATGTTATGAAGTTTAGTTGCAAAGTATGTGTAGTTTCTTTGTCCGAATGTGGTTTTGTAACTTGGAATGTTTTTTACATCATTTTTATTCGACCTAGTGTTATGCATGCATGGTCTAGTGGAAGATTCAGTATTTTTGAAAAGCTTTAATAATATATTTTTGGCATATATTTGTTGCACATTTGGTACATCAAAGCTATTGAAAATTTCAATTGAAGGCGTTCTAATGGGTACTTTCAATATGGTCTTTATGATTCCTTTTTGAATCGTATTAAGGTTATGTATGTACTTATGTGTAGCAGATCCCCATCCTATAATTCCATATTCAATTCGAGAATGACACAAAGCGTAGTAGACCTTTCTCATATCCTTTTTATTTACGACGTTTCTTAGATTTTTGAAGAAATATATGAGGCTTGTTAGTTTTTCGGTAATTCCTTTGATGTGTAGGTCCCATCTAAGATTTTCATCAATTATCACTCCGAGATATTTTATATTTTGTGTTTTTTCGATGATGGGGCAGTAACATTGTATATTATTTCCATGGCATTCGTGTAATTTTAGTTTTAGTGATTTTATTGGTTGGCTTCTTGAGTTCATTGAGAATGTTATATATTTAGTTTTGCTTATATTAAGGGTAAGCGAGTTGATTTTAAGCCAATTTTGAAGTGCGCTAAGCCCTTGTTCAGCCACATTAAATGCATCCGTCCAATTTTCTTCATGAAATAATAAAACAGTATCATCAGCAAAACTGATTATGTTTCCTTTAATGGTAAGGTTAGTTAAATCGTTGATATAGATAATGAATAGAATCGGACCCAGTACACTTCCTTGAGGGACTCCATAGTTTAAAGATAGTAGTTTGCTCTTTTGTTTGCCAATTTGTACTTGTTGTTCTCGCCCTGTTATATATGACTCCAATAAGTTCATTGTTGTTTCGGCCATTCCTATTTTTTTTAGCTTTGATATTAATATTTTATGGTCAATCGTGTCAAAAGCTTTTTGAAGATCTATGAATAAAGCCAAACATTTTTTCCCATCATCTATGTTTTTTATGGCTTTGCTTATTAGATTTTCTATGGCATCATTGGTGCTTAGATTTTCCCTAAAGCCATATTGGGATGGTGATAGTAATTTGTTTTGTTCAAGAAATTGAACAATCTGCTTTTTCATTACAGTTTCCAAGATTTTTGAAAAGGAGCTTAAAAGACTTATGGGTCGGTAGTTAAAAATATCCTTTTTACTACCACTTTTATGTATAGGTATAACTGTAGCTTTTTTAAGGCATGAAGGGAAGACACTTGTAGATATTGACAGATTGACCAGGTATGTCAAAGGGAAGGTCAGTTCATTTTGTAATTGTTTTATAGTTTTGTTTGAAATTATGTCATTTCCCGATGTTTTATTAGCATCAAGGGTTGCAAATGCGTTTTTTATTTCAGTATTGGTTACAACAGTTAACTTTAACTTATCTATCTGGTTCGTATTTTCCTTTTCTTCTGGTAAAATGCTAGTTATTTGTTGTCTGATTTTCTTTGCTAATTGTGACCCTATATTAATAAAACATTCGTTTACATATTCGAGAATATTGGAACTCTGCCAAGTCTACGTAATTACTCAAGCCTCTCCCTTTGTCCTTCTCCCCTTGTGACGAACACACGAGTATTTTTTGCCAGAAAAAGCCTCCCGTACTCTTCTTCCGATGCGACATTGGTTTGACATCAGCCGCCTTAATCAAAAGTGTCATGATATTGGATTTAGCATTGAATTCGTTTTCCATAAAGTGTGGATACAGCAAGCTTCAACTTTATATGTAAAAATTTTTTGGTGTTATTTGATCCATCTCTATGAAAACATTGTTTTTTGTCATCTTCTGTGAAAAAGAAAGTCCTTTGAAAGAGCTTTTAGTTGTAAAAACTGTCCATATTCTAATACCAATAGAGTTATGGAAATATTTTCTTACATTTTTGGCTGCAATCATTTTCGAATGATTATAAAATTCTTACAAATTTGTATGAAACCTAGTTAGTGGCTTGGATTAACACATCAAATAAACAATCTGATTTGTATTAATGTGGGAGACCTTAATTTGGAATTTAAATTTTTTCTGTTAATTTGGAAGAAATATTCAATTTTATTGGAATATTTTTTTTAAAAACTTTCGAAGGTTGTGCCTATCTACGTAATATTTAAAAGTGAAAAAAAACATAAGTCTAACAAATTTAAGTGAAATATTAATATATTATGTAACACGGTTAAGAACCCGTAATTGTAACACCGTTCTTACTGAACTCGTGGAGGCAAAAAATGGTAATTTGTTCTAAGTAAATTGAACAACACACAGAAAATAAAAAGCTAATAACGGTCGCAACTGGTAATCGAATCAATTATAAAAATATGAGATGAAAAAAAAAAATAGGTCCCAATGGTAGAGTGGATTGAAGCGCGGCGCGTCGTCCCTGAAATACAAAGATCCTGTGTTTGATTCCCAGTTGTGATCCTTACCTTTTATTTTCTGTGTCTTGTTTTAATTAACATTTCCTACAGATTTAAATAAAAAAATTATACAATTTGGTGCAGTTATTCGGAAGTTATGCGCGTACAAACATTTCGGAGATTAATTTTTATTTATATAGTGTTACGTTACAAATACACCGCCAATATAGAGGCGCGCGCACTATCCCCTCCCGCGAGCGACAAACCGAGCTGTCGCTAGACGCGCCGCTCACGGCCACTCGGCAGTCTTCAGCAAGCGAGCTTACAGGGCCCACGTTTGCGTGAACATGGGCGACACCAGTTCAGTTACGCCGTTTGTGCGCTTCCGTTCCCCGATGGACGGTGCGTAGACTGAGAGAGTCAAGCGCGTGAAGCCGCTGTTGGCCCATAAACCAAACGTGAGTCAATTACCATGTTATTCTTTGTGTGCAATTAAATGTATTAGCCCTAGCCACGCGTGATAGAGAAGAGAGACGGACATTCAAACTAACTTTCAGCTAGGATCGTTCCTTTTATATATTATTGTGTCTCCTAGAATTGAATAAACTGTTTATGTGATAACCTACCGTGTTTTGCTTGACGAGGGAGGCCCTGGGAGAATGGAGAAGCGTGAAGTTCCGAACCACAAGCACTAGCCTTGAGGTTACGAGATCCTGCTTGCACCGAATCCTGAGCTAGTTATTATTTGGGGCAGATACAGCAGCTAATTGTATTAAATATGTGAGAGCTTTCTCCAACCCTGCCGATAGCGTCAGCACGCACGCTGGACGCTAACACTGGCGCTAAACGTGGGGCCATTTAAATTTTTTTTTCTGTTCCACCACGGCCTCGTTCCCAAGCAACAATTGTAAACTCTGAAATGTTATTATGATGTATTGTTTATTCCCAATTGTCTAGCACTTCCAACAGGAATCTCGGCGCGAACGTAATTTCGAATCACAATTTAAATTATTACGGGCGCGATTTTATCATTTGTGACTCGTCACTCGACAAAATATTACCGGTATTCCAACGCAAGGTGCCCAACCTAGGAAGTTGTCGCTGCGAATAATACAGTGATTACAAAGTGTCGGCCGATTAAAATTACTATTTTCAATACAAGTGAATAGTGGAAATAAACACAAAATTAAAGAAGAATTTATTCAACAATTAAAATCATGTACATGATAAACAAATCATCCGCTTGGTCTCGAAAGTGCTAAATATTTTTAATAATATACTAGTTTGCAGCACGCTGGTACGTTTCTTTAAACGGACATTTGCTGACACCTAGGGAACAAGTGGATTTAAATTCTTTCTGTCATTTGACAATTAAGTATTTTTGACTCTGTCGTCTGATGAAACCGGATCATGCCATGCCATGCCAAATCACATTCGAATAATGCAAAAAATACTAAATTCGCGTTGACGTGGATTCCTTGACATCTGACACTATAATACCTTGTCAATTGACAAAGAAGGTAATATCTTGTCGAAAAGACGAAGGGAATTCACGGGTAAATACCAAAAATTGGTGCTGTTTAAAGCCAGGCTATAGGAAGCCGCGTAATGAAACCATGCCCCCAAGATATTGTTGAATTCTCAAACAAATTACTTCCACGAAAACTTGTGAAAATTTTTTTTCGATTTTTTTTAATTTTCGAAATATTTTTTTTCCAAAACGCTTGGAGTTTTTCTTAAAAACGCATTGCCAGAGGAAAATCGCTGCGCAAATTTTCTCCAGTTTTCGGACTCTGAAAATTTTTCCGATTTTTTCCTTTTTTCGATTTTTTTTAATTTTCGAAATATTTTTTTCCAAAACGCTTGGAGTTTTTCTTAAAAACGCATTGCCAGAGGAAAATCGCTGCGCAAATTTTCTCCAGTTTTCGGACTCTGAAAATTTTTCCGATTTTTCCTTTTTTCGATTTTTTTTAATTTTCGAAATATTTTTTTCCAAAACGCTTGGAGTTTTTCTTAAAAACGCATTGCCAGAGGAAAATCGCTGCGCAAATTTTCTCCAGTTTTCGGACTCTGAAAATTTTTCCGATTTTTCCTTTTTTCGATTTTTTTAATTTTCGAAATATTTTTTTTCCAAAACGCTTGGAGTTTTTCTTAAAAACACAGTGCCAGAGGAAAATCGCTGCCCAAATTTTCTCCAGTTCTCGGACTCTGAAAATTTTTCCGATTTTTCCTTTTTTCGATTTTTTTTAAATTTTCGAAATTTTTTTTTTTCCAAAACGCTTGGATTTTTCCTAAAAAGCACGTGGCCAGAGGCAAACCTCTGCCCAAATTTTCAAATAACCCAAACACTTACAAATACGCGTTTTTTCGCAGAAGCATTTTGTAAAAAAAAAAAAAAAAAAATATATATACGTCCCCAGTGGTCAATCCCTGGCAAAAATTTCTTTCCAATTACGGATAAAGAGTCGAGTTCTCGTTTTTCTCCCAACGTAAGGTCACCCTGACACGACCCTATACACTATGGAAGTCCCTCAAGTCACGCTGGGTATAATTCCCCACATTTCTACGTCAAAAAAGGAAGAACTACTACAGGCCCTGAGAAGTAGAAAGATTTCTCCCAGGAATAAATCCAAAAAATGCCTTATTCAATATGCTTCTTTCTACAACAAAAAGTACATCAGGAAGCACGTCACGTTCAAGGAAGAACGTCTGGAGAAAAAACAACACTCTGTCGCAAGGTGCGCTGTACTTCTCTGCCAAATTGGCACCCCGTTTTGTAAAAAAAACGAAAGATTCCCCAAAGAAAACTTTCGCCCAAGCATTTCGTCCGGCATAAAACCGGAGCACAACGAAAAGAAATGTTTTAAAACCTTTCTAGCTCTGGCACAGTGTTGTCAACTGTAGCCAAAGTCATGGAAGAAATATAATTCTCCCTTGTGGTTTCGTTTCATTTTATTTTATTTTTGTTTGTATAAATATCTCGTCATCATCAGTCATTCGCCTCTAATTGCTGCCCCAGGTGTCAAACCTTGGAAACATCGTTTTTTTTCTAAGCATGCACACCTCTACCTGAAATTGATCACTTCGGAGAAAGGAATTCCCTGTGGCTTACTGCAAGTAGTCAGAGACTACGTGCCCAAGGTTTTGTGCATCGTCACAACTCGCAGCATCATATTTTCACATCATCATGTCATACCTCGTCACCCCTTTCTAAATATTAGAAAATCTTTTTGTACATTAAATATCGGGTCCTCGCCAAAGTGCATCTAACCCTTATGTCATATGTAATTAAATTAGGTAAGCAAACCTGTGTAAACCCACGGCGGTATCAGATGTTTGCTACCCGTTCTAAGTTTTTTTTCTGTTTTTTAAGAAAATAGAATGGCGCTCAATAAATAACCCTAATTGCTCTAGCTCTCCCCAGAACTGAATGTGGAGTCTGGAAAGTATCGTTATAAAAGGGACAACTTTCAACGTGCCTCTTCATTAACGATAAATTTTTTACAACATTTCAGCAACATTGAGTCACCCTGGGTCTCAACTGCTCAAACTGAAATTTTGGGGTTGCCTTGTTGTGACTTATCACGTGCAAAGTACGAGGTCACAACAAGAAGCCAGGTCTCCAAGTGAACCACCCTGTGAACAACCCATCCCATTATTATAATTTTCATAACACCAAGGTGTGTCCATCGCAGTCTGTTTAAGTAAGTAAAACCTAGAAGGTCTTAAACACTCAAATCGGACCAATGTAAATAATTTTCCTTGTCAAACAACGATAAGCGCATGTCTTGTATTGTTGCTACCATCGTACGTGTAAGTACAACAAAAGTTGTACCATCACGATACGATACTCTGTGCGTAACCAAAAGGGTTGTACCACAAAGGATCTCTTTTGCGGTAAGCTTAGATGAAATTCACATTCCATCAGCACGCCAGAAAATTTTTTTGTCCCTTAATTGTTGAAGTATAAAATCTTGGCCAGATCTTCAAATATGTTTTTGCCTTTGTGCAAGTCTTTAACGTACGCTAATATGGATTTATTATGCTACGGTATTGTTGTACTAATGTACATCAGTATGTCTCGCCGTCTGTATTGAATAGGTACCTTATATGAACGTTAACCTTTGTTGCCATCATAGGTGGGAACCTTATAAAATCTGCCGTCATAGATGGGAATCTCAGAATATCTACTAAATGCGATACGGGGAGCCCGTTATAATTACTCTGTGGGTTTTTGTCAGAAATGTCATAAATACCTAGTCTTTTGCACCTCCCTTCAATACTGGGCAACCCAGTTGTAATTCGTTCATTGTTATCCGTGAAGACGTTATAAAACTTACTTGCAAATCTTTTGATTTTGCAATCTTGTACGCTATACGTGAAGACGTTACAATACTCACCATGAATCGTGCGAACGAAATAATATCAAACCTTTATGTGTGAACTACTCAATGTAGTCCACACCCCTTTTTTTGTAATCATTAATATGCCCTTGGACTTCCTGTCACAAGAACCCAGGAACTATCTACTATCTCAAAAGGACTAATCATACGCTTCACTCATGATTATGGGGCATCGTGTCGTGGGAGTTAAGTTGATGGACACAAACACACCTAACTCGTTGTCTGGGAGACGAACAAAGAAAATCCCCAGGTTTGTGAGATTTGAGCAAGGGTCTGTCATTTCTCGCAAACAAGTAGGAGAATAAAACGACCCCTAATCTTCTGCCCAATACACGTAGAGGATTAGACTTTTATGTCAGTGTATTCTTTTGTCCAACACTACCAAATATTATTGTAATGTGCCAGGATGACTGCTGTAGACCTTGTTTCACCTCCACCCAGAGGTCGAATTTCGGAAATAGCCGAGTCCCCAGCAGTTTTCTTCGTTCAAATGTTCCCAACTATCACCCCTCCCCTTCCTCGAAATTATCCGTGAGTGGGGATATATGCGTTACGCACTTGGCGTTTCGTTTGTCAAATGGGACAATCTTCATACGCGGATCCTTTCAACTTCCTACTCCTTTCCCAGTTGTCATTATTGTAATGTGCCAGGATGACTGCTGTAGACCTTGTTTCACCTCCACCCAGAGGTCGAATTTCGGAAATAGCCGAGTCCCCAGCAGTTTTCTTCGTTCAAATGTTCCCAATTATCACCCTCCCCCTTCCTCGAAATTATCCGTGAATGGGGATATATGCGTTACGCACTTGGCGTTTCGTTTGTCAAATGGGACAATCTTCATACGCGGATCCTTTCAACTTCCTACTCCTTTCCCACTTTGTTATAACTAATCTTGTACGCAATGTTTTGTTTTTCGAAAGTAGAAAAAATGCTACCGTATAGACGTGAGCATAGGTCATGGAAGACCAACTTCTTTCGAATGGGGAATTTTGTTATACGTACAATCCCTCAACCACGTATTCTTGGAAATGTATTTGGTAAAGAAAAAAACCAAAAGGGGTTACACAGAACCTGTCCTTGAATACGTACCTTTGTAACATGTATTAGGAATTAGCCACATTTAGTTAGCTCTCTCTCCGTCTCTCTCTCTACACGCCAAACAAATCCAACTTTTTCTCAACATGCACACTTGTTTCTCTCCAAACTTTTTTCATCATTGGTCTACTAGGCAGGTAAACTTCAAGAATTTTGTTCTAATAATAATTTTTGCCGGATTTTAAAAAAAAAAACCAGCAGCTCTGCACCCTATCTACATCTGCGCCTCTTCATGCTGCCCTCGCTACCGTCACGGAGGTCCCTTGCCTTCAATCCCTGCGTACCAAAAGCACCCGACCGCACCTAACATAACCTAGTGTGAGTCGTGCGTGTAGTTGCGAATTATATCACCACAAAGAACCGACACTCAAAACAAACCCGAGCACGCCAGCTCTAGGTTGGTTCCTGTTCCTGTTGCCCTTGTGCAAATGCTCTGCTGCCATTATGCAAATACTCCTGCTGCATAATACAAATGTTCCTGTTGCCCTTGTGCAAATGTTCCTGCTGCCATTATGCAAATGTTCCTGCTGCATAATGCAAATGCTCTGCTGCCATTATGCAAATGTTCCTGCTGCATAATGCAAATGCTCTGCTGCCATTATGCAAATACTCCTGCTGCATAATACAAATGTTCCTGTTGCCCTTGTGCAAATGTTCCTGCTGCCATTATGCAAATGTTCCTGCTGCATAATGCAAATGCTCTGCTGCCATTATGCAAATGTTCCTGCTGCATAATGCAAATGCTCTGCTGCCATTATGCAAATACTCCTGCTGCATAATACAAATGTTCCTGTTGCCCTTGTGCAAATGTTCCTGCTGCCATTATGCAAATGTTCCTGCTGCATAATGCAAATGCTCTGCTGCCATTATGCAAATGTTCCTGCTGCATAATGCAAATGCTCTGCTGCCATTATGCAAATACTCCTGCTGCATAATACAAATGTTCCTGTTGCCCTTGTGCAAATGTTTCTGCTGCCATTATGCAAATGTTCCTGCTGCATAATGCAAATGCCCTACTGCCATTGTGCGGATGCTCCTGTGCCCTTGCGCAAATAACAATACCAACGATTGTTCACAAAACAATCCCACTACATACAAAAACCAGTGTACCAACCACCAATTACGATTCCACTCTCCAATACTTCAATGGTTTCGTACTGGCTCACCCACAGGATCCGGAAGCAGTTACCCTTTCGACCTCTGTGACAGGTAGAACTCTCCACACCACCTAGAAGCCTCATCATGTGTTCTCTTCCTCGTATTTTCTTAAAGGCCCTAGTGTCCCTTGAGTGTAATCTCAAATGGGCCAGGTTACTGTGACAAAGTAACCTTGTAACTTCAGTGAAACGTTCAACCACCCCAGACATCCTACGCAAACCACGTTCGCAAACATTAGCTCACAGACCAATGATACAATTTTAGAGTTTTTTTTTCTATCACTGCATAACCCTTGTACCTTTCTTCAACAGATCCTTGTTCTTTGCAACTGTATTTATGTATGCCACTGCCTTTATATACATTTATTGACAATTCCTTGTTACACCATGTATCATCTCTTTTGTGTTCTGTTCATAACTATTCTCCAGCTAGGAATCTCTCTCTCTCTCTCTCTCCTCGTTTCTCTTAAATGTTTTTGGCACAAGTGCTGAAAAGGTAAGAGGATTTATTAGTCCTACAGCTCCATTACCACGTCGCTTTTATTGCGGCGAGGGGGGAAGTGTTACGTTACAAATACACCGCCAATATAGAGGCGCGCGCACTATCCCCTCCCGCGAGCGACAAACCGAGCTGTCGCTAGACGCGCCGCTCACGGCCACTCGGCAGTCTTCAGCAAGCGAGCTTACAGGGCCCACGTTCGCGTGAACATGGGCGACACCAGTTCAGTTACGCCGTTTGTGCGCTTCCGTTCCCCGATGGACGGTGCGTAGACTGAGAGAGTCAAGCGCGTGAAGCCGCTGTTGGCCCATAAACCAAACGTGAGTCAATTACCATGTTATTCTTTGTGTGCAATTAAATGTATTAGCCCTAGCCACGCGTGATAGAGAAGAGAGACGGACATTCAAACTAACTTTCAGCTAGGATCGTTCCTTTTATATATTATTGTGTCTCCTAGAATTGAATAAACTGTTTATGTGATAACCTACCGTGTTTTGCTTGACGAGGGAGGCCCTGGGAGAATGGAGAAGCGTGAAGTTCCGAACCACAAGCACTAGCCTTGAGGTTACGAGATCCTGCTTGCACCGAATCCTGAGCTAGTTATTATTTGGGGCAGATACAGCAGCTAATTGTATTAAATATGTGAGAGCTTTCTCCAACCCTGCCGATAGCGTCAGCACGCACGCTGGACGCTAACAATAGATAGATAGATATTAACTACGATTTCCCGAAAAATATATCAACATCTTTTCCACGCCAACGATTTGTTTTATGACGTAAGCAATTACTCGCTTTTGTTAGCGACAGAAAACGTATAATAAATATAATATATTAATATTTTCAATTTCATAACGCCAGAATTTACGATTTTATACAGCCTACATTACTTGCATATAATGTAGCTTTCTATTGGTGAAAGAATTTTTAAAATTGGTTTATTGGTTTTTCGTGAAAGCGTAACAAACAAACACACGCAGTTTTGCATTTATAATATTAGTATACATAGATGTATACCAGAGCATAAATTCAAAAAAATAGACAATGTGTATAAATTCGTTTGATGAATTTCAAATTAATACCAACTTACTATTAAGGGTATTTTTTTAAGTCAATTTTACGTTTGAAATTGGTAAATACTGAACAAAAAATTATAATCTTATAGTAAATATTTCGGGGGGGCAATTATCGGCAGATCAACTGTCAGATCATCGTTTCCCACGATATCTAATTTACTTATATATAACAGTCGGGTACAGTCTTCAAAAGTAAAGATAAGAGTTATTCCAATAAAATTAAAAATTATTTGTAATGTTGAAGCATTGCCATTTGGCTCAGTTTTTTCTAAAAGTCTAACGGAAATAAAATAGGAATCTGTTCTTCCTGAAATAGAAATCTATTACGAAATCTCGTTATTCTGCGTCAACCCAATTACTATCTCGTTTTGGTAAATTTGATATTATTCTGTTTTTGTCAGCGCCTACAGTATCCTGTGCCCGTTCACAATACCCATATCATGCGGATTATAAGCGACTGGAAATAGCTTGGGTTTTACTTTGGGCTCCTAATTTAAGCGTTCATTCTGCGCTGTCAATTCTGTTATGTAAATTATTACACGGAATTACGTAGCGAAAAATGCTTCGCAAAAATGTTGATGCTTTTTGTATCCGGGATGGCTCAGATAAAAAATATTCAATTTTTTTAATATTAGCTTTATGTTTCTACCTACCTTAAATGATTAATGTACAGTGCTTTTGAGTTATACAACTTATCCACACATTATTAATTTTTGTTCTTAGCAAATAAAAAAAATTGAATATTTTTGTTTTTTTTTTTTATATGAACTCCACACAGGAGGCCCTGATGAAAATAATTTTCCTCAGGGCCTATGTCGTCTTTAATTTTTTTGTGTTATCAAAAAGTGCCTGCAAAAATTTTGAGATTCTTTTGTTACTTTTTAATTGTTTTTGTGTTCAATTCCTAGAATTCCATTTTTTTTTTTAATTTAACGAAAATGAAATTTAATAGTTTGTCTTTATGTTTTGCAAGTATTTTTTTTTTATTACTGAGACAGCTGTTTCGGCTTACAAGATTATTTCAAGCTGTAACTAGGCCACTTTGAGACAATTTCTTTATATGATTCTATTTACCCTGCTCAACTTCTTTTGTTACTGAAATACAAAAAACTTTGTAGGTTTTGAAGGATTTCGTACTGTAATTGGTAAAGTTTTGTAAGGTTTGGTTTTGGGTAAAGTGAGGTTTGTTTTTAATTTCGATTTATGTGGCTTATATTTTATTAAGGTATGAACATAATCAACCCTTACAAAGATATATTTTTTTATATATAATGCTTCTATTTTCAAAATCTTTTAAATCTTGTTTTTGTTTGGAGACGGAAGATTTAACATTCCTATCTACCTAGTGGTCGGAATCAATCCCGTTACCATCCGGGCTAAATAAAGAAATGGTAAGATCTAAGTATAATATTTTCGTATTTTAAGTGCTTCGATTTCTTAGAATTTCAGAAAAATGCGTGTATGTCCGGGCGCGCCGGTGTGGGATTGCCACCAAATTAAAGAATGCATTGTCATCGACAATGAGTTTATCTGCTGTATTTCAGCTCGATCGAATGACGAGAAGTGGGCTAGTTTCCACTTCCAAGATTCCGTTTCATTCATCAAGATAACGAAAGCGATTTTTTTTAACTTTTTTTGCCCCAAGTATCAAGAGACAGAGTTTGTAAATTATGTTTTTAAGTATAATATTGGAAAAATATAAACAAATTTAAGTTTTAACAAAAACCTACCTTAATTACAAAATTATATATAAAATTCGCTTAACACTCAAAAAAACAAAACTTCAATTTTTAGTTATTAGTTAAAATTATATTAAAATTACTGAAACCTCACGATTGCGAAGCAATAGGTAATAACAAAGTTAATATAATACTGTATACAAAAATAAACAAAACACACTAAATAATAATATAACATGTAACTACGCACGCTAATGCAATGAGAAAAAATAAATATGATTCCGTTAATGTTAAGGAAACTAGATAAGAATTTATATATTTACGTTTGGCTACAAACGACAACAGGTAAAATAGGTGAGCAATATACCCATGCCGATCAGGTCGGATGTGAAATGTATAATGTAACATAAATAAATAATAATAATAGTAAATACTGAAAAACATATGTAACACAACTGAAAAACATATGATTGAGGTGCTCTTTATCAAGGCAATTCCAAATGTGTTTTTTCGTCAGCAGTAATTTCCTATCCGTACGCGGAAAATAGAGAATTTTGAGAATTTGTTCTAAAGGAGTCCGGAACACTACTGTTTTGAAGGAATCCTGGATTGTATTATGAAAAATACTAGCAGTATGAAGAGCAAAAAGAATCATCGTTGTGAGCTATCGTTGGGACATAAGAACTAATTGACAAATTGAATTTCAAACAACTGAAAGAATAACTTCGATCCTTTTTATAACTCCTGGCTTAACATGATATGTAGGTAAAAAATTTATCTGAGTTTTTCTTGGCAACATTGGACAAAGCTTTTGGCCACGGCCGCTGTCTTGAATTCAACAGAAAGACGGTTGCGGCCAACCGACTTGACTTCGTTCTAGGCAGAATAATTTTTTTTTAATATAAAGTGTCCAAAGTCTACACAATATTTTTCCCATCATTGGTAATTTTAGTTACATAAGTATTAAAGGCTGGTCTGTCAGATTGTTGTATAAATGTGACGTTTTCCGGAAAGGCGTAGTGGATGGTAATGAAATGAGTACGGTGAATGGGCTAGCTGAACTATTTGAGTGAATTGAAGTCGAAAGACAGAGACTTTGATAAATCCTGCCGTTCAGGTAAAGGAGAAGTTTGTTTTTTAGGTTTTTTAGATACATTTTCAAACTGATCTAAGTCCTGCTAAGTTTTAAAAAAATCTTACCTTAATTGTTTCGAAGATCACACAACGCAAATATTTATAATGAAAATAAATTTACAAGCTAAAACCATATTAGATTAAGTTTGCAAGCTATTATTTATTAAGAATAATTAATTTAGCAAAGAGTAGTGAAATGACACTGGCACAGTTAGATGATAGCTTTATAAAGTGAAATTCATTAATAATAATTATTTTTTTTTTTTTTAACTTTTATGAGTAAAAACTCAAATTGTAATATTTAATTAAATGAAGACACTATTTGCACCGGGTGCGAGTCCCAGAGGTGCAAATATCTTTTTCTGATTTTTCTGTTTCCAGATTTTCGATTGAGTTTCGCTCATAGTGTCTCATATAATTAAATATTACAATTTGAGTTTTTACTCAAAAGTTAAAATATAAAAATTATATTCATCCTAGTCTTGCAGAAAAGTCAATAGATGTCGCACATTAAATAAAATGGATAAAAATGTATCCAGACACCATCTAGATTGCATTTAGTTCGGGTTTGAATCTTGTAATCATACATAAAGATGGCAGCCAATAAAAATATGCGTTAAGAAAATGAAGAACTGACACCTTAGCTCAGTAGTCAAGAGCACTCGCCCGGAAAGTAGAGAGGTCCTGGGTTCGAGTCCCAGAGGTGCAAATATCTTTTTCTGATTTTTCTGCTTCCAGATTTTCGATTGAGTTTCGCTCATAGTGTCTTCATTTAATTAAAATTCTTTTAGTTATATTATGAAATAATTATCTTTTTACTTTTTTTCAAAGCTTTATTTTTATTAATGCAATGCACGAATCGTTTTAAAACAAGAGTTGAAGAAGCATCACTTCTCGCCATTAGTTAGTTTTGTAACACCTGATCGATCTTTCTTATTATATCCGCTCCACCGGATATGCTGCCTTTGCCAACAAGGTTGTGATGCCGTCACATCCTGTTTGCGTCGAAGATAAAATCTCATTAGAAATCTGTTTCTGCCGAGCAAATAAACACAAATACCCGACTTTTCCACCTGTTACTTTTTCCATTTGAGGTCACCTTACTTATAGATGTTATCTCTTTGCGATACAAAGTTCGTGGAAAAAATATTTTGTTGCTATTAAATAAAAGTTTTACGTTTTTTAGTTTTTTACGTTTTTTAGGAAAAGAATTAAAATTCATTATGTTGATTCGCAAGAGTTGTAGACCTTACGAAAAAATATTCTTACAGTGCTGCAGAGATGTAATATTATTAAAAAAAAGGTGTAGGAAAAACCGTGATCTTATCCCGATAAGTTTGTTACGGCAGATATTTACATATTTTAATGGTTCGCTGCGTTTTTGATTTAGCAGGGGTGCCCGGCTTCACGGGGTAGGTAGGTAGCTAGGTCCCGGCGGTGGATGCTTCTGCCCACTTTAATGCGTGGCGGGTCGGTTCGGGAGAGACTGATTTAGGAAGATCATTTGGCCTCTCCAGTTGGTCTCTTCCGACCAATCGCCTTGCACCGCAGTCGGAGAGGTGTATTCATACGTACGTTACTCCTGAGCACACTGATCCCCAGATATCTAAATACCCCTCACGCCTCTACCTTTCCAGGATGCCTTCGATTCTTCACCTGCTTTTCCTATAAAATACTCTCCACACAGCATCCCCAAAGATGACATAGGCCCTGAGGTAAATAATTTCTTCTAGTTGAGCTATTGTAAGAAAAATTGTTAAGTCAATCCTGATAAGGACAAGTCTGCGTCATTTTGGCTACCTATATAATTTTTTTTTTGTTAAAATATGTTTATGCTTTGCGTGAATCAAATCTACACATAATTCAAGGTATGACCCTACCCATGCTGAATATCAAGGCCACGAAATTATTATTTCTCATGTTACAAATATTTTAATGCTGGTTCTCGGCCTAATTGTTATATGTGTCTTTCTGAATAAACTTTTGAACCTCAATAACCTTAAATTGTTTAAGGACTCTTTCTGAATCTTGTTGAGCCTGCTGTTGCTATTCCATAAGCTTTTGAAATTCAATAATTGTTTTAGATCTCTTCATGAATCTCGTCGAGCCTTCGGTTGCTGTTCGAAAAGCTTTTGAACCTCAATAATTGTTTAAAGTCACTTTCTGAATCTCGTTAAGTCTACGGTTGCTATTCGATAAGCCTTTGAACCTCAATAATTGTTTAATGTCTCCTACTGATAATACTCGTTGAGCCTACGGTTGCTTTTCGATAAGTTTTTGAGCCTCAATAATTGTTTAAGGTCTCTATCTGAAACTCGTTGAGCCAACGGGTGCTATTCGATAAGCCTTTGAACCTCTTGAATTATTGTTTAATGTCTCCTACCGATAGTACTCGTTGAGCCTACGGTTGCTGTTCGATAACCTTTTGCACTTCAAAAATGTTTCCTTCTGAATCTTGTTGAGCGTACGGTTGCCGATTGATAAGCTTTTGAACTTCAATAATTTTAGCTTCTTGTTGTATCTGACAACTCAATCCATCTTCAAAATAACCAATCAGTTACATCTTTATTGTTTAATTCTAAATCTCATGTTAGTACAGCGGTTTCTCGGTCCGCCGACCATATGGATATGTTGGACAGGGTTCTTCATCTGATTTATCTGATTCTGAATTTGAGGTGTCAAAGTGTGCAAAGACGATTTCTCATAACTTATTTATGAATTTCTGATTTTGAATTTTGTGTGCAATATTTAAGTTTAACCAATTTTAAAGTACACTTACCAACTTGGAAGATACAAAAATCAAGTTCACTATTATTCATTGCGTAAGGTTCTAACCACATTTTCCTAATGCCATTTCAAGCTAGGGCCAGTTCAAATTACAACCCCTGGTTTGCCGATTGCGCGCCCAGGACGCGCCATAAAAAAAAAAAAATTTGAGATTTTAAACCTTATGTATAAAGAAAATGTATAAAGGACAAGTTTAGAATCGCTTGGGGCATTCTTGTTCTTGACGTATATGTATCTGTATTCCTTATATCTGTTAATTATATACTTGACGTATATAATTTACAGATATAACGAATCCACCTAGCCTCTCAAATAATCATCTTTGCACATATCTATGACTTTCGAAATGACATTTCTGCCGCGATTTGAGCTGTCAAACTTTGAGCGTCGCATGTCATGAAAAGATCGATAAAACTATCAATTTGTCAAATAAACGCAAGTACGATTATTTTTAAGCATAGTTTCTTGTTCAAGGAACGTGTTTCGGTAAATATTATATACTAGCTGGTACCCGGCATGCGTTGCCATGCCATTTAATAAATAAATTGTTTTCTCTTGCGTGTTCTTTCCCATTCGTCCCGTTCCCCTTCCGCCTCCCCTTCCTCTCCCGCGTCCTCTTCCCCTCTCGCGTTCCCACTCCGCCTCTTCCACCTTCCCTCCCCCCACTCCACTACCCCTTTCCCCGTCCCGCGAACCCCCCTCCGAAGCTCCCCTCCCCCCTCCTAGGTTCCCCCTCCCAGATTCCCCTCCCCCTCCCGGGTTTCCCTCCTCCCCCTCCCGCGAACCCCCTACCCGAGTCCCCCTCCCGCATTTCATGCATTCTTTCCCGGTACATTCAGTTTTCAAACAGCTCGAATGCCACCTTTTGCATATTTCATAATGCCAGAGCTCACCAGTAGTAAAATCCAATTAGGTGCAGTCGTTCGTAAGTCATGCGCGTAAATACATTTCGGCGATTAATTTTTTAGAGATAAATAGTAACTACGATGCCCGAATTAAAAAAAATATATATCAGCATGGTTTTCACGGCAACGATTTGTTTTTCTTTTCTTCTGACGTTAGCAATAACTCGCCATTTTCGAAAGAAAACGTAAAATAAATATAATATATTAATATTTATAATTTCGTAACGCCAGAACTTACCATTATTTATAGCCTATATTACTCGCATATAATGTAGCTTTCTATTGGTGAAAAAAATTCTAAGATCGGTTTATTAGTTTATGCGTGAAAGCGTAACAAACAAACACACGCAGTTTCGCATTCATAATATTAGTATAGATTTAGAATTTTAGGGTAGGTACTTTCTATTACATAATTCAATTTTACCAAATTCTGACACAGGCATTTAAATACAATAGCGAGTTCCCGGCATATGCTATGCCACCCAATAAAGAAAAAAATTCGCTCTACTAACCCTTTCCCATTCGTCCCAGATGATGCCAGAACTCACTATACACATAAAGAAACCATCGCGGGCTTGCACACATCAAATCCCCAAAGTTTTATCGCAATCGGATGAACGGTTTAGCAACGCAAAACATCTCACACACATAGACAGAAACAAACACATTTTCTATAGATCAGTAATTTTAATATCAAAAATGTCAGTTGAGCATTTTTAAATTTTTTTGAAGAAAACATTGAAAAAATTTGAATTTTAATTTTTTTTTGTGTAATTTCTAATAATACCATATATTTAAGCGTATTTCACCACCTTTCAAAACCAGTATTTAGTTTTTGGATACGTTTACAAATATTCCATTTATTTGAATTTTTATTGCAAAGTCGATATATATCGAAATATTTATACCTTTTGACAAAATACGCCAAATTTTTTAGGGGTTAAGCTTTGAGCTTTAAGCTTTGAGATTCAAGCTTTGCGCTTTAAAATTTTTGAAGGGTTCAGCTTTGAGCTTTAAAAATTTTAAAGCGCAAAGCTTGAATCTCAAAGCTTAAAGGTTTAAGCTTTGAGCTTTAACCTTAAGCTTTGAGCTTTAAGCTTTGAGCATCAAACTTTGATATTAAAGCTTTGAGCTTCAAGTTTTGAGCTTTAAGCTTTGTGATTTAAGCCTTGAGCTTTAAGCTTTGAGCTTCGAGCTTTGAGCTTTAAGCTTTGAAATTAAGTTAAGAGCTTTAAGCATTGAGATAAAAGCTTTGAGCTTCAAGCTTTGAGCTTAAAACTTTAAGCTTCAAGCTTTGAGCCATAAGCTTTGAGCACTATGCCTGAGCTTTAAGTTAAGAGCTTTAAGCTTAGAGATCAAAGCCTTCAGCTTAAAGCTTTGAGCTTTAAGTTTTGTGATTAAAGCCTTGAGCTTAAAGCCTTGAGCTTAAAGTTTTGAGCTTTAAGGTTTGAGCTTTAAGCTTTGAGCTTCCAGCTTTGAGCTTTAAGCTTTGAATTTAAGTTTTGAGCTTTAAGCATTTAGATTAAAGCCTTGAGCTTCAAGCTTTGAGCTTGAAACTTTGAGCTTTAAGCTTTGAGCCATAAGCTTTGAGCACTATGCTTGAGCTTTAAGTTTAGAGCTTTAAGCTTTGAGCTTCAAGCCTTGAGCTTTGAGCTTTAAGCTGAGCTTTTAGCTTTAAGTTTTGAGCTTTAAGCTTTAAGTTTTGTGATTAAAGCCTTGAGCTTAAAGTTTTGAGCTTAAGGCTTTGATCTAAATGCTTAAAGCTCAAAACTTAAATTCAAAGCTTAAAGCTCAAAGCTTGAAGCTCAAAGCTTAAAGCTCAAACCTTAAAGCTCAAAACTTTAAGCTCAAAGCTTTAAGCTCAAAGTTTTAAGCTCAAGGCTTTAATCACAAAACTTAAAGCTCAGAGATTTAAGCTTTGGGCTTTAAGTTTTGAGCTTCAAGCTTTGAGCTTTAAGCTTTGAGCTTTTAGCTTTGACTTTAAGATTAAAGCCTTGAGTTTCAAGCTTTGATCTTTCAGCTTAAAGCTTTGAGTTTTAAGCTTTAAGCTTTTAGCATTAAGCCTCGTGCTTTGCGCAAAGCTCAAAGCTTAAAACCGAAAACATAACGCTCAAACATTAAACTTAAAGCTTAAAGCTCAATCTTTAAGCTCAAGCTTTAAGCAAGGTTCAAAGTTTAAAGGCCAAAGTTTAAGCTCAATATCAAATCTCTAAACTGCTTAAAACTCAAAGCACAAAGCTTAAAAATAAAGCTCAAAGCTCAAAGTTAAAGCTCAGTACACAAATCTCAAAGCACAAAGCTTAAAGCTCAAAGCTCAAAGCTTAAAGTTAAAGCTCAAAACACAAATCTCAAAGCACACAGCTCAATACTTAAAATTCAATATCAAATCTTAAAGTTCAAAGCTTAAACAACACGTAAAGCTTAACGTTGAATGCATAAAATTCAAAGCTTAAAGCTCAAAAATCAAAGCTTAAAGCTTAAAGTTTAAAGCTTAAAGCTAAAACTCAAAGCACAAAGCACGGCTTGCGTTGCAATGCAAAGAAATCAATTAATTCTCCTTTAATGTCCTCTCCCGTGCGTCCCCGTTCATCTCCCGAGTCCCCTTCCCCTTTCACGTTTCCCTTCTACCTTTCCCGCCTTCCCATCCCTCGTTTTCCCACCCACGTATCCCACCTCCCCCTCCCCCCTGCCTTTCCTCCTTGCCGCTAAAATATATGTAATAAGCACATTTTCATTAATTCAAATTTAATAACGCAAGAACTTGCCTTTATCCTTTGCGGGCGTGCGCACAACAAATCACCAAAGTTTCATCGCAATCGGATGAACGGTATGGCAGCGCATAAAATACGAACAAACAAATTTTAATTTTTATATATAAGATAGGAAAGATTTGATTGTTTGTTGGTGTCCTCTCGTACGGTCCGTACCCCAGTGACGCCTACATCGTATAATACTTACAATTTTAAACTCGTGATATCTTTCAGATGGGATGTCCGAATTGAATAATTCAAAAAGTTATATAAAGGCATTGAAGCAGTCTCGAATATAAAATAATTTATTTTGATAAAAATTAATAGGAATATACAAATAAAGAGTCTTTTCTAGCGGCGGCATTTCAATTAAATTTTTAAAATAAAAGAACACTTGTTGTGGCATAACTATAATAGTTAGACATATGCTGTTGCGACATTTTTTGTAGATAATGATGTTTTCTGCAAAGTCGTAGTACATTATTTTATTCTATCATCAATGGTTTTCGCAGCGCACGCGATGTAAAGAATATTTTAGGTAATTTTTTTACACCTTGGGTTACATTATTGGAGTTTTAGTAAGGATCGCTAATTTTTTTTTAAATTATAATATAGCCTATGTTACCCGGGAATAGTGTAACTTCCCAACAGTGAAAGAATTTTTCAAATCGGTTCAGTAGTTCCGGAGCCTATTCGATGCCAACAAACAAACAAACAAACAAACAAACAAACAATCAAATCCTTCCTCTTTATAATATTAGTATAGACAATAGCATAAAATAAATCCGCAAAATATTACGTCAAAGTCAAAACATCGCGAAATTTTCGATTTTCCTCCCGTGGCATTTAAGAGGTTAACACAAGATTGAACCTCAAAACCACTAATTGTTAATTAGATCATGAGAATTCGTCTTTGCATCGTCCTCAGAAGATAGTAAGGCAAAGTTAGAACCCTATCCAACTTAAGTGACGGATTATACTGCGCCTAGTAAAAACTATCAAATTTCAGTTGCAAAATGGCAATTTCAAAAGTTCAAAGTGGCGTTAGAACCAAATAAAATAAATAGAAGCTTCATAAATTTAGCTTATTTTTCAGTTTTCCAAAAAATTTCCGCTTTACAATAAAATGCAATATTTCTGAACATATCTGAAAAATAGAAACTGTTTTTGAAAGGTGATATAATACACTTTAAAATTTTATAATTCAACATATACATTTAATTTTGAAAATATAAAAATTTTGCATGCAAACAAAAAAAGAAAAATGGCTGATCTGATGTTTTTTCTAACTTAAATTACAAGTAACGAAAAAATAATTATAAGACATACATATTTTATTCCACAAATGTATTATAAACGTTACTTTTACCTTACATTTTTGTGTGATTCCAAATGAAAATTATTAATAAAAAAATTCCAGGGATTCGAATAATTTTTCAAATTGCGATTCAAAACTTTGGTTTCATAAAGCTGTATTTTACCTTTTTGTGATTATTTTTTAGATTTGAAAATAAAGCGTGGTGTTTTGCCTTTTTAAAACCGTTTAGAACATTTTTTCACTTACAAAGGAGTAACGGCGATTTATAAGAGACCTATGTTAGCTGTGATAAAAATGTTCTTGATTATAGAAATGAACAAAAAAATCTTTTCAGTTCTACGTTCAAAGGTCAACGTCAGTCAGACACTCCTCGACCTCCATGGTAAGGCTCTTCGGAAATACTCCTGAAATACCATGAATAATTATTATAATCATAGTAATCTTTTAATAACTGGAAAAGCAACACCCACAATGCTACATGGAAATACCTGCACTAAGAATATCGATTATGTAAGACAGTTCTATGGTTTCATGTAATCGTCCATATTACATTTGTTTATTTAAACTTTTATCGGGGAATAATCGATAAAAAAAATTCCTGTATTTTTCTGAGTCAGAAATATTTTGTTATATTCGATTGTATGGATTTAAAAATATATTTAACTATGGAAACCAAATCAAGCCAATTATATTAACTCAAATTTAAGCCAGTAGAAAATGAGATTTCTTGCGCAGAAGATTCCGAATTTCTTTGGGAGATATTATAAAATAATTTGAAACATTTTATACATAGATACCATTTTTAGCCAAGTCTACCTAATACTTGACCCTCTTGTAATGGGGACCACTAAATCATTGATTTACGTCCTTTAATGCGATTAGGTTTAGCCTAAAAAATATTATCATTGTAAAAAGAGAAGATCGTAGAAAATAATATACCTATTATTAAGAGTCCCAGGGGATGGCAGAATGAAATGTTGGAGGTATAAGATAAAAATTGTTTGTTGTTCCTTTTCTTTAACAGTTCGTTTTAGCTTCCCAGTTTTAATGGTTCAATTAAGATGCGTTTTCACAAAGAAAAATATCTATCCAAACAGTTTTATTTTAATTTTTATTCTCTGTGGAGGTGTTTACGAACCAGCCAGCTTATATATCGGAACTATGTGTCCGACAAAACTTAAGCGAGAGAGAGTGTTTACTCTAAGGTCAGCAGATCTAGATGATACTTATCGTTAAATCAAATTTTCCAGGTCAAATCGAGCCATTTATTTTGATTGCTCTTTTCGTGCAACTGACCTTCTCATTTGGAATAAACTTCCATCAGTTCTTACTGATACCAGAATTAGGCCGAATTTAAACGCGCTTTAAAAATAAATTTTTTTAAAAAATCATAAAATTCATGAATCCTAGCATTTTTACAAAGCACGAAAAACCTAAGCCACGTTCTCAAGTTTCCGGTACCTAATTGTTTGGTTTCGGTTTCCTCCTATTTGTATTTTTATGTTTAATGTCCGAATTTAATGTCAGAATATTTCTAGTTTCTGAACGCAAACTGCCTCCTAGTAGTATATTAATTTTAGTTTAAAAGTTCTTGTGTTGTCTTGTGCTGCAATAACACTGTTATTGTCCTGTGTGTGCTATGACGATACTGTTTTTTTTTTTTTCTTGTCATTGATTTGTAAATACTGTGTATTTTTTATTTCATATTATTTTATTCATATTTTGTAATGGACTCGTAAGGAGCACAAACATATATATAAGAGAAAATTACAAACACAATTTTTTGAATGCCAGGATTACAACTGCTCTCAGAACTACCAGTCTATATCGTTTCATCGATTTCTTTCTAATTCATATGCAGTTTTACTTACAATCTTACAAGTAAAAACCTTCTCTGTTCCTTACATTTATACCCAGACGCTTTTATGGTTCATTTTATTAATATTTTGTAATGGACTCGTAAAGAGCACTGTAGAATTATTTTTTAAATGTATTATAGTTAAACGCACTTGAAGTGAAATGACACAAAACTGTGCTATGCAAATGTAACGTAATTATTATTATTATTATACGAAATGGATAATTCAGTTTTTCAAATAAAATTTTTGAGATGGCCGAGGCAGTGGCCGAATTGGTATGGCGTTTGTCCCGGTTAGACGAGAGGTTCTGGGTTGGAGTCCCAGTTGCGACTGTTATATTTCAATTTTTCTGTGTCTTGTTCTCTTTCATATTTTCGTGTAGATTATTAGTGTTATCTTTTTCTTCAAGAAAATGAAAATTTTCACAAAGCGAAATATCTGCTCACCTACATTTATAAAAGTGAAATAATTAGGTTGGTATATAATGTTAAAGATCCATTTTTATCTTATTTTAATATATCTCAATAGGCCTTCACTTATTTAAAAAGCTTTATTTCTGATTCTCTACAATTATTTTGCTTACAAATAACATGCATTTTTTGTGTAAAACTTTATCAACGGTAGGTATTAAGATAATTTATTTTATTTATGCAGGTATGTAGGTAATTTAAAAAAAAATTGTTTTAGAACAAAAATATTATAAAATTGTATTAACTGGGTTATTATATTTATTCTGGTTACTGTGTTTGACCCACTGGGTCGAAAAACTGCCCTACTTAAAAAAAATATTTTTGTGAGAACGCACTTCATATTGCGTACTTTTTTTTTGAAAAAAATGTAAGTACCTACTTTTATTCATTAATTTAATTTGTGTTTGTAGATCAAATATATTTTTAAAATAATGTTTCAACAATATTTTTACTTATATTACGGTGACGGCATCAATTCAAAATTATTAATTTAATCTCGTTCTTGCTTACTTAAAATAAAAAATAAATTTATTATTTTTTTATGAAATCATTCAAAATGTTCTCTTCTTGTATAGGCTAATAACTCAAAACATTATATTTTACGAAAAGATTTTAAAAAATGTATAATTTTTTGGTGCCTAAATAAAAATTATCTCTTGTCTGGTTGACTCCTTGACGAACTAAAAAAGTAAATTCAAAGTATTTTAGTGAGGTAAAACTAAAATGACAATATTTTATTGACAAAATTTTGAAAAAAAACATCTAAATAATTGTGCCATTTCATTCCACTTCGGTGGAAAATAGTAAACCTTTGAAAACATTGTGTTGGTGGCCAGATAATACAAGTTAGTGAGTGATTGAAGGGTATTATATTATTAAGGGATGATGAATTTTCGCAGGTATAAAGTTGGTCCTTCTCAGAAGACGGAACAACTTCTAAAACACGAATGTGATAATAGAATATACATAATTTATACTCGATAGAATATCTTTGTCGAAAAGTTCACTGTTGTGGTTTAATTAATAAACAAAACTTTATAATGTTATACATCTGGCCTAACTTTATTATAGTTTGATAGAGAATATCCAGATAAAAGTGAAAACTGGAGTTTGAAAATAGTGTTTTTAATTGGCTAATTTGTTCAGTTTTCAGGACAACTCATCTCATAGAAATCGTTGTGTCTCGCTTACTATCATGGTTAGAAATATGATCTAAACATTGTTAGAAAGAAAAAACACCACCATTTAAATTAAAATTCAACAGATAACCGCAAAATAATTAAAATAAACACCTTTATGAAACCAAAGTTTTGGCACGCAATTTGAAAAAAAATGAAACCTTGGTAATTTTTTTTTTTTTTTTACATGAAATGACAAAAAAAAATGATAAAAAAACTTTGACAATACATTTGTCTAATATAACATATGTGTGTTTTTATTTGTTTTCGTTTATCAGTTATATGAGTTAGAAAAACGATGGGTGAGCCATTTTTAAAAAAATTATGTGTTTGCATTCAAAATTCTTATATTTGAAAAATTATTTTTTATTTCGAATTTAAAAATGTGGAAAGCGTATTTCATCACTTTTTAAAAAAGTTTTTAGTTTTTAGATGCATTCAGAAATTTTCCATTTATTTTGATTTTATTTCACAGCAGAAATATTTTGACCTTCTGATAAAATACACCCGAGGTCTGAGGGGTTGAAGCAATTTTGATCCCCCTTTTTTTTAAATGTCAAATAGTTTTATTTAAAAGTGATTCGAATCTAAAAGAGGTAACGGCTCTCATTCCGCTTTCGTGAAAATACCTGCAGGGAATGAATAAAAATAGTCCATTTTATTGAACTCGAGACCGTTTCGTTCACAATTTCGTTAAAAAAGGATTTATCTGAGCTTTTCAGGATTCCAATAAATCCTTCACCGGGAGAATTCCTGAAATCCCATCGTTATAATATTATAATGTACCAACGTGTTGTGACATTCGGGTAAAAGTATCCTTACAAATAAATTTTCCTACTGTTATAATTTTTTGCGATTATTACGTGGGTACCAAAATTTTCTATCTGTATTGTTGATGGAATCTAATATTGTTAAATAGTGGTCTAAAATATGATACCTTAAGGGGATATTCTAGTCTAGAAGCATGCATTGTAGGTATTATTTCAAGTGCAATAAAAAAAAACACTAATATTTTTACAGGTTCTATGCCAACTGAGAATAAAAGCAACTCAACATCTCCTTGAAAAGTCATTAAAAGCTATGAAAAAAAATATTTTAAAGTAGCCAATAACCCTTACCTAATGTTACCTATTTAACCAATTTTTAAATATATTTTTTTAATAATTCTAAATTACTTCTCTGAGATGGTTCTGCGTTGGTTTCATTCCTAGTTGTCCGGTCACCATTTTTACAAGCCATTATTTTACCAAATATTGATTAAACATTAAAAAATACGTGAAAAAAAAACAAACAAAAATATTCAAAATTCAAAAAGTTATAGGTTGTTGAATTGAGGGGTCTCAAAAAGTTGGAGCTCCCTGGTTGACACGATTGCAACCCTCCTAGTAATAAAAAAAAACAAATTAATTCTTAATCAAACAAATGCAAACTAACGAAGAAAGGCTATGGCTCAATTTCGCGCAAAATGGCGGCTGTCTAAAATAAAAAAGACGCTTTTTACAAGTTTTTTTTTGACATTCCAAATTATTTAAAAATATTGAAAATTTAAATTTTGTTTTGGTTTTAGTTAACGCTATAGAGTAATGTATGGAAAAGGCTTACACCAAATTTCAAGTAAATTGGTTCAGTGGAACTTGAGATACCGTGTCAACCGTCTCGAAAAAAGTATTTTTGAGAAATATGCGTTTTAACGTTTTGCTCTATTTAGATTTAAGTTAGATTCTGTCTATACCGGTCAAGCTAAAATGGCTATAATTTTTAAAATAATTCGAACTTTCAAAAATCCTTATAAGGAGATATTTTTGAATATTTAAACCATCGAAATATGAAGAAATTTTTTTCTATCCCCTTAATAAATATATTTTTATGATTGGACAAACTAGGTAGGTACTCTCTCTCTCCCTATTTACAATTTTCCTATTAATATAAGCAGAAATTTCCCTGCTGAAGGACCATCATTTTGAATCGAAACGTTTGTTGCTTGAGATGACAAATTTAGGTTCAGTAAGGCTTTTCTATATCTTCCCCATCTCGTTTACGTTATTTATTTATAAATAAACGCCCTTTTTCGGGGCTTTTACATATATAGCATAGAAGAAACATTTTATTGTACATAACTGAACTGCCTCAATAACAATATTTTAAATTTATTCAAAGATAAATTGAAGATGTCCACTGACTTGGTATAATTGTTTCCCTCCATTAGTATTCTGGGCAAAGAGGAATACATATGATAGTTAGTCCCAAAATGTCTGCACTGAAATAAATCCTGACTTCTAGTATTACGAAGTAAGCCACATTTAGCCACATTATAGCCACATTTCCAAATTGATGATGATGATAATAATTGGATGATTTATGTAGCGCCGATTACGTGAAAATCACATCAGGGGCGCTGTTAAATATTTTTTTCCAAGGTTCTATCATTTCATCGACTACAGACAATCTATTAAAACAATTGTAAAAAAATACACGGTTTACAATTAAGTAGATTTTTATCGAAGTACCCATTTACAAATCTTGTGATTCCAGAGAAAATTTTGATTTTGATTTATAAAATAAGAGAAAATTATAAACACACTTTTTTGATCGCCAGGTTTACAACTGTTCACAAAACTTTTTTTTATATGAATACTCCACAAGAGTCCCAACAGCTCCCGTCTGGAGCCAGTGAGACTATGGCATCTCCAATTGGGTTATGTTGTGAGTTTTAACGTAGTGGAGAGGGGAAGGATTTGGAGATGAGGAAGATAGGAAGTTCCTGGCTATCCAGATCTGGTCACCAAACACGGCTAAAGCCATTTCAAGCAACGTTTAAATTCTGAATGGTGGTCTTACACTAGGGCGATACTGAGAGTATCTTCCACTTTGGAATGTGCTACAAATATACGATATATTATTTTTAAATAAATAAATTGTGAAATAACAAAAATTAATAAAAAAAAAATATTTACCACGCCGGAATTCGATCCCGCGACCCTCGGAATGCTAATCAAGAGGCTTACCGCTGGACTACGCCGTATTATGCAGTTTCATTAAGAATCTACGTGTAGTACTTACAAGTACAAACGTCTTCCTTTCTCTGCTTGCGACTTTTTCATTTATATCCAGACACTTTTATGGTTCATTTCAATTTAATCTTATCTGTTCCCCAGTTACAGTTAAGGCTAGATATTAAGCTTTTTCCAATACGCATCAATAAGAAGGTAAGAAACTCTAAATGACTTGTAATCTGGCGAGAGATTGCTATTTGTGGCATTTGAATTATTGTACTATTTTAAAACCCATTCACTCTGACGGAGATTCTTTCAGACTAAGGTAATAACTCTGCTTGACTTTTAAATAGAAGAAGTAACTCAATGAGAAATTGCCTTTTTCTTGCAGGAGTGACAGACGCGCAGTGACATTTTCAAAGCGATTTGCTCGAACAAAGGGAATTTTTAACGGTTTTTATTTTATCATACATAACGTAGATTGTTTTACATTTAGCAAACATTTTTTATTTTTACATGAAATTACCGTATTGAATAGCTCCCCCAAAGTAATTAGTAGGTACTTTTAAAGCTTTTACAGTATGCTCGTTGTCCGGAAAATAGTTTTTTTAAATTTTTTTTTATTATTTCTGGCTTTCACCCTTCAAGGATGTTCTAGGCCATCATTTCAAATTACAGAGAAAGGAAAGGTGAATTTATATATTAATACTAGCTGACCCGGCAAACATTGTTTTGCCATAAACATTTTTTTAGTTCCGGGGTTGAAAATGATTGAATTACTAATATCGCTATTAAAAAATGGGGGTTGGTGTTAGAAGGGTGAAAATTTAAGGCTGCGTGTATTTTTTAATGTCTCACCATAAAAAATAAAAATAAAAAAGTTTTGTCCAAAAATTAAAAAAATTTGTCCAAAAAATAAAAAAAATAAAATTCGGGTTGGACCACCCTTAACTTTTAGGGGTATGAAAAATAAATGTTGGCCGATTCTCAGACCTACCCAATTAGCACATAAAATTTCATCAAAATCGGTTCAGCCGTTTCTAAGGAGTGTGATAACTAACACCGTAAGACGAGAATTTTATATATTAGATTATTTAAATGTGCAAATTTCAGAATTATATGGAATATTGGAATCAAGTTCAGACTTAGAAGATATGAGATGTTGTTTGGAGGGGAATTAATTTTAGGTAAAGCATGATAGAAGAGAGGATATTTATTTAGAGAGGGACAACCAAAAAATATGTGATCTAAAGTTCCCACATCTAGACCACAGAACGTACAATCTGGGGAGTCAAGGACGTGAATTTTAAACAAGTGAGAGGGAACGGAACAATGTCCGATTCTCATTCGAATAAGAGAGGAAATATCTTTTTTGTAAAAATGGGGGAATTTTTGAAACCATGGTTTTGATGGGATAGTCCTTTGTATTGAGACCTAGCAGGCTCCCTTGGATTGACTAGCAATGTTTCAATACTCTGCCCAAGCATTGCGGGATCTATCTTTGATGATGGAAAAAATATCAGATAGGGGAATATGGTTTACGAGGGTAACAATAGAAAACGAAAACTAGTTGTACCTACAAATAACTGTATAAGTCAAGTGGGAAACTGGGAAATTTATGTTACGTGAAGAACATAAATATTTTTTTAGT
The DNA here is from genome assembly GCA_936435175.1 of Glyphotaelius pellucidus. Lineage (NCBI taxonomy): Eukaryota > Metazoa > Arthropoda > Insecta > Trichoptera > Limnephilidae > Glyphotaelius > Glyphotaelius pellucidus. The sequence continues at coordinate 6,377,120 of OW386551.1, read as the reverse complement.
AATTTGTTTTTTACAAAAATATTTATTTCACAAGTAGGAATAAATACTTTGGAAGAAAGCAGTCGCTTTGTGGTTTGGCATACCTATTTAATAAAACAAATCAATAACTTTGTTTATAACCACGATATATTTATTTAATTTTTTTAATACCGACCGATTCTGCTTAACACAATCTGAAAAAATTAAGCTGATCGAATAATACATTTTGTGAAAGCTCACACATTGTTTTTTTTAATCAGTTTAATTTTACACAGGGTGAAGCAGCAGGACTTCCCTTTTTCAAAACTTAATAAAACCCATTGTATGTATCAGAAATTTTTTATTTGATTTTTTGTAATGTAAGCACTAAAGTTTTCTTTTACTTAGTTTTTGAAGATCAAATCAAAAAGGTAACGTCCCCCCTTCTCCATACCCTGAGTAAACCGATTTCTGGTGTTTGTTATGACTCTTGTCAGCATATCAAGCGTTATCAAAGATATTGAAATACAAGGAGATGTGTTATCACAGCCGCTCGACCGAAGGCGGACTACTACCTAATGGGAATAGTTTGAATACGGAAAGAATTTGTTCATTTAGTTGATTTTGTGTTGTCACCGAGTATAGTTTGTCCCATTTTATTCAAAATGCCGTCTTGTTCTATATATAAGGTGAGCTCTAGCGTTATGAAATTATTTTCTACCCTGAGATGAAACTATTGTGCACAGGCCAGTGAAGTTTAAAGACCACCATTCAGAATATAAAGGTTGATTTATGGTTTTGGTCGTGTTCGGCGACCAGATCTGAATAGCCGGCTTTTTCCCCTCCCCACCACCTTAAGCCTCACAACATACCCCAATTGCGGATGCCCTAGTCTCACTGGTTCCAAATAGTTGGAATCTCATTTTATGGATTTTCACAACAACAAAACTAATGTGTACTTTGTAAGTTTATTTGATAGAATTTCACAGTTCCGATAAAATAAGCAATTATCGGTTTTAAAACATTAGATTCTTCTTCTGCGTTAATTTTCTAAATGAGTTGCAACAACGTAAATACTTTTTCAGTTCAGTTCAACAACTTTGCTTTATCTGCATTTAGTTTTAACGAAATTGCTATTCACAGGAATTTGTTTTCACTATTTCAAACTAAAACAAAAACCGGAAATCTCAAACGCTTGAAGCTGGTTAGTTTTTATTAAGTTTTATTGCATCCTACGTACTTTTCTCCGGTCGGTGGTCATAATTATGCTGCATTAAAAGCCTGCGGCTTTCACGGTGCAAGTGGAGCCTACAGGCGAGGTTGGGGGTGCTAGGTCAGAGGATGGAAAGAGCACGGAGGGAATAAGGGTTGAGGAAGTAGGAAGGACTGATAAATATTCCTTGAATTTAATCACCCCCGGGCAAACGGCATGGGATTGCTTGCTTCTGGTGACGCAAGCCGCTTACTACCAGAGTTGGACGAGTAACGTAACGAGCAAATTTGAGGACATAATTACGCGGAATGGTACGCTACGGCATTCGGTGTAGATTCATATAAATGCGCGGTTTTGCTGCAGCGTATTCACATATTTGAATGCAACTGAAATCAGAAATGCATACATGTGGACTTAAAAAAAACAGAAGGCATTAAACCCACAAGGATACAGTCAATTTCAAGGAGAATACGGTGTTTCTACTGATGTTGACAGAATAGCACTTAATCCCAAACATGGGAACACCTCAGCACAGGTTCGCCTAGTGAGATGTTAACAAAATACTACTACTAACCTATTTATGTACAGTTACGGATCACTCACATTTTAGAATAGACAGTCCTGATTTGACTAAGCTCATTGCTATGAATTCAAATTCTATGGCATCTCAAGCCCCTAAATGAGCGATGGATGCAGACAATAAGGCGACTTCCCTGATGGACGTCCACAAAAATTAATTTTTTTAAATTTTTTATCCTGTTTAATTTTTGCATAATGTAATTTTAATTTTATGCTTAATTTTTATTGCATTATTTTATTTTATTTTATCTTTTAATTTACTTTCTTATGTATTGTATGTATTATTGTATTATTATTATTGTTATGAAATATGGCAGACTGGGATTGCACACCCCTCCCAGTCCTGCTGGAATAAAACCTTAAATAAAAAAAAATAAAAAAAATTGAATTTCATATACCCACGAGAGCCACTCGTTCTAAAATCCTGTTTAAATGCTACAAAAACTGGACTGAGTATACGAAACACTCGCTTGTACCTAGATTACATGAAGTTACTAATAGATATGCAGATGTGGCAGATCTATTTAACTACACGGAAAGTAGGTACAGGAGGGCTATACTATCAAATCTTTTCAATCAATATTAATTTTATTTGTACTTTAGATTTTTGTATGTTATCGCATCTCTGGTGTCATTTCTCTTTCAAACGCCACAATTATCTATTATAATCTTTATTTGCTGTTTCTAATACGTTTCTTATGATTTTGTGACATGTGTGCTTAAAGTATATTCATACCGTTGATATTAAATAAATAAAATTTTCTTTTTGCTTAACTTATTATCTATGTACACCAATGTCATAATTTTTAAAGTGAACGTTCAAGAATAGAAATAAATAAATAAATTACGATGTAAAAATTGTACTATATGTTGCTGTATTCGCGAGCCATTTTACTTCAGCTTTAATTGCTTTCATAATTTAACCATAAAAGCGTACCATTCTAAATACTATTAATTCTTTAGGCTTGCGCATTTGATTATTTCCAGATCTCCACTTTTATAACACTGTCATAATGCCTACATTGGAGGGCTTTGAGGCAAAGAATGGACAGTTACCTCTAGAGTTTCCTCTTGGGGTAAGATTAATCTATGGGAAATTAATGTTTCGAAAACCGAATCATGTCTGATAAGGCAGATCAAAATGACATTCTAGTCTCTTTCAACGGAAGCAATTTTCCCAACATGCTTTCCGTTGATATGCTTGGTGTAACTCTGAGTGACCAGCTCAATCACGGGCGTTTCATCGAAGCCAAATTCAAGTTTGCCTCTCAGAAGCTGGGCGTTCTGTACAGGGCCCGTGGATACTTTAAAAGTACACAACAACTGCATATCTCAAGTGAGCTCCTCTATTGAATTTGATAGTCACTTCTGGTTTGGAACCCCAAAATACCTGAAAAAACCGTTGAGTCTGTGCAAAGTCGGATTGCAAATTTTAGTACATTGTAAACTTTAGGTTTGCTGTGCTTGTTCTACCTGTATTACAATGGATGATGCTCCGAGGAACTTTGCATCGTTCATCCCTTTGTCACCAATGCGTAGTCGGTTAACACGCAAAACGCACGCCCAACATACTCGGTTGAATATGTCATATGAGAACGGGTCGCTTCGTCGCTTGTACGACTCATTCTTGAGTTCAACAACTCGGCTGTGGAACGATTTGCCTGCCCCTGTGTATCCTCCCTCCTACAAAACGAGTCTCTTCACAACCCATGTTCACTCCTTCTTCTCCTCAAAAATACCCTTTAAACAATATTTTTAAAGATGACGTAGGCCCAGAGGAAATTTAAAAATTGAAAAAAATAATTTCATTTCACATTTAATTTTACCACAAATGCAGGATAAACAAATATTAACGGTTGCAAAGGAAAAATAATTAATGTGCCGCAAAATACAAACTTTTCGTTGACTCATTCGAAGCACAAAATTTAAATTAATGCTGCAATACATTTAGTTGCAAGGACATTTGATGTTATGTCATGAAGTTGCCGGTTTCTGAATTTGCTCGTTAGTTGATTTCCTAATTGGTTTAGGAGTTTAGGATTTCACTGGTTGATGCTAGTTAGGAATATATAGATCCTTGGTGCCTGTTTAGTTTATCTTCAGTTTATAGAGCGTTGCCATTCAATTAGCCTTGGATCAACGAGGCTACTGAATTCTAAACAGGTAGGAATTCTAAACTCTCAAGGCATCCTGAATTTACATTTTACATACCTACCTACTTATGTACAAACTCGGGCATTTATTTTATTACATAGTTAGAAACATTTGCTTAGCAAAAATAAGATAACATAGTAACGCAGTAATGGTTGTTTACCAATTTCGTAAATTTAAAATACTTTCAAAATAATAGGGGTGAGTAGAAGTAGATAGTTTGAAGAAAAACAATAATAAAATAAGCATTTTACACGGTGCAAAACTGGAGCAAGTATTTCCTTAGTACAGATAATTTGCCTAGCTAAGAACTAACAATATCAACTTCATCCATACTAATATTATAAATGCTTAACTGCGTGAGTTTGTTTGTTACTCTTTCACGCATTAACCAATCAAAAGATTTTTGGATAAAGAATGGTAAGCTCTGGCGTTTTGAAATTATAAATATTAATATATTATATTTATTATACGTTTTCTGTCGCTAACAAAAAGCGAGTAATTGCTAACGTCAGAAGAAAAGCAAAATAAATCGTTGCCGTGGAAACGATGTTGATATATTGTTTTAATTTTAGGCGTCTAATTAATATCTATCTTTCTATATAAATAAAAATGAATCTTCGAAATGTTGGTATGCGCATAACTTCCGAACGCCCGAACACGAGCAAAGCCGCGGGTAAAAAAGCTAGTAAGACATAATAGCAATAGCATTTTACTATCTGTTACTAACAGCAGATCTCACGTCCAATAAGTTTTCGGTTATTTTAAAACATATCCAAAATTTCCTCTGAAATCATATGATTTGTAAGTAAGTACTGAAATACCAAGATGCCAACTTACACACACGATTTCATATGTGAAAAAATGGATATAATATCATCTATTTATATCGAAATGTGCCTTGCTTTTATAACAATATCTGAATAGCCCGGTACTTCTTAATCTAAATCTCCCCCTTCTCCTTCCCAATTCTCTCCTTTATGCTGCAGTATACCTACGATGGCCGGCGTAGTCCAGCGGTAAGGCTCTTGACTTCCTTCGGCATAAACATGGGGTTCGTCGGAGTTTTTATTTAATTGTTGAACACTAGTAAAAGTCAATGACCTTGATAGCAATTGGATCATGCTTTATTTCAAATTAATTTACATAAAATTTATTATAATTAAACCTAAGTCCACATGATTTTATGTTACACGTCACTTTTATATGAACGTATTACTTCTGATAATTTCAGTTTGTTTTTGAAGTGAAAACTTCTTTAGCGGCATTAGAATGATTTGGAATTATCTACTACTCGGTTATTTATTTTTAGAAAATGAATTTGGTTCGTTTTTATAATATGACATTACGGCAGTCAATCAAGTTATGTTTAATTACCAAACTATGGTGAGTTATTTTTAAAACCTGATTGTGCCTAAATGCTTACTCGGACGGCGCTAATACAGAACATCCCGATTTAATATGTTCTATAGTTTCAGGAAATGCCAAAAAAGGAAAACATTTTCTACATAAATCATCAATTTGATTTGTATCTTTGATTATATACTTCCTATAATTTTTAGTATTAATGACTCTATCTTGAATGGCAAGCATACATCCTTCTATTTCTGCGCTCAATTCTCCAATACTCAACCATTTGTTGGACGAAAGTTTTTCAACATACGTTTGGTTGAGATAATTGAAGTTTTTGGCTTGAATAATTTAGAATTATTATTTGGGCATTTTGTAATTTCAATTGCTTCTAACTTATCTAATTTTTTGCTTTAAAAACAAATTAATGTGTTTTCTATTGTAAATTATGGCGAGCCACAAAGTAAAGGCTTTTTAAAAATATGTGTTTTTTTATCATTTTATTTTTTCAAATTTATCGAATCGCACCATAACATATGACATTGTTTTTATTAGCGAAATGTTTATTTAACATTATATTATACCGAATGTAAAAGCCTTATGAGCGTAAAAATGAGTAAAATAACTAAACAAAAATTGATAAATCACGTGTAAATAAATTGCATACATACAAAAACAAATCGATGCTTTCATTTTCTCCTGGCGTAAAAAAATCGTAACGGGAAAAAATGATTTCAATCTAAATATCTGTCAGAAACAGTTCACTTTTCTCTGCCCGTTTTAGCTTGAAAAATATTCTGTGTCAGGCTTGGCAAAAAATATTCGCTATGAAAAAACATGATTATCTATTTGCCGTGAGATTGGATTGTGTATATATATCACTCAGAGGTTCTGGGGACAAAATAGAACTTTTATGTTTTCTTATACGCGCGGGTCCCTAAAGAAGGGCGCAAAGCGGACGATTTACGAGAAGGGCACAACATTTCACAACCCTTTCATTTGAAATTTCCACTGATTACTTCGGTTCACAGTTTTTTTATGGTTCTCACACGCAAGAAGAAATTTCACATAACTGAGCTTTTTTTAAATTTAAAAACTGATTCGTAGATTAAAAAAAAAAATACAAAAAAAAAGATATTTTTCAATTTGGGAGGTATGGGTACCGCCGCCCCGGGTTTATTGGATAACTCAAAAGTCACACCAAGTGGTTCGCATTGTTTGGTGACTTAGCAGTGGTGCCGGGGTTGATAGGGGGGGTTGTCTAGATTTTGGCGAAGGTTGCGTTTGCCCACATATCGCATTGCGGGCCAGATCGGGAAATACTGGTTGATGGAGACGTTTTGACCTCTCAAGCAGGATTCTCTCGCGCCTTGCATCGCAGTGGGAGGGATGGGTTACCCACCTACCCACCCCTCTTTCTTTTTTCTTTCCCAGATATGCCTTTTCTTCCTTTTTTTAATAATCCCGCTACTCAGCATCCCCAAAGATGACAAAAGCACTGAGAATTTTTTTTTCTCAGGGCCACCTGTATAGAGTCAATGTGAAAAAAAAATTCTTGGGTTACAAATTACCTTACAATATTTAAAAAAAACCTACAACCATCAGTATTAGCGGAATATGTGGCTCGTGCGATTAAGGAAGACGCATTCATCAACTAACAGTTCAATTTGATTCTTTTTTTTATCGATTAAAAAAATATAAATTCAAAATAATGTTTTCAAAGAATATTTTTTTATCATTGAAGAAGAAGTAACACTTTTAAATCTAAATGAAAATATGAAAGAAAACAAGACACAGAAAAACAGAAAAAGACAATGGTCGCAACTGGGACTCGAACCCAGACCTCTCGTCTAACCGGGACGTGCGCGTTTTCCAATTTCGCTATTGCCACCTTCTGTCAAACCGTCATATTTGTCAATCTCATATTTCAAATATTTAGAATCAACAATATTATTTTCAACTAGTTCTTTTTCCATATTATAGGCAACTACTCTTTTTTTTTGAATATTTTTTTAGTTTATTCAAAAATTAAAATATGTAATTTTCCTACCATGTTTTGTTACGTATCGTATCTTTTTCTCTCCTTTTCTTTTCCTTTACATATTTATGATCATCCAAATTTGTATATCCTTGTGTTTTTTTTTAAACTTGTTTTTTCTACTAACTTTTATTTTTATGCTGTTTCTACTGTACGTGAAACTTATATTTTTGATGTCAAAATAGGCTAGTTGAATTGTACCTATTGTCTCCCACTTATGAATTGTAGGTTTCTCCCGTCCTAAAATGAGTTTTGCATTTCACCAGGATTGCCTAGCTAGCAAGAAAAAAAATTAAAATCATGTGTGGAGTTCAAACACGGTAGAAGTGAAACCTTCAGAAAACTAAACTTCCAGAGAATGACACGAATGCAGAGTATATTTGTGGTTTTTTTTAATTATAATATTGTTACCAAGTTTGAAAATAATTAATCATTTTATTCTACGAAGCATCGCACAAAACAGAGGCCGATGGGCTACGTAGCATAGCGCAATGAGAACACCAATTAGTCTATCGTATACTCTCGCAGGCTAAATTCTATACATGTATTTGTTTGTCTCTTTTTAGTGTCGATCGTTTCCGTTTCATCGAGTTTCAAACCTAAAGGGTGCTAAAGAAGTTATCACTTCAAAAAAAAATTATGTTTTCCTTGCAGCTGAACACATCTACTACCACCGAGAAAGCTTTTCCAACTGCATGAAATCTAGATACAAGCGAGTGTCTAAATGGCTCACACATGATATTGTCGTTGTAATTAAAAATAATTTTAGATTACGTAGCTCTTGTTAATATATGTAAGGTAATTAAGCTTGATAAATTAAAGCTGTCACCATTATAAATTTACACGACACCAATATTTATAAAACTGGGAAGACTTCGGTGACTGGGTCATGTGGAGAGAATAACCGAGCATCAAGCACCAAAGTCCCTGCTGAACTCAAGACCGATAGGACCTCAAAGACCTATCTATCTACTCTGGAGCTTCTAAACTGAAGAGAGCTGGCGTAAAACTGAGATGAGTGGAGGAAGATTCTTGAGGAGGCCAAGACCCACCAGGGGATGTAGAGCAAAGAGTGATGATGATGATAATACCATTAATTTTTTAATTCAAGCAGCAAATAAGAGAATTTTAATAATTATTTTGGTTTTTGTTATAAAATTACGAACTGCTATAAATTCAGGTCATTACAGCGTTTTAGAACGCCCTGAATCATTCTCGATGTAATTAATAGCGTATGATAAAGAAAAATTAACCATTAAAACAACTCATAATGGGTGTAAAGGGTAGAAAAAATTACAAAAAACATTATTAATGGAGGCGGACCGTGGAGGGTCGAATTCCAACGAGTTTAAGAAGTACATAATTACGATGGCACGTGCTAGTGTCCAAAAGTTTATTCTTCTGACAATCTGTCTTATTGAAGGTTGCCTGTTATCGGGTTGATCTTCACCCTGCAGACTACTGCCTGCAATAGCAGCTCAGCGGAGTTTACGGTTTTCGTTCTCTCACGTGTCACGTAGTTTAAAGTCATGCAATGCGACATTTCGTTCTACTTCGTCTTCCATCAGACTTCCCCAGAATCAATTGTTTATTGTGTTCTTTTCTTGCATCTGTCGCAACTAAAGTTTTGATAAATATTTTAGAAAATTTTTACCTGTGCTTAGTACGAATCGACTGCTCCAAGAAAGGCGGCAATAACTCATTAATTTATTTATTTTTATTTTTTATTAACAATTTTTTTGGTACGTATAATTTTATAATACAAGCTTTTTATGTAAATAGTTAAAAAAGAAGAGAGTAACACAAAAGTAGAGAGTAAGATTAACTAAAATATTCCACATTAGCATCGCCAGTTCGTCGATATACTTGAGTGTTTTTAAGACAGTTAAAATTTTTCTCATAAATATAAGTTACCTTTGTAAATGATTAAAAAATAAAATTAAATACATAAGAATAAATTCAGTGTTTACTAAAATACATTTCAAAGGACATGTTCATAAAGATTAATAAAAAATTGTTAATTTACAGCAGGTTAGATGTAACAGCAAGTAAATGTTTGTATCAGTGGTATTTATCCAAGACTTTAATACATTTTCTACTGTCTTGCTGTAGGAGGATATATTTTACAATCAATTTCTGTATCCTTATAGAGAGTTTTATATATTTTTTGTGTAATAAGATATACATGTCTTTGCGCAAGCCTAGTTTTACACAGTGGAACTTCAAAAACATTATTATTTAACCTATTACTAAATCATTATTATTTTGCATGAGAGTAACATATTTGTAATGTGAATACCTCAGGAGTCCCATTCGGTGCCATTAAGACTATGATATCTCCAATTGGGGTAGTTGTGAGGCTGAATGTTGTGCGGGGGGAAGGAGGTAGGAAAAATGAAGATGGGGAAGCACCTGGTTATTTCTTAGATTAGATCTCGTCACCGTACAAGACTAAAGCCATTTCAAGCAACGCTACAATTTAGTACGGTGGTTTTACACCACAGCGATATTGAGAGTATCTTCCATTGTAATTTTGGTTAGTACATAAACAACTCCGTAATTTAATTAAGTGTAAATCATTACTTTTGAACACGCAACACGTATGGTCAACACCATACCACTAAAATTATTTCAAATTAATAAATTTTGAAATAACACAAATCTATCAAAATAAAATGCACTTGCGCACGCCGGGATTTGAACACACGAACTTAAGTGGACTCACCCCTCGACCACGGAGGCCGATATAAAACAATTTATTCATACCTTTTTTTTTAATTTTAAATATTCCCTTGAATTTACACTAATTTAGGTTTTCGAACATAGACTGATACTACTGTTTACCGCAGAATTTACACAACGTCGTCTCAGTTCTTATTTGTCCAACAGACCATTTTTGTTTTTATTCAATTTTCACTTTAAAATTAAAATTAAAGTATAAAAAATGATAGGTAATCACTTAACTAAAAAGTATTTAAACTAATGAGACCTTTAACTTCACGGAAATAGCTTTATCTCAAACACCTATCATAATGTTTTATTAAAATAATGAAAGAAAACCTTCTCCTGCAGTAAAATTTTCCAATGGTCTCTTGGACAAATACGAACTAAGGCGACGACAATGTTAATTTTGGAGGCGGTAATGGGTATCGCCGCCCCGGAACCTTTATTAGATAACCAACGCCTCTGCCGTAGGTCACCCCAAGTGGTTGGATACGTTTGGTGACTAAGCAGGGGTGCCTGGGTTCATGGGGTGAGATTTGTCTAGGTTTTGGAGGTGGACGACCAGGACACACTGAACCCCAGATTCCTACCCACCCCTTAAACCCTTTTCCTTTCAGAACTCTTCTCACATTTTTTTCCTTAAAAAAACCCTCCACACAGCATTCCTAAAGATGCTAGAAGCCCTGTGGGGAGCTCATGTAAAAAAAAAACATCATCAGGTAATTTTAGGGAAAAAAATTTAAAAGTAGCGACGAGCCACTTAAAAAAAAAACAATCAAAAACATAACATTTTAATATACTTATTAATATGAAAATGAAGAACGTCTTAATTTGATTATTTTTAACAAGATGCAGCCATAGTGTGACAAATATTTGAAAGTTTTTTTTTTTATTGATACATTTGTTTTACAAATCGTTCATTTTACAAAAAACCTCAATAAAATTATTAAAAAAACTTGCTTACATCCTGTTATAAGTTGTTGTGCTGTACACTATTACCAAAATTGCAAAAGCTTCCTTTCTAAATAAATATATTATATTTCTCTAGGAGCTGCAATACGAAACCACAATGCCCGGAAGGTCACGCGCGAGAAGTGTTCAATTGTTACCGCCGAGCAACCCCGTGCAACCTGTACGTGGTTTGGCAAGCAAGCCACTAACCCTACCGGACCAAGGAATAAAATGTCTGACTTACGAAGCTGCTCTCTCGGGAGAACTTTGCTACAATACATTTTGGCGTCTCTTCAGACGTCGTCTTCACGAATATATTCAAGATCACAGCAAGCGTATCAACTGGTGAGTTTGGTATCTAAATGTACTATCTATCTAATCTATCATGAAACATACTAATTTCGGTTATTGGTGCATTGGTGCATGAATAAATGCGTAAAATTTTTCCAGTTCAGTTACCTTTTAATTTTCAAAATTTAAAGCACTTGCCCGGAATAATATTGTATCCAACTAAACTTGATAGTTTTAAAATCTAAAAAAATGATTAATAGATATCTTAATATATATATTTATTCTGTCCGTGTGTATGTCACTGAACTCCTCCTAAACGGCTGGACCGATTTTTATGATTTTTTTTTTGTGTGGGTTCAAGGGGATTCGAGAATGGTTTAAATTCACAATTTGGTCCATTGGAAAATGTTCTTTTAATTATTTTTTTATTTCTAAGGAGTTGTTGATTTTGGAATGTTTTACATTGGATCCGGCAGAATGCGCTACCATCGCAGTATTGAATATTCAATATTTTTCTATTTTAATTTTAGTTTGTCCCGACAGTTGTGTACAGGACAGCGTCTGTCGGGTCCGCTATAAATAAATAAAATAAATTGTCGAACATTCCAGAACACTCTCGAATGTTGTCCTGAGCGAAGCCGGGTAACCCAGCTAGTACTCATATAATAAATTAAATGCGATAAGTATATTTTACCATTTTATTTGTATTTAGGTAAAATTTGCAATCATACCAAAAAATTACTGCAAAAAGTTTGGGATATAATCAAAGCTACATAATGTCCGGAGGTAATTCGTACATTGAAGATACACATAATAAGTAAGAGTTTTTTACATTAGCTCTACACAGGAGGCCCTGAGAAAAATAATTCCCTTCAGGGCCTATGTCATATTTGGGGATGCTGTGTGGAGACTCTGGGAAGTTCTGGGAAGGTTTGGGGTATTTAATACTACCTAATCTTTCAATGTAAAATATACATTGAGCTAGTTTCTCCATCCACGTATATAATATTATCTCCGATATTTTTTAAAACTCACTTGAGGGGAATATTTATGTAACGCGTAATATCTTGAAAAATATTCATGTCCGAATGTTTACTTGCTTTGATAATATCGCTTTGTTCAGACAAAAAATAACCTTAGCTCGTTACAGTACTCGAAGGAATTCAGGTTTGCTTTTGAAATTGGAAGTTTTTATAATATTTGTATTTTATTTTATAGTGTTCACTTCAGCTTTTAGAAAGAAGCATTCTTTGTATAAATATATATTGTATTCAATTATTACAATCAAGGGATAGACGTAAAACACGAAAGTATGGCAGTAGTTTGTGATTTAGAATTACATTTTCTTGTATTTTGTAAAACTATCCTAATATTATATCATGAGATCTACTGAAAAAGAAAATCATAATTTTTTTTACGAAATAATACCAACACAACAACCGACAGACCATCTCGGAATGGAAATCTTTTGTGGGGAGAAATGTGAATATAGTATTATTTTACTTTTTATCATTAATAAAAAGGTAACAATACTTGAAAAAGCTTTAAGAAAAATAAGTAGACCCAATCTTCTTTCGGATTAAACATAATTCTATGGTATTTCTTACACAAACTATATAACTAGAATTTTATTTTTTAATTTACATTTCTGGTTACTTATTCTTTAATTCAAAAAATAATTTAAATAGAAATGAAAAGTTAAAAAACGCTCTCGGTTTCGACACGTCCGCTAGCGTTTTTTAAACTTTTTTATGTTTAAAAAACACTAGTGAAAGACGGGAACGTGTCGAAACAAGAAACAAATTATAAAAAACAACAAATGTACATTAAACAACAAAATTCTTTAAAAACAAAGAAAACCCTTTTCGGAGCATCTTTCAAATAGGCACAAAGGATTGACAAAGGAATGATTTTTTGTCAAGAATTTCCATTATAAATTTCCACTTAGGAAAAACATTTTATCAATGTCTGGAAAATATAGGCCACATTCAAGAGACAAGTTTTATAGTGGAGTACTTTTTTCAGCGTCAGACTTCAAAGCAAATGTGTCACACGAAGATGTCTTCGTGTTTGTTCAAGTCTTGGACGGGGGAGAAAAGGTTTTGTGTTCAGCAAAGGGGAATGAGACCGGCTTTTGCGCAAGTTACAAGCAATTTGGCCAAGTCAATTGCTGTTCCAGTGATGCAGTTTTTCAATTGCCTAGGGTTGTTTGATCTTTTCAGGGAATTAAATCTCAAATACAGCAAACTAGTATGTAGAATTGTGAAAACAAGAAAACAGTCGTTGCAAAATCACTTTGTGGCGTCATTTAAAATAAATTACAACAAATCATTTATGTTGATCTTATCCTAACGGAGAAACCTTTGGTTTTAAAACATGAAGACAATTTTTTTTAACTAAGCGGTATTTTATAAAATGATTTGTTTTCACGTAATTTAAATATAATTGTATCTGAAGTAATATATTTTATTATTTTAGGTACACACGCGGCGTCATGAACACACACCGAGTACGGTATGACCAGGCATACATGACGCAGTTCGTCCTCCCTTGGCGACGCAGAGCCCCGCTAAGGGAAGGATGCATGGGTTCAGAGTTGCTTGAAAGATTCAGCGCCATCGGAAATTGGAAAACACTCTCATTGAGGCTGTCGCTGGATGGAGAATATCTCTGAAGCCGCCATAGTACGCGTATTTATTTATGTATTTTTATGTGAACACCGCACATGAGTCCCAACTATTCCCGTCTGCAGCCAGTGAGGTATGTTGTGAGGCTGAAGGTAGTGGGTAGGCGAAGGAGATGGGGAAGATAGAGGTAGGTAAGTACCTGGCTAATCAGATCTAGTCATCAAACGTGGCTAATGCCATTTAAGAAACGTTTCAGTTATGAAAGGTGGTTTTACACCTGGCCGATACTGATGCGCAAATACAGTACTAATGTATTATTTTAAAATGAATAATTTTTTTTAAATACAATTAAATGAAATTAAACTTACTAGAGCTGCGCTCATACGATAAATACTGAGAATATCTTTTTCTTATCCTCTGTGTGCTATGTTAACAATAATATTTTTGTATCCTTTATTCAATTTTATGTCAAGCAATCATCCTGTAATTCATATACGTGTGTGCTTTCGTAAGGCAGATTATTGAGCCAATTGATCTGTTAAGCTGAATCAAACAAAAGTAAAAATTACTAACCTAGCTTTTATTTTTTGGAAAAGTTGATTTACTGGTAATTTCAAACTGATCTGATCTGGGTGCTGCTAACCAGCCTGATGCTTTAGTTCAGTAAACTAATAATCAACACATCTGCTGAAGGATACCCCAAATGCTTCGCTACGTTTGACGACTTAGCAAGCATGACTGGGTTAATTGGGTGAGGTGTGTTTAGGTCATGGCGGCGGATGCGCCTGCTCACCAGCCTTGACCGCTCTCTTTTAAACGCAATTGGAGGGATGGATGACGTCCGTCACTTCCAGACATACTGACCCCATATTCCTACCAAACCCTCATACTCTTTCCTTCTAAAAACGTCCTTTTCCTAAGAAAACCTCCACAAAGCATCCCCCAAGGTGACATAGGCCCTGAGAGAAATCATTTTTCTCAGAGCCTCTTTCGTGAAACTATTGTAAAAGAAGGATCCCATTCCCAGCGTAATCAGTCTACTTTCATCCTTCCTGTACCAGTTTGATGGGTCACTGCAACACGTCAGGGTTGGTATCAGCACTCCGTTGTAGACTAGTATTATCACTTCATTGGACAACTTTTCTGGCTCTAAATAAATCATGAAATCGTGAACTGGTTTATAATGATTCAAAATAAAAAAATTCAACATATATTTTTTAGGTGACCGGATAACTCGGAATGAAACCAACTCAGAACCATCTCAGATAAGTCATTTAGAGTGATAAAAAAATATATAAATAACAAAAATGGTTAAATAAGATACGTTAGGTTAGGGTTATCGGTTAATTTAAAATTATTTTTTTCATATATTTTAATGACTTTTCAAGGAGGTGTTGAGTTAACTTTATTTCCAGTTGGCATGGAACCGTTTTTTAATCGTTCAAGATTTAATTTAATCGTTTCACCTATTTAATATTTCCAATGATTCATTTCGGTTCATTTATTACTCCATGTACAAATATTTTTTTGGCATCTTGACAGAAGCGCAAAAACGAATGCGTACATTGTACGTCGCATTTTATGTTTTTGTGGCTTATTGGACTTATTTTTAGATACAACGAATCGTTCTTAATGACCCACTTGTATGTTTGTCGAAGTTAATAAAAAAAACAATGATGTAAGATATTGTGATGATGTAAGACATTGTTTTTAGGTTTTCACGGCCAAAAGTATTTTTGTTATTTATTTTTGGGGTGTTATGTTGTGTTTCGCTACCTCCTTCTTTAGCCAACGTTTCGGACAGCGTTATAGTGTCCATCATCAGGGCAGATGAGCATCTGCTCATCTGCCCTGATGATGGACATAATTTAATCCAGATCTCGGGGAGGGTAGTGCAGTCCCACAAGTTCCATATTATTAAAAAACTTTTTGTTTAATCTATGTCCTCAGGAAGTGGATCCATCGCTTGTAGATGGGACCCTGCAAAAAGTGGAATGCTGCCATCACAATACTATTTTCGCTCGAGGCTAGTCGCATTCTGTAGTTGGTGATCCGTTTTTTCATTAGTGCTCGGAATCCGGGAACGCACCCTTCTTCAAACATCTCGGTGGCACTGCAGTACCAGGACAATCCAAAAAGCGTTCGATATGAATTATTGTACTGTACTTCCATTCTTTAAGTGATTCTTTCTTAAAGTTGGTCCACATCTCCGAGGTATATAGGCTCGTACAGTACGTATTAAAAAGTTGCCTTTTTGCACCTGGGCTACACTTGTTAAATCTTCGAGAAATCATATTTGCCCTAATGCACAGTGATCTTCTCTGTCGCTCAATATCTGAGTCATCGTTGAGGTTCGCTGTTATGATGTGTCCTAAGTATTTGACCTCGAATTTTTCAGCTATTTTTGTATCGTTTAGGCTGACGGGTAATACTTTTATGGTGCCTGCGCCTGATTTGAATACTATCAACACAGATGATTTGATACTATTTGATTTGATACTATCAACACACATGATTTGACGCACACTGCGTTGTTTTAGCAAATCAAAGCACTACAGCTCATAATGAATATTATATTGTAGGCTGGAAGTAGTTTCAATATCCTAATAATTATTTTTTTTTTATTTTTTTTTTTTATTAATCTATAAACATAGGGTTTTACATAGGGTTTAATTGATGCCTGTCTCACTAGGATTTACCTGTGTTGAGACAGGCTTAGAGGTACATATTAGATAATCGAAAATCAAATTTCTGCCTTTTTTTATTTAATGTTAATTTTTTTTTTTGTTATCGGTGGGTAAAACCTCAAATTATAATATTTTATCCCTGAAAATAATTTTAAACGACCCTCGATCTGAACCCAGGACCTTAGTCTTGCCAGACACTGCTCTACCCCTGAGCTAATTCCTAGATGCGACCGTGTCTTTTTCTGATTTTTCTATTTCAAATTTACTGTTTTGAGCCGCTAATATTGTTTTCAGTAAATAAATCAAATATAATTACATTATTTCGTTATGCTTGAATTTTAGTTGTTTTTTTTTGTGACAGCTGTTTCGGCGTTCAAGGCCATTTTACTGTGGTTAGGCCACATTGAGAAGACTTATTTTTACGATTCTATTTACCTTTATCACAATTTGTGAAGTCGGTATGGGTACCGCCGCACCGCCCCGGTAACGATTTATTGGAAAATCAACGCCTCTGCCCTAAGTCATCCTGAGTAGTTTGCTACGTTTGGTGACTTAGCAGGGATGCCCGGATTCATGGGGTGAGGTTTGACCAGGTCTGCCTACCAATTACCTGGAAGGCCACATCGGGAGAGAGTGGTTAGTAAGAATTTTTGACCTCTCCAACACGCCTTGCGCCAAAATTGCCTTGCACCGCAATAGGAGGGATAGATTCATATATCCGTCACTTCTGGACACACTGATCCCCATATTTCTACCCATCCCTCATACCTTTTTCTTTCCCAGAACTCCTTCTCTTTCCTTTCCTAAAAAGAACCTCTACACAGAATCCCCAAAGATGACATAGGCCCTGATAGGAATTATTTTCCTCAGAACCTCCCATGTGGAACTAAATAAGATAGCAGTTTTTACAGAAAAGGTTTTGTTTTATTGGCAAAATCTCCTCAATCACAAACTATCCGATTTTCTCAGGCGATGGAATTATTAATTGTATATAACGGTATTATATTAATTGTATATAACGAAACAAAAACAACAATTCTGGGGTATATCTTTAAAAAATAAAATTCAATACCACACAAGAGTCCCAATTACTCCTGACCATCTGGATGCAGCGAGACTACGGCATGCCCAATTTGGGTACGTTGTGAGGCTGAAGATAGTGGAAGGGAGAAATGTGGATGAGGAAGGTGGGGAAGTACCTGGCTAATCAGATCTAGTCACCAAACACGATTTAATTAATTTCAAGCAACGCTTTAATACTGAATGGTTATCTTACACCAGGGCGACACTTAGGATATCTTTCACTCTGGAACATGCCGCAAATATATTTTATCCTTAAAGGATTATATTGTGAAATTACACAAATCAATCAAATGAAATTTATTTGCGATTCCGCGATTTCTGAATTGCTAATCAAGAGCCTCACTCTTTGACCACGGAGACTTCAATATTTAGGTTTTAGGATTTTTTAAGCATCATTGATCACCACAAAAAAAAAAATGTCAGTTTTTCATTCTTATTATTAGATACGAAAGCTTCTCAGAATACTTCTGGATCAAAGCTTCTTACGTTGGAATTTTCAAGAATTTTTAAAGCTCTGTGTGATTCCGGACGTCACAAAGAAAGCCTATTTGCGGATTACAGCTTTTGAAAAATACCCAAGGGTTTTGACCTTTAGAAATTATAAGTATCTTCAGCTGTAACATGCCAATTAATAATTAATTACCGAAGGGCTAAGGATGCCCTATACCATTTCAAAGCAGCCTCAAATTAAGGAACGGATATTCAGTTTTTTTTTTTAGTCCGTATATTATTAACACAAATGATTTTGATATTCTTTTGATAACGAATTTTTTTTTTATTTATCAAAGAGTGAAAAAAAATTGCCTTTAGGCTTCTACTGAAAATACTGCGTCAACCGGATGAACCATCGAGAACGGAAAAACCTTTTGAAGTACCTCTTTTTTAATAAAAAGGGTTTAAAGTTACTTACTTGAATTACTTTTAAGTATCCTGATATTATTGGAGTAAAACATGTTAAAAAAAATGTTGGTTTCCTGCCAATTTTTGAAGTATTATTTTTTTTAAAAGCAAAAATACAATAAATTCTTCCAGAGGTCATCAGCGATCACTCAGCCCAGTAACCGTCGAATCTCCCACTCCAATCATAACCGTCCCATACCTACTGATTTTATGAATGTTTTTCGTTGAAAAAAAAAAAATGTCATCGGAGACCAACATACACATTTTTTACCCAAATAATGTGTGGTTTTTATTTATTTATTTTGTTTGTTGTCTTGTCAACAGAATACATCACACATAATAACAACATTAAGTTTACAAATTGAATGTGGTTACAGTGACGATTCCTAATAAAGGTGAGCACACTATTCATCTCAACATTCATAATATGTTTTTATAATAATTAATTATATTACATATAGGTACATGCATAAAACAATAAGGATCAAATATTATAAAATACATACGTACACACTCAGAAACGTGTACATGTACACTCATGTATATTCTTAGGTGTGCACACACTACATATACATATACGAGTATACATACATATGCGTACATGTACATACACACTTGCACTAAAATATACATTTATACACATATTATAGCTCTAAGTGACGAGATCATCAGGAATATGTAAGTACAAGTTCTTTCTGAAGGTTAAAGTAAGTCAAGTACGTCCCTTAACACCCTGTATATTTTTCACTCATTGACTATCCAAGATTCATAGTAAAATAGTATTTTCACAGTCCTTCTCATTAGGGATTTCAGTTCCGAGTTGGACGGTAAGTTGTTGGGTTGCTGTGAATTCATAGAACTATTAAATGACTTGAATTAAAATTAGGTACAATTATAAAATTTATTCAACTATATTACCCACGCACAAGCTGCGCCTTAGTGGGTTCCCATTATTCTTTTTATTTTATAATATTGTATGCATCAAATGTAAATTTAGGGAAAATTAAAGGAAAAACAATAAAAAAAATAAATTGTATGTCTCTGACCGGTCTGCGTGCTGAATTGAGATAATTCATTTAACTTGATATCATTAGAGCTTTCGCACTACTGCAGTACAATGTTAGCCGAAGGCCGCATTCATAGCTTTACCTCTCCTAAGGAACCTGAACGACAAATATCGGTACGTTAAAAATTAAATCGTGAAAATTACAAGTACTGATTTACTACTTTTTTCAAATACAGATAATGTATATTGATTATGCTATTTTTGTTATTATTTTTGGGGTGTTTTGCCGTGTTCCGCTACCTCCTTCTTTAGCTCCTTCTTTAGGCTAAAGAAGGAGGTAGCAAAACACGGTATAACACCCCAAAAATAATAACAAAAATACTTTTTGGCCGTGAAAACCTAAAAACATACCTGATTGATTATGCTGTTGATATTTATTTGGTTTTTGTATTAATCATGTAATTGCAACTAAATATTACTGCGACTCAAATAGTGAAGTGTAATTAAATTTGTTTTGATGGACTTAAATGCTGACACAAAATATGCTATTAATTATATGGATTGGGCAGGATCTGGCTTACCAAA
Organism: Glyphotaelius pellucidus; assembly: GCA_936435175.1. Classification (NCBI taxonomy): domain Eukaryota; kingdom Metazoa; phylum Arthropoda; class Insecta; order Trichoptera; family Limnephilidae; genus Glyphotaelius; species Glyphotaelius pellucidus. The sequence goes on along the minus strand of OW386551.1, from coordinate 6,356,977 downwards.
CCGTTGCCTCATTCTTAATTGTCCAAACGACCATTAGAAAATTTTACAGGAGGAGATGGTTTTCTTTCATTATTTCAATAAAACATTACGGTAGGTGTTAAGATGAAGCTATTTTCTTAAAGGTAAAGGTATCATCAGTTTAAACAATTCTTAGTTAAGTGATTTAAGTATCATTTTTTGTACTTTATTTTTTATTTTAATGTGGAGATTGAACAAAAACTAAAATGGTCGTTTGGACAATTAAGAACAAAGGCGACGAAACGTCATTCGGTTGCGATGACAAATCCTTCCTCCTGACCGATCTCCATGATACTGAGTAACACCTTTAGCAGTACCATAAACACTTGAGAAAACAAGAGAGTTCTTGTCGATATAATTAATAACTGAGGAAGGAAGGTCGCAGCAGAGCAATTAATAGCAGACTTTTTTAACTTGATGTTGAAAGCAATGAGAGGTTAATTTAAAAGGGAACCATTTCAAGCACATAATAGCAGTAGACTTCTTTAATAATGGATGTTAAATGCGCCAAGAGATAACCTTTTTTAACATTGCAAGCGAAAATCTAGTCTCTTTCAAAGGAAGCAATCTTCCGAACAGACCCTCTATTGATATGCTTGGTGTAACTATAAGTGACCAGCTCAGGTATGGGGGCTCCATCGAAGCCAGAGTAAAGTTAGCCTCTCAAAAAATGGGCGTACTGTACAAGGCCCGCAGATACTTTAATAGTACACAACTGCTAACCCTGTACAAATCGCAAGTGCGCCCCACGGTTGAATTTGGCAGCCACCTCTGGTCTGGAGCTCCAAAGTACTTTAAAAATACCTACCCTCGACTCTGTGCAGAAATGGGCGATCCGTTTGATAGATTCTCCCACCTTAACGAAAGGACTGCAATCTTTAGAGCACAGGCGTCGGGTGAGAATGCTATCCATGTTCTACCGGTATTTCAATGGAAGATGCTCCGAGGAAATAGCTTAAATGATCCCTTCAGCACCAGTGCATAGTCGGGAGGCACGCCAAATGTGCGCCTAACATATGTACACGGTCGACATTTGTCACATGAGAACGGGTCGTTTTTTCAACTCGTTCTTGAGTTCGATAGCTCGGCTATGGAACGATTTGCCGGCTTCTGTGTTTCTTCCCTCCTACAACATGGGTCTCTTCAAGACCATTGTTCATTCCTTTCTCTCTTCAAAAAGACCCTCCACACAGCATCCCAGATGATATAGGCCCTGAGGGAAATTATTTTCCTCAGGGCCTCCTGTGTGGAGTTATTGTAAAAAAAAAAGCCTAACACCGACTGACATATTGTTATTGTCATGTTGATCACACTAGTCAGGGTATTGTTGCCAGCTCGGGAAGGTTACGTGGGTAGATAGAATAGGTAGGAATGCAGAGATTCATTTAAAAGAAATTTATTTATAATCCATTTTTTTTTCTTATATTAACACTAGAAAGACCGGAGCAGTCATTTTGACGGCAGCCCGAAGTAATTTGAAGATATAATGCTTAATAATTGTTGTATTGGTATGATATTTTTTTACATTTCATGATTTATGGTTTTACAACTATGGTGAAAAAAACAGGTACGTGTCTTTTATACTTTTTGAGATATATTGAATTATACTTACAAAGACCGCCGCCGTCAATGTGACTGTTTGGGCCGTAAGGCTGGGTTTGTTTACAACCTTCTTTACCCAAGTTTATAACATACCCATTCCTCCTCGTTTATGATAGTACTAATATGTGTGTCTCTTTCTTTCGGTATCGCATATCATTCGAACTCGATCTGCATGTTAATTGGGCACTGTCACATAATTTATAAAAAGACCAAAAAAGTATATTTCTCGCCCAAATTTATTTTATGACTTGTTGGAGAAGGATAGAGAATACAAATAACAGAGCTGATCCAGTTGCATTCGCTCCTGAAGATCTGACAGAATCATTTATTGGATAGCAAACACGTCCGCCATAGGTCACCCCAAAAGGTTCGCTATGTTTTGTGACTTAGCAGAGGCGCCCGGGTTCGTAAGGTTAGGTTTAACCGGATCTTTGCGGCAGATGCGTCTGCCAAACAACTGCGTGGCAGACCAGATCAGCAGAAATGATTTTTTGACTTCGCTAGCAGGGCTATCGGAACATAGCCTTGCACCGCAGTGGTGGGGATAGATTCATACGTCCGCCACTCTTGAGCACTCCCAGTTTCCTACCCACCCCTCATATCATCTCATTTCCTTCCCAGATTTTATTCTTCTTCCTTTCCCTTTAGGTACCCTCCACACAGCTTCCCCAAAGTTGACAAATGCCCTGAGTGGAATAATTTTTTGTGGAGTTGCCCTGAGGGCTTTTTTGTGAAGTTTATGTAAATGAAAAAGGAACGCAACCGGAAAATGAAACTTCTAAAAGACGACAGTGTCAAATTAATAAAAGAATGTAAGAAAAATCAAATAAATGCACATGTGATAATTGTAAGAAACCCGTTTGCGGAGAGTGCATTCGATTTTATAAAAAAAGTATAAAAAATAACTAAAATCGAAATTGTACAAACATAACACATGCTTGTACCAAAATTAGAGCATTTTGCACTCACATGTTTTTTTTACCAGGAAGTCCTGAAGAAAAATAAGCCCTCAGGGCCTATGTCATCTTTGGGGATGCTGTGTACATTTATATGTGCATTGGTGTTTTCAGAGAAAGGAAGGAGAGGAAGTTCTAGGAAGGAAAAAAGTGTGAGGGGTGAATAGGAAAAATTGGTACATGTATCCAGGAGTGACGGACGAATGAATCCATCCCTCCTACTGCGGTGCAAGGCGACGGGTCGAGAGAGATCCTGCTGGAGAGGTCCAGATTAGGTCTCCCTCAACAAGCGTCTCCCGACCCAGTCCGCTACGCAGTAGGTGGGCAAACATATTCGCCACCTAGGCCATACAAACCTACCCCAATGAACCAGGACACCCCTGCTAAGTCATCAAACGTAGCGAACCACTTGGAGTGTCCTGTGGCAGAGGTGTTGGTTATCCAATAAATGATTCCCGGGGCGGCGGTACCCATATCCGCCTGTCAATTTGAAAAAAAGTGATCAGCCGTCAAATTGACGGTCGTGGTCTTTATAGGTATGGAACAGTACCCGGTCTTTCTAGTGTTAACTCCACAAAGGAGGCCCTGAGAAAAAATATTTTAAAATATTTTGAAAGGAGGAGAGGAAGTTCTGGGAAGGAAAAAGTTGTTGACATCGCCTATTTTTGTCATTTTCAGATTGGTCTTAAAAATGTTTTTTTCCACAATTCACTATTGAGCTGGATTAAAAACCTTATTTACGTTTAAAAAAACTCAAATTACTTATCTTAAACATCGAGAAATTTTGAATGTAAAATAAAAAAAGGGTTTTTTTTATAAAAATAATTGTACCTTTACCCTAAAACAAGCTTATATCTGACAACACAGTCATATCAAAATATGAATAAAATAATGTCGCAAGACGGATTATAATCCATCATCTTGCTTCTACTTTTAAAGCCATGAAGTGAAGGTAAAAAAAGCGGGTTACATTCTTATTTGGGAACTCATGTATTGTATAGGTAGGTACTTTATTTTAGTTATGACAAATATTGTGTTTTCACATCCTGCCAGGAAATTTAGCAATTCAAATTACCTTTAGTGTTTTACTTTTATTTTTTTAAAAAGCCCATTAAAATAGGCACAATTATTACGGTGATAAAAACGTAAAGAGAAAATATTAAGAATAACAAAAAAATGTTGGTTACAGTAATAGTAAAACTAATAAGAGGTAATAATAAAAGTAAAAACAACAATAACAACTTTTTATTATTATTTTGGTGGCTTCCGTGGTCGGAGAGTAAGGCTCTTGACTAGCATTTCAATTCAAATCCCGGCATGCGCAAGTAAATTTTATTTGATTAAATTATGTTGCATCACAAGGTATTCATTTATACATAACTTATAGCGTATTTGAGGTTAGAGTGAGCGACACTCTCAATATCGCCCTGGTGCAAGACCACCATTCCGAATTAAGATATTGATATGACTAAAGCTATGTTTTGTGTGCAGATCTGAATATCCAGGTACTTTCCCACCTTTTTCTCTCCCATTTTCTTCCCTCCCAGTACCTTCAGTCTCAAAACATATCTCAAATTGGGGATGTCACAGTTTACCTGCTCCAGATGGTTGTAAGCAGTTGGATGAGGTTTGTCTGAATCTTGGCGGCGAATGCATTTGCCCGTCTATTGCGCGACGGAACGGATTGTGAGAGACTTCTTGAGGGAAACCTTTTAGGTTCTCCAACCAGACTTTTTCGCCTGGCACCGCAGTGGGACGGCTGGATTCATACGTCCGTTACTCCTGGACACATTGACCCCCAGATTCCTAACCACTCCTCATAAATTTTTCTTTCTCAGCACTTCTTCTCCTTCCTTTCCCTAAAAAGACCCTCCATACAGCATCTTCAAAAAGTCATAGACACGGAGGAATTTTCTTTTTCCTCAGGGCCTCCCGTGAGGAGCTAATATAAAAAGACTTGATTTTAAATCAGTTTTGAATATATTTTCATTCGTGACATGCTTCACTTATCTCATTTATTTCTTGTACATCTTTTCTCTAAAACCATAATAACATCCTTCATTGAGCAATGGCCCTATTCAAAGGAACAATGAAACACTTCTCAAAGTATACGGCGAAAAGTTTTAATTTTTAAAATTTCATACAAAACTGCGCTAACTGGCCATCACTAACTATTTTCAAAACTTCAAGCCTTCTCTTCCATATAATGCCGGAATAAATTCAATGAAGGTGAAGCCTGAGGCAATAAATCACGGGTTGGTAGAAAATACAGCTCGCCATTTATCTTAAAAGAAAGGTATAACAAATTGTAAGAAATGTAATATATTTTAAGCGAATTTCACAAAAGCTGTTAAATATATTATTAAGGGTTCTCTTAGAGAGCGGCCAAGCTCCCAACTTAAGAACCGAAGGCAGTTTATTTTTGGCCGAATTTGAAACCGGACTCTCGAGAAAGGGTGCCTTTCTGTGTTTATTAGTGGAAAACAGTAAACATTTATTAAGCGTAAGTAAGCGATATAAAAAATAATGAAGTATGTAATAAAATTTAAGTGTTCCTTATATCCCTAATACAATTTTCTTTTTAAATATAAATCCACAGACAGAAATAAGCACAGCTTTATTTGAGTTTTTTAAGAGGGAATGCAAAAAGGAAACTGATTGAATTGTAATTTCGGATTGACCAAAAATAGCGTAAACGTAAAAAGCTTTTAACCTTTTCGTCCCGGAACGAAAAAAATCACACATGACCCGAAGGGGGGTCACTCGGGGACCCCAATTTGTTTTGCTTATTAAAGGGTGTTAATGACATATTTTTTTATAATTTGTTATGATAATAATTAGAGGGAAGTATATTCATTGTATTTCAGTAGTCATTTTAAAAATCGTTTGATAAATAAAGTCATAATTAATATTCTAATGAATTTAGACCAAAGCGTGTATTTTTCCATAGAAAACAGAGAAGGCGGGCCGATAGCCAACATAACACCTTGTTTCCGAATCTCGACTGGCGATTGGCGTTCACCGGAAACGACTCAGACCGAATGATCTTTGACCGGCAAGCGAACATTATAGCATTGTAAAAAGAGCAAACGAGATGCGCAGTGTAAACGAACGCGATCTAGTCCTTTCCACTAACATCTTAGAAATTACTTTCTATCGCTTAGAATTATCCCGATACATTCAGCAGATAGGGACGGGGTACGTCCGAACAGAGGGAAGGGGGGCGGGTGGCACAGATTATTCGCCGGAATTTGTTATAAGCTATTTAATTTTAATAAAAGTAGTAATGCGATATTAATTTTTTTAATGCAGATCGATAACCAAATATTTTTTCTAGGATTACCTAAATTATTGAGTATGTGGTTTAAAAAAAAACTTAGATACAGCGTAAAACTCTCGTTAGTGTAAGTGCGTTCCCCTGGTCCGGTACGGAAGTGTTAAACAGGATTTGGTTCTAATAATGTAAAAGACAATGAATTCCGCGTTCATCATTTTTCCTCAATATAACTTATCTAAAATCAAACCAAAAACGACACATCCATACTAATATTATAAATGCGAAACTGCTAGAGTTCGTTTATGACGCTTTAACGCATTAACCAATATAAAGACTTTGAAAATTCATTCACCAATAGAAAGATAAATTATATGCGAAGACCATAGTCTGTATATGATGGCAAGCTCTGGCGTTATGAAATTATAAATATTAATATATTATATTTGTCATACATTTTCTGTCGCTAACAAAAGCGAGTTATTTCTAACGTCAGAAAAAAATCGTTTCCATGGAAACGATGTTGATATATTTGTGGGCTCTAAGCTGATAGGTACTCAGCCCCCTGGTCAGCTACTGCTCCAGAAAATTCAAATATTAGAATATTATTTGTTTTTTTGGACAAGCTTCTATTTTGGAATAAACGTCAGATAAGAGTTCCTACATTAAAAATATAATTCGTAACGATTATAAAGACTGAATAATAAATAGTGTATTTTTTTTATTATATTAACAAACTTACAAATATTTAATTGAAAATAAACATCCAAAATGTTTGTAAGCGCATAAATTCCGAAAGAATGAACAAAATTGGATAATTCTTTTTTTCTTTGAGCTATAGCTTTATGAAATGTAGGTGTCAGGCGAGATGTTTGAAAACTGAATGTAAGGGAATGAATGTATGGAATAAGGGTGGGGGTGGGGGTGGGGAGGAGGGGGGATAATGGATAAGTTCAACTGCTATAGTAATTTCCCGTAATACCATGCGAGCGAAGCGCGGGGAAAAGCTAGTATAATATAAAGGTAACAGTTGCAAGTAGGATCGAACCCAGATCCTCCGACTTACCGGGACAATATATTCCACCAAATATTTGAGACCTAATTATTTGACGTTATTTTTATCGTACTCTTTACTTCAATTAACTATATTATTAACTAGCTGGGTCCCGGCTTCGCCCAGGGAGTTGATATGATATGAAGTGAACAAACCCACGACTGATCTTGCTTTGTATACCCCTACCAATGGTTAGCTCTACCCATGCCAAAAAGTTTCGAATGGTCTACAATGTTCAAGAACATTCCACAACATTCGGAAGTGTTCTAGAATGTTCCACAACGATGTTGTCAATTCCCTCTTTTCGAACATTCCACAATATTCCAGAATGTTCCTGGATATTCTGTAATGTTGTGGAATGCTCTCAAATCTCTTGAATGTTTTGGACCATTCTAGAAAATTCAAGAGGGCGAAACTTTGAGCCCTTATATCTTCAAAAGAACGCTCTTCCGGTAAAAACGAGAATCTTCTTTGTGGATGGGGGTAGAGGGCTACTACATCATATAACTCCCTTGATCGTACCGGAACTTGTTTGTGAGTTTTAGCGGGACGCACACTTGTGTACACTTTCTTTTATAATATATGTCGATTACAATATTTTTTACTGTTATTTTGTCTGCGATATGCCTATCCGATATTAATTTCAGAGAATCTGTTTTCAATTCCCTGTTGCGACCATTACCGTTTCTTCTTTAATTTCTTTTAATCCATTTAAGTGATATATCTACACGAAGCCCGATGCACTAAAATGTTCCCACCTAGCAACAGAGCAAAATAAAGTGCACGGGCCTTCCTACCTATATTCAAGTATTTCTTTCTTGCTAGTTGGAAATATTCTGTGTTATTAAGATATGTTACTTTTATTTCTTCCAAAAAAAAATTGCAAAGAGATTGCCAATAAATTTCATATTCTTACCTTTTCAACAATAATTATAGAGATTTAATCAAAAATTATTTGAATTTTGGAAAGGTTGTTAAAACAGTTAACTTCGGAATTACCAATTTTCATTTAGTAAATACCGTCAAACAGTTTCGAGTTCAAAAGTTGACACATTCGGGATAGCGTGAGTAGATAATCAAATAAAATCAGTTTGAACAGTTTGCGTTTGCTTTCTGCGCTCCGGGTAGATTCGATTAGTTTTAAACGGACTCACTGCGCTGGCCATCCGGCAGAACGTGCCGTATCCGATTTTTAATCGTGTTGGACAAGTGTGAACAGTACTTTTTATCCTATACGGCCTCCAGGGCATCCTATTTTTAAACGAAACGACGTCCGGTTTTTAAACCGTAGCTGGAACGGGCCGTGAGCCTTAAAAAAATGTTCCACTCTTTTGTAAGGAAGCTTAATACCTGAAATAATAATATGCACATTTAACTTTATTATATAACGTACTACTATGATGGATAAATATTTATTTAGGACGTACATTATTTAGAAAATCAAAGATACATGGACTGTTCATTTATTAGCCACAGAATTTTCATTTTCGCGCTGGGTTTGAAACTTAAAAATAATAGTATAAAAACTTCGTTGGTTTAGCAAATTCTCAATAACATCTAGATAGTAACCAAAGCCAAGCTTGAACTATGAATAGATTGAAGAGTGAATAGTTTTCAGTTTCAACCGCTAGAAGCTAGAAGATAATAATTAATTATGATAGCAAGTAATTGAATTAACCCAAAAGTTTTACTTAGAAATAAGATTTTTTTCTGAGAAAAGAGGGAAGGAATTTTCTGGTAAGATTTTCTTTCAAATTTGAAATTATCCCATTCATTTTATTAAGGATTTTAAAATTGAACCTAGGATAAATTTTTGTATCCCCTTAAAGCACAAGGAAAACTTTTAAAACTTTAAAATAATGTTCTAGGTTTTGTATATTTAAAGTCATTCTAATGAAAATTAGAGTAAACTTGTCTTCTAGTATCACTTTAAGTTTTTAAAAAGCATTTGTCTTTTTTTCCAACTAATTTCTTTAGTTATTATCTTCTAATTGGCTTAACAGCTATCACGCCTAAAAGTAAATAAAATCAAACATGTTGCATTAATGGTTTTTTATTTGGTTTAAATGCTAACTTGGAAGGACTCCGTAAACAAGCGGCTACAATTCATAGTTACGAATTCGGAGGACACGGTTACAAATTCACAAATAGGCAAGTATATTTTTGAAGTACGTTTTTGATTGGCAGATACTTTCAGTATCGCTCTGGTGAAAGACGACTTTTCAGAATCGAAACGTTGTTTGAAATGGTGGTTTAAGCTTTGTTTCGTGACAAATCTGTAAACCTTTTCATCACCTCCTTTCCCTTCCCTCTTCATTCAGCCTCACAATACACAATCATACCCGAATTGAGGACACCACAGTCTCACTGGCTCCAGACGGTTGGGAGCAGTTGAGACTATTTTGCGTTACTCACGCAAAAGTTATAACGTGAAATTTACGTGTTCCATATTTAAAATGTAAAACTAAACAAAAGTTAAGGAATTATTTTAACGCAGGTTTTGTTTGAGGATAAACAGGTTTTGATTTTCCTTTTCTTCCGAAGTTTAAGAAGAGAACCGCATCTGCTATAACAAGGGGATTAGAGATGTGCTTTGTATTGGCTGGAGTTTCGTGGTAATGTTGCGAAAATTATATTATTTGTGAGAGTTATTAAAGTTTAATGAATAGAAGGCGAGGAGAATAGAAAAGTTGTTATTTCCTTAATAATCATTTACTATTAACACGCAACCATACCAACACCAAACATAAATAATATCATTATACTTACTATCTATCTCATTATTACGCCATTATTCTAAAGAAGCAAGCAGAAACAATAGAACACCGCAAAACTTTGTTTTAGCAGGCATCCTTTGTTTTGTTCAAATTTATACTTCGTCTCTTACGTTTTTTACTAACAGTTTTTCTTACTCTTAAAATAATCCCAAGTGGTTTGCTATGTTTGGTGATTTAGCAGAGGTGCCCGGTTTCATGAGGTGAGGTTTGTCTGGGCGGATGACCAGGCACACTGAACCCCAGAATCCTACCCTTTTACTTCCCAGAACTCTCCTCCCCTTTCTTTCCTAAAAAAACCCTCCACACAGCATCTCCAAAGATGACATAGGCCCTGAGGGAAATTGTTTTCCTCCGGGCCCCCTGTGTGAAGCTCAATTGATGAAAGCTCGATAAAATAAACTCGATTCTAATCGACAAAGTATTTATTCTCATCCTCGATATACAAACATCACTGTCATACAACAGCTTGACCCTTCGACCACTTTTATATTGTATAATATGAATTTTATATTTATATTATATGGAAAGCATCCATAAGATAAGCAGAATTAAAGTCTTAAATTATCAAAGGCTTTTTCAGGCTTCAATGGAAAACGCATCCTTAATGAAGTACTTTCATAATATTTCATCAATAATAATTAACATGTATGCTATATTATAATAAAAACAAATATAAAACTTTTTTCCACTTTAAGTTTAATGACCGTAACTGGTTTCAGCTTGCTAGAGCCATCTTCAGACATCTTCAGTCTGAAGATGGCTCTAGCGAGCTGAAACCGGTTACGGTCATTAAACTTAAAGTGGAAAAAAGTTTTATATTTGTTTTTATTATAATATATTATAATGGAATTCCACCATGAATTATCAGTTTCAAAAATAGAAATATTAACATGTATGCAGTTTCAATGCCTGTCAACAGATGACGTTAGCAGGTATAAGATGACAGCTACGCGTCGCCCGTTTGGGTCTTATCCCGAGCGGTTACAAAGAACTCCGATTTACAGACTCCCAATCACCAGATGGATTTTTGATCAGTGAAAATACCGGTACACACATGTTGATTTTTGTGATGATTTCCCGTCAACCACAAAGTTTGTAGAGAAGCATTACTGTCCGTCGTCCAACTTCGAAAAATTCTCGGGGAATTTTAATTATTTTTACGCAATGCATTTTAGGCAACTAAAATCATTTTCATTTGGTCACCAGATTTTTGCTTAAAAAATAAATTTTCTATTCATTTTATCGTTTTCAAAATTATAAAATTAACTTATCAAAAAAATCCTGTATATGAATATTATGTAGGTACCTATGTAATTTAAGCCACTGAAAACTACTGTATGCTTTTCTTTTTTTTTGCATAAACTCCAATAAGTAAATAATTTCCTTATTTATTTTCCTATACTAACTACCTTTTTACTTTTCTATAATTTTATTGTTTAATAATAATTAAATAATTAATAACTGAAATTATTTTCCTCAGGGCCTATGTCATCTTTGAAGATGTATGAAGGGTCTTTTTGAGGAGAGGAAGGAATGAATGTGGGTCGAGAAGAAGAGTTGTAGAAACCACCTGTTCCTACGTGACAAATGTCAACCAAGTACGTACGTTGGGTGCGTGTTTGGCTTGTTTTTTGACTGTTCACCGGTGCCGTGGGAATCAAGACGCTTGTTCCTCGGGGCATTTTCCATTGAGATACCAGTAGAAAAATAACAACATTGCCACCTGTTTTCTAAAGATTGCAGTCCGTTTGTTAAGATAGAAGAATCTTTTAAACGGACCAAACCAAAAAATCTTTTTAAAACCTAACAATCTTCATGAAAATTTTCATCAATTTTGAACGGCTTGACTTTTGATAACTCTCGTTAATTTGCCTGTATAAATCAAGGCAAAACATCTCGAAATCAACGACGATAAAATACTTTGGGTGGCTGTTTTACAGAGGGCCAGATGAGATCAGACCTAATAGATAGTGACCCAATGTAGCTCGGACCACGCTGAGGACCATCCATTCGTCTGGCGAAGGGGTCAGGTGCCCGTACATATGCTACCCCTAAACGGGTAAATTGTGATCGATTTATCTTAATTTTGGAAGATCTGGAATAACGATAATCTTTGCCTTTATCGTTCAGGCAGATTTTGCAATAGGTACATTGCTTAGATTTTTTCCTGTATCGTTAGTAGTAAAATATATTTTAATATATATATTTGCGGCACGTTCCAGAGTGAAGTTGCATGTATTCTCTGTGAATCAATTTGCGGACTTTTTTTTCAAGGTGAACTGTATTAAATAATTATTAACTTTTCTATTTTCTATGATTGATATATAATTTAATATTTGTAAATGACTAACTAACATACTAGTTTCTGATACTGAATTATGGAAAATCGGTATTATGATCTTGAGAGACATAAATGATGGTAATCACTGCACAAAACATTGCAGATTCGCAGTAAATGCACTAAAGCTTTAACGTACTGATTGTACGGTTTTTTGGCTACACACTGTCACATAGGAACAGATATTTGGATGACAAGTTGGGTTGAAGAATGAGGAATCATAAGTTAGACGGAGATGAATACAGTTACGTCAATAGTTAGATCCATTCAGAATACAAACATTTTTATTAGATCCACATAATAATTTCCCCCAAGGCCGAGGAAATCTTGGGAAGGAAAAAGGTTTGAGGGGTGTTAGGAATCTGATGATCAGTTTATTGAGGAGAAAAGTGCGTATGAATCCATCCTTCCCACTGCGGTGCAAGGCGACGAGTAGAGATAGTCCTGCTGGAGAGGTCAAAAGGTCTGCCTCAACTCGAAGCCAGAATAAAGTTAGCCTCTCAAAAACTTGGCGTACTGTACGGGCCCACAGATACTTTAATAGTAACTGCTTACCCTGTACAAATCACAAGTGCGCCCCACGGTTGAATTTATCAGCCATCTCTGGTCTGGAGCTCCAAAATACCTGAAAAATACCCTCGACTCTGTGCGAAAACGGGCGGTCCGTTTGTTAGATTTTCCCATCTTAACAGACGGATTGCGGTATTTAATGGAAGATGCTCCGAGGAACTAGCGTCATTGATCCCTTCGATGCACGCCAAACGCGTGCCCAACATATGTACACGGTTGACATTTGTCACATGAGAACGGGTCACTTCTTCTACTCCTTCTTGTGTTCAACTGCTCGGCTGTGGAACGATTTGCAGGCCTCTGTGTATCCTCCTTCCCACAACATGGGTCTCTTCAAGACCAATGTTTATTCCTTCCTCTCCTCAAAAAGACCCTCCACACAGCATATCAGATGACATAGGCCCTGAGGGAAATTGTTTTCCTCAGGGCTTCCTGTATGGAGTTAGTGTTAAAAAAAAACTGTTCTCACCCGTTCAGGTCCATCAAGACCTAGACTTAACTCATCCCATGAACCTGGGCAGCCTTATTAAGTTACCAAACGCAGGTTATCCAACAAATGGTACCCGGATTTCAACCCATGCCGGCCTCCCAAATTACACCCCATCCTCACCACGTACCCCAATAATTATTTGAGGTGCCATAGTCTCAGTGATTTCAGATTTGAAGTAGTTCTGATTTTTGTGGTGTTCTCAAAATTTTTTTGAAAGAAATCTTCTGTCCCCGGTTCAGCCCATAGTATGTCAATAAAACAAAGATTAAAAAAATTGAAAATAAACAATGTGATGTGATTCCAAAATTATTTAATTATTTATTGTTTGAAAAATTTACAGAGTGTTTACAATTAAAACAATAATAGAATTGCTGTTGGGATGTACATAGATATTAACACTCCAATTAGAAATGTTCACATCATGAGTAATCAATTTTTAGTTGTTACTAGAAATGCGTGTAGTGATTTCAGAAAAAATTATAATCAAATTGAAATATAAAATATAATAGTGTCAAATATAATACATAGCCTTCAAAGAAAGAGAAAAAAGAAAGGTTATGACAATAAAGCAACTACATAACTGTAATCCACGAAGTAATGTGATGATTAAACTTGGAATACAGTATATCCTACAAACCAACTATGAAACTAAACCATATTTTTTCAATGGTAATTGCACAAATTAACAATTTTTCAAATTTTAATTTAAGTGATATAAATATGTATTCCCGATTTTCCCCAATATATAATTTGGCATGGCTGGGAAAGAATACGGATCGGGATTTCCGTGACGGAAGCAGGTTTCGCGTGATCTCCGGAGAGGAAAAAAGCCTTTTCGTGATTTCCGCCTCGCCACAGTTTTCTGATATATTTTCACCGTTCTTCGAAAATATGAATAACGTGTCAAATTTAGCTATAACAAACTTATCAGTCCCTTATTTTAGTGCAGTTATATTGAGTACCTGGGTACTCAATATAACTGCACTAAAATAAGGCCTGGGCTCATAAATACAATAAAAACTTAACAAACACCAAATTATTTGTGCAATTTTAGAATATCTCGTTCTTTGTCAAGAAATACCGAAAACAGTTATAATTAAGTATTGTAGTGGAACACATACGTATTGCATACCATAGTAATAGTTTACCAAAGAAATCAGTTAAATATTCAATGAATATATGGTTCATGTATTAACTTCAGTTTATCAGCTATTGGCAAAGTCTATTGAGATATACCATCTCAACGTAAATCAGTCAGATATAATAGTGGCATTTTCTCCTGTGCCTGTACCGTAGGGCAAAACTTTAACTGACCCCGTTTTGTGACGGGAATAATTAATGAACAGTACTAGTAAAGGGCAAACTTTAAATAAACAGCTGCGCGGCCCTTTTCATAAAAAAAACTTAAATTTGGTTTTGGGGCCACTCTCAATTTGTTTTTTTAATTCAAAAGGTTATAATCTAAATTATGTATTAACGTATTAAATTATGATTTATAGGTTAATACAAAATTTCAATTTTGAATGATTTCAGAATCAACTTTGGCATTTTTTATAAGGTACAAGATTTGTACCTTATATAAAATGAGGTGTGTAAAAGCAAAGGCAGCCATATCCAATGTATCGAAAAAAGTTGTATAAGCAGTTTCATAGTGATTCGAATTGAGAACCTAAATTCAATTTGCAAATCTGGTTAGTTACAAACTTAGGATGGGTTGTTTCAAAAAATTTGACGAATTCGTCAAATATTTGACGTTAATTTTCACGTTCTGTGTAAGTTCTATTCAAGTTCTGTGATAATTTCAGTTTTATGAAGCAGCTGGCCTATGATGTTAAAAAAACAGAACTCGAAAAGAACTTACACAGAACCTGAAAATTAACTTCAAATATTTGATGAACTCATCAAATTTTTTGAAACAACCCGTCCTTAGCTTTCGCTCATCAAAATCAGAGTTCGAAAATATGTATCAAAAGCAAAGATATCAATGTGTTTGTTGCCTTTTTTTTCAAAAAAAAACAAAAGTGGAGATTGCTGCCTTTGCTTCTACACATCTCAAATAATAAAAAAACTGTTTTCCCTTACCTACTCTTTGTATTACCCTTTGAATTTAATGAAAAATAAGACATTGAAAAAAAAAGCGTTTTTGAGGTAAAATTTTTAATTTATGCACGACACATTAGTGCTCCCGAGTAAATCCATATTGTAAGTTTACGCCCATAAAAACGCTTTTCAAAATTAATGATAATTTTTCTTATTTTGTATTTTATTTTATACACGTAGTAAAAAAAGTAAAATAATTTTTTAGATAAAGATAAAAAATATTTTCTTACATTTTTTTATGTGAATGCTCCCATCTGGAGCCAGTGAGACTATGGCATCGCCTATTGGGGTATGTTTTGAGGCTGAAGGTAGCAGGGAAAGGAAGGGGATGGGGAGTGATAAAATATCTGGCTATTCTGATCTGATCACCAAACACGGCTTAAGCCATTTCAAGCAACATTTCAATTCTAAATGGTAGATTACATCAGGGCGATACTGAGAGTATCTTCCACTTTGGAACGTGCCGCAAACATACTGCATATTATTTTTAATGAATCGACACAAATTAATCAAATAAAATTTATTTGCGACGCCGGGATTCAAGTATTTTTTGTAGTTTACCTACTATGAATAAATAACCTCTGTGAACACGTTGTGCATAAAATAATTGTGTATAAACGTAGCTGTTTCACCTCTGCAAACATAATATATCTTCTTTAGATTCAAATGAGCCACATCATACCTCAAAAGCTCACAGCCCGAAGTAGGCCGCCAATCTTGTGCCTATCAATATGGGGCACCGGAGGGAAGGAGGCAGGAGTTTACTGAAACTCAGTTAGGTACAGCCTGCTGATATTACGGAGGAGAGAAGTTTGCATTAGATATACACGTTCAAGGCTTATACAAACATAGGTGGGCACATTGTAGTGCAGTTTGCAGTGCGCACACATCAAAGACCGATGGAAGGGGTGGAAAATTTGCATTAAATCAGATATTCTTAAAGTGTGTGAAAACGTATATTTTTGTAAAAGTATTCTATGTTGTATGATTTTCAGGGTAAAGTTGTTCTAGACAGAGCTCGTACAAAGTTGTAGCGCACGACCTCTCTCTGTAATCGTTGTATTGGATATGATGGTAGGCGGGATTTCCAGGCATCTGAAAAGTGAAAAAAAATTGATTTGGAAATAATGAAAAGCTAATATTTTTATTTACGAATAATTTTTAAAAACATAAATTTTTCTTGTATTTTATGCAAATAACAAACTTAAAAATTACATTTTAAATAATAGGGACAGAGTTTCAAAAATGAAAAAAATCTGGAATTTACAAATTAAAATGTAATGATTGTGGTTTCTTTTATATTAGTAAAACTGCGAGAAACTTTGAATTAAGGATAAAAGAACATACGAAATCTTTAAACAATAACAGTTTTTCAGAGTTTGCCAATCACTGTTGGAAACTTATCACACTTTTGACTTCAATCGTGGAATTGATTGCTACATTCTAATTTTCATGGTATTCAGTTGGATAAATTATAAATATTAGAGATCAGAAAGACCGTGAATGATCCGATATTAAACCTGTTTCCTTTGTAAATTGTTCTCTATTGCCTCTCTTTCCTCTACCCATTTTACATTTCCATTGACTATGTCTATTATTTATAATCGTGTTGTCTATGTCTATGACCATTATTTTTATCTATTATTTATGATTAGTTAGTAAACCCTGAAGAAATGAGTTTAGCTCACGAAACATGTTGGTTTTTAAAACAATAAAAGTGGTAAAAACTAAGTTTATTATTTATTTTGAACCCAGTGTTGCTTGTGCACTGGTAGAAAACGCACACGTGAAAACCACGCATTTGTAAACTTAGCCTCAGACCGGTTATTTGAATAAAATCTAATCGATAAACATTTTAGGCATGTGCACAGATGTAATTAATATATGTAGATAGTCTGAAAATTTGTTCACCACAGTTTGATAGTGCTTTGGGAAGGTGAAACAGCTATCATTATTAGTAATAGTTACACAGCCGACATATACATGTAGACCGGTCAGTGGCTGAGCTGAGGTCCCACCCGGGTTTCGCGTGTTCGATTCCTCGGTTGGCTAAGTCATCCATCACGATACAAGCAATATTTTTCGCTTACTGGTTGGTTGTAGTAGGAGATTTTCAAATATTCTCGGGCTATTCGCAACTCTACACATTCTATTCTTTACGAGCTCTACGAATTAAATTTAATTACATTAAATCATTTTCTTACTTTCAAGTCCATAAATTAACAACTTAAATTCGAATAAGTTTAGAATCACACCGCTTTAAACATACACTATCAATTAAACGTTAAAAATGAAGATATCTATGCATATTTTGTGCGCAAAAAACCATCGACTTTGAGTTATTAATTGTCTTATTAAAAAAAACTTTTTTTTTCTGTCAGGTTTGAAAAATTGTATTCAAGGTTAACGAACTCCCCCCTTCCCTTTCCATGGTTTCGGAAAAGTCTTATACCTTCGTGATTGTAATATAAGGAGACAACGGCTTTCATTTTTGACAATCTTATCAAAAAAACAAACAGCTGATTATATTAGAGTTGAGATCATCACAAAATTGGGTGATTTCATCACAAAAATGCTTTTTAAAAAATCATAGCAGCCACCCGATTTAATTAATATTTTTACATAAACCTCAAAAACACTAACTGGAATGAAAAAATATGTTTTTTGTTTTATTATTGGTCAGTTTTTTGTTGATTAACACAAAAACTTTTTGGCACAGTTTCTGATTGTACATATTTTAATATGTATATGTATGATATGTATAATGGTGTATGTATAATGGTGTTCCGCCCTTCAGAGAGCAAAAGATATCATAAAAATGTTCTTGTTTCTTCAATTTTTTTGTGGTTTGTATTGTTAATGACGTAAATGGAGGATTTTACCACCACCGTGCTAGGAATATGCCCGTGTTGTAGTGGTCAATTATATATATACTTCAATAACATATGAAATATAAAATAAAGAAAATGAATATAAAATCACATAATGGAATTAAAAGAATATAGTAGAATATGAAACGTAAAGTATATAAAGGAATATAAAAAAAATTACAATTTTGTAAGGTCAAAGTAAATACTATATAGTAAGCAAATAAGAACGGATTATTATGACGATATTTTATATGTCCACGTTAAGGAAGAAACATTCCATAGAGCGGATCTAATATTGAAGATTTTTAAACAGTGGTTAGATGATAATCTACTTACGTTAAACATAACAAAAACGAAATATCTAACGTTTAGTCTTAATATTCCGAGTCAGCCTTCAATCAATCATACACTAATAATACATTCTTGTAGAGATGTCTCTTGTTGTCTATGCAAGCCACTGGAACGAGTAGATTACATTAAATATCTGGGTGTAATAATTGACAATAAGCTAGGGTGGGAAGATCACGTAATAAATGTTACAAACCGGATACGGAAACTGGCTTACATCTTCAGGGCATTACGAAATATTCTGAATAAAAATACACTAAAAACGGTATACTTTTCCTTATGTCAATCTATTATATCTTATGGTATCTGGGGAGGATGCTCTAAAACAATATTAGATCCATTAATTAATGCTCAAAAATTGATAATGCGGACTATTTACAAAGTACACTATATTCACCCCACGAAGGACTTATTTAAGGACTTCAAAGTACTCAATATAAAATCCTTATACGTCAAAAACATATCCACCTAATACAAATTCAAACATACGAAAATTTTTTTTTTTAATCAACCTACAATACAAGAAACTCCAACAAATCCAATTATATTATTCCACCAACAAAAACCTCAATAGCACAGACACAATTTAACTTTCTTGCTCCTAAAATCTTCAATAATTTAACAATAGAAATAAAGTCAATAGCCAAATACGACAGTTTCAGGAAGGCGCTTGGGGACTTTTTGATGAGTGATTGTGATAATGTAAGTAGCCTGTTTCTCGTACTCAGATGAAAGTGTTTATTTTGTTTATATGTGTGAGGATGTTTTTATATGGGAGTATGTACGTATGTGTGTATATACATGTATAGATGTGTGCACCAATATATGCATGTGTGCTTGCATGCACCCAGACTAAAAAAAGGTAAAAAAGTTATTACATTATTACATTACAAGTACATTTTTATAATCTAATGTTAATATACTTCTATTCTCCTTTCTACTTTCTATTTTTTTTATAAACATAATTTCTACTTTTTATTATAATTTCTACTTTTTATTTTAATTTCTACTTTTTATTATAATTCCTACTTTTATTATAATTTTTACTTTTTATTATAATTTCTACTTTTTACTATAATTTTTCCAATTTTTAGCGTCATTTATACTAAATCAACATGTTCACACTAGACTCCATATTTCATATAACGTAACTTTTATCCATTGGTCACCATGAGACAGGCAGCCGCCTAGTATGGTGATCTAATATTCTTTATGTAAGTGTCACAAATATGAAACATGTGTTTTATAAATAAATAAATAAATAAAGTTATATTGGTAGGTACATTATTTTTCACTAATTTTTGTACAAGTGAATTTATATTTGAACAGCGGCTATTAATACCAAAGTGAATTGTTATTGTCACATTAATTTTCTCAACAGAAACTAGTGAGGCACTAAGGTACTATGAACAAATCAGTATTATATTTGTAGGTATGGTTAGTACATAAACTTGTTTTGGTCAGCAAAAATTTGAAACGTTTAATCAGGGTATTAAATTAATAACACTAGAAACTATAACGAGAAGAAATATATATAAATATATTAAAACTAATTACAATATAAAAATTAATATATTGTAATTAGTTTTAAGAACCATATTGTTTACCCTTAAATTTGTTATATGTATGTATTCTAAATAAAATAAAAAAATAAAATAAAAAAATATTTTATTTTAAAATATAATTTTTTTTCTTCATTAGCTCTACACAGGAGGTTGACCATGACCAGTCTCGCCACGCAGCACGGTGGGCAGACGCATCCGCAAGGTCTGGATTAACCTTATCTCATAAACCTGAGCACCTCTGCTTAGTCACCAAACATAAAAAAAAACCACTTAATTAACCTATGGTAGAGGTGTTAGAATGAATTTATTGTTTTAAATCGTATTAACTTTGTATTCATTGGCCTCCGTGGTCGTGGGATAAGCATGAAATGGTTTTCCAGACCAGATCTGAAAGGCCAGGTACTTCCCCATCATATCCTTCCCCACCTTACTATTCCCCTTCTCCTTTCCCTTCCCACTTCCTACAGCCTCGCAAAATACCCCAAATACACTAATTAGATGCTATAATACCGCTGGCTTCGGACGGAAGCAGTTGGGACTCTTGTTCGTTATAAAAATCTATAAATGTATGTTAATTTTTTTTTTTTTATTTAAAATAGATATATAAGTTTACAGTGATAAAGTTTTACAGTTACATAAATTACATATTGGTTCAGAAATTCTTTAAAATTGCAATCTCACCAAAGAAGAAGCTAGTTCTTGTGCTTGATGAGCGAGTTTCACTAATTATGACAGAAATAGAATAACATTATGCAATAGGTAAGTATATAATGGGAACAATTGAAACTTCTGGATCATCTATATGTGAAGATGTACATACAATGGGATATGGTTACATACTAAAATATTGTGCACTTTAGAGAAATTCGAAAAAATCTAAATTAAATAGAAATGAATATAGATTGACAATAAATAGAAAGAAAGAGATAAACAGGTAATTATTTAATTAATTATTCCTGATGAAGTGTTGCTTCAGTTTGAGTATATAACATAATATTTATAGTATCTATAAATATTATGTTTTACGATTATTACGTAACCTTGCATTTCAAAATTCAACACCATTTCAGAAATTACAAAGGGTACCCCTAAAGTTTATTAATAGAACGGAACAAATTCATGGAAAGGGTCCACTCTTTCAAAAAAATATTTCTAAGATACCCACAAAAATATACTTTATCCTGCACCCCAATTGAGCCATTCGAAACCCGAATCACGTATCGACACTAAAAAATATATCAACTGCGATATTCATAACCGACTTTTCGCAAAATGACAATAAGCATCAAGGCGCACGCCCTGAAAAACACAGCCGGGTGTAGATATTATATGGATCAGAGAATTCTCTACGGGAGAATTTCAGTTGTGGCACTACGCCGCTACGAGCGTAGACGCTTCTTCGGTCCCTACGCCGCCCGGTTCTGTCAAACGCCGCGTGGTGAAAAATCCCCCTGATTTTTCTCAAGTTTCAGCCTGAATTTTATAGAGTTTTCCCAAATACTTATCGAGCTTAATTTTAATAAAAATACATGTTTTCGAATGAAATTTAATATCATACTTAAGTGGCGTTAACTCTTGAAAGATATTAAGAGATATTTTCATGCTCTCTTGCATTTATCGCGAAAAAGGGTATTTTGATACGGTTCGGTGATTATTGTAAGTGCTATGTGCTTATTTGTAAGGTAAGTGACCTGTTAAAACGTGTGTTGTTTAATGAGAGGTAATTTTTATCGTCATTTTTTGTACTATTGAAGTTTTTAAAACGTTGAAACAATTTTATTTGGTTTGTTTATCTTTTGGTTTTTACTTCTGCGTTAATGTATTATTTTCTCAAAAACATTTGAATTATTGAATATTTCTATTTTTGGACAAATTAAGGAATGTTTTAATGTTTAATTTTTTTTATAAAAAGTTGGAAGCATTATTTTGAGTATTCAAGAGCTACAAAACATAATTTTGCAATTAAAGATGAAAGTTTAATGAGACTTCTTTCACCTATATTGCACAACTAAACTTAGCTACAAATCATTATCAGTAGAGTAGTCTGAAGATGCCCGTAGCAGAGTGAAACCGGTTGACTAAAAATATGTCAGTAACAAAAACTTGAAAAGTTTCTCAAATCTCGTATAAAAATGGAATGCCACCACGAATGAGCAATTATTTAAAAACCTGAAATAAGTAATTTTCCAAGTGCACAACTTGCAGATGAAAATACTTCCAATAAATCGATAATAAACACATGGAGCATTAGCATGATGACCGGCGTGGTCTAGTGGTAAGGCTCCTGACTCCCAATCTGAACATCGCGGGATCGAATTCCGGCGTGGCAAATAAATTTTATTTGGATTAATTTTTGTTATTTCACAATTAATTCATAGAATATTTTCAGCGCGTTCAAGAGTGGAAAATACTCTCAGTATCGCCCTGGTGTAAGACCACCATTAAGAATTGAAATGTTGCTTGAAATGCCTTTAGCTGTTTTATTGACCAGATCTGAATAGCCAAGTACTTCCCCATCTTCCTCTTCCCCATCTACTTCCCTCACCACCACCTTCAGCCTCACAATATACCCCAGTTGGGGATGCCATAGTCTCACTGGCCCCAGACGGAAACAATTGGAACTCTTGTGGGTTATTAAAATTTAAAAAAAAAATTGAGAGCTTAAAAACCTAGTTGATATAATTTTCTTTTCCGTTAAAATCTTATTTTTATCACCGCAAATAATGTACCTCGACTAGTGGTAAACCATTTTTGGTAGAAGCAGCATCGTTATATTAATTTCTCATCTTCTAAACTTTGTTTTTTCAGCCGAAAACTCACAAATCTTCAATAATTAAGTTCACTTGAAAAATAAATACGTACCTATCTGGGAAGTGATTTTTACGATTCGTGAATTTTATGGCCAAAGTGACTATTCCGTTTCATTCACCGTGGAGGCAAGCGTCAATATATATTATATTAAGGGTCAATGCTCTGGATATCAGCAGCCAGTTTATTTAACCATTTGAAAGACTCTGGCCCTAAGCCAACGAAACTTTTAGATCCGTCGGATACGCTCCAGAACTTGTTAAATTTGTATGTAGGACCATATCAAAATAATGAACAGTTTAGCAAAAGTAGGCTGACTTTTACCATTATTTATCTTCTTTCTGTTTGTATTAGATAATAAATTACTCAAATATGAGGATTTATTTTATTTTGTTTTTCGTTCATTTATTTATTTATTTATTTATTTATAAATAAACGCCCTTTTTCGGGGCTTTTACATATATAGCATAGAAAAAACATTTTATTGTACATAACTGAACTGCCTCAATAACAATATTTTAAATTTATTCAAAGATAAATTGAAGATGTCCACCGACTTGGTATAATTGTTTCCCTCCATTAGTTCATGTTTTTTGTTTGCCACTTAACATTATTGAATGGACGTAAATATTCACCAAATTTGAAAATTTGTTGAAATATCAATGAAAAATAATATTCGCCTTCGAACAGCCTAGTAAAGAGCTTATCATTTTTTTAAAACGTCCCTCAAAGTTGTAAAAAAAAACCAATCGATACATATGCATTTTTTTTAACACCAGTAGTACTTACCTACTAGTAGGGACATTAACGAAGTATAATGTCGTATCTGATAAAAATTGAAAATCGTCTTAATTGCTTATTTTAACTCCCTTATAATAATTTAAAAGTCAGTATTTTCGGCATTTTCAATGAAATGAATGTGTATATATTTCTTATCCTCAAAAACAGTGAAAATGCAGAAACTTAATTTTAAACAGCCTTACTACAAAACTACAAAATCGCATATCCGACATTGTTCTTCGGGACCATCGAAATTATGACGAAATTTCAATCTCTCAAAATATATTGGGATTGTAATAAAAATTTGCAAATACCATATTTTTAAATGATTTTTAACGGCGCCCTTGCCGCCGCCATATGCAATATTACTGAAAACTATTTTTACTGCATTGATATTAACAGTTAATTGGATTTTGTCATAAACTAGCAAGTTCCCGGCATACGTTGCAATGTCAACAATAAAAAAAATAATTCCCCCTGCGTATCTTTTCCTATTCGTATTCCCTTCCCATATCCTCTTCGCATCCTCACACGTTCCCCCTCCACCTTCCCCGCATTCCCTCTCCCCTCTTCCTTCTCTCGTGAACACCAAGGTACTTTCAGATTTTGAAATAGCTCGCTTGCCACCTATTGCAATTTTTTTTTTCAATTTTTCATGTATTACAAATATTCATTTTTGTATTTTTTAAGAACAATCAATCAAATTTTGTACCTAACGTAAGTACCTTTTTAAAATACATTTTTGATTAGATTCAAAGTATTCAATTTCTCCGTTTTGCCGTCCATCGCATGAGAATTTGACCCCGAGGTATGTGAATCTTTCCACCTGTTTCAGCTGAGTCCCATTAGCGAGTATGTTGCACTGAGTTTGGTCCCTGAATAAGACCAAACGCTGAAATTATTGTACCTACCTATCGCATAATATTTTAGTGGCTGAAAAGGGAAAGAAAAATCCGCAAAGGATTTGAATTCATAGGGGAAGTAATAAATTCAACTCCAGGGCAAAACCACGTATAAAACCTAATATGACAAAGCACAAACCAGAACTATACAACGTTGCACGCAAATTCCACAGTTTCTGTGTGTTCGGTTAGTGTGAATAAAGAAATATGATACTCGTATTTTGGCAGCTTTGAAATATTAAAATGATTGCTTGCTCTCTTGGTTGTGAAACACTCCTATCTACAACAAAATGTGGCCACTTTAAATAATCACGTCCAAATAAAACAAAAATGTAACGAATAAAATAAAATTGCTAATTCTCGCTTTCAGTATTCTACGAATGCATTCACGCTATTTTGCATTGGGCTGACTTTGATTTTTATTACATCTGTTATTTGTGTGACGCGCGTTAAAACTGTTCAGAGATTTCTGAAACCGTACAGCGCGAAGGGCAAAAATTCCCGTCATTTCGGGTTTAACGTTAATAAAGCATTTTAAAGGCTTAAAGCTAAAATAAAAACGTTTCTTATTGCGATTTTTTTTTTTTTTTTTTTTATTTTTTTATTTGTTTATCTCAAAAATGGTACATATAAAGTAGTACTGGTCTTCCATTAAAAGCATTTGCTTGTGGATGGAAGAAGAGATTATGTCAAGGAGTTATTTTAACAAAATGTCGGTGAGTTATTATATCTAAATGTTCATCGATTGAAATACTTCTTAATTTTATCGTAATAATTTTTTAAGGTTGTACCCGTCAACGATAACAAAAAAATCACCCATTACTTTTTAAAGATATTTAAAGAGAGCAACCAAAAATATGGGACATAAGAGTTGGAGATAATAATAATACTTATTGATTTTGGGTTTATTCGTAGAACAATATGAATTTTTTTTAAAAGGAATTTTTATTTTAAGTTCTGAATTTGAAATACGAGATCGACTAAAATAACTTAAAATAAATGGATTTCATTGGCCATGTTGGTTGAAACGTTGTTTCGGTAAGACTGAGATCCCATCTCGACTTCCAATTACGAATGTTACCTTTTTGTTTTTCTGTGTCTTGTTCTGTTTCATGTTTTGTTTCGATTTCTCAGTATTATCTCCTTCCTCAATGATTTTTTTTGAAGAAATCAAAGGCTTTGTCGCGTTGAAATAGTTCAAATAAAACACAAATTATTAATGATAGCCTTCAAAAACCAGCGGGCACTGCATACGGGTTGTGTCGGAATCAAAGATTTGAATTAAATTTAAAATCTACTCACAAAGTCACCAAAAATCGATAACGCAGCTCCACTCTTACAACATAGATACATTTGGATACGTTTTACAATTACTCATCTGCCCTGATGATGGACACTGTAACGCTGTCCAAAACGTTGGCTAAAGAAGGAGGTAGCGCAACACGGCATAACGCCCCAAAAACAAATAACGAAAATAAGTACTTTTGTAATAAAAATTTTGGTGAATTTAATTTTATTTAACCTTCCTATTCTCGCGCATTGGTCTCTCGGTAAAATCAATAATTCGTTGTTTTCTCAAAAATTAAAAATAATGGAACTTTGAGGTTTTTAGTAGCTTCTTAATTTGTTGTTAGGCAAAGGTGTTGAGTGGACTTGTGACACTTATTTACTGTTATCGGTCTTCTAGGTAAGTAAAAATTACTACCCAAAAATCCTAATAATGATTAATTCTAATTTTTTTTGTTTATTATTATTCTTGATACTTTCATTTATTAGATTTCACTATTTTTTTTAATTAACCCATACAAAATTTTGTTTTTAAAGTTAGTGTACAAAAAATTATTTTATTTTTAAGAGAGTTAAATGTCTGTTTCTACCAGATAGAGTAAAATTTTTAACATTTTCCTTTTTTTTAATTCAAATATACCTCTTTTCATAAAATAAATACCAAAAATGCTTAGAAAAAGGACTAATTATTATAATACAGTCGAGATAAAATCTCGGCCTGGGACACTGTGCGCGAGTACTTCGTTCGGTTCCGTGTCATGTTTCGTTTAGATTATTATTATTATATTGTACTTCTTTATTTGATTTAAATCTTTTTTTAATTTTTTTTATTTTTTAAAGAGAGACAAACGATCTCGAAATATGAATAACCTGTTAACATTTGAAAATATCCTACTACACCAACAGTAAGTATAAAATGTTGCTTTAATCGTGATTGAGGACTTAGCCAGCCGAGGAATCGAACACCCCACGTCTTAGTGGTACCCAAACGCGATATCAACTCAGCCACTGACCGGTGATGATTATGTAATAATTCTGTAGTGGTTGAAAACTTAATATTAATCTAACGCAGTCGGTCAAGATTTTCAGCAGGTTGATATTATGCGAATGAAAATAATTTATCTAATGATTGTAACATAGAAATGGACAGACAAAAAGTTTGGGCAAAAAACTTAAGTAACAAAGCAGAGTTTTTTTATGTTGATTTATAGCGTAAATCTCATAATGTAATCAAAACGTCAATAATCAATAATCAACGTAATAGAGTCATTATAAATTGAACTATTTTACATGACTGATCGATGGTACATTAATGAAGAGCAAAATATATTGTGGTAGATACAAGCTCGACTATTGTTATACATGCCAATGTTTTACGTTAAATAATTTGATATCCTGACGGGTATCACACGTCAAGTTATGCCTCGATTATTAATGGTCAGCGTATTCAAGAGGAAATAGGTCCGAAAATCAGGGTGAAGTGCGTCCTTCACGTTAGGAATTCAGCCTGATAATTTGGCTGCCTGAGTTTGATTTTCCAAAAATTTTTTGTTATTTGTCAAAAAAGTGGATTGTTAAAAAATATTTTTCCTTTGAGCCTCTATTAACATCATCATCAACACTTAAACCATTCATCTGTTTTTTTTTCTTCATTTATTATGCACAAGCTTTTACCCCCGGCTTCGCTCGCATGGTATTAGGGGGAAATTACTGTAGCGCTTGCACTTATCAATTATCCCCCCTCCCCCCACCATACATTCCCGGTACATTCAGTTTTCAAACAGCTCACGTGCCATCTAAATTTCATAACGCCAGAGCTCAAAGAAAAAAAGAATTATCTAGTTTGGTGCAGTCGTTCGGAATTTAGGCGCGTACAAACATTTCGGATATTTATTTTTATTTAAATAAATCAACATCGTTTCCATGACAACGATTTGTTTTCTGACGTTAGCAATAACTCGCTTTTGTTAGCGACAGAAAACGTATGATAAATATAATATATTAATATTTATAATTTCATAACGCCAGAGCTAACCATTATATACAGCTAAAATTACTCGCATATAATGTAGCTTTCTATTTGTGAAAGAATTTTTAAAATCAGTTTATTGGTTTATGCGTGAAAGCGTAACAAACAAACACACGCAGTTTCGCATTTATAATATTAGTATAGATATATAGTGTTGCATGTTGCGAGTGTTGCATGCATTCATGCGATAAAAGGCATCCATGAACTGCAGTGTCAACACGCACTTACAAAAGCTCCACACGTTATAAACATTCAGCTCTCGTGAATTTGATTTTTTATTTTATTTTTTTACTCATGTATATAAAGTGTGGTCACAAGTGCTTTTCGACGTCCGTTCACTATGATATACCTGTGTTGAGACAGATGCAGGAGATACATAAATGTTGACTATTCAAGTTTAAAATTTAATCTATTCCTTTTTTTACACAAAACACATTTGCAACACACAACCCCATTATGAAGTAATTACAATCGTTTATGTACATTCAGTTGTTTCTCAAGAAATTGATCTGTAAGCCCAAGTTTGTACAGTGTAGAGACAGGGGAAGTATGTCGCCACCCAGTTAGACAACGTTATGAGATGAGTTAAGGGAAGGGCTGTTGGAAGGGATTTATTAATGAGGCTCTTGAAGAGGCCTGCTTATATGAAAGAGGAAATAAGCTTTTATTATCAAAAAATTGATTATTTCTTCAAAATAGGCATATTTACTTTGTGGCGTCATTAAAAAAATTGATTATTTAATTATTTATTGATTTACGCCATTTTTTAGAGCTTTGACATATGAATGGTAAAAAATATGCAATATTTATTGTACATAACTGAACTGCTTCAGTAACAATATTTTATATTTTTTTAAAGATAAACTGAAGATGTCCACTGACTTGGTGTAATTTATTGTTTCCCTCCATTAGTATTCTGGGTAAAGAGGAATATATATGGTAGTTAGTCCCAGAATTTCTGCACTCTAATAAATCCTGACTTCTAATATTACGTTGTGGTATCCGGAAGCTATCAATTCAAGCAATAACGGACTATCAACTAAATCATTTAGAATTTTACAAAGAAATACCATGTCAGTAAAAATTCTTCGGTCTGACAATTAGAGCATATTCATATTATTTAACAGAGTGTTGTAATTAAACATAATTGCTGGAATAAGATACTAAATT
Organism: Glyphotaelius pellucidus; assembly: GCA_936435175.1. Lineage (NCBI taxonomy): Eukaryota > Metazoa > Arthropoda > Insecta > Trichoptera > Limnephilidae > Glyphotaelius > Glyphotaelius pellucidus. The sequence continues at coordinate 6,328,039 of OW386551.1, read as the reverse complement.
TTAAAATATAGAAAACGTAAGAGTTTGTTTTGTATTCTTTCAACAGCTTGTACATGTATATTATAATGTGGGTTCCAGATGAAAGAATTGTACTCAAGTTGACTTCCTACAAAGGCAAAATATAACAGTTTAATACACTTTATTTTGTTAAAATTTTTAGTTTGCTTAGTTATAAATCCTGACATTTTTAGGCCTTTACTACAGATATCTGTTATGTAGTTAACAAATGAAAGATTTGATTGGAAAGTGATATGATTATGATACTCATCTTTATCAATCTTCTTCTCCTTATCCTATTCGGGTCGGGGACCCACTGCATCGACAAGGCGCCTCCATACGCCCCTGTCTTATGCTGAATGTTAGTTCTCCGTCCATGGCAGTCCCATCCTCTCCTCACAAAATTTCTATAGTAGATACTTGAAAAGCTATTTCACTGTTTCTCATTAATATAACCATACGTAAGAAGAATTTATAAAAAAATCCCAGTTAGTTTTATGGCGAAAAACATGTTTTCCCACACAATATAAATCTAATCATGTCAGCGAGATTTTTATGCCTGGTTTGTTGTTCGAGTACGAAATTATGGATTTTTTATTCACGTAGCGAACGGAAAATGAAAGAATAACCTTTAACCGACAAAAGCTGTTTTTGTTATTGTTTTTGGGGTGTTATGCCGTGTTTCGCTACCTCCTTCTTTAGCCAACGTTTCGGACAGCGTTACAGTGTCCATCATCAGGGCAGATGAGTGCCTGATGATGGACACTGTAACACTGTCCGAAACGTTGACTAAAGAAGGAGGTAGCGAGACACGGCATAACACCCCAAAAACAATAACTAAAATATTTTTTGGCCGTGAAAACCTAAAAACATACCCGACAAAAGCTGATTTAAACGGGCTTTATTACATGAAAGAGAAATTCTTTTGTCTAATATAATTGGACAAGGCCATTAAAATAAATCCCTGTAATGAAAATATGTTATAAATTGTAACATTAAAAAAATATCATTACAGAAATATTACTGTATTTTTGTATTTCCATAAATTTAATAACGTTCCTGGAAAAGGCTTCAGCGGAAAAATTTTGATGGTGGTTTAAAAAATAAATTTAAAGATTTAAATCGAGAGGTAATTGCGATTTGAAACTTTTACGTCGTGTTTTTAAAGAATAAAATTACGCATTATGCTGCAAAGCCTGTAAAATTTCATCAGTTTCAAAGAATTCATAATTTTTTCTTCAAACTTCGCAAATTCACTTTGTGGCGTCATTATTAATTTAATGAAAACAAATAACAAATTATGAAATTATTATTTTTAAATAGTGGTGTACACAAATTTATTTGTTTTCATTAAATTCATAATTTATTTATTTACTAGCTGGTACCCGGCATGCGTTGCAAACCGAAGAAATAAATTGTTTCTTCCTGCATTTACTTTCTCATGCGTCCCGGTTTCCCTCCCGCATCCCCTTCCCCCACGTTCTCCTCCCACCTTCCACGCCTTCATTACCTTTTCCCTTATGCCTTTCATCATAACAAAAAAAAAACATATTTATTTCCAATTTTGGAAGCAATTTTCAAAAATATGTATTCAAACAATTTTAAACTCACTTTATTATTACTACACAAACCTAAATACGTGTCTCTCAGAGAAAAATACAATTCAAAAGAATTTTCAAAGAAATATTGATCTTTATACTATTTTGAAAACGTAAAATATCAATATTTTCACCATTGACAGCTGCTAAAAGTGACCAGCAAAGCCATAGAAAATTCATTTGAAATCATTCCGAGAAGCTAGATTAATCAATTCAAAAATTTTAGGTCTAGAAAGATACTAATGCAAGCGATTCTGACCTCGTCTTTTAAACAGTTTCTTTATACACAAGGGCTAAAATTGCATCTAAAAGAAAGTAAAGACTTTTCTTATGCCCGCCGGCGGGCGAACCACACATGAGAGATTAATGTAATAATTTCATGTTATAAATAAATAAAAAATAATATGTCAATCATTAATTAGTGAGATGATAAAACAATTTTTTTGGTGAAATTTTAAGGTCATCGCAACTATTTTCAGCTCGCAGGGTCGTTTCGAACATGAGCCATGGAGCTTTTAAATAAATGTTTATCTTTGGAAAAATAAGAAAAATTGCCGACAATTCATACTTCAACATTTTTGTTAATTCAACAAAAATGACTTTGGTAGCTCAGCGTAGGTGAACAAGTGATTGTTAAACCACCGCTTAGTTTTCGCAAAATCCTTTTCATGAAAGAAAAAGCACTTTTTGCATACGGTGTATTATATAGATTTACCCCGAACGGCGTACAATTAAAATTAATTCGTATTGCAGAATCATTTTAGATTTACGAAGTGGAACTAATTCTGTAAAGGTTATCTTCTTACGTTCTTACCACAATGTAAAACCATACAGCTACCTTTCCAAACGCATTACCATACTATCAAGAAAGCTCTCTTGAACGTAGAATTATTTACGGGTATCTCATACAATCAAGAAGATTCTCCGTGAGAATGTAATGGGGTTTTGGGAAAGGAAATGAAAATAATAAATCTCACCATTCACCCGGAGCGCAGAAGACAGTGAAGTGCTCGGTTGACGTGTTTACGACTTCTTCATACTAATGTAATGCGTTAGTATGTCTTCTGATGGAAGTCGAAGCTTTTTTATGTTTTATGTATATCGTTTGGTCGTGACTCTTGCGTTCTGAATAAAGTTATCGGAAAGAAGCGCCAAGGCATGATATAAAATGTAATTTTTTGGCTTGTAGCAGATTTAATTCGATTTTTATATTTTTTTTACTACATGTCTTTGCTCTTTCTTTACATGAAGTCTTTTCCGCTTCAAATATGAAAAAAAAACTGTAATTGTACTTTTCACACGCAGTAGAAGTTAAACCTTCAGAAAACTAAAGTAGACCAGAGTGGGAAGGCTACGAAGCACCGCACAAAGTGTAGTACGATTATTCCATCTCATTCTCTCACAGGCTAAATCTTATACTTATTTATTTATTTTTATTTATTTTATTTATTTTATTTATTTTATTTATTTTATTTATTTTATTTATTTTATTTATTTTATTTATTTTATTTATTTTATTTATTTTATTTATTTTATTTATTTTATTTATTTTATTTATTTTATTTATTTTATTTATTTTATTTATTTTATTTATTTTATTTATTTTATTTATTTTATTTATTTTATTTATTTTATTTATTTTATTTATTTTATTTATTTTATTTATTTTATTTATTTTATTTATTTTATTTATTTTATTTATTTTATTTATTTTATTTATTTTATTTATTTTATTTATTTTATTTATTTTATTTATTTTATTTATTTTATTTATTTTATTTATTTTATTTATTTTATTTATTTTATTTATTTTATTTATTTTATTTATTTTATTTATTTTATTTATTTTATTTATTTTATTTATTTTATTTATTTTATTTATTTTATTTATTTTATTTATTTTATTTATTTTATTTATTTTATTTATTTTATTTATTTTATTTATTTTATTTATTTTATTTATTTTATTTATTTTATTTATTTTATTTATTTTATTTATTTTATTTATTTTATTTATTTTATTTATTTTATTTATTTTATTTATTTTATTTATTTTATTTATTTTATTTATTTTATTTATTTTATTTATTTTATTTATTTTATTTATTTTATTTATTTTATTTATTTTATTTATTTTATTTATTTTATTTATTTTATTTATTTTATTTATTTTATTTATTTTATTTATTTTATTTATTTTATTTATTTTATTTATTTATTTATTTGACGCCCAGAGGGCTTTTACATGATTTGTAGTGTAATTTTAATTTGACAGATGCTTTGAAACTAAGGAAATAAAACAAATAAAACTACATTAGATAAAAGTCATACAACAAGTCATACAAACACATAAACAGAGAAATACAGCTATTTTATTGGCTTACAAGATGTGTTTAGTAATAGTGTTGAAATAATTTTTTTAGATGGTCCACAAAACTTGCCAAGTTAATATTGAAAATGTCAACATCACCCAAGTACTTATTCCCGATGGTGTGAAGTCGTTGTATCGGAGAGTGGGCAATGAAGTTACGCTTATGAGTGCTGCTATAGAATATTGTATTTTGTCGTGTTGTTACTGTGGGTATTCGTAAGTTAATGAGTTGCAAGAGTTCACAACAGTCGAATTTAGAGTATTTTGAATAAAAATGTTAAGTCGTTTAATTATAGATTAAATAGAGAATTTTAAATAAATGTTTGTCTCTTTTCAGTGTCGTTTTTTCGTTTTGTGGAGTTTCAAACCACAATGGTGCGAAAAAACTTCAAAACTATCTTCACACACATTAAAGAAATTTATTGTTTGCAGTTTTCACTGTTTTTCTCGTCATCATCTCAAATTGGCGAACTTGATTTGTAGACGACTGCGACGTTTGTCTTCCCAATGTAAGGATTCCATTAATAATTTGTGAGCTTTCATACATTTGTGGTGTTACACAGAGTATAAAATATTCACCAAAATAAAATGACCACCCTCTTAACACGTCAATTTTCAACGGATGGTAGCTCAAAAATGACCCAGTGTTTGCATAAATTGTGATTGCGTCGTTGAGGTTGATTTCTTGTAGTCTAATCTTGTATTAACATACAATTTGAGGAAAAAATGAACATTATATAGACGTCAAAAGACTCACTTTAACTCAAAAACTTATTTTTTTTAACTTGCCAATTCCTTACAAGAGACAAAGGATACGGGAGGGATTGCGCAAGATCACTTAAAAATTAAAAATAAGAGAAAAATTGCGTAAAGGGCACTTTAATTCGATATTAACACTTCCGTACCGGACCAGGGGAACGCACTTACACTAACGAGAGTTTTATGCTGTATCTAAGTTGTTTTTTAAACCACATACTCAATAATTTGGTTAATCCTAGAAAAAATATTTGGTTATCGATCTGCATTAAAAAAATTAATATCGCTTTACTACTTTTCTTAGTATTAATTCATTTATATCAAATTCCGGCCGAGAATCTGTCCAGCCCGCCCCCCTTCCCCTCTGTTCGGGCGTTACCCCGTATCCATCCGCTGGAAGTATCGGGACAATTCGCGATAGCAAGTAATTTAGTGGAAAAGACGATATCCCGTTTGTTTACACTGCGCATCTAGTTTGCTCTTTTTACAATGCTATAATGTTCGCTTGCCGATCAAAGATCATTCGGTCTGGATCGTTTCCGCTACGCGCCAATCGCCAGTCAACATTTGGAAACATGGAGTTATGTTATGCCTTCTCTGTTTTCTATGGAAAAATATACGTAATGGTCTAAATTCATTAGAATAATAATAATTAATATGAATATTATGACTTAATATAATAATTATGACTTTATTTATCCAACGATTTTGAAAATGACTACTGAAATACAATGAATATACTTCCCTCTAATTATTACCAAAACAAATAACAAAAAATTATGTCATTAACACCCTTTAATAAGCAAAACAAATTGGGGTCCCCGAGTGACCCCCCTTCGGATCATGTGTGATTTTTTTCTTTCCGGGACGAAAAGGTTAAGATAGGTCAATCTACAATCTACATCCATTACTTCCGCTTGCGTTTTGTTTTGACCTACAGGAGATGTGTTAAAGCACTAACATTTTTAACAGAATCACGATTGTCCTTTCGACAAAAAATATTTTTAATGTTTTCTAACATAAAAATAAACTAATCGATGCCAGTAGAAAATTTTAACTCCTAACATTGAACACATTATAAAGTGATTGCATTTAAAGGTGATTGCAAAAGGTTTATTTCACTCGGCGTGTTCACCCAACTTTTTATATATGGTTAATAAACAGAGATATGATAAATGACCTGCGTAGTCCAGCGGTAAGGCTCTTGACTCGCATTCTAAAGGTCGCGGGATCGAATCCCAGCGTGGCAAATAAACTTTATTCGATTTATCTGTAATTTAACAATTTATTAATTTAAAATAATATATAGTATATTTGCGGCACGCTCCAGAGTGGAAGATACTCTCAGTATCGCCCTGGTGTAAGACCACCATTCAGAATTGAAACATTGCTTGAAATGGCTTTCGCCGTGTTTGGTGACCAGATCTGAATAGCCAGATACTTCCCACCTTCCTCTTCCCCATCTCTTTCCCCTCCCAACTACCTTCAGCCTCACAACATACCCCTATCGGGGATGCCATAGTCTCCCTGGCTCCAGACGGGAGCAGTTGGAACTCTTGTGCAGTATTCATATAAAAAATTTAAAAAAAAACAAGTTACAGCTGTTTCAACTGTACCTTCATTTAATTAAAAAAATATGTTTTAGCATCTTTTCCGATTTTCTATATTTTTTTGTTGTTGTAAAAAATCACAATTGTTAAATTTAAGTCTTTACGCCTTTGGAGCAATATAATATAAGTGCCAATACATCTGTTTGTCAAGCGGCTTTTATGTAAGCCAAGATCAACTTGCATTCATTGTTCCCTATGACGTTGCTCAACGGAGGACAATGCACTGTGAACTACTCGTGGAACCAGCGACTTGGCAATTGAGATAGTAAACAACGTAGTATGCAGCTCTACGGCCGCTCGTAGCTTCGTGGCAGCGACGTACAAATTTTGTGTGCTGAATACAAGGATTTTCACACCGAAAATAAATGCAATCCTTTGTTTGCGTGTACAGAAATTGTCATGTAGTTTGTAAAATAATTGATAAGGTTTTTTTAAACACAATGAAAGTTCAAACTGTAAAATACCATTTAGTAACAAATTACGTAATTTAATCTGAAATAGTTTTATTAAAATATGTAAAAGTTCTTACTATGAATTAACAAAAGCTTTTCTTTGCGTGTATGGCTGAAACAGAGTCCTTTTTAAGCCTCATTTAGAATGAAATTAATAGTCAAAGCTTGGCCGTGAGCTTGTATTGCTTTCAGGTAGGTTTGGGTGGTTTGTAAATTAATAATGGAACCAATAACCTGAATAGGATGGCCGAACCAAGCAACCGTTTGCAATATTGTATTTTAACAAGGGAATAGATATTCATGAATTATTTAATGTTGTTGTTGTACAATACCAATTAGTGTCAATTATTGTAAATAATTTAAGATGTTATTATTGGTCTGCAACAAAACTTTTTTTTTACTGTATTTTTTTAAATATTTTAAACCTTCCTTACCGTTGTTGTCAACTGATTTGACAAATCTTTAAACAGTTCATTAACTCTGTAAATAAACTAAAGACAAAGATCATATTTAAAGTGTTCCTCAGCATTACATTTTTTTACTTCGTTTGATAAAATGATTAAAAATGTAAGTATTTATCGAAAGCAACGGAAAAAAAGTTTTTTTGGGAAAAAAATCGTTAATATGTTCTTAGTACGTCCGCGTGCGTCGATAACATACCGAGTCAACACTCGTCAATAGTCCCCTTTTATCCAGTAAATGCAAAATGATAATAGGTGCATCTCGAAGTTTATTTTCAATAAGCATCATACTCAAGTACTTACTTGTAAAAGTAAAAGTTTAAATTGAAAACGGTTTAGGTATGTTTATATATGTTATGACGGTTTAGGTATGTTATGATGTCCACATAAAAAATCTGCATTTTTTTGGTGTGTTGATTGTAAAAAATGGAATGTACCCATAAGTTGTACCCTTTTTACTTTATATTTTTTACTAGCATTTCCCCGCGGCTTCGCTCGCGTGGTATTACGGGAAATTACTGTAGCGCTTGCACTTATCAATTATTTCCCCCCCCCCCCCACCCCACCTCCATCCCCTCCCGCATTCTACTTATTCATTCCCTTACATTCAATTTTCAAACATCTCGCCTACCATCTAAATTTCATAATGCTATAGCTCAAAGAAAAAAAGAATTACTTATCCAATTTTGTTCATTCGTTCGGAATTTATGCGCTTACAAACATTTCGGATGTTTATTTTTATTTAAATATTTGGAAATTCGTAAATATAATAAAAAAATACTCTATCATTCAGTCTTTATAATCGTTACGAATTATATTTTTAATATAGGAACTCTCATCTGACATTTATTCCAAGCTTGTCCAAAAAAAAAAAACGAATTCTAATATTTGAATTTTCTGCAGTAGTAGCTGACCAGTAGACTGAGTACCTACCAGCATAGAGCCCAAAAATATATCAACATTGTTTCCATGGAAAAGATTTTTTTCTGACGTTAGCAAAAACTCGCTTCTGTTAGCGACAGAAAACGTATAACAAATATAATTTATTAATATTTATAATTTCATAACGCCAGAGCTAACCATCGTATACAACCTGTAGTCTGCGCATATAATTTAGCTTTATATTGGTGAAAGAATTATCAAAGTCTTTATATTGTGTTATGCGTGAAAAGGTCATAAACAAACTCGAGCAGTTTCGCTTTTATAATATTAGTATGGATGTAAAATGAACATCAAATTTTTTAATGAATTTGCATTCAAAAATTAAAGGCTCTAAAAACGTCAATAACCTTTATTTACTTCCATCCAGCACAATATCAATACACAAGTAAAGGTCACTGATGATCTATCTGCTTAAAGATATTCGGGAAATTTTAACCGCTTTAGGTTTTTCAAAAAAAAATTCAACGTGTTTATTTAAAAATTCAAATTAAAACAGAGGCGGTCGTTTCAATTGATGCGATTCGTACAATTGCTATCAAGTTGAATACTCAATTGATAAACTGAATTGCAAAGTATCTTCAGGACCCAGATCTAATAGTTTACAGTCAGCAACCATACCGAAAAAAAATGGAAAGAGGTGTAATCTATGTGAATAAACATATTTCCAAAACTTACTAAATAAAATTTACTTTGGAAAATACGGCCCTTGTTAAATTGTCTTCATTTATGATTATGACTATGCAGGTTGAGAAATTGTAAAAGCCTTTATGTCAACTCATTGCCAAGATTGCGGGGGATTGTGTATTATTCTCCTGGTGGCTGCTCTTTATAATAACATGCCTAAGCTTTATACGTTATTATTGCAGTGCTGATACTATACCGTCTTATAAGGCCTTCACAGATAAAAATAATCTATGTACAGGGTCTTTATCGTCACAAAAAATGTTTTAAGTCATATTTGTATCATCAAATTTATTTATATTGGCGTCACTTCACCGAATCTAATATAATCACGTTGAATTAATGCATTTTCTTGTGGAAATCGTTCTCTTTGCGGTTTGAAAAAATTGACCACATTGATTTTTTTTACTGCTCCTAACTGCCTGGAGCCAGTTAAACTGTGGCACCCCCAACTGAGATAAGTTTCGAATGTAGTGTGAATGAGAAGGAGATGTAAAAGAGGATGGAGGGGATTGAGATCTAGTCACCTGATGTGAGGTTGAAGGTAGTGCGGAGGAGAAGGATGTGGGGAAGAAGATAGTGGAGAAGTACCTGGCTGTTGAGGTCTAGTTACCAAACACGGCTAGAACCATTTCAAGCAACGTTTCAATTCTGAACGGTGGTCTAACACCAGAGTATAGTTGAGCAGCAATATTGAGTGGCAATATTAAGAGTATTTTTGTGCAACGTGACGCAAATATACCATTTAATACCTAAATGGTTACATTGGCAAATAAACCTACAAAGATGAATTGTGAAATGACAAAACAATCAAAGAAAATGTTCTTGCGCACGCTGAGATTTGAACCCGTAACCTCTGGAGTGCGAATCGAGAGCCTTATCCTGGACCACGGAGGCCGTCAAATATTGGTTAGATATTTTTCTTTAAAAAAATATTTTCTTGGATAAATTCAAGTTTTTAAACGCTCTACTAAATGCAAAACTGATTGCTTTTACAATGACTTCGAAACAGTTTTTATTAAGTCTCCGAGCCTAACTTTCCTGAAAGCAATCATAAGTTTGGTACAATTGAATATTCATTTGTTGGTTCCGCAGTTCACCTAACGTTATTTACGAGACCGCGTGAGCCAAGGAACTTTCTGCGGAAAATAATATCTAACTTTCTAAGGCAGGCGGAGAAAAAATTAATATGGAGGGTGTGTATTTCGTCATAGTTTAAAGAAGTGTGAACACTCTCTACTGCGTTATTCAGTTTGATTGGGAATTTTGGCCTTAAATCCAAAATTAAGTTTGGTATGAAAAACTACTGTGGAGCCGTTTCTCTTAGGTGCTTTGGACATGGACATTGGATATACAAACGAAAGCACATTCAGAAAGAGTAACGGAAATTTGAGATGTTGGCATAATGTGCATGAGAAACTAGAATTCACGGCCCACATTCAACAAACTGTTGTTAGAAGTCTAATCGAATATAATCTCGTAATCTGGTCACCCCTCTACAAAATTCATATTAACCAAATTGAAAAAATAAAGAAAGAATTCTACGTTTCGTAAATTTTGAATGTAACATGCCTTTAAAGCACATAAATTACGTGTCATTAATGCATATTTTAAATGTTCCAGATTAAGAAGACCGACGAAAAATAAAATAACCTAACTTTAACTTGTATTAGAATTATTAAACTCTAAATTCGATTGTTGTAAACTCCTCCATTTAATAAAAATCTACATGTACCCACGCTAACAATTAGGCAAACATGAACATTTTACATAAACATCTCATCTCATACATCTCATTCAAACTATAGTTTGCATTTCCCAACAGAATATTTACACAGTAATGGAACACATTCTTAAACAATATGGAAGAATTTGACAATAATTTGAACTTGGCAAACTTTTAACGCCATAATATGTGCGAACTAATTTTACCTTCTGTATTTCATAATTCATTGAGAACACCAATTTTCAAAAATTTTATTAATATTATTATTTATTTGCAGGAAATTGGCAGATTTTCTATTTTTAATTCATTTTTATTCTATGTAAACTACTTTTTGTCAACTCTTATATTTTACGGTTTCTTACATGTTACCTGTATTTTGTCAACTCTTTATTTTCATTGTAATTAAAAAAAAACATCCTGCATTATATAGTGAAGCTCTAGGGGCGTAAATGTAATAAAATAAATACAGCGTGAATGGAAGGAGAAAAAATAATACGTTAGTTAAACATACGAGATTTTTTTTAATTAGTATATTAGACGCATTTACGTGAATAAATCACGGTGCGTGCTATGACAGAGACATGTAGCGTTCAATTATCTCTGCATACCCACCTGAATATAAGTGTCAATGGTAAGTTAGGTCCTCGTATTGTATTTCATCGCTATACTGCATCCTCCACACAGCTTTAATTATAATAATTGTGTGCTTTTCTCGGGAAAATGTCAATCTTTCTCAGAACTCAAACAAGAAGTGGTATATTCTGATGTTATATAATTCAATGATTGTAATCAGAAACATTCAAAGGAATGGATAACTTTAGTATATTCGTTTCTGACGTAAATATAAAATTATTTATTGTTATATTAAGAGTCATTTTTGATAAAGATTGAGACTTAAGCTTAAGTGTGTCATGCCATCAAGGAAAATAATATTAAAACTTTTATATTGCTTTGTCACCCTTCGCAAATCAAATTGGAAATAAATGTTGTTTAAAGAAATAAAAAAATTCACCTTAGATTTTTTGAAATGACTTATGACTTTAAAATGGACGTTAGAAACGTTTACAAATGATAAACTATCGTAAAACAAAAATTTCCATTTATAATCCAGTCAAACCGTTAAAAACGGTTATAATTACAATGCTCTCGAATGTTATCAGAAATTATATGGAAATGCATTGAAGTAACTAGTGTCTTCAGGGTAAGCAATTTTATTATCTTTTGATAGAGGCAGAGAAATAAATAACCTTTTTTCAATTTGACAAAAGAGAAAAAACTCACGTAAGTACCTACCAATCTTTTAAGCAGTAAAACGTATTGTACTCTATTTTTTAGAACAATGATTCAAAATCCTATCATGAATATTCCCACGTAAGTCTTCATATTATACATATTCTACGTATTTCTACGTCCTGCGTATAAAATATTATTGAAAACAAGCATTTCGTGATGATAAAATAATAAAATAATATAAATAATGGAAAATCACCACGTTTATTGAGAACCAAAATCTAATATATTTCTTTCAAAACCTTTAAAATAACCTTTGGCACAAAAAAACATAACTTAATGAAACAAATTAATGTATATCATTATGTCATCCATTTCTTAATTTTCATTTTAAACATTTTCCTCAGTTAAATAGAATTGTAAAAAAGTTAAAAGTTAATTGTATATAAACATATATTATATGTGAATTTTTTTTTTATTTATTTATTTATTTTATCAGGTTCTCCATAAAACAGTTATACACCGGAATATTATGAGGAAGATTACAAAATTTAAAGAAAAAAAATGTATGAGGGCAGTTTCACTATCTTGTGACGTATGTCAGAAGATAATTACTGAATTCTCTGTAGGTGACATTGAAGTTGTCGATGTTTAATTCAGATTCATTTAGCAGTTGAATTGCTCTGTTTAATGGCGCATTCTGATAGGAAGAAGTTCTCGCTTTCGGAGCATAAAAACGTGCGTGGGATCTCCCACGAGTGTACGCGTTGGGTACATATAAGTTAATCTCCTTCAACATGGGCGGATTCAGTATAATGCCAGAGATAAGCTTAAAAAAGTACTTACCCAAAAATATTTTTCGGCGGGCTTCTAATGTGTGAAGATCGAGCATTCGTGTTAAAAACAACGATGGATACAGGAATGGGTAGTTTGTATATTCCCTCATATGCAGGTAACGCACAAACCTTTTTTGAATTCTTTCTATTTTTAGGCTATGGTTTTGTACAGAGGGAGCCCAAATAATGGAGCTATATTCCAAAATGCTACGGACAAGTGCTTCATATGTTCTCCGTATTGCAGTATTAGAGTCAATTCGAAAATATTATTATTTCAGTGTGAATGAACGTGTCAAACAATTATCAATTTAACGTAGGTACTTACAGAAGCACATTACTACTTCATAACTATTTCCCCTACAAGCATAGTGTGCATAAAAATACCGATCATTAAGTAGAAAATCATTTTTCATTTACGAAGGCATGTCAAAAATTTTCAGCGTTTTTCGTTCCTCAATTTATTAACAAGGAGGTAGGGGTTCGATATGTACATCATTTTACTGCAAAATCATATCCCTGACAAATGTAATTAGGCCAACGGTTCACAAACTTATATTCCTTAAAATTCAAGCTTGAATTCCTTACAGAAAGAAGGTTTTTAGTTGGTCGCAAAGCCGCTTTTACTTCGCTTTCTGCACGTCTACGTAAATATATGGGAAATCTACATCCTTCAAAGCATCTCCAAACGCTCCAAACAGATGAAACTCAATGCGAGTAATATCTCGGCAATAGTCTTATTAGGGAGGGCGTTTATTACCTCAAATTCAATGCACGATGACTGATACTCAAATGTTCACCGATAATAACTTGCCTATTCGTTGGAAACATCTCTCAAATTTGACTCGAATTCTCTAGAACCTTCACATGAGCTCGAATCTTATCGTCCATGGTAGAGGTTGACGGACAGCCTCATACTTGACCGATCAAATTTATACTTCTCGATCCACAAAAAAACAATGATTTAAAATGACGTTGTATTAAAGTGGTTATGTGCTAAAAGACTACCTTGAATTAAGGACTCTTTCGCACCCTCAAACCAAAGAAAAATTAATTACTGCTCGTTGTTCCTCCTTATTGCAAACTGTTTGCTTAGAGGACATGTTTTCACTGTAATAGCCGGAAGGCAAATAACGCATCCGCGATCAAATAAAAAAATAATAAAATTTCAAGTAACCATGCACAGAAGGAAGTATTAAACATTGAAGATGTGTTATGGCAAATATGCAGATAATATTTTTGACTCGCCTGACTACATTGGCACTATTCTTTTTACAAGTAAATTTTGAACCAAGCAAACTACGCAAAAGTGGCATAATTTAAAATGTCATTGAATTAACGAATCATGAAAATACACGATAAATAAATGACTTATGCGATCGTTGGTAAGGAAACTTAATGTTAAATAAAAAAAATTAACCATTGAAATCATAATATGTGTGCCGTGACAATCTTTACATCGACTTAAGAGTGACAGCCCAAAAGAAATTAATTATTGATACCCGCTAATTTATTCCGTAAGAGATAATAATAATTTTAATTGGATAATTTTAAGAGCGCCGTTTTTGTGAAAAATCACCCAAGGATGCTGATATATGTAAACGCAATTGTGGTGCAATTCATAAAATAAAGTTCACATCAACTATTAGAATTTAGATACTATGAAAGAAATAAATGCATTTCATCTTCTTAATAGATTAAAATGAATATTTGTGTGTATTTTCAAATTATATCCTACACCATTAATCCGAGTGAGTTACTATGCGCACGTTCGCAATGGTGTCTATATATAGTGATGAGTTCTGACGTTATGAAATTTGAAAATAAAATGGAATTGGTGGCGCGCGAGTTGTTTGAAAAATGAATGTATTTCATGGTTTAGCGGCAAGAAAAGGTGGAAGGGAATCCAGGAGGGGAGATGAAGGAAAGAGGGTTCGAGGAGGGGGGGGGAGGAGGTGGAAGACGTACGTGGGAGTGAAGAGAAGAACGTGGGAGGCGGGGGAGGGTTGGCGGAAGGGTAGAAGCGGGAGGGGGAAGGCCGGATTGTTGAGGGGGAACGCAGGAGGGGATGCGATAGCGGAACGATAACGGACAAGTGGGAAAGAACACGCAGAGAGAAACAATTTCTTTATTTAAGTGGCATTGCAACGCATATCGGGAACTCTCTAGTTAATTTATGTTCCAAAAGATAAAACAACATTTATGATTTCGAAGAATAGATTAGATAATATTGTTTGTAAGCAATAAACATTATTTGCGTGGGTTAGGGATTGTATAAGATAAATAAATTCCTGAGACAGATGTTAAGCCCGCAATTGAATAGAAAAGGTTTCATCCAAAATTATAATGGTTTGCTGAATTTGTGGGAGCTTTCAAGCGCGTAATTGCTTTAAACCCAAGCAAAATTCTTCATCCGAGTATTCAGTCCCTTTGAAATCATTCAATACTACGGTGGTATATTGTAAGAACTATTTTTTATACATTTTGTTGGGAAACTATAACAATTTTTCTATATTTCGACTGGATGGTTCCATAAGCAAGTTCTAATTAGCTGCGAACTTATCGTCGTTTTTCCAGAAGGGTTGGCATAACGGATGGACTTTTTTTTACATTAGCTCCACACAGGAGGCTCTGAGGAAAATAATAATTCCCTCAGTGAATCAATCATCTTTAAGGATGTCATCTTTGGAGATGCTGTCTGGTGAATTTTTCTAGGGAAAGGAAGGAGAGGAAGTAGTGGGAAGTAAAAAGTATGAGGGATGGGTAGGAATCTGGGGTCCCACTGCGAGCAGAGATTTATAAGGTCTTCCTCAACCAGTCTCTCCCGAACCGGCCCGCCACGCAATTGGTGGGCAGACGCGCACGCCACCAAGATCCGGTAAAACCTCATGAACCATTGAACATTTCCATGAACCCGGGTACCCCTGGTAAGTGACCAAACGTAGCGAACCACTCGGGGTGACCTATGGCAGAGGTGTTGGTAATCCAATAAATGGTTCCCGGGGCGGCGGTACCCATACCCACCTTTTTTATACGATAACCGTACAAGAGTCCCAACTGCTCGCGTCTGTAGCTAGTAAGACTACGGCATCCCCAATCGGGGTATGTTGTGAGGCTGAAGGTAGTGGGGAGGAGAAAGAGATGAGGAAGAGGAAGGTGAGAAGTACCTGGCTATTCAGATCTGGTTACCAAATACGGCTAAAGCCATTTTAAGCAACTTTCAATTCTGAATGGTGGTCTTACACCAGGGCGATACTGAGAGTATCTTCCACTCTGGAACGTGCCGCAAATATACTAAGTATATATTATTTTAAATGAATACATTGTGACATAACACAAATTAATCAAATAAAATTTATTTGCCACACCGGGATTCGATCCCGTGACCTTCAGAATGCAAAGAGCCTTACCGCTGGACTACGCCGGCCATCAAATTGATCCCAAATTGTTGGATGGTAGTTGGGATCAATCACAGTCTTGCCACATGCTTTGTTTTATTCACACATTGTCTCAATATCGATAGTCCAGTTAATTCGTCAGATATCTCCGAAAAATCGAAATTTGAGTAGAGTTTGCTTGTTATATGTAAGAGTGAACTCTCTATCTGGCACGATACTTAGGGCCGTCTGTTTCAACGCTCGCTAGAGTAAAAGTAAAACAAAAAGCAGTTACTTAAGTTAAATTTCACCAAAATGCGTTTTTCAATCAATTTGACTACTTGTTTTACGTAACTTTTAACTTTTGTATTTACTTTCCGAAAACTGATAGTTACTCTAGAGTTACTCCGCCATATTGGCATATTTGACAGTTCTGTTCGAGGGAAGCTACGAAATTGCGCGCTTCAACATTCAGTAATCATGATAAATATTGTAAAATATAAAATATCTTGGCCTTTTCATTGATTCACAACTCACATGGAATCACCAATTTAAACATGTTCTATCCAAAATTACTCCTATAACTGGTGTTTTATATAGACTTTGCGGGTTACTTCCTCCCTCTCTATTAAAATCGATTTACCATGCTGTGATTCACTCACATCTAATATATCTCGCCGGAATCTGGGGATTTGCTACAAAAAAAATGATTTCAGAAGTCCAAGTCGTCCAAAATAGAGCCCTGCGAAATATTTTCAGTCTACCTTGGGACACACATGTCAAAGACATCTACAGAAACACCCAAATACTTCCTTTTAATACCATTCCCACTTTTGAAATAACTAAAACTATATTACAAGTAATTCAACACTCGGCACATTCCAACACTACACTCTATTACAATTGCGACGTATACCAACACAACACAAGAAATCACAACAAACTTCATATACCAAAAATCAAATCAACAAAATATGGACTAAGATCCCTAGAATACATAGCTCACACAAAATATAATCAACTACCCAACGAGATCAAACGTGCAAGTCAATGTAAAAAGACCCAAACTAACATGCTCAAACTTCATCTTATTAATGACTATCTGAAATAATAATGTTGTGTATGTCCCCATCATATGTCCATTTAATACATACAGCTATATGTTTCATGTAATGCGTATCATTCCCGCAATGAATTTATTAACTCCTGAGAGTACAATGCTTTATATAATATACTATATTCTGTATTGTATACTTTTGATAAATAAAATAAAAATAAAAAATAAAATAAAAGACGATGTTAGTGACGTGACGATGAATTCCCCATTCAATATGTCTTGCAGCAAAAACCAAAAACATACCAAAAACATAACCAAACACATAACCAAAAACAGACCCTGCGTCAATAATATGGTCATTTGGAACGATCCAGATTTTTTGGCGCGGTATAGGATGTCAAAAAATCTCGTCAAATTTGTTACGCATTAAATACAAGGACACATTACAACTACTGGAAGATAAATTCGCCACCAATTCATTCAACTTCGAGATTTCTTTGGCCGAGAAATTGCTGGCCTTGACTCTGTAATAATAAAATGTAATCATATTAACAGAACGTATATTAAAGCCATGTCATTAAACAAGTAAAATAACATAGTTGTACTTATTTACATATTTTGCCATATTTATAGTTGAGTTAACGAAGAACGGGAAACAAAATGCGGCCGGATGTTTTGACAGTTTCTCTGATAGTTTATGGCGTGGCCGCACCAAAAAATAATGCGGTGCATTTTTTCACGTTATTCCGGGGAATATTCTGCTTTTTAGACTGGCCACACTGACAACTATAACTTTAGCGAAAATACACTTGAAACAGCGCGCGGTCCAATTTAACGTCCTCGTTACTTTAAAAGACAGTTAAAATTTAACTTTAGGACACGATTTAACTTTCTGTTGAAACAGACGGCCCTTAGATTTCTATTTATTTACATCACCAAATCATTATTTATTGTTATCAATGTATATTTGTAGAATTAATAAACTCTTTTATAGATTCAATAATATTAATAAGAGCATAAGTAATAAAAGCCATAAAAATAACATGACCGCTAATGTACCGGACCGTTACGCCTCCCAGAGTTATTTAAAAGTATATTTTAGATGTAAAACACAGACGCGTGTTAATAATATTTGATTTAGGGTGAGCATTCGAATATTGCTTTCCTCATTATCTCAAAACTTAGTATTTGGAGATGTCTGTCTAATCAACTGGACGATACAAATCTGACTCATAACATGACCAGAGTGAATTATTTGAGTCACTTGGTCGTGGCATGTGTTCTTCGATAACAATGAATATCATGCTAAATTTAATTAAATTAGAAACAGCACGGAAAACTTGATCATCTTAGGCGCCAATTTCGTAATAATGTGCGGTATAACCTTTGTTGTATCCAAAAATTTAATAAAATGTGCGGTTGTACTTGTAATGGACTGTTAATAGGAAAAACGAAAGGAGCCGAAATGACGTTTGCTAGAATCCAGTCTTAAGATGTGTAGGAAAAACAGGGTAAGCAAGGAAAGAGGAAAACCAATCACCTGTCATTGCATCTCTGTAAAGGAGCACACGTCAAAACCACAATATAGTTGTACGAGGAGCTCAGGATCATAGTAGGACATAAGCCATTTGGATTATTTTTCAGTAGAGTGAGTTTTTGTTTCGAATATGCCGGTATAAAATATCTGATATTTTTTCTACCTGCATAATCCTTGCTCGTAAAGAATCACAAGCAAACATAATATTCTATAATTTAATACTCTAATTCAGGGTTTCCCAAACTGTGTTCCGCGGAACACCAGTGTTCCGCTTAACCTGAATAGGGGTTCCGCGACAATTTGTCGGAAGAATTTAATTTAATATAGTGGTACATATTCATTTTGCTACTGATATTATTCACAAGAAATAATTATTTGTTTAAATTTTTTCCAATAGTTCTTAATTTATGTAGCAGACCTTTCCAGGTGAAAGATCAACCTTTAATGATTTCTGGGCGAGTTTGTCAGAAAAGTACCCCAATTTATCAAAACAAGTTTTACTTCCGTTTTTATAAAACCTATTTATGCGAAGAGGGAATTTCCAATTATGCTGCAACAAAATCAAAGTGCAGGAACAGGCTCGACGTCACACCAGATATTAGAATCCAACTTACCAATATTGTGCCTGATATCAAGAAGAAATGCAATTCACGGACTCGAAATCATCAAAATCATTACCTGCTTTATTTACTCCAATTTTTTGTTCACATATTTATAATATAAATGAAAAAAATAGAATACAAACAATATGAATATAAATAATTTTAATGAATTTTTATATGCACCAAACAACCAAACCAAACAAAAAATGGAATAGAAATGATAAATAACAAACAATGTGCTTAATAAGTTAATTTTTAAATTTTGCTGTTAGAAATCGTCCAATCTAAAAAATAAGCCAAGTGTTCCATTAAAATTTACGAGTTTAAAAAGGGTTCCGTTGCGGAAAAAGTTTGAGAAACCCTGACTCTAACTATTTTATTTTTAAATTTAAAAATGCTAATGTCCACTTTTGATACTGAAACGAGAGAAGTGATTTACTTTAACGTCTTTTCTAATGCTCGTTTCCAATCTTCGGAGTTTGTTACGCGCTTGCGAGCATTAGTAATCCCCATTTTATTTATTTTGATCAATATTAAGCTGGAAAATTTCGATAAACCTTAAATTTCGTCCTAAAACTGTCAACCCAATATCAAAATCGGCGGTTAGTGCCTGTGTGCCTGACTGTCAAAAAAACAGCTGCCATGGCACTTTTTATGTGGCGCTTTTGTATTGTATGTCCGAGTTTGTTGCAAACATGAGTTGCAATTTTCCGCTTTTGAAACAGAGTGCGAACTTAAACATGCGATTTCTTGTATTAATTGTCCGTTTTCGATAGATTTTCTAAGTTACCTATTCAGAAAGAGAATAAGACGAACGACCATAATCAATCAAAATTTGCATTCTAGAAAAAGTGGCGTATGTCCCACTTTGATACTGAGCTCCTCGTATAATTCCACCGCGTTATTTCAAGGTTATTAACGCCACAATAAAACAAATGACTTTATAACGATATTATGTTTTTCCCAGATGGTCAAATTCCTTATTTTTAATTAAATACGAAACTGTGTTCGCGAAAACACTAAGGACGGGTTGTTTCAAAAAATTTTATGGATTCATCAAATATTTGAAGTTAATTTTCACGTTTTGTGTAAGTTCTATTCAAGGTCTGTGATTTTTTCAGTATTGTGAAGCAACTGTCTCATAATTATATAATAACAGATCTTGAAAAGAACTTACACAGAACGTGAAAATCAACTTCAAATATTTGATGAATCCATCAAATTTTTCGAAACAACCTATCCTAATACCTTGCTTCTTTCAAAATCTTCTTTTGTTTTCAAAACAAATGCACTCTAATTTTCAGTATTTTTTCTATGCATGGTTATAAATTTCAAATATTTTTTCAATAAGGTAAGAGAGAGACAATAACTGATGAAATGACATCTTGGTAGGAACTAACCATATTCTCATTTCAAATCAAACAATCTACCTTACTAAGGATGGGTTGTTTCAAAAAATTTGATGGATTCATCAAATATTTGAAGTTGATTTTCACGTTCTGTGTAAGTTCTATTCAAGTTCTGTTATTACATCGTTATAGAACAGTTGCTTCACAAAACAGAAATAATCACAGAACTTGAATAGAACTTACACAGAACGTGAAAATCAACTTCAAATATTTGATGAAT
This sequence comes from Glyphotaelius pellucidus, assembly GCA_936435175.1. Taxonomy (NCBI): domain Eukaryota; kingdom Metazoa; phylum Arthropoda; class Insecta; order Trichoptera; family Limnephilidae; genus Glyphotaelius; species Glyphotaelius pellucidus. The sequence continues at coordinate 6,307,180 of OW386551.1, read as the reverse complement.
CCATCAAATTCGTTATAGAACAGTTGCTTCACAAAACAGAAATAATCACAGAACTTGAATAGAACTTACACAGAACGTGAAAATCAACTTCAAATATTTGATGAATCCATCAAATTTTTTGAAACAACTCGTCCTAAGAATTCAGCATTCTCAAAATGTAAGCACACTTAAAGATATGCCTCAAATATGAGTATATTTCCAAAGTTTTATTACCATCATAATATTACTATAAGAGAAAGGTTGTGTTACTTTTGAAAAATAAAACCTGACAGATCATTTGTTCTAATTTGTTTTTCTCTCCCGTAAAACTTTTTTACCAACTTTCTAGGCATTATAATGTTTCCACCTAAGTTAGATACACGCTCGTATGAAATAATATGATACGAGCTGACTAATTAAGTTTTACCTTGTCAAGCCTTTCATTCATTATCTTTCACGTTCCGTAACGCATACAGAGCACAATGTAGGAACGTTACGGTGATATAGGTTAACCTACAAGCGACCTTTGAAAAAAACTAAGCAATAAAATTAAATAATTTCTCTAAAATTTTTGTGGTCGTCAATCACGATCAAAATATATGTTACAAAGTAAACTCAATGAAATAATATAAGTCTTAATGTTGAATCGTTTAATAAATTAATTGAACGTTAGCAAATCGATTGTCCAGTTGATTAGACAGACATCACCGAAAATTTTTAATTTTAGTTGAGTATGCAGTTAGTTATACGTAAAAGTAAATCTTATATCTGGTACAATACCCAGATTACACATACACACCACCAAACCAATTATGATGCACAAAAACTTATAGTGAATTAAGCTAACTGTCGATGTTTTCTAATAGGATATATTTTCATTAGACAAATAATACATTTCTACATTAGGCAGTACAGTCAATAACACATTTCTACATTAGGCAGTACATTTCTACATTAGGCAGTATATTAAAATGACAAAATGTCATTCTACTATACTGGACCGTTGTGCCTCCCTGTGTTATTTTGACACGTGTAAATTATTTATGGTGGGCATTTGAGTAGTGCATTTCTTATTATTGAAGAAGAAGAAAACTATAATAATCTAAAGGAAAATATGAAAGAGAACAAGACACAGAAAAAAAGATAACGGTCGGAATAGGGACACGAACCCAGAACCTCTCGTCTTACTGGGACAAACGCCTCTACCATTTCGGCTACTGCCATCTTCTATTAAATAATTTGTCAATCTCATATTTCAAATATTAAAATTAACAATTTTATCTTCGACTAATTTTTTTCTCCACAATCACGACCATAATCATTTTATTTTTCTGTTTCTTGTTCTCTTTCATATTTTCGTTTATACTATCGGTGTTATCTTCTTCTTCAATGCTTTATTACATTAATGAGAATAACCTTCAAACGTTATAAAAAGAGAGTTGTTATTTGGAGATGTCTAATCAAATGAAAGATCGATATTTGCAACATTTGAATTGGGTACAAAAGTCAGCATTTTTTTATTTATTTTTTAATGTAACAGTAGATGCCTTTGTCTGCCAGAGTCAATTAGATTTTATCCTGAATATTTAGGGAACGTTGTGAGCCTAAAAAAGGGTAGGGAGAAAAAAGATTGAAAAGTTGAGTTTAGTTACTTAATAAGTTTTTGCTTTAATTCGATTATATTTCCGTTCTTTCCAAAAATCAGCGCAAAAAAGAATTCAAACAAACTTTTCATGATGATGAAATGGTTTTCATATTATAATATCTGAAATTGTACATTATTATTTTACAAACATAAAGAAACGTTTGATTTTTCTTCGATATTTTACTTAAATAAGTTTAAAGCTTATGGACAAACGGAACCTAACTGACCTTATGGACTTAACGAACATGCCGACCGTGGGACCATGTCATTTATGACACGGTCACAACAGGGAACGCGAGCCCAAGGGACTCGGTGCGACGAAGGGCTAGCTCTTCTAAGGTGCCTTAGCGGGAACCAGAACTCCGAGTTCGGTTCCCAATTCAAAAATATGTTATACTCTTAATTTCTGTCAAATGTCAGTTGGACAGTTAAACAAATTAAATTCATCTCAACAAAGCTTTTAGTCAGTTAATCCAGGAATATGAATGTGCTTTAAAGGCCATTCAAATTGATTCTATTTCAATGGATGGAAGCAGCCTGCAGCGTATAATAAAGCGTATCACAGGGGTACTATTTTGGGCAAGAACTAAACATGTATATGCAAAAAAACAAGTATGTAAAGCACTCCGGCAAAATAGTAACTTACGAGCACCCAACTTGAATGTATCTAGGTCCTAGTGCCTACACATTTCTGAGGCTGAATTCACTTTGGAGAAATTGTAGTTCATCTAGTAAAAGCTGGATGAAGTACCTACCGTGTGTCATCTGTTCACAAATATTGGTATAATTCTACTGTAGGGAAGTTATATGTAAAGAGTATGTTTTCAAAGCCAATGTCAAAGCCAAAACAGTCATGGAGAGAATCTCTAAAGCTTTGAATGGAATGGGATACTGGAAAACATAATACAAAACTCAATATAATATTTTATTTTTGCAAACAAACACCGTTGCAAGCATAATGAACAAGATTATTTAATGAGTGAGTGCTTAGATTGTGTTTAGCGGATGAACCAAATGAAAATATATTTTGTCGTGCAATGTTATATAAAAATAGCCTTAATTCAGACAGTAAATTATATAAAATTATTTATAATAAACTTTTCACATATATATTCGCTTATCATGCAGCGACTCCCTGTCTGTATGTCACTAGTTGAGAAAGGCGTGCAATGTTAGGAAAACATATATTTTGTATTACAATGTTAGAAAAATGTATACTTTGTCCTACGATGTCAGGAAAATAAATTTTTTCGTACAATGTTATGAAAACATATTTTTTGTCTTACGATGTCAGGAAAATATATTTTGTCGTGCAATGTTAGGAAAACATTTTTTTTGTCGTACGATGTTAGGAAAATATATTCCGTCGTGCAATGTAAGGAAAACATATATTTTGTCTTACGATGTCAGGAAAATATATTTTGTCGTGTAATGTTAGGAAAACATATATTTTATCTTACGATGTCAGGAAAATACATTTTGTCATACGATGTCAGAAAAAAATATTTTAACGTGCATGTGAAAAAAGAGGATTTCGGGGAACCCTGGAAAGGGAGCACGATCACTTTATATTATAGTTTTTGTTTGTTTAATAATATACAGTTTTTATAATAAAATGGTTTATTTTGAATTAAGTTATAACATTAAAAAAATATCATAAACAAAAAAATATCAACATCTCCCAACAAAAATATGAAACAGACAAGACAGAGACTCGAACACAAATCTCTAGTTTTACCGGAAATGACACTGCCAACTGAGTCATTGCCACCTTCTCACAATTGTTTATCATTTTTACTTCTCTCATACTTCCATTTGTAATTACTATAATTATCTCCAATTATTTCCACACATTTTTTTAGTTTGTGATTGAAAATTTCTACTTGGATATATTTTTAATCTAGGTGTCTCCGATACAGTTCTACAAATTAAACTTGATAAAATTAGAAAAAAAAAAATATTTCAGTATGCAGTCAAAAGTTTAATTTAATATACGTGTTGGTTAAATATGAAGCGCTTTCCAGCGAGTTCTGAAAATGAAATATTTAATTAAATTTTTGAGTACTCTATATTAAGATAAACTCTCCAACTACATTCAAATCCCCCTAGTCCCAGATTGGAGAATTAAACGAAAAATCAAATTTAAAGAATTTTAAGCAATAAAATATATGGAATATAATTTTCACAAAAAAAAATTATTCAACAATAAAATTCGAATATATTTTGGTTCAATATACAAAACTGTTTATCAACCCCTCAAATCTTCAGATAGTGAAATATTCCTGCATAGTCACCCCCGAGAATTCTTCTCTACCCATCAAGTACAATTTTGCAAAGAAAGTTTTCCTATTTCATAGTTTAACTCCAAAGGGTCAACTTTTATAGTTCCATTTATTCTGCAAGTTTGAATCTTCCTCCTCTAGCTTTACTTTATTAAAGATTGTTTCCTGAACAAAAAACCACTCTCTCTTTGAATTGAATGGAAAAGTGCCTACTTTTTTCTCATCCTCGCATAAAGGAGCTTTGATAATTTCATTTTTATATTTCTTATTAAGTCAAGGCTAATTTATTTAATAATGCTTTATTTAAAGTCACATGCATTAATATAGGCTATTTATCTTGTGACAATTAACTCCTATCGACGTGTAAGGGAAGAGTCTCCACATTATTCGACTAATTTGCATGTTCAATAAGTTATTAATTTTTATAATCTAAATGAAAATATGAAAGAGAACAAGGCACAGAAAAATAGAAAAAGACAATGCGTCACCTCAGTTCTTGTTCAATAGACCATTAGAAAATTTTACAGGAAGAGAAGGTTTTCTTTCATTATTTCAATGAAACATTATGAAAGGTGTTTAAGATAAAGCTTTTTCGTAAAGGTAAAGGTCTCCTTAATTTAAATTATTCTTAGTTATGTGATTTACTATACTTTTTTAAACTCTATTTTTAATTTTAAAGTGGAGATTGAACAAAAACTAAAATGGTCTATTGAACATACAAGAACTAGGGTAGCGAATGGTCGCAACTGGGACTTATACCCAGACCTCTCGTCTAACCGGGACATGAGGTCTGGGTTAGACGTCCCGGTTAGACGAGAGGTCTGGGTTTGAGTCCCAGTTGCGACCATTGTCTTTTTCTATTTTTCTGTGTCTTGTTCTCTTTCATATTTTCATTTAGATTATAAGTGTTATCTTCTTCTTCAATTATATATTACGTTGATGGGAATAAACTTCAAAAGTTATAAAAAGAGAGTTTTTCTTATAAAAAATTGAATATTAATTTTTACCTCAAAATGTAATAGCAATAGTTCATTTGAATCTTGTTTCTTAAATACAGCTACCTTTTTTCACTTTGAAAAGATTCTAAAAGGGAAAAAAAACATGTGTTTTACTGAATGAAAGAATATTTTTGTGTTCCTCGTCGGAGAGGATTTTTTTGTTGCTTCCTTTTCGCAAAACTTGTTGGACCCAAAGTTAATTTATTTAACAGCACTTTACACACAAGTTAAGTGCATAAAAGGTGGGGTAAATGCCTGTAGTAATTAGATCCAAGCAACACCAATGGCCAAGGGTTACTCCATTTTTATAAATTTTCTATTCTTAGTTCGGTGTTCATAAAAAATGGGTAAAATGGATATTACTTCATTTGCATACTTTTATGTCTGATTTTTTTTTTAGTTCCACGCAATAACTTTGTTCGGTTAAAATCATTTAGTTCATTATCAAAATACAGACCGAAACGCAACGCTCCTCAATCACCAAGCAAGTTAATATACGTATATAAAATCAAGATGTAGATTTTGTTGTTATATGTAGATAAGAAGAGGGAACTTCATTTAAAGTTATATCAGGTAGCCAATTGGACCTATAATTTTCCCATTTTACAGTAAATAACTAAATTTTATAAATTTTAATATAATAATTTGTGTACATCAGGCTTATTTCTGAATAGAAAAAGGGGTCTGTCACCAAAAATTAACATAAAAAAATCATAAAAATTAATGGCAATACAAGCATAAACGAAGATAAAAGCATGCAGGCCATTATTTTCTTGTCGTTGGATGGCGTAAGTTTTTGATTAAAACGCTCCTGGTATTGAGGTGTACGGCAATGTTATTCTGATAATAATATTGGCATTAGATAACCTACAACATTTTCATTTAACAATTAAGAGAACATGCGTGGGAAACATGCATTGAAAATGCCATTGCACATTCCATTCATTCCATGAAAACTACCTGATTGTTATGCAACAAAATGCATTGAATAGGTGCTGAAGAACTATGTGATCGTTTTGCATATAATAAAATTCAAGCTGGTTTCATTAGAACTGGATGTGAGTCTCTCTTACTGAGTAGAAACCAATTTGTTTTTGCTTTTTTTTTTATGTGAATACCTCACAAGAGTATCAGCTGCTCCTGTCTGGAGCCGGTGAGACTATTAGCATCTCAAATCGGAGTATATTGTGAGGCTAAAAATAATGGGGAGGGAAAAAAAACGTTAAAGGAACGAAATGAAAAGCTATTCAGCCCTGGTCACCAAACACGGCTAAAGCCATTTCAAGCAACGTTTCAATTCTTAATGGTGGTCTTACACCAGGGCGATACTTAAAGGGCGATAGTGAAGCCATCTCAAGCAACGTTTCAATTCTGAACAAGGCGATCTTCCACTCTGGAACGTGCCTCAAATATACTATTCAGGATGTTAAGGGACGTACTTCACTTATTTTAACCAGTAATTCCTGGCAATATTTGGAGTAAAAAATGTAATGAAATATTGGTCACCGGTGACTTTTTCGAGGACCTAATTTTTTTTTTCAAATTTGTTTTCTTCAAAATCAAACAAAAAAAAATTCCTCTTCAAGTCGTCACTGGTCACTCAGCCGAGTAACCGCTCAACCTCTTACCCCGCCCCAAATGTCCAACACCTACTATTTTTTAATGTTCATTTAGAAAAAAAAAATCATCCAAAATATGACCAAAACAAAAATTCAATTTACATTTTTTATTCCTATGGCGGAACAACCTTAAAATTATTAAAAACAAAATTTTATCAACTGGTATCCCCGGATATCGCTCCCCGGCCGGGTGCATGAGATTGCAAAATTATTCCGTTACCCACGTTCTTCAGCCTCGGATGTTTTATGCGTTTCCTCCAGTGTGGTCTAGTTGCGACAAATTTAATTTTATACGAAGTTTTATTGTAAATAAATTTGACCGAATAAACACGAATTGTTATTGGCTAAATTCACCTTACACACGATCGCAGCGTACAATGATAGAAAAGGCTGCTAGCTGTCAGTCCAAGGCAAGATTAAATACACAAATCCAAACACATTTCCTAAGTTTCAAATAATGTCAGAAATCACTAGTAAAAATAAGTCGTTTAACACTTTGTTTATTATTTTTAATGAATTAATTGTGATATAAGACAAATTAATCACGGAATTCGATCCCGTGACCCTTGGATTGCGAGTAAAGATCTTTACCCCCCGACCGCCTTTATACAAAGCTACTGTAAATAATTAATTTCACAATGAAAAGTTTCATTCATGATCAGTTATATTGTTCTATTCTGGAATGTTCCGCTCGTTCCGTTTAACAATGTTCCATTTTACAAATTCAAATTGCAATATTCCTAACAAAGATGCTTTGCTTAAGTTTGAATGGAGCTTTTCTTAGCGTTTGACAATCCGTGGGTGCATTTCAAGTAGGGCTTTCTTGACGTTAGCTTCAAAGCTATCCTTCATTCAAAACTGAGGAGCTTTCCCACGCGACTTGACCCCGAAGCCCATACTGCGAGACAATGAGCTTTATCTTTTTTCGATATGAATAGTTTAATGCATTTTTAAACATTTCATGTGACACAATATGCTTAAAATAGGTACGTTGATGACTAAAATACTTCATACGTTTCAACTTATTCCAATTCTAGGAATTCATGCTTTATCGAAACTTTTTGCGTTAACTGTTTTGGAAATGAAAATTGTTTTTTTAATTTCTCTCAAACACATCGCTGCTTCCATCACGAATTGATTTTAACTGTCGATTTGGGAGGTGGCGGTGGGTACCGCCGCCCGGGAACCACTTATTAGTTAACCAACACCGCTGCCCTAGGTCACCCCAAGTGGTTCGCTATGCTTGGTGATTTAGCAGGTGTGCCCGTGTTCACGAGAGAGATTGTCTAAGTCTTGGCGGCCATGCATTTGCCCACCAACTGCGTAGTGGGCTGGATCGGAAGAGATTGATTGAGGGAGACCTAATCTAGTCATCTCCCAATATAGACCTAATCTAGACCTAACCTGGACACTCTCGGCCCATCGCCGAGCACTGCAGTCCACTATCATATATATCCATCAATCATACGTATCCGTCACTCCTAGACATTTTGACTCCCAGATTCCTACCCTTCCCTCATACCATTTCCTTCCCAGAACTTCATCTTCATCATTCATGAATTCCTTTCCCCAAATTCATCCATTCTTTTCCCAAAAAACACCCTTCGCACAGCATACCCAAAGATGACATACACCTAGAGGGATTTTTTTTCCTCAGGGCCTCCTGTGTGGAGCTGATGTAAAAAAAACTGAACTTGTTTGACGGCGGAACACTACCTACACTAATGTTTAATATGTTCAAATAAAAAAATTCTGAAATTTGTTTCCTACGGTTCTGCTTGTTTATAATAAATATAATTTAGTTCTGATTACAATATAAAGATTTTCATAAAAAGCCATATTTAATAAAAACGAATTAATTCAAAAATGTGTGTTACATACCCAACACTGCATTCGGAAAATTATGCAAAAATGTCTCCAACAACTAAATTGAATCCAAATAAAGATAAACTGGTGGTTCGCTACGTTTGGTTATTTAGCAGGGGTGCCCGGGTTCATGGGGTGAGGTTTGTCTAGGTCTTGGAGGCGGATGACCAGAACTCATTGAACCCCAGATTCCTACCAGCCCCTTTAACCCTTTTCCTTCCCAGAACTCTCCTCTCCTCCTTTTCCTTAAAAAACCCTCCACACAGCATCCCCAAAGGTGACATAGGCCCTGAGGGAAATTATTTTCCTCAGGGCCTCTTGTGTGGACCTCATGTAAAAAAAAAAAAAAACTATTCTATCATCTAATTTTCAGGCAAATTTCTCTTTTTTTCTATGTAGGTGGGTACTTACAGACTCAACAAACTCTTCATTTGAAGTTTTATTAAAGGAATATACTATCTTATGTTTCAATTTTCTTACATGTTACTTCTTTTCAACTCTTAATCCGTGTAAAAGTCAAAGTGCCACTTTTTTCCTTCATACAAAGTATTAAAAATAAAATTTTGTATGAAACATAAATAAAATAATATCTAAGTACATAATTTCATTTATTGCCTTGGCAACGTTACCTTTGAACAGGGAAATGAATTTGAAAATGATCTCTCGAAACGGGGAAAATATTATGTTCGCTGTACATACTATAAAATATTCATACGAATGCTAACCCTACAAAAATTGTAAGTGCACCGTACTGTTGAATTTGATAGCCACTTCCAGTCTTAAAGATAATTGATATCATTACTCTGATCAGAATTGGAGAATTTTTTGATAGTTTGGTGAGTTTGCTATCTTGAATCTATCGGAAACTCAATGAAAAGTGCATTGCAAAGCTGTATTTATTGATCCCAGTAGCACCGATGAGCGCCACAGGCGTGTGAAACATAAGTGCAAATATACATTGCACTTGTCGTCGTCGTTTGAATGACGTATTTATGTGCGCAGCTCAGCTGTGGAATGTTTTCCAGCTTTTTCCCAGCAAAATGTGACTCTTTTAGATCCATCTTTACAAAATTCCTTTAAATGGTCTTCCGCAAAGCATCCTCATTGTTATGATTAGATCAGAAAAATATCCTTGAAAATTGGTTCGTAGTGTTTACAGGTTAAAAAAAATGTTGATTGTTTTCTGCAATTGCCACGGAATAAAGCCGGAAGTCAGCCTTTATCAGCTCTTGTTAAATCCGGTGCTTCCAATAACAGGCTAATTGCGAATAAATATTCCCGGCGCTTCTACAAGATGAGTTCGTTAAGTCAAGTAATTTCATTCAAATGTCATTACTTACTTTTTCATTGGGTATGGATAAACTACATAAATACCGTATAAATTTGTTTCGCGCGTGACCTTATAGTATTGGGACCAAATAATTGTTAAAAAATATTATTTCTGTTTTGCTAGAAAGCAGTCACTTTGTGGTTTGACATATTAATTGAAATAAAACAATAACTTTGTTTGTAACCACGATTCATTTATATTTTTTTAATACCGACCGGTTTCGCTTAACACAAGAACCTTCAGGGTATAAAATTAAATTGTCAGTTTATTTTATACCCTGAAAATGCTTGTATGAAGCGAAACCGGTCAGTATTAAAAAAAAAATCTTGGTTAAATTATTGTTTAATTTCAATTCATATTATTTCTTTTTAAGGTGAGGATTAAGGCTAAATAACTATTTTCTGTTAATCTTTCCTTCGTATCGGTTTATTTTATGAATACAAAAAACATGCTTTGAATAAATTGAAGCTTTTCCTTTCACTTTCATTGAGTTTAACTAAAATAAAATTGTTTATTACTTTATAGAAAATATAAGCATTAACTTCTCAAAAATGTATGTTTTTATTAGATACTTATGAACTCACATAAGAAACAATTTAAAAAATAAATAATTTTTTTGGTTAAAATTATCTGAATAGTTTCGGTTGAATAACTTTTTTTTCTTGTAAAATAATTTACTAAAATATTTTCACATTATATAAATATTAAAAAAAAAACATATTTTGCGCTTGAAATCGTGACCTCTTGGCTCCTTTGCCCAGCGATGCTTTATGCCTAATACTAATATTCGTGACGATGTAAAGAAAAAATTGGGGGTTTATGCATGTTTAGCTTGTAGTTTCCTCTAAGAGCATTTTTCATACAAAACTCATATTTGGATTTGATAACAAAATACCCAACCAATCTAAATGATCTTTTTTTATGAATACCACAAGAGAGTCCCAACCGCCACGCCAGAAGTCAATGAATCCATGGCGTCCTCAATTGGGATATGTTGTGAGGATGAACGTAGTGGGGAGGGGAAGGAGACGGGGAGAGGGAGGTAATGAAGTTTTAAAGCCAAATTAAGCAACGTTTCAATTCTTAATGGTGGTCTTACACCAGAGTGATACTGAGAGTATCTACCATTCTGCCGCAAATATACCTAATATCAATTTAAATTATTTAATTGTAAAATAACACCATTCAATCGAATAAAATTTTCTTGCGCTCGCCCGGGTCAGATCCCGCAACATTCAGATTTCTAGTCGAGAGCCTTCCCCCTCGACAACGGAGGCCGTCAAAATGTTTAACATAATGTATTACTAATATCTAATGCTGCTCGGAAGTATTTTATTGGTTTTATTAATTGTAAAATACAGGCAATTAAAGGGATCGACTTATTAGTGTAACTTTGGAAATTATTTGTGAGTTGAAGGTTTAAAAAAAAAGTTGTCCCATGGTTAGGCTGGGCGCATACATCCGATTTTGCTTTCCGGTTGTCTGATCAGACAATCGGATCGGATTAACACCGCACACAACCGATTCAAAAACCGGGTAGGTAATACGACCGGGGCCATGCCCTTTTTCAGACCGGATTGGACGGCCGGCGTGGAAGGGCGTGGCCTATTTTTATTACCGATCAGGATTTCGAATCAGATGTGTGCGGGCTTTCATAAGAAATTTATGGCGCGAAGGCCTTCCGGTTGTCTGATCAGACAATCGGATGGAAAAATCGGATGTATGCGCCCAGCCTAAGTTCACTATTGGCGTCCTGATACTGTGCACTTTAGGTATTGGTCAGACCAAACATGTTCAAAATGTGAATGTAATTGGTAACTACGTTTGTTATTGCAGCAACTGGCGAGGTTAGAACTTAATCTTTTTTTACGATGTCTCAGCCCAGCAATATTATTGTTACGACGGAATATAACCCAGTATAGACCCAGAATAGACCCAGAGTGGACAGTCTGGAATTTAAGCCTTTCTTTGGTCGGAAAATCATACGTTTGTCGGCCTCTTATTACGAGTAGATCGTGGCTACAATTATTACAAAATTTTCCAGGCTTTATAAGGACTACTAAAACGTTTATATTTTTTTAAACAAATTTTTAAATTTGTACGAACTTATGTGAATTGCTTTGCTTTGCTTATGTGAATCTTAACCTAACGAATTTAACCTAATAATTTTATTTTTTTCATGAAAAACCAATAATTCAATTCGTTAATTTTTTTTATAATTTCGAGCATCAAAATAAGGTAATATAATCATAAAAATTAAAACTTTTACAAAATTCTTATATTATTTTCTTTAATTTTGATTTTTTTTTAAATATCTAAACGGCTGAAAGGGTCAAATTATATTAGCAAGGTTCTCGACTTCCGGAGATCGCGGGTTCAAATCCCGGCATGCGAAATAAAATTAATTTTGATTAATTTTTTATTTTAATGTTCTAGAGTGGAAGATACTCTCAGTATCGCTCTGGTGTAAGATCACCATTCAGAATTAAAAAGTTACTTCAAATGGCTTTAGCTGTGTTTGGTGGTCAGATCTGAAGAGCCAAATACTTTGCCATCGTCCTCTTCCCCATTTCCGCCCCCTCACCTTTACCCTCAGCCTCCCAACACATTTCAATTGGGAATGCCATAGTCTCACTGGTTCCAGACGAGAGCAATTGGGACTTTTGTACGATATTCACATTTAAAAATTAAGCAACGTTATTTGTTCCTATCTTTTAAAATTATTTTAAATATGTTTATGTCAAACATAATTTTCTATTTCACAGTTTATGAGTGTAATATATAAATTAGATAATTGTATTATCTTCATAGAAGCCTTTTTAACGGACGTAATTAAATAAATAAAGCATTATGATAATAATGTAATAATACATAACAAATCCCTAGACTAAAACTACTTAATAATATCATCATGTATCTGCCCATAATAATCATAATTACCTATAACAATGTGATCCATGTGTGTAATATATTCGTATTAATCTGTTTCTCTTTTGTATTTCAGGGTCTTTTGGAATAAATAATAACGATACTAATTTCAAGCTAACTTATACGACAAAATAAAAGTGGCGAAGCTCATAATACTCTTCTCCTTGAATAAAAATAACATAAGTGTATGGTACTTAAAACTCGTGATCCTTGTGACACAGCTGGATTAAAACTGTTTTTATTTGTGATGTAAAAACCGTAGTTTATCACATGTGCTTAAAAATAATATTGGTCAAACCAACACAACTTTCAGGTAACTGTATCTATGAAAAGTTAATTCGGTAAAAGTTTGAAGACTAACAACATAAAGGTTTTTACCTTTTGGGGTTAGTAGTGATTTTTTGAAAATTGCTCCGCCAGCCCCGTCATGTCCCTGGCTCTGCCCGGTGGGGGAACGGGCGCAGACGCCTCTCCCCGCAGAGCAGTCAGTCCCCTACTCGAAGTGCGCCGGCCGCACTGCACGCTCAACTGCGACCACTGCAACACCATCTTGGAGGACAGATTCAAGCATATACGTGAGTTCCATTATACTACATTATGTCTTTAGTGTATCCTCTGTATTATCTCCTAGGTATAGGAAGCTGGATATGTGTGGTACACAGCTGTTAACTGATAACGTTTGTGAAGTTGCGCCAGCCTCACTGCACTCTTAATTGTGACCTCCGCAACACCAATCTGGAGAACACACTCAAGCATATACGCATACATTAGGGTGGGTCACGACTGTATGGGAAATTTTTTATTCTTGTTTTGATTTGTCTTATAGTGAAAACAGGGTGTTTGATGGAGATATTAAATCACATAAATTTTAATAATTCTTGGATATCAAAAGTTAGACAAACCATCAAAAACGGACTATTTTTAATAAAACACGAAAAAAAGGGAATTGTTTGATTTATTTATTAAAAAATATATTTGAATATAATTCAAATTATTTCAGGGCAGTTTTTTCAAATACCAGCAAAATCCTTCTCACTATCAAATTTCGGCATTATTTTGCGAGACTCAATTTTGGGACTTTTTGTAAATGATTTCGTTAAAATGTACTACGTTTGCCATGGAAGATTACAAAAAATATGGTTTGGTAAAAAAAATAAAATTTAAAAAAAAATATTAAAATTTTCAAAACTTTGAAGTTAATCCGGAGGAAGAAGATTGTACCAGAAATTTGAAAAATTTTAACCACGTTGTTTCGAACCCATTTTGCACCCTTTTATCGCTCTTAGAATTTAAAAATAACATTTTTTGTTAAATCACCCACCTAAGCATATATAAAACTATTATTATGTCTTCAATCATTGTGTGCAAAACTGTTAACTATCGTATTAACCCGTTGTTGAAGTTGCGCCAGTCTCACTGCACGCCTAACTGTGACCACTGCAACACTATTCTAGAGGCACATACACGACAGGCGTTATACTATTATTATGTCTTCGATCTATCTTATGTATGATCTCGTAGGCAAAAGATGCTAGATACGTACATACGGTATCCAGCTGATAACTGTTAACCCCTTTCTGTTGCGCCAGTCTCACTACACGCCTAATTGTGACTACTGAAATACACTAATAGTCTTCGATTTGTCCTAATAATAACAATTGTGATGCTAGATACATATCTACCGCGCAGAGCTGTTAACTCATTTCTGGAGTTGCGCCAGCTTTGCTGCACGCTCAACTACGAACGAACTATCAACACCATCCTGGAGGACGATTCAAGCATATGCAGGTGTAATTTGTAGCCAGATAGCCATACTGTTTGAGGCTTATTAGCTAGCAAAGCCGTCGGCTCCATACTCGATACGCGCCATCCCCTTTGCACCCTTTCATTGAATTACAGATTCATCCCCGCACATGAGTTGTTTACAATACAGGTACATATATATATACAGGTATTTGCTTTGATCCGCGTGCTCTACAGTGTTGAAACGCCTACTACACAATATAGGTTGTCCCCAATTCAAGGTGCGCCAACTCATCTACACGCCGAACTTATATCATTGTAACATTGAATTGTAGGACAAATTTAAAAACATGTTTCAGAAGACTTTTTCAATGTTTCACATGAATCAAATAGTTGGTATTTATGCAACAGCTGTTTTTTGACAAATTTCTGTTTTTTCGTTGGTTCCAATAATTTTTTATCATGTTTGTTATTTTCTCATATAAAAATTTTATGTTTGAGATCTTTATCCAATAAATTGATGTTAAGTTAAGCCTTTATTTTAAATATCAATAAAATTGGTATGATGAGTTAATAATTATTATCTCGAAGTATACCTACATACAAAAAACTAGAAATGTTTTGATTTCTAAAAAAAATATTTTTGGATGTCAAAATATCATGGTTAATTGTGAATAGATTAAACAAATCAAAATTATACGAAGTGTCAACAACACAACACAAATTTTTCTCCTAGCATGGAGATCATTATACATTCTCTTGAAGAATACAAATAAATTTAGTTAAAATAAAAAGAAAATAAAGTGCTTCGAAGATTTTTTTACATAAGTTCACCCAAAAGACCCTGAAGAAGAAAATTTCCTCAGGGCCTGTATCATCTTTGGGGATTCTGTGCGGTGGGCGTTTTAGGGGAAAGGAAGGATATTGATTTCTGGATACGATAAAGGTACGATGGGTGGGTAGGAATCTGGGATCAATGAATCCTGGAGTGATGGACGTATGAATCCATCCCTGCAGTTCAGGGCGATGGGTCGAGCCAGTTCGAGAAGTCTAGGTTTGATCTCCACCAATCAGTCTTTCCTGATCTAGCCCGCCATGCAGTAAATGGGAAAACGCTTTAACCGCTAAAAAAGCCTTACCCTATTAACCCGGGTACCCCTGTTATGGCAGGGATATTTGTAACCCTATAAATGGTTCCCGGGGCGGCAGTACCCATACCTGCCTCGCAAATGGTGATAGTGTTGAATAGGAACTAACATCATCAGTGACTCAGTACCTTTTGGTTCTAACCCATTAGCCTCACGTTCTGTCGCTCTTACACTTGCCTAAAACTTACAATTGCCTTACAATCGCCATCTTATTTAATCGAATTGAAAATTTTGTAATATTTATGAAACACAGTTCTGTATATGAAATTTAAGTAAAAAAATTTCAGTGATATATTCTATGATAGAAAATAATCCACCTTCCAACTCAACAAGGATGGCTGTCTGAAATTGCATTGGTACAATGTTGTTCAATTTAGTTTTCACAAAGTTTCAACGAAAAGCTTGTTGTACTGTGCCTGAAAGCTGTATTAACACCTGTGCCTGCAGTTGACGTAACCACGCCTGTCAATCCAAACCAATTGTAAAATAATTCCGGTGCAAATTAAATTGAAATTTAACTCACTTGAAATTATATTTTGTTTTAAGTTTTTGGATAATTTCAACTTAAAACAAGCGATTGATTTGAGAATGTAACTAACCATTGACGGCCGGCGTGGTCTAGCAGTCTCTTGAATCGCAATCCGCAGGTCGTGGGAACGAATCCCGGCGTGGCAAATTGTATAATAAAATCCTCCCAGAATAAAATATTAAGACATGCAAAATGTCCTGCATCGGTTCATTAATAACTAAACGGTTGATTGACTTGGGTAGAATGGAGTCTGAAAAACTATTAAATAATGTCACTTAAAGTTTTACTTGGTTTTATAAACCTAGTACATATTTAAATTAGAAAAAAAAAATAAAAATAAAAAAACATTGTATTACAAAATACATGTCTGGCTTTTTCATCATCAATTGGTTCAGTAGAACAAACAGGCAATCTGCCTAGCTAGGAATTAATATCGACCTGCAAGACAAACACTTGTACACATTTTTAATATTTACAGTTATCTTGAAATATTATTATTATGTTATTTTTGCTATTTAATTGTATCTAATGTAATATAAAAAATAAAAAAATAAAATAAATTCCATTTGATTGATTTGTGTTATTTCACAATAAAATAATTAAAAATAATATAAAGGATATTTGCGGCACGTTCCAGAGTGGAATTTATTCTCAATATAGTCTTGGTGTAAGACCACCATTTAAAATTGAAACGTCGCTTGAAATGGCTTGAGACCAGATCTGATAGCCACGTACTTCCCTACCTTCCTCATCTCCTTCTCCTCGCCATTACCTTCAGCCTCACAACATACCCCAATTAGGGATGCTATAGTCTCACTGGCTCCAGGTGGAAGAAGTTGGGACTCTGGTGCGGTATTCATTTAAAAAAAAAAATCAAGCCGTTTCTGCATGGGTAGGCAGAGGCCAAACAACTCGATCTTGGCAAACACTTCTTGCCTCATTCACATTCATACATTGTCTCGTACATAATTTTCTGTTTTTCTGACTCCTGGCGTGGCCCGACTCTAGTCCAAGATCCAAATGATCGTTCTATGTCTTTCTCGAGCGTCCCGACTTCTTCTACAATTCTCACAAGAATGGCCGAGAAGAAGAAGAAGGCCGTTTCTACGACTCGTTTTTGAGTTCAACAGCTCGGCTATGGTTTGACGATTGCCGGCTTCTATGTTTCCTCCGTCCTACAGCATGGGCATCTCCAAAACCTATGTTTAATCCTTCCTTTCCTCTGAAGGACCCTCCCACGGCATCCACAAAGATGATATATGACTCCTCTGTGGTGATAATGTAAAAAAAATCGCATTATATTATTTTCTCCTTACACTTCTTTCTGCGTTTAATGCTCAAACCATTGAAGTGTCTCTTTTTTACGTTACGCTTAAATCACAGACAGCTTCGCTAATCATCGCATTTCTTACAGGATCATATTCGGTTTTACCACGCGTACGCCTAAAGGGATCTCATGTTTACGGCATTTCGTGGGGTTTCATCCTTCCTCTGCTGCCATGCCTCACTGCCATACATCAGGGTAGTTATATGTAATCCATTGAACTGCATGCTTCGCTTCCTTGAATATTTTTTTCCTAGCGCCAACCACATTCACTCTTCTGTCAATAATCCAGCCTTTCCATCTCTCGTAAATATACTTCCCAAATACACAAAATCATCCACGTGTTTCAAGTATTCATCATTCAAAACTATATTACACACTTTTTGTACTCTCTCTCTCTTTGAAACACGCATGCAAATATAATTTGAAATACAGGATTCAAAAACACTGTTTAATTCAATGGCGAACACTGAACAGTTTCTTCTTTTTCCCTACCAAATTCCCTGTCCCAACTCATTGCTTGGGTCGGCTGTTGGGGTCGGGTCTTCTCATTCTCAGGCTTTATCGTCTTCGATTAGCATTAAGTCATCCAGGAGTTTTTTAGTCTTAATCGGGATGATTGTGGGTGAAGCTCAATGCTTTACTGTGTGATTTGGTGGTCTCCGTCTTGTGTCCATACCATCTCAACTGTCGTTAACTGTCCGTAACATCCAGGCTACCACGAATGCATGAATTTTTAATTTTATCACTGAACAGTGAACAGTGAATTCATGAAATTATTTGATTTGTTTGTGTTCATGGGAAATGTGTGTGCTGGATATGATTAGGCCGAAGAAATCGATAAAATAGTTAATGAACGTTATTCAGTTAATGGAGTGAACGGAGTGATGTCTGATTAGATTTTAATGAAAGCAGCGAAGTACACAATAAAGATCGGATTCGAAATCTGTCGAAGATTAAAGTAAGAAGAACGAAAACAGACACAAGCAGTAGAAATGATATCCTTCAAGCAAATATAATATGTTAAAAAAATAATATGTGTAATTAAATAAGAAATAAGTATACTGGCGTAAATTGCATGGACGGTGTGATTTAGCATAGTTAGAGGTATTTAGGCGTTCCTGGGTTCATGGGGTGAGGTTTTTCTAGGTCTACTGGTTTTTGCTTACGTACCGTGCGGCGGGTTGAATTTTGAGAAACTGGTTGAGTGAGACCTTTTTACCTCTTCAGCAGGACTCTCTTACCCCATCGCCTCCCACTGCAGTGGGAGGGATGAATTCAAAAGACTGTAACATGCTGACCACCAGATTTCCACACACCTCTAAAACGTTTTTCCTTCCCAGATCTTCTTCTCTTTCCTTTCCTAAAAAAATCCTCTTTTCACGCTTTTATTGTTGCATGTTGCTCTTTGGCAACTATTTATTGTGCCCTCTGCCTTATTGAGCATAGTAGATCTCATCTCGCCGCAAAGGACCCAAGTCCTAAAACCGCATCGCTTTACTAAGTCTATAATTGCAATATTCGCACCGCAACCATTTGCAAGGTTAAAATATTTCCGCCGCGCCGCCCGCCTAATCTCGCTTGTCATCATTATGTCACCAAATCCTTTCCAAAATCTTTCCAAACTAACACTTACCTTCCTGGTGTAATTAGAACAAGTGGAATGCGCGAAGCCGTTTTTTTTTTGGTAAGTGAAATTATAATAGATATTAAATCCCGCATACAGTCCATTCGCGCCTTAACACCCTCCACATAGCATCCCCAATATTTAGGGAGCTATTGTAAAAAAAGGTTATACCGAAATACTTGTTGATTTAAATATTGTCACTAAAGGGCATTGGCTTAGGCAGTCGCCCTATTAGCAAGAGGTCCCAGAGTTCAAACCAATTCCTCTGGAATAATCCTGTCTGTAGTTGGATTTTCTTTTACGTATAATTTGATAACAAAAATTAAAACTTTCTTATTTCAATTTTACCGAACTTATCTTAGAAGTGCTGGTAAAATTATCAGCGCTCATAAAAAGCGTCAACTTTATCCACGGCTTCCGGCGATGGAGTTGTTCCGACAAATGGCAGACCACGAAGATTTATTCGTTTAAAAAAGTTCGAGCACTTAGAGTTAGTGTTATCTCTCGGAAATATATTATAAACCGGGCTTTCTAACTAATGACTTGACGAGCAATCTCAGAGAAAAATTATTGCCTCTGTTGTAGAAAATATCAACTCACCCCTATCCAAGCAAACGTAGAAGATTTGTTTCAGATTTTTTCAGTTTCAACGGCATGTATTTTTTTTCGTAGCAGATGAATAAAATTCATATGAAAATTTTGCTCGTTCATTTCATAGGATCGTACGAACAACCACCTGAGCACATTGTCTGGTAGGTACTCAAGGTTCTAAATTACATACCACCTGTCGGTAATAGTATATGCACGTGTCAGCAAGATAATTAATAATGTTGTAGATTGAATTGTTAATAAACAGGTGCTAACAACCAATTTGACATTTTTCGACTATGTACAGGTGTTGGAATTTAATTTGCTTGCTTAGTGAAAATATTTGGTCGTTTTTTTTGGAAAACACATAAAAAAAAATTGTGTAATGAATATAAAACGCCAAATAAAATTTGTAAACCACCGTAAACATTTAAATTGATTTATGAGGTAAACAATTCTTTAGCACCGTTGTGATTTGAAACTCGGTGAAACGGCAACGAGCGATACTAAAAAGAGACAAACACATACATCTATATGAAGGAGAATATGTATATGACGATAATGTGAATAATAGAAGCAGCCGGGGACGCCCGAGGAAGATGTGCGACATTTAAATTTGGGAGGCGGGAATTAGTACCGCCGACCTAGGTATCATTTATTGGATAACCAACACCTCTGTCATAGGTCACCTCAAGTGGTTAGCAGGGGTGAGTGAGCTCATGGGGTGACGTTTGTCCGGGTCTTGGTGGCGGATGTACCTGCCCACCTGCTGCGTGGCGGAGAGAAACTGATTGAGGGAGGCCTTTCGACCTTTCCAGCCGTACTCCCTCAACCCATCGCTTTGCACAGTTATAAGGTTTGGCCTGCGAGAGAATGAGATAGACTAATCGGTGTCCTCTTTGTGCGGTGCTTCGAAGCCTATCAGCCTCCTTTTTGTGCTTCGTTTTTCGCGAACAATCAGACGTGGCGGAGGGCTTTAATTTATAATATTTAGAGATTTTATTAACAAAGTAGATTTTTCATTTGATCGAAAATAGTAATTTCGGTTGTGGGCCTGACTGTGATTAGCGCTCTGGTTCAATGAACTCGGATTTTTTTTTAATGTTAGTTGGTAAACAAAAAAAAAATCATGCCTTGAGGTGTTATGTATATTATTATTATATTATTTATTCTCAAATAATATTTGCGGGAAAAAATTTGTAGGGTAGGTACCTACCTGCATCCAAAATTCTAACCTACAACTTTTTTGTGAAAATTCTAAAGCGATAAACGGTATTTTAAAAATGTGTTATCCCATTTTCATTCACATTTATTGAAATTTTGTAAAAGATTAAATGTTTATTTTACCATAACCGAATATCAATTTATCAATAAATCTTATTTGTAATAATGGCCAGAAATAATTCACTTTTGTTTATAACGACATCAATTTTTATAAAGTTCGTCAAAATTAATTTACACAAAATCGCCCGCTATGGAAATTGAACAAATAACTTTCTTATCACATTCAAACATGATATTTTTATAACTCTCTAAACAGAAGGTTGAGTTCCTGCAAACGGAAGGCTGGAGTATTGTGAGGAACTCACAAAGCGCCATAAATCTGTAGTTTCCTGAAAGGGACGTATTGTTCATAAGAAAAGCTCTCACGGTAAAAATAAAATTTAATACTAGCAGGTTGATATTACGGTTGTTTTCTTGAAATAAGTTTCCTTGCAAGAAAACTGCCTCGATTTTCTAGATACTTTAGTAAAGATCAGTCTAATGGGGTTCTTTTACGCCTTCAAACCATTGATACGGCTTTAATAATGAGCAAAGAATAAAGAAAAACATACAGTTTGTATAACGACAGCAATGCGAATAAAAAATAAATGCTAACGAATAGTATGAATTAACTTTCATTAACACTTCCTTACCGGACCGGGGGAACGCACCTACACTAACGAGAGTTTTACGCTGTATCTATGTTGTTTTTTAAACCACGTACTCAATAATTTGAGTAATCTTAGAAAAACTATTTGGTTATCGATTTGTATTAAAAAAATTAATATCGCATTACTACTTTTCTTAAAATTAAATAGTTTATAACAAATTCTGGCGAATAATCTGTGCCACCCGCCCCCCTTCCCCTCTATTCGGGCGTACCCCGTTCCTATCTGCTGAATGTATCGGGATAATTCTAAGCGATAGCAAGTAATTTCTAAGTTGTTAGTGGAAAGGACTAATTCGCGTTCGTTTACACTGCGCATCTCGTTTGCTCTTTTTACAATGCTATAATGTTCGCTTGCCGGTCAAAGATCATTCGGTCTGAGTCGTTTCCGGTGAACGCCAATCGCCAGTCGAGATTCGGAAACAAGGTGTTACGCTGGCTATCGGCCCGCCTTCTCTGTTTTCTATGGAAAAATAAACATTATGGTCTAAATTCATTAGAATATTAATTATGACTTTATTTATGAAACGATTTTGAAAATAACTACTGAAATACGATGATTATACTTCCCTCTAATTATTATCATAACAAATTACAAAAAAATATGTCATTAATACCCTTTAATATGCAAAACAAATTGGGGTCCCCGAGTGACCCCCCTTCGGGTCATGTGTGATTTTTTTCGTTCCGGGACGAAAAGGTTAATTAAGCCGATGTTAAAGGTATTCGCAGCAAAGGCCAAATGCCAAAGGACTAGACCTTCTACGTGTTTATTCCGTAACTTTAATAAAATATGAAGTTATTTTATTACCACTTTTTTTACTACCTACAGCATTAAAATAGTGTGCTCTTGAGTGGAATGAAAGCTTAATGATACCTTATTTATTAAGTAATATTGAATCACATCTATTGATTGAAGAACTGAGGAACCCAAATTTTCACGACTTTAAGAATGTGTTTTTTAAATTTTGTTTTCTTTATGCACACTCCTTGCTTAGTTAAAAGGAACGTATGCGCGGCCCAATTCGGCCAGTTTCATACAAATCTTAAGTTTGGAATTGAGATCAAAATACCCAACCAAACTGAAAAATAATTTTTGTATAAAATGTGTATCAATTATCTAGTACGAGTGTGAGCTAATTTATTTATTTTTGCTTTAAATTATAAGATATAGGCCATTAAAGATTTTAGTGTTTCATGATTTTAGAGGCAACTTGGGCAGTTATTTGTGAGTAAATGAAAAACTTACTTACTTTACAAATAAAAAAAAATAATAAAATAAAAATTAAAAACTTTAGAAATGCAGTTTTTGGGTAGTAATGTATAAACTAGAAATTTTTGTTCCGCCGTAAATAGATAATTTGTATTTAAAATTTACATCTATCTTAATAATTCTTTTCTTAATTTTTATTATTTATTTTATGTTTCATTATATTTATATGATAAATAAATTATAATTATTATTTAATTGTTTTTTATTTGCTCACAAATAATTGCCCAAGATGTCTCTGAAATCATGAAACACTAAAATCTTTAATTGCCAATATCTTATAATTTAAAGCAAGAATAATTAAAATAGCTCACATTTGTACTAAATATTTGATATACCTTTTGATTACAAAAATAATTTTTCAGTTTGGTTGGGTATTTTGATTTCAAATCCAAATTTAAGATTTGTATGAAACGGGCGGAAAAGGGCCGCACAAACGTTCCACTCAACTTTCTTACATACTTATTACAACCCCGTTATTTCTAAACAGTGATCTAACTAAAGAATTTGACTCACTTGATCGTGTCATGTTTGTAGAAATGTTCATCTGACGCTCGTCCATTTCCATCTCCTAAGCGTTCCCATCTAAATATTTGTTTAGTTATAACGCTTTCCCCTTACATTATTTTTGCAACTCCTTATTCGTAATATAGCTTTTTTATTGAATCAGGAATGTATTATAATTTAAACATTTTGAAGAAAACACAATACACGTTTTCTGATAAAGTATCCAACAAATGCTGAATATGGAATTGTTGATTGATCAATTTCCTTTAAAGAGAATTTTTCACATTTTCAAATTAATTTCGATCGGAAAACCATCTACAGGAATGCTATGTGGAGGATTTTTTATGGTAAAAAATGAAAAGGAACTTCTTCTTCATTCTTTACCTTAAAAGAAACTCCACACAGCATCCTTGTAAATGGTTTCCCGAGTGAAGTTAATATGAAAAGGTGAATAATTCTTTTTAAAGAAAATTGATCAATCAACAATTTTATAATCAGTATTTGTTGAGATACTTTATCAGAAAATATCTGTGTTGTGTTTTCTTCAAAACTTTTAAATTATCAGTGGAGTCATATTTAAGTTTTTTTGAAGAAAACGGGTAAATGGGGTGGGTAGGAATCTGAGAATGAATGTGACCAGGAGTGACGGACGTATGAATCCATCCCTTCCACTGCGGTGCAAGAAAATTGGTTCAGAAACTCTGAAATGAAAAGACCTGAAATGTCTCCCTCAACCAGTCTTTCCAAATCCGGCACTCCATGCAATTGGTAAGCAGATGCATCCGCCACCAAGACCTAGACAAACCTCACCCTATGAACCCGGGCACCCTTCGAAACTTGGTGAACCATAAAAGAACTGTCGGTTATACAATGAATACGGTTATACCGGGGCGGCAGTATTCAGACCAGACTGCTTGTGAGCTTTTTTTAATTAAAAAAAAAATAATATCAGCTAGGTACAAGAAAGCAATTTAACAACTAACCAACCTTTTCCTGCCGATCATTCAGCTGCTTAATAGCTGAAAATAGAATTTTGTTCACCCTAAATTATATCCGGGATGAGCGCCTAAGACAATTCCGGGAAAATCATTTCGTTATTTTACCTGTATCTTTGTTCGAGCGGGCGCCATCGACCGTTCAATAAAGTTGACCTGGTAACCTTTAGGTGATTGTATGCACTCACAGGATGCCGAGAATAATGTGTTAGGAAGATTGACAGTAAGTTATCAGAAGCATTTCCAAAAACCTTCACAATTCTACATTAAATATCTCAATTTAATTTAAAAATTTCCACTCACTGAATAACTAACAGTTTATTTGTTTTACTTTCAGACTTAATTAACTTAATACAGCATATATGTATGCAACCATAGAATTATTATTTAAATTTAAATATCTTTAAACTTTATATATCTACTAAATTTATAATTACTTTATCATACTTTAAATATCTATTAACTTTATTAAATATCTGTACACTCCCCATCCAGCCACAAGCTAATGTTTCCATGGAAGAGAAGTATTAAAATAATTTAACATAAAATAATTTAAATTTAAAAAAATATATATTATGTTATTACCTTTTTGAATACTGATAAAAAAAGTCTAAAAAAAAAATATCATGTAGTCGCATATATTCTGCGATTTGAGAACTGTTATCACAAAATTAAAAATAAAAAAAATTCAATTTGACACAACCATGGAAGTTGGTAAAGATTGAAATTGTAGAACTAATTGTAGACTTACCCTTGTTTTCTTGTTCGTAAGAATATCATATGGCTTGATGGATTCTTAGGCTTTGTACAACCACACAATAAGAGATTTATTAATTGTATATACTGAAGTATGTACTACTCAATTGCTATTTACAAATAATACACGGCATAAGCTATGATAAGCATCTTTGTGGCTTCTTCATGCAAAAAATCAAATCTGTTATTCAATATTATTATCTTAAAAACTTTTTTACTTGAACTGCTTTTAAAAAATATATCATATTATTTTACACAAGAAAAATATCATTTTTTATTAATGCTTTTGATCTGATCTGAGAGATATTGTTTCGTTTCGTTTCTGTTTTATAAATTTTCTTTATAATGATCATAGCTTTTGAATGATGAAGTCGTCATAATAGAAATTCAATTTTTATTCTTCTTACTTATTAAATGAAATTTTCAAAGTATTGTTTAAAAATTGTAAAAAAATATTCATGAAGCAGGGAATGGTAGAAAGAGGGAAAATGAGTTACATCAAGCTACCGGGAAGGGAAAAGGTTTCTCTTACAATTAATTATTTTTAGCCTGAATTGTTGCGATTCAGAGGGCAGTCCACGTCAGCCATTTTCATAAGTCAAAGTAAGAACTTGCTTTAGCCGTATTTAGTAATCAGAACTTATTAACCAGGTACTTCCTATTCCCAACCTTCTTCCACTTTTCACTACCTTCATCCTCACAAAAAAAACCCAATAAATTAGGGACGCCGTAGTTTCACTGGCTTAGAGACGGTTGGGAGCAGTTGGGACTGTTGTGCGGTACTCACAATTTTTTATATACGTTTTTTAGCTTTTACCCCCTTATTTACATCAGTCGCATAAGATTCCCCGAAATGGTATATTTTGTCGGTTGGGACTCTTGTGCAGTATTAAAAAGCAACAAAAATTACTAAGGAGTCACGGTGGTTTTGTTTGAAATTATTGCATTAGAAGATTTAGTGTGCAGGATGATTTCAGTATTTTTTTACCTATTGCTAGAATAAGAGAGTGTTAATTTTATAAAATGTGAATACCGTACAAGAGTCCCGACTGATTCCAAACTTCTGGAGCCAGTGAGACACATTATGAGGTGATGGAAAGTGGCGAGGAGAAGGAGATGGAAATGAGAAAAATGTGGAAGTACCTGGCTATTCAGGCGAGTCACCAAATATGGCTTAAGCCGTTTCAAGCAACGTTTCAATTCTGAATGGTGGTCGCACACCAAGGCGATTCTGAGAGTATCTTTCATTCTGAAACGTGCCGCAAATATACCTCACATTATTTTCAATAATTTCATTGAAAAACACACATAAATTTACTTTCGCACGCCGGATTTTGTATCCGAGACCTTCGGATAGCTAATTGAGTGCCTTGCCCTTCGACCAAAGAGCCTTCATTGAATATTTTATTTAAAAAAGATATATTGACATCTAAATAAGATCATTTACATAAATATATTGGTCTTTCAAGAAAATCAAACCGTAAACATCTGTCGTTTCAAAATTCACTGACCCCTTTATATTGGGGTCGTAATACACAATTACTTTCACAGGTCAATCATCCCTATCCACGTTTTTGCTGCTTTCACATAATCAGAGTCCAATAAAAATGTAATGTCTTGATTTTTATTTCTTTCCACATACCTACACAATACATTAACAATAAGGCCTTTGAACGAAAACCGGTAAATAACAGGCAGTTTGCTCGAGAAGCTTTGTATCAGCTACTAAACAGAAAACGCTTAGAATTTCACCGATTTGAAAGAAAACCGATGTTACCAAAGTGACTTCTAGTCGCCAATGAAGATGATTATCTGTTCTCAAAAAAATTTTGAAATTTGAAAATGTTCAATTTCACTCTTTTTTACTTCAGCTTCACACAGGAGGCTCGAAGAAAAAAAAAACCATCAGGGCCTATGTCATATTTGGGGATGCGGTGTGGAGGGTTATTTTGTGGAGAAAAAAAAGACAAGGAAGTTCTAGGAAGGAAAAATTGGGGTCAAAGGTCACTATTCTATTCCAATTTTTAAAAAATTAGTAAGTTCAGAAGGTGGACGTATGCATTCGCCGCAAAGTCCTAGGAAAATCTCACCCCATTTAACCTGGGCACTCCTGCTAAATCAGGGAACGTAGCGAACTACCAAATTGAATTAAGAATCCACCTTTAGTAAGGGAACATTTACATAATTCACAACACAGCTCTATCGATTTTTACTTGCTATTGGTATCAACCCTGGCGAAGTTATAGTATGCCGGACCTCCCTGTGATTCAGTTGTGAAATTAATATAGCCCTCATCAAATTGTGACAGTTTCCGACATATCGTTTCGTCGTGTATTTTGTAAATCAATAATTTCGTGAGTGTATCAAATATTTACTACCATGTTTACCAGACATTTCCAATCAATAATGTAGTGGTTATTGATTACATTAAAACTCTCGTGAGATTCGGTTACATAATATTATTGATTAGTAACGTGTAATACATTATACAAAGCGATCCTTTCTTAATTAGTAGATAATTATGTTCAGAAAGGAACGAATAGATGTTTTGGTATATACGGCGAATCTACGGAAAAGGGAGTGTAAGGGGAATATATTATGATATTTGAATTAGTCAGAACTTTTATTTAAACAATTTAAGGTCAGAAAATTAAATGCATCATATTTCAACCATGCAAAATTACAAATTAATAAAGATAACTAGCTTTTCCCCGCGGCTTCGCTCGCATGGTATTACGGGAAATTACTGTAGCGCTTGCACTTATCAATTATCTCCCCCCCCCCCACCCCACCCCCATCCCCTCCCGCATTCCATATATTCATTCCCTTACATTCAGTTTTCAAACATCTCGCCTACCACCTAAATTTCATAATGCTATAGCTCAAAGAAAAAAAGAATTACTTATCCAATTTTGTTCATTCGTTCGGAATTTATGCGCTTACAAACATTTCGGATGTTTATTTTTATTAAAATATTTGGAAGTTCGTTAATATAATAAAAAAATACTCTATTTATCATTTAGTCTTTACGAATTATATTTTCAATATGGGAACTCTCGTCTGACATTTATTCCAAGCTTGTCCAAAAAAAAATCGAATTCTAATATTTGAATTTTCTGCAGTAGTAGCTGACCAGTAGACTGAGTACCTACCAGCATAGAGCCCAAAAATATATCAACATTGTTTCCATGGAAAAGATTTTTTTCTGACGTTAGCAAAAACTCGCTTTTGTTAGCGACAGAAAACGTATAACAAATATAATATATTAATATTTATAATTTCATAACGCCAGAGCTTACCATCATATACAACCTGTAGTCTGCGCATATAATTTAGCTTTATATTGGTGAAAGAGTTATTAAAGTCTTTATATTGTGTTATGCGTGAAAAGGTCATAAACAAACTCGAGCAGTTTCGCATTTATAATATTAGTATGGATATTCAAAATAAAGTTGCTAATATTAAAAAATAACAGAAATTTTAGACAAACGTCAATACTTCCTACCCCAAAATGTAAAAAAAACCATAAGATAGTTAAATCATAAATGTCTCAGAGTAATTTTTAATTCATTACCAGAAAAAATTAGAAACATGAATACTAAAATAAAAGTATTTAAAACTCACCTTAAAAATTATACTGAAAACTTGAACTGAATCATGTCAAACAAAACCAATTTTTTTTTTGCCTTAACTCCACACAGGAGGTTCTGAAGAAAATAATTTCCCTCAGGGTCTATGTCATCTTTGAAAATGCTGTGTGAAGGGTATTTTTGAGGAGGGGAAGGAGTGAACATGGGTCTTGAGGACACCCATGTTGTAGGAGGGAGGAAACGCAGAGGCCGGCAAATCGTTCCACAGCCGAGCTGTTGAACTCAAAAACAAGTCGTAGAAACGACCCGTTCTCATGTGACTAATGTCAACCGTAAACAAATGTTGGGCGCGTGTTTGGCGTGTTTCACGACTATGCACCGGTACCTCGGGGATCAATGACGCTAGTTCCTCGGAGCATCTTCAATTGTAATACTTGTAGAACAAGGACAGCATTCCCACCTGACAATTCGATAACACCCCACATACTCAAACAAGCTCTGCTTATTTATGGGGGTACATCAAATACATATATCTATTATATAATTAATTACTGTATAAAATTTATTTATAATTATTGCATCTTTTTGTGACTTATTAAAAAAATATATATTTTGATGTGAATGGGAATTGTAGAAGGGAGAGAAGACATCGAACGACCAATTTAACCAGATGCTTAAGTCGGGCCATGTCAAGAGTCAGAATAACAGAAGAGTATGTATGAGACAATGAATGAATGTGAATGAGGTAAGGAATATACGCCAAGACCGAAGACGGTCCACTTGATGGTCCACCCTCTCTGCCTACCTCTTGGAGGAAACGGCATGATGGTTAGTGAATTCAAATAAAATTAAATACCTAATATTTATCACAGCAATAAAATTAAATTCTCGCATTTTCGGTGTTTTGCTTTTTCTGAACTCACAATATTTTGGTATTCATATACCATTACCATCGATATACTATGAAACCGGTCAGTGGCCGATTTGGCATCGCGTTTGGGTCCCACCCGGGCGTCGTGTATTCAATTCCTCGGTTGGCTTAGACGCTTCCTTCTCGACACAAGCAACATTTTCCGCTTATGGTAGTGCTAGTAGAAAATTTTTCAAATATTGTCAGGTTATTTATAAGCGGCAAATGTTTTTCTTGCTAAAAAATTATAAATTTAAAAAATTCACTCTTGGATTTTACTGAGACCCGACTTTTTAAAATTTCTTACTACTAATTTTTATTTCATAAAATTTTTTTACCTCAAAATAATACTTCCCCTATTTTTGAGCAATTAAAATCGACCAATCTCTCTTTTTAAGCCAGATTGAATTAAAATATAAATTTACCTTTGTATAACACCACTATAGTGGTGTTATACAAAGGTATTTGTTTTTTCATTAAATTAATGATGACACCCCAAAGTAAATATGCCTATTTTGAAGAAATAAAATATAAATGTATCTCTAATTCCCTGAAAATTTTTGGAAACATTTGAGAACTTTCGAAAGTCCCCGAATGAGATCGAAATTGTTTTGCTTATGGTCAGTTTCACTTTGCAATGTTTTGGTATTATTTCCCCCGACATTGTAGCATTCAAAGCGCTTACATTTGCCATGAAAACATTAATAATAAAAAAATATTGTCTGCCATCAAAAATTGTTTAGTGTAAATATACAATTAGGAAGAACATAGGCCAAACAAGCTACGAATGTATGCCTGTAGTAAAATAAATGGTCTGGAAAAAATAATCAGATTACCCACTGGAAATGAACAAACATTCCATGTTTGTAAAAAAACAAAACTTTGTAGTGTAACATAATAAATAAAATAAAACACACAGACCATGTATTTGACACAACCGTTTATAAATAACGGTCTAGAATTGTGTTTCATGAAAAGTTTTATTGCGAAATACATTGCCCGGTTCAGACAATGCGTGAAAATAAATTTCATTTATTATTATTTTTCATGCACGCTTGTCAGTTTTCGGTTTCGTACCAACCGATCCGTGGACATTATGTAACGCAACGGATGGTTAGTATAGCTGCAGTATTTTTTTAAGATTTTTCAGGCATTAAGTTAAAAAAAGGGTGGAATTTCATAGACTTTAATTGATTCAGTCAGCTTTTACCAATAAGGAACTCCAGTGAAAAATATTATGGCTTTAAAAAAATATGTTCATATAGACCAATAAACGCTGATTCTGAATATATAAGTTTTATTAAATAATATTTAACGTAGAGTTTTAAAAAAAATATTAAAAGGTCCATTTTAAAACGTGTCATTAAAACACCCTGTCAAGTTGGTATTGCTGGATTTTGGCGGCGTGACGTCACCGCGCCGCGTTACCTGGGTCAAAGTTGTATAGAAATGTAAGACGCAAGCCGCTCGATATTCCGTGTTATTGGTATAAACCTCTATAAAGAGATTTGGACAAATAATAGTTTTTCTTTCAATTGAAACATTATTTAGGCTTAAATAATTCAGTATCAAAAATAAAGTATCTCTATTAGTTTATCTATATTATTTAAAATATTCAAAAACTCTAGCTGTACAAAAAACGACCATAATGCCCAGTAAAACGCTCCAATGCTGAAATTCAAAATGGCGGGAGTCAAACAGCTGATTCCAGTTCCATACAAAATTCATACTTTGGTTGATCATGATGACGTCACACTAGATTCGGTGGTTTTCGGGGGATCTTGAAAATTTAAAACTTTGAAATTTATTTTAACTATTAAAACTAACTATAAAAATAAAAATAAATATGCAGTTATTTAAGTTAGAAGGTCATTATTCATAAAAAAAAATTAAAAATTGGACTGGAGTTCTCTATTGCCTTTATGTTGGTCGTCATTTTGCTTCTACGCAGCCAAACATGTGCATTTTCACTAAAATCTTATCAAAAGGATGACAAAACTGAGCTGGTAATAGGAAGGTAACGCTGCAAATAAGACAGATAGTTATTGTAAAATAAACCTCTTAAAATGGAGTCTTGTGTGAATGGGGCCATCAAGAAGACAGTTGCAGAGATTGCCCAAAGATCGCAAAACACTCTCATCCAGGCCGTGGCACAGTGGCATAGCGCGCCCTTACATCAAACATGAACAAATTACTTAAAGCCTCTGTAGTATACAAATACTAAATATGTTTACCATTATGTTTTATTTTAGATTTTATTTTATTATGTTATTACATCTTATTATGTTTTTTTTTTTTTTTTATCCTATCTTGCATATCCCATTTAATGTAATTATTTAATGGAATTTTATAAATGTATGCTTTTATATGGCTGACAGAGTATTGCACTCACCGCTCTGTTCGGCTGAAATAAACACTATTATTATTATTATTATTATTATTAAATATACAAAGGATTGAAATTTTGTAGCCCCTGACCTAAAATATGATTGATTTGATAGATAAAGATATTTTATAACCAGCGATGTCCAGCTTTTATAACTAGAAAAGTAGGCCCAGCTATTTCGCAGAAATTCAAATGTATCATTGTCATCAAATGTCCATTTAGCGCGGTTATATTTTATTTTTATTTTTCAAAAGTCCCTGTTAAACTCTAGTTCTAGATGCGTTTCAGATTTCTATCAAATTATTATAATGACAGCTGACAAACGTTAAAACCTTTTTAGTTTAGTATGACGGCTGGCGTAGCTCAGCGGTAAGTCTATTGGTCGCGGGATCGAATCCCGGCGTGGCAAATAAATTGTATTTGATTAATTTGTGTTAATTCACAATTTATTCATTTAAAATAATATATAGTATATTCGCGGCACGTTCCAGTGTGGAAGATACTACCAGTATCGCCCTGGTGTAAGACCACCGTTCAGAATTGAAACGTTGCTTGAAATGGCTTTAGCCGTGTTTGGTGACCAGATCCGAATAGCCAGGTACTTCTTACCTTCCTCTTCCCCATTTCCTTCCCCTTCCCACTACCTTCAGCCTCACAACATAGCCAAATTGGGGATGCCATATTCTCACTGGCTCCAGACGGGAGCAGTTGGGACTCTTGTGCGGTATTCATATAAAAGTAAAAATAAAGTTGTTCTCTTCTGCTGATCATTTATTGTTCAGAGACTGAAACGGACGCGGCATTTAAGGGGAAGTTTTTAACTGTCAAAAAAACAAAATGGCCATTTGATAACTTTTTCACACGTAAATTTCTGTGAAACAACTGGGCGTACGTGGATACATAGAATGTTTAAATATTGATAGATTAGGAATATCATCAACTTTCAGAGGAAGTCGTCATTTGCTTAAACCCTCGTCTATGGTAGTTACCTGTGGGTATCAGCTTAAAATAGCTAAAGCTAATTGCTCCCAAAACTATACGGTAAAAATAATAATATCCCTCATATATGATTTTAATTTGAGATAACTGTTAAGAAAATGGAACAAAGAGACTTGAAAAAATGTAAATGTGGGTGTTAAATGTAACG
Source organism: Glyphotaelius pellucidus (assembly GCA_936435175.1). Classification (NCBI taxonomy): domain Eukaryota; kingdom Metazoa; phylum Arthropoda; class Insecta; order Trichoptera; family Limnephilidae; genus Glyphotaelius; species Glyphotaelius pellucidus. The sequence continues at coordinate 6,274,083 of OW386551.1, read as the reverse complement.
GTTATGACTTAATTTTTTTTTTCTTTCTAACATTGCCTCAGAGTAAAACAATTCTCAAGAAGAGGTGAAGATTGGATTGCATTATCACTAATGCTATAAAGTGTCTGCCCACACGATTGTAAATAAGAGTTTGATAAAGAAAAATCTCCTTTTAAATGTCAAAGGTGGTGTTTTACACACGCGCTTTCTCAGAATATGATTTTAAAAAGTATTTTTGAAGCTCATCCTTCGGAAAATTATATTTTTGTTCTAGAAGGACTACGAATGTAAGTGTTCAGGATCATAAATGCTATAAATCGTTCTGTGTTTTTGTCTGTCCCACTAATTAGTTATGTTATGTTACGTCACACTGAATAGTCCATATGCAATTTTCAGTTGGAATATCGTTTAAAGTTATACCTGTTACGAAAATAATTTTTCATGTATTAAATAATTATTTTCGTAACCAAAACCTTTACATTAATGTTAATTTTCATTTTACAATAAAATGCAAATAAATGGAATCTTTCTGAACATATCCCAAAACCAAAAATTGTTTTTAAAAGGTATTCTTGAAATATAAAAATTTTGCATGCAAAAATAAAAAAGTTTTAAAAATGGCTCACTTCACGCTTTTTGTAACTAAATTACTAATAACGAAAAAAAAACATAAATATTTTAATGAAAAACAAATAACTTTGTGTAACACCACTATTTAATTAACAATATCAACATGTTTCGAAAACTATGTTTTCTTCGTCAGGATAATAAGTTAATAAAAAATAACAAAAGACAAACAAGTATAGACTAATTAGTCTATACTTGTTTGTCTTTTGTTATTTTTTATTAACTTATTATCCTGACGAAGAAAACATAGTTTTCGAAACATGTAGATATTGTTAATTAAATAGTGGTGTTACACAAAGTTATTTGTTTTTCATTAAATTAATAATGACGCCACAAAGTGATTTTGCGTATTTTGAAGAAATAAATATTTTATTTGACATATGTGTTATAAACGTCACTGTCACCTCACGTTTTTGCCTTTTTATATAAAAGTAATTAATAAAAAATTCTCAAAGTTTCAATTTTTTTTTTCAAATTGCGATTCAAAACTTTGGTTTCATAAAGGTGTATATACTACTTTTTGTCATAATTTTTTAGATTAGACTACAAAGCGTAGTGTTTTGCCTTTTTAACACTGTTTAGAATATAATTCGCACTCTGATAGTAATGGAGTTACAGCGATTTATACGAGACGCGTGTGAGCTGGGACAAATATGGTCTCCTGCCGTTCAAAGGGTTAAAATGCTTCTATATTGTGACCCAATAATTGTGGCCCCCTCAGGGCCTATGTCATATGGGGGTTTTTTTAGGAAAGGAAAAAGAGGAAATTCTGGCAAGGAAAAGGGTATGAGGGGTGGGTAGGAATCTGGGGTCAATATGTCCAGGAATGACGTGGCGTGTCCCTCTGCCGTGAAAAGTAATTTTCCGGAAGAATACTGGTGGAGAAGTCAAAAAGTTTCCATCAACCGATCTCCCGAACCGGTCTGCCATTCAGTTAGTGGGCAGATGCATTTGCCGCCAAGAACCGGACTAACCTTACCCCATGAACCCGGGTACCCTTGCTAAGTCACCAAACGTGGTGAATCACTAGGGGTGACCTATGGCAGGGGTGACCTATGGCAGAGGTGTTGGTTATCCAGTAAATTGTTCCCGGGGTGGCGGTCCCATACGCACCTCCCAGATACAAATATGAAGACAATAAAATGTTTTGACATTTCTTGCCAACAAACATGTATAAAGGACGCTCAATGTTGTAGTAATTTGTCACAATGTCTAGAAAAGGACGACAATATGTAACAAAAAGAGAAAAGTAATGTATACTGCTACATAACCATGAAAAACGCGGGCGCACCCGGTTACGAAAGCTTAGGAATTATAAAGTAAAGTTGGTAGCTTCAAATAATTTTCGTGTTCTTTGAAGAGTTACATTTTATTTTCTCAGAAAGAGAATGTAATATTTGGCAATATGAGCTTTTGCCTTTTCGTGAATCATTAAACATTTGCGTTCGTTCTTGTAATTTAATATGCCCTTAGACATCCTAAAATTAAATTCATTTAATATTTTATGAGAACTTTAATGATGTTCTTACACTTCATGTTATAAATAACAATCATAATGATTATTGTTGCCAATTAACCAAATCAAAATTGATATTACGATGGTATTACAGCCGTGCAGACCAAGGACGGGTAGTTGCACAGATTTTTAACAATTCGTAATACTACCAGTAGGTACTGAAGAAAGAAATTTCCCCTAGGGCCGATTTTATCTTTGGGGATGCTGCGTAAAAGGTCTTTTTGGGGAGATGGAGAAGTATACATTGGTCTTATTTTTATTTTATTTTATTGACTTGGAAAAATCAACAGATTATTTACATTCATAACAATAAAATTAAAAACACACATAAAATCCAATAATAGATCTGCACATAACTTAAAATAATAATAAAAAAACTAAGGGTCCTATACCCGTAAGCTAACAAGTTTACAAAAATACAACATTGAAAATGATAAAGAATAAAGAAGATGTAAGAACCCAAATATAAACTAATAACCTGCTTAATGATAGATTTCTATACATAACATTCAGAAACTTATTCTCACTACACAACAGCAATAATAATAACATGTACCTGCGGTGATGGCCCTTGAGGCGATTTTTCACAAAAACGGCGCTCTACAAATTATCCAACTATTATTATTATTATTACCTACAAATCAAAGTAAACACAAGACAAGTCACGAAACGTAATAGTCTTGAAGAGACCCACGCTGTAGGAGAACTGTCTCAAGGACGAGTCGTAGAAACGACTCTTTCTCGTGTGAAAATGGCCATCAATTTTTACTTAGGAATCGAATTTATTAATAATCAGGTATTTTAATGTTTAGTGGTTTGTTTTTTACTGTAAAAATAATAATAATATAAGGACTCCGACTAAAAGAATTAATATATTTGAAGCACAACTTGAAAGTCAATTAAAAAGAAAGAGAGTGCTGAAACGCATATACACTTCTTATATAGTACATTCTGTCACATCCGTGCTCTAATCCTGGATTTCGTCCATTTTCTACAAACGCTCATTTAAAAACCCACAATCTCTCACATAGTGGAGAAAAGTTTTTTTTGTTCAGACTGCAATTATTAATTATCTGGAAAGGTTACTTTAAAATGTCACTTGCTGACTATAGTGGAGAAAACCGTTTTCATGTACCGACTGCAACTACTCATGTTCTACAAAAAGTAATTTAAAGGCTCACAAAGTGACTCAAAGTTAGAAAAACCCTTTTTTTGGTCCGACTGCAGCTATTTATATATTACGGGAACGCCTGCGTTTATTACAATAATTTTTATTGACAGCACTATTTATTGGATACTTCTGTCATAGGTCACACCACGTGGTTCGCTACGGTTGGTGACTTAGCAGAGGTGCTCGGGTTCATAGGATGAGGTTTGTCTGAGACTTGGCGGTGGTTGCGTCTGCCCACTACCTGCATGGCACTCTAAATCGGGAGAGAATGATTGAGTGAGTCCCTTTCACCTCTCCAGTCAGACTCTCTAGGAACATTGCCTTGCATCTCAGTGGAAGGAATGGATTCATATGTCCGTCACTCCTGAACACACTGAGCCAGATTTCTACCCATCCCTCGTACCACTTTTGTTTCCTAAAACATCCTCTCCTACCTTTCTTAAAAAGACTCTTAACCTTTGAGATTATAAAGGCCCAAAGGGGAATTATTTTCCTCAGAGCCTTCCATATGGAGTTAGTGCAAAAAAAACATGGGCATACACCATTACGCTATTCGGTCCTATACAATTTTTATTAGATATAAAAATACAACACTTCTAAAATATTATTTTCTTAAAATATTTCCATAGATAAATCTTCGTCAAATTACTAATATATGTCAAAACTGATTGATGAACGGTTTATAAAATCCAAATTATTATTTGATGGGATCTTAGAAGCTTACGAGTGGCTTCATCAAGGTGACCCTAATTGTTGTATTGCTGATGATTTGAAAATATTTAAAACAAAACGTGACATAGACAATCTGTGATTCAATCCAATATTTTATTTGTGTGCCTTTCTTGAATGATTTGGGTTGTTTATGAGCAACACTATTCATTCATATTCATTTTGTGTATGTACGTGTGCAAATAATTAATTAATCTTAATATTGTTAGTCATAACTTTTGAAAAGCATTTTTCCCTAAAATAATTAACTTCGCGCCATCTATGAAGGATTGGGTTATGAATTCTTTTAATTAAATTTAACCTTTATTTAGATTTTAAAATAGTTTCATGCAGGTGGCCCTGAGAAAAACAATTTACCTCAAGGCCTATGCCGTGTTTGGAGATGCTGAGTGGAGAGTCTTTTTAGGGAAAGAAAGGGAAGGTAGTTTTGGGAAGTAAAAATATATGAGGGGTGGCTAAGAATCTAGGGGTCAGTGTGTCCAAGAGTGATGGACATACGAATCCATTCCTCCTAATGCGGTGCAAAGCGGTGGGTCGAGAGAGACCGGCCGGAGAAATCAGTGGGTCAATCACGCCTGAACCGGCCCGCCTCGCAGAAGATGGGCAAACGCAACCGCCGCCAAGATCTTGTCAAAACTCACCCTATGAACGCGATCACCCCTACTAAATAACCAAACAGCAAACCACTTGGGGTAATCTACGGCAGGAGTGTTGATTTTGCAATAAATGGTTCCCGGGGCGGTGATACCCATACCAAATAGTTAAATGGATATTTATGATTAACTCATTATTTTATAATATTCAAAATTGTCAAATCATTCGTTTTTGTAAAATGCTCTACAATTTTTCAATGTTCACTAAATAATGACAGATTGACGGCAGTCACTCGAATCATGGATTTGAGTGTTATATTTGACGAAGAGTTAACATTTATTATGCATCAACAAATCAAAAAATGCATGATTTTATATGCAGAACTGCAAGTAGCTTCTGGTAACTAGATTCTCTGAAAACACTGTATACTTCTTTGGTGAGTAAATGAATAGAGTATAATTTGCTTATTTGGTCCCCATTTTATAAAGTACATTCCATGAATATAAACATGGTACAAAACAAATTTCTCAACAATTTCATCCATTTTAAACAGAATGTTCTACTCCAAAATATTATTTTAACCCTGCTGATGCATTAACTAATTTTGATTACGCTGCCGGAGAGGCGGATTATCTCTGACCATGTTTTATTAAATAAAATTATTAATTATTGTATTGACGGCCCTAAAATTTTCGCTAAAAATTAAGCTCAAACACTTAAAAATCGACTATACAATTACGGTAATATATTTGGAAATGTGGTAGACTATTAAGAGATAAAATACTGGATAAACGAAATTAACAAAAATACTTATTTGTATTAAAAAATTTACTTTAACATACGACTTTGCCTCCGCTTTGAGTACACAATTTTTTTCGCAAATTTCTATAATTTTACTTAAGTTTTTTTTTATTTAGTTTGTTTAATTTATTTTATATTTTACACAAGCATTAAGCTGCTAATTATGTTTAATAATTTCAATCCAATAAATGTAAAAAATGATCATTAATAAAGTCATGTTAATCAATTAGAGAGAGTACGAAAACAGTGTGCAATACAACAAGCAGCAGGTGGATGAGTTTGTGTATTTGGAAAGTATATTTACGAAAAATGGGAAGGCTAAAAGTGATTTTAAAAGAAGGGTAAATGCAGGTAACTCCATTAATGGAGGACTGAACGCCATTGCCGCTAAAAAAAATGTCCAAAAAAAACCGAAGCTAGCAGCGACTGCAGTGTTGACGCAAAAAGTTACTATTGTAGAAGGTTTGATGAATAGCACTAAATCCAAAATTTTCACTTAACTAAAATTATTTAAGTAGAAAAAAATTGGAGGCATTACTTTTTGACTAACCTCGTAATTTGAAAGCTTTTTTCATTTGTTCAGTTCAGAGAAGTCAAATTCGCAAACGTAAGAAATATTTACTTTGTATATTGAACATGGTTAGTAATTAGTCATTACCACAATTCAAATATTAAATTTTCCTAACAAGTCAGCGCTTTCATCAAAAACATAAATTAAATTAAGCCGTGGGATAACGAACGAAAAGATCCCACCCTTCCCACCCACCCACCTTTATAATTTGTGTCAAAGCAATTTATATTACAATCAGCCGGCGGGGTTAATTAATTGACTTTGACCAGTAGACCTTGGGAAAAATATACAGTACAGACACTGAACAGACCATACCAAGAAATTTGATCAAAAGAAAACTCTTGCCTGGAGAAAATAAAGTTAATTATCCCCTGTTCTTTTTATGCGAATATCGCGCGTTAAGTCACATGTTCTCATCCGTCCAGAGATGGAGCATTATTGAGACTATCGAATTCCCATCTGGAGATGTGGGACCTAGAAGTGATTGAGGTGTGGATATTAGGATACTAGAAACGAATAAGAAGATGGTGAATTACTTGAATGTCACCGAAAACAGCTGATCTAGATCTTTCATTATGGCGATTACGGAGTACCTCTTTGTTAAAGTTTTTTTTTTTATTACAGAAAAATTAAGCTACAGTTGCATACACATTTTGACGTATAAAATTTTGCATCAATCCGCTAATTTTTTACAAAATATGATATGTAAACGATGAAAAGAAAAAAGAAACAAATTGTGAAATTAAAAAAAGAAAATAACAAATTGAATGATCTTTACATTCGGTTTCCAAGAAACATTAGTTAAAATAACGTAAATCAAACTGTATAACAATATAAAATCACAATAGAATGTTCTGCCAGATTATATTAAGTCTTCCAACTCCAGTCTTCAATGGTAAGGTTTTTGTACAAGTCCCATTTGCTAAAAACAGAAAGTTAATCTGGTTATTTTTACTACTGACTTTGATTCTCGATCTAAACGATTTATTCGTGGTTCAAATATTGTTCCAAATTCATTCACAAACATCCATCTTGCAATTCGTGTAATATTATTTTTCATTTCCCATGTAGGTTATATATAGTGTCTTTTTTATCTAGTAATTAATTGTGCTGCAATTTGTAAACTTTAACATAAATACAGGCAATTATTCCTAGAGAAATTGATGATTTATATAAACAAAAAGGTGATTTATGTAGTGCTATAGAAGCTGATAAATAAATAAATAAATTTAAGGAAAGTAATAAATAAAATCTAAAAAGAAGAATTAAATAACACAATAATTATTAAAATTAAACGAATAAATAATACTTAGAGCTGGTTCACACTCAGCTATAAAATATAAAAGATCAAAACACGCCAAATAACGCTCTCTATACAATCCCTTCAGACCGTTCACACCTAAGCGTTTTTAAGCGCAGATCAATCATAGACAATACACATCTCAGACGTAACCGCTCCAGACGCGATATCCCAGAAGATAACTCTCCCCTTCTCCGACTAAAACAGGAGAGGGGGTCATTGTAATTACGGAGCTGCCTAGACCCGTGGTTGGCAGATGTCAAGTTGACAGATTTTATTACAAAAAATATGCGTTCCGTTGCCGCTCCCTAATTCGACTGACCCCCTCTCCTACCACAGGAAGAAATATTTGATAGCCTCGTGTGAAAGGACAAAAGATAAGCGCTCGCGAATCAACAGATATCTGCTCGCAGATATATAGCTCAGTGTGAACTAAGCATTAAGGTGACCTGACAATTGATCGAAAGCCAACTGTTGGCTTTCCGAAATGATATTTAATATAAAATTATAATTTTTTGTGCATTTTTTACTAATTTCAAACGCAAAATATGCTCTGTATTTGAGTTAAGAAAGCGAAATATTATATTTCTTTTAACTTAATAATAAAAAAAAATAAAAAATAAAAAATCGACTCCAAAAATACTTTTAATACTAAGTTGGTATGAATATTAAACGAATTTATACAAAGTGTCAATTTTTTGCACTTATGTGCTGGAATACACAGTATAGAGAGAAACTAATTTTTCCTTGATGCATTTGAACGAAAATATGTTATACTTTTTTATTCGGCAGTAAATCCCCTCTGCACATTCCTTCGGGGTCACTTAGTTATATTTTGTGTAATTAGGTATACCGTATTTTTCTTAAACCGACTGCATATTGTATATTAGAAAGCCGGGGGGCCAATTGTAGGCGGATCAACGCCATGTAACAAAAACTTGGAGAATAAATAACAAAATAAAATAACAAATAAATAACAAAATTAAAGTGTTAATTTTTTATGTTAAATGTATTTATTAAATTAACAAAAGAATAAATAAGTCGTTTAATTTTTATATCCGCTATATCAACTTTTACTAATTTGGAGAAAACCGCAAAAAACTGTCAAGTCTCTAACGTAAATAAATAATTACATTTCAATTTTTTATATATTGAATGAGTAATATAAATTCGAAAAGTGTTCATTTTTCAATGTATGTCTAGCAATATTTAAATAATTTCGATAAATAAAATGGATATAACGGACTTTGGTACTCACTTCGTGATTTACTCGCGATGTAGAGGCTTTTGAAACTCAACTGACCTGGCGCGCGAGTTTCTTAATCCGCCATCTTGGCTAAATAACTGCTCTTGATTGGTTGAATTCCGATATAGCGGGTTTTGATAGTAACTTCTTGAATGATATAGCGGTTTTTGTTTCTCACTCGCAGTTTTAACATTGTTTTTGGGAGTGATGAGAGAGGTTTTGAAGCTCAATTTTAAGTTCATCTTGTTCCTCGCAAAAATGTGAACAAGATGTCATACTCAGATCAATTGGGCAAAAAATCGGATTTAGCGGGTATTGAAATTATAAGACTTAAATGGAAGATTAGCGTACCAAAATATGTTATTGTATTTTGTGTTTGTTTTTCTGAAAAATGAATTTGTGTAGTTAGTTTTCGAGTGAGGATATGGAATAGTTGGTTTGAGCGTGTGTTGCGTACTGGAAAGTGGAAATCAATACTTTCGATATATAACCTTTTCCCCGGAAGAGCGATTCTATATCATTTGTGGAATCGTTATGAGATAACGGAGGTGATCTCTTGTCAGATTTGTGTGATTTTCAATGGCTGTTATTTGCTTTTTCTATGGGCTGATGTCAGGTTTCAGCTGAGAGCTGTCACATTTTTAGTTTAGATCGTTTTAAACACGAATTCCTATTAATAACAGCCGTAGAAAATTACACAAACCTGACGAGAGATCACGTCCGTTATCTTACAACGATCCCACAAAAGATTTAATAGAATCGCTGTTCGTAAGTAAGAAAAAATTGAGCCACCTTTGGGTATACGTAGACCGCTCACAATACATTTCTATTGGTTTATATTTTCAGTGGGTACAATGTTAGACCCCCGACTGTTGTTATGAAACGGAAATAGAATTAACCCTCTGGTATTTTTGCGGTACTATTGATTGATAGGAATATGGACGTTGTGAAGAAAAAGTGTACAATATGTAACAAACATGTTTTTTTTAACATGGTGTTATTTCTGAACTGGCTTGCGATTCACTATTAATTGTGATAAGACAACTAGTTTTTCCAAGACAACGGCTGTCAGATTTGTGTTATTGTCTATTGCTGTTGTTTGCTTTTCCTGCTTCTGTCAGGCCGACTTAGCCGATTTTGAATAGTTTAAAACACGAAATACAGTAAATATACATGATTATTTATCCACTTAACGTATGTTTAAAGTTGTATACCATTGATTTGACATATGCGAAATTTCTTTTCAATCAAATACGCGTGAATTACTTAGTTTGTCAAAATTAACCTAAAAATCTACTTTCTTCACGTAAATAATTGTTTCTTGTACTAATTTTTGAAATGGAGTGTAATTTCCATAATCTTTGCATAAAAGTGCGGCGGTTAGTGGTTTTAGCGGTTAGCGGTTAGCGATTTCGTCCCCAAATATTAAATTGTGCTATAGATGTGGATTTGTAATGGAGATATGTTTTAAAGTTAATTTAACGAAACAATTCTTTAAATTAAGCTCCTATTTCTCCAATAGATGTCTAGGAGGCATGCGACGAGCGGGCAACTCGAGATGTTGGTCAGTCGGGTAGAGTGGTCATGTTTTCAGTTGGTTGTTGGTCATTCACCGATCCATAAGGTTTTGGAAATGGAAGGATGGGTACATTTATAAATTAAACAATCTCTTGCTATACAAATGTCTCGTTTATTGCAGTAAATGAATCCACACTACTATAAAAAGCTTTAATCTCTTTGTGGATGGATTTGGCAGTTAATTTACTGATTTTAAATCTATTTTTGCTACTACCACCTCTCTCTAAACTGTCTGCCAATGAAAATGCATGCACGCTTTGTCAAAGAAGGTTTGTTGAATCTAAACTCTTAACTGTAACCTTTGATAAAACTAGAGAAAAACATCATCCACACAGAGATTCAGCATTAAAAACCTAGGCAGAATGTTACATATTTTACATAAATAATAGAATAGTTCACAGTTTACAGGAACATAGTATTATAATCATAACAGTAAATAGCAACACCAATACGTCGGAGTGACCAATCACAGGCATCCGGAACGTTGGTGTTGGCAGCTCTCTATGCCGTGAAGGAGCGCACGTAGTGGAGTATCATTGTTCCTTGTTCATCAGGGCGTTTGGAGTGGGAGTCGTGTCGGACCCTCGGCAACAGATAAAATGACTCAAGAAGAAGCGACATGAAAGCAAAACAAAAGAAAGATTAAAGAGTACACATAAAAGGCATTCGTATTGATATTGGTCTGTGAAGCTATTGAACGACGATCAATTAACAAGAATCATCATTATGAAAGAAAAGAGTTCTCACAAAAAATAAGTAAAAGACAACAGAATATGGGGAGAATTCAATATTATTTATCTTGATACACATATAAACATGCACATTATACTAACACACAAAGATTATTATCAGTTATTGACGGCCTCCATGGTCGAGCGGTGAGGCTCTCGACTAGCAATCCGGAGGTTGCACATTCAAATCCCGGTGTGCGCAAGTAAATTTTATTTTTATTACTTTGCGTTATTCCACAAAATATTCAGTTAAAATAATAAATAGTAAATTTGCAGCACATTCCAGAGTGGAAGATACTGTTGTGACACCACCATTCAGAATTGAAACATTGAATGAAATGGTTTTAGCCATGCTTGGTGACCAGCCAGCCAAGTACTTCCCCATCTTCCCCTTCTCCTCCCCAGTACCTTCAGTCTCACAACAGTCGCACCACACCCCGCATGGAGATGCCGCAATCTCACCGCACTGACTCCGGGCGGTTGGGAGCAGTGGCAGTTGGGACTCCAATGCAAATAATGAGATTATTAAGAATTAGGATGAAATGAAATAAAAATTAGCAATGTCCGTTCCTCAGTCTCTGGTGATTCCTGTATCGGCTGCACTCTGCACTACTTCCTTCCAGCTGGTGGATGCCTATTGACCATCATCTTGGACGGCAGGACCATTTGAATCAAATCTTTCAAAATACAATAGAAATTCATATGAACAAGTCATAAGTAACGTGAATGCGTATTCCAGCTATTTTTGAACTACAACCCCAATGTATTGATAAGCTTTTGGATTCCACACAGTAAAGGTAGTACTACAAGTGAGGGTTTATTTGAGTGCACCAATTCTGGGACTACTGCTAAATACCGTATACGTAATGTATTCCTCATTGCCCCGCATGGATTACTAATGCTGACTCAGTGGACATGTTCAGTCATCACCAAATACTAAATATTGTTGCTGAGGCAGTTCAGTTATGTATAATACTGTAACATTTTTAATATTCTTATGTAAAGGCCCCTTAAAGGACGTTAATAATAAAATAATTAAACACAAAATATTTTAACTCACCAGCCCGGAAGAACTTAATTCAATGGCTGGTTCAATCTTTAGCAGCACTGGATCTTCCATATCTTGGCTGGGCCCTCCGTCAGTTCCAAATAACTGGCAACGAATGCTTGCCCTCTGCGTTCGGGCATCTCATTTTAGATTGTCCCAGGCCTTTTTTAGAGCTGCGAAGGGACCTGCAACGAGAAATCAATTTGAACGTATAGAAACGTGTTGATAATATTGATTATATAGTGGTGTTTACACAAAGTCATTTGTTTTCATTAAGTAAAAATGTATTAGTGCATTTGCAAAGTTTAAAGAAGTAAGTTATTATCATGAGCATATTGCAAAAAAATCTTGTTTACCTAACCATATAGCTGGAGATTGTGTTATATAATAATAGATTGAGTTGTTTGGCGGTCCATGTTCCATAATAAGCACCAATGAGGCAGTCCCGCTTTCAAGTACCCGTAAGTACTTTAGCACTGAAATAATAAGTAGTGGTGTGTTTGGAAATAATATAAAAACTGGCAGCTCCGTCTGGAAGAGAGGTGGGAGAAGAGAAGGGCCTCCGCCTAGAGGAGAGTAGGTGGCTGACAATGCAGTTAATTTTAAAGAAGTGTTTGCTTATCTTTGAAAGAATTTGTAGATTAATGTAACTATACATTAATCTGCAAATTGGCGACAATCCTACGCCTGACAATTTGACCTTGCTGAAGGTTATCATCATGGATGTCATATTTCTATCCTCAACCCGGATGCCTTCTTCTTTACAGCACTCCTACAATCCCTCCAAGTCTGAAATAAAGACACATTTTGTACTACAGAAAATATAATAAAATTCAAATTATATTAATAAAGAATGTTGAAATGTATAATTTTTATTTGAATCCATAAATTGAAGTCCGTACCTTGTTGTAACAATGGAAACATAATAGTGGTTATAATATAATTAGTGCATACCTGTTGCCACATCTCGCCTGTCTTTTCACACCCGAACTCCGTGGCATTTAATGCCACCGCCAGGGAGCGCCACGCCAGTTTGTTGTTTATGCGGCCATTTCTTCCATCGTGGCGCCCCGTAGCCATTGCCGGCCTCTCCTCCTTCCAAGCGACGAGCTTCTCGATTTGGCCATTTGTGGCACGTTTTCTAGAAGACATCTATTGAAGAAATAGAAGCTCAATTTAAAGAATTGTTTCGTTAAATTAACTTTAAAACATATCTCCATTACACGGATTTGAATGTGCAACCTCCGGATTGCTAGTCGAGAGCCTCACCGCTCGACCACGGAGGCCGTCAATAACTTGAAATGACTAATCTGCAAAATATTTTTATTATTTCTTTATTGAAGAGTTGTTTCTCTGTTGCCGAGGGTCCGACACGACTCCCACTCCAAACGCCCTGATGAACAAGGAACAATGATACTCCACTACGTGCGCTCCTTCACGGCATAGAGAGCTGCCAACACCAACGTTCCGGATGCCTGTGATTGGTCACTCCGACGTATTGGTGTTGCTATTTACTGTTATGATTATAATACTATGTTCCTGTAAACTGTGAACTATTCTATTATTTATGTAAAATATGTAACATTCTGCCTAGGTTTTTAATGCTGAATCTCTGTGTGGATGATGTTTTTCTCTAGTTTTATCAAAGGTTACAGTTAAGAGTTTAGATTCAACAAACCTTCTTTGACAAAGCGTGCATGCATTTTCATTGGCAGACAGTTTAGAGAGAGGTGGTAGTAGCAAAAATAGATTTAAAATCAGTAAATTAACTGCCAAATCCATCCACAAAGAGATTAAAGCTTTTTATAGTAGTGTGGATTCATTTACTGCAATAAACGAGACATTTGTATAGCAAGAGATTGTTTAATTTATAAATGTACCCATCCTTCCATTTCCAAAACCTTATGGATCGGTGAATGACCAACAACCAACTGAAAACATGACCACTCTACCCGACTGACCAACATCTCGAGTTGCCCGCTCGTCGCATGCCTCCTAGACATCTATTGGAGAAATAAGAGCTTAATTTAAAGAATTGTTTCGTTAAATTAACTTTAAAACATATCTCCATTACAAATCCACATCTATAGCACAATTTAATATTTGGGGACGAAATCGCTAACCGCTAACCGCTAAAACCACTAACCGCCGCACTTTTATGCAAAGATTATGGAAATTACACTCCATTTCAAAAATTAGTACAAGAAACAATTATTTACGTGAAGAAAGTAGATTTTTAGGTTAATTTTGACAAACTAAGTAATTCACGCGTATTTGATTGAAAAGAAATTTCGCATATGTCAAATCAATGGTATACAACTTTAAACATACGTTAAGTGGATAAATAATCATGTATATTTACTGTATTTCGTGTTTTAAACTATTCAAAATCGGCTAAGTCGGCCTGACAGAAGCAGGAAAAGCAAACAACAGCAATAGACAATAACACAAATCTGACAGCCGTTGTCTTGGAAAAACTAGTTGTCTTATCACAATTAATAGTGAATCGCAAGCCTGTTATTTTGATTCATTGACCTTAAACAGTACAACTGATAAAATAATTGGCAACAATATATTTTATGCTGAAAATGCCGCCATCATACCTTTTTTTACATTATCTCCACAAATGAGGAAAAAATATCCCTCAGGGCCCATGTCAGCTTTGGGGATGCTGTGTGGAAGTTCTTTCTAGGAAAGGAAGGAGAGGAAGTTCTGAGAACAAAAACAGCATGAGGGTTGGGTAGGAACCTGAGGATCAATGTTTTCAGGAGTGATGAGCGTATGAATCCATCTCTCCCACTGCGGTGCAAGGCGATGGATCGAGAGAGTCCGGTTGAAGAGGTCAAAAGGTCATCCTCCCGATCCGGCCCGTGTAGGTGACACAAAATCTCACCCCATGAACCCGGGCACTCCAGATAAGTCACCACACGTAGCGAGCCATTTGGGGTGATATATGGCAAGTGTGTTGCTTATCCAATAAATGGTTCCCGAGGCGGCGGTATGCTAGTCAATTTAGGAAGTGATTTCCTGATAAGTCAGGGGTGACCCATGACAGGAGTGTTGGTCATCAAATAAATTGTTCCCGAGGCGGCGGTCTACTAGTAAATTAGTGAAAGAATTTCCTGATAAGTCACCAAACGTAGCAAACCACTTGGGGTGACCTATGACAGCGGTGTTTGTTATCCAATAAATGTTTCCCGAGGCGGCGATCTACTAGTCAATTTGGGGAAGAATTTCCTGATAAGCAGCGAACCACTTGGGGTGACCTATGACAGGGGTGTTGGTTCTCCAACAAATGGTTTTAGCCGTGTTGCCCCACACACTTTAAGCGCCCTTGAGGTGATTTTCTCTCGAAAAAGACGCTACAAAAATCTTCCAAACATTATTCTTATTATTATCCTTTCGCCATTTCATTCAACCTTTCAGCATTAATTGGTGATGCAATAGTCCCACTGGGTCCGGACTGTTGGTATTTACATGAAAAAAAACGGGTTACCTCATAACAATGTTATAATTATAAAAAACAGTTCAGTATTCAAATTTAAAAAATATATTTCATGTTATTTTATTTGAACTTTCTTAAAGGTTACTGGGTTACTGGGCCAAGCGATACCGATCTGTCGTTGGAATCATAATTGTTTATGTACGCAACGTTGTAACTTAATAATAATTTTTTCAACAATCCTTTATGATAGTGTCTTCGATGCCGTAACAAACTCTAATAAAATTTTACAAAATTACCGTTATGCCTAATCTATTGTTTAAATTTGTGTGCATCAGGTCTTATGTTTAGAGAATGACGGGAAGTGAAGTTTGACTCAAATGTTCAAACTTTAATTTATTTGTGATTGCAAAAATATAATTAAATATGGAGCCGGTTTCTATGTTTAGAATTAACATAACGAACATACCAAACATTTAGTAAAATAACGCGTTGGTTTTAACTAAAAAACAAAAGCTTTCAAGCTAGCAAAATGACTTACTTTTCTTTTTTTGTAGTCTGCAGCACCGAAGATTGGCCGCTTTTCATTAAAAACACGTTGTATGGAATGAAGCAGCCAGCAAATTAAACTTTAAATTGGAACTGGCTTCCTCTTTGGCAATCTCCACTTGGGTTGCTGAGTTTTGTAAAATAAAACATCTAACATGTTAGAAGTAGGCGAATGTACTATAACCTCAGTTTGACTAGGTTCTAACTGATTTTTTTAATGACCTTTGAATGCAAAACCAGTTCTTTTGCTCGTTTCTAAAAACAAAATAATTTCAGATTAATCTGTGTTTAATTTTCGTAGATTCTCGTATGACCATCAAGTTTTAAAGCTTCCATTTATTTTAAACGGATCTAACATCACTTTAAGCCTTTTGCAATTACAATTTTGTTTGTATCTGACAGTAGATCGCTTTTATGATGCGCAGTATAGTTGATCACTCGTCGTTGCTCGTTTTAGAAATAATGTATTTATTTAATATCAACGGTATAAATAAACCATAAGCACACATGTCACAAAATCAAAGGGAACATATTAGAAACAGTAAATAAAGAGTTTAACAGATAATTGTGGCGTTCGAAAGAGAAATGACACCAGAGAGGCAATCACATACAAAAATCTATAGTACAAATAAAATTAATATTGATTGAAAAGATTTGATAGTATGCAGTTAAGTAAATCTGCCACATATGCATATCTATTAGTAACTTCAACAAATAAGTTCAAGCGAGTGTTTCGTATACTCAGTCCGGTTATTGTAGCATTTAAACAGGATTTTAGAACGAGTGGCTCTCGTGAGTGTCTCAAAGTATAAAGATTACTAGAAATCGTATTTGCAAGCTTTGACACCTCATATTTTAGATTAAATAAAGTAAAGTTAGAACGCCATCTAACCAAAATGACGAATCGCTAAGTAATTGTAGATGCTCTCCGTACCGCCTTGGTGTAAAACCACAAATCAGAATTGAACTTTACTCGAAATTGCTTCAGTCGTGTTAATTAACTGAACGGATTTGAATGGCCGATTATTTACTTCTCCTGTACTCCAATTAATTTATTGAATACTTAAAAATTGTCTTAAAAAGATAATCAATTTGACCAGCCTGTCTAGGGCCTAGAAGTTGAAAGGCCTAATGAAAATAAATAAAGATCATACTTCTTAGTATTATCTCTGTTCTATGTGAATGCCTTAGACCAGTAGTTCCCAAACTCATTTTGCACGTACCCCCCCCCCCCCCTCCCCCCTTGTATGAATAAAAATGTGTTACAATTTTTTTTATTTTATATTAAATCTTGCGCGGATCCCTTGACGTTGTTCAGGGACCCCCCACTCAATTTAAATTTTCCACTGACCCCCTGAATGATCCTGGGGACCCCTGGGGGTCCGGGGTCCGCACGGACCACTTTGGGAACCACTGTCTTAGACTCAACTGCCAGTGGCTCCTGGTAGTTAGCTTCATACAGGAGGCCTCGAGAAAAATAATTTCCTTCGTGGCCGATATCATCTTTGGGGATGTTGTATAGAGGGTCTTTTTAGGTAAAAAAGGAGAGAAAGTTCTGGGAAGGAAAAGGTGTAGGAAGAAGATAAGAATCTGGGGACGGACGTTTGAATCCATCCCTCCCACTGCGGTGCAAGGCGATGTTCCTGAGGCTGGAGAAGTCAAAAGCACTCCTTCAATCATTTTCTTCCGATCCGGCCTACCATGCAGCTGGTGGGCAGACATATCCACCGCAAAGGCCCGGACAAACCTCAACCCGTGATCCCGGGCATCTCTGCTAAGTCACTAAACGTAGCGAACAACTTGGGGTGACCTACGGAAGAATTGTTAGTAATACAATAAATGGCTCCCGGGATGGAAGGACCATCCTCGCCTTCCATACTGCAAATGGTTGAGACTCTTTTGCAGTATTGACGTTAAAAGTAATTTGATTCGAAATAAAGATATCATGTTGTAATAAATTTTAAATTGTTTCAGTAATTTACTTTTACATTTGGCGAGAAGTTTGAATGAAGATGGGTTAAGATGTTAAAATGGCAATTCTGTCTACTCCGTTTTTAAGTACGATGAATATAAAATTCACAACAATGCCACAGGCTATCCGTGAATATCAAACATAAAGTTAACATAGGAAAGCCATTATCCAGTGACGGTGGACACCAACTAGATTACGTATATCTTCCGACGTCAACATCAGTGACGGCTTGCGGACTTGAAAGTGGGGAGAAACAAACATTTTTTTTAAAATCAGTACTTTGTACATATAGCTACATTTATCAAGGTGTACCTAGAAAAAAAAAATTAAACTATTACTTACATCAAACCTTAAAATGATAAAAATGTTCATGCACTCTTTACGTAAATGGCGACAAGGTTGAAATTTCAGCTTAAGATGAGCTACAATTCGTGAAACCCAATTTAGATACTATTTAGATTAATCTTTACGATGAATCGATCTACATTATGAACATCAAAAAAAATGCTACGTATAAATTGAAACTTTTACTAGCTTTTGGAATTACAATGAAATTATAATTTACATAACAAAAAATATAAGCGCAATCCACAAAAAAAATGTTTTTGCATGACTTAACTATGAAGTAATATAAGAAAAAAAAATTAAAATTACCCCTTTATGGCTAAGACTATTTTTGAGGTTTTGTATGTTCTAACTTTTTTCATTCTTATAAAATTATGCAAAAAATAAATAAAAACCACTTTTTCGCTTACTTGCCTCGTGCGAATAAGACGCTTGATTTTAAATTTTTAAGGCATGAGAATCGAAATATTTCTAGCGTTTTTATGCCTCTTGACACCGGCCACCTTTTTTGATTTATACAAAAAAAATTTAAGTTAAGGCATAATAAATATTGAAATGTAATCTAAAGAACTTGATTTACCACATTTTGCAATAAAATTATATCCGGAAAGAGGTTTGTAAGTAGGAGATTTTGCACTTTAAACCTTTTTATGTTTGATTCTTTATTTGTTCCAGGTTTATAAAAATACTTGATCGTAGGAAAATTTAAAATCTACTCGCGGTATTTAAATCAACTTATGATATAGTTCCAAGCGATCGAATTTTCAAACCAAAACAATATCATTTTGCAATATTTTGCAGCCTTAATTTGATTTCGTTTTTATGTACCCAGGTACGTACGGGAAAGTAAAGAATAATTCCTTTATATTTGTTGCTGAACAAAGAAAACTTTTCAAATATTTATTTTTATGTGAACATCGAACAAAAGTCCTAACTTCCCGAAACAAGTAAAGAACTACGGCAAGGTCAAATTCATGAATGTTGTTAGATCTGATTACCAGCGTAGGTAAAACGCTATTCCTGCCAACTTTTCGATTCTGAATGGTGATTTTTCACCATGGCAATTCTGGAAGTACCTACTAGTCAAATAATTTAAACGAAATGCTTTTAAAATGCCAAAGGCTTTTGGTGTATTTCTGGGACTCCAACTAGTCCAATAAAAATGTGTTCCCTTTTTACGGAAACTCAATTTTACGAAAGATTGAGGTTATTCAATGAAGGTTTAAGTACAACCCATCTCGCTTCATTCATTATAAAGTGATTGATTAGGCCTCTTCGGCATATTGGTGAGATAGACCGTTGTAGATACAGGTTTCAATTTCAGTTAATCAGCAGCTGGAAAAGCGTAGCAAGAGAGAATATATGTTTTGTTAAATTTCTATCATATTTCACACGATAAGGAGTTGATAAACGAATATTCTTATAAAATGTGTCTTCTTTAGTGATTGCCGAAAAGAAAGATTGCTGGATATGCTGGAAAATAGTTACTTTATAAACTTATCAATGTACTTCATAACCAGGAACCATTAATTGGATAATCAACGCTTCTGCCATAGAATACTACAAGTGGTTCGGTAGTTAGGTGATTTAACAGGGGAGCCCGGGTTCATAAGATGAGGTTTGTTCAGGTTTTCACATCAACTGCGTGGTGGGATGTTTGGGGAAGACCCTTTCACCTCTCCTGCTAGACCCTCTCAACCAACCGTCTTGCTCCGCTGTGGCAGAGATGGATTCACTCGTCTGTCTCTCTTGCACACTGACCCCCAGATTCCTACCCACCCTTTATACCTTTTTCTTTCCCAGAACTAGCTCCGCTTTATTTCCTGGATCCTCCACACAGCATCCCGAAAGATAATATATTATAGCTGTTCCCTATGACCGAAACCGGTAGCAGATAAATAAAAATTAAGTTAAAATTGTAGATGAGAAACAAAACTTTTCGAAACAAAAGAAAGATAGTAAAGGCCCTTAGGGACATTATTTTCCTTAGCCCATCCTGTGTTTTTTTTTTTTTTACAGTTAATACCGCACAAGAGTCCCAACTGCTCCCGTCTGGAGCCAGTGCGACTATGGCATCCCCAATCGGGGTATGTTGTGAGGCTGAAGGTAGTGGGGAGGGGAAGGAGATAGGGAAGAGGAAGGTGGGGAAGTACCTGGCTATTCAGATCTGGTCACTAAACACGGCTAAAGCCATTTCAAGCAACGTTTCAATTCTGAATGGCGGTCTTACACCAGGGCGATACTGATAGTATCTTCCACTCTGGAACGTGCCGCAAATATACTATATATTATTTTTTAAATGAATAAATTGTGAAATAACACAAATTAATCAAATAAAATTTATTTGCGCACGCCGGGTTCGAACCCGCGACCTTCGGATTGTGAGTCGAGAGTCTTGCCTCGGGACCACGGAGGCCGTCTAAAAAAAAGAAAAGTAAACATATATCTGCAGTTCTATTGCAAAACGACCAATAACCAAAATCATTTCAGGCAACAGAGGGTCGGGTTAAATTAGGTTAAGTTAGGTTAGGTTAGTTTAGGTTAGATTTTTGAAATTAAAACATTTAAAGCAGTTTTTCTCATTGCACTAGTTTTCGAATTCGATCTTTAAACTTAAAACCAAGTATTCTCTGCTTCAGGCTATTCTGTCATGAATTTAAATAGGTATTAATTTGGTTATAACTTTCCGTGAAATAAGCCTTTGTTAAAATACTTCATTAACAGTTTATTACAAAATCACTTCCTTTGTAACGAAAATTACTTACCAACAAAGGCAAAATATCTCATTTCTCTGTGAAATTCGCTAGAATAACATTTTAAACGAAGCATTTTATTCTGAAAGTTTTCGAATTTCCATCAAAGGAAATCCCTGGCAGCCTTTTCCAGGCTTCACACAATGAAGATATCGATTCCTACGGAGGTGTTGGAAGTATCCATACGTCGATTTATTGTAGCCGTAAAACGCGCCTTTTAAAATGGGAATCTTTTTGGGACCTCAGTTACAAATTGTTAAACGATATTTTATTTAACGGTTTTGTATTAGGTTACAATTTCATCGAAAGAATATTCATATTTAAACACAAGTAGACAGTAGATTCATTAAAAATATTTTTTGCAATAAAATCATACGGGGCATCATGTGTTTTAAGGTTTTATTCTAAGAATTTTTTATTTCAAACGGCAGGAAAGTCTTTAGTTTGCAACTAAATGGGAAGCCATTCCACCAAACTATCGAGCGGCGCTTTTGTGTTTAAACTATCTCGCTTTCGGTAGTTAAAACTGTTTTCAACAGATAAAACTTATTTTTAAACCACCATTTCTAGTGACTTGGTAGTTCAATGGTCTGTGACTTGCACTTCACCAAATCTCTACTAAAAAAGCACATTTGGTTGTAGATTTCAAGATTGATATCAGCCCATGACATCTAAAGCCTCCAAAGCTGTACGGTTCTTAATCTTCATGTTTTTGATAAATAATACGATTCATATCAGAGAACTTGCTGCTTGCATTGCAGAAATATTTCCTTTCGTCCCAAACATATTGTTCCGTGGGGATTTTCGGAGGAGTTCTATTCACATTTATCATAGTTCTTCTATGCGAGTTGCTTTTCTACGTCAAGAAAATGAGCCCCTCTTAGAGAATTTATCGTGATCGTTAGTTCAATTTTGCCCTCAAATGTGTTTTGAAACACACCGAAGTTTCCATTACAAAAGTTGGTCTATATCCTACAAAAATATGACGTTAACACAATATTAAGATATGTAACTCTACTTGATAACTATTTATTTGAAGAACACCTATTTTCTATGGGGGAAATGTCGTTTTGAATGGTGATTTATAAATAATGTAAGCTGATGAGAGCAAATGAAGAATGTTGCAAAGAAATGGCTTAGAATATGAGAATGTCAACCAAAGCACGAAACTGTTAACAAAAACATGAAAGCATGAAACATCGACGTGAAATACTCTTGATTAAAAGAGGATTTTTTTTGGAAGAAGAAGATAACACTAATAATTTAAACGAAAACATGAAAGAGAACAAGATACAAAAAAATAGAAAAAGATAAACGGTCGCAACTGGGACAAAGTTGTTTTTTTTTTTTATTTTTCTGGGTCTTATTTTCTTTCATATTTTCATTTAGATTATTAGTGTTATCGTCTTTTTCATTTATATTTTGATAGGAATGACCCTCAAAAGTTATAAAAATAGAGGTGTTCTTATTAAAAAAACGAGGAATTTTTTAATCATTATTTATCAAAAAGCTGTTTCATGATTTAATGAAAATAAATAGGTTATGTACTATGTACATATTGTACATATTGTACATGTAATGCACGAAAAACCAACAAAGAAAATAGTGTAAGAAAAATGAAAAATAATATTTTAAGTTACATTAAAACAAATCTGTGTCAGGCAAACATAAAGGTATTTATTTATGGCTTCCCTTTCATGTTTTGTACCAGTGTGAAAAATACTATGATCGTAACTTGCTGTACTGCAAAGTGTGGCAAGGATTCTCGTAAATTTTGAATTTTGTTTTCCCAAATATGTTTACACTGACGATCACTTAAATATCAAAAAAGTTTTTTCTTTCAACTGTGATAAGTTTCAGCCTCTCCATTGGAACGCTTGACCATTTCTTCGTACTTCTCATACATACTTTCTCTACGTTGTCCTTCTGATAGTCGTCTTTTTTCTATATTTTCCTGCGGAATCTCTCTTGGTCACCCCAATAAGTAAGTCTCTGCAAAAGGCAATCTTTATACTCAAGATGGATGTCATCAGTTCACGTATTAAATTGGCTTGGTTCCAAACTTAGAAGTCATTAAGAAACATTTTTTCACTCGAAATATATTTCCCAGAACCCAGAAAAGCCTTTTCATACACTCATAAATAAAATTTTCTAAGGCAAAAAAAAACATAGAAAAAAATATTTTAAACAGGTTACATACCGTACTCTATGTCTGAACTAAAAATATAAGGAAAAAAAATTTAGCCACTCTCAAACAAAAAATGTGAAGAGAATAGCTGTCTTCAATTGCATTCCAATTATTTGAGGTTCTTCTGAATAAGTTACTCCACCATAATAAATATTTAATATTTATCTGAGACTTGGAAACAAAACTATTATTAATGTAAAAAATGGTTGTATTTATCCTAGACACTATCTAGATTGCAATTTAATTCGAGTTGAATCTTACATTACATACATATTGACGGTAGTAAAACGATATGAGATACGAAAAATTAAGTTAATATTGGTAGCTCTTAGTCGAAGTATGATACGGTTTAAAATTAATATGGTTAATTTATCTGAGTGGTCAGAGCACTATCCCAACAAGCGGAGGTCCTGGGTTCGTACTAAACCAAAAGTGAGGCGGAGGTCCATACGACACCGAACTCTTTTCTGCATTTTCTATTTCACATATTTCGTTGGAGGTGGTTAATATTGTCTTCAATGATTAAATTTTGCAATTTGATGTGTTACTGAATAAGTTGCTCCACTATATAAAAATACAGTATTTGGGTAAACGAAAATAATAATAAGTTCATATCCGTCTTCAGCATTGACGGGCTAAGTCTCAAAGTTTTAGTATAAACCGTACAATCCCCTAAATTTGACGTACGGCATACGTGAACCCCGGGAAAGGTGAATGTTTTCGTCTGAAAGGTAATCGCATAATTTATCTTTTCGCTTCCCCGTCTCCGTAGCGAGGGTCATAGGGGATGGTTTACAGATGGCAGTTTATTGCAAGCAGACAGAAAACTGACCAACCCCATCCCCTAAAATATTCAACCCTCTCAAGCCTGATTGATTGATTGAAAAATTATAGTATATTTTTGTTCAAGTTATCAATTTGTGAGGCGGGTATGGGAATCGCCGCCCCGGGAACCATTTATTGGATAACCAACACCTCAGCAATAGGTCATCGCAAGTGGTTTGCTACATTTGGTGACTTAGGAGGGGTGCCCGGGTTCATGGGTTGAGGTTTGTCCGGGTCTTGGCGGCATAAGCGTCTTCCCACCAGTTGCTTGGCAGGCCGGATTGGGAAAGAATGGTTGAGGAAGTTCCTTTGACTTCTCCAGCCATACTCTCTCGGAACGTTGCGTTGCACTCTAGTGAGATGGATGGTTTCATACGTCCGTGACTCCTGGTCACACTGACCCCCAGATTCCTATCCACCCCTTTTACCCTTTTCCTTCCCAGCTCCAGATGGGGGCAATTAGGGACCTTGTGCGGTATTCATATAAAAAATGAATAAAAAAAACTCTTTCCTTCCCAGAACTTCCTTTCCTTCCTTTTCTAATAAGACCTTCCGCACAGCATCCTCATAGATGCCATAGGCGCTGCGGGAAATTATTTTTCTCAGGGCCTCCTGTGTGGAGCTAATTAAAAAAAAAATAAACAATATCACATACAATTTTATTTCACCAATAGATAGAAAAGATAATTAAATGAATAATTATTTTTCACGGGCCTTTACAAGCGTGGAAGCTATTTTCGAAGCCCTAGTGGAAGTACATCCTGTTGGAAAGAAATAAAAAAGTTGCTTAAAACGTTTTTATCCATTTTGACAAGATATAAATACCCAGGTTCTTCTCAATCTTTTTTTTCCCATTTCCTTCCCTTATCCAGAACAACATTCCTTCATCAGTACAATATACCGCGATTGAGGAAGCTACAGTCCCACTTGTTCCAATAAGCACCAATGCTTGGACCGTATTCACATATAAAAACTATTTGCTCAAATGTTTCAAGCCATTGAACTTACACGGAAACACGGAGTGTTCACTTAAATGACTTCAAGATTTTACGTTTTGCAAAATGCAGGAATGATGAACATTTAAATATTTTCGTCTTTCGGATATTTCTCATATCGGAAGTTGGTTGCAATTAAACTTTTCCTGCAGGCTGTAACTGGAAAACTCGAAACCGCACTTACGTTATACCAGTCATGCTCTTCCATAAATATTCTCCTTGGGGGTGATTTAATATTTATTGCAGCAATGATGATCACGATACAGAAATTATTCTTTTTTCAATCTAGTAATATTAGCTAGTCATAGCCCTAGTTTGTTCAATCTTTAATATGTGAACCTTTGCTAAAACAATTTGTTTTTACATGAACATAACTTCTTCCTCTCTTTTTTTTTGGATTATGAATTTTTTGCATATGAATATGCACTTATTACCCATAAGAATGACTTCGATTGAAATTTTTAATAGCTTTGACGTATTAAATGTATAAATAATTTGCCAAAAATATATTGTTGAAGCTATTCAAAAATATTGAATCCTCTACTAGACCGTGTATGCATAACATTAGATCAAATATAAATGACATAAAAAACATTCCAAGTTATAAAACCACATTTGGACAAAGAAACTATATTTACTTTGCCACAAAACTCCAAACATCCTTCCCCAAGACATAAAACTTATTAAAAAAAAATTGGTTGTCTGTAAAGTCGGTTTACGGACGATAATTTTACGTGATAACGTCATATAATAACGATGGAATGGATGAGAGATAGATGCGTCACAAGCCGAACGCTTAGACCGAACGCTTGTTACGCGATCTCGCTTGCACGCTCGGCTCAGGTGGAACGTGACAATGAGTCATGCTTTTTCGTGAGTGCAGCCGGCGTTCATCGATTTGTAAGACGTTATCACGTCAAAAATTAATGAGTACAAATCAAGAATAAAAATATGGCGGAAAGAGATCAATGAAAAAATTCTAATGAAGACACTAAAAATGGCGTAGAAGACAAATAAACTATAATTAAAAAAAAACCTTAGTCTGCCTTGGCACAGGATTTCCTAGTGAGGAGGACTAATAAATGCAATATTTTCACTTCATTTAACCATTATATTTTGTATACACAATTATTTTATATAGTCGCTAAAATAAAATAAAAAAAACTTTTAAATCATGTATTAACGTGGTTACAAATAATTTTGAAAAAAAGGTCTTTTTTAATTATTTTCCATTCTTTATTTTCTTATGAAGCACGTTTATCCCAAGTTTACGTTAATTTTATTTTTTTTTTTAAACTTTTTTAATTAATTACAAAAAATTATCTAAACTTGTTGATGAATTACGTAAAATTAAAAAAAACATGTAGAAGTCCTTGGTTGATGATAAATATATAAATAAAATATTGTTTTCTTGATATCAGGCACCCAGGGGGTCGAGACATGTGTCGTTAAATGCTCCATCGCATTCACCATATTATTCAAAACTTGGAACCCTTCCAAATTGTCTTTGAACTCATTTTAAGGATATCAACCCCATGTTCACAGAAATGCAGTTTGTTCGTGGTGGGGTCAAATTCTTTGTTGTCCAAAACATTCCATAAAAATTCATTCATTTGAACTTAGTCGGAATAGAAAAAATATGTTATTTTTCACGATTTTGGCTTCTATAAAGACAAGCAAACAAGATAAAAGAATAACTCCGCTGGAGATTGGTAGAACCTTTGACTCTAATCCCAAAAGTCACGAGTTAGTCGAGTTCAAGTTCCATAATAGTTACTAAAGTTATGTTTATGTATTGTTAAATATTTTTTTTCACAGTACAATGTTGTTCCACAATGAAAATTTTTTTCAGTATTACCCAATAAGAGATCACCATTCAGATTTGAAAATTGGTCTTTAAAATGGCTTTTTAATTTGTTTAAGAATAAAATGAGAATATTCAGATATTTCACAACCCTATTATTTCACATTTTCCTTCCCATCCGCCATTTGTTGTTACAATTGCAAGTATTGCTTACTTAGAATTATAATTTTTAGTGCACATAAAGCAGATAAATATACAGTTTTTTTTTTTTAAATCTGATATAGCCATTTCAAAAACACCAACAAATAGGATAAGAATTTTAAAAAAAAAAACATTTGGATTAGAATTTTTTCTTTGTGAAAGCGCTCTTCAATTGCAGGTGGCATCTGAGACACTCAAAACATCTGAGCAGTGTTTGTATAGAGTAACTCTTTTAACCCTAATTTTTAGACAAAATGGCTATTTAAAAACAGATTATGAAATCACGAAAAGTAGATTGGTTAATTAATTGCAATCACGATCCCAATATTTTTGCAAATCGTCTTTTAAGATGCATGTATCTATACTAATATTATAAATGCGAAATTGCGTGTGTTTGTTTGTTACGCTTTCACGCATATACCAATAAACTGATTTTAAAAATTCTTTCATCAATAGAAAGCTACAGTATATGCGAGTAATATAAGCTATATATAATGGTAATCTCTGGCGTAAGGAAATTAAAAATAATAATATATTATAGTTTTTATACGCTTTCTGTCCCTAACTAAAGCGAGTTAATGCTAACGTCAGAAAATAAATCGTTGCGTGGATACGATGTTGATTTTTTATTTTATTTTAGGCGTCATAGTTAATATCTTTCTATCTATATAAATAAAAAAATATCTTTGAGATGTTGGTACGTGCATAACTTCCGAACGGCTGAACCAAATTGGATAATTCTTTGTTTTACTACTGGTGAGCTCTGGCATTATGAAATTTTGGTCACACGCGAGCTATTTGAAAACTGAATGTATCGAGAATTAATGTATAGAATGCGGGAGGGGGGAGGAGGGGGATAATTATTAAGTGCAAGCGCTACAGTAATTTCCCCCTAATACCATGCCAGCGAAGCCGCGGGTAAAAAAGCTAGTATAAAAAAAAAAAAAATAGAGAAATCACTAAGAAACAAAGATACCTCTGATGAGTCCATGAGCTTTTTTCATGTTTAATAATAAAAAAATGAAACCTCTTTTTCATAATTTTATATTATGATCCGAAGAAATAAAATAAAGAAATATTTCTTCACCTTCTTCTTCATGTTTGTTTTGAGATTTTCTCGTAAAGCTGATGCAGAGGCGAAAAATTCTAACACGGGTGCAATATTGCCATTCATTGTCAAGCAATTCAGGGTTTTACTGCCTTGATAAATAGAGGTTGAAGTGCTATGGCAAGCTTTCCACTCATATGTTCACCCCTTGTTTGCTGCATGTGATCACTTTTACGAGGCTTGTGTATGTATTCTGTATGGAAATTCGATATCCCATTAATAATAATAATAATAATAATAATAATAAGTTTTATTCCAGGATGTGGGGAGGATAGTGCAATCCCACACGTCCCATATGATTGTACATATTTATATAATATATTTTTATAACATTTTAAAACAACAACAAAAAAAAACAAACAACTTTACTTTTGAACATTAAAAGTAAAGTTTTTCTTTTTAATGTCGTCTTATGTGAAGCAAGATTCCTCGAAGAAAAAATTCTAAAAATACGCGGAGGGTATTAATTACATTGTTACGCGAGCGTATTTTATAACGATAAGTTTTATAGGATATAATTTGAGATTCATTTTCAGAAACGTGGATATTTTATATTGCTCCTTTAATTTATAATGGTGGATTTGATCCGCTTATTTTCAACAATGAACAAAACAATTAAAGGTTTATCGGAAAAGACAACACGTTATTTCTGAGCTGCTAAGAATTGCGAGTAAGTTTTAATTTCTTTTATGATATTATGTACACCATTAATCCTAGAAAGATAATCTTGTTTTTACCTACGTTAAAGATGAAGATACGTACGTAAAGATGTACTGAAGTTTAAACGTGTATTTTCATCATATATTACCATACTTAAACAGTTTAAAGGTAGTTGAATAATTAGTGAAGGGTTTTGTACTTCAAATAAAAAACCAAAACGATTATAAAAAATACATTTTTATGAAAAACATAACAAAATGCTGTAAACCTCTTACATATCAACTTTAAACTATTATGTCTTTTTTTTAAATGTAAAATGTTTTATTTTAGGTCCAAATCGTATTTTTATATGCTATGAAAGCTTAAATGCTAATCAGTCGTTATACTTACATTTTTTACGATAAATCACATTTATAAGAAGAGGTCCAAAAGTTACACAAAAGATAAACATATGTCTTTAGAAGGTATGGTGTATGTATTTCTCCATAATTATTGTATGTTGACACAGCCGCCCCGCGCAAGCTCTGCTCGACAACTGAGCTAACTGAGTTAGACAGTTCTATAAAAAAGACAGATTAATTAAAAAGAACAGCAAATACTTGTGTCTCGTTTACTTCGCAAAGATGTAGATTATCTTTCTAGGATTAAAGCACCACCTGTCCGACGCTACTTGATCTTTGGCATGGCCATTTGCCAATTATATCACTAGGTTGAAAAATGTAGAAGAGGTGGATGAAAAATGTAGGAAAAAAAATTTAAAAAAAGAGAAAGGACGAATGGTCTTTTTTCAGAGCTGTTTGCTGAATGGCCATTTGAATTTTGAATTCTAGTTTCCATTATAAATGGTTGCTTCTTAACGGTGAAATAATGATAATACACTGTATAATACTAAAAAAGTACTCTGTCCTTAAGGAACTCCAGTCCCTTTTTGTAATAAAAAATTACCTTTTTACCTAAATACCAGCAAACAAATACATATTTT
Organism: Glyphotaelius pellucidus; assembly: GCA_936435175.1. Lineage (NCBI taxonomy): Eukaryota > Metazoa > Arthropoda > Insecta > Trichoptera > Limnephilidae > Glyphotaelius > Glyphotaelius pellucidus. Next base: position 6,244,368 of record OW386551.1, on the reverse strand, counting down.
TAATTCTTGTACATAGTTAGTTTTAATAGTTTTAATTTTTTCGGGTCTCCAGAAATCGCACCAAATTTGTGGTTGTGTGTGAGATATCACCAGTCTCAAAAAGGCCTTCATTTTATTGCAACAGGCGCTGTATTTTGTATGATGGTGTCGACATAATTTATCCTATTTGAAAAAAATGCTATCTCTCTTTCTCTCGGCTCAAAGGAGCGCTTGAAGTTAAATATATAATGGAAATCAAAGCACATATAAAGAGGAAAAATGTAGGTTGGTTTGCAGCAATAGAGAATTCCAGTCCAATTTTTTTTATTTTTTTATGAATAATGACCTTCTAACTTAAATAACTGCATATTTATTTTTATTTTTATAGTTAGTTTTAATAGTTAAAATAAATGTCAAAGTTTTAATTTTTCAAGTTCCCCCGAAAACCACCGAATCTAGTGTGACGTCATCATGACTAACCGAAGTATGAATCTTGTAGGGAACTGGAATCAGCTGTTCGACTCCCGCCATTTTGAATTTCAGCATTGGAGCATTTTCATAGACATAACTGGGCAATACGATCGTTTTTTGTACAGTTAAAGTTTTTGAATATTTTAAATAATATAGATAAACTAATAGAGATACTTTATTTTTGATACTGGATTATTTAGGCCTAAAAAATGTTTCAATAAAAACAAAAACTATTATGTATCCAATTCTCTATAAACCAATAACACGGAATGCCAAACGGCTTGCGTCTTCATTTCTATTGATTTCTATACAACTTTGACCCAGGTGTCGCGACGCGGTGACCGCACGCCGCCAAAATCCAGCAATAGGGTGTTTTAATGACACGTTTTAAAATGGCCTTTTTAAGATTTTTTTAAAAACTCTACGTTAAATATTATGTAATAAAACTTATTTATTCAGAATCAGCGTATATTGGTCTATATGAAAATATTTTTTTAAGGCCATAATATTTTTCACTGGAGTTCCTTATTTTAGCGTCCAGGGCACCAGCGTGGGAAGGGCGGCCGGCATCGTTCTCTCAACAATTCCGAGAGCGCGGCAGGATAAAATCATCACTCGGGACATTATGTATTAATTAAAGGGCTAGGGCTCTCCACGCAGAAAGCTCCCAAAAGAGAAAACAAAATGGGTTCATACGCGCCATGCATGGTTCACTTTCGCCGGCTCGGGGAACCAGCGTCTTCCAACCGTTACGTGGGATAAATTCGATTAGCTCGCCCGGAACTGCGCGAGGCGCTCTGCGCGGGCTGTTTGTGTTGCCACCTAGCACTTACTCGGCAGGGCCGTGCTCTAGGTTTATTAGCGGAAGATTTCATGTACTTTGAAGCGTATAATATAACACTTTCCCATAGAACCCTTAGAAATTGATAACAATTTGTATTTATCTACTGGGGTTTGATGATGGGGATTGTATGTTGTGCCGTGTAGGGACAGTCGGGGGCTTTTAGAATCATTTCAAAGTAGCTTCGTTTAAAAAATAAATATAGATTCTTGATGTGAGAACCGATAGAGGGACCAATCTGGTCCTTAAAACGGTTCGGGAAAGTGGTGGGTGCCCTCGACTGGGGTTTGATGATGTGTTAGGTGATCTCAGGTCCATCGTCGCATCTACATACATAGGTAGATTTATACTCCACACACTTGTTTTCCTCAATCGGGAGATGCAACAGTTCCACTGGCTCCGGGTAGTTGAGACTCGTGTGCAATGCTCATATGAATGCACGTTTTCCGGGGAAGTGCTCCGACCACTGAGTTAATTCGACAATTCGAAATTACGTCACGTCATTTTTACTGTATCTTACTTCGATTGTGAGCTACCGACACTTTCTTAATTTTTTTAATGCTTAATTTGGCTATTATTTTTATGGGCTATTTCTTTCTGTCGTTATTGTTTCACATTTTTCGTTTGAGATTCGTTATAAGAAAAAAATGTATTATCTGTCTCGGTAAGCATTTCAGATTTTCTTTCCTAATCTGCTTTTAAAATCCAACTACTTTACTTAATAAGCAATCTCCTTTCAGTTTACTTTCTGCCTCTCTCGTTAGTAATTTTCAATACTTACCACAGCTGTGAAGGGCACATTTTCTTGTAACAAATAGCTTTTCTCGATAATTTTCTTTGGGTTGAAGTTTTCTCAAGTGATAATTAGCTGAAGGGCGCCAGACCACGCCAGCTTTCAAGGAGATTGTGTTGGCTTCAAAATGTATTTCTGCAACCTTACGCTTGAAAAGAAGTTCGAAAAAGTAGTACAATCGTGTTTTCAAAATATATTTTTTGAAGTTTTTCCTCTTTAGGCCCTGCTGGATAACTTTGCAAAAAAAATAAAAGCAATTACTGATTTGATGCGAAGTAGAGAAATAATCAAAAATACTAATGTCGGTGCCTGTCCTTTTTTATATGAACATCGCACACGAGTCCCAACTTCTCCTGTCTGGAGCCAGTGAGACTAGCGCATCCATTGGGGTATATTGTGAGGCTGGAGGTGGTGGAGAGGGGAAGGAGTTGGGTTAGATGAAGGTGGGGAAATACGTGGCTTTTCACATCTGGTCACCAAACACGACCAAAGCCATTTCAAGCCACGTTTCAATTCTGAATGGTGGTCTTACATCGGGGTGATACTGAGAGTATCTTTCACTCTGGAAAGTGCCGCAAATATACTATTTAAAACTTATTTTAATTGTGAAATAACACAATTTAATCACATAAAATTTATTTGCCACGCCGGGATTCGATCCCGCGACCTTCGGTTTGCTTGTCAAGAGCCTTACCGCTCGGCCACGCCGGCCGTCCTGCATAAGGTTGCTGGTTTTATAAAATCTATAACTCGGAATTGCTTAGCATTTAACTTTGTATTAATAAAAATTTAGATAAGCGATAAAATAACTTCGCATAATATAATATTTATAATATGAAATAATTAAAAATTTTATATCAATATCGTATTATTTTTCTATTTCTGTTTTTAAATTTAATTAAAAGCATACAGTTATTGTAAACATAAAATCATTGTACATTATATAGTGAATATAGCATAAACCAGTAAAGTTCCAGACGAAAGATTCTGGGTTCGAGTCCCAGTTGCGACCGTTATTTTTTTCTATTTTGTTCTCTGTTTCATATTTTCGTTTAGATTATTAGTGCTATCTTCTTCTTCAATGATATATTACAGTTAAGTTCAATTTACAATATTTTGTTATGGTTACTGATAAGGAAACAAGTAGTTATTAAAAGTTTTAATAAATAGTGTGTAAAAACAAATTAAAAAAGTAATAAATAATTCAGAAATAATAGATTTGCTGTAGGTACATTATAAGATTAATATGAGTTTTAATCTTGTGTATAAAATAAAGTTATTATTTATTGTTTTAACTTTATGAGTAAAACCTCAAACTGTAATATTTAATTAAATGAAGACATTATGAGCGAAACTCAATCGAAAATCTGGAAACAGAAAAATCAGAAAAAGATATTGGCACCTCTGGGACTCGAACCCAGGACCTCCCTACTTTCCGGGTTGGGAGGTCCTGGGTTAGGGAGGTAAGTAGGGAGGTCCTGGGTTCGAGTCCCAGAGGTGCCAATATCTTTTTCTGATTTTTCTGTTTCCAGATTTTCGATTGAGTTTCGCTCATAATGTCTTCATTTAATTAAATATTACAGTTTGAGGTTTTACTCATAAAGTTAAAACAATAAATAATAATATTCATCCCAGACTTGCAGAAGAGTCAATAGATGTCGCACATTAAATAAAATGGATAATAATTTATCCAGACACCATCTAGATTGCATTTAGTTCGAGTTGAATCTTGCAATCATTCATAAAGATGGCAGCCAATAAAAATATGCGTTAAGAAAAATGAAGATAATATGGGTGGTTCTTAGTCGAAGTATGGTACAGTTAAAAGTGACCGAATTGGATATCGACACCTTAGCTAAGTGGATAAGAGCCCCAACCCGGAAAGTAGGGAGGTCCTGGGTTCGAGTCCCAGAGGTGCCAATATCTTTTTCTGATTTTTCTGTTTCCAGATTTTCGATTGAGTTTCGCTCATAATGTCTTCATTTAATTAAATAAAATAAAGTGTTTGATCTGGTATTGCGTCCAAGGCAACGAAATGCAATCCTTACTAACAGGACTGCAGACTAAAAAAGGCAGTTCACAATTTTGTACCGAAAGAGTACCTACTTCAAAAATTTTTCTCCGTTTGTAAAGAGCAGCGTTTGTAAGAATTTACAATGTTTTCAATTCGGTTAATAAAAGTTTAGTACTGAGGAATCCAAATGACAGATTCAAATTCGATATGAGATCATATATAGCAATTCAGGTATAAAAGGTTTTTTCGAATATATGTTCAATATGATCATTAAAAAATAATTTACCATCAAGTAATACTCAAAGGTCTCTAAATATTTCTACTCGTTGAACCTACTTACTAAATATTCAGATGTTAAGTATGGATAATGTTAATGTGAAAATGTTAATACATACATTTTTTTATGTTTAGAAGTATTGGTTTTCTAAGCAATATTAATTATTTTTTGCAAACATCTGCTGAACTTATGCATTTTCATATAAATTTTCATATATTATTTTACAAGTTACAAAGTATATACCTATACGGTTTTTAACATTTCAAGCAGAAAACTACAATAAATCAAGTCAGGTGTACTTTTCGTATTTTTCAACTGAAACAAAGAGTTTTTGACAGGATAAATCAGGTGTGCTCGTAAATTTTACGACGCTTTACACAGAAAATTCCTTCAACCTTAAAATTTTCTAAAAATAAAGTTACAAAATACGAAAGGCGTTAAAACAGCTTGCCACTGAAAAACCTCTAATGGCCATTTCGACTGCTTACATTTAAGGCGGGGGACTCGAAGTGTGACTAAATGAGCAAATATTATAAACACAAAGAGTTATATTTAGATACATCCAAGTCCCGAGGTAATATTTTCCATTTTGTTATTAATAGCTTAATAGCCAAACAAAAATATCAACCGCCTAAAATGTTATTTGCGTTTTCAGCAAAGCGATCAAACAATTTGTTTTACTTTGATCGTCTCGTTAGACTTGCAACACTAATGAGTTTCAATAATCTATCACTTAACGACGCGACGCTGGTGTTATGCATTAGCAAAGTTTTCGTGATTTTGTATTCAAAAGACAAAGTTGCTTTTTATGAACTCAGCCGTACTGAACTTGCATGAAGTATGTATGATATGCAAGATGATGTCTTATCAACTAACAAAAGCAGTTGGTATTTTGTACAAAAATGTTTCATTCATTGGTTATTTGGTATAGCTTACAGATAAAAAGTGATTTAGTTTGTCTTTTCAAAATATCGAATGGCAGACTGGACGCCCTCGATTTGACAAATCTTATTAATTTGCGAGTACCTACTCGCGAAACTCGGTCGAACGCATTGTATTCTGTTAACAATTCCGCTAATAATTATTTTATAAACTCCTATCCAAAGACTCCATTTACTCGGAAATAAATATAACTCAATCGACATTTATCGTCACCAATCTGTGAATAAATTCAAACTCAGTATATTAGATTATTTAAAATAAAGCCATAAATATCAATCAATTGCACCTTTATCAAATTATTAATTATCGCAAAACATCTACTATATGTGAATAATAAAGGTAGCTAAATAAGAACACAATTAACAACAATCCTCTCGTATTTATTGTTATAAATATAATAACTAACTCACATTTGACTTATATTTCTATTTAAATCTTGGTGCCCTAGCAATAATAATATATTAATGATTAAATTAAATTCAATGGTCTCTTCATGCTCACATAAAAAACAAAATTTAATACTTATGTATACAAAGATTACCTAAGTACTTACCTTTTTATCCTCTCTCTCTTTTATATTAATATTATCTTGTACTTTTTGTACCATAATTTGTACTATTTTTTACTTTTTTACTATCACACTCTACACTTGTTAAACTCATCTGTATAACTTTTCAAGATATTACAACTCATGTATTTTTTATTTATTCTTTTCTATGTGTAGGTACTATTTATCGCTGCGTTAATTTTGCTGAATTCTTGAAAAACTTGCTTTCGAACAATTTATTCATGATCAAGTTAAATATAAAATCAACATAGTAAATACCTACACGTTCCTCAATAACTACTTTTAAAGTATCTTAAGCACTCTTCTGTTTTACCATTATTACACTATGTAAACTTTTTGTACAATTTTAATGATAACGAAACTACATACCTATGTACATATTAAACCTGTTTGTATCCTTGAAGTACAGTTTATAATGTTATATACTTCATGCTTACAATTATACTCTTGAATAACATGTGTAACTTTTATAATGTGATTCTGTAAAAGCCTTCAAGGCGTGTATGAATAAATAAATAAATAAATAAATAAATTGCATCCAATGCGCAGGAGTTTCTCCTAGTCCTATTCTTTGGAAGCGGAGCCAGGCAGGGGGTAATTTATGTCTCCTTCTCCGTTTAATGTCTACATAAGTGACCTTCTACAAGAGCTCATCGATTCACAGATTGGTTGCCGGACAATGGTGTAATAAAGTAATAAGGGAGTAAATGTGCTGCTGGCACCCTAGCCCTTCAAATATCGGGCGTATTTTTTTCAAAAGATAAAAATATTACCGCTTTACAATAAAATTCAGATATGGTACATTTGTACACATATCCAAAAACTAAAATTTTTTTTTTGAAAGGTGATGAAATAAAATATCAAACCACTATATTAGAAATAACTATGTAGTTTTTAAATAGAAAATTTTTGAAAACAAACCTTAAACAGTTTTAAAAATGGCTCACCCTAAATAGGGTGAGCCTTTAAAAAAATGTTAATAAACTTAAATAAAAACAATTATATAATCTTTGTTTAAACCAGAGGTTCCCAAACTTTTTTTTCTAGTAGACCACTTTCAAAATTTTACTGGGTTCGGTGGACCCCCTGCAGCCACATTTCTACCACATTCCCAAAACTCGACACGCGGTGTACTGAAAATTGAATAAAACGCTGGAGTTGTGGTCTGATACAACGTAATGCGATATAAGATGGGGGGCGGGTTGGGATATGGGCACGGGATGGGTCTCAAAATGACCATTTACACCGAAATGCTAGTACCCACATTGACAGGTAAAGCCGAGCAAACATTTTTGTTCTTTACTATCTAAACCAGCAGGCTTATTCTCTATCTTTTGTGGGATCGTTATCGAGATAACGGACGTGATCTCCTGACAGATTCGTGTGATTTATTTGCTTTTTTATGTACAACATACATTAAATGAAAAAAAAATCATGCATTCTTGCAGGAATTCATGTTTAAAACGATCTTAACTAAAATATGTTAAAGTAAATATGTAAAAATCACACGAATCTGACAGAAGATCACGTCCGTTATCTCGATAACGATCCCACAAAAGATAGAGAATAAGCCTGCAGATAAATTTTCGTGGACCCCCACTTACAACTTGTGGACCCCAATTTTTTATCACGTCTACGTGGACCCCCGTCGAGTCTCCCGTGGACCCCTGGGGGTCCACCTGGACCACTTTGGGAATCACTGGTTTAAACCAGATTAACAAAATTTAATTAACCATATATTAAGGAAAATCATCTACCTGTTTTACAAGCAAAGGTTCCTTCATCAGGATACAAATTATTCCTTTGTACTCGTATTTGCTATGTATTTTCATTTGGTGAAAATCAACCAATAATTTTATTTTTTTAAATCTAATTTTATTATGTAATGAAACAGTTTCGACTTTCCTCTACGGTCCTACGCATCTAACGGCACGATTTAGTCATCATTTCATCCATTTTTAGAGATATGCAATATGAGTGCATGTGTGTGCAAGAGTGCCGCGTTGGTATAATGCATTGTCATCGACAACAAATCTTCTGAGATATACTAGACGTCTATCTGACGAGTTTCGGATGTCGGGAAGGGTCAACTTTCACTTCCTTTATTTGCGTTTATTCGTTCAAAAATCGAAACTCGAAGACACGTATTTAAAAACGAAGCAACAATTCGATTTTTAAATAATCATTTCTTATATATTCATTAGAAGAATTTATTATTTCTTGGTTTTTTAAATACTATCTTTCAGACTTTTTTGTCGTAAAATGTACCTTTACATAAAAACGACTTTTAACGGCTTGAACTGAACTCTCAGATTTATTTCCTTTGGTTTTGATTTAATAATAAATTATAAGTAATTTTCTCAAAGACTTGGTTTATTCACTTCTTCCTTTTACAGTCAATAACTTAGTGATTGAAAATAAACGCTCGATTTCTCTCTGATGGGTTCAGCTTTTTGACTTTGGTATTGCGCACTTTGAGAAAAAAAGCTTGTTTCGTAACTTCTATTGATATCTACGTTTTAAAATAATATTTTCAAAGCTCTTTCATAAAGCTCTTTAGTAGTTGAAGATGTTCAGAAAATGTGTAGCCACTCAACAAATACCCACAACTTTGTTTTAATCTTAAAAGCTACTGAAAGCAGAAAACGAAATATTGCACAGTGAGTCATTTTTTTATATTTATACATAGAGTTTTTTCCACTTTGACAGCTGATGTTTTGTAGGATTTTGTTAACCTAAATATAATTATTAATAGGTTTATTTTTTGTAATAAGAGAACTTTCATAGTTCTTATAGATATAAACTTCGCCTTCACATAAAAGTAAGGACGATGATTGTCTTTTATATTAAATGTTATATTATGTCGTTATGCGTATTTTAATAAACTGTTATATTGTAAATTGCGCATGCTCTCAACACAGAATTTTCTAGTGAGACAGGCCTGGCTGCCTAGCACATCACTAATTATAGAATCTAGAATTAATAAAGATGCATAAAAATAAATTAAAAATTGTTTCGTTAAGCGTATACTCAAGATTATCCATAATCTGCTATTTTGCAGATGACGCTATTTTAATTATTTTAGAAAAAAACACCTTCAGCAGGTTATGCTTTAAAATATTTCGACGAATAGTTTGTTTGCGCCTGTACATGCCTGTATAAAGACTAAATTTTTTCAAAGAATATTGGATTGAATCTCCGATATAATATTTTATTTTCTTGTATTTCTTTCTCGAAAGATTTGAGCTCAAATGTTAAGAAATTTTGTTCCATTTTAAGTAAGTCAGGTTTTATAAAATTTTTTCGCCCATGGATATTGAATAATAATCCTTTTTAACATTTCCTCTCTCAAATTCTCTCTTTTATCTCCCTTTCAAATGATCTGATTTAGAAGGCTGGTATGGGTACCGTCGCCCCGGGAACCATTTATTGGAAAACCATCACCTTTGCTACAGGTCACCCCTAGTCATAGGTTTGCTACGTGTGGTTACTTAGCAGGGGTGCCCGGGTTCAAGGGGGGGAGGTTTGTCCAGTTCTTGGCGGTGGATGCCCATCAGCTGCGTGACCGCCTGGATCGGGAGAGAATGGCAGCAGAACTCTGTTGGAACATCGCCGTGGAGGGATGGATTCATACTCCTGGACCCACTGACCTTCAAAATTCTACCCACCCCTAATACCTTATCCTTCCTAGAACTTTCTCTCCTCTCTTTCCTTAAAAGACACTCCACTCAGCATCTCCAAAGACGACATAGGGCCCGAGGGATAATATTTTCCTCAGGGCCTGCTGTAAAAGTAAAAAAAAAAAATGTGCAATAATTTTTTTCTACTTTTTGAAAGCTTCTAAAGGTATCTTATTATATTACTAGATAAGTATGATTGTAATGATTTGACATTTCAATATTGATTTCATTTGATATTTAAATTTATCAAAAACTAGACGAAGGAAGAATGACCTGAGGAAAATAAATTCCCTCGAAGCATATGTCATCTTTGGGGATGCTGTATGGAAGTTTTTTTTTTAGAAAATTGAGGAGAGGAAGTACTGGGAAAGAAAAAGGTTTGAAGTGTACGTGGGAATCTGGAATCTGTATGTCCAGGAGTGACGGATCTCCCACTGTGGTGCAAGGCGATGTACCGAGATACAAAGTATTTCTTGAGAGGACCTCCTGGAGAGGTCAAAAGTCTCCCTAAACAGATCCCTCCCGATTGCAGTTGGTGGGCAATCGCATCCGCCGCCAGGGTCCGGACAAACCTCACCCCTTTGAACCCGGGCACCCCTGCTGAGTCATCAAACGTAGTAAAAGACTTGGCGTGACCGATGGCAGGGGAATTGGTTATTCGATAAACGTTTCCCACAGCCACCACAACCACCTCTCAAATTGAGACTAATTGCAAAAAAAAATAGAATGACCAGACTAAACATAATGCGCACAATCACTTCGCTTTAAGTCAAATTGCAAGCTTTATTATTATCGTAAATACATGTTAAGTCTCTAATAATTATTATATTTTTTGAACAACCTTGTAATCTTTTGGTTGGTTTTTCACTTCTGAATAATGATGTTTTTTTAAGGATAAGTGAATATTTTTTCCTGAAAATACTCTTGATACGAATACCACTGTATTTTTTAATTTTTTTTTTATTTTTTATTAGTATCTTTAGCAAAATTTGTACATAATGTTTTTATAAATTGTATTATATTAAGGTATTATAAAGTTTTTTTTTTTCACAGTCCTCCTCACTAGGGTTCCCTTTTCTGAGGCGGCCTGTAGTTTTTCCACATTTGTGTTTAGTATCCAGTTGTCTTTACATGGTCTTCGGTATGTTTGATAGTTCATTTTCACTTTATTCTCTCAACCATATTTTTACTTTTGTTTTAAATTTATTTATTTCTGTTATTTTTTTTGTTTGAGTTGGTAGAGCGTTGTATAGTTTTGTCGCATTGAATTTCATATTTCTTTGTCCAAAAGATGTTTTCAAACTGGCTGTAGCTAGAATATTTTGGTTTATTGCCCTGGTTGTGTATCTATGTTGGACAATGGAGTATTCTGATATGTTTTTTTTTAATTTTAAATAAAATATTTTTTGCATAAAGTTTTTGTATGCTTTGAAACAATTCTTCTGTCGGAGTTCTAATCGGTAATTTCAAAATTGTCTTTAGTACTCCTTTTTGGGCTATATTGAGCCGGTCCATGTGAGTGCTCAAGGCAGATCCCCATCCAGTTATCCCGTACTCTATTTGTGATTGACATAAAGCGTAGTACACTTTCTTAATGTCGTATTATAATGTACATTCCAAAGATGACCAGAATTTCAATGAAGTCTCGCCTTGCGAAGGAGAGAAAAAAACAGCTTTATTAATTTCATCTCTGCCTTTTCTAAAAAAGCAACAACTTTACAGAAAATAATATCATGATCTTGGATCTAAGGAAATTCTACATAATAAAATAAAATCCTTAAAAAAAAATTGTTCCCTACGCCACAGTTAGTAATTTTGAGCATCTACAGTAACTTTATTTTAGTATGTTTTTGGGACAATACGAATTATCATCATATGAAAAAAATTGTTTAAAAAAATATATTGCGTGATTCAACTTGGAAAAGTCGTTTTTAATAATCCTAGCAATCTTTATATTTATAAAAAATTGATGGTAAGCTATGGCGTAACGAAATTTGTATATATCGATCTGTTTACCAAAAATCGCCTTGTTGCTGAAAAAAATAAAAGTTGTTCAAGTAAGCCCTGAATACATCACAAAACTAAAAATAATTTGAAACAATAATATCCATTTAATACAGAAAAAAAATTTGACGGATACATTCAGATACGTTTTTAAAAGTCTCGATGAATTCTAAACTTAAAGGAAAAATACGTTTTGAAAAATCGTTGTTTCAATATTTTTTATTACACTAAAACACAAGTTAATAGTTATGATAATCACCTGATTTCATAGATTTCATCATAAGGATTCACAAAAACACAGTAGTTATAGTTGAATTATCACGATTACGTGCACACGTTAACCCGCGGAGAGATCCAAACTCGACAGACATAAAATTACTCGTTCGCGTTTCAAGGTAGTTAGTATTTGCAATGGTGTCATACGTTGCAAGCTGCTAAAATGTTTGTTTTTTTTTTTAAATTCTTAAAAGATAAGACATTTAGGTACCCAATAAAAATAAAATAAAATTCAGATATAAACCTTGGGTTTCGTAATACAATTACGCTAGACACTCAAATTTTCAACTGTGCTACGGTTTAATAATTGTTACGAATAATCCAAAAACTACCCTGTAAGCACAAAAATTAAAAAGGTTAGGTGGGTTGTTTACTTTTTAATTTGCTTAATGATGGCGTGTAGTGCTTCTCATTTCAACTAAAAATAATGACGTCATAAGCAATCAGGCATGTGATACGTTTATTTCATTACCAATAATAATAATTTTATCTTTTTAAAAAATATATAAGTAATTTTAAATCTACAGGCACACATTTTACAGCCAATGAACTCTAAAGTGATTTGTTATGAGAAGGTATATACAATATTATTTTTTATTTCTACTGCATTTTAGTGAAAACAATGTAATATTCTTAACGCATTACAGTCTAAAATACAAATGTTCAATGTTTTTTTTTTTCTACAGTGTTATGAAATCTATTTCATGAACCTGTAACATGTAGTAAGTGTTATGAAATCTATTTCATGAACCTGTAACCAGTACTGGTATATTCATATTTTGGATAATGACAACACTGATGGAGAGTTCAGACCAAACGTACCCTTCCCGGCGGGGGTGGTGGGGGCTGTTAACCGGCCTGGGGAGAGGGGTTGTTTGACCACGCTCTTTTGGCTTTCAGATCCCAAACGAATAGGTTCTCTCCAGTCTCAATTCAACATTTGCACTAAAAACAGTTTAATGGGTTTTTGGTTGAAATCAGTGATGCTTCCTGACGACGTTTCACGGGGTAATGTATATAAATCTATTACTTTAATGTAAAATCTGTAACTTTCAGTTCACAAAGAGATTTAAGGCTTTTTCTAGAAGCGTTTAATCAAACTAAATACACTCAAGTTAATTTAATAGCAAACAAGAGATCTTTTTATTTATTTTAACCTTTATTGCATTTAATCTTTCAATAATTAAGCTACAATCATTTTGAGTTGGGTCTGCATAAACGAACTCAAAACACGAATTTTCTCCAGAAAGAGCTAGCCGGTAGAAGACGTAAGTATGATGTTCATCGTGTGTATATTCATTATTGTATCTATAAATTGATATCTCTGTAAATTTGCATACGATCGGTTCGAGACCGTTTCGTTATGTGACAAAATACATCAATTTTCATGCGCCACATAAAAAAGGTGACTGTAGAAAATACATGGTGTACCTTTCTTAATAATTTTTCTCTGAGATTTAAGGGTCATTGCAGACCGTTTCATCTTTCTTTTCAATTAACTGTGACATTCTTCGACGATTTATCAACACAATATCATTACACCTGCCAGTACTTACTCAAGCGTGAAGGGTGGAAGGCGCGAACAAGCCACCTTTATTACATGCAATAAAAAAAGAATATTTCGTTCCGGGTATAGCAACTGTCGATGAGTGCATGTTCAAGGTTATACATTATTAACAAAAACTGATTAAAATAATCATTGAAGAAGAAGAAAACTATAATTATCTAAACAAAAATATGAAAGAGAACAAGACACAGAAAAATAAAAAGATAACGGTCGAAACCGAACGACAACCGCCTTACCAATTCGGCCACTGCCATCTCTTACTTGAACGGTATATTTACTAATCTTGTACTTAAAATTTTAGAATTAACAATATTGTCTTCGAATATTTTTTTCCATATAATAAACATGATAATCTAAACGAAAGTATGATAGAATACAAGACACAGAAAAATAAAAAGATACAGGTCGCAACTGGGACACACATCTTTACCTTATTTCTAAATAGTTATATTACGTTGGTGCGATTAAACTTCAAAAGTTATAAAAAGAGAGTTGTTGATTAAATTGATTAATATAATCGTTCTTTTATGATATTACGGTCGTAATGATCGGTTTCTTAATTTGGGAAGCGGGTATGGGTACCGCCGCCCCGAATACTATTTTTTGAATAACCAACATCTCTGCCATAGATCACCCCAAGTGGTTCACTACGTTTGGTGACTTAGCAGGGGTGCCCGGGTTCACGGTATGAGGTTTGTCTAGGTCTTGGCAGCTAATAAGTTTGCCCACCTATTGGGTGGCGTACCGCATCGAGAGAGGTTGGTTGAAGCAGACCTAACCTAGACCTCTCCAGCCGGACTCTCTCGACCCATCACCTTGCACCGCAATGAGATGGATGGATACATACGTTCATTACTACTGAGCAAACTGACCCCCAGATTCCTAACCCCGCATAACTTTTTCCTTCCCAGAACTTTTCCTTCTTCCTTTACCTAAAAAGACCTTCAACGCGGCGAGCCCAAAATTGACATAGACTATGAGGGTTTTTTTCCCAGGAACTCCTACGGGGAGATGATGTAATTTTTTTTTTCATCTAGATAAAGATAATGAAAAAATAAAAAAAATAGTGGTCCTGCCATGGAGAAGTAGAAGATTTTTTAACACCTGTTCATAAATGGTTTGTACTTAATACCGTCCCGTTTTCTAACGTTCAAATGTAACTTGAAGAGCAAAAACTTATTCTGTTTTTGCTATAGAAAGATAGAATTTTTCTGTCACGTTTAAGAAATGGGTGTCGGTGGAAAACTAAATATATTTGCGAAGAAGAACCCAGAGGAGGGTATAATTTTAATTAGAAATTAGTCCCAACATTCCACAGCCTTCAAATACTTACTTGAAAAGCTGTACCCAAAAATTTAGAAACGACAATTTATTATTTTCCCGTATTTATCTTAATTGGACTTATAAATAAAAGTTCTTATTGGTAATTTGAAATTTCCAGAGCATAACTTTAAAGAACCGATTAGTTTTTTTGTGACAAGACAAAAGAAAATTACTTTTTGGAGCCAGTGAGACCATGTTATAACTTTAATAACTGTGGAATAAAGGAGAGTGAAGGCATTAAAACGGTTTAGGGAAAAAAACAGGTTAGATGAGTTAAGCATCGCTTAATATCCTACAATCCATATGCTATATACCTACGTTAAATAAAGAATTTCGTAACGAGGTGTTTTGATCCTCTTAAATGGTTTTTTATTTATGGTTTTGGCGTGTGGCACTTTTAGGACTGAAGAATTTACATTGTACCTAGGCCGCAAAGTTTGGCAACCGCCAAACCTGCAAGCCAGCGGTTGGCAAACCTGCAAGCCAGCCACCGAACTTGGAAAATCAAATCTGGGCAAGATTTCATCATTTAACGACGTCAGATCTATCACTCATCAATAACGCCATCACAACGAAATTTTTAGCTGGATTTTTGGAGGATTTTTTAATCGGAGAACATATTCCGATCCTGCACCCACACTTTTGTTCGTGGAACCATTGTTGACCAAGCTTCATTTGCTCTGGAAATCCAAACGAATTGATATTTATTTATTTATTTACGTCTATTGAGGCTTTTACATATACATAACAATATTTACAAAATTATACTCGTAAATAGTGCAGGAAACTACTATTAAAACACTTACACAAAAATATATATAAAGTAAGAATATTATTGAATTTGATCCACCCAGTATATAGATACAAAATATAAAAAATTCAAAATAGTTTTTTGTTTTTCTTTCAGTAGACAAAATAATGTTAATGTGTTATCAATTTAAATAACTTTATCAAAATATTCCCCTACTTGATGAAAAAAACTTCAACAGGGTATGCTTATATATTAAAATTGATGTACTAAAAATATCAACATCAGAGTATTTGTTTCCTAGCTGTTGAATCCGTCGCATAGGAGTGTAATATTGGGAAGTTGATGTTGAATTGTTACAATAATATGGTAGGTACTGTCTTGTAACTGACCTGCCTGGAGTATGAAAAGAGATTACGCATAATAAATCAGGGGTATCAAACATTGAATTTACGATTTTATACAAACAGGTTAAATCGGAAATGATTCTACGATCAGATAATTTTATTAAATTTAATGAACAAAGTACGTTATCGTAATTTAGGCATTCTCTAGGAATGCCCATTTTAAAATTTACATACCTTAAAAATTTATTTTGGATTCTTTCATATAATTCGTTCATTCGCATGCGAATGAACCTCATAATTTGGGGACCAAACCGTGGAATTATATTCTAAATGACTCCTTGCTAGTGACATATATAATGTTTTTACAGAATTGACGTTATTGAAATCACTAGATACCCTTAAAATAAATCCCAACATTTTCAAAGCTTTATTGGTTATTATTTCAATATGCTTGATAAAGTTGTGTTTCGTGTCAAAACAAATACCTAAGTCATTAATTTCCGAGACAGATACTAACGACATATTGTTAATGGAATAATCGAAAAATATAGGATTTTTTATTCGATAAAACCTCATAATTTGACATTTGCTTATGTATTGCTGTCTACCACACTGTTCTTCCACAAATTTGCTGCAAACTTAAACGGTATCACTCCATAATACTTCTCTTAAGCAAGACCTTTTGCCAAAAGAAAACAATTTTAGGATATCTTTGTTATAATATAAATCTTAAATCTTTATTACCTTCCTCATTCTGAATACAAAACCCAATCCGTTACAGATCAGTTGCTGTATTTTTTGCATTAATGAAGGAACTCATTCTCTCTAAATTTGAAAATATTAAAAGTCACGCTGTAGTGTAGATTTCTTTTTCAAAAAAAAATTTATTATATTGTAATTACCTAATTCTACGAATACAGCTACTTTCAAAGGAGTTTGAACTCATTTTTTTTGTATGCCAATTTGTGTTCAAACAATCTGCAACAAGTGAATTTTTAGGTAAAACGTCAAAACAACATCGGGGTTAGAAAAAGGGTTGTTGGGTAAAAAGGAGGTTTTGAGTTTTAAATTTACCAGAATATTCTGGAGACACGCGGAACAAACTGGTAACCATAGTACGTGGAATACTGTGAACGTTTAAAATGGTGATGTTTTTCTTTGCTCTCCTATGAAAATTTCTAGATCGAGTAAGTGCCTGAAGTAATCCGTTTTTCCCTGAGAAGAGAATTTTCCTGACGCTTGCATGTACGGATTATTGACGGCCGGCGTAATCTAGGAGTAAGGCTATTGAATAGTAATCCGAAGGTCGCGGAATCAAATCCCGGCGTGGCAAATAAATTTTATTTGATTAATTTGTTCTATTTCGCAATTTATTAATTTAAAATAATATACCAGAGTCGAAGATACTCTCAGTATCGCTCTCGTGTAAGACCACCATTCAGAATTGAAACGTTGCTTGAAATGGCTTTAGCCGATAACGATATAAGCGACTCTCGATCGAAAATTTGAAACAGAACAATCCGAAATGCATATATAAATTAGTATTAGTAATAAGCTTGCGGGGGGCTGCTCTACCGCTGAGCTAATGGGACCCCATCCCATTCGGTCATATTAAACAGTTTACATCTTGATTAATTAATTTTCTCAAAGCGTATTTTAATTTTTTTCTTTGTGTATGATTCCAAGATTTTTTCCAAACTAAATACAATCTAGATAGTGTTTTGGACAAATATATCTATTTTTTTTATTTATTCTATTGATTTTTCTTCAAGTCCAGGATGAATATTGCTTTTATTTTTGGAATAAGTTAATAATTAAAACCTTTAATTGTAATTTTAATAATTCGATTTAGAGTAGCTAAATTATTTTCAATGATTAAATGTTACATTTTGTTATTTCTAAAATATTAAAAATAAAAATAAAAATAAATCTTGAATAACTAATATTTAAATCACCGTTTGAAGCATAAATTCAAAACATAAATATCACAAAATGATCTACAAAAATTAATATGTGTTAAAAAAGCCAAAGATATGTAATAAGTAACAGTTATTCGTTAGTCATAATATAATACAAAAAGATATATATAGCTTTTTCAAGTCCAAACGCAAACGAATCCATATTTCTTAGCAGGGGCTCGCCGCGAGATTTTCCAGCACGCGCACCCTTATATACAATGTACGTACCTACAATATTTATAGTTATGTATAGAATGTATTTTGCAGGGTTGTATAGGATATTACCGTACGGTACAGCATTGTAGTGTACAATGCAACACCCAGTTGTCCCCGCATCCCCTCAGACGGAGGTTTTAGTTCGACATTAGAGTTCGTTGCCCTACTTACCAGGGTTCAAGATGAGAACTGGGTGGTTAGACTCGCGAGTGCAAACCGCACATTTTTATTTTTTCTGCGCGCTGGTCGAAGTTGTTACAATGTTTATTTTTGACTCTTACAATGAATGTGAGCTTAAAGAACAATGCTAAGCTGTAGAATAAATTTTTGAGTTATTACAAATGCCGGAGTTTAATACTCCTTTCTTCTACTTCCAAAAAACACACTTTTTTAGAAAGTTTATGCTTGGGGAAGATACGACTTTGCACGTGGAGGACATTATATTGAAAACACTGGACATTGCATGACTTTACCTTTGCTTACCCTCATCACTCTTGATTTTACATTTACAAGAAGATTAATGCCAAAATTGAATTAGTATTTATTTTGAAAGACTAGTGAATTTAGAATTCTTTGGGACTGAAAATTTTCATAAAACGACCTTTACAAAAGCTTAAAATAAGAATTTGGTTATATTTTATACAATTAGTTATTTATAATGTCGTGGGCCGTGGAAGCGAAGGTGAAAGGTTTTTAACTTATGGATACGGCTGTCTGAAAAGATGAGTTTAAAGTTAACCTCTAAATTCCGCTGAATCTGTGATCATTCTTAACTCGTGTGGCAGTCCATTCCAGGCTTTAGGTCCTGACACTCCGAAAGCACGCTCACCGAACTTAGTATCTGCTGTGCGTTTTGGTTCCTTCAACCTTCCGATAGCTGATGTTGCTGCTGACCTGAGGGTTAAATGTCGAGGATTGGAATTTCCTGGAATACACATTTCCGATAAGTAAGCCGAAGCCATTCCGTTGAGGGACTTAAATATCATCCAGCAGAGCTTGAACTGGATTCTTTCGGGACACTTGGGCCAGTGAAGGTTTTTGAGATGCTCAGAAATATGGGAATATTAACTGGGACTCTAACCCAGACCTCTCGTCTAACTGAGACGTGCGCGTTAGCCAATTTCACTATTGCCACCTTCTGTCAAACCTTTTTTATTTTCGTTTAGATTATTAGTGTTATATTCTTCTTCAATGATATATTGCATTGATGGGAATAACCTTCAAAAGTTATAAAAAGAGAGTTTTTCTTATAAAAAATTGATTATTCATTTAGACTTTTATAAAGTCAATAGTTCCATATGAGTAAATTCGGATATATTTATCCGAGACGCTATTTAGGTTACAAGCCAATTCTTTGAATGATTGTTTCTAATAAAAAAGAGAAGCTATCCATAATAAGGAAAAAAGAATTTGTTGAAGATAATATTGTTAACTCTTAAACTTGAAATATGAGATTGACAAATATGACGGTTTGACAGAAGGTAGCAATAGCGATTGGTTAACGCGCACGTCCCGGTTAGACGAAAGGTCTGGGTTCGAGTCCCAGTTGCGACCATTGTCTTTTTCTATTTTTCTGTGTCTTGTTCTCTTTTATATTTTTGTTTAGATTATAAGTGTTAACTTCTTCTTCAATGAAATACAACGTTGATGGGAATAACCTTCAAAAGTTATAAAAAAAGAGTTTTTCTTTTAAAAAATTGAGTTTTTTTTAGTAAAGTTGCTAAAAAAAAATTTATAGCGCACAATCGAAATTACTTTAAAATTATTTCTTACTCTTCAGAGGGTTTTTGATTCATGAAAAATGTGATATGGTAAATCGTTAAAATATGATCTTTTTTTTCCGACTCAATTGAATGAGTGCTAACAAAACTCCCGAATGGTGAGCTCTGATATCTATGATATTTACACAGGTCCATAAGCAAATTAAGGTTCAGTGTTATAATCTGAACAAAACCTTTAAACCTAAACTAACTTGATATTCTATCAAATTCTACATTTAAAAATTATTACACAAATTCTTTTTAAACTGCTTGTCAATGATCGCGATGTCTGGACCGGCATTTCCGACTGCTGAAAATCCTGAAATGGTTTTCATGTTACCTCTCCTTCCCACAGTAAAATACTGCTCCGTGACTCGACGCTCAATTCTGTAATCGACGAAAGCGAAGCCTTAATGCAGGACCCGTCCAGCCGTAAACTACCCCTGGTTGGGTGTGCGTTCTGCACTCTTAAATTTAGAGCAATCTAAACGAATTAAAGGCGAATACTAAATTTATACATTTAGGATAGTTAAGCAGTCGAACAGACTAATGATTGTTTGTAAATATCGTGAGAGTCAATAGCATTAGATAATCCTGCCTGAAATCTGGGTCACGAGTTTGCTTTGAATTTAAGCGTCATTTTCAAAACTTGAAAAAGTTAGGTTAAAAATTCAGACAGGCGTACTTCACAGTAATATATATTTTTTTTTATTTCAAAAAGTGGAACTAATTCGTCAAGAATCAAAAATTCACAGTGTCCCGTTATGTTTTATGGATTTGCGCTAGTCATCAAAATACTAATTTCGATTACAAAATTTCAAAATATTAACTGCGCTTTCACACTTGTAAAAATGGTTTCATCTCTTTAATCAATGTACTGTTTTATATTTAAAAAAATATTCATATTAGATATATACGATTTTTTTGTTTCTGTTAATAATCTATTTTTTGTTTTATATATTGTTAAAATTGTAGTTTACATTCGTTTTCTCCGCCTTTTTAATTCGAGCTTTGCTCTAAAAAAGGTGTAAAACGTATTAATTAGTATATTTGTGAAAGAAAATTTTTATTTTAAAATAAAAACATGTAATTTTTATACCATTATATTAAAAAAAAAAAATAATTAAAAAAAACATCTGCAACATATTCTATAACATAAACTAAAAAACATAATAAAAACAAGAATGTTTCCAAACAGTAGTGTATGCAACTACCGTAACTAACAACTAATTACCGTACTAGCATGAAAATTTTCAAAAAATATGTATGGATTACAGTTAATCTTCAGTTAATCACGGTATTATGATGTTGTTAGCATGACGACCTCCGTGGTCGAGCAGTGATCTCGAAGGTCACGAGCTCTAATCCCAATACGCGCAAACAATGCAAGCATAAATATATATATTTTTAAATATTATGCTACTAAAAGTAAACTGAATTTTAATGAATGTCACAAAGAAAATTTGATTCGCAAAATTTTTCATGTAAAATACTCGTTTTCGACGAAGGCTTTTCAACTGAAGCATGTGCTCATTAAGGATGGATTGTTTCAAAAAATTTGAAGGATCCATCAAATATTTGAAGTTAATTTTCACGTTCTGTGTAAGTTTTATTCAAGTTCTGTTTTTAATTATAGGCCAGTTGCTTCATTAAACTGAAATAATCATAGAACTTGAGTAGAACTTACACAAAACGTGAAAATTAAATTCAAATATTTGATGAATCCGTCAAATATTTTGAAACAACCCGTCCTAAATATATAACGTTAAAACCCCGTATTCTGAATTTAAACCGACTTTTTTAATATTAGCTCCATACAAAAGGCTCTGATGAAAAAAAATTCTATCTGGGCCTATGTCATCTTTGGGAATGGTGTGCAAAGAATCTTTTTAGAAGAAGTTCTGGGAAAGAAAAAAGGTATGGGCAGGAATCTAGGTTTAAAGTGCCCAGGAGTGACGGACGTATGAATCCATCGCTTCAACTACGATGCAAGGCGATATGTCGAGGATCTGGCTGAAGAAGTCTCTCTCCGTCTGGCCCGCCCTGCAGCAGCACGGGTGGGCAAATGCATCCCACGCATAAACTCAGACACCCCTGCTAATTCACAAAACGCTTGGGGTATGGCAGATTTATTGAACTGATAATGATTATCCAATAAATGGTTGTCGAGTCAGCGGTACCCGTAGGTACCCACCTCCAAGATCGGTAGACACGATATAATATAACATACTTCACCTAAATACTTTAGTTATTAAGCTCCTAAAAAATGTAATTTTTATCTTAATAAATATAAAAGTAACTAGAATATCGCAAATTATGCTTTGAAAATCATAAAAAAACACTTATTGTTCTGTTCTGTCGTTAAAAAAAATCGCAGTGTTTCTTCAATTGTTACTTCACTGAGATATCAAGAAATTTTTGTTCTGTTTTAAATACATCGTATTTTGTTAAATATTTTCACAACAGTCGCTTACATTAATCACAATAGCTTTTTTAATATAAGCACGCTTTTTTTATCGCGCTCACTCCGCTTATTACCAGTCAAATCATCTTCAGTAATCTTCTTCCTCTTCTTTTAAAATGTTTATAACAGAGCCTTAATTCTAATAAATCTGATTAATGTGAAACATATTTTCCACAGCAGTTTTTACCGACCAAAAAAATTCAGTAAACCATTCAAGTATTTGCCGTCACTTTCCATTCACATTTCGCGATAAAACTGTGTGATTATTTTCAAAATAGAATTGTGTGAGGTGTGTGAAAGCAGGTAATTTTTTAATAAATTCAAGCACGTGCCGATTTTATTTACCTTAAATAAATATTCAGTAAAGCTTTTCGCGGGATTCGTTCATAATAAATTAACGTAAAAATAAATTACGTATCTTATTATTCAGAATTTATTATGTCAGAATGAATAAATTGTTATTAGGATTGATCACCTGCCTCTTTCAAAAACTCCGAGGCAATTCCCCAGAAATATAAATCTGTGATAAAATTTTTAGAAAATTTCAAAATAGCTAATATTTATTCATCTTATTTCAAACATTCATCATATTTATGATGGAAGCGGTGAATGGAAGACCTCAACGCAATTGATTTTTTTTTTGTTTTTTCAGATTAATATTAATTATTTCTTCAAAATAGGCAAATTTACTTTGTGGCGTCATCATTAATTTAATGAAAAACAATTACTTTGTGTAACAACCACTATTTAATTAACAATATCAACATGTTTCGAAAACTATGTTTTCTTCGTCAGGATAATAAGTTAATATAAAAAATAACAAAAGACAAACAAGTATAGACTAATTAGAACGTAGACAAAATATTAGAAAAGAGAGGTGATTAATTACCTAAAATATATCATAAAAAACAATTATATAAAATAAAATATAAAAATTATTTTAGAATCGGTAAAAAATTACATTAACATAATAATTTTTTTTTTTTTTTTAAATAAAACAAAAATACAAAGTAATTGTTTTTCATAAAATTAAAATTAATTAATTCATTTTTTCAAACAAATAGTTTGCTCGGTTTTGATAACAAGAATTAAAGAATTTTCCAGGTGAAAAACCAAAAATCGAAATAGAGGTGTTACTTGAAACGACTTATGCTGCGTTTGGTAACCAAATATCAATAATCGAATATTTCCCCACTTTCCGCTTCTTCATCTCTTTCATTTCTCCAGTTTTTGCAGCCTCATAACACGCCCTAATTAATTTAGGATGTCATATTACTACAGGCTGTGTAAATTAAATATTTAGGCTTATAATCTTCAATCATTGTATATATTAGCGATTCTCAATCGAAAATTTGAAACAGAAAATTCACTAAAAGATACGGTCGCATTTAAGAATTGAACCTAAGACCAGGACTCACTCAGGGGTGTTGCTCTACCACTGAGCTAATGGGACCCTATCCCCTCAAAAATTTAGGTTTTTCTTCGTGTTAACGGATAAAATAAAATTGCCTAATGGTATCGATCTGAAATTCTGTTAACTCCAGAACGATGAATTACCAACATATCATTGTGTTGTTCCTCAAATTTTTTTGCTCCTATGCTAAATTATTCAAAGCATATATTTATGTACAATAAAATAATAACATTAATTATGATTAAAATAAATAAATAATATAATTATGGAAATTGATGCAGCCATCTGCATATTACAACACTTGATTTGCATACATTTTGAAGAAGATGCGAATACTTTTTTCGATGTCATGATTTTTATTTTCACCCATTTATTTTGGCTTTGGACTAACAACATCCATTGTTAAGTTAAAACATAAATTTCAATTTTTATTTTGACACCATCCCCTTTGGTCATATTAAACTGTATCTAATTAATTTCCGTAAAATAAAAAAAAAAATAGCCTAAAATCAAGTCAAAACACGTTATGTTGAACGACGTTAATAATCCGTATGTTAATTTGAACAAAGTAGCTAAAAAAGTGCGTTATTTTGCATCTAGAGAGTGAAGTCGATGTTCCTTGTTGTTATTAAACTGATACTAATGGTCGTCGTCCCAATCCTAGTAATCAAATGTTGAGCCGAAATTTTGGCTATGCGCAAATACGCTCTGCCCAACGCAACTTTCCAACGATTGGGCGAATCGAGCGCTAAACAAACCTCTTAGCTAATTGCAACTTGCAAGAATTGATTGATCAAAAATTTTAAATAACCGCCGGAAGTGACTAACCAACTAACTAACCATCTAGCAATTTCACCGCAAGGGTAGGCAGAAAGAACAAACAGCCAAAAAACTCGGTCTTAGCACACGATCTTTGCCTCGTTCACATTCACACATCGTCTCATAGATACTGTTCTATTATTCTGATTCTTGACATGGCCCGACACAAGTATCTGATTCACTACATCGTGCTATATCTTTCTCGGGCGTCGTTGAATTCTTCTACCATTCACATTTGCGTCATATATTCTTCTTACACTATTTTCTTCGTTCATACGCTCTACATGCCCAAATCATCTGAGGGTCCCTTTCTTATACTGATCTCCATATTTCTCAAACAATCGCACATGGTAAACCACACATACGCCTCAGGGATCTCATTTAAACAGCATTCAGTTAACTTTCATCCTTCCTCTGCTAGTTCCGTGCCTCACTGCCATACATCAGGGTAGATACCAGCACTCTATTGTGGACTGCTGTTTTTAAAATAATTTGTAAGAATTATGCATGTTCAGCAAATCTGGTTCAAAGCGTATTATGTTTTGTTCTAACCTAACCTACTTTCAGCTTCGTACGCTTTTCTGGTGTCAGAACCTTCAGAAACAGAGTGGGTGTGAATCGAGCTTAGAATAACCGGGACAAAGGTATTGGCTTTGCTTCTGTTTAACAAGGCGTGGGAGGCTGGATGCATTCTTCTCGAGTCTACGTCATCTATTATGCATTATGTTTTCAAGTTTAAATAATGAAATGGGGAGTTTGGGATTTCATTCAGAGGGTTATAAAATGCCTGGGAATTATGACCCATGAGTTATTATAAGATTTTCTTTTTGACTTGACCTAATTATAAAACTTGCTTAAAATAATGATAAAATTTCCGTACAAACACCGGAAATTTTAACGTTGATTGAATTAAATTTTTATAGTGAAAATTTTTTGAGCACCATTGTGATTTAAAACTCGATGAAACGGAAGCGAGTGACACTAAAAACAGACAAACGCACACATCTCTAGGATTTAGCCTGCGAGAGAATGAGATAGAAATAAAATATTTATTTATTTTGTGGGTACTCGGTTGCAAAATAATATGATAAATCCACGGTCCCATGCAAGCCTCCTTGAGTATGGTGGTGTAAAATGCCTGATGAACCTAAACGGCCAGACATTCAGCGGACCAAGGGTCAAATTCTATAAAATAATAAATAAATATTTTTTTTATTTTTGAAAATGAAAATCCAATCTTTAAACCACTCTTAAATGAACAGGCAATATCTAGCAACTCCGAAGAAGAAAACACAAGTACTGATAAAATGACCAAATGTATAGGAAAAGGTGCATTGGAATTCAACGACAAAAATATTGAAAAAATCATCCTTCACATTGATAAAGTGCTTCGTAATTTCCCCACTTTTGTTTACTTTAGGTTGTTCTGAAGGTTTCACTTCTACGAAATCAGAGTGCGAATTGCACATTAATACGTTGCAATACCTACTATTCTATAAAATCATAAAGTTCCACCTAAAATTTGTTTGCCATTATTGACATTAATTACTTGTATTGCGCAAAATTTTGTTTAAATAAAAATCAAAATAGTCCTTTCTAAAATGAAGTACACATGCAATAAATATTGAGTTTATTTGGTAAGAAAAAGCACCAGAGTGTAATTCATCCTCTTCTTTTGTATGGTGGGGGGGTCAGAGTGGGACATCTAGGTCTGCGAGCCAGTCTAAGGCCTCAGGCGTTGCTCTGTGGACCTGATCAATCCCGCCGGGTAATGAATAGAGTGGGAATTCGTTGACCACATGTTCGGTGGTCTGTACCGCACCGCGTTCACATATCGCCGACTCTTTAAAGCTCCATATATACATCATATCGGCCCAACGGCTATAGGAGCACCTTATCCTGTTGATGGCAGACCACAGTTTGCGAGGTAATGAGGATCCAGGCTGTCTCTTAGCGGGATCTTGTACGATTTGGGCATTTTTCACGTTGGCTGATTGCCACTCAAGCTTCCACCTATCTTTTGGGGTGAGAGGTGATCTGAAGAATCTTTCTCCTTCTGTACAGAAGGGTTTTCGGGACTTCAAGAGGCATGTCGGCTATCTCCTATGGGAGTATAATAATAGTTACGTTTTTGATGACATACAGGGCTAACAAACAATCGAAACATCACAAATGTCAACGACACAATTTATTTGCACTGAAATAAATTATCAAAGCTGTATTTAATTACCATTGATTGATTTACTTACACGGATTTATTTGTACAGGCTTTATTTTACTACACTCGGTAGGCACCACGATGTTAATTCGATAGCTGCTTTGTAACTGAACACGATAACTCCCCCGTTGGAACGTCGCTGGTGGTATCTTCTATGGTCCGACGAAATTGACTGCGGATCGAATTGTCAAAACATTTCCAGTACCTTCCAAAACAACATGAACGCATCTCGATGATTATATTTTTACAAAATCGTGTGTTCTAGAATATTCCACTAGATTCTGGTGATATCTGGTATGTACTAATTGGTTCGCGATGTTCTTCCAGTTACAATATGTTGTAATAGTGAATGGTACAGCCCGAGGAAGATATCGCTTGAGTGTATTATGTACAAATAAGAATAGAATATATAGAAGGGCGCCACTGTTGATCAAATGGCAATACTTAACATTTTACTCATGGTATCAATGTAAAGCTGTGTAACCTACATTTTTATAAAAAAATAAAAAGTCATAAAAGTGAACAAAATATTTTTTCTTTGCAATATAGATACGCACTGATCCCAAAATTAAAATTGCATATAGGTATATGATTAGTATACCTTTGCAATTTTCTGTCTATGTAAGGAAGAATAACGATATTGTAATTTAATATAAAGCACAATTTAGAAATCGCTTACATTTATTTAATACTAGTTTAAGTACCTAGCATTGCCCGGGCTTTAGATCATGTATCTAATTGTAGATCTGAATATTTTCAACTCATTTAGATCTAAAAGTAGTGTAACTAAACTCACCATTAGTGATTCTTCCTTTTTATCTACTGTTGAATTCAAATTTATGTTAAACTAAATGAAAACAGATCACTTTGAAAAACAGCGTTAAATCAAATTTATGACATTAAGTAGGTACCTTAACAACAGCGCTTCTTCGATTTTAATTTTTTTTCTTTAAGAACAAAAAATGTTTTTTAAAATATGGTTTACTGTGTTCTGTACATTCGGTGTCATTGCACATAAACGGAATATTTGACAGTTAATTTGGTGTTGCCAAAAGAGCGTGTATGAGATGGTTTATGGACGTGTATGAAACAGAGATAGAGTTGTTTGGTTGTTCGTCCTCTCTGCCTACCTGTGCGGAGAAACGGCGTGATATCTACCTTGTAAGTAAGATAAAACTTCAATATTCGAATCAAAACTTTTGCAGGAGTCGTCAATTAAATTATTAGAGATAAGAAATATGATTCTCCGACGACATGATGCCTCAAGGCATGTCTTATCTACCGATACGACTCTATTACAGTCTTAGTTTCTCTTCGTATATTATCTTCTTGATTAATTTGTTTTCTTTGCTTTGCCCGAGGCAACCAACTTGAACATCCGCCTTCTTTAGAATTATTATCAACTGAAAATAAAGGCTGACTG
This sequence comes from Glyphotaelius pellucidus, assembly GCA_936435175.1. NCBI lineage: Eukaryota > Metazoa > Arthropoda > Insecta > Trichoptera > Limnephilidae > Glyphotaelius > Glyphotaelius pellucidus. The sequence goes on along the minus strand of OW386551.1, from coordinate 6,216,266 downwards.
ACCAGTGACGACACGTGAAAGAATAAAAAAACAAAAATAAAACAAACTAACAAAAATGTCACTGGAGACCAAAACTTCCAAATAATTTCAGGAATCACTGATCAAAGTAAGTCAAACACGTTTCACAGCACATTGATCGTCCATTTGATTAGTCACACATCTTTAAATACTAATTTTGAAATAATGAGCAAAGCAATGTTCAAATACTCACCATAAATCAAAATAAATATTGTTTACAGTGCTACGAAAACTGTGTTTTATATGTTAAATATATATGTAATAAAGTAACACCGTGAGACATAACGATCTCGTATGACGTTTTGAAATATCCTACTAGTGACCCGGAAAACCTCAACATATTGTTTAGGTTGTCTTTTTCATGTGAATACCCCAAAAATGTCCCAGCTGCTCCAGTCTTGAGTCAGTGAGACTATGGCATCCCCAATCGAGACTGAAGGTAGTGGGTAGGGGAAGTAGATGTGGAATGGGAAGGTGGGGAAATACCTGGTTATTCACATCTGGTCACCATTAGGGATAAAGCCATTTCAAGCAACGTTTCAATTCTGAATTGTGGTCTTTCACCAGGGTGATACTGAGAATATCTTCCACTCTGGAACATGCCGCAAGTATACTTTATTTTTTTTTACATGTGCTCCACACAGGAGGCCCTGAGGAAAAAAAATTCCCTCGGGGCCTATGTCATCTTTGGGGATACTATGTGGAGGGTTTTTTAAGGAAAGGAAGGGGAGGAGAGTTCTGGGAAGGAAAAGGGTTTAAGAGGTAGGTAGGAATCTGGGGTTCAGTGTGTCCTGGTCATCCGCCTCCAAGACCTAGACAAACCTCACCTCATTAACCCGGCACCCCTGCTAAATCACCAAACGTAGCAAACCACCTGAGGTGACCTATGGCGGAGGTTTTATATAATTTTTAATTAATTAATTGTGAAATAAGACACATTAATCAAATAAAAATTGTTGCACGCCGGGGTTCAAACCCACGACCTTCGGATTGTGAGTCAAAAGCCTTACCCCTCAACTACGGAGGCCGTCAATGTGTTAAATTCACTACAAGTTTTTCTGTCTTATAATAATTATTTTGGTGGTTTTTATGAGTAATCTGAGTATTTGCCCCTTATTTGGACACACTTTTACATATAAAAGCACACTCAACTCAAAATTCGATTTTCGTATATGTCTGACTAATCAATTGGATGATCGACATGTATAATAGGGTTCAACCTACTACAATTCAATCCGAGGTCACGTTTTAACCGCTGCACAACTTAAGGTGAAGGCAACGCAATCCAAGGATAGTGATTAATTGAAGGAGGTACGCGATCCCCACTCGTATTTTATTTATCTCCCATTAAACGGACCGCAATAAATCTCCTTCCCCGTCTCAATTCGATATCTCGGAGGTAAACGGCTTTGGAGTAATGGTTGCTCGCCAACACCACCGCACGGAATCCAATTCACTAAATTTCATTAAATTATTTTCATGTTCATTTTTTTTCTCCTTTATACTTTCTGCTTTCTCATTTCTTTCATACGATGTGAAAAGGGTTAAAGGCATGGACAGGATACCGAGGAATTCAATTAATTTGGGACGTTGCGCTGAAACTCAAATGTACCATTATCATCAAATGTCCGAAGAGCGCCATTTTATTTTTTGGCATTTAAAAGGTTCCTTAAGAGGTTATACGCAGTTTGAATTTTCAATGCAGAATTGCAGAATTGAGGCAGCAAGAACTGCATTCAGTAAAATAAAATCCCTCTTTGCAATGACAACCTCAATTTAAAACTAAGGCAGAGAATGTTTAAGTGTTATGTGTGGTAAGTCTTGCTGTATGGATGTGAGACATGGATCTTGAGAGTAAATACATGAACAAGCTTCTGAAATGTGGCTTCACCGGAGAATACTCAAGGTTCCATGGACCGACATGATCACCAACATAGAAATTCTCAGGCGGGCTAGAGCAGATAGAGAGCTGCTCACATTAATAAAAGTCAGGAAAATTTCAGATATGTGATGGCTTCGAGGGGAAAAGTATCACTTGCTCCAATTAATATTGAAAGGAAAAGTAGCTTTAAGTTTTAATTAGCATAAATAAGTCAAATTAATTAATTATTCTAACAAAAACAACTAATATCACAAGGACTACAAGGACTCCTAACTTACAGAATAGCCCCCGTAAGGGAAGATTAAAGACTACCCCTATTTTCCGCTACTCGGGGCCGCTGGCAAACGGATTTCCGATGGAGTAGTATTTATGGAAATCATGTTTTAATGCCCACTTTATCATAATCACAAAGCATTTTTGAAACTGCCTTGTCGATATGATTAATACTAGAAAGGTGTAAGCACAGTTGTTGATCAGGTGTACGATTCTGGTAGTTCGGAGAGTTGCATGACGATTAATAATAATTGATTTAATACGACAATTTGAAGTTAGATGACTCCGTGGTTGGGGTTAGGTTAGGTTAGGTTAGGTTAGGTTTTGGACAGTTTAGGTTAGGTTAGGTTTAGGAAAATTTGTAGTTAGATGATCTCCGTGGTTGGGGTCCGGTAGAGGGTTTAAATCCCAGCATGTGCAGGTAGATTTTATTTTATTGATTTGTGTTTTTTTCACAATTTATTTATTTAAAATAATACATAATATGCTTACGCATCGTTCTAGGGTGGAACATACTTTCGTTATCGCCCTCGTGAAACTCCTCTAATCAGAACCAAAAAGTTCCTTGAAATCGCTTTAGCCGTGTTTAGTGAGAAGATCTAATTAGCCAGATATTTCCTAACTTTTCTCTACCCACTTTCCTTACCCCCTCCACTAATTCAGCCTCACAACGTACTCCAATTGGGAAAGCGATAGTATTGTTGGCTCTAGATGGTTGGGAGCATTTGAGACTATTGTGCGGTATTCAAATTTTAAAAAATAAAACATAAAACGACACTCAATATCTTTTTCACAGCAATATTTTTTTAGCGAGTTGTTTTCTTGCGTGTTCACAGTTAGTGGTCATAAAACACGTGGAATTATACGCATTGTTTAAAAAAATACGTGAAATTCATTTAGAAAATCCTCAGATTTTTCATCGAAAATTCTTTCTGGTTTCAATTGGATATCAAGCAATGTGATTAAAAAACTACATTTCAGGTTAATAAAAATACTGATTTGGTTGTAAGGAAAAAAATGCTTTAGGAAAAGATTATCATTTTACTTCTACCATCATGTAAAATCCTGATGATAATGCACTTTGCCCCTAGACACCCTGCGTCACTACCTACCAAGTATTTACGCAAGGATAAGTTTTCTTAAGCTGCGCTTACATTTGCGAACCGAACCTAATCTTGAATTATGGAAAAGGAAAGACGTAACCTCAAACGGCGCAGCTCACATATTAAGTTCGCTTGGGTATACGCAGCCTAAGGGGTTCCTTTCTTATTGAAATACCTCCCACGGTCAACAAAGTGTTGTCTCATACTGTAAATTTAATATTTCAACATTATTTATTGAAGACTTACAAATATTTTAAACATAAGAATGCAAAGGAAGCAAAACACATTTTGGAATGAAAACTTGAGAGAAAAATATGTAATTTTAATATTTTTATCCACAATTTTTATTGATTTGAAAAATTGCACATTCCGAAACGGTTCCAACTAACTACAACGTGATTGTGACATAGAAAAGTATCTTACGCGCTTTGGGAGTATCTGGGCCTAAGGCTTGGAATAAACTCCCTCCGGAACTAAGATGCATAACAAGCTCAACAGAATTTTGGTCCAAATTAAAAACCTACCTTTTTGGGCTCTCATATCCTTAATTTAAATAAACCTTTCTGAGAGTATCATACTTGTATTTCCTATGATATGTCTTAATCACACTTTTCTTATTGAATTAAAATTACTTGAACCTTTGCACATTAATCTGTCTCTTTACGTATCACATTTAGGAAGATCAAATCCTTGTACTACTGTACCGCCTACTATAAAATGTTGCTTTCGATTTCCAAAATACACTCATTAAAGAATGTATTATATACTAATATTAAAATATAATTCAGGATTAAGCACATGTAACAAGTGTACACAATAATGTCCTCTGCGTGCGAACTGCATCTAAATTTCTCAATAGACAATAAACAGTGTTAATTTCAAACGACCTCCCAGGTAAGTATGGTCCTGTATACATTTTTATGAAGCATCGCGTTCACTGGTCAAGACATTGTACATATATTTTCATGTGAACCGGTGGATGCTATTTTTAGCCATAAATTGTTTTTAACTATTTGTCTAGTTTGTAGTTTTTCTAGATTTTTTCACAAAAACGGCGCTATATAAATCATCCAAATATTATTATAATTAAAAGGCCTGTTAAGACAGCTGTCACCATCGTTGCCCAGCGTGACGTCAATGCCGCTGAATTTACTAATAAAACGAACATACCGTTTTGGCCGAAAATCAGAAATGGCTGTAGAAAATTTATTCATAATATCAACATAAAAATACTGAAAAAAAACCAATGTTTACGGTAAATTATTATTTTTCGTACAAAGCATTGTTTAAATTATTTTACAAGTGCTAGAAATACAAACTTAGTGAAATCTCTCACATGTACCTATTATTGTATTGCCCTTCAAAAGCAGCGCCGGTAGATTAATAGCTTGGGATAACTACTGTGGATTACTCGATTTTACAACGATCTCGACAACTTATCTCAAATCCCACTTTAATGGTTCTAAGGATAAAGTTGTAACTGTTTCAGGGCGATATTGATTGACTTTATAGCCGGCTTTTGGAAAAAAATAGTTGTAATATCCAAGATAATACCCACCTAAATCGTCACTTCAGTTGGACAAGATTGTAATTGACATTTTTATTTTCAAAAATAACCTTTGAATACAAAACCATTTGTTTTGCCCATTTCTGTAACCATATGTGTTGTTTTTCTATAGGTAGTTGTGTGAAGAAATTATAAAATCAATTTAATAATTTTAACTTTCTACCAACTCTACTTTGCTTGCATCTGACAGTTGATGATTGTTACGAGGAGCATTATCAGCGTCTCTTTGGTTGGATAGGGCCTTACCATGTCCTGTGGTTTCAAAGTTTGCAAAGACGAATTTTCGTAATCAATTACAATTTTTGATTTTGCGGTTAAATGTTGTGTACAGTATTTTAGTTTATCTTTTTTTATGGATTTTTTTAAAATAAGACGTGGCTCTAGCTTGGAAATGCATTAGGGAAATATACTTTGGTAGACGGGTATGGGCACCGTTCACAAATGGTGACCGGGCCTCAATGTGAAACTTCATCATTCATTTGAAAAGTCAAAAAGTGTGATTAAAAAAAATTGTTAAAATATGTTTTTGGTAAAAATAATTCCCCTCAGGGCCTATGACCTCTTTAGAGATGCTCTGTGGAGTGTCTTTTTAAGAAAGGAAGTTCTTGGTAGGAGTCTGGGGGTTTATGTGTCTAGGAGTGACCGACGTATAATTCCATCCTTCCCACTGCGTTACATTAGATTAGATTACGTTACATTAGATTAGGTTACGGGCTATTTAAAAAAAAATCATCACTTTTGATGACTTTTGGAAGGGGTATTGACATGCTACTTTTTTGGGTTGTCATAGAACCGCATCAAAAATTTCTCTTATTTATAAAGTAAGTACATTTATTTGTAAAAAGCGTAACATTTTGTTGTAGGCTATGACCTCATTCTCCATATATCAGTTTCAGTTTTTAAAATGGCTATTCAAAAATACAAATATTTTTCGTAAAAATATTATATGAAAGATACTACAAAGACCTACTTAATTGTCTCTCCAAACCATTTTTCCATTCAACATTTCCGGTTTTCAAATTGGTGACATCATATATTAAAAGCAAAAGTTCTACAGGTCATTTAATCGGAGTTACAGACAGACGAAATAAATATTTTTAATAAATACTATTACATGAAACGTGCGTTTTATGAAAAAAACAATTGAGTTTTAAATGCCACGATTGGTGGCTGTTTCATTTTCAGTGTCACTTTGAATTTCCGGGTAAAAACATGCAAATGTATAAATTTGCAACTGAATTATATAAAAGTCAAGGACTGTAATAAAAACGTCTGATTAAAATGCCGGCTTGAGCGTTGGTAGTTTTCAGACATTATTAAATTTAATGTTGCCAGAAATTTACGGTAAAATTCGTTTGCGCTTCACAACTCCACTAATTAGTAAAGAACTCTACTTTTTAGAATTCTTAAGTTTTCAATTAAAATATTTTGCTGTATTATTTTAAGGTTGAATTGTAAGTTCCCTAAACAAATTTAAAAAATGATTCATCGATATTCAATTAGCAGGGGTGCCCAGGGTGAAGTTTGTCTAGATCTTGGCGGCGGATGAATTTGCCCATCTACTGCGTGGCGTGCTGGATTGAGAGAGACTAGTTGAGGATTTCTTTTGACTTCTCCAGCCAGACTCTCTCGACCCATCGACTTGCACCGTAATGAGAAGGATGGATTCATTCGTCCGTCACTCCTGGACATATTGACTCCCATTTCTCCTGGTCTTTCACCAGAATAATTCTGAAAGTATATTCGGGTTGCAAATTTACTGGATATTATTTTAGAATAAAACAAATTACTTGCGCACGTCAGGATTTGAATCTGCCATCTTCGGATTCGTAATGGTGGATCGTTACTAATTAACCCCTCAGCACGGTAATTTTTTACAAACTGTTTAGACAAATTCTATTGTTTTTTTTTTCAATAATAAGATAATAGGTAATTGTTTATTTCAGTATTCGGAGAAGTTAGTTCAGTCCCTCACATTCCATGTAGATACGTACATAGAATATTTGAAAAAAATAAGAAAAAGCAAATTAGTATAATAATTGTACATGAAAAAAACCTTACTGTTTTTGCTTTATATGCCCACTCTTTGTTTCTTTTTAGATACAAAAATAAAATTTATATATTTATATTACCCACGTATAGGCTGCGCCTAAGGGGGTTCCCATTACTCATATAATTTCATTGTATGTTTATATCAAATACAAAAATTTGGAAAAATAGTGGGAAAAAAATGGCCGTCGTCAGATATGTAATTTTTTACAATTTCCACAATAAAAGAAAAGCGGAGGTATGATCTGAGTAAGTAGGTGAAAGATCTATAAACAGTATTTAGTAAGAGATATATTATTTGCCATCTTTGAATCCTAGCAACGAACTTATTTTAAATAATGTAAATTATATTCATCAAATTATTGGCTGCCCACCAACATCAAAAAGTCATCGTTACCTGCGTAAAGTCTTTAGGGGGGTTCGATAAATTTCCAATGAAACGTGAGAAAAGCGAGAATAATAGAATAGAAACCTTCGTTTTATCAAATATATACCATTCCAATAAACGAAAACTATCAAGTATTATTGAGATAATTAAAAGTTCGAAAGCAATGTAAACATTTTGGTGTTTCACTTTATTAAAATTCTAGTTGGGTCGAAGGTTGGTAGGTTGGAAGGTAAAAATACTTACCTTTAAAGAGGTTATTACCGACTCGCAGTCAAATTTTTACTTAAAATATTCAATCAAAAACTAAAAATATAATCAATTTGAACGTATCAAAGCAGATTAACTTCAAATATAAAGCCAACATCGAAAAATATTTCCCAGAATTTAATGATCACAAAAAGCTCGATCAAAGAAGTCATTTATGTTTTCGTGGAAAAAAATATTATTTAGTATTTTCGAATATTAACAGTAAACATGTTTTCGAACCAATAATTCTTACTGTTTCATTTTTATTTACCTCTTAGCATTATCGTTGGTTTTTTTCTAACAAGAAATATAAGATAAAACATTATAGGGTTTCATTTTATGCGATGAGGCTCTAGGACACAATTTAAATTTACGGAAAGAGGAAAGGTGAATTTGTATATAAATGTTATTTAAATGGACAAATTTCAAAATTATATGGAAGATTGGATTTGAGTTCAGATTTAGAAGAGATGATGTGTTGAATTGATGGGAGGCAATTTTAAATAAAGCTTGACAGATCACAACCAAAAACGTTCTAGTTGATACCTTTCTTGAAATAGTTAATCAACCGAAGCCTTCTCGATATGTATTCATCAGATTAATTCAAGCATGAAGCAAATCAATTAAACATTAAGTATGATTGGATGGTTCCGATCCATAAAAAAACCCTTTACTTATAGAAACTACCACTTCACGTGTTGTATATTTCTCGTGAACATAAATGTTTATTAATGGGTATCATAAATTCGATAATAATACACACATTACGAGGAATCCAGTAAACAAACAAGTTTTTACAGTGATCAACTGAATATAAAATATTGGGTCAGATTTTCAAGGAAACTCTAACAATGCTTTACTCCTTTTTGTCCTGCAGATAGCAGATCACCATTTTAATGAAAAATTTCCAACGATGACAATGACACCAACAATAAAGTAAATAAATAAACCCGTTAAAGCATTAAGGTTTTTTTTGTAATACTTCAATATTTAAACGTTTTTTAAAACTTTAAGATTTTTTTTTTTTTAACTGAAGTTTAAACCTTTCTTCCCAGTGATCGGAATCAACCACGTAAAGATATTTAAAACCAACATTTTATTCCGTATATTAAGTGCTAAAATTTCCTCGATTTAAGCAAAATGCGTACAAAACCGTGTGGGTTTTTTTTTACATGAGCTCCGCACAGGAGGCCTTGAGGAAAATAATTTCTCTCAGAACCTATGTAATCTTTGGGGATGCTGTGTGGAGGGTTTTTTTTTGGAAAAGGAGGAGAGGAGAGTTCTGCGAAGGAAAAGGGTTTAAGGGGTGGGTAGGAATCTGGGGTTCGGTGAGTCCTAGTCATCCGCCTCCAATACCTAGACAAACCTCACCCCATGATAAATTGCCACCAAGTTGACGAAATGTACTGTCAGTGACAGTTTCAGCTTGATCGAATGTCGGGAAGTGGGTTAATATCCATTTCCAAGATTCTGTATCTTACAAAAAAGGTAAAATTAAATAGATTTATTGAATTGTATATTTTTAAGAAATATAATTTTATTATTTTATACCTATTACCTGTGCTGTAGGTATGCCATATATCCAGGGGCCTCCATACCCCAGTAAAGATGAATACGCATTAACTTAGATATAACCTTTTATGAATATATTGTATATGCGACCTTGAGGTGATTTTTTTCAGATTAACAATGCAAAAAAATAAAATATGCCACTATTATAGCAAGTTGTAAAACTTTGACCAGAAATTTCTAACCGGAAAAGAGTGTGCAAATATCGCGAAGCTTACCTTTTGAGAGTTTCCCCCAGAGTATTGAACTATAAAGGTCTCCTATTTATAGTAAAGATACTAATGTAAAGCAAAATCTATTGTCCTGGCAATTTTGACAGACTATATATTGACAAACTATTTCGAAAATAGCAGTTGCTTGAAATTACTTGAATATTCCTACAGTAAAGCTCCGCGTTTATGGTGACACTGTAACTGCGTCAGTGTTGCCGCAATGTAGCGACGGTTTTACGCAATATACAGATAATATTCAAGATTCAGAAAAGAAATATAATTGATAACTAAATAAGGGTTAGAAAAATTTGGGAGGCGGGTTTGGGTACTACCGCCCCGGAAACTATTTATTGGATAACCAACACGCCTGCCTTGGGTCACCCCAAGTTGTTCGCTACGTTTGGTGACTTAGCGGGGGTGCTCGAGTTCGTGGAATGAGATTTGTCTAGGTCTTGGCGGTCAATGTGTTTACTACCTGTTGCGAGGCGGACCAGATCGGGAGACTGACTTTCCAGCCGGATTCTCTCGACCCATCGCCTTGCACCGCAAAGGAGGGATGGATTCGTACGATCCCCAGGTTCCTGCCCACCCCTCATACTTGTTCTTTCCTAAAACTTCATCTCTTTCCTCCTAAAACATCTTCAAAGAGGGCCTAAGGCATCTCTAAAGATGACATTTTTTCTATTGGACCTCTTGTGTGGAGCTTATGTAAAAAAAGCTGTAAAAAAATTACACTTGTATTTTTCAAAAACGAAAAATTAATATTTATTTTAATACATGAAAAATTGAATAATTGATGACGTTCTTCAGAACCAGCAAATTCAGAACTGCAATACCTTACTTATTTTATTAATATGTATTTCAATATTTGACAGTGTAAAGAGAAAAGTCGAAAGATTTTAACGTAACTGTTCCTATTTAAAATTATTTTCGAAGTTTAAATTTTTCAAGGTGTGGCGATTGCGAATTTTCAAGGGTGTTGTGGCGAATGAATTTTGTCGTTTGATAAATACTTGTTACAGGATTTTGTTTGCCAAATTCTAAATTTTTTATTCTTAAATTTAGCCGCTTTTAATTTGAAAATGATATTTATTTTAAATTCAGCATCTCAACACTGTTGTTTTTGCAGTATCAGGTACCAGAGTAAAAATACATTCTTTGCCTCAATCAATAAATTTTGTTCGTATTCTGGGGTCCTAGCGTGAGTGATCGATAAGGATTGATAGAATAACTTTCTTATCTCATTCTCATCGTTTTCTAGGACAGCTGCAGATCGCTAACATACAAAAAACAGTTGTAATCGAATAAAGCAAACATAATATCAGATAAAAAACTTATTATAAATTTAACTGCAGTTCCTTATTGTTCACAATTGGCAAATGCTCCTCTTGGTACAGCTGTGTGATTGTAAACTGGCAAATCGAGAGTAGAACAATTGGAAATAAGCACCTGTATATTTTACGCCTGTCAAATTAGTACGTATTCACGGACACAAACTAATTCCCTAAAACGAACACGTTTTGTGGTAACAGTTTCGATCCGATAATCTTTTTATTTATACCCTGAATTGTGTATTCTAATGGAAATCAAAACCACATCCCTTTTATTGGTTTATTCACTTTGCCAATCACATATGGAATACGGAATTTTAGCTTTGAGTAATGCTTCTTCTACTGCCCTCGATCCCATCATGAAAGCACGAAAAGCACGATGATCATAAAAATAATTCCGAAACTTTCTCTTTCAACCAGCACTGATACGATATTTAATAATATCAACGTTAAGGATACATATTTTTTACTTTAACTCCACACAGGAAAATAATTTCCCTCACGGCCTATGACATCTTTAAAGATGCTGTGTGGAGGGTCTTTTTGAGGAGAGGAAGGAGTGAACATGGGTCTTGATGAGATCTATGTTGTAGGAAGGAGGAAATACAGAGGCCGTCAAATCATTTCACAACCGAGCTGTCGAACTTAAGAACGAGTCGTAGAAGCGACCCGTTCTCTCTCCGTGTTTCCCGACTATGCGGCAGTGCCAAAGACTACTGCTACGCTACTTCTTTGGAACATATTCCATTGAAATACTGGTAGAATAAGGACAACATTTCCATCCAACGCTTGTGCTCTAAAGATTGCAATCTGTATGTTAAGATGGTAGAATCAATCAAACGGACCACCAGTTTCTGAACAGAGTCGAGGATTTTTTACGGATATTTTGGGGATCCAGACCAAAGTGGCTGCCAAATTCTACCGTGAGGCGCACTTGCGATTTGTACAGGGTTAGCAATCGTATTATTAGTACATTTCGTACGATTAACATATCTACGGGTCCTGTACAGTACGCCCGGTTTTTGAGAGGCTAACTCAATTCTGGCTTCTACAGCAAGCATATCAATGGAGGGCCTGTTCGAAAGATTGGTTCCGTTGAAGGAGACAATATTTTCGTTTCGATCCCTCTTAGACGTAATCAGACATATTTGGGTCTTTCAAACGTTAAGTTCGACGAGATTATTCTTACTCCAACAGAAAACACTCTCGAGGAAACCAGATAAAGCAGTTTTTTTACAAAAGACAATATTGTTAATTTGCAACAAAACAACAAAACACTGTACAAATTAACACAAATCATATACAATACCCGAATCTAAAACAAAGAACTTCTCCAAACTCCTTTTGCTAAAGCCGCGTTTGGACAAAGACGTTTTAAATACAAAGCTTGCAAACTATACAATACACTACCAGCTACGATTAGACAAATAAAAACAGTGACCAAATTCAAACACGAAATACAAAATTATATTGCTAAAATAGGTCGTCTCTCTATTACAAACATCTGTTAAACGTAATACACGTAGATTTGGATATTAATTTACGTACAACCTAAGCTAAATAATCTTAATAATTGGATAATGATATATTGTACCCTTAATTAACCCCTACAATATGTAATATCTAATAAAAAATCTATTATTGTTAATGTAGTTCGATAAATTTTTTTCTTCTCTAAATTGTATTCCTTTGTCAAAAAATGTTTGTATATTTATTTCTATAAGTCTTTGATCATTGTATACATACTTATCATTATTTTTTTGCATGTAAATAAATACTCCTCCCATAAACACGAGCTCCTAGAGCTCACCTTATGGAGTAGTAGAATCATAAAATGAATTACTAAGTAAACCAAAGTGATAATTTGTAAAGTGTATGTTCAAGAGTTGAAATAAAATAAATAAATAAAAAAAAGTTTCCGAATGAAATTTGAGAAAAAAGTATTAAAAAAAAAAAAAATAATCTTATCAAACTTAAATTCCATAATAATTGTTACAATGTCTATTTTATTTAACCTTTTCTTTCTTCCTTTATAATATCATTGTCTCTGTAGGATTAACTTACGCCTATTATCTTCCTTGGAAAATTATTCTTACACTTTTTTAACCTTTAGAGCAGTCTCAGGGGCTCGGCGGAACAAGACACAACACAAAAAACAAATTACGAAGAGTATTCTAACTATCCCATACATATCCCACCCCGCCCCATCCTATCCCATTGCGCCTCCCCCCCCCCCCTGTGGTAAGGGTTCGGTGAATGCATGTGACACTGGTAGGGGGTTCAGTACCTTCAAAAAGGTTAAGAACCACTGCCTTAGAGTTTGGGTATAATTTATGTATATACATTTGTACGCATTTCTGCACCTCATACACTTGTCTTGACACAGGTATCTCTTAGTGGAACAGATATCGCTAAAAAACACTTGTAATCATACTTTACATAGACAAATGAATTGATAAATAAATAAAAATGTTTATTATCGCACTAAAAATAACTACTAAGTGGAATATTATTTTTTTTTGTGAAATACGCTTTCTCTCTTTTTTCGCACATTATAAAAATCTGTACATAAAATTCAGCAATTATACGGAAGATAGAAGCTTTTGATTTGTGCATTTAAGGCGCGTCCACAAAATATACCCTATTTTTATATATTTTAACACGTTTCCCCAAAATAGCTAACGTAATATACAAAAATTAATAATCTCCCATCTGGGACATAACATAGGTGTAAAAAAAATACGAATATTTAAACTGTTTTTATTAATTTTTTTTGTAAACCTTAATACAAACTCTTCCGGAAAAATATCAAACAAAATGTATTTAAAAAAAATATAATTACCTTTATACTATTTTGGGAGGCGAGATAAGAACTTAAGAACCTATTTTGTACAAAAATTTCTCCTTAAAAATCTATTTTCATATTACACGTATAATATTACCTCCCTAATATTATTTTATGGACAATCTAGGTGGCCGCCAAGTGAAATATTAATTAATATGCTTTTGGTACGGTTATAGTTTTGGAAATAATCCAGCTCACAGTTTGCAGGATATGTGATGCCCTGATGATAGCCAACCAACGATAAGAAAAGGATAACAGATGTAAAAGAAATAAATCAAAAAGTAAAGTCGTGTAAGTGCACCACAATACTTTTCGTTTTCACAGTTTTTTTAATCAAAAAGTTGAATAAATGTTTGAGCATGTCGTTCCAGAAAAAAATACGTTTTATCAATGTAAAAACATCTAAAGACCGAGTGTTTCAAGTGGAAAAAACGTGATTACAGCATTACGCATTGTATGGTGTTCAAAATTGAACAATTTTCCAAGTAAATGGTGCTGTAGAAACACGAGTTTAAGAAAAGAATACATTTTATTGTCGCTATAAAACTTGATTCGGATCAGGTTTATACTCCAATGGTTGTAATTTCCGGAACGGAATGCGTGAAGATGCTCGTTATTACGTTTTATGAAATTCTTTCAGTCTTCTTAAAGTTTGAGGAGATTCAAAAGGTTTTCAAGTAGAAATAAATATATAAGAAAAATCTTCGTTCCTCAAATATATTATTTACAAGCGAAAATCATTACTCAACAACAAAATAAATCAACAGTGTCTTCGTATTTCAAATTATTTCCATTATTAGAGGAAGATTGAGAGCAGCTATGAATGCAGCAGAAATGTGATATCTAAAGCTACGGACAGACGTGCTCGTTAGTAGCATGAAAACATGCTATTATTGAGCAGTTGCTGCTTAGTGGCATGTTTATATAAAACATTGCTAGTATTAAGATGAAGCCATCCGTGAAATCCTATTTAGAAACCATTTACATTAATCTTTACGACGAATCGGTTTACATTATGAACATCAAAAAATATGCTATAGATAAATTGAAGCTTTTTTTACATAACAAAAAATATTAGCGTACACCCCAAAAAAAAATTTTATTGCGTGACTTAACTATGAAGTAATAATATAAGAAACATTTTTTTTTTCAAAATACTCTTTTATAGCTAAGACTATTTTTGAGGTTTTGCATCTTCTTACTTTTTTTTCATTCTTATAAAATTATGCAAAAACTAAATAAAAACCTCTTTGTCGCTTACTTGCCTCGAACAAATAAGACGTTCAATTTTAATTTTGAAGGCATGAGAATCAAAATATTTCTAGCGTTTATATTCCTCAGGCGTGCTTATTTGAGCGTGCTCACAAATATAGCCGGTTGATTTGTGAGACCTCTTCCACCCGGAGTTGCGGGTGGAAGAGGTGTGCTCTTAGCATGTTTGAACAGGTTTATTTATTTGCATGCTTATATCGATTTTTAGGGAGCTGAAACTCCCAGATAAGTTACACTGTTTGGTTTATTTTAATTTTTTTGCCAAGTTTCCATTTTGGCGACGAGCCTGCTTGCAATTTTTTGTTTTGAGCACGCATATTCAGGAGTATGTTTAAAACAAGTATGCCTAACACAAGCAAATGTTAACAGTTGAAGATCATGATAGTTATAAGCATGCTTGCAAGCATCCTTATTTATGAGCATGTGTGTCCGTACCAAGCGAATTAGTGAAATCAAAATCCTGTACCATTGGGAAAGCCTAGATTCGAAATTTATGCAAGGAGCAGCGTAGTGATTACGTTTAATGAAAGAACGAATGAATGGTTTGGGTGTGTAGATAGGTAAAGAGGAGAAATGGGAGGAGAATGAAAAAAAAAACATCCGAGAAATTGAAATGAATTGAACATTTTTCGATTTCAGTGAGGTAGAGTCAATATAGCAGAAAGATGCGTATTAGGCTTCGACCGAGTTGATTGATGGTATTAGGCGATACAAGAATGTGAATATAACAATGAGTATGTACAAAAATAGATATAAATTAAACATTTCTTTCTCTCTGCGTAACTAAGCGGAGAACGGTTTGATGTTATTCTATTGTTTATTTTCATCAGATGCAATCTTTCCTTTTAAAATCATTAATGGCACGTATGATTCAAATTAAATTAATCAAATTTATCTTAATATAAGACCGAAATTCACGAGAAACCGTGAAACCTTTTTGTTTGATAATATTTACAGTATCGATAAAAGGTAGTAGTTTTTTCAAATCGACCTCAAGAATAAATCGGTTATATAATAAATACTGCAACCTTGAAGATTGGGATATATTTTCAAATTCAATCACTACCTTCAGACGGAACTCATACTTACATATAATTGACGATCTCCTCATTTTAAGCCACTTTGTAATTATTAAATAATTCATCCAATTATTCAGAATATGTGTAAATAATATGAAAATGTGTGTGCGTGTGTTTATGTACATGTATGCATATATATATATATGTGTAGAATGTGCACACCTATGCATTAACATAAAAATTTATATGTACATGAATACACATATGCAAACGTAAATGTGCTTGTTTGTATTTACTAATAATTGATTTTGTACCTTCTTGTGTGCTCTCTTTTAAGTTAATTTATTATTACACATTGAAAATGTATATTTAAGTAATGTTTTGTGTTGGCGGGCCAATATACATATTTTTTAAATTAACTCCATTCAGGAGAACTTGAGGAAAATAATTTCCCACGGGGCCTATGACATTTGAGATGCTGCGTGGAGGGTCTTTTTGAGGAGAGAAAGAAATGAACATTGGTCTTGAAGAGACCCATGTTGTTAATAACAAAAAACATAATAAAAATAATCAATATAATAAGATCGACTGGGTGTACTGGTATTTTACCTAATTAGAGCACTTCTACGTACGTACACACCTATATTTCTTCACGTAGATTTTTTATTTGTTTACTCCAGTTTTGTCTTGGAACAAGGATGTTTATAATATCTTTCGAGCTAGACGCTTTGCATACCTTCAACTATTAAGATGAAGACTTTTTTTTATTTTGGACAAAAGATTTTCAGGAATGTAACTCGTGGCAAGGTCGGCGTCCCAAATTCAAGGCATTTCGTACCCGAAATTCTTCGTACGACAACAGCTTTAACGGCAATAATGATATATTTGCGTTTCGTTTTCAAGGGAAGGCCCTCTGTCATCAGAAATACTTGGGATTTCGACCTTTCATCAGAGTTCAATAATTCATTAAGGGTGAAACTGTGACAAAATGCTGCTAATTTAAAGGAAAAATCATTATAGTTGAGAGTAAGCTTCAAAGTTGGTTCCTTAACTGGCATTATCCTTAAACAACTCTTTGCGAGTTGTTTAAGGATAATGCCATTTATAAAACAATACATTTTTACAAACCAACAAATGAAAATATCAAATATGTTTTCGAAAAATTCACGTTATGGATATATTAAAAAAAATTCCTAATCTGCTCTTTCATAGAAGGCGCTAAATTATTTTTTTTGAAAAAAATCTATTTTTGTAAGTTATGCTTTAAAAAGCTCAATTTTATATTTGCACCGACGTGACATGAATAGAGCTTTTTTTACATTAGCTCCACACAAAAAGCTCTTTAGGAAAAAAAATTCCTCATATGTCATCTTTGGGGACAAAGTGTAGAGGGTGTGTTTAGGGAAAAGAAGAAAGAGAAGTTCTAGGAAGGAAAAAATAGTGAGGAGTGAGTAGGAATCTAGAGGTTAATGTGTCTAGGAGTGACGGACGTATGAATCCATCCCTCCTATTGGGGTGCAAGGTCTACCTCGACCAATCTCGCCTGGTCCGGCCCGCCACGCAGTATGTGTTCCCGGGGCGGCGGTGCTAAAAACCGCCTCCCTAATTACGTAAAGAATACAATTTTAAAATTTATTTATTTATTTCTATGTTTTACAGTATTTACCTATTAATTAACATATTTACATAATAGATCGATTTTGAAATATTTTTACATAATTTATTTTGCAATTTTATTATGTTGGGTGTAAGGTAGGTTTGTGAAGGTGAAACTGTGGATAGGTATTGTTGTATGTTTCGTAAACACCTCACTAGGAGAACCTGTGCTGAGGTGTTTACGTGTTTATTTATGTTTGATTATGTGTGACAAGTATTTATGTGTTGTAATAGAAATGAATAAATAATTTTATCCCTATACACACTCAATTAAATACCAATTATATCAATAAAGATTAAATTAAATTAAATTAAATCACCTACGCAACTATGCGTTGTACTTCTTTTTTAAAAGAATTAAATATGTATATGGACAAATAAAAATAACAAAAGAACAGTAAAATCATAAATATCTCGGAGTTAATTTTTATAATTCATTACCAGAAAAAAATAGTAACACGAATACTTATATAAAAGAATTTAAAACTCACCTTAAAAACTATTCTGAAAACTAAGACCTGAACTGAATCATGTTAAATAAAACCAATTAAATAACCCCCCCCCCCCCTCCCATACACACAAGTCCTGCTTATTTACGGGGTACATCAAATATGTATATTATGTAATCAATTACTGCATAAAATTTATTTTTAATATATGTATCTTTTAAGAATAATACAAAATAAATAAAAAAAAATCATATTGCATAGTACCTACTTCATCTAATTATTTTAATGCATAACTCTCAAAAAGCTTTTTTTATATAATTGTATTGGCGCCATGAAATAACAGATTATTAATAATTGTAATTATACCCTTAAATAAATAATTAAACCAATCCATTAAAAGGATATAAACAGCAAAAAACATATTAATTTAATTAATGCCCTTTGAGTGCTATTTATTACCAACGCCCACAAAACCTCGCTAACCTCAATAACATATTTTTGAATAGACTGGATTGAATGCAAGCGATTATTAATTCAGTAGTGACTGATCGTGTACGCAGGTTAAATTTAAATGACGTGGAATTTCAATTCCGTAATGAATTTATAATTTGTCATTCGTGTCAAAGCTGTATTAATGTTACGATATATAGAAATAATAATATTATTTAAAAGGATTGCATTTCTACATTTCAATTATGTTTTAATTTGCGTTAATCCTTGTATGGTAACGTTTTGAACTTTATAAATCAAGCATTAATAATTGAATTATAAACTGACATCGAAAAGATAAATCAATAGATGTACATATTTGCCAAAAACACCGTCTAATAAGAAATGTAAAAGCCCAAGGAAAACTTTACAAAAAGTGTTAAACTAATTTCCAGAAAAAAGTATCTTGAAATATTAGACTTGATAAAAATACAAGGCAGAAATTTAAAATTTTATTTAAACGCAAAATTTATTTATTAATCAGGGGTGAATGGCACTGCAAAACTGCGCTGAGGCTGGCTTTTATTCGCTGACTTTCATGTGGTTGACAAAATCTGAAATTATGAAAGTTACTGCTCCAAATTTCAAAACCTTGCTTGCCGTGGTTTGAAATGAGTAGTAAGTAAACCGCTTATTGACTCAGCGAAAAATGTGTCGGGTTCCCACCCACACGTCACGGGTTCAAATCTTCTGCTAACTTATACCATCATCATTGCACAAGCAAAAATTAAGGATGGTAGTGGCGATTTTTTCAAATATTGTCTGGTTATTCGTTCATAATTACGTACACATTAGCCTGTTTCTCGTACTCAGATAAAGGTGTATATATTGTCGGTATGTGTGAGGATGTGATTATATAAGTTTATGTATGTATGTGTGTGTATATATATGTGTAGATGTGTGCAACTATAAATGCAATTGTGCTTGCATGCACGGGACGGCCTCCGTGGTCCCGAGGTAAGACTCTGGACTCACAATCCGAAGGTCGCGGGTTCGAACCCGGCGTGCGCAAATAAATTTTATTTGATTAATTTGTGTTATTTCACAATTTATTCATTTAAAATAATATATAGTATATTTGCGCCACGTTCCAGAGTGGAAGATACTATTAGTATCGCCCTGGTGTAAGACCACCATTCAGAATTGAAACGTTGCTCGAAATGGCATTAGCCGTGTTTAGTGACCAGATCTGAATAGCCAGGTACTTCCCCACCTTCCTCTTCCCTATCTCCTTCCCCTCCCCACTACCTTCAGCCACACAACATACCCCATTTGGGGATGCCATAGTCTCACTGGCTCCAGAGGGGAGCAGTTGGGACTCTTGTGCGGTATTTCATATAAACACATACTAAAAAAAAAGAAAAAAAAAGTACATATTTAAAATCTAATTTACTTCTTTTCTCTTCTCTATTTTCAACTCTTTATTAGAATTTCTTCTTTTTATTTAAAATTTTCCAATTTTTAGCATCATTAATACTAAATCCATATGTTTTCACTAGACTTCATATTTCAAGAAAGTAACTATACCCCGTTGGTCACAATGAAACACGCAGCCGCCTAGTATGGTGATTCAATATATCTACTTTATGTAAATGTCACAATTATATAACATGTGTTGTATAAATAAATAAGTTTAAAAATATATAAAATTATTAGTTTAAGTATGCGGTGAGGTGCAGACCACCGAACATGTGGTCGACGAATGCCCACTCCATTCAGTCCCTGGGATTGACGAGATTCACAGAGCGACGCCTGATGCGCTGGATCGGCTCGCAGACCTAGATATCCCCCTTGAAACCCCCACCATTCGAAAAAAGAAGAATTGTTTTAAATATTCCTCATGCAGTTTTTTTAGGATTTAGTTAATAGATCTACATACTTTTCTGGGCAAACGGCCAAAAAAATATCTTACAAAAAATGCACTAACGATTCTTGGCACTTGTAGCCCGAACATTCCAATTATCTACAAAATTTCTGACCTCTACTGGAACTATTTTAATTTTTTTGTTTGAGTAAATTTTATTTAGCTTTAATTTTTTTACATCTTATGTCTGGTGTAAAAGTATTCTAAGTTTGCTACAATAATTTTTTATTACTTACGTTAAAATTTGGACTACACAACATTGAGACATAATCCTTCCAAATGTAAAGGGAGTTCAGTGAGCGTTTTGACACCTTCATAATAAATATTGTTTGTGTTCTCAACAATTTTTTCTTAGAAAGCCTAAAATCTTAGCAACTCTTAGTAGGAAAGCCATTAACTGAACTATTAGTATTAACAGGTCTTAATAAAATAAAATCTTTATTTTTTTTTTAACCAATAATAAAATCTATTTTTAATTCTGGGCGCGTGACACTGGGCACCATATCATCGAACGGTGCCTCTTGCTGTGGAAAAGAAGCTTAGGTTGCCACAATTGAAATGGAAGGATGAATCAGTTTCGGGTCGGAAATTCTGAAAAAAATGAGGAAAATCAATATATTTATTGTTATCTCTGCAACTTACTTTACTGTTACCTCTGCAAAAAGCCCAAAAAACGATTTTACGTGCTATCAACAAGCGACCAACAAGATATTCCTCCAATAGACTCTTCACATAATATAATGTCTTAAACATACGGCAACTTCATCTAAAATTTACACTAACACATTTCATGTTCAAATACAAGAAAAAAACTCTCTTACATCACAGTTACACCACCAGAACAATAACCAAACGACACTACAATGTTCCTACACTACGCACCACATCAGCTCAAAGACATTTCATGTACCTAGCTCCTAAAATGTTTAACCTTCTCCCCGAGAACCTTAAATCCGAAACCCAACCCCATATCTTTAAAAAAAAATTATCAAAATGGATCCTTACATTCAGTAACGATGATGAGTAAAAATTTGCTATTTTAATTGAATTGTAATATAATTGATACAACTTGTAACATAAATTAATTTAATGTGTTAATTAAATTACTAACTTAATTTGTTACTAAATATGTTACTTAAACTACTTAAATGAATTGCATAAGTTAATAGCTGTACACTGTACCTACACAATCTGTAAACTTCATCCGCCATAACACAGGGACATCCCTAGCATGGCGGATGAATTAACACAATTTTTTGTTCATTGTATAAACTTCTTTTAATAAATAAATAAAAAAAATAAAATATCAAGTTTAATTTGTAAAACTCCATTTTAAATTTTGTATTTCTTTTATATATTCAATAATATTATTATTTAAATTTTAAAAACAGTTTATTTATAAACAAGCTCTGCTAGGTAAACAAACTGTTTTTATAAATTGAATAATAATATTATTGAATATTTATAAGGAAAAAAAGGAAGATCAGTGTCCGATGCTGGACGCCAAAAAGCTCATGTAAAAGATGAAGCCTGAATATCAATGGAGACACTTAAGTCTGAATAATGTATATAATGTAGTGAAGTTGGCTCTTTTTCAAACAAAACTTAATTTTGGATTTGAAGCCAAAATACCCAACCAAACTAAGAAATAATTTTTTTTAACCAAAATGTATGTTTTTTTACATATTTCGTACGGATATGTGCTACTTTATTGATTTATTTTTTTAAATTATAAAATATTGTCCATTAAAGAATTAAATTTTTCAATACATAGAGGTAACTTTGGCAAATATTCCTGAGTTATTAATATT
This sequence comes from Glyphotaelius pellucidus, assembly GCA_936435175.1. Lineage (NCBI taxonomy): Eukaryota > Metazoa > Arthropoda > Insecta > Trichoptera > Limnephilidae > Glyphotaelius > Glyphotaelius pellucidus. The sequence goes on along the minus strand of OW386551.1, from coordinate 6,194,223 downwards.
TATTAAAGAAATAATTTTATTCGTTTTACTTTAACGTTACCTCAAAAAATTTCAAAATTATTAACTTTCATAAATGTGTGAAATGGACCAATGCAATAGGATCCTGTAAATTTATAAGCAGAACAAGAATTCATAATTCAAAGCAGTGCTGCAGTAGGTACCCTCAATTGTGTCCCGTGACGTCACATGCTTTTCGGCAGACGGTTTATATCAACGTTCTGATGGCTTTTGTCTTTGGTGCTATTGTGTATTTTTTTTTAATTAAAAACATTATGACTTCGACAAGAAGGGATGACATCAGTGCTGTAAATTGTTGCTTTCTCAAGCATGATAATCTTTAGAACTGTGATGTACCTGCCGCTCTGAATAAAAGATCTTTCAACTTCAGGGCTTCAGACACACCATTGAATTAATTTGTGAAATAAAAAAAGTATTTTGATGTTTAAACATGGATAATTAGTGACAACAGAAGTAATGGAAATATACCCTCAATTTTTCAGGCGCACGGACTTGATCACACCTGTTTGTAACGTCTTCATCGTGTTTCTGTGACAATTAATGCTTTTTCCAAAGTCCATCCATTAGATGAAAAAAAAGTCAAGTTTCAAAATTTAATCATTTGTTTTTTTCCAAAACACAAATCTTTTGCCAAGAAGTCCCAGTTCGTACAATTCCATTAGATACTCGAAATTTTGACTATTTTGGTCTGCTCTATTGCGTCAGCCGTTTTGATTGTTCTGAGAACGTTAGAAGAAATTATTTTTTGATTTAAAAAACAGGCTACACATGTTTGCCACTCCAAACAAGCAAATAAATAATAAAGCATTCAAAAGGCCAAAATAAAGTGCATGAAATCAATAAGATTGAATGTATTAGGACAATTCCATTAATGTGCAAGCATATATTTTTTTTTTTTTTTACCTCCATATAGGAGGCTCTGAAGGAAAAACTTCCTTCAGGGCCTATGTCATTGGGGGTACTGTGCGGAGGGTCTTTTTAGAGAAAGGTTAGAGAGGAAGTTCTGGAAACGAAAATATGGGGTCAATTTGTCCAGGAATGACGGGCATATGAATAAATCCGATGAGTTGAGAAAGTCCACTTAGAGAGTTCTAAGTTAGGTCTCCATCTGTCTCTCCCGATTCAGTAGGTGGGGAAATGTATTCTCCGCCAAGACCTAGACAAACTTCACCTCACAAACCCGGGCATCCCAGCTAAGTCACCAAATGTAGGAAACCACTTAGGGTGACCTATGGCAGTGCTGTAGGCTAACCGCACCCGCATCCCAAATTGAAAACTTACTAATTTTATTAACTAAATTGCTGGTTGAGCGACCTCTTTGGTAGGATCTAACAACAATGACAAAAATATGACACAAATATAAGAAGATATTATTTGAATAAGGTTTCAATAAAATCCACAAATTGAATCTCACTATAGAAAAAAAAAAAAATTTTTTTGGATTACGACCGACAAAAATCATTTAGGCTTACCAGAAAATTCAATGTTTGTCAAAACAAGTCATTGAGTTGTTAAGTCTCGACATTTTGGACAAAGGAGAATGGTATCCATAATATTGTTAGTAGATTGCTTGAGGAGCAGCAATTCATTTCATCGAAGTCTACGGAAAAGGATGTTGAACTGAGTGAGATTAAAAAAAGAATGTTACAAAGAAAATTCCGAATGTAATTGCGCCAAGGGAAACAATAACATTAATATAATTTTCATAGAATATCGATTCTGCAAATGTTCATTACATTACAAACTCCCCCGTGGTAGAAATTCAACTCAGCAAAACCTGAAATGGGGTCATCGCTTGGGGTTTGAATAAAAAGATTCTTTCTCTTTTTTCTTTGAATTTTCTACCAATTCATCTCCGAATATTAAAGACTATTCAAAATTTTTTCATTTTTCGGTAGAAGTAGAAACTAGTTTCTTTTATAACTAGTTACTATAACTTTAACATTTAGTAACATTTTCTAGTTACTATAACATTATTAATAATAAATGTATTTATTTTAGCCGAACAGAGCGGTGAGTGAGTGGTAATGCAATATTAGTTACAGTTTGTCAAATAATAAGAGTAGAAAACACAGGAGGGCGCCACTGTTGTTCAAATGGCAATGCTAAAAATATAATCATGATAGTAATCTTAAGCTATGTAACCTACATTTTTATTAAAAATTAAAAAGGCATAAAAGTGAAAAAAATATTTTTCGTTGCAATATAAATACCCACTGATCTCAAAATTAGAATTGCATTTTTGAAATTAGATATATTTTTGGTATACCTTTTCAATTTTGTGTTAACATAATGAAGAATGATGATATTGTATAATATAAAACACACTTTAGAAATTGCTCACATTTATTTAATATTAGCGTAAGTACCTAGCGTTGCCCGGGCTTTAGATCATGCCTCTTATTTTAGATCTGAATATATTTTACTCATTCAAATCTAAATGTAACCGTTAATTATTCTTCTTTTCTACCTACTGTTAAATTCAACTGTATGTTAAATTAAATTAAAGCCAATCACTTTGTAAAACACAATTTTAACAAATTTATGTCATTAAGTAGTAGTACCTTAACAACAGTGGTTCTTCGGCTTTTTTTTAAGCACAAAAATTATTTTTAAATGTGTATACAGTGTTCAGTATTTTCAGTGTAATTGCACTTCAAAATAATATTTGACAGGTAAATTGATATTGTCAGCCTACAAATTTTGCAGTCCCATTTTTTATATTTTCTACTCTTATTTGACAAACTCTTATTAGCATCCCAATTGTTGCACAAACCGGAAAATCATTGTTTCAAATAATATTTTAATACTCGTAAGCAAAAGAATATTTATAATTCAAAATTAATAGAATACTAAGGATGGGTTGTTTCAAAAAATTTGACGAATTCGTCAAATATTTGACGTTAATTTTCACGTTCTGTGTAAGTTCTATTCAAGTTCTGTGATGATTTCAGTTTTATGAAGCAGCTGGCCTATGATGATAAAATAACAAAACACGAATAGAACTTACACAGAACGTGAAAATTAACTTCAAATATTTGATGAACTCATCAAATTTTTTGAAACAACCCGTCCTTAGTTTTAACCACGTTTATTGTTTAAAAAACCGATGCGTTTCGTAAACAATGCTTACTTCATCAGGGTTCACTTGAAACTAATTACAACAATATACGTTGACTAAAAGGTGTCAATGGCGGGAGTGGGAAGGAGGATGTGTTAAATGGAGTGTAATTTACAAAATGGAATAAGTTTTTACAAAATGCAATAATACAAGTTTAATAATGGGTATTTAAAAATATTTTTCAACGGTAATAGTTTCTCGGAGGTTGGCAATCATTTATTGGAGACGATTCGTACTTTTGATTTTAAAAATGGAAAATGGAATTGTACTACATTGTAATGTATTATTCATTTGGACAATTTAGAAATCTTAGAAATTAGAAAGAGCGTAAAGATGAATTTACATATTATAAATAATAAAAAAAAACTGATATTATTGCAACATGCTGAATAATTAAATTTGACTTCCTAGTTGAACAGACGAAATATTTACTAACTACCTAAACGTACTTTTTTATGGTTTTTCAAATACTTTTTTTTTTTAACACACACAGCACTCTAAAATTTTGTCATATTAAATATGATTTGACGGCCTCCGTGGTCCCGAGGCAAGACTCTCGACTCACAATCCGAAGGTCGCGGGTTCGAACCCGGCGTGCGCAAATAAATTTTATTTGGTTAAATTGTATTAATTCACAATTTATTCATTTAAAATAATATAAAGTATATTTGCGGCACGTTCCAGAGTGGAAGATACTATCAGTATCGCCCTGGTGTAAGACCACCATTCAGAATTGAAACGTTGCTTGAAATGGCTTTAGCCGTGTTTAGTGACCAGATCTGAATAGCCAGGTACTTCCCCACCTTCCTCTTCCCTATCTCCTTCCCCTCCCCACTACCTTCAGCCTCACAACATACCCCGATTGGGGATGCCATAGTCTCACTGGCTCCAGACGGGAGCAGTTGGGACTCTTGTGCGGTATTAACTGTAAAAAAAAAAAAAAATGATTTTTATAAGGCGTATAGTTCTAGTAGGTAAGTGTATTATTTATACTAATTATGTCTACGCGGGAAGCGGATCCGGGTTAAGCCGCCCCGCAAACCATTTATTGGATAATCAACACCTCTGCCATAGGTCACCCCAAGTGGTTCGCTACGTTTGGTGACTTAGCAAGGGTGCCCGGATTCATTAGTTGTGGTTTGTCCGGATCTTGAGAGCGGACGCATCTTCTCACCAACTTCGTGGCAGGTCGGATTTGGTTAAGGGAGACATTTTGACCTCTCCAGCCGTACTATCTCGGAACATGGCATTGCACCGCAGTAAGATGGGAAGATTCATACGTCCGTCACTCCAGGACACGCTAACCCCCGATTCCTATTCACCCCTCATTATTTTTACCTTCCTAAAATTTCCTCACCTTCTTTTCCTAAAAAACCCTTCTCACAGCATCTCCAAAGATGACATAAGTCCTGAGGGGAATTATTTCTCCTCGGGACTTCCTGAGTGGAGCTAATGTAAAAAGTATATATATTTTCGTAGTGATTGGTATATAAAATCCAAATTGAGAAAGGCAGTTAATATTTCGAAAAATTTTAAATACCTTCATAGCGTGAAGCATTCATAAAAAAAATATTTTATAACATAAAAGAAATTATTCCCTCATCGGTCGTCTTTCTATCTTGTACTTTTGAAGAATAAAGTGTTTTCCACAGACTCTCTAAGGGAAATACCGTATAGCCAATCCGCAGCTCTAGATGTCGATTTTACATTTTATCCAGTCAAATATGGATAGGCATCTCTCTGGGCTTTTCCTGTGGGATTTCAGTAAAATGTTTTACTGGAAGTATATCTATGCCTCCAGACATTTTGTTAGGTGAAATAAATCTTTGCAACATTAACTATGTTTTCAACCGACTCAAGGTTGAATTTTGGCTCTGGATTTTATTGTACCTTGTATCTTATCTTGGAAAATTATAATATAAGCGAATGGTTTTTAAAGTGGTAATTTTTTGTGTGTCATGTAAAATACTGAAGAGTCTTATTGTGAAAAAATATTCTCGTTAAAAATATCGCTTTAGATACCGATAGTTCAATTATTTGGAAAAAGTGCCTGCTTCATGTAGATTTTAATTTTTTTTTAAATCTACCTACATGTACATTCAATTGCCTAGGCACTTTAATTTATTTTTTTTACTTACATGATTTTCTCTTTCAAAACCGAATTATGTAACAAACTGGCCATTTTTTTGCCTTCACAGTCTAACAAACGTATATACTAATAAAATTAACATTTTTTATGTAACAAATTCGATATTTAAAACATTCTTAACCCTACACTAGCGCCTTCTATTAAACTCAAGGAATCTCGCGGGATCGCCAGGGACCCCAAAAGTAAATATGATTAAATTTTTGTTAAAGCATACATTGTATATGTTATTTTAACTGATTATAATCAGGTGATAGGGGCTGCGATGAAATAATAAAAAAACGATATTTATTTTTAATATAAAAACTTAAAAATCAACAGAGAACATTTTTTTATAATTCTGAATCATATTTATTTTAATAGTTCACTTTTTAATAAAATCTAAACAATTTCTATCAAACTTTTAACTATTAAAGATTGGTAATGATTTATCATTATTACAAAAAAGAAATCAATAAAATACGGTGAAAAAACATACATAACTTCTTTTTTTTTCATTGTATTTTGTCGACTTTTGTTTAGCCTCACGACAAAACACACGCTTGCATCTCACAACCTACATGCGCAGACTGAAGTCGGCGACGCCAGCGTCAAGTATAGTCCCTTTAAAGTAAAGAATCAGTGGGAACATTTAAAATGTACATAACCTAGGTCTTTAAAGACCCCACGCAACGGGTCGAGGGTTAAATATTTTTTTTATGTCAAAATATTATTTCCTATAATTTCAAATAATTATTTTTCTTCAAACACAGCAAATTTATTTTTTGGCACCATTAATTAGTATTGTAACTTTTTAAATTTTATCCAATTCTAAACCACTGTAATGTAAGAATTTATTCCTTGCCACTTAACATTTATTACGAATACTCATGTAATAACATGTAAACATTATCTACCCAATATAAAAGCCTCTTGGGTACATAAATGAGTAAATAAGACTAAAATAAATTTATAAACTTGAAGAAAAAAAGGGCTCATAGCAAAAAACCAATTTTCTTTTGTTAAACTCCAAATGATTTAGACAAAGAACCGCAACTGGTTAGTGCAAGTTTGTGCGGTCTAGAATAAATAGCACGGAGTGCGAATATAAGAACGTTCCATTATTTTAGATGACATGTGCTTGGGTTTTCGCAAACATACGTAATGTTAGCTGCTCGGGGCTCTTTAGGGATTTGTGAAACTTGGCTCGTTTCGGTTTCTTGTTGCGAAACATCGAAAATGACGATACTTTATTACAACTTTGTGCAGGAATCTGAAATTTATGAATATATTTTATACAGGCTTGTTATAAAAAATATTAATTTGAGTTTAAATAATTCACAGTGTAAATTTAAAAATGATGTTTTGTCAATTTTTAAGAAAACAACCATTTTCATTGCATTCCGAGATAATATGAGATGCTTTTAAAAACATTTTATGTAACATAATAACTTAACTTATTCAGATGAATTTTGAGGAAGAAAACATTTTTGAGGAAAAAAATGATGTAAAAAAAAAAATGAATGGATTCTTAAAAATATGTGCAATAATTTTTATATTTTTTTCATAAGTAAGAACACAGATTTTTAATCTTATTCGTATCGTTATTCTTATTGCATGAAAATAATTTATTTTTTTTATTACGTATGTATAGAGTTTTAATCAATAAACATTTTTTGGCTTCAAAATAATATTACATATTTTAAAAGAGGAAATCGAAAATTTTTGAACATTGACAAATTAGAACACTGTTTTAAAAAAGGTCAAGAAAAGTGAAAAAAAAAATTTAAAAAAACGTCCACGTTAGATTAGGTTCTGAGGCTTTTTTGTTTCATCACTTTAATGACTTAATTATTTTTTATCATAATTTATTTTCCAAGTTGGGAGGCAGGTGTGTGTTCCACCGCCCGAAAACATTTACCAACACCTTTGCCAAAGGGTCTCTCCAAGTGATTTGCTACGTTTGGTGACTTAGCTGTGGTTATGGGGTTAGATTTGTCATGGTTCTTGATGGTGAATGCCCACCAACTGCTTGGCAAGTCGGATCAAGAGGGACCCGTTGAGGGAGATTTTCGAACCTCTCCATTAGAAGTATCTTGACCCACCGCTTTGCAGCGCAGAGGACACATACTCCTGGTATCCTGATTCTGACATCCAGATTCCATACACTGATATCCAGATTCCAATCCATTCCTCATACCTTTTTCCTTCACAGAACAAAAAGACTCGCTATACAGCTTTCCCAAAGATGACACAGGCCGTGAGAGGAATTATTTTTCTGGGTGTTTCTCTGTTGAGAAATAAGGGCCTCAGCACGGGTAAGCCTCCCAGTGAGACAAACATTATTAAATTATACCACAAAATGTAAAACATTTATGAAAAAAAAATTATGTAAATGAAATTAAAAAATGTGAAAAAATGAGCAGGCAGCAGCATTCTGATGACAATTTCACAATTAATTATATTTAAATAAAGTTAATAGTTAAATTCTGATTTTTCATGCTTAATCTAGCTCATTGCCTAGCATTTCTACCTTTTATTTGAAAAACATAAATACGGGTTACGTTCCTATCATGAAATCAATTTTTTACTTCTTTTTGTTCCATTACCAGGGTTCGAAATTCAATAGAGGACGTTTCCACGTATTAAGGTTCAATTTGTACATTTTGTCACATAGTTGCCTTTTTGTTTATGACGACGTATATAGAATCTTTGATTTGTGTATACCTACGTTCGCACCCAGTGTATCGTAATATTGTAGCGGAAACGTTCAGTATTTCCACATTGTCGTCAATTACCAAAATGATGTAGAACATGCCCAGCTGCCTCCTTAAAATTAATGTCGAAACCCTCCGTTTGTTCAACAGAATTAGCAATTGGGGCGCTACGCCAACCGTAGGTCTTTAAATCGCTACGTTAACGGTGCGACACTTGGTCCTGGTCGTAGCATTTTACTAGAACGTGACGAGAATAAAACATTGTTTGAATCGGTACATTCGACAACGTAGAATTGTTTATTGATATATTTCTCGAATATAAAGAGGGTTTAACCCATCAAAGTAACGTTAAATTCTGAAATCATAAATGTTTCAATTGCTTTTATTTGTTGATCGCAGATGCCGGCAGAATTCAAAAGATATTTATGAGTTAAAACGTAAAACTTTAAGGGTGGATTGAATTTAAGATCGAAAAGGATATTCGTTGGATCGGTAGGTAAAGGATTCACATAGTGATGGCCGCTGCCCGTACATAAAATAAGTATTTTTTTAATGATTGTTACAAGCTCTGAGGATTATAATATCACATCACAAAGTATCAGTTACACATAAAAAAAGTATATTATTTATCTTTAATTATTTATTTTTTAATTTTAAATATAATTAATTAACATCTTTACTTATATTATAAATGCGAAACTGCATGTGTTTGTTTATTACGATTTCACGCATTAACCACTTAACCGATTTTAAAAATTCTTTCACCAATAGAAAGTTGTGGCGTGATGAAATTATTAATATCATATATTATATTTGTTAAGCGTCTTCTGTCCCTAACAAAAGCGAGTTATTGATAACGACAGAAGAAAAGCAAAACAAATCGTTGCAGTGGAAACGATGTTGATATATTTGCGGGAAATTTTATTTCAGGCGTCGTAGTTTATATCCTTAACTGCCTTAAAAAATGAATCGCCGAAATGTATGAACACGCGTAACTTCCGAACGACTTCACCTTCTTTTTTTTGTGTTCGTTATTTTGTATGGAATGCGGGAGGGGGGAGGGGAGCTCGGGTAGGGGGTTCATGGGAGAGGGGGAAACCTGGGAGGGGCAAGGAGAGAGGGGAACTCGTTAGGGGGGTTCGCGGGTCGGGAAAGGGGGGGGGAGTTGAGTGGGGAGAGGGAAGGTGGAGGAGGCGGAGTGGGAATGCGAAAGGGGAAGGGAACGCGGGAGAGGAAGGGGAGAAGAAAAGGGGAATAGGACGAATGGGATAAGACACGCGGAAAGAAACAATTTCTATATTAAATGGCATAGCAATGCATGCCGGGGACCAGCTAGTAACTAATGAATACTAAACAAATTTATTAGTCACAATACACTCTCAAACCAAAGTTTTCCCGTAAAAATTAAATCAATTAATAAAATTTTCAAAATAATTTCATAATTTTGTTCGCCAGCTTCAATGTTAACTATCTTAAACATGGTGTTCCAAACAAAACTTTTAACGAATTATTGCTTCAGATGCTCTTAAAATGGATTGTAAATACTAAAAACGAAACGAGACGAAATGATGTTTCCTTGAATTAAGTGATTGTAGTACGTGTAGGAAAAAACAAGGTATGAAAGGAAAAGGGATAACCAATCAGAATATCGTTGTGTATATAGCGCACCGTAATATCTGGATTATCGCAACAATAATACGAATCAATACAAACAAAATCATGTACTCCGAGATAGTCAAATTCTTTCTTTTTACTTTTAGGCGAGATTGTGCACACGAAACACATCAACAACTTGTTTCCAAGGTAGTTCCAAATCTTCTTCTCTTCTCAAAACAAATGCGCTCGAATTTTCACTGTTATTCTTGAAATTGTTCCAAATTTCAAATATTTCCCAGAAAGGTGATGGTTAGGGAAAGAGAGGAATTGGATTAATGATATCCCGCTAAAAAAGCATATTCTTATTTCAAAACCAAACAAACGGAGTAAAAAGTGGTCTTTTACAATATTCCTAATGGATCTTATATTTTATTAGTTTCATCAAAAACCATCAACGCGTACTTGACGAAATTATAAAATGTCCTCTAAAAACAATTTTTTTTTCTACTTGACCATTCATTTCGCTTGTGATACGTATTGATAAATTACACATTGTAAATGGCGTAATATGTTTTCATTAAGTCTAAATAATATTACCTACTCGTGTTTATGAAACAGAACATCCGTGCAAAACAAAACTTTCTTCCAACAACTAAGCACCACTTACGCATGGTCGGAAAACTTGAAAGATAAAATAGGTTTTCCGATATGAATTTTTCAAAGTTCTCGATGGAAGCCTTGAAAATTTCACTAACGTTCCAAGTTTTGTGTATTTAATCATTTTTATCCGAGAAATAACCCGTTTTGCTTAAAATAATATATCTTTTTAAATATTTTTGCGTTTCAAAACCAAAATAAATGAGAGTTTTTAAATACGTGCGTTCTAACAATTTGGAATCAACGGAACTATGGAGTGGCATCCTCTAATGAAAGGAATCTCTAATATTTTATAACAAATTTTTCAGAGAAAAATGATAAAACAGGAGTTGGGTTGAAATTATGGGCTGTTATTTTTGATCTAGTGACAGAATACGATTAATCCACTTTTATAACTTTTTAGAATCGGAATTCTAATCCCTGTCTAAGAGCGCTGGTACTGACGGAATCTTCGTCCCTGGAACTCATGAAATTCATATCGTGGGGTTATTACTACAACTAGATAACTCCGAAACCAGCATTTTTGAGATACACACTAAAAGCGTAACTTTTTGAGTTACACACTAAAGCGTTACTTCAAGTTATATGAATACGTTTTTGTGATATGTCAAAAATGGTACCGTTTAATTCTATAATAATTAGTGCCTAATTGAAACATAGGAAAAGAATGCTCAATATAGTTGTATATCTTGGTGGATGAGTTCGTATATCTTGGAAGTATGTTTACGAGAGACGGGTAAATGCAGATAACTCCATTAATGGAGGACTGAACACCATTGGCGCTAACAATAAACTGTTCAAAGAAGCGAAGCTAGCAGTTCACAATGGAGTGCAGGTACCTGCCCTGATGTATGGCAGAGAGGCGTGGATCTGGCAGAGGAAGTATGTAAATAGACTGAAAGCTGTAGAAAATGTAAGAAAAGTGGAGATCCGCAAAGAATGCAAGGCTGATGTAAGCGTAATGTAATGAGTAACATTAAGAAAGTATGTAGAGCAAATGAATGAGGAAAGGAGTTTAAGAAGAACATATGGCGCAAATGTGAATGGTAGAAGAGGTCGGGGATGCCTTCCATGTTTCAATTAGGCAACTAGACTTAGCTGATTTTAACACTAATTTGTGAAATTGCTTGAGTTGCTTCCGTTGCATTTTTGTGTGTAACAACTATGTAAGTCATTCCATTTTTGTAAATAAATACATTAAACAAAATATTAGCCATTTTCTAATTTCCAAAATAAAATTTTACTGTTTCTAACTATATGGATTAATCACACTTATCAGTATAAATAAACAACAACCGATTAAACAGATTTTACCATCTTTCAATTCAATTTCCCAATAAAGCTGATTTCAGAGTTATCTAGCCCTAGTAAAAACCCCACGTTATTATGTACTCTATATTAATTGTACCATTATTATAATGTCTAGTTTTTTTACTGTTAACACATCTGGAACTCTATTGTAACGATAACGTACAAAATAATACAATTATTAAAAAAAAAAACTTTTTTCAAATTTAATTTCTTTGCGACCGGACCGGTTTGACACCTCCTTCTTTAGCGTTGTAATATAGTTAATAAAAAAACTTTTGTTTGAAAATTCCCATGCAATTTTTTCTCTTCGATTCTTTCCATGACACGTGCACGTGACACGTGCACTTAAATATCAAAGTTCAGAAGCCAATAGCTTCCGCGAAAGCGCCATTATCACATTCCGGAAAATTATCGAAATATTCAAGCGAACTACTGCGAAAAGTTGAAAAAAGCAGTAATACTTATATTTCTATGCACAAAAAACCAAACTTTTATAATATTCCGAAAAATATTTCTCATTAAGTTTGTGTAACGAGTAACAATTGTAAAAGTTCAGCAATATCAAGCATTTATTGGAAAACCCCTTGCAAATTTTCAGTGTTTTTATTAAAAAACTACAAATTCAACAACTTCTTGTTCCTACTGTAAAGTTTTCCATAGGCAATATTATTACTTTCAGATTGATTTCCATGGTATCCAATAAAATTAATGTTATAATAGCTTACTTTAGTGCACCGTTCGTAAAAGAACACAATAGTAAACATTTACTTGTTTAAAAATGATTGCATTATAATGAAAAACTCGACAGCTGATAAATGATTTGTTTTAGTAGTACAAACCCTCGACTTTGAAGTAGAATAAATCCAAATGTTAAGCAAGTACCTAGTACATAATATGTGAACTATTTTTTTTTTCTCTTTTATAAAATATTTAAGCCCTGGGGAATTCGATTTTCATGATTTTTGAGGAAACTTTGACAATTATTTATGAACTAATGGTAATTATGTATTTAAAAAAATTGCTCTACCTACTATGTTTAGATGAAACATAAGATAAATACAAAAATTGCTTCAATTTAATTAACAAACTGCCGATTTACGTTGAAACACAAATTTGTGATATATAACCTAAAATTTCGACCCAAAAAACGCCTTTTTCACGATGTTTTATTTATCTTTCACTATATTTATTAACACGGTAGGTTGCGTAAGAAAATATATTTTTTTAATATTTCCAATTTTTGTAAAATATTGCCAAAACTGAATTTTATGATTTAAAACACGTAACTAAAATAGCTGTCATCCGTGCTGGACATCTTTTTTTTTTTACAATTAATACCGCACAAGAGTCCCAACTGCTCCCGTCTGGAGCCAATGAGACTATGGCATCCCCAATCGGGGTATGTTGTGAGGCTGAAGGTAGTGGGGAGGGGAAGGAGATAGGGAAGAGGAAGGTGGAGAAGTACCTGGATATTCAGATCTGGTCACTAAACACGGCTAAAGCCATTTTCAAGCAACGTTTCAATTCTGAATGGTGGTCTTAGACCAGAGCGATACTGATAGTATCTTCCACTCTGGAACGTGCCGCAAATATACTATATATTATTTTAAATGAATGAATTGTGAAATAACACAAATATCAAATAAAATTTATTTGCGCACGCCGGGTTCGAACCCGCGACCTTCGGATTGTGAGTCCAGAGTCTTACCTCGGGACCACGGAGGCCGTCTGCTATAATAGCAGCATTTCTTCTGTATTTACATAGGTTGGTTTTTTATTTTACCATCATTGCATTGTATTGCATGACGAGTATATCTACCAGCCTCCGTGGTAAGTTGGATTTCTTAAAAGGTGTTTCTTTGTTTTCTAGACTTTGAAAACTTCTGTTGAAACAAAGTTTCCAGTGGTGCATACTAAGCTTCTAATGAGACATTGTTTATTCATAACAACGAACCAACTTTAGTCCTTTTACAAAATTCTAGAAACACAAAACATCTCCGGAAAGTAATGATTAATTGAAATGTTAACATTATGAAGGAAACTTACTTAAAACTTAAAACACTCGGTGCCGAGTTAATTCCGAACTGAAGAAATTAAAATGCGGAATAAATTAAAAATAAATATTTATACTTTTTTTTTCAAAGTTCCACCCGGGTGGCCGAGAGGAGAATAGTCTCCCTCAGGGCCTATGTCGTCTTTGGAGATGCTGTGTAGTGGGTCTTTTAAAAGAAAATAAGGAGGACGGGTCGAGACCTGCTAGAAAGGCCAAATGATCTCCCTCAACCAGCCTCTCCCAATCCAGCCCGTCACGCAGTAAGTGGGCAGATGCACCCACCGTAAAGAACTAGACAATCCTCACCTTATGAGCTTAAGCACCCCTGCTAAGTCACCGTAAAGTAGCGAACCAATGGCAGAGGTGTTGGAAATCCAATAAATGGTTCCCGGGCGGCAGTTTTCATATCCGCCTCCTAAATCTTTAGAATTGATTGTTGCAATGAGCTTTTATTTTTCATTTAAATACCGCATAAGAATCCCAACCGATTGGATGCAATGAGACTATGGCATCCCTAATTGACTGGAGTTTTTTGTGTGGTTGAGGATATGAGGAAGAGGAAAGTTAGGAAGAACCTGGTTTTTCAGATCCGGTCACTATACACAGCTAAAGCCATTTCATGCAAAGCTTAATTCTGAACGTTTGCTGCTGTTATTTCACCAGTGCGATACCGAGAGTGTCTTCCACTCTGGAACATGCCGCAAATGCACTTTATACTATTTCAATTAGAGTTATTTATTATTATTTAAAAAAATAAAAAATAAATACTTGCACACGCTTGCGCTGCCGAGATTTGAACCCGTGACCCCCGGATTCGTAGTTGAGAACCTTTTCTCTAGGTCACAAATTTACTTGCACACGCTTGTGCCGCCGGGATTTGAACCCGTGACCTCCGGATTCGTAGTCGAGAACCTTTCCTCTAGGTCACAAATTTACTTGCACACACTTGTGCCACCGGGATTTGAACCCGTGACCTCCGGACTCGTAGTCGAGAACCTTTCCTCTAGGTCATGTATGAGATCCAAACTTGCTTTTGTCTCAACACTTCCCAAGCTATTTGCACATTATAAGTGGAAGAGGGCTTCTCAAAAAGATAACTCTCGTGCATAGTGCTATCGTCAGCGTAGCAATGAATTGGTGCACATTCAACGAGTTCGTTGATGTGCGACAAAAAAATATATGACTGTTGACACAACTGTCTATATTTATGGCTTTCTTCATCCTACCTACCTACTTTTAAAATCTATCCTGTCTGACAATATTACCAGTGAAAATATTACCCACCCATGGAACAATAAATGCCAAGGAACGAAGGAATAAGCAATCTATTAAAGGAACTAGTGCAATCATCATCTCCTTGTTGATCTGTTGTTGGTTTTTTTTTAATATCGATTTCTGCGGAGACTTGTGCGGTGTGAACAAGCCAAGTGATATATCGATAATAACATTAAGACTAAGGTAAGTCAAATACCATTCCAGTGCCCACTGTTCACATCCCCACGTGTCTTTTAAACGCCATATTTTTGAAGTGAAACTTCTTTAACCCCGTTAGTAATTTAAAATTTGAATGAAATGGAAATGCGTCACTAAAATATGGTATAGAATGGGTCGTCGGTTCTAATGCAATGCGGTCAATTCGCGCACAAAGAGCATCCCATAGCGCAGCGGTATAGTGCACCTCCAATCTCAGCGGCCAGAAAAGTCCAGCCGACGGAGGTTCAAATCCTACGACATCCAAAAGAATGAACATTTTTTTTGTTGTAAATATCTAATCTTCAAACCACTTTCAAATAAACAAGCAATAGAAAAGAAAGCGACATCTAGCGACTTTAAAGTTTCATTTTTACAGCGTGTGAATTACACCCTCAAATTTTTTTGATTAAATTCTAGATAGTTATTTGATTGCAGCCCCAATTGATTTGCATATTATTGCTATCACAATGGTTCGGTAGTATCAGAGGTGAGAAATACAATTAATTTAAATTCTTTTATCTGTTTTAACATTACTGATTGACTTTACGGATTTTACTATTTTTGCCATTTTCGTTTTGACCAGCCATATTTTGATGTAATATCAAAAATCAACCAAAAATGCTGTTCAATAAAATTGTTCGTTTTGTCCGTTACATCAATTTGAAAAGCAAGTGACTCCGATAACAGATCTTATGCATTTGAATGTACTTGAAAAGTCATTTCTTGACTAGAATTGTGCTCTTTTTGATGACACCTCAAAAAATACCACTCCGTCCTCAGAAAGTAGGAACGTTTAAAAGAAAAACGATGACGTTTGTCTTCTCCATTCCAAGAAAATGAACTCTGTTGAATTTTTAGTTCCAAGACAAAAGATCTACAACGAGGTATATAGGTATCAAATCAGACAAGTAATTTTTTTATGATAATTTAAAAAAGAAAATGTAATTATCTTAAATGATATTATGTTTTTGTTGTTATGTTTCGTTTTTCCTCTTCTCGTTCTTGAATCCCTATGAATCCAATCATGCCGTGGAAAAAGATGGGTCGAGAGAGTCGAGCTGGAGAAATCAAAAGGGCTTTCTCAACCAGTTTCTCCCGATCCAGTCCGCCACGCAGTAGGTGGGCAAACGCACCCTTCTCCAAGACTTAGACAATTCTCACAACGTTTTTTTTTGTTTGTTTTTTATTTTTTATTTATTTATATTTATTTACGCCCTAGTGGGCTTTTACATGAATGTTTTAT
Source organism: Glyphotaelius pellucidus (assembly GCA_936435175.1). Lineage (NCBI taxonomy): Eukaryota > Metazoa > Arthropoda > Insecta > Trichoptera > Limnephilidae > Glyphotaelius > Glyphotaelius pellucidus. The sequence continues at coordinate 6,177,909 of OW386551.1, read as the reverse complement.
GTGAATACCTCACAAAAGTCCCATAAAATAATAAGTAAATAAGTCCCATAAGATAAAGCCATTTCAAGCAACCTTTCAATTTTGAATGGTGGTGCGATACTGAGAGTTTATTCCACTTTGGCACGTGCCACAAATAATATATTATGCATTATTTTCAATGAATTAATAGTGAAATAAAACAAATTGATTTCTGCACGCGGGGATTCGATCCCGCGACCTTAGGATTGGGAGTCAAGAGCCTTACCCCTCGACCGCGGAGGCCATCACCCATGAACTCGGTCACCCCTGCTAAGCCATCAAACGAAGCGAACTTCTTGGTTATCCCGCCTCCCAAAATAATATGAAACTGCTTTTGTAAATGTATCTTTACCGTTTGTATGTTGTCCGTTTGGACGATTATGAATTTTGATGATTTTTCGACGAGATACTATGATATTTTTTTATAATATATACACCATCTTCTACTTTTCCCCTTTCCTTATTTTTTTTTTACATTTATAACTCTGTATTTTTAACACTTTTAAATCATAATAATAAAATCTTCAAAATTTAAATATATTATCTTCGACACTTTTAACTTATTATAATTTATTCTACTCGATTGATTTTTTTTTGTTAATTCCTTCGAAGAGTTTGTGTTATTTTTTTTTTTATTGCGAAAACAATCAATACAAAGAAATTTCGCAAAATTAACAATTTTTAATAAACGTACATAAAATAATTACAAACAATAATTACACCAGTTGAAACGCAGACTTGTGTTCAAAAAATATTTATTACACTCATAAAGTCGCTGAAGCTTAACTGAAGAATGTCAGAAAAAAGGTGGTTAGAAAGTGTCATCTTTCTCCCCAAAGTCATGATCATTGGTAGATTGGTCCAGCCTTCCTGCCTCTTGGAAAAATAAAAATCCTGCGTTGCCTAGCTCTGGTGAAGTTATCTGGGACAAAGAGTAATACGGTCCGGAACATCAGGATTGCAAATGTGCCCATTGAGCAGCTTATGTGCTTCTAACACCGTTGCAATTTTTCTCCTAACGTCTGGACTATCTAGTCCTAGCATTCCTCCGAGTCCGAAGGATTCAACACAAATGGGGTAGAACCCAAACATTTTTTGAACCATTTCTACGTCATTTGAGTACAGGGTATCTTCGGGACCCCTATTGCCCGTTAACGTTTGTTACTGCAAATGCAAGATTTAAAATAATTTAAAATATATAATGAAGATAATATAAGCGACATTCAGTCAAAAATCTGAAATAAAAAAAATCATAAAAAGATACGGTCACATCTAGAAATCTAACCCAGTACCGTAGACTTGCCGGGTGGAGCTCTACCACTGAGTTAATGTGACCCTATCCGATTCGGTCATATTTAACTGTATCATACTTCGACTAAAAACTACCAACATTATCTTTCATTTTCTTTAAGCATATTTTTATTGGCTGCTATCTTTATGTACGATTTCAAGATTCATCTCGAATAAAATGCTACGTAGATATTCCTTTGGATAAATTTCAATTTTTTTTTTTTAATGTGTGATGATTTGAGGTTTTACACGTTAAATTTAAAAAAAAATAAGGATGTAATTTTTATGAAAGAGTAAAAATTATTTTTAATTGACGACCGTTCACCGACACAAACTGAATCTGAAAATGACAATGTTTCGTATCAATAAGTTACGGCAATATTGTATACATAATGAAAACTCAAGGGACATAACATGATGTTCAACAATAATAATTTTACACTTCGGAACAAGGATTTGAAAATTAAATATTCATAATCTCCAGCAACGGTTTATTTTGAATAAGCAACAACGTTTCTACTCGTGTTGAGAAGCAGGTATCTACATTTTGCACGTGGCATGACAGGGTTAAAGTAATTTTCATTTGAGGGGACTTATTCACGCTCTCAAATAATAATAATATTACACCTTTGTTTATCGTGATTGTGGCACGATGTTTATATGCAAATTGAAATGAGTTTATTTTAATTTTTTTTATTTCTTTTTATTGAGGAAACAAACAGTCATACAGAAAAATGATTACAACAATAAAATTCATATGTTGTAGACCAATTAAGTTCCATTATGTTAAAAAATATTGGTTTTGTATTTTTACCTACTCAACTTATTAAATGGCAAAGAAAAAAAAATATAAACATTTTAAAGAAAAACATAAAAAAGAAGAACATAAAACATAATAAAGAAAAACGTTAAATTATTTACAAACATGTTGGTTGAGTTGGTGAATATTCCCGATTTATTTATTAAAGCGTTACTAACCATTTAAATTACTATAGATACCTTCAAGATATATAAGTTTTAAAGTAAATGGGTATCTAGTCTAGAAAAAAAATCTTTATATTTCGATGGTTTAAATATTGAAAAAAAAGATTTTTCAAAATTCGAATTATTTTAAAAATTAGAGCCATTTGAATTCATTTAAATTCGACCGATCTAACTAAAATAAAAAAAGCGAAACTTTAAACGCGCATTTCCCAAAACTCCTTTTTTCGAGACGGTTGACACGATGTCTCAAGTTCTATTGAACCAATTTACTTGAAATCGAGTGTGAGCTTTCTCTTTACATTATTCTATCGCGCTAATTAAAACTATAACCAAATTTCAATTTTAACTCCTATTAAAAAATTTGGAAAGTCAAAAAAACTGGAAAAAAAACTCTTGTTTATTTCAGACAGCCGCCATTTTGCGAAAAATAATCTTTTTGACTTTCCCTTAGTCCAGGACATAGCCGCATTTGTTTGGATTAAGTGTTAATTTTTTTATTTCTTTTAGATTACTACGAGGGCTGCAATCGTGTCAACCAGGGCGCACCATATTTTTGAGACCCCTCTTATTCTTAAATGTTTAATCAATATTTCGTAAAATAATGGCTAGTAAAAAATATATTGGTTTTTTTATTGCACCTGAAAAAATACCTACAATTCATGCTTCTAGACTAGAATATTCCCTTAAGATAATCGTTATGAAAATAGGACTGCAAGCAGAGGACACTATATTCATTGCATTGTTTTACATTCGCTAACCTCAATTACTGTTGATATTACATTAAAGTGAAGATTAGTTGCAAAAGTAGAGTTAATATTTACTTTCAAAGAATGTAGAATTTAAGACTCGAGAGGTTTATATGAATTGACCTAAAAAGCTTACAAGTTCCTGCTTACTTACATTTTGGCTTCTTATTTTCTTACACTTCACAAAAGGTTTTTGACTTAGACCCGGTAGTACCAACTTTAAAAGAAGAAGAAGGATAGATTTATGTGAATAGGAGTGTTAGAGGGAGCAATATATTATTAAAAAAAACGATAATATTCATTCAAAATTAAGAAAATTTCCAAAACAACACGACTCGTTTAAAATAGAACAAGAATTCTCGTGGGGAATGTCTAATTGATGATTGTGATTTTTTCATACATATTATGTAAACTTGTAAAATAACTGAAAAAATCGTGTTAACAATAATTTGCGATTTTTTCTATGGAAAGAATTTCATATAATTGTCGCTGCGGCGCCGCGGCGTGGGGAATGTATTGATATTATTTTCAAGAACAACATTTTTTTTTAAATTTAAAGGTGTTTAACCTTTTCGTCCCGGAACGAAAAAAATCACATATGACCCGAAGGGGGGTCACTCGGGGACCCCAATTTGTTTCGCTTATTAAAGGGTGTTAATAACATATTTTTTTGTAATTTGTTATAATAATAATTAGAGGGAAGTATATTCATCGTATTTCAGTAGTCATTTTCAAAATCGTTTGATAAATAAAGTCATAATTAATATTCTAATGAATTTAGACCATAACGTGTATTTTTCCATAGAAAACTGAGAAGGCGGGCCGACAGCCAACATAACACCTTGTTTCCAAATCTCGATTGGCGATTGGCGTTCACAGGAAACGACTCAGACCGAATGATCTTTGACCGGCAAGCGAACATTATAGCATTGTAAAAAGAGCAAACGAGATGCGCAGTGTAAACGAACGCAATGTAGTCCTTTCCACTAACAACTTAGAAATTACTTGCTATCGCTTAGAATTATTCCGATACATTCAGCAGATAGGGACGGGGTACGCCCAAAAAGGGGGGAAGGGGGGCGGGTGGCACAGATTATTCACCGGAATCTGTTATAAACTATTTAATTTTAATAAAAGTAGTAATGCGATATTAATTTTTTTAATGCAAATCGATAACCAAATAGTTTTTCTAAGATTACCCAAATTATTGAGTATGTGGTTTAAAAAACAACTTAGATACAGCGTAAAACTCTCGTTAGTGTAAGTGCGTTCCCCCGGTCCGGTAAGGAAGTGTTATGGAAATTATGTAACAGATCGGCAGAAATGCGAGAAACCGGGCCTTAAGTAAGTTCATACTATTTATGAAATGTTGCGAAGATTTTGTTGAAGTGCAATAAAAGTTAATACAATACCTACATTTATAAAAATGTTTTTTTTATGTAAGTAGTTATAAAAGTTTTTTATGCATTTAATTGGGTCAGTTATAAAATTAAAAATATATGGTGGTATATAGGAAAAAAAATCCCACAAAGGCAAAGGTGGTGCGTTATTTTAATATTTTTGTTTTTGAAACTGACAATTCATGGTGGAATTCCCCAAAAACGATATAATAAAACTTATTTCTACATTAATTTATTTGACAGTAACCGGTTTTTCATCAGACTGGACCAATCTAAAGATGGCTTTAACAAGCTGAAACCGGTTTTATTATTTTTACATTTTTTATGACAAGAATTGATCATAAAATTAAAGTTCCTACTCATTCGTTTTTTTAGAGGATAAATGACATAAAATGGCGTATATAAAAAATATATAACTGACATGAAAACAAAAAATAATACAAATTGTGAAATTTCGGGGATATGTTAAATCGTGAACATTAAGTGCTAATGTTTAAAAAGGAAGAAGTTTTTAAAAATATTAGAACGAACCTATTTAAATAAAAAAATGTGTTATCGATTTAATCAAAAACAATGGGACAAATAAATAAATAACGTCTTTATGTAAACTAATTTTTAACTAAATTTGCAAATTTCAATACGCTAGACTTCACGGTTTGACAGTTTTTTTTCCGTCTGATTTTCTTCTTGATATTTAGATTTGTTGTCAGGTCCTTTGATGAATGGAGCATTCCAAAATTTAAGTTGCAAAATTAATAAATAATACATTAAAGGCACTATCCTTGACATTTCAAAATACTTAAAGAAACTGAAGACAATTTTTGTTAGACAACTATTAAAAAGAACAGAGAAGGATGAAATGGGAACATTTCAACAAATTTCACATTTTTTTCTGAGCATGGAATTGCGCTTTGTCATCTTCCTAATTCTTTTATTAGGTTTCAAGAATGTCAAAAGAATGAAGGCATGAAATGGACCAAGGCTGATATAAATTTGAGTTTTTTCATGGAAAGATATTACATATTGGGAAAATCTGATTAAATAACCGCCCTCTAGGCGAACTTTTGTAAAAAACGCTTTGGCAGTACTTGTTCAACCAACGTATTAATTTTTTCCTCGAACGCCTACGATTTTTCATGGTTTTTGTCAATTTCTTTTGTGTTCTACTGATGAAACTAGGAATTTTGGGATAAAGTACCTCTTTCGTTTTACTTTCATTATTAAATATTATTAATACGTCAGGCAATATAACATGGGTTGCAATAAGTTTGTTAAGATGTTCGTTGATAAGCTTTTTTTTTCATTTCCATATAACAGTGTGTCTTTATGATATAGCCCTGTTTAGTAATTTAATCACTCCAAGTAATCTATTATAGTTACATCACCTACTACCAATGACGTTAGAATACAAGTGGACTTACTTTTGTCCCACAAACTCAAAATTAAATGTGACAAATAAGAATCATTCTTGTTTCCAGTGTATTTTTAATTCAAATGTTGTTCAAGTATGACAAACATAGCCATTTGACTGCCTCCGCGGTCGAGTGTTATGGCTCTTGATTCGCAATAAATTTTATTTGATTAATTTGTGTTATTTCACAATTATATCATTTAAAATTATATGTACTATATTTGCGGCACGTTCCAGAGTGGGAGATACTCTCAATATAGCCCTGGTGTTAGACCACAATTCAAAATTGAAATGCTCGAAATGGCTTTAGCCATATTTGATGACCAGGTTTGAATAGCCAGGTACTCCCCCATTTTTTTTTCCCTATCTCCTTCCTCACTTTATTACTTACAGCCTCACTTTGATTGAACCGATATCACATTTTTTTTATTGGGGATGCCAAAGTCTCATTGACTTCAGACTGGGACTCTTGTGAGGTATTCACATTGAAAAATGCATAGAATGTGTGTGTATGAACGAAGTAAACGATAGGACCGGGCGGCGTTTTCGTATTCAAAAGTTCCCTCAAATACTGCCTAGATAAGGAAGATTTTGAGGTGTTAAGTGATCAAGCTATAATACAGCAACAGCAGTTTGCAAATAGCGGCGAATGTTATTATACTCCTTGTTACTGCTGACTTGTATGTTATTTCATCGCAAGCATATACATAAATAGAGTCATTAGACTTTTTTAAACAGTCAAATTTACTTAGCGTCAGCACTGACTTCGTAATTTGGCTATTGCGCGCGCAGACCCTGCATTATATTATAAGATCATTGTAGATTTAAATCGAAAAATAAAAATTATTTCACGTTTTCATGTGTTTTTAAAACTAATTTAATTACTGATAACACACAAACCCTAAGAATACTAATTTTTCATTTTTTGGGTTTAGAAAGCTTATCCGTTATGTCAAATATTTGTAATAATCTAACGAATACCCGGCATGCGTTGCAATGTTGTAAAGGAAGAAAATGTTTCTGTGTTAATTCTGTTTATTGAAGTGCTTTTGGAGGCTCAATATATTTTTTTTCTGTCTGGTGCATACACAAATCAATCAAATGTTTAGAACACTTGAAAAGGCCTAATGCACGTGTACGAAGCACGGACTTTCTAAATTTACCCGTGCCATGACATACAGCTACTGTATCTCTCTACAATCCCTCCCTCTGCCCCTCCCAAGTCCACCATTTGCGCCCCCTTCCCCTTCCACGTTCAACTTCCACCTACTCTCCCTCATGCACCTCTCAAGCGTTCCTCTTCAACCTTCCCTTCCTTCCCCCCTCCCTTGTATCTCTTCCCACGAAACCCTCCCTCCTTCATTTCCCTCCCCCACTCTCGGATTTCCCTCCGCCTCCGTAATGTCCTCCCTTTTTTTGTTTCTTTATTCTTTCCCTGCCACTAAACTATATGAAATACACACATGTTCAAACAACTAGCGCGCCACCCATTGTAATTTTTTTATATAATTTAATAATGCCAGAGCTCAACATTTTATATAGAAAACTTCACGGGCGTGCTCACGACAACTCGCCAAAGTTTCATCGCAATCGGATTAATGGTAAGGAGCACATACGGAACAAACAAAAAAACATAATTTTTTTTATACAAAGGTGCATTGTGAATATGTCTGGTAATTAACCAAGTGTTTTTTCCTATTTATCCATTTTAAACCCCTTGAAAGTGAACTAGGTCACTTACATACAATAATTACGCACACTGAGTAGTTTTCTTATAATAACCTTACATGGTTTTCTATGTCTATGATAAAATTGCTTTCTTTGTTTTATGAAAAAAAAAATAATATCTAACTTTGAAGAGTAAAAAGAAACTGACTAATTCGTTGGAGAAATAAGATGTTCAGTTTGCAATACAAACAAGTGATATTAACATCAAAATTCATGTTTATCTATAATCCACTTTCCCGCTGTAAACTTACTCTCTGTGATGGAACAATATTCGAGATTCTTAATTGAATGTCGTCATATTGGCATCATCTTAGTCAACCTCTCAAAAGCAATATGACATGAGATTCCATATAGATGAATGTATTAGTTCAGCAATAAAACCAACCGTCAAATGGCGTCTAAAACCATGTCAACGTATCTATATAAGATCGCATTACATACACCCTGCCCCTTACATAAACAATCGTAAAACATGACCTCTCCTTGAACTTGAGTGATGTGAGAATCTAAGATATTCCTTCTCAACCGATACATAAAATATTCTAATTTGCAACGCCAACACCAAATCAGATAATACTCATAAAAATATCACGAATTTTATAATGCATTGTTTGTCGAAAAGTAATATGATTTATATCACATGTTTACCAAATGCGTACCAAAATAAAATCTAACCTTTGACAATGTCGCAAAATATTTATAAAACATAAAAATAGAATCTTTTCACTCCGAAATTTTTCCTTAAATATTCACTAGAGAGGCTCATGAAATCAAATTAATAAATTATCGGTCCAATAACTCTAATTTGTTTGCAAGTTGTTCAAGGTTAAATAGAATTATTTATTTTAATGAAAAAAATGTGTACACCACTATTTAATTAACAATATCAACATGTTTCGAAAACTATGTTTTCTTCGTCAGGATAATAAGTTAATAATGACGCCACAAAGTGAATTTGCGAATTTTGAAGAAAGAATTATTTATATTCAGTAATACTACGAGTAGAGAAGAACATGTATTTTATGTTCACTGAACAAATAAAAAAAAAACAAAAGACTGGTCTCAACGGTGCCAAATAATTACCCTCGAACCAAACAGTCTGCTTGAACAATCTAAACTTTATCACTGTTCGATTGATTAAATTAACTATCGCATTTTATTACTTTTTTTTTATTTGTACACTGGAATTTAATGTTCATAAAAACCATTCATTGATTTAAAAAGTTGCTTTTCTAAAAAGTTTATCATTAATAATTATTTTCTTATCATTTTTATTTAAGCCGCCGCTACCCGAATTTCTACCGATTTCTTGCATATCTCCCTTGAACATTTGAGGTTTTTAAGCTCTTAAAAGTTATTTTTGAAGATAATATATATACACTCCTTAAACCGAGACGCAAATTATATGAAATTCGCTCGATACAAAAAAAATCGCAAGGTATGCTCCGAAAATTTTTATTTTCACGTCTGTCTCTATAATTTAACAAGTTATTTGTATGAAAAAATTCTCAGTGTTTCTTTAAATGTTCTTTTAGACAATCCTCACGAGATTTTTGCTAAACGATTCGAGTTTTATTAAACATTTTAACACTTTTTGTTTCAATTTTATGTTTTTAAATATTAGCGCGCTCTCTTCAACATTCGGAATTATGTATCTCTCCTTTTTCTTCTTTTTGAGAGAGGATACGGCACCTTAATATTCTGTCTGATATAATATGAACTCATATTTTTATTTTATTTTTCATTAACTCCACACTAGAGGCCTGTAGGAAAATAATTTGCTTCTGGGCCTGTATCTTCTTCGGGAATGCGTTGTGGAAGGTTTTCAGGAGAACTAGGTGTTAAAGGGACCCACGCTGTAGGAGGGAAAATTCTCAGAGGTTGGCAAATCATTCCACAGCCGAGGTGTTGAACTCTCGATCGTATTTTAGAAACGACTGGTTATCCATGTGACTGAGTAAACTGAGTAAAAATATTAGGCGCGCGTTTTGCGTGCTTCCCAATTGTGCACCGTTGCCGAATGGATCAATGATGCGAGTTCCTCGGAGCGTATTTCATGGAAATACTGGTACAATAAAGACCACATTTTCAACTGTCGCATGTACTCTAATAACCGGCAAACGAATCGCCCACCCGTTTCTACACTATTTTAATTCGACGAGGTTGTTTTTACCCTGAGGGTAAACTATCTCAGGTACCCAACCGTCCATTCTCTGCTTCAAATCCCCCCGAGCCATTGGAGTTTGTATGCTCTTTGGGGGCTTGTCACACAGAAAAGTATCATGGACAGTACCATCATTCGCGTAACAATGAATTGGTGCGCATGACAAAAAGTCGTTGATGTACAACAAAAACCAATTCTGACACCGAATATGAGGAAGAAGTGGAACCATCAACAATGTAAATACAAATGGTTTAAATCTACATGGTACAGTCTAATTTTAAAAATGATTACATTAAGAATTTGTTAAAAAATATATTACCGAATGTCATCAAGTAATTAAATGAATTTTAAAAAAAGTTCATCCACTGGAGCGACAGCGCAATTTAAAACTTTTTTCTCCGATTGCTTGACATTGTTTGGTGATCATTTTGAAAATTTTCCGTCGAAATTAAAAAAAAAATCACACCTCCAAATTTAAATATGTAGACATACACACTTATTATAGATCTATGTAGTCAATGAATTCGCCTATCTTTTGTCAAATATCACGTTTTCGTAGGATTTATAAAAAATATTATAAAATCGTAAACTTCTACTTAATTTTTTTTTTTTTTTACATTAACTCCACACAGGAGGCCTTGAAGAAAATAATTCCCCTCAGGGCCTATGTCATCTGGAATGCTGTGTGGAGGGTCTTTTTGAGGAGAGGAAGGAATGAACATTGGTCTTGAAGAGACCCATGTTGTAGGAGGGAGGAAACACAGATGCCGGCAAATCGTTCCATAGCCGAGCTGTTGAACTCAAGAACGAGTCGAAAAAACGACCCGTTCTCATGTGACAAATGTCAACCGTGTACATATGTTGGGCGCGCGTTTGGCGTGTCTCCCGACTATGCACCGGTGCCGAAGGGATCAATGACGCTAGTTCCTCAGAGCATCTTCCATTGAAATACCGGTAGAACATGGATAGCATTCCCACCCGACGCCTGTGCTCTAAAGATTGCAACCCGTTCGTTAAGATGGGAGAATCACTTACAAATAAGGGGAAATTTGCCAAAATTGGCAGCAAAGCCATCCGAGGTATTTAAAATAGTGCCATATTGTGGTAAAAATCGCTTCAGTGGTTAATACAATTTCAACTACAATTATTTGTCAATACCTACGTAATGTTAATGTACATTTTATGTTTCTGTATATATTTTGCGTCCAAAGTCGAGATTTATTGATGTCTGAATGTGAAAAGAAGTGTTTGTTTTTATTACAACAGTCTACTCGATCGCCGATAAATTTAATGTCAACAATTTAATGGTTTTTCACTCTTTTCAATTCCCCAAATAGATCAGAAATTATTTTCACGGGTGCAGTTTGGAACCAACCTAATAAAAAAACAAGTCTACAGGCTTTGTAATAAAATTCTAGCTGTTTTAAGTTAATGCTTCATTAACTTTTCCAATTAGCCATCGGAGCGAATTTCTCTCTAACGACATTTACCTCGGCGCGCGGACAGAATGAAGGGTGGAATCCTCTCCCTTTTAATTTATTTTTTCCCCAAATCGATGGCGAACTTCGAGAATTCCCGAGAGGAATCACAAAACTTCCCTTCGTGTCTGCCCGCCTTCCTTTCAAGTTGCGAGAAGTTTACGTGTGACTTGTGTGTGAAAATCATTATCGGGAAAACTTCGGCGACAAATGATAGTCTGCGAGTCTGTTCATCCTAGACTAGGTAGTTGTATAAACAGGTCTTTGAATATATTATTTTAAAACCATTTTTACAAATTTCTTTGAGGTGGTTGTAGGTTGTGGCCTTTTTATTTATTCAATGGAAAACATCTACAATTGAATTGTATCAGATAAAGCGATTTCGGTAAATCATTTTCGTGACATTACTAAATTTATAACCACCGAGTATATAATATATGTCACCACCGATACTTTTGGCCGTTAGATCGAGACTGGGTCTCTTACACTGCCTGACTTCGTATATCGGCATTCCATTTGATTTTTATTATTGAATTTGTACTGTGGGGCCAAATTTCGGAATTTGAAATTTAGGCAAAGAAAGGTCAGACTTTTGGATCGCAAAACACGCTATCATCGCATTTCTTGTATTTTTCTTTATGCTTTGTAAAACGAAACTTGAATTACTAATTTTAAAATGTATTTTGTATGACCTAAAACATAACCCACGAATCATCTCAAATACATAAAAGTTTATCAAATTTTAATTTCACTTTCTTAATTTAAGAAAACACAAAAAAATTTGTAAATTTATTATTTTTTACCTTAGTAACATTATTCGTACGTAAATACATTACGGTTTTGCTAGTTTTTACCTTAAATTCGTTTGTTATGTTCGTATGTTTATTCTGGTATTTCAATGGTAGATGTCCCGAAGAAACAGCGTCATTGATCCCATCGACACCGGTGCACAGTCGAGAAACACACCAAACGCGCCCCCAACATATGTACAAGGTTGACATTTATCACATGAGAACTGGTCACTTTTACGACTCGTCCTTGAGTTTAACAGCACGGCTGTGGAATGATTTCCTGGCCTCTGGGTTTCCTCTCTCTTACAACATGGGTCTCTTCAAAACCTGTGTTCACTTTTTCCTCTCCTCAAAAAAACCCACCACACAACATCCTTAAGGATGACATAGTCCCTGAGGGAAATTATTTTTTTCAGGGGCCTTCTGTATGGAGTTAATGTAAAAAAATGATTTTTTTTCTGTTGTCAGCCGATCGAGAAGGCAAATTACGTGTACATCCTAAAAGCCTATTTATCTTTTACCACTTTAGGTTTTTACTGAATGTCTGTATAATGTAAAATGTTGTCTCGTGTAGCGATATTCATGTTCATGTGATGTTTTTAAAAATATTGTGCTCGTGTGTATAAATCGATTTTTGATCTTGTAGATCAATTGGGTTATGTCAATTTTCAGTTACGGTTTTGCTTGTGTTGCGTAAAATGTGTACCTATACTATTTATTTATTTTATTTATTTATTGTATCTTTACATTGCAGGTAAAAATGTTTACAAAACAATTTGCAACCTCACTAGGACAAGCCTGTGTTGAGGTTAACAATTCTACAATTAACAAAATAACACAAAATTATACAGATATTGAAAGAACAATATTGTTGCATATAACTATAAATGATGGGATCTGATAATAATGTAATAAGGCCAATATAAATGTAATGAACAAGAAATATTGAGACTCTTAAGTTGTTTGACAGTCTTGTAGTTTGGATGGGCCGGAATCATTAAATGTGACGCAAGGAAAATGGAGTCGGTAAGGCCTCGAGGAGACAAAACGATATCAAATAAATCAAGTACTTTATTAAAAATAAAGACCGGTCAGAAGCTGAGTTGGCTTTGCGGTTGGGTCCCACCCAGGCGTCGCATGTTCGATTCCTCGGCTGGCTAAGTCTTCCATCACGATACAAGCGACATTTTCCGCTTACTGTGGCGGTAGTAGGAGATTTTCAAGTATTTTCAGGTTATTTGTAACTCACGAATGATTTTATTTTTATACGATAAATTTTTTTTTTAAATTCGAATGAAATCAAAATAAATTGACATGGTATTTAATGTACCATCTATCATAGATTTGTATAAAAGAAATGCCTTTTATCAAATTTACAAAGAATATTTCATTAGTAAAATTCACCCCCCAGATAGCAAAAAGCAATAGATTCTTAAAAAATGGCTTAATGGCCATCCCGACGTTAAGAACGATCAAAATCCATCACCACTGCTTTTATTTTGGCGTGAATGGTACAATATGTTATTGATGCAAAAAAAAATTAAATAACTGGAACTCTCAAATATGAACAATTTAAAAAGCTAATTAATTCCCTGAGACGGGATAATGATATATTTTACCCAATACACTATCTTTCATTAAAATACAATAAACTTTGCGTATTGTTATTGTTTTTCTAAAGCTATTTTTGTAAAATTATTTACGTTGAATTGTATATGTGGTTATTTTTTAACTACTTGATTGTTGCATTTATTTCTTTATTTAATAAGTCCTTGATTATTGCCCGCATATCGTCTTTTAAGCATTATTTTGTTTTTACATATGTAAATACTCCTCCCGTAACCACGAGCTACTGAAGCTCAACTTACTGAGTAGTATAATAGAAAAAAAAATATCATTTTCAAATTATAATTTGAAATGTTGTATTGTTTTTTTTTTTGTAATAAATAAATTCAAAAAAGTCAAAATAACAAATTGTACCTATCCTGTGAGATGAAATTATTAAGTCATGTTATATTTGCCTACATCTTCAGTAAAATGACGTGTTTGTGTGTGTTTGTTGTAGCCTTTAATTTTATGAACCGTTAAAGTGGCTAATTTCTGAAAAATCGATTCAAACCACCTCAACAACTTCGGTAAAAAAATAAAATTTTAGGCTTGTCGTTTTTCATCGACATTTCCTCTTCCCCGTTTATTAGGCCTTGTTTTTACGGTGATAACCTTTACCCTATGCCTTCGTAACCCTTAATTGCTGTTTACACCGAACTAAATGAGTGATGACAACACGACACCGTCACATCCTCGTTTGTATTCTTAACGAGGTCCACCGTAGAATCGCGTCAAATATCACGCGGACCGTAATGAGGCTCACACGCTTAATTTGTCGTGGCAATAGAACACTCAAGGTTTACCAAGCCTACAACAATCAGCATCATTAAACCTTTTGTTAATTCGTTTACTTGTGTTACGAAAAAGTGTGTTTTTACAGTAGATGTTTACCTACATGTATGTATGTCAGGTATTTCAAATTGAAGCATTTATATGTTGGTTTGAACACTTTGCAAGAACAAGAAGTGAGGATAATTTTTATATTGTTATTTTTTTTACTCCACGCTGGATAGAGGGAATCCTTAAGGCTTTTGTCGTCTTTCGATAAGCCATGAAGGGGAAAATTATTTCTTGTGAGTCTTGAAGATATTAGTGTTTTAGTAATGAAGATTCATAAAAGATGGCTAAAAATTTCTTAGCTACCTAAAGATTTCTATGAAAATATCAAATGCGTTAAATATTGACGAGAAACTATTGAAATGAGATCATAAGGAGCAGAGAAGGTATTATTAGTGCTCAGAATACTTCAGAAAAAATAATTATTGTTGCTCTGATGATAAATGTGAACTATATCTAATGTAGTTTTTCCTTTACCCGAGATAAGAAATATAAATAGTTTACGATACTAACATGATACTAACATTTATGTGTTATTCTAAATGTAACACACAGCAAAAACTTTGCAGTTAGATTTGGGAGGCGGGTATGGGTGTCACTCACTGTACATGCAGCATGGGGTTCATTGGTTAAATGCATTGTTCATAATATATCATAGTGACCGACGAACTTGTGGATGCATCTGCTAGCCGTAGGTTGTTATAATGGTCCGTCTAGTCCAGGGGTCGGAATTTGCGGCTTTTTGCATGAGCGTCTGCGGTTTTTCGGCTCTTCAGACATCAATTGCAATTTCACCTCTTCTCAACCAGCTTTACGAGATTGAGCCGCCGAAAGATAATTTGTTTGCATTCTGAACACAAAACTGGTTTTCATTTAATAAGGAATCAATGCGCAAGCAAAAAGAAAATCGTAATTATCGTTCCACCACAGCTCGATTACAACCCTCCTTTCCCCCTCGCAGCCAAACACTATGGCGGAGGTGTTGGTTATCCAATAAATGGTTAATAAATACTAAAAATTATTTCCTCATTTATTTAGCTCGTCCATTTTTCAATATATTATTTCCACTCCTTTTTTTAAAAAGGACAACGTCTCCAAACGTACCGAACAACTTGAGGTGTCCTATGGCAGAGGAGTTGGTTATCCAATAAAATGGTTTACGATGGTGCCCAGACCCGCCTCTCAAATTGAATTGTTTTTAAGATCGAAAGACTAATATCGAAATAAATAATATGTTTTTACAGCGTTCCTGAGGTGATTTTTCACAGAAAAGAAGCTATTTAAATCAACCAATTATTAATATTATTATTAAATTAAATTTGTAATTATTTACATAAAGATTATATATATTATATAATATAATCAAATAATGTAGTGCAGCATCAAGTTAAAAGTTCAAACACTAGAAAATTGAGGCCAGTTACGTTATTTGACACCCTTCCAGAAGAGGGCTCTTCTCGCATTTTATTTATCAAAGCTCCGATGGTTTTTGTGTACTTAGCTCGATAGGCTTTACCGTAGGCCTAAAATGGTTTTATACCTAAGCTTAAAAGCCATTTGACGCAGACGGGTGTCTAAGTAGGTTCTTACTATAAAAAGTCTATTTAACGAACGTTTTTGTCACCTTGGTGTTTGGATTAGTAACGTCTGACTATTTGGAGGCGAACAACCTTGATTCACAAATTAATGGCTTTTACACTGGGCGTTATTTTATGAAGTGCTTTATTGGATAGTATATTTCGAAGAACGTTATTTTATTTTCCCCCTCGGTCCTCAAACACGATACTACGAAACCTTAATTAATTTTTTTTAATTTGAACAATTCTCTTTTTATAACTTTTGAACGTTATTCCATCAACGTAATGTACCAATGAAGAAGAATACAACACTAATAATCCAAACAAAAATAACTTCTTTTTAATATGAAGTTTTAAAAAAACGCGTTCAAAGTTTTTGAAATGCGTAATATTTACTTATACCTAACTTGCAACGTGATTGGAGATAACAAAAAGGCGATGGCAGCAAAAACGGTTTGTTGGCATATAAGTTTTTATTGTATCCGGCTCCTCAATATCATCATGGGATGAGGATTGTCCGGGTCTTAGTGGCGGATGCGTCAGCCCACCAACTACGTGATACGCCGAATCAGGAGAGACTGGTTGGGGGAGACCTTTTGGTCTCTTCAGAAGGACTTTCTGGGAATATCGCCTTGCATTCCAATAGTAGGGTTGGATTCTTACGTCCGTTTTTTTTTTTTTTTACAGTTAATACCGCACAAGAGTCCCAACTGCTCCCGTCTGGAGCCAGTGAGACTATGGCATCCCCAATCGGGGTATGTTGTGAGGCTGAAGGTAGTGGGGAGGGGAAGGAGATAGGGAAGAGGAAGGTGGGGAAGTACCTGGCTATTCAGATCTGGTCACTAAACACGGCTAAAGCCATTTCAAGCAACGTTTCAATTCTGAATGGTGGTCTTACACCAGGGCGATACTGTTATATAGTATCTTCCACTCTGGAACGTGCCGCAAATATACTATATATTATTTTAAATGAATAAATTGTGAAATAACACAAATTAATCAAATAAAATTTATTTGCGCACGCCGGGTTCGAACCCGCAACCTTCGGATTGTGAGTCGAGAGTCTTGCCTCGGGACCACGGAGGCCGCCCGTTACGCCTGGACACACTGACCCCCAAGATTCCTACTCAACCTTCAAACCTTTTTCCTTCCCAGAACATCATCTTCTTTCTTTTCTAAAAAAGTCTTCCATGCGGTATCCCCAGAGATGGTATAGGCCTGATCGGACTTATTTTCTTCAGAGCCTACTATTAAAAAATATAATTATATTAAAAAATAAAATCGAGAACAGAAAAATAAAAAAGACTTTTTATTTCAACTTTCTGTACTCGTATAATTTGGATTCTATAATACATATTTAATTAATAAATTGTAATGTGTTAAGTGCACGTGTTTAATTTCCGAAAAAAAAACTTAAGCATTGAAAAACAAAAACTGCCTTACACAAAACCTTTCTTTACTTGAATTTCATGAAAGTTTATCCCTTTAATCGTCCCGGCTAACTTGTCACATAAATAAATGTCTAGGGGTCTATTAGACTTATCTTGGAGCCTAAATATGTGCGATGTGCATTAAAGCCTTCTTCAAATACCAGCAATGGCGGTAAGGCTTTGAGGGAATAATGTGGTGAAATTAGTTATAGCGGTTTTAGAAGGTTTCGGGAAATACTTACTAAGTAAAAATCCCATAACCCAAAATTTTGAAAACAGATATTCCATGCCCAGGATATTTTAGAACCTACATTGTTTTTGCGGTGGTAGGTTTGCCATATTGAAATCAGTTTAAAATCATAATTTTGTTGCTACATTTACTGTATAAGTTATATCGTGCATGAGCGATGATGTGATTAAAACAGCGCAGGTTGTTTACTATAAAAGTGACAATATTTTTTTCCTTTAATTCTCTTTTGGCCGCTTTTAGACTGTGATCCTCCTGTATTTTCTCCGGCCTTTCATTAAAAAGATATTAAAAAAAAATACTCCCCACAAAACATCCCCAAAGGTGGAATACCAAATACAGAAGAACATTTATCTGACAATTTGACCAAAATGGTTTTTTTTGCATCAAAATTATTATCAGAAGTTGCAATGGAAGTAACTTTTCGGTTAACACTTCCGTACCGGACCAGGGGAACGCACTTACACTAACGAGAATTTTACGCTGTATCTAAGTTGTTTTTTAAACCACGTACTCAATAATTTGGGTAATCCTAGAAAAAGTATTTGGTTATCGATCAAATTAATTAAAAAAATTAATATCGCATTACTACTTTTCTTAATATTAATTCATTTCTATCAAATTCCGGTCGAGAATCTGTCCAGCCCACCCTCCTTCCCCTCTGTTCGGGCGTTACCCCGTACCCATCCGCTGGAAGTATCGGGACGATTCTAAGCGATAGCAAGTAATTTCTGAGTTGTTAGTGGAAAGGACTAAATCCCGTTTGTTTACATCTAGTTTGCTCTTTTTACAATGCTATAATGTTCGCTTGCCGGTTAAAGATCATTCGGTCTGGATCGTTTCCGCTACGCGCCAATCGCCAGTTGGCTATCGGCCCGCCTTCTCTGTTTTCTATGGAAAAATATACGTTATGGTCTAAATTTATTAGAATTTTAATTAACACTTTATTTATCAAACGATTTTGAAAATGACTACTGAAATACAATTAATATACTTCCCTCTAATTATTACCAAAACAAATAACAAAAAATTATGTCATTAACACCCTTTAATAAGCAAAACAAATTGGGGTCCCCGAGTGACCCCTTCGGATCATGTGTGATTTTTTTCTTTCCGGGATGAAAAGGTTAAAATGTACAAGCCTGCTTCACGGATAATACGGAATATTTATTTTTTTATTAATATGACATTTTTCATATAACAAAACGCAGATTTTTATGCACATTTTTTTCGTTTCCTCTGACATAAATATTCACTTTTCGTAACAATAAAGCTAAATCTAATAGTTTGAATCTTTACATAGTATAAAATGATGTCGCTCCCGCTATCTGTACGCTTAGATCTTTTAAACTACGCAACGAATTTTCACGCGGTTTTCATTAATAGATAGAGTGATTCAAGACAAAGTTTTATATGTATAATACATGCATATTATAGTACAGAAAAGCTAAGAAATTCAAAGATTCAATTCAGGCAGCGGGCAGCGGGATGGTAAGCGGGAGGTGCTGTATCTTTGATTTGATTTTATGACGTAGGCCCTGAGGGTAATTATGTTCTTCAGGGCCTCCTGTGTGGAGCTCAGGTAAAAAAAAAATTAAATTAACAGTTGGCGTTGGTTATAAATAAAGGTTGGGTAATGGCATCGTATTTCTTTAGCCACAACAACTTGTGGCCGGGTCTGCAGTAAGAAATATTCAGTTTTCTAGAAGCGGAGTAAGACAAGTTTTAGTATTGATTATACCGACCTTTATACTATTTTTTACTGAAACTATTAAATACTTTTCATTGTTTAGAATAGTATATTAATAGTTGTATGTGTTTGCAGGGCTTCCCGACGTCCGCCACCGCGGCACTTCCCCGCTGTCCATCTCTCCCCGCCACTCGATAGACGACCGCAGTCAGCTCGGCCTCTACCCGCCCGGGCTGGCGGCGAGCATCGCGGGCAACCTGGCGGCGTGCGGCGCTCTGGGCGCGCTGGGCCCGGCGAGCGGGGCCCCGGCGGGCGCGGCCGGCACCGCGTGGGCCGAGGCGGCCGTGGACGCGCTCGTGCGCCGCTGCTGCGCGCCGCTGGGGCCGGACGACGCGGACAGGCCGGACTTTCACGCGCTCAAGGAGAACATACGACGCATCAACAAGTTAGTTGATTTTCTATTTATTAGGATTAAGTTATTGAAGCTGATAAACCTGATTGTAATGTTGAATAGTTGAAGAATGTAATATTGACAATTCTCAATGAAATTATGAAGGACTTAAAGACACGGAAAATAAAAAGGTAACTGTCGAAACTGAAACTCGAGTCCAAATCCTTTAATCTTACCGAAACTAGCGTCTCTACTAATTGAACAATTGCCTCTTTTATCTTTTTCTTTTGTCTTTTTATTTCTTTCATATATATACATACACATAAATATTTATTTTTGTTTTTTTAATTAATAAAAAATATAATTTGACAGTGTTATTATTAAATTCTGCAAGTATGTTTGAAAATGACGGATCGAAAATGGCTTTGTAAGCCGATACAGGTGTCACAAAAATAAAAACTAAAATGCTTCCACAACTTAAAAATAACATTATTACATTTAATTTAAAATAGATTAAAAAAAAATAAATGGAGTTCTACGAGTAAAAAATAAAAACAATTAGTTTACCGATATTATCTTATTAACTCAGTAATTCTATGGCTTTTGTAATAATAAATTGAAAATAACAGTTTTTAAATAGAGGTTGGCTGGTGAAAACCATTTTATCAGTGTCGTTCGAGTGAAGGACCATGATTCAGAATAGAAACGTTACGTGAAATGGCGTGACAAGTACTTTTTGAACTTCATCTTCCCATCTGCTCCCCTTACCCACCAACTTCAGCCATACAACTTACCCCAATAATAGGGGGCGCTAATAATAGTTTCACTGGCTCCCGGCAGATGGAACTCTTTCCGAAATTTATTAGATTCACGATATGTTCTTGATAGTGTTGTGAAAATTGATTGATGTTTATAGTGTTTGGTTAACACGCATAACTGTCATTTTAATCACTTTGATTATCAAGCAATGTCAGTAGGTAAAGTATTGATGGGAAGTTTTAAATTTTCCGAGGATTCAACAATTTTTTTTTTGTATAAATAGTACCCAATAGACTGTAATAAGGCATAATATTTTAGAGATGTTTTCAAATTTTGGTTTCTAAAGCTCTCAAACCACTTGAAATCTTAAGACTGTTGTTCAAACCCTATCACTCATAAATGTTAATCTCATTAATGTAATATAATTCTCATAAGCCATCAAGGTTGTCTAGAAAATACGTTTAGTAAAGATCTAATGCACACCTTTTAGACCAGAGTAATTACCATTCCTTTGTGCGTTTTCAAAGGCTAGGAAAATTAATATTGCAAGGATTACGGATCGTGAACGTCATGAACGTCTCTAGCCATTAACAATTGATGGCAAGGAAGCTCGAGATAGGCAAGATTATCTCTGGTGGATTTGACGGAGAGAATCTACCAAGGAATACGAAACGCAAACTATTAGAGTAGGTACATATCTAAATACTTAGAGTAGGTACATATCTAAATCTACCTTGAGTTTGGTGCGGAGGAATTTGCGGTGTAGAAGAATGTTCCATTTTTCGATCAAACCAAAAAAATGGACAGACAGTAAACCAACACATAAATATGTACAGGATTTTAAGAGAAGTACCTGACTTAATATTATTTAGTGATTTCTGTCATTATTTGGACTAAAAATATGAATGAAATTTTTGGTCTCCGACCTGGTTGGCTTTTTTTTCTTTCACAAGTTGACACTACTCACTTTGTCAACTAACTGCCTGACCTCCACCCCGACCCTAACGGTACAATAATTACTGATTTTTGTGTTTCGGTTGAAAAAAAGGTAGGTCTCTTAACACTGCGTAGAGCGCTGTTACTATTTAAAATCGAATTGTTGACGGAAAAAGCTTTAACCGTGTTAATCTGAACAGCCAAGCCTCTCCAAACCTACCTATTTTCTTCTCCTTCCCTTTCCCAATCTCTTCAGCCTCTTAAAATAATCCAATTGTGGAAGCTATAGTCCCTTTGGTTTTGGACGTTCGGGAGTAGTTAGATAATTAATAAAAAAATTCTCCATCTATCATTAATCTAAATAAACCGATGGATGAGAAAGTTTCAGCATCGAAAAAAGGCATTAAAATTAATTTCTGAACTGTAAGTATGACAGTATGTATGTAATGAAAAATGAATGTGGATTCCATCATCCCCTGATTAACCTTGGGAAAGCGATAATAGGTTATAGAGAGAATTACAGGTTATTTGCTGAAAGATAGACACATGTGTGGATCCTCAGTATACTTTAGAATATCAAGTACGATGTTGTGTTTTTGCTTATGACGGCATAAAAACACATTTTTGCTTATTACGGCACAATAAAACATTATTTAAACCATGCGAACGCCTCAGCATAGGTTTTCCTGGTGAGGTGTTTACAAAACAATTCTAACAAACCAATACAATTACTATAACATTTTTTGGATAACTGCTACTTATTATGCACACTGTGTGTGAGAGATTAGAAATGAATAGATAAATAATTTTCAGTCCTTACTCCTCTCTAATGCAGACTTATCTCAAATTTCTATTTATCTTAATCGTCTTTTATTTTTCATTTTTCTGAAAGCGTATTTTTCACATTTTGGCTACGTAATTCGTGAACGTTGAATTTCCAAATTAGCTGTCAATCTGCAAAGAATATTTTTAGGATAAAAAATGTATTTTCAAGCAAGGTACCTACCCTTTATTATGATTTATTGGCAACATACGTGTTCAGCATCGATATTTGATATTGACATATTACAAAGTACCTACACCATTGAAATTTACCTATTTCATTTTCGGTCCATACATCGTCTTTCCACGGTCTTTTTTTCATTCTGGGGTGTTTTTCTTACATTAACTCCAAACAGAAGCCCTGAGTAAAATAATTTCGCTCAGTAGGCTCATGTCGTCTTTGGGGGTGCTGTGTGGAGGGTTTTTAAAAGGAAAGGATAGAAAGAAAGTTTTGGGAAGGAAAAGGGGTGAACTGGAGTCTGGGAGTCAATGTGTCCATTTGGGAGTCTATGTGTATGAGTCCATCCCTCCTACTGCGGTGCAAGGCAATGGGTTGAGAGAATCTCTGGAGAGGTCAAAAGGTCTCCCTCAACCGGCCTCTCTCGATTCGTCCCGCCACGCAATTGGTGGGCAGAAGCATCCGACCAAGACCTGAACAAACCTCACACCAGGTTAGTCATCAATCATACTTTACCACTTGGGGTGACCTATGGCAAAAAAGTGTTGTTTATCCAGTAAATGGTTTCTAAAGCGGCGGTGCCCATACCCGACTCCCAAATTATTTTTATTTATAGTCTTGTTTTTATTTGTTGTTCGAAATTCGTGACAAGAGTGGCACGCAAACAATGTAGATTGATTACGGAGACGGTAATTTTCTTTCTCTCCGAGAAAATATTTTTACAACATGTTATTAAAGTTTTTAGTGCCGAAGTTCCTTGCTGTTGCTATTTGCTTTAATTTTTTATACGTCGACACATTAATTTATACAATGGGGGGAGTTGCTATTGTAGATATTGCTTTAAAGATGCGACTTAAACAGTCCATACATAGATTACCTTTTTAACCCTCGACCCTTCGCGTGGGGTCTTTAAAAGCCTAGGTTTTACAGAAATGCTAAAAATGTACATTTTAAATGTTCCCACTGATCTCTTACTTTAAGCAGCTTCTAAAAAAGCATTTGACGCTTGCGCCGCCGAGCCGAAAAAAAAAAGACGCGACGAGCGGAAAGTTAATATAAAATATTTATATTCTCTTTCCGAGA
The DNA here is from genome assembly GCA_936435175.1 of Glyphotaelius pellucidus. Classification (NCBI taxonomy): domain Eukaryota; kingdom Metazoa; phylum Arthropoda; class Insecta; order Trichoptera; family Limnephilidae; genus Glyphotaelius; species Glyphotaelius pellucidus. The sequence goes on along the minus strand of OW386551.1, from coordinate 6,154,341 downwards.
TAAAATTTATGTATACGCTTTTTTTTAAATATTTTTTCGTTATAAATAACGTTTTTCTTCGATAATAAGATATTGTATTAAAATGCGTATTTACTCACCGAAAATCATGTTTGCCATAACAGAAAAATAATATTCACCACCGTACGCTATTCCTTATTTGGAAGTAACTTCTTTTTTAATCCTTAAAATTACAACGACATATTCAATTCAGGGTGTTACAGAACGTACTTACCTTAATCAGCAATTTCTGACCGTAACATTAAATTAAGCAACGGTTACCTTCTGGTTTTTCTGTGTTGTGTTGTTTTTCATATTTTCGTTTAAATATATTTGTTTTATTTTCTTCTTCAATGATGTATTCCTGAAATTATTTGGAGTAAGATATGTGTTTGAAATTTTGGTATCTCTTGAAATTTTCGACATTTTTTTAAACTAAAACATAAAAAATCTTAGGTATTTGACAATTAGGGTCGAAGTTTGGGTTGGGCAGTTTCTCAACCGAGTGACCAGGAAGACCTGACACGAGGGAGAAATTATTTTTGTTTGGATTTGAAAAACAAAAACACCAAATACGGTCACCAGAGACCAAAATTTCTTTCTCCATTAAATCACTTATTAAAGAAAATCATGTACGTCTTCAGCATTATTACAGAAATACTGGTTGGTGATAATTTCTGAAAAATAACTTGATTTGAAGATTTTTTTTTTATGTGACTTACTGATCGGCACTGTGATTTACGCGTAATCCAGCTTAATAATGGTACGCTCAGATTATTTATTCAGGACTTCGACTAAAATACTAAGTTCAAAAATGGACTCTCAAGACTTAAGAGGTTATATTGATGATTCAAAGCGTTCCAAAATTACATAAAATTGAAGTTTTTACTAACAGGTTTGAACGTCCTAAACGATGAAAACTTATGTAAAACAAAATTAAATTTGAATAATAATTATCATCAAGCAGTATTAATACCCTTGCATCGCGTTGTTGAATGTCAAAATCCAGTTTCGAGTGCATGTTGACGCCATGCCGTACGCGTCGCGCCACAAATAATATCGGAGGTACGTGGAATTTCAAACGGAGCTACCGTTGTAATTTGGTTTTAAATTCAAAAACTCGCCACAAGATGTCACCAATTCCGTCGGCAGGTTGGTGTGGACGTGCTCCAGGCAAGTATTAGTACTGCGATTTAGTGAACTAGTAGTATCCCTCCGAATATGGAAGGATTGACGGTAATACTCTGTTGCATCAAACGACTATATATTACGTTTTTCGTCATTGCCTATCTCAGTTACTTTGTCTCCGTGAATTCACTGAATGGCCATTTTTGGAGCCAGTTCCTAATGGATTTACAAAGTGGTCACAAGTCACAAACACTAACTGGGCGAAGCCGAACCAAAAATCGCCCGCAGGGCCTAGAAACAAAAACCTGCAAAGCGAGTTTTTAACTACTAGTAAATATAGTTGTACTAACATTTTTCCGACATTATTATTATACTTATCAAGATGGCTATAAGTATTACAAAAATTATATTAATATAACGGTTTTGTTAAATACTCAACAAAGTGCGGTGGCCAAATTTGATCATAACCTTTTAAAAATTAAATTTCTATGAACACACTAGATGAATTACGATTCTTTCCAAACTTCTTTGCTCTCTGAAATTGGCATATCAATTTTATGATACAAATATCTCTTTCCTTTTATCTCCCTCTGTCTCATACATGACGTCGTAACATAAATAAAGGTTTCAACTAAGCTTTTAGCGGTAATGCCTACTTAAAGCGAAATAAATTTCAAAGCCTTTGTCATTTTTTGATATTCCTGAGTATGATGAACTTTATTCAGATGCCATTTGTAACACCACATTTAAGAGTTTTTTTTTTTTTTCTGAGAGCGTTTTATTCACGAATAGTTGCCTCAATCTCAACCGCGCACCGCGTATAAACCGCTCCCAACTAGCAAATAATTTAACTTAAACGTGAAGAGTAGGTACAAATCACTATTATAGTAACAGTGAATGCTTACACTCGATTTTTCACTTTTGATTGCTCAATTTTTATTTGCTGGTGTTGGGAGCAGCTCGAGTTCATTGTGCGGCCCATCTGGACCAATGAAAAATAATCTAGTAACATCTGTTAGATATATTATTTATGTCTTTTCCCTATTTACTTGTAAAAATATTTGTAAATTCTTAATTATCTGCTATTCAAGTTAATCCGTGAGAAATAGTAAGGATGTGGGCGAATTTTCTAGTTATTGTTTTTTATTGTTAATTACTGCCAATATCTGTGTTTTCTCTTAAATAAATATTTTTTAAGTAAAACTTCTTTACGCACGCTTGACTTGGGGAGTAAGCTGGTGAATGTGTGACGAGAGCGTTACGAAAAGTGTCGGGTGAGGTAGTCGGTTAGTGGAGATAGAAAGAGTGAGAGAGTTACGTTTCATATATCACTGTAGGGGCAAGAGAGAGAGGTGCGAGCACACATTTTCTTTCTCTCTTTCTCTCATAGCCAGTTACTTTTCGTATATCTAAGACACAGTGCAGGCCTATTATCTGTATCACACCGTAGGAGCAAGAGAAAGCAGTGCGCGCCCACATATTATTTCTCTCTTTCTCTCGTAGAAGTTTTACTTCAGTCGTGTCGTCTAAAGCACACTTGTATTTTTTTTACATTAGCTCTGGGAGGCCCTGAAGAAAATGATTTCCTTCAGGGCCTATGTCATCTTAGGGGATGCTGAGAAGGGAAGGATAGGAAGTTCTGGGAAAGAAGAAGGTAGAAGGGGTGGGTAGGAATCTGGGAGTCAGTGTGTCCGGGAGTGACGAACGTAGGCAAGTGCAACTGTGGTGCAAGGCGATGGGTCGAGAGAGTCCTGCTGGAAAGGTCAAAAGGCCTGCCTCAACCAGTATCTCCCGCCACGCAGCAGGTGGGCAGACGCGTTCGCCGCCATGACCTGGACAATCCTCACTCAATGAAAAGAAAAACTCTGTGGAACTAAATTCAAAATTCTCGCATAGTTTTTGGTCATACAGCCAAAAATGATTAATTTATGCAGTTTGTTAGATTTCTTAATTAATTACATATATGGTGTTTCAAGAACATACTTGAAGTGAAAAAGGGGATTAAAAAAATTGAAATGTTTTTATTCGTTTTGTAGTTACAAATAAATTTAATTATACACAAATGTATAAAGTACTTACACTAGACTAGGGGGTTTGTTATAAAATGTACCCTTTTTATTTCACTCATCAAAATAATAAACCATCGTAAAAGATTTCATCTGAACATTTTTTTTTTTTTTCAAATATCAAATAAGGCCCGGAATTGAACTCCTCCTTTGGGTCCACATAGATGATTGTCCTTAGCCCACTGCACATAGTTGAACTTCATCCGTTTCGTTGCCTTGGATTCAAGGATTTCTTTTTCTTGCTCGTATATCAAAAACATGTAACGGTGGATTCCTGATCCTTTTGGCGGACCCGGTCCTAGGTATGCTGAAATGGAGAAAAGGAACATAAATATTTTTTTATGTTGAAATAAATAATGCATTTGATCGTGCCACGTCTTTCTCCACATCCCTATCATAAATTATCCGGTTCCATGCCAACTGAGAATAAAGTCAACTCAACACCTCCCTGAAAAGTCATTAAAAGCTATGAAAAAAATAATAATAATTAGCCGATAATCCTAACCTAACGTTACTTATTTAACCAATTTTTATATATATTTTTTTATCACTCTAAATTACTTATCTGAGATGGTTCTGAGTTGGTTTCATTCCGAGTTGTCCGGTCACCAAATTATCCCTGTCAGAGTAGTCGAGAAGTGGGAGGTTATTTAAAAAAAATGCAAGTATGACTATTTTTTTCTTGATTTGTGTAATACTTTATATGAGTTGTTATTGTCGTCTTGAATTTTTGGTCAGTGTCCCACTGACCTTATGAAGCAGCCGCCCCTACTCATTATGCTTCTTTTTCCATGCATTGCGCGTTATATAATCTAAAAGTCTCTTTCTCTTTTGTTGTGTTTTATTTGGCATTACATTTATTAAGAACAAGGATTGCAGGACTGAGAGGAAGGATAAACCACTCCAGAAATATCCTCATCATGGAAGCCCGTCTGACTCCAGGATCGAGCATAGAAGAATATTGGAGAAAGACACTCAACTAAAGACTTTAATATATTTTATATGAATACTTATTTAATGATGCTTCTCTTTTTTATTTGTTTTTAATTTCTTTATTTTTTATTAATTCAAAATAACATATGTAATTATACTCTATATGGGATATGTGGGATCGCACTCCCCTCCCCACATTTTGGAATAACTTTCACTTTCCTGATTCGTAAAACTTATTATTATTCATGATTTTACCACACAATTGTCGTCTTGTATTTTTAGAGGTCAGTGTCTCATTGACCTAATGAAACAGCCGCCCTTACTCCTCAAGCCCTCCAAGCACCCTGAAACAAATAATCTAACGGTCCCTTTCTTACCCATTTATTTTGTTTTCATCGGCATTATATAATTTTCAGATTACTTCATTCGTAAAACAGTCATTCGAGGTTTTACCACACAATTATTATCGTCATATATTTTTCGAGGGTCAGTTTGGTACCCCCGCCTCGGGAACCATTTATTAGATTACCAACACCACTGCCCCGTAGATCACCTCAAAATGCTTTGCTACATTTGGCGACTTAGCAGGGGTGCTCGATACCAATTGCGTGGCAGGCTAGATCGGGAGAGGCTGGTTGAGCGACTTTTGACCTCTTCAGCAGGATTCTCTATTGCCTTGCACCATAGTGAGATGGATAGATTCATACGTCCATCCTCCTGGATACACTGACCCGCCCAGATTTCTACCCACCACTCACACCTTTTTACTTTCTAGATCATCGTCTTCTTCCTTTGCTTAAAAAAACGTCCAAAGATGAAAAAGGCCCTGAAGGGAATGGCGTTCCTCAGGGTCTCCTGTGTGGAGCTAATGTCAATAAACACAACATTTATAAAAACATCACAAGTACACGAACATTATACTAGACAACACAATAAATTGTACACAAATACAGTCAAGACTGAAAGTGGCAAGAGAAGTATTGGCCACGAGGGAGTTCACATTTATAATCTCCTTCCAGATAATCTAAAAACGGAAAAGAATATAAAAACCTTTAAAAAAAAAACTATTTAAACTTAAGATTTTGGAACAAAATTAAAAACTACTACATAATATACTCTGTATTTAAGTTAAGAAAGTGAAATATTATATTTCTTTTAACTTAATAAAAAAAAAAAAAAAAAAGGTTAATTAATTTTATGAAGCAGCGGCCCCTTCACTTCTTGCTTCTTTCTCTGACCGCTTTGTATCAAACAATCTAATTTATGGTTCCTACAGTTCAACGTGTATTCATCGACTTTAAAATACTTTCAGAACCACTTTGTGGTTTTACCACACATACTACTCGGGAATATTATTCCTGCCGCATTCTACGTTCGCTTTTTTTTCATGGCACTATGTCAATATTAAAATTAAACTCGCTTTATTGCAACTCAATTGCAAATAATTTATGTATACAAACTTTTATAGACCAACGACTCGAATGCCAATAAACATTGCAATATCCGAAAAAAGTACTGTTTACACACAAAACACCACCATGTGATAATATAAAATTCAAAAGCATTTTTCATTGAGATATAATGTACGAACCAGTTGCTTTTAATGGATTCTGAAACTAAATCTTTTGTTCTTGTTACTTTCTTGAAGTTTAGCAAATTGGTAAATTTTGTATCAGTGTACACAGTGTAAAGATAATCTTATTTCGTTTAACCAATTTTAAACAATTATTACTAAAATTATCATTATTATTTTTACGAAGTTATATAATTTCATTTAACCTTTTCGTCCCGGAATGAAAAAAATCACACATGACCCGAAGGGGGGTCACTCGGGGATCCCAATTTGTTTTGCTTATTAAAGGGCTTTAATGACATATTTTTTTGTAATTTGTTATGATGATAATTAGAGGGAAGTATATTCATCCTTTTTCAGTAGTTATTTTAAAAATCGTTTGATAAATAAAGTCATAATTAATATTCTAATGAATTTAGACCATAGCGTGTATTTTTCCATAGAAAACAGAGAAGGCGGGCCGATAGCCAACGTAACACCTTGTTTCCGAATCTCGACTGGCGATTGGCGTTCACCGGAAACGACTCAGACCGAATGATCTTTGACCGGCAAGCAAACATTATAGCATTGTAAAAAGAGCAAACGAGATGCGCAGTGTAAACGAACGCGATCTAGTCCTTTCCACTAACAACTTAGAAATTACTTGCTATCGCTTAGAATTATCCCGATACATTCAGCAGATAGGGACGGGGTACGCCCGGACAGAGGGGAAGGGGGGCGGGTGGCACAGATTATTCGCCGGAATTTGTTATAAACTATTTAATTTTAAGAAAAGTAGTAATGCGATATTAATTTTTTTAATGCAAATCGATAACCAAATATTTTTTCTAAGATTACCTAAATTATTGAGTACGTGGTTTAAAAAACAACTTAGATACAGCGTAAAACTCTCGTTAGTGTAAGTACGTTCCCCTGGTCCGGCACGGAAGTGTTAATTATTACTAAATTAATACGAGTGAGTGGAACCTAAGCAGATTGTTATAAATTATCTATTTAGATCATAATATAGTTAAAAAATAGTAATTGGCTTTCACGGTGAGTAAGGCCTTGAATATACCAACGACTCCATTATGTAGTTTATTTAATGCTATTTACCGATTCAGCTCTTTATGGTTGCATGAACTAGTTTTTTTATTAAATTTAATTAATATCTATTCAACTTATTCAAATATGTGGTTGAGCCGGAAGTGTAAAGAATAAAATCGTGTTAAACTTTTAACTTAGAAAACTTATTATGAAATGATAACAAAATCCTAATAATACATTCTACTTTTCATAATAAATACGACACAGGTGTGATTAAGTATTTTTTGTTGTTGAACAAAAACATTTTTCTCGGTAACAATACGTAATAATTTTACGTATTTTCAAACATAATAATGAGCACGTATTTACAAACAAACTGCTATGATAAAATAACATTTGCTCAATACCGTTGAATATTGTAACTGTTTTAGTGTGTATGAGCAATATTTACTTGAAAATAAAATAAAATAACGTTGTTTTCGATCCTCCAAAGTAACCGATCAATCTTTTGCGAAACTGCGTTCTTGCTAAGGCACTCACAGATCTGAAAAGAAATTAATTAATGGTGTAACAAACCATGTATTTTTTATTTTTATTTTAGCGACTATATAAAATGATTCTCTATACAGAATATGATTGTGAATTTAAACAAGAACTGATTTTGTATTTTAGTCCTCCTCACTAGGAGGTTCTATCCCGAGGTGGACTTAAGTTATTTAAATGTAGTTTATTTGTCTTCTATGTCGTTTTTAGTGTCTTCATTAGGGTTTCTTCATTGACCTCTTTCAGTCATATTTTTATTCTTGATTTGTAGTCATTAGAATTTTTTATTAATTTTCTGTCTTGGGGAAGGATATTATGGAGTTTTGTTGCAAAGTATGCGTAGTTTCTTTGTCCGAATGTGGTTTTATGACTTGGAATATTTTTTATATCATTTTTATTCGATCTTATGATATGCGTATACGGTCTAGTAGAGGATTCAGTATTTTTGAATAGCTTTCAATAATATATTTTTGGCATATATTTGTTTTGTTTTTTTTTTTTTTTATATGAAATACCACGCAAGAGTCCCAACTGCTCCCGTCTGGAGCCAGTGAGACTATGGCATCCCCAATTGGGGTATGTTGTGAGGCTGAAGGTAGTGGGGAGGGGAAGGAGATAGGGAAGAGGAAGGTGGGGAAGTACCTGGCTATTCAGATCTGGTCACTAAACACGGCTAAAGCCATTTCAAGCAACGTTTCAATTCTGAATGGTGGTCTTACACCAGGGCGATACTGATAGTATCTTCCACTGGAACGTGCCGCAAATATACTATATATTATTTTAAATGAATAAATTGTGAAATAACACAAATTAATCAAATAAAATTTATTTGCGCACGCCGGGTTCGAACCCGCGACCTTCGGATTGTGAGTCGAGAGTCTTGCCTCGGGACCACGGAGGCCGTCATCATGTTGTACATGTGATACGTCAAAGGATGTTTCCGAGCGTAATTTGATTAGTTCTTCGATCTCGAATACTTTATCATTCCCACATCGCTTCGTCTCTTACTAATAAGAGCGAGGGAAGCTGTAGGTTAATTTTTACCCCGCCGCTCAGATGTGATCCCTGGAATAGATGCCGCAATAGGGATAATCTTATAAGGTCATGTGTTAGCTATAGAAAGTCAACTTGCTTCGCGGTTCTTACCTCTCTTCTTCAGGTAAATCTCTGGCAGGATTGAAGTGATTTCAGCTAACCTAGAGTGAACATACTCGTTGTAAGTTTGGTTATAAGTAAACGAGTGGTTGAGGGAACAAAAGTTTCCTTTGGGAGTGATCCCCTTAAGTTATTTTTAAAGTTTATTTTACTGACTTGCTATTGTCGAACCTTGTCATACTTGCAAATCGATTGTACACAAAAAAAATTGGTTGTCTATAAAGTCGGTTTATGGACGATAATTTTACGCGATAACGTCACGAGCCGAACGCTTAAGCCGAACGGTTAGGCCGATCGTGCCTCTCTATTGCTTGTTCCACGCTCTCGCTGAACGCTTAGGCCGAACGCTTGATCCGCGTCCTCGCTTGTGCGCCCGGCTCAGGCGGAACGTGACATCGTGACAGCGGACAATGCGTCATGCTTTTTCGTGAATGCGGCCGGCGTTCATCGATTTATAAGACGTTATCAGGTCAAAAAAGATTACTTGTGTTGACCGTTAAATTTGTGTATTTTTATTATCCCGTTACAATGGTGCGTTACTAAAAAACACGAAATACTAAATAAAAACGAACTTATCTCTTTCTAGCAAGGAAAATATTTTTACAAAGTGTTACTTTGTTGAGGTTCCAATTTCACGGATTGCAATAATGTTGCTTTGAACAGCTTTGTACTTTCAAACACCCGTTTTTCCACTTCATTCCATAATTTTATTTCTTTTCTACCCTATTTTCCTTCCAAACATTCTCAAGAGTACCACAATGTAACTCTTGCGGAGTATTTATGTTTTGCAAAAAGCTTTGAAGACGTAAATAAACTTTGAGAATTATGTACCTACTCTCCACCGTTAACACGTTATAAAATGCAACGTTGTTTAGTTATAAAAATTTTGAAATCTGGAATAATAATTGATAAATAATCAAGTCAATCAAATACTTGAATCGGATCATTTCTAGAATGCCTTTATACGAGACGATGCACGCAAGGGAATGAAGAGTTGTATGCGGTCTCTCAATATTATTTATTATTCATTGAAGTAATAAGAATCTTCATTCATTTGCGTGCATCGTCTCATATTAAGGCATTCTAGAAATGATCCGATTCAAGTATTTGATTAACTTGATCATCTCACTTCTCAAACGGGCGTCACTGACTTCCTCTATTAACTACTTTCACTTCATATTTTTTATCCTGGCACCCTTTTCTTTGTTTATCCGCTCTACGCGTCGAAATCATCTAATCGTCCTCAATTCTGCTAATCAGCTTTGTTTTTTCCGGAATCTCCACAAAATCTATAGATACGGCCGAATGCTCTCGACTAGCAAACCGAAGGTCGAGAGTTCAAATCGCGGCGTGTGCAAATAAATTTTGTTTGTTTTATTATTTTTTTTACATGAGCTCTACACAGGAGGCCCTGAGGAAAATAATTTCTCTCAGGCCCTATGTCATCTTTGGGGATGCTGTGTAGGGGTTTTTTAAGAAAAGGAAGGGAAGAAGAGTTCTAGGAAGGAAAAGGGTTTAAGGGGTGGGTAGGAAACTGGGGTTCAGTGTGTCCTGGCCATCCGCCTCCAAGACCTAGACAAACTTCAACCCAAGAACCCGGGCACCCCTGCTAAATCACCAAACGTATCGAACGACTTGGGGTGACCTATGGCAGAGGTGTTGGTTATGCAATAAAGGTTTGCAGTATTTCACGATTAATTAATTAAAAATAATATAGGTATATTTGCGGCACGTTCCAAAGTCTAAGATGATCGCCTTTAATAAATATATGAATACCGCATAAAAGTCCCAACCGCCTGAAGCTATGAAATCACCTATTGGGGAATGTTATAAGGCTGAAGATAAGTGTGGAAGGAGATGGGGAGGAGGAGCATTTTACGCGACGTTTCAATTCTGGATTCTCCAAGGTGATACTGAGAGTATCTTACATCCAGGTGTAAGAGCAACATTCAGAATTGAAACGTGTATTTACGTTAACCTCTCCACGGGTATGAACGAAACGGTTCGTTGAAGCGAAAAAATGCTTAGAAGAGTTTGGACGAAACGTTTCGTCCGCGGCTATTATTCAAATACGGTCATATTTAATGAAACATTTGACTTGAAGTGGCTTCTATTGACATCTGCGCATAGTTTGTTGAAGTTTTGAAAGACATACTTACAATACCAACTTCACAGGTTTAGTTTAAAAATTCTTTTTGTCATTTAGCGGTAGTCAGAGGAATGAAGCAGTTTTTTTTTATATGGAAATGTTTTTTTTAGATGTTGGTTTATTTATGTGTATTGATGTCGACGACGTTTTAATTCAAAATATAATATTATTTTTAGTTAATCTATTATAATTTATACAAATATTTATAAAATGAACCAAAAAAAACTCAATCCTCATGTACAGTTTTGTTCGCCAAAACTCACTCGCGGAGAGGTTAAAAACGAATATTTATATATATATTATAAAAATGAAATGTTTTATTCCGAGAATGATTATATTTTGCTCAATTGACCATCAAATCAAGAGGAAGGTCCCCATCTACATCTGAAAACTCCGCGTAAAATTCGGGCGACGCAACGCAGATAACTTCAGCTAGTAATTTACAATAGACAACGCATAATTTTACAAAAGTTTGAATATGAGCCTTTAAAAATATGTTTTTATATAAATAAATCAAAGCAACGGTTGTAATAAAATACTTTTATCGTATACCAGTATTAGTATTACTAAGTATACAACGTTACATCTTCTGTTAGCGAGAAGATAAATCATGCATACAACCTGTTTGTATTTACTTACGCTGAATTCCGGTCCCAGAACAGGCACATCCTTTTTTGAGGTCACCTCCCTGTAAAAATAAAAGGATGAGAAGGAAAGTAAACAGAGACCTATGGTGACTATTTGAATAGTTCAGTTGAAAGGTCAGCTTTGAAGGGTAAGGGACTCATTTATATCTAAGTAAATGAATAATAAAGTACCCTTTTACTAAAGGTCCTTTTTTGTCTGTACCCAAATCCGTATTACTTTTTGTAGAACACAAAAATACTCTCCGGGTTTGCCTAGTTTTAAACAATTTTAAAGGCGGGTTTGGGTACCGTCACCCAGGAAGCAGTTATTGGATTACTAACACCACTGCCATAGGTCATCCCAAATGGTTCGCTACATTTGGTTACTCAGCAGAGGCGACAGGCTTCATGACAGGGGTCAGTCTTGGTGGTGTATGCGTGTGCCCATTTACTGCGTGGCAGGCCGGATCGGTAGGGTCTAATTGATGGATTAACCATTTGGATTAACTAATTAATTTGGATTAACCATTTGGCCTCTCCTGTAGAATTCTCTGGACCCATCGCCTTGCACTGCAGTTGGAGGGATGGTTTCATACGTCCGCCACTCCTAGTGGGTCCAGGAGTGGCGGACGTATAAAACCATCCCTCCAACTGCGGTGCAAGGCGATGGGTCCAGAGAATTCTACAGGTTTACACAAGTCTACCTCCAGATTCGTACATACAATTCATATATCTTTCTTTCCCAGAACATCGTCTCCTCTCTTCCCTTTTAAAGACCCTCTACACAGCATCCCAAAGATGACATAGGCTTTGAAAAAAATTATTTTGTTCGGGACCCCCTGTGTGGAGCTATTGTAAAAAAATAAATATTTTTGAATAATTTGATACCTTCTTAAATTGACAATAAAACCTCAATGTTCCCCAGCTCATGATGTAAAAGAGTGTGCAAATTCGATAATTATTATTATTCTTTTAGAAGTACCGGTACTAGACAAATTGAAGAAACAGTTGCAATTTTTTCTGCTTCCGGATCACACTGATCGATAGATTTCGATACTTCAGACATCCTACAAATTTTGTTTTATATTTGAGACGTTTATTGATTTTATAAAAATTTCCAATAAAAATACAAACACGAACAAATTGGTTCCTCAAAAACAAATAATGTGAGCAAAAGAATACGGAACAAGCTAATTAATCATCAGATACCAAACAAAAATCAAAACATTCCCCTTTTGAAACCTGCTGTTTCATTGGCAAAGAAATTATTATGAAAAATGTTTATACAATCTATTATTATAAACCAATTATACGCTCAGGGAAATTTCAATTTAAAAACATAATTTGCTTTTTATTTTGTTGTTGTTGTATGGCTGCAGGCAATGTGTTTTTTTAATCAGGGAACATGAGCATACATTTGATTAATATTCAGCGTAGGAAGGTTAATTATGATTTGTACCTATTTATAAACGTTAATTAATTCAAGATTAAAATCATTCCGATTATGTTTTTACTTTCAATTACCTCAATGTCAGAATAACCCGTTTCTTTGACATTATACGCTGCCCTGATACCTAACAGTTTAATGGGTGATTGTAAAATATTATGACTGTAATTAATATTTTGATAATATTATTATTATGCATCATTGCGCAAATTTATTTTGTGTATTTAACACGTATATATTGTTTAATCTTAAATAACAATAATAATTGAATACCTTTGTTAGTATAACTTAAAAAATATTACACAATAACAAATTTTTGTTTATGAATATACGCGTGTTGGAAAATTTGAAAATACCTTCTCGTAATTATTAAAAATAGTACAATGCGCCAGGAAAACATTTGTTTGCGCCAATCAATGTTCTTTTTGTTTGATTTAGTACTGGAAAACTGCTTATTCCTTTTCCCAGTTTCTTTACTCAATTTCCTGCCCAGTTCCTTTATTTAAGTACCTACCCATCCCACGCCAAGACAAAACGAAATAAAACGTTCGATTTCCGCAATCACTTTTTTTTTTTTTGACTTGTTGAAAACGCACCCGTTTCGAGTTCGGAGAAAATTGTGCATCTTACAATTGAAAGTAACGCCATAAGTTAAATTTGGGAACTTATTGGATCACCGCCGCGGCTGCAGAAGTAACCGTGTTTACTACTATAAATGAACTATTATAAAGACAAAGGGAGAATTGTTAAAGACCACAGAACCAGCAGCAAATGTCTAGTGAACTCGATGAGTTTTGGCAAAACCTATCTTTTTCCTTTTCCTTTGAGTAGTTTTTCAGTAACATAGAAAAATAAAAAGTTAAAGTTGGCAACAGAGACTTAAACTCGGAACCAGCACAAACCAATTATTAAGCAACTCGGTCAATGAGACCTCATATTTTTAAGTTTTTTTTTTTTTATTTCATTTTTCAAAACGAGAATTTATAACATTATCTTCGAATAATTTGTACTAACTTTGATTTTTACTAATCTTCAAAAATATTTTATCAAGAGTTGACTTTTTTTTTAATGAATATCGCACAAGAATCCCAACTGCTCCCGTCTGGATCCAGTGAGACTATGGCATCCCCAATTGGGGTGTGTTGTGAGGCTGAAGGTAGTGGAGAGGGGATGGAAATGGGGAAGAGTAAGGTGGGAAGTACCTGGCTATTCAGATCTGGTTACCAAACACGGCTGAAGCCATTTCAAGCAACGTTTTTTTTTTTTTTTTTATATGAATACCCCACAAGAGTCCTTATTGCTCCCGTCTGGAGCCAGTGAGACTATGGCAACCCTAATTGGGGTATGTTGTGAGGCTGAAGGTAGTGGGGAGGGGATGGAGATGGGGAAGAGGAAGGTAGGAAGTACCTGGCTATTCAGGTCTGGTCACCAAACACGGCTAAAGCCATTTCAAGCAACGTTTCAATTCTGAACGGTGGTCTTACACCAGGGCGATATTGAGAGTATTTTCCACTCTGGGACGTGTCGTAAACATACTATATATTATTTTTAATTAATAAATTGTGAAATAACACAAATTAATCAAATAAAATTTATTTGCCACGCCGGGATTCGATCCCGCGACCTTCGGAATGCGAGTCAAGAGCATACCACTGGACTACGCCGGCCGTCAAATACTAATATGATTCTACTATTTGTAATATTATTATTATGCCGTTATGTAGAAAAAAAATTGAAAAATCATACGTAAATCCATTGCTTCCTTGCAAAAATGTAGATTTTTACAAAAATCAAATCCACACTGCCCGCCAGTTTTCTCCAAGTGTAAATGGATTATTTCATATTCATGAATATATAAATATCTACTATTATCGCGGTTCCAGATTGTTAAATTTGAATGCATATTTTTAAGCAAAGTGTCTTTTTAAAAATGTATTTTGTATTTCTTACTGAATTACCCAATTTTTACGCATGAGTTACTATACAAAAGAGGCTGTAATAATTTTAGATTAAAAATAAATAAATACACACTGAGTATCGCAGCTAATGGACTTTTATAATCATTCAGTACACAGGCATTGCCGCAACATTGCCGGCCGGTTAAGTCATAATAAAATAATACCAAGCGAATGGCATTTACGAGAGAAAGTTGTCTAAAACCGTTTCAAGTTTTTATGATTATTCGGACTGGCTCTAATCAGCTGACATTACAGCGCTAGTTTTACGACAAAGGTGTAGCAGCTGGTCCATAAACAATGCAGGGGTTTTAAATGAAGGTCTCAGATAACAAAAACCAAGGGCCTTTAAATGAGCTCCTCAAGTTTATCAAGTATAACATTTTGTTTTTATATCATAATTTTACCCACAAAAGGGAGAGTTTTGCATTTTGGGCACATGGGTTTGTTCACATCGTTAAAATTAAGTATGTGAACACACACTGTTTGGTGAACACCAAACATTTTTGGGTCGTTTTAGTGCTGATTTTGTTCCAGAAGAAGAAATTTAGCGAAGAAGGAAAGCGCTGTAAAAACACATTGATTATTTTTTTTTAATAAATTGTTGGTGTTTCTTTTTGTTTACGGGTAAAACATTTTAATGTCTTGTTATTTTTTCTCTCAAAATACAACATTTTTTTCATTAATTGGATTTATTCGTTATAGGGCACTATTACAAAGATTGTATATTTTCTTTTTTTTTATTTATTTATTTTACACTCTTTACAAATTTAATATAAGACAAAAAGTACCGATAAACTGCTTTTTAGCAGTTTGTCTAACGGGTTCTTTACGTTTAAAAATCTTATTATAGTTAGTTAATAGTTACATTTTTACAATTTTATAAAATAAAAAATTAAAAAAGAAAAATTTTGAAAACGTAAATAACAAATTTAAAGCCAAGAATAATATGTCATTGTTAGCTAATACAAATTAATTTTTTCAGTAAGCCAAGTCTTCGGTAAATTCACCAATTGTTTGTTTTGGGCACAGTTTTTAATTTCTGCAGTTAACACATTTAAACAACTGGGAATTAAATTTGACTTTCTTTGGCCATATTTATTTGTATGCTTTGGTAGAATAAGTCCTTCATTAAAGTAGGTAGTTTTAAAAAAACAAAACAATAACGTGATGCGAAGCTACTATTTGGCAATAGACTGCAAATCTACAGGTTCTACCAATTTTTTACACTTTTTCATAATAATACGCCATTTGAGGTCATTCTCCTTAATTTTTAACAATTCGTGTACCGTAAAATTGACCGTCCTTTTTTGTTTTTTATTATTTTACTTGACTGTTAAAACTCCAAAATTTTTTTCCGTATTTTTTTTAGATCATAAATCATATTTTTCCTCGTAACACATTAATAATTATCATGTTTTTAAAAAAGCAGAGATGTCGTAAGTAAATATAAACATTGTTAAAAATTTAACAAGGGAAAGAATGTGCCGAATCGTCTAATGATTTCCGAGAATTCTCTCGTTCAAATTCTTTATTCCTTAAATTCCCCCACGCAAAGAAAAATTGAAAGCCTCTCAAAACATTTTGAGACCTTTCATCTAGCTTTTCCAGCTATCAATAAAATAAATTCCTTTAATACACAGTAGAATTATTTTTAATTTACATAAACCTCACAACCATTAGTGGTTTATTTTATGGCGCATGCCAACTGTTTCGCCTTCCAACGGAGCTTTGATAAACATTGTTTTATACTGAAATGGTTTTCGTTCACACCCCCGTACTTATAGAATTGCCAAGATATATAAAAATACAAATCGTTTTTTTAATTAGAAAACTTGATCAAAACATTTCGAAGAAAGCCTATGATTTCAAAATGATTGACCTCTTGCCATTTTATTTAAAAATAAAAATATATCCTTTGAAGTTTCTCTAATAATATTAAAAAATTAAATCTTGTAAATGTTTTCCTCGAAGCAATTATATTATAACTTAACCAGAAATTTAATCAAAAACTAATTCGTCTCCTCTAAAGCTGGATCGTTCGTTAAATTTTCTCTGAAACCACAGGAACAAAGTACACACTAAACGTACATAAATATTTTTCATATTTCATTACGGATAAGGGTCATTATGAATTGGCCTTTAATCAGTATTTTTAAATAATTCTGGGAAGAAACATGCGGATTCAGTCGACATTATGAACAATAATATCAGTGTTAAAATTTCAGACAGATCCAGGTTTGACGGCCGCTGCAGTCTAGGGCTAAGACTCTTGACTCACGCTCCGAAGGTCGCGGGATCGAATCAAATAAATTTTATTTGATTATTCGTGTTATTTCACAATAAATTCATTTAAAAATAATATACATTATATTTGCGGCACGTTCAAGAATGGAAAATACTCTCAGTATCACAATTCTCACCTTTATGTTTGATTTGAGTCCATGCAGAAAAGCAAATCCAGGAAGGTGATCTTTGACGTCTGGATCCACAACAATGAGTGTATATAATTTTCCCTGAAACAAAAAAAAAGAAATTGTTGCATCCTCGTTTGTTTACATAAAAAATACTTAAAAACAGTCGATTAAGTAGGTATTAAAATGTTATCAGATAATTAACCTTTGAGACTGATTTGATGATAGCTTGTTAAGTAGATAACATAACTGTCATTAACAAATAACGAATCAATAATAAATAGTCAATTCCAGAGTTCCTACCGAGGCGAGCTTTTCAAAATTTGTTATTAAAAATAATAACTTCAGTGTTGTCTCTGTGTCTATATGCAACTCGGGTTCAATGAACTCTAAAACTGGGATTTGCTTTGATTTTCAAAAATGGAATTGATTGTGGCAACGATTCAGACAAGCGATAATAGTATTTAAATTATTTATTTTATTTTGTTTAAAATTTTGATAGACATCATAATTTTTTAAACTAACTAGCAGAATTCATTTGAAAGGCAAATTTCCGATCGTTTTTTTTCGAGCCTTTTTTTTAATAAATATTTTCAGCTTCAAAATAATTATATTATCGCGTGATTTTTTCACGGGTTGTGCCAGGAAAAGATAACATAATATATGCTTTGTGAAAATTATTCTTTTAATTACGTTTACGATTCAATATCATTTTTACATATTAAGATACTTGAAATAAAAAAAAGATGTGCCTTCAATAGGAATTGTTAAATAAATACAGCAGTATTTTGTACAAAAATTGCCGGTAAAATAAATTTAATTCTAACTCTATTTTAAGTATCTTGTTGAATAACAGGTATCGTATTCCAGAAAAGAAAAAAACTAAATAAAATTAAAAGCTTTTACAGAGACTCACATCTTCAGCGGAAGGTAAATTTATTTCGGGCTCTTTTCCAAACACTTTTTTCGGCAGCAGGACGTCGCAGTTAGTAGCGTTCACAACAGTGCCTCCTTGAGATTTAATAGACAACCCTTTGAAGGACGAGCATCCTTCCAGAACCTTTTCAGCTTCTAAGGACTTGCAATTCTCCACAATCGCCTTGCCACTCACGACTTTACTTTTACCGATCAGGAAAAAAAACGAACATAAAATCACAAGTGTTTTCTGTACTGTAATCATTTTTTCTTTCTTCAACGATATTGTTTAAATTTAAAATAATTATTTGAAAAGTTTTAATATTATTTAGTACAGACTTTAACACAAATCTCAAAAGAGATTTGCGTTACCGCACGCTACTCTCGCTCTTGATTTTTCAACAGACTGAATGACAGTCGTGCAACAGCTGTCGAGTCCGGTGTCTGAGGCTAACGTTACAAAATAATGATTTCAACTATTGCGACATGGTTTAGTACCGTATTTATATGGTGATATAACGAACGGTTACCAACGCAGAGGCTGGAAACCTTTTATTGTCTTTTGATAGATGGAATATTAAAATCGTCTTTATTTTAAATCTTATTAATCGATTCCTTATTTTAGTGTCCTTGACGATCAAGGACATCTTCTCAGATGAACTCGGTAGAACTGAAATTTGATCAAAATTATCTGAATTCAAACACAAAGCGTTTGTATTTTTCATAGCGATAGCTCATTAAATTTGCAACTTAATCTTAAATGATTATTATACCTTTAAGATGCTCCATAAATGTTATGTATGCCTGATTAAAGAATTCGTTGAGAATAAGAAACTAGAATAGGCAAGAAAAGTCAATTCGAATCTAGAAGAGACAAGAACAGCCATGAATGAGCAAGATAAGCCACGACCATGATCCACGAAACAAAAGTAGCAGGAAGAAACAATAATAAGCAAGAAGAACTAAGAATAACCAAGAAGGAACAAAAAGAATCCAGAAGAGTTAGTAATTGTCAAGAAATATCCAAGAATGGGCAAAAGAAGAGATCAGAAGAGGCAAGAAAATGGAGGAACACATAGCAACAAGAAGTGGGTAGCGAGAAACAAGAACTACGGTCTATCAATTCTTTCATTCCCACCCATCATAAATTCCATTTTTGGCGTTTTAGGTTGCCATGTATACCGGTCGATTAAAAACCGACCTCCGATCACATCAAATCCTCAGAGCATGAGTTGCAAGTCCTAACAAAACAGTGCCCCCTGTGTACTGGTCGCACCGGGACAGGAGTGATCCTAGCTGGGGTGTAACAATCGTATAGTATCTCCTACAATCGTTTTGTATCGAACTCCATGGTCGAGTGACAAGGTTCTCGACTAGCGATCGGGAGGACGCGGTTTCAAATCCTGGAGTGCCCAAATAAATTTTATTTGATTGATCAATTTTATTTCACATTTTTTTTCATTAAAAATAATAAATAGCATATTTGCGGTACGTTCCTGAGCGGAAGCTTCTCTCAGTATCATTCTGGTGTAAGAGTACCATTAGAATTGAAACATTGCTTGATATGGCTTTAGCCGTGGTTGGTGACCAGATCTGAATAGCCAGGTACTTCCCGACTTCCCCACCTCTCTCTTCTTCTTCCTCAACTTTCCCTCCCCACTACATTCAGATTCTCACATACCCCAATTGGGGTTATCACAGTCACGCTGGCTCCAGGTGGGAGCAGATTAGACCCTTGTGAGGTATTCACATAAAACAATCGAGTGCCGTACACACGCGGTAGAAGCGAAACTTCACCAAAACAATCTCAACCAATTGGAGCCTTGAAAAGTGATGTCATAATAAATATAGGAGGCGGGAATGGGTACCACCGCCCCGGGAACCTTCATTGGATAACCAACACCTCTGCCATAGGTCACCCCAAGTGGTTCGCTACGTTTGGTGATTTAGCAGAGGTGCCCGGGTACATGGAGTGAGGTTTGTCTAGGTCTTGGAGGCGGATGACCAGGCACACTAAACCCCTGATTCCTACCCACCCCTTAAACCCTTTTCCTTCCCAGAACTCTCTTCTCATCCTTTTCCTTAAAAAAACCCTCCACACAGCTTCCCAAAGATGACATAGGTCCTGAGGAAAATTATTTTTTTCAGGGCCTCCTGTGTGGAGCTCATGTAAAAAAAAAGCGGCCAATGGGTTTGACCCTTCGTAGGTACTGTAATGCGTCATTTACGTTTCATCCGAGTTTCAAATCACGATGGGCTAAAGAAGTTCATTTCACAATTAAAAAAATGCAGCCTTGATGGATGGATGAATGAATTCATTTACAGAGGCTCGGATCTGTGAAAATCACTCAGGCCTAACTAGTGATGGCACTCTGGCCTAAGCGTGATGGCGTTTGGGTCAGTTAACCACTTCAGCATCGGTGATAATTTAATATCAGTAACCTAATTTTTGTTTACGTTAAACCCAGCAACTACGGTGTCAGAGGAGGTCATTGGAAAATCAACTTAGTTTCACAACCCTGAACGAGCGTGGATTTAGTAAATAAATTGTGACGATTGCAATTTTTAAAACGTATTATGTATAAATGTAAAGATATATACATTTCTGATCTGAAAACAATATTATTTAGTTTTTTTTTCTTTTTTTCATTTGTACTCGTTATCATTTCAACTATTTTTTTTTTACATGAGCTCCACACAGGAGGCCCTGAGGAAAATAATTTCCCTCAGGGCCTATGTCATCTTTGGGGATGCTGTGTGGAGGGTTTTTTTTAGGAAAGGAAGGGGAGGGAGAGTTCTGGGAAGGAAAAGGGTTAAAGGGGTGGGTAGGAATCTGGGGTTCAGTATGTCCTGGTCATCCACCTAGACAAACCTCCCCCCACAAACCCGCGCACCCCTGCTAAATCACCAAACGTAGTGAACCACTAGGGGTGACCTATGGCAGAGGTGTTGGTTATCCAATAAAGGTTCCCGGGGCGGCGGTACCCATTCCCGCCTCCCAAATTAACCATTGTATCTTGTTCTTTTAATTTTTTTTTCTTTTAGATTTATTATTATCTATCATCTTCTTTTTCAGCAATATTGATTGGAATAACTTACAAAAGATATTATAAAAGAGAATATTCTAAATAAAAATTGAATATTCATTTAGGCTTTAACAAAAGGTCAATAGGTGTAATAAAATCGATATGTTTATCCGAGGCAGTATCTAGGTTACAAACTAGTTCTTCGAACATTTGTTATTATTTTAAAAGGTAACTGCCAAATTGGGGAAAAAATAGTCGTGGATAATATTGTTAATTCTGAATTCAAAATATGAGATTGACAAAAATGACTTAAAAATAAGAGGTCTCAGTGGCCGAGTTGGTTAAGGCGCTTGCCCCAGTATAACGAGGAATCCGGAGTTCAATTTTCAATTATTTTTTTACATGAGCTCCACACAGGAGGCCCTGAGGAAAATAATTTTCCTCAGGGCCTATGTCATGTTTGGGGATGCTGTGTGGAGGGTTTTTTAAGGAAAAGAAGGGAAGGAGAGTTCTGGGAAGGAAAAAGCTTTAAGGGGTGGGTAGGAATCTGGGGTTCAGTGTATCCTGGTCATCCGCCTCCAAGACCTAGACAAACTTCACCCCATGAACCCGGGCACCCACACTATATCACCAAACGTAGCGAACCACTTGGTGTGACCTATGGCAGAGGTGTTGGTTATCTAATAAAGGTTACCAGAGCGGCGGTACCCATTCCCGCCTCCCAAATTGGAGGCGACCGTTAGCTATTTATTTATTTATTTTTTTATATTTTTTTTTTTTTAAAGAGAAAGACAAACATTCCCGGGTTACGAATAACCCAACAATATTTGAAAATCTCCTACTGCCACCACAGAAAGTCGAAAATGTTGCTTGTGTTGTGATGGAGGACTTGGTCAGCCGAGGAATCGAACACGGGACGCCCGGGTGGGACCCAAACGCGATGCCCACTCAACCACTGACCAGTCGAAATTTATTTGGGTCTTGTTCTTTTTAATTTCGTCGTTTAGATCAGTGATTTCCAAAGTGGTCCGTTTGGACCCCTAGGGGTCCCCAGGATCATTCAAGGGGTCCGTGGATAATTAAAATTGAGTTGGGGGTCCCTGAGCAACGTCAGAGAGTCCGTCAATTTTTTCATATAAAATTTATACGGACACATTTTTATTTATACGGAAGTTATGTAAAGTTACTTATGCTAATCAATATAATTTATTCCAACTTTTAAAATTGCAAAATAGTGATGAGGATTTGGGAAGGGGGGGTACGTAGGCCAAAATAGTTT
This sequence comes from Glyphotaelius pellucidus, assembly GCA_936435175.1. Lineage (NCBI taxonomy): Eukaryota > Metazoa > Arthropoda > Insecta > Trichoptera > Limnephilidae > Glyphotaelius > Glyphotaelius pellucidus. Next base: position 6,132,109 of record OW386551.1, on the reverse strand, counting down.
TGGAAAGGGTCCGTGGGCCAAAAGAGTTTGGGAACCACTGGCTTAGATTTATTAAAATTATCTTCTTTAATAATATAATGAATAGGTTCGTTGTATTTTCAATTAGAGTACCCTCAGGTTCTTTGTAATATTCGTATTAATTTTATTTTTTATTTGGTATTCGTATTTGGTATTTAATTTACAATCCGGATATCATTACAATATTGTCATAATATGAAGGAATGCATATACGACTGCACCTACGCCATTATAGGTTGCAAAGATACAGAGTGACATTTGAGGACATACTTAAGTAAACATAAGATAAAATAGTCAGAGTGGGTAATTGTGAGAAACGAAAGGTTTCTATGACTGCGAAAAGCTGGTTCGAAGGTCGGAAGATAATGATTATTCGAACTTTATTTTCTAGTAACTTCATATTTCTTCATGCAATTTATTAGTTGTAAATTTCCTGATTTGAATTGAATTGTTGATCTACCACACAGATGTGAAAACGTGTTATAAATAAAGAATGTTTAATATCGTATCTGCGGCTAGCGAACAACGCAGCACATTTACGTCGCGTTTACCTCCTATTGGCTATTTTTTGTTTATGAATACCGCACAAGAGTCCCAACTGCTCCCGTCTGGAGCCAGTGAGACTATGGCATCCCCCAATTGAAGTATGTTGTGATGCTGAAGGAAGTGGAGAGGGGAAAGAGTTAGAGAAGAGGAAGGTGGGGTATGGCTATTCAGATCTGGTCACTAAACATGGCTAAAGCCATTTTAAGCAACGTTTCAATTCTGAATTGTGGTCTTACACCAGGGCGATACTGATAGTATCTTCCATTCTGGAACGTGCCGCAAATATAATATATATTATTTTAAATGAATAAATTGTGAAATAACACAAATTAATCACATAAAATTTATTTGCCACGCCGGGATTCGATCCCGCTACCTTCGGATTGTGATTCAAGAGCCTTTGACAAGGACCTTTTTACCCAGCGATGGTTGCTGAACTAAAAGAAAATTCTTTCTGTTTCCAATCGCCGTCGATCCAACCACTAGCGAATAGTTCCCTGTTCGCTTCCTACATTATTAAATTATGATGTTGAAATATTGTTTAGTAAACCAGTAAGTACAAAGTCTTGCTTATTTGATTTACACACGCATTACATTCCTCATATTGTAGTTTTAGTACTTTAATCTTTTTTAACTACAGGCAATAAATAGCATTGCTTGTATTGTACCTATGTTGTAATAATTTATTTTTTTAAGTCCAAATGTTGACGAACTCTTTTCATTGACATTTAAGCAGGCGTAATATGCCATTCGCGCTTCGTGGATTTCAAAATGGGCCGATTCCATTCACGTATTTTTATGTAAGTCATTGCCAAATTATATAATGGAAAGTTATTACATTACAAAACGGACGATCTTTTTCATCGTCAAAAATATTCATTAATACATTGCTAATCGTATTGAAATCTAGTATTGCTGTAACTTCCTAAATATCATTAGAATAAATTGTAATCCTTTTTTAATACCTCGTTTAATTAAAACTAACTTTTAACGATTGGTGCGTTTATACTAACTTGTTTTCATACACTGATTAGAGTTACGCTGGATATCTTTTTATATCTTTATATTATGTAGATGAATGTATGCTTGCTTGTTTGTAAGCTTTCTTGCTTGCTTGTTTGTTTGTTGTTTATGTATTGCTATAAGCCTAGGAAATGTATGTTTTTAGGTTTTCACGGCCAAAAAGTATTTTTGTTATTGTTTTTGGGGTATATGCCGTGTTTCGCTACCTCCTTCTTTAGCCAACGTTTCGGACAGCGTTTCAGTGTCCATTATCAGGGCTCATCTGCCCTGATGATGGCTAAAGAAGGAGGTAGCGAAACACGGCATAACACCCCAAAAACAATTAAAAAAAAGCCTAGGAAATGTTTTAAACTTTCTAAATATCTTCTTTCCACCTCGCAAAGGTTTCTGGATTATTAAAACAACATTACAATACATCTGAAAAGTTTCTTGATCATTACAAAAACCCTTACAAAACTGTCAAAAATTTCACAATTTGAGAATGTCATTTTGCAAGCCATGGATTGTTCAATCAAAATTAAATTTTCGATCAAACTTTTTAAATTAACGAATTTAGTTGGTTCTCACCTAATCGAGAAGTAAAGGTAATTTAAATAGGTATCTATGTTATTTTAATGTAATATACATTTTTAAAATTTTTGTAGGTATCTTATTTTTTTAAGTAAATATCCAGTCAAATTTTAAAATTTAAATACTTAGAATCTTTATAAATTAAACTTAAAAAAAATTTTTACAATTCTTTTTTTAATTAGATAAAAATGCATAATATCTATAATAGAGATAAAATTAAATAAAAATAATGCATTACGATAAAAGAGGAAGATTTTAAATTGTAGGTGGCATAGAAATAATAATATAGTTTATGTTAGTAATTACAAAATTTACAGATGTTTGATTGAACATACATCTACATTGTAGATACATACACAAATGTATTCAATAGTTTAGAAAATTTTTCTTTATTTTAATAACTCGTTGGGTAAATTTCTTCTTTTGAAAGGCGCAATCCTGACGCAAATCTTTTTTTTTTAAACAATTTCAGAAAATGTGCAATTATAATATCCCGTGATTTTTCACTTTTCTGCGCCAGTATTACAATAAATAATAAATTACCGTACTATCATAAGATAATAACATTTTAAAATATCATTATTTATTGCTTACATTTAAGTTACTTCAAAATAAAGTTTTTCGACGGTAAAAATTCAAATTAATATTCTTCTTAATAGATGAAAAGAACTAACTTTGGGTACACCACTATTTAATTAACAATATCAACATGTTTCAAAAACTATGTTCTCTTCGTCAGGATAATAAGTTAATAAAAAATAACAAAAGACAAACAAGTATAGACAAATGAGAACAATATTAGAAAGGAGAGGTGATTAATTACTTAAAATAACAAAAAAATAATAATATAAAATAAAATATAAAAATTATTTTAGGATGGGTAAAAAATTACATTTACATAATAAACAATCGATTGAAACCAAACAGTAAGTCTAAATAAATTATTATAAATATAAGTATTAATACGAATTATGTTTTTTTTAATTTTGTTATTTTTTATTAACTTATTATCCTGACGAAGAAAACATAGTTTTTGAAACATGTCGATATTGTTGATTAAATAGTGGTGTACACAAAGTTATTTGTTTTCATTTATTAATAATGATGACGCCACAAAGTGAATTTGCGAAGTTTGAAGAATTAATATTCTTCTTTTGGTAAGATTTTCTTTGATTATCCTTGTTGTTTTGTGAGTGTGCCTAGGAAAAGTCTGCCTGGGAATAAATCCGGGCTCAACCAGTTCATGATTTTTCCAGAGAAAACCTGTAAGAACCTCGCAAAAATTTTCATTTTCCCGACTTTGATGTTTTCTTTGACGATAAAATTCACGGTTAACTTGGTAGGTTAGCCTAAATGCTAACTTAGAATGGTTTATTTAATTCGACACTAGCTTTTTCGCTCTCTCGCACAAATAAACGAGCTAAAAGAGAAGGATGTGGGAATAAAAGCCAAGGTACACTTTTAGTTTTACTATCTCTAAGCAAAAATGGCTCAGAGATCACATCTTTATGTGAGAGTTGTTGGGAAGTTTCTAGAAGATCTTGATATAAGAGAATAGTCACCCATGTACGTAATAATATTATGTTACGTCGAATATAATGGATTATTACTGTCGTGTGAAATAAGCGTCGTTCTGCAGAAGAGAGAAAATAATAATGCTGATTCTAATCTGTTTCTGAAAAAAATAGAAAATATACAGATTTAGGAAATGAGATTAAAAGAATTTGGCATTCTCGAACTATAAAAATATTACCATTTGTTATTTCGGCTACTGGCATTATACCTAGCTCTCTAATTAAAAATTTAGGCTTATTAGATTTATCAAAGAATTTTTATATAAAGATGCAAAAATCAGTCATATTAAACACATGGAGGATTAAGAAAGATTTTTAAAATATTTATATTGAGGGATCAGTAGGATTTATCGGTCCAGTTAGGAGTTCTATTGAGCCGAACCTTCTGAAATGAAAATATCTGTAGTCGGTGAAGTATTTTCCCATATGGTCTCTGGTAGGTTGACGTGTTTTTCTTGTATAGTTTTGAATTTATTATATTTATACAATGCAATTACATCGCGTGGATTGACTAGATGATCATTGGTGGAAAAGTGTGTGGAAGGGTTAAATTTTTCCTGTGGGGAAGATTTAACCCGGACATAAAGTCTAGAAAACAATTAAATAATTTACTAGCTTTTCCCCGCGACTTCACTCGCAAGGTATAAGGGGAAATTACTGTAGCGCTTGCACTTATCAATTATTCCCCTCCCACCCCCACCCCTCCCGCATTCCATATATTCATTCCCGGTATATTCAGTTTTCAAACAGCTCGCGCGCCACCTAAATTTCATATTGCTAAAAGAAAAAAAGAATTATCCAATTTGTTTTAATCGTTTGAAATTTATGCGCCTACAAACATTTCGGAGATTTATTTTTATTTAAATATGTGGAAGTTTGTGTATATAATAAAATAGTTTGTATATATTATATAATAAAATATTTTATATTATAAATGCGAAACTGCTCGATTTTGTTTGTTACGCTTTCACGCATTAACCGATAAAAAGATTTTTTAAATTCTTTCACCAATAGAAAGCTACATTATATGCGAGGACTATAAACTGTATTTAATTGTAAGCTCTGGAGTTATTAAATTATAAATGTTAATGTATTTTATTTGTTATACGTTTTTTGTCGCTAACAAAAGCGAGTTATCGCAAATGTCAGAAAACAAATCGATGCCATGGAAACGATGTTGATATATTTGTGGGCTCTATGCTGGTAGGTACTCAGTTCTCCACCTACTGGTCGGCTGCTGCTCCAGAATATTCAAATGTAACGATTATAAAGACTATAATAAATATTATAAGTAATTCTGAATAAAGAAATTTTTTGCCTTTGGAACAGAATTTCGGATAAACAAAGTAATGAAAACTCTCGAACGGTGAGATACGGATTTACAAATTGTATAGGTTTATTCACCTGTCTGGGAATTCTAGGTCACCGCAGCTGCAATATGCAATGGTAATCGAAGCACGGGTTATTCAGTTACCGTATGATTGCAATTAATACACCGTAATGTGGATATGCGTTTATACAGTACATACCTATCTTAAATACCAATCAGAAAATCTGTGTGCTGAAGAAGCGATAGCATTAACGATTATACAGTTTTTTTTTTAGATGACGGCAAATTGTAGAGGTGAACTTTGAGACTATCAATTTTTACAAAATCAAAAGATAATTTTTAAAAATATATTTTATTTATGTTTTTAATAACTTGTGAGTAACACCTCAAATTATAATATTTTATCATTGATGACAATATTAGCGACTCTATCGAAAATTTGAAACAGAAAAGTTAAGAAAAGATACGGTCACATCTAGAATTCGATCCCGGGACCTTTGTCTTGCCGGGGCTATGATCTACCACTGAGCTTATTCGATCCTGACGAATTATGTCCTTTTCTGATTTTTCTTTTCCTAATTTTTGATTGAGACTCACTTTCATTGTCTTCAAAAATTTAATCATTTATAATAAGTTATTTAAAAAACACTTTAATTTAAAAAAATCATACAACCTAAACGCAAAACCATTATACTTACCATGCCATAAAAAACCACAATAACCTCACTTCTGATTTTTATATTATCTTCGTATTATCAACCAACCAGAACAAATTAATAAAAATAAACTATATATATAATTAATATAAATTAAAGTCCTCCGCCGCGGCTGTCTGCCTATTCGCGATAAACTCAAAAACTACTGAATGATATTTTCATGTGATTTTCACAAATAGTGATTTATGAAAAAGGTAAAAGTATATAGTTTTTCAAAGTTTTGTTTAAATTGGTTGAAATATTTAATTAAAGGGGGACGAGCGGGCTGGCGGGCGGTTTGGATTTGATTTGAAGGCAAATTAACAGATGGCGGTGTGATTTAAAAGGTTGGGTAACCATCCAGTAGATGGATTTGTGTTTTATTAGCCCCAGCACCACGTGACCTGGTCAGCTAGTATTTTATGTGAAACATAATAATAAACAAGTAAAGTAAAAAACGTGGCTACCTCATCAGACACAAGCGCTCCTCTTTCCTGATATGGTATACATGACCGATAATGACCTTAAATATAATATTTTTCTAAAATTAATATGCACAAATGTAACCCATATTTTTAATTACAACAAAACATAAGTAATACTAAATAATAATCAAAAAGTGTTAATTCTGGAATCAAGCTACCATTCGCTATATTCGAGTATAGAAGCAATTTTTCATAAGTCGGAATAATAAAACAGTGACAAAAATTAAATAAAGGCAGATGCAGGTGCGTCATCTCATTTTTCTTTCATCTCCAGCCTGTTGGGTGGTCAGGTGGTTAATTTAAAATATGGACGAGTGACTACCAAATATGTTGACGGCCGTCGCAAGCACAATATTTATGATGGATACGAGATGCAAACAGCGGTAAAAATTTTATTTTGTGATGATGGATGTACAGGACATCGCCAGCACAAAACCAGGCAGGTTTTTTCACGACATAATTTTGCGAATTTGCCCATTCAAAGGCAGCACGGAATTTCGAATAAGTATTAGGCCAAATTTTCTAAAAGTATTCTTATAATTTTTTCGTTATTTGTTTTTGTGGTATTATGCCATATTGCGATAACTCCTTCTTTAGCAAACTTTTCGGACAGTGTTACAGTGTCCATCATCAGGGCAGGTGTGTAATTGTTAGTGGTGAAATGTGTGCTTATGTACTTGGAAGCGACACCGTGTTTCCAACTCCACTCCTCTACAAGCTGTTGTAACAAAATACTTCAAAATGGTTGTAGATTTCAATTGCCTCGGTAACCAGGCGTACTCCAATAGAAACTGGTAAAAAAAAAACCTGTTCACCGAATCCACTGCCATTCAGTGATCGCTAGACACCGGTACAAAGTAACCGAGACAGGCAATGGCGAAGGAACTGGTTCCAAAAATAGCCCGTTCCTCGAATCCACTGTCATCTAATGATCGCTAGTCACCGATACAAAGTAATACACCACTAACAAGTAAACATCTGCCCTGATGATGGACACTGTAATACTGTCCGAAACGTTGGCTAAAGAATGAGGTAGCGCAACACGGCGTAACACCTCAAAAACAAATACGAAAATACTTTTGGCCGTGAAAATCTCAAAACGTATCTATTCTTATTGAGTTCGACTCTTTTTTTAAATTTTCTTCCTACCTTCCTATCTGCTTTTCCCACTCAATTTCAGGTTATACGTATTTCGACTCTCCTTATACGTTCAGTCATTATAATTGTTTTTTTTTTTATATTATCTCCACACAGACCCTGGGGAAAAAAATAAACACCAGAGGCCCTAAGGAAAAAAAAATCCCTAAGACCTTTTATCATCTTTGGGGATACTGTGGGGAAGGTTTTTATAGGAAAAAAAAGAAGAAGAAGTTTTGGGAAAGAAAAAAGTACAAGGGGTGGGTAAGAATCTGAGGTTCAGTATTGACGTACGTATGAATCCATTCGTCCCACTTCGGTGCAAGACGATGGGTCAATAGAGTCTGGCTGGAGAGGTCAAAAGGTTTCCCCTTACCAGTCTTTCCTAATCCGGCCTCCCACTCAGAAGGTGGGCAAAAGGGTCCTAGACAAACCTCACCCATTAACCTAGACAAACCTCACCCATTAACGCGGGAACCCTTGCTAGGTCGCCAAACGTAGCCAACCACTTGGGATGACCTATGGTAGGGCGGCTTTACCCATACGCCTCCCGAATTAATACATTCTCCTTTCTAAAACCTACTCACTGCACTTGTATTTTATCGTGGTTAAACGGTTATTCTCATTATAAAGTATCTCAGTTCAACTTCATTCGCAGCCATTTCAATAAGCCAGACTGAATGTTCTGAAATGAACGATATATTTGTCACCAAGGAAACTGATGATTTTTTTCGCAAATGTGAACTCACCTACAAATTGTATTCAAATACACACCTGCACTGCATGTCATGTACAAATCTCACGTACTTACATGTTATTAAAAAAAAAACGCGCTTCGCAAAATGTGTGCTTAATCGAATGACTGTGGTGAAATGCAATTTGGTCAGTCAAGAGTAATGTTCCTTGATTTATGAAAGCCATCATTAGTCGACTATCCACATTTATTCCATATAAAATTGCAAAGGTCTAAATCAATTCATGTCTCGGAAAGACTAGGCAAATGCCATCTTGGTTTTTTTTCCTCTTTTACACAATTAACATAAGCGTTGATCCAAATCGCCTGCAATCTATCAAGTGTCAAGCAATCCTAAGAAAGATTTTTTAAATTCCTAAGTGTTATAAAATTGAATGCTCAATCACTGTAGCCTCAGGCCGAAGTACCTAATGGCGGACCACCTTCTGTTTAATGGAACAAAAAGCAAAAAAAGACGAATGAGAAAAAGTTTGTTGAAAATTGTGAACTGACAAAAATGAGATCGGTGAGGCTTTAAATCTTTGTAATCAATTTTGTTATTGTATTCAGTCAAAATTGAAAATAAGTTCAGAAGATTAATTTCTCCAAAGTCAAATTTATTGAATTGATTCGCGACATACTTTACGAATTTTGAAAATGTATTCAATTCTATTTATAGGATTAAAGATTTCGTTTTATTTTATACCCAGTTTATCCAGACATCTTTTTTTGTTCAATTTTTTACGAGAAAAACTCTCTTTTTATAACTTTTGAAGGTTATTCCCATCAACGTAATATATCATTGAAGAAGAAGATAACACTTTTAAATCTAAATGAAAATATGAAAGAAAACAAGACACAGAAGGTTAGACGAGAGGTCTGGGTTCGAGTCCCAGTTGCGACCATTGTCTTTTTCTGTTTTTCTGTGTCTTGTTTTCTTTCATATTTTCATTTAGATTTAAAAGTGTTATCTTCTTCTTCAATGATCTTTTTTTGTGTTTGCATACAAATTATCTCCATACAGGAGGTCCTGAGGAAACAAAACTCTGGGTCTATGTCATCTTTGGGGAGGTTGTGTGGAGGATCTTTTTAGGGAAAGGAAGGAGTGGAAGTTCTGGGAAGGAAAAAGGTATGAGGGGAGGAATCTGGGGGTCATTGGAGGTAATCCACCACTTATCCGCCCTGGTATAAGTAACAGATGGTTCTTCAAGGCTATCGTAAGATTCTAATTTTTTGTTAAACGAGGCTACATTTATTTATTTTGAATGAATCTAGACCTCCAGTATCCCTGCAAACAGTGTTAGAAAGCAATATGCAAGTGCTTAACCGAAAAAAATACAGCAATTAGGTTAATAATACGAGCAAAAATAACAGTTAAAGCAAAATAAAACTGGTTCAAGAAGCTCATGACCCAGTAAATAAAATCCTGTAAGCACCTGTGTAAATAGTAAAAGAACATACGATAAAAAATTAGGTCTCAAATCATTTGGCAAGTACAAATAAAAAATATAAATTGCATTCAGCCTGATATAAACCACACACATCTTTCCTTAGCCAACCACCCAGTGAAGCCTCAAAGAAAGTTAGTTGAATAATAGAGGTAAAATACCTGAAGACAAAAAAAATGAGTAGTCGGAGGCGGGACAAAGGAAAGTTAAGGCCGTTTAAGCCTTCACATATTATTGGGGGTGGCGAAAATAAATTTGAGATAGATCTGCAAGAAAAACATGTGTAACTAAACATGAAGAAGGGACGAGGTCCAGCACACCCCCATATGGGGATAAATAAAAAGGTAGGTCCCTCTCAACCAGTCTCTTCCGATCCGGCCTGCCACGCAGTAAACGGGCAAACGCATTAGTCGCCAAGATAGACCTTTACCCCGTAGACCTCAAACGCATCGAACTACTTCGATGAGTTGAATTAAATATGGAAAAAACAGTATGAAAACTTGTAATATTATAAACAAAATATGGGAAAATCATAATAGACTTGTCTTATATTAAGATTTAATTTAAAGTTTCAAAGCATCATGAAATATCGTATTATATGGTCCCAACAGCAGCAATCATTGTCTTGTATTACTTAGAAATCCTCGGTCCGCCCAGCCTTTCCTCGCACATCTTCTGTATTGAGAATTGTGTAATCCCCAGCTTTGTGTAGGCGGCCGACTACTGCATCTGGTCAAATTCCCTCTGGAATTACTGATGGAATTCTGTACGGATGTCATTCTACTGGAATTTTAAGCTATTTCAAAGCCAAATACATCTAGGATTTTGTATAAAGAATAGCGTGTGTTCGAAGACCTTCTGGAATAATAACTTGGTCCCATAGTGCATCTCCTGCCACTTGGTTCAAGAATTTTATTACTGACGCCTGGTCGAAAATAATATATCGTACCAAAATCTATTTATTAAACTTTTTTGGTTAGTATTAATTTCTGAGGATGTGCATTCCAAAAAAAGTCCAGGAAACCCCAGAACCGCAGATTTGTGATCAGAAGAATAATTAAGAGTACCTATGTACTTAAGAACTTTAACATTAAACACAGACACAAACAGTAAAAAACTATTCATATATCCATAAATCTAAATGTAATTAAATGCTTTTTCGACCGAAAAATATTAATGTGGCCTTAAAAGTGGAAATTTCATTGTTGTATTATAAAATTTTACTCAAATTCTAGCAAAAATAGTGGCACAATGATCATTGTGCCACTATTCTTGCTGAAGACATTAAATCTAAGATGGCACAAGTGAACCAACTTCACGTTAATGTCTAGTGCCTCTGTTCTTCCGAATGTCTTTAAATATATACGGTCTATTCGTAAGAATCAGCTCGATTAGGTTTCTGATAGCATGGTTGTTTTGATTGAGCATTTTACTGAGACAAAAAGCAATGTTTTTGGGTATTTTCAGATATACGCGACATTAATAAAGATTTTGTGGTAGAAAGTAGTCACTTTGTCGTAATACATATTTATTTTATACAACAATGAAAATAGGCTTGCTTGGGTGTATATACATAAGTTATGATTAGTACCTATATGTATTGCTATATGCATAGGAAATGTTTGAAACATTCAAAATACCTTCTTTTGATCCTTGCAAAGGTTTTTGGATTATTACAACCACACGAAAATAAATCTGAAAAGTTTTTTAATCATTACAAAAACTCTCACGAAACTTTCAAAAATGTCACAATTTGAGAATGAAATTTTGCAAAAAATGATTGCTCAATCAAAATTCAATTTTAGAGACTCTTTAAATTAATAAATTTGTTTAAAGTAGGTACTCACCTATGGTACTGACCAAAATCGAATACTTTAAATCTAATCAAAAATTATATTTATTTTAAATAGGTACCTACGTTAGGTACCAAATTTGATTGATTGTTCTTAAAATATACAAAATGAATGTTTGTAATAGAAAATTTGTAAAAAAATTGCAATGGATGGTACGCGAGCTGTTTGAAAATCTGAATGTACCGGGACTGAATATATTGAACGCGGGAGATGGGAGGGAATCACGGGAGGGGGGTTCGCGGGAGAGGGGCGCGGGGAGAGGGAAGGCGGGGAAGGTGGAGGGCAAACGCGTAAGGGAAAGGGGACAAGGAAGGGGAAGGGGAAGCCGAAGGGGAACTGGACGATGGGGAAAGACACGCAGGGAGAAACAATATCTTTATTAGTGCGTTGCAGTGCCGGGAACTCGCTAGTATAAAATAAATGAAAGATTATCCTGCACGACTTAATAAAATGTATCTTAACCTACCGTGCCGAGGACATTTTTTCAATGACGCCATATTAGTTGTTTTTATTACTTTTTTATTTTTTATTTAGCGTCTGAAGGTTAATTTTACATTTCAAGTCTACACTCGGCGTGGAAAGGTTGAAAAAAATAACTGAGCACTTCTTACCAATAAAAATGTAATTGCAGTAATATTTTTCCAACGCAAAGCAGAAACGTCACGTTCAAATCACCGCTCCATAATGCAGTTTAGTTGAGGGTTGTACGGAGCTCTATAATTTAGCGAATTACATACAATATGAGGTTAATTTTAACGATGTTGTGGAGAGCAAATAATCACTGTAAATTTGCAATTCATGGTGAGTTACAGAATTACTGAGTCGAGTATTTGGCTTTCTCCAAACTAATTATGGGTCAGAAACACATAAACGTAACTACAAAACATGAGATAGAAGAGATATTAAAAATGGAGAAACACTCACTCTAATCGGTTATATCAGTGACACAAAGAGACGCATCTCCATAAGTAAGTACTTTGGTAAATAAGCTATACTAGAACGAATATCATTATTTGCATCTAAATAGAAACACAATAACGCTTTGCCTCTTACATTTTTGTGTATTCTGATGATATGAAGTTTGTCTCGTGAAAGGTTAGAAACACTGATACGTTTTTGTGTTTCTGTTAACAATCGAAAGACTGACATTATCACGCGGCGACAGAGTAATGGAATAATTTATTGTCGAATCGTTAGTTTTCTATCCTTTTCACTGGCTTTATGTTAAACAGTACGATTTATTTATTTTCATTAATTATTCTACAATAAAAGCTGAAAATATTTTGTAATACGAAAACGTAAGAGGGAAACCATAAGCATTATCAAATTTAACTTTTTTTTTAATTAATGGGAGGCGGAAATGGGTGCCGCCGCCCCGGTAACCTTTATTGGATAGCCAACACTTCTGCCATAGTTCATCCCAAGTGGTTTGCTACGTTTGGTGATTTTGCAAGGGTGCCCAGGCTCATGGCGTGAGGTTTGTCTAGGTCTTGAAGGCGAATGACCAGGACACGCTGAACCCCAATATCCTACCCACCCATTAAACCATATTCCTTCCCAGAACTCTCCTTTCCTCCTTTTCCTTAAAAAAACCCTCCATAGAGCATCCCTAAAGATGACATAGGCCCTGAGGGAAATTATTTTCCTCTGGGCCTCCTATGTGGAGCTCATGTAAAAAAAATGAAAACAATATTAGCGAAACTCAATCGAAAATCTGAAATAGAAAATCAGAAAAAGTATGGTCACATCTAGGACCTGAACCCAGGAATCATATTTTACTGTACACCGTAGCTCGACTGGAACTACCAACGCTTTCTTCATTTTCTTATCGCATATTGATATTGGCTGCTATCTTTACGTGTTTTTTTTTTTTTTACAGTTAATACCGCACAAGAGTCCCTACTGCTCCCGTCTGGAGCCAGTGAGACTATGGCATCCCCAATCGGGGTATGTTGTGAGGCTGAAAGTAGTGGGGAGGGGAAGGAGATAGGGAAGAGGAAGGTTGGGAAGTACCTGGCTATTCAGATCTGGTCACTAAACACGGCTAAAGCCATTTTAAGCAACGTTTCAATTCTGAATGGTGGTCTTACACCAGGGCGATACTGATAGTATCTTCCACTCTGGAACGTGCCGCAAATATACTGTATATTATTTTAAATGAATAAATTGTGAAATAACACAAATTAATCAAATAAAATTTATTTGCGCACGCCGGGTTCGAACCCGCGACCTTCGGATTGTGAGTCGAGAGTCTTGCCTCGGGACCACGGAGGCCGTCAAAACGTGTGATTGCAATATTCAAACCCGAACTAAATTCTATTTAGATAGTGTCTCGGATAATGCAATAGCTGTTGACTTTTCTGCGTGTCTAGGATAAATTTATATGTAGAATTAAAATCAAACTCTAAAAATAGATTTTTGCTCTCCTGAGCATTTTCCTTTTCATACCACTCTTAAATACGTTTTTATGTTTCCCACGCATCAAATTATTATATTTGTTTGAAGTACAGATTACATTTACTATTAATTATATTATAATGTTCATGACCTTCAGAGATAATACACGGTTCATGTTTATCTGTGGTATTTCTCTTTGACCAAGGGTATGCTATTGATTTTCAATTAATAATTTAATGGTGCTATTGTACAGTGACTAACGAAGATAATTGAATTAGTTGTTGGAAAACAACTAAACATTGGAAACTTATTAGACTTTTAAGACGGAATCACGTTAATTATTTAATTTATTTAAAAGCTTTTAAAAATAATCATTCAATTTTAATTAGATAACTGGGATGGAAAAAAACGTTCGTCAAAGGATGTGAGGATATTTGAAAAATACGGAAGACAAATCAGCCAATTATTTTCAATAACAAAATCCTTTCATCGTCTTTCATGACTTCCAAGAAAACGATTTTTTCTTAAATTTAATGCACTTTTAATAATGTAAAAAATCATGGCAAATTGTAATTGTAGGATTTGTAAATCTAAAAGTTTATGCAAAGAACACATGGGAAAAGAAAAATTATTGCTGAAAAAAAAAATATTCACAAAAATGATAGTAAGTACTAATTTTATAGTTAGGAACTTTATTGCTTGTCTGATTTCTTAACATAACAGTTCCAAATTTGAAAATGATAACGATGATGATTTTCTATTGCATTATTATATAATCGGTGAATACTTTACAGGTTACCTGAATTCTTTATGCACTCAGATCCAATTTTGAAAATGACAAATCAATTCAAAGCAAATCCGAGTTCCAAAGTTCATTGAACTAGAGTTACAAAAATTAGAGTTGAAAAATTACATGATACTCAAAATTCAAATTTCGAAAGGGACACTTAAAATATATTTTGTTCAAATATTATATTAAATGTAGGCACTACCTACACTATCGATTATCTAAATTCTTCACGCAGTCAATAGCAATTTTCAACATTACAATTTTTAAGATTGCTATTTATTGATAAATAAATTTTTGGTTCATTGAATCAGATTTAACACAGAGCTCAGCGCAGACAACAGAAGTTAGTACATTTGTTCAATTATAATCAATATTCCCATTTGAAAAGGTAAATAAATTATTCATCATAGTTAATCATAACACCTTGCTTGAATAATATGCCTCTGCTTTGTTTTTATACAATGTCAATACTGAAAAACCAATGCAATTTTCTCTGCAAATATAAAAGTATGCATAACATATTTTCTTCTTTATTGTTTTTCAATTAATACAATACACAAAGCCGTGAATGTAGAAAACTCGTCCTATCAATGCTTGAAAATATAAACACAGACTGTTCAGTTAGAATTACAAAACAAAAGCTTTTCAAAATAAATTATTGGGAAATTTTTATTGTTGTTTTTTTTAAAGTTATTCTGTAATAAACAATCTTTTCGATGTTACTTCTGAGAAAAGAAATGCTTTGGTCCAATTAATTTCTCCCAGTAACTGAACAACTTAAGTACATACCGTCAATGTAAAAAAATATTAAATAAAATCTTTTTTTCGTCTAAGCAAGATAATAATTAGTAATGTCGTCTCTTCCATACCCAATCATTACCGGTAATCCATTACGTGAATACCTGATTATTCCCCCCTGCGCGTACCAGTAAAGTACGACTCTACCTATATTAAATGCATCCACTCTGGCTCTAGTTCAGAGATTCCCAACTTTACCTGGCTCACCACCTACTTTTTCATTTATTAAATTAGCTTCACAGGCCATAGGAAAATAATTCCTCTCTTGTCATATTTGGGGGTTCTGTGTATTAGAAATTGTCTGGAATGTATGAAAAAGGGATGGCATAAACTCACTGATGCAGGATAATGGTGTCACTTGTCCAGTTTCCACTTTCCACTTTGCACCGATTAACAGAGCTGTAACTTAGAAATTTTTCATGTAACTTATAATTTTATTACTCGCAGTCAAGCTAGGGTAAGTCAAAAAGTGTGCCTCCTAATTTTTTTCTCCTTTAATTGTCAAAAAAAAATGCAATTACATGGGTTAAAAACCACACTATTGACGATTAATTCGTTACTTTTCAACATAATATCCGTCCATTTCTACAGCTTTGGTCCATCTTTTAACAAGGGCATGTATCACAGTGTTGTAAAAAGCACGATCACATTCAGAACACCATTGCAACAACTTTTCCCGCCGATCACACATTTTTGATTTTTTTGTCCTTGATGAGTTTGTGTGATGTCATTCCATTGACTGCCTCATTGATTCAGGTTTAAAAAAATGATCCCATATTTCGTCTCCGGTTACATTTTTTCCCAGAAATCAAGCGCTGCAAGTGTTAGTTAAGTGAGGCCATTGTTTTTCTTTTTTCTTTATTCTGGCCGGTTAACTCTTTTAGTACCCATCTTGCATAAACTTTTGTTGAATAATCAGTTGTCGAATAATCGTCATCACACTGACTTTATTGAGGGAGAGAATGCGACATCTATAGTTATCTGTGGTCACTACGAATGATGTTATCAACTCGCGCGCAGACACTGCAATCAACGGCCGGCGCCGTTTTGCTCTTTGTCAGCCAGCTGTGTTTGTCTTTCAGCTTCGTTACAGCTACGAACTCATCACCTAGCAGTGCTGACATCCACTGTTACATCATGGTACACATTTTTCAGACTTTCATGAATGAGAATGGGCGTTTCACCTTTCTACAGTCAAGAATTAATCACAGAACCAGAAAAATGTTTGAGGAATAGCACCAACTACAAAATTTTCACTTAACTAACTTTATTTAAATTGAAATAAATAGGAGGCATTACTTTTTGACCCTCGTACATTATACCCTCAGTGATCAGTGTCTATTGTACCCATGTACAATAGACACTGATCATTGTTTTTACTTTAAAGACTGTCCAGGCACTGAACTTGTGCCTTCATAGATGTTGGTAGGGACCAGGTGTGAGTAGGAATCAGGAAATGACATATATAATCCCTAAGGATGGAGAAGAAGTTCTGGAAAGAAAAAAAGATTGAGCAGTGAGTAGAAATCTGGGGGATAGTGTGTATATTTTTATATGAACACCGCACAAGAGTCCCAAATGCTCCCGTCTGGAGCCAGTGAGTTACTGTTATTCCAATACTACTAAATACCTTATACCCAATTACTACTTGAACGGTTATAACGCTTTCGAGTTGATTTCAATAGGATTTTTTTTTAAATTCCTCCGACCCCCATTTCAGCCCTTCGCCGTCCCCTTGGAGCCTTTCCCCGCCCCCCATTTGCACTCTATGCCACCACTACCTCCTAGGATCTCGCCAACGTCCCAAGGAGGGCAGAATATTCCCGTTGAGAATCACTGGTCTAGTTGTAGCACCCGATTTCCTAATTACCCTGAGTGGTCCACTACATGAGCGAAACACATGCAAACCTTGCATATCCGGGAAATTATCAGCTAGTTAGTTGGTTGGTGGATAACTAGTGGCATGCACAGAGTTTTGAAATAGGATAGGCAGAAGGGAAAACAGCCAATGCAAATTTAAATACTTGCGCAAAAGGGTGATCTCTTGAATGCGCACACAGCACTCATGTACATATTTTGTGTAGTATAAATTAAACGTATTAAATACTCTGACGTGAACGACATTCGGCACACCTTACTTAATTTCTGCTTTTGACACATTATAGTGTTATACAGGTCGGACGTTATGGTGTGCAAAGAGCTTCGATTCGTAGGTAGAACTTTGCGTGAATTTAAAAAGGGTAAATTGATCTCTTTCATTCATTTGTAATTTTTAATGTACAAGTATTTATGCGGGTAGGGTAGAGTAGGCAGTGCTTATACGGAATGCACGCCCCTGAAACTATAGCTAGGTATTTAATAGCTAGATAGTTACTAGCTTGGTAGTTGGAAGGTGGGAAATTAGTAGCCATGTACATTGTAGTTACCTCTAATTCGAAACCGCCCCTGGGTGGAGTGGCTCGTTATTAGCCTCCCAACTCTCTAGTAGAGCAGAGCTGTTGTAATTATAGAAGATTTTAAATTGAATATGGTGCGGTTTTTAAAGTGTCGCGTTGTGAAACTATCGTTCTCGTCTGCTTATCAACGAGAATAGGCATTCGTTTATAGCGTCGAGATATTGAATCAAGTTAAAAATTATCTTTCTTTCTCCAATATATGATAATGACCTAGAAGAATTATCCTTATATGTTCAACTGGTGAATTTAGACTTAAAACTCAATAAACACTACGTCATTTTCATCAATATGTAGGCAGATAAGATAGGCACAATCAAAGATATTGAGGCACAAGTCTGTTTTGGCACACACTCCTCGCCTCGTTCACATCGCATGCATAGTCTCTGACTTATTATTCTGATCTCAAGACGTGACTCGACTCAAAAACACGAAGTTTAAGGTACTCAAGGTTGTGCCATGTCTTTTTCAGGCTTAATCTACCCCGAGATATACTTAGACGCTGTTGTTGCAAATAAGATTCGAGTTCATGGTTGTAACAAGTGGTTAACTGAAAGCTTTTTAAAAAATTTGTGGCTGCGCTTGCAAAAAAAAATGTAAATAATTAAAATAAAAAAAAATAGTAATAATACTCGACTTGAGAACTCGACTTAAACATGTATTTCTATGCCCAAAACTAAATACGTATTTTACACTTAGCAGGGAAGAACTTTTTTTAATCGTCTACTGGAAGAAATCAGAAGCTTTAATGATAAAACTCAAATATTGCTCTCTTTCAAGAAACATTTAAAAAATATTCTTAACACTTCCTTACCGGACCGGGGGAACGCACCTACACTAACGAGAGTTTTACGCTGTATCTATGTTGTTTTTTAAACCACGTACTCAATAATTTGAGTAATCCTAGAAAAACTATTTGGTTATCGATTTGCATTAAAAAAATTAATATCGCATTACTACTTTTCTTAAAATTAAATAGTTTATAACAAATTCCGGCAAATAATCTGTGCCACCCGCCCCCCCTTCCTCTCTGTTCGGGCGTACCCCGTCCCTATCTGCTGAATGTATCGGGATAATTCTAAGCGATAGCAAGTAATGTCTAAGTTGTTAGTGGAAAGGACTAGATCGCGTTCGTTTACACTGCGCATCTCGTTTGCTCTTTTTACCATGCTATAATGTTCGCTTGCCGGTCAAAGATCATTCGGTCTGAGTCGTTTCCGGTGAACGCCAATCGACAGTCGAGATTCGGAAACAAGGTGTTATGTTGGATATCGGCCCGCCTTCTCTGTTTTCTATGGAAAAATACACGCTTTGGTCTAAATTCATTAGAATATTATTTATGACTTTATTTATCAAACGATTTTTAAAATGACTACTTTAATACGATGAATATACTTCCCTCTAATTATTATCATAACAAATTACAAAAAAATGTCATTAACACCCTTTAATAAGCAAAACAAATTGGGGTCCCCGAGTGACCCCCCTTCGGGTGATGTGTGATTTTTTTCGTTCCGGGACGAAAAGGTTAATGATAAAACTCAAATATTGCTCTCTTTCAAGAAACATTTAAAAAATATTCTTAAGAAAAAAACTACTGCCACTTAATTAATCTTACAAATATCATTTGTCTTGCATAACATTGTTTCTTTTTTTTAAATATATACTATTATCAAAATAAATACTACAGCACACATTTATTCATGAAGTCAACTATTTAAGTACTAACTAATAACAACATTTACGTACACTCCCCTTCCGTACACAAGCGAATGCTTTCAATGGAAGAGTAGTAAAAACTTAAAATGTAAAATTATCACTAAGTATCATGTAAAACATATTATTACAAATTAAAAATAATTTAAAAAAATAAAAAAATAAAATAATATTTGGATGACATGTAAAGCGCCGCTTTGGTGAAAAATCTCTTCAAGATGTAATTCAAAGTTTCTTTTTTTACATTAGCTCCACACAGGAGAAACTACACACAGAGAAAAATAATTCCCCTCAGGCCCTTTGTCGTTTTGTGGAGGAACTTTTGAGGAAAGGAAGGAGTTCTGGGAAGGAAAAAGGTATGAACGGTGGGTAGGAATCTGAGGGTCAGTACCTCCAGAAGTGACGAACATATGAATCAAGCTCCCCCTCTGTTCCGAGAGAGTTCTGCTGGAGAGATCGAAAAGTCTCCCTCAACCAGTCTCTTCCGATCTGGCCTGCCACGCAGCTGTTGGGCAGATGCATCCATCGCCAAGAGCCGGATAAACCTCTCTCCATGAATCCGGGAACCCCTTCAAAGTCATCTAACATAGCGAACCACTTCGGGTGACTTATGGCAGAGGTGTTGATAATCAAATAAATTGTTCCCGGGCGGCGATACCCATACCCGCCCACCAAACCAATGAACTTCCAGAGATATTATTAAGGTAACCTTTTTAAAATAATTGCTATTTCAATAACCATTTTCATAACGAGTTGTTTTTAAAGCTCTAATTTACGGAACATCTTTGTTCCGACACCCACACAACCCGTTGGCGGTTTCTGCAAACGTAATTAAAAACGTTGCAAAAGCTCGAGCAAGCTTGCTTTCAATTCATTTTTCATACTAAATTACTTTGCTATTTACTTTTGGTTTTGATAATATCAGCTGCAATCTTGGTTTTTCCATCCCTTAATGCTTGGAAGTTAGGTGCTAGCGTAGGCACTCATTTTCGTGCTTTGCACTTATTTGAGCTGCGATTAAACTTAAACATTTTTACTATGAATTTTGGGTTTGTCTAAAAATGCTTCCTGAAGAGTAAAGTGTTAATTAATTTTGCTTATATTGCTTATTGCTATTTAAAAATCACACAAGTAGCATGACAGCAGTGAACCAGAGGAGGAATTAACGATCATTGTTAAGATACGTAGAAAATGTATTTTTAGCCTATATTTTCTGGGAACTTTGATGCCCTTAGATAATATTTTTTTTACAATAGCTCCGCACAGGAGGAAAAAAACACTCAGAGCCTATGTCATCTTTGGGAATGGTGTGTGGAGAGTTTTTTTAAGAAAAGGAAGAAGATGAAGTAAAGCTTTATTTTTTAACATTAAATCGGTAGTTATGTAGATATAACTACTATATCTAGTTAGTCATTTTATTTCCCGAGGTATTTTTTTAGATCTCCTTGGAAATATATATATTTTAAATTGTAATACGTAATATTTTGTGTAACATAATATTCATTAAACATAGATATTGTTATCTATTTTACATTCATTATAGGGTTTTCAAAACCACCCACTAGAAACACATATGTCATGCTTATGAAATAGGTACATTTAATGAAATAGACGTTTGAAAGTTAAAAACGCTCTAGAGTAGAAAACAGACGAGCGCCGAGAACGTTTTCAAGTGTTAGTTGTATTGATAAAATCGACCAGTTGACACTAGCTCTTTTCTGGTAAATATGTTTTGAGAAATGGCCGCATTCAAAGAGGTTCGAGTGCCGTGGGCGCTTTCTACAGATTGTTATTGTTATGGTTTTTGCGATCAGCAAATATTTGAAAAGGTGATAACTATGAATTTTTATATGAAAGTGACCTGGCTGATTATAATAGAACAAAAAATTGACCTTTCTCCGTCGGATGGCAACAATACCTAATTTTTGCCAAAATTGTGATCTGATTACTTTCTGTGTAACTAAGTTCAATTTAATTACGGTTTTTTTTTGTCAGTCATTTCTACGAGTAGATATTTTAGAATTGGCTCGAGACAAAATATGTTCTGCTGCAATTGGACTTCTCCATTTTCCCGACAAGTCCAGTAAGGTGAAACCGCTGGACTAGCTCGAATTCCAACACCTCTAGAGATAGTTTAAGTGTTGCATAGAAACGGATGAAATCATGACATGTTCACCCTCATGCTTGTGGGTGATTTGTTTAGGTGTGTTGCTTATGAGATGTGGATCCGTTAATTAAGATGATGATGGTCATAATAATAAAGATGTTTCCATTATGTGGTACTGGGAGTAATCTCTACCAGGGACTAGGTGCGCTGATAACAATGAAGATGATTGATGAAAAGCCATCTCGTACCGTTAGGTTCAGCAAACTGCTCCATTTTTATGGCACGTTAGCCTGAAGTGAGAAATTATTTGGGGTTGCTTGGATGGCTTGAGGTTTCTCGTCATCTTCGCCTAAAATTCTGGATGGGATTATCTCTGCCAGCATACGGAAAGTTGGGAGTCACGTCTACTAACTTCAAACATGAACTTTAAACCAAAACAGTCACAAACGGTAATGTCAGGAGCTCGAGACACCCTTCTGACCCCTCGGGACACCCCACTGGTTTTACTAGTGAAAAAAGTTCACCTCCGCAGTCACGCACTTCTTCGACAGTCTCTGACTTTCATTTCAGATATTTTCCCGGCGTAATACAGGATTATGCGAAAGGAGACGGTACTTCAAATATTCCACGGCTCTCTGCTCTACCGTTAATTATCCCTAATTCGCTTTAAATGTCAAAGTAGACAGAAACTGTTAATCTCGGTTCCAGATTGAAGATTAGAGAAGAGAAAGCTTCAGATTGTGAATTTGGAATTTCTCTCTGTATTTAATTTTTGGCGTAATTGTCCATTTCCAACCAGATGCTGGATGACCTCTCATCCTATAGTTTGGGGAGGTTTCAAAGTATATCCTGGATGCAAAAGGATCGATCGTTGGAACAACCCCATACACACCATGTTCCCTTAGTTCTACCAACAAAAAAATCCTCCACATATGTCAGCAATTATAGAGTAAAACCGTTATCCGCTTTGTTCCATCGCCCACGCTTGCTGAAGTAGGGCATCCTGCAAGCAACCTTGGTATCTCGTGAGAAAATCTCACCGCTGAATATTGTCGAAAGCAGAGACAGATTCAGAGAGTCTGTTCTAGGCAGGTCCTCCGCACACCCTTAGTAGAATTCAATGCTATTAAATGGGATAATTCAACCAGCATTAAATGGGATGTGTTTGCATTGCTCAACTGAAAGGGAGACCTCTTTGACATTCAGGGTTTAATTCCGCAAACATCGGAAATGCTAATTAGAAAAGCCAGCTTATTATCTGGGTCCCCACTATTTCTATCACTTTTCAATATAGGATAGCCCATAGGTAAACCGTTCACTTCATCTAAAGCCAAACCATGTGAGAAATAAATCCAATAGAACGAATAAGAAAGCTAAATGGCTAACTCGCACGACGACTACATCCCTATTTCATTGTCGTAACCCGTTCAAAATTTGATTTCAATTAGAAAGACCTCGAGGATAATCACAACCTATCGAAAAGAAAGAAAATACCCTTGTAGAATAATGAGTTTTGGTGACAGGAGCATCCGTATGTATTCATAGGATGAACGTACCTAAATGCGTGCTAGGGGCACGAAATGGAGTAGTGTGAATATAATTAAAGTATGAATACGTTAATTGCATGAATAAAATTATGACGAATGTACCGCAACTATGAATGCGCTAGCAGCATAACCGTAAAAGACACCTGTAATAATTGTGTGTGGTAAATACATTTATTACAGTATAGATATTTATAGTTACCTAAAGTACGTACGAAAAGGACGGGAATAAGTATTAGAAATACATAGATAGGCAACACTGGTAGTTTGAATGGGGGTGGAAAAGTAATTACAACTATCTAATGCGTCAGAAGCATGAATATGAATAACACGTGTAATTTTGTGTGATAATGTACTAGTACTTACCCGTACCACATCCAATTACAGTACACCCCTCGTATATATAGATACCTAAAGTATGCACGAAAATGACGGGAATGGGAACAAGAAATACACAGGAAGGTTCCACTTGTCGATGGAATAGGCGAGAAAAGATAATAATAAACAATATATTATTTTGTTGAAATGTTATTGTTTTTAGATGCTAGCTAAACTCTTGATTTTATGAAACTTTATACTGCATGCATGCTTATACGTTTGTGTATGTATATGTGTATGTATGTTATGTTTGTGTGTATGTGTCTATATGATTAATATGTATATATATATGCGTTTGTTTGTATTTATGTGTCCATGCACGCATTTTTATGTACCCGTCTCAGAACAGACATTGTCTTGTGAGACGGGTTAAACACTTTTTTTTGCATAATATTGTTACTTTAATAAATGCCAAAAAAAAAAACAAATCTTGAATGCTACTTATGATTTAGACTGTTGTTCCCCATGTTATCTGATTGTAGGTATTAAATCGTTAAGCCCTCCCCATCCATAAAAAAATATTGCCCTTCCTCATTATTTTGTTCTTCAAATCCCCACTAGATATCAGAACAAACACTAGATATCAGCTCGGTTCACATTTTGATAGTAAAATTCCGAGTTTTTTTCATTCCTTAAGCATTTTTTTTATCGAAGGAAGCAAATACTCGGGGTGTGACATTATATAATATTAAATTAAAAAACACTCTTTGTTAAACATCACTTTTTTATTATTAATGTTTAACAGCCGACCGGGTTCCGCTTAGCTTAAGCTTCGTCAAGGTTTATTATATTAATTAAAGTTAATTACGTACACATATCGTCGCCTCAGTTCTTATTTGTCCAACAGACCATTTTATTTTTTGCTCAATCTCCACTTTAAAATTAAAAATAGAGTATAAAAAGGTATAGTTAATCACTTAACTAAGAATTATTTCAACTAATGAGACCTTTAACTTTACAAAAATAGCTTTATCTTAAATACTTTTCATAATGTTTTATTGAAATAATGAAAGAAAACTTTCTCCTCCCGTAAAATTTTCTAATGGTTTGTTGGACAAATACGAACTAAGGCGACGATATGTATAAGAAAATAAAACAAAGAGTGAAAGAGGTGGCAATAGAAAAGAAGACACCTTATTGGTGAAAGAAAGAGATAAAATCAAAGAAGGAGACAAAATTATTACAGGATATGTAGATAGAGGGAGGAGAAACCCTTACCTACCCACCCAGCAATAATTTTGAATAGTAGGATTGGGGGGGGGGGAGGAGGAAAACATTTTATTTTCGAAAGAATGAATATTGCGACATGTAAATTTCTGTACTAAAGTACCAAAACTCATGTTTGATATTCATGGATATGAACTGAATAAAATATGATGTCCCCATCATCTTAACGGTTTTAATCACATTTTCGATACACATTCTTTTATGTGACAACTTGAAAAGATGCGAAATAATAAAAAAATCATTCACATGCACGAATTTTACAATTTGTTTTTAGGTGAAGAATTAAATTAGTTTTTTTTTTGCTTTATTTGAAATGTTTTAAAAGTGGTACAAAACCATCCAGAGCAGTGATGATCAACCTACTTAGCTAGAAGGCCAATTCATTCATTTGCAGTTTGTTTGCGAGTCGCAGGGGGAAGGATACCTTCAGCTACCCTTATAAAATATCAGCAAATGTAGTAGGTGGTGAAGCAATCCTATTTGTATTTTCAAAAACTTTAATTTTTTTTTAAATAATTATAGAACGCAAAAAGAAAGCGCCGCAGGCTAAAATCTTATATCTTTAAAGCTAAAGCAATAAATGCTGTTGATTTTTATCATTTTGACGTCCGGCGTGGTCTAGAGGTAAGGCTCTTGACTCGCAATCCGAAGGTCGCAGGATCGAATCTCGGCGAGGCAAATAAATTTTATTTGATTGATTTGGTAGTTGGGACTCTTGTGTCTTGTATATGTAAAATCATCATATGTAAAATCATTCTGAACTGTTAAAAAACATAAAAAATATCTACTTACAATTTTTTATTAACATATTGAACTAAAAATTACACAAAATTTACTAAAGAAAACGTGAGAAATTTTATAAAATGGTAATATTTAAAATGCATCAAACATAGATTCCAACAAAAAAAATGCTGCGAGATGAAGGTTAAATTTTAACTACCCCTTTTTTTACAGAGTCCACTAAACCATTCTGCGAAACAGAATAGAATATTCTTTATGGCAGACCGGCAGTACGAAAGGTTCGCGTGCCACATAAAATGGGCACACAGATGGCTCACAGGCCGCAGATTATTCATCACTGGTCTAGAGTCTAGAGCAATGTATGCATTTTATGTCTCACCTTAATAAATTTATTAGGTTCACGTATAAATACTTCCTAAATAAACAAATAAATATGCATTCTTCATTGGTTCTCCCCGAAAACAGCCAATTTATGTAATCCAAGCATTTCCTTTCCCAGGAAAGTGCTCAATATCTATTCCGAACGAGTCCTGGGAACCTGGGAACGAACGAGACTTTTCCGTACCAAGTTATTCCGTTACGGTAGTTAAATTAAGAATTTAGTGCTTCCAAACCATTGACGTAGAATGCAATATAAGCCCAATTCGAGTGAAAACAGAAATGGTGTTTAACGACCGTTTAATGTATTTATAAAATCATTTTTAAATGGATGCGGATGATTTAATTTGGGATGGCGGAATAATAGTCAAAAGAACTATGTTGTTCACCTACACGTAAGCTGACTGAGCTGTACGTACAGGACTTCAGATTTTTTTAGAAAAATAGCAAATGCTATTGTTGAATTTGGTAACCACCTCAGGTCTGGAGCCACAAAATACTTAAAAAAATACCCTCGACTATGTCCTAAAAGATCGGTCCATTTTATATATTCTCTTATCCTAACAAACGGTTTGTAATCTATAGAATACAGAGTGAGACGGGAATGGGTACCGCCGTCCCGGGAACCTTTATTGGATAACCAACACCTCTGCCATAGGTCATCCTAAGTGGTTCGCTACGTTTGGTGACTTAGCAGGGGTACCCGGGTTCATGGGGTGAGGTTTTTCTAAGTCTTGGAGGCGGGTGACCAGAACACACTGAACCCCAGAACACACTGAACCAGAACACACTGAACCCCAGATTCCTACCCACCCCTTAAACCCTTTTCCTTCCCAGAACTCTAGTCTCCTTCCTTTCCTTAAGGCCCAACTTGACGGAAATTATTCTCCTTAGGGCCTCCTGTCTGGAGCTCGTGTAAAAAAAAACTCTTTTATAGTTTTGTCTCTTTCATGCTTAACATCATGTCAGTCGCACATTAAATTTGGGAGGCGGAAATAGGTACCGCCGCCCCGTTTGGATAACCAACACCTCTTACACAGATCACCCCATGTGCTTCGCTACGTTTGGTAACTAAGCAGGGATGCCTTGGTTCATAGGGGTGGTCTTGACGGTGGATGCGTTTGCCCACCTACCGCAACTGTGGAGGGCCGGATCGAGAGAAACTGGTCGAGGGAGGCCTTTTGACCTCTCCAGCCGGACTCTCTAGACCAAAACCAGCACATTGTTATTTTGATATTATCAAAAAATAACAAACAGATTTTCATGACAAATTTCAAATCACAAACACGCATGATCTGGGGATGAACACTGTAAAGCTGTCCAAAACGTTAGCTGAAGAAATAAGTAACGCAACACGACATAATAACCCAAAAATAAATTACAATAATATTTCAAATCGTTCTCGTGGTGCTTAATTTATCCTTCAGGCTTAATTTATTTTATATCAAGTCCAAACGATAGTGCAACGAGGATTCTGAGGCTTTTTTAACTATCGTTGGTCATAGGATTAAAAAAATGACAACAAAGTAGGTAATTTCATGATTAAATAAAAAACACCGTTTTTGGCACAAAAGCCAGACCGGGAATGAGAATTTTGCATACTAGGTTGTGATTTCCGTTGGCAATGTGACAAAATGTATTTCCATGCGGCTTTCTAATTTGTCGAGTTTCCCGCTACGTTCCCTAATGTTGGTCTAGAACAACGGTTTTAAACCTGTGGTACGTGTACCCCTAGAGGTAAAAATTTAGGGTACGCAATATCGTGGCACGAATGTAGGTTTTAAAACTCAGCTCTGCTAAGTGATCCAAACTTTGTAAAATTTTGCTCTGTTAAGCAAGCTCAAGAGTCACGTTGACTGTACGTTAACATTGTATGATTGATTATACAGGGTGTAACAGGGCTTTTATTTTTTCTACTGATAAATAAGAAACTTTTTCTAGATATTTTTTTGAAGACTCCTCTTTGTGCGGTGCTTTGTAGCATCCCCACTCTTATCTACTTTAGTTTTCTGAAGGTTTCACTTCTACTGTGTGTGAATTCCATACTCTGTTTTTTTAAACTCGATGAAACAAAAAAGCGACACTAAAAAGAGATAAACAAAAATCTACAGCATTTATAGAGAATGAGTTAAAATAATCGGCCTCCTCTTTGTGCGGTGCTTCGTAGCCTATCGGTCTCATATTTGAGCGGTGCTTTGTAATCTTTCCACTCTAGTTTACTTTAGTTTTCTGAAGCTTTCACTTCTACTGCGTGTGAATTGAACACTCTGTTTCTTTTTTCGTCGAAATAAAAAGACGTGAAACAAAATAATATGTTCAATTTCACGAGCAGAATCACTGGTTAAAAATTCCCAAAGTCACGTTACACTCTGTGTAAAATTGCAATAATTGTATGTGTGTGACTTGATTTTTAAATTTATGTAATAATGAGAGTATTACTTGTATACAAGATAGATAGAGGATACGGGGTGCAACAAATTTTGTTTTAAAAGTCAAGGGGTACGCAAGCTCTAAAAAGTTGACCACCGCTGGTCTAGAGTTCTAGAATGACCCTTCTATAGCATAGTACCGCTGGTAAAGCATTAGTTAGCAATATAACGCCTATGGTCTTCTTTGGACTATGATTGTCACAAACAACATTTTCCGAGGAATAAGTGGTCCTACACAGATTCAAGAATGCCGACAGTAATTTACATAATACCTTTATGTCCATGTGGCAAAGAATCCAAACCAAATAAACTAAAACTGTTTCGTTTCATCGTGGAAGATGTTTGTCTAGTCTAGACGGACAACGTA
The DNA here is from genome assembly GCA_936435175.1 of Glyphotaelius pellucidus. Classification (NCBI taxonomy): domain Eukaryota; kingdom Metazoa; phylum Arthropoda; class Insecta; order Trichoptera; family Limnephilidae; genus Glyphotaelius; species Glyphotaelius pellucidus. The sequence continues at coordinate 6,103,372 of OW386551.1, read as the reverse complement.
CACGGCACGTCACAACAAAGTTCATTATAAAGAGTATTGGTTCAATTATGCCAACTCTTTTGATACGACGACTAGACACGTGTATTGTGACATGGACTACCGACATGAGTCTAGTATGGTCGTCGAGAGAACTCAAACGAATTATAAAATTAAACGACAATATTCTACATTTTACAAAAAACAACAAAAATTTTTAGTTTTTTAATTTCATATTAAAAACCGCTAACAATATTATATTTATTATTTAATTATAAAATACAAGCCCTTCCAAAAATACAATTTTGAGAGGTGCAACTAAAACTTCAGATTTTGCACTTTATTTTCAAATCCAAATAACTAACTAACCGTCACGCCGTTTCTCCGCAGGGGTAGGCAGAGAAGACGGACCACCAAACAACTCGGTCTTTGCCTCACTCAAACATTATTATTTGGCTTTTGACATGGCCCGACTCAAGTATCTGATTCACTTGATCAAGCCATGTCTTCCTCGGGCGTCCCCGACTTCCTCTACTATTCAAATTTGCGTCATATATTCTACACACTACTTTCTTCGTTCATTTGCTCTACATGCCCAAACCATCTGAGGATCCCTTCTTAATCTTCTTTATTATGCTTACATCAGCCTTACATTCTTTGCGGATCTCCACATTTCTCTCACGATCATACATGGTTTTACCTAGCATACGCCTCGGGGATCTCATTTCAACAGCACAGTTTACTTTCAGCCTCCCTCTGCCAGTTCAATGTCTCACCAGGACTCCATTGTGTTTTTTTTATTAGAACCAACTGCTTACAGTCCTCCATTAATGGAGTCACCGACATTTACCCTTCTTCTAGTATCTCTATGAGCCTTCTCATTCGTAAACATACTACCCATATACATAAACTCATTCACCTGCTCCAAGTATTCACAACTATATTGCACACTGTTATACTCTCTCTTTCAAACACAATGACTTAAGACTTACTCATATTCATCATTAACTCATTCTTCATACATACTCGTACTACGTTCATTCTAGACACGAGTGACTGTAGATCTTCCATAGATCGCATCAACAGCATAAAACAGGAAACATATTTTCAGATTACTCAATTTCACGCCCAATCCCACCTCTTTCAATTCTTGCATGCAATTATCCATGTATAGATTGAACAACCATGGTGACATTAAGCAGCCTTGCTTAGCACCTTTTGTGATGTCACACCACCCCGTAAAATCACCGTTCACCCTAACACGTGCAACGCTTCCCTCGTACAGAGACGCAATTTTTTTTTTTTTTTTAATTTTTCTTTATTCATTTTGTTTATTACAGGATTGTATTACATGATTGAATTGCCTGTATGAGATTTGTATTCACTCCATACTTGCACAACACCGTCCATAGCTTTTTCCTGTCGACTCAGGCGTACGCTTTTACGCTCTACAAAGGTGCAGAAGAGTTTCTGGTATTTTGCCAGAAACTTCTCACTGAGTTCGGTCAACTTCCATCGATATCTTTTTATATAAAGAGTCATCTATTTTAATACAAATCTACAGTTTAATTCTGATATTAATGAAATTTCATGCCATGATATTTAAGCTGGGACATTTAAATAGTCCCAAACTCGGTGGGCTTTCTATCCTAGAATATAAAAAGGTAATTTACGCCCGCCGCGTATTTTCACCTAAAGGATTGTAATTAAAAATTGCCTTAATGTGTGTGAAAAGATGCACTAACCTGAGAGTGATGCCTTCCTGCAAATAGTTGGCAGAGCACGAAAAGAAGAAGATAGAGAGATATGTAACTACGGATGTTGGAGAGATCGCGCTAATACTTCAGACGATAAAATTGAAGCGAAAATTGTGAAAATATTTAATAAAACACGACTCGTTTAGAAAGAGCGAAAATCTCGTGGGGGTTGTCTAAAACAACGTTCAAAGAAACACTGAATTTTATCATACATATAACTTGTAATAATAGAGACAGGCTTGAAAACAAAAATTTTCTGAGCATACTTTGCGATTTATTTCTATCGAGGGAATTTCATATAATTTGCGTGTCGGTGTGGGTAATGTATAGATATTATCTTCAAAAATAGCATATATTTTTAAGAACTTAAAAACGTCAAATGTTCAAGGGAGATATGCAAGAAATCGGTAGAAATTCGAGAAGCGCCGTTTTAAAGCAAAATTTTAATAAATCTTGATGAAATTCTTACTCAAATTTCTTAAATAATCTCTGCTTAAAGCCCGGGCAATACCGGGAACTAGTCGTAACACAGTAATTCGATCTTTCCATTACCGCCCTAGCTTTTGAGTACTTAGACCTTCTGAATCTCATAATCATAGTTTAGTGTTATCCCAAACAAATTATCCAGTTGTACTCGACAGTAAAACACATTTACTCTGGAAACAATCGTATAAGCTATTTACAGTTGTAATGGCAAACACTATTCTAACATTAATTTGTGGATTTAACTTGTGCCGTATCATAAAACACCAGCGTATGGTTTAAATTGTTTACATTTATTTAGCTTTCCTCGTGGATTTTAATATTATAAATAGGTAATGAGCTTTGTTTATTGTGTAAAGGAACTAAGCAAAAACTTTACTATCACGTAAGTAAGTTCTAATAAATTTATTGAATCCAAAGAACTTTCTCAAACGTGGAATAAAATTATTTTGGATTTTCTTCGACTGATCTCTTAGTAACAAAATATCGTCTCTCTTTATTTGTTATAAAACGCAGTTCTTTTGATTTCTGAGTGTGTGGAAAAAGTTAATGTTTCACAGAAATGTAACTTTTAATAGGGTGATTAGTAAACTCGTTTTTCACGATTTAAGTAACGGTTTTACATTTTCAATAAATTTTACTTTCGACACCCATTATTTAAAGAAGCACGAAACGAAAAACGAAGAGATAAGGAACCGATATTTTCTCGTAATGTTTTCTTCAATAGAATTTACGTGCCGTGGAATTAATTTAGCATTTATTGGTTGGTATTTCAAATGTATTGATCAATATGATATTTTCCCTTTTTGCTTGCTTTTATGGTCTCAAATAACTCTTAGAATCATTTAAACATAATGTAATACTTAATATTTATTATTTCTCTTAATTACCAATAGTAAGACAACGTAAGTTGTGATAAATATCTTCCAAATAAGTTGGAGTGATTACTAGTTTATTTATTTAGTTAACGTAAAAATTTACAAAGAATATTAAACTGAACAGACATTTTTGAGACAAGACATACATGTTGGCTAAAAAAAATGTAGTGCACGGCATAATACCCCAAAAATAGATAACGTTTATTCTGTTGGCCGTGAAAATCTAAAACCATTAGGTGGCTTTTTCGGTTCGAATTTTTGAAACAATGAATTAAATTGCCTACAAAAATTATTTATATAACAAATCGGAAAATTGCGGTAAATTTTCCTATTAGTGTGTTGTTGTTCTACTTTATGATTCGCTTAACAAAAAACCAAGGAGTTGGTTTTGACAGATGGATTAATGTAGCGAAAACACTTTTCTGAAGCACAAGTACAGAAATTAGTTGTTGAAAGTTGGAGTATTTTTGTTGCTGACACGTAAACGAAACCATAATACTAAGGACGGGTTGTTTCAAAAAATTTGATGGATTTATCAAATATTTGATGTTAATTTTCACGTTCTGTGTAAGTTCTATTCAAGTTCTGTGATTATTTCAGTTTTGTGAAGCAACTGTCCTATAACGATGTAATAACAGAACTTGAATAGAACTTACACAGAACGTGAAAATCAACTTCTAATATTTGATGAATCCATCAAATTTTTTGAAACAACCCATCCTTAGAGTCTTCAAATATATCGTGTGACATTTATATAGATAATATTAAATTACAAATTATCTTTGAGCTTGAGCACCCTTGATGATAATTATAAATAATATAGAATCTTTCATTCAATCCTAAATTGACTTTCGCATTGGTTTAGCTGCTTTACAACGAGCACAATTTTGGAGGCGGATGTGGGCACTGCCACCCATGGAACCATTTTTTTAACGTGAGCTCTACACAAGAGGCCCTAAGAATTATAATTTCCCACAGGGCCTATGTCATCTTTGGGGATGCTGTGTGGAGGGTTTTTTAAGGAAAATAATGGGAGGAGAGTTCTGGGAAGGAAAAGGGTTTAAGGGGTGGGGTTCAGTGTGTCCTGGTCATCTGCCTCCAAGACCTAGATTAACCTCACCCCATGAATCCGGGCACCCGTGTTAAATCACCAAACGTAGCGAACCACTTGGGGTGACCTATGGCAGAGGTGTTGGTTATCCAATAAAGGTTCCTGGGGCGGCGGTACCCGCTTATTGGATAATCAACACCCCTGCCATAGGTTTCGTTACATTTGGTGACTTAGCAGGGGTGCCCGGGTTCATGGTGTGAGGTTTTTCTAAGTATTGGTGGCAGATGCGTCAGCCCAACGCGGCAGACTGCGTGGCGGACCCAATCGGGGCATACTGGTTGAGGGTGGCCTTTTGACTTCTCCGGCTGAACTCTTTCGGCTTATCGCCTTCCACCGCAATTGGGGGGAACATTGGCCCACAGATTCCTTTCTTTCCCAGAACTTCCTCTTTTTCCTTTCCCTAAAAAAACCTCCACACAGCATCCCCAAAGATGACATAGGCTTTGAGGGAAATTATTTTTCTCAGGGCCTCCTGTGTGAAGCTAATGTAAAAAAATGACATTGTTCCACTTTACCTCTTTCATTTCATTATCAACAGGAATGTTATTTTTGTCATGCAACTTTCAATGCATTTTTCATTAGATATTAAACACACTTCTAACTAAGTAAAATACTTCAACTACAACATGATACACGAGTAAAATTAATTTGTAGTTAGTGTGTAGGTAGGCGAAGCTGAAAGTCATTTTGCGCAGACAAATGATCACGTGAATTAATTTAATGTTAAGTAATTTTCCAAAGTTGTTGGTGAAGTTAAACCACAACTACTTTTGATTTAATACCCATGTCAGAACTAAAAAGCTTTTTCTCTCCTCCCTAATGTTGAAAGAATGTTATACGTGATAAAAAATTACTATGTTAGACATTGTAATAAATACACCGGATTTTAGAAAACGTGCCTAACTTACAATAATCAGTGATTTCTGACCTTTTTCGGAGTAAGAAATGTAGATTGAATTTTGGTCTACATTGACTTTTTTTGGTAAACCAAAAATAAAGCTGTAGGATAAGATAGTTAAGGCCGGGGAACAGAGCGGGTACTCGGCTACGATATGTGTAATGTACCATAAATAGTTTATTTTTATTTTTATATGATTACCTCACAAGAGTCAAAATTGATCTTAATATAACAGAATGGGATAAAAACTCTGAAATGCATTCAATAGATTCGAATACGTTGATTTTTTTTTAATATGAATACCGCACAAGAGTCCCAACTGCTCTCTCTGGAGCCAGTGACCACGGGATCGGATCCCGGCGTGGCAATTAAAGTTTGTTTGATTAATTAGTGTTATTTCACAATTAAATCATTAAAAATAATATGTAGTATTTTGCGGCACGTTCCGGAGTGGAAGATACTCTCAGTATCGTCCTGGTGTAAGACCACCATTTAGAATTGAAACTTTACTTGAAATGGTGTTTGGTGATCAGATCTGAATAGCCAGGTACTTCCTCACCTTATTCTTCCCCATCTCCTTGCTCTCCCTATTACCTTCAGCCTCACAACATATGCCGATTGGGGTTGAGAAGTTGGGACTCTTGTGAGGTATTCACACAACAACAAAAAAATAGTGTTTAAAATAGTACATAAAATTTAATAATTGTGTAATTTCAATGTGTAAAATAAAAAATATATATAGCAGCTGTAACAAAATTCGTTTGTTCAGGAACGTTGACAAATCTGTACACCGAATATTTGCTTCCCTTGCAAGCATCGTGCCACATACCCTCAAATCAACAAAATCCTCAAACAAGTCCCAGACTGAACGTGCGAAAATAGCTGTAAAATAAATACACGACACGTTATTGGACCGAAACATTCAATTACAGCTTCGGGCGGTAAATACGAGTAAATAATAAATGCGTGTAATAAATAAGATTTTATGTTACTTGCCCGTGATTTATTTGAGTAAATAAATATTATATTACGGATGGCATGAACGTAATTTTAGCACCCGCGTAGGCAGCGTTATAACTTTACTTGGGTTGAGTCAAATATCTCTCTTAGTTAAGATGAGCGAAATAAACATGAGATGGTCTACGTTTGGCAGAAGATTAACAAAATAATATAAAATATAGAATAAATTTTGATGACAATTATTATCTCAGTTCTACATAAGGACTTGAAATTTGGACATGATTAGGTGAAATACAGGTAAAAACCACAAACTGGTAAAAAATGTCAACTGGCGTGATCTAGGGGTAGGGCTCTTGACTCGCAATCTGAAGGTCGCGGGATCGAATCCCGGCGTGGAAAAATAAATTTAATTTGATTAATTTGTGTTATTTCACAATTGAGGTGTGTAGAAGCAAAGGCAGCAATCTCCACTTTCGTTTTTTTGAAAAAAGGCATAAAATACATTGATATCTTTGCCTTTGATACATATTTTCAAACTCTGATTTTGATAGGAGAAAGCTGAGTTTGTAACTAAACAGATTTGCAAATTGGATTTAGGTTCTCAATTCGAATCACTATGAAACTGCATTTACAACTTTTTTCCGATATTTTGGAGATTGCTGTCTTTGCTTTTACACACCTCAATTAATTCATTTAAAATAATAAATAGTATATTTGCGACACGTTCCAGAGTACAAATACTCTCGGTATCGCCCTGTCTTAAGACCTCCATTCAGAATATGAAACTTTGCTTGAAATGGCTTTGGCCGTGTTTGGTGACCAGATCTGAACAGCCACGTACTTCCCCACTTTCCTCTTCCCTTTCTCCTTTCCCTCCCTACTACCTTCAGCCTCACAACATACCCCAACTGGGGAAGCCATAGCCTCACTGGCTCCTGACGGAAGCAGCTGAGACTCTTGTGAGGTTTTCATATTAAAAAAATATGTATTTATATATTCCCCTCGCTTATGTGAATATCGCACAACAGTCCGAACTGCTCCCAACTATCCTGATACGGCCTCTAGTTATAGAAACGGAACTATGGCATCCCCATTTGCCATAAGCTGCGAGTCTAAAAATAGTGGGGAGGGGAAAATAAAGATTTTGAAGAACTTGACTTTTCAGATCTGGTCACCAAACATGAATGGTCAGTTGGTAAAAAAAATGAGTTCACGTGAAAAATCTTCTGCAGAATTCTTATGTGAAAAATACGTTCTTTTCAGCACTTACGTTACGATCCAACAAAGTTGTTCGTAAAAAGCTTTATTAGAAAGTATGCAAAGGCTTTAACAAAAGCTTTTATTCGTGGATGTGCAACAAGATACTTCTTGAGCAGGGATGAACAGAGCAAACACGTTAATACAACACTACAAATCAGGCTCCTGAACGTAGGTATTCCTGTTTTCCTCAACGTAAGTTTTAACGCCATTGTCGTAAATTCAAACATGACAAAACAATGAATTTATAGTATTAATAAAATTTATGGTTGTAAATTTAGTTGGAAATTTTTTCAGCTTCACTCGTAGCGCGTGTTTTATCCCGATTTGAAAAAATGTTGATGTCCATAATGTTCTGTTACGTCGTGTGAATCTGTTTTACAGGTGAAAATAATGTGGCACACATGCCCTTGACATGGCAAGAACAGCAAAAACAGACGTTTGTTTGAAGTTCGTTTGAACTTTTGCTAGAATAGAGTTTGGCGCTTTAATTTTCTTTGGTAGATTGTGAGTTTAGTTTTGTAGAAAGCATTTGCTGAAACTGAAATGTTGATTTGAATTATTGCAAATGAAGCTTGCATTTTTGTTTAATTCCGTGCAGACGAACAAGTGTGCTAAAGGAATCTAACTTTAAAAAAATTAAATACATGTTTTTCATTAAATGAAGACATTATGAGCGAAACTCAATCGAAAATCTGGAAACAGAAAAATCAGAAAAAGATATTTACACCTCTGGGACTCGAACCCAGGACCTCCCTACTTTCCGGGTTGGGCGCTCTTATCCACTGAGCTAAGGTGGACACCTGGGTTCGAGTCCCAGAGGTGTAAATATCTTTTTCTGATTTTCTGTTTCCAGATTTTCGATTGAGTTTCGCTCATAATGTCTTCATTTAATTAAATATTACAGTTTGAGGTTTTACTCATAAAAAAAAGTTTAAATATAAAAAAAAAAAAAATTTTTTTTTTAAAAAAAACACGTTTTTCAATTTCGATTTCGTTTTTTTGAATGAGTACATGAATGAATGTATGAAATGGAATCTTGGAAAAAGAAATTAGCCCACTTTCCCACTAACTGATCGAGCTAATACTCGGCAGATGGACTTGTTGTCGATGACAATGTTTAACAAGTTTTGGTGGAAATGAAAATAGATGTACTATAGTTGAAAAAAAAAAACTTTAAAAGGAGACGCACGGAAAAATAATTGTGGCATTGCATCGCAAGCCGGGAACTCGCTAGTATCTTACAAAAAATGTGTTGTTTACTAATTCATTAAAATTAATATAAAATAATATTATCATTATTTTTACATAATCTTTTCTTCATTCCTTTTACACGTTCGCAAATAATCATTCTTCTATTTCCGTGAATTAATATTTTCGTTTTAAGTAAAAATAGCTCTTGTATAATACAAGAGCTATTTTTTGAAGAACTAGTTATAGAAAACGGAATAAAAATGCAAGTTGTCAAATGAGTCATTATATTTATTAGTAGGTAATATTGCCTTGTCGTACTTATAGCCCTTTCTTGAGTCAACTGTTAGAAGTTCTACCTACTAATTTCCAGGGATTTTTTCAACGCATTACTCAGCAGATGGAAGTTACTCGCGTGGTTTCGGTAAATTTGGACCTAATTGCAAAACTGCACTTGAAATTGGCAGAGAAAATATTTCGACTATTGGACGATAGTTCCTTGTCGGCAGCATGCAATGTTGACGAATCTTGAATGGAATTCATTAAATGTGACCGGATTCTCGGAACCAGATTACGTAGACTGAAGTTCTTCTAGGAATTCCCCCTCTTGGAGCTTTAGATGAATCACCAGAATTGAGGATTCGAAATCTGTCCTGCCTGCTACCAATGCATTTAAGTGCGCTAGAAGATATGATGTCTTAGATTTATGCCAACCATTGAAGCGTATGAGGCTTGATGATGGCACCGCTTAACGCCTGTTGTAATATTTTGACCTTTTTATTTTATATTCTTTACTATAACATTATTACTTAAGTACCTGTTATTATTTATGTATTTTTGAATTTAATTTTCTTGATGTTGTTTTTTGTTAATAATTATTCATACTCTCCCTCTTATCATTTGTCAGAATGCTAACCCTTTGATTATGTCTGATAACATTATAATACTTTGTAGTAGAATGTAATTGTTCGCTACTACAAACGAACCTTACAGCTGTTATTTTTGTTTGAATACTTGTATTTAGTGTTTCTTTTGTAATAATAGGTTTAAATTATTAATATTATATTAAGTTTAAGTTTATAGTGTGTATGTTTTTTTTCTCTTTTAATTTCTACAATTGTAAAGCTGTCCATCTCAACACAAAAATGCCCAGGTAAGATGAGCAGCTAACGATTTTTTTATTGTATTACTCTGTATTTTTTTCATATTTAATTTTTTTTAAATCAGAGTTTGCGATTCACACGTGGTAGAAGTGAAACTACAAAGTCACAATATGTCGCTTTCTTTTATTTTGCCTGTTTATTTTAGTGGTTTAAAGATTAGATATTGATGTCAAAATAATAAAAATGTTTATTTCTTTTGGATTTCGTAGGATTCAAACCAGCGTTCGAGGGATGTCTGTCTCTCTGGCCGCTGGGATGTGTCAAGCACCTTACCCGCTGCGCTATGGGAGGCTTGCGCCGAGGCTCAAATTTACCGCATCATTTTAGAACCGACGACCCATCAAATAATAAATTTTAGTGACGCACTTCCGTTTCATCCGAGCTTCAAATCACTAACGGGGCTAAAGAAGTTTCACTTCAAAAATTGATCAAGATTAATAAACGACGCCACTGAGTTACAAAAAAATGTCAAATCATGTATCAGCAGTTGGTGCAAGAATCCTACTCCTTATGAACCCTTTTTCATTTTATATCAACAGTTCTATTTATTATTCCCATTCAATATATTGAAAGAAAATATCCTGAACTTATGAATCCAAATAACAATTAAATTGATTGCAAGTTCATAAAACAGCGAAAAAAAATAAACTTATATGTGCGACGAATCAACCTTTTGTAATACCTCCAACATCCAGAAATTATTTTAGATTCGGACAAGAATTCAGTTCATATCATTGAGAATGACGTTCTTAGAGAATTGAGAGCGGAAAATATAAAAGTTTGTGTGGAACGCGGCAGATGGTCCGTATTATTAACTCCAAAAAGACAGTATTGAAGTTTAAATATAAGTTGAACGTGTTAACTTTATCCTAATATCGTGGGATGGAAAGAACCAGAGCAGATTTTTTTTCAGCCCTACCTAATTTCCTTTCAGTCGGTAGATCAACTTATGAAAAATTCTAATTGTTTACGGCAGGTACTTTTTTGATTTAATAAAATAATTAACTAGGTTATTTTCTATAGAGTTACGTGTATTTCCTTTCAAATATTACCTAAAATGATGCTATTAGAATCAATTCGCACCCGGGGGATAACAATGGCACAACTCAAAAAACCTCTTTTTTCCGGAGAGCAGTTTGAATATTTGAGTGTATAAAAGCAGTTTATTAACCGATAAAAAAACATTATTTTACAAAAGTTGAAGAGCAGTATATAATTGTTTATTAGGTTTAATATTATAGTTATGGTATAATGATTATATATTTTTTATTTTATTTATTTATTTATTAGTTTTATTTTAGTAAATTGTTCATTTAAGTTTACAATTTCCTAATTAATTATATAATTTCATATTTCAAACTATATTTTTCTCGTTTAATGTATCTTCTACAATACATTTTGAACTTTCCAATTGGTGCGGCCTTTAAAGTTTCTGGTAGAGTGGTATAACTTCATCCCTTTGTATAGTAAACTGTTCTGCGTATTCGTTTTGTCCTTTTTTTGTAGTCTGATTTCCTTGCAAGTCCTTGTGTTATGTCTGTGAATGTCCTTGTTGTATATAATGTTGTTTGAGAAGTATTTTGGTAAACATGTTGTTCACTATTTTATGGATAAATATCATCGTGTGCAGGGTCAACATCTGTTTCACGGTTAGCCAATTTAGTTCCTATAACATTTTATTTACTTTTGAGAATCTATTTCGTCGAAGTATTATTCTCATTGCCCTGTTTTGGAGAATTTGAAACTTATTTTGTTCTCGTTCGTTGCACAGGAAAAGGATAGTTGAGCAGTAGTTAAAGTGTGGAGCAATAATATAAAAATGACATATTCACTTTTAAAGCCGAAAAAACATTTTTAAGAATTGTGCCGTTTTTAACGAAGATAAGAATAGATATCGAGGAACATTTCTGCATACTTAACTGAAAAATGTATTTTTTGACTTGTGCCACTGTTATCTCTCAGGTACGACAAATCAAAAACAGCCTAATATTTTGGTACTTTGTTAATAAGTTGTAGGTATCAGTTGTACATAAAATTACATTTTGTTTGGAAAAGTTTTATTTTTATGTACATTTGTTTCTAAAAAACTTAAGTTTGCTATTGAACAGACGGCCGGCGTGGTCTAGCGGTAAGGCTCTTGACTTGCAATCCGAAGGTCGCGGGATCGAATCATGGCGTGGCAAATAAATTTTATTTATTAATTTGTGTTATTTCAAAATTATTTCAATTAAAATAATATAAAGTATATGTGCGGCACGTTCCAAAGTGGAAGATACTTTCAGTATCGCCTTGGTGTAAGACAACCATTCAGAATTGAAACGTTGCTTGAAATGGGTTAAGCCATGTTTGGTGACCAGATCTGAATAGCCAGGTACTTTCCCACCTTCCTCTTCGCCATTTCCTTCCCCTCCCACTACCTTCAGCCTCACAACATACCCCAATTAAGGATGTCATGTTCTCACTGGCTCCAAACGGGAGCAGCTGGGTCTCTTGTGCGGTATTCATATAAAAAAGAACGAAACGGATGTGTCGAAACTGGTAGCAAAAAATTTAAGTAACAAATTTACATTGAAAATAAAACTTTTCTAAACCAAATGTCTAGAAATTTATTTATTTTATTTTTTTTTTTTTTATTTATTTATTTATTTATTTATTGAAACAAAATACATATACATTATAAACAAATACTTTGACCGTCCAACTAGGAAATTTCCCGTTTTAGGACAGTCAAATTTCCTGGTTTAGTTCACATTAGGTAGTTGTTGTTTTTTGTAAAACATAATATTGTATCTAATAATTACAAATGTAAACATCATTTCAAGTACAATGTTATAAAGGCCGTAAAGCAGTTAAATATAGTGATAGTTGTAAAAGTACTGAGAAAAGTTACAAAGTTTAAATAAATAAAATGATAATATATTAAAACTATAAAGAAAACCAAAATATAAACTCATTGTTTTGTGAACAGAAAATAAAAACTAAATCTTAAAAATAAAAACTAAATTGTTACATAGTTATTGCCCAAGAAATTAAAAAACAAAATAAAACTTTTTTAAACAGAAAAAATAATGCAATATTCCTTTATCCCTGTGGTCGGAGAGTCGGAGACGATGTCGGTAATTATATATTATATGATAACGGTAATTAAAATGACGGTGCTTATCGTTTCTACCTACTAAATGACAAGCAAAAAAGCAAAAATTTCTTTCATTAACCAACCACTAGCATGACAGATTTGTAATGAATTATTCTTGAATTTCCAGTAGGTGGGTAGGTACTACGAAAAAATAAGATATGGAAGTTGCTAGAATCGACTCGAAGGTAGGAGATGGTATTTTTTAAACGTCTTCTGTGATACGCGTTAAGTACCTTAAAGTCTTTAATTTTAAAAAACATTTGGTTGCTTTGTTTTAAGGCTAATTTGAAGGTGTAACATTTTTATACATGGAAACGTTCAGGTAAAAATATTAAAAATGTCGATAAAGGTTTCCATTTAAGATCTTAACAATTTCTTTTTTAATCGCGACATTATTTTTGCAATATTTGCAAATTATTTTATTTTATTTTATTAATTATGCTGTTGCCTTTTGTGCTTTTACATACATAGTTCACACATATATTATAAACAAGAAGTAAAAACAATAACTCTATGTACATATGTTACACCCCGGATGATTTTGAAGAATGTATTTGTCAAAGCAGACAGTGTTAACGCACGGTGTACAAAAAAAATCCATTTTTTCAGGAGTGTTTTCCTTGATAATCAAAGATAAGTAAGTAATTAGCAATACATAAATCATTCATCAGATTGTTATGAAAAATATCTTTTCTATCTGTTTCATTTAAATAATAATTGGTTCTATGGAAAAAAAAAATGGAAAAAAAATTATAATCGAAAAATAATGAATATCATTTATATCGATGATATGTAAATAGAGATTTTACGAATAAAAGCCAGCCAATAACTCAACTAAATTACCTTACCTACATTAGTATACAATTTTCAATTATTTTTTACTGCTTCCTCTTTCAATGTAAATTCGGTATCGGATTGTGTTATGTTGATATTCCCATAGCTCGCTTACCAAACTTAGTATCTGGTTTGCGCTTTGGTTCCTTCAGCTTTCCGGTATGTAATGTATTGAAAGAGCTTTTAACGGATGCCAACATTGAAGATTATCCACCACTTACCCACCCTGGTATAAGTAACAGATGGTTCTCCTTCAAATTTGCACCTTTCGCATAATCAAACTATAATTATTATTTCACAAATCAGACAAATTAATTTCCAGACGAATTTTTACAATATTGGAGCGAACGACACGAGTGTTTGACCATGCACCAGTTAATAACCATCGATTTATAAAAACAATGATAATAAGAGTTAAAAATTTTGCCAGTAAATGACCGGGATTGAAAGTCAGTTGGTCGTTTATTGGTACTCCATCGGTCATTTATTGATTCTTCATTCTTTTTCCTTCCCAAAACTTCCTATCCTTTCTTTCTTAAAAATACCCCCCACATAGCATCCCCTAGGTTGGCGTAGGCCCTGAGGGGAATTATTTTTTATTGTGAAAAAAAAAACATTTCAAGAATAAACTGTACTACATTGTTTTCTGAATAAGTACAACATATTTAACTCAATAAACAACCTAAAATGTCGCGCCGCAAGAAGCAAAGAAGTGCATCTGAATACTTCATTATTAACTGTATAATCAAACTTTCGGACTCTTGCATTAGTCAACCGGTGTATTACTCACAATAATAAAGAGTGCATTTTTGTTACACTATCTGGTTATACCCCATGACGTCTTCGTTCGAAAATTTCAACTTTTCCGTTAATATATACCTCTAGCTTGTATGGGGCGACACACAGCGCGACGTTTCTATGTCAGAGATATTATTGCATGGATTGAATTTTATATTTCTAAAGGACGGAAAGGATATAGATTTCAAAAGGTTTAGTTGTTAAAAATAGGAATGATGAAAAATTCTTGAAGATTTATCTTGAATGTACTCTTATTATGTAGAAACTCGCAACATCGCCTTATAAGTTCAGTAAAAGATGTTATTCATTTATTACTAGGCACGATTTTAAACTTACATAATACCATCTTTGTAAAATATCCCCTCAATAGCGTTGCACAAAGTTAGCAAATAAAGAAATAAAATTTTTCTTCAAAATAGAAAAATTTATTTTATCGAAGGAAGCAAATACTTAGGAGTGGGGCATTATTTATTAAATGAAAAAAATACACTTTGTGATAAACCACTTTTTTTTAAATTTAATAGCCGACAGGGTTTCGAAGACCTGTGCTGAGGTGTTCCCATGTTATGGTTAGTAGTTGACCCATGGCGGCAGTATCGTATACATAAATTTAAGATTAGTAGCAGTTAGTTAGTATTAATTAGGACTAGATATATAATTGTCTTGATAAACAGGTGGGTATATTTGTATATGGACCACATGCCATTGGTGTAAATAATAATGCCTTGTATTGAATCATGCCTATGAATTGTGACAATCTGTATACTTATATTAAAAAATTATGTATTTACGTTTTACACTGTAATTGAATGAACTGAATTGTAATTGAATGATCATTGAACTTTAAAATTCCATTGACAAACTGCTTTTTTGTGGATTAACAAAATTATACTGTAAATAACAAAAATAAATAAATAAACTTGATTGAAAAATAACAGTTGTCAAAGATGTAACAGAAATCGGCGCGGAAGTACAGAGGAAACCGTTTTTGATTTAAGTTTACGGTTTGTCTAAATTAAATTAACTCGAGAATAAATGGTTTAACAGAGGGAAAATGTTCACGTGTTGGTGCGTGTACTTTTGAAAACTAAATTTTGTGTTTGGTTGACTTTTGAGTGTGGGATGTGGAAAAGTTGGTCTGAGCGTGGGCTTCGCAAGGGACACTGGAAATTAATTTTCTCTTTGAGGCTTCTCTGTCTACAACTTTCTTGATGATTTTGTAAATACATTTCTCATTGGAGTGTTCTGTCTCTTGGTAACAGGATGGAATATTGCTAATAAGTTTTTGTAGTACAGGGTGGGGCAGAGAGGAGTGCCTAGTTTCAAAAAATCCCCTAAGGCCCCCCAGACCGAGTAAAGGGGCGGGGCGGGTGCCGTTAGGTCGAAAAAATGATGCCATTTATGGTAGTGACCATGCCGTGGTCAGATAAGTACTGGGATTTTGTTGTGGAGACGTTCTTTTAAAACGGGGAAAGCGTTATGGCTACGTATGGGAGCTTTTCGGATCCGGTTCGAGTTAAATCGTAACGACAGTATTGCCGATCCCAAAACCATTCGCAAATGAATCAGTAATGTAAGGTGAACAGGAGCTGCAGATCCTAAAATACCAATTGAGCGACCTGAAAACATCGCGGTAGTAGGAGTGTTAATTGTAGAGTCTCTAACCCGATCAGCGCGGAAACAAGTCGCTGCGCTTGGAATATCGTCCAGGATTGTAAGGCGAATCTTACACTAAGACTTTTACCTGTACCCGTACAAAATGATGCGTGTACGGGAATTGAGCCCACAAGATTTTGTGAAACGTAGAGATGCTTGCATTGCATTCATAACTGCCGTATCCCTCGGCACTGTTTTGTGCACTAGCAACGAAGGATTAACCATTACCGTGACTTCGTCTCGCTATTGTGAGATGTTGGAGAACTTTGGGCGTCCCAAAATGAAAGAGCATAGCGAGGAACATGACACAAAAGCCTTCTGGTTTCAACAAGATGAAGCCATGGCCCATGCTGTCCATCGCTCACGCAAAATCTTTGCAAGAGCTCTTTCCAGGTCACCTGATATTTTTGCGGGTGGATATTCCACGGCCCCCTCACTCCCCCAATTTGACCCCGAGTGACTTTTTTTCTGTGGAAATACGTCAAAGCTGAGGTAAAAAACTTCTATCTTGAACCCTTGAAGCTCTGAAAGAGGAGATTGAGGACGTCATCGCTGGAACTCCGCAAGATGTGCTGGGAAGAGTGGCCAAAAGGCTCAATATGTGTATTGCTCGCCAAGGCCGCCACGCCAGACGATATCATTTTCAAAACATCATGAAAAAAACGGCATCATTTTCCCAACCTAACGGCACCCGCCTTGTTGCTTTGCTCGGTCTGGGGAGCCTTCAGTGATTTTTTGAAACTAGGCAATCCTCTCTGCCCCACCCTGTATAATTGCGCCTATTATAGATGACCATCCGGCAAATGATTTTGTGTTTTGTTTGAGAATAAACATTTATTCTATGGCAATGAATTGTTCCTTTCCCCCTCCCCACTTGTCCCCCCATGACTTCAGTGTTAACAAGCGACTACTGCGGCAACGGTCTCCTCGTGAATTTATAAATCGCGTGCAAACACGCATCGCGAAATTCCTTTGGAAACGATTTATCTTCGAAGAGAAATCATTAAAAACTATGGTGAACAATACAGAAAAATCATCTCACCTTTAAATTGCGGAGATTTAACCCCGCCTTCATTTGCCGTAAGTACTTTCCTTACAAATGCAGTTTATTGTCATAATAAGAATACATAAATATTTAGCCGTGAATGTAAAATCTTTAGCCAAAAACTAACATTTTAAAAAAAACAAAGATAGTAGTTTCCAGCTTGTGAGTCGTGACACCAAATTTTGTCGCGATGGATTTTCCGCAAGGTCGCCGAAAAAGAAAAATATATAATTTTGTAGCAATTATATTCATTTTTATCAGCCCGTATCTTGTAGTTTAAATAGTCTAATTTCCGGATGTAACTGCTAGTTACGAACTTGAAAGCTAGTTAAAAATAAAAAAAATTAAGCATCGCATTAAAGATAATGTTAAAATATATATTCATATGATAAAGTTTTAAATACAACGTAAAATTATTTATATCTGTGAAGAATACACATTGACAATAGGGGAGACCATAAATGTCAGAATCCCCAGCACCTCCACAAAAACACAAAATCCTAAAGTATCAGATCAAACTTTGAAAGTAGATTTAATGATTAAAAAGAGATTAAAAAACTTTTACTTGGAAGGTGAATATTGATAACAAAAAAAAACTGGTTTTCCTTATTAAATTATTCTACAAGGTGTTAAGGGACTTAACTTGATTTACTCTAACCAGTTATTACTGACATTATATTTAGAGTAAAATATGTAAAAGCACTTTTGATATCCCATGACTTTTTTAGGATTATTTTATTTTTCAAAATCAAACAAAAATAATTTCTTCCACACGTCATCACTGGTCACTTTGCTGAGTAATAGCCCAACCCCTCACTCCTACCCTTACTGTTTTACTCCTACCCTAAATTTTACCAAAGCCAAAATTTCTTAAATAATTTTTACTAAAAATAATATCAGGAGTCACTCGTTAAAGTAAGTCAAGTACGTATCTTAACTCCCTGTTAACATTAAAAAATCAATAAACAGAAATGTTTTCATTAAAATTACACAAGTTTTTATTTGGTTCATGTTTTATATTAAGTTTATGTTTTATTTTTATTTTACTCTACACAGTAGAGTATTATACTGCCCTGAAGAAACTACAGTTTTAGCGAAACCAGATCGGCATTAACTGTAAAAATAATGAAAGTGGTGTTCACGAAGGTAATGTTTTATTTTAAATATTTTTTCCTTGAAATGTTATACCAGTAGAATATCAATATCATTATATAAATAAAGACGTTGCTTAACTGTAAAAATAATGAAAATGGTGTTCACTAAGTTAATGTTTTATTTTAAATATTTTTTTCTTGCAATGTTAAACCAGTAGGATATCAATAACATCAAATTAATAAACACGTTGCTTATTTTTAAGTTTACTTTCCACTCCAACCTTCCAGTTTTCTGAAATGTTTACCCTGGCTGAATCCTACGTTGAAATGAAGATTTGCTCAAATTATTTTTAATCCCACGCAAAATAGAAGCGTAGTAATAGATTGTCATAAACTTTAAACCCACAGGATTAGGTTTAATCCGGGAAGGATTTGCACTGACACGGCCGTCAGATGATGAGTGGGCGATTAGTCTGTCTCCACTTGGCCATAAATAAAGCCATTTATAATGCAGCAGACAAACTGCTTACTAAAGTGCAGCATTATATTTCTCGTGCAGTATCGTTAATTTAATCCACAAGAAAAACAGTTAGTTTTCCAATATTTTTTTCTCTAACTTTTGCTGATTGGATTTTAGGAAGTGGTTTTTTATTTTACTTTTCTTGTTTACTTCAGATCTCGGGGAGGGCCCTTCAATCCCACGAGTTCTATTTTATACATAAAAAATATGAAAGATAAAAACATGGATAAAAAAATAAAATAAATTAACATAACGTAACAACATATCACTAATCATTGTCGACAAAAAGTGTTCACTTCTGAAAATAGTGGATAAAATTACATATCTTGGAATAATCATAGATACAAATCTTAAATAGAAAGATCACACCGGCCATACAATAAAAAGAATTAGGAAATTAATTTATATATTCTGCTGCGTTTCAGCGGGTTGCCGGCGTAGTTGTTCCCATGGTTAGTTCAGCAGGTAGAAAAAGGTGACTCTGTTCTCCAGGGTCAGGGTCGGCGAGGATGCCTTACGCTCGACCGAGCAAACAAGGAGGGCAATCATACTGTATCCAATGAAAGAGGGTGGTCTGACATACAAGGTTTATTGGAGTAGTGGGCACATGACATGGTTAGACAGTCATAAGATAACAATAAATGACATCCTGGCTAGTATAAACGGTTCTCTCTCTCGGCGTGGGCAAAGTGGTAGGTAGCACATTAAAGGGGGAATAATGGAGTACTTACGCAATCGGGGCCGCGCGGGAGGGCGGCATCCTAGGAGACGGGAGTTCTGCCGTCAGCCTGGGTAAACGGAGTCAGGCCCTCATCATGAGAACGTGAATTGTTGAGCGTAATCCCAAGCGCGTAGGCGGGAGATGCTCCGGAGATTTACACACATACAACTGGTTGCGAGCATGTACCGCTGGAATCTGGCGTTGGCGGTCCGCGAGGGAAGGTGGTGCGGTGGGGGGCGTTTGTTTGGGATGGGGCGTGGGGGGACGCGTGCACACAGGACTGGTGGCGTCATCTCTGATTATTTGTGTAATGTTGTAACAAAACAATTCTTACGAAAAATCTGTACTACGCATTCCATCCACAAGCAAATGCTTTTAATGGAAGATCAAAAATTCTTTAATATATATCATTTTCAAGATAAACAAATTAAAAAAAATAAATAAATAAAGAAGAACACAGAAACGAAAGAATAAAATTAAAATACAGTAAAAAGTTTTAGATACTATGACATTAGGAATTGACTCCATCGCTTGTAAATAGGACCCTTCCAGTGCAGTCCTGCCACCACGAGAGCGTTTTCGCTCGTGGCTAGTCGCGTTCTCTGGCTGGTAATCCATTTTTTAATTAGTGCTCGTAATCCGGGAACAAGCCCTTCTTATCTCAGTGGCACTGCAGTACTAGGACAAACCAAAAAGAAATCTATATATTATTCGGTTTGTTGTATTGTATTTCCTTAGAGATGCTGGTTCAGGGTGTTGAAAGGTTGCCTTTTTGTTTTTGGGCTATACTTACCGAATCTTCGAAAAATATTTTTTTCCCTAATGTACATTCCCTTCTCTAACGCTCAATATTGTATTATCATTGAACTTTGCTGTTACGATGTATTTCGTGTCCTAAGCATTTCACCTCAGATTTGTCAGTTATTTTTTTGTCGCTTAGGTTAACGGGAAATATTTTGTAGGGTATCGAATAGTATTAACAGGGTGACGTTTGCGCGGTTAAATTTCAGAACCCGGCTTCGAATGCATGTCTGACGCCACGCACAGCGCCGCGCCACTAAAACATCTGTGTACGTGTAATTTTGAACAAAACTTCCTTTATTATTCGGTTTCGAATTCAATAATTCGTCAAAAGATATCGCCACTTCCGTTAGCAGGTCGGATAATGACGTGCCCCAGGCAGGTATAAGTGCAACGAATTTATGAATTCGTAGTATCTCTCGGGATATGGAAAGATTGACGGTTATACCCATATTACGTTCTTCGCATATATTTAACAGTTTTCTCATGGCTTTAATGCGTGATGTAAAAACAAGCTTCTCATTGCAAGTGCAACAATAAAATTGGTACATTTCCGTGTAGTCACATTTATAAACAGTGTTTTATTGAATTCTAGTTTATAATATTCGCTCTAGATTCTAGACGGAGACAGATTTATAATACGTGATTTTTTGGTTATGCGAAATAATAACTCTTGCAATCATGACAGAAAAATACTGATCCTCAGAGAAACCGACTTGAGAAGAAGATATACGTATTCCTAAAACTTACTGACTGACTGTTTATAACGTTTGACGGCCAGCGTAGCCCAGCAGTAAGGCTCTTGACTCGCAATCCGAAAGTCGTGGGATCGAATCCCGGCGTAGCAAATAAATTTGTGTTATTTAACAAAAAATTCATTTAAAATAATACATAGTATATTTGCGGCACGTTACAGAGTGGAAGATACTATCAGTATTACCCTGGTGTAAGACCACCATTCAGAATTGAAACGTTGCTTGAAACGGCTTTAGCCGTTTTCGTTATTTGTTTTTGGGGTGTTTTGCCGTGTTGCGTTACCTCTTTCTTTAGCAAACGTTTCGGACTGCGTTACAGTGTCCATCATCAGGGCATAACACCTCAAAAACAAATAACGAAAATACTTTTGGCCGTGAAAATCTAAAAACGTATCTGGCTTTAGCCGTGGTTAGTGACCAGATATAAATAGCGAGATGCTTCCCAACATTCCTCTTCCCTATCTCCTTCCCGTCCCCGCTACCTTTAACCTCACAACATACCCCAATTGGGGACGACATAGTCTCACTGGCTCCAGACGGGAGCAGTTGGGACTCTTGTGCGGTATTCATATAAAAAAACGCAATAAATACAATACGAAATTTTTTTTTTTCATTTTGTAATTTAAAATAAAATACGACCTGAAAAAGCCATTTTTATGTTCCAGGTTAGTTGGATTTACACCCAAGAAAATTAAAGCATTTTAAAGATAGATACCTACCTATCTACTAGTACGTCGAAATGATTTCCACCATAACAATTATTATTGATTTTAAACGGATTGGCAAAATCTTAATATCCTCTTTTTTTTATTTTCTCAGGGACTATGAATCATCTTCCATCCTCGATGAGCTACTATCACGAATGGAGCAGTATGCCAACAACCTAGAGACTCTGGTAGAGGAGAGGACTTCAGACTACTTGGAGGAGAAGAGGAAATGCGAGGAACTCCTCTACCAACTTTTGCCCAAGTAAGACATTTTCCCTTATACTAAGAACATTTCGATAGTGACCGCCAAAATAGGAACTTATTGCGGTGATTGTTCACTTTAGAATAAAATGGAAGTAAATTTCTGGTTGGAAGATAGTAATAATTTTTCCTATGGGCAGATTAAAAACTATTCGTATTCGTACTTCGATATAAGTTACAAGCTCGGTAAACGGTAAAATATGGTTAAAACAGTAAATGCAGCAGTCATACTTTTTTACTGCGTTATTATTTATTAATAAAGGAAATCATCTGTTCATAACGCGTTTAATTTATTCTCGTGTTATTCAGCTAACTACAAAACCTGTTATAGATTACCACATTAAGCTAATTTATAATTATTTAAAAAATAAACAATAGACTTAAAACCGCGAACTGTTATTAAATCAGTACATTAATACGTGAAGCAAAAACTTTGTACCCCTTTTTACAAAAATTGCGCGGACGGAGGAGTATGAAATTTCGCACACTTATAGTTTATATAGAGGAGTGCGGAATGCTAATATTTTTTTTAAATTATGCATAAAAAATACATTAAATCAATAAAAAAAATTACATTTATGGTCGAATTTCGACCATTGAGCGACCACTAGTAAATATAAGTTCCATACTAATATTATAAATGCGAAACTGCTCGAGTTTGTTTATGACCTTTTCACGCATAACACAATATGAAGACTTTAATAATTCTTTCACCAATATAAAGCTAAATTATATGCGCAGACTACAGGTTGTATATGATGGTAAGCTCTGGCGTTATGAAATTATAAATATTAATATATTATATTTGTTTTACGTTTTCTGTCGCTAACAAAAGCGAGTTTTTGCTAACGTCAGAAAAAAATCTTTTCTATGGAAACAATGTTGATATATTTTTGGACTCTATGCTGGTAGGTTCTCAGTCTACTGGTCAGCTACTACTGCAGAAAATTTAAAAATGAGGATTCGTTTTTTTTTTGGACAAGCTTGGAATAAATGTCAGATGAGAGTTCCTATACTAAATATATAATTCGTATCGATTATAAAGACTGAATGATAAAAAGAGTATTTTTTTTATTATATTAACGAACTTCCAAATATTTAAATAAAAATAAACATCCGAAATGTTTGTAAGCGCATAAATTCCGAACGAATGAACAAAATTGGATAAGTAATTCTTTTTTTCTTTGAGCTATAGCAGTATGAAATTTAGGTGGTAGGCGAGATGATTGAAAACTGAATGTAAGGGAATGAATATATGGAATGCGGGAGGGGATGGGGGTGGGGTGGGGGGGGGAGATAATTGATAAGTGCAAGCGCTACAGTAACTTCCCGTAATACCATGCAAGCGAAGCCGCGGGGAAAAACTAGTATGATTATAATTAAAACAGGATATACGCCATAATATAAGTCTTTATTCATTAAATAATAAAGCATGGCATTTTATGCAGTTAAGATTTTATATTTACTTTCATTATAATTGAAGATATCTACATCAGAAAGATTTTATATTTATTTTCATTATAATTGAAGATATCTACATCAGAAAGATTTTATATTTATTTTCATTATAATTGAAGATATCTACATCAGAAAGATTTTATATTTATTTTCATTATAATTGAAGATATCTACATCAGAAAGATTTTATATTTATTTTCATTATAATTGAAGATATCTACATCAGAAAGATTTTATATTTATTTTCATAATAATTGAAGATATCTACATCAGAAAGATTTTATATTTATTTTCATTATAATTGAAGATATCTACATTAGAAAGATTTTATATTTATTTTCATTATAATTGAAGATATCTACATCAGAAAGATTTTATATTTATCGTCAAAGATTTTGTTTTACGTAAAATACAGTCTTATAAGGCAGGAATTTTGATTTGAATTTGTTTTAAAGTGTTTTTTCTTTAAAGATTACATGAACGTGTGTTTCGTGTTTGTACTTTCAAAGCAATTCTGTTTAATAATTCATTACAGTAATGTTTTTCACGATGTTATATTGCACATAAGAATACATGACGACCTTCAGTAAAATTTAAACATTTCAAAGATCGGGTAAACTTTTAAAGGATTATAACAATTAATTATTTTAATCATTTTACTTAGAAATAAGCAAGGGCGTAGGTAATAAAAATAAAAGCAATAATTTTTTTTTTCATGTTAAATACCTATCTAGAAATAATATAAATATATCGTCCATAAGTGGTATAATAGCTGTCACGCGTAATAATAATCACATATCAGAACTTGTTTGTAAACAGTGTTTTTATAAATCAATTAATAATATTATTAAAAAAAAAAAAAATTATAATTTCTGAATCGATTCAATTTTGTTATTCAATTGAATATTATAATATGCTATCTCATTCATAATCGGTTGTCTCTTTCATACATTTAAACACACATTCCTCTACGTTCTACTAATGAACTAATCGTTTACAATAATGTGCTGGCCCCACCCTACAGCGATGCCTCCAAGTGCATATTAAGCCAATTTGCACGTGGATGAAGAATTTCCTTTTATAAATTCTGTTTCAAATCAACCCAGACATCTGGCGTATTGTACTTATCTATTATTTGCTCTAAAACCCATCTCATATTATTTATAGCTTACCGATCAAAAGAAAATTCTCATTTACTATTACGGCGTGCGATGTAGGTACTTATACAAATGGAAGTTTGAAGCTTTTGGAAAATATTTTCCTTTGTATTTTGAAGCATTCCGTAGGCAGTAAAATTTTTGGTTGTGACAGGTAGATTATTGGCTCGAAAGTAACATTTTGGAGGGTGAGGAAACAGAGGTGGTAGAAAGATACTTGCGTTTGGTAGAAGTTTGAAGAAATATACTTATTTTGAAAATTACTTCCTCGATATATAAGTTGAAGAATGCAGATCTATGTGTGTTGGATAAGTGCTCACGGGAACTATGTACTTGTAAACCGTCTCCGCCTTTTATAAAAAAAGCATTAATTTTTATTGGTTGCAAAATTGTATCTATGTTCTTCCTTCCCATATCCATAATCCATATCTCAATTCTTCTTTTGAAGTTGTTTATTTTTTTTATCGGTTTTTATTACAAGAGGGAGTATATTAAATGATTTCATAGAGAAATATTGCATATTTCTTTGTCCAAAAGTCGTTTTAGTTGTTGGTCGGTAGAATGCATGTTGTAATGTAGAACTTGTGAATCGGCCCTAGTTTGTCTGTGTAAAGTTATCCTGGTTTTTGAATGCGTAAATTAGAATATCTTTTGCATATAATTGTTTCAGTGACATTAAATTCAGTGATTTAAAACCAATTTTATTGCTTTTACGATATTGAAAAATATTTTAGGTAGGTACCTAAAATGTTCATTATGTCGTGTGGGAGTGGTTATTCGAAATTTTTCGTTTTCAGTC
Organism: Glyphotaelius pellucidus; assembly: GCA_936435175.1. Lineage (NCBI taxonomy): Eukaryota > Metazoa > Arthropoda > Insecta > Trichoptera > Limnephilidae > Glyphotaelius > Glyphotaelius pellucidus. Next base: position 6,077,956 of record OW386551.1, on the reverse strand, counting down.
CGCAAAATTTCTTCAATCTCAGATTAAATCTGCAGATTTATTTAAAAATCGAAGCCACACCGCCCGCCCGCACGCCTGCCACAGACACTCTTATACAAATCGACAGATAGATAAATAAATATCAAGTCCTTTGACGAAATAGGACAAACAACATTTCCCGCGTCCGTTTCGGTAAAAATCAACTTTCGAGTAAAACAACAACGAAAGAAAAACAGAAATTTTAATTGCTTTTCGAAAAATACAAAAAAACGGGGCGCTTGCGAAAATAAAATTCGGTAAAATGAAGCGCTCTTTGCAATGTCGTTTGCGCAAAGAGTTACCAATTTTTTTGGGTAAAATGAACACACTTTTGTAAATTTGTTTTTGCGACATTTTCAGTTTGTATGCTAGCTTTTATCGGGTGATTGAAAAATCGTAACAAAAATGTAAGAAAATATTATTTTTTATATAACGAGTAGATTGGGTGTTACTTTTAAAAAAGTTAACCCCCCCCTTCCCGGGAACCATTTATTGGATAACCAACACAGTCACAGGTCACCCCAAATTCACAGCTTCACAGGCTAAGGTTTGTCTAGGTCTTGGCGGCGGATGCATCTGCTCAGTTACTGCGTGGCAGGCCGGATCGGAGACCCTGATTGAGGGACACCATTTGACCTCTCCTAAACAATTCTCTCGACCCATCGCCTTGCATCGTAGTGGGAGAGATGGATTCATTTGCCTCGCTCCTGTGACCCACGAACCCCCAAATTCGTACCAACATTTCATGTTTTTTCCTTTTCAGAACATCTTCTCCGTATTTTCCTTTAAAATGCCCTCACACAACATCCCCAAAGACGATAGGTCCCTAGAGATATTTTTTTCTCTGGGCTTCTTGTGTGGAGATATTAAAAAAAATCAATTTCTTTCCAGATAAAGAAAATAAAAATACAAAAACTTTAATGCTCCATTAATAACTTAAATATTTTTAACACATGGATCGTTCAGTTGATTAGTCAGACATCTTCAAATACTTAGTTTTGAAATAATGAGGAAAGCAATGTTCGAAGGCTCATAATAAATCAAATATTATTTACACATTAAATATGTTTAATATCTCTGTTTTGCATATTAAATATACATACCAATTATTACTTACACATTAAATATGTTAAATATCTCTGTTTTGCATATTAAATATGCATACCAAATATTATTTACACATTAAATATGTTTAATATCTCTATTTTGCGTATTAAATATGCATACCAAATATTATTTACACATTAAATATGTTAAATATCTCTGTTTTGCATATTAAATATGCATACCAAATTTTATTTACACGTTAAAAAATGTTTAATATCTCTGTTTTGCATATTAAATATGCTATCAAGTTACACCGGAAGGCATGATGGTCCGGTGCATTAGTATGACATTCTGAAATTCACTACAAGTTTTTCTTCATTTGGTGGTGCTAATGAATAATCTGAGTGTTGTACCAGATAAAAGGTACTTTTATATGTATACATTCAATTCAAATTTCTATTTTTCGGAGATGTCTGACTAACTGGACGATAGACATATCCAAATTTGATATGGGTTAAAAGGAAAGACTAACTTAGGAGATTTTTTTAAGTGTGCCCGTAACACAGATTTTAAAAAATAAATAAAACTAGGAGACAGACACAATATTAATTATTCAATCCATTGTTCATATGGACCGTACTTTCATTATTTTTCGTTGATTTTCCTGGAAATTCCAGAAAAGGGGCAAGACCTTACCCATGTCTGTCACGATGTATGGTCTGAGAGAAAAAAAACCCTTTTAAAGTTTTTTCTCTCTTCCAAAGTGAAAAAGTAAAATGCATAGGCCAGTAATAATAATTAATTCAAATCATTTGTTTTCAACCGCGAGTTTTAGTTCGTAAATAGGTATGCTTCTTAAGTACAAAATTACATAATATTGTGATATAAAATTTGTTATTTTAATGAAAGCACGTATTTTTTATCTTCGATTTTTTTTCAACATTAGCTCCACACAAAAGGCCCTGAGGAAACTTATTTCAATCAAGCCCTATGTCATCTTAGAGGATGTAGTGTGGAGTATCATTTTATAAAAAGGAAGGAGAGGAAGTTATGAAAAGGGTATGAGGGATTGATAGGAATCTGGAGGTCAATGTATCCAGGAGCAACGGACGTGTGAATCCATACCTTAAACTGCGGTGCAAGGTGATGGGTCGAGAGAGTCTTGCTGGAGAAGTTAAAAGACCTCTAGGCCGGCGAGATCTCGGAATCCGAAGGTCGCGGGATCGAATCCCGGCGTGGCAAATAAATTTTATTTGATCAATTTGTGTTTTTTCACAATAAAATTATTTAAAATAATATATAGTATATTTGCGGCACGTTCCAGAGTAGGAGATACTCTCAGTTTTGCCTTGGTGTAAGACCACCATTCAGAATTTTTGAAAAGTTGCTTGAAATGGCTTTAGCCATGTTTGGTGATCAGATTTGAATAGCCAAATACTTCCCCACCTTCCTCCTACCCATCTTTTTCCCCTCCCTACTACCTTTAGCCTCAAAACATACCCCAATTGGGGATGCCATAGTCTTATTGGCTTCTGACGGGAGCAGTTGGGACTCTTGTGCGGTACCCATATAAAAAAAATTTAACGAAAAATCAACCAGTCTCTCTCGACCCGGTTCGCCCTGGAGTGATGGAAAGATGCATCCGCCGACAAGACCCGGACACACCTCACTCCATGAACCCGGGCACCCTTGCTGACTCACCAAACGCAGTGAACCACTTTAGGTGACCCATGGCAGTATGGATACCGCCTCCCAAATTCCTAAGTTTGAAAACATTCATTAAGGGCTAATAAGTAAATACAACATTTTTCTGGTTTGCATTTCGTAAAGAAATAAGTTGGTTCCTGCATCTTACGAATATTTCACTTCCATTTAATATACTTCGAAAAATTGAAAATATACAAAAAATTCTTTCGATTTCAATATACACTCAAAAAATCCGAAGAAAAACGTTTTGACATATCATTTCCATTAGCTTGTGCTATACAAAGTCTACGGAATATGTTTAAAAAAGTTGGCATTTCAAACGAATTCATCCGGGTGACGCGGGTAGTGGGTAGCGAGTTAGTAGAGGCTTTTGTGGGAAGCAAAAACCGTTGCTAACAGGATAAGTGGAGATTTAACACAGGAATTTTATGTAAAGACCAGCCCAAGGCAAGGCAACTGCTATCTCCCGTGTTATTTAATGTCAGACTAGAAAAAATCCTAAAACCAATACCGAATCGACCATAAGAAAATTCATTATGATTTTCGGATTTTTTAAAATTTAAAATTTGTTTTGCCTGTAGGCAAAACATTTTTCATTAATATTTGACAATACAAAAGAGATGCCTTTAGCATGAAATTGCACCAAGCAGAGCCATGCATTCCATATATGCACATCAAAACTGCTTATCCTGCTTTAATCACGTAAGAATACAGATATTTTATTATATTTGTGATATTATTACAAGAACAAACCAATCTGCACTTTCAAAAACACGCGCGAACCGCAGGCTAAGAGTCGCAGCGCCGCGCGCTCTCCTTCAACCACCCTACTGTAATATGTCAAAAGCAGGAACTAAATATGCTTAATGACGTAAATTCCACATTCAAGTGATTCTAAAAAATGTGCTGATGTGTGTGCAATGCACCTTCAAGGGAAGATTCGTTTATTTTAGTGTTTAAAAATCACAAATGTTGCAATCAGCGCCATCTGTTGTTACCTATTTTAATTAGTACAAATCACTAACGAAAATAAAAAAACTGTTGGGTTGGTTTTTTTTCATGTAATTGAGCGACTAGGTACTACTTTGAGACACCTCAAAACTTCACATAACTATCTACATTTAAGATATGTGTTGAAGCATATCGAAAGTGAATGTAAAATCCTTTATACCAAGGCAAGCTCACAATTATTTTTTAGTGAAGACCATGTATTTCTTATGAAGGTGTATCGGTTTAATTTAACTCTTTAGAATGAAGATATGATTTGAGATTTTGACGGCCAAAAGTACTATATTGATTTTTGGAGTATTATGCTATGTTGCGCTACCCCCTTCTTTAGTCAACGTTTTGAATAGCGTTACAGAGTCATTAAACCTTTGGAATCAAGCTTTTATAATTGTATTACTAGGCTGTAACTTCCGTCCTTTTCGTCCCTTGAATACCGAAGATTTTATTAAAACTGAAGAGAATTTCCATTTAAATATCGTTCACTGTACTTCCTCTCCAGAGCGTCCGGCACAATGAACAGATTGCAGGAAATTGGTCCATAAAGCTTCCGTAAATCCCTACCTGTTGGTTAACAATGTAACGGCTAATACTTCCACACTTCGTCCGATATGGCTTTAATTACATTTTATGATCAAATAAAGGCTTATCGCACATTATGGCTTAGATTTAAAACGTCCTCAGAGAAAGCATTAAATTAAAAATGTATTCAAAGTTTTCCATCAGTTTTCATGTGATGACAACACCTTCTAAAAGTTAAAAAAAACTTCAAGTGAGATCTGATTTCGAAAAACCTTGGAAGCAAAATAATTAATAATTTTATAGTAGATTAATTTATTTTTTTAATGACAAACAAATACCTTTGTGTAACACCACTATTTTATTAACAATATCAACATGTTTCGAAAACTATGTTTTCTTCGTCAGGATAATAAGTCAATAATAAAGTCAATATCCTGACGAAGAAAACATAGTTTTCGAAACATGTTGATATTGTTAATAAAATAGTGGTGTTACACAAAGGTATTTGTTTGTCATTAAATTAATGATGACGCCACAAAGTAAATATGCCTATTTTGAAGAAATGATTAATTTATTGTCTAAAACCTCAATTTGTAATAGTTTATGGCTGCCATACTGAAGACCTGAGTTCAATTCTTAGGAAATGTGACCGAATCCTTTTCTGATTTTTCTGTCTCACATTTTCCGAAAGTTGATAATATTATTTTTCAATGATTAAAAATAATAAATGTTGATTGATCTTTGACACGAACATACAAAATATTCTGGACCATTAGCTTCGCCACCAAATAAATATTCTATTACGTGATCTCAAGGCTTTTCTTATCTATTCGTTCTTCTTATTGACTTGTCTTGGCTCTTCTGGTCTTTTCTTACCTTTGCCGGCTTCTTCTTGTCTTTTCTGCTATTTACTTTTTTTTAATCACATTTTGTTTCTATTTGCATCTTCTCAGTTTTCTTTGCCTCTTCTTGCATTATATTTGTTCCTCTTTTTTTTTGCTTTTTCTTGGTTCACTTGCCTTTTTTATAACCCCTTGACTTCACCTTAGCTACTCAGTATTTCTTGCTTCTTCTTGTTTTTTTCTTGCTTATTAATGAATATTTGAATTAAACAGAACTACGTGAGAATAAAGAAAACTCCCCTAAAATGCGAGAAAGGCCAATTCCAAAACTAGAAAACTGAACTTAATATAACAGAATGGGATAAAAACTTAGAAATGCATTCAATAGATACGAGTACGTTGATTTTTTTTTGTTATAAAATTTGTAACCAAAACCATTACATAATTGTATACTTTACGCGTTTAACTATAATGTTGGATTCAACTAAGTAATTTTAAAGGTGTAAATAAGGTTCGAGCTTGTATCTATCTACTCGAAAATAAACAAAAATTGAGACATCTGAAAGCAACAAATATTAAATTGTTTAACAAAAATAGTATTATCAAACAAGATTTAAGAATTTTATCTTCTTTGAGTGCAGTCTTGGGATACACTGGTCCATTTTTGTTTAGTCTGTCACAATAATTCGCATCTCGTAGAACTATAATGTTGTCCCTCGGTCATCCCAAATATCCCAAGCTTTAATTTTGTCTACTAACAAATAACAAAAAAATCAAACATATCTTTTTTACGGATAGGGGTAAAATTATATATTTTTATCAATTTTTGGGGAAATCAATTCAAGAAAACGCCGGATAATTAAGAACGAAACGAGGACCTCTAAATGCACGTCCACTTCTGGTATTTGTGGTGTCTGTGTCCTACTATAAATGTAAATGCATACTAGTATCGAGTGAATACTAGTAATATGTTCCTCAAAATAAATTAATAAGATGTTTTAAGTAATGAATTTCGTAAACAATGTCATTTTTATCAAGCTTTTATTGCGTTGTCATAAAATTGCTGTGGCTATCGTTTTATTAGCAATCAACTGCATTTTTGATCTATGTACAATGTTTATTTTTCATTAACCCAGTTTTAGCCCCCGCCTTTGTATGCGAACGCTGAAGCTGGTATGAACGCATTCACGTGAAAGTCAATAAGAGTATTCTATTGATTAAAACGGTTGGGAACTAAACTATTTCAGTAAAACAGCTCATTAGTGTCAACAATCTGTCGTGGAGTATTGTAGGCTATCCACACTTCTATCAGATTCTTGTCAAACATCAATAATGCTGACACTGTTTATTTCCGACATTGCTCACAATAGCTATATTCCTGGAAAATATTGAATGCACCCCGGAACATAGAAAATCTTTGAAATTCTGAAAATCAACTAGAGTTTTTTTTTTAACCTTACCCTTACTCGGAGGAAAACCATTTTCCTTGGGGCCTACATCGTCTTTGGGGATGCTATTTGGAGAATCTTCTTAGAAAAAGGGGGAAGAGGAGGTTTTGTGAATGAAATATATATGAGGGGTAGGAATCTGGGGGCAGTGTGTACAGGAGTGACGGAGGTATGAATCCATTCTTCCCACTGTCGAGAGAGTCTGGCTGGAGAGGTCAAAACGTCTCGTTCAACCAATTCATCCCAACTAGGGGTGACTTATGGCAGAGGTGTTGGTCACCCAAAAATGGTTCCAGGGGCGGCGGTACCCATACTCGCCTCTCCAGCTCACGTGCTCACAGAGCCAATTATTATTCACTAGCAGTTAGAAACCCGCTCAGCAGGTTTTTGCTGCTAGGCTCTGCGGGCGGCTTTTGTTTCAAACTCGTCCAGTTAGTGTTTGTGTTTGACCATTTTATTCCAATAGGAACTGATTTCCAAAATAGCCTGTTCCTCGAATCTACTATCATTGAGTGATAGTCACCGGTAAAAAGTAACTGAGAGAGAAAATGACGTTATTTGGAATATACAGCCGCTTGATACAACTATGTATTACTGTCAATCTTTCCGTATCCGGAGAGGTACTACTTTTTAACAAATTCGTGGCAGTTATACCTAGGGGGACACGTTCCCGTCCGACTTGCTGACAAAAGTGGCGACATCTTGTGACGAATTCTAGAATTTAAGACCGAATTACAACGGTAGCTTTGTTTGGAATTCTAGTCTTTTGGATTAATGATTGCTCTAACTAGTCGGATGATGATGATGAGATTGAATTCTTAACTGTGTTTTTATAATTGTAGACCGGACCGGTTTCAGCGTTACGGTCACCAACGGTTACTATAGTAGTTCGATGAATGTTGATTACTCCGACGTGACAGCTCGTAACACTCGCAACGTTCATGCGCTTTGGTGGAATTAAAAGGAACTATCAAACACGAATCTCATCTTGACAGAATTGACTCGGAACATCCAAGTAAAATTACAGAAAAACGAAATGCACAGTGATGATTCGAAACGGGACATCGCTACGCTCAATTGAAAAAGTTGTATAATATGTTAGGTTTTTTTTACATTAGCTCCACACAGGAGACCCTGAATAATGATAATTAGGTCATCTTTGGGTATGCTGTATGGAGGGTCTTTTTAGGGCAAGAAAGGAAAGGAAATTCTGGGAATGAAAAGGGTATGAGGGGTGAATAGAAATATGTGGGTTAGTGTGTCTAAAATGACGGACTATTGAATTAATCCCTTTCATTGCGGTTAAAATTCTGCTGAGAGTCCTGCTGGAGAGGTCAAAAGATCTTTCTCAACCAGTCTCTCCCGATCTAGCCTGCCACGCAGTTGGTGGGCAGACACATCCGCCTGACCTGACCCCTTTTTTATATATATTTAGTTAATTTATACTTCATTAATATAAACTAATAAGCACAATGCAACATTTCATTTTATAAATTTAAATATTTTTACAGTAAGCATAACATTTTTTTTTAAATAATCTTGAAACGGGGCACCCTCGCTACGTCACCAAATGTAGCGAACCACTTGGGTTGACTTATGGCAGAGGTGTTTGTTATCCAATAAAAATTATCCGGAGCGGCGGTACCCCAATTGAAAAATCAAAAAAATAAGTTTTAAATTTTTGTAGGAAAAAAATCTGAAGAAACACATACTACGTAATGTTATATTTTATTGTACTAATATTATGGGAAATGCATTAATTATTTCATATTGAGTAAAACAATAGAGTTGCATAATAACCGCACTGATTAGTGCAATAATATTCCCTAAATTCAAGCGCAAATATTTCGTGCAGATCAGAGGATATTGGTTGCTTTGAGTGCGGATTCGTGTGCTATATTGTATTGTTTGTATGTTGAATAGTGCTAATAAACGGTGCAGAAATGCAATGTAAATTCAGTGGATAGTGTTTTAGTACAGGGTAATTGCTAATCCGAACTTGAATGAAACATGCTGAGGATGGCAAGGACATGGGAAACTTGGGTGAGAGCATATTGTCAAATCGCTTGCACGTTACCTCCGTGACTTCGAAATGCATGAAATTTTCATCAAATGATATGTTTGCTTTCGGTTTTTAACATGGACATGGGAAACTTGGGTGAGAGCATATTGTCAAATCGCTTGCACGTTACCTCCGCGACTTTGAAATGCATGAAATTTTCATCAAATGATATGTTTGCTTTCGGTTTTTAACATTGCAGACCAATAAATTAAATAAATAATAATATACACACTCAAGATATTATAATTGTAGGTTTTATGAAGCTGAAAGCAGTGCATTTCGAATTAACACAGTTAGTAAACTTAAAAGTCATTAGTGATACAGATTAAGATCTGCTAATTTTTAACTTTCAAAAATTTTAAAGGAAGCACACATTTCAAACATAGAATTATTACAAAAAAAATATATTTTAGTTCTTACCTTTCGCTGGGTTCCCATAATCAGATCCAATTTTTAATTAAAACGTAAATAATTTAACGAATTAACTTAGGGGCCATCCACAAATTACGTCACACGAATTTCATAATTTTTGACCCTCTCCCACCCCCCATCCCTGTCACACATCGTGACATTTGGGAGACCCCCCTCCCCCCCTAGTGTGCACATATTTTTCAACTCTACATCTAAATATAATCAAAACAGTAGTTCAAAATTTATTTTTATTTTAATTAAAAATATTGGAGTTTTTCGTTTAAATTTAAGTTTTTCGTTTTAATAATTTAGATTTTTCATGTGACGTCACAGAGCTGATGACCCCTCCCCCCCTCCCATACCCCTTGTCACGCAATGTCACACTTCTCTACTCCCCTCTCCCCCCTTAAGTTGTGACGTAATTTATGGATGGCCCCTTACTTCATTGTGATTGACTCTGTACTCACTCCTGAGTAATAATAAATTTAGACTGAAAACCCAATAAACTAACAATTTACAAAAAATTGGGTTTTCGCAATCAATCCTTCGTCACAAAGTGATTAATTTCATAAATACGTTGTAAAGATTTCTACGCTAAATGTGATATTAGGTATCTTTCTAGTACCCACCATGGCAACCTAGCTTAATTTATTATAATAATTAATCTCTTTAATTTCTTTGTAAGCTTATAAAATACTGTAAGAAAACAAAACTTTCTCTCTCTCTAAGGCGACATCTGTTTCTACAAATGAAGGCTAACACAGATTTTTGATTCGTTACGTAGTCCACCATTCACCAATTAGTTTGTAGCACTTCCGCTACCTACCAAAGGATGTATCGTGGGCGGCTTATAAATATGGCTGGTCTTGAACGAGTATCCTGGTATCGAGATGCGTCGTCCCTTTCAGCGAAGTCTTAGGAATCCAGATCTGGGTTCGGTTCCTGATGCCGAATAGCAAGATGTGTAAAGGAAGGATTTTTTACGAACCAAGTCCTGGGGTAGCACGCCGTAAAGGAAGGATTTTTTATGAACCAAGTCCTGGGGTAGCACGCCGTAAAGGAAGGATTTTTTATGAACCAAGTCCTGGGGTAGCTCGCCGTGTCGCCCTTTTCGGCAATAGTTTATTAATTTATTTTTACTGGGTTTTTATATAACTAACTAACTAACCATCACGCCGTTTCCCCGCAGGGGTAGGCAGAGAGGACGAACCGCCAAACAACTCGGTCCTGACACACTATTTGCTTCACTTAGATTCATACATCGTCTCATACATACTCTTCTATTATTCTGACTTTTGACATGGCTCGACTCAAGTACCTGATTCACTTGATCGTGCCATGTCTTCCTCGGGCGTCCCCGACTTCTTTTACCATTCACATTTGCATCATATATTCTTCTTACACTACTTTCTTCGTTCATTCGCTCTACATGCCCAAACCATCTGAGGGTCCCTTTCTTAATCTTACTCATTATGCTTACATCAGCCTTACATTCTTTGCGGATCTCCACATTTCTCACTCGATCATACATGGTTTTAGGTTTTACCACACATACGCCTCAGGGATCTCATTTCTACAGCATTCAGTTTACTTTCATCCTTCCTCTGCCAGTTCCATGCCTCACTGCCATACATCAGGGTAGGTACCAGGACTCCAGTGTGGACTGCTAGCTTCGCTTCTTCTTCTTTTTTTTCTTCGCTTCTTCTTCTTTTTATACAGATATATTGCTAAAATTGATACTTTTTCAAGTGAGTACTTTTCAGATTATTTTATTACTTACAAATTTAATATTTTGTCGCAAAAACTACTTTAAATTGTTATTTTCGCACGCAACCTCAACAAAATTTTACAAAATGGAAAAGAAGCGCATCAGCAGTGAATAATAAAAAGAGGGCAAATATTTAACTGTGGGATGATTTTTTTGTCCTTTCTTGTGGTGAAACTGCGTAGAAATAATTTACTAACGTAACACATTGAAATGATGTGTAAATAACACAAAGATTTTTTTTATAACGTGTCTTCTTGGGATGGGAATAAGGTTATTGAACTTGGTAACCGTATGGTTATCTATCATTGTGGTTTTAGCGTAGGGATATTTTTTTTGTGCGGAGTAAGTTAAAATATTTCTTACTCATCCCAACCACCCGCCTGGAAGCTTTTTGGAAAAAAGTCATTTGTCATCGGATTCCTTTTCTCCTTTTATAAAGAATGGTAGGAACTAGGCATAGCTTCGTTCATATTCCTGTCATACGCTTTTTACTAATGGATAATTGGAAGCTGCCGCTTCACGATGTCTAGTTCATTTCGTTTTTGCCTAGCGTTTCCACTACGAATGGGAAACCATTTGGATTTGAAAATCCTATTAGCGAGCATATTATAAAATTTAATCAAAAGAATAATTTGAAATTTCTTGCAAGCGGGTAGTTTTTTCGAATCACCACAAAGAACTTTAAAAAGTAAATTACATAATTGGTAACGGTTTAATCACTTAATATCGAGAGAAAATTAATACCCTTGTCTTCATGGCAAACTAAACATGGATAGTTCGGTTTATTTCACTATATTTCAAGTTTCGAGACCATATTTATGTCAAAATATTGTGAAATCAATATTTCTGAGACGTACCGTTCGGATGCATAATATTTTGTCTTTAACAAAGAAACATGTTTTGAAGAGTTTTGTTGAAAGTTATGGTCTAATTTCAGATCCTCGGAGTGTTGAAATGTTTAATTTTAAGATGTATCCATCACGTAATAATCCTAATGAATAATTGCAACTGCTGTTAGTAAATTTGGTGACATTGTTGTTGTGATATCAAATGCTATGTTTCATCTAGTCTTCATAACACGTTCAAAATAACAATAATTTGCGTGAACTAAAGTGGTTGCACACTTCAAACGTTTAATGAAATTAATCCTTTAATTCTCCGTCAATTTTTATCTCTTGGTAACAAATTTCCACCTCCATTTTTTTTCATTTTCAAGTTTTTTGCTAATGTAGGGAAAATACAACAAGACCTGAGCCCAAATGACCCAAACACTACAGTAAAAAATGAGCACAAATTTGAACTTTTCAACCAACAACACCAGAAGAAATCGAAGAAATCATTACAGGTATGAAAGGAGGTTTTGCCCCTGGTTTTGACGGGGTCACAGTACAAACATTGAAATGCATAAAATCACAAGAATCAAATCCATTAACTCTATCAATACAAGTTTTCAAAGCGGAGTATTTCCTTCCATGTATAAGCAATTTGTAATTATACCAATATTTAAAACCGGTAATCCGGAAGAACCAACCAACCTATTTATTTACTATTAAATATTGCAAAAATATTTGAAAATATTGCTAAAAAAAGAATAACTCAGTTCATTAAATCAATAAAGTAATTGACGAAAACCAATTTGGATTCATGGAAAACAAAAGCACAAAAGACCCCATTGCTAAATTATCTTTATTATACAAGACGTTCTAGACAGTTTCCGGGCTTCATCCTCGTAGGCAAATTTAGACCCAAGGGAGGTGTGTCTCTACAGTCGAGCTGACGTCAACTGTGTGCGTCTGTTGAATCTGGAAATCTCCAGATTCGACGTAATGTGGGTGCGCGTCAATCTTGCAAGTACGGTAAGGTTTTATGCGTGTTTATACCGCTCACCTAACCTTAGCGAATCAGACACGTCCGAGCTCTTCAAACATTTAAGCAACACTATTGATGACCTCTTGCCCCGCTTCCCTACGCCAGAGTTTGTGGTCCTGGGGGACTTCAATGTTCATAACGAACCTTGGTTGAAGTTCTCGGGATCAACAGACTCGGCTGGACGACAAGCGGAGTCCTTTGCCCTTTGCCACGGACTGGAGCAAATGGTTCAGGAGCCTACAAGGGTTCCTGATGTCCAGTCTCACCGCTCTAATCTGTTAGACCTGTTTTTAACCACTGTGCCACACGGTTACAAGATTGACGTCACAGCGCCTTTAGGATCGTCGGACCACTGCCTGGTGACGTCATCAATCCCCGTAACCTTCAGACCGCCAAACGAGAGGCTGAGAAGAAAAGTGTGGCACTATAGGTCTGCAGATTGGTTCGGTCTGCGGGCACATTTTAATGCTTTCCCGTGGTCAGCTGTCTGTTTTCGGACTTCGGATCCCTCAAGATGTGCCCAGGAAATTGGTGAAGTCATCACGTCCGCGATGGATAGCTTCATCCAATCCACTATTAAGGAAACTGGTGTGGGCTCAAAGCCGTGGTTCAGTCGACAATGCTCTGAAGCAGTGCGACGAAAAAACGCGGCTTACCGAGCCTACAACACATCTCGAACGTCCGAAAACAGAATATTATACAACCAAATTGCAAAGGAAAGTAAGAGAATCATCAATAGGTCGAAATTCGAGCACGACCTGCAGGTCAGCAGAAAGCTGGCTGCCTGCCCGCATGGTAGCAGAGCGTTCTGGTCGCTTGCGGGCTCTATAGGTCGCAATTTCTGCAAACCCAGTCTGCCACCTCTCACCAGACCTGACGGCTCTCTAGCAAATACCGCCGCCGAAAAGGCTAACTTATTAGGCAAAATGTTCGCGGAAAACTCGACCCTCGATGACCAAGGTGCTATCCCGCCGTCGGTTCCTCACTGCGGTTTTCGTATGAAAAAGCTGAGGATTCGGCATCGGGATGTACTCCAAGTCTAACGAGGGCTTGATGTTAATAAAGCTAGTGGGCCTGACGGAATACCTGCCCTGGTATTGAAGAGGTGCGCTGCAGAAATAGCTCCAATTTTGACGAAGCAAAATGTCCCTGAAGTCTGGGTCTGTGCCCTCTGGTTGGAAAAAAGCGATCATTCACCCTATTCCAAAGAAAGGTGACCGCTCTAACCCGGCCAACTACCGCCCCATAGCGATCACATCTGTTCTGTCAAAAGTGATGGAACGTGTGGTCAACGACAAACTACTCACATACCTCGAGAAGAACAAAATTATTAACGACCGTCAATACGGATTCCGGCGGAACCGCTCGTGCGGTGATCTTCTCGCGTATGTGACACATGTTTGGGGGCGGTGCCTGGAACGCTTTGGTGAGACCCAAACAGTTGCACTGGATATTTCCAAGGCCTTTGACCGGGTTTGGCACCGAGGGCCTGTCAACAAACTGCCTTCTTACGGACTTCCCGCTTCCTTGTGTACGTGGATTGCCGACTTTTTGAGGGAGAGGTCGATTCAGGCGGTTGCTGATGGTTTCACCTCTTCCTCGCATTCGATAAATGCTGGCGTCCCACAGGGATCGGTTCTGTCTCCGACTTTGTTTCTGTTGCACATCAATGACCTCTTGACATGTGCACCGATTCATTGTTACGCGGATGACAGTACAGTCCATGATAGCTTTTTGTTTGACAAGCCTCCAAAGGGCTCACAAATCCCAATGGCTCGGAGGGCTTTGAAACAAAGAATGGACGGTTACCTCGAGAGTGTTTTCTCTTGGGGTAAGAATAACCTCGTCGAATTTAATGTTTCAAAGACCCAATCATGTCTGATTACGTCTAAAAGGGATCGGAATGATAATCTAGTCTCCTTCAACGGAAGCAATCTCCCGAACAGGCCTTCCATTGATATGCTTGGTGTAACTCTAAGTGACCAGCTCAGGTACGGGGGCTCCATCGAGGCCAGAGTTAAGTTAGCCTCTTAGAAACTGAGCGTACTGTACAGGGCCCGCAGATACTTTAATAGTACACAACTGCTAACCCTGTACAAATCGCAAGTGCGCCCCACGGTTGAATTTGGCAGCCACCTCTGGTCTGGAGTCCCAAAATACCTGAAAAAAACCCTCGACTCTGTGCAGAAACGGGCGGTCCGTTTGATAGATTCTCCTAACTTAACAAATGGACTGCAATCTTTAGAGCACAGGCGTCAGGTGGGAATGCTGTCCTTGTTCTACCGGTATTACAATGGAAGATGCTCCGAGGAACTAGCGTCACTGATCCCCTCGGCACCGGTGCATAGTCGGGAAACACGCCAAACACGCGCTCAACATTTGTACACGGTTGACATTAGTCACATGAGAACGGGTCGTTTCTACGACTCGTTCTTGAGTTCAACAGCCCGGCTGTGGAACGATTTGCCGGCTTCTGTGTTTCCTCCCTCCTACAATATGGGTCTCTTCAAGACCCATGTTCACTCCTTCCTCTCCTCAACAGCACCCTCCACACAGCATCTTCAAAGATGACATAGGCCCTGAGGGAAATTATTTCCCTCAGGGCCTCCTGTGTGGAGTGGAAAAAAAAGACATCTTTTAAATTTTTTGGTATATTTGTTGACCTCCAAAAAGCTTTCGTATGTTAAATGAATACAAAAATAAAAGTAAAAGGATGTGGGATTTCATAACAGAGCATTAAATTCGCTAAAAAGTTATCTTCACAAAATAACACAAGTTTTAAAAATCAATCACGCATCAAATCTACCACTTACAAGTAATTTTGGGATACCCCAAGGTACTGTATTGAGTCCATTACTTTTTATCATGTATGTAAATGATTTTTTTTGTTTTAAACTCGACGGAAACGTTATTATTTATGCAGACGACACGATTATTATTATAAGTAAGGGTAATGACTGGAAAATTGTACAAAAAATGAAAATAATGACAACCAAATTCTAAGAAACTGGTTCGATACAAACCTACTTACTATAATGCAAAAAAACAGTATATTTTCCGTTCTCAATAAATCAGTTCAGAACTTCCCCTAACATTAATAAAATTATAAAAAACTAAAATTTAACAATGATGTCTATAATAACTCATGTACCATATTAAACCATACGAGTGAAATAAAGTGACTCGGTTTAATTGTAGACCTACATATGAAATGGAATAGACACATATGTGAACTTGTTAAACGCATTAGGAAATGCATCTTTATATTATTAGATTAATAAATATTCTCAAGTTAAATAACCTAAAAAGGTCTATTACGCACTAGTCCAATCATTAATTCAGTATGAAATCATTGGATGTGGAGGTGCAAATGAAAAATTTGTAAGTCCTCTAAAGGTAGTACGAAAGCTAATCGTCAGAGCAATTTTGAAAAAAAACCAACATTCCCTTCAGCCAGGTACCAAAAATTGACTTCTATAAAAAAGATTCAATATTACAAATATTCAAAGAAAATTTAATCAAAATTGTTAACTTAACTCATCATTAAGGCATAAATAATAAAACATCCAAACTCCTATATTTTCAACACAACAAATGCACAGTTATTATATTTACAAAGACACAAAATATTTTTAAAATCTTCCCGAAAAAGTAAAAAAAATAACAGATCTGGTATCATTCAAGAAAAGAGTCAAATTGTTCTTGAAAAACTAACAACCAGAACATCGCCATTCAAAATGCGTAAAAGTAACTTCATTACGAACTTCATAGTAATTTCATTTCATGTCTATCATATTAAAATTTAAACGTTACACCATCCTAGTACTTAATATTTTATTAAGTATGTTCTAGGATGAAAAGGTTTGAGGGGTGGGTAAGAATCTGAGGGTCAGTATATTCAGAAGTTACGGATGTTGAATCCATACCTCCCACTGCGGTGCAACGCGAGGGAGTCCTGTTGGAGAGGACAGAAGGTGTTCTTATGATCCAACCTGCCACGCAATAGGCGAGCAGATGCATCCACCACCAAGACATAGACAAATCTCACCACATGAACCCGTGCACCCCTGCTAAATCATCCTAGTGAACCACTTGCGGTGACCAATGGCAGAAGTGTTGGTTATTTAATAAATGGTTTCCGGGTAGCGCCATATATTTCCATACCCGCCTCAGAAATTGTAAAGCAAAACCAAAGTTTCAGTTCTAAATGCTGCTTTCTTACAAAAATGATGGTGACAGAATGATTTCGATAACGGGGTAATGGACACTCCGGTTTTCTCTTGAAGGTAAGGGTAAGGATTTGCGAACGTGACGCAACCTCCGATTAATTCTGCCATTTGCTTCCCCATTTATTGAGCAAAAGGTGTGCAGAGTATCGACACGTGTTTACAGAGTTTATTATTTTTTATCTCTAAACGAAAAAAAGCCGGGACGGACAATCACATTTTTTTAAACGCTTCATAGGCCCGAAAATTAATTACTAAAGCCCCGCGTTTTTGTCGTTCATCCAATCTTGTAAAGGCTGGATGTCACGACTTGTACGGTGATAAGAAATTATTAAGGACGAGTCATCATAAAAATATGTCAGAAAATAAAGTTTCTTTTGCTCAAAGGCTATGAAATCCTTGATATGGAGAATGTTGCGACGATAAGATCACGAGGAAAAGAAAAGTTTGATAAAATCACGTTATTCAGATCAAGAATCTTAATACTTTTACAATCTGAATAGTGATTCTCACAATACCTAGCGTAAGAGATAATAATCCACTAAGGATATACCGACGCTGAAAAAATATTTGATTTTTCAGGCGTAATACTACATTATCGTTAGGCGATAAAAAAATGTTGTGTGGAATGTAGGAATTTTTGTGGATGTGTGTAGAAAAAAATGTTATACTTCCGTCACGCCATAGAATGATATGAGGACGCTAATATTGGAAATCTAGTTTTCGATATCTTGAATCTAGACTCTAGATTCCAGAGTAAGGGTATAAAGCTTGATAGTTCAATAGAAACAAATCCATTTGAGATTTTAAACGAAATCCGTTTACAAGGAATCAATTTATTCAGCGTCTTCAAACCTGGGTTTTTTACAAGGTTTACAAGGAATCAGTTTATTTATTGTTTATTGCAGAATGTATGCAGGGATTGTGCAATGCAATATATTCCTTATTTTGAAATAACAAAAGAAATTAGACAAATCATAGGTTTAAAGGTTGAAAGTAAATAACAACACATATATAAAATAAAATAAAAAAACAAAAAACGAACAGGCATGAAAAACATGAGAAATGAAACTGAAAAAATAATAAACACTAAAATAAATTCATGCATCTGTTTACGGAGGGTATTTCATCGTCTCCCGTCTCCAGAGGGCCATCAGGGGGGAATCCATCCAGGCAGTCATGGCGGTGATGATCGCATTCTTCGATTGGCCCAGTCTACGCCATAAACTTCCCATGCGGTGGCGGAGAAGTGCTCGGAACGTTAATTTATATGCTTTAAAGCAGTGATTCCCAAAGTAGTCCACGAGAGACCCAACGGGAGTCCACATAGGCGCAATAAAGAAATGGGCGTTCACAAGTTGTAAGTGGGGGTCCACGAACTGGTTTTGATTGAGACCCATCCCGTGCCCCATATCCATATCCCATCCCATCCCCTGTCTCATATCCCATTACGCCCCCTCCATAACAGAGCGACTGTTGTACCGTTGTACCGGTTATGCATAAGATCTTAAAACGCCCAGCTAGACAAAGGGGGGGGCGTAATGGGATATGGGTGTACTGTACTGGGATGGGAACATACCCATATCCCATTACGCCCCCTCCGTCGTGGCAAATATAATCTCGAATACTGTACTCGAATAAGTCGTAGATCTGGTACTGCTCCATTGTGACAGACCACACCTCGCCATTCAATATTCGGTACAACGTGTGTCGAGTTTTGGGAATATGGTAGAAATGTACCAGAAGGGGGTCCATCATGACCAGTTAAATTTTGAAAGTGGTCTATGAGAAAAAAAGTTTGGGAACCTCTGCTTTAAAGGGATATTTTGTTTACAATTTTCAAAACGTAGAAATTTTCCTTGAATTCTTTCAATATTATTTATGGATATGAATTTTTCACTATGAAGTTTTGTTCCATTTGGCTTCTAACGAGGGATATGTATAAAAGTTTAATGATTTGTAACGATTCGAAGTTGAATGCAAATAAGACGAAATACTGAGATATAATAATATTCTCTAAGCAAATATCATGCGAATATCATGCATTAAGGCTCAGGTTTCATGTTAGGAATATTATTTTCCAGGTAAAGGTTATTTTAGGCTCGACTAATTTACCTGGTATTATGAACGAAAATAATTTATCAAAAACATAATTATCTAATAACATCTTTAGTTAGCAATGTAAATATGAACCCCTTTTGGTCTTATAATAAATTACGTTTAAAGGAAAGTGTTTTGCTCTGCTAAAAACTGAGTACATCAATATTTATTTTATCTATATTTCATAATTTTTATTTATCTATATTGAAATAAATAAATAATGGAAGATTAATTTTAATCTTATGTCGGGTTTCCTGCGATCAAGCAACAAATCCAAAAATAAATAATTTTCAAGCATTGACATCTCGAAAAATTTCCCGCATTCTTAATGCACGCGACCGACCGATCCGTGAGGGAGCGGTCTAAGTTCTGTCAGAACTCGCCGACGAATTACAGGAAGTGTCTTAAGGGGATATTCTTGTCTAGAAGCATGAATTGTAGGTGTTTTTTCAGGTGCAATAAAAAAACCATAATATTTTTGTAGCCATTATTTTACCATTATTTATTTAACATTAAAAAAATACTAAAAAAAAATCGAACGAAACAATAAAAATACATAAAAGTTACAGGGTGTTGAAGTGGGGGGTCTCAAAAATAGGGCGCGCCCTGGTTGACACGAGTGCAACCCTCCTAGTAATCCGAAAAAAAACCAAAGTTACTTTTAATCCAAACAAATGCTGCTATGGCATGAACCTCGGAGAAGTCAAAAATTTTTTTTCCCAAAATGGCGGCTGTCTGAAATACAAAAACAGTTTTTTACCAGGTATGTTTTTAGGTTTTCACGGCCAAAAAATATTTTTGTTATTGTTTTTGGGGTGTTATGCCGTGTTTCGCTACCTCCTTCTTTAGCCAACGTTTCGGACAGCGTTACAGTGTCCATCATCATCATCAGGGTCATCTGCCCTGATGATGGACACTGTAACGCTGTCCGAAACGTTGGCTAAAGAAGGAGGTAGCGAAACACGGCATAACACCCCAAAAACAATAACAAAAAAAGTTTTTACCAGTTTTTTTTTTACTTTTCCGAATTTTTTTAGAATATTAAAAATTAAAATTTTGTTATAGTTCTGGTTCATGCAATAAAATAATGTATAGAGAAGGCTCACACTAAATTTCAAGTAAATTGGTTTTTTAGAACTCGTGAAGATATCGTGTCAACCGTCTCGAAAAAAGTGATTTTGAGAAAAATACGTTTAAAGTTTTGTTCTATGTAGATTTTGCTTAGATTCCGACGTAGCCGCAAAATTAAAATGGTTATAACTTTAAAATAATGCAAATTTCGAAAAATCCTCAAGGAAATATTTTTGAATATTTCAACTTACTTTGGAAATATGAAGAAAAAAAATTGCTTTTTTTTAGACTAGAAGTCATTCGATTTCTTTATAATTATAATAATAAAAATATTAATTTTTCAATAGATCACTAGAATGGTACACATCTTAATATTTAATATTTGGCTAATTTATACATCTCCGTTTTCATGAAAAATACCCTAAAGGGCGCTGATTGGTCATATATCAGATTTTATTAATTCTACACATGGCTGTAATGGTTCCATGACAACTGAGAATAAAGTCAACTCAACACCTCCTTCAAACTCATTCAAAGCTATGATAAAAATAATTTTAAATTAGCCGATAACCCTAACCTAACGTAACCTATTTAACCAATTTTTTTATATATATTATTTTATCCCTTTAAATGACTTATCTGAGATGGTTCTGAGTTGGTTTCTTTTCGTGTTGTCCGGTCACCGGTTATAATATATAATAAAAATTATTATTATTCATGATCTTTCGTTCATTGACTCTAAAAAAAAATATTCGACCTATATTTTAAGCCTTAATATTTTTCACTGTGTTAGGGTAAAAAAACAAAAACCTGCAAGTAATTTCAAGAGTAGTAAGAATGAGTTTGAAAATCGACTACGGCAAAATGTAAACAGTTTGTTGGACAAACGTTTGGTGGGCCTCCCGTGCGTTCGTCGGTGCCAAACGGATCAATGACGTTAAACCAGTTATTTTGAAATACTTATTTTGGAATAAAAAAGCTTGATGCGAACAGAATTCTACGTTCTTTGTATTTCGTCAAGTTCATCTCTCAAAGTGATTGAAGGGGAACGTTTTCGTAGAAAACTTAAATTTGAATTTGGGACCGAAATAACTGAACTATTTTTTTAATAAAAAACTTCCCCATCTTCTTCTCCTCTCCACTTACCTTCAGCCTCACACCATCCCACGATTGGGGATGTCACAGTCTCACTGGCTCCAGACGGCAGCAGATGGGACTCTTGTTTTCTCGCATTATTTATTTATTAATTTTCGGGAAATCGACAGTTTACAATTATTATTTCAGTTTGTACATAAGCATTATATAGCCAAAATAAAACTAATAATGGATTTCCTCGTTGTGATTATACCTCTACTAAGACCGCATAATAAAGAATAAGTAAATTTTATTTATAAGAAAGGAAAATGAATCCAAAAATTTTACAAATGTAAAAAAAAATTATACACTTTAAAAAAATTATACACTTTAAAAAAATTATACACTTTAAAAAAATTATATTAAACGAAAAATTACAAAACAAAAAATGTATCAAATCATTGGTTGCCATTGAGAAAAGTTGTACCTACCTATATATAAATCAAATCGTATCAGAAATATAAACAGCAGGAACATAACATTATTCACGAACCATCAGAGAAATATTTTTTTATGGACCTCTTATACTTGGTAAGTTCGCAACTGAAAATGTCAATTTTGGATAATACGCTATTGTAACTATTGTCTGTTCAGGCAAGAATTCTGCTTAGAGTTCGTCTTGCATTGATCTGCCCTGGAAAAAAAGAGCCTGTTGAACGCGCAGGTACATTGAATTGAATTTTATTTAGTACAGGAAAATTCCATCCGTATTATGCCTTGTACACTCAATAAATCAATTCCAAAGTGTGGGGTTGCCTCTGCGTAGTTATTAAATCCTACAAATGACTTGTAACAAAGATATTTTAGGAATTTGTTTTGAATTGCTTCGATTTTGTTTGTGCGGATTTTGTAAAATGGAGACCAAACAACTGACGCAAACTCCAGATGACTCCGTGCGTAGATAGAGTTGCTTAATGATATTGACGCTATTAAAAAGTTTTGTGGGTTTTATGATGAAACCTAGCATTTTAGCAGCTTTATTTGTGATTTGTTGTATGCAAAGGTTATATTGTAGTTTACTTCAAGGGTTATTTCAAGACCACGAATATCTGAAACTGTTGCAATGTTGTTGTTTTTTATAGAACAATTAAATAATATTTTATTTTTATTTCTGGAAAAGACAAGTTGATGAAATTTTGAAACATTTAGAAATAGTTGATTTTGTTGTCAATAGGTAGATACATTGTTTAAATCATGTTGTAAATTGACACAATCTTTTCACTATTAAAATTGCACAATCGTTTAGATTTTTATTGGCTTGTTTAGCTTAGCATCATCACCAAATAATTCTATTTCAGAGTATTTTACAACATTAACCAAATCATTAATATATAAAATGTAAAACAATAGTATATATGTACATAATGCAAATTTCTAGAATGTATAAGTGTTACTTTATTTATTCGTGTTTTAAAATATAAAATATAGGCAATAAAATAATTCAATTTGAATGATTTTAGAGGCAATTTTGGAAATTATTGTGACTTGATAAATATTTTTACTCCATTTACCAAGCGAATTTGATGAAACGTTAAACTAAAATTACGATACTTGGATATAATTATTTAATTTTGATTGGCGTAAATTTAAATAACAAATATCTGATTTTTTTTTTGAAGCTCAAATTTTTCGTAGGTAAATTAAAATTTCTATCAAATTAAACGTGTTTCGAAGATTTTTTGTCTTTCTCAATATTATTTTGTAATTATATTATCGCAGTAGAAATGGTGAGATTTATTTTATAAAGTTATAATCAACTCTCAAAAAAACCCAAAGTTTCCTGTTACATCATGCGAAATTGAATTCTTTGATGGATTATATAATTAAAAAGAGTACATATCCGTACTACGTATTTGCTATTCCTTTCGATTAAAAAACATAATTATTCAGTTTGTTGTGAGTACTTTTTATCCAAATTTATATTTTGTATAAAAAAGGTTGCACAAACTTTCCTCCTAACCCCATGGGCAAGATTTTTCCACGGTATTACGGATTACGGACCGAAGATGAATGACAAATTCAATAATAATAATAATTGCATTATTTGTGTCGGGCGTATTTGTGTAAAAAATCACCCAGAGGTGCTTGTAATTTTTTCTTGGTTAGGTAGCTAAAAATATTGCCAACACCCTAGTCGAACAGTATTAATACGGTAACGTCTGCTTGGTTGACTTTCAGAACCCAGTTTCGAGTGCATGTTGACGCCACGCCGGAGGCGTCGCGCCACAAATAACATTAGTGTACTTGAAATTCCAAACAATGCGACCGTTGTAATTCGGTTATGAATTCAAGAATTTGTCACAGGATGGCGACACTTTCGTCAGCAATTCGAACGGAACGTGCCCCCCTAGGTATAACTGCCACGAATTTGTTAAAAAGTAGTATCTCTCCAGATGTGGAAAGGTTGACAGTATACATAGTTGTATCATGCGGCTATATATTATATATGACGTCATTGCCTCTCTCAGTTACTTTGATCTGGTGACTATCACTCGATGACAGTGGATCCGGAACAGGCTTCTTTTGAAACCAGTTCGTATTGGAATAAAATGGTCAAACACAAACACTAACTGAGCGAAGCCGAACTAAAAGCCGCCCGCAGGGCCTAGCAGCAAAAACCTGCAGAGCGGGTTTTAAATTGCTATTAGACTATTATTCTGCTTAAGTCTGAATCTGCGCAAACTAATAATTTCAGGTTGGTATCCTTTGAAAATACATCTCGAAATTATGCTGAAACTCTATTATTGAATTCGTTATAAATTTCAACTATCAAAGTTTTTTAACGCATATATTTTTTTTTTGATTTCAAGATAAAACATCCTTGAAATATTCACCCTTTTTCAGTACAAATTCTCCGCGAACATTCCAAGTAGTTTGGACAGTTCCAAAGAGTGATGAATAATATCCCGAGTTTCTGAAAAAATTAACATTTCCCCTTTGTTCGTGGAATATAAATGAGGAGGAAAGCGAAAAAAATTGACAGGGGGAAAGCTTTTGCTGGGTTCAAAGGGTACATTTCGTAAAAAACGAATTTGGAATAAATTATGTTTGAATATAAGGACATTAGTTGGAGAAAATAGGTCTTAAATGACCGAATATTTGGTGGGCGGTGTGTGCAAGCAAATAAGTTTGTAATTTGAATGGTGGTTGTGGCAAAGACCTCTTGACAATAGAATTACCGCACTTTCATGTCGAAAACCTCTGCGGACAGGCGGCGGTCTTGACTGGATAATACATTGGAATTTCTAGTCTGATTTTTTGAATTTTCAGTATTTTTGGTATATTTGATTAATTGATTACAGTGATTAATTACAGAGTTAAGAAAAAATCTATGAAATGTTATTTGAATGAATCAACGCGTAAAAGGAAATAAATATTTTGCCTTACTCACTTTGTAACAATTTAATTATCTCTTCTTTTTTTGGTGTAAAATTGAACAAAAATTCCAACTGCCCAGATCTAGTGAGATTTTGGCATGGTCAAATGGGGTATATTGTGAGGCTGAAGGGATTGTGGAAGAGAAATAAATGAGAAAGATGTTGGCTGGGACGCACAACCAAAACCATTTTTGCTTAAGTCTCGATTTTACATGGTGGTCTTTTCCGGGGTGATACTGAAAGTATCTACTATTCTAAAACTCGTCGCAATGACAAAAAATCTTTTTTCAGTAAATGTTATATCAAAATCAAAAATTACTAATTTTGGATGTCAGTGCGTCCAGCGTCATTCTGGAACAGTAAACTCAAATTTAGGTGTTATTTTCATAATTTGGAATTGACTGTGTGAAAAATTCAGATAAGCACCGTACAGACGAGACAAAGCGCTTATCAGATGTATCGTTGTGACCTGTGGCAGTATGATCAGGGGATAATGGACTTGTAAAAGAAAAAAACCTTTTTTTTATTAAAAATAATATCATCTTACATCCACATTTTTAACTCGAAACATTCTTTGGAACCGTTTATTAAAAATATTTCAGATATGTACTGATACACCCTGCATATAATATGTACGTATTTTTTATTATTTAATTCTTCAAACCTAATTATATTTTGCTATCTAAGAAGCCCAATCATAGGTCAAATTTACCTACATTAATAAATACACTTGTAAGGTAGTGTAATTGTAATTTATTGTAATTTATTATTTTTTTTATCATTATTTATTCGTGTTTACTATTTAGGAAATGAAAAAAAACGCATAATTAGAAAAATGTTTAATAAATTTAATTAAACTTTGAAAAAACAACGATATACAAAAATTTGGCTTAAAATGAGATCCTTTCGGTTTGGTTCTTTTAAACTAAAAATATAAAAAAAAAAAACTAAATCATCTTTTTCTACTAACCAATAAATGTTTTACAACAATTAAACAGTTTTATATAATTATTTTTTTTCTTTATAAACACTTTTAACATACCTATATTTAAAAATTACAAAAATACTAAACATAGGTCAAATTATTGACGCACACACTACAATTACTCCAATATGAAGGGACTTACCAAGGCAACACCGCCGTCTCCTGTGGGCTCTTGGCAGGTACTAAGTTAGTTCATTCAATCAGGGCAATCGAAAGAAGTGTGCGAAAGAGAAAGCAGATATTTGTTTCTGTATAGGTAAAAATGACCTAGATTGGGCTTCAAGGATGAAAACAATAACTTTTTTTATATTATTTGAAAATGTGGGCCTCACTGAGCGCTTTATCCGCACTGGTATTTTTATTTGTGGTCATACCAGATGATTCAATTAACCCATATTTCGCCGCTATCACTTCCCGTGGTCAGATTTAGATGAAATTTAGATTTGTTGTGTATAAACACCCAATAAAGAAAATAAGAAATAAATTAAAAACTTATACTTACAAAAATAAAAGGAGTTGCGTTTTCGCAACGTCAGCGAAATAGGGGGGTAAAAAGTAAATATATGAAACAAAACAAGTTTATTTGAAAGTGGATTTATTTCTATTAATTTATAAATCATACTATTAACATTAACTAAAATTAAAGATATTATATGAATAAGTAGGAAAGTGCACCATTCCAAAAGACATTATAAGAAATTAGCAAACACAAATATTACAATAAACATTATTTTCCGGTATGGTCAATTTCGTTACATTTATGGTGCAATGCCACATTACACTCTGGACACATATAGTATGTTTATGAATCACATATACGACATCTCTTTCTATTTTCTCCTTTATTTAAAAATGATTACTCCCTGTTATAGTTGACCTCGATGCTGTCGCAAATCTACTTGGTCTGCCAATAGAAGAAGAATGTACTTTCAACGACTTCATAAGGGCGGTGGCCACACTTCTTCTAAATTTCAAAAGACTCATATTTTCTTCTGGATGAACCATTTGATATAATTTTCATGCATTACGTAGTGACACATCACGGAAGTTGGAGAATATGGCCCACCTCTTTTTACCACGAACCCTTATTCTATAGTTCGAAACGAAATTATCCACTAAATCAACTCCTCCCGTGAAACGACCATACTGGGTTGAGTGACATTTATATATCGATTTTTTAATATTTGTTACGTTTAATAATACCTTGTTACGTTTTTAATTGGCTCTAGGTTATCAAAATTAGATGTCACTGTAACTACAGCACTATCTCTCTATCGAACAACCAGTATCTCATTGTTTTTTTCGAATCTCTAATCATATGCCCCTATTTGAAATTTATCCATTTCTTTTGTCGATTTTAATGTACCAATGTTCTTTAGTCGATTTTCTCTTACCATTCCAGTACGAAAAACAAATACGTTATTTTACACTCGTGAATAACTAAGTTTTGATTTCAGCCAACTTATTTCCCTTGGCACTGACGACGAATATGTTGATGGTTGAGGTTGGGATGGAGTTGTCGAAGGTTCACTCATCAGCCTTTTGGAGTGGACTTCCAAAGTTCCTGCCGTAGTCGATTTTCTCTTATCATACCAGTACAAAAAATAAATACGTTATACTCACTCGCGAATAATTAGGAATAATACGCGAATAACTAGGTTTCGATTTCTTCCAACGCATTTCCCTTGGCACTGACGACAAAGATATTGATGGTTGAGATTGGGAGGAGTAGTTGAAGGTTCACTCACGAGTCTCTCGAAGTGGACTTCCAGAGTTCCTGCCGTATCCCCGAACATACGGCTAAATGCAGTGTCTTCATGTAAATCATTGTCCTCAAAATCGTCCTCGTCTACCGATGTTGGACCCCCTGAAGTCACCGAAGTTCCTACTTCGGCGACTTCAGAGGGTAAAATAATCACATCTGGAATATCTTCTTCACCGTCTTCATCGTCGACATTCCAATTCTCTTTAATAAGGCCGGCAGCCTCTTGTGCGGTAAAAAAAGTAATTTGGATTCATCCTATAAAGAAGAAAAAATGCGGCGATAGCGATTGGTGCCGGTAATAGTGAATAAAATAATGCAAAGGTTTTTACCCCCGTATTTCGCTGACGTTGCGTTAACGCATCACTTAAATAAACTATGTAAAATGAGTACCGTTGGAGTTTTTAATTTTTGTATTAAATAAGTGTACATAGTATTAAATAACTGTACATAGTTTTAAATACGGGTCAATTGTGTATTAAAAAAAAAAAATAATATATTAAGAATTTTGGTCGTATGTTAACGATAATAATTATTAAAAAATCGCTTACCTGAGTGTCGTATTTTGTCTGACTTTGGGGGGGGCGACAATTTGGAACAGAAGCAAATATTTTCTATTTTTTTAAGTTTAACTATAGAGTCAAATCTTCTCTATAAGTACGTGAAATAAGTACGTATACTGTTGCGTTTTCGCAACGTCAGCGAAATATGGGTTTTCAACAAGTTGTGGTTTATATTAGATTTTTGCCTTGAGAAAATATTATAACTATTCCTTTGATGTCTATAGTATATGGGAAAGGGATACTTTTGAATAAAACATGGAATTCAGACTGCAGAATGCACTTTAATGTTTCTCGAGTAAGGTTTCAAAACAACGATGAATTTAGACAAACAATCCAGCAGGGATTTCAAGAACGTTCGCTACGAATAGTTCGTGCTCACACATCCAAGAAATGCAACGAGGCGTGGTCTCAAAACTGAGAATGTTATGCCAAAGGAAACTTTTCATTCTCAAATGCTGTACTGTCACATTTTTACAGTGAACATCAGTTAGTGGTTTTGCTAACCGAAGAAATTCGAACTGCTGCAGCACTGAGACGCATGTCTTTGTAATTTACTACTGAAGCCAAAGTAAATTTATCCGGGATTGCTAAATAAGATTCAATTCTATATAATATACATGTATACTCCACTCCTTATTGCTAAAGCGAAGCACCGCTAAACAAATTGTAAACAAATTCTCTGCCTAAAGATTATTTAAACATATTAGTGGGTATCAGATATAGACATCTTAATTTTGATTTGAATAATCTTAACATATAATAATACTCAAATAAATGTTTTTGTAAAAAGCATTAACATTGTGGCTCGCCATAATTTACAACAAAAAAACACAAAAATTATTTGTTGTAGACCACTTTTATTGGGGGTTAAAATTCTTCACCGTAACAATAAAAGCAAAAAATTAGATAATTCAGAAGCACTTGAAATTAGAAAATTCCTTAATAATAATTCTAATCAATCCACGCGATGTAATTGCATTGTATAAGTATAATAAATTCAAAACTATACAAGAACAACACGTCAATCTACCAGAGACCATATGGGAAAATACTTCACCGACTCCAGATATTTTCATATCAGAGGGTTCGGCTCAATAGAACTCCTAACTGAACCGATAAATCCTACTGATTCCTCAATATAAATATTTAAAAAATCTTTCGTAATCCTACATGTGTTTAATATGACTAATTTTTGCATCTTAATATAAAGATTCTTTGATAATAATTTGAGCATAATCAAATTAATTAATCTTTTAGTCCATTTTAAATATATTTCCAGTAAACGGCTCTGTTCTTCCCGGAAATCCCGTAATTACCACTCACACACCTAAAATTTGTATGTCTGACAATATTCTAAGTCGTAGATTATTTACAATATTCTCCTAATTCCGAAACCGGTAGTGTTAATAAAATAAAAGTGGTCTACAACAAATTTATATTTTTTTTTATCCCAAATAAATGGTTTTCATTCATAACACGAATTTGGTGATCTTGAAAAAAATTTTTGATCTGTATGTGAAGTATAATTTTGAGGGTTTAGTAGGATTTGACGTTTATTTACGTATTTTTTTAATTTTTGAACGCGTCATAATGCAAGGGCAATTTTTTTTTAATCTGTATTAGTATTTAAATTGAAGTTTATTTTAATTGGTCGCTAATTTTGCCCCATTTTTGCACTGTTTTCAATAACCGCGATTTTCAATTTGGGGGATGTGTATGGATACCGCCACTTCAGGAACCATTTATTTTATAACCAACACCTCTGCCGCAGGTCACCCCAAGTGGTTCGCTTCGTTTGGTAACTTAACAGGGGTGCCCGGGTTCGTCGGTGAGGTTTCTTTGGATCTTGCCAGTGGATGGATCGGGATCGGATCGGGAGAGACTGGTTGAGGGAGACCTTTTGACTTCTCCAGCAGGACATAGCCTTGCACCGTTGTGGGATGGATAGATTCGTACATCTGTCACACACTAACCCCTAGATTTCTACCCACCTTTCATACCCTTTTCTTTCCCATAACTTCCTCTCGTTCCTTCACTAAAAAGATCCTCCACACAGAATCCCCAAAGATTGTTTAGAACCTGAGGGGAACGTTTTTTTTTCCAAGGCCTCCTGTTGGAATATAAAAATAAAAATAAATCTGCACTATAGGAAAAATTACCTTATAATAACTTCTACGTTTTTCATCTAAATTTTCTGAAGTTATTTGTTTTGGCCTGCAGAAGATCTGAAAAAATTGTGTTTTTGTGTGGCACAATACAACTCAGTAAAACATTATAATAACAGAAAGTAGCCATTTTCACAAGTTTTTTTTAATTGGCCGCGCATCAACAAAACCAAAAATTCCCCTAAATTGCTTTTACTTAATTTTGAATAAATTTAATTGTGTTGACTGAAACGTAACGTTAATATTTATATAAGTTTCTCTAAGTTGTTCTTTTGGCATCACCCCATTACAGTTAATTTATTCAGATTCTTAATTTTGCTTGGTAATATTATAATACACCTTGAAATAAATTAAGGCTCAACTGCTTTAAGTCAATTAGAGACGAATGGAAAAGATTCAGACAAATACTCATATTTAATAAGAGCCACTTAAAACTTTACCTCCATTTTACGAGCAGAAATGAGAAAATTTCTCTCCGGGCCTTTCTCATTTGAATTATCTAGAATTCCAAATAATAATAATGCCAGCTTCAATACTCTGAATAATGATATGCTAAACCCTAAGCTTGAAGTAATATATTGATGAAGTTACAAAACTATTTGAAATTTTAAAAATGTATTGTTATACCCCGTCATGTCGTTGTACTGCAGTGGTGGATACTTTCAGAAATATCTTGACGACAGATCACCATTCAGAATCAAAATGTTGCTGTAAAATTCCAAAAACCATTATCGTTTAAACTTGGACTAAATGCCTTACTCCGGTCTTACGAGGAACGACTCCAACATTTTCAATCCTGGAAAAAATATGACAATTTGCTGATTCAATTTGTTAACACAAAATTATTCAAGATAAGCTTCTAACCACGAATTGAGCAATATTCATAATATGGTAAAAGCCGGATGGTTGCGCCACTTCAAAAAAGCTCTATTATTAAAAAATATGTACTTACTAAGAATAATGCAACATGCATGTTTAAATGTAGGCCTTTAATATTTTAAATTACTTAGCCTATTTTTATAAACATTATAAATATAGGTTTTGAGTAATAAAAATATCAAACTAACGGGCTTAACTCCATTATAATATATATGTCTGTCGCTATCAGAAGTTTAAAATTTTTAAATATATGAATCCAGGTGATCAGAGTTTGTAACTTTTCGTATGCATCTTCTTTGGATGATAAAAACATCTTTGGCGCTTACTGAGTTTCCTCGTCTGTATAATACTGAATGTGGACGTCTGTGAATGTGACTATAAAGATATCTAAGCTAACAGTTCAGAATAGTTTAAAAACCAAATTAACAATTCGCTAACTTGAGATCTCATGAAGAATAGTTATATTTGAGGTCGAATGTGAATGTTTGTTATTCTTATTTATTATTTTAACTTTATGAGTAAAACCTCAAACTGTAATATTTAATTAAATGAAGACATTATGAGCGAAACTCAATCGAAAATCTGGAAACAGAAAAATCAGAAAAAGATATTGGCACCTCTGGGACTCGAATCCAGGACCTCCCTACTTTCCGGGTTGGGCGCTCTTATCCACTGAGCTAAGGTGTCGATATCCAATTCGGTCACTTTTAACTGTACCATACTTCGACTAAGAACCACCCATATTATCTTCATTTTTCTTAACGCATATTTTTATTGGCTGCCATCTTTATGAATGATTGCAAGATTCAACTCGAACTAAATGCAATCTAGATGGTGTCTGGATAAATTATTATCCATTTTATTTAATGTGCGACATCTATTGACAGACTTGCAGAAGAGTCAATAGATGTCGCACATTAAATAAAATGGATAATAATTTATCCAGACACCATCTAGATTGCATTTAGTTCGAGTTGAATCTTGCAATCATTCATAAAGATGGCAGCCAATAAAAATATGCGTTAAGAAAAATGAAGATAATATGGGTGGTTCTTAGTCGAAGTATGGTACAGTTAAAAGTGACCGAATTGGATATCGACACCTTAGCTCAGTGGATAAGAGCGCCCAACCCGGAAAGTAGGGAGGTCCTGGGTTCGAGTCCCAGAGGTGCCAATACCTTTTTCTGATTTTTCTGTTTCCAGATTTTCGATTGAGTTTCGCTCATAATGTCTTCATTTAATTAAATATTACAGTTTGTTATTCTCTTCATTTTTTATTCTCTTTTCACTTCATATTTTAATTTCTTTGTTTTATTTTCTGAGATGTGCATTCTGTGAACATTTTTTAAGTGGATAATTAACATTAACGCTCTTTACAATTGTTCACGCTACTTTTATTGTTGCATGTTGCTTTGGCAACTACCTATTGTGTTTCCTCTGCCTTAATGAGTCCAGTTGATCTCACCTCACTAGTAAAATAGCTGCTACGGACGGAAGTCCGTAATTCGCAATATTTGCACCGTAATCAATCGCGAGTTTTAATAAAACCACCGCATGGTAAAGAAGTTCTCAAAAATCGTAACCTTTCGCAAAGTAAAAATATTTCCGCCGCGCCTCTCGCCTGATCTCATTCAGTCATTTATTATTACCCAGTTTAAAACCTGCAAATACGAATATTACCAAATCCTTTCCCAAATCTCCCCAACTAACATACCTTCCTGGTGAATACAAACAAAATGGAATGCAGGAAGCAGTTTTGGTAAGCGAGATTATAATGAAATATATATTTACAACCGCGTACAGTCCACGCACGCCTAAACAACAATGTTAAACTTGTAACTTTTTCATTATAATATTCTGTTAATTAACCAACCCAACACACTCAGTTTCAATAGCATTAAAATAACGTCAATTGTTTTCATAAAACAATGTAATTTATACGTACATTCATTAATTCCCCGCACTTGCGATAAGGTTTCAGCGCCCCGAAAATGAAAACTCTATTCAATATTGGGAAAAGCAATCAATATGCAAATGGATGTACGCCTACGAAAATAGAGATTTTATTCTCCTATCCAATTCATTTTCCGGGTGAGAAGCCTCAAATAAACATAGTTTGTTGTGAAGGTTTTATTTTAGAACAGCGGGCGGATAAACGGAGTACCTAAATGTTTCAACAAAGGTGATCAGCTTTCCAAAAGAAACAACAGGACCATTATTATTGCAATTTGATTTGATAAATTTAACGGATCGTCGATTTGATGGTCTTAAAATAAAATAAAAATTGGTTGTCTGTAAAGTCGGTTTACGGACGATAATTTTACGTGATAACGTCATAAGAAAACTTTTACATAGAATTTAATAGTCATAAGCCGAACGCTTAGGCCTATCGTGCCTCTCTATCGCTTGTTCCACGCTCTCGCAAAATGCTTAGGCCAAACGCTTGTTCTGCGCCCTCACTTGCACGCCCGGCTCAGGCGTAACGTGACAACGTCACAACGTCACAACGTCACAACGTGACAACGTCACAACGTGACAATGAGTCATGCTTTTTCGTGAATGCGGCCGGCGTTCATCGATTTATAAGACGTTATCACGTCAATAAGATAGTGTTAGCAATAAAATAACCTAACTTTTAAAAATTATAAACATAAACCGTCTTACATAGGCGGCTCCATCATTGGGTAAGAAACCTACATAAACCGAGTGCTGTAGTAGGCCCAACACACTATCCTACTTGCAGAATCCGACATGTTGAACCGCCAACCTAATTGAACGCCAATCGGTCGGTGATTCTGTCTACACACCATCCGACTTCGATTTGTTGGGTTCTGCAAGTCGAATAATGTAGAAAGCCTATAACATCCCGCACAGAAAAGTTAAGTTCACTTTTAAGGTACCTAATATATTATAATAAAAACAAATATAATTTTTTTTCCACTTAATTTGATTTATCGTAACTGGTTTTAGCTCGCTAGAGCAATCTTTAGACTGGTACAAATTATTCTTAGACTACGCTTAGATACATATTTTTGAGGGAGGGGAAGTGGGGTGGTCTAAAGGATTTTAATCAATTATATTAATTACATTTGTTACTAAGTCCTTTTAGACTGTCGAATTTCTAAATCTTTAGGTAATTCCTGTGGGTTAATTACCTTGGGTATGTAGTTCACTTCAATATTGTTCAGGGAAAAACCTCACAAGTAATATGAATTATTAATGACCATATTTTTTTGTCAAATTTTTATTATATTTATGATGCATGGGATTTATTTATTGCTTTTTGAAGGGATACATGTTTACATTGGAGTAGGAATGGTCATTATATTAACTAAATACATATTTTAATTTCAAAATTATTATGAAAATTACAATGGATACAAAAGTGGAGACTTAGCAAATGATTCTAATTGCTTATTTATTACAAATTTATGGTCTATTTTAGTTAAGCGGGAAATTTCTAAAGATTCTAGTCTATCTAGTTTATGGCCTTTATTACGAGTGTGGAGGACTTTAACATCTCTGTCTTTATCAAACGAGTGATTGTGTTCTAATAAGTGTGATGCTATATTCATTTATATTTGTTTTTATTATAAAATATTTTAATGAAATTCCACCATGAATTGTCAGTTTAAAAAACTGAAATATTATAAGGTACCTGTTTGCAGCGCAATGTGGGACTTTTCTGGGAAGAGTCTTACAGCAATCGGTTTGTTGGTTTCTTACCGGCCCGTGAGGGGGCCACCTCAGTATTATTTAATAGGGTGAATAGTGATAAACGTAACTTATAACCGGGAATGGTTGTTTGGGATTAACTCTACGCAACTACTGTTGGAAGACCAGAAATTGAAAATTCAAACTTTAAAAAAAACCTGCTACCTTTCAGTGGTAGGTAAATCAAAATTACTGTTTTTCAAATGCTCTGTCGATACCTATGTTGATTTGTTAATGGTGTTTATTTATAAAAAAAACACTACATACATTAGCGTTTTAACCATATCTGGTAGAACCTTGATCTGGTATCCGCAATAATTAGCAATGCACATAATTATGACTACAGCCATAAAAAATTCAAAGCATGGCGTGACGTTGTACAAAACTTTTCACCGCGGAATTTGTTTCATTTATGTACCGCAAACTTAACCTGCAGCAGTTTGGGGCCAGTACCTGCTTTTTCTAGCGATTTGATTCTAGTGTTCTAGCCACGCGTTTGCCTGAGAGTATTTACAGCCGGCCGTTATTATACAGAGAGGAGAGTAGTAACGTGAAGTTTGGTCAGTTGGTTCCTGGGAGTTCGTGGTTGAGCAGCTGGACTTCAAGCCGTCGAAGGTCGTGGTCATAATTACGCGTGAGCGAATAATTTTATTAATCATCATGAGATAATTCCTAACTTTGTTAATTTAGCATTAGCGTTTCAATAATCCTTTTCTAAATATGTATAATTATTATACAGGCGCCCTTCAGGATTTTTATTGTAATGCAACCATTTTGGTTATACCACATGTTGAACCCATTGAGAATCGAGCTTAAACATTAATTGATTCATCATAGGTGATCAACCACCCCTGTAGATTTATTAAATAATTTTCATGCTCTACCTTTTGTAAAATTGAGTCTTAATAAATCTGCATCTAGTTACTTGGAAATTCCGTCTTCCTTCATTGAACTACCCACATTCCGAAAGGGATCAAATATTACATTTTAATTATGAGAACATATGTATTACTTTGGATGGCGGATAGGTAAAAGGATAAAACGGTAGGTATTACTGTTACAATTTGCCGCCCAACGCGGTTATGTGAAGATTACCATTACAATTTGGCGCCCAACGTGGGGCCAAATTGTAACGGTAATCTTTTGATTACCGTTACAAACCCAGTGACCCAAATTAGAATTACAAATGACAGCCGTTAGGTTTATATTCTCCTGAAGTGTACCTACCTACTTTTGTAACGGAAAACATGAAACACAGGCTATCTAACCAACTAACAGGCCATTGCCTTGCAGGGGTGGGCAGAGATAGTAAAATTCCAGATACCATAGGACCCTCCATTGCTTTGTCTAAATATCTAATAATTTATATCTAATCCTCAGTGTAGGCGGAGATACGGATTGCCATGCATTTGCATTCATGCATTGTCGCAAACAATTCTTTTGTTTTTACCCGACTGAAGTATTTAATTCATTTGTCTTCCTTGTGCATCCCAAACTTTTTTATTCTCATACTGCTTTATTCGTTCATCCAATCCTCACGTCCAGTCATCTAAGGGTCCCGTTCTTAATGTTGTTCACTGCGTTCTCTTTCGCTTTGCATTATTGCTTAGCTTCACTTTTGCTCTCCAACACGGCCACTTTGATGACCTATTGAGTGGTTACGATCAATGGCTACGAATTTTTAGGTCGCGGATTCAAATCCCGACGTGCGCTGGCATTTTACTCTGAAACATTTGTGCTATTTCACAACTTATTCTTTCAAAATATACTTTCAATATCGCCCTGGTGAAATATTACCAATTAGAGTCCAAACTTTGCGTGAAATTACTAGTATGACCGTGTTTGGTGTACATATGTATATTTTTGAAGAAGAAGATAACAATAAAAATCTAAACAAAAATAGAAAGAGAACAAGATTCTTGTTCTTCTTCAATTGTCTTTCATATTTTCGTTTAGATTAATATTTTTATCTTCGTTTTCAATGATATATTACGTTGATGGGAATTACCTTTAAAAGTTAAAAAAGAGAGTTTTTCTTAAAAAAATTAAGCAATCATTTAGACTTTTATAAAAAGCCAATAGTTGCATATGAATAAATTCGGATATATTTATCCGAGACGCTATGTGACAAACCAATTTTTAGAATGATTGTTTCCAATTAAAAGGATAGTTACACGTAATTTGGAAAAAAATAATTAGTTGAAGATAATATTGTGAATTCTAAAATTTGAAATATGAGATAGATAAATATGACGGTTTGACAGAAGGCGGCAATAGCGAAATTGGATAACGCGTACGTCCCGGTTAGACGAGAGGTCTGGGTTCGAGTACCAGTTGCGACCATTGTCTTTTTCTATTTTTCTGTGTCTTGTTCTCTTTCGTATTTTCGTTTAGATTTTATTGTTATCTTCTTCTTTAATGATATAGTACATTGATGGGAATTACCTTCAAAAGTTATAAAAAGAGAGTATTTCTCATAAAAATTGAATATGTATATTTACTTATATGATCTTATATTTACCAGCTTTTGCTGATTTGCTCATGGGCATTATAATACTTACGCCATTCCAATTTCTCCTGTTATAACTCTTGTCATATACTATAAATTACATTTTTGTTATTTCTGGGGTGTTATGCCGTGTTTCGCTACCTCCTTCTTTGGCATAACACCCCAAAAATAATAACAAAAATACTTTTTGGCCGTGAAAACCTAAAAACATACCTATAAATTACATTTTTGTTTTTTAAATTTGTGTAATAAAATTTTTTAATCTAACTCTCGTGCACTTTCCCAATTGTATTTTTCTCATTTATATTTGTTATACTTATATTATTCAAATTATCTTAATTCCTACATAAAAGCCGTAAATCGGCGTTAATTAATAATAAATACATGATAAAAAAAGCGTAAATGATATCAATAAATAAATAGCTGATTAGCCAGGTACTCCCACGCCAATCTCTTTCCCATTTCTTTTCCTTCCCCGGTACCATCAGCCTCATAAAATCATACCCCAACAATTGAGGATGCAACAGTTTCACTGGCTCTAACATTAAAAAACACATTTTACCAATCCTAGGCATCAGGGATCTCAGTTATAGTGCACATCTTCTAACGTTGTTGGTTCGGTTATTTTATTGAGTCCCGCGTCCTAACAGCATTAAAATTATCTTCAACATAGGAAAAAACCTAAGATGAAAGTTTTTTTAATTTATTGGTCATCGGTTTTAACCCGTCGTTCGTACAGTTGGGTCAATTTGACCCGCGCCTTTTTAAAATTAGATTTTTTCTTAGAATTTTAGTGCGACGTTGCCATACTTCTCAGTAGCTGGATCTAACAATCTCCCCTCCCCGCGGGCTATCACTGTTCGGTAGTGTAGTGGCCGCAACGGTGGATAAACGTGGCTAAACACGAAAAAGGTAAATGTGACCCAACCATACACTTCGGGTCGTAATTTCGGGATATGAGTTAGTTTTACATATTAGCATGCAAATGATACCATGTAAGATTAACTCACGGAACCGATGTATTATTCTTAGTCCTACTATAGATCTCATTCATATGTATGATATTAGTTCGCATTTGAGAAAAAAATTACGTTTTATTTAAATTTTATAACTTCAAGACAGTTGATGAAAGACATGAAAGTTGTCTATTTTGTTAAAATTTTATTATACTTTTATAATGTATAATGTTATTAAAAGATAGTTTTATATGAAGTTTTTTTATTTTACTCAAAATCTCGCTAACAATACAGTTGTCTTATCAAATTATTGCAATATGTTAATAAATTTCTTTTAAATATTGAAATCATAGCGATTTTTTTATTCGGGTCTCCTAGACCCAACCCTACTATCGTTGTTATATATTTTAACTGTGCTGACGCCGCGTTAATTATTTTTTGCTGAAATTAGTTTGGTTTTGGCTGTTCGACGTCACATTCAATATAAATAAATCAATCGAATTTCGCTGAAATTGTGAAAATAAGTACACCACATTAATAATTTATACAGAGAGTATTCTGAAAAGTCCCTACCTTTCTCGAGTTTGGCAATTCCACGAATTCTGTCAAAATCTGTCACCTGAAACTGTACCATGAAAAATGATATAATTTACTAGAAATACAATTTGTTGCGAGGATATTTTAGAACTGATTTGTTTCAGAAACATTTAGAATTTGATATTCTCATAATGTTTGTACAATAAATTGCTTTGATCGATCTTAAAATTTTATAAACTGTAGAATCTGAGCTTGACAAAAGACTTAGTTTTAAATTACTTAAGATTTATTTCTAATTTTAAGTACTACTCAGTTTTTAAATGAACAAACGGAGAGACTATTTTTGCTTCGGAAGTATTTTCCGCTTTGGAAGATTTGAATAAAAACTCATTATCAAAACTAATTACGTCCGGTAGTTAACTGAAATGAAAAATATTATTGTTTTTGAAACATTAAAAGCTGGTTCACATTACGCTATCAAATATCAAAGATCATAGCATGCCAAATAACGCTCTCCATACAATCCCTTCAGACCGTTCACACTTAAGCGTTTTTAAGCGCAGATCAATCATAGACAATACACATCTCAGACGTAACCGCTCCAGACGCGATATCCCAGAAGATAACTCTCCCCTTCTCCGACTAAAACAGGAGAGGGGGTCACTGTAATTACGGATCTGCCTAGACCCGTGGATGACAGATGTCAAGTTGACAGATTTCAGTACAAAAAATATGCGTTCCGTTGCCGCTCCCTAATTCGACTGACCCCCTCTCCTACCACAGGAAGAAATATTTGATAGCCTCGTGTGAAAGGACAAAAGATAAGCGCTCGCGAATCAACATATCTGCTCGCAGATTTATAGCGTAATGTGAACCAGCTTTTATGAAGAAAATATGGATAGGGAGTATGGCCACTACCCGTAGCTCTGCCCTACCGACTTTCTCCCGGCTTGCAGAAGTAACTTGCCAATGGTTATGCCAGACGGGAGGGCAGTCTTGTTGTTAAATAGAATCAGTTTGAATATCGATATGTTTAATATCAATGAAGCACAATTTAGACATGAAGCTTTATTGCTGTTAGTCTGATTGTGCTTCATTGATGTATTAATTGTTTAAATTTCTTAAATATGCTTAAGTCGTAATATTTTCTCTACTTTAAAAACTATTTGAAATTTTAATTTTGTTATGTTTTGAAAGTGAATAAATTGAATTGAATTGAATTACCCCCTTTCCCCTTCCCACGCTCTCCTCTCCATTGACACCTTAGTAGATGTTTATTATTCGTAGGTATTAAGTTTAATTAAGGAGGAAATGAACATTGCTTACGAAACATTTTTTTTTATTAACAATGAACGTGGTTAAAACTTAAGTAATCTCTTCATTTTGAAATTTGATTTAAGGCAAATTCTTTTAGCTCAAAGGCATTTGTAGGTAAATTATGAGGTAGAAAGTTCCTGTTAATGAAAATGCGTGATTGAAAAAAATATGAGTAAACCTGAAAACGATAAATTTATAGCAGTCGATTTAAATTGCTTGTGATAACAAAATTGTACGATTTTTTCGGTTTTACTGAAATAAAATTTAGGTAGAGAGCCTGCCTCTGTGGAATATCATTTTCTTTATGAAATTACATCACCCTCAGAATTTTTGTCACTTCTGAAAATACTCCGAGGGCAATTTCAATAAAGGTATTTCTTTCGAGGGGAGTTTTACTTCATTCCAACAATTTAGGCAATGGGCAAGCCCGGGGGATGAAATTTGTGATTTCCGAAAATGCTGAATGTGAACTAAATTGATTCAAATAATAAATTGTTCTATTTCCATGGCAAGAATGAATTGTCTACAAAGCCTATCTGGGGCAGAATTTAAAAAATATATCGTGAAAAGGCTGTGTTTACGGATATAAAAAATCAGTATACTTTATTTACTGATTTGCCTCAGGTCATAAAAAATCTAGCACAAGGATACTGTCTGATGTCTTTTTTATATAGGAATCGAAGATTAAATACGAGACAAAACTAACATCTCAATGTTCATCTAGCCGTAAACTGCATAATGGGTGTTTTATTTGTTCTGTTGTTTGCGTTTCTTTCTTCCGGCCTTCGAAATATGATACGGCCAAATCCAAGAAAATAAAATTGATACAGGGTGCGGCAGCATAACTTCCTTTTTCAAAATGCGCACCATTCAGTCAGTTGACGTCGACGAAATATAAAGTTTTATCCTGACACAGTTTAGTCGCCATCATGCTTTGGAACACTGAGGAGCGCGGGTCCTTCTTGACAAACGCCAGAAATTGGTTTACTTGTATGCAGAATGGGCGACGTCACCCACCTGATTTGATCTTCAAAAATTAAGTAAAACAAAATTTTAGATATGTGCCTACATTATAAAAACAAATAAAAAAATCTGTTTCTTACAATGGGTTTTATCAAGTTTTGAAAAAAGGAAGTTATACTGCCGCACCCTGTGTATTCAATATTGTTACCAATGAAGTCATTATGTTTATTCTAAAGTTGCTTTAATTTACCTTTCTTAACTGAAAAATTTGACCCATTTCCTAAAAAAACGGTTTTAACGCTTAAATTTTTTTGTGTGTTTATGAAAGAAAACCGACCAAATGAAAGGAAAATATATATTTATTTTTTTTACATGAGCTCCATACAAGAGAAATTATTTTCTTCAGGACCTATGTCATCTTTGGGGATGCTGAATGGAGGGTTTTTTTAAGGAAAGCAAGTGGATGAGAGTTCTGGGAAGGAAAAGGGTTTAAGGGGTGGGTAGGAATCTGGGTTCAGTGCGTCCTGATCATCCACCTCCAAGACCTAGACAAATGTCACCCCATGAACCACCCCTGTTAAGTCACCAAACGTAGCGAACCACTTGCGGTGACCTATGGCAGAGGTGTTGGTAATCCAATAAAGGTTTCCGGGACGGTGGTACCCATTCCCGCCTCCCAATATATGTATCAATTTTGGTGATATTTTTTAAACTGCTGAAACTTTTTTTATCAAAGTCAGTCAATTTGTAAATGCAACCTTTTTATTCGTGTTTGAAGAAGGAAATATTTCACAAAATGAAGAATGTTAGAAAATTTACGATGGTGAATGCAATTTCTTCCACTCAAATTAATACATTCCAATATAATAAAAGTCTTTCCTTTTCGAAGTAGGGAAGTAGCAGTTACGTTCAACGAGGTGCCTTCAGTCGAAGGTACATATCTTTTGCTGCTTCGCCGATTTCAGTAGATCCAGTCTGTCCCCGCTCAGATTCTGAATCTATTTGCCTTAGGAGCGCCCATCCGGATACCTTTAAAAGGGATGCCCCTGAGTTTTCTCATTTCGTAGTCTTTTCTCATTGCCCAACCCTCATTTGGATATTATTTTATTCGTAAAGAGCAGAAGAAGTTCAATTCTCAACCTATTTCCAATTCTAGTTCCATTTTACATCCCTCCTGAAACGTCTCTTGAATTTAAGGGCGCCCGCAGGCGAGAAACTTTTATTCGCGGCGACCGGCGACATGGCAGTTGTAAAACTATTTCAAATTTCATAAAAATTCAAAACAAGTGTGCGTATCTTCATATACCTTAATGGATTTTGAGACTTAACTGTTGCAACGCAACTGTCTCAGCAACTAAAGTGTCTCGTCTGCGGATACATTTCGTCTAGCATTTCCAAGGACGTTGTTTCATCGAAATCATGCAATTTGTCATAATTGTGAGGGAAAGGACTCCGGTGTCGATAGAGACGAGGGAGAAAATAAAAGGCATCCGAGTTGGATGCGAGTCCAGTCGTTTATTGAAGAAGAAACTACGTAGCCGAGGTCGGTGCGATGTAACATGGAGATGTCGAAGTGCCGTAGAGTGAGGCGTTGCGGGTTCACGGTCATGATGAGTGATGCAGGTCGGTGATGCTGTGGTGGAGCAGGCCACGGGCCTGCAGGTCACCAGGGTGTTGCTCGACGCTCGTTGCGGAGAGGACTGATCGTCCAGGCCGTTGCTCGACGCTCGTTGCGGAGATGAACGGCGGTGACTCGGTGAGTGGAGCCACCGGCAGGTAGTCCTTGTGATGTCCACGAAAGAAGCTGCCCTGGAGTGATGAACGGCGGTGACTCGGTGAGTGGAGCCACCAGCGTGATGCTCGACACCATGGCGGTGGAGGATGACCTCGTCTTCCAGGCCGCTGCTCGACGCTCGTTGCGGAGATGGTGAGTGGAGACACCGGCAG
Source organism: Glyphotaelius pellucidus (assembly GCA_936435175.1). Classification (NCBI taxonomy): domain Eukaryota; kingdom Metazoa; phylum Arthropoda; class Insecta; order Trichoptera; family Limnephilidae; genus Glyphotaelius; species Glyphotaelius pellucidus. The sequence goes on along the minus strand of OW386551.1, from coordinate 6,035,053 downwards.
GTAGTCCTTGTGATGGCCACGAAGGAAACTGCCCTGGAAGAGAGCGGATGCACCGGGCACTGATGTTACACACTGGTTTGCTGTAGAGAGGCGATTGTAAATGCAACCGTCGGATAGAGACTGAAAACTGTGTTGATTAGCGCGTCGCGAGATTGACTAGTTTGTTGTTTAGTGCGCCGCCTTATATAGGAGCGACCGGCCAAGTAACTTTCCGCTCGCTGGCAATATGTGCGCTGGAAGGTGCTAGAACTAACTCGTCACTGTGTTCGTGGATGCATGCTCGAGTCTCGACCTTTCGCGAAGGTGGCAAAATTATTATTTATCAGCCGGCAGGCCCAGCGAGTACATTGCCGCCGATACGTGCATAAGTAGGTGAGTAGCTAGACGGTACTGTCGAATTGCAAAATCTTTCGGGTGTGTTCGTTGAGTGGCGGAATAATAATGTATGAACGCCACAATTGCATTGTATTTTTTGAGATTGAACATAAAAACTCCTGTTGAACTCATTTGTACAACTTAAGGGTCTACTATCCGAATTTCGACAGATTTCTTACATATCTCCCTTAAACATTTTAAGTTTTTAAGCTCTTAAAAAAAGATATGTTATTTTTGAAGATAATATCTCCATAGATACGTTCCACGCCGAAACGCAAATTATATGACATTCCCTCGATAGAAAAAAATTGCAAAGTATGCTCCGAAAATTATTTAAAACAAGTCTATTTCTATTATTTTACAAGTTATATTTGTGATGTTGTGATGATACTTAAGATTCGTTCCGTGAGATTTTTGCTCTATTTTAAACGAACCATGTTTTATTAAGCATTTTCATAATTTTTGGTTCAATTTTATCATTGAAAATATTAGCGCGCTCTGTCCAACATTCGTTATTTCATATCTCTCCATCTTCTTCTTTTTGCGCCGGGAAGTGTGGCTTTAACGTGATAATGAAACAACAACCCGTATTGTACTTGCTTGTACCCTTATCGTTCGGTTTATTATGTTATATACTATACGCTTATTATTATACTCCTGAACAACACATGAATCTATAATAATGTAAACATTTAAGAGCTTTCAAGGCGTGAATAAATAAATAAAAAAATATGAAATAAGTATAATTAATTTATTTACTACTAATCTCTTTTTCAATATCACAATTTTCAAACAAACTTAGTCCGAGCTCATTCAAGCAATTTTAGAAGCAGCGACAGGTGTCGTCAACCGTTAGTTCATCCGTTCAAGGAGAAACTGAAAAATAACTAGCTGGCAACTCAATTCAATGGCGGTCCGCAAATAGACAACTAGTCAAAAGACCAGTTGTCAAGGGCGACGCGGCGACCAGTAGTGCTTATCGCCGCGGCTGGCGCGCTTCAGTTGCAATGTTGAAAAGTTGCCGTGGTAGCGCCCCATGACGTGTCAAGTTTTCGAGTAATTTGCGATATGTCAGAGCAGGAAAATATCGATTTTGTTCAGGAGGTTGATAAATTCTTTTATGTATTAAGGTTGATAATTGATAAATTATTATTAATAAATTATATTTTTGTTAAACAAGGTGATATAATTGCTGAATCGTAAAATTTAAGTGCGCTGTGAATTGATTTGAAATGAGTTATTAACCCGTTTTTGGTTTCTCCATGAGCAAAGGCCCTTATCAATTCCTTACAAATTCAAAAAAAGTCTTCCTAGTGTAGCGTCGCCCCATCTGCGCACCTTGCAACTGTTACTACGGAATAGTTGCTTGTAACTAAATGTATCCGTGTGCGCCTGAACGTAATACTATACATTGCTCTTCTTAGGTTACGATAAGCCATTCTTTGGTTAAAGACTTGAATTTTCTATTTACGCATTAATAACACTCACGACCCTAAGAATTTAAATTTAAACAAGAAAACAACTCTCAAACAAGGATAGAACTTTGCTGAAAAACCAAAGCATTTTGTAATGGGTCACTGTAGTTAATTACTTGTACCTACATAAATATGTATGTAGCAAAATTGGGTTAAAATCTTGGTTAAATTATAAAACTATTTATAATAATAAATTCACACAACCCTGTACATGCTTGGCGTCGACATGAGATTGGCCAAAACGTTGGAGGTAGAATTTTCCCGCTTCTATGATAATAGGGGTTCAGATAGTTCAGTTCAGAAAGTCTGGGCGCCTTGTTCAGTGAATCACATTGCTGGATAAGATTTAGTGTACTTGACAGCCTACCTTTGGTGCCGTTGCTGTGAGGTATATTTATAAATTCAATTGCTTTTTAACCTATGTTAGGTTAGGTTAGGTTAGGTTTTTAATATTTTAGACACCCACTACATATTTTTTGTTCAACAATAAAATTTAATATTTATTTACAGTGAATGAAAAAATAATGGATTGATTTCCTTACCAATATACTGAACCCCAGTAAAAAAATAGTATTTTAGAAGACAAATAAAACGTTGTTAACTCTCTTCCTCGGTTTCTAAAAATAATAATCAACGAGCGGGAATCTAGTGAAGCTATTTCACATTGAAATTTTTTTTTTTTCTACTGAACTTCTTTCTGAACTTATCGATTTTTTTCCTTTTTTTCGGCAAATAAAGGGAAAAAATCTTTGGGGCCGGGCTAGGCTTCGGCGCATTTTTAAAGCGCATTTACAATTGGTATTTGTATTTCCCCCCTGATGACCGATATTTTTCAAATTTGACCAAAATAAAATTCCAACTTCGGATGCGATTTAATCGAAACGAAAGTTTAAATTAAAACAAGTTTTACTACAAAATCTACTCCAAACGTAACGTGGATTCATTAGTTTCCTGTTTGTACTACGAGTTTCCGGACACCGTGTATATTAAACCACATCTTTCGTCAGTACCGCGAAAATAATAAAATTACGAGGCACATTTACAAGTGTTGTAGCCGACAGGAGCTAGTTAATTTTGAGTACATAAAATTAATATTGTTATTCTAAGCTCTCAATACGAAAATCAGAATGTAGAGTAAAATTCTATTCTCCGAGAGTTTATGTAAATAATTTCCATACATTAACAACCTATACAGATGCCATAGTGAGGAAGTGGAAGCTATATTAAAGAGGAATCCTAGTGCAATATTTTTGCTTGCTGGTGACTATAACCTTCCAAATGTGAACTGGATGAACAGTGACAATAATATCAGTGTTAGTGAGTCTGAACGCATTATTCTAGACATGGCGTTATTCCTAGGTCTGAATCAGGCAAATACTATACCAAACGAAAATAATCGTACCCTAGACTTATGTTTTTCTAACTTAAAGTCACTTTTAATTGAAGAATGTAGTGAACCGCTGGTGCCCATAGATGCTTATCATCCTCCACTGGAAGTTATTATTCCTCATGTGCATGTTAATACTTGTAAGCTGTCTTACAGTTACCAAATTTTTTTCAAAACTGATTACGAGAAAATTTGTAATTATCTTCTCTCTTTTGATTAGTCATCTATGCAATATGATGACATCAACACAGCTACCAATAATTTTTATTCTGTTTTGGGAAAGGCTATTAGCATGTTTATTCCAACCATGAAATATAAGCCAAGCACCTATCCAAAATGGTATTCCAATGAACTTATTAATCTTCTTATTACCAAAAAACTAAAACATAAGGAATATAAATTATATCGAAAAAATTCTGATTATATTGAATTTAAAGATTTAAGAACTTTGTGTAAAAAAATGTCTATGACCTGCTACCGTTACTATTTAAATAATATTCAAAACTCCATAATTAATAATGTTAGTTATTTTTGGAAATACTCGAAATCTCTTAAAGGAGATGATTCAAATTTTCCGAGCATTATGCACCTAAGTGGCAGCCATAGCAATAATACTGATGGTATTGTTAACTTGTTTGCAAATTTTTTTAAAAGTGTTTATTCAACAGACTCAAATAATTCTTCTATTCCAACAACTACTCTAGATGAAACTTTTGATATTTCACAGTGTACCATAAGTATATCTGATGTAATTACTAAAGTTAAATCCTTAGATATCCACAAATCTGCTGGACCGGATAATATCCCTACAATATTTATCAAAGAATGTATCAAAGTAATTGCTCTTCCATTATCCAAACTTTTTAATATATCTTTATCTAGTGGAATTTTTCCTGATGTGGAAAATTAGTTATTTTTCTCCAATTTTCAAAAAGGGTGATAAAAGTGATGTTTGTAATTACAGACCTATATGTATTCAATCCACCATACCGAAACTCTTTGAAAGCCTAATACTTGACAAACTTTTTACACAAATAAAACCTGTTATATCACCTCACCAGTTTGGATTTATGCCAGGTAGAAGTACTCTTTCCAACTTAATTATTTATGAAAATTTTATAAACAATGCTTTTAAAGAAAAAAACAAGTGGACACTGTTTATACTGATTTCAGTAAAGCATTTGATACAGTTTCCCATGAAATCTTAATTTGGAAATTAGGAAAGCTTGGTATACGCGGCAATATATTAGCCTGGTTTAAAAGCTATCTTACTGGAAGACAACAAATAGTTAGAATTAAATCCTTCCTGTCAGAAAAAATTAATGCAACAAGTGGAGTTCCACAGGGTTCACACCTTGGCCCAATCTTATTTATCTTGTTTATAAATGATCTTACAAAAATATTTCATGATGTATCTATCTTACTTTTTGCTGATGACCTCAAAATTTTTAAAATTATTGAAAATATTTATCATTGCAACATTCTTCAAGATAATATCAACAAATTGTTAATTTGGTGTATGGAAAATAGACTTTATTTAAATATCTCAAAATGTCAAATTGTTAGATTTTCTAGAATAAAAAATCCAGTGATATTTAATTACAACATTGATAACAATAACAAAAATACTTTTTGGCCGTGAAAACCTAAAAACATAATTGATAACAATGCTCTTCAGACATTAATGCAAATTAAAGACTTGGGCATCACTTTTCAATCAAATCTTTCATTTGTTAACCACATAACAGAAATCTGTAATAAGGGCTTAAAAATGTTGGGGTTTATAACTTGGCTAACTAGAAACTTTAACAATATAAAGTGTATTAAAATGTTATATTTTGCTTATGTTAGAAGCCAACTTGAGTACAATTCTCCTGTCTGGAATCCTCATTATAATATGCACGTACAAGCTGTTGAAAGAATACAAAACAAATTCTTACGTTTTCTAAATTTTAAAATGGGTATTCCATCAAATATGTTAAACTACAACACAATTTTAAACGATATGAATATGCTTAAATTGTCAGACAGAAGAATTTTCACTGACTTGGTATTTTTATATAAAATTCTAAATGATTTAGTTGATAGTCCGGTATTACTTGAATTGATAAGCTTCCGAATTCTTCTTCGTAATACTAGAAGTCAGGATTTATTTCAGTGCAGAAATTCTGGGACTAACTACCATATGTATTCCTCTTTGCCCAGAATACTAATGGAGGGAAACAATTATACCAAGTCAGTGAACATCTTCAATTTATCTTTGAATAAATATAAAATATTGTTATTGAGGCAGTTCAGTTATGTACAATAAAATGTTTTTTCTATGCTATATATGTAAAAGCCCCGAAAAAGGGCGTTCATTTATAAATAAATAAATAAATAAACCTATTAAAACAACCATCTTGTATGAAAACTTAATAATAACACACCACCCACCAACAGTAAAGGGATCAATTTAATACGTCTCGTATTATGAGGATATATTGATATTCATTTTCCTCTTCGAAAATCGATCTTACAAAACAATCAAATAAGTTTATAGTTGTTAGTTTTATGTTAGAAAAGCAGCATTATGAAATCATCTATTTAATGGAATAATAATTATTACAATTTTTGATCTAGAGAAAAGAGAATTTTGGGTGAAATATTATTTAATTTTACACATACATTATAAAATAATATAACTTTATTTATTTTATAATGTATGTGTAAAATTAAATACATATATTATAAAATAATATAACTATAATTATAAAATAATGTTATATAACTTCTAGCGGCGGGCGGCACCACATTAGCTTTGTAACAAACTTTAAGAATGAAAATGGTTTTGCATAAGGCACGGAGTCAAAGATGTACTCGAAGTCGGGTTCTTAAATTTCAACTATACAGATGGTAACGCATTCATTCTATGAGATGCCGGTAGTATGTCCTCGTAAAAAAGAAGCATAAAACAAAATTTGTCCCCAAGTACCAAGTAACCATAATGTATCATGTAACCACAATATTATAACCTACCAGTTCTTGCACAACGTAAAATTTAAATTGTCGTCAACCATAATACGAGTACCTACCTATCATTGTTTTATACGATTCTCTCCGTTGTTACCTAAATTATGTACATTTTGTACTTTTTATTATATTTTTTAAAATTTTTTATAGGTTTATTCGTTTCTTATTCAACTAATTTATTTCTTAGCTTTTTACTACATATTTTTACTTTATACTTTTGACTTACTTTTTACCTTTTACTTTTTATTTTTAATATACATTTATGCTGTTACTTAATTCATATTATTTTACTAATCATATATTAATTTAATTATGTTAATGGGACATGTTGTGCCGTGGACACAGAAATAAATAAAAAAATATTTCTTAATATGTACTGAATGGGACTTGTAGGCCTGTACAGAAACTATAAATAATAATTGCATGTTAATAATAATAGACGAATTTTTTCATCTTATATTTTATAGTCTGTCGACGCCGACGTTCGATAAAATGTACATTGCCGTAAGATACTAAATCGTCGCCTCAGTTCTTATTTGTCCAACAGACCATTTTAGTTTTTGTTCAATCTCCACATTAAAATTAAAAATAAAGTTTACAAAATGATAGTTAATCAATTAACTAAGATTGATTTAAACTACTGAGACCTTCACCTTTACGGAAATAGCTTTATCTCAAAAACCTGTCAAAATTTTTCATTGAAATAATGAAAGAAATTCTTCTCTTCCTGTAAAATTTTCTGATGGTCTGTTGGACAAATATGAACAAAGAAATATTTGTCGCCTGGCGAAAAATTGTTTCGCTAAAACCTATTTACTTGTTTTTAACATGTTTACACTTGTTCTCCAGACATTAAATAGAGCGTTTTATTATGAAATCTATTACAGGGCTTTGGCCTTCGAAGTAAAAAGCTTTTTCTCCAAAATTGCGAAAAATCTAAATCTTCATTCGCCCCGCAAACAAATTTGAAACAAGTAATACGATTTATTGGCAAACACGCTACAATTTATATCAAACGTATCTGAAAAACTTGTTTGCATGGGGATTTTTTCATTGAAGTGAGGAAAAATAAACCAACACCGTTAACTTGAATTGAATTATGCTTCGAATATTGAAAGGGTCAGAAACTTAGAACGGTATTTTTTGTAAATAATTTTGCCACGGGTGTGTTTATCGACAGTTTCTTTAACATGAGTACCGGACAGGGGCTTAACCGTCTGGAGCGAATGTGACTATGGCATTCCCAATTGGAGTATGTTGTGAGGCTGAAGGTAGTGGGGGGAGGAGATGGGAAAAAGGAAGATGGGAAAGTGCCTGCCTATTTAAATCTGATTATCGAATACGGCTAAAGTGACGGCCGGCGTGGTCTAGCGGTAAGGCTCTTGACTAACATTCTGAAGGTCGCGGGATCGAATACCGGCGTGGCAAATAATTTTTGTTTGATTAACTTGTGTTATTTCACAATTTGTTAATTTATAATAATATATAGTATATTTGCGGCCCAATCCAGAGTGGAAGATACTTTCAGTATCGCCCTGGTGTAAGACCACCGTTCAGAATTGAAACACTGCTTGAAATGGCTTAAGCCGTGTTTGGTGACCAGATCTGAAGAGCCAGGTACTTCCCACCTTCCTCTTCCCCATCTCCTTCCCCTGCCCACTACCTTCAGCCACACAACATACCCCGATTTGTGATACCATAGTCTCACTGGCTCCAGACGAGAGCAGTTGGGACTCTTGTGCAGTATTCATATAAAAAAAGATCAACCAATATTGTTTCATTCAGTTTTTGGTCAAGAAACTCCGACGAAGTCGGACATTAAGTAGAAGAGCTTACCTTACACTATAAAAACTCATTAAAATATGATTTATTGAGCTTCGGTAAGTGATTGATTTTATAACATATTTTATAACAAAGTAACGGTTTTTGATTTATATGTCAATGCGGTCAACCAGTACAAAACCGGAAGGTCAAAATACAAAGTTAAATTTCAATCTATGCAAATGGGTCATAGTTCGCTGAGCGGAAATAAATACTGCATAAAATTTTCCGGGAAAAACCTACAACACCTGCTCATAAATCTGTGTTTGAAAAATAGAATTCACACAATAAACGTGTCTTACCGATGTGGTTTATGTGTGGAAATTTTCATTAAAAATCGCATAAATTTCATCCCACTCCTATTTTGACATAGATTCACATATTTTTTAACAATGATATTATTTTTATAGACACGTGTACAAAGATTGGATAACTGAAAAAAAAATGCTACTAGCAGTTAAAAACCCGCTCCGCTAGGAGGGGGTTTTTCATCATCCTCCTCATAGATTATTCGTACGGTAACGTACATTTAGGATTAATCATACAGGATTTATTTATTTAAAAAGTCGGAGTTTACTATTCGGCACTTGAATCTATGATTAATGGCTATATATTGGATAAGTTAGCCGAGTTTTTTACCAGTTGCAAGTATTTATTTGTTTATTTACTAATATTCGTTATGTCTATGGATAAGCTATGGGAAGGGTGGTGAAATACCCCCTAAATGTAATATTCGGTATCGCGTAACGAGTAGTTAGTTGCCCTAACGCCAAAGATGACGGCGCGTTTTGCCACGTGATCCTCGTTAAGAAATGTCAATTGCGGGAAAATTTGCGAATCGATTGTCGTCGCGTACTAACTCGTGTATAAACTTCAAAGAAATACGACAAACGGATAATCATTTATCAATGCCTATTAAGCTTATTACACGGACACTTGCCGATATCCGACGGATTTTGCCTTTTGTCTCAATTGTCTCGTAACGCTGTCTTAACGCAAAAGATAACACATAACATACCTAATCACCTTTCATAAATCGGTTGCAACAGTGCTTAGGAAACGGTGGGCACCAAAATAGATGTTTTGTTTAAAACTGCATGATTTTAATATCAATTATGTTACGCCCAAAATTAAGTTTTGTCTATCAGCAATACATTTTATTTATTTGCCTTCAAAATAAAGACGCGTCTAGTCCTACCTTGTATATAGCTCACTTTCAGAACTAAGTTATTAGTTCACATTATTTAAGATGTTGACTCAACATTGCGGGCTATTTTGAGGTCAAAGCAATGCCAGTTTTAAAAACAAAAATATATTACTGGTAAACAAAGATATCGTCCATTAGAATAATTGTGAAGTGTTCGCTTTTAACCAAGTAATATAAGTAATTTAGCTAAAAGCATTAAACCCATTTGTTAATTTAGGGAAACACATTCGAAAAATACGTTTTCTTGAATTTCTTCCTTATGAAGAAAGTTCGGTTAAACCATGAATTTATTTCACCTCTCAACTCTGTACTCGTAAGTGCTACATAGATCAGATAATTGAGCCTATTTGTTCAACTAAAACTGCAATAAAATCGACTCCGCTGTATACTACAAGTAGGGGAAGCTTTACAACTTAGTCGAAACCAAATAATTTATTATCTAGGTCAAAAACTGATATCACTTACTGCAGTGCTCCGCAACCGGTGTGCCGTGAGCCGGCTACAGGTGTTACGTGGTCAAATACATAATGAAAAATATTTTTTTATTTTTATTCTTAACATTGTGAGTAAAAACTATAAATTGTAATATTTAATTAAATGAAGACAATATTAGCGAAACTCAATCAAAAATCTGTAGTATGAAAAATCAGAAAAAGATATTGGCACCTCTGGGACTTTAAAACAGGACCTTCTGCTTTCTGGGCGACGACTCTGACCACTGAGCTAAGGTGTCTATCCGATTTGGTCATTTTTAACTGTAACATACTTCTTTTTTTTTGGTTATTTGTTCTCAGTTCGTCAGTGTCCATAATCAGAGCAGATGTGTCTTGCCCTGATTATGGACACTGTAACGCTGTCCGAAACGTTGGCTAAATAAGGAGGTAGCGCAACACGGCATAACACCCCAAAAACAAATAACGAAAATACTTTTGGCCGTGAAAATCTAAAATCTAAAAAAATATGTAACATACTTCGACCAGGAACTACCAACATTATTAATTACAACACAACACTTAATTTAATTTCTCAAAGATTGAACGGAATAACTTAGACGCATCTTAGACGCATTACCTAATTCTATGGATCGCATATACGATTTATTTAAATTCTAACAGCTTCTTTAGTTCAATCCTTTTATGAAATAGTCCAGTAATTTTGAATAACGAACGGCATTATCGATTCACCAAAACTTATTTGATACTACGAAGGCCTCCCTAAAATTTATCAATCGTCGGACGAAATATCTGTTAACAGTCATTGACCGTGATCGCAAATATTGATATTGACTATCTATAAATGACGGATTTGGTCAATATCGTATTAATTTGTAGTTTTATCGATCATCCAAGAGCCTTAAGGGCCTCTGAAATAACGCAATTTTTTTATAATTTAGTCTATATATTTGTTTTTTTTTCCATATAATTCATGTTATGTGTAAAGTTTTTTTATATTCATAGTCCTCTTCACTAGGAGGAGATCCTGTGCTGAGGGGGACTATGTTTTGGATAAGTTTTCAGCAACCTCTATGGTTCAACTTCATGACTTAAAAATTAGTTGGCCTCAGTACAGAAGGACTAAGAAAAACAAATAAACAACAGAACAATGGAATAGTGAAAAGAACGCCAAGGGGAAAGGAATTAAGAGATATTAACGGATTATTAACGATTTAAGGAATTAAAAATAAACATACCTGATGTGTCGATTAAATATTATTATTTAAATGAAATGTATAATGTTTTTCACAGGCCTGTTAATTATTTTGATCTTGACCTCACTCATCTTAATTAAATTTCGCCACAAAAATGAACTTTGCAACTTTAACTAGGTCGAGTTTTGGTAGGGGGGTTTTCTTCCCTTGGGTCAGTGCGTAAATTTGCTAGGGGGACAAAATTTTCGCGCACCCTCCCCTTAAAAGTAATTTAACAGCTTCACGAAAATAGCTTTTTCAGTTATGTACCCAGGTCGGCTTCTAGTATACTTTCGCGTTGAAAATAATTACAAGTCACTAACCGCCCAAGCAAGGCAACATAAATAGTTATACATATTTTATTAAATTAGTTAAAATTCTGCGGAAACTGGTTCAAACCTGTTTCTAAAATTACCCTGAAAGTGGAGAATAAATCTAAGGCTTTATATCAGAAGCCTACGTCTGTTAAAACTTTCTGGAAGGTAGGAAAATAAGGAAGCATATAAACTCACTGAAGGCAGATGACTAGTGTCTCATGTCCATATTAAACTTTCCACTGTGCACCGATTGTATATTATTACATCAGCAGTTATAATTTTGAAGGTTTTTACAAACTCGTTAATCATTTTACCAGAGTTAAGTTAGCCTCTCAGAAACTGGGCATACTGTACAGGACCCGCAGATACTTTAATAGTACACAACTGCTAACCCTGCACAAATCTCAAGTGCGCCCCACGGTTGAATTTGGCAGCCACCTCTGGTCTGGAGCCCCAAAATACCTGAAAAAAACCCTCGACTCTGTGCAGAAATGGGTGGTCCGTTTGATAGACTCTCCTAACTTAACGAACGGATTGCAATCTTTAGAGCACAGGCGTTAGGTGGGAATGCTGTCCTTGTTCTACCGGTATAACAATAGAAGATGCTACGAGGAACCAGCGTCATTGATCCCTTCGGCACCGGTGCATAGTCGGGAAACGCGCCAAACACGCGCTCAATATTTATAAACGGTTGATATTAGTCACATGAGAACGGGTCGTTTCTACGATTCGTTCTTAAGTTCAACAGCTCGGCTGTGGAACGATTTGCCGGCCTCTGTGTTTCTTCCCTCCTACAACATGGGTCTCTTAAAGATCCATGTTCACTCCTTCCTCTCCTCAAAAACACCCTCCACACAGCATTTTCAAAGATGACGTAGGCCCTAAGGGAATTCATTTTCCTCAGAGCCTCCTGTGTGGGGTTAATTTAAAAAAAAAAATCAATTAATTTATCATTCGCTGTGAAGATTCAATCCACACTGAATCATAAAACACTGCTTGCACGTTGAATATTGTCAATGCACTGACCTTATTAAGGTAAGGGTCTAAGAGCAGGTATGAATATAGGAAAAGCATATGAATAATCTTTGACAACGTCAAATACGTAAATTGCCAAGGAATAAAGATTGTTAATAGATTTAAATCGAAACATTACTGTGACTTTTTATTTTCGAATTCAATCGCTACCTTCAGAAGGAACTTATACCTGCACGACGGTCTCCTCACTTAAGGCCTTCACTCATGGAGAAACCGAAAACTGGTCGACAACTTTATTCAACTCAATTCACGGCGCAACTCAACTTTACAATTTCTGTAATTAAATCAGCTTTTTTAACAAAAATATAATTTATAGCTGGTACCCGGCATGCGTTGCCATGCCATTTAATAAATAAATTGTTTTCTCCTGCGTGTTCTTTCCCATTCGTCCCGTTCCTCTTCCGCCTCCCCTTCCTCTCCCATGTCCTCTTCCCCTCTCGCGTTCCCACTCCGCCTCTTCCACCTTCCCTCCCCCCACTCCACTACTCCTTTCCCCGTCCCGCGAACCCCCCTTCCAAGCTCCCCTCCCCCCTCCCAGGTTCCCCCTCCCAGATTCCCCTCCCCCTCCCGGGTTTCCCTCCTCCCCCTCCCGCGAACCCCCTACCCGAGTCCCCCTCCCGCATTTCATACATTCTTTCCCGGTACATTCAGTTTTCAAACAGCTCGCATGCCACCTTTTGCATATTTCATAATGCCAGAGCTCACCAGTAGTAAAATCCAATTTGGTGCAGTCGTTCGGAAGTCATGCGCGTAAATACATTTCGGCGATTCATTTTTTAGAGATAAGTATTACATACAATGCCCGAATTAAAAAAAATCTATATCAACATACCTACCTACCCTGATGTATGGCAGTGAGGCATGGAACTGGCAGAGAAAGGATGAAAGTAGACTGAATGCTGTAGAAATGAGATCCCTGAGACGTATGTGTGGTAAAACCATGTATGATCGTGTGAGAAATGTGGAGATCCGCAAAGAATGCAAGGCTGATGTAAGCGTTATGAGTAAGATTAAGAAAGGGACGCTCAGATGGTTTGGGCATGTAGAGCGAATGAATGAGGAAAGGAGTGTAAGGAGAATATATGACGCAAATGTGAATGGTAGACGAAGTCGGGGACGCCCGAGGAAGACATGGCACGACCAAGTGAATCAGATACTTCGGGAGTCGGGCGATTTCAAGAGTCAGAATAATAAAAGAGCATGTATGAGACGATGTATGAATGTGAACGAAGCAAGGAGTGTGTGCCAAGATCGAGTTGTTTGGCGGTCTGTCCTCTCTGCCTTCCCCTGCGGGGAAACGGCGTGATGGTTAGTTAGTTAGTTAGTTATATCAACATGGTTTTCACGGCAACGATTTGTTTTGCTTTTCTTCTGACGTTAGCAATAACTCGCCATTTTCGACAGAAAACGTAAAACAAATATAATATATTAATATTTATAATTTCGTAACGCCAGAACTTACCAATAAATATAGCCTATATTACTCGCATATAATGTAGCTTTCTATTGGTGAAAAAAATTCTAAGATCGGTTTATTAGTTTATGCGTGAGAGCGTAACAAACAAACACACGCAGTTTCACATTCATAATATTAGTATAGATTTAGAATTTTAGGGTAGGTACTTTCTATTACATAATTCAATTTACCAAATTCTGACACAGGCATTTAAATACAATAGCGAGTTCCCGGCATATGCTATGCCACTTAATAAAAAAAAAATTCGCTCTAATAACCCTTTCCCGTTCGTCCCAGATGATGCCAGAACTCACTATACACGTATAGAAACCATCGCGGACTTAAACACATCAAATCCCCAAAGTTTTATCGCAATCGGATGAACGGTTAGCAATGTATGACAGCGATGCCAAAACTCACAATCGTACATAGAAACCATCGCGGGCATGCGCACATCAAAACCCCAAAGTTTCATCGCAATCGGATGAACGGTTTAGCAACGCAAAACATCTCACACACATAGAAAGAAACAAACACATTTTCTATAGATCAGTAATTTTAATATCAAAAATGTCAGTTGAGCATTTTAAAATTTTTTTAAAGTTAACATTAAAAAATTTTGTATTTAAAAAATGTTTTCGTAATTTCTAATAATACCATTTATTTAAGCGTATTTCATCACCTTTCAAAACCAGTATTTAGTTTTTGGATACGTTTACAAATATTCCATTTATTTGAATTTTTATTGCAAAGTCGATATATATCGAAACATTTATATCTTTTGACAAAATACGCCAAATTTTTGAGGGGTTAAGCGTTGAGCTTTAAGCTTTGAGATTCAAGCTTTGTGCTTTAAAATTTTTGAAGGGTTAAGCTTTCAGCTTCAACCTTAAGCTTTGAGCTTTAAGCTTTGAAGTTCAAACTTTGATATTTAAGTTTTGAGCTTTAAGTTTTGAGCTTTAAGCTTTGAGATTAAAGCCTTGAGCTTTAAGCTTCAAACTTTGAGCTTTAAGCTTTGAATTTAAGTTTTGAGCTTTAAACTTTGAGATTAAAGCCTTGAGCTTCAAGCTCTGAGCTTAAAACTTTGAGTTTTAAGCTTTGAGCCATAAGCTTTGGGCACTATGCTTAAGCTTTAAGTTTAGAGCTTTAAGCTTTGAGATTAAAGCCTTGAGCTTAAAGTTTTGAGCTTTAAGTTTTGTGATTAAAGCCTTGAGCTTAAAGCTTTGAGCTTAAAGCCTTGAGCTTAAAGCTAGGAGCTTGAAGCTTTGAAATTTTGGCATTGAGCTGTAAATTTTGAGCTTTAAGCTTTCAGCTTCAAGCTTTGAGCTTTGAGCTTTTAGTTTTGAGCTTTTAGCTTTAAGCTTTGGGCTTTAAGTTTTAAGTTTTGTGATTAAAGCCTTGAACTTTGAGCTTTAAGTTTGGAGCTTTTAGCTTTAAGCTTTGAGCTTTAAGATTAAAGCGTTGAGTTTCAAGCTTTGAGCTTTGAGCTTTAAGCTTTGAGTTTTAATCTTTAAGCTTTTAGCATTAAGCCTTGTGCTTTGCGCAAAGCTCAAAGCTTAAAGCTCAGAGATTAAAGCCGAAAGCGTAACGCTCAAACATTAAACTTAAAGTTTAAAGCTCAATCTTAAAGCTCAAGCTTTAGGCAAGGTTTTAAGTTTAAAGGCCAAAGTTTAAGCTTAATATCAAAGCTCTAAACTTAAGTTCAAAGCTTAAAACTCATAGCACAAAGCTTAAAAATAAAGCTCAAAGTTCAAAGCTTAAAGCTCAACACGTAAAGCTTAACCTTTAATGCATAAAGTTCAAAGCTTTAAGCTCAAAAATCAAAGCTCAAAGCTTAAAGTTCAAAGCTTAAAGCCAAAACTCAAAGCACAAAGCACGGCTTGCGTTGCAATGCAAAGAAATCAATTGATTCTCCTTGAATGTCCTTTCCCGTGCGTCCCCGTTCACCTCCCGAGTCCCCTTCCCCTTTCGCGTTTCCCTTCTACCTTCCCCGCCTTCACATCCCTCGTTTTCCCACCCACTTACCCCACCTCTCCCGTTCCCCTCCCCCCTGCCTTTCCTCCTTGCCGCTAAAATATATGAAATACGCACATTTTCATTAATTCAAATTTAATAACGCCAGAATTTGCCTTTATCCTTTGCGGGCGTGCGCACAACAAATCACCAAAGTTTCATCGCAATCGGATGAACGGTATGGCAGCGCATAAAATACGAACAAACAAATTTTGATTTTTATATATAAGATAGGAAAGATTTGATTGTTTGTTGGTGTCTTCCCGTACGGTCCGTTCCCCAGTGACGCTTACATCGTATAATACTTACATTTTTAAACTCGTGATATCTTTGAAATGGAATGTCTGAATTGAATAATTCAAAAAGTTATATAAAGGCATTGAAGCAGTCTCGAATATAAAATAATTTATTTTGATAAGAATTAATACCAAGATACAAATAAAGAGTCTTTTCTAGCGGCGGCATTTCAATTAAATTTTTAAAATAAAAGAACACTTATTGTGGCATAACTATAATAGTTAGACATATGCTGTCGCGACACTTTTTGTAGATAATAATGTGTTCTGCAAAGTCGTACTACATTATTTTATTCAATCATGAATAGTTTTCGCAGCGCACGCGATGTAAAGAATATTTTAGGTAATTTTTTTACACCTTGGGTTACATTATTGGAGTTTTAGTAAGGATCCCTAATTTTTTTTTAAATATAATATAGCCTATGTTACCCGGGAATAGTGTAGCTTCCCAACAGTGAAAGAATTTTTCAAATCGGTTCAGTAGTTTCGGAGCCTATTCGATGCAAACAAACAAACAAACAAACAAACAAACAAACAATCAAATCCTTCCTCTTTATAATATTAGTATAGATTAATAATTTTTTAATTGTCAACCTTAATATGTAATATTAATTTATCAACCTCTTGAACAAAATCTGTATTTTCCTGCTATGATATTTTGCAATTTACAAGAAAACTTGACAGATCGTGAGGCGTAACCACGGCAACAAGTCGAACTGGCAACTGAAACGTGACTGCAAATTGCAAATTGCGGCGTCACTGCAAATTGCGGTGTCGCGCGTCGCCCAATGGAACGTTTGCGCTGCCCTTTTCGACCCGTTCCATACAAATCTTAAATTTGGATTAAAAAAATAACAAACTGAAAAATTATTTGGGTAATCAAAAGATTTATCAAATATCTAGTACGGATGTGAGCTACTTTATTTATTTTTGCTTTAAATTATAAGATATAGGCCATTCAAGATATAGTGTTTCATAATTTTAGAGGCAACTTAGACAATTATTTGTGAGTAAATAAAAAACAATAAAAAATAATTTTACTTTATTTTTCCTAGAAATATGATGAAATATAAAATAAAAAATAAAAATTTAAAAAGAAATCATTTTGATAGGTGTAAATTTAAAATACAAATTACCTATTTACGGCGGAACAAAAATTTGTCGTTTATACATTAAAATTACTACCCAAAAAAATGCATTTTTAACGATGTTTTATTTTTTATTTTATTCGTAAAATTATTTTTATAATATTTTTCGCTTACTCACAAATAATTGCCCAAGTTGCCTTTAAAATCATGAAATACTAAAATCTCTAATGGCCTATATTTTATAATTTAAAGCAAAAATAAATAAAATAGCTCACGTCCGTACTAGATATTTGATAAACCTTTTGAGAACTAAAATAATTTTTCAGTTAGGTTGAGCATTTTGATCTCAAATCTAAATTTAAGATTTGTATGAAACTGTCCGAAATGGGCCGCGCATACGTTCCCCTTAACAACTTGTCTTTCAAGTCGCCTGTGTGTCGAGCGCAAAGAAATTTGCAATTTACTTTCTTGTGTATTGCCAACAGTTTTTTTTTCAGTTGCCCCATGAGCGGATTGACTTAAGCCACTCTGTAATTATTGAATCATTCACCACATTGATAATGTAAATTAATGTGATAATGAGAAGTACCTATTAAACTGGCGAGACAATAAATAAAATTAAAATATTGAAATTAAAAAATGATTTGTAGAATAATTATTGTTAAAATATATTTTTTATGCAAAGAATAGTTATGATATTGTTATACGTAGAATAATTATGCATAATTTCTTTAGAATAATAAATCACTCGATGAAAACTATTAGATTTAAAGCAAGCATATTAAAATATTTGAGCAAACAATTGAAAGATAACAAGATTTGTGAAGGTACGGTAGGTACTAGGTAAGGTATTTGTACGGTTAAAATATTTGCCTGAGGATCTTTAAAATCTATTTAAAACAAATATTGTCAATTTTCTTTAAATATAATAATATTTTTTTATGTACAAACAGTTGGAGAAAAGGATTTGATTTGAAATTTTCACGGTATTAAAGTATTATGGTGTTTTATTTTTGGAGAGTAAGCCGTAAAAATAAATCGATATTTAGAGAGATGACCATAATTTATTTCCTCCATCTCCTCCCCCTCCACACTTAGTTCAACCTCACAACATAGCCCAATGGGAAATGCCATAGTCTCACTGTCTCCAGGCGGTTGGGAGCAGTTAAGACATTTGTTTGGTATTCACATAAAATTAAAAGTCTTCTTTCAGAGGTCTTCCAACATGACAACGACGATTTCTGACTCCAAACTTTTATTACATCCAAATTGTGTGGAAAAGGCAAAACCCTTTACCGCGCCCAGGCGACTTTTCACCCTTAAGGTCTTGTTTCATGAAACCTAATGAAGATATAAATCAATACATCCTGTATAACGTTCCCAACATTACCAAGGATTGTGTTAATTCGCTTTGAATTACTGCGCTTAAGTTCCGCCCGTGTAACGTAATTTGTGTTAACGCTTTCCAAAAGCTCGTTATATCGTGTCCCCTCAAAGATTCGGGGCGGAAAGCTTTCAAGAGAGGCGTTGGATTCTGCCAAGTGGATAATCTTTTAAAAATTAATTAAAACACACCCCAATACCACAAATTTAATTTCAAAGTCACGAAATGGAAACTAGTCGCTTTTATTTCATTGCGTTTCGTACGATATAAATAGAAAGTGAGATTGCGAAGCTCTCTTTTGATTTAAAAACTGGTTCTTTCAAAACGAAAGTTAAATAAAACTTGTTCATTATGGTCTCAGTGCAACATGCACAAATTACAATGTATCAAATTATGTCCGTGGTAGCGCATGGGGAAAAAGTACCTACCTATCAAAGATACAAAGTAGAAAACTATTTACCAGAAGCTACAAAGACTCTCGGGCATGTAAACAAATACTAGACATACCTTGGATCTCTTGTCTTGCCGGGACACAGCACCGTTACCAACAAAGCCATTGGGACCTTTATTTTTCCTGTCATTTTTGTCGATAAGCGCAAATTATTTCAATAACACTTTGTATCAGCTTAACATCAGCATGAGAAACATCTATTGTCTCCGGAGTAGCAAAATTTGATTTGTTTAGGATGTTGATTGCAATTGCGTCGACATATTTTTTATCTGTTGTTTTTCAGTTTCTCCGGACGGCCACAAAGAATTTTTCAATTTTTATTTTGTAGTATGCAATATTTTGCTTCTCCAGAGACTGAAAAGATTTGAGAGAGAAAGAGACTGAGAAAATTATTTTTAAGTATTTTTACATGTTAAGGATTTCCTATGTATCTGGATATTTACCGAATCTCAGTTGGTGTCATTTGAACTTTTAAGAAATTTTCTTTTTTGTATTAGTGGTGAGTAGACACAAGACAAAATAAAATATCAGATTCACAAGCGTTTAGCGAAAAATTCTCGTGTTTTTCTGGATTTTTATCCAAAGATTTATTGAGTTTTGGCATTACTCAAGGAATAAAAATGAATCTTTACAATTATGTTCAAGTAAGGTACGTTATGTTCTGTTTGATGGCATTTTTCCAGTTCTCCCCATCATCTGTATTGACAAATTCTCTCTCTGTCCTTGGGTAAATTCGAATCGCCGTGACTCTATATTAGCCATTACTTCAATAAATATTGGCAGACAGATAGACATTCCAAATAATACTATTAAGCAAAATAATTTCCTTGCACGTACGAATTGTGTACATACGTGACATTTCAAAAGCAATACTAAACTGCTTGAAATCCAAAATTCAAACGTTTGCATATTAATTGAGTTTGAAAATGGTAAACAATAGATTTGTACCAATCTGTACCCTGGTAAAATCCAGTGATTGATTTAGGTACCTACTAAAGGCACACCGCCGATAGCTCCTTTGAGAACTCTCTTCAAACCTATGCGTCATCATTGTAGAATAACTCAGACTAACAGCCTGCAGTCAAATTACAATGAAGTAATTGGATAAACTCAACGGGGTAATAACCATTTATGTTTTCAGTCATTTTACGGGCGTTGGTAATAAAAAATGGGTGTACCGCCAGCCGGAGAACCATTTACAGGATGACCAATACCTCTGTCATAGGTCACCCCAAATGGTTCGCTACATTTGGTGACTGAACAGGAGTGCCGGGTTCATGGGGTAGGTTTGTCTAGGTCTTGGTTGCGAATGCGTTTGCCCACTTACTGCGTTGCAGGCCGTATCGAGAGCGACCAGTTGAGGGAGTCCTAGATATCTCCAGCCGGGCTGTCTCGATCTAACGCCTTACACCGCAATGGGAGAGGAGGATTTATACGTCCGTCACTCCTAGACACGTTGACCCCCCGTATTCCTATTCATCATATATTATTTCCTTCACAGAACTTCCTCTCTCTCCTTTCCCTAAGACGACTCTCCACACAATGTTCCCGAAGATCCCCATGCGTAGAGCTAACGTTTATACAAACCTCTCGCTTGGTTATCCGTTGTTATGTTATTTCTAAAAATATATCTGCTTATTTCCAAAGAAACTGGAATATAAGGAGATGTGGTAATTAATGGTGCTAGTTTGAATACGGAATTTAGTTGATTTTTCGAGTGTGCAGTAGTATTGGCTTACAATATAGTTTAAATACGGAAAGAATTCGTTCATTTAGTTGATTTTTGGAACGTGTGCAATAGTATTGGTTAAGATATCGGCGACCTTATATTTCAAAATCAAACGGTTTGCAAAAATAGAAGTAAAGTATATTATACTTGATGTTGACAACTTTTCTAACAAGTCATCTTTATTTACTTATTTTTATTCTGCTTTAATAAAATCTCTGTAATTATAACAAAGTATATCCCTCTATACCTTAGGTGTTTATTTTTAATTTTTTGTTTTAACACATAATTGTATCCTACAACTAAATACTAGTTGTTATCATACATAATTGGTTCATAATTGTTCATTCTTATTTGGTTATTTATATATTACCCTCATGTGTACTACTGTATCACCTCATGTACCACTTGATTGTAAAAGCCATGTCATGGCGTTTAAATAAACAAATAAATATCTGTGGTTATATCATAACTTGCAAATGGATTACTTTATTTATTAGGTGTAAGTACGGATTTGAGTAAGTTACACTAGACAGCGTTGAACACAGAGAAGTTATGCGTTTGGATTTGCGTTAGAGCAAATTATGGCTCAACGGTTGCCAAGTTAGATTTGGAACATATTGCCGTGAGATGAATGTGTCTAACTCAGATTTTCCCAAACTTTTTCTGCAATGGAACACTTTGCTTATTTTTTAGGTTTGGTGATTCCTAACAGTAAAATTTAAATAAAGAGTTATTAAACACAATGTAAAGTTATTAAACACATTATTTATTTAGTTTATAAACAACGTTAATGTGTACATGGTGTTAAGGGACGTATTTGACTTTATTCCTGATATTATTTTGAGTAAAAAATATATTGGAAATTTTGGCATTTTTAATGTTTTTTTTTCTTCAAAAATATTAAAAAATAGTAAGTGTTGAACAGTTGGGGTGGGGTGAGCGGTTGGTCCGTCACTCGGCAGAGTGTCCATTAACTGCATGTGGAAGAATTTCTATATTTTGATTTTGAAGAAAGAAAATTTGAAACAAAACATCGAAAAATTCACCGGAGACCTAAATTTCATTTACATTTTTTACTCCAAATAATGTCTCAATCACTGATTAAACTAATTCATGTATGTCCTTGAACACTCTGCATATATTTATTTTATAAAATAATGGAATATAAACAAATAGAATAAATAAATAATCAAATGATTTTGATGATTTTGAGTCCGTGATTTGCATATCTTTTTGATATCAGGCACAATTTTGGTAAGTTGGATTCTAATATTTGGTCTGACATCGAGCCTGTTCTTGCACTTTGTCTTTGTTGCAGCATAAATAGAAAATTCCGCTTCGCATAAATAGGTCGTAGAAAGCTGAAATAAAATAAAAATAGCTTGTTTTGATAAATTGGCGTATTGGGCCTACTGATTTAACAGCCTCGAAAATGGATTCCGAACCCAAAAATCAAGTGAAGAACCCAAAAACTAGTAACGAACTCAATAGTTTTTGGAAAATATTGCAAAAGAGTTGTTTTCAAGTTATATAGATATTCTGAAAATTCTTTGAAAACCTCCCCATCTACTTTAAATTTTAATTTATTACAACATTCATACAACGAAGGAATAGCAATCAAAATGATTGGATTAAACTGACGAAATCCAAAAATAGTAAATATTTGAGACAAATTGTCGCGGAACCCCTATTCAGGTTCAGCCCCTATTGGTGTTCCGCGGAACACAGTTTGAGAAACCCTGGTCTAAGTTATCGATCGACCTTCCCACCATAAAAGCAATCACATAGATACCAACCTACTTATTGAGTAACTTACGGTTGTTAATCCCTCATGGGTCAACAACCGTAACAACTCATGGGTCTCATAGAAATCGTTGTGTGTCCCTTAATATCATGGTAAGAAATGTGATCTAAACGGTGTTAGAAAGAGAAAACACCACGCTTCATAATTTAATCTTAAAGTTAACAGCATAAAAATAAAAAAAATTTACCTTTATTAAACTAAAATTTGAAAAAAAATCGATGAAAGGGCGATTTAAAATTTTTTTCTCCGATTGCTCGTGATTTTTTGGATATCATTTTGAGAATACTTTCTGCCCACATTAAAAAAATCAAACCTACAAATTTTAAAATAAAGACATAAAAACTGATTATATTTCTATAAAGCCAGTGAATTCCCTATCTTTTGTCGATTATCACATATCCGTAGGAATTATAAAAAAATATTATAAAATCGTTAACTTTCAAACCGTAAAAATCGAAAAAAAATATGGTCAAATTTTCGACCGCTGTTAACCGCAAAAAATAAAAATGATCTATATTTTGACCTAAGTCGCTCATTTGTAAATTTTTTATTAATTAATTATTTTCATATTAAACGACAAAAAAGTGAGTTAACGATAACGTTTATAATACATTTGTCTAATAAAAAATGTCATTTTTTTTCGTTATCGATAATAAATTTAAGTACAAAAAATTAGATGAGCCATTTTTAAAACTTTTTATTGGATTGCATTCTTAATTTTCATATTTCAATTAATAAATTTTGAAAGCTTGTTTTATCACCATTCAATAAGAGTTTTTTTAGATGTATCATTTATTTGGATTTTATTGCAAAGCGGAAATATTTTTAACTCCGACAAAATAAGAAAGAAATTATAGGTACGTTAAGTTGCTGTACCTAAACAAAAACCAAATTAATTAATTATTATTAATACGTTGTTAGCAGCTTTCTGCATGTTTTCCTGAGTAAATAATCCAAAGTAATATTTACATAACGTATGTGCTTGATGAATAATGTTCACCCCCATCCCGAAAACCCGCATGGGCTTAAATAATATAAAATGTACATAATGACACGCGTAAATCAGATTACAAAAACATTATACACGGAAGATAAAGGTAGAACAACGAAACCTTTGTAAAAAAAGGTTTTGTTCGCCTGCTGATGATTAGTCGGGAATGTGTAATAATTAATAATGTAATAAGCGTTACTGAAATATTTCTGGAAACGGTAATGTGCGTTTACGTCCCGCGATAAAATATCCCCGACAAAATATCCTTCGACAAAATATCCCCGACAAAATATCCTACGGACAAAACAACTCCCAACAAAATATCTACTAAAACTTAACCTAACGCACTGGTTAGCGCGTTCTTCCGGAAAGCGAGAGGTCCTGGGTTCAAGTCCCAGAGGTGCCAATATCTTTTTCTGACAGTTAAAAATGACCAAATTGGATATTGGACACCTTGGCGCAGTGGCTAGGGCATCACGACACAAGCAGTATTTTCCGCTTTATGTGGTGGTAGTAGGAGATTTTCAAACATTGTTCGGTTATTCATAACCCGGGAATGTTTAAAAAGAAACGAAAATATGAAAGAGAACAAGACACAGAAAAATATTTAAAAAATAATATAGACATCCTGTAAGGACAATAAATTACTGTAATCTGTATTATTTTTGTCCCAGAAGAAGAAAAAGAATTAAGAAAAAAAGCTCACTTGAAGATAATATTGTAAATTTTAAAATTTAAAAATATGAATCGACATTTATGGCAGTTTGATGGAAGTTGGCAATGACTGTAAAAGCGTACGTTCCAATTAGACGGGAGGTTCTGGGTCCGAGTCCAGTTGCAACCATTATCTTTTTCTATTTTTCTGTGTCTTGTTCTCTTTCATATTTTCGTTTAGATTATTAGTGTTATCTTTTTGTGCAATGATGTATTTTATTTTATTAAGTGTTTTTAATTTATTTACAAAAATAAATATTCCCATAAAAATTCCTTTCTATTTCGATAATTGTTGTGTATTTGATAAACACGTAGTTCACGTTATTGTTAATAAATATCAATAAGTGAGAGCTCTTACCACATCACAACAGATGTCCGCTGAAATAGTAAAAGTCAGAGCGGCACCACCTAACGCCGTTCGTGTCTTGAACACGAACAGTTACGATGAGAGCCGTTCGGAACAGCTTCAGATCTAATTCCTAGCCAGCCTGGTAAGCATGTCTATAGGTATAAAATAACATGGTGAATAAACACAATAATTAAAGAATGTCTGAATGTGATTAGAGCAGTCACTACAATATTCCTTTTAAAAAATGGCAACACGAGTTCAGTAAATTTATTAATAAATTGTTCGTCGCTACTAACAGTGGAACTGATTCAGAATGATATGACTTTTCTGTCATGAATCGATGTTCAGCGCAGGAAATCCAATTTATTTTTAACACATCGTGGATTGAAGAAAACAGCTGACGCAGAATAAAACGATGATGAATTTTACAATGGTTTTACTTCGGAAAATAAATATTATTAAGTTGATACTAGAATCAACTTAAAGTTTTCATTCGCAAGTCTCAATAATTGGCCGCTGATCGTAGGACGATGATTAAAAAAGGAATTATCAAAACGAAATTACATAGGCGTAAGATCACATAACAATATAACTACCTCGCACCTCTCATTTTCAATATCTTTCTAAAAGAAGTCACCTACGTTACTTAAAAAAACATCAAATAGTTTCAATTCATGGTTACTACACAAAAAAGTCATGCATCACCAAGTTGCTGGCAATCTCTTCTTAATCGTTAATTTTCATAAAAACTAAACATATTTTTCTTGTCTCTTATACACAATGTATAAGATAGTAGCTGGTTCCCGGCAAGCGTTGCAATGCCATATTAAAAGAAATAAATTGTTTCTCCCTGCACGCCCTTTTCCGTGCGTCCTCCTTCCCCTTCCGCGTTCCCTTCATCTTCCCTGCTTTCCCTCTCCCCTCTCTCACTCCCCGTCCTGCCAAATCTTCTTACGCGTTCCATATATTCAGTCCCAGTACATTCAGTTCGCGTGCCACCTATTACATTTTTTTTTAAATTAAAATTTTCATCTTTTACAAATATCCAACTTTGTGTATCGTAAAAGAACAATAAAATATTATAAGAACGATCAATCAAATTAGATACCTAACATAGGTACCTATTTAAAATAGCTATAATTCTTGATTCGGTTCAAATTATTATGTAAGTGCTTCAAATTAATTCACTTATAAAGTGTTTTGAAAATTGAATTTTGATTTGACAATCATTGTTTTGCAAAATGTTGTTCTTAAATTTTTAACAGTTTTGTAAGAATTTTTGTGATGGTTGAAATACTTCTTAGATGTATTGTAATGTGGTTGAAATAATCCAAAAACCTTTGCGGGGGTTTCAAGAAGGTATTTTGAAAGTTTCAAACATTTCCTTTGCTTAATATATAGCAATACACATACACAATTCACTTATCCCCGAACACATTTTGATTTTTATATAAATAGATGGAGATGTTTATAATTTTTAATAATACAGGGATTCATTTTTTTTTCTCATCGTTTTTTTTTAGATAATTTTCTTTTTTTTAAACTTAATTTTATTTTTTTAGATAATTTTTTTGTTATTTTAAAAGTTTTTTAATACTTCTCAAGTGTATGTGACGTATTTTTAAAGTATTGACCAATTATTATCTTTAAATAAAATTATGCTCCCTTATTTTTCGTACTTTTTTCATTTTATCAATTTCTAATAATTATTTTTAAAAGAGTACATATCTTACTTTAAAGGATTTATTTCATCTACCGTTGTTTCTGTTTTTACTCTTAGTTCACATTATTTGTATTATTGTGGAAAGTAATCACTTTGTGGTTTGACCTATTTTATAAAAATAAAATGCTTAGACAACAAGTTTCTTCTTTGTGTGCCTTATCAGGTCCCCTCAACGTTGGCGATCACTCTGGAAAATTTTACTGCGTGTATTTATGGGACAATAGATGATTTGATGTGTTGTGTATAACAATGTCAGTGTAGGACGGTTTTAGAAAATTGTTAAAATTAATTTTTTTATCAACAATCGATAACGTAAGGTCTAAAAAATTTGAATTGTTGTCCATCTCCAATGTTTATTTAACCTGTGAATGGCAAGAGTTTTAAGATTGAGGAAGGAATTCAGTTGACGCTCTATCCCTGTCCATATACAAAAAAACATCATCATCGTATTTTTTCCAAGCCAAGACATTTAATCATTTAAATAATTTGGAAGCATTAGAAATAAAAATTTAAAAACAGTAAAAACCTAAAGTAATATTTCTTAAAATCAATAAGATGTCTATAGTAGCCATATATTGGGTCTGTTTCAAATGATCCATTTAAAATTTCCAAGTCAATACTTTTTCCCTTTCAATATTTTATTATAGCCCATTACGTCTGCTTAATTACGTCGGTTTTTCCCATTTCCTTTGTACGTATGTAAATGCATTCTCAACAAAACTAAAGCAATTTTTAGTGACAATTCGATGTCCCTCGCCAGAGCCATAACGAGAGTATTGAACACGAAGGAGTGGAAATTAACATTTTTATCTCATTTTGCCCAATTTTTTTTTGAAAAAATCCAAAGCTCAGAGCTGAGGAACTGAGGAGGAACTCCAGAACGTGGATTTGCTTTGAATTTAAGTGTAATGTTTAAAAATGGTTTTTGTTTGGAAAAATCAGACAAATGGTGAAGAACTTGCTTTTATTATTATTGACGGAAAACTATTTTGATTACCATTGTCAAAATTGGAATTTATTTGAAAATGAATCGAAACCGAATGAATTAATTCTCCAAACCGACATATTTAATTTTGAAAATTATGGCATTTAAATTCAAAGCACCGGAATTACTGAGAGACAAAAGAAATCATATCAAATTAGTATTTTTAATTTAATAATTCTCTACCTTCATTCAGAGTGCAGCGCTTTCACTCCTTTCAGTAAATCTCTGAAAATGATTTAAAATTTTCACCCTCTCGGAATGAGGTTATCTCATCTAGATATGGGATGTCAGCGAGATTTAGTTATCTGAATTTCAGCACTGAATCAGTACTACAGACTTCATAATACTAGACATAGACTACAGATGGGCTCGGATAGGAGGCTTCGTGCTTCACGGGGGTATAACGGCTCAGAATTGACAATCCCTCTGAAATGTCTGAAATTATTCATTACCACTGAAGAAACAAAACAATTGAAGCGTGTTGCGGACGTCTCCGTGTGCCCTAAATGTGGTGATTGTTATATGTACGATGATTTGTGAGAGATCGTATGCATGAAAGAGACAGCATGTATGACTATATAAGGGATGTACTTTGTCCATTGTGTCTCTTCACGTGAAATCTCCTCTTGATACAACATTGTATACTAGGTACTTGCTTGTACATTGAAACACAATAAGAAGAACCAAACACTATTATTTGATCACCACCAATATAAAATCTGTGGAAGCCCTCGACCACGTTAACCTTGCACCACCCCCGATGCAAATCCACCACACTAAATAGGCTAGATTTTTCTTTCTATAACTTTAGATAATCAGTTAGAAATCATATTTTTTAAATTAGGTACTTTAATACGAGTACTTACCTACTTAATCAGAAATCATGTATTTTATGATTTTTAAAATTTAAGAATACACAGGATTATAAAATCTGTCAAAAGAAAAGGCACTATATCAATATAAACCTTTTCTTTTCAAACATTAAGGCAGGTAAGAAGGTACTATAAAAGAATGTTTAAATTAACACGACGATTTCACATTAAAAAAAATATATCTTTTACGAAAAAATGCCACCATCTTGAAACGGAACGTGCAAATAAATTTACAGAGATACGAAATATAAAACGGTCAAGTTAAACGAGGACTTTGCTTTGCTTAGTCAATTGCATTGGATGGTGGGTGTATTTGTATGATGTATGCTCAATTTCTCCTGAATTTGATTTGAAACTTTTTAAAAATCGATATTAATTCTTGATTCAATAATTAATTTAATTGTTTTGTTGAATACCTAAAGACAAAAAGACTTTCTTCAATTTTTGACATTAGTTCGATGGTATTCAGATACTCACTTCTAGGGTTTAACCGTTCAGTATTCAGGAATATTATGGTGGAATAACACAACAATTTAAATTATTGTTTCAGTGGTACATTACTGCAAACAAAGACTTGCAGGCATAAATTATAGCTGTAAATTATATAACAATGGAACATATTAATTAATGTGGTAATATGGTAATGTTATCATCACACTTGTGGTTAGCTGGTTCTTAAGAACCAAAAGGTTATTATTAAGTATTCAGGGTGGAAGATAGATACTTTCATTATCGCTCCGGTGAAAAACCACCAATCAGAATTGAAAACTTGCTTGAAATGGCTTCAGTTGTCTTTGGTGATCAGATCAAGATTTCCAGGTACTTCCCGTCCCACCACTTCCTCATCTCCTTTTCCTACCAACTACCTTTATTCTCGTAAAATACCCCTTATCGGGTTGCCGTAGCCTCACTGGCTCCAGATAATTTGGAGCAGTTGTGAGACTGTCCATTATTCACAATAAAAAAATAAAAATAATTTGACTCGCATAATATATGCGGCAAGGTTGCGTCTCATAACATCTTTGTTGTAGTCTATTTAGGTTTCGATTGAATAACTAATACATGAAAAAGCAATGATTCCTCTTGTCAGAAAAAGATAATAATTTCACGAGAATCAAGGGTTCCTAATTACACCGAATATTTAAACAACTTTTATTTGCAGGTCAGTAGCTTCTCAGCTAATCATGGGTCAGTCCGTCATGGCTGAGACCTACGACCAGGTGACCATCTACTTCAGCGACATCATCGGCTTCACGCAGATATCTGCAGAGTCCACCCCGTTGCAGGTTGTGGACCTGCTCAATGATCTCTACACGTGCTTCGATTCCATTATCGAGAACTTTGATGTTTATAAGGTAAGACTGATTCACTGACCAATAAGCTTTTCGTAGTAGCAAGCATTTTAACTGTCTCTCAGTACATACTCTTTTCTACGTCCACGTGTATACGTCTTCCACAATATATTTGTTTTGATTATGGTGCCTTCTCTGATAAGAGTATAGCTATCATCAGAGCATTATTCAACCAACCTGACTGCATGCAGCAACACAGAAACTATCGGTGAATCTGAGAATTTAGAAGGGTAATCAATGAGTATCGCTGCATTTGCAATAATTCTATATTTATGCGCAGCTGTACCAAAATCATCGGACTCAAGGAGTCCATCAACTTCATTCAGATTTATAGAAGTGGAGTTTGGGCTAGGTGACGACCGTTGGCTATCGTATCACCTGAATGAAGGAATTTTCCAAGATCGCCGAAGAAACGATCGAGTTCAACTTAGGTGAAGGAGTTTGGACCAATTCTATTACACAATATTGGAGTTCAACGGAGGATGAAGCAAAGGTTAAACAGTTGATATTATTCCGTCTATAATCACACTCTTCGTAATCGACGTGTATTCGTTTATCTACGCCTCGGAAAGGCTCATTTTCGCATCCATGAGTTTTTGAATCGTTTATCTCAAACGTTCCTGATTTCTCCGTCCATTCACCTCTGTCCGGTATCTTCAATTCCTCCGTCAATTCGCTTATAACGTCCAATCTAAGCGGATCTTTCGCAGTCTCGATCTTTATCGCGATGAAAAGAGAGAGCATTCTTTTCATTTTTAAAATGGTCTTTTTGGACTTTCCATGCGCAATACGCCTTCTGCATTAAGCCTACTTTCGTCTTTTCTTTGCCAGTACCGCATGTCAATGCCAAATACAGGGGAATCAGAACTCGATTACAGAATGCTAGGTTTCATTTTTTTTCACAACACTCACTAGTTACTGTTGCGTTCAGTCCTCCATTACTTTATTTTTCTGTAGTCATACATCTGTCAATGTCCCTTACTCCTGCGAATATATTTCCTAAATAAACAAATTTATCAACTTGCTAATAAGGATTCGCGTAACATCGTATTTTCTTACTTCGTTATGAATAATTAACTCTTTTTCTAATTTGCCTTTTGCCATGGCAACCAGCTTATCAGGCGGTAGCATTAGGTGGTCGGGGGCACTCTCTTTTTCCCTTCCTTATCTTTGCATTAATTATTTCTCCCTTTCTTGTATTCTGAGACTTGCCTACGTAATTTGCTTAAAGTAAATAGATATGGAATAGAGTCAAGATTGAGGGGTTGGCGTCATGATAGAGTGCTAATGTTTTGAACCCATGTTTGTTGGTAAAGAGCAACGCGTGCTTGGTCAGAAAAGCTGCAAAGTCAACTGTTGAGATCCTAAACATCACTCCTGGGATAGATGTGGTTAGAAACTGTTTGGTTTTGGTGGTTTGCTTGGGTAAAATACCACTTTTCCCCTGTGACTTTTCGTCTTGCTTACTGACTTTTCTATTTATACCACACCAGAAACTCATTGCTCGAAGTCAGAATCACAAAATCAGATATGTTTGAGGTAGAAAAAAGGATAGGAAAAGGTTAAAATAGTAATAATTATCTACGAATTTTACTACCTCAAAATAACGAATAGCTATCATGCCCTGAAATGAAACACAAACATATTATTTCCAATTGTATCATGATTAATCAACGGTTGTTATTTTCTATATTTTTAATTTTTTCGGTCCCGATTTAAGGCGGCACTCTTTGGCTGAAAAAGAAGAAGATGTAGAGATATGTAATTACGAAGGTTCGACAGAGCGCGCTAATATTTTAAGTGATAAAATAGCAGCGAAAATTTCGAAAAAGCTTAATGAAACACAACTCGTTTAAAATAGAGCAAAAATCTCGTGGAACGTATCTTAAGTGTCATTTAAAGAAACATTGTGAATTTTGTCACAAATATAACTTGTAAAATAAAAGAAATAGACTTGTTTTAAATAATTTTCAGAGCATACTTTGCGATTTTTTTCTATCGAGGGAATTTCATATAATTTGCGTTTCGGCGTGGAACATATCTAGACATTATCTTAAAAAATAACATATATATTTTTAAGAGCTTAAAAACTTCAAATGTTTACGGGAGATATGTAAGAAATCGGTCGAAATTCGAATAATGGACCCTTAAGTCTCGATCATATTTTTTTAAACTTGAATTTCTTCAAACTTGAGATTTCTCCATTACAACAAAGAATTATAAATAGAGATAGTGAATGAGAGACCCATCATTTCAGTTTTTGAAATACGGAGGGTTCAATATAATGTAAATAAAAGTAAATTAGTACAACAGATAGGTTTTTAGATTTTCACGGCCAAAGTATTTTCGTTACTTGTTTTTGGGGTGTTATGCCGTGTTGCGCTACCTCCTTCTTTAGCCAACGTTTCGGACAGCGTTATAGTATCCATCATCAGGGCAGATGTGTTATTGTGTATTTGTAACAATTACACATCTATCCAGATGATGGACACTGTAACGCTAACTGAAACGTCGGCTAAAGAAGGAGGTAGCGCAACACGCCATAACACCCCAAAAACAAATAACGAAATTACAAAACCACTTTATTATAAATTTATAGTATTTTGTCGACCGGGTTCGTTACCACCGTTATAACACCTCGTTAAATATATACTTGCTTTACATTATTAAAAAAGTTGTTATTTACATTAGGTTGTTGAAGTGGGGGTGAGGTGTATCTTGAGGAGGGGGAATACTTAAAGAGTGGGGGTGGGAGGCAGAGTGAGACAAGTGATGTGGAGAATGGCAATATTCAAAATTGGGCTGAATGAATGATTTTTATTGTTTTTATTACTTATGGATGTCACAACATCTATGTTGTCTAATGGTTTTTTTTTTTTTAATATTAAAATAAAGATTAATTTTTGAATCTTTTTCAATACAATGGTTCTTTGAAATTCTCTAATTGGTTATTTTCGTTGCGTTTTGCCAAGTGAAGTTCTTTTATTTTTAAGCAAATGTTCAATTTGCGAGGTGGGTATGGCTACCTTTGTCCCGGGAACCATTCATTAGATAACCTATACCACTGCATAGGCACCCCAAGTGGTTTGCTACATTTGGTGACTTGGAAGGGGTGACCGGGTTTATGGGGTAAGGTTTGTCTAGGTCTTGGTGGCGGTTGCGTCATCCCGCTTACTGCGTGGCAAGCCGGATCGGAGGGGACTGGTTGAGGGAGACTCTCTCGCCCCATCGTTTTGTACCCCAATGGGAGGGATGGATTCATATGTCCGTCATTCCTGGACCCTCTGACCTTCAAATTCTAACCCACACCTCATAGCTTTTTCCTTCCCAGAACATCCTCTCTTTCCTTTCCTTTGAAAGACTATCCACACAGTATCCCCAAAGATGACGTAAGCCCTGAAGGAAATTATTTTCCTCAAGGCCTCCCTCATAGCCTCCTTTTAAAAAAAGCTGAACAAAATAATAATAACATAAAAAACTTCTTAAGGTATGAATTATTTACATCACAATCACCATCTTATGAGCATCGCACAGCGTAAAAAACTGTTTTTACATCTCCTTTTTTCCTACTTTTTACTTGAATTAATAAAACTAATTTACAACTTTCGGATTCAAATAACCATTTTGCTAACGTGATTTGCGTACACTTCTTTAATCCATAATAAATTCTAATCCCAAGCTGGGGAGTAAAATTGCTCTCAAAATCCTTTGAATGAAGTACTCAACACATCCAATAAGAGACGCATTTCATTAAATGCTGAAGTATTAAAAAAGTAATAGGTACCAAACACGAGACGAATGTTATGGAAGGTTTATACTCACTGTATGATTTATTATGCCATGTTCGTGCGTGAACGCGTCCCTAAAGAATTGCAACCACGAGTATGATGATCTAATATTCCATTCTGGCTGAGTCAGTCTCGGCGAATAGCATAACAAAGTGTGAACACCAGTCTCTATTTATTATACGACATTTTCAAAGGACCATACAGCAGTGATGTGCACTGCGCAGTAACTGTTTACCATAATGCATGATTATTTGTCTCAATATAATAATACTAACAGCTTTTCTAGTTTGAAAAAAAATGTAAAGCAATATTATTTTCAATCTTGCATTTTTAAAACAGAAAAAAACCTACGCAGGTGAAACTAAATCTCTCAATATTGTGATCTTGCTTCAATATATTATATTCTCAGTAATTTTTTACTTAAAATTCTCGGAAAATACAAGCATACAGACACTTAACAAATAAATCAAAAAAGGCAACAAAAAACTGTTTTTCTGTTTGGTTCAATTTAATAAGGTTAAGAAAATATTGTACTTGCCTTCGTCATACAACATACATTTTTACAAGGATTGTATAGAAGGCGATTTATTAGTGGTTATGTGTAATTGTAATCTCAATATTCTCTCATAATCTAACATAAATAGCGACTATTTTAGTTATTTATTCAAATTTATAATAAATATACATATATATATATATATTTTTTTTGTAAGTGAGCTCCACAAAGGAGGTCCTGAGGAAAATGATTTCCCATAGGGTCTATGTCATGTTTGTGGAGGGTTATTTAAAGAAAGGAAGGAGGGGAGAGTTCTGGTAAGGAAAATGGTTTAAGGGGTGGGTAGGAAACCGAGGTCTAGTGTGTCCTGGTCATCCACCTCCAAGACCTAGACAAACCTCACCCCATGAACCCAGGCACCCATGCTAAATCATCAAACGTAGTGAACCATTTAGGGTGACCTATGGCAGAGGTGTTGGTTATCCAATAAAGGTTCCCGGGGCGGCGGTACCCATTCCCGCCTCCCAAATTGTATTATTTACTAGCTGGTTCCTCGCGTGCGTTGAATGCCACAATTTTTTAATTCAAATTTTCATTTTTCGTATATTACAAAAACAATCGAATATTATTTATTTATTCTATCTATTGGACTTTTACATATCAAATACAAATTTCATTTATAACGACAGAATAACATAAATAAATAAAAAAAATACATAATATATAAATAAAGCATTAACTCAATATAATAAATAAGAATACATCTAACGCTAAATTCACATAACTCGTAGGTACAATTCATATACCTGCGAGCAACAAAAACATTGAAAAAATCAACACATTAATTTTTACTTAATTACTCGTTGCTTGCATCTAAAATACGAACAACAACAAAAAGACAAACAAAAGAAAATCGAAGTAAAATAAAATGATTTCTCATTCATTATTTACATCTAAAAAGTGGTGGTATAAGAAAAATCTAGCTCTAGCTCTAGATTTAGCTCTGTATGACAATATCAAAAGATAAAGATTAAAATCGCATCGCTAAATATTTCAGCAAGGATGTTCTCCGCAGACCTACCGTTATTTTTATTTGTTACATAATATTAACCCATGTACTGCGTTATATGTAAAAATCTATGGACGTTTAAATAAGTAAAATTAAATTAATCAGAAAATTGTGCTAGAATCGTACTGTAAACTATGTATTACGACATAATTCATCCAATTTTGAACAAGACGAACTTAAATATTTGGTTTCAAATCAGTGGACGCTTCATATTGCAAGAACCGTCGTACAAAAAGTGCTCAAAGGAAAATAGTCCTAGTGATAAATTCAGAGTATCATATAAATATTATATACCTACATATAAAGTGGGGGATCTTATTATGACTTCAATAAAAAGCGCGTCGTTTCACAAATGCCTACAATTTTTTAATGTACATATGAGAACGTCGAATGAAAAAAAAAACTATTAAATTATTAAATGAAATCATGCCTGAAATAAATATTATTTCTTGACCTCAAAAAATGCTCGTGGAAGTTATTGATTGGTATCCGATGGCATGTTTTTAGGATCTTCGTTTTATTAAGCCATTCCTTTTGCTAAAGCCAATGGGAATAAAACATGTTGCGATATAAATGAAATCAAAGCTGTCCCTTGTCGTTTTATTATTTAGGCAAAGTATTTTCCGTCCCCTTAAATAATATATGATTATACGAGCAAGACGTTGGTTTTTCAGTTAGGTACTGGTAGAAACAAATTTTTTAGTTGTGTGTAACAAATATACTAACCATAACGCCATTTTCTCAGAGGAGTGAGCAGAGATAATAGATCGCCACACTCCATGCTGTTTTCCACGTCTTTTACCTAACTCTTCTGTTATTTTATTAAAGAAACAAATAACTTTGATTAACATCACTTTATTTATATAAACACAATCTATCTTCACATCATCATGAGTAAATGTTAAAAATTAAATATAGATCACCTATGAAAAGGAAGGGGATAAAGGGAGGTAGAAGGAACGAGGACCGGTAAGAATGGGGGAAGTTAATAAGAATTAAGGATTACAGTGTCATTAGAAGGAAAATACCGGTTTAATGGGAAAATCTTTTAAAGTGGGTTAATATATTTATTTTTTGCTTTTTATCTGTTTTCATCATTTTTTCTTATTTGAAAATTTTCAAAATTATTTATTTGCGTTGCCTTATAATCTGTATGAAGTATTTTTAATCCTAAATTTTTGACAAAAGTGTGATAATTTTTCGAAAAATGATCAACGAAGTCAGATTAACTATTGACATATAAAGTTCTGAGATGTTCTTTAACTCTTACTTCAAAATTTCTTTTAGTTCTCCCTTTATAAAATTAATTACAATCATTACAATTAAATTTATAAACTCCTGATTTTTTTGGTTTGAATTTCGCTGTCTTCGTTATTAAGTATATTACTGTGTATTCTTCTGTCATACCTAGTGACAGATACTCTCAGTATCTCTGTATCGAACGTGTATGCAGCCCGAATGATGCGAAACAGCTTTCTGACCGCCGAGGAAGAAAAAACAGCTGTATTTACGTCGCATCCTCTCCCTTCGCCATTTCAGCTGTCCGCCAACTACCAGCCAATCAGCGCGCTCGTTCTCATGGTTTATATTAAAATGAACAGTTACGTGTGTAATGAATGTTAAATTTAAATATATAGATTAAAATATTGGACTCGCGTACAAATTGTTATGTTAAAATTAAGTATGCAAATGTTTTTATTTAAAAGATAAAAAGCTTTTTCATACTGATGTCGGGCAAAACGCCCACTGGTTAATATAGTGTAATTTTTACTGTGTTTAATAAAAATGCAAGGAATAAATGTTTTACGTGAAAGGGAGCGGCCAGCAAGTAATGTTGCGTAAATAAATCATTTTTATAATTTAATTCTCACCCGAGAACACACAAAGCTGCAAAGAAATACACAACGAAACAAGGTGTACTTCTGTCGAGTGCGAGCCAATATCGTGCACGGCCATGCGGCGGCGTATATAATAGCGCCAAATTCTGTTCCGAGCAGTCACACGTCACACTCTCGCAGTCACAAGCCACTCTCGGACTCCCACACAAGTCGCATTGGAACTTTACTCACCGCAACAAATACTCTGGCTACTTCTTCTCATTGGACCGCTTCTTTCCGCCTCTACCATTCCATAAATCGCCTTTGACTTCCGACCTTGCACATTCCTTGGACTACCGAATTCTCTCCTTGGATATCAACCGGATCAGGCACCAGCATAGCAGCTCGCCTACTAGAACCCAGCATCCTTATTACAGTCAATATAGAGGACACCCGTCCGATATAATCTCAATAGTGAAAGTCAACCATTTAAAATTGAAACGTTGCTTGGAAAGCTTTAGACATATTTGGTGATCAGATTTGACTTACTTCCCCACCTTCCTCTTCCCTATCTGCTTCTCCTCCCTATCCCGTCAAGGGTATACGCGGATATGTGTAGGTATCAACGAAAAGATGCTAAAGATATATAATTAAATTAAAAATATTCGGTTGTCCACGATTTTGCCACGCACGCACCACAGCGTTTACATAAGAGGGAACGGACTCCGGGTGTCGATAGAGACGGAAGGAGAAATAAAAGGCATCCGAGTTGGTTGCGAGTCCAGTTGTTTATTGAAGCATGAGCTACGTAGCTGAGGTCGATCCGATGTAAAAGGAAGTATGTCGAAGTGCCGTAGAGTGAGGTGTTGCGGGTGCACGGTCATGATGCATGATGGAGGTCGGTGATGCTGTGGTGGAGCAAGCCACGGGCCTGCAGGTCACCAGGGTGTTGCTCGACGCCGTGGCGGTGGAGATGACCTGGTCGTACAGGCCGTTGCTCAACGCAGTGAGTTGCGGAGATGAACGGCGGTGACTCGGTGAGTGGAGCCATCGGCAGGTAGTCCTTTGAGGCGGAGTGAGTGCAGTGGCAGCGAGGCGCGATGGGCCTCGGTAGCCATTGAGATGAAGCGCTGTTTCCCGTACAGAAGATGCTTCGGATCTTGTAGATACAGGAGCAAGGCGATGGTTGCAGCTACTAGGTGCGGTGGACCTGAAGAGCTGGGGTATGGTGAGAGCCTCGAAGGAAGCTGCCCTGGAGGAGAGTGCGGATGCACCGGGCACTGATGTTACACTGGTTTGCTGTATAGAGGCGATTGTAAAGGCGACCGTCGGATAGAGACTGACCACTCTGAAGTTAAGTGCGTTGCCTTATATAGGAGCGACCGGCCAAGTACCTTTCCGTTCGCTTGCAATATGTGCGCTGGAAGGTGCTAGAATTAACTCGTCACCGTGTTTGTGGATGCACGCTTGAGTCTCGACCTTTCGCAAAGGTGGCGAAATTATTATTTATCAGGCAGCTGGCCTAGCGAGTACATTGCCGCCGATACGTGCATAATTAGGTGAGTAGCTAGACGGTACTGGCGAATGGCAAGTATTTGGCGACTTGCAGATCTTTTTCGTGTGTTCTTTGAGTGACGGAAAAATAATTGTATGAACGCCACATATCAAATAATTAGAATAATACACCATCGATATAATTTTGATTACAATGCTTTTGGACAAACTATTTTTTTCATTATTATTATTATCGAAATAATTCCGTTAATTTCAAATACGAAACCAATGGATGAAATAATATTGATGTTCATAGTCCAATACGTATCGTGCGGTTAACCTCACGAAATAATGTTTGGTTTATCAACTTGTAACGCTTAATCGTTAATTAACAATTTTCATAAGCGATTTATATGATCTACCACCTTTCAAAGTTCGGGTTGGGGTAACGACATTGATTTCGATTTAGTAGTTTATGAATAACTTGTGTAAACACTGAAATATTAGAAATGAAAATTTTATTTTTTTAAATGTGACACCTTTTAAAAGCTTTCTTGACAAAACTGTTTTCAAATATGGGAACTGTATGTCACCATCCGGTTAGGCAACGTTGGAAGGCGGGTGAAGGTGTTATAGAAACAGATATGTTAATATAGGTCTTGATGAAGCGGAGATTAGAAACGGAGGAAATTCATGGATTGATTGCTTACTCCGCTGAGTGCCATTTTACAAAAGAAGGGATTGGAGAAACCATTCCTTTACAAGCAGAAACATCTATTGCAAATAGATACTACTAGCCTAAACCTACAATATTATTTGATTCTTATTATTTTTGTTCTACTATTTTTCACATCATTTTTAATGTCTTATTTCTATTTTGAATCCTCTAATTCAAGATCAAATCCAATTTAATCAAGACTGCCCTGTGTCATTTTATTATTTCAGCACAGTATTTTCCCTCTACCTCTAAATAATATATTTTAATACGAACAAGACGTGTGTTTTTGAGTTAAGTACTGTGTAGCGGTCCCAAGGAACGGGAGGCCACCTACCTTTAGCTCGCGCCTAGCTCAAGTCGTCAGCAGGCAGGAGTCCTCCCCTCGTCAAGGTCGTAGGTAGCTAGGAGTATAGGGTACATAGGTATTTGCTAAGCCCGTCTACGGGTGATCCCATCAAATGAAAGAGGAAGTTGGGTGAAACAAAACTATATTGTCGGGGTTACACATTTACAACATCTTGCAAAACACAATATAAATCACAAAACAACACAATGCCTAACTAGGTAGTTCCTAACGTAAGGATCCCTCTCAAATTTCTCTCTGGGAATGCGATGGTTTAACCGGGAATTACTGTGGGACACATTACGATCAAGAGGGGAATGGTGGTTACTCACAGCTGGTGGTCTGATGCAGGAAACCGGGGAAGCAGGCCATGATCAGCGCATGTAGCTCCAGCACTTTACTGCTCAAATCGGGTTTTAATGGTCCGCCATTGTAGGTGGCGTCACGCGGGAATGGGGGGAGCGTGCTCGATCGAGCTCATCGGGCGGCGGTCGGCTGGTTTCTGCCGGAATGGCGGGGAGGGGTGCACACAAGAAATTTATCCAAAAAAAAATTGTTAATAAAGATAAATATATGACGGCCGGCGTGGTTTAGCAGTAAGGCTCTTGACTCGCAATCCAAAGGTCGCGGGAGAGGCAAATAATTTTTTTTGATTAAGTGTGTTATTTCACATTTAAATCATTTAAAATAATATTTAGTATATTTGCGGCACATTCCAGAGCGGAAGATACTTTCAGTATCGCCCTGGTGTAAGACCACCATTCAGAATTGAAAAGTTGATTGAAATGGCTTTAGCCGTGTTTAGACTGTTTAGTGACCAGATCTTAATAGCCAGTTACTTCCCCACTTTCCTCTTCCCATGTCCTTCTCCTCCCCACTGCCTTCAGCCTCACAACATACCCCCATTGGGGATGATAGTCTCAATGGCTCCAGACGTGAGCAGTTGGGACTTTGGTGCGGTATTCATGTAATAAAAAGTGATATTCGAGTACATTCAGATTCCATCTAATTTTCCCATTATAATAATGTTTTGTACGATAGGTATAATGAATACCTAAAATAACCATTCGTTCATTCAAATTTATCTCGGCTGTTTCAGAGCATTGTTTCCCTCGTCTAATGTTTTATTAGTCATTCAATCTACCCGAACAGAGACAGCTGACCCAAAACAACTGCGGTGTGGTCATCATTATACCGAAGCCAACAGCTGCCATAACGTGGTTGTTCGTAGGCCAATGGATCATAAACAATTCTGCGAACCCACAAATCATAGAAGCATGATCTTTTCTTGTAGTTAAATGCATTTTTCAGTTGCATTTTAACGGATTTATATGTGTGTAAAAATATATATGTAGTAAATCTTCAGCCACTGAAAGAAGGTGGCTCGGATACCACATTAATTAAATTAAATTTACTATTACAATGGCGTAGGTATCTACATTTTTGGTATATTTTTCATCCGCCAGCTGATTAATTCAGATTTTTTCACGTGATATGGAGAGCTAAATGAAACAGATTATTATTACGAAAATAATTGACTGATCGCAAGAGTAGTGAAATCCGATTTTAATTCGACCATTTTGCATTACGTCTATGTGAAAATTTGTTTGTATGTCCATTTCTTGTTCAGCGTGGCGGCTGCTTTAATGATTCAGTAATTTTTTTTTTGAAATGTGAAATTGTCGTGTTTTTTTAGCATTCTACTTTGAATTTTTTCAATATTGAATATCTATCAGAAAAAAAAAATTCTTTAAAAAAAAGCGTTCCTTTGGAAATTTTTTTTAATTACTTATTCAAAATAAAATATTCAATATTATACAATTCAATATTTGTTATAATTTAGGAAGGAATTTAAGTATGTAAGTACCTACCTACTTGTAAATCTTGTAATATCATTGGAAATTTTGGTTTTTGATTTATTGAATAAGAGAAATAAGAAACATATTTTTTGGATGCGAGGTCGATTGTTCATAAAACTACCTACTAACATAAATTATATTTTATGTTGGCGACCACCTTTCATAATTTTATTAGTAATGCCAAATCAAAATTTCAGATGTGGTGTCAAATTTCCAAAAACTTTGGTTAGCTTTACAGGGACTTGAACACTGTCAAAAGAATAAGATTTAATCTAAAGTAAAAACGAAGTTTTGTACTGAGTGTTTACAGGGTTTTGTAGAGATCAGTGCGGAAATAATGTCAGATCTGATAAATACTGATCAATATAATAAATTTGATCACGAAATTACTTTCTTAATTGAAAAAAGTGTGTACTTGCGGAAAAAAAACCGCATGAAAATGCTCGTAGCAAGAAGAACCTTTTCGTAATAAAACATTATAATATTTTTGGTAGAGTTTTAATCGTGTTATTACTTATCTCACAAAGTACTAACTCCAAGTTGAAATGAATTTCGGATACTGACCAAGGGTAAAAATAGCACTTCACGCCTCCATGAACGCTGGCACGAATAAGCAAAAGGTACGGAGATATTTAATGTACTTACGTTCAAATTTTTCCCTTTAACCAAAAGCCTTCCACCGCAAATCCTTCTCACCTGCGACCTACATCAGGTCTAGGGTATAAATAAACTGGACTGCTTTATGAAGACAACATGGAAATATAAGTACGAGTTTATCTGTGTGCCGGCCACAGACCTTATACGGTCCTTATGCCATCACTGGGGCCTAATGACATCATAATTTGTTGTTTATGTTATACTTTTGCTTTTTAGTTATCTGCGTTGAACGAAGTATTACTTCGTTAAAACGTGTATGTTTTTTGATTTCAGTAAATTAGTATACTGGTAATTTAAAAAATTTAGATATCGTTCCGAGGCTATGAAATTTTATTTAACAAAACGCATTATCAAAGTAAGAATTTGAAGTGCATAAATTTCAAAACAAATCAACTTTTTTATATGTTTACCTCACAACTACCCAGCTGCTTCCGTCTGGAGCCAGTGAGACTATGGCATCCCAATTGGGGTATGTTGTGAGGCTGAAGGTAGAGGAGGGGAAGCGGATGGAAAAGAGGAAAGTACCTGGCTAACCAGAACACGGCAAAAGCCTTTTCAAG
The DNA here is from genome assembly GCA_936435175.1 of Glyphotaelius pellucidus. Taxonomy (NCBI): domain Eukaryota; kingdom Metazoa; phylum Arthropoda; class Insecta; order Trichoptera; family Limnephilidae; genus Glyphotaelius; species Glyphotaelius pellucidus. The sequence goes on along the minus strand of OW386551.1, from coordinate 5,992,729 downwards.
CAACGTTTCATTTCTGCATGGTGGTCTTGCACTAGGGCGATACCGAGAACATCTTCCACTCTGGAACGTGCCGCAAATATACTATTTATTATTTTTAAATGAATTAATTATGAAATAACACAAATTAATCACATAAACTTTATTTGTGTGCCGCGACCTTTAGATTGTGAGTCGAGAGCCTTGCCTTTAGACCACGGCGGCCGTCAAACTATTGACAACATGAAATGTATTCTCTCTCTCCGATGGCGCTACAGCTCATATCGAGCCTTGGCCTCCTACAATATTCCCCTCCAACTCCCCCTGTCCTCAGCGGCTGACTTCCAGTTTGTTACCTGGAGAAGTTGTGCTGCATCCCCTTTTCCCTCGTGTTCGCACCTCAGTCTGGGTCTTCCCACTTTTCTTCTTCCACCAGGATGTCCAGTTATAATTCTTTTTGAGATGCGTGTATCCGGTATTCTCTGTACATGCCCAGCCCATCTCAACCTGAGAAATCTCATATGGGCTGAGATGTTAAGGGCCTGATATATAGGGTGTTTTTTTAAGAGCTTGATAACTTTAAATAATAAAACAAGACAGAAATATTGTTGGAATGAATTTTTTATTATTATAATCTGGTAGATAATTTTATGGCATTAACTTTTTAAATATGATTTCCGACATATGTCCGCCGCGGCTACGAGTTACATAGTCCATTCGATCTGTCCAATTTTTCAATACTTTTTCCAATAAATCTGGCCGTATGGCGTCAATGGTGGCTTGAATATTGGCTTCCAATGCTTCAAGAGTTGCTGGTTTGTCGGTTTAAACCAATAAAGTCCCATTAAAAGTAATCGAGAGAAAATTAGTGCGAAAATGATCAATAACTGCACGAATTGCTTGCTCACTGGCATTAAACTATTCATAATGAATTGCCAAACCTTACTGAACAGAAATTTCAACACAATTTGACATTCTCAACTGTCAAACCAAAGACAAAAACCAGCGAAACTTCTCATGTAGCTAAAAAAACACACGTTATATCAAATAGTTCTTTGTTGTGCCGGATGCGCCACTGTTCCTCCTCTTTCACAGGTCCACATATTCTTCTCAGCACTTTTCTTTCAAAAGTATCCAGCATTTCAGCCATCTTTGCCGTCAGTGTCAGCGCCTCACATCCATATGCCAATACAGTTCTAACAATTGTCTTCTATATGGTTATTTTGGTTTTTCTACGGATGCTTTGTGAATTGTATATCAGATAACACTTTTAATTAGATAATGTTGGTGAATATTAAGAATTGTGTGAATAAAATTTATATCATGCAAAAACTCTTAATTTCAAACTTTTTCTTTTCATCTTTTAGGCGACGTCCTCATAAAATAGCAAAGTTTTAAGCTCCTTTATATTTGCTGGGAGTTTATTAAAAAACCAAAACAAGAATAGCTCAACAAGATTGAATTTATTTGAGATTCCTGACAAATTAATTTTTGGAAACTCGAAATTTCTCGTGGGACTGTAGTAAATTTTAAAATTAAATAAACTTTTCTCCTTTTATTTTTTGCTTAATAATATCGCAAAACCCCCTAGAGGTGACTTTTTTGTAAGAAGTTAACAATTTTTTTTTTAATACGACCGACATTCATTTGACGAAGATCGTCCAGATATCAATAAGTTTAAAAAATGTCAATTTATGATGTCAAAATAAAATGATGAGAGATCAAACACTAGAGCATTATTTGTGACATAATTTTAAGAGTTTTCTTGAAATATCACGACGGGTACTTACGCATTAATCAAATAATAGGCTATACGTGGAGCAGACAGCTTTATAAAGGCTACACTTTGCATGAAAACTAACTTCAAACCTCTCTTCATGCAAAATAGGCTCTAAATTTTCGCTTGCATAAAACATGGATGAATAAAAAATTACCTTCACACAATGATTCCGTTATGAGAGAAGCTCCTAAAAGTTATTTTTATTTTTCAATTTGACGTTTAAATTTACGCAAAGAATTTGGTTAGATATAAAAAAAAAAAAACATTTGAAAAAAGCAGCAATATTTATAGATTTGCCATGCAATGTAACTCACTTTAAAGAAACAAAAAGTTAATTGGTCGCAGAGTTAAAAATTAATGCAGAGATATAAAATATTATACATATAGGGCATCTATGTTTCATTATAATTTGTTTGGTTTTGATATGAGAATATGTTTGGTTCCTACCGGGATGTCATTTATCCAGTTTTTATCTCTCCAAAACCATCAATTTGCTGGAAAAGTATTTGAAATTTGGAACAATGACAAGAAAAATAGTGCAAAACCGAGTTCATTTGTTTTGAAAACAAAAAAAGTTTTCAGAATACCTTGGAAGCAAGTTGTTTTTCTTGCACACAATCTCGTTTTTAAGTAAAGAGTAGGAATTTGTTCCCCTCGGAAGAACATAATATCTTTTTGTACTCATTCGTTTTGTTGTGGCGATAATTACCTCAAAGTATCGTGGTGGAGAACTGTGTTGTAATTGTGTCGCGTGCTCCATCACAAAGTTACTGTGGTAAGTGATTGGTTATCCTTTTTCCTTGCATACCTTGTTTTCCTACAACACGTTATCAACCAATTCGTCTAACATTTCGTCTCTTTTCATTTTTAGTATCAACAGTCCATTACAAGTGCATTTGAAACTGCAATTCGTAGTCTTATTTATGATCAAGTGTTACTGGGTGTTGCTTGTAGTGTAAAAGTGTGTATGTGATGAGTGAGTATGTTTGTAGTTTATAGGTATGAGAAGTGGTGATCTATGTGATATTTGTGTGCATTCATCACTTTATATAAGTGTTAGATTTTTCGTTATTGTTAAAAGAACTGACTCCTTAGTTTAATATAACATTTATTTGAGAATAATAAAATTAAGAAAAAAGATATTGAATTTCTCTCAAACGTATTATTAACTTGTTCTTTCAACACATTTTTTCCAAGAAAGAAACTCTTTAAAGCACACAGTTGAGAAGTTTCCTTAGAAGCATTTTTCTTTCAAGTACTATTTGCTTACCTATTTGTCTACATGCATGAAAGTTGGAATGTTAGTAACGAGAAAAAGGAAATTTAAATATATGGAAAAGAAATATTTTCGCCATGGCAATGGGAGACGCGAATGAAGAAGTGCAGAAAATATTAGTTTCCTTTGGGAAAAGTTTTGTTAGAATTACCATAAGTATGTTCTTTCCGAAAGTATTTTCCCACATTTAAATAAATGAAGATGTATTTTTTGGGTCACCCAGACTGAAAATATGTGAACAAATTTTCTTTCAGTCTCAATTTCAATGACACTTTTATTTTCCAGTAGGCTTGTAGACTTTTTTTTACATTAGCTCCACACAGGCCCTAAGGAAAATAATTCCCTCAGGGCCTATATCATCTTTAGGGATGCTGTGTGGAGGGTCTTTTAGGAAAAGAAGAAGAAGAAGTTTCGGGAGGGAAAAGCATATTAAGGATAGGTAGGAATCTGGGGGTCAGCATGTCCAGGAGTGGCGGACGTAAGCATCCATCCTTCACAAGGCGATGTTTTGATAGAGTACGGCCGTAGAAGTCAAACGGACTCCGTCAACCATTCTCTCCCGATCTGGTCTGCCATGCAGCTACGCATCCGCCGCCAAGACCCGGACTCACTCCATGAACCCGGGCATCCCTGCTTAGTCACCAAACGCAGCGAACCACTTGGGGTAACCTATCGCAGAGGTGTTGATTATTATAAATGGTTCCCGGGGCGGCGGTACCCATATCCGCCTCCCAAAAGACTAGTTTTATAAAGTATCCACTCTTTATAACAAATATTGTAAAATTATTTTTCTTTGAATTTGTTTTAAACTAAGGTATTTTTTTTAATTAAATTGCTGAGTGTGACCTTTTCAAAAAATCAAAGTACTCCGACGTAGAAATTGAAATTTTAAACTGAAGTTTTCTCATTAAATATTAGATTATAGCGGATGCTTCCAAAATACTTGATTTCAAGTAATTAAAATTCGATTTTTTATAAGAAAAACTCTCTTTTAATAACTTTTGAAGGTTATTCCCATTAACGTAATATATCATTGAAGAAGAAGATAACATTTATAATCTAAATGAAAATATGAAAGAGAACAAGACACAGAAAAATAGAAAAAGACAATGGTCGCAACTGGGACTCGAACCCAGACCTCTCGTCTAACCGGGACGTGCGCGTTAACCAATTTCGCTATTGCCACCTTCTGTCAAACCGTCATATTTGTCAAACTCATATTTCAAATATTTTAGAATCAACAATATTATCTTCAACTACTTCTTTTTTCCATATAATGGGCAACTACTCTTTTTATTGGAACAATCATTCTAAGAATTGGTTTGCTACCTGAATAGCGTCTCGGATAAATATATCCGAATTTATTCATATGGAACTATTGACTTTATGAAAGTCTAAATGAATATTCAATTTTTTATAAGAAAAACTCTCTTTTTATAACTTTTGAAGGTTATTCCCATCAACGTTAAATTGAACAAGAATAACATTGAAGAAGAAGATAACATTTATAATCTAAATGAAAATATGAAAGAGAACAAGACACAGAAAAATAGAAAAAGACAATGGTCGCAACTGGGACTCGAACCCAGACCTCTCGTCTAACCGTGACATGTTTTAGATGCAAAAACAACTTCTTATTACTAGCGCCAAAAGGAATTCGGAAGAAAAAAAAATCGGCCCACGCTAATGCGCATCTTTTTACATTAACATTACTTACTCTGCAGAAATATAAAATCTATTTTTGCGACTTTAAAACTAATAGGATCTTGTCTTACTAATATTGTTAACGCGAAAGTTTGTATGAATGTATGTGTGTTTTTTACTCTTTCACGCAAAAACTACAGAATGGATTTAATGACACCCATACAAGATATAGCGCATACATCAGAATAACATACAGGCTATATATAATGGTAAGCTCTGGCGTAGTGAAATTTGTACAAATGAAAATATGTGTATTTCATATATTTTAGGATCTTCCACACAGTATTACCAAAGATGACATAGGTCCCAAGGGAAAATATTTTCCTCAAGTGCTCCTATGTGGAACGTTAGCTCATTAGTAAAAAGCTACATTAGCCAAAAAACGAAATTTTTTTTTTTAATAATTTTACGACTGAATCGTGTGAAAATAATTAGGATGAAAAGATTTTTCCGCATTTCACCAAGTAAAAGAATGAATAGACGGCGCGGTGAAGTCCAACAGAATACTAAAAGACCGAGCTAAATAGATTTACGACATTTCATCGTTAAGTCTCTTGATTTCATTAGTTGTGACGCGTGACACGGTTTCCCTGAGATATTTACCACTGGAAATAGGTACCACATATTTTACGATGGTGATATATTAATGTAGGTGTTCTGTCTGCACTTAACGAGATTATAACTTCCCTTGTACATCAATAAAGCTGCAATTTAGAAAATTATACGTACGGTTACGTGAGGTTAAAGTAATTTAAGAGACTTTTAAAAAGCTAATCATTAATCTTCTCGTTAAAAAGTTCAAAATTATTCAAATTTGTTTAAGTACAGTAGTTATTTTTACTTAGAAAGCTGCAAAAAGCAAAAAAAAACTGAGAGAAATCAAGCGGTCTAAAAAAACTTCTTCTGAAGACACTAAAGATAAAGAAGTATGGAAAGCCTGCCAGATTTGTCAAGAATAGGCTCATTTTTTTAAATAAATTTTTTTTTTTTTTGAAAATATACAAAATAATTGTGAATTAAGGTTTAAATATTGTATTTCTTAGTCTTCCTTACTAGGAGATCCTGTGCCGGGGACGGACTAAAGTTATTTAAATATGTTTTATTTGTCTTCTGTGTCGTTTTTAGTGTGTCCATTTTTCACTGACCTCTTTCAACCATATTTTTATTCTTAATTTGTATTCATTAGAATTTTTTATTATTTTTATGTCTTGGGGAAGGGTGGTATGGAGTTTTGCTGCAAAGTGTGTGTAGTTTTTTTGTTCGAATGTGGTTTTATAACTTGGAATATATTTGTTCAATAATAGTTTACCGCAAGTGTGAATCAATGCAATGTCTTGCCCCTCTGGTGGGGCAAGACTGTGCAAATGATTGATCCACGTTGATTCGCATCATCACCCCGCTCAAAAGAGAGGACTCATCCATACTTTGGTAACCCGAGCGACCAGAATATGTGAGGAGCCAAAACTCGGATTAGAACTGACCAAACTCACCGATGCAATGGAGCGTAACGGCTACCCAGCAAGGCAGACAAGGCAAATCATAAGAGCCAAATCAGCACGAAACGAAGACAGGGGTGAACAAGAGTCAAAAGGCTGCGCTTTCCTGCCTTACGTCCATAATGTAACAGACAGAATTGCCAGGCTATTGAGAAAGGAGAACATCAAGACGGTCTTCGGAACCACAACAAAAATCCAAGACCTATTGAGGTCGGAAAAGACTAAGTTTCCTCTGGAAACGGATGGAGTATATAAAATCAGCTGTTCCGGATGTGACAAGGTCTATGTAGGCCAGACAGAGCGGACGATCTCCAAAAGGATTTCGGAACACTTTCGTGCTTGTAAACTTGGCCACCCTGACAAATCGGCAATCGCCGAGCACTTAATCGAAACCGGCCATTACTTTGGATTTGTTCTTGAAGTCCTGGGAAGACCCAAAACTTACAGAACACGCCTAATTACGGAGGCAATTGAAATCCATAAAAACCCCATCAATATTAACAGAGACGACGGAGCTAAGCTCAATGGTTCTTGGTATCCAGTAATTGACGGCTACACCAAAGCCAAACGCAAAAAACCATGCTGAATTTTTTCTAACACCAGCTCGTAGAGAAATGGAGCTGGCAGCACGGTATCGCTTCGACACACATAAGTAAACAACCAAATCATTTGCTCATCTGCCCTGATGATGGACACTGTAACGCTGTCCGAAACGTTGGCTAAAGAAGGAGGTAGCGAAACACGGCATAACGCCCCAAAAACAATAACAAAAATGTGCAAAATGATAGTTTTATTTAACTACACTCTATCCTTTTTTAATACTTCATAGCATTTTATTCAGTGGAATTTTACAGCTACATGGTCAAAGTTTATTGGATACAATGTAAATTTTTGTAATATTTTAAAAAACAATATTTTATTTATCTTTAAACGTTAACTACCCCGTCTCGCCTTGCCCTAACCTAATCGTTTATTGTGGAAAAACTGGAAAAAAATATCAATTTACTCAAATCTTTCATAATGTTTTTCATTATTATTACTAAACAAACGTAAAGGGATGTACTTCATTCACTTAAACCAGTGATTTAAACATTATTTGGATTAAAAAGTGTTACCCAAATTTTAGCCTCCGGTGACATTTTTTCTAACTATTTGGACTATTGGAGTCGTTTGGACGGTTTCTCGACTGAGTGACTAGTGACAAAATGTAAACGATTTTTTTTAAGTTTTTTTTTATTTGGAATAATTTAATGAACTAACTTATTTTCGATTCTCAAAATAAAAAAATTGAACCAGAAAAATCGGGAAAAGATGCGACCGAACGTTTTTATAATTTTTCTGTTGTACATTTTTTGTTTTGAGAGTCATTGATTTTTTTTTTTCAAAAAAATATATCAAAAAATGTCACATGGGTTCAAATTTACAAATACATTTTTTACTTCAAATAATATTAGGAATCACTGGTTAAAATAATGCAGCACGTCTTTTATCTCCCAGTATATCCCCGGGTGATATGGGACGTATTTAACTTTGTGCATATTGTATGTGTTTTAATTGCATTTTAACCTAAAATAATTGAAGATAATTTGGTAAATATTTAGCATCATCCGATGCTCGCCTATATATTATATATCAAATAAAATAATAATATTCCTCTCCTCAAAAAGACCCTCCACACAGCATCCCAGATGACATAGGCCCTGAGGGAAATTATTTTCCTGAGGGCCTCCTGCGTGGAGTAAAAAAAGTGTAAAAGTGTAAAACAACAAAAAATGTCATATTTCCAAGTATTTCATAATTACAAAAAGTTGATGGTCACGAGCTAATACGACTTAATATAATAATATTATCTTTCATGTTGTAAAAATACATTACTTATGCATACAAGGATAAGTAGCCCCAAACTACCATTAAAAATATTGATTTGATTTTACTTCGCGGCGTAAACATCTCAACAATAGTCATCCTTAATGTCAAAATGTATTAAACAATGCACATTCCTGAAAGCGATGTCTTCCAGCTCAAACAGTTTTTAAAACATTCAGAAGGCTTTCACTCATCAATTATATTTAATTTTTTGATTAACAAATAAGGACACCATGTTGACACGACGAAAGCAAAAAATAAATTTATAATTTAATTTTTATCAAAATAAAAAAATATTTGAAAATTAAATTGTCGTTCAAACGGACATGAGCATGCCATTTATGATACATTTCAACGCGCGCAATACATTTAGTGCAACTTAAAGTACAAAAGGCTGGAACACCATCTTTGAGTTATAAAATAACTAGCTTTTACCCGCAGCTTCGCTCGCATGGCATTAGGGGGAAATTACTGTAGCGCTTGCACTTATTAATTATCCCCCCCTCACTCTCCTCCCTCCCCCTCACCCCTCCCGCATTCCATACATTCGTTCCCGATACAATCAGTTTTCAAGCAGCATGCATGCCACCTAAATTTCATAATGCCAGAGCTCACCAGTAGTAAAAAAAGAATTTTCCAATTTGATGCAGTCGTTCCGAAGTTATGCGCGTACAAACATTTCGGAAATTTATTTTTATTTATATAGATAGATATTAACTACGACGCCTGAAATAAAATTTCCCGCAAATATATCAACATCGTTTCCCCGGTAACGATTTGTTTTCTGACGTTAGCAATAACTCGCTTTCTTTAGCGACAAAAACGTATAATAAATATGTTTATATTTATAATTCCATAACTTTATAACCTAATAATTTCATAACGCCAGAGCTTACCATTATGTACAACCTATATTATTTGCAAATAATGTAGCTTTCTATTGGTTTAAGAATTTTTAAAATCGGTTTATTGGTTTGTGCAAACAACATTGCTTCGAGACAAAAAAAAACCGAAAGAAGAATATATCATGGTTCTAAACCAGTGTAAATTTACGCACATATTATTTTCAGGTAACGCAAGTTGCCATCTTGGATACGAAAAGGTTCTAACTTTTACTTCCAAAGGATTTAAATTATTACACAATTAACGAACAATAAATTTCGCAATGCTAAAATGATAAGAGATTTACTGGAATTAAACTTTTAAGTAACCAGCAACTAGTATTAATTTATTTTCCAGTAGGCTGGCACACTGGTTGTTTATTTAATGTAATTTAATGTTGGTGAAAGGAACAACTTTACCGTTATCATTTATTTTCAGAAGATTTGAATTATACTAGGTGCTGACTAACTTGGTAGGCCTTAAAAGGTTTATACTTGTTAAAGTACTAAGTAGACCTGAGAGGGTTTACCAAGGAACTGTATTATGGCTGTCACTTGCAGACCTTTGTTGTCCGTACAAACACATTAAAAATTCAAACAATTTCAGTTTAAAAAACAAAATACACCTATTGTTCTACTTTATATAAGGAATGCTGTTACTAGCCGACTCGTCGTGAGCATTAAATGTTTCCAAAATTGTTTTTCTGATGAAATGACAAAACGATGTGGATTGTTTATTTTTGAATATTTAAATGAGTCATGATGGAATTAAGATTGGGAGTTTAAATTTGGAGTGACAGAACTCACCGTTGAGATTTTTTCTGCTTAAGAAAGTATTTTTAAAAAATAATTAAAAATAATTTTTGATTAAACTTGATTAATTAAATTATGCCTTCTATATATATGCTTTTCCAGAAAGAGAATTTATTTTTACTTGGATATTAAGGGATATTCTAATGTAGTTCTCATTAATAGGACTATATTATGAAAAACAAAAACCAGTTCCCTTTATGTTTAAGTGTAAAAATATTTTTATTCCTTTTATTTATTATTATTATCATTTTAATAACTGTAGTATGCCATGCATGCACAAGTGAACTATATGTTTAAACCCTTTTTTTTCAAGAACCTATACATATAAACCTTTTTTTTTAAAGTAATATGTTAATACGTTTTTAACTTTCCAATTTTATGTTTTATTCTTTCTTTTCTTTTCATTTCCTCAATTTTCCCTCTTTTTTGTATAAATCATGGTCCATATATATTCACACTTATCCTAATTTGACTGTCCTAAAACAGGAATCATCCTAGTTGGACAGTCAAAATATTTCTTAAATAATGTACATAAATGTGTAAATATTTTACTAAATAAAAATGAAATAAAAAAAAAATAAATAAAAAATTTACCTGTGATTCCTGACATTATTTTATTAAAAATAAAAATCAAATTATGATCTCCGATGACATTTTAGATTTTTTTTCTAACTCAAAATATGAAAAAATCAGTAGGTATTAATAAGACAGTTAAGATTGAGGTGAGGGATTGGGCGATTACACGGTGAGTGACTAGTGATGACATGGGGAAGAAATTTTTATTGTTTTCTCCTAATAATGTCAGGAATCACTGGTTAAGGTAAGTCAAGGATGTTCCTTAACACCCTGTATAAACACTACCCATGATACCCGTGAACTTTTAAAATCTAAGAATAGAGTGTTTTTTGGTTGAAAGAAAGACAAACCACGTAAAATGTCAAATAACCTGATGTTTACAAATAATAGCTTCTATTTGTTTATTTAAGTTCTTCTTCGTAACTTTTTGAAATGTGATTAGGGAGAAGTAGAAACATTCGAAAAATAACATGGTTTTAATTTCAAAATTTTGCCTCCACCTTCAACGCGGTGGAGGCTTCCCTCGCTCTGTAAATAGTAAAATAGCTAGGGTTAGCCGCCACCGCATTCATTAATGTTAGAAGCTTGAGAAATGTCGGAATTTGTTTAACAGAATATTGGCAGGTACGTTCAGTGTTCACAGTTCACCACTCAGGCAATAATATAATAATAACTGTGGCTCTGTGGGTATAGCTGTCGTGATATTGCTGAATAGACAGAGTCAACAATAATTTGAATTAATAATTTTACCCAGAGAAAGGCTAAAATGGAGTGTTATGATTAAAAATTTTACGACTGTGCTCCACTTAATTTTAACTATTGAATTAATAATTTTCGACCGGTCTCATTCTGTTACGGGCATTTTCCGACGAATACTTGATTGACCTTATTATGCAAAAATATTTTTAGATTCGTAAGAGTCCCAAACGCCTGGAATAAGTAGGACTATGGAAGCCGTAGAAGACAGACTGCAGTGGTCCCGTGACTCTTATGCACACTCTCAAGTACACGCTAAAGAGACCAATTAACATTTTATTTCAAGAATTTACTAATTTCCCCCAGACGTAAAACTGCTATATTTGAGAGTAGTTTCAGCTATTCATCATCAAAACTTTGGAATGAAATACCACTTCTTCAAGAAGCTCTGCAGCAAATGGTTGCTGACTGCACAGTCATCCGCACAACATCTTAATTGACAGCATTTACAGTTAAAGGAATATCTACTTGTGTTATGATTATATTTTGTATTTTCAATTGTAACATTATGTTTTATATATTTTAATATTAAAATTGTAATTTTTTTTTCCTTAAATTTTTTTATTGAAAGAAAATTTTTTACCTATGTATCTACAAACAAGTCCTGCTAAGCCAATTGCATTGCTTTGTCAACAGGTACTTTTAATTTAGTTACATATACATTTTAAAAGTTATAATTTACATCGTATATCTATAGATTCAAAATTTTTTCATGCATATCAATATAAATAATTTTTTTCCGATAACCAATTTTTCACCCTATATATTTAATCTTATTCATAGAATTGTGTTGCTTTATAGTGTCAGGTAATAAATTAAATATCTTCGGTATGTTGTATTTAAATGTTCTCTGTCCGTACTTATTATTAAATTTTGGAACTATTAACCCATCTTTGCGCGTGAATCTAGTGCTGTATTTATGTTCTAGTTTCTCTTTATGCTGCGAAGTAAAATATATGCTGAATAAATAATATAATAACAAACACGAGATATAAATAAACTTCATTTTAAAATATATCTGCTGAAAACAAGCTGCATTCCGGGAGAAATTCTAAATGAATAGTTAAGCACTAAGCGGTGATCCATTTGTCAATCCATATTAATATTATAAATGCGAAACTGCTCGAATTGGTTTGCTACGCTTTCACGCATTAACCAATAAAAAATACGTTAAAAATTCTTTCACCGATATAAATCTAAATTATATGCGAAGACTATAGGCTGTATATGATGGTAAGCTCTGGCGTTATGAAATTATAAATATTAATATATTATATTTGTTATACGTTTTCTGTCGCTAACAAAAGCGAGTTTTTGCTAACGTCAGAAAAAAAAATCGTTTCCATGGAAATTTTGATATATTTAAAATTGATATATTTGTGGGGTCCATGCTGGTAGGTACTCAGTTCCCTATCTACTGGTCGGTTATTGCTCCAGAAAATTCAAATATTAGAATATATTTTGTTTTTTTTCTTATGTTTTGGAATAAATGTCAGTTGAGAGTTCCTACATTACAAATATAATTCGTAACGATTATAAAGACTGAATAATAAAGAGTGTAATTTTTTATTATATTTACAAACTTCCAAATATTTAAATAAAAATAAACATCCGAAATGTTTGTAAGCGCATAAATTACAAACGATGAATGAACAAAATTGGATAATTCTTTTTTTCTTAGGCAGGCAAGATGTTTGAAAACTGAATGTAAGGGAATTCGGGAGGGGGAGGGAGTAGGGGGGATAATTGATAAGTGCAAGCGCTACAGTAATTTCCCTTAATACCATGCGAGCGAAGCCGCGTAGAAAAGCTAGTAGAATATAAAATTTAAAAAAAAAGATTTATTAATTTGCTAAAATTAATAATTCTTTTTTTTTTACTTTATATTCTACTGGCTTTTCCGCGGCTTCGCTCGCATGGTATTACGGGAAATTACTAATTAGTGATTACTTGCACTTATTAATTTGCTAAAATCATTGACTAATAAACTTTATTATTTTTATTATTATTAGATAAAGGAAGAATATTGAATCTAAAAATTGGAGTTTGTTGAAAGGATGAAGGAAGTTGTCGGGGTTATTAAAAACAGTAACGTTAGAGGAAGTTTACGAAATATCTGGCGATTGTAATCTGCTCAATAAATGAAGCAACAACCTTACAACCCAGATGGTCTCCGTGTTTCAGTGGTTGCGAACCTTTACTACGAATCCGAAAGACGCGGGCTCAAATCCCGCAAGTAAATTTTATTTGATTGATATTTGTTATTTCACAATTTATTTGAACAAAAATACATATACATTATAAGAAACCTTTGACTGTCCAACTAGAAGATTTCCCGTTTAAGGACAGTCAAATTGCCTGGTTTAGTTTACATCAGGTAGGTACATGCTGTTATTTGTAAAACTTAATACTAAATGAATGAGGGCACAAGTGCCGTTTACATTTGTAATTGTTGGATTCACAGTCAAGTAGAATGTTATAAAAGCAACAAAGCAATAATTAATTCATTAAAACAATATTTAGTATATTTTTAGCAATAGAATACTTTCCTTTCAGTAGAATTTTATTTGATTGATTTTTGTTATTTTACAATTTATTAATTTAAAACAATATTTAGTATATTTGCGGAACGTTCCAGAATAGAAGATACTCTCAGCATCGCCCTGGTGTAAGACCACTGTTGGTTCAAAATTTAAAATTTGCTTGAAATAGCTTTTGCCGTGTTTGGTGCCCAGATCCGAATACTTCCCACCTTCCTCTTCATCTCTTTCCCCTCCCCACTACCTTCAGCCTCACAACATACCCCAATTGGGGATGCCATATTCTCACTGGCTTCAGACGGGAGCAGTTGGGACTCTGGTGCGGAATTCATATAAAAAAATTAAAATGGCTTTAGCCGTATTTGGTGACCAGATCTGAATTGCCGGATTCTACCCCACCTTCTTTTACTATTTGTTTTTCCTCCCTACCCCCACTGCCATAGATTGGGAGACGATTGGGAGCCGTTGGAACCAAATAATAAAAAAATAATAATATAAACATTTCTAGCAATGTCCTGAAACTGATTAGCTCACAAAAATCGTTCTAATAGTGTCCTGCAGTTTGGAACGAAATGCACGCATGTTAGACAAAAAAATATGGACAAAGGTTTTACGGTACCTTCGTACATATAAGAAATAACAACGTGTTTTTTGTATCAGCAAGGGGATTACGGCAACCTCATTTAGAGGTTTTTATGAGGCCAAAGGATGTTTGTCAGTACCACATTGAAGTAATCTAATACCATTCGGGATTTGAACCCGCAAACCCAATCGTATCCCTCAGGCATGGCGATGGAATTTTTTCATTCCATCGTGTTTCACCATTGTGCTCAACCGTACTCGAAATATTATGGACAAAAGACATTTGCCCATTTTCATGATGACTCGCAGTCAAATAGAGACTGGTTTTACAATCTAGTTATAAATCCCAATTACTCTAGGGAAATTTAACCGGATTGATCGTAAGAGTGTATGCACATGCACAAACCGTAGGTACATGAAAATAGCTCTAACATACAAATATATTTATCCTTCCTGCATGCATTCCCAATTAATTTGATTATATTATTATCCAAGGCATAATTTTCAAATACCTTAATTAATTTGACCGAAATGCACCACTCTCCGTCAGAAATGAGATGTATATACCCTTCAAAAATTTGGAGAATATTTCATATAGTCAAAATATTTCCGCTTTACAATAAAATGCAAATAAATGGAATATTTTTGAACATATCCCAAAACTAACAACTGTTTTTGAAAAGTGATAAAACACGCTTTCAAATTTTATAATTTAAAATAAACATACAATTTTTAAAAAATGAAAATTTTGCATTCAAACATAAAAAGTTTTAAAAATGGCTCACCTCACGTTGTTTCTAACTAAAATTACTGATAACTAATAAAAATAAAAACACGTACATATTGTATTAGATAAATGTATGATAAACGTTATTGTTAACTCGCTCTATTGTCTTTTGATATAAAAATTATTTATTAAGATTTCTCAAAGTTTCAATTTTATTTTTCAAATCGCAATTCAAAACTTTGGTTTCATAAAGATGTACATTTTACATTGTGGCGGTTATTTTAAGATTTGACTATAAAACGTTGTGTTCTGCCATTCTAATTCCGTTTAGAACACATTTCTCGCTGATAGTAAGGGAGTTACGGCGATTTATATGACGTGTGTGAGCTGGAACAAATATGGTCTCCTGCCATTCAATGGGTTCCAGGCGAAATATGTACGTGGTAAACGAATTAAATGTACTTCCCAATAAATAAGATGTTTAAAAATTTTCTAGGTATAATAAAATAGGTATATAAATGGCTGCATGACGCACGTGAGCAATTCCCAACTAGAAACTAAGTTAAGAATTGTTTGAACAATTATGGGAAGGCCTGATTATACTATTGTAGTCACAAATGATATAAAACGCTTTATTTTGCCCTTTTGACTGCATAATTATTTATTTGCTAGTTAGGAGCGGCTCACCTGCGTTTTGTGGCTCATCTGTACGAAGCAATATAATTTATGTGACACTTCGGTCAAAAGAACAACGGTAAAGGTCAACTTAGAGCTGAGATCAACGCGAAAACGTTTTATATTCGTGGCAACTCTGAAAAGAAAAGAGTTTTAAAGACTTGGTGAAGTCTGGAATTTATTGGTCGAAGCAGACTAAAGAAAAACTTATCCGAAAAATATTTGATTAAGGGGCTTAGGCAAGCTAACAAACGAACGAATCGATGAATTACTTTGTTAGCCAGCTATGCTGTGATAAATTTGCTAAATTGTTGATGGAAAAGAAATTTTCAACCAAAATTGAAATTTCGTAAAAATCACAAATTTATAAATTATTTGTCGGTTTCAATTTTTGTTTCTAATAAATTATAGTTTGTACGTTATTATCACAATGTTTTTATAATTAAATCTCCAGCAAATAGTAAATTAATAAATATCTTATATTAAACGACTGAATTTCAAATTTTCATAATATTATTTTTTCGTTTGAATATAAATTTCCACGTAATTCCGGCCAGTTGTTTAATAGAACTTGATCGATTCATCTAATTTCAAAGTCAATATTCATATTCTGTTAAACCTCTAATTGTTCTGAGAAACAACTGGTCCATTATGGAATAATAACAGAACTTGTTGAAAACTTTATCAGAACTTGAATAATGTTATCTTTGAAATTTGATGAATTATTCAAGTTCTGTAAAACAATCAACCCTACACAAGTTGTCAGGTTTGCTGGACCATGTGTAATATAACAACTATCATAATTAAATTTAATAATGTATCTATCGCAAAACAGCTTGAGTTAGCAGAAAAAAAAGAAAATTCTACAGAATTTAACGGAGGTAGCTGATGACAAGTTTAAAGAAATATGGTTTGAAAAATTATTTATGTACAACTATCGCGATCACAACAATTAGTTTTTAAGTGGTGTTAAATACTTTTTTTTTGTGTTTCGAAATTCTATTATCTGAGAAACTTTATATGTAAAAATAATATGCACTACACTGTGAAATACAGGTGAAGACAATGTAGATATTAAGAGGAAACCAGGCTGCATTTTGTGCATACAAACGTATTCCCCAATTTCCTCTATGGATTTTGATACTGCATGGTCAAATATTTGTAAAATATAAATATCAATGTAATATAATTAAATTTTTTATAAGTTCCTTCTTATAGGTGCTAGTACCCACCAAAATTAAAATTGCCTCGTTTGCACGTAACCAATAGACGTTCAATATACAAACTAGAAAATGTATTTAAAAAATAATCAAAACGTACAGATATAGGATATTTTCTTCAAATACGGTTGCCAAAAAGAATCTTCAAAATCAGTCCAGTTTTGGAGGAGAAAAATGGGCATTACAAAACCTCGATTTCGACAATTTTATCATCCTTAGGTGCAGTTGTCCTTTTCACTCAGTATTCGGGGGGGGGGGGAGGTTAACAGCGTTAACATCAGCAATAGCATCAGCAAAACATCGGTTTAATATCTATTGTTAACATTTCTCGGCCATCGGGCATCCTCTTAATATCTTAAATCTAAAATGATATTTAGAATTATACAGGACTAATGTAATATCCAGTAGGTGTAATTTAAGTTAATGTAATACCCTCCATGTGTTATTTCGTCCATGTGTAATTCCAATTCATGCCTATGTAATATTTTCATGCAACTCTTCACAATATATAGCGGTAGTCGTATTTACCTTTGAGTCCGACAGTTAAATTCTTTGTTACCTTTGAGTCCAACAATTGATTCTGGTACATTGCAAAAACTCATGTTGTTATTGTGTTGATAATCATATTATAAAAAATATCTTTCAAAGTTTGATTCTACAGCTATCGTAGGAAAATTTGATACATGTTTTATAAATCGGTACATTTGTTCACGTTTGCGTCGTTAGCACACCGCCAAAATACACTTTGCGTAAGGACTGTTCTTTCTGTTAATTTGTTCTAGATGTTTTCATTTAATGTTTATTTGTATAAGTACAACAGTTTTGTTAGATCAAAGCAAAACATTCTAGGAATCGTTAGTGTCAGTAAATCGCTTTGGTCAACTGAACCGTCAAAGTGTTTCGTGAATGCTTTTGACATTCAATTCTCTAAAAAGACTTTAAAGCAATAGCGTTGGTCAAACGTATGTAAATGGAACCTTTTGTATTTGTAATTTCGATATAGGTATATACTATTAGACTGTCCTTAAATAATTGTCTGCATGAACATAGCAGCATGTATATTTTTTCTGTTTCCCACTAACCTTGTGTTTTTTTACTTATAAATTGAAATAACACAATAATTTTGTTTATCACCACGATTTATTTTTCCACTACCGACCGGTTTCGCTTTACATAAGCATCATCAGGGCACATAGAAATTGAACTGATCATAGTTTTTTTTTACTTTTGTTTTAAAAATTTTTACTTATGTTTATTACTAATTTTGCACAACTATTTCATATTTTTCTGTGTTAAATTTATAAAATTACACATTATTTTGCGATATTATGACTTTATTATTTTAGTGAAATTCCCTGACCGCATACAAGAATGTACGGTGGAAGAACAGAATATGTTTGTTTTATACTGTACAGTGTTATATGCGTGACACCTTTTTTATATTTATCCTTAACGAAATTTAATGTTATAAAAATAATATTTTAAAGTATTAGAAATATATGGTTACCACCTGACTTTCCCAGATTCAACTCTGTACATAACACGTGAAAAATCTTAACCCAATACTATTTTTGAGTTAAATGGATAAAATGTCAAAACTCCTACTTCGATGAAAAGATCTCGCTAGCTATTTAGCTGCAGTGAACCAGAGCAATGTCAGTCGAAAAACAGTAGAAATTGTCAAAGTTCTACGCTAAAGTTTTTTGATTAATATTTTTCTTTATGCTTGTTTAAATTTGAATATCGCATAACTTTCCAGAATCAGTGGAACTACGATATCCTCAATCTGGGTATGTTGTGAAGCTAAATGGAGTGGGGAGTGGCAGTAGATGGAAAATAAAAAAGTTTGCGAAGAACCTTCCGGACCATCCGAAACTTGTCATCAATATGGCAAAAAAAAAACATTTCAAGTAGTTTCTAGATTCTGAATGGTGGCTTTTCACCAAAACGATTCAAAGAGTATGTACCTCTCTGGAAACTACCATTAGAATGATTTTGAACAAATATTTTTAAGAAAAAATTCAGGTTCTATTATTATTTCATTATAAGCCAGTTGTTAATACTTGGACAGTAACATAACTTATAAAGGACTTTCACAAAGCTTGAATAATAACTTTGAATTCTGATGAATTGTTCCAGTTCTGTGAAAAACCTTCCTTAGAAATTTTAATTTTGGTGGCAAGCTTTAATTTTGGTGGCAAGCTTTAATCTTAAAATAATTTAAACCAACCACACGGACAAAAATATAATACCGTTGCGAAATTGTTCAAGGTGTTTCTTGTTATAATTTTCGAAGTGTACTTGCTTAACTGAAGTGAGGCAGCTGGTTTTGTCAGGTGGATTATTGGCGGGGAAATACAGCCTGGGAAGGACGAGATCAGGTTACAGAGAGCTTTAAAGTTGATTGAATTGAACATTATTGTCCTGTGAGATGTAAAGAAGGAGTTTATGAGCAATAAGCAGCCATGCAAAAGTTTATTTGGAATACCCTCTAATTTACTGAATACTATTAACACTCAAAAAATTGAAGCAACCAAATGCTTTTTATTTGAAATTTCCAACTTAATTTTAAATCTAAAATCTGTCATGTATTTCACAAAGATTTTACTTTAAAGATTGGCAGCGAGAATGGCAGCATATTTTCCACAGTTCTGCCCATGTTGCTATCAAAAGTGACACAAAAAGTAAAAGTCAAAGGAAAATTATGTTTTAGCCGGTTTATGTGAAGGATGTTTTAGTTATTAAAAAGCATTTATACTGGAAGAGCTTCAAAAGAAGTATGGTTTAAATTTGTTCATCATCAGTATTTAATTGCGTATCTTTTGATATGTTTTTTCAATTAGAAAAATTAAATTGGCTTCCCACCTAATTAGGAATGCGTTATAATACACATATTTATTACATTAGCTCCATACGGGAGGCTCTGATAAAAATTATTTCCCTCAGAGCGTATGTCATTTTAAGGGATGCTGTGTGGATGGTCTTTTTAAGTAAAGAAAGAAGCGAAAGTTCTGGGAAGGAAAAAAACCATGAGTGGCGGGTGGAAATCTTGAGAGTCAGTGTTCAGGTGCATCAAATGAATTCATCCTTTCAACTGCGGTGCAAGGTGGTGGATCAAGAGAGTCCGGCTGGAGAGGTCAAAACGCCTTCCTCCTTCAGTCTCAGTCTCCCAATTTGTCTGTCTGTGATTTGTCCACATCAAAGACCTGGACAAATCTCACCCTTGAACCCGGGCACCACTGCAAAATCACAAAACGTAGCGAGATACGTTGGTGTTACCTATGGCAGAGGTGTTGATGATTCAATAAATGGTTCTCAGGGCTGTAGTACCCATAACCGCAACCCAAATCTTAAATATTATGGTGCCAGAATTGTCACAGTTCACGTACAACATTTCACATGAAGAGAATTACAAATTAAGAAAATTACACAAAATTAAATTATGCACGATAGAACAAAAACCTAACCTACTCTAACCTAAGCTTATTTAGCGTACACTACACGTGTTTTTGAAGTATGTAATTTTAAAATTATAAAAATGAATATATAATTATAAAATTATTATCATGTATTCAAACATCCACGTGTACTTGCATATCCCCAATGAATGAATGCACCTGGATCTTGATAAGACCAGAATATTGAAGGAATTAGGAAATACAGAGGCTGACAAATTATTCCACGGCCGAGCTGTTGAACTCAAAACGAGTCATGGAAATGAGCTGTTCTCACGTGACAAAAATTTCATTGTTGCACAAATGCAGTGCGTTCATTTGACTTGGGATAAAAAACATCAAATTATTTTAGCACATACTTAAACGGTGACCGGACAACTTGGAATGAAACCAACTCAGAACCATCTCAGATAAGTCATTTAGAGTGATAAAAAAAGGTTAAATAGGTAATGTTAGGTAAGGGTTATCAGCTAATTTAAAATATTTTTTTTCATAGATTTTAAAAGACTTTTCAAGGAGGTGTTGAGTTGACCTTTTTCTCAGTTGGCATGGAACCTACCTAAACACGCGTTTTTAACGTCAGTATTTATGAAAATTAAAAAATAATTTTAAAATTATAAATATGTATTCAAATATTCAATTAAGACGTGTGTAAAAATAAATTTATAAAAATAAATATATAATCATAAGATTATAGGAAGGAATTATACATTCTTTTGAATTGCAGTTATTATAATTACCCACGTCAGAAACAAGTGCTTAATTAATTGTGTGTTTGAAAGTATAATTATAACTTACTAGTTAGTTAGTTATAAATAGATATTCAAACATAAAATTAATTTAGAATATATTAACACTTTTTTTGACGTGGGTAATTACAATAGCTGGAATTCAAGTATATGTATTCCATCCGTTTGTAATTTGGGTGGTGTAATGTAGGTACGTGAAATTGGCTCCTGTGTTATTTCGTCCTGACATCCTATGCGTAACATAAAATAAATAAATTGGAACACCATATCATTAAAAACGTCAATTTCTCACCTTATTATGTACCTCACCGACAAACAACAATGGTTTAAGGAATCTACGATAGAATTCAGACATATTTATAGTTATCGCACGTAGATAATATTCCTCTCCAAATCGAACTCAACGTAATCAATGTTCACTCAGAAATGGAATTGCGATTTTCAGCCTTCAGGCAGTAGTTCCTGGGTCATATGCTTCCGTTCATGTCTTCCACAGGGTTTTCATGAAAATGTAATAAAATATATATTTTTTTAATAATTTAGCAAGTAAAATCTCAAAGTGTAATATTTGTGCGTTCATGAAATGAAGATAATGCTGGTAGTTTTAATTCTGGTACAGTATACGACCAAAGGGGATAAGGTCGAATTAGCTTAGTGATTAGAGCAGAGCTCCGACAAGGCTAAGGTCCTGCGTTCAATTCCTCGATAAGATGGTATTTTTTCTGATTTTTCTGTTTCAAATTTTTGTTTGATCGTCGCTAATTTTGTCTTCATTTATGATAATTAATTATGATAATGGCTAACACAGGTATTTTGAATAAATCAAATTTAAAGGGTTCGAAAAAAATGTTCCCGAAACCTGAGAAAATCTGGTTTCTTGATTCTAAAACCGTTTTTTTTAGTGTTAAAAATTACTTAAAAATATGTTCATCGTACTGTTCATCATGCTTGTAAAAAATTACTTTAAAGTATTTATTTATTTTATCAAGTTCTCCATAAAACAGTTATACACCAGAATACTATGGGGAAGATTACAAAATTTAAAGAAAAAAAAATGTGTATGGGGGCAGTTTCACTATCTTGTGACGTATGTCAGAAGATAATTACTGAATTCTCTGTATCTCTCCATGTTCGTCATACTGTACGTTTAAAAAAATCTTTAAAATGTAGGCTTTTAGATTATTTAACCTAATTCAAATTTCATGTTTAAATAATATTTTAGATCCAGATATTTTTCCAGAGTGATAATTTTTTTAAATGGTTCGCGAATTTCGAAGGTGCATTATTAAACATTGTAGATCTTTTAGAGTATAAAATGAATAAATCATGTGCACTTACAGAACTTCGTGTTTTAAACTAGTTGAAATCGGTGACAGCGCCGAAAGCTGACATATCATCCCATGGTAAAAGCAATTTCAAGCCATAGACAATCACACAAATTTGGCAGTTGATTACCTATGGAATTGATTCTGTATCCACAAAAAATATAGAATCGATCTACTGTTTTTTAAATTGCGGATGCATAAAAATAATAACATTGTTTAGGTTAATAATATAGAATTTACAGGTGAAATGACAAAGTGCATGATATTGAAACAAAAAAACATTTTTTTTTATTATATGTATAAATTATAGATAAATAGAAAGAATCATAAAAATATATGCAATAGTTCCTAGGTAATGCTCCTTAATTATAAAAAATATGCCAAACAAAAATATCATTCAGGTATCTTTTAAAAACTGATACACCTATATTAATGTCTATTTACTTTGTTTCCAAGTATGTAAAAGCTAGTATTGAACAGTCATAGTGACATGACACAGTCTTTCTTTATACTATGAAGGCTCCGTTTACTGACGCACATGCAACGCTTCCCTGGTACAAAGTGCTAACTCCATAAATGGATTACACTTTGCACAGCTTTTTGAATTAACTCGGTCCGGTGTTTTATATCTTAAGACTTTGACAACTTATTGTTTCAAGCTAAGCTAGGTAAGTAAAGAACTAATGTTAGAAAATTAAGGCACTTTATAATATTTATAAAGTACATTTACATTCGTAAGGACCCTGTGTGATGCGACTCATACATCAGTGTCGTATTGAATCAGTTCCATTCCTACAAAGCTCTTCGGGTCCCGACGCTAAGCGATATAATATCTTATAGTAGGTGCATAAGATGAATGCGATGCATCTTCCGAACAGAAGAGATGGCTAGCGAAGTGAAGAGGGATATATCCGTAAATGAATGCCTGAAATGAAACAAAGAGAGCTTTCACGGCCGTCAAACTGAGTAACTGAATTACCATGCTACTGCTAAAATAAACAATCCAAAGCCTCGATGACACTGAGTGAGTTTACAAACTATTGTCTGGGAAAATTCACTATCTGTTAGTAAACTCGCTCTGTGTCACCGTATTACTTGCTAACTAGCAGATTGTGGACAATCCACGAAAAAAGTTGAAAGGTGGTCAACTTTACTCGCTACTCGTTGGTGTTTGCCTAAAGATTATTAAGCCCACCAACAACTGATTTCGTTCGTCAGAATTAGTTCGGGCGGGAGCTGTTATTGGCTAGCGTGTGGCGCTAGCTATAGATGTCAGTTTCAATCTGGGAAATTCACTATCTGTTAGTAAATTTGCTCAGCGTCATCGTATTACTTGCTAACTAGCAGATTGTGGACAATCTACGAAAAAAGTTGAAAGGTGGTCAACTTTACTCGCTACTCGTTAGTGTTTGCCTAAAGTTGGCGGTCCACCAACAGTTGATTTCGTCTGTTTTTTACAAAATTTCGACCGAATTGGTTCGAGCTAGAGTCGTTATTTTAGCTGCTACTGTCACTACTGGGGGAGTAGATAGTTTTGTGTGTCATGATGACAATCTCACTCGCCGATTCACTCGTTTTTAAACTTACCGTCTAGTAGCTTGTAAACTCGCTCTATGTAATCGAGGCTTTAGTGACAGCCACACGCTAAATTTGTGTTAAAAGTGTGTTTGCGGCTAAGCACAGAACTGACATAGAAGTGATTTTTTTTATAATTAACCACACTGACTACATTGTCAAAATTACAACATTTGAACCGGTGGAACTATTTCTTATCATGACCATATCCTAATTTTCGAATGTTGTGAGGAGGGAGAAAGTAAATAGAAAAGGAGATAGAAAAAAATAAATTAGGGAAGTACCTGGATATTTAGATCACTAAACGCGATAATAAATTTTTAAAAATAATAAAATCCATAATTTCTTATAAGTGTAAAATTACTAAACTGTTTTCAATTGCACCAATTTCGTTAAACTGTTAAAAAATTTATAAACATCCAATAAAGTAGATATTATTTGAGATTTTCACGAACAAACGTATTATAATGACTTGTTTTTGGGGTATTACGCCGTACAAAGCTTATACTTCACCACAATCTTCTATTAAATATCGGTCCCGATGATAAATGATGTTACGCTATCCGAAACGTTGGCTAAAAAAGGAGGTAGTGCAACACGGCATAATACCCCAAAAACGAATCATATTTAATAAATAACATCATTTTTGATGAAATAGTGCTTCAGCTCAACGTCACACGTGAATTATGTAATGTGGTACATTACCGGAATGCTTATGCATTAAACTATCCATATTATGTGTTCCTGGTTGACCTCAGGCGTTTGTTCTGGATGGGATGTAAATTGGTTTTTGGATGTGGTGGGGTAGTGGGATTCCGGTACTCCTAATTTTCAATAAATTACCGGTGTGATCGGATTCCGGGTAGTGTCCGTAAATGTCGGGTATTGGCAGTGATGAATTAATCACG
Source organism: Glyphotaelius pellucidus (assembly GCA_936435175.1). NCBI lineage: Eukaryota > Metazoa > Arthropoda > Insecta > Trichoptera > Limnephilidae > Glyphotaelius > Glyphotaelius pellucidus. Next base: position 5,967,849 of record OW386551.1, on the reverse strand, counting down.
ATGCATAAAGCACGGTTACCTGTTCTAGCTTTTGATGATCTCTGTGGCAGAGTTGTAAGTTTCTTATATCTGGATACGAAAGTAGACAAGTTTGGACCTCGGTAGGAACATTTTTTTAATGAACATAGTACGAGTATCTTTTTTGCACCACGTTCGTGAAATAATATCTCAGCATTGCTGTGGTGAGAGATCGTTATACGTTATTGAAATTTCTTTAGTTTGGTTTAGTGACAGAATCTGAATAGACCGGTACTTCTTTACCAACATTTTTCCTTTCTTCTTTCCCCGTTCGTTAAACCTTTAAAAACTCTCATCGTGTGGATAACATTAGATGACTGTGGAGAGCGTAGACCAGTATACCAATTAATTATTTACAAAAATAAATATTTGACGATTAATGGAGTTTCTCCACCGCTACCGTCACCGAGACCGAAATGAAATTGTCGTGGTATCGATTCATACATTACTTTGGCAGGGCGTCAACTGCACATCCTGGCCGCCGAGATTGTGAGTTTATAGCGCTAATGCCAGAACTCGGCCCGATATCGTTGTAGGTCGAAATAAGGGAAAAACAAATCACGCCCGAATTTATCCACTACACCCGAGATTGCCGGCGCACGTTTTCTTGTTTTGTGTTTGTTATGCCTCTAAATAACCCGTTTAATTTGAAACCACTGAGATTGGTCGCGGTGGATACAAGATCGCCGTCACGTCGTTCAAAACTCGGTCCGAAATAATATCGTTTCTCGTTGACGGCGACGGTGGACAAACACCCAGTGTTTTAGCGATATGATTTTAAATATGTTGCGTTTTGTGATTCTGACCATTTGCGTCATATTCCATTTACAATCCTAAAACAAACTTATTTCACAATTGATACAACCCACTTCTGCCTAGAACCAAATTCACAGCGTTCTCAATCTATTCCATACCTATTAATTTGCTTTTCTAATTTTTTTAAATCCATTTTTCTGCAATAATCCAATCGTCATAAAAAATGTCAATTTTGTTTCCAATAAAAAAACAATCATTTCTGGTTATCTAAATCAAATCCACAATTTTGTTCGAATTTATATATTTTTTTAAAGTTGCAACAAATCCTTTTCTAAAATTTTTTTGGAAAAATATTTGTATAGAGCAGAGGTAGGGAACCTGCGGCCCGCGGGCAGAAAGCGAAAACCAGAGCGTTTTTTACAGTGTTTCAGATTCATTTTAAAGTTGTTATTATTAAACCTAGAGAAAGATATAACATATCTGATAGGTATAGAGCTTACATATGGACCTTTATTTTTAGAAATCGGGAAACGATAGGGAAATCAACATCGAAAGAATATATCAGTTTTCATGAAAATTCTATTCAAAAAGGAAAAAAAATATGATGTGCTTGCTTTATATATACACATGTGGCATTAAAAATATTTAAATTTAAAAAATATTTTTATTTTAAATATTTATAAAATTGTTAAAAAATTATTGCAGTCAGTAAATTTACTGCAAAATGCAGGAGAATCACTTACCTGTTCTGAGTACAACAACATTTAAGCTTGTGAACTGGTGGACTCCTACGTAGATCCGTTCCCAACTAAAACCACTATTGTGTTCATAATGCAAATTCCTGTTGTTGCGGATTCATCTGCTGACGCAATTCGAAGAAACCATCCATATGTTTCTGGTGCAAAAATCGGAGGAAAACCATTTTCGTTTTCTGGGTGTCAAATAAAGCTGGGAACTCGCATGCAGATTCACTCTAAAGCTAAAAACAGTTTCATGTTCCGAATGATCTGTCAAAATTGCAGTAGCGGATTATTAATCTGCTGACAAATTTCGAAGAAAACCATATGCTGCAAAATTCTTAATTGGTAGGAAAACAATACGCAGTAATACCAATTCAATCTCTCTTCTGGGGACTCGAATGCAGATTCACTCCTAAATGAAAACCAGTTTTTAGTGTTCAGGATGTAACGATCAAATTCCAGTTAAAAATTCATCTTTGACTCATTTTGAAGGGCATCATTCTCTTATTCGAAGTGAAATTATTAAATTCTAGTTGCAGAATCAAAGAAAAACCATTTACGTGTTCTAAGTGAAGCTTTAATTTACCGCATTCAGATTTAATATATACCAGTTTTTTGATCAGAATATAATTGTAAATTAAATTATAAGTTGCAGGTTTATCAAAGAAAGCCATTATCGTACACCGAGTGATGTTTTACATTTGACTGTTCCATGTGTAACTATTATTTAAACTTGTGAACTCTTACGCAGAATCAACCTTAGGTTAAAACCTACCTCGAGTTGCAGAATTCATGAACATGATTTTTATTGGAAGAATACTAGTCACACGTGATAATAAAAATATGGGTTCCCCACTCTTGGTCTAGAGGTTTGTATTTGTTTGTAGTCTAGCATTTAAGTACCACAAAATATTCTGATATATTTCCTAGATTCATATCTGTTATGAAACCACAACACTCAAAACTGAGTTCCACAAATTGAGGCCAACGGTGATAAAAAAGCTCACTTGTATTGATTATTTTCGTAGGAATATAATATGTTTACGAATTCTATCACCGCCGATTCAAAGTAAGACATTTACAAAATGTAATATAATCAACTAGTCTAAACAAAATGAGAGCGATTTATTAATGTATTAAATAAATTATTTTATCCACATTGCAAACTTGAGAGCCCTGCATATTTTATGAAATTAAATATCTAAGACAACTTTAGAAACTTAGGCTAGAGCACCTGTGTCAGGAAGTATGCCCTTCCTGCAGTGACACTACGTCAAACCGTCGTCATCGACTTCTGCTAGGAGTTGGTTTCATGTTGTTTTAGTTGTGTATTGAAAATTAATGAAAAACCAAGCAGGGAAAAATCTTGAAGATCAGCGTTATTTTATTTAACAAAAGAAATCTCTTACTGTTGTTATTCCAAAGAATTATACACAGTACACGTTTCATGAATTTCCCAAATCTCCGTTATACCCTGCTTTGACTAGCTTAATTCTGTATAAAACCGCTTAAATTAGAAACATTCCTGGAATTCTAACTATTGTACGTGTTCTCCACACTAAAGTCCAACTGCCTAGGGTCAGTAGTTATTCTATTGTACTTCAAATGTTAGAGAATCATAGGGGCTCACAATTTTACAACAATGGCTTTGATATTATCAAACTATGGACGCGGAACTTAGATACGAGATATTTCCTTTTGTTATTCAACAAAGCATAAGATTCTTTTTCTAATAATCGGCAAGTATTTCGTTTCTTACCTAAAGACGACGGCCTTCAAGACGCGCCGTATAAATAAGTGCAAGAATGTTACAACCAATAACACATTCAAATTATTAATTACTAGCTGGGTTACCCGGCTTCGTTCAGGACAATGTTCGAGAGTGTTCTGGAATGTTCCACAATGATGTTTCCGATCCCCTTTTCCCGAACGTTCCACGACATACTCCGTCACTCCTTCCAGATCTTTCTAGAGTTCTTATGGAACCTTCTAAAATTTTCCGGAAGACTGCTAGAAATTTCAAGAGGGCAAAACTTCCAGCCCTTTTATCTTCAAAAGCAAGCCATTTGGGTAAAAACGAAAACCATCATCCTGGAGGGGGGGTAGAGATCTACCACACCATATAACTCCCTTGATCGTACCGGAATTCGTTTTTGAGTTTTTGCGAATCGCACGTTTTTTTTTACTTTTTTTATTTTATTTTTTTTTTTTTTATATTAACTCCACACAGGAGGCCCTGAGGGAAATAATTTCCCTCAGGGCCTATGTCATCTTTGGAGATGCTGTGTGGAGGGTGCTGTTGAGGAGAGGAAGGAGTGAACATGGGTCTTGAAGAGACCCATATTGTAGGAGGGAGGAAACACAGAAGCCGGCAAATCGTTCCACAGCCGGGCTGTTGAACTCAAGAATAATATATATATTGTATATAATCTGTATATATATTGATTATAATCTGAGTGTGGATCACGGGGCTCAAAACTCAAAGAAAATGATTTTGTTTGTAGGCGATGACAGCTTCGTTTGACCGGAAAATTGTTCAGAATACCTACCTGGAAAATTGATGTTTTTTTTCTCCAGTGGAACTCATAACAATATGTACTACGACATCTAGGAACGGAGAATAGACCCACTGGGGCACAAAGAAACATGGTAGTGTTCAACACTTCGCGACAAAGTGCAAGTGACTTGCTTTACACAAAGAAAGGCAGAGAAAGACAAAAGAAGAGACCGACGTCTTACAATACCATAGGTGCTCTAGAAAGTATGTGTCAAGGATTGAGCCGTCATTTATATACCCGCAATCATAATAACCTTTTCTACTCGGGACACCTAAGTGAGTCTAGTTAGTAGCATCACGAAACAAACTTCCAATGGTTTTGCTTGTTGGGAGAGGTGTTGTTATATATTATACTGAATTGAATAGCTTTTGATATTGACTTATTTTGTGTCAAAAAGAGACATGTAAAAGGGTACATGACCGCCAATATCTTGTCAAATACTTCTTGTTTCATTCTCATTCATACGAGTTTTTCTGTTACTCTGACTTTTCGTGATATTTCACTGATTCTACCATTCACTTTCGCTTGATATATACTTTTTCCCCTTACAATCCTTTCTCCGTTTCATTATTATATACACCATACGTTTCCAAACCATCTGAGCGTCCCTTCTTAACATCATTTATTTCCTACAATATAACGTATTTACACACTACCCAGAGGTACGAGTATATAGGTAGTAAATATAGGTTCTTATTCTAGTAAGCAACTTAAGGTAAATACGACGAGATTAACAAGATAATGATCCTATTAACTAGAACACTTAATCATCGATCAGCCTTTAGATAAGGGTTCGACGAACCTACTGAGAAATGAACTTCATTTTCATAGTTGCCGATATAAATTGGATGAGGTAAGATGAACATCATTTTTCTTATGTAAACTAAACCTTAATCAATAGCAGTAATTATTCAACATAATATTCAATTTTGCCGTTTCGGTAATTTCATTATCCATATCAAAACTCTAAATCAACTAAGTTAATATTTGTCTAAAGTACGGATCGTACATCAAACTTTGTTATTAGACGCAATAATTTATGGATATCTATTTTATCGCAGAACTATTGTGTCAATTTGAACAAGTTTTCTAATTGGGTTGATTCGGAATATGAATACGAACTGGTTAGATTATTAATTAACTATGGTTAATATACAAGGAATGACAATATTCGTATCAAATTATCGATTTTCGACCTGGACTTGTCGATGTTTATTATCGAAATCGATTAAAGAGATCAATGTTTGTCTATCATATAATATACGGCACCAGGTTGCAACCTGATTAAACATAACACTAATTAAATATTTTAAGGACAAAAACGCACCTTCAGGAATTTAATTAAGTTGTTTGGTTTTCCGTGTTCATCCAAAAAAAGAGCTGCAAGACCACACGGAAGGTTTGGCTGACCGACCATCTGATCCAGTGTCATTTTTTAATCCCTTTCTGCATGTTTCTTTAAAATTGACAACAAAATCGGATAAGTTTAGACAATTAGACAAGGGGGTTGGTAATAAATAATGTGTTCAACAGCATACATTTTTTAAGCATAACTGAAAACGCATTGTTGATTTTGCCCGTTTGCATCAAGCAGCACATGAAATTGACTTTAAACACAATATTGGCTTTAAAAATCTTTCCAAACACCACATTTGAACTGCTTTTGGAAGATTATTCTTGAATAATTTAAAGCCTGAAAACGCATTAGCTACAATTAAAATCAATATCAATGATAGGGATACACGATAAGAGATAATAGCTTATTGATTGATGAAAACTTTTTTTATCGAACATCGAATCTAAATTTACGTTAATCAGTTAATAATATCATCTTCTCATGTTATAAATCGTACTTACCTATTATAATGTTATGTATTTCTTTATACTCAAACACGTCCCGTGGAGGATTTTTCAATAAATATGAAGTTCACGATAAACAACCTGGTTTATTAGAAATTACGTATTTACAATCACTAGTGGTCGCCCAATGTTCGAAATTCGACCATAATCATATTGTTTTTATTTTATTGATTTAATTTATTTTTAAAAATATATAAGCATTCTGCACTCCTTCTCTATATGAACTATAAGTGTGCTAAATTTCATACTCCTCCGTCCGCGCAATTTTCGTAAAAAGGGGGTACAAAGTTTTTGCTTCACGTATTAATATACTGATACTGATAAGACTGCTATTCAACCGACCTATATACACGAGTGGTAAAAGTGATATGATCCATAAATATACCAAACCACACAATCTGATCGCTCACTCAAGCAAGTTTGTCTGGCTGGTGACTGGCTACACGGACACCTCCTACCGGCCAACGAAAGAAGTACTTCCCTGCTGACATCATTTGGCGAAGCAACTTAAGAGCTTTTTCAATACTCTTATGAACTTACTGTTATTGATTAGCGATCGTCTTCAATTAGTGATGGTGCATAACATAGCTGCGATCATTAAATCTACGTGTAGACTGAAACCGTTGTTCAAAGAAACTTATCAAAACATTTTGTCTCGAAACGTCCATAATAGTAATAATTCTTTATTCCAGGATGTATGGAGGATAGTGCAATCCCACACAGTTGTACATATTTATATATTTACACAGTAGAGAAACAAGAACAAAAATAGAAAAAATTAATGATTACAAAAATAAATAATCCATTATTACGCAGGGCGTGGTCTTGAATGAGCTTGGGCCCAACGCTCACTCGGGAGTGGCGCTTGGTGCTGGAAAGCTGCGTTCACCACCGTGTTGTCGGAGGCCATTAGTAACATCCTTTCTCCAGTGACTCATCAGGCTGGCAAATCCATGGAGTCCTGATTCCGTGTTCATTTTTGATGCGCTGCTATACCTTGAATACTGAATGAATTCGATGTTAAAAAAAATCTTTTTGTACAACAAAAATGTGTAAAAAAAAATTTTCCTCAACTGTCATCGAAAAAGTCCCGCCAATTTGTAATAACACACTTTGACATTTTTGTTGGATTTAGTGGATTTTTCGAATTTGGATTTTATGGAAACAAGTATGAATATGAGAGACAAACTGAAATAAGCAATTATTTCTGTTTCCAAGGACGAACCAATCACATATCTCCGCGTTATAGAAAAAAAGATAAAAATACTCTCACAATGTATGGCCGCCCCGGTCAGATCTGTCCTTCAGAGGCTCTAATGGAATATGTTTGTGTCCTTCCAAGGCTTGAGAGGTTCAACGTTGCCTCAGTGTAGTGTCGTCGGATGCAAAATTTCACAAAGCAGGAAATTATTATATTTCTAATGTATATCTTGACCTAGTCAAGAACCCATCGCCTTGACAAGGAGCCTCCCAACTATCCTGGGCTACTTCACAGCCTCTGGAATTGCTTTTACCAATGTTTTGCCTAGGACGGCTTACTGGACGTCTTCGCTCTGCAATTGCGCTCAGTATTTAAAAAAGAAATCAGTCTTCTTGCATCTTTAGTAAGAAACGTATGTTTAAGTGTGTGAATATAAGTATATGAGACAGCTTGATATTTAGTATGTAGGTAATATAAGTACACGGTAGTTTGTCACGCTCCTATTTTCATATCCAACTAATCCAATTCTTGTAACATTGCGACCAGTAGTAATTATTGTGAATGGTTCTAGAAATAAATACACCTTCTTTCATAACAAAACCCGTGTCTTTTATCAAGTCTTAAAATTCTTATAAAAGGTGGGGAGTATTTTGGACAACCAAGAAACGTTTGTTCAAAATTAGATTCAAAATCTTTTTGTCACCTGCCATTCGACGGCCAGCTCGGTTAGGAACATGAAGGGGCAAACTTATACAACGGAGACATCTATTGAAGAACACTAGATGTTTTACCTACCACTGGTAATTTGTTAATATCATTAAATTAATATTGTAATGGTGACTAAAATGCCAAATATCAACACCTTGGCAGGGGTTACGCAAACCTCCGGCAAGGCTGAGGTCATGAATTCAGTTCCTAAAAGCGAACGAATATTTTTCTGATTTTTTGTTTCACATTTTTCATTTGGGAGATGTAAACAATTATCTTCCGTGATAATTGTTTACATCTACCATAATGAAATATTACAATTCGAGGTTTTAATTAACAAGTTATTACTCTATAAAAGTACTTAATATTTATTTGTCTAGTGAAATGCGTTTTCAACATTATAAATTTGATTTGTTAGGTGGAGACGATCGGAGATGCCTATATGGTAGTGTCCGGCCTACCGATGAGAAACGGGAACACGCACGCCCGAGAGGTGGCGCGCATGTCTCTGGCCCTCCTGGAGAACGTGCACAAGTTTGTCATCCCACATCGACCTAAGGAACAACTTAGACTGAGGATTGGAATGCACACAGGTAATCAATCAAATATCTTATCTCAAAACACTGATAAACGCAACGATTGCAAATCCATTATTCTATTTGATCGGGTTTAACGGCCTAGAAATATCACTCGAACAACGTTTGTTTTACAGAATTTCTGCAAAGATTGTAAATGTGTCAACTGCATGGAATGTAGATACAGTAACCTATCAGGCCTTCTTCTTTGTTAACTTTGGTTTTATACTATGGCGGCGCACTGAACTGTATATATTATGTATCGTCGTCACCCCATAAAAAGGGGGTGGGATAGACCCTGTTCGTGCATATTGCAGGCGTACACACACCGGAGCGGTCTTCTCGCAATCCTCCCGCGCCTCCCTCAAGGCCTGAAGGCGAAGGCCTGAGGAACAGCCGCGCGGTCTCGACGTCCTTCCGTCCCCCCTCCGACAACCCGACGCTCATCTTTTTCCCAGGGTCTTCTAAATCTTCCGTTTCTTTCCCATATACATTTCTTCGAGGCAAAATCGGGGAGCCGGCTAAAGGGCGCGGACTTCGAGCCTCGTCTGTGGTTGGGCCGATAGCCATGCACATTATCATTGGGACTGCCTGGTGGTTTGTTGAATACCTACTCTGACTATTTTGGTTTTGCATTTTATTTTCTCTCTATTATTATTGTAAATACTTGCATTATATTATCACTGTTTTTTCGCTATTTCTCTCATTCCAGAAGACTTCTTCAACTGGGTGCAGCTCTTATTTTATTTATTTTATTTATTTTTTTATCTTACTAACACTTTTATCTCTATTTTTTTTTAATGTTACCGATTTCAGAGGAATTATTCCACGGGCTGATACTTCTACTTTTCTTTTATATTATGTTAATGTAAGTACTTGCATACTGCTTACTAACCCCGTATGCATGGACATTGGAGGGTCTAGAGTCGTTCAAATAAATGTAGCTTCGTTCAATCAAAAATAGAGTCTTGACGTGTGCGGTGAAAGAGGAAACCATATGTTTCCTCATAACGCCGTTGGGAAAATGGTGGGGTCCCCTCCAATAACCTATCAGGCCTCGGCTTTCTTTGTCTAAAGGTTTCCACTTTTATCGTTATTTCTAATATTAAAATTTTAAAGCGTATTTTATCACCCTTTAAAAACAGTTTTTAGTTTTCAGACATATTCCTTAGTATTTAAGACCTGTAAGTAGATACTTGCATATTTTTAAATATCTTTTAAAGATTATTATTTATTATTTTAACTTTATGAGTAAAACCTCAAACTGTAATATTTAATTAAATGAAGACATTATGAGCGAAACTCAATCAAAAATCTGGAAACAGAAAAATCAGAAAAAGATATTGGCACCTCTGGGACTCGAGTCCCAGAGGTGCCAATATCTTTTTCTGATTTTTCTGTTTCCAGATTTTCGATTGAGTTTCGCTCATAATGTCTTCATTTAATTAAATCTTTTAAAGAAGTTAACAAATTGGAAAATCCCATTCAAAATCGCTTTTACAAATGGCTACTCATTTCTTTTTGGAATTAGTAGTAAAATTATTTTGTATAGCTGTTCCAAAGCGCTCGAACGCTTACAAGTAGGTACAAAAGGAAGAGATTCTGAATGTTCCTGAAACAGAAAGCATAAGTTTTATAGGGCGCAGACTTTCTTTAGCATTATTGGCAACATTTCAAATGTTTTTGGTAAAGTGCGTGTCATTGAAGAATATTATTAGAAATGGATCATTTTGCAAAGTGGCGTTTGAAGCTTTCTCTGCTGTGACGCCTTTTGATATTTATTGTAGGTACTAACTTATGGCTTTTCCTTTCCACTCTCAAAACGTAGAAATTGAAAGTAAGGAAATGTTTATTTATGTATTTTTACTTCTTTTACTGCCGTTAACGTTTAAATGAGATTTTTTTTTTGTTAAATCGTGTAAACTTTTAAACATTCAAATTGGAATAACTTAATCTCACTTTATTGTTAAAAACAATAAGTTGGGCAAAACAAGAAAAATGCCTGCTTTTCAGTGATGGTTTGGTAATAATTCGGTAACAGCACGGTCAGAAATGTATACAAACGCACCAGTACACACAATACTAGTTGTATATTTTGGTGATCTTTATTTTCGCAACTCAAGCAGATGACATATAATTTTAAGAAGGGAACTATTGGCTTTCTATACTTTCCACTGATACTCATTTGTTAATATATTTAATTTGTTGAAAAAACACAGATAATATAGACAATAAATAACATTATAAAAAATTTATTGTAGAAAATGTCTTAATTCTAACTATTTCTCATAAATGATTGATAATAAATATACAATTAGAAGTTCATAACATAAGGCGACATGATTTTAAATTGAATCTATATTTTTCACTACACTTATAATAATTATTTGAAAACTTTCACAGGGTTTTCATTCATTCGTCATTCCTTCCGTCGAATGACAATTTCGAAACATGTTATACTTCATGAGATCTCTAAGAGTTCTGTGTTCCTATCATATCTGGCGGCCATGTCAAGCAACGTTTCGATTCAAAAATTTATTTGCACACGCCGGAATTTGAACCCGCGACCGTCAGATTGCTAGTCGAGAACCTTACTCCTCGACCACGGTGGTAGAGTATTTGTATATAAAAACAATTCGAATGTCGCACGAAACTCTTGTTTGGGGGGAGAGTATTACCCCGCTCTGGAGCGGAAAGGTTAATCTCACGGGTTATTTTAATTATGTTTGTATCTTTTAAATATGCACATAGTTAAATATTAATTTGTTTGTCCTTTTTCAGGCCCTTGTGTGGCCGGCGTGGTCGGCCTAAAGATGCCCCGGTACTGCCTGTTCGGGGACACGGTGAACACGGCCAGCCGCATGGAATCCCACGGAGAGGCCTTCAGGATACACGTCAGCCCCACCACCAAAGAGGTGCTCGACGACTTCGGCTGCTTCGAGCTCGAGTGCAGGGGGGAGATTACCATGAAGGTAGGGGTAACATTACCGATCTAAATAATATTACAGGGGCAGAGCAAGTAATGATTGCCTGCAAGAAAAAAATGACTTTGTTCATAGGTTTGATACAACTCATCGCATTATTACGAAAATTAACAAATAATAATTATAATTTTTTTTTTACTTTTCATACCTACCTGTTTATATTATTTATTACTTTTTGTACTTATACTTCTAAATAAGTGATAATTAAAGTATATATATACCTTTACATAATACTTAATCCTTTTTGTCCTTACACTTTTGTTTTTTGCTTACTTTATACTTTTTTTAAACTTATTTAATGGCACATGCTGTTCAAATAAATACATAAAAATAATAAATAATGGCAGGGGAATGATGAGATATGACTGAATGCTCTAGAAATGCGATCCCTGAAGAGTTTGTGTGATCGAACTAAGTATGATCTTATGAGACAAAAATTTGCAAAGACTGCAAGGCTGGTGTAAGCGCAATGAGTAAGATTAAGAAAAGGACACTAAGATGGTAATTATCTCGAGAGGAATTTATAGAAACCACCGTATATTCGAACTCATCAAAATGTTAAGTAAAACGTAGTCATGAATAACTTATGAAAATTAAGTTTAGTTTACGTAATCTAACATTATCCAATCTGATTTGAAATTTGCTTATCAAAATAATTGAATGAACAATTAAAAAAAAGAGCGTGTTCAAAGAAATATACCTTCGGCTTCAATAATTGATAGTTATTTTTTTCCGACAGAAATACAATATTTATTCATTTAGTTACCCTTGGGTGTGATTCATTTTACGCGCTGTAGTATTTTTAAATCTGTAAATGTAATTAGTTAATTAGTAATGATTAATGAACTACAGATCCAATTTAATATGAATGCTTCAGTGTTTTTTATACAAATAAAACTTGATTTGAGTGCGGGGATTTTGTCACGTTTTAATTAATAATTATTTTATTTACCTGTCGATGTCATTATTTTTTTGTAGGCTGGACCATCGAACTTTTTTCGCCATCTATTGGAATCAGAAATCTACTTTTTTGTTTGTTTTTTACCCCAATTAAATACAACAATTGGTGATTTGTTAGTATCTGCTAGCTTTTTGCGCATTTGTGTCTCCCTATTATGCTCCTAAATAGATCGCTGTAAGTGTCATCCACCTTATTGCCTTGTTCGAATAAAAAAATCTAAATCATTGTTTATTTTCAGGGTAAGGGTAAGATGGTGACCTACTGGCTGATCGGCGAGAAAAACTCCGATTCTGGCAACAACGAGGTTCGCGAAATCTCCTCCTACGCCATCTCCAGGAACCCCACCATAACCTACGATGAACCTCCCGATAGTCCTATCAGCCCAAGATTCGCCATGAAATCTTCCAACGTTTCCAATCTACCCGATAACAACAACCCCCCGAGAAGCCTCGCTAATTTCCGCACCATCTCTCAAGATGGTGAAGACAACGGTAAACAAAAGGACATTCCAAGGATCAAAAGGTTAAGTCAAACACCTGCCAGTTCCGTAGATTTGAGCAGTCCAAGCGGAAGCATCAGTTCGTTGGAATTTCCGCAAGATTCTTCAAGGAGCTTTGACAGAAGCAGTTTTGATTACAGCAACCAAGAAACACAAGCGAAGAACGGAACAAACACGCGAGGAGTCATCATTGAACCTGTCAACAGCATGAAATACGTCACAAGGAGTGACGGCGATATTATTGTTTCCAGCGTTCACGTGAAGGACGTCGTAAACAAATTCAATCACACGCTCAACAATGAAACAGGCAAAAATTCTTGCAAAAAGATATTGAATTCTTCCAGAGGCAAAGAGTAAAAAAAAACAAATATTTAATAGTTGATCTCTTAAACAATTTTAAATTCTCTTTTTATTGGATTAAGCAGTGTTCGAGCTGGCCTCACAGTTTAATGTAAGTTTTCTAGGAATCGTGGTTCTATGACATCAGCTGTATTCTAGATAATTTCCTCATAGTAATTATTAGTCTCTGATAATTTGCTTCCAATAGACCAACCCCGGATAGATTAATGCTCCAGACAAGCTTCTTCTGGATAATTCTCCCCTATAAAGCAAACGCACAGCGATGGAAAAAGTAATAAATAATTCTCAGATAACTAATGAGGTTTTTATTTTCATAATTGATTTACGTATGAAAAAACCTGCTCCAATCTAATTCATCTATCAATTAACCAAACCTACATTTATCCATTTTATTTTAACCTAATCATACTAATGTGCTATTCTGACTCTTGATATCAAAAGCTAATTTTCTTAATGGCGTTCCGATACATGTTTCCACTAAAAACTTCATAAGAGCATCATAGATTTTGATAAAATCGACAGTTTGGACTGAAAATTCATGGCTGAACTCAGATATTGATGTTGCTGTTCTACACAAAATTTCAAAACGTAAAAATATTACATTTAAAAGTACATTTGTGGAAAAGGCATTAGGAGCAGGAAACTTCGAAGAGATAGGAACCTTAGGTCATTTCATAGTGCCGGGGGCCCTTTAAGGACGGTTGCCTAATGGGGCTATTGGTGGCTATTTGTTCTTTAAGGAGAGTTGTCTGGGGAACTGTTGTTTTGATACCTAAGACGTAAAACAAAATTGAATCTCAAGCAAGGTAGTTTTGCATGGCTGCAACCTTGTATTGTGTGGGATTATCTCTGTAAGATTATTTTATTGTAAGAGTATCTTCACAAACAATTCTGTTATACTTGTAAAGATCTACCTATAAAAAAATCCATGGTTATTATCTATATTTATTATCATATTTTATATTGTGTTGAAGTGAGTGGATGTATTTATTAGTAAAGAATGTGAAAGATTGTGGCGGGAGTTGAAGTTTAGCTTTATTGTCTGAAGTACCTAAGTAAAGATAATACTCAATAAATGTATGATATTATGTTTCTTAAAATAATTATTGTATTTCTTATTATAGTAACTTGAACGGTGATTTATTTGTTGTGCCATAATATATTTGTGTAGATATTTAAAAACATGTTTTATAATATTTTTGTACAGCGCAAAAGTCATAATCTACCAAACTTACTGGAATCATGGCATCTTCATTTGGGGTAATGTTGTGTGGCTGAAAGAGGGTTGAGGGTTATGTTGGAAAAGAAGAGAATTTTGTTGTGTCTTTTCATCAGATCTGATCGCTTAACATAATAAAGCTGTTTAAAAATATGTTAATTTTTATTTTTTGTAGAAAGTGATCAGTGTGTGATTTGATAGTAATAATGAAACAAATACTTTGCTCTTATCAACAATTTATTCAACAACCGGTTTCGCTTGGCTTCACCGTGGTAACAATTTTAACCAAACAAAACATGTGGTATGTGTATATGTGTATGTATATTGGTAAATTGCGGACAGAATAAAAACAGAACAATGGAATATTAAGATAGATAAAACCTTATTTATTTATTTAAGGAACATAAACAGTCATAGTAAGTATAAAAGGATGATAAAAACATGAGAGGATGATAAAAAAACAGACCAATTATTAATGTTCACAGATAGTTAAATATTATATTTATTATAAAACAATGGGATAACAAACAAAAAAGAAAGAGACAGAACGCCAAAGGAGAAAAGGATTAAGAATTCAGTTTATAGCTATATATGTAATGTGTTTGGGGTGTAGTGTATTCTGTATTGCTATATTAAGCTTAAGTAATGTTTGAAACTTTCAAAATACCTTCTTGAAACCCCCGCGAAGGTTTCTGGATTATTACAAACACATGACAATACCTACATCTGAAAAATTTTTTAATCATCATAAAAATTCTTGCAAACTGTAAAAAACTTGAGATTGATAATTTGCAAGACAATGATTGTTAAGATGAAGCTATACGTGAAATCCTATTTAGATTAATCTTTACGATGAATCGGTTTATATTATGAACATCAAGAAATATGCTATTGGAATTACAATAAAAATTTCATTTACATTAAAAAAAGGCATAAACTAAAAAATAGAAGTTATTTAAGAAACAATTTAAAAAAAAATACCAATTTATAGCTAAGACTATTTTTATTTATTTATTTATTTGAGACACAAACAGGATATTTTTAGAACATTATTTTGGTTAATGTAAAAAAATTAAAATACAAATATAAATATAACTAATGTGTCTGCAGTGATCACATTTGCATTTATCCCCCACGGGGGAACGGGAGAGGGGAGAGGGAAGGCAAGGAAGGTAGATGGGGTACGCGGAAAGGGGAGGGGATGCGGGAGGGGAACGGGGACGCACGGGAAAAGATCTGCAGGGAAACAATTTATTTCTTTGAATATGGTATTGCAACGCACGCCGGGAACCAGCGAGAACTGAAATAAAAAATTCCTAATTATCAGCAAAAATGTATGTCCTTTAGTCCTATTTACCTGTTAGCGTTTCTTCTCTTGCTTTAACACGAGAATATGCCCACACCATGTATTTTTGTTTATTTTAGAATGTTACCAGGTTTGCCGAAACCGTTGAATAAATTTAAATAAGTTATTAAAAATAAAGTGTTTGTTTTGCTTAAAAATTTAATTATTTAATTTGTTATTTATCATTTGTTTAATATTCTGATCACTTTATTAAATGATAAAATATTTATGTTGCTAATAAAAAATGTCATCTTTTTCGTACCTTTTGTAAATAACAACAGGCGGATTGTTTAAAGTGAAAGTGCGCTAAGCGCCACTTTTAATAATTACTTCTTATAATCACAATGATAAACACGTTTATCATTGTGAATATTTGGATATTATTTCATATTTATGTCATGCATGCATGACCTACAACTAATTTAAGTACGAAATATTAATTTCACGTTTTTGTGAACCTACGTGTTACCTTTAATCTACAGTTAATCTACAGTGTTTAAATTATTATTTCACACTTTTTTTATTTATTTTTAATCGCTTTCGCAATGTATTGTTTTTATTTGTATTATTTCAAAACAATTAAAAATTGCAGCTGTCTTAAATCCCACACTAAAAAAGCACACATTGATTTATTAGCAAAAGATGAAATTGCACATAATAATAAATAAGTAAGTTTATCATTTTACTTCTTTAAAAAAATTTGCATTAATTTTCGCTTCATTGTATTAATTCTATATTCAAGAAATGATCTTAGAAAATTGTTGAATATACGTTTACAATATTCAATAGTACATTGTATATTTTTGTTGAGACAAATTATGAGGGTGCTTCTTTTACAACAAATAAAACAAGCGTGATTAAATCCGAGAAAAAAACAATAAAAAGGGTTGTTTATTTGTTTAATATATTCACAAATAGTATTTACCAAAAACCAGCGTAATAGAAAACTGTCGACCTACTCAGTATTCGTGTGACTTAGCAGTGTCATACATTTTTTGTAATAGGGTAAGGTGGTAATAAATAATAATACTAGTGGTTTATAATACTAAGCAATTAATGGGTAATTTATCTAATTCACGTGTTTTATTTGTGCTTAGCAGCCTGTACAAAAACAGTAGTGCTACAAAATTAGAGTTTTCGTGTATTCGTAAAGCACCCCATTCAAATTCACCCTCCCAGCCAAACCTTCAAAAGATAAAATTATTAAATGCCAAATATTAACTGAATGAAAATTAGAATAAACTTGCTACACTTAAAAAAAAATGTTATTTTTTATCGACGATAATTTAAATCTATTACGCGTAATGTAAATAACAAGGCATATTTATGCTCAAAGGTTTGATTTCTTTTAAATAGTGTATGAATAATGATTTGTTTGTCTTTCAAGATTGATTTCCTGATAAATATTTTTGTAAAAAAAGATTAAAATCAAAATAATATTATTGTTAGTATTTCAAAATAAATATTTATAAAACGTTGAATTTAATTTGATATATTGTAAATAAGGAATCTATTTAATAAAATAGAATTTATCCATGAAACAGATTAAAAATATACAGAGTGGTCCAAAAACACGCAATTTACGTTGTTGAAATCCGCATTTGATTATGATCATAAAGCAAAAAAAAAAATTACAGTGAAATTATTGAAACAGTTTCATCGTCTGGGATTAAATAAGCGCCTTCATTATTACCGTGGCGATCCACAATTACAGTACCGTGACCAATAACGTTATTGACCGTGACGGCACAAAAAGACAAAAAACATACGTTCCTTATGACAATAATGCAGCAGCTCTTTTAAAGGATGATGTACGTAGCAGGATTGTTGCTGATGCAAAAATTTTGACATCCGCAACAACCATGACATGCATAGTCTTCAGTTGATTTTTCAAAGAAGTACGTCCCTTCCACTTTTATTACATATTTTACACTCGGACTTCTCCGGAATATTTTTGTCTTATATAAAGTAAGTCCAGATACTGCTTTTTATTGATGGTGACCTTTACTCTTTCACCGAAAATTTACATCGAAATATTCATCAACCACGCAAAAAACATGGATAAACCCAGTAAACAAACACTAATTGATTCACAATGGGAATCACGTCAATAACTAAAACAAAACAAATAACACCTGCAGGATCTTGTCACCAACGTTTGTCTTCCTATTGGTCAGTTAGCGAACGAAGAAAACAACACGCATCACTCTGGCCCCGCCCACACAGCATTCACTCAGATGTCTAAATTAATGCGAATAATCCGCATTTGCAGTTGCGGATGCGAATATTTTAACACCCCTGGTACGTAGGTCTATTTCATCCAAAGGAAAAAAGTAATATTTTCTTACATCTCTCTCAACGCAACGCATCGACAATAATTTTGAAAGTATGGAATATGGTTACAAGGATAATATTGAAATATGAGTGAATTCCAAAAATTCACAAACGTCAAATGTCAATGCGCTGATGGTGTTGTTTTTGTTCTTAAACATATTATGCTGAGGCTCTTTCTTACACACTAAATAACAACAGTCGAAAATGAGACAAACGATGATCGTGTGTTTGCACCCCCTAAAGGAAACATACAATCATTATCATACATCTCCCTCTCACGTGTAAAGAAAGTGAAACGCAATTCCAGTCGCTGTTAACTGAAACGTAATAAGATACTCGTATATCTTACTACATCTATTTTGTGTCTCATTTTTTTTTCACCATTATTTTATGTGTACGAAAGAGGTGCAGCATTACGTATGTTAAATGCCTTTTTTGCCGTCACGGTACCGTAAATGTGGGTCGTCACGATAATAATAAAAGTGTTAAAAATAAAATTCGTAAATCAACTGGTGTGTATAATTTTATAAAATGTAATAAGCTATGTAGAATAAACATTATGGGTTGCGTGAATATTGCATTACTTAGTACTTCATGGGTAACATTTTTATCATAGATTTTCAGCAGTATAACTTTACTTAATTATAACATTGACCAGTTTTCCCAATACCAAGGTATAAATATGATTCAAGTTAGATTTCTAACCATGTTAAATCCTATTCCTAAATATTTATATAGTTTTTACTTTTACAATTTGGTATATCTCTTTAATTAGTATTTATTCTAGATTTACCAAATTTTGTATATTTGAAATATCTATTGAAAGTAATAAATAATACTTAGTGTTATAGAGTGATATAAATTTATAGTCATGATTATTATTTATTGATGAAATCAAAAAATAAATTAAAGATAAATAAGTTTTAAACTATTACAAAACGTGTTTTATTTGTTATTTTTTTGTTGAAGATTGAGGAGAGAATTTAATTTAGGGGCGGGGATGGGTACCGCCGCCCCGGGAATCATTTATTGGATAACCAACACCTCTACCCAAGTGTTTCGTTATGTTTGGTGACTTAGCAGGATCTTGGTGGCGGATGCTTCTGACTAACTGAGAGGTAGGCCGGATCGGGAGAGACATTTTAATCTCTCCAGCAGGACTCTCTCGGAACAACTGCCTTGAAGGATGGATTCATATATCCGTAACTTCTAGACATACTTACCCTCCAAATTCTTACCCACCTTTCATATATTTTTCTTTCCCAGAACTTCCTTTCCTGCCTTTCCTAAAAATACTCTTCACAGCACCTACAAAGATGACTTAGGACTTAAGGGATTTTTTCCCCATGGCCTACTGTGTGCAGCTAATGTAAAAAAAAAATTTTTTTAGATTTACTAAAATCTAGTCATATATTCAAAAAGTGTCGAAGCTCAATTTTTCAGATATTTGGGCGCGTGGGTGATTTTTTTTTTCTCTCCCGCAGAAAGCAACTGTCGCTCGTAGTCAGCCTATGAATGAGTATTGCAAGCCCGACGATTTGAACAGCGATATTGCATCAAATATTGCCAAAAGCCTGGCGAATCGCCAGTGGCTATACCTCAATCATAGGCCTACTGCCGGCAACTAACGATTTCTGTGGTCAGAAAAAATGCAAACACAATAAAATATCCCCTACACAATACATATCCGCTGAAGGATACATCCCGCGCTTCATTTTTTATGCAGGGAAAAGTACAGATTGAATATTTTTTAATAAATAGTGGTTCCATGATATCTCGGGACGTTGACAAATCAACACACTTTTAAAAAGAGAATTAAAACTGATATTTAGTAGTAAAGAAACTAGCCTATACCAAATCGTACCAAACGTAACCAATTTTGTCAATTATAATTTTTGTTTCATTAGCTTTCATGTATATATTACTATTTAAAAGTGTGTTTGTTTGTGACTTGTTCTAAGTTGTCTGGTTACAAAAAAGAAATACCTTGTGGATCCAACTATACTCCTGACCATCAAAAGACGTAGAACGTGAACCTTACAAAACTGCATCCAGCGCATTCGCAATTGCTGTGCTTATTTGAAGCCTAAGTGGGGCCTAATAAAATATAAAATGGTAGGTAATTTGAAACGCTCGAATCAATCGTTGGCGCTGGAGTAGTTGGATATCATTTCAACTATTATATCTATTATAAATTACTATCCATTCGTATGCAATGACGATTTTTTTTTACAAAAGTTTGACAATAAAGGTAATTTAAATATCAAAATATTATATTGTGCCTTTAGGCTCCTTTAGAACATCTGAGCTTAGGTTTCTAAGTGATGAAAAGTTAATTATTAACTGTTTTGTTTTAAATTCGTACGTGAACAGTTGTCTGGAATATAATTGTCCTTTCCTGAAATTCCTACCTACCTCCCACTACCTACAGTACAAATCAGTGTAGTGACAACCTTCGACAAGTGCAGTGTTAACCTTCGGCAAATAAGCAGTGTATTATTATGAAGTTCATATTTGTTCATATTTTCGAAGTGCTAATTACATGTGTTTTCAAAGACTTCAAATAACTTATGTTGATCATACCATCTGTGCAGTTTGGAAAATTTGATGTGAATTTATGTGGACACCAACTCAGCCCGCTACATTAACTACAGTGAGTTTTATACGCCATTCCTATTTTCCCACCTAAAGAAAGTTCCTAACAACAGTTAAGAAAAAAACAATAGTTTGTACCTTTTACATGTGCTCCACATAGGAGGCCCTGAGGAAAATAATTTCCCTCGAGGCCTATGTCATCTTTGGGGATGCTGTGTGGAAGGTTTTTTAAATGAAAGGAAGGGGAGGAGAGTTCTGGGAAGGAAAGGGGTTTAAGGGGTGGGTAGGAATTTGGGGTTCAGTGTGTCCTGGTCATCCGCCTCCAAGACCTAGACAAACCTCAACCCATGAACCCGGGCACCCCTGCTAAATCACCAAACGTAGCGAACCACTTGGGGTGACCTATGGCAGAGGTGTTGGTTATCTAATAAAGGTTCCCGGCGCGGCGATACCCATTTCCGCCTCCCAAATTGAAAAAAAAAAAAACAATTTAAAGTTCTCGTATTCTTAATTAGGAAACTTTATGTTTTATCGGACTAAGTGGTGACTATTGAATATGTTATAATGGTATGGTCTAATTTGAACAAAAAAAAAACTATTTTAATAGCATAAATATAAATAAGTTTAATTTAAAAACACAAGTTAACCTCTTCAGAAAATCGTCAAAAATTGTAATTACTGTCCCAAGTCGCCAATCGGAAAATAAAACAGCACAACCCATTTCTCATTTTATTATGTTAAAAGCATGGAGATACATCCGTTGGAATATTTAAGAAAACAATCTGAAATAGATTGCGGTTATAAACAAACCAAATTTTCCCTTTTCACAATTAATTATGCATTTACATTTGTCAAACATTTTTTTTAATGACTCATTGGCCCTCCAACCACCATATTTCTTAACCGTTTAAAAATGCCTTCATTAAAATAATATCTTTTAAACCGTATCACCTAGCTGTAATATTATTCAAATGATATCCAACCACACCAGCGCCATCTGTTTCAAGCTTTCCAAATTACCTGGCATTATGTGAATGTGAACAGAATCCTAGAAGAATTTCCCATTTAACTGTTTCCCAGAGGCGCATCTGTTCTGAACCAGGTGACTCGCTTTACTCGAAAAACCCCAGTGTCCCACTAATATCCTCCACAAACACGGAAAAATACTATAAACTAAAGATAAACATATTTTCTGAACTTTCCCTATTTTTATCAAAGAAGCCCCGAAACACAATGTACTTCATCGACCTACGCAATACACGATGCAATCAATTTCGAGTGAATGTAGCGATGCATATAACGGTTAAGTTAGCTATAACGAATTTAGAATCAACCGGTCATCCCACTCTTTAAACATGCGGAATTAATCAACTGTATTGCGTCATGTTGCAAAACTCTTTTATTCAGTGTACATTTAATCAAATAATATTTAGAAATTTTAAGGGTTTTTTCTTAGAGCGGGATGATATGTCTGTTTCTTGAAACGTTGAAGGCGACAACTCTAAAAATTTGATGAAAAAATTGGTTTTCTGTAAAGTCGGTTTACGGACGATAATTTTACGTGATAACGTCATATAATAACCTTGGAGTTGGAGAGAGATGGAGGAAGAGAGATAGATGCGTCACAAGCCGAACGCTTAGGCCGAACGCTTGTTCCGCGCTCTGGCTTGCACGCTCGGCTCAGGCGGATTCTTGAGTGCAGCCGGCTTTCATCGATTTTTAAGTCGTTATCACTTCAAAAAAAAGGCGTATAGCCGTTTATGTATTTAAAATTTAAAAAATTAAAATAAAAAAAAAAAATTAAATTAAAATAGTTAAGATTAATAACTTCACGGACAATAATTGTAAGAACAAGATTCACAAATTAACCAAATCATTATCACGTATCAAAAATATTTGTGCGGTTCCGTTATTTTGGACTGCAGTCCACACAATACCTGGCGAAGTATTTACACAGCGTATACCATTTGAGTCACGATGAAGACAGTATTATATTATATTATATTTCGTTTGGATAAAATTACTAACCATTTCAGTAATTTACTATAATAAATTAGATTTTGTTTGTGCAAACCTAACCTAACCTACATAATGCATTATACTAGACGTCACTATCATGAAGTATCTTCCAACCTCAACGAGCTTCTCTTCCATCTCGCAGAATATACCCTTTAATTTTTTTCCTATCAATTGAAACACTTAAAATAATTTAGAAGAGAAGAACTCTTCGATATCTCTCATTCACCTTACTGTTTAAATTATTTTTATTATTATATATATATATTAATATATTTTTTTTATTAAAATATAAGATAGATCATGAAATTATTAATACATAAAAATAATGAGATTGCCTCTACTCAAACCTATCGTAAATTTTCTTAAAAACAATTTAAAAATAAAAAAACTTCGATATATTTCCTGTTTGATCATTCGGATAGGAAATATATCGATGAAAGATTTAGTTTTTATTTTTAAGATTAAGCTTTTATTTTTAAGATTTAGTTTTTATTTTCTGTTCACAAAACAATGAGTTTATATTTTGGTTTTCTTTATAGTTTTAATATATTATCATTTTATTTATTTAAACTTTGTAACTTTTCTCAGTACTTTTACAACTATCACTATATTTAACTGCTTTACGGCCTTTATAACATTGTACTTGAAATGATGTTTACAGTTGTAATTATTAGATACAATATTATGTTTTACAAAAAACAACAACTACCTAATGTGAACTAAACCAGGAAATTTGACTGTCCTAAAACGGGAAATCTCCTAGTTGGACGGTCAAAGTATTTGTTTATAATGTATATGTATTTTGTTTCAATAAATAAATAAATAAATAAATACATTTATATGTCACTGGCAGAATCTATTATAAGATATGGATTAACAATATGGGGAAATACTACTGTAACCAATCTGAAACAATTCCAAGTTGTACAAAACGCAATTGTAAAATTATCAGTCGTCTCTAATATTTTCAAACAGAGACATAATACACCGTTGCTGTTTCAGAGTGCCAAAATATTACCTGTTAAGGCAAAACTATGGCACAAAATTATAATTCAGCATATATTTAACCCGCAGCATAAAGAGAAACTAGAACATAAATACAGCACTAGATTCACGCGCAACGACGGGTTAATAGTTCCGAAATTTAATAATAAGTACGGACAGAGACCGTTTGAAAACAACATACCGAAAATATTTAATTTATGACCTAACACTACAAAGCAATATAATTCTAGGAATAAGGTTAAATATATGGTTTATATTGATACGCATGAAACATTTTGAATCTGTAGATACAAGATGTAAATTATAACTTTTAAAATGTATATGTAACTAAACTATAAGCACCTGTTGACAAGCCAATGCAATTGGATTAGCAGGAATTGTTTGTTGATATGTATTAACTATTCTTTAAAAAAAAAACTGAAATGGTACAGGCTTCGTAAATAAATGATTTGTCACAAACAAAAAAGCAACAATATAACTGATGTTTATCTAAGAAAGAAATATTCGGTTGGATGCCTTCAAGTGATTACAAAACCTAATCCAATCTAACCTAACCTATATAAAGATGTATTTAGACGTCATTAGTACAAAAATGTATACCAGATATATCTTCCAAACTCAAAATAAAATCTTTTAACTGAAATGGTGTAGAATTCGTAAGTAAATGATTTTACACAACAAAAAGCTACATACAACTGATCTCTATCTAAGAAAGAAAAATTTGGATGGATGCCTTAATGGATGGATTGATTTTAATTAAATGGCCTCGCTTTAATCAAGACATTGCAACTGCTTATTTTAATATTTCATAATTTTAAAATGCTCTGCACTTAAAAATTTTGTCGTTGCTTTGATGGAGATGATAAACTTTCTGAACTCACTTAATAATATTTAATTATTGGCGAGTGGACAATTTTCCGATAATGCCGTCGTAAAGCTAATGCATCTTTGTACTCAAAAGACAGTTTATGCATAATGCATAAGGGCTGAGTAAAACTACTACGATGGTGGGTGTACGTACTATAATTCTGTTCATCCAAGATCTTTACGTATCTAGAAATATATCATGTCTGTTTAAAAATAAAGCAAAAAAATATTGCATTCACGAAAAAATGTTGTTCAAAATTTTTTTTATTGTAAACGGATTATTTTTCATAATTTAAAGACGGCTTCTTGTCCAGGAAAAACAAAATATGTCTCTGGTTTATTAATTATTTCAAAACCTTATGCCTCGAATCGATCACGAGTTTAATTATTGTGCCCCACAAACTTTTTTTTTTATGAATACCGCACAACTGTCCCAACTGCTCCCGTCTGGAGTCAGTGAGACTATGGAATCCCCAATTGGGGTATGTTGTGAGGCTGAAAGTAGTGAGGAGAAGAAGGAGATGGTAAGAGGAAGGTGGGAAGTATTTGGCTATTTAGATCTGTCATCAAACACGGTTAAAGCCATTTCAAGCAACGTTTCAATTCTGAATGGTGTTCTTACACCAGGGCAATACCGAGAGTATCTTTCACTCTGCCAAACTTGATTACGAATTGCGCCCAACAACTCGGAGTCAACTATGACATGGCATGGACCAATAGGGTATTCTTGTGAGGCTGAAGATGGAAAAGGTGGGGGGAGGAAGAAAGACAGAATAAATAGCCAGGTACTTCCCCACTTCCCTCTTTCCCATCTATTTTCCCTCCCCCCTAATAACATACCCCAATTGAGGATGCTACAGTCTCACTGGCGCCAGACGAGAGCAGTTGGGACTCTTGCGCGGTATTCACATAAAAATATAAACAAAATCGATTGAGGTACCTTTCCAATGAAATTGAATATTAAAATATCTCACCAAACCCACAGATCAAATAACAGCCTGAGCGCGTCATCGGTTAGAGCGTGTCGCATTGAATTATTTATAGTAAAATTCCACCTAAACGTCACCCTTCACTCATACATCATTCATTTTTCGAAAACAACCTCACCACCCACCTCCCACTTACCCCCTTTCACCTGCCTATCTATTTGACATCAGTCGATTCCAATTTGCACCTCGCAAACAAGGTGCTATTATTAATTTTTATTTTATTCGCGTTATCCGTCAGAAAAATTCCGTGTGCCATTTTAACAGACGAGAAACTTTTAATGTGAGTACCTCACAAGAGTCCCAACTGATCCCAACTAATAGAAACTAGTGTGACATTGGTACCCCCAATTGAGGTATGCTGTAAGAAGTGGGGTAGAGAAGAGGAAGGTGGGAAAGTACTCGGCTTTTCAAATCCGGTCACAAAAGCCTTACAATCGGCATCTAAAATCGTCTCTCCTTTATTGCAAGTTCATCTTAACTTTTTTAAATGCAGTTTATCAATTAACAAGTAATGCAACACAAGTGTTTTATTATTCCGATTAGAACCTACAAACAATACTGCGCGACAACCCCTTGTTTGCAAGACGATAAAAGTCATACATTGGAGTTCGATTTACACCAGACTCCAGACCTCTAAAGACCTACAGGAGACCGTACAACCATTATACTGCCCACGAAATAATATTTAACTCTAAAAAGTGTTCTTTATTATAAATCTTTTATATGCTTTAAGGCAGAGTATTGGCTCAGAGCTATTTAATTTATTTGCCTGGACACAAAGGACTCTCATATAAAAATCGTGATTCTGTCAATTACGACATCGATCAAAAAAGACTATTCTCGGTTCGAATGAAAATTCGACATAAATTCATTCCCTCTCTCCTTTTTAAAATTCACGCGCTTGATTCTCGAATTGTAGATAACATTACATTACATAATTTTTTTGGTGGTTCAGGATTAAACATGACATATAAATCTTTTCTATCAGACTTTATCAAGACATTTTTGCTATTATGTAATATTGTCATGCTTGTGTGCAAAAACGTTCTTATCAGAATTCCAGAAGGTTTTGAGAAATCGATGTTTATAATATGTTTATCTAAGTTATTCATAGTTACAGGGACCTTGAAAATTCCACTCTTTTTTTTCATATGACCCCCACCTTCGGGAAAACTTTTTTCTCTCGGGGCCTGTCTCATCTTTGAGGGTGCGGTGCGGATGGTGTTTAGGGGAAGGAAGGAGAGGAAGTTCTGGAAAGGGAACAGGTGTAAGGGGTGGATATAAATCTGGAACTCAATGTGTCCAGGAATGACAGTCGTATGAATCCATTCTACCCATTGCGATGCAAGTCGAAGATTCTAGAGAGTCCGGTTGGAGAGGTTCCAGGTAGAGTTCTACTTCAACCAGTCTCTCCCTATACGGCCTGCCACAAAGTAGGTGGGCAAACGCTTACGTTTACGCTAGAGCTAGACGAACCTTTCCCTCACGAACCCAGGCACCCTTCCTAAGTCACCAAACTTAGCAAAACTCTCTGAAACTTGGTAAGTCAGGTAAAATGAAATTCTTCACAATCGTCGAAGGTTAAGCGTAAAAGAAAGTCCTAGTATGGGTTGTTTTTCTTTAAATAAATCCACAGAGTCATTTTGAAATTGATAAAATTAATGCACACTTGACCTTCAAACAAGAATAAGGTCATTGTTCATATGAAATTTAAAAAAACCAACCCTTTCCTCACTCTTCAAACAGCATTTTAATACTTCTTGTCGAAATTAATAGAAAAGTTATTACTGTCTACGTCTAATTTCGAAAATTCCTATTTAAAGCCCAAGCAACGCCGGAGACCTCAGTTTGTATTTCATATTTAAAAGGTTCCTAACAGTAAGTTTTGAACGAACATTTCCTTTATTTCCAGCATCAAATAACTTAATATTGACGACCTCATTAATAAGAACAAATCAAATTAAGCGTGCCGGAATAAACCTCTCCATAAACCAGCGATAAACCTGACCCTCGGCTTACACACAATGCGGTAGAGAGAGGCCTTGTTAATTATTGGTAATATCAGACTACGCTCTGGTTTATGGCGTGACGTCATCCCGCCGAGGCACGTGACGTAGAAGGGAGGCTATGACGTCCCTCACCCCTGTTTTGCCACCCCTTGAGGCAGGCCGCAGTGCGAAGGTGTGCATCTTACGTCAAGATATAATGAGATTAGATGCTGGTGAAAGGAGGGAAAATCGTGTGCGCGATGTGTTGGGTTTGGAAGCAATCAAATCATTCTACTGTTCAAGATTATAATATTCTTAATCTTATTAGTCAATTTAAATCCTAGATAGATAATCTTATTTTTTAGTTTTTTTGGTTTTTGTTTTTTTTTGGTATTTATTTTTGGGGTGTTACGCCGTGTTGCGCTACTACTACTACGGCAGATCAGCTCATGTGCCCTGATGATGGGCACTGTAACGCTGTCCGAAACGTTGGCTAAAGAAGGAGGTAGCGCAACACGGCATAATAACGCCCCAAAAATAAATAACAAAAATACTTTTGGCCGTGAAAACCTAAAATCATAACTTATTTTTTAGTATTGAAAACATAAACTTGCGCCTGAGAGGCGCACAGTTTAAAAAACCGATTTATTAACGAAATGAAACAATTTAACTTTTTATAACTTCAATCAATACAAGGGTTACATTTTCATTAGGTAAATTAATCACAAATATATATTATGATTTTTTAATTATAAGGAAATATGTAAGAATTTATAAAAAGTAACCAAAATTAGAGGTATTTATAATATAAGGATAAATATATTTTGTAAATAATTAACATTTATAATATTTACCTTAAATTTTATGTAAAGGAATTATAGGAAGATCTGGGAAAGAAAAATGTATGAGGAATCTTGGGGTCAGTGTGTCCAGGAATGATGATGAATCCATCCTTCCCACTGCGGTGCAAGATGTTGTTTCGAGAGGGTCCGATTGGAGAGGTCAAGGTCTCCCTCAACCGGCTTCTCCAGATCCGGCCAGATATGCAGCTGGTGGGGAGAGTATTCGCCACAAAGACCTGGGCAAACCTCACCCCATGAAGTTGGGAAACCCTGCTAAATCACCAAACGCAACTAACCACCGGGTGTCAGGAATAGGCCGGCAGTATACCCGTCTCCCAAATCGCGAACTACTTTCTTACCATAAAAACTTATGATAGGATCTACTAAATGAAATATTTTTTGTTGCACTTACAATTATGTTTTTTGCTGATGCACGTATATTTGACGTAATTGAGATATAAACAAGATTATAAAGTGTTATCTTTTTGTATCAAAGCGCAACGCGAAATGTTTCGATTTAATTAAGGACAATATTCGTTAAGTATTTGTTTGCAATATTTTATCGTTTCCATATCTACATGTGTCATAATCATTTTTATTTAATATTTTATGATAATTGATAACCATTTTCTTTCGAAAATATTGAGAGAGAGTAGACCAAATTTGTAGATCTTCGTAATTTAATTCACTGGTGCTCATTAAAAACCTGTAGAACTTTCTGATATAATAACAAACGCCAAATTTATTTTAGCAATATCTCTATTTTTTCAAATTATTATGCTTGGCGAGTTTAATTTCCCTAGACAATGGTTAAATAGTCAGTCCATATCTCTCTCTATTCCTCATATTTACGGAAAAAATATTCACAAAATGTATTTTTGTTCAAAATTTATGTTTTATTATGATGAATATTTCATGAGGTTCGGGAGTCGGAAACAATATAAATATTTATGTGTTTATTATAAAGCTTTCTTGTCCTTCGAGAGAAGAAAATTCATTACTTACAAAGTTCAAAAACCAACATTAATTATATATACCTGCCTACCTTTATAAAACAACACCAATCAAAATATTGTATAAAAGCTTTTAAAATCTTTTAAAAATTGAATTTTATTCAAACCGTCATCGGGTGTTTATTAACATCATAAAACAGGTGACAGTGTGAATATAATAAAAGTGATTGTTCTTATGATGGCCTTCTCCTATCGGAAATTAGCAAACATCATCTTGTAGATATTAGTAGTTACTCAGTCACCTAACTTTCGAAGCCAAGATGAAGCCATCATATCATCCCTTGCACAATCATTTGGATAGTTTTGAATCAATCTGTTGTTTACATGAGTTTTTTCCAGTCTGAGATGACCGAAATATGTATGAAGAATGAGTCAGGTCTCATAGAAATCGTTGTGTTTCCCTTACATTTTGGTTAGAAATACGATCTAAACGGTGTTAGAAAGAGAAAATATTACGTTTTATATTCAAATCTAAAAATTAACAACAAAATTATTAAAATGTTCACCCTTATGAAACCAAAGTTTCCCACAGAATTTGAAAAAGAAATATGAATGTTTCATAAACTATTTTTACACGAAAAGACAAAAAGTGAGCAATAACGTTAAAAATAAATTTACATAATTTTTTTTTTGTTATCGGTAATTCTAGTTAGAAAAAATTTAAGGTGATTTTTAAATTTCAAAAATTATATATTTATTTCGAACTATAAAATTTAAAAGCGTTTTCTATCACCTTTCAAGAACAGCTTTTGGATTTCGGATACGTTCAGAAATATTCCATTTATTTGGATTTTAATGCAAAGTGGAAATAAAGGTCCGAGGCCAGAGAGGTTAATAATAAATGTAAGTACGGTATTTGAAGGAGACAGTACGAAAACAGCATGCGATATAACTGTGAATGACGAATACTTGGAGCAGGTGGACGAGTTTGGAAGTATGTTTACGACAGATGGAAAGGCTGATAGTGAAATTGAAAGAAGGGTAAAAGCAGAAAACTTCATTTGGAGGAACGAATGCTGTTAGCATAACAAGAGATGTCTAAAAAAGTCAAGTTATCAGTCCATAATGGAGTGCTGATGCCTATAATATATACCCTATCTCATTCTCTTGCAGGCTAAATCCAATAGATGTATGTGTTTGCCTCTTTTTAGTGTCGCTATTTTTCGCTTCATCGAGTTTCAAATTACATCGGTGCTAAAGAAGTTTTCACTTCAAAAATACATGATTTTACGTGTGCAGTAAAATCATGTATGAACATTTAACAAATTTTGGAATCCGGAGAGAACGCCAATCGTTTTGAAAGAGGGACTCTTAGATGTTTTCGGCACCTACCGTAAGATAACATATTATATTATAATGATTATTAAAAATTAAATAACCCTACATATTTAGATTATTAAAATTAAATAACCATACATATTAAGATTATTAAAATTAAATAAGAGTTTGCGGTACATTTCGGGGTGGAAGAAATGTATTCGCCATGTCGCCCTAATGAACAGTGCAATTCCAAATTTAGTGACCAGATCTGAATAGAAAGATACTTCCCGAACCCCCCACGGTTTAGGGTAGTTGGGACTCTCGCGCGATGTGCAGGTAAAAAGTAAATTTTCGCATACTTTGCCCATATGAAGGATCCCTATGACATATTCACCTCATTAGTGAATGGCATTTGTGATTCATGGATGTAGTATATAACTCCATTGCCTACCTATTATTATTATAATACAAGCACACCCGGTTACACGTTGCTGTGGCTAATGAAACACAACGCCATTAACCAACCTTTATAACCAACGCCATCTGTTAATTTGCACATGTATCAAATCCACACCGCCCGCTGCCCGAATTGAATCTTTGAATTTCTCGGCTTTTCTCTACTATAATATGCATGTATTATATATATAAACCTTCCACTCAAATCACTATATCTGTTAGTGAAAACCGCATGAAAATCTGTTGCGCAGTTTAAAAGATCTAAGCGGGAGCGACTTTATTTTATATGTACTATGTAAAAATACGATTCTCTCGATAGTTTACCAAATTTTTTGGGTCTCCTAATAACAGCATTATTTACAGTGTATACCTTTTAAATTTGATTATTTTTGTACTTTTATCCTTTTTTATCCTTTTTCAGATGTTTTTAAAAATATTCTTTAGTTTATACATTTATATATTTTATTTCTTACTTTTTTGCTTACTATTTTTTATTTTACTTTTTATGTCACATTTATACTGATACTTATAAAGAAGTGGTTTTATTATTCATAAGTTCATGTAATCAAGTGTATTTGGAAATAAATAAATAAATTTTAACGGCTCCCGCATGTCTAAGTAATGTTAAAATAAAATATAATATTTGTTATACATATAGATTAAGAATAACATAGGTAGAAACATAAATGCGAGGACCTTACGATGTGACGGTAAAGGTGTCTTCTTATCTTCAGCTTGTGTATTTAGGTTTTATTTAGGCATGCTCACAAACCCGCAATCGTGATGTTAACAAATAAGATATGGATTATAATAATTCGCATTTAAGTGTTTGGATTTGATTTTCTTTATATCAGCACATTGCATTTAATAAAAAAACACTATACATTTTTTGTCCCTACACAGTAATGTCATTCAGAAATTATCACAAAGTTAAACCTGTAAAAAATGTAATATACCTATTGTTTTGACTCGTCAAAATGCTTTTATACGAATTTAACGCGAAGCCTAACATGAACTTTTCAATTAATCTTTACTACAAATCAGTTTACATTACGCCTATTTAAAAATATTTTTATGGTAAATTTAGGCTCTTGTTATCATTTCGCTTGAGTAGAAATAAAACAAAATTCTTAATTACTTTGTGAAAAATGAAAACGTCAACTAGTAAATGTATTTTTTTCAAGTAGAAAAAGTACACAATACTTTGATTAAAATTATCTTTGACTATTTCTCTTACTTAATTTTTTTTTCTTATAAAATTAGTGACAAAATAAATAAAAACCACTTTTGCACTAAAATCGGGCGTTTTAGGACTCTTTTGGAGCGATTTTCATGCCTATTAGCTATTTTCGTGGTGACATGTATGAGACACACGTAGAATATACACACTTTTGGCTTGTGTAAAGCCTACATTTTTGTATTGCGACACATTAAAAAATGTGCCAACAGAAACAAAGTTTGTATGGATATTGGGTGACTTTCAAGCCAAAAAGCATTACAAGTATGAATAATATTTTCAGTATTCCACATTGCCTTTATAATATGTTTAGGTGAAAGAGAACATACTAACCGATAACACAACTGTAAGTGAGTTGGCATGTCAGCTAAAATACATTTTATTCATTAGAAGGTTCAAAATACCGAAACTTGTTCCCATTACCATTGTACTTAATTAAAGAAGAAAAAAACTTAATGGCAAACCACTTTGTTTTGACCTCTTTCTAGAAGAATTCTAGATCGCGAGGTTGTTGAAAGGAACTTTGATAAAGTATTTTTAGAACAACCGTTAGCAAGAGTTTTCATTGTCGTTCCCAATTGGCAGAATTAAAAGAAGCCTTCGGACGTCACGCGATTAGTTTCTTTAGAGCCTCGAGGCTAAAAGTCAATTAGACACCTTTTTTATCTCCCTGCCATTAATCCTTTATTTTACTGTGGGACGGAATTAATCTGTTTTCCTATTTTCTGTGGTTTTTTATGATACTGAATTTACAACTAGGGCTTCAAATAGAAAGAGTTTTGGGATTCCATCTTCCAAGGTCCTATGGGATAGGTATACTTTATAATCTAAAAGCTCTTGAAAAAAATAAAAAATCATTAAAAATAAATAAAACCATTTCACTAAATAAACAGTTAAATTTGTCAAAGAGTCCCATTTTTTACACATTTCTCTTCCCCACACCTACTTTTACCCCCTTCCTTTTAGATACCTACCCTTCGCCCCTGGCAAAGCTCTTCTGCTTTACCTTTAAATACTCTGTAATCCTGAATTTTATTTACTATATTTTATTCGGTTCCATGCCAACTGAGAATAAAGTCAACTCAACACCTCTTTGAAAAGTCGTAAAAAGCTATGAAAAAAATAATTTTAAAATAGCCAATAACCCTAACCTGACGTTACCTGTTTAACCAACTTTTTATAATTTTTTTCATCACTTCTAATGACTTATCTGAGATGTTTCCGAGTGAGTTTCATTCTGATTTGTCTGGTCACCATTTTATTCACCCTGAAGAAGATTCAAGTCGAACGGAAACCGATTGGTTTTAAAAAAATAGAACAAAGTGGAAAAAATTTAAAAAAATATTATTTTATTATCATTCTTGCGGTTTCATTTTCAGTCCATTTGACCGCCATTCGGACATTGAGAAAATAAATAAGTTCTTAGATTTTCACGGCCAAAAGTATTTTCCTTGTTTGTTTTTGCCGTGTTGCGCTACCTCTTTCTTTTGCCAACGTTTCGGACAGCGTTACAGTGTCATATGATGATGATTATGGACACTGTAACGCTGTCCGAAACGTTGGCTAAAAAAGGAGGTAGCGCAAAACAGCATAACACCTCAAAAACAAATAACGATTGAGCAACTAGTTATAATTAACATAACCTCAATATTCGCAATGTCAATTTAATTGTCACTTTCAAAATTAGGAGTGACAGACTATTCCGTGTGTTTTCATGGGTCCTAAAATAGTACAATATAACGATGATGAAGTACAGTTTTATTTCGGAAATTTAAGACACGATATTCCAGACTCTTGAAACACGAAATACTATTCTTGTATTCCTATTTATCATTTAGTCTCAACCCACGTACGTACATTCATACATATAAAATAATTCACTGTTTAACCTGCTGTTTTATGTTTCATTTATATTGTTTTTGCTGCAAAACATACTTTATAGTTAAACTGACTACAATATGGCATCTTTTAGATTGCGGGGGGGGTCTGGATTTGAAAAAATGTAGAAGGAAAAACGAAAATAAATTTTCTTTGAAAAATTCATAATTTCTTGAGAAACAAGGATCCAATCATAAATATAAAATAAGAAAAATGAAATGCAAGACGAAAAATGGAAAACGGTTTTATTTCTTCCATGGAATATAACGAGGATAATTCGACCACCTGCGGGTGACATGTCGAGTGCGTCACTCCAAGATTTCTCTAAGTCTTCATTCCGAGAACCAATTTACTTGCTTTGCGTGAATATTTATGAAAAATTTGCGAGCATTCACAAGTAAAAATCAAATATTTCCGGTTGAAAAACTTATGGCTTAAGTGAAATCCTTTACATCAACTATCAGTTTCATTTTGAAAATAAAGATCGCAAGTAGGTAATTTTAGCAGAATTCCTTCATTAATCAATAATTTATTTATTTATTTGTACAATGGTAATAAAGCCCATGGGGCTTTACAGAATATAGTACTTTTTTTTTTTTAAAAGAAAGACAAACATTCCCTGGTTGCGAATAACCCAACAATCTTTGAAAATCTCCTACTACCACCACAGAAAGCCGAAAAAGTTGCTTGTGTTGTGATGGAGGACTTAGACAGTCGAGGAATCAAACACGGGACGCCCGGGTGGGACCCAAACGCGATGCCCACTCAACTACTGACCAATCTTATGTATTGTGCACAAACATTTTATAAATAACAATGGCGTTAATTTAGATGGAAAATAAATCAAAACTGGAGAGAAAGGGAGAGGAAATAATATATTGAAAAATGGACGAGCTAAATTATATGAAATAATTTGTGTGTACTTACCTACCATTTATTGGACAACCAACATCACTGCCGTGGTGGTTCGCTACGTTTAATGCCTTACTAACTGCGTAGTATGCTGAAACGAGAGATTGGTTGTGGGAGACTCTGGGAACATCGCCTTGCGCCGCAGTCCGAGCTCCATACGTCCGTCACTCCTGGATACGCTTTTTTTTACATTAACTCCACACAGGAGGCCTTGAGGAAAATAATTTCCCTCAGGGCCTATGTCATATGGGATGCTGTGTGGAGGGTCTTTTTGAGGAGAGGAAGGAATGAACATTTGTCTTGAAGAGACCCATTTTGTAGGAGGGAGGAAACACAGATGCCGGAAAATCGTTCCATAGCCGAGATGTTGAACTCAAGAACGAGTCGAAAAAACGACCCGTTCTCATATGACAAATGTCAACCGTGAACATATGTTGGGCGCGCGTTTGGCGTGTCTCCCGACTATGCACTATATGGTAGAACATGGATAGTATTCCCACCCGACGCCTGTGCTATAAAGATTGCAATCCGTTCGTTAAGATGGGAGAGAATCTATCAAACGGACCGCCCGTATCTGCCCAGAGTCGAGGGTATTTTTCAAGTATTTTGGAGCTCCAGACCAGAGGTGGCTGCCAAATTCAACCGTGGGGGCGCACTTGCGATTTGTACAGGGAAAGCAGTTGTGTACTATTAATTGACTATGCGCGGACTCCCAGATTCGAGACTCACACCCCTCAAATATTTGTCCTTCCCATAATATATTATAGATATTTATCTTCCTCTCCTTCTTTTCCTAAAAAGACCCTCCACACAAAGATAACAAAGACTCTTAAAGGGAATTATTTTCCTCAGGGCCTTAAAATTTACCTATTTATTATATACATTTTATGTGGTAAAATTCGAAGTGGAAAATTTTTTCGATATCGCTGTTTTTTTTATACGGATACCGCACAAGAGACCCAACTGCTCCCGTCTCGAGCCAGTGGGACAATGGCCAATCTGGGTATGTTGTGAGGCTGAAGATAGCGGGGAGGGGACGGAGATGGGAAGAGGAAGGTGGGAAGTACTTGGCTATTCAGATCTGGTCACCAAACACGGCTAAAGCCATTTCAAGCAACGTTTCAATTCTGAATTGTGGTCTTACACCAGCGCGATACTGAGAGTATCTTCCACCCTGGAACGTGCCGCAAATATACTTTATATTATTTTAATTGTGAAATAACACAAGTTAATCAAATAAAATTTATTTGCCACGCCGGGATTCGATTCCACGCCCTTCGGATTGCCAGTCTAAAGCCTTACCGCTAGACCACGCCGGCCGTCAAATGGTTGGGAGCAGTTGGACTATTTTCACATAAAAAAAAACTAGATTATTCGTTTTGTATTCACTTCCGTGCGTAAACAATGAACATTATTGCCTCCATTACAAACATGTGTTCGAAAACACACAAAGCCACGTGATCACAGCCAGGTTCACCCTCCTTGTAAAATGTATTATTGGCGACTTCGAGTCGGAAGTACACGTTATTAATATCGGGGCCACCGTCACAGGTATAAATAATAGTATTTATATCGCTTATCACTTGCAATACAATACACTTCAGTAATATTTTTATCGCGAATGAATTCAATCAAATTATTGTCTTATACAGGGTGTTGAGCGGCGTACTTGACTTCATTTTAATCAGTGATCCCTGATATTATTTGGAGTAAAATTTTGGTCTTGTGACTTTTTTGGAATCTTTTTTTTTCAATTTTTTCTTTTAAAAATCTAACAAAAAAAAATCGTACAAATGTCGTAGCTGGTTGCTCAGCTGAGTAGACGCTGATCCCCTCATCTCACCCCTAAATGTCCAATAATCTAAAATGAATTTTTTTTTTACATTAGCTCCACACAGAAGGCCCTGAGGAAAATAATTTCCCTCAGGACCTGTGTCATCTGATATGCTGTGTAGAGGGTTTTTTTTAGGAGAGGAAGGATTGAACATTGGTCTTGAAGAGACTCATGTTGTAGGAAGGAGGAAACGCGGAGGCCGGCAGATCGTTCCACAGCCGAGCTGTTGAACACAGAAACGAGTCGAAGAAGCGACTCGTTCTGATGTGACAAATGTCAAAAGTGTTATGTTGGGCACGCGTTCGGCGTATTTCCCGACTATGCACTGGTGCCGGAGGCATCAATTACGCTAGTTCCTCGGAGCAACTTCCATTGAAAAACCGGCAGAACAAGGATAGCATTTCCATCCGACGTCTGTGCTCTAAAGATTGCAATTCGTTCGTTAGGTTATTGGAGAGTTTTTTTCAGATATTTTGGGGCTCCAAACCAGAGGTGGCTGCCAAATTCAACCATGGGGAGCACTTGTGATTCGTACAGGGTTAGCAGTTGTGTACTATGAAAGTACCTGCGGGCCCTGAACCAAACGCCTAGTTTTTGAGAGGCTAACTTAACTCTGGGTTCGGTGGAGCCCCCATATCTGAGCTGGTCACTTAGAGTTACATCAAGCATATCAATGGAGGGCCTGTTCGGAAGATTGCTTCCGTTGAAGGAGACTAGATTTTCATTTGATCCCTTTTAGACGTAATCAGGCATGATTGGGTCTTTGAAACATTAAATTCTACAAGATTATTCCCCAAGATAAAACGCTCCCGAGGTAACCATCCATTCTTTGCTCCAAAGTTCTCTGAGCCGTTGGAGGATTGAGGGCTTGCCAAACAAAAACCTTTAGGGGCTCGTCAAATCAAAAAAGCTATCATGGACTGTACTGTCATCCGCGTAACAATGCATTGGTGCACATGGCAAAAGGTCATTGATGTGCAATAAAAACAAAATCGGAGACAGAACCGATCCCCATGGGACGCCAGCATTTATCGAGAGCGAGAAAGAGATGAAACCATCGGCAATCGTCTGAATCAACCTCTCCCTCAAAAAGTCACAAGGATGCGGGAAGCCCGTAAGCAAGCAGTTTGTTGACAAGTCTTCGGTGCCAAACCCAGTCAAAGGCCTTGCAAATGTCTAGTGCAACCGTTTGGGTCTCACCAAAACGTTCCAGGCACCGCCGTAATGCTGTAACTGTGAAATCTTTGATGCGACCATTTTTTTAGTACGATCTAGACGAGGTAATTAATTTCAGGTAAAATTATTTCAGAGACTAAATTATGATTGATCGCTCCATTATACAACAGTAATGAATAACCTGGCATGTCAGTTCTGAATTTCAGAAAACATTAGCTATACTGTAAAATAAAAAGCAAGATTTGATTTTACGTAGGCTTTGATTTTATCGAATGCACATCTACGCGATAATTATATATATTTTTTAAAGTTTATTATCTATCTACGAATAGGTTACATTTTCAATGTAATAACACTTATCTGATTAATTTCTCTTATCAATTATAATATTTTTTATCTCGTTTGGATTAAAGTCTGGTCTAGTCTAGAGTCCGATGTAAATTCTTTAAACACAGCAAACTTATTTTAAGTAACACTTAGTTTTAATCACATTTATTGATATATCAGGGTTTTCTTAAAATGAACAATAAAAATGGCGTAATTTATTTTTTAATGATATAAATTGTTAGAATAATCAAGATATTTATTTTTAATACTATAGATATATGATGTAATACCCTTTATATCGATTGTGATATCCTTACTTTTGTAACAAGCACTAGTCATCCTGTATTTAAGGATTTTAATTTTCCCGTCAAGTGCAATTATTTTTCCTACAGAAATAAATATCAACAAGTTCAAGTTGTAATAGTCGTGAATATTTTGTGTTCATTAATTTGTTACGTCGGCAATAATGATCAGATATTACGAAACGTATTCTCCAAACTTCTATTGTTCAAAATTGGATTAATTCAAGCATAAAGGGAGAGTTTCAAGATGTAATAATTATAATACACAATTTGTGATCCTTCTCAAATAAGTTATTTTGAAACTGAAATGGTTTTGGTGGAATGTTTTGTTTTCAGGGTTTTGGAACAATGTGCTTCACTACAAGCTGATATATTACGGTTGGTTTTCGAGATAAAACCTTAGTTGCTGTTTTAGGACGTATATTTGTAGTTCTTCACTTTGGTAAGTTTGAATGGATTATTACATAAAAAGTATTGTTTTAATGCATTGCTTTACAAATAATGACTCAAGTTAAATTATTTGAGAGCATACAATACCTCTGAAGCGCTTTTTGCCACAATATGGCACTATTTAAAATACCTCGAATTTCTTTGCTGCCAATTTTCACTTATTTGTATATATTAAGTAGAAAATTACGATTTTATAATATTTTTTTTATAAATTCTACAAGTATGTGATAATCGACAAAATATAGGTGAATTTATTGGCTATACAGAACTATAATCAGTTTGTTTGTTTCCATATTAAAATTTGGAGGAATGATTTTTTTAATGTGGGTGAAAAATATTCAAAATGATTACCAAAAAATCTCGAGTAATCGGAGAAGAGTTTTAAAATGCGCTGTCGCTCCAGTGGATAATAATTATTGTAATTATTACAACACAACGCGTTGATACTATCAATGGATAGTTCCAGAGGTAGAGTAGGATCTCCATTAGAGGATCCTCGTGTTGGATGGTCGCTCAAAAATACATAAATTAATTTAAGGGTACCAATTTAGAACAATGAGTAAAGCCGTGAACTAAAATTGGATGAAACAGCAAGAACTCGTGCGGACGTCATCGACGTTTGTCCTCTTCCTTAACACGCAGTGAGAAGATACCAGAACGTTGACATCACGCACGATCTCTCAATGGGACTAGTATAACCGTCCAGATGCAGAACGTCTACTTTGCAGAACGTCTTAAATCTGTAAAACCGATTTGGATAAAAATTTAATTTTGGTAGGCACTTACCGATACTATTTTACTCCCAATGACTGAAAAGAAGAAAAGGATATTTCACAAAGATTAAAAAAAACCACCCATCTTCTAAGACAAACGGTTTATCGTGTTTTATTATTTTATTTTATTTTTCTGATAGTTTATTTTAAAAAAATAATATGAGAAGGAAGTCGGGAATCTTAATTACATACTTAGAGTCCTTTTGCAGGTACAAAATAACGTTTTTTTTCCGTTCTCATATTACTTAGCAAAATGTTAATTTATTTATTTGATTGTCCTATCTTCTGAAGTTCTCTCCAATCAGAATGTCTATTTTTGGGCAATCATCAATATTCTTTAATTTATCACATTGTAATAATTAATGTTGTAAACAATTAGCAGCAATAATCTACACATAAAATAAATTGATCATTAATTTTATTGTTAGAACCGTCAAAGTTATGGTCAAAATACATAATAAAATTTTTAAAATAAATGAAAACAAATCAATTTGTAAATACCACTTATTTAAAAATTGTCAACTTATTTCGAAAACAACGGTTGATTTCATTTTATTCAATTTTCATTTTATCCTAATATAGATTATAGCAGCAATAATCTAAATCTTTACATAATGTAAATGAAGTCGCTTCTGCTGTTTGTACGCTTAGATCTTTTAAACCACGCGACGGTTTTTCATGCGGTTTTCACCAATAGATAGGGTGATTGAAGAGAAAGGTTTTTATGTACAATACATGCATATTATAGTAGAGAAAAGCCGATTCAAAGATTCAATTCAGCGGGCGACGGACTGGCAAGCGTTCGGTGATGATTTGATATGTATGCAAATTAACAGATCGCGTTGGTTATAAGGGTTGGGAAATGGCGATGTGTTTCGTTAGCCATATCAACGTGTGGCCGGGTCTGCTAGTATAAAATAAATTGACCATTAATTTTATTGTTAGAACATTCAAAGTATGGGTTAAAATACAAAAAAAAGATTAAATTAAATTAATTGAAGTATTCAATGCGTACACCACTTACCACGTGTACCACATTTCGAAACCGAAGGATATTATATTTTATCAATTTTTCGTTTTATCCTGACAAAGAAACCAATGGTTCTATACGTGTTGGTAATTTTGATTCGTAATTTGTTTTCATTTAATAAAAATTACGCTACAAAGTGAATTCGGGATTATTAAAAAAAATAAAATAAATACACATTTTTTTTATATGAATATCGCACAAGAAACCCAACAGCTCCCGTCTGGAGCCAGTGAGACTATGGCATCCCCAATTGGGGTATGTTGTGAGGTTGAAGGTAGTGGGAAGGAGATGGGGAAGAGAAAGGTAGGATATACGTGGCTATTCAGATCATTTTTTACATTAACTCCACACAGGAGGCCCTGAGGAAAATAATTTCCCTCAGGGCCTATGTCATCTTTGAAGATGATGTGAGGAGGGTGTTTTTGAGGAGAGAAAGGAGTGAACATGGGTCTTGAAGAGACCCATGTTGTAGGAGGGAGGAAAAACAGAGGCCAGCAAATCGTTCCACAGCCGAGCCGTTGAACTCAAGAACGAGTCGTAGAAACGATCCGTTCTCATGTGACTAATATCAACCGTGTACAAATGTTGAGGGCGCGTTTGGCGTGTTTCCCGACTATGCACCGGTGCCGAGGGGATCAATGACGCTAGTTCCTCGGAGCATCTTCCATTGTAATACCGGCAGAACAAAGACAGCATTCCCACCTGGCGCCTGTGCTCTAAAGATTGCAATCCGTTTGTTTAATTAGGACAATCTATCAAACGGACCGCCCGTTTCTGCACAGAGTCAAGGGTTTTTTTCAGGTATTTTGGAGCTCCAGACCAGAGGTGGCTGCCAAATTCAACCGTGGGGCGCACTTTCGATTTGTACAAGGTTAGCAGTTGTGTACTATTAAAGTATCTGCGTGCCCTGTACAGTATGTCCAGTTTCTGAGAGGCTAACTTAACTCTGGCCTCGATGGAGCCCCCGTACCGTGGAAGATCTAGTCACCAAACGCGGCTAAAGCCATTTCAAGCAACGTTTCAATTCCGAACAGTGGTCTTAACATCAGGGCGATACTGAGATTATCTTCCATTCTGGAACGTGCCGCAAATATACTATACATTATTTTATATGAATAAATTTTGATAAATCACAAATTAATCAAATAAAATTTATTTGCCACGCCGGGACTCAAACTCGCAACCTTCGGAATGCGAGTCAAGAGCCTTACCGCTGGACTATGCAGGCCGTCAAATCGTTTGTCGCTTTTGCGTATTATTTTACCGGTTTTTTTATAAAAATAGAAATCATCTCTTTTCGTGTTAAACAGAGAATTCTATGAAATATAGTACAACATTTGAATGATGTGCATTGTCACAATCAGCGATATGAAATTATTACGACTTATCTTTATCTATTGAAAGTACAATTTTCTTATCTACATCAACAACGTTATTGACATTATACCTACCTAAAGTCCCTGTAGATAAACAATCTATCAAGCGAAAATATTTCTTCATTTAGTATTTGAACTCGAATCCAGATGACTGTGTTAACTTTTTACGTTTTAAGTGCGCTTGCTGTCGCAGTAGCTGGTAAGTAATAATAGTAACTGACATAAAAAGTTACAAAATTTCAATACTTCTTCGAAAAAAGTGTTTAACTCTAAAGTGGAAACGTTTTTAAAGGTTTTATTGAGAAAACATTGAGAATTGGTTTCAGATTTTCATCCGACATGACGCTTTGATTTTGTTATTTTTTTCGTGTTTTAAGATACAAATTATTATGTGGATAAGTGCCACATAAAAAGTCTTCCTAGTCCGTAATAAGTGAATTAAAAATCATCTTTAAATCGTGCTGTTGTGATTGTATTTTGGAATATTTTGCCGTGTTGTGCTTCCTCGCACTTTCCAACGTTTCAGATAGCATCAGGGAAGATGTGCATATTGTGGTAAATAGTGGATTTACGTAGGTAGAGATGATACCACGTTGCGCCTGTGTTAGGCCGCTTAACGTAACGGTCCGTTGTTTTCAACGGACCGTATTTTTGACGGACTCGCAGTGTTGTACGGCTTATAATGAATGTTTGTACATACACCGGATACAGTACAAATATTAATTATAAGCTATAATAATAATAATATTCGGATGATTTACATAGCGCCGTTTTTGTGAAAAATCACCTCGAGGGCGCTGTACAAACTTACAATATATTTCTAAAATCAAGAAAAACTATTAACTAAACAAACAATTAAAAACAACTTATGGCTAAAAATTACATCCACCGGTTCATCGATCACTGATTCGAAAATATATGTACGATGTCTCAACCGGTGACCGGCCAACTCGGAATGAAACCAACTCAGAACGATCTCAGATAAGTCATTTAGAGTGATAAAAAAGAATATATAAAATATTGGTTAAATTGGTTATGTTAGGTTAGGGTGATCGGCTAATTTTAAATTATTTTTTTCATAGGTTTTAACGACTTTTAAAGGAGGTGTTGAGTTGACATTATTCCCAGTTGGCATGGAACCGTCTCAACCAATGAACGCGATGATAGTACTTACCTGGGAGGTCGCTTGAAATTAACACTGTTTATTGTCTACAAAGAAATTTAGATAAAGTTCGCACGCAGAGGACATAATTGTGAACACATAATGTTATATTTATTTTATTCTGAAATATATTTTAATATTAGTACATAATATATTCTTTAATGAATGTATTTTGGAAAGCAAAAGAAAAATTTAAGGTGGGAGGTGCAGTAGTTCAAGGATTTGATCTTCCTAAATATGATTCGTCAATAGACAGATTGATGTATTGTGTAAGGATTCAAATATACTATACGACACTCAATTCTCTTAACGCGGTTTTCAGCGTTTGGCTTTGGTATCGGATACCACTAACTATTTATTAGACATACGTCGCTCCGTTGCGCATCGTTCCTACTAAAAAGGGTTTTTGTGGACTTCAATTGCATTCGTGAGTGGGGAGTTCGTTGGTTTCACCGGACAACGGGGCGTTTTTTTGCCGGACTCGCAGTATTGTACGGCTTATAATAAATGTTTGTACATGCACCGGATACAGTACAAATATTCATTATAAGCTATACGACACTGCGAGTCCGGCAAAAAAAAACAATCCGTTGTCCGGTGAAAACAACGGACGTTTACGAGCGGCTCTAATCTTCTTAATGCGGTTTTCAGCGTTTGGCTTTGGTATCGGATACCATTAACTATTTATTAGGTATACGTAGCTTCGTCGCGCGTCGTTCCTACTAAAAAGGGTTTTTGTGGACTTC
Organism: Glyphotaelius pellucidus; assembly: GCA_936435175.1. NCBI lineage: Eukaryota > Metazoa > Arthropoda > Insecta > Trichoptera > Limnephilidae > Glyphotaelius > Glyphotaelius pellucidus. The sequence goes on along the minus strand of OW386551.1, from coordinate 5,923,494 downwards.
AATTGCATTCGTAATTGGGGGTGCTCAATGGTTTTGAGTCTGTCCAGCTTCTAATGTGTTCCTTAATTGCCGATTTACTCGGTTGGTAGAGATAACACGCTTGAAAGATCGTTGTTCGATTGTTCGGAGATCCTTTTGGAGATTGTCATTTCTGTAAAGCCTACATAAAGCTTGTGACCTTCCGAGCAATCGAGTTTGTTCATAAAATCCATCTGTCTCGAGGGGAAACGTCTTTTTTCAGACCTCTGAAGTCTGAAGGTCTTTTGAAGGATTTTCCTAATTTTTCCGAATACAGTCATGATGTTTTCTTTCCTCGAATCTGACATATTATTGTGTATGGCAAAGAAGCGCAGCGTTTTGACTCTCGATCAATAATAATTCTGTCTTCCTCAGGAATATATTTGACTCCTGTAATCTGCTTTATCTGTCTTACGGAGTAACCGTTTTATTTTAATGCTTCGGTAAAGCCTCGTAGCTTGTAAACAAGTTTACTATCTGTGAAATTCACTATATGTTAGTAAACTCGCTCAGTGTCATCGTATTACTTGCTAACTAGCAGATTGTGGAAAATCTATGTGTACCACACAGGGTGAGGCACACAAGACTGTTGAATCAGGGCGGTGGTTCCGATCCACGAAGACGTGTAGATGTCGGAGAGCGTCTCAGTGTTGCCGCTTGGAGAGCTAGCTTGACAGTGATCAAAGGCTCGTAATTCCTTCTAATAGCCGTACTGGTCCGAAGAGCGTAGGATGTCCGAGGTCCAGGGTTAAGGCGGTGGTCAGAAAGAAAAGAGGCGGATTGAAGCAAGTCAGAGCGTAGGTCGAGCGGGCGGAAAGAGAGATGTTGCAGCGGCGGGTTGTGCTGGATAACTGACTTGGAAAGGGGGCTGCACCCCTATTTAATGCTAAGGCCTTGCCGTGTGGCCGGCCGACCGTTCCCTCTGTCCGCTCGCTCATCCCCACTCCAACATTTTATTGATCATATACAAATTATTATAATTGTTTACACATTATTTAAAAGACAAGTACGTGGGCACGTTCCGCCCTGCCGGGGGGTCGCGTCGTTCCGAAATACGTCCGTCACACTATGAAAGAAGTTAAGAGGTGGTCAACTTTACTCGCTACTCGCTCAAGATGGCGGCCTACCAACAGCTGATTTGGTAACTGTCAGAATTAGTTCGCGCGATAGCCGTGATTCTCGCTACTGGCTAGCGTGTGGCGCTAGCTGTAGGCCCAAGTTTTTTACAAAATGTCGACCGAATTGGTTGGCGCGAGAGTCGTTATTTTAGCTGCTAATATCGCTATTGAGCGAGTAGACAGTTTTGTGTGTCATCTTGACAATCTCACTCGAAGATTCGTCCGCTTTTAAACTTACCGGCTAGTAGCTTGAAAACTCGCTTTATGTAATCGAGACTTTAGTATTGTAGGCTCCGGTCCAATTTTGGGTTGTTCGCATATTCTGGTCCATCGTATCACTACCACCGTATAGGGTCTCGCACATAAGCTGGGCAAGTCACCCAGTGAGGCCAACATTATTAAATTATACTATAAAATGTAAAATATTGTATGAAAATAAAAATTGATTTGTCCACTTTTCTGTGGAATGGTGATGCGATCCAGCGTGTAGATTCTGATTCCTTTGCGTTTGTTTTTTATACACGGTATTCCACAGACTACCTACATAACATATTTTTGACATTTTTTAAAAGTCAGTCATACTGACTTTGATAAAAGACTGACCATTGCAACTCCTTCTAGTTTTTCAAGGAGTTAACGCTGCAATACAATATATTCCATTTTGAGGATGCATTCAAAAAGCATACAAGCATTTTTCTCGTTTGCTTATGTATCAATCTCTTGACTTGTAATTAAAATCGTTATCTGGGCAAGATAAAAATAAATCTGTTCTACATGCTATATGGTTTGATAAAGAAATATTAATAATTGTTGGATTAACGTAAATTTATGGGGATCATATTGTGAATTAATATGAATTTCATCTAGGAAAATGTGACAATATCGAAATGATATAAAAATACGGAAATAATAACGGATATAAATAATAAATTAAGGAAACTTCTTAGGTGAGAAAACCTGTTTGAGAAAAATACTTCTATTCTCAAGAAGTTATTGTATACATGTAATCATTTTGTATTAAGAGAAGCGGCTGCTCGGCCTTTTTCATACAAAACTTAAATTTGGATTTGAGGCCCAAATACTCAATAAATCCGACGGTCCAGAAGAACGATTGAGTGATGCGCAATTTTGTAGTTTTGCAGTAGAGCTGTTTAAAGCCTCGTTTTTGCATTTTTACTGTTTTGCAGGTAAAGAAATAAAGTGATTTTTTCATATTTTGTATTTCATACAAAATCCGAAAATAATGGCTTATAAATCAACAAAATAAGCAAATAAATAATCCAACCAGGCGATTTTCAATTTTAGCAGATCCCGACATCGTTCTTCGGGAAATGGAAAAAAACTTAATCAAAAATTTTGCAAATATCTTGAACGGATACGTGCTACTTCATTTGTTTGTGTTTTAATTTATGATACCTGTATATGCCATTAAAGAATTGAATTTTTCGTGATTTTTAAAACACACCACAAAGCGTAGTGTTTTTCTTTTTAACACCGTTTAGACTATATTTTTCACAACAATAGTAAGGGAGACACAACGATTTCTATCAGACCTATTTGAGTTGTTCCGAAAAGCGAACAAATTAGACTGAGGGGTTAATAAAGATGAGAAAATGCAACACGCAAACCCTTTTATTAGCATATCACGCAAGTTGTCTCATTTACACTCGGTTGTCTCTTTCATGCATTTAAACACATGTACCCTTACTACTTATCATGATTAATAAATCAAATGTTTTCAGCTCCTGCAGACTGCGGCGATTACTCCAATGATTCATTGTATCCATACGATGCACCCCTTGATGTCATTTTTAATTTTTATTCCCGGTATGTATTGTCTTCAGTGAAGAAACTTTAATCAATAACTCTTTTAAGAGGTAATAACCAGACAAAACCGAAAATATGTCACTTTTAAATCAACTTTTAGACGTATTGATTCTTTTCCACAAAAAATTATAAATTGATTTCGAAAGACTGTTCAAGTTCAAGTGAAGCTATTTTTTAAATTTTGAGAAAATATATTTATTTTTAGTACAATAAAGGTTTTTCAGTAAGTCTTTGGCAGATTTGTTAAATTTTCAAACAAAATTTTGTAACATACATTTCAAATTATATGATCATGCAGTAAAATAAATCATAAATCATTTTAGAAAGCGACTTTCAGAATTTTAATTTTAGTTCAAATGAAATCATAAAAAAATTATCCAGGCCCTTGTTTTGTGACGAAAATACTTCAGTTTGTCTATTTATTTACGGTCTTACAAACTTATTTATTTAAAAAAATAATAATTTTATTATTTTGCTTAGACATTATTGAAAAATTATAAAAACTTATGTTAAAAAAATAATTACAAAAGTATATAATCTTAATTGTTTTATCATCACGAGTTTAAGCATTTTTGAATGTGGGTCAATTTTTGTGGGTCATTTTTGAATGTGGGTGGAATCAAAGCAAATTTGGAATGAAATAAAATCGATATTGAGTCATTATGTTAAAATGCTGGTATGGAGAATAATTAATCTTTTTCATCGGAACCGCCCTGTACAGTTGTAAGGGAACAATCGCAAGATCATCGTTTGATGAAATTAAAATTTTCAGCCGCTGGCTAATGGCTCTTAAATGTAATACTAATATTTTGATTTGTTTTTTTCCAGAAAAAATCAAGAACTTGCACATGTTTTATCCGTTGGATTAGATTCGACTTTCTTGAACTCCAATTATATGATGAATAAACCAGTTGTTATCCTGGTTCATGGATTCAATGGTGATGCCGATGACGAATTTAATAAACACGTCAGAAAAGGTAATCAAAAATGCAAATTTACGGTTTTTGGTGTGTCTGTTGGTCTGTCTGTGTAACGTTGGTTCTAAAACTCGGAAATTTGTATCATTTTCAAAATGGGAACTGTATCAAGAATTCAGACAAGCGGTAAAGTACCTGTCTCTATAGTAATTTTTAACAAAAAATCATTTCGATAGTCATTTTTTAAATTGGAACCGATTTGTAGAGAATTCAGACTATCCAGTGATTTTTCACAGGTCTGTGCTAGTGATATACATATATTACAGTCGGTATTATATTCGAAAATCAGATGCGATCTGAATTTCTCAGGAAAACCATCGTTTTTATATATTGTCAAAATATGACATCTCTAATTGACAAAGGTAAGAATATTTACAATTTTCCAGACGTGCAAATAAAATATATATCCTTTTTGAAGTAAAAACTTCTTTGTGATTCGAAACGCGATGAAACTAAAATTAGCGAAACTAAAAAGAGACAAACACATACATCTAAAAGATTAAGCCTACGAGAGAACGAGATGGTAAAATCGGTCTTCTCTTTGTGTGGTGCTTGGTAACCTCCCCACTCTTGTCTAGTTTTCTTTCTGGTTACTTCGCTTCTACGGTGTGTGAATTGCACACTCTGTTTTCGACGTGAAAATGTCTTATAAATCAATGAACGCCGGCTGCACGCACGAAAAAGCATGACTCATTGTCACATTCCGCATGAGACGAGCGTGCAAGTGAGACCGCAGAATAAGCATTCGGCCTAAGCGTTCGGCTTGTGACGCATCTATCTCTCCTCCACTCCATCGTTATTATATGACGTTATCACTTAAAATTATCGTCCGTAAACCGACTTTACAGACAACCAAATTTTTTCTGGGAAGAAATTTTATTTACAGTTTTCCAATGAAAAAAAAAATTGTTCGTCAATACGAACAATTTTTTTTTAACGTGTTTACAAAATTATGCAGAAAAAGTGAACATATATTTATTTTTTGTTTCAGCAATTTTCGATTCAATGAATATAAACGTTATAAGCGTCGATTGGTGTGATGGTACGCTTGAATGTTATAAGGAAAGTTACGAAAACGTCCCTTCTACAGCCGATGAGATAGTCGTATTCATAAATTGGCTCAAGGGTCTAGGAGTTCGGCACAGCGACCTGCGCCTCGTAGGATTCAGTATGGGGGCGCAGCTGGTGGGCTTTGTTGCACGGAAAATGGACCAAAAGCCTCCTTACATCATGGGTATGTTCATATTCAAAAGTTAATTATGTTAAAAGTATGATCGTTTTCAAAACTTTCTTATGTTTCGTGTGTTCATATTCAAAACCTACTCTTAACGTGAACTCATATCGTCATTTTCTTATATCATTGGTATGCCCGTATTAAAAATTCATTATGTTTTGGGTGAGTTCGTGTTCAAAACTTCCTTGTGATTTGATTTTAATAATCTTAACATAAAAATTAAAAAAAGTTTATATGTCCTCAATTATTATTACGCACTGACTTATTGCATTAACGTACCAATCAGAGCCGATGAGATGTTTTTTTATTTATACAACACAACACATGTTACATATTTGTGACACTTACATAAAGAATATTAGATCACCATACTAGGCGGCTGCCTGTCTCATGGTGACCAATGGATAAAAGTTACGTTGTATGAAATATGGAGTCTAGTGTGAACATATGGATTTAGTATAAATGACGATAAAAATTGGAAAAATTATAGTAAAAAGTAGAAATTATAATAAAAAGTAGAAATTAAAATAAAAAGTAGAAATTATAATAAAAAGTAGAAATTTTGTATATAAAAAAATAGAAAATAGAAGTAAATTAACATTAGATTATAAAAATGTACTTGTAATGTAATAATGTTAATATGAAAACTTAACGAACCGTATCGAACAAATAACATAATTATTTGTTCGATACGCTCATATTCAAAATATCATTATGTTGTGGGTATGTTCATATTTAAAACTTCCTTATGTTGTGTATGTATTCATATTAAAAATTTGCTTTTTAAATATTACCGGCACAAAGCACTCTCTCCAGGGTGAATTGCCTTAAACCAAAAAAAAAAAAAAAATTTGCTGTCAAAGGTCAAGTTGCCTCGCACATGTTTAAGCGGGTATTCTAGTCTAGAAAATGAAAAAAAAAAAAAAAATTCAAAAAGTTTTAGGGTGTTGAAGTGGGAGTCTCAAAAAAATGCCGCACCCTGGTTGACACGATTGCAACCCTCCAAGTTATCTTAAAAAAAAAAATGATTCTAAATTCAAACAAATGCGGCTATAGCCCGAACTCAGTCATTTTTTACCAGTTTTCTTGACTTTTCAAATTTTAAAAAAATAGTAAAAAATTATATTTGGTTATGGTTTCAGTTAGCGCGATAGAGTAATATATAAATAGAGAAGGCTCGCGCCAAATTTTAAGTAAATTGGTTCAGTAGAACTTGAGATATCATGTCAACCGTCTCGAAAAAAGTAGTTTTGAGAAACACGCCTTTAAAGTTTTGCTCTATTTAAATTTTAGTTAGATTCCGTCTAAGCCGGTCGAACTAAAATGGCTCTTACTTTTAAAATAATTCGAATTTTGAAAAATCCTTTTAAGGAGATATACTTGAATATTAAAACCATCAAAATACAAAGAATTAAATTTTTTTTTTTTTTGAGACCAGAATACCTCTTTAAGCTTCGTCGTGTTAGGGGTATAAAGTGATGTATTTGAAAAGTTTTTTTTTTCATTCTTGCAAAGTCAACAAACATAACATGATATGAATTATATTAAATCTACGTATTCAGCGCAGGGATTAATATGTTATTATGTAGGAATATTTTGTTTCTCAAAAATATTAGATTTAATTGACGAAAGTTTATGGTTCTAAACATTTTTGTCATTCCATCAATATTGTTAAAAGCTAAGCTAATCGGGATATAAGCTGATTTGAACTTAAAAAAAGGAAACAGAAACAACTTAATGATAGGTATCCTTTTTAAATTCATCATTGAAATTTTAAATTGCAGAAAACATATCTTGTCTTAATTTTCAGAAAGAAAGGTTCAACTGCTGTTAGACATTCCATATTTTCTTAATTGAATATCTATTTACCTTTCTGTAAATTATTGTTTGTTATTTAAAAACACCTTCATACAATGATGATAAAACAATTTTTTTAGCATTGGATCCAGCATCGCAACTGTTCGAAGATAGCATCGAGACCTCACTGACTGCAAAGGATGCAGACTACGTTGAAATAATTCACACTTCCCCACTAGGATTCTCGCGCCAGGGTGGTCACAACGACTTTTATCCAAACAGAGGCAAAAACCAAACTGGATGTAAGGAATACGGATGCAATCGCTTCAGATCCTATAAGTACCTGGCCGAGTCCTTGAGGAAAGGTGGTAGCAGATTTATTGGACAATCTTGCGCAAGTGTCGAAGAAGCAATGCAGGGAAGTTGTAATGGCACTTTACAACTTGCTATGGGAGGATTACGACCTAAAAAAAAGATAGGAGTTTTATACTTGGAGACGAATCCAAGTTCTCCCTTCGCGATAGGTTAAAGAATATCTTTTAAAATCGATAAAAAAGGTTTTTAACAAACGATGTTTGTTGTAACTAGATGGAGGTTTCTCACTCGTGTATTAGCACCTGAACCCTGTTGCAATTAACAACGTTAATTAACTTAATTAAATATTAAGTGTAGCTAAAATATCGAATAATATTTTACAGCTCTTAAGTACTCTTACCTGGGTATGGGTGTATATCATGGAAAAAATCTATGGAGTGGCAATCTATTCAGCACTTTGATAAACAGTCCATTATAGATGGACGTTTAAATAATGATTTGATAATAATATAATAATAATTTATAAAAAAACTGGAAGTTCCCGGCATGCGTTGCAACACTCAAAGAAAGAAAGTGTTTGAGTTATAATTCTGTTTATTGAAGTGCTTTTAGATACACGCTACGCTGTGCGGGTGAGAAGCATGGATTTACCAAATTCATCCCCTGCTTTACCCTACCGCTCCCTCTTACCCTCTACCATCGTTCCGTTCCCCCCTTCCGAATTCACCTCCCCATCCCCTCTTCCCACCCTATATCTAAACTATATGAAACTTCTCAAACTGCTTCTATACTATACACAAACTTCGTACATTTTCAGTGTAACAAGAATGTTTGTTCAAAATTTACTCACTGCTATCCCATATCGCTACGATGGGCCCTTTGAAATCCCTCGCTCTGCCCATCCTTCGTCCCCCACCCCTCCCCTGCGTGTTCTTTTCCATTCATCAAGAAACATTAATTTTTAAATATAAAGATATTGATACTTACCTAAAACAAATAAGTCAAAACAAGTACAAACTGTGCAAAGAACGTAAGATGATAACTACGTTTGAGAACAAAAATATGATGTTGATAATTTCCTTTCCACAGCGCCATTCATCGGGTGATTTTTTTTCACCCACAAAAAAGAAGTTAAACAAGTTGTTAAAATATTTCCCTATTCAATAATTATTATTTCATGCATACATGTCTTCATGAAACTATTTTCATTCATTGTCACGAATAAGTGTTCAGGAGGACCACTCATGATAATGCACCATGAAATTGATGATGATAGTAGCACGTATTGCTGCTTCTTATTTGAACGACAATGACAAACGAATGAAAATCTTTTGCCTATGGTGTATTTTTTAAGATTTCACAGAATTTGAACAATTCGTCAAATTCAAAGTTAATTTCCAAGATCTGTGAAAGTTCTATTTGAGGTCTGGTATTATTCCAGTTCTATGAAGCAACTGGCCCATGGTGATATAATAACTAAATTTGAATAGCACTTGAAAATTAACGATGAAATTTGACGAATTGTTCAAATTCTGTAAAAAAAAAAACCCGTCCCTAATTTTTAATTTTTGACTTGTGAATTGTTAAACTCTAAAAGTTATTTTTATCATATAATAAATTATCAGGGAGATGAAATTGAAAACAGAAAATCATCACATTTATTTGTAATAAGATTGCAAAAGAACGGCAGTGCAAAATTGTATCAAATGAGTGTTCCGTTTGCAAGTGTCATAGTGTCATATATAATATTACTATAATTTGTCGAACATAAAAGTTTTTTTACTTAAATGAGAAATTTATTTCTTTACCCCTATACCTACATATTGTAATGTATATCTCGACAAAAATTCTTTCTGAAATCCAACAGAATTTTTAAATTCGTTGTGATTTCGATAAAACGTAGATACGTAATCATATAATAATTTATGTATAATAATAACAATCAACTCCTATGAGCGCGTATCAGATACTAATCGAGCTAATAGCATTATCTAATTAAAATTTTTATCTGTTCACATTTAGTGACAAAGTTCAGTTAAGTTTTTGTGAAATGAATCATTTTTATAAGAACTCTATTAAATATGTTTTTTATGTGACCACTAAGTTTTAGTGGTCACATAAAAAAACTTGTATCCAATTTTTTGGTTCCATGCTAACTCAGAATCATGTTAACTCAACACCTCTTTGAAAAGTCAGTAAAAGCTATGAAAAACAAAATTTTAAAATAGCCCATAACCCAAATCCAACGTAACTTATTTGTTTGTAAAAAGCATTAACTTTGTGGCTCGCCATAATAACTTATTTTACCAACGTAACTTATTTAACCATTTTTTTTTCATCACTAAATAAATTAATGACTTTTTGAATGAGGTTCTAAGTTGATTTCATTCTGAGTTGTCCGTTCACCCAATTTTTTTCCTGTCGAATTTTGAACAAGTTTAGGTGGCCCTGTGGTCCGTTTTAATAACTAATTTACAAAGTAGTAAGCTATTCCTAAAAAGCTTTTAAATTTTGTCAACAGATGACAATAAATTCGTCGCTATTAATGTTTCATCAAGTTTAGTAGGGGTTGCGACTTTTAACAGTCTTTTTACTTTCTACACTCAAATAAATTGGCGGTGCATAAACATGAACTGACGTTAAAACTTTTTATTTTAATTGGCGACCACATCTATTATCGTTATTTTACGAAGACAGCGCTCACACTTTTCGTCAAAGCTTATACGTAGAGCACTGTAAACATTTATTATGCTCTCAATGGCGAAAGTATTTTAGAAACAGGTTTCAGTTTCTCATCATAGATGTCACTAGTCTAAAAATCTCCTGCGTACCGCGTACTGGACACCTGTTAAATACTAGTCGGCGATGTACATAACTCTATAGTTTGATTGTAATCTGAAAATGGTAAATAACCAGATAAACTACAAATATTTTATTTTTATAAAGCTTTGTATCAATTAGATAACAATGAGAAACTAATATTTCAGTAAGCGGAAATTGAAGAAAAATTCATTCTTATTACTTTAAAAATGCGGAAAATTTGCCTTCTTTTCTTCATGCCACGTTTTGACATAATTTAAAATTAAATGGGTTTTTAGAATAGTTATATTTTTATAGCTGGTATTTTTAAGCCCCCGCATTCCGCATTTTTAACGATTTTATAACATATTTCTCAAACACTTGCAGTTTTTAAGTTCCTTAAAAATATATATTTTATTTCTTCTAAATTTATTTATTGTTGTTATACGCCCATATGGGCTTTTACGTCGTTTTAGTTGTGAGTATTGCTGGGATATGATACACCAGGCGCCTATTTTAAAAATATCTTACCTCTTCAAGCTTCTGTGCTCCGGGTAGATTATTCATAAATAATTCATTTTTGAATGGTTTTTTGGTAACGTGGTGGTGAGTTGACCGAGCGCATAGCTATTTTGTCTTAACCGTTTGGCATTTCGTGGTCGAGGGGTAAGACCCTCGCCTGGCAAACCGAAGTTCGCAGGTTCAAAACCTGCTTGCGCAAGTAAATTTTATTTGAATTGTACTATTTTACAATTTCATCATTTAAAATAGTAAAAGGTAATATTCGTGGTAATGTTGTGGTAATGCTAGCGGCACGTTCCAGAGTGGAAGATACTTTCAGTGTCGCCCTGATGTAAGACCACCATTCGGAATTGAATTGTTGCTTGAAATGGCTTTAGCCGTGTTTGGTGACCAGGTACTTACCCACCTATCTCTTTCTCATCTCGTTCCCCTTCCCACTACCTTCAGCCTGACGACATACCCCATGTTCCAGGCGGTTGGGAGCAGTTGAGATGCGGTATTCAAATAAAAAAAAATTAAAAAATCTCTCTGCAAATGTGTTTGTACGTTCCGTTTCTGGTTTCAATAAAAATTCTTCAAAACCTATATCATCTTTGGGGATACTGCGTGGAGGGTTTTTAAGAGAAAGGAATGAGACAAAGTTCTGGGAAGAAAAAAGATATGAGGGTTGGGAAGGGTTCTGGCAGGCAATGCGTCCAGAAGTGACTCCAATGAACATCCCTGCCACTGCGGTGCAAGGCGATGGTCTCCTTCAACCGATCCAGTAGGTGGGCAGACGCCAAGACATCTCACCCACGAACCCGGGCCACGTGCTAAATCATCAAATGTAGCGAACCAAGTAATGAACCAAGATTATATTTATATGCATTACTGTTATTTAGAAGGCTTGCTTATTTCTTTATAGGTAGTATTTATTCGTAAGCACCGGTATATCTAGACAAGATTCAGAAGAGTTATTTAAAATGTAATGTTACGCCCCCAAATGTTAAACCTTTTCCAACCCTTTCACCAAGTGTTTCAGGTAAAAAAGATTCACTGAAGGTAATATCCGTAAAATCTACGCTCCACACAACATGGGCGTTCGGCGTGTGTTGTTCAACCATGTTTATTGTTCAAGGGTTGTTCACGTTTAAATTTATGGAACTATAACTTCTGAAATCTGTACAATTTATTTTTGAGCTTAAAATAAACTTGAGAATGTGGATGCGTGAGTCTTTTTTGTAGAAATAAATAAAAATAAAAAAACCAAACTTATTCCGGCACCAGCTGTAGCGTGTATTTTATTTATTTTTGTTTCTTTGAAATAGGTACTTGTTTTTATTTTATCACGTAAAATAGTTCAAATCATATTTCGGCTCATCTTGAACCTTTTTTAACCTTGTTGCCTTATCGGCTGTATTATACTGCAGAAGGACTATTAATTAACAGAAGCAAAATGGGAATCTCGACCAATGAGAGAGACGAAATGTGCGCCACGCCATCAAACATCAAAGTAATTAACTATCTGGCTCGCAAACTCCATTTCTGGCCTGTTCCTTGTCCTACCAACATTGTTGAGATTTAAGGTTTTCTCATTTACGAGAACCTAATAATTATGTATGTGTCATAACAGATACAACTCGTATCTCGTATTGTATTAAGCCACAGCTACCCGAATTTCTACCGATTTCTTGCATATCTGCCCTCAACATTTGAAGTTTTTAAGTTCTTAAAAAAATATTTGTTATTTTTGAAGATAATATCTATAAGTTCCCAACGCCAAAACGCAAATTTTATGAAATTTCCTCTATAAAAAAAATCGCAAAGTAAATTTTTAATTTCACGTCTGTCTCTATTACTTAACAAGTTTTATGCGTGAAAAAAATTACAGTATATCTTTGAATATTTTTTTAGACAACCACCATGAGAATTTTGGTCTATTCTTAACGAGACGTGTTTTATAAAACATTTTCACAATATTCGCTTCAATTTTATCAGTTTAAATATTAGCGCGCTCTCTCCAACATTCGTAATTACATATCTCTTCATATTTTTCCTTTCTAGTGAGGATACGACGCCTTAAACACCTGTATATTGCATTGCATTATGCATTCGTATCTTATTCGCTTTAAAGGCTGCGACAACACAAAATAAGCCAATTGAAGATCTCAGATAAGATTGATGCAAACCTTCAAAAATAAATGCGCTGAACCTCATGGCTTTGAAACATACCTGACTGGTACAAGTACAGTTCCACTGAGTTGTTCTGGGCTATTTATTGCCTGCAGGGTGATGAATGATGATGGCCAAACTCCGATAGTTATCTGTTGTAACTGCCTTTACCTTTATACAGAGAAACAACATGTTTTTTTGACCCGACCCGGATGCGTTTTTTCAAAGAGCCCGCATACAATACTCTTATTTTGAGGCTCATAAGAAAGTGTCTCTCAGACTTGCGGTGTTAAAAAAATCCTCTCTCTCCGCTACTGTGTACTCAGTACACAGTAGCGGAGTACACATTTACAGCTTTCCTAATTTCCTGGTGAAAATTTTATTGATAAACAAACGTGTATGTGAAAACGATATTTTTTTTTTACATTAACTCCACACAGGAGGCCCTGAGGAAAATAATTTCCCTCAGGGCCTATGTCATCTTTGAAGATGCTGTGTGAAGGGTCTTTTCAAGACCCATTTTGTAGGAGGGAGGAAACACAGAGGCCGGCAAATCGTTCCATAGCCGAGCTGTTGAACTCAAGAACGAGTCGAAAAAACGACCCGTTCTCATGTGACAAATGTCAACCGTGTACATATGTTGGGCGCGCGTTTGGCGTGTCTCCCGACTATGCACCGGTGCCGAAGGGATCAATGACGCTAGTTCCTCAGAGCATCTTCCATTGAAATACCGGTAGAACATGGATAGCATTCCCACCCGACGCCTGTGCTCTAAAGATTGCAATCCGTTCATGAAGATGGGAGAATCTATCAAACGGACCGCCCGTTTCTGCTCAGAGTCGAGGGTATTTTTCAAGTATTTTGGAGCTCCAGACCAGGGGTGGCTGCCAAAGATATGTGCTATTAGAAACGAAAAATAGAAAGCCACTAAAAAGTAGGTACATGGATATATATAAATGCTTTATTCAGGCAAAGAGGGTTGTTTATCTATTGCATAACTGTTGATAACAAAAATTTATCATCGAATTTCGGAATTTTTTAAGGTATTTTAAAAGTCCAATATATTTCTCCTTTTTGAAGATGTCGTAAAAAACCATTTTTAAAATAAGATATATTACCATTTAGATTTTTAGATTTGAAATACACTCAGGGCCGGTTTTATAACCATCCGTTTGTTACGATTGATACCATTTTTAAGGCGGAATTTACGAAAACCGAAATAATATTTCGAGGCGGGGAGGAATGAAGTAAAATCAAACGGGGAACACGCTACACGCTTGGAGAACATACTACGAAACAAAGCAGCGAACAAATCCATTAGACTAGATGGTACCCTTGAGTAAGGTTTGAACATGAATCGCTTAATAATGGGCATCTTTCAAATTGTGTTTATTAAGTTGTATGTTTTATGTTAATTTTGTGGTAAAGTTCATGATTTTATGATTGCTATCAGATTTCGATGAAATATTTGATAAATTATTCGACACAATCAACTGCACTGCAAGACGGTAGGCAGTAGCTTATGACTCGTAACCGACATATTCTTCATTGACAGATGTCAAAACAATACGGTATTCAATTACGCATCATTTTTATAATATATGATCATTATTATGTCTGAATATATTGGCATGATAAATAAAATATCGGTCATTTTCAATATTTATTATTATTTACAAAAAGTTAAAAAAAAAAAAAAAAGACAGACATTCCCGGGCTACGAAACTGCGTGCATACAAGGATATTAGAGCAAATTCTTCTCAAAATAACTTTTCAAGTTTCATTTGTAAATGTCATATTTGGGATGTTTTGGATCACGGAAGAAAGTGGGTTAGAAGATTTATGGAAAACTGTGTACGGAGGTCCCACAGTGATACACGTGCTAAAAGGACTCGCTTATGCAAGAGCTGTAAGAGCCTATGTTCTTACAGGTGCTGCAATCGTCAAAATAATTTGAAATGACTCTCATGATACACTTTTTCCTCGTGAAATAAAAGAAAAATTGTGAACAGCGTTAAAGTGTTGAAGCGTTTTTTTATATCGTTAATCAATTAAAAAGTACTCAGTGTTTCAATTTAAAACTATAAATACCTACCTAAGCTCAAATCGGTCATCTGCAAGCACAGTGTGCTAGGCCCGACCGCCAAGCACGCCTTGCCGCCCTGCTATTGAGTCGGATTTTGACCAGTATTAAGGATAAAAGTAAGCAGTTATATATCGTTTTAAAGCTTATTAAATTTGGCAAATAGATTATTTGAAACATTTTTGCTTGGTCCCTCATATAAAAAAAAATCATCTTTAAATCAAAATTTTACGAAAAGAATTTTTTTTTTGCGACAATGTCATTATTATTTGCCAAACCGTAGTAGATAACAAAAAAAATTCAAAAATTTATTTTTAGACAGCTTTCTAAGAAGTGTAACAGTGTAATTTTTTTCAGATGTATATTAAAGTTTAAGAGATATAATGGATTTTGTAGAACTCTAAAATTGCAAAGTTTGGCAGGGGACAGGGGGGGGGAAGCAAGCGGGGGAGGGGAGTTTTTGGAAAATACTCCTTGTAAGAAGTACTATCCACCTGCAAAAATTCAGCTTTCAGCTCCACCCCTCGAATTGGACCGAATCTGCCAAAAAACTAGGAAGTTACAAAAATATCCAAGCAATTCCACCTAAAAATCGAACCGAAACTTTAAAAATCTACTACCAAAACATCCGCGGACTACAATCAAATCTCGATGGCCTACGAGCAGCTCTACCTTCTCATCATCATGACATTATTATACTTGAGACGTTAAATTAACGACTTAACATTTTTATTCAAAATATTTAACTCTAATTTTGACTGTTTTGAACTCCTGCAACTCTTTAACTTACGAACACCCACAGTAACAACACGAAAAAATACAATATTCTACAGCAGCACTCATAAGCGTAACTACATTGCCCACTCTCCGGTACAACGACTTCACAAATAGCTGTATTCTTCTGTTTTTGTTTCTGTGTTTGTATGACTTTTATCTATTTTATCTTGTAATTTTATTTTTATTATTTTCTATGTTTCAAAGTATCTGTCAAATTAAAATTACACCACAAATCATGTAAAAGTAATCTGGGCGTTAAATAAATAAATAAAATAAATGTCCTTTCAAATGCAAAACACGGCTTAAAACCCCAAAAACAAATATCGAAAATATATTCCATAGTTTACATTAAAAACCTGCGGCAGCAATGTGAACTAACATGTTTCAATATGAAATAGCATAATTTGTTTGTTATTCAAACAAGATAGTTTTAATAATTGCTGCAAGGTTCGCTAGATTCATACTGGGAGATTTATGGTGAGGATCGTTTCGTGTTTTTATGAAACTTTTTCCCTACTTTTCTCAATAATTATCTCGTTCAATTAATAAAATACTAATAATATCTATCCATACCTAATAAACAAGAAGTTTCACTTCTGTCGCGCGTGGACTCCACGTACGCGCTTTTTTATTATTTTTTTCAGTTTCAACAATTTTTTCGTTAATCTTATATTTAATTTTTAGGAGTGTGTCGATTTCTTTTTGTTGGTTTGCAACCTATTTTACAATTTTGTTACTTCTATTATAACTTTGTAACTCATTTTATTTTAACATAATTTATAAGATATACCATTATTACAATTAAAAAACTGTATAATTAGAAATTTAATTAAAAGCTCAGTAATGCGTAAATAAATACATAAACAAAACTAGGAATATGATTCTGGTGAAGGCGCACCCTAAGACATTATACGCCGCTGGTTTCTATACCCAATGTTTTAGACGTGGCCGGTCGGCCGCTATTAGTAAAAAAGTCAACCTGGTTCTGAAACAATACACAATAACATAACGACGTTCCTTTAGTTTGACCTCTTTTCTGATGTGCCAACACATTTACGTATTTATTTTTGAAAACATTTGACGTCCTCTCACTCTGAAATCATCTCGTATACTGACGAGAAAAAACTCATGTCGCGGTTTTTATAATACCGTGATGCGAGTGACAATATCGTTATATTGAAAAACAGTTTTAATTTATTTATGCATTGTTTTAATGCTTTTTAAAATAATTTTATTCAACAGACATTTAGAAAACATTGATGTGATGATAATGTATATTTTTATAATTCTCCTGTATTTGGAATTAAATGATGTAATTGAACTTTAAGCTATTTTTAGAGGTTGTGTAAATATTTTTTTACGCATTTGTTTTAAAGATTTTAACATATTTTATTTTTCCTCCATTTAGAAGAATAATTTTTTTGTTCAAAACATAATATTATTTTCTAATAAACAGTATAGAAATCTTCTAAAAACTGCATCAAAAACCGCGTTTTTGCTGCGTTTGCGGTAATATACCCTTAACAATGTTCGCTGGTGTTAGACCGAATACTCGTATTTGTTAAAAATTGTTTCAAGTGCAACAAACGGATGGTTATAAAACCAGCCCTTAAATATTTAAAAAACCTCGATATTTTTATTTCAACCTTGCAAAAATTAAAAAAAAAAACATGCTTACAAAAAATATTTTAAATCAAAACATTGAAAAACTTCAGAAAATTCAAATTAAAAAAAAAAACTCTGTCTTTTTAGAATTTGTATTTAAATTTTACAATAGAAAAAAATGTAAGAAAACTTATTTCTTGGATGCACATTTACCAACGTACGCATTCGATATTTGTATAATATTAAAAAAAAAAAACGTCACTTTCTTGAAACTCTTCCGTAAAATTCAATTTAATTTTTCTATATCATTTGTATAACCCGTTTCACGGTTGGGATGTGTTTTTTTTATGAGTAACGCTTTTAGAATGTTGTCATTTTTAAATAGTAAATAACCGCACCACTCGGCAAGTTATCAACGCATGCAGATATACTTACCTATAAATTGACCATTTTTTTCGCGATTCTTAGAAAAAAAAATTCTTTTGCGTTCAATAATTACTAATAACATAAAAGCTAAAGATGTTATCCAAAACACCTAAAATTTAAAATGAACTCTCTTTAATTACTTGGCAATTTACAGAAGTAGGTACCAGTGGCGATCGGTTACTTTTTGTATAAAGGATGCTGAAGTATATACCTTCCTAATATCAAATATGAATATTTATAGACTAGCCCACGAACAAGATTACTAACAAAAATAGTATATCAAATTAGCTCTATAAATCCTTTATGCTTTACATTAATTATTACAGTTCTAAAATTAGTTGTTAATTAGCTTCAGTTATTCAAGCCAAATTTGCCAAACTGTCAAAGTGGTTGGGTGGACAAATCTAATACGTACTGAATTAGATCCACGCGTTTTGGTAATGTTATTCTGTGCACAATGCCTACGCGCATTAAAGTCGTTTTCTGGATGCTCCCATGGAATGCGTATCTGGCTTCAGACAAATCTCGGCAGGCAGAACTAAATACGCATGCGTGAAAATCAAATTTTTTCTAACGTCATGGATGCGGAATGAAGCAGATAATCCGCTGTTGCTGGTATTGGTGCGTTTAAGCGACAATTGACACACGACCCACACGAGCATCGAGAATGGTATTATATGTATTTCGGCCCGGTCCGCGCGTTGCGATTTGTTGTTTTTGGCCACTTTTGGTTTTTGTTGTGTTGTTAAATTGCAAGAATTTTAATGTTGACGGCTAGAAAAAAATAAACTCAAACCTTTTTTTAACGCAGAATAAATAAATAACAATTATTATAATTAATAAATGAAAACAAATAACTTTTTAATAGTGGTGTACACAGAGTTATTTGTTTTCATTTATTAATAATTATGACGCCACAAAGCGAATTTGCGAAGTTTGAAGAAGTAATTATTGTAATATTTATTATACGCCTAGAAAGAAAGAGAAGCGCCGCATCCACGGTATGTATGGAGACACCTGGTAGGCACATAATATATTGAAATATTAATAGACGTGTCGAATCCGTTGCCACTACCGGCCAGGATGGGTTATCCATTTAAAGTAATAAATTGCTAAAAAAGAAATTTTGCTATTGCTAAAAAAGATTTTGTGTTCCTATCTTCTGATTTTTCAAAAGCGCATTCAGTCCACAGAACATTCCATTGTTCACTGAAAATCTTCTCAACAATCTAAAAGTTTTCAGTAAATTAACGTACGTGAATTAAGAGATACACATTTACAATGAAACTCAAAGTTTATTTAGACACATCCTGTATTTTTATTTCATAACCTAAGTACATCATTTTTCATATAATCAAATAGTGTGCATCCTGTATTAAATGAATAATAAATTTTACATCAATAATGAAATGAACAAATAAATAAATTTTCAACCAATATTCATATTTTTTTTTAAATTTCCAGGAAAGGCATTTTCATCAATTTAAGAAACATATAAAATAAATATCAAAACCTATAATTAAATCATCAAAGTACAGAATTTCATTAAAATAATTTACAAGAATTATATACAGCAAAATGTAAAGACTGAAGTTATTATGTGCGTTAAAAGCAAATAATGTAAGCTTATATAATTATATATTTAATATATTTCTAATAATACATACAATAAATTATTTTATGAACTTCATCAATGATTTTTAAAAAATGTATAATTTCATACGTCAATATATTATTTAGCATCACTTTTAAATAAATACAAATATAATTTGTAAGTTTTCGAATAGAAGCAAAGTCCCCAATTTTTTTTTTGGTTGACTCGAAAAAAAATTTTTAAAATTTGTTATTTACTTATTTAGCTATCTTTATTTTGATAGATCTTCATGGCTTCATCTCATATTATAATATTTAACACAAAATAAAATAATTGCTTACAATCATTCTTTTACTTTAATTTAATTTAATATTATTATTTCTATTTTTTTTTAATTGATAAATTAAAAAAAAAAAAAAACACACACATTTTATTGTTTCAACAGTTATGTCGGTTTCACCGAAATCGGTAAAAAACATGAATAATAAATAAATAATTCGTTCAAATAACAACATACACTTCGAACCACAAAATAAAAACAAAAAATATGTGTACCTATCGACAAAATCAAGCGATTTTATTTTTTCCTATTGCGAAAGTAACCCAAGGAAAATACCTACATAAAATTTAAAATTATTTTAACAAAATAATTAAATAAATTATTTTTACTGACTGAATATTATATATTTATGTTACAATAACTACACATTTATCACAAATTTTAGCATTTACATAAACTAAGTTTAGATTGTCAAAACTTCATTTGATAGGAAAGTTCTAAATGAAAATTAAATTGATACAAAGTTTTTCTTTACAGTTCATTGCTTGCACGTAAGGGACCTTACCTAGATATCTAAATCTATATAATTACTTAAAAATATGGTTATATTTCTACATAGTATTATTTATGTTCAATAAGGGTTGGATTCTTTCTTAAAAATGAGGCAAAAATATTGTATCTCCGGGGTTTATAATGAACGATCAATAAAACTCTATATTAATGCGATATTGACCAAATCCATCATTGATTGTTATCAGATATTCCGACCGAAGATTGGTAAATTTTAGCGCTGCTTAGTGTCAGATAATTTTAGGTTAACTATCAATATAAACATTTTTTAAAATAATTTCGTTAGTTATGTATAATTGATGGCTTATTTAATGAACGGATTGAACTAACGAAACTCTTAGAAATGAAATAATTCGTATACGCGATCCGACTTAAATAATGCAACTAAGACGTAATCAATCTACTCCGTTTGATATTTAAGAAATGAAAATGATTGAAATAAGGATAAAGACCTCATTAACTAATTAACTCCCGTTTGGTGTCAATAAATAAATGCGGCTGCCAATATAATTTAGTTTGTTTTTCAATTCAACGTTGCCAATTTATTAATACTGATATGTGAATTAGTAGACAGGTCCGCCAGTGTTGCCAGCGTATATTCATTTATTCGATGTCAATATCGGTTTGGCTGTCAACATGCTCGGTATATCGATAGAAAATCGTCGGAAATTACACCTGTCGATCCGATATTATTTAAGTATCGATTTCTCTGTGCTAAACCCCCTGAAGAAGCAACCAGTTAAGATATAGTGTCAAACTTTCAAGAAAAATCACAAGAAGGTGGTTAGAAATGTTATTGTTTTTAATTTATGTATAAAATGTTTATTAGTCAAAGGATATTAAACACAATTAAAATGAATTAGTGAAAATAATTGTAAATGCAATTCAATCAATCAGTCTCAAAATATATTTTAGGTAATAAAATATCTTAAGAAAATTAACATTTACCCATTTTTTTAGCAAAAAAAGTGGGTATTCGACCTAAAATAAGAAGAATTCAGACATATTAAAAGATGCCTTCACTGCTTCTATTTTATTTTGGGAAAAGCGTAAAAAAATCAATTTGGTGTTTTCCCGGATATTATTTATGACATAGGAAATAGTTGAAATACTAGTCAGTTAAACATAGTCAAAAATGCAAGGAGATAAATCAGCTTATGAATAAAATTGCTACTGCGAGATGTCGATAATCAGTGTAAAACAATTTACATATATTTTTGGAAAAAAAAAATGCATAATCTATTTTACAAGCTAACACATTTACTGCTTTAGGTTGCGTGTACACAAGCAAGCCGAACCTGCGGTTGCTTCACTTGCATTTTCATAATTCGTGGCTCGGCACGTTTATGTTCGCAAATGTACACGCAGAGTTACGGAGTTCATTACTTGTTTTAAAAAGCGGTAACTATTAAAAGTTTATATTTTCATCTCCACTAGTCTTCACTAGTGAAAATTTAAATAAAACATGTACAAAATTTAAAAAAATGCTATTTTATTAAAAAGGTCTATTTTTTCAACGAAAAGTCGCTGAAAACAATTAAATGAAAAAATACTTTCTTTGAGGGAATAATTTTTTTAAATATGATAACGTTACATCATTAAATTTTAAATAGGCCCCTATTTATAACATTAACAATAGATTTTTATAGAGCAATTAATAAAATACCTACATACGATTGATAGGTAAACACGAGTGGAGCAACGTGACTTTTTTCCAATTTACTTACTATATTTATTTTTTTTTTTTAACCAAAACATATGGTTTTAAAAATTGAAATGACTGTTTGAATTTAACTTCTTTAACTTTGAAAAGATAATTTTATCCAACAAATTGAAATTTACTTTAGATATTTTTTTAAGTATACCTATCATTTTTTTAAATTGTCAAGACAAACTTTTTATAAACCATTATTATTTAGTAATCCAATTTAAATACAATAAGCAAATAAATTACTACATATTTTTATATGTGATTTAGAATCCGTACACTTTCACGAAAGGAGGAAAATATAAGTTCGAAAGGAAATTAAAATGTTCTACATGGATAGTAAGTAATTTATATACAATATCTCTTATATGATAATGAATTATACAAGTTTACAGGGTATTCTACGTACAGTACAATGCCCGTAATTAAAAAAAAAAAACATAAGCGTAGTGATTGTAAAAATTGACATGGCGATGCATAAGTCACAAAAACAAATAACTGCATAAATAATTGGAAGAAAAAATCTTCTGAATTTTTCTTTTGTCTTTAGCGTTTGAAAACACATAAACACCGTAAAATGCTATAAACAAAAACATAAATAAATAATCCAGAAGATTTTTGTTGGAAATTTAAATAGATTCGTCATGATTTTTTTCAGTTCTGATGAATTTTACAACAATGGCAAGAGACGTCGAAAAATTATTTAAAAGCGCAATTTAAAAAAGGCATGTTTGTCATTTAAATTATTATCATAACATATTGTATCATGTTCATAATATAATATTATATATTTTATTTATGCAACAGAACAGAACTGTGCCAATAAATCTGCCACGAAATTATAAACAAGTTTTAAACACGACAACATAAGTAGTAAAGTTAAAATTTTTATTTCTAAACCATCGAATCATTTGCTTCGTGAGATCTTGCTAATAAAGGAACACTGCTGCTGCAGTTGATTGAACTTTCGTTCGTCTTTTTACCCAACTCAATATCTTCCGCGCAAACCAATTTAGGAATCCAATTGTTATTGCCAATTTTAAGGTTGTTTTTGGAGTTAGAATTTGGGACTGATGGGGAGGTAGTGATTTCTTTAATTTTGGCTGGTTGCACATTAGTTGCTGCTTGATTTGCCGCTAATATTTTGGCAGCAGCAACTATGTTGTTTGATAAGCTATGGTTTGAAGAGTTGGATTCTCTACTTGGTATGCCATTATTTGTCACTGGCTGTGCTGAATTAGTATCTAAGAGAGGTTGGTTTTCTGAATACTTGCTAGAATCTTTTGATTTCTGCGTTGGGAGGAAGCTGGCAGAACCTCGTCTGCTGTTTGGTTTGGAATTTTCTCTTCTCTGCCTGAAGGGGGTAAGAGACAGTTGATTCCCTTGATCTGCGATGTTCAATGTGTTAGGTTTATTATACTGGTAATCCGGTGGTAGATTGACTGTGTCACCTGGGTTAGGTTTCTCCCCGTTAAGCCAGTAAGTTGTCATCGTCCCTTTACCCTGAAAAGCAAAACATGAATAAATAATCAAAGAATTTCTTTACTTTTATATACAGTTACTAACATGGAACAATACACTGTAAATCAATACAATGAGTTAAATAAACATTTATATTGCAGCACTTTTGACTACGGGTACGGTAGCCAATGCTGTTTCGTATAGCCGAACCTAACTGATCCAAATATACCCAACCATCCTGCCAATTAGACACGCTCGCTTGTGTGGACAGATAATATTTAAGCCACTGTTCATTGGCATTCACTATTTGATTCCTCATTCTTAATAATAAATAATGCTTTCGAACGTGGTTTTTCATTACATCCGCCTAAGGTATGCTATACCTAGAGCACTCAATACACTCTCGAAAATTGTCTTTAAGATCCGTTCCACAATTTTCATCAGGGCTCCAATGTGTGTTTTCCCATTCTTAAAAAAAAATATGAAATAAAGATTTCCTATTAATTGCCATGGTTACTTTAATAACAAGACAATCTAGTATCTAGCTAACTTTATAATAGCACTTTACGAAATAGACCCATGTAATACCAAACGAGAACCAATGAAAAGTTTATCTGATTAACTTGTTCACTCCATGTTCATCAATGATTGTATGGGACAAGCCGATGGCCATTAACTGCCTGTATGTCCGACTAAAATTGATTGACGCTAAATCGCCATCTGATTGCTTTGTGTTAGTTAGACAGGCGATGATCGAGTTCAAAATTAAACGGATATTTGAATGGGAAACCGCGCACCATGTAAATTATCAATTTACCTTATATTTTTGAGAAGTTTAAAAAAAGGATTTCAACAGAATTTTATTTTGTTCGTGCGTTTATTACAGGTGTATTGAAGTAATTTCACAAGGGAGCCATACAAAACATAAAAGAAGCTTTATCTTTTTCACGTCTTTTTACGAGGCAAGTTAAACAATTTATTATTCTGACACGTGTCAAAAATTGAATACCAATTTGTTTTCGAAACGAAATTTCCCTTTAAAAAATTTAACCCACCTGTTTCTCAGTAATTAACTCTTTTTCTTCAAAATATATTTTGGTTTAAATAAAACTAAGCTAGAATCTTTGAGCGTAAAATTCTAAATCTTTGTACCTAAACTAAAAAATGGATCTTACAGGATAAATACGAATCTTGAACTTGAAAATCTAATAGATCATGAGACCGTATTGTGAGGTTCTGTAGGTTCCAAAGACGGCGATGGGCTGGTATGAAAAAAATTCCAGATTAAACAACGCCAAAAGTTTTGACCAAGTGGATTCCCAGTGACCCAGAAAAAGGCCGAAGAAGAAGTAGATAGGCTACGTTGGGGACTGGAGCAAGCCGGGGAGGCCTGAAGATTGGAGGTGAATAGTGAGGGATCTCAGCCAATGGAGGACATTTATGGAAGATGCCAAATGCCTCACTGAGATGTAGTACCGTGATAATGAAGATGATTTGGTTTAAAAGATGGTATCGAAGAAATCTTCATATGGTTTGAAGTTATTTTCTCGTTTTATAAAGGGCTATTAGATGATATTAATGATTGAAGAATCATTATTTTCTAAAAAAATGGATTGGTAAGTGACCGTAATATATGCTGGAAAAGGATATACTTTGAAGAAATTCTTCAAGAAGGTGGATATTAAAAGTTTTTCTTGTACGATCAGATGATTGTATCAAAGGAAACAGACATTTTATTCAATTCATATGATATGTTCCTATTATGAAATTCCGCTCAAATTTGGCCGCATACAAACGGACGAAAATATATTTTTATGTGAATTAAATAATATCTTCCTTTGTAGCAACTGATCACAGAAAAGCCAATATACGGATTAATTTTGTCCCTTTACGAGATTATTCTATTATGAAAGGACATCGTTATTAGGTCGTAAAATATCAGGTTTTCAGAGCATATTCGATTCAGTGGTTCATAGAAATTCAATAGAACCCCAAGAATAATTCTTTATGTCATATTCGTCACTGGACGGTAGAAGCAAAGCAAAAAATATCACTCAAACGTATTGGTAAAGATATCAATAATTCTGTCAGTCACATTGTCATTTTGAATTGAAAATTTTCGATTGAAATGGATTTTTTTTTTGTGAAATCACGTTAAGGGTCTCAGCGTTTTTTTTATGAGATCTTCATCTTCTTTCGTAACAGGGAAATACGATGAATATATGTACCAAGACGAACATTATCTTCTTTTGTTAAGGTGCGAAATATTACCAATAAATTTGATTCTGTCGTATTGTTAGAATTACAATAATATTTTTACATAATGCAATGCAGTAAAATTTATGAAAAAAGGTGCTTAACATCTAAAAAAATATAATTGGTACTTACAGTTATTTGAATTTTCAAATAATTTGTTATAGTGTCATGAAAAAATCACCTACGATTCAATTATTGTGAATTTTGCTTTCTTCGAGTTACCTTAGGAAGTTTAATTTGTTTGTCACGAAATATTAAATTGTAATTGTGTGAGGAGCTATTTTATGTGTGGGTGCTTTGAAGTTTGAAGAACCGTCTTTGCAGAAAGACGTTCGCTTACAGATTGGTGCCATTTTTATGGATTTAGGCAATTTCGGATCACCATTTTTGAGATATTTGTTCGCAAAGTAAATTCATACATCATCATCAATAATTTAAAGGACAGAACGCCCGCTTTGTTTGGGGTCTATTTATACGCCCCAGAACTTTAAGAAATGTGAACTACAGGTTCAGTGGTAACAGCACCAGAGTCATTTATTGCACGTCACCATAAGAAATTACCAAGCAAATTTTATTAACCTGTTTAAATTGAAACTGGTTGGTTTTGATATTTTGATGGAGAAGTTCTTGATTTGAAATCCCTTCAGAATTAGATCAACAAAGAGTAACGAAAATGATTGTACCTTCATTGCAACTTCTCCCCTGCACTCGAGGTCGAAGGTTCCGAAGGAGTCGAGGATAGCTTTGGTCTTCGGACTGACATGGATCCTGAGGGCCTCTCCGTTGGACTCCATCCTGCTGGCTGTATTTACAGTGTCCCCAAACAGGCAGTACCGGGGCATCTTCAGACCCACGACACCTGCCACACATGGACCTGCAAACAAACATTTTTTATTAAGACTTATACAAATCTTAAAGAGAGATTACAAACATTTGTGAGCGTGACGCAGAACATTTCAAAGAGATTCATTCTTGGAGATTTCAAAGTACATTGGGGATCATCCAATAGATTCCCACAAGAATTCCAAATGCTTTCAACCATCTGGAGCTCATGAGA
Organism: Glyphotaelius pellucidus; assembly: GCA_936435175.1. NCBI lineage: Eukaryota > Metazoa > Arthropoda > Insecta > Trichoptera > Limnephilidae > Glyphotaelius > Glyphotaelius pellucidus. Next base: position 5,896,919 of record OW386551.1, on the reverse strand, counting down.
CTGGCATTCCCATTTGGGGTATGTTATAAGGTTCAAGGTAGTGGGTAGGCAAAAGAGACGGTGAAGAAAAAGGTGGAGAAGTACCTGACTATTCAAATCTGGTAATTAAACATGACTAAATCTTTTTCAAGCCAAGTTTCGATTCTGAATGATTTATTTTACCAGGGCGCTCATGTTAAGTATCTACTACTCTGGAACGGACCGCAAGTGTACTCTAATATTATTTTCAAACAATTTTATTTTCATACAAGTGACATAATACAATCAAACAAAATTTACTCGCGCACGCCGTGATTTGATTCCGCGACTTCAAGATTCATTCCGAGGATCGGATCCACTCAAACATAAAGTCGTGGACCTTACACAAGAAAACATGTTTGAGATAAGCCTCTGTAATAATATTATACTAGCTTTGCCTGTTGCAGAGGCAACCAAGGGGTTAAACACTACGCGATTTGACGTGTGAACGCGGATGAAGCGAAGAGTGTGTGTTAAATAAAATAGGTAGAGAAAAAAACGATGTTTGTAATTTGTTACCCGTATCGTATAATTTACTGTTGCAAAGACTCCTACCACTGTGCCACTTTGGTCGCCGACACTTTAAAATCGTCCCAGGAGCGTACCGCTCAATTCAGTACTGAACCAATCCAGCCGCCCGACTCAGGGCGTTCAGTATTTCATTTAATTTAAATTAGAAAAACCGATAGAGCCTTATCTCGAAAAAGGGTCCTCGGAGTTTATCGTTCAAGTTTTTCACTCAGCCTTTCGGATTGTGTAGGTCGAGACGCGTAATTTGATATCCATCTCGGGTACTGTAAGGTTTAATTTTGAAAAAAAAATTTTGGAAAATTTTTGAATTTAAAAAAATAAAATGATTTTGGAATTTTTTTAATTATAGAAAAAAAATTTTTTGGATGTTGAAAATTTTTGAATTTTGAAAAAAAAAATTCGATTTTGGAAATTTTTGAACTTAATAAAACTGAAAGTAATTTTTCAAAAAACGGCGATAACAAAATGTTTTTTCAGAATTTTTCATAAACTAAAACTAAACCAAACTGGGGATGCCGTAGTCTCACTGACTCCAGACGGCACCAGGTTGGGACTTTTGTGCGGTATTCACATTGAAGTTTAATTTAAAATGTACGAACGATTAGTTCTCGTACAGTATTCAAAAGGTACCTTCACCATTTGGCAAAAAAAGTGGAGCACCTTTATTTAAATTTACTCATATTATTGAAATGTTCAGAATATATAGTATCCGAGTATGTACCTACGGACTTTGTCAAAAAAAAATTCGAGTGCAGTTTATACGCGGTAGAAGTGAAACTTTACCAAAACAATCTCAACCAATACTTTTTCATATGTCAAGTAATTTTTATCAAAGCGGCCGATGGGCACAGTTGATGCGTCGCAGGAGCAGTAATCGTCATTTCCGTTACATCCGAAATCCAAATCACAGCCGTGCTATAGAAGTACCATTTCAAAACTCCAGTCTTTGTATGTTTCTTTTTATTTAAATTCATAATTTTTGTCAATGAAAGGATTGCCTCCCTGTCTAGTAAATAAATGTATTCTCTGTAATATTTTACTCCTGCGTATTATGTGCTCCTGGTATATTTTCAATATTGTACGTCACCCTTTTAGTCATTTTTCACACAAACGGCGCCATTAAAATGTATTTTTCAAAATTATTTATCAAATAATAATTTTAATGCAAAATCGTTCATATAAAAAATAAATCAGGTTAGCGACCTACACATGAGTACCTACATATTTTTTGAATAAATATTACGAATCCTAATTTTTTAAATTTCGAAATTCGGTTTTGAAATGATATTTGAATGTGAATGAAGCCTTAACCTTTAACAAATTAATTTAATTTCATTAAAAGTATCCAGGATAAATAGTCACGACCATCTTTGTTTGTGTCCGTTTATTTGATATCTTGTTTTTTTTTTATTTTTAAAAGAAAAAAGGCCCTTGGTATTTAAGTACCTACCTTGTCTAGTAAATAAGTATATTTTATTCAATATTTTACCCTTGCAAAATGTGTATTCCTGATGGAAACTCAATATTGTACAGCGCCCATTGTCATTTTTCACAAAACTGCGCCATACATTTTTTTATTATTGAGCATAAAATAACTCGAACAATTTTATTGCAGTAAAAAAATTACAGAAAAAAAAACTTTCAAAGAATGCTTGTAGGTACTTACCCATACACCCATAATGTTTTTTATTATTTAATAATGTCCAAAGAAATCGAATCCTTAATAACACAATCATAAATGAAAAGTGTTTAGCATTGTATTTGGACCCATCTTACTTAAAAAACGTTCCGATTTATCTAGTACTAATTTCCTTCGTAACTACAAAAGTCTACCTACCTGAAATAATGCATTTTGGCAAAAAGTGCGACCATCCCAAGTGATTTCTTTTATTTCAAATCATTAATTTTTTATTTGATATCTAAAGATGCGTAAGCCGGTACCTACCCGGTACTTACGCAGACAAACAATATTGATGTAGGTACCTAAGCATTTCCTTAAAAAAATCCGTTCATCTTACGAACAAATTTGCAATAATTCAACGGAAAAGTACCTACCCTGTAATTAATTACGTTTAAACGTGTTCTTTTTATATGGCCAGCAATATTTTCTCTTCTGTAGGAAAATTCAAAGCACGTTATTTTTCTCAAACGTCATATTTTCGGTGGCGTATAGTGAAATATTTTTAATGGTTTGCGTATGTAACGACCGTTGAAAAAGTTTTTTCAATCTCTTGACCTCGATATTATTGAAAAAAATTACAGCCAGAATCGGTTTTCGAGCCCCAGGGTCGTTTTCAAATTGGCCACTCCGGAACAGGCTTGGAGCTTTTTTTTATTAGGCTAAATCGTAAATTGACGTCCCTTGAAACTCAAGGTGGTTTTTTATTTTCAATTTTTTAGTGAGTAAAAAGGAAATTAAGTTCCTACTCGACAGCTGATTTTACTGGCCGCCAAATTTTTCACTTTCGACGGTAGTGAAATCTTAGCAAATGTCAAAAATAATGTTAAGTATTATGCAATATTGCAGAACATTTTGGATGAAATGTGTTACATGTCGCGGTTTTAAAATCTTATTAATACTCTCTACTACGAATCTGTCGTAAAACATCTCCGGCGGAAGGGTTATTTTTGACGCAATCTCGAATTCCGTGACGCACCTATAAAATGCCATTTTTTCCTAGCAACGCCGTAAAATTTTTAAGAATAAATCCCTAGCAAATTGCACTTTGTATGAGAAAAAAGTCTTAAAAAATCTTAAAAATCTTAATTTCTTGGTGTACTGAAAATCAAATAAGCGAAAGCGATCCTTAGGGTGGGCGAACTTAAGGGGCGGCAAGGTCGTTTTTCGCGTAAAGGAAAAAGTGAGTTTTTCGAAAAACTGTGCAATAATATATATACTAGCTTTGCCTGTTGCAGAGGCAACCAAGGGGTTAAACACTATGCGATTTGACGTGTGAACGCGGATGAAGCGAAGAGTGTGTGTTAAATAAAATAGGTAGAGAAAAAAACGTCATTTGAATGTGGATAAAGCGAGGAGTGTCCGTCTACAAAGGGCACAGATAGTTGACAGCCCAATTGCGTACGCCTGCTCTCTGGCCGCTTCGGTCACCCGGTTCAAGGCGTTCGGTACGGGCCTTTTCTCGCAAAAGCAGGCCAAGTAGCTTCCTGCTCAAATTTTCACTGCGCCATTTGGGCTGTGCAGATCGAAATTGGAAATTTTTTAAATTCGGAAAAAAAAAATTTCGGATTCTGGAAATTTTTTAATTTTGAAAAAAAAATTTTTTGGTTTCCGGAAATTTTTGAATTTTGAAAAAAAAAAATTTCGGTTTCTTGAAATTTTTTAATTGTGAAAAAAAAATTTTTTGGTTTCTGGAAATTTTTTAATTTTGGAAAAAAAAATTATTGGATTCTGGAAATTTTTTAATTTAAAAAAAAAAAAATTGTTGGATCTCGGAAATTTTTGAACTTATAACTGAAAGTAATTTTTCAAAAAACGGCGCTATAAAAATGTATTATTCAGAAATTTTAGAGACTTAAACTAAACCCAACTGGGGATGCCGTAGTCTCACTGACTCCAGACGGCAGTAGTTGAGACTCTTGTGCGGTATTCACATTGAAATTTAATTTAAAATGTATGAACCCGTACAGTATTCAAAAGGTACCTACAACATTTGGCAAAAAAAAATTGGACGATCTTTATTTAAATTTACTCATTTCATTAAAAATGTTCAGAATAAATAGTATCCGAGTAGGACGTTGTCAAAAAAAAATTCGAGTGCAGCTTACCGTAGTTTTTCAAAACACGGCGCTATAAAAATTTATTATTCAGAATTTTTCAGAAACTAAAACTAAACCCAACTGGGGACGCCGTAGTCGCACTGACTCCGGACGGCAGTAATTGGGACTCTTGTGCGGTTTTCACATTGAAATTAAATGTAAAATGTACGAACGATTAGTTCCCGTACAGTATTCAAAAGGTACCTACACCATTTCGCAAAAAAAAAATGGACCATCTTTATTTAAATTTACTCATTTTATTAGAAATGTTCAGAATATATAGTGTCCGAGTACGTTGTCAAAAAAAATTCGAGTGCAGTTTACACGCGGTAGAAGTGAAACTTTTCCAAAACAATCTCAACTAATACTTGAAAAGTGAGGTCTGAGTAGCCCAGTAAATAAATGTACCCTCTGTAATATTTTACTCCTGCGTATTATGAGCTCCTGGTAGATTTTCAATATTGTACGTCACCCTTTTTGTCATTTTTTACAAAAACGGTCCTATAAAAATATAATTATCAAAATTATTGTGTACCTATTTTTATGAGGTGTTGCTCATCCAACGAATGGCTCCCTGAGCGGCAGTGCCAATGCCCGCCTCTAACGTTGAATAATTATCATAAAGAAGCAAAATACAAAAATAAGCGTTATGTAACTTTAATATTTAAAAAAAATAAATCCCTTAAATATCTAGGCTAAAGACGAAGGTAGCGCAACACGGCATAACAGCCCAAAAAATTATTACAAAAGAAATTATCCTTTCAACTTCAAATAATTTCATTACAAATTTCCAAAAAAAAAACATATGCAATTCTTATTTGATGATTCCGAATTGTTATGTGCAGGTACCTACCTACTCAAAATAGGCATTCCAAAACCGAGCGTCTAGCAACACTCGATACGGAGATCTTTTTTCGTGAATTGAGCAAATTTCTTTCGATACAGACGAACCTGCCGATTTGAACGGATTGAAATAGAACTACAGGCGTGTTCGACAGACATTTGATTTTGTATTGCGTGAACGATCCGTACTTATATTCCGCACCGCTAGATGTCTCTGGATTGAAATCTTTAGTTGGCGGAGAGCTTTGCCCTACCGCCATTTGTAAAATTTCAGAATCCAGTGTTCCAAGGTGTGAGAAAATTTACTCAACCTGAATTTATTTGTAAGAAAATTAGGTGTTCTACTGGCCAGTAAAATTATGCACCCCCGAGAAAAATGCGAGTTTTGCGAAACGTCATAAAATATCATTTTTCCGCGCGCTATCGTGTAACATTTTGAATGGTGACCGACATATTTGTCGATTTTAAAAGCTTCCTTAACTTTTATTCTTCGTATTTATCGAAAAACATCTTCGCCAGAATGCGCCTTTTCGACGATATCTCGAACCGCGTGTCGTACCTACAAAATGTCATTTTTTAGCAGCATCGCCATTAAAATATTATGAAAAAATTTCTAGCAAATTCGTTTTGTATGAGAATAGTGCTTAATTTTTCTCCGACTTTTTCGAAATGCGAACCTGTCGGCGGGAAATATAACCGGGCCGATTTCTTCGTCGATGAGAGATTCAGTCGGAGGTTCCAGTTATCGCCGCTGATTTTGCATCAGTTTTTACCGTTGACTTTTGGTGTTTCGGTTTCATGGTTTTTTTTTAGCTTCCTGTCTAGCGATTGTGGTCTCTGCGGTCGGTCAAACTCGAAGAGCGGAGAGGTCATTTTGGCGTGGGAGGCCCTGCACTGAATCGCATTTCAAGCGAAAGCGATCCTTAGGGTGGGCGAACTTAAGGGGCGGCAAGGTCGTCTTTTGACTGTATGACCCATGTGAGTTTTTCGAAAAACTGTGCAATACTATATTAACTAGCTTTGCCTGTTGCAGAGGCAACCAAGGGGTTAAACACTACGCGATATGACGTGTGAACGCGGATGAAGCGAAGAGTGTGTGTTAAATAAAATAGGTAGAGAAAAAAAACGTTATTTGAATGTGGATAAAGCGAGGAGTGTCCGTCTACAAAGGGCACAGATAGTTGACAGCCCAATTGCGTACGCCTGCTCTCTGGCCGCTTCGGTCACCCGGTTCAAGGCGTTCGGTACGGGCCTTTTCTCGCAAAAGCAGGCCAAGTAGCTTCCTGCTCAAATTTTCACTGCGCCATTTGGGTTGTGCAGATCGATGCGCGTAATTTGTTACCCGAAACGTATAGTTTACTGTCGAAAAGACTCTTCCCACAGTGCCACATTGGTCGTCGACACTTTTAAAACGGCCCAGGAGCTTACCGCTCAATTCAGTACTGAACCATCCAGCCGCCCGACTCAGGGCGTTCAGTTTTTCATTTAATTTAAATTAGAAAAACCAATAGAGCCTAAAAGGGTCCTCGGATTTTATCGTTTAATTTTTTCAGTCAGCCCTTTGGATTGTGTAGGTCGAGACGCGTAATTTGATATCCATCTCGGGTACTGTAGGGTGTAATTAAAAAAAAAAAAATTTTGGATTTTGTAAATTTTTGAATTTTCAAAAAAAAAATTTTTTGAGTTTTGGAAATTTTTTAGTTTTGGAAAAAAAAAATTTGTTTTCTGGAAATTTTTTGTTTTTGAAAAAAAAATTTTTTGGATTCTGAAAATTTTTTAATTTTGGAAAAAAAAAAATTGGATTCTGGAAATTTTTTAATTTTGAAAAAAAACTTTTTTGGTTTCTGGAAATTTTTGAATTTTTAAAAAAAAAATTTTTGGTTTCTGGGAATTTTTTAAATTTGGAAAAAAAAAATTTCGGATTCTGGAAATTTTTTAATTTTGAAAAAAAAATTTTTTGGTTTCCGGAAATTTTTGAATTTTGAAAAAAAAAATTTTCGGTTTCTTGAAATTTTTTAATTGTGAAAAAAAAAATTTTTTTGGTTTCTGGAAATTTTTTAATTTTGGAAAAAAAATTATTGGATTCTGGAAATTTTTTAATTTTGGAAAAAAAAAATTGTTGGATCTCGGAAATTTTTGAACTTATAACTGAAAGTAATTTTTCAAAAAACGGCGCTATAAAAATGTATTATTCAGAAATTTTAGAGACTTAAACTAAACCCAACTGGGGATGCCGTAGTCTCACTGACTCCAGACGGCAGTAGTTGAGACTCTTGTGCGGTATTCACATTGAAATTTAATTTAAAATGTATGAACCCGTACAGTATTCAAAAGGTACCTACAACATTTGGCAAAAAAAAATTGGACCATCTTTATTTAAATTTACTCATTTCATTAAAAATGTTCAGAATAAATAGTATCCGAGTAGGACGTTGTCAAAAAAAAATTCGAGTGCAGCTTACCGTAGTTTTTCAAAAAACGGCGCTATAAAAATTTATTATTCAGAATTTTTCAGAAACTAAAACTAAACCCAACTGGGGACGCCGTAGTCGCACTGACTCCGGACGGCAGTAATTGGGACTCTTGTGCGGTTTTCACATTGAAATTTAATTTAAAATGTATGAACCCGTACAGTATTCAAAAGGTACCAACACCATTTGGCAAAAAAAAATTGGACCATCTTTATTTAAATTTACTCATTTTATTAGAAATGTTCAGAATATATAGTGTCCGAGTACGTTGTCAAAAAAAATTCGAGTGCAGTTTACACGCGGTAGAAGTGAAACTTTTCCATTTTGGAAAAAAAAATTATTGGATTCTGGAAATTTTTTAATTTTGGAAAAAAAAAATTGTTGGATCTCGGAAATTTTTGAACTTATAACTGAAAGTAATTTTTCAAAAAACGGCGCTATAAAAATGTATTATTCAGAAATTTTAGAGACTTAAACTAAACCCAACTGGGGATGCCGTAGTCTCACTGACTCCAGACGGCAGTAGTTGGGACTCTTGTGCGGTATTCACATTGAAATTTAATTTAAAATGTATGAACCCGTACAGTATTCAAAAGGTACCTACACCATTTGGCAAAAAAAATTGGACCATCTTTATTTAAATTTACTCATTTTATTAGAAATGTTCAGAATATATAGTGTCCGAGTACGTTGTCAAAAAAAATTCGAGTGCAGTTTACACGCGGTAGAAGTGAAACTTTTCCATTTTGGAAAAAAAAATTATTGGATTCTGGAAATTTTTTAATTTTGGAAAAAAAAAATTGTTGGATCTCGGAAATTTTTGAACTTATAACTGAAAGTAATTTTTCAAAAAACGGCGCTATAAAAATGTATTATTCAGAAATTTTAGAGACTTAAACTAAACCCAACTGGGGATGCCGTAGTCTCACTGACTCCAGACGGCAGTAGTTGAGACTCTTGTGCGGTATTCACATTGAAATTTAATTTAAAATGTATGAACCCGTACAGTATTCAAAAGGTACCCACACCAATTGGCAAAAAAAAATTGGACCATCTTTATTTAAATTTACTCATTTTATTAGAAATGTTCAGAATAAATAGTATCCGAGTAGGACGTTGTCAAAAAAAAATTCGAGTGCAGCTTACTGTAGTTTTTCAAAAAACGGCGCTATAAAAATGTATTATTCAGAATTTTTCAGAAACTAAAACTAAACCCAACTGGGGACGCCGTAGTCGCACTGACTCCGGACGGCAGTAATTGGGACTCTTGTGCGGTTTTCACATTGAAATTTAATGTAAAATGTACGAACGATTAGTTCCCGTACAGTATTCAAAAGGTACCTACACCATTTCGCAAAAAAAAATTGGACCATCTTTATTTAAATTTACTCATTTTTTTAGAAATGTTCAGAATATATACTATCCGAGTAGGTACCTACGTACGTTGTCAAAAAAAATTCGAGTGCAGTTTACACGCGGTAGAAGTGAAACTTTTCCAAAACAATCTCAACTAATACTTGAAAAGTGAGGTCTAAGTTGTCCAGTAAATAAATGTATTCTCTGTTAAATTTTACTCTTGCGTGTTATGTGCTCCTGGTAGATTTTCAATATTGTACCTCACCTTTTTGTCATTTTTCACAAAAACGGCCCTTTAAAAATATAATTTTCAAAATTATTGTATACCCATTTTTATGAGGTGTTGCTCATCCAACGAATGGTTCCCGGGGCGGCAGTGCCAATGCCCGCCTCTAACGTTGAATAATTATCATAAATAAGCTTAATACAAAAAAAGCGTTATGTTACTATAATATTTAAAAAAAATAAATCCCTTAGATATCTAGGCTAAAGACGAAGGTAGCGCAACACGGCATAACAGCCCAAAAAATAATTACAAAAGAAATTATCCTTTCAACTTCAAATAATTTCATTACAAATTTCCAAAAGAAAAAACATATGCAATACCCATTTGATGATTCCGAGTTGTTATGTGCAGGTACCTACCTACTCAGATTCTCAGTTGGTACACCTGCACATACGTAAAAAAAAACACGCCATTAAAATGTATATTCAGAATTTTTTATCAAATAATCATTTCAATGAAAAAGAGTTCGCAAAGTATTTATATTTATAAATAATACGAATCCTAATGCATCGGAGCCCATCTATCAGGTACCTACTTAGTTCGTCATTCGCAGACGTACAATATTCTGACATTGTGAACCCGTACATAAATTAAAAAACTACTTTCCTAAAATGGGCATTCCAAAACCGAGCGTCTAGCAACACTCGATACGGAGATCTTTTTTCGTGAATTGAGCAAATTTCTTTCGATACAGACGAACCTGCCGATTTGAACGGATTGAAATAGAACTACAGGCGTGTTCGACAGACATTTGATTTTGTTTTGTGTGAACGATCCGTACTTGTATTCCGCACCGCTAGATGTCTCTGGATTGAAATCTTTAGTTGGCGGAGAGTGTTGCCTTCCGCCATTTGTAAAATTTCAGAATCCAGTGTTACCAGGTGTGAGAAAATTTACCCAACCTGAATTTATTTGTAAGAAAATTAGGTGTTCTACTGGCCAGATAAATTATGCACCCTCGAGAAAAATGCGAGTTTTGCGAAACGTCAGAAAATATCATTTTTCCGCGCGCTATTGTGTAACATTTTGAATGGTGACCGACATATTTGTCGATTTTAAAAGCTTCCTTAATTTCTATTCCTCCTATTTATTAAAAAACATCTCCACCAGAACGCGCTTTTTCGACGATATCTCGTACCGCGTGTCGTACCTATAAAATGTCATTTTTTAGCAGCATCGCCATTAAAATAAAAGAATAAATTTCTAGCAAATTCGTTTCGCGTAAAGGAAATAGTGATTAAGATTTCTTATCTTTTTTGCAAATGCGAACCTGTCGGCGGGAAATATAACCAGGCCGATTTCTTCGTCGATGAGAGATTCAGCCGGAGGTTCCAGTTATCGCCGCTGATTTTGTATCAGTTTTTTCCGTTGACTTTTGGCGTTTCTAAAATAAGAATTTCGTGTGAGTTTCCTGTCTTGCGATAGTGGTCTCTGAGGTCGGTCAAACTCGAAGAGCGGAGAGGTCATATTGGCGTGGGAGGCCTGCACTGAAAAAAAAAGCCCTGTGTTTCGAGCGAAACTGAACCTCGAAACGGGTAAAACTTAAGAGGCGGCAAGGTCGTCTTTTGCCTAAATGACGAAAAAAAAGTGAGTTTTCGAAAACTGTGCATTAATATATATATATTTAATGTTAATTTACAATTAATATTATCAGTACTTTTTTTTATAATAAGTTTAAAAAAATGTTATGTTGAAATGAATGTTTGTAAAATAGTTTTTATTTTGTAGTCAGCTTTAATCAAATGAAATAAACCGTTTGTTTTAAATCATGAATTTATTTTCTACACAAAATAACAAACGCTAATATTTGTATGATTTATAATCGAAATAATAATAAACATTGTTGCCCTTGTGGCTTTGCTCGATATGCAATGGTATCATTTTTTTTTTTCTTTTTACAGTTAATACCGCACAAGAGTCCCAACTGCTCCCGTCTGGAGCCAGTGAGACTATGGCATCCCCAATCGGGGTATGTTGTGAGGCTGAAGGTAGTGGGGAGGGGAAGGAGATAGGGAAGAGGAAGGTGGGAAAGTACCTGGCTATTCAGATCTGGTCACTAAACACGGCTAAAGCCATTTCAAGCAACGTTTCAATTCTGAATGGTGGTCTTACACCAGGGCGATACTGATCTATGATTATCTTCCACTCTGGAACGTGCCCGCAAATATACTATATATTATTTTAAATGAATAAATTGTGAAATAACACAAATTAATCAAATAAAATTTATTTGCGCACGCCGGGTTCGAACCCGCGACCTTCGGATTGTGAGTCGAGAGTCTTGCCTCGGGACCACGGAGGTCGTCAAATGTCGTGTATTGTCCAGAGTCTAGAACTTATATTGTCTAGAATATTGAAATTACTTTCCTAACCCCCACTCGCATAAAGGATAATTTGACTCAACTAACATGTGACAGAATTGTAAGGACAAGATTTAAACCTCATCCAATGAAATCCTAACTTGGGAAAGAGAAACAGATTCCCACAAAGTTAATGGGCTGAACACTCTACTTCTTGAAGACCCCGCTTCGGGCGAGAGCATCAAAGTTTCGCTAAAGCCGGAATATTCATTCTCACAAAACCCATGATCAAAGCTGGACTCAAAGCTAAAGAAAACGAATAAGAAAAGACGTTAGAATCTGAAGAAATCACGAGATTTTCCTTTCACGGTGTAATCATCATTATATGATTCCTTGGGGTTTTCAAAGGATACCCCTTGAGATGTTTTCATTATCCACTTCTGCTCCGTCTCTTTATGCCGTTGAGTATTTGCTACGATGGACACGAAAAGTGTATTTTCTATCCTTTTATGCTTCGAGAATTTTTTTAACAAAATTGAAATTTGGTCCAATTTTACACTTAGTAAATGAATCTCCACAATTTGTGTGAACATCACTTTTTTTAACAAAATATCTACCATTTTATGAAACAACCGAGCATTCATCGCGGTAGTGTTGTAACTTAGATTTCATTCTGTCACAGAACGGACATTCTCTAGTGAGGCTGTTAACGAAGTTAAATAACGTAAAAGTACTTCATAAAAGTGTTACAATATTCTCACATGTCGTTCAGATTGCATGTGAATTTTCTAGTGTTTTAAAAGTTGATGGATGAAATTTTTTAGTATTAAATTATTGATAAATAGGTTTAACGTTTTTGACTGGTATTTATTTATTTATTGTTTGAAACATTTACAGAATGTCAACAATTATTACAGTAATAGAATTGCCTTTGGGATGTACATAGACTTAACACTCCAATTAGAAATGTTCACAGCTTGTTTAGTTGTTACCAGACGGAAATGCTTGTAATTATAACAGAAAAAATAATGATAATCAAAATGATATATGAAACAAAGTAGTGTCAAATATAATACATAACCTGCAGAGAAAGACAAAAAAGAAAGAAAGGGTATGACAATAAAGCAGCTAAACAACTGTTCTCCACGAAGTATCATAGTAGGAGTTAGTGTGTGAAAGCAAGTATGTAAATAACAATAATAATAAATAATGTAGTAGCTCTCTTAAATGCTTACTACGGTGATCCAACAGTTGATTCGCCGACAATTGCCCTCCCGAAATGATATTCACTATAAAATTATAACTTTTTGTGTATTATTTACCAATTCAAAACGTAAAATCAACTTCAAAAATACAAGTTGGTATGATTATCAAACAAATTTATATACAGTGTCGATTGTTTGTACTTATGCGCTGATATACACAGTACATAGACAATCAGATTTTTCTTTGATGCATTTGAATGAAAATGTGTTTTACATTCTATTATTCGGCCGTATATCCCCTCTGCACATCCCTTCGGGATCACTTAGTTATGTTTTGTGTAATTAGGTAAACTATATTTTCCCTAAACCAACTGCATATTGTATATAAGTATGCCTGGGGGCTAACTGTCGGCGGACCAAATGTCATGAAACCGGATGCTATTAATATTAAGGTCACCAATTCATATTATTTATTATAAAGCGCCTTTGATAAATTGTTTTTGTCTAAATTATTTTTGTTACTATTTTCTTAATAAGCTTGTTACCTTCTCCTGACTTTATCAGAGGATGCAAGCATACTTATGTTTTTCTTTCCTTCAATGCTTTTTATATCAAAGATCAGTCTTAAAATGTAAAAAAGTTTTCTAATAAAAAACCACGTATAAAAGCAAAAATCATGTCATTGAACCAAAAAAAAAAACTGAAAAAAATACATTCATCAGAAATAAAATTAGATATCCAAGTAGCCTATAGGAAAACTTTTGAAGCATAAAAGTTTATTTTCCTTTTAGTATTAAAATCTTACGACGAACTTTAACTGTGAAACCGAAGAGTGAGATGTGAGAAAAAATAAACCAGCGTGAAAATACAGATGTCGGTTTGAAGGATCCTCAAGGCAAAGTTTTGTCTTCTTTCAAATTGAGTTTTTACTTGCTCCTATTCTTCTGAGAGAAGTTTTCCTCACGAAGTCTAGTGAAACCGTGTTTTATTATTTGTTTCAAAATGAAAACACGAATTCTTAGATTATGACAGAGCTGATGAGCGAAACTTTGAAATTAATGGTCGCTAGTATTCGTCAGACAAGAATTCGGAACAGAAAATTTATTTAGATTAAAAAAATAACATGATGTTTTTCTTCGGAGAACCTCGATATAACCCGAGGGTGACAATGCAGCCTTATACTAGCTGCCAAGGGATGTTAGTTGGTGGGGTAGGGGGAGTGGGTATAGGGTGTGATGACCCAGCTGGACTCACCACTGGCAATCGTGTTACATGTCAATCAAATAGCTCGCACCGTATATCAAGCGATAGATTCAATTAGTGCTTACTGGAATTACCAATATCAGCTTATTAGTGTATGTAATATTCAGATGTATTTATTCGCTTCTTGTGATGTGAATTTTTAGGTTGTTTATTGAGTTTGGTGTTGTATTTTGGTTCTAGAAAAATAGTGGTTTTCTTTGGAAGGTTTATGGTTGAGTTTTTTAAATCTTTATATATAAAAGTGAATGTATGTTTGCTTGCTTGCTTGTTTGTTTGATTGTTTGTCTTTTATATATTAAGCATAACAAATGCTATATTAAGCATAACAAATGTTTAAAACTTTCGAAATTTCTTTCCACCATCGCGAAGATTTCTGGATTATTACAACCACTTGAAAAGTTTTTTAACTTTTACAAAAACTCTTTTGAAACTTGTCAAACTTTGAGAATGACATTTTGCAAGCCGTCGATTATTCTTAATCAAAATTCAATTTTCGAATAAACTCTGTAAATTAATTGATTTATTTGAAGTACTCACGTATGGTACTCACCCAAATAGAATACTTTGAATTTAATCAAGAATTATAGGTATTTTAAATGGGCACCTCTGTACCAAATTTGAATGATTTTTAATATATAAAATTAATGTTTCTTTGTTTGTCCTTAATGCGTTCCTAAACTATTCATCCGATTGCGATTAAGCTTTGCTGATTTGCTTTGTTGCGTAAGTGGTAATTGGTTTATCCTATAAGTTACAGAAATGCACACTACAAGTGAACTTGATTAGCGTGCTAGAGTTTTTTTACCATCTTTTTAAATTAAGTACAAGCGTTTACATGAAATACAGGAGGCACGCCCGCGGAAAGCAATTTCCTTCGGCGCCTATATCATCTTTGGGGATGCTCTATGGAGAGTCTTTTTAGAGGAAGGAAGGAGAGGAAATTCTCGCAAGAAAAAGGGTATTAGGGGTGGGTAGTAATCTGGTAGTCCGGGAGTGAAGGACGTATAAATCCATCCCTTCTGCTGCAGTGCAATGGGATGGGTGAAGAGAGTCTGACTTGAGAGGTCAAAAATACTCCCTCAACCAGTTTTTCCCGATCCGACCTGCTATTCAGTAAAAAGGGCAAACGCATCCGCCACCAAGACCAAAGCAGACCTCACCCCATAAACCCGGGCACCCCTGCTAAGTCACCAAACGTAGCGAACCACTTGTGTGACCGCCTCTATGATTGATATAGCTTGTATGAAACGAAACTGTGCGGTGTGCAGCGTCTCACTACCGCGTTCAACTTCAAACAAAGAATTAATTTAGCTACATGTTAGTTATCTCCAATAATTTTCAGTTATGTTCAAAGTAAACCGTTTTATTTAAAACGCATCATTTTATCTCACTGAAAGTAGGCGAATACACATTCTTCACCCATAAGAGAGAGAATCATCTCCTATAGAAAAAACAATCATAAATCCTGTTACGTTACAAATTGTCACGTTGCGTATTCGAGAATAGACCTCTTCGCGGACTGAAGAATAGACCGCCAATATAGAGGCGCGCGCATTACCCCCTCCCGCGAGCGACAAACCGACCTGTCGCTAGAGCATCTCGCCGGCAAGCTCGCCAGTCAACAGCCAGCGAGCTTCCCGATCCCACGTCTCCCGTGAACATGTGCGAGACGAGTTCAGTTTCGCCGGGTGCGCACCTCCGGTGTCCGCGTACGGACGCTGCTGGGACCCGGAGAAGAAGCGCGTAAAGCCGCTGTTGGCCCATAAACCAAACGTGAGTCAATACAATGTTTACCCTTTGTGTGCAAATAATGTTTTAAAGCCCTAAAAAAGCGTGTAGAGAGCAGAGATTGACGTTCAAACTAACTTTCAGCTAGGATCGTTCCTCTTATGTACTATTGTGACTCCTAGAATTGAATAAACTATTTATGTGATAACCTACCGTGTTTTGCTTGTCGAAAGAGGCCCTGGGAGGATGAGAAGCGTGAAACTCTGAACCACAGGCACTAGCCTTGAGGTTAAGAGAAACATACTTGCACCGCAAACCTGAGCTAGTTTTATTTGGGGCAGATCCAGCATCTAATTGTATTAAATATGTGGGAGCTTTCTCCAACCCTGCCGATAGCGTCAGCACCCACGCAGACGCTAACAATCCACATAAAATGGATGAATCTCTTTTACCGTTCCAGTCAAATAAGATAATAATAATAAGGCGGATACTAGTCCTGGAGAAATTTGACAACGGAATGCACGCCTCTTTTTGGGAGGGATTTAAAAATACTTGAGAAAAAGTTTTTGGAAAGGTTGAAGGAGGTATTTGGGAGTTATTTTTCATATGTTGATTTCGTAAGGGCCTGTAAAAAATATGAACTCCTTTTTTACGCGTTGTTTATTATAATAACAAGGAAATTTAAAGTCGACTGCACGGAACAAAGCGACACGAAGTCTAGGGACGTCCTTAGTCCTTACACCCCGATTCCGGGATGAGACTAAGTACGACTTATCGACGCGCTATCGACCCTTCTGCAGATGGCATAAGGATGATATTCGCAGTTGGGTAACGCCTCTTTTTATGCACCAGAAAAAAATATCGCCAAAATTCACGTTTTATTTTATTTTTTGAAAAACAGGCACAAATATTAAAATGTTTTCCGATTATTTTGTGAAGAATTTAGTTTTACACATTATATAATGAAATTTTATCCAAAAATGTATTCATTAGTATGAAATTTTGGCACTTGAAAGTATTTTTAATAGGCCTGATCCTTTATTTTTTTCCAGACTTACAAAAGTACTTATTAAAAAATTACTGAATATTTTCCAAGGTCAAGGTGTATACTACAAGCAGTATTTAATTGAAGCATCTATGATATATCTAAGCTCAAATTTTCAAACCAGAAACACATAATTTTGTATGATTTTGCATTATTTCGCATGGCTCCATCTTAACAGATAATATTCGACTTACCAGAATGAATTCCGATTCTCAGCTTGAGTTGATCTTGAGGCCTGTGTCGGATAACGAACTTGCGCACGTCCTCCAGTAGGGCGAGGGACATCCTGGCCACTTCTCGCGCATGTCGGTTTCCATTCCTCATGGGCAGACCCGACACCACCATATAAGCGTCACCAATCGTTTCCACCTAGACAAAAATAAATATCTCAATTTAATAGGAGTGCCTTAGAAATGTTATCATAAAAATTTGTACAGAAAACACATAATATATCAGTTAATAATAATATATCAAAAAAAATTATTTTTTTTTTCATTTAATTCTTTGAATTGATTCCTGAACATGCCGAAACCTGTTTCGGCATGTTCAGGCCATTTTCAGTCTGGTACAATTTTTCTGCTTTTCAAACCAAGATATATGTGATAATATTAGCGCAGACCCATGAAAAATCGGGGATTGTTGCATTCTCGACAGATCAGTTCCAATGTTGAAAATGACAAAAAAAAATTAAATTATGATAAATAATTTTAATAAAATATTATGTTAGTTATAGGTAGGCACTTAATGGCTCGTCTGAATTCTTCAAACAAACAGCATTAATTTTCAAAGCGACACTTCAAATTCAGGACATATCTGAGTTGTAGAGTTCATTGAGTAAGAGTTAGACACACAAAATAAATAAATATTTTTTTTTCATTCTAAATTATATACATCTC